>CM057758.1:10095000-13027500 GCA_030064425.1 Trapa bicornis | reverse complement strand
GACTCTATTTTATCCACCTTCCTTTTTCTTCACTCTCTCCAAGTCTGAACTCTAAGGGTGTTTCTCACATTCTGCTTGCAGAATTGGCTCAAGTTGCTTCCTGGGAAATGGCGACTCCTTTACTGCACGGGAAAGCACTTAGGTCTAACCTTCCGATCCCCCCCAGTCCGGGCCCTCATCGGGAATACATACCTCACCATCTCAAAATCAATAGAGTCGGCATCTGCTCTAGCACTCACATCCAACATAAACTTCACAGTCATGGTGGGTCCAAAATGGCCTCATGACAAGGAGGGTGTCCCAGGAAAGTTGCAGGTGAACTCTCTGTTCAATCTGTCTGCGGGAAGGCAGATCTATGTCAAGGAGGAGACCTCAGGAAGATTTTCATTGGGCCATTCGGGCAATCGAGATGCTTTACAGCAAAGGATTACCACTGGAAGGTGGGGCAAGGCCATTCCCTACAAGGAGCTTCCCTCTAGTCTTCCAGTTGCCAGTTTTGTCTCACATGATGATGTTGAGGTGATCCTCAATCTGGATGAACCACTGAGCCGGGATGTGAAGAGCGCTGGGAATGTGGTTCGAGAAGTCCGGACGCAAATCCCACCTGAGATGTTCGACCTGTCTAAACTTGTCTGTGGGACCTATGTCGATTCGAGACTGCTAGTGCTTAGGGGTGTAAGCGGGTCTGCCCTTTTGTTCACTAGGTCTTGCATCGACGAGAGAAGTTCATAGAATTATAAAGGGTACATTATGTCTAATATAATGTAATTGTAAGCTTCCAATTGTTGGTCTTATTGGTGTTTCTCAAGCGGGATAGTGCCCTTGTTGGTCTTGCTCTAGTAACGGCAATCCTTGCAAAAAATCTGAGCATCCGAGACCCAAAATTCATTGACATTTCTCCTCACGAAACAGCAGTTACTGACCCCATCTATCAGAGGGGCCGCCCGTGAAAAACCTCCCACAAGATCAAGGTTTAGTTTTCACTTGCTTGTGCTCATATTTACAACCAAGCTAAATCCCGTCAGGTCAATGATTTTCTTGCGTTTTTTCAGCACAGTAGTAGGCTTGCTCACTCCATTGAATTAATGGAGATCTTGAATCTCAAGCGTGCTAGTTTTAACCTGTTGTTCTTGCTCTGGTAAAATATAGTGTAATCCTGAACCACAGCAATGGAAATTGAAATTTGGGCATCTCATAACCTAAATTTCTCGGAAAAACACCAGTTACTGCATCCATCTATCCTATACGAAACACTTGCCCTTAAGAATGACAAGGAATTAGAGCAGAACTATCTTGAGGTTCGAGTAGATCTTTCCCAGAGCCACCAAAGTCAATACATAACACAAGCAGAAGATTGCCAAACAGTGCATAAAACAGCAAACCTTAGATGAGGCCCTGCAGCTGAAGGTCGGCTGCCTCTCAAAGGCTCTTCATCCCCAATAACTCTGGTTCCAGCATATCACATCTTTGAATTCCTGAAAGATATGGAGATATGGTTGGAAGATCGAACAATAAGTTTCAAATGCAAGAATCCTTCACACAGCCTATGAATGTGGTGTAGTAGTAGTATACCTGTCCAAGATCGTGGAGCTTGTAAAGCCAGTACGGAATGGGCCTCCCGTCCCAGCCCATGGGCAACTTAAGAGGTTATAGATCTGCTTGCTGGTCTTCATCCTCACTCTCCGTCTTAGTATCAGCTTGAGTTTCTTCCTGCAACATTTTACAATTTTAAGACATTAATTGAGTGCCTTTTGGATTATATAATTCCATAGACAATGATATGTCTAGGAAACTTGTCAAGGAGATGATAAGCCTAGTTAAAGGCATCTGCACACCTCTTCACGCTCTGCTTCCATTTCCTCATATGTCAAGGCTTGTTTTTTCTCAACATTTTCCTTTGTCCTTACAATTGTCTGCAGCATTAAAGAGGAGGCACTTGTCAGTATAAAATCAGTATATAAAGTGCTACCTCTTCAAGGTCACAAAGCCTTGTAATTTTGGCCTCCAGCAAACCAATATCTTTAGAACCATCCACCTGTAGAGTAGCAGCTGCACCGTTCTCTTCTGAACTTGGTGAGCCTTTGAGAAATTGTTTCTTGCTCAGCTTATCTATATGGTTGTGATGCAATACCAGAGCAGAAAGCTACAGTGCGTGGATAAGAAGATTATTATATCTTCCAAGCTCGTGGAGTGCAAAATATGCAACGATAAAATCGAATTTTATTTATTTAGATTGTGTGAGTACACAATTTCAATATAATAAAATAAATTATTTTATTCTCATTTTACTAAATTTGATGTTAAGGTAGCAAATTTTATTTATTTAGATTGTGTGAGTACACAATTTCAATATAATAAAATAAATTATTTTATTCTCATTTTACTAAATTTGATGTTAACGTAGCAAATTTTATCATATTGTATATGCACACTACGAGCAGGGCTTGTATTTTACTAAATTTGAAAAAATACAATCAGATTGCTCCTTTAATTCTAGATGCCCAGGCATGCATGAAAAAATAAAATTGATGGCTTATAAAACATCTAAATTGTACAGAGGGTAAAATGATAAAGACCCCTATGCCTGGGCTATACCTGCCTCATCCAAATTGGTTTTAGAACTGGTCTTCACCCCAGCTTAGGGTTACCTAACAAAAGAAAATAACCAAATAAATAGATATACACATCTGACAGTAGATATATTGTTAGTCCTATAAAAGGTACTCATGTAAGTTCAATTGATGCTTGCTTGAAATACCATAATTTTTCATGTATTAATGACATGTTCTTAAATCTGACCCTTTTCCTATCATAGAATATTCATATTTGCAAATTACAGTGACATGAAATTATAATCACATAGGATGAGATGATCAAATAGTGAAAGTGACAGAGCTTTTCATACTTTATAAGTTCAATCATAAAGAAACAACTAGAAAAAAATCATGAAAACAGAAGATAGCATTTAACTCAACAAGTTAATTTATTTATTGAACAAATACTAGTAAAGTAATATGCCCCACCTCAGCCTTTCTGGGCCAACTTCCACCAATTCTTCAATTGTGCCATAATAATCAAGATCAATCACGGTATGCTGCTGAGGATTTTGCCCATTTTCTTGACCCCCTGTTTCCAACTTTCCATTAGGTTATTAGTCCAACGCTCTTCAAATTCACTTTCAATCTGGCAAGGGCACAGCATATTAGACAAGAAGCTTGCAGATCTGATAGAAAGTCATAAGATCATTTCTGTTGAAAAATCATCCAACTGATGTAGACTATCCCAAGTAGCACCTTATATGGCACACAGATCCTATAGCTATCAGAATTCAACAGAAAAAGAAAGAAGGCATCATCTTCTATGCAAGACCAGAAACCCACCATCAAAATTCTGCCCTGCAAGACCATAAACCCAAAAGGGGACAACTTCTCCACAGATACAGCTTAATTGACAGTCACAATAGAATGACCTTAAATATAGTGGTCCTAACATAGTAAAGTTCCTTTTCAGGGCTACTCATTTGAGTAATTACAACCATAGCACCATCGAGCAGAAACAAGGTCATAAAGTTGGATATTACTACGGAGATAATCATCAATCTAACCCATAGATGTGATCTATGCAAGACTGTGCAGATGAACATTAAAAGCAAACATATCATTCTTACTTAACCTTTGATAATATCCTGTACAAATCTTGTAAAGGCTCTGTTCGCTCAAAAAAGTACAAAAGGTACACCAGAAGCTTATCCAAATACTCCCTGTATTGCCTGTACAAGGCAAATAAAAAAACATTTCAGTATCATGAACATAACATACAAGGAATCTGTAGTCCATCGTATGTAACTTCCATAATTAGATATTCAAACTTACTTTGAGAATTTCTGTCTCCTTGAGATCTTCTCTAGTTGTGCAGAAGTGTCACAAAAAGCAGAATATTCAATGGGCGCTCCAAATTTGGAGTTGATATATAGATAGAATAACTCATGCATGTCTAGGTAACGACCCATGGCTTCCTGGATTATTACAATGCAATGTCAATCAGCAATGCTAGAGATTTGATTAGGTTGACATTAGCTTTCAAAGAGTGACAAACTTATATAAAGACAAATATCACCAATAACATGACCCCTAAAAAAGTAATGGCAATTATGAACTACAAAACACCAAAAGTAAGCATATATACATATATGCACGCACAAGCAGCCACATAATAGGACAAATTCTATCATAATATGACATATAAAACATGAGGCATATATAAGACTCCTCCCAGATGTGAATCAGTTGCCTCAGAGCAATTAAAAGATGAGAAGAAGAAAACTAAACACCATCTATAATATGCAAAACTTCTTACCCAATAAATCTATTGAGAATAAGCTTACCTCTCCACTGAACTCAACTGGAGGCTCCTCCTTGAGAAGCGCCTCAAAGTCCTCATTTACTTCCACAACACGAGAAGCTGGGTGCTTTCTATGATACTAGCGAATCTGGAATTGCAAAATAGAATACTTGGGGAGTTTAAATACTAAAGAGACCTAAAATATAGCAAATGTGGCTTGTGATGTTCAAAAGTAATTTAACTATTTGAGTACCTATTTAGTCAGTAATGCGAGCAACAACGCAAAATTTTCATATTTCGCCTCCCGAGGATACATATAAAACATGGACGAAAATTTAGGGTTAATCTATCAAGACATTACCTCCTTTAGTAATGCGTGAAAACGTTTGTTCCAGTGGCAGTCCGTGCATCAAATGCTGCAATCACATTCTTCCTCGCGCCGTCTTTATCTGCACATATTTCGATCTGTGGGGAGAAAACAGAACAATAAGTCCACAATGAAACTGAATTTCTACAAAAATCGCATTACTGCCACCTACGCTATGCAAGGATGGAGACAGAGATTATAAAGAAAGGGTGATGGAGAACTTACAAGCTTTTCCGTCGTTGTAGAGATTGTGTCAATCATGTGGCGGACGCGGTGTTTCTGGAAGAGACCATCTTTGTTGCTGGTTGGCTCAGTCTGGAAGTCCTTAACTATAAGCAGCTCGAGCCACTCCACCTCCTCGTGAGCCGCGAGTCACCTCCATTAGAGTTGATGACATCCATGAATTTTAATTAATTTTTAAAATTTATTTAATAATATGTATTAAATTATATTTAATATATAATAAAATATAATTTAAATACAAAATATATAATTATATTATATATATCAACTTTATTATATAATTAAATAATATAATATAATTAACTTATTATTATCATAAAAATGAATGAATATTAATTATATAATAATAGTATATGTAAATATTATATAATTATAATAAAAATAATATATATAATAAACTATATAATATATATAACATATTATTTCTTTATTTATAATAATTTTATTAAATAACTATATCATTTTATTTTATATAAAATATTATTATTATATAAATTTATTTAAAATATATTATAATGTATTAATATCATTTTAAAAATAAAAATAAAAAATCTTAAAAGAGTAACAATAATATTTTAAGATTTGTTTGAATTAAAATGTTTGTATTACAAGAAAATAAATAACTAGTAAATATAAATATAATACATTATAAAAATTAAATATTTAAAAATAATTAAAAAATTAAAAATATTTTTTTAATGGTATAAACTATTACTTCCCATTTGAGGGAATAGATTTTATATAAATACTATTAATATTGGACAAACAAATGTTCAGAAATTTTAACGAATAATAATTTATAAATGAATACCCAAATGTAAGAATTGGGTGAGATTAAAATTATCCAATTATAAAATAAATATTTTTTTAAAAAAAAGTAATAATATCTTAAGAAGTTAATGCGGAAAAGTAAGAAAGTAAATTATAAAAAATGAAATTATACATAAGAATGGGATAATAATATTATAAGTTTCGTGGATAAAACTTATAAAATGATATGAATTAGTTATAAAACTGTGTTTAATCTTAAATTTCAGTTAAAAAAAATTTCGTAATTTTATTTTAAGTTTATAACTCAATTAATATAATGGTAACAAATTTAATTTAAAATAAAATGATAAGTATTAATTAAAAATAAATAATTAGATGGAATTAAGTAAATAGTTTAGAAATAAATATACATATTAAATATATATTTATATAAATATACGTACATAATTGAGAAACTAAAGAAATTATATATATATATACTTGCAATAAATAATATATATATATATTAAAATTTAATTTAATATAAAAAAGTAACAATGGTCTAAACCCATACATTAAAATATAGGTTGAGTCACTATTAACATATTCATGATATCTATAAAATCTAAAAAAAATTGAGCTCCAAGTAATATTGATGTACTGAACAAAATATTCCTATAGCCAAAAAATGCCAAATAAAAAAAATTCAAACATATATCCAAAATATGAAGTGTAACTTTGAAAAAATTTAGCCGGAAGGTTTAACCATCCTTTATGCTCAACCAACTTTCATATCCCAAGAGTCAACTTAGTTCTCTATTTTAAATCATACGGAAAGATAAAGCTAAATAAACTTATTTTATATAATTGTATTATCATTATAACATTAAAAAACTGTCAGCAAGTAGTTGGGCGAGCCTTTCCTAACATTGAGTATTAAAATATCAATACAACATATAAATTGTGCACAAATAATCAATATCAAGAGTAACTATTGAAAATATCACTGTATCATTTTCAATGACATTGGTGAGTATAGAAGGCATTCACACCCTTTTGACAACACTTTTAGAAAAAAAATTTAATATGCATACAATATGTTGAAACTAATATGCTTAGTATTATTACTTAACACAGAAAAGAACTCTCCTTTTTAAAGAAGCAAATAGCTACTAACATAAAATGTTAAAAGCCTATTTAATAAAGGCATTATAAAATTAGAATCCTATATCCAATAAGTAGGGGAAGTATGAAATTAATATAAAGGATTTGTTTTTACAAAAGATAACTTAAAGGAGTACAATTAAATATATTGTTACTTAATTACCTTAACAATAAGGGAAGCTCTTCAAAATGACTCTAAGTAATCCAAGCCACTAAGGACCTAAAGTGGGACTATTCCATAGTGCATAGGCATTAGAAAACTAAGTATAACCTAACACATGCATTAAAAACAGAATCTCAAGTCCAATAATAATGTATTACAAATTGAGGGACACTTATGAAATGGAGCAAAGGGAGGTAGAGATATACCTCATCATATTTCCCTAAGTAATACCTCGTACATCTGTTTACAACCATACCATATTGGATCAAGTTATTTTCCTGTCCCAAAGATAAACATATATTAATCTTAATTAGTGAGTAAACAAGAAGAATAATCCTACAAAGTATAGGATCAGAGAGAATTCGTATAAATGCATACTTACTAACTAAAAAGAGCTAATATTCCACTCTACTTTGTACTTTGCACGACAAACTGCTAGCACGATAAACTGCCCTTATCTCCATCAGGTCGTTCAGTAGCCCCTAGGACACATCACTATCCCTCTTATGTGACTTGATGGTCTTGAACCTTAGTGCATGCACAAAACAATAATTTTCCATATAAGCCATTTAATCTTTGGTGCCACTAGTCCCACGGCCCCGACCCTCAACTCGACCAGCAGCTGTTTGTCTAGATCGGTCCATCGACCTGTCTTGTCGCACTACTGCCAGTCCATCAAGTATGTCGGTCATGTCTTGGTACCATGGCCAAATCACATCATTCATTAAAGTTTTCATGGCTTAATCTCATATTTGTTTACGAGCTCCTGCTCGTGCCAACTGTACGAGATTTTCAAAATCGGACATTTTAGCCCCCAAGTTCCAAAATCGAGGCCTTCGGCCTATTTGAGCTATTCGAGCTCCCGTCAAGAAAGTCTCCCAAATATTTAAGCAGTGGCACACAGTTGAGGGAGAGCACTTCTGACAAAATAATTTTTCATCTATCCATCACACCAACTGGGTGTGAAGACATCTCTGCTCATAACTGATAAGCGGGTTTTCTACTTCATTCTAAGAAGTTCATTATACCAACCGAGTATGATCTACTTACAACCGTTAAGTAGTTTTTTCATATTTTTCTCACATCACCCCATATAGGTGTGATGTTAAAATCCCACATAGTAGCGGGTTTTCATTACCGAGGTGCTCATTATCCCAACCGGGTATGATGTGAAAATTCTCACTCACCTAATAGTGTAGTGAATTCCTCTTATGTGGCTTATTGCCTCTACGCAAGCTTGTCTTTGCTGGCGTTCCTAATATTTTGTGTTCCTACACGATATGAACATCATTATTTATTATCTTTGGGCCTAATAGCCTTCATTTATCACGAATGAGTAAAATGCCCAAACTTTTAATTATTTGGATTTAGGTCCTTAAAGTTATTTTTCTTTAACTTTAGGTCTCAAATGCCAATTTTCCTCAAATTGAGTCCCAAAACTTCTAAAATTTACTTTGGGACCTCAATTTATTCATAATCACAAAAAGGGGTTCTAGTTTCCCAAAATTTTAATTTGGTCCCCAACTTTTCAAAAATTACCATTTTGCCCCTACTTCACAAAAATGGAAATTTTGACCCTAATATTTCCAAAATTTGACTAATTGGTCCTCCAACATCTTTTTCATGCCCAATTGACCCTAAATTTTGGAAAATTGCACTTTAGTCCCTCAAATTTTTGAAATCCCCAATTACCCCCCAAAAATTCCCCCTTTCAACCCTACTAAATTTGATTTTATCAAATTAACCGATCAATCGATGTTAATTGTTGAAATTGAAGGTAAAAGTGAGTTCCTACACTTCCACATGATTCAATGGAACTTTGAATCACGTCATTTGGATCCGATTAGAGCTCAAATGGAGATTCTTCGAAAAATTGGACTTAGAGAGAGAAAGCTTCGAAAGCTTACCGTTGGGGGTGCAACGATCTGAGCTTTCGATCTGGGCAGATAGCTCTCATCCTGAGGTTCCTCCTAGGATCAAGAATTGCATCAATTCATGCCGAATTAAGGGAGAATTTGGTCAGTGAAGTTTCGCTAGTTCTCTCTCTAACATTGATCGAAAATTAAAGAGTGGAGCCAAATTGGCTTACCTTTCAGCTCTAATTCAATCGTATGTGGGTTGTGGAAGTGTTGAGAGAGCTTGGTTTAGCCTGAGAAGGGCTCGAATTGGCCATTTTTAGCTTGATCGAAATAAAGGAGCTTCAATCCGCTGGAGCTGCTTCACTGTTTAATCACACCGACGTTTCTCTGGCAACCCTCGAAGCAAATGGAGACTACCGTTGGGTAGCTGACTTCTCCCCAAATCCAATGAACCCGATCTCACCTTATTTGGCTAAAAAAATTCCCAAGTCAAAGCTCTGAATTGAGCTTCACTAGAAAATGGAGCAGTAGAGAGAGAGAGAGAGGAGTTTTCAGGTGTGGAGAGGATGAATGAGGAAGAGCTCTTTATATAGGAAGCTCGGGGACTTCTTGGCTATCTGATTGATGCCTTTATGGCAGCCATTCTTTACTTGAAATTGGTGTGTTTATCAACTAACACACACCATTCATCATGAAGGGAACACACATGATTAAAACTTTGTGTCTGTATGAGGATAAAGACCATATCTTGTTCTCGTGAACATGAAACTCAAACACAGAAGCTTCAGGAAGTCCAGAACACAATAACTTCGTGGAGTCCAAATACAGAAACTCCGTGGAGTATAAACACAAAACTCCGTGGAGTACAAACATAGAACTTTGTGGTTAACTAGTATGACGAGAAACACAAATCAAGTAGCTTCTCTTTTTCCCTTATCGCCACCATATCATCCAGTAGTCCTTAGGACGCATCACTACCCATCTTGGGCATCTTTGTCATGCCTCGACCTGGTTTGGTCGGATCCCCGTGATCAACCTGCCACGCTCCCGGTTTATTAAAGAGTTTCCCCTTATCGTAAACCATAAAGAGTAAGGCGTCCTTTAACTTGCACCTTTTTCCTGGAATAGCATAATCAAAACTGTATGAAATTTAAAACTTTACATACCTGTCTTATAGGCATCTTAGTTGACGGTATTTAAGGGGAGGCTTTCCGGGATTTCCTAAAAGGGATATAAGGGAGGGGGTGAGTATGACTACTCAGTGAATGAGTTTTTAAAAGCTTTTGACTTTTAAGAAAAACATTTATATGGGGTGTGCCAGACTCCTTTATTTTAAAAAATCCCATCATTTAAAAATTTGGATTTTTCCATTATTTCTTAGTTACCATTGTGTGTCATCACCCAACACACATCCTTCATCATGAAGGTTACACATATTCGCAAGTCAGTATCACTACTGAACCCGCTAGTGGCTTCGGAGCGACTTTTGCTGCCACTGGGATAGAAGTACAACCACTTCTACCCTGGGAATGAGTGGATGTACATAACATCCTACCCACAATCCTGAAATCACTTCTTCATGTCCGTATGAGGACAGAGACCTCATCCTGTCCCCACCCCGGTCTCATGCGCTTTGTGCTACTCCAGATTTCGCACAGACACCTGGAACGACGAACTGCCCTTATAGCCACCAGGTCGTCCAGTGCCCTTAGGACGCATCACTACCCCTCATGGGCATCTTGATGATCTCGTACTCACAGTGCATGCACAAACAATGTTTTCTTATATTGCCATGTAATCTGTGGTGCCACTAGTCCAACGGCCCCAACTCTCAACTCAACCCGCAGCTATTTGTCTTGACTAGTCCATCGACCTGTCATGTCGCACTGCCACTAGTTGACTGAGCATGTCGATCCTATCTTGGTACCATGGCCAAACAATTCACTTATTAAGTTTTATGTCACATATATCATGTTCATTTACGAGCTCTTGCTAATGCCAATTGGCCTTAGGCCCACTGTACAAGATTTTCAAAATCGGGCATTTAGCCCCCAAGTTCCAAAATCGAGGCCCCCGTCCTATTAGAGCTATTCGAGCTCCCGTCGAGAAGGTCTCCCAAATAGTTTAAGCATTGGCACACAGTCAGGGGAGAACACTTCCGACAAAATAGGTTTTCACTGTCCATTATACCAACCGGTATAAGGACATCTCCGTTCATAACCGATGAACGGGTTTTCAACTTCCTTCGAGGAAGTCTCATCATACCAACCGGGTATGATCTACTTACAACCGGTAAGTAGTTTTTTTTTCGCATAATTTTCACATCACATTCTCTAAGTGGTGATGAATAAAATACCACTAAACAGTGGGTTTTTATACCGAGGTACTTATCATCCCCTACCGGGTATGATATAAAATTTCCACTCACAACCGGTAAGTGGTTTTTATCTTTAAGTTGTGCTCATCATCCCAACCGGGTATGATGTTAGTAAACCCACTCACCCGTTAATGCTGTGAATTCCACTAGACTGGTTCTTTGTATTCACGCGAGCTTGTCCTTGCTGGCGTTCCCGGTATTTAACGTTCCTACACGATATGAACAACCTTGTTCATTATTACTCGACATAACAACCTTCATTCATTAATGAATGAGAAAACCTAAACTTTTAGTTATTTGTAATTAGGTCCCTAAAGTTATTTCTCTTTAACTTTAAGTCCCTAATGTCGGGTTTTCCTCAAATTGAGTCCCGTAACTTTTAAAATTTATCATGGGACCTCAATTTATTCAATTTCACCAAAAAGGGGTTTAATTTTCCAAATTTCCAATTTGGTTCCCCAATTTTTCCAAAATTACCATTTTGCCCTTCTTTCACAAAAATGGTAAGTTTTTCCCCAAAATTTCCAAAATTCCTCAATTGGTCCTCCAACATTATTTTCATGCCCAATTGACCCTCAATTTCATAAAATTGTATTTTGGCCCCTTTGAATTTCGAAAATCCCCAAATTTTCCCCCAATTTCAACTCTTCAACACTACCGAATTTGATTTCATCAAATTGACCGATCAAACACTTCTAATTATTGAAATTGGAGTTGAAATTGAGTTCCTATATGTTCATACGATTCTAAGAAACTTTGAATCGCAGATTTTAACGTCAGAACGAGCTCAAACGGAGCTTTGCCGGAAAATAGACTATAGAGAGAGAGAAAGCTTCGATTACTCACCGGTGAAGGCACAACAGTTCGAGCTTTCGATCTGGGCAGATAGGTCTCATCTTGAGGTTCATCCTAAAATCAAGTATTGTATCAATTGATACGAAATTGGATTAGAATTTCGTCATTGAAATTCGGTGGACTCTCTCTCTAGCACCGATTGAAAATTATAAAGGGGAGCCGAATTGGCTTACCTTTCGGTCCTAATTCGACCGTGGAAAGGCTGAGTAAGTGTTGGGAGGGCTTGGTTTGGCCTGAGGAGGGCTTGAAATAGCCGATTTCAGCTTAGCCGAAATAGGGCAGCTTCGGTCCGTCGGAGTTACTTCACTATTCCATCATGTCGGCGCTTCTCCAACAATTCTCGGATTGATTGGAGTTTGCTATCAGATAGCTGTCTTCTCCCCGGTTCTAAAGAGCTCGACCTTTGTTTAAGTCGAAGCTCTGGTTCTTATAGAATCTAATCACCCATCCTCACACTACTCTCAAGTAAGCATGCTTAACTTTGAAGTTCTTATAGAATCTAATTCACCTGAACCAATTTGGTTTTTGTATTCTAGTTTGTCTTAAGTTTCTTTTCCAATGTTTAATAAATCCTTTGGATCAACCGAAAGTTGTAAATTTTCATATTGCTTATTCCCAAATGTAAACCGGTTTGGTTTTCTTATTCGGTTTGACCGGTTCTTTTCCCAGTTTTCCTTAACTCAAATGTGCGGGGTTTACAGTCTTAATGGTCCTGAAGATCAAGTGCATGCACAAACAAAGTTTTCCTCAAAAGCCATTTAATATTTGGCGCCACTGGTCCAACGGCCCCGACCCTCAACTCGACCTGCAACTGTTTGTTTTGACTGCTCCGTCGACCTGTCATGTCGCACTACTACCACTGTAAACCTCGCCCTTTTGAGCTAAGGAAAACTAGGAAAATAATCGGTCAAACTGAGTGAGAAAAATTGAACCAATTCATAAAGCCGATCATTTGGGAACAAGCAATTTGGAAATTGACAACTTCTAGGTGATCCAAAGGGTTCATTATACCTTGGAAAAGAAACTTAAGATAAATTAGAAAAGAAAACTAAATTGGTTTAGGTGAACGAGATCCCATAAGAACTTTGAAGTTAAGCGGATGTATAATTTTTTTTGTAACCTAAAATTTCGGTCAAAAATTTTTATGCGAATGTTACGCCTTATCATAAATAGTCATAAATTAATATATATATTTAATTATTGTAATTAATACAAATAATTTAATACATAAATTAAATTATTGGAATTAATGCCAATAATTTATGGCAATATTAATACTAGTAATAAATCTCTCCCATTTAATATACGATTTTACACCTATATAAAAAGGTTATCCTTATTCATTCTCCTCACACCTGAACACTTCTCTCTCTCTCTCTCCTGCTCCATTTCGACTTGAACAAAGGTTGGGCTCTTTAGAACCGGGGAGAAGACAACTATCTGATAGCAAACTCCAATCAATACGAGAATCGTTGGAGAAGCACCAACGTGATGGAATAGTGAAGCAGCTCTGGCGGACCGAAGCTGCCCTATTTCGGCCAAGTTGAAATTGGCCATTTCGATCCCTCCTCAGGCCAAACCAAGCCCTCCCAACACTTACTCAGCCCTTCCACGGCCAAATTAGGACCAAAAGGTAAGCCAATTCGGCTCCCCTTTACAATTTCTAATCGGTGTTAGAGAGAGTCGACCGAATTTCAATGAGGAAATTCTAAACCAATTTGGCATCAATTGATGTGATTCTTGATTCTATGATGAACCTCAGGATGAGAGCTATCTGCCCAGATCAAAAGCTCGTTCTGTCTTGCCCTCACTAGTGAGTAATCAATTCTTTCTCTCTCTAAAGTCAGTTTTCCGGCAAAGCTCCGTTTGAGCACGTTTCGGCGATAAAACTCGCGATTCAAAGTTCTATGGAATCGTATGAACATGGAGAAACTCAATTTCAACTTCAATTTCAACAATTAGAGGGGTTTGATTGGTCAATTTGATGAAATCAAATTCGGTTGTGTAAAAGAGTTGGAATTGGGGAAAATTGGGGGAAATTGGGGATTTTTGAAATTCAAAGGACCAAAATGCAATTTTATGAAATTAAGGGTCAATTGGGCATGAAAATAATGTTGGAGGACCAATTGAGGAATTTTGGAATTTTTGGGGCAAAACTTACCATTTTTGTAAAGGAAGGGCAAAATGGTAATTTTAGAAAACTTGGGGGACCAAATTGGAAATTTGGGAAATTAATCCCCTTTTTGTGAAATGGAATAAATTGAGGTCCCTTGATAAATTTTAAAAGTTTTAGTACTCAATTTGAGGAAAAACCAACATTAGGGACTTAAAGTTTAAGAGAAATAACTTTAGGGACCTAATTGCAAATAAATGAAAGTTTGACTTTCTCATTCATTTGGAATGAATGAAGGCTATTAGGTCGAAGGATAATGAACTAAGATGTTCATATCGTGTAGGAACACGAAGTACCGGGAATGCCAGCAAGGACAAGCTCGCATGAATACAAAGAACCAGTCTAGTGGAATTCACTACGTTAACGGGTGAGTAGGTTTACTAACATTATATCTGGTTGGGATGATGAGCACAACTTGAAAATTTAAAAGCACTTACCGGTTGTGAGTGAGATTATATATCATACCCAGTTGGGGATGATAAGTACCTCGATATAAAAATCCACTGTTTAGTGGAATTTTAATCATCACAACTTAGAGAAAGTGATGTGAAAACCATGCAGAAAAACTAATTACCAGTTGTAAGTAGATCATACCCAGTTGGTATGATGAGACTGCCTCGAAGGAAGTTGAAAACCCGTTCATCGGTCATGAATGGAGATGTCCTTATACCAATCGGTATAATGGATAGTGAAAAACCATTTTGTCGAAAGTGTTCTCCCATGATTGTGTACCAATGCTTAAACAATTTGGGAGACCTTCTCGACGAGAGCTCGAATAGCTCTGATAGACCAAGGGCCTCAGTTTTTTTTACTTTGGGGCTAAATGCACGATTTTGAAAATCTCGTACAGTGGGCCCAAGGCTAGTTGGCACAAGTAGGAGCTCGTAAACGAACATGATATATATGCCATAAAATTTAATGAGTGAATTTTTTGGCCATGGTACCAAGATAAGGACCGACATGCTCAGTCAACTAGCGGCAGTGCGACATGACAGGTTAACGGACCGGTCAAGACAAACAACTGTGGGTTGAGTTGAGAATCGGGGCCGTTAGGACAAATGGCACCACATATTACATGGCAATTTAATAAAACTCTGTTTGTACATGCACTATGAGTACATGATCATTAAGATTCCCATGAGGGGTAGCGATGCGTCCTAAGGGCCTTGGACGACCCAGTGAGTATAAGGGCAGATCATCGTTCTAGGTGTCTGTGCGAAATTTGGATTAGCACCAAGCACATGAGACCGGGGTGGGGACAGGATGAGGTCTGTGTCCTCATACGGACATGAAGAAGTGATTTCAGGATTGAGGGTCGGATGTCGTGTACATCCACTCATTCCTAGGGTAGAAGTGGTCGTGCTTCTATCCGGGTGGCCGGTAAAGTCGCTCTGAAGCCACTAGTGGGTTCAGTAGTTGTACTGACCTGTGAATGTGTGTAACCTTCATGATGAAGGATGTGTGTTGGGTGATGACAAACCGTGATTAAATAAATGGTGATAAAACCTGAGATTTCAAATGAAATGGTTTTGAAAGAAAGGAGTCTGGCACACTCCAAAACTTATCTTTTTCCTAAAGATAAAAAGGTTTTTTAAAAAAAAAACCCATTCACTAAGTAGTCGTACTCACCCCCTCCCTTATATCCCTTTTAGGAAATCCCGGAAAGCGTACCCGTAAAGACCATCAACTAAGACGCCTGTGAGACAGGTATGGTGATGTTAAAATGTTATGCAGTTTTGATTATGCTATTCCAGAAAAAGGTGTAAGTTTAAAGAACACCTTACTCTTTAAGGTTTTTAATAAGGGAAAACCCTTTAAGAAACTGGCAGAGTGGCGGGTTAATCACGAGGATCCGACCAAACCGGGTCGGGGCGTGACAACTAGAGTGGTATCAGAGCCTGTTTCCTCGAATACATAATCAAGACTAGAAAATATAGTAATTAATAGGATTTATCCTAAATTTTTCAGATGACTCCCAAGAGAGGAACCAAGAAAACTAGGAATGACTCTACTTAAAACCCTATCTTCGTAGGAAGACAACCCTAGAAGCTTCCAAAATGCATGAGGCATGGTAGGAATCTCAAAAGACCAAAAGGGGAAGTATCATGGAGAATGGTGTCAAGACCTATTAAGGGCACAACTCTAAGTATAAAGGAAGACAAGTGTGAAGCCATAAATGCAAGCAAAGGGGCATATAACCTTACATAGGAGGAAACTTATCAAGAATCCCATAGCTCCCTAGTTATTTGGTGATCATTTTCTATAATAGGGCCAAAACACCCAACATATTGTACTCCTCTATTAATGAAGTACTCCAAATTCCTAAAAACCTTGTCCATAAAATGATGTGATCTTCAAGTAAGATGGCTCCAAAGAAAGTGACCAAATAAACCTGTACTACCATAAAAACTAAGGAGAATCCCATCCAAGTTAAGGAAACTGAATTAGGGAATCGAGAAACCTAGAAGGACTCTTAGAGTAATCAATTGACAAAGAAGACTCTAAAAGAAACTCTCAAGGTATCCAAACACAAGGATAAAGGAAGTAGATTATTATGCAAAGAAGGCATGATAAGAAAACCGTCATGGTAAGGAGTGTAGGAGAATTTTGGGGTAACTAAACAAGGAACAACCTATTATAAAGTACAAAGGAAATAGGACATGAAATTAAGGACTGTCCCACACCACTATGATTTAGAATAATACTTTACAAGAATAAACACCCCACAACTATAGGAAATCTGAAAGGATACCGTTCCAAGGAAACACGACTCCTGCTTGAAATTTCAACCATAGACATGAGGAAACTTTTTTCGAGATCACAACAATATGGAAAGAAGAAAAAAGGGCTAAAGGTAGGATCTCGATAAAACCATAAATAGAACAAAAAGTAGCTGAAGAGAACTCTCCCTTAAAGAAGAAATTTCCAATAATTTAGGAGAAAAGGAGGGAGTGCATCCACAAGAGAAGACAAGCCGAGCGTTTAACAACAAATGGGATGTCTTGGGATTGCAACTACGACTTCCTTTGGAAAAAGTAGAGAAGTCAAATTGGAGATTCAGAGAAACATAGCAGAAGTAAGCAAACTGTAACAACAAAATAGTCAAAGAAAATAAATGACAGCCTAAGGAAGACCGAGAGGTAGAATGGACTACACCCTAAAAAGGTCGGTGAGATGGACATTAAGGATAAGAATACTCGAGAAACAATTGCCCTAAGAAACTTACACTAAAGGAATGGCGGAGGCGAGGCAATTAATGAACTTATACACGGGAAAACCATAATTTGAGTTCCAACAAAGAAGAGAGGGGCGGAAAGGACAAATACTCGAGAAAAGAAGGACGAAAGAAATCCTTAATAGAACCAAAGGCCAAATTAATGACTAAACTCAAGCCAAGAAAAAAATAGGCAAGCCTCTCACATAATTGTCAAGAAATCTTGAAACAAAGAAGATTTGAACGCTACATAAGGAAATACATTATGAAAGTAAACTTTGGAGGGATGCATACGACTAACAACCCTTGAAGAAATTATGGATGGGCGGATGTACATAATGTGGAGTACAAGGAAACAACCCTTAGTTAGGAAATGTTTCAAAGGAAGGAAGTATCGTGGTGGCTCAAGGTGACCGATTTGAAAAGAGCAGGAGAACCAAGTAGAAAGAAGAAACTGGTAGCAGAGGGCAACTAAAGAGAATGAACAGAATCTTAAGAAAGGCTGAGATGTAGTAAAGACTACATTCTATTAAGAACAAAAGGATAGGCATGAAGGAAGAGTGATACAGGTGCTTAGATGATTGGATCAGAAAAATAGTGTGAAGGAGGTAGTTAAAGAACTAGCATTCAAGAGAACCAGGAATTTAAACCATGATAAAGAAGGGAGAAGTGAAAACGGTAAATCATTGGAAAAGAAGAACGAAGGAAAATCCTTAAAAGAAATCAATAGCTAGAATCGGAACTATAAAGTCTTGAGATGGTTAAATGAACCTCTCGAAGGGTAATCAAGGGATTTTGAAACTAGGTGGCTGTGAGCTCTAGACATGTGTTGAGATGCGAGTGATAATGAGGATGAAGTATGAAAGACGTACCCGTAGGATCTCAAGAGTAAAGGTAAGCATATAAGAATAGCATTAAGGGACATCATTTAAAGTTAGGTGTCTTCAAGGATGTATGAAAAAGAAATTACGGGAGAAAAGGGTAAGAATCCTCCCAAATAAGGAAATCCTAAGAAAGGATACATGACGTAATAAAGAATAAATGGAACCTGGTGAAGAGAGGTGAGGAGACAAATTCACAAATAAAATGCATGCTAAAGTGAAAGAAACCCAAGGATGCATATTAAGAGATGTTGTGGCAAGTAAGAATGAGTCGACTATCCATAATAAGGTAAGGAAGGAAAGAACGTATGAGCAATGTTGGGAAAGTAAGCCCTCCAAATAAGATGTGGTTATGGAGGAATAACCGCGACTGGTAAGATAGGCCATAGTCCACACGCGTATAATAAAGCCTAAAGAGTGGATAGTTGGGCATAAGGTGGAGTACACGAAATAAGACCGATAAGTAGAATCTACTCAAATAAGGAATAAGTGATGGAATGAAAAATTTAAGACAATGGAGGACTGAAAGCGGGCAAATGCCCTAATATAGAAAGGGTGTAAGGTGATGAAGAAAGGAAACCTTCAAGAAATGGTAAGAAGGTGGAACATGTAACTCCTAAGGTGAAAGTCTCTACTTTGAAGGAAATAGTAGATAATGAAACCGTAAAAAGGGAAACTCCCCAAACCAAGCAAATTGACATGTAGACTAAAAGGAATCAACTCGGTATAAAGAATTGTGAAATGATTACGAACAAGTAAGAGTGGATTAAGGCCAAGGTAAAATCCTTGAGTAAAGGATGTCATTGGGAACGAGGATGGACCTAAGAAGGGATGAATCCCGGCTTGTCGGTATAGTATTGGAAAACCCAATAAATTGGAACCGAAAAGACCCAATAAAGAAGTTGGGGAAAGATGAGTAGGTAAGAGGAATCCATGCGGTTATGTGAGACATAACTTCAAAGGAATGATGGAGGAGAGGATAATGGTAAAAAGGATAGTTGAAGAATGCTATCAAAAGAAAAGAGGGAAGAAGTTATGCGATCCCTGAAATGTCGAAAAGCTAAGAGAAACCCTCAAGAAGATGTTTTAGAAATCTAATGGACAAAGATAGGTCCTAGAAAATGCCATGCTGTAAGGGGCAATTAAGCCCAACAACACCGAGGAGAATATGACTCAAAGTAAGGAAGAGTCGGCTAATAAGCATGACAAGGTCGAATATAAAAATTTGGACCAAAGTTATAATAGACAACGAATGAGGGAATGGTCAAAATATGACAAAAAAGTTATAAAGAAAACCGTGGTAACAAGTATGTAATGCTCAAAAGAACATCGAGCTAAAGGTTTCAACTACCAAAAGGATAACTAGACACGGGAATGATTAGTTATCTTGGAATTCCCAATCTTGAGTACAAAATCTCAAAGGGAAGAATGATGCTTTAAACAAAGAAAGAGATAAAATCTAAGAATATACCCTGAAGTAAGGTATGTCTAGTTATGATAAACTCCATGGAGTGAGTAAATAATATAAAGGAAAAGAAATTTCTTAAGTGAAGGATGTAAAAAGGGCTGATTGAAAGAATAAGAGAAGAGTTTGCATGTTAAGCAAACACTAAAGGGACATAAGAGGACATGATTCCTCATGCAAGGTTGAAAATTAAGTTTTGGAGAAAAAACTCCTAAAAGGAGGGGAGAGTTGTAAACCCCGCCCTTTTGAGCTAAGGAAAACCGGGAAAAGAATCGGTCAAACCGAGTGAGAAAAACCGAACCGATTCACAAAACCGATCATTTGGGAACAAGCAATTTGGAAATTGACAACTTCTGGGTGATCCAAAGGGTTCATTATACCTTGGAAAAGAAACTTAAGATAAATTAGAAAAGAAAACCAAATTGGTTTAGGTGAACGAGATCCCATAAGAACTCTAAAGTTAAGCGTGCTTGCCCGAGAGTAGTGCGAGGATGGGTCATCCCCATTCATTCTCCTCACACCTGAACACTTCACTCTCTTTCTACTGCTCCATTTTCCGGTAAAGCTCAAACCAGAGCTTCGACTTGAACAAAGGTCGGGCTCTTTAGAACTAGGGAGAAGATAGCTATCCGATAGCAAACTATAGTCAATCCGAGAATTGCTGGAGAAGTGCCGGCATGATGGAACAGTGAAGTAGCTCCAGCGGACCGAATCTGCCCTATTTTGGCCAAGCTAAAATTGGCCATTTCGAGCCCTCCTCAGGCCAAACCAAGCCCTCCCAACACTTCTTCAGCCCTTCCACGGCCGAATTAGGATAGAAAGGTAAGCCAATTCGGCTCCCCTTTACAATTTCTGATTAGTGTTAGAGAGAGAGTTGACCAAATTTCAATGACAAAATTCTAATCCAATTCGGCATCAATTGATGCGATTCTTGATTCTAGGATGAACCTCAGGACGAGAGTTATATACTCAAATCGAAAGCTCGTTCTGACTGGCCCTCACCGGTGAGTAATCAAATCTTTCTCTCTCTATAGTCTATTTTCCAGCGAAGCTCTGTTTGAGTTATTTTCGGCGTTAAAACTCGCGATTCAAAGTTCTATGGAATCGTATGAACATGGAGAAACTCAATTTCAACTTCAATTTCAACAATTAGAGGGGTTTGATTGGTCAATTTGATAAAATCAAATTCGGTTGTGTCAAAGAGTTGGAATTAGGGGAAAATTGGTGGAAATTGGGGATTTTCGAAATTCAAAGGACCAACATGCAATTTAATGAAACTGAGGGTCAATTGGGCATGAAAATTATGTTGGAGGACCAATTGAGGAATTTTGGAATTTTTGGGGAAAAACTTACCATTTTTGTAAAGGAAGGGCAAAATGGTAATTTTGGAAAACTTGGGAACCAAATTGGAAATTTGGGAAATTAATCCCCTTTTTGTTAAATGGAATAAATTGAGGTACCTTGATAAATTTTAAAAGTTTCAGGACTTAATTGCAGGAAAAACTGACATTAGGGACTTAAAGTTTAAGAGAAATAACTTTAGGGAACCTAAATACAAATAAATGAAAGTTTGACTTTCTTATTCATTTAGAATGAATGAAGGCTATTAGGCCAAAGGATAATGAACCGAGATGTTCATATCGTGTAGTAACACGAAGTACTGGGAACGCCAGCAAGGACAAGCTCGCGTGAATACAAAGAACCGGTCTAGTGGAATTGACTACGTTAACGGGTGAGTGGGTTTACTAACATCATACCCGGTTGGGATGATGAGCACAACTTAAAATTTTACAACCATTTACCGGTTGTGAGTGTGATTATATATCATACCCGATTGGGAATGATAAGTACCTCGGTATAAAAATCCACTATTTAGTGGAATTTTAATCATCACAACTTAGAGAAAGTGATGTTAAAACCATGCGGAAAAACTAATTACCAGTTGTAAGTAGATAATACCCGGTTGGTATGATAAGACTTTCTCGAAGAAAGTTGAAAACCCGTTCATCGTTCATGAATGGAGATGTCCTTATACCAGTCGGTATAATGGACAGTGAAAACCATTTTGTCGGAAGTGTTCTCCCCTAATTGTGTGCCAATGCTTAAACAATTTGGGAAACCTTCTCGACGGGAGCTCAAATAGCTTTCATAGACCAAGGGCCTCGATTTTTGAACTTGGGGGCTAAATGCTTGATTTTGAAAATCTCGTACAATGGGCCCAAGGCCAGTTGGCATGAGCAGGAGCTCATAAACTAACATGATATATGTGCCATAAAACTTAATAAGTGAATTGTTTGGCCATGGTACCAAGATAAGGACCGACATGCTCAGTCAACTTGCGGCAGTGCGACTTGATAGGTCGACGGACCGGTTAAGACAAACAACTACGAGTTGAGTTGAGAGTTGGGGCCGTTGGGACAAATGGCACCACATATTACATGGAAATTTAAGAAAACTCTATTTGTGCATGCACTATGAGGACGAGATCATCAAGATGCCCATGAGGGGTAGCGATGCGTCCTAAGGGCCCTGGATGATTCGGTGAGTATAAGGGCAGATCGTCGTTCCAGGTGTCCGTGTGAAATTTGTAGTAGCACCAAGCGCATGAGACCAGGGTGGGGACATGATACGATCTCTGTCCTCACATGGACACGAAGAAGCGATTTTGGGATTAAAGGTCGGATGTTGTGTACATCCACTCATTCCTAGGGTAGAAGTGGTTGTGCTTCTATCCGGGTGGCCAGTAAAGTCGCTCTAAAGCAACTAGTGGGTTCAGTAGTCGTACTGACCTGCGAATTTGTGTACCTTCATGATGAAGGATGTGTGTTGGGTGAGGACACACCGTGATTAAATAAATGGTGATAAAACCTGAGATTTCAAATGAAATGGTTTTGAAAGAAAAGAGTCTGGCACACTCCAAAACTTATCTTGTTCCTAAAGATAAAAAGTTTTTTTTAAATAAAACCCATTCACAGAGTAGTCGTACTCACCCCTCCCTTATATCCCTTTCAGGAAATCTCGGAAAGCCTACCCATAAAGACCATCAACTAAGACACTTGTGAGACAGGTATGGTGAAGTTTTGATTATGCTATTGCAAGAAAAGGTGAGGTTTAAAGGATGCCCTACTCTTTACGGTTTTTAATAAGGGAAAACCCTTTAATAAACCGGGAGAGTGGTGGGTTGATCACGAGGATCCAACCAAACCGGGTCGGAGCGTGACAACCAGTCTATCGAATATGTCGGTCTTGTCTCAGTATCATGGCCAATCAATTAATTTACTTAAGTTTTCATGGCTAATAATCGTATTTGTTTACGAGCTCCTACTTGTGCCAACTGGCCTATGGCCCACTGTTCGAGATTTTCAAAATCAGGCATATTAACCCCCAAGTTCCAAAACCGAGGCTTTCGGTCTAAGAGAGCTATTCAAGCTCCTGTCAAGAAGGTCTCCCAAAATGTTTAAGTAGTGGCACATTGTCAGGGGAGAGCACTTCCGACAAAATGTACTTTTTAGCTGTCCATCATACCAACCGAGTGTGAGGACATCTTTGTTCATAACCGATGAACGAGTTTTCCACTTCCTTCGAGGAAGTTTCATCATACCAACCAGGTATGATCTACTTACAACTGATAAGTAGTTTTTCACTTGATTTCCACATCAATCCTCTAGAGTGTGATAATTAAAATACCACTTAGTAGTGGGTTTTCATTTCCGAGGTGCTTATCATCCCAACCGGGTATGATATAAAAATCCCACTCACAACCAATAAGTAGGTTTTCTTTAAATAAAAGCGGTCATCATTGATGTATAAGATTCCCACTCACCCGTTAATGCAGTGAATTCCTTTCGACCGATTCTTTGTATTCACGCGAGCCTGTCCTTGTTGACATTCATGGTATTTCATGTTCCTACACGATATGTACATCATTGTTCATTATCCCTTGTTCTAATAGCCTTCATTTATTCCAAATGAATGAGAAAACCAAGCTTTTCATTTATTTACAATTAGGTCCCTAAAGTTATTTTTCTTTAACTTTAAGTCCCTAATGCCAATTTTTCCTCAGATTGAGTCTCGGAACTTTTAAAATTTACCTTGGGACCTCAATTTATTCAATTTCACAAAAAGGGGTTGAATTTCCCAAATTTTTAATTTGGTCCCCCCCAACTTTTCCAAAATTACCATTGCCCCAAAAATTTCAAAATTGTCCAATTGGTCCTCCAACATCCTTATTATGCCTAATTGGTCCTCAATTTTATGAAATCGCACTTTAGTCCCTCGAATTTTTTAAATTCTCCAATTTCCCCCAAAATTTCCCCTAATTTCAACCTTCTAACTCTATCGAATTTGATTTAATCAAATTGACCAATCAAATAACTTTAATTGTTAAAATTGAAGCTAGATTAGAGTTCCTACGCATTCATTCAATTCAATTGCACTTTGAATCACACAATTTGGTGTTGGAATGAGCTCAAAGGGAGCTTCGTCAGAAAATTGAACTTAGAGAGAGAAAGCTTGGAAAGCTTATCATCGGGGGCGCGACGATCCGAGCTTTCGATCTAGGCAGATAGCTCTTGTCTTGAGGTTACTCCTACGATCAAGAATTGCATCAATTGATGCCAAATTGAGTAAGAATTTTATCATCAAAGTTCTATCGGTTCTCTCTCTAGCACTGGTTAGAAATTGTAAAGGGGAGCCAAATTGGCTTATCTTTCAGCTCTAATTCAGTTGTAGGAGGAGTGTGAAGGTGTTTGGAGGGCTTGGTTTGGCCTGAGAAGGGCTCGAATTGATCGATTTTAGCTATGCCAAAATAGGGCAGCTTCGATTCATTGGAGCTACTTCATTGTTCGATCGCGCCAACGTTTCTCCGACGACCCTCGAAGCAAATTGAGACTACAAGCGTGTAGCTGACCTCTCCCTGGTTCTAAAGAACCCGACCACACCTTCTTTGGCTAAAAAAAGAACCCATATCATAGCTCTGGTTCAAGCTTCACCAAAGAATGGAGCTTTATATAAGAAACTTGAGAGAGAATGGAGATTTCAGGTTTAGAGAGGATGAATGAGGAGGGGCTCTTTATATAAGAAACTTGGGGACTTCTTGGCTATTCGATTGGCGTCATGATGGCAGTCATTCATTGCCTGAAACTTTCTGGCCGGAGACTTATTAGATTCGCCGGCGCTACATAATTTTTTGGCAAGTGAACAGTGCTGTCATCTGAAGGAGGAAGATGACACTGCTTCGAACCAGGTTCAAAGCTTAAACCGGTTTGTTCACCCCCAATTTGACTAATTTTTTCAAATCTAAAAATTTCTTAATTCATCCAAATTCATTTTCTATCCAATGATGGCCTCAAATCTCTAATTTGAATTTTCTAAGCTACAAAGAAAAATAAATTTAGCATCTGGTTCAATAGTGGTTCAATCTGGTTCAGATACGGTTCACCTGAACTGGATTGGTTTTCATCTCTAATTCATCCTAAAGTCCTTTTCAAGATTTTTGTGATTCCTTAGGTCACTCGGGATCCATAAATTTCCCAGTTTGCCCTTTCTCTATCAATTCCGATTCTTGAACCGGTTCATAAACCGGTTCAATCTAGTTGGATCCGGTTCATCTGCACCGATTTGGTTTTTCTCTTCCAATTTTTCCTAAGTTTCTTTTCCAAGACTTTATGAACCGTTTGGGTCACTCGAGAGTTGTAAATTCCCAAAATTTCCCATTTCCTAATGATCGGGTTGGTAAACCAGTTAGGTTTTTCTCATTCGGGTTGACTGGTTCTTTCCCCTGGTTTTCTTATTTTAAAGGAATGTGGTTTACACTTTTCATCTTCCCCAGCGCTGCTTGATTTTTTTATGAGTGAACAGTGCTTTCATATAAAGGAAGAAGATAACACTATTCCGAACCGGATTAGACCGGTCTAAACCGGGTTCAACGCTTAAACTGGCCGGTTCGAGCCCAATTTGATCGAGTTTTTCAAAATTAAAATTTTGTAAATTCATCTAAATTCATTCTCTATCCATTGGTGGCCTTAATTATCAAATTTGAATTTTCTACACCACCTAGAAAAATAAATTTAGAAATTGGTTCAATAGTGGTTCAAACCGATTCAATATGGTTCTCGTCTAGTTCACCTTAGCCAGTTTGGTTTTCACTTCCAATTCATCCTAAAGTCCTTTCTCATGATTTTTGTGACTCTTTAGGTCACTCGGGATTTGTAAATTTCCCGTTTTGCCCTTTCTCTAACGGTTAGGGTTCGTGAATCGATTCAGTTTTCTCACCTAGGTTAATTGGTTGTTTCTTCAGTTTCCTTGTCTTTAAGGGACGAGATTTACAACTCTCCCCTCCTTTTAAGAGTTTTGTCCCTAAAACTTAATTACCAGCCTTTGCATCAGGAATAATTTCCTTTGGTGTCAACTTGGGGTTTGCTTGACATGCTAACTCTTTAGTTGTTCTTTCAGTTAGCCCCTTTTTATATCACCCACTTAAGGAATTTCTTGTCCTTTCTATTGTTTACTCACTCCATGGAGTTTATCATAATTATCTATGTCTTACCTACTACTCAAAGGTACATCCTTAAGTTCACTTCCTCCTCTACTTAGGGCAAGATTCTTCCTCTCGAGGGTTCTTGCTCAGAATTCCAAGATTTGGGAGTTCCAAGCTACCCAATCGTTCCCTTGTCTAATTATTCTCTTGATCATTGAAACCATTATCTCTGTGTCCTCTCGAGTGCTACATACTTGCTTTCACGGGTTTTGGTGTTATCACCTTTTTGTTTTATTTTGACCCTTCCCTCCTCTATTGTTTATTACAACTCCAGTCCAAAATTTATATTTGACCTTATCATGCTTACTAACTGATTCTTCCTTACTCGAGTCACATTTTCATCGGGACTATTGAGCTTACATGCCCCTTACACTCATGACAGTTTCTAGAACCTGTGTCTGACCATTAGATTTCTAGAATACTTCCTTGAGGGTTGTTCTTGTAAACCTCACCCCTTTAAGGTAAGAAAACCAAAGTAAGAACCGGTCAACCCAAGAGAGAGAACTGAACCAGTTTATGAACCCCAACCATTAGAGAATGGATAAATCGGGAAATTTATGGATCCCGAGTGGCCTAAAGAATCACAAAAGTCATGAGAAAGGACTTTGGGATGAATTGGAGGTGAAAACCAAACTGGTTCCGGTGAACCAGACTTGAACTGGATTAACCGGTTCCTAAATTCATTTTTCTAGGTAGTTTAGAAAATTCAATGTGGAAAATAGAGGCCACCATTTGATAGAGAATGAATTTGGATGAATTTACAAATTTTTAATTTTGAAAAACTCGGTCAAATCAGGCCTAAACTAGTTGGTTTAAGCTTTGAATCCAGTTCGAACCGGTTCAGTCTGGTTTGGAACAATGTCATCATCTTCCCTTCATGTGACAACACTGTTCACTCGCTGGAAAATCAAGCAGTGCCAGCAAAGATAAAAAGTCTCCAGATAGGGAGTTCCAAGTAATGAATGACCACCATTAAGGCGCCAATCAGATGGCCAAGAAGTCCCTGAGCTTCCTATATAAAGAGCCCCACCTCATTCATCCTCCTCACACGTGAAAACTCCACCCTCACCCTATTGCTCTATTTTTCGGTGAAGCTTGAAATAGAGCTTTGACTTGGGCATTTTTATGAGCCAAATAAGGCGAGGTCAAGTTCTATAGATTCGAGGAGAAGTCAGCTACACGACGGTAGTCTCTATTTGCTTTGAGGATCGTCGAAGAAATGCTAGCATGATAGAACAGTCAAGCAGCTCCGGCACACTAGAGCTGCCCTATTTTGACCGAGCTAAAAACGGTCAATTCGAGCCCTTCTCAGAATAAACCAAGCTCTTCCAACACTTCCACAACCCTCATACAACTAAATTAGAGCGAAAAGGTAAGCAATTTGGCTCCCTTCTATAAATTTTGATCAGTGTTAGAGAGAGAACCAACGAAACTTCACTGACCAAATTCTCCATCAATTCGACATGAATTGATGTGATTCTTGATCCAAGGAGAAACTTCAGGACATGAGCTATCTGCCCAGATCGAAAGCTCGGACTGTAGCGCCCCCGACAGTAAGCTTTTGAAGCTTTCTCTAAGTCCAATTTTCCGATGAAGCCCCCTTTGAGCGCATTCTGGTGTCAATTGATGTGATTCAAAGTTCAATTGAATCATGTGGATGTGTAGGAACTCAATTTCACCTTCAATTTTAACAATGAACATCAATTAATTGGTCAATTTGATGAAATAAAATTCGGTTAGTTTGAAAGGGGGAAATTGGGGAATATTTTCAGGGAAATTGTGAATTTCAAAAATTCGAGGAACTAAAGTGCAATTTCTAGAAATTGAGGGCCATTTGGGTTGTAAAAAGATATTGGAGGACAATTTGGTCAATTTTTGGGGTGAAATTTACCTTTTTTACAAAGTAGGGGCAAAATGGTAATTTTGGAAAAGTTGGGGACCAAATTGGGAATTTGGGAAACTTGAATCCCTTTTTGTGATTTTGAATAAATTGAGGTCCCAAAATGAATTTTAGAAGTTTTGGGACTCAATTTGGGGAAAAATTGGCACTAGGGACCTAAAGTTAAAGAAATAAGAGCTTTAGATGCCTAATTGCAAATAATTGAAAAGTTTGGGTATTTAATTCATTCGTGATGAATGAAGGCTATTAGACAAAAGGATAATGAACAAGGATATTCATATCATGTAGGAACATGAAGTACAGGGAATGCCAGCTAAGACAAACTCGCATGGAGACAAAAAGTCGATGAAGAGGAAATTCACTACACTATCAGGTAAGTGGGATTTTTACATCATACCCGGTTGGGATGATGAACACCTCGGAAAATGAAATCCCACTACTAAGTGGAATTTTAAACATCACACCTAGATGGAGTGATGTGGAAATTACATTGAAAGACTACTTACTTGTTGTAAGTAGATCATACCCGATTGGTATAATAAACTTCATGGAAGGAAGTAGAAAACTTGTTTATTAGTTATAAGCTGAGATGTCCTCACACCTGGTTGGTGTGATGGATAGATGAAAATATTATTTTGTCAGAAGTGTTCTCCCTTAATTGTGTGCCACTGCTTAAACTTTTTGGGAGGCCTTCATGACGGGAGCTCGAAAAGCTTATATAGGTTGGAGGCCATGGTTTTGGAACTTAAGGGCTAAAATGTCTGATTTTGAAAATCTCGTACAGTGAGCCCAAGGCCAGTTGGCACGAGCAGGAGCTCATAAATAAACATGGGTTTAAGCCATAAAAATTTTAAATGAATGATGTGTTTGGCCATGGTACCAAGTTAGGACTGAAATACTCGATGGACTGGCGAGAATGTGACAAGACAGGTCGGATGTCGTATACATCCACTCATTCTTAAGGTAGAAGTAGACAGGCTTCTATCTATGTGGCTGGTAAAGTCGCTACGACGCCACAAGTGGGTGCAGTGGACGTGCTGCCGTACAAATGTGTGATCATTTCATGATGAAGGGCATTTGTTGATTGTTAAATACACCGAGTGTGATGAATGAGGAATGATAGTTTTGAAAATCGAGATTTTAAGGATGAAATGTCTTAAAGAAAATAAGGAGTCTGGCACACTCCAATTCAAAAACTATTTTTGAAACTTTATTTTTTTAAATACCCATTCACTGAGTCGTTGAACTCACCCCCCTCCCTTATAACCCTTTTTAGGTAACCAAGGGAAAACCTACCCAAATACCTCCAGTTAACTACACCTGTAAGACAGGTATATTAAGTTTAAATTTCATTCAATTTCGATTAATGTTATTCCAGGAAAAGTACAGGTTTAAAGGACACCTTACTCCTCACCATTTAAAGAAGGGGAGAACCCTTAATAAACCGGGAGAGTGGCGGGTTCATCACGGGGATCTGACCAAACTGGGTCGGGGCATGACAGTTCTAATCTTTCCAGCCTTTCAGGGATTGTATAACTTCATCCCTTTTTTTGTTTGGTAGTATTCCTCGACTACCTTTATCATTATCAAATTATCCTTCATGCCATTGACATAATGCCTTTCATACGAGGGTCATTTCGTTAATTGTCTCGTCCTTATACTTTCCTTGTTTACTTGTCTTGGGTTAGCTACCCCTCGAGTTCACTTGTCCTTGGCGCCTATCATATCGCCCATTTTTGGAGTGTAGTCTTTACTACTTTCTGGTCCTTCCTAGCGTGTCTCCTCCCACAGTTACTAGTTACATTTGTTCACTAGATTCTTCTTGGCTCCTCTACTTTTCCATAGTAGGTTACTCCTTGCTACCCCGAGACATCCTATTTGTCTCTCAACATTCGGGGCTTGTCTTCTCTGGTGGAGGTGCTTCATTCTTTGCTCCTAGATGGCCTATAGCTCTATTGTAAGGGAAAATTCCATTAATCTATATTATATTCTATTTGCAGTTTCTCAAGGTCCTACCTTCAGTCCTTCATGCCTTCCATGGCTTTGGATTTTTGGTAGTTGACGTGTTTCTAGGGAGATATTGCCGTAAATCCATGGGTTTGGGACAATTCTCCATTACCTCTCCTATCCTCCTACAGGTTAACTTGATACATGTCCTTAGTAGGGTTGGACACTTCTTCACGCAGTGCCCCCATCATTCATACTTGTAATTGTGTGAACCTAAGTGGTTCCTCTAAGCATTTTTCTAAGGAATTGCTGGTTTTGGTGCTTCGTCGTCCTTGAGTCTGGATACCTTGAGAGTTTTCTTGTGGAGTCTTCTTTACCAAAGGATCACTCTAAAAGTCCTCCTAGATTTCTTGATTCCCTAATTTAGTTTCCTTAACTAGAATGGGATTCTCCTTAGTTTCTATGGTAGCGCAAGTTTGTTTGGTTACTTTTCTTGGGGCCATCTTCCTAGCAAGATCACATCCTTTGAGAAACAGGGTTTTTACGAATTTGGAGTTGTTCATTAATAGAGGAGTACAATATGTTGGGGTTTTAGCCCTATTACAAAAAGTTGTCATAGAATAGATAGTGAGCTACGAGATTCTTGATAAGCATCCTCCTAGGTAAGGTTATACGCCCTTTGCTGGCGTCTCTAGCTTCTGGCTTGGCTCCCTTCGTACTTAGAGTTGTGACCTCAATAGGTCCTGGCACCATTCTCCTCGATACTTCCCCATTTGGTCTTTTGAGACTCATACTATGCCCCATGCATTGGGGAGCTTTTAGGGTTGTCATCCTATGAGGACAAGGTGTTGAGTGGTGTTGGTAACGTCAATCCTAGTTTTCTTGGTTACTCTCTTGGAGCCATCTGTAAATTTTAAAGCTTTCTCTTAGTTACTATGTTATATAGTCTTAATAATGTATTAGAGAAAACAGGATATGATACCACTCAAGTTGTCACGCCCCAACCCAGTTTGGTTGGATCCTCCTGAGCAACCCGCCACTCTCTCGGTTTATTAAGGGTTTTCCCCTTTTGTAAACTATAAGGAGTAAGGCTTCCTTTATACCTGTACCTTTCTTGTAATAATATTAATCAAAACTGAATAATTTAAACTTACATATTTGTCTTACAGGTTTAGCTAGCGGAATGTTAGTAGGTAGGTTTTTCCTTTGGTTACCTGAAAAGGGGTAAAGGGAGGGGGTGAGTTCGACAACTCAATGAATGGGTGTTTGAAAATGAGTTTCCATAAAATAGTTTTAAATTGGAGTGTGCCAGACTCCTTATTTCCTTTAAAATCATTTCTTCCTTGAATTCCTGGTTATTCAAAACCATAATTCCTCATTATCCATAATCAGTAAGTTTAACAATCAACACACGTCCTTCATCATGAAGGGATCACACATTAGCAAGTTAGCCCGTCCACTGTACCCACTTGTGGCATCAGAGCGACTTTACCAACCACCTAGATAGAAGCCCATCCACTTCTACCCTGGGAATGAGTGGATATTCGTGACATCTGACCCTCAAACCCGAAAATGAACTCCATGTCCATATGAGGATAGAGACCTCATCCCGACCCCACCCCTGACTTATGCGCATGAAGCTACGTCGAGCTTCCCTAACTACTGTCACAACAATCTGCCCTTATCTCCACTATGTCGTCTAGTAGCCCTTAAGACACATCACTACCCCTCTTGAACGTCTTGATGGTCCCGAACCTCAGTGTATGCACAAACAAAGTTTTCCATAAGCCATTAATCTATGGTGCCACTAGTCTAATGACCCCGACCCTCAACTCGACCTGTAGCTATTTGTCTAAACCGTTCCATCGACCAGGTCTTGTCGCACTGTCGCCAGTCCATTGAGTATGTCAATCCTATCTTGGTACCATGTCCAAATCACATCATTCATTCATTAAAAGTTTTCATGGCTTATCATCATGTTTGTTTACGAGCTCCAACTCTTACCAACTAGTATTGGGCCCATTGTACGAGATTTTCAAAACTAGGCATTTTAGACCCCAAGTTCCAAAATGAAGGCCTCTGGCCTATCTGAGCTATTCAAGCTCTCATCAATAAGGTCTCCCAAAATTTTTAAGTATTGGCAAACAGTCATGGGAGAACACTTCTGACAAAATAACTTTCAACTCATCTATCACACCAATCGGGTGTAATGATATCTTCACTTACAACCGGTAAGCGGGTTTTCTACTTTCTTCTAGTAAGTTCATCATACCAACCTGGTATGATCTACTTACAACTGTTAATTAGTTTTTACATGTAGTTCTCACATCACCCCAATCAAGTGTGATGTTAAAATTCCATATAGTAGTGGTTTTTCAATTCCGAGGTGTTCATCATCCTAACCGGGTATGATGTGAAAAATTCCACTCACTCGATAAGTGCAGTGTATTCCTCTTGATCGGCTTTTTGCCTCCATACGAGCTTATCCTTGTTGTTGTTTTCGATCCTTTGTGTTCCTACATGATTTGAACATTCTTCTTTATTAACATTTGGCATAATAGCATGAATTCCTCACATATGGCAAAATGCCTAAACTTTTTAATTATTTACATTTAGGTTCCTAAAGTTATTTTTCTATAACTTTAGGTCCCTAATGCAAACTTTTCCCCAAATTGAGTCCCGAAACTTCGAAAATTCACTTTTGGTCCTCAATTTATTCAAAATCACTTAAAAGGTTCAAGTTTCCCAAATTCCCAATTTGGTCCCCAGCTTTTAAAAAATTAACATTTTACCCCTACTATACAAAAATGGCAATTTGACCCCAATAAATTCCAAAAATTGACCAATTGTCCTCTAATGTCATTTTCATGGCCAATTGGCCCTCAATTTTGTGAAATTGCACTTTGGTCCCTAAATTTTACGAAATTCCCAAAAATTTCCACAATTTTCCCCCTTTCAAAATGGCCGAATTTGGTTTCATCAAATTGACCATTCAATCGGGGTTTATTGATCTAATTGAAGGTATGGATTAGTGCCTACACTTCCACACGATTCAATGGAGCTTTGAATTGCATCATTTGGGTCTGAATTGAGCTAAAATGGAGCTTTATCGAAAAACTGAACTTAGAAAGAGAAAGCTTCGAAAGCTTACCATCGGGGGTGTAGCGGTCCGAGCTCTCAATCGAAGTAGGTAGTTCTCATCCTTAGGTTACTCCTAGGATCAAGAATTACATCAATTCATGTCGAATTGAGGGAGAATTTAGTCGGTTAAATTCCGCTGGTTCTCTCTCTAACATTGATCAGAAATTACAGAGTGAGCCAAATTGGCTTACCTTTCCACTCTATTTCGGTCGTATGAGGGCTGTGGAGGTGTTAGAAGAGCTTGGTTTACTTGAGGAAGGCTCAATTTGGCCATTTTCAGCTCGTCAAAATAGGTCAGCTTCAGTCCACCGGAGCTGCTTCACTGTTTAATTACCCCAGAGCTTCTCCGATGATCCTTAGATCAAATGGTGATCACCTCGGGTAGCTGACTTCTCCCTGGGTCTAAGGAACCTGACCTCGCCTTCTTTGGCTCAGAAAAACCCAAATGTCGGAACTCTAGTTCGAGCTACACTGGAAAATGGAGCAATAGAGAGAGACAGGAGTTTTCAGGTGTGATGAGAAGGAATGGAGAGGAGCTCTTTATTTAGGGAGCCCGAGGACTCTCTAGCCATCTGATTGGCACCTTTATGGTGATCATTCATGGCAAAAAAATGCCCTGAACGGAGACTTTTCATCTTCTCCGGTGCTATCAGCTTTTTCGGTGAGTGAACAATATCGTCGTTTGGAGGAAGAAGACAACTCTGTTACGAATCGGATCGGACTGGTCCGAACCTAGTTGAATGCTTAAACTGACTAGTTCAGGCCCGATTCAACCGAATTTTTTTAAATTAAAAATTTCTAAATTCATTCTCTATCCAATGGTGGTTTCAATTCTCCAATTTGAATTTTTTAAGCCACCTAGAAAATGGATTCAGAAATCGGTTCAATAGTGGTTCAAACCAGTTCAATTCGGTTTATATTCGATTCACCTAAACCGGTTTGGTTGTCACTTCCAATTCATCCCAAAGCCCTTTTTCATTACTTTTATGACTCTTTAGGTCACTCAGGATTGGTAAATTTCTCGTTTTCCCCTTTCTCTAACAATTGGGGTTCGTAAACCGGTTTGGTTTTCTCACCTGGGTTGATCGGTTCTTTCCCCGATTTCTTTGTCTTTAAGGGGCAGGGTTTACAATGACACCCTCCAGCACAATCGAGATACGTAGCTTCCTCTGACTTGTGGGATATTACCAGAAGTTTGTAGAGGATTTTTCCAAAATTGCGGCTCCACTGACCCATCTCACAAGGAAGGGGATAGAATAGAAATGGGATGCTAAGTGTGAGAAGTCCTTCTAGGAACTTAAGTCCCATTTGATGACGGCCCTATTGCTGGCATTATCTTACTCAAATGAGGAGGAGTATACGATGTATAGTGATGCATCCAGATAAGGACTAGGATATGTCTTGATGCAATAGGGAAGGGTCATTGTGTATGCCTCTCGGCAATTGAAAACCCATGAGAGGAATTACCCCACCTATGATCTAGTGTTGGTGACAATAGTGTTCACCCTCAAGATTTTGTGTCACCACTTGTATAAAGTTAAGTGTCAGATATACACGTCAGTTAATTCGTGCGCATGGGTGTGTCACATGCCCCACAAATGTCATGCACCCAACATACATGTTGGTTGGTTCACACTATAGCGAACTAGTTTCTGAAGAATAAATCAATTGGTTTGGCTAATTTTGAATGGTTCTTGTTCAGTTAACATCCAATTTGACCAATTCTTAGCCCAATATATTTTTCAAAATATTTATTGTTCAATTCCGAACAAATAGGTCTCAATAACTTCCAATTTTTCTAATTTTTTGAACAAATAGGTCCCATAAAAATTAATGGTTTTACTCATCTGATTTAATTCGATCAGTTTTGGTCGTCTTTTGGCCAATTCACCTCCAATTCAACTGATTCTTGGCCCAATTTATTATCTAATTACATATTAATTAGGCTTAAGAATGGTTATTTTATATTTATATAACCGCTCCTAAAAATGAGGCTATTTTTACCTTAAGTTGGTTCAATCCCGATTCAAACTAGTTTTTAATAGTACTTTTGTATCCTTATTTCCAAATAAAGGGTGTTCTTGGAGGGTAATTCATGAACTTATCCGTTGTCTAAATTCATGGTTCAAAACGATTTTCAATCCGATTTGATTCCAAATCTTGGTTTTGGGTTTCCATTCTCTGTTCCACATTGGTTTCTGGTTCAATTAGACTTAAATCTTAGTTTTAGAAATTTCGTTGATACATGTACAAATGGAAAATTACCGACAAATATTATGTGTATAGTATATACTGATAGCTTTTATTGATATATGAATAGTATATTCAGTGATGAACTACCATAGATAATGAGTTTGAAAACACCCTATAAAGGTTTCATTGACTTTTACAAACAATCTTGAAAATGGATAAGAATAAGTTATCAAACTCCGTATTAGTCATTTTAAATTGCAATGACATCAAGGCCATGAACGAACCGATGCGAGGCCTTCACATTCACTGACCATTGCTCACCACCTCCGTAACATATTTTTTAGGAATATACGAAGTAGAAGAGTACATAGGAATATGAACCTTACAGAGAAAGAAATTTGAGACAATGTACTCATATTTAATATCAAGTGATCCAAGGCAGCTACTCGTTCTCGGGATTGTTTTATGGTCCACTATGTACTTTGAAATGGTGTTTTGTAAATGTTTAAATTCTAACTGAATTTTGTAATTGTTGTATTAATCTAATCCTTTCGGCCTATCTGTTCTATTACAGTGAGGTACCCACTACCATAGAATTGAAAGGATATGGCAATTGTTATGTCGACCTAACCCATGAATCGCGTTGGGGTGTGATAGATATCATATATGTATTGGGTTTATTCACAGAGGATTTCACTATACTCACCCATCACATGCAATGTGACTAAATACCCTTAAGAGACGAGGCTCATACAATTATTCATCAAGTCTCAAATCGATGATGTTCAAATCAAAATTGAATCCTTGTGTAGATGTGTGGCTCATACGAGAATTCATCAAATCAATCATAATGATGTAATACATCCCCGAATCACAAGTACCACTCTTATCACCATCTCCGTAAGTAACACATTTATTCCCCTTATCACTATCCCTATTTGTAGTAACTATCTCCCCTTTGTCACAATCCCTAGATTAAGACAAAGTTTCTCCCCCTTATCACGCTCCTCCATGCAAGGGTTATGCAAATGATGACATATAGTATATCATACAAATTTAAGGATTAACTTGCTATGTGATCAATACTTATATCAATAAGTACAAAAACACCATAAGGCCTTCAAGTCTTATTTCCTTATTCAAGGAAAATTACACACATATATCATTTGTTATAAATGTTGGGTCACTATCCATATTTAAAATTGTCTTGGAATGCATCCTGATATTTCTTAAAATTTCATGGATCAACGTTCATTCCCATATTAGGACTTAGTTCTATTTTTTCTCGTCATAGACCTTAGCTTATTTCACATAAAACATTTAGCCTTTCGTCCTATTTACTAAATCGTTGGTACTAACCATTTTTAAAATTCTTGGACCCTAGTCCCTTTTCTAATATTAAGACTTAGCCCATTTCATAAATAGTATTCTGAGTCATTTTATAAACATGGACCTTAACACCTTTCATAAACATTGAGTATTATGCCCCTTTCATGAATAATGGTCTAAGTTATTTTATAAGCATGAGTTTTAGCCTTTTTCATAAACATTGGTCCTTATGCCCCTTTTATAAATAGTGGCCTAAGTTATTTTTCTGCTCAAACTCCTGAGTCATTTTATAAACATGGGTTTTAGCCCATTTCATAAACATTGGACCTTATACCCCTTTCTTGAATAATAACCTAAGTCATTTTATAAATATGGTTCTTAGCCCATTTCATAAATATTGGTCTTTTCCCCTTTCCTAAATAATAGTTTAAGTCATTTTATAAACAATAGTCTTAGCCCATTTTCATAGACATAGACATTAACCCCTTTTCATAAATATGAGTTTTGTCATTTTTCATAAATACGGGCCTTAGCCCTTTTCATAAGCTTAGCCCTTCTGTAAACAAGGGCTTATGTCCCTTTCATAAATGTTGTAAAAAGGTCGGGTTCTCACACTTTTTTAAATCATCAAGCTCACACTTGTCTATTATAAGCTATCGGGTCATAGCTCACTTCTCAAAATCATTCGCAATATCAAGTCTTTTGATAAAAGCCTACGTGTGAGCTTTTCTATATCTTTTTTAAAAATGTTTCCAAACATATATATCATCATTTCATAAAATAGCAAGTATTGACTAAATCGTTTCAATCGAACGTGAAGTCGTAAATCTCATTCACCTGTTATTTGGGACTTATTTGTCAAAGGTACTCAAATCTTTTGTGCTCCACTTGCACAATTGTTATGTAAGTATATATATTTCTAAAAATAATAGATACACATTATTATAATATCTGAAACTCTTTAGTGTTGATTTATATTGTTATATCTTATACCTACCTGTAATTTCCTATAATTATGTTTTTGCCCTTAAGACACGTTTCACCTGATCTGTGCATCGAGAAACCCTTTTTCACTAAAATTGACTCGATTTTATTCAAATTGTGAAATTTCCCAAAAACTTATTCAAATAACCCATAGGTCATTTTTTTCTTCAAAAATCACATTAAAACCCTAACATTTACAAAATTACCATTTTGTCATTTTCTTGAAAAATTTCTATTTTTACCCTTTTATTTTTCTAAAATTATTATTTTCACCCACCATTTGTCGAAACTAATAATTCTCACTTATTGTGCAAAATGAACATTTTCCCCTATTTAAAAAAAATTATTTTACCACCTTTATGCAAAATTACTATTTTGCCCTTATTTATAAAAAAAATTAATATTTTTGTCTACCATTCATCCAAACTGACCAATTTGCCCTCTATTTATCTAAAAATGACAATTTTGCCCATTTTATACAAAAATGATAATCTTAACCTTCATTTTAAAAAATATCGTTTTACCCCTAAACTCTCAAAAATTATTTTTAACATATTCGTTTGTCCCGAAAATCACATCATAGCCTCTTAGGAACTATCTCCCAAGTTTTCCTCTTTTTGTAAACTAGCCCCCAAACTTTTTAAAATTTGCACTTTAGTCATTGAACTTTGAAAACAACTCCAACCAACTTCAAACTTCACAAATCCACCTCCAAAAATTTACATTTATCTCCTAAGGGCTTGTGGGAGGAGTTGAAGATTTTACCATGACTAAATTTGGTTATTTTCCAAACATGGTCGAAATCGAGTTACATGAGGGATTGTGAGAAATACTCACCGGAGATGGCACCGCCTATCATGCCTTAGTCCATTTCACGATAGACGGTCCCATACAACCCACCATATTCCCTCGATATTATAATAGTAGGTACCTTCACCAAGATAATACCGAAAGGACCAATACTCAGAATAAAGAATGCATACAATGGATTTTTTGGTGGAAACTTGATTTTTTTTCCAGCACATTATGCCCAAAACTTTATGCAATAACCAATGAATACTTCAACTGATAAGAATATAAATTAGAACATTTGTATGCGAGCTTCAAGAATCATACCTCAAGTCGCACTTATTATCTTCTTCTCTATCATGGATTGTGCATCACAAAACCTTAGCTTTAACCTGTAATTGCTTTGGGGAGGGGTGAACTCACAACTCAATGAATAAAGTACTCATGTTGGACCACTACATGGCTTACAACTTCAAATTTCACTAAAATCTACACATGAAGATTATATTCATTATTTCATAAATTTAGTTATTTTCATGATTATTCATGACCCTTAGGACTTATGCCTTGGGCTTCTCGCATATGTATCTATAAATATATCAAATCGAACTCTCGCTCCCTAAATCACAATATCAATAGTTGGCATGCATAGAATAACAAATATTGACAATTCATGGCCAATGTCATGCTTCGAAACTCATGTCATAATTCTGATTGGGTATAAACATGAGAGCGTGGGAGTCACATGTACTCTACATAACTAGTACCCTTCATGTTCATTCTCTCATATTGATGTAACACATCCTGAGGTCATTACGCTTAACCAGCCAATCCTCACATCCATGCCCTTGTACACATATGACTCAATTCTGCCAAGCTTCTTATTATAGTGGTGTACTCACAAGAACATCATTCGTACATCATCTAGGGGTCTCGGATAATCTGGAAGTATAATTCTAATATCCCCTTATTTACCACTTCCAATATATCATGGGTGCCGACACTACCTCGATAGATTTCCTATCGACACCCCCAACTTTCAACCAATATATAACAAAAACATGCACATGAACAATAATCATGCTCAATTCAGAATATCATAGAGTCTAGTACTCAATCTAACCAACTCTATCTCTCAGGTGCATACATAACAATCGGCAAGCAGCAAGCAGGTTCAGAACTCAATAATAAGGAGTTAGGTCCTTAATCTAACCAACTTTATATAAGATATCAATCAAAAGCACAATTCTCTCATTCACATAGTCCTATCATTCAACTATGGTTTTTCACGATCTATCAACCTTATCTCATTAGACAATCAAGAAAACTGTCTCTTTTAGTGATTATGCATTTATATAGTTTTTTTTATCACTTTTCAAAGAATTTTCCAAAATATACATCATTTATATTCATTTTATTATGGAAAATAGTAAAGCACATTAGTTGGTCCAATCGAAATTACCGTCAATACTCCCACTCATAGTTATTAGTGGAACTCGTTCATCCTAGCCGTATTTTCCTTAATCTCGGGACGTGTGATCCTCATATTATCAGTTGCAATATCCACTCTACATGAATTAAATTACATATTCAGGGTCATTTTAGATCTTAACTTAGTACTTATATATTATTCGGTAATTTTTCAAAAACTACAGTTTTTGCTCGTCGAGCTCTGTTCTCTCAACCTACGTGTCGATGAACCGGTTTAACTAACCCCCTCCTATGATTTTATTCCACATATCATAGGTTAACCCACATTTGGTCATATTTACCAAAATGCCTAAATATTTCTAAGTTCCCATTTAAATAACTTAACTTTTTTTTAAATTTGCATTTCGATATTTAAGTTGATAAAAAATACTTTTTTGCCCCTATTGATAAAATATTTCTAATTTTGTACTCTAAACTTTTCAACTCTCTCATTTTGGGTACCTAAAATCCAGTAATTACACTTTTTTCCCTAAAATGGGTAAAATTACCATTTTGCACATTTTTTTACTGAAAATTATGATTTTACTCCCAAATTTCTGAAAATAACTTTGGACATCTACATTTGTCTAAAAATTACCTCATAATCCCTTAGGCTACCATTCAAAAATATTTTTACAATTTTTCTCATTTTTTGCAAATTAGCTCTTCAAACTTTCCAAAATTTACACTTTAGTCCCTAAATTTAGAAAATTAACAAAATCAAGTTCTATTTTTAAAAATCATTCCCAAATACTATCATTATACTATTAGTGGCTCGTGGGGGGTCTTACCTTGACCAAATATGGCTGGATTTGGTTATTTTTCAAAACTAGCTGAAGTAGAGCTATTGTAGTAGTTGTAAGAAATTCTCACCAAAGACGCTCGGAGAGGTAGCCGAAGTTGAGGTGTTTTGAAGCCAAGGTCCAAATGAGTCATTTTGTGGTGGTGGTTGACCATGTGGTCACTGGAGTTAGGAGAATTTAGGCATCAACTAGCGCAATCAAGTGGAGCCGGACACACTCGATGGTGGAAATTGGTTCTTGGCGGTTGATTTTCCCCTTGTCGAATGTCGGCCCTTGCTAGTGGGAGGTAGAGGGGAGGCACACTATCACTTTGGCATCGGTGGTTGTAGGAGTGGTGGCCGGAGATGGTCGAATTTGGCCCCATAAGGCCTGCGACAACAAACACTTTTTTTGTCCCAAATTTGGGTTGATCAAAACGACACTCATGTAGCATTTTTCGACCACTAACAAGTTTGGGACCCGACTTATAACTCAAGAAAAGTCCATAAGTGATATTTTGACACTAAGACCACTTTATTTAGTGGTCGGGTGAGAGAGAAGTGCTTGATTGATCACACGGTGGTTGGGAGTAGTTTCGATATCATATTTTTTTGGACTTTGGATCTGAAATTTGATATGCCTAGAGAGCTAATGCAATTAACTTTATAAGTAGACCAATATGTTAGTTGTCTGCTTATTCTTGTATTTTGTGGTGTGCAATTTGGTCCCAAATCCATTCAATTCGACCCATTTTTCTGAAAAGTGGTAGTTGTAATCTATTGAGTGAGAACAGGGGCACGCTACAGTTTCAAACGAGTCAGGTCGATTAAGATATTAGTAACCCAACTTTCTATCTTTTTTTCATTTAATTAAATTACATTTTTTTTCTTTTTTCGAATCCACTCGTAATTTAACTCACAATCTTAATACCAATCAGTTAAAAACTAGCTTTTCCAAAATTTTTAATTTTTCATTAAACATACAAATATATCAAAATAATAGATTTCAAAAAGTTTGTAACCTTACAAACCATTCGATACGCATACCCTACAAATATACGCTTGAATAGAAGAGAGGACGGAAATTTTTAGGGGAAATGCGTCATTTTATCTCAATTCCCTTTCGGCTTGCGCACCAACCATGTCTTGTGACGTGTACAAGCTTTACATGGGTTAACATTGGGTCTTTATGGGCATAGAAAATCAAATATTAGTTCTACTGAGCCCAATAGTCCATATTACATAATAGGCAAGAAAACCGGGGCCATAAAAAAAACAAACTAAACGACTCCTGGTTTCTCACTGCTCTCTTCCCTTTCCTGGCGGATTCGAAGATCCGACATTTCTGAAACAATGTGGAACCGCTGAACTGTCAAAGTAGCTGATCTGCGCGAAAATCTGAGCCCTGTAACGATGTGGAAGCTGAGTGGCCAGCCTCTGTTAGGGGGCGGCGGCGGAGGAGAAGAAGAAGTGGGGAGTATCCTCGAAGGTGAATCTGAAGAGTTCTGTTCCCTCTCGCCTATGCAGGTACTGCCACTTCGAGCCAACCTTTGATTCGAGATTCTCGTAGTTAATGATTCTACTCTAATGGTTATCTGGACCGGTCTCTGTGTTGGAGCAGAGGATTTATGCGTTTGCCGCAATTTTGCTTGCCGGTTTTGTATGCATGTTTCTGGTAAGGACAAATCTTAAACGTTGCCTCCGATACCTTCTTCACTCTCAGTATCTATTAAGAAATTCCTTATATTGTATTATATAAGAAATTGTACAAGGAGATGATCTGTAGTGCATCGGGAGAAGAAAATTGGAAGCTTTCTGGCTAATAGAAGGTGGTTAAGTTGTTCCATATGTTCTTTGTTGTCTGTGCTTTGGGTATCTTCGTCTTTCTTCGAAATGTGAATGTCTTGAATGGCACTCTCAGAAACAAGAGGGTTCCTTGGATGAAAAATGCATGGGTGGATTTGATGTGGACTTGTTACATTAGGCAGGTCTGGGCGTATAGCGATGTCATATTGGATTAAGCAGAAAACCAATGAACTCAGTGAAATATTTGTCTGAATCACCTATATTTTATGACCTCAAGGTGCTTGAACTGGTTTGAACTTCCCCTACCTCACATGGATCTAATTCATGGAGTGTTGACCTGATCATGGATCAGATCATATATCATCCAATGGTGAATTTGGCAGAGGGTGGGCCGTGTTATATATGAAGAATTTTACATTGTTTAATCCAATAACTTTATTGTGTCTGTCTGTATCTAGCTTGTCCTCTTCAATATTGGCATATTTATTAATAAAAAAGCTAACTTCTTCTTTCTAATCAAGCAAATTGGTATCTAGCTTGTCCTTTTCAATATTGGCATATTTATTAATAAAAAAGCTAACTTCTTCTTTCTAATCAAGCAAATTGGTAGTGTTTTTAATGAGGACAGCAGATCCATAGGTGGTATGTATTGATGATGAATTCGTTCCAAGCTGATATTCCTTTTACTTTCAAAAGATGTAGACAAATTCTTGAAAACTAGAGTGGCTAGTAAAGGTATACTGAAATATTGTTGATAATTGCACATGATTCCTTTCTAACTTCAATTTTTATGCAGTCTTTAATTGTATTTGTCAAGCCCATCAAATTTGCAGTTCTATTCACCTTTGGCAATCTTTTGGCTGTTGGAAGGTAAGTTGACTCAGATGGGGTATTATGAGATTAGGATCAAATACCCCATACATTGAAGTTGTGTTAAAGTTAAGTCTTAAACCATCAGAATTGTTTTTTCATTTTCTTTCGGAAAAGTAGAGGATTTTCTGTTCTCATGTATACCCAAAACTGCTATATGCAATAAGTTTTAATTTCAAGATTCTGAATCTTCTTCTCTGTTCGGCAGCACAGCCTTTCTCATAGGAGCTGTACAACAGCTGAGAATGATGTTTGACCCAACTCGTATCATTGCCACATCAATATACCTTGGTTGTGTTGTTTTGGCACTTGTATGTGCTCTTCTGGTAAATTTAACAGTCCTGCCCTTGTAATTTGCATATGGCAATGTTGTAATTTGGATAGTTTTTCTATTTGGTCCACGCTTTCCATAATTGGCTGCATGCTCATTTTGCAGATACATAGTAAGATATTGACCATAATAGCTATCATCTGCGAGATTTGTGCCCTTATCTGGTAAGGTCTAGTTGTTTCCCTAAAGAATTATGTTTGGATTTCAATTGGATCAGGGTGTTTTGTCTAAAGATGATCATTTGCTCGATTTGGGTTTTCTGTCATCTCAGGTATAGCTTGAGCTACATTCCTTTTGCACGGAGAATGGTTTCCCAGCTCATGATCCAATTATGCGACACCGAGCTATAAGGATGCACTGGATGAGTACATTGAGAGGTACTCAAAGCCTCTACTTTTCATTCTTCTTTCATTCTTTCCAGTCCAAAGTTTGTGATGAATCACTAGTTGAGGGGCATCTGAGGCTTGTGATTACTTGAAAGCATGCCCCAGTTGTTTGGGGGTCATGGATAACAGTTTGTTATCATTCATATTCAAATCCTGTAATGTTAAGATTAACCATTGTGAGAAAAGTGCTTTTTTTCCTTGGATTGGTTTAAAGCACATGAGTTGTCCCGTAGACCTAGTAAACCAAATAAATGACCTAGTTGGGCCCCTTTGTTGAAGCTCTTCTATGGAACAAGAGTGAAAGGTGAACCCACCTACATAACAAAGTGCCCATGTACATTACCTGTTATACGCACATAAGAGTCAGAGTGGTCTAAAATGAAACTTTACCAATCTCCCAATGATAAATTTTTGCTAAGTTTACAAGCCTTGTACTTAAAATCTTGTTGAGCAAGATCACCTGATCAATCTTTGTAGGCTAGTCACTCTATGAAAGACAGTAGTGCCAATAACATTTATGTACTGAATTTTTGTTGGTCACTTCAAATCTGAATTTCAAAATTTTAGTGTGAACGATAGTGTCTATTATGGTACTAACGAATCAAGGAATACTTATGATATTAATGTGTCTTCCAGACCTAAATAGATATAAATGATAAAAATTCAAGTTTCTGATTCTCAAATATTAGTGGAATTAAAAGGGCGGAAAAATAACTATTTTTCTAAGAAAACCATAAAAGATCATATGTCAATTTTGTTTTTTTAATAATTTAGTACTCTAATTTCACTTTTGTGTATCAAATTCATTTTTCAACAATTTGGTTCTCTAATTTTATTTTCACATAATAAGTTAATTTGTCTAATCTACTTGCATAATTTCTAATATTTTGGTTACTCCATCTATTTTTCTTGCATAATTTATAATATTTTGATCTATTTGTCTAATTTGCTTTGCATAATTGGAATGAAAGGATAGTGTTAGGGGGGAATATAATCGGAAGAATAAATTTTTATAAATAAAAAATTGAGGTTAAATTATCAAGTCACTTAAAAAAATATTTGTTGGCATGATGGTAGTAAATAACTAAGCACATCAAGTGTGATAGAATGACTTATATTACGTGGATAACTTACAATTACCATTCATATTATTAATTTAATTTATTGGATAATAGAACATATATTATATAGTATACTTTTTCGAGTGAATTATTAAATCAATATGATAGCTAGACATACTGATAAAAAAATATATTAATTAGAGAGTATACTTCCTTCCAATACAAGTCAACTGCGTACCTTCCATTGTCTGATTGATCTCTTGCAAAAAAAAACGTGATTGATCTCTCCAAGCTCTCTTTTTTCATATTCAACATCAGCGGCTCTGGCCAGAGGGGAAAATTCATCAGCCCTCCTACCCCTCGAATCTTTGGACTTGACACGGAATCTCCAATGGACTTCTTGGGAATCTGCACCGGGGTGGACAGGTGTCGCCCCAATATGGGCTCCCAGGACGGATTAAGGGTGCACAGAATGGGAAATAATAAATTTAGCGCATACATTTTATTTAATTAAATTATTTTATTTCATTGGCCAAGTTTGACATTAGCATTGAGTTATGGAGCGTCCCTCAATCAAGACTGACGAGGACGGTGCTTTCATGGAGAAGGTACTGATTAACCTACCACCCGTCCTTGTCACCTCGAGATCGGATCATGGTGCTGCCTCTAATTTTTTTAAAATCATAATAGGATATATATCATTTCTTTATTGTTGGTCAGGTGGTGTATGACGACATTGTACGCTATTAGTTGGTATAAATACAATTTATAGATTTGTTCTATTTTAAAATTTAGTAATTTCTTAAATATTTAAAATAAGGAATACTAAAATCATAATATTTTTTTAAAATTTTTATGATTTACGTGATATCACCGTATTAAATTTACTCGCTTTTACTTTTTTTTGCACTCTCCTCGATATGCTGAGGAAACATTCATTTTCGGGCGCCCATGCAAGCTAGATACAACGTATTGGATTTTAACGATTTGACAGACGGAGTTTTGTTATGTAGCACGTAGCTAAAGCGATAATAGCATGAGCACCAGACCTCACATTGCCACTGATATTATTTAAGATAAATTAAAAATATTATAATATTATTTAAGTTGAAAAAATAAAGTATCATTTAAGCTAAAAACAATATTTTATTTAAACTAATATTCAAATATTAATAATTAATTTCCCGAAAATATCAAATTTTATTTAATATTTCAGACTAAACCTCATTCTATGGGTGAAGCCCTTGAATCTGACTTTCCTTACCGTTTTTATAAGTTCGTGCCATATGATTGGGTCACTGTTATTTCACATCTGTGCCCTAACCTCTTTTTCTCTTCTTTTCGGGAAGATTATGTCACCTGTAGATGTCAACTACCAAGCAGCTCCCTTGCTAAGATTAGAGAATAAAATAAGAAAATTTTCAAATATAGATAAATTTGGATATAATCTATCTATCATTCTAATTTTTCATGATTTCGAGCATGGCCACCAATCTATGCACAGTGGTATAGGTTCATGGCTATCTTGGGTGGGCTCGACCTACGGACTGTCGTGAATTCATGAGGTTGGTAGAAATAAAGGATACCATCAACTAATTTTAGTCTAAAATCTCAAATAAAATTTTGCCCTAGTACCCATCAGACACAGTACCTATAGAAATGATTTCATGGGAAAGGATTAAGCATTATAGCGGAGAGTCGTGATTGAGCTCTATATTTAGTATACAATTAATTGTATAAAAAATTATTTCGAATTTGTGCAGGCTAAAACTGTTAAATAATGGAAACATAATCTTTAGTTAAGATTAGCTAAAATCAAATATGAAAATAAAAATAAGATAGAATAATATCAAACTAACAACATAATTGAGGGGTTGGTTCCTTGCACATCCGCCAACCAATAATTCCTTCAAGGCACTTGTTTGTATGCATCCCTCCAGAGTTCCTTTTCACGGTGTATTTCTTCTCTTCTTCACTCTCACTATGTCATTCCCTAGAGTTTCGGGGAACGTTTTTCTTTGTTTGCCCCTTATGAGAGGGTTCTAAGTATGCTTCTCATGTATTGTATCCCTATTCATGAGGTATCCTTCTCGTTTTGATCTTCTTAAGAAGTTTTTGTATTCACCTTGTCTTTTCTTGACCTCTGTGTGAATTGTTTATGTAACCTGCTCCTAGGTATCGGTCTCTAATCCTTCATGTCCTTCGTGACCTTTGAGGAGGTATTGCTCTGAATCTATGAGGTGTGGAGCACCCCTTCTTTCCTTACACCTATAATAGTTCATCTTGGTACTTGTCCTTTAGTAGGGTTGGGCATCTCTTCAGGTAATGTCCCATCATTATTCCCTTACATGGATTGTTATGGTTCTTTCTTTCCTTCGAGTGGGGCTTTTTCCAGGGTTACTAGTGGTTTGGTGCTTTACCGTTCTTGAGTCTGATCACTTTGATAGTTTTTTTGTTGAATCACCTTTTCTAAGGGTCATGGTAAGAGTCCTCTTAGGTTTCCTGATTCATCTTCCATCACTAGGATACGACTCTTCCTTAGTTTCGAGGATGGTGTGGGTTTGTTTTATTTTCCTTAGGTCATATTACTAGTAAGATCACATCCTTAGAAGATAGAGTTTTGGGGAATTTGAATCTTTTATTAACATGGGGATACAAAAGGTTGGCTCTCAGCCCTATCATAGAAAATGGTCACAAATTAACTAGGGAGCTATGGAATTCTTGATAAGCATCCTCATTTATACTTAGGGTTGTTCCATCAATAGGTCCTAGCACCATTATACAGGATGCTTCCCCATTTGGTCTTTTGACATTTTTGCTAGGTCTCAAGCATTTGGGAAGCTTCTAGGGTTGTCTCCCTACGAAGGTAGGGTGTTGAGTAGAGACATTCCAACTTTTCTTGGTTTCTCTCTTGGGAACTATATAAAAATTTTAGAATAAATCATATTAGTTACAATATTTTCTAGTCTTGATTATGTATTCGAGGAAAAAGGCTCTAATACCACTCTAGTTGTCACACCCCGACCCAATTTGGTCAGATCCCTGTGATCAACCCGCCACTCTCCCAATTTACTAATGCATTTCCCTTATATTATAAACCATAAAGAGTAAGGCGTTCTATAGACCTGCACCTTTTTCTAGGAATATCATAAATCAAAACTGCATAGTAATTTAAATTAATCGTACTTGTCTTGCAGGCATTTAATTGCGCAAGTCTTTTAAGGTTCAACTTTTCGAGACTTCCTGAAAGGGATATAAGGTAGGGGGTGAGTACAACTACTCAGTGAATGGGATTAAAATATTTTGACTTTCAAGAAAAATATTTATATGGAGAGTGCTAAACTCCTTTCCTTTCAAAAATCCCTTCATTTAAAATTTTGGGTTTTTCCATTATTGCTTAGTTATCGGTGTTTCATCACCCAACACACATCCTTCATCATGAATGTTACACACATTCGCAAGTCAGTATCACTACTGAACCCGCTAGTGGCTTCGGAGTGACTTTTCCTGCCACCCGGATAGAAGTACGACCACTTCTACCCTGAGAATGAGTGGATGTACATGACATCTGACCCACAATCCCAAAATCACTTCTTCATGTTTGTATGAGGACAGAGACCTCATCTCGTCCCCACCCAGGTCTCATGCGCTTGGTGCTACTCCAAATTTCGCACAGACACCTGGAACGACGATCTACCCTTATAATCACCGGGTCGTCTAGGGCCCTTAGGACGCATCACTACACCTCATGGGCATCTTGATGATCCTGTACTCATAGTGCATACATAAATAATGTTTTCTCATATTGCTATGTAATATGTGGTGCCACTGGTCCAACGGCCCCGACTTTCAACTCAACCTACAATTATTTGTCTAGACTGGTCCGTCGACCTCTCATGTAGCACTGCCGCTAGTTGACTGAGCATGTCGGTCCTCTCTAGGTACCATGGCCAAACAATTCACTTATTAAGTTTTATGGCGCATATATTATGTTTGTTTACTAGCTCCTACTCGTGCCAACTGGCCTTGGGCCCACTGTACGAGATTTTCAAAATCGGGCATTTAGCCTCCATGTTCGAAACCGAGGCCCCCGACCTATCAGAGCTATTCGAGCTCCCATCGAGAAGGTTTCCCAAATAGTTTAAGCATTGGCACACAGTAAGGGGAGAACACTTTCGACATAATAGGTTTTCACTATCCATTATACCGACCGGTAGAAGAACATCTCTGTTCATAACCGATGAATGGGTTTTCAACATCCTTCGAGAAAGTCTCATTATACCAACTGGGTATGATCTACATACAACCGGTAAGTAGTTTTTCTGCATAATTTTCACATCACTCTCTCTAAGTGGTGATGACTAAATACCACTAAATGGTGGGTTTTTATACCGAGGTACTTATCATCCCCATTTGAGTATGATATATAATCTAACTCACAACTGGTAAGTGATTTTTAATTTTAAGTTATACTCATCATCCCAACTGGGTATGATATAAGTAAACCCACTCACCCGTTAACGCAGTGAATTCAACTAGACCATTTCTTTGTATTCATGCGAGCTCATCCATGTTGGCATTCCCGGTATTTCGCGTTACTACACGATATAAACATCCTTATTCATTATTACTCAGCATAATGGCCTTTATTCATTTCCAATGAATCAGAAAACCTAAACTTTCTATTATTTGCAATTAGGTCCCTAAAGTTATTTCTTTTTAACTTTAAGTCCCTAATGTCAGTTTTTCCTCAAATTAAGTCCCGTAACTTTTAAAATTTATCTTGAGACCTCAATTTATTCAATTTCACCAAAAAGGGGTTTAATTTCCCAAATTTTCAATTTGGTTCCCCAATTTTTCCAAAATTACCATTTTGCCCTTCCTTTACAAAAATGGTAAGTTTTGCCCCAAAGATTCCAAAATTCCTCAATTGGTCCTCCAACATTATTTTGATACCCAATTGACCTTCAATTTCATACAATTGCATTTTGGTCCTTTGAATTTAAAAAATCCCCAATTTTCCCCTAATTTCAACTCTTTAGCAAAGTCGAATTTCATTTCATCAAATTGACCGATCAAACACATCTAATTGTTGAAATTGAAGTTAAAATTGAGTTCCTCCATCTTCTTACGATTCAATAACACTTTGAATCATAAGTTTTGATGTCGAAATGAGCTCAAACGGAGCTTCACCGAAAAATGGACTATAGAGAGATAAAACTTCGATTACTCACCAGTGAGGTCATGGCAGTCCGAGCTTTCGATTTGGGCAGATAACTCTCATCCTGAGGTTCATCCTAGAATCAAGAATCACATCAATTGATGTCTAATTGAGTTAGAATTTCATCATTGAAATTTTGTCGGTTCTCTCTCTAGCACCGACCAAAAATTGCAGAGAGGAGTCGAATTGGCTTATTTTTAAGTCCTAATTTGGCTGTGGGAGGGATGAGGAAGTGTTGGGAGGGCTTGGTTTGGTTTGAGGAGGGCTTGAAATAGCCGATTTCAGCTTGGACGAAATAAGGCAGCTTCGGTCAGCCGGGGCTGCTTCACTATTCCATCATGTCAGCGCTTCTCCAGCGATTCTCGGATTGATTGGAGTTTGCTATTAGATAGTTGTCTTCTCCTTGGTTCTAAAGAGCCCGATCGCTCCTTTCGAGGTTAAGAAAAATGTTCAAGTTGAAACTCTGTTCGAGCTTCTCTGGGAAATGGAGCAGTAGAGAGAGAGAGAGAAGTATTCTGATGTGAGGAGAATGAATGGGGATAGCCTCTTTATATAGGTGTAAAATCATGTATTAAATGGTAGAGATTTATTACTAATATTAATATTACCATAAATTATTGATATTAATTCCAATAATTTAATTTCGGTATTAAATTATTTGTATTAATTCCCATAATTTAATTTATGTATTAAATTATTGGTATTAATTATAATAATTAAATATATATTAATTTATGGCTATTTATGATTAAGGAGGTCACCAATCCTCACACTACTCTCGAGCAAGCACGCTTAACTTCGAAGTTTTTATAGAATCTCGTTCACCTGAACCAATTTGATTTTTCTCTTCTAATTTGTCTTAAGTTTCTTTTCCAAGGTTTTATGAACCCTTTGGATTACCTGGGAGTTGTAAATTCCTAAATTGCCCATTCACAATTGATCAGGTTTGTGAACCGGTTTAGTTTTCTCACTCAATTTGACTGGTTCCCTTCCCGATTTTCCTTAGCTCAAAAGGGTGGGGTTTACATGGTTGGTATGATGAACTTCCTGAAAGGAAGTGGAAAACCCATTTACCGATCTTAAGCGGAGATGTCATCACACCCGGTTGGTGTAATAGATGAGTGAAAAGATATTTTTGTCAGATGTTTTCTCCCCTGACTGTGTGCTACTTGTTAAAGATTTTGGGAGACCTTTTTAGCGGGAGCATGAATAGCTCGGATAGGTCGGAGACCTTAATTTTGGAACTTGGGTGCTATAATGCCCAATTTTGAAAATCTCATATAGTGAGCCCAAGGCCAGTTGGCACAAGCTGGAGCTCGTAAATAAACATTATGTTAAGCCATGAAAACTTTAATGAATGATGTGCAACGAGACAGGTCAATGAACCAATTGAGATAAACAGCTGCAGGTCGAGTTGAGGGTTGGGGCCGTTGGACTAGTGGCACCAAAGATTAATGGCTTATATGGAAAATTATTGTTTGTGCATGCACTGAGGTTCGGGACCATCAAGATGCCCAAGAGGTGTAGTGATGTGTCCTAGGGGCTACTGGATGACATTGTAGAGATAAGGGCAATTTGTCGTACCAATAGTTAGGGAAGCTCGACCCCCCATTCGACTGAGTTTTTCAAATCTAAAAATTTCTAAATTCATTTTCTATCCTGTCACGCCCCGACCAGGTTTGGTCAGATCCCCGTGATCAACCCGCCACTCTCCTGGTTTATTAAAGGATTTCCCCTTATTGTACACCGTAAAGAGTAAGGCGTCCTTTAACCTGCACATTTTCCTGGAATAGCATAATCAAAACTGCATGAAATTTAAAACTTTACATACCTGTCTTACAGGCATCTTAGTTGACGGTCTTTAAGGGGAGGCTTTCCAATTTTTCTTGAAAGGGATATAAGGGAGGGGGTGAGTACGACTACTCGGTGAATGGGTTTTTAAAAGCTTTTGACTCTTAAGAAAAAATATTTATATGGAGTGTGCCAGACTCCTTTGTTTTTAAAAATCCCATCATTTAAAAATTCAAGTTTTCCCACCATTTCTTATTTACCACGGTGTGTCATCACCCAACACACATCCTTCATCATGAAGGTTACATACATTCACAAGTCAGTATCACTACTGAACCCGCTAGTGGCTTCAGAGCAACTTTTCCTGCCACCCGGATAGAAGTACGACCACTTCTACTCTAGGAATGAGTGGATGTACGTGACATCCGACCCACAATCCCAAAATCACTTCTTCATTTCCGTATGAGGACAGAGACCTCATCCTGTCCCCCACCTCGGTCTCATGCGCTTAGTGCTACTCCAAATTTCGCACAGACACCTGGAACGACGAACTGCACTTATAGCCAACAGGTCGTCCAGTGCCCTTAGGATGCATCACTACCCCTCATGGGCGTCTTGATGATCTCGTACTCACAGTGCATGCACAAATAATGTTTTCTCATATTGCCATGTAATTTGTGGTGCCACTGGTCCAACGGCCCCGACTCTCAACTTAACCCGCAATTGTTTGTCTTGACTAGTCCGTTGACCTGTCATGTCACACTGCCGCTAGTTAACTGAGCATGTCGGTCCTATCTTGGTACCACGGCCAAACAATTCACTTATTAAGTTTTATAGCACATATATCATGTTCGTTTACGAGCTCCTACTCGTGCCAACTGGCCTTGGATCCACTGTACGAGATTTTCAAAATTGGGCATTTAGCCCCCAAGTTCAAAAACCGAGGCCCACGGCCTATCAGAGCTATTGGAGCTCCCGTCGAGAAGGTCTCCCAAATTATTTAAGCATTGGCACACAGTCAGGGGAGAGCACTTCCGACAAAACATATGTTTTCTCTATCCATTATACCGCCCGGGTATAAGGACACCTCCGTTCATAACCGACGAACGAGTTTTCATCTTCCTTCGGGGAAGTCTCATCATACTAACCGGGTATGATCTACTTACAACCAGTAAGTAGTTTTTTCGCATGATTTTCACATCACTTCCTTTAAGTAGTGATGTTTAAAATACCACTTAATAGTGGGTTTTCATACCAAGGTACTTATCATTGCCCAACTGGGTATGATTTAAAATTTCCACTCACAACCGGTAAGTGGTTTTTAATTTTAAGTTGTGCTCATCATCCCAACTGGGTATGATGTTAGTAAACCCATTCACAACCGGTAAGTGGTTTTTATCTTTAAGTTGTGCTCATCATCCCAACCGGGTATGATGTTAGTAAACCCACTCACAACCGATAAGTGGTTTTTATCTTTAAGGTGTGCTCATCATCCCAACCGGGTATGATCTTAGTAAACCCACTCACAACCGGTAAGTGGTTTTTAACTTTAAGTTGTGCTCATCATCCCAACCAGGTATGATGTTAGTAAACCCACTCACCCGTTAATGCCGTGAATTCCACTAGACTGGTTCTTTGTATTCACGCGAGCTTGTCCTTGCTGGCATTCCCGGTATTTCGCGTTCCTACATGATATGAACAAACTTGTTCATTATTACTCGGCATAACAGCCTTCATTCATTTCCAATGAATGAGAAAACCAAACTTTTAGTTATTTGTAATTAGGTCCCTAAAGTTATTTCTCTTTAACTTTAAGTCCCTAATGCCGGTTTTTTCTCAAATTGAGTCCCAAAACTTTTAAAATTTATCTTGAGATCTCAATTTATTCAATTTCACCAAAAAGGGGTTTAATTTCCCAAATTTCCAATTTGGTCCCCCAATTTTTCCAAAATTACCATTTTGCCATTCCTTTACAAAAATGGTAAGTTTTGCCCCAAAAATTCCAAAATTCCTCAATTGGTCCTCCAACATTATTTTCATGCCCAATTGACTCTCAATTTCATAAAATTGTATTTTGGACCTTTGAATTTCGAAAATCCCTAAATTTTCCACCAATTTCAACTCTTCAACACTACCGAATTTGATTTCATCAAATTGATCAATCAAACACTTCTAATTATTGAAATTGGAGTTGAAATTGAGTTTATGCATATTCATACGATTCTAAGGAACTTTGAATTGCAGATTTTAATGTCGGAATGATTTCAAACGGAGCTTCGCCGGAAAATAAACTGTAGAGAGAGAAAGTTTCGATTACTCATCGGTGAAGGCACGACGGTCCGAGCTTTCAATCTGGGCAGATAGGTCTCGTCCTGGGGTTCATCCTAGAATCAAGAATTGCATCAATTGATGCATAATTGGATTAGAATTTCGTGATTGAAATTCGATCGACTCTCTCTCTATCACCGATCGAAAATTGTAAATGGGAGCCGAATTGGCTTACCTTTCGGTCCTAGTTCGGCCATGGAAAGGCTGAGGAAGTGTTGGGAGGGCTTGGTTTGGCTTGAGGAGGGCTTGAGGAGGGCTTGAAATGGCCAATTTCAGCTTGGCCGAAATAGGGCAGCTTCGGTCCGTCGGAGTTGCTTCACTATTCCATCATGTCGGCGCTTCTCTAACAATTCTCGGATTGACTGGAGTTTGCTATCAGATAGCTGTCTTCTCCCCGGTTCTAAAGAGCCCGACCTTTGTTCAAGTCAAAGCTCTGGTTCGAGCTTTACCGAGAAATGGAGTAGTAGAGAGAGAGAGAGAGAAGTGTTTAGTTGTGAGGAGAATGAAATGGGGATGACCTCTTTATATAGGCGTAAAACCTGTGTATTAAATGGGTGAGATTTATTACTAGTTTAATATTGCCATAAATTATTAGTATTAATTCTAATAATTTAATTTCGGTATTAATTCCAATAATTTTATTTCGGTATTAAATTATTTGTATTAATTCCAATAATTAAATATATATTAATTTATGTTTATTTATGATAAGGCGTACATAAAAAATTTTTACTGAAATTTCAGGTTATAAAAAAAATTCATACTTCCCAGGAGGTCACTCATCCTTACATTACTCTCGGGCAAGCACATTTAACTTCAAAGTTCTTATAAAATCTTGTTCACCTAAACCAATTTGGTTTTTGTCTTCTAAATTTTCGTAAATTTCTTTTCTAATGTTTAATGACCCTTTAGATCACCCGAAAGTTCTAAATTTCCATATTGCGTGTTCTCAAATGTAAACCGGCTCGATTTTCTTACTCGATTTGACCGGTTCTTTTCCCAATTTTCCTTAACTCAAAAGTACGGGGTTTACATATCCAATGTTGGCATCAAATCTCACATTTGAAAATTTTAAACCATTTAGAAAAATGAATTTTGCATTCGGTTCAATAGTGGTTTAAACCGGTCCAAATTGGTTCAAAATGGTTCGGATCCAGTTCACCTGAACCAGTTTGGTTTTCATTGCCAATTCACCCTAAGGTTCTTTTTCATTACTTTTATGATTCCTTAGGTCACTTAGGGTCCATAAATTTCCCAGTTTACCATCTTTCTATCGGTTCCGGATCATAAATCGGCTCGGTTCTTAAACCGATCTGGTTTTTCTCACCCAATTTGTTATAAGGTTCCTTCCTAAGGTTTATAAATCTCATTGGATCACAAGGGATCCATAAATTTCCCAGTTTGCTTTTCTCTATCGGTTTTGGTTCATGAACCGACTCGGTTAATAAACCGATTCAATCCAGTTGGATCCGGTTCATCTAAACCCGTCTGGTTTTTCTCTTCCAATTTGTCCTAAGGTTCTTTTCCAAGGTTTTATGAACCCTATGGATCACCCGCGAGTTGTAAATTTCCAAAATTTCCTATTCCCAAATGATCAGGTTTGCGAACCGGTTCAGTTTTTTTACTCGGTTTGACCGGTTGTTTTCCCAGTTGTCCTTAATTCAAAAGGGTGGGGTTTACAAGAGCTCCGACTTGGGCAGTTTTCTTAGCCACACAAGGAAAGGTTGGGTCCTATAGACTCTAGAGGAAGCTAGCCACTTGACAGCAACCTCCTTTCGACCTGAGGACCGCCGAAGAAGCACCGACAAAATCAAATAGTTAATCAGCTCCAACGGACCGAAGCTGCTCTATTTCGGCTGAGCTGAAATCGGCCAAGTTCTGCCCTCCCCTAGCTAAACAAAGCCTCTCGAACACCTTTACAGCCCTCATACGACCTCAACTAAGTTGAAAGGTAGCCAATTGGCCATGAGAAAGATGTTGATTGGTCAATTTTTTTTGAAACAATTGGGGCTAAATTTCAATTTTTGGAAAGTAGGGGCAAAATGGTAATTTTGAAAAAATTAGGGACCAATTTGGAAATTTGGAAAACTTAAGCCCCTTATCAAATTTTGAGTAAAATGAGGACTCAAAGGAAATTTTGGAAATTTTGCAACTCAAATTGGGCAAAAGATGGCATTAAGGACCTAAAGTTAAGAAAAATAAACTTTAGGGACCTAAATACAATTTATAGATAATTTGTGAGCCTAGGCTTTTATACCAAACCTTAAGTGAAAAGGCTGCCCAAATCGTGTAGGGACAAGTGTGCTTGCAATGCAAGTAAGAGAAAGCCCGTGTTGACTTGGAAAACCAATCGAGGATGAATATGTCATAGTTATCGGGTAAGTGGGCTTATCTACATCATACCCGGTTGAGAAGATGAGCACTTTAGAAATAAAAAACCACTTGTAAGTAGTATTTGAACATCATACCCGGATGGGATGATGGGTGATTTAGACTAAAACCTTCTTACCGGTTGTAAGTAGAGGAAATAATACTCGGTTGGTGTAAACCCCACCCTTTTGAAGTTAAGGAAACCGGAAAAACAACCGGTCAAACCGAATGACAAAACCAAAATGGTTCACAAACCCAATCATTAGAGAACGGGGCAAGTTGGGAAATTTACCACCCTCGAGTGACCCAAAGGGTTTATAAAGTCTTGGAAAAGAACCTTAGGACAAATTGGAAGAGAAAAACCAGACTAGTTAAGATGAACCAGATCCAACTAGATTGAACCGGTTTATGAACCGAGTCGGCTCATAAACCGGAACCAATAGAGAAAGGGAAAACCGGGAAATTTATGGATCCCGAGTGACCTAGAGTCACAAAATTCAAGAAAAAGGACTTTAGGATGAATTGGAGATGAAAACCAAACCGGTTCAAGTGACTGGATCTGAACCGGATTGAACGGTTTGGACCGGTTTAAACCACTATTGAACCGGATGCTAAATTCATTTTTCTAGGTGGTTTAGAAAATCAAATTTGAGATTTGAGGCCACCATTGGATAAAGAATGAATTTAGATAAATTTAGAAATTTTAAAATTTTAAAAATTCGGTCGAATCGGGCTTGAACCGACCGGTTTAAGCTTTGAACCCGGTTAGTACCGGTCCAATCCAATCTCGTTCGGAAAAGTGTCATCTTCTTCCTTCAAATGATAGCACTATTCACTCATCAAAAAATTGAGCAGCGCTGACAAAGCTAAAAAGTCTCCAGCCAGGAAGTTTCATGCAATGAATGACCGCCATTAAGGCATCAACCAGACGGCCAAGAAGTCCTCGGGCTTCCTATATAAAGAGCCCCTCCTCATTCATCCTCTCCACACCTGAAAACTCCATTCTCTCTCAATTACTCCAATTTCCAACGAAGCTCAAACTAGAGCTCCGACTTGGGCACTATTTTGAGCCAAACAAGGTGAGGTAGGATTCTTTGGATTTGGGGAGAAGTTAGCTACATGCCTGTAGCCTCCATTCGCTCTGAGGGTCATTAGAGAAGCGCCGGCGAGATCAAACAGTGAAGCAGCTCCGTGGACCGAAGTTGCCCTATTTTGGCAGAGCTAAAATCAACCAATTCGAGCCCTTCTCAAGTCAAACCATGCCCTTCCAACACCTCCATAGCCCTCCTACAACTAAATTAGAGTTGAAAGGTAAGCCAATTTTGGTCCCCTCTGTAAATTCCGATTGGTGATATAGAGAGAACCGATAGAACATCGATGACTAAATTCCCACTTAATTTGGCATCAATTGATGCAATTCTTAATCCTAGGAGGAACCTCAGGAAGAGAGTTAAATGCCCAGATCGAAAGCTCAGATCATCGTGCCCCCAACAGTAAGCTTTCGAAGCTTTCTCTCTCTAAGTCCAGTTTTTCGGCGAAGATCCGTTTGAGCTCATTCTGGCATCAAATCATGTGATTCAAAGTGTAATTCAATTGTATGAAGGTGTAGAAACTCCAATCTAACTTTAATTTCAAAAATTAAACTCATTTGATCGGTCAATTTGATAAAATCAAATTAAACTGAGTTAGAATGTTGAAATTGGGGCAAATTTGGGAATTTCAAAATTTTGAGGGACTAAAGTGCAATTTCAGAAAATCGAGGGCCAATTGGGAATGATAAAGATGTTGGAGGACCAATTGAGAAAATATTAGAATTTTTGGGGCAAAATGTACCATTTTTGTAAAGTAGGAGCAAAATGGTAATTTTGGAAAAGTTGGGGACCGAATTGAAATTTTGGGAAATTTAAACCCTTTTTGTGAATTTGAATAAATTGAGGTCCAAAGGTGAATTTTAAAAGTTTTGGGACTCAATTTAAGGGAAAATCGACATTAGGGACTTAAAGTTAAAGAAAAAATAACTTTAGGGACCTAATTGCATATAAAGGAGAAGTTTGGTTTTCTCATTCATTTGGGATGAATGAGGGTTATTAGGCCAAAGGATAATGAATAAAAGTGTTCATATCATGTAGGAACACGAAGTAGCGAGAATGCCAGCTAAGACAAGTTCGAGTAAGGACAACAAGTTGGCTAAGAGGATATTCACTGCACTATCGAGTGGGTGGGAATTTAATATCATACCCGATTGGGATGATAAGCACCTCGGAAATGAAAATCCATCACTAAGTGGTATTTTTAACCATCACATCTAAAAAGAGTGATGTGAAATCACGCGCAAAAACTACTTACCGGTTGTAAGTAGATCATACCCGATTGGTATGATGACACTTCCTCGAAGGAAGTGGAAAACCCACTTATCGATTATAAGTGGAGACGTCTTCATACCCAGTTGGTATGATAGACAAATGAAAGGTTTATTTTGTCAGAAGTGCTCTCCCCTGACTATGTGCCACTGCTTAAAATTTTTAGGAGACCTTCTTGATGGGAACTTGAATAATCCATATAGGCTAGAGGCCTCAGTTTTGGAACTTAGGGGCTAATGTGCCCAATTTTGAAAATCTCTAATAGTGGGCCCTAGGCTAGTTGGCACTAGTAGGAACTCATAAACAAACATGATTAATGTGCCATGAAAACTTAAGTAAATGAGGTTTTTGGCCATGGGGCCGAGACAGGACCGACATACTCATTGGACTAGTGGCATTGCGACATGACAAGTCTTCGGACTAGTCATGACAAACAACTGTAGGTCGAGTTGAGGATCGGGTCTGTCAGACTAGTGGCATCACATATTATATGACATTATTTGAAAAACAAAACCTTCAAGATGCACTGTATTACGAGACCTTCAAGATGCCCAAGAGGGGTAGTGTTGTGTTCTAGGGCTCTAGACGACCTGGTGGATATAAGGGCACTTATTCGTACCATAAGTCTTGCTAAACTCAGCATAGCTTCAAGCCCATGAGATTGGGGTAAGGACAGGATAAAGTCTCTATCCTCAGACGGACACAAAGTTTTGTTATGGGATTAATGTTCAGATGTCGCGAACATCCACTCATTCTTAGGGTAAAAGTGAATGTGTTTCTATCTAAGTGGCCGATAAAGTCATTACGACACCACAAGTGGGTTCAGTAGACTGGTTGGCCCGCGATTGTGTGTTTTACCTTAATGATGAAGCATGTGTGTTGGATGATAACACACCGTAGTAATAAGAAATGGTTATAAAAACTAAATTTGAGAATAAAATGTTTTTTTTAAAGAAAATAAGGAGTATGGCATACTCCAATTCAAACATTTTTCCTAAAAGGTTAAATTTTGAAATAACCCATTCACTGGGTCGTTGTACTCACCCCCTCCCATATATCCCTTTCAGGTAATCCCAAAAAGCTTACCCAAAGACCACTAGCTAACGCGCCTGTAAGACAGGTATGATAAGTTCAAAATTCTGTGCAGTTTTGATTTATATTATTACAAGAAAGGTAAAGGTTGAAAGGATGCCTTACTCCTCACGGTTTATAATAAAGGGCAATCCTTAGTAAATCGGGAAAGTGGCAGGTTGATTACGGAAATCCAACCAAACCGGGTCGGGGCATGACATCTTAAGTGGTATCAGAGCCTATTTCCTCAAATACATAATAAAGACTAGAAAATATAGTAACTAATAGGATTGATATTAAAAGTTTCAAATGGCTCCTAGGAGAGAAACCAAGAAAACTAGGAATGACTCTACTCAACACCATGTGCTCGTAGGAAGACAACCCTAGAAGCCACCTAATGCCCAAGACATAGTAGAAGCCCCAATGGACCAAATGGGGAAGTATCCAGTACCACCAAGGAGTACAGTGCCAGGATATATTATGGTCACACTCCTGTGTACAAAGGGAGTCAAGGCTAAAGCCAGGAATGCCAGTACGGACGTATAATCTTACCGAGGATACTTACCAAGAAAATCATAGCTCCCTATCTATTTTGTGACTACTTTTTGTAATAGGGCTAAAACCCAAATATTTTGTATTCCTCTATTAATGAAGTACTCAAAATTCTTAAATTTCTATCTCACAATGATGTGATCTTGAAAGGAAGATGGCCCTAAGGAAGTAATCAAACCAATTCACACCACCATAGAAACTAGGGAAAATTTCTATTTCAGTTAACGAAATTGAATAAGGGAATTAAGAAACCTAGAAGGACTCTTAGAATGACCCTTTTGCAAAGGAAATGCAGCAAGAAAACTATCAAGGTGTTCAGACTCAAGGACGGCAAAGCACCAAACCACTAGCAACCCTTGAAAGGCCCCACAATGCTCAAAGTAAAGGAGGAACCACAACGATTCACACCTAGGAATAACCATTACATATGTGAAAGATGGGGACACTATGTGAAGAATTGCCCAACCCTATTAAGGACAAGCACCAAGATAATATGTTATAGGGGTAAGGGAAATAGGACTGGTAAAGAAGGATTGTCCCACACCTCATAGATTTAGGGCAATACCTTCTGAAAAGTCACGAAAGACAAAGAGGACTAGTGACTAAAACCATGAAATAGGTTAATGGTTTGCAAAGAGGACAAGAAATGGGAGGTAAAGTGAAATTTAAACTCCTTAAGAAGATCAAACAGAGAGGGATATCACAAGAATAGAGGTAAGGTACATTGAAAGTACACCTAGAACCCCCTCAAGAGGGACAAAAACGGGAAATGTCATACAAAAACTCTAAGGTAGGACATAGTGAAGAAGAGAAGAAATATAGTATGAAAGGGAACTTTGGAAGGATGTATACGACTAAGGGATCATTGATGGGCAGATGGTCAGGGTGTGGACTGCGAGGAACCCACCCTTAATTAAGAAATTTTCCAAGGAAGGATGTATCAGCATGACCTACTTGGAGAAAACAGAAGAGTCAAATAATGAGTCCAAGAAAACCTAGTAGAAAGGAGGCAGTGAACGAACTGGCCTTCGGGAGAACCATGGATTTAAACCATGACAAAGAAGTGAGAAGTTAAAAGGTTAAAACATTGAAAAATAAGGACAAAGAAAAATCCTTGAAGAAATCAATGGCCAAAACTGGATGTATAATTAAAAGTCTTGAGACGGTTAAGTGAGCCTCACAAAGTATGATCAAGAGATTTTGAAACCAGGAGGATGTGAACTCTCCTTAAAAGGAAATAGAACCTGATGACGAGGGATTTGGAAATGGATTTGTAAATAAAATACATGTTAAGATGAAGGGAACCCAGAGAAGCATAATAGGAGGAATCCAAGGAGTAAGTTAAATCTAAGGAATGGGTGAATCGGAAGATATCATCAAAAGATGTTGCACGAGTAAAAAAAGGTGGACTGGCCATAAAAATGGAATAGTATAAAGTACATCTAAGAAATATTGGAGGGGTAAGTCCTCCAATTAAGAAGTGATTAAAGTAAATGATTTCTGACATCAAGACTAGTTGTGGTCTACGCTCACTTGATATAGCCTAAAAAGAGTATGGCTAAGCATAAGGTGGAATACATTAAATAAGACCAATAATTGGAAGTCTCTCAGATAAGGAATGAGGAAAGGAATGAGAATCTTAAGACAATGGAGGATTAAAGGTGGGAAAATACTCGATATAGAAAAGAGTGTGAGAAAAGGAAGAAAGAAAGTTACAAGGAATGGTAAGAAGGTGGAGCAAGTAGCTCCCAGAGTAGAAGCCTCCACTATGAGGAACATAATAAAGAACAAAATTTGTAAGAAGGGAATTTTCCCAAATAAAGTAATCGACACATAGATGGAAAGAGAATAACTAGGAATAAAAAATCATGAAAATGATTACTAGCGAGTAAGAATGGATTAAGGAAAAAGGAAAGTCCTTAAGGAAAGGACTCCACTAGAAATAAAGAAGTTGGGGAAGGATGAGCAGGTAAGGGAAATTCGACATGGATATGTAAGATATGACCTCAAAGGCAAGACGGATGGGTGAATAAATGGTAAAGGTAGTCGGGAATGTACTAACAGAAAGAATTATACAATTCCTAGAAGGTTGGGAACATCCAATAAGAAAGTGTTCTAAAATTTTAATGGCCAAGGATAGATTCTAGAACATTGTTGTGTTGTAAGAGACACGCAAGCCCAACAGTCCAGGGAAGGATATGACTCAATTAAAGAAGAGTCAGTTAATTAAGTATAATAAGGTCAATATTGAAATCAGACCAAAGATGTAATAAATAATGAATGAAAGAAGGGTTAAAATAAGACAAAAAGGTGATAACATAGAAACCCATGAACACAAGTACATAATACTCGAAAAAACACCGAGCTAAGGGTCTCAACAACCAAGAGAATAACTAGACATGGGAACAATTGGGTGTTTTGGAACTCCCGATTCTGAAATCTTAAGTAGAGAATCTCGGGATGGAGAAATTACACTTTAAGGAACGAAGGATGTGAATTTAAGGATATGACCTTAAACATTACAGTGAGATATGCTTAGCTAAAGTAAGCTCCATGGAATGAGAAAGTGATGGGAAGGAAAGGAAAACCTTAAGTGTATGTGATATAAGGGATAAATGGAAATAATCGAGAAAGTTGTATATTGATAATCTACAAGCTGATATCGAAGGGAAGTTATGTCCAATGCAAAGAACATTGGATAAAGTTTTGGGGACAAAACTCCTAAAAGGAGGGGAGAGTTGTAAACCCCGCCCTTTTGAAGTTAAGGAAACCGAAAAAAGAGCCGATCAAACTGATTGAGAAAACCGAATTGGTTCACAAACCCGACCATTAGAGAATGGGGAAAGTTAGAAAATTTAGAACTCCTGAGTGACCCAAAGGGTTCATAAAGTCTTGGAAAAGAACCTTAAAACAAATTGGAAGAGAACAACCAAATCGGTTTAGATGAACCGAATCCAATTGGATTTAACCGATTTATGAACCGAGTCGGCTCATGTACCGGAACTGATAGAGAAAGGGCAAACTGGGAAATTTATGGATCCCGAGTGACCTAAAGAGTCACAAAATTCAAGAAAAAGGTCTTTAGGATCAATTGGAGATGAAAACCAAACTGGTTCAGGTGAACCTGATCCGAACTAGATTGAACTAGTTTGGACTGGTTTGAACCACTATTGAATCGGATACTAAATTTATTTTTCTAGGTGGCTTAGAAAATTCAAATTTGAGATTTGAGGCCATCATTGGACAGAGAATGAATTTAGATGAATTTAAAAAATTTTAATTTTGAAAAATTTGGTCGAATCGAGCTTGAATCGGCTGGTTTAAGCTTTGAACCCGGTTCGGACTGGTCCAGTCCAGTTCAGAACAATGTCATCTTCTTCCTTTAGATGACAGCATTGTTCACTCACCGAAAAATCGAGCAGCGCTAGCGAAGCTAAAAAGTCTCTGGCCAAGGAGTTTCGAGCAATGAATGACCACCATTAAGGTGCCAATCGGACGGCCAAGAAGTCCCCGAGCTTCCTATATAAAGAGCACCTCCTTATTCATCCTCTCCACACCTGAAAACTCTATTCTCTCTCAATTGCTCCAATTTTCAGCGTAGCTCGAACCAGAGCTCCAACTTGGGCACTTTTTTTAGCCAAACAAGTCGAGGTTAGATTTTTTGGATTCGGGGAGAGGTTAGCTGCATGCATGTAGTCTCCATTTGCTCTGAGGGTCGCTGGAGAAGCGCTAGCGTGATCGAACAATGAAGCAGCTCCAGCAGACCGTAGCTACCCTGTTTCGACCAAGCTGAAATCAGTCAATTCGAGCCCTTCTCAGGCCAAACCAAGCCCTCCCAACACTTCACAGCCCTCCTACAGTTGAATTAGAGCTGAAAGGTAAGCCAGTTTGACTCCCTTCTATAAATTTCGATCGGTGCTAGAGAGAACCGGCAGAACTTCAATGACTAAATTCTCACTCAATTTGGCATCAATTGATGTAATTCTTGATCTTAGGATTAACCTCAGGACGAGAGCTATCTGCTCAGATTAAAAGCTCGGATCATCGTGCCCCTGACGGTAAGCTTTAAAAGCTTTCTCTCTCTAAGTCCAGTTTTCTGGCGAAGCTTTGTTTGAGCTCATTCCGGCATCAAATCATGCGATTCAAAGTGTAATTGAATCGTATGAAGGTGTAGGAACTCCAATCTAACTTCAATTTCAACAATTAAACTCATTTGATTGGTCAATTTAATGAAATCAAATTTAGCTGAGTTAAAAGGTTGAAATTGGGGGAATTTTTGGGAATTTTAAAAATTCGAGGGACTACAGTGCAATTTCATAAAATTGAAGGTTAATTGGGCATGATAAAGATGTTGGAGGACCAATTGGGCAAATTTTAGAATTGTTGGGGAAAAACTTACCATTTTTATAAAGTAGGGGCAAAATGGTAATTTTGGAAATTTGGGAAATTTAAAGCCCTTTTGTGAATTTAAATAAATTGAGGTCCCAAGGTAAATTTTAAAAGTTTCGGGACTCAATTTGAGGAAAAAACTGGCATTAGGGACTTAAAGTTAAAGAAAAAATAACTTTAGGGACCTAATTTCAAATAAAGGAGAAGCTTGGTTTTCTCATTCATTTGAGATGAATGAGGGCTATTAGGCCAAAAGATAATGAACAAGAGTGTTCGTATCATGTAGGAACATGAAGCACCGAGAACGCCAGCTAAAACAAGTTCGAGTAAGGACAACAAGTCGGCTAAGAGGATATTCACTACACTATCAGTTGAGTGGGAATTTAATATCATACCCGGTTGGGATGATAAGCACCTTGGAAATGAAAACTCACTGCTAAGTGGTATTTTTAACCATCACATCTGGAAAAGAGTGATGTGAAAATCATGCAAAAAAAACTACTTACCAATTGTAAGTAGATCATACCTGGTTAGTATGATGAGACTTCCTGGAAGGAAGTGGAAAACCCGCTTATCAGTTATAAGTAGAGACGTCTTCATATCGGATTGGTATGATAGACAAATAAAATATTTATTTTGTCAGATGTGCTCTCCCGTAACTGTGTGCCACTGCTTAAAATTTTTGGGAAACCTTCTTGACAAGAGCTTAAATAGCTCATATAGGCTGGAGGCCTCGGTTTTGGAACTTGGGGGCTAATATGCCCGATTTTGAAAATCTCGAACAGTGAGCCATAGGCCAGTTGGCACGAGCAGGAGCTCGTAAACAAACATGATTAATGTGCTATGAAAATTTAAGTAAATGAGTTGTTTGGCCATAGTACCGAGACAGGACCAACATACTCAATGGACTAGTGGTAGTTCGACATGATAGGTTTTCAGACTAGTAAAAACAAACAACTGCAGGTCGAGTTGATGGTCGGGGTTGTCGGACCAGTGGCACCACAGATTATATGGAATTATGTGAAAAAATGTTGATTGTGCATGCACTATGTTAAAGGACCTTCAAGATGCCCAAGAGGGGTAGTGATAAGTTCCACGGCTCTGGACGACCTTGTGGATATAAGGGCAGTTAGTTGTACCAGAAGTCTTGCGAACCTCGACGTAGCTTTAAGCGCATGAGACCGAGGTGGGGACAAGATGAGGTCTTTGTCCACATACGCACATGGAGTTTTGTTACAGGATTGAGGGTTGGATGTCGTGAACATCCACTTATTCTGAGGGTAGAAGTGAACGTTTTTCTATCTAGGTGGCCAATAAAGTTGCTCCGATACCACAAGTGGGTTTAGTGGATGGGCTAGCCTGCGATTGTGTATTTTACCTTCATGATGAAGGATGTGTGTTGGGTGATAACACACCGTGGTAATAAGAAATGGTTATAAAAACCAAATCTAAGAATGAAATATTTTTTTAAAAAGAAAATAATGAGTCTGGCACACTCCGATTCAAACATTTTTCCTAAAAGGTTAAATTTTGAAAAAACCCCATTCATTGAGTCATTGTACTCACCCCCTCCCTTATATCCCTTTCAGGTAATCTCGAAAAGCTTACTCAAAGACCACCAGCTAACGCACCTGTAAAATAGGTATGATAAGTTCAAAATTCTGTGTAGATTTAATTTATGTTATTTCAGGAAAGGTTCGGGTTGAAAGGACGCTTTTACTCCTCATGGTTTTAATAAGGGGCAATCCTTAGTAAATTGGGAGAGTGGCGGGTTGATCACAAGGATCTGAACAAACTGGGTCGGGACGTGACAGTTGGTATGATGGACTTCTTCGAAAGAAGGAGAAACTCGCTTGTCATTTGTAATCGAAGATATCATCATACTCGGTTAGTGAGATGAAGTGAAAACTTATTTTTGTCAGTTTTCCCCTGACTATTTGTCAATACTTAAACCATTTGAAAGACCTTCTTGATGGGAGCTAGAACAGCTCATATAGGCCATAGGCCTCGATTTTTGAACTTGTAGGGCTAAATGCTCGATTTTGAAAAATCACGTTCAGTGGGCCCAAGGCTAATGGGCACGATCAAGAGCTCGTAAACAAACTTGAAATGAGAAAGCCATGAAACTTCGCCATGATATCAAATCAGGACCGACAATACTCGATGGACTAGTGGCAATGCGTCAAGGTCAGGTCGATGAATCGGCCTAGATAAACAGCTGCAGGTCGGGTCGAGGGTCGGGGTCGTTGAACCAATGGCACCAAAGATAAATGGCTATGTAAAAACTATTGTTTTGTGCATGCACTTGAGGTACATGACCATTAAAATGTCCAAGAGGGGTAGTGATGGTCCTAAGGGCTATTGGATGACATGGCGGAGATGAAGGCAAATCGTCGTGCTAGCAGTCGGGAAGCTCATAGTAGCTTCTTGCGCATGAGACCGGGGTGGGGTTGGAATGAGGTCTCTGTCCTCATACGGACATGGAGTGATATTCGGGTGTGAGGGTCGGATGTCACGAACATTCACTCGGACCCAGGGTAGAAGTGGACGGGCTTCTATCTTGGTGGTCGGTAAAGACGCTCCGAGCTACAAGTGGATGCAATGGACGGGTTACACCTGCGAATGTGTGTACCTTTCCTAATAAAGTTTGTGTTGTCTGCTAAACACACCTAATGTGAAAATGGGAAAAAGGATTTTGAGAATCGAAACTGGAGAAATGGTCTTTCTTAAATAAATTGATAATATTGGCACACTTTTAACAAAGTTATTTCTGAAAACTCACACCCAACACCCGCTCACTGAATTGTAGAACTCACCCACTGCCTTTTTACACGTTTACACATTTCAGATAACCAAGGAAAACATTTGCTAAAAACCTTACAATTTTTGAAATTAGACAGGTATGTCTATTTTAAATTACTCGATTTTGTATAATATTATTTCAGAAAACATAGGTATAAATAACACCTTACTCCTCGCGGTTTATATAAGGGGAACCTTTAATAAATCATGAAATGACAGGTTGTTCACAGTGATCTGACCAAATCGGGTCGGATGTAACATTTTACACGTATAAATAAAAAAATACTTAAACACGTGAGCTGAGTTCAGGACTTGGTTCGGGTTCAGGTCTAGGACCTTGGACCTGAAGTTCTGGTTCATGCGGGTTCGGATTCGAGTCCACCTATACGGACTCGAAGATTAGATCCGTGCGAATTCAAATTTGGGTCCCGTCGCACGTATCCGAAGGTCAGATCTACACGAGCTTGAGTTCAGGTTCATGCGGATTTGAGTTCAGGTCCTGTCCGACCGACCCAAAGGTCGGGTTCACACGGACTTGGGTTCATTATAGCCGACCTGGTAGCTTATTGACAACGTGAGTAAAAAGTATACCCAAAATTGATGGATGTGAAAGAACCTATTCTAACCCTACTGATTCTCCTTGCACATTCCAAGCCCTCCCTCCTCATTTGATCCCGTAACCATAGACCAGTTAACCGCATATGGTTGCCCCCATAAGAAAGCTCGGCATAGAATTATACTAATCAAACTTTTTGGAAGGAGAGAGACTTGCATAAGATGGTGTTTGGAGTTGCCATAAGAACACAATTTATTAGAGCTGTAGGAGGATCGACCATGGAAAACAGGCACTCCCAAGTATTTATCAAGATTAGATGACATCAAATAACCCCAAAATTTTCATATTGAATACCTCCTTCCATCATTAAGGGAGAAAAAATAAGGCATTAATGTTCCATATGCTTGACAAAACTAAACATTCTGATATTCCATACCCATGATGTCCGAGCTTGAGAGGAATCCATGACTTATTCTGCACTTGCTCGGTTACCAAATGTCGAAGGCCCTCGATACATGGAACAAATAAATAAAGGTGAAAGTGAGTGCACGCAATCTGCATCCCATATAGAAAGGATCAAAGGGCTCTCCATTCCATAATATTCATACCTCCGTGGACAATGTCGTAACATAATATATTATTACCGAACATAAATTGTCTAAAAGACTTGCCGCCCATATAAAGTAACACATCTATAAATGACATGCAAGACTTTCAATCGCCTTCTCTCGATCAACCTTTAGAGTAAGAGACCCACTCCTTCCACTTATTCGGCTCATTTTATGAGCACGTTCTTGTTCCATAATACTCATCATCTTATATTCTCCACTAACCTATTTGAAAGCAACTTTCAATATAGATAAAAGGGTTGGCTTGACAATGACAAACCACGTTCATAAAAAGAGCTACACAAAACAAAACTAAAATGGATGATAGCTAAAAGCACCCCTTACTTTGATAAGGCCATTTTCAATTGGCTAAATTATCAAATAAGTTATAATTTTTTTGTGTAATAATTTAATTTAAATATATATTTTTTATTTTACTCAATTTACATATAAATATTTTATTAATTACTCAATTAAAAAATACTCCATTTATAAAAATTAGTTTATATTTGCTTCTAAAAAAATTAAAATTTCTTATTAAATATATATATTAAAATTAAATATACAAATGTCATTCTCATAACAATTAGCTAAAACTGGGAAATCAGCCTGCAGGCGTAAAATTCCCATAATATCTGGTGGCCGCGTCTGACCCCATGGGTCACTCATCCCGTCACCATGCACGGTCAAACATCAACTTGATGGCTCCCCTAATGACGAAATAACCCCTTGACAGCCCACAGTTTCATTACTTTGTTTTCTTCCCTATTTAATCCATATATGCATAATAGTGCCAAATGTTTAATATTGGACTTTGTGAACCATTGAATAAGAAACAATACTTTTGAATTTTCAACCGATTGTTCATTCTTCGTCACATTTAGTATCATGGTGACGTGTTGGATGGATGATGACATATCCATCCTCGAATCCAGAGGGCAATATTGTATATTCATTACTCCGGATAACTCAGGCAGTATTGTTTGACATTTCCTAATATAAAGTGACCAACTAATATTAAACATTAATTTCATCATATATAGTATCACCCAAACATTTACATTGAAAATGTTTTATAACATTATGATTGAACCAATTTAATTAAATTAGTCAATGTTCATTTATTTTAATAATCATAAAAATTGTAAATAATAAATTAGAATTCAAATAGTAAAATAAAAATATCTCACACTTTATTTTGGCACATTTCTTTTACATTTCTATCTATGCATTTATTTTGTTTTCTTACTTATCAGTTGACACAATTGATTTAAATTATATTATCATATTTATAGCGCTATTTTTTGGCACAAATTTTAGAGATGAGATCCATGATAATTTATTTTCTTCGTTTAATTTTTGATTGGATAAATAGATATAAATTTTATTGATTTTAAATAAAATGATATATTAAATAATATTATGCGATCTTTTTTTCTGTATAAAATAAGTTGTGTGGAAAGCTTAATATACAAAATCATCTCATTCAATTGACTATCGTTTATCCTATTCGAGTGCATCATAAGGCAAGTCATGCGTGCGCATGTAAGGCTTTCTACAGAAGTATATAAGGCACGACCATCATTATTTTTATTAGGAGTGCTTGATGACGAACTCAAAGATTCAAGTGGGGACCCAATACGATTCCCTTTAGCCTATATAATAATAAAAAAAATAAAAAATGGACATGGCATGGCATGCTCGACCTCTCGATCGACCCAAGGAGCCAACCAAATCCGTACACTGAATCTTTTTTTTCTTTAGGTTACAATATATTTTTATAATAATATATTAGGTAAAATTGAATAATAACTCATTTATAATCAAAATAAATTTTTCATTAAATTATTTTAATATAAATTCACTTAATTGCAATTAGTGCTCTTAAAATAGACGATAATTATGGAGTATCATTAAATTAAGTTATACTGTTTTATTTGCATGCACCAAAAGTTATACAGTTTCTTTTATTTTTGCACAATAAAAGTTATACAGTTTCAAATGGGGATTTCACGCGAGGATTAAAAAAAAAGACACATTGACTTTATAAAGTATGCTATTGGACGAAAGCCATTTGACTCCAAGACCGGTCCAAACTCAGAAATCTCCAGTGCATTTTGGCAGGGGAAATTAGGGTTTTGCCTAACGTTGTCGCGCATAATGATCGGTTGATGGGCAACTCCCGGATTAAAACGATGATTTATTAAAATATCCCTTCTAGAATATAATTCTTATTGTTTATAATGACTTGATAACCGGACAGTCCGGTATCAAACTCCTGGACAATAAATATTTAAAAAAAAACTTTTATATGTTTAGTTTTAGTAGTATTAAAAAATGTTTAGTTTCTTACATTTATCTTATTTCTTATTTTTGTCTTATTAGATGCCATCGTGTCATAGAATATTAAATTCATAATAAATAAAGAAAATGAAATCTAGTAAAAGAGCATTTATCCACGACTGAGGAGCGCCGAGCGCGGCGGCTAGTAGCCGAGCCCCTAAACCAGCGGCGGCCATTAGCGTTTCCCGTCGCAGCCCCTGGAGCGGGCTACCGGTACCGCGCAAATAATCCAGATGCCACGTGGCAGGCACAACCTCCGGGCCTACCGCCGAGCTGTCCTCTCTCTCTCTATAAAATCCTTCTGCTCTGAATGGAAACAGAGCCCTATCTATCTCTTTACTTCTTCTCCGTTCTCCAGCGTCTTATTCGTGTTCTTCTTCACACCTCTCCCTCTCTCTCTCTCCCTGTAATTTCTCTCATTTCTGTAATCTTGGTCTACGAGAAGCCCTTCGGATCTCGGAGGATTCGCGTATTAACGAGAAAATTCAATTGTTTTTTGATTGATGATTTCAATGGCTCTAGTCGGATAAAATCAAAATTCCAACGCATCCTTGCACTGAGAATTCAACGCATAATCTTTCTGTTGGAGTGTGGATCTATCTGTTACCACCTGAAACAGAATTTTCCTTGATATTCAATCATTTTTTTCCTTGAAGCGGTGCCATCCGTACTCCTCTAATGTCGTCGTCCGCTTCATCGAGCTCCACCCTCCATCCCAAGGCACGGGTCTCCTCCTCTTCTCTACCTTCCTCCCTCAGCAGACCGTATATTACACCTCAACTGAACTTCAGCAAGCTCCGGAGGAAGGGGAAGCGATGCTCCGTCTCTAAGAGGTCGACATCCAGTCTTATTGAGAATCGGTTCTTCGGCCCGAGACTACAGGGAACGGAGAGGCTCCCCGCGTCGCAATCACATGGCCCCAGTCGGAAGACGACGAAGCTCCTCGTCGCACAGACATCTCTTTCTTCTGTGCCGGATAAGCCACTTGGGCTCTATGATCCTAAGTTCGACAAGGATTCCTGTGGAGTCGGATTCGTCGCTGAGCTATCAGGCGAAAGCAGCCGGAAGACGGTGAGCATTTGTCCATGGACCATGCGGGTTCAGGATATTTTTCACGTAAAATGCCTTAATTTTGATAATAAAGATTTTCCCCTGAATTTTTAGGTGGCGGATGCTTTGGAGATGCTTGTTCGGATGTCGCACAGAGGTGCCTGCGGGTGTGAAACGAACACTGGTGATGGAGCCGGAATTCTTGTAGCTCTGCCTCATGAGTTTTACCAGGAAGTATGTTTCCTCTGGTCCCTTTATATTATGTTTTCTTCTTCTCTGTTTTATTTTTTTGGTCCTTCTAAAATTCATTTAGAACATCATGGAATCTCTTCCAGGGAAAGAAAAATTCTTCTTGCATTTGCTTTTGTTTCAAAGGTTGGGCGTTGATTACATAGAGGAACTGCTGCAAATTCAGATACTGAACGAGGATTCTAGCAATTTATGGGAATATTTTGAATGAATTAGAGCACTGGTCACTACTGATCGAAGTCAGCATGATTCCTCTGATTGATTGTGTGTCATCTCAGATGGCTAGTCAGAATGGATTCGTTCTACCCCCACCAGGGGAGTATGCTGTCGGCATGTTCTTTCTGCCTACGTCACAAAATAGGAGGATGCAGAGCAAACAGGTGTTTGCCAAGGTAATTTCATCCTCCAAAAAGTATTCATTTCAGAGATTTCTTCTTTCTATCAGTTTTCTCTATGAAATATAGTCTTGATTTGGTAATCATTTTGTGATTTCCTCAAAAGGTTGCTGAGTCACTTGGGCACAAAGTATTGGGATGGAGATCTGTTCCAACTGATAACACCGGTCTGGGCAAGTCTGCTCTGCAGACGGAACCTGTTATCGAGCAAGTGTTTCTCACACCTAGTCCCGAGTCCAAAGTCGACTTGGAAAGACAGGTACTAATTCTGATATCAAACGTAAGTGTATCAGATCCTGTAAAGGTCTCATTTTTTATGAGGTATGCCACTAATACAACAAAGCGGTCAGTTTTCTCCGTGGAGAAGTATGGACAAATCCTTATATTGTGATCAGTATCTCCTTTTGTGAGAAAAAGTGTTATCTCTCATCATTTCCTTCTAAATCATGCATTTATCTTCTGAATCCATAAGACGGCTATTATAGGATCCACTCCCTTATGTTCAGCATTCCTCGTTTCTGATCATTTGTGTTTACAGATGTATATTCTAAGGAGAGTCTCAATGGTTGCTATCCGAGCAGCACTGAACCTTCAGCTTGGCGGTCCTCGGGACTTCTACATATGTTCTCTTTCCTCGAGGTTTCTGTTCATTTCTTAGTACCAAATTGTTTATGTTAAATTTTTTGCACTGACTGAGGACGTTTTTTGCCCATGTAGAACTGTTGTCTACAAGGGTCAGCTGAAGCCAGTTCAGCTGAAGGAGTACTACTTTGAAGATCTCGGCAATGAAAAGTTTACAAGCTACATGGCACTGGTAAATATATCACTCAGTCACTTGTCTTGCTCCCCACTAACTGATAAAATTATTTCAATAGCAAGAGAACCAATGACCTGACAGTATCCATGGTTGAAAAATGATTTTTGATGACATCAGGTTTGAGCAATACTTGTAGGTTCCTCGATCTTCTATAAGTAACTCAGCAGCTGTGTATGAGATGTGTTCTAGCTATACGAGAGTCTAGTTTAGTGGCTTTCTTACCCCCTAATTCCAATTAGAAACAACTTCCGTAAAATACATATTCTGCTTGAAGATTCCTTAAAATCAGTATGTCTTACCTTCTATTAGTAATTTCATCAATGCTAAGTGTATCTGCAGCACCAAATACGGCTATTCTTTTTTTTTTCTCCTTTTAAATATTTTGTAAGGAAACTTGGCTAATATCCTATCAACAAGATGTGTAAATCGTATAGAAATAAGTTTTGGCTACAATGCAAAAGCTGTTCCAACTAAAAAAATCTACTGTTCTTTTCGTTGCAGATTCACTCTCGGTTCTCTACCAATACATTTCCCAGTTGGGATCGTGCACAACCTATGCGTATCTTGGGCCATAATGGGGAGATTAATACTCTTAGAGGCAATGTGAACTGGTAACTTCAGACAGTAATGCCCATTTAAAAAAATATAGAAACTTCAGAAACTAGTTCTTTGTAGTAATGACTAGCCTGTTGGATTTTGTATGATAATTTGTTAATGCTGTTATATCTGGCTTTTGCCTAGGATGAAAGCCCGTGAAGGTCTCCTTAAATGTCGTGAGTTAGGTTTATCAAAGAATGAATTGAAGAAGCTTTTACCTATTGCTGATGTCAGTAGTTCAGATTCAGGTAAAATTTACATTACATGTCCATACCCATCTCTCCAGCGCTATCTGGTCTTTTCTTTTCTTGGTCATCCTGCTAATTCTTTTGGTTGTGATTATGTATCTCCCACAGGTGCTTTTGATGGTGTCCTTGAGCTCCTTGTTCGTGCTGGTAGAAGTCTTCCTGAAGCTGTCATGATGATGATTCCTGAGGCTTGGCAAAATGACGAGAATATGGATCCCAAGAGAAAGGAGTTGTACGAGTACTTCTCTGCTATAATGGAACCGTGGGATGGCCCCGCTCTTATATCATGTAATGCTGGCTACATTTTCTATTGCTTGTTTGACAAGGATAAGGGCAATCTTCTGAATTGCATTTTAAACTGAAATCTTGGATCAGGGAAGGGCTTAAATAGGCATTCCAGCATATTTTCCTAACTTTCTTGTTTTCAAGAATTGGAAAAAAAGGGAAGAAAATTGAGAATTTTCATATATTTCTGATCCTAGAAAGGATCTAAACAATATGCCATATTAATACGTTTGTCTCTCCTTTCTGTATCTGATTTATGGTTTCCTCAGTTACGGACGGTCGCTATCTAGGAGCTACACTGGACCGAAACGGACTCCGCCCCGGTCGATTCTATGTAACTCACAGTGGAAGAGTCATCATGGCTAGTGAAGTTGGTGTTGTTGACATCTCTCCTGAGGATGTTGCAAGGAAGGGAAGGCTAAATCCTGGCATGATGCTGTTGGTGGATTTTGAGAAGCATACTGTCGTGGATGATGAAGCCCTAAAACAACAGTATTCACAGGCAAGACCTTATGGTGATTGGCTGAGGAGGCAGAAGATTGAACTCGAGGACATCATTGACTCTGTTCCTGCTTCTGAAAGGGCTGTACCAACCCTTGCTGGGGTAGTCCCAGTAAGCATCCTTGCCTGTGTTTCTTTTTGAAAAAACAATATTCAGTTTAACCTTCTTGCCTTAATATGTTTAAAGTTCCAATCTTCATGCGTTCATAAAGCGCCTATAGTTCAAATGCCAGTAACTTCTCATCTCTTCGTGAGAAAAATGAAGTTTTTTTTTAATACAATAGTATTCGATTTTAACTGACTTCAGTTGGAAGAAAAGGTCCTACAATACTTCTGTTCTGTTTTACTGTTATTATTCTTCGAATATATTATGGGCTTCTCCACTCATTATATTTAATTTTTCAGGCTTCTGGTGATGATGATGACAATAAGGAGAACATGGGCATTCAGGGTTTGTTGGTGCCACTAAAAGCCTTTGGGTAAGTTCAATTTCTCTCTTCAAGATGGTCATGGTATGACTGCTCTCTCCTACTTCTTAAATTCGTCCGCCTCGTGGCAGCTACACCATTGAATGCTTAGAGATGTTGATGCTTCCAATGGCGAAGGATGGGAGTGAGGCTCTTGGTTCTATGGGAAATGACACTCCATTAGCCGTCATGTCCAATCGAGAAAAGCTCACGTTTGAGTACTTCAAGCAAATGTTTGCACAAGTTACAAACCCTCCCATCGATCCCATTCGGGAGAAGATCGTGACTTCTACGGAATGTATGATTGGTCCGGAAGGTGATTTGACCGAAACATCTGAGGAACAATGCCGTCGTCTCTCACTAAAAGGACCCCTTCTTACAATGGACGAAATGGAGGCTATTAAAAAGATGAATTATAGAGGATGGCAGAGCAAAGTCATAGACATAACTTACCCCAAGAACCGAGGTCAGAAGGGACTAGAAGAAACCTTAGACAGGATTTGTGCTGAAGCTCATGATGCCATTAAGGAAGGCTATACAGCTTTAGTCCTTTCTGATAGAGGTATTAAGATTGATTACTACTCTCCTTTTCTACAGTAAACTTTTCCCCCTATTATAAAGGCCCTCAATTATGCTGTTTTACTTAAATTACAATATGTTTTGCAGCATTTTCATCGGAACGAGTTGCTGTGAGCTCTCTGTTAGCAGTTGGTGCTGTCCATCATCACTTAGTGAAAATGCTTGAGCGGACTCAAGTTGCACTTATTATTGAATCTGCTGAGCCACGAGAAGTCCACCATTTCTGTACACTTGTCGGATTTGGTGCTGACGCCATTTGTCCCTACTTGGCAATAGAGGTAATCTGGAGGCTTCATGTTGATGGGAAAATTCCACCAAAAGAAAACGGTGAATTGCACTCGAAGAAGGAGCTGGTAAATAAGTATTTTAAAGCAAGCAACTATGGGGTGATGAAGGTACTTGCAAAGATGGGTATCTCGACATTGGCCTCCTATAAGGGTGCTCAGATCTTTGAAGCTTTGGGTCTTTCATATGAGGTTGTCGAGAAGTGTTTTGCTGGAACTCCTAGCAGGGTTGAGGGAGCAACCTTTGAGATGCTTGCTAGAGATGCTCTTCTCCTTCATGAGATGGCCTTTCCCAAGAGGGGTTTCCCTCCTGGGAGTGCTGCAGCTGTTGCCCTTCCAAATCCTGGTGACTATCACTGGAGGAAGAATGGAGAGATTCACCTGAACGACCCCCTTGCAATTGCAAAGCTTCAGGAAGCTGCAAGGACTAACAGTGTCGCAGCGTATAAAGAATACTCGAGACGAATTCAGGAGCTGAACAAGAGATGCAACCTTCGTGGCATTTTGAAATTTAAGGATGCAAAGGTAAAGATTCCTATCGATGAAGTTGAACCAGCTAGCCAGATTGTGAAACGATTCTGCACAGGAGCCATGAGTTATGGCTCAATATCTCTCGAGGCCCATACGACCTTGGCTATTGCTATGAATCAACTCGGAGGCAAATCTAACACAGGTAGTTGAATCATCTCTTCACGCCTTTCTCTCTTGTAGCTGCCAATTGTAGACTGAAGACTCCCTTTTGTTTTTGGTCTAGGTGAGGGAGGAGAGCAACCTTCTCGAATGGAGCCTCTTCCTGATGGTTCAATGAACCCAAAGAGGAGTGCCATCAAGCAGGTTGCCAGTGGAAGATTTGGGGTCTCAAGCTATTATCTCACAAACGCGGATGAGCTGCAGATCAAAATGGCCCAGGTAAATAAATGTTTATCCTACATTCTTACTGCTGCTAAGATCCCATTCCAAGTTCTTCCCCTACCATGTTTACCCCTGTACTCTCACCCTGGAAAAAGGATTATTTGTCGAGACTAAACAGACCAATGATACGCTCATAGGGTGCCAAACCCGGTGAAGGAGGAGAGCTTCCAGGACACAAGGTTATTGGGGACATTGCCGTCACAAGAAATTCTACTGCAGGTGTTGGACTTATAAGTCCGCCTCCTCACCATGATATCTACTCCATTGAAGATCTGGCCCAGTTAATTCACGATCTAAAGGTACGTACATTGGTTTTATTTATGCGGTTGAACGAAATATTCTTATAATTCCATAACATGTACTAAAGAAGTAATATCTAATTTATTTACAAGGCAAAATAATTTTTCTCCAAATCATATTCTAAACACAATATTATGTAAAAGAATTATACTATTAAATAACACTTAAAAAGAAATGTAGCAACATTTTTCAAAGAATTTGCACTATTTGTGTAGTTCTTCTATTTTAGTCCAAGTTTTAACCCTGCTTGCACATCCTGCTATATCTGTAAATGACTTCTCTCGTGGTTTGCAGAATTCCAATCCTTCAGCCCGTATAAGTGTGAAATTAGTCTCTGAGGCCGGTGTGGGAGTAATAGCAAGTGGAGTCGTGAAGGGTCATGCCGATCATGTCCTGATCTCAGGTCATGACGGTGGAACTGGAGCCTCTCGATGGACAGGAATAAAAAATGCTGGGCTTCCATGGGAACTTGGGTTGGCTGAGACTCACCAAACCCTGGTTGCTAATGACCTCCGTGGCCGAACAGTCCTACAGACCGATGGGCAGTTTAAAACAGGCCGTGATGTGGCCATTGCAGCCCTTCTAGGGGCAGAGGAATTCGGATTTAGCACCGCCCCACTCATTACTCTTGGATGCATCATGATGAGGAAGTGCCACAAGAATACCTGCCCTGTGGGGATAGCCACACAGGATCCCATTCTCCGAGAGAAGTTTTCCGGCCAACCCGAGCATGTTATCAACTTCTTTTTCATGCTCGCAGAAGAGGTTCGAGAAATCATGTCCCAAATTGGTTTTAGAACCATGAATGAGATGGTTGGGCGATCGGACATGCTTGAGGTTGACAAGGAAGTGACCAAGAATAATGAGAAGCTTGAGAACATTGATTTGTCCCTCCTCCTTAGGCCTGCAGCTGATATTAGGCCAGATGCCGCTCAGTATTGTGTCCAGAAGCAGGATCATGGGCTGGATATGGCTCTGGACAAGGAGCTTATTTCACTGTCAGGACCTGCCCTTGAGAAAAGCATGCCTGTATATATTGAATTGCCAATTTGTAATGTGAACAGAGCAGTGGGGACCATGTTGAGTCATGAAGTGTCGAAGCGGTATAAATTGGCAGGTCTTTCTCCTGATACAATCCATTTGAAGTTATCTGGAAGTGCCGGACAGAGTCTTGGGGCTTTCCTTTGTCCTGGAATAACCCTTGAGCTGGAAGGTGACAGCAACGACTATGTTGGAAAAGGGCTTTCTGGCGGAAAGATTATAGTCTACCCTCCCAAGGCAAGTACATTTGATCCGAAAGAGAACATTGTGATTGGAAATGTGGCTCTATATGGGGCAACAAAAGGGGAGGCTTACTTCAATGGGATGGCAGCGGAGAGATTCTGCGTTCGAAATTCGGGAGCAAAAGCAGTGGTGGAAGGTGTTGGAGATCATGGATGTGAGTACATGACTGGTGGAATTGTGGTTGTGCTGGGGAAGACGGGACGTAATTTTGCAGCGGGAATGAGTGGTGGCATTGCTTATGTTCTTGATTTGGATGGTATGTTCCACTCTAAGTGCAATCTAGAGCTTGTTGATCTTGATAAGGTTGAAGAGGAGGAGGATATTATGACTTTGAGAATGCTGATTCAGCAGCATCAGCGACACACAAATAGCAAGCTAGCAAAAGATGTTTTGGCTAACTTTGACAACCTTTTGCCCAAATTCATTAAGGTTTTCCCAAGAGACTACAAGCGTGTTCTTGCAGAGAGAAAGGCACAAGAACTTGCTGAGAAACTCAAGGAAATTGAGCAGCAGCAGGATGAGGCAGAGTTGACAGGAAAAGATGCATTTGAGGAGCTAAAAAAGATGGCAGCTAAAGAAGTTAACAATAATACTTCCAAGGTAATTTGTTTTGTTTCACTTAGATTTACTTGCAAATCGAATTATTTATTTTAAAATTTTGTAGCAAGTACCATGCATGCCCACTGAACTATTTTCATGTGGACTATTTGTTGTGCAGAAAGTTGAGGCGGCTGCATCGTCTAATAAGCTTGCTGAGCGGCCTACTGAAGTTACAAATGCTAAGAAACATGGTGGGTTCATCAAGTATGAGAGGAAAAACATTCAGTATAGAGATCCCAATGTTCGAATGAACGATTGGAAGGAAGTTATGGAGGAGTCAAAGTACGGTGCTCTTTTGAACACTCAATCTGCTCGGTGCATGGACTGTGGAACTCCATTCTGCCATCAGGTAATGCAAACCGCTGATTGCTTCTCCCTTAGCCCTCCCCCTTCCCCTCCTCCTATGCGTACCAAGTTCCTTTAACAACACTTTGAGTCACCATAAATCCTCTATCTGATTATGCAGGAGAACTCGGGATGCCCTCTTGGGAATAAAATTCCAGAGTTTAATGAGTTGGTGTACCAGAACAGGTGGCAAGAGGCATTGGATAGGTTGCTTGAGACAAACAACTTCCCAGAATTCACTGGGAGGGTCTGCCCTGCACCTTGTGAAGGTTCCTGCGTTCTTGGCATCATAGAGAATCCTGTCTCAATAAAAAGCATAGAATGTGCCATAATAGACAAGGCCTTCAAGGAAGGTTGGATGAAGCCACGACCTCCTCTAAAGAGGACAGGGTATGCATGCTCCTCCCAGCTTTTCACTCTCTCTTTTTGAGGAAGAGAAAATGGGTTTTTGATTATTTTCTTCAAGCTAATTCCTTTCATGGTTCCAGGAAAAAAGTGGCCATTGTTGGAAGTGGGCCTGCTGGATTGGCAGCTGCTGATCAGCTCAATAGAATGGGTCACAATGTGACAGTGTACGAGCGGGCTGACAGAATTGGAGGACTTATGATGTACGGTGTTCCAAACATGAAAACTGACAAAGTAGATGTCGTTCAGCGGCGAGTTAACCTTATGGCTGAAGAAGGCGTTGAGTTCATTGTGAATGCCAATGTTGGAAATGATCCTTCCTACTCTCTTGACCAGCTTAAAAAGGAAAATGATGCAATTATCTTGGCAATAGGAGCTACGAAACCTAGGTATGTTGCTTTCGATAAGTATTAATAGCAATAAAACAGGCACCCAGAGGCTTCCACTAAAATACTAAATTTCGTTTACTCTTTTCTCTGCCTGCAGGGACCTCCCAGTACCAGGACGGGAGTTGTCGGGTGTTCATTTTGCCATGGAATTTCTCCATGCAAACACCAAGAGCTTGCTTGACAGCAAGCTAGAAGATGGCAAATACATCTCTGCTAAGGGGAAGAAAGTAGTGGTCATTGGCGGGGGCGACACTGGCACTGATTGCATCGGAACTTCTATCAGGCATGGGTGCAGTAGTATTGTAAACTTGGAGCTTCTTCCTCAACCCCCAGCGACGAGGGCCCCAGGGAACCCTTGGCCACAGGTATGGATTCCTAGATTATACTGATGATCAGCATATTTTATGCAAATATAAATGATTAACGTCTTGGGAATGTTAGTTAGAAATATGGGGAAAATTTGCCTTTCCTTTTTTGCGTGCAAGAACCCAAAAGTGAACTATCTTTAAGCCACTCGTTCACTGTAACTCGCACTATTTTTCTTTTGAGATACTTATATGTATATTATTTTTGTCGTCTGTTGCAGTGGCCTCGTATCTTCCGTGTAGACTATGGGCACCAAGAGGCTTCCACTAAATTCGGAAAGGACCCAAGATCGTACGAGGTGTTGACCAAACGCTTCATTGGAGATGAGAACGGGGTTATCAAGGGGCTTGAGCTGGTTCGTGTTCGCTGGGAGAAGGATGCCAGTGGAAAGTTCCAGTTCAAAGAGATTGAGGGCTCTGAAGAAATAATCGAAGCTGATCTAGTCTTGCTAGCAATGGGATTCTTAGGACCTGAAGCAGTAAGTACTTTTAACTAATGCATAAATTGCAAAATTATGCTCTCTTTCTCTTTTTCCATCTCTTTGTATGTATACTTCTTTTTTTTATTTTTTTGCAGCAGAGGTAATCTAACACACATTTTCCCTTCCAGACTATATCAGACAAGTTGGGGTTGGAGAAGGATGGAAGGTCGAACCTCAAGGCTGACTATGGTCGATTTTCAACCAATGTTGATGGTGTCTTTGCAGCTGGTGATTGCAGGAGGGGACAGTCTCTGGTGGTCTGGGCCATCTCAGAGGGCAGGCAAGCAGCTGCACAGGTGGACAAGTACCTCACTAAGGAAGAAGAGCAGCAGGAACTCGAGATGCAAGATGGTAACCTGAATGGGAGGCAACCAGGCTCAGAGAAGAGCAGCAAATTCACAACAGTGAGTTGATTGATAAATTGCATATTCCTATAAAATCTCTGACATTACTAAAGGGAAGAAAAATATGCTGGACGATGTACAGCTATGAGAGGAAGGCCGAGTGAGAGATATTTGTTTTGAGGAAAAGTAGTTCGTCAACTATAATGGTGTCGGTATGCACTCTTAGGACGATACCAGGAGTCTGTCTTTTTTTAATACGCTTAGTGGAAAGCATGATGGGTTTTCATGCACTCTTTTATGGGTAAGCTTGTGATTTTCTGCAACTAAATAATGTACAGTTCCTTTTTCTCGGCCTGGTTGATAATCAATTAAAGGAGATGTTTTCTCTTATAGGTATGGGTATGGGTATTCATGCTTTGAATAATTGTTCATCAGCTTTTAATTATCTGCAAGCTTATCGTGCTTCCATATCCCAGCCAAGGTGTGCTTGAACTAGAAAACATGAGTATCTGCTGCTTTATTGTCTTTCAAATGCATTCTCAGGCTGGCAATTCGAGTTTCTGTCCAGAGAAAGAATTGAAGAATAATTCGCGCTAAGAAGAATGCCCATGTTGTGGCAATTCCACCCAGAAGGTAATGGGTTACTCCTACCGTACGTCCTTGTACAATGTTCAAGGCTCCACGCTAGTAGCAGGAGCAACTTTTAATTTATTATAAGCCCAAACAATGGATTCAATAAGTTATTGCCAATAATTACGCCCGCTGAAAAGAAACATTAAACTAAAAACCCATATAAAATGAGCGCATAGCCATATACAGATAATGATAAATAATCATAAGACTGAATTATTTGGGATGCTTGTGCCCATAAGAAATCACGGAGCCAACTATTAATGAGAACAGGTAATTTATACATGCCATTCAACTCAAGAATTCTCAAATTCTCAGCAATTACTGGTAAGTGCTAATTATTCCTCTTGATAATAAAGTGATCCGACTCTGGTAAGGGGAAAATGGTCTCTCTTGTATACTGAACATTCCTCTTCCAAAAGCAAGCTTACAATTAAAACGCTGTCATCAGTGTTCCTGAACTCGAAATGTTCTTGAAAAATAGAAAAGTGACTATCAAAATAGTCACCTTCAATTATAAATATAAATGGGGTTGTTTTCATTTATTTATTTATGGATTACATAATGCTTTCTAATATAAATGCTCCGTGATTCGAACTTCGTCAATATACTGACAACATTCTACAACAAATATTGCAACGATTTCAAGATTTTCACAACGCAAGTGCGAAAATATGAAATATATCTTATTTATTTGAGAAAAAAAGTATGAGATATTTAGACACCACACCCAAATCCTATAAGAAAAACTCTTAGAAAACTTCGGGTGATAAGTCTTGATTGCTTGAACGCCACAGGTAAAAACCTGATAAGTTCAAAAGCCATTTCAAAATAGAAAGAAAATAAAACTCAAAATATTAAAATTTCGTGTGTGTTCTCCAATATTGTGGAGTATGCTTTTTATAGGCTTAGAAAACAACCGAATAGCCTAAAAATAAAGAAAATATATCTTATAGTTACATGCCAACCATATCTAATAATCTAAATATCTAGGATATTTTTAATAATTAATTTAAAGATCTTAACTAATTAAATATCTAATATTATCATTTAATATCCTAAAAGATTTATTAATAAATAAATCTTTACTCATTAATTAAAATCTAGACTTTCTTGTGGGCTTTTCTTGAACTCTTTAGTTGGGTTTCCTTCTCTTGGGCTTTTCCAGTTCTCTTCAATTGGGTTTCCACTTGGATTTTTGGCAATCTCTTTAATTAGCCTATATGACTTCTTTTAATCTTTTAGTCCTTTAACCTTGTGATTGGGCCCTCTTGAAGTTTCAAGTGATCATTTATCCCATTTGGTGACAAAGTGTTCAGCTCCATTACATGTCAGGTTTATTAAACTTGTGAATTCGTACTCTATTTAGTCGAATTCACATCATTCTCTCCCTTTTGAAAATGACTTGTCCTCAAATCTTCTTTTCCTTCATCACCTACATCAAAAGACATTAACTTATAAATATTTATCCTATTACTAACAATATATTTGCTAGATAACTTCCTGTTGTAATTATTACTACTGAGTTTTAACACTTTAAATAATCCCTCTAATCTAAGAAATTTTGATAGTTTCCTATTAATAAATAGTTCATTCCTTAGATGTAGGCTAATCCAAATTCCTGGATCAAAAACAACTTTCATGAAACTCTTGTTGTAAAGATTAATATTTTCTTTAGTCTGCTGTTTTCCATCCAATGGATTAAAACCATAGATAATCTCCAATGGTGATAACTTAATCACTAAATAAATATAACGATTATATGCAAGCACAACATGTGATAAACATGCAGTTGAAAATAGAAGTTTTGTAACCAACAAAGTATTCCAAGTAAAACTAAACAATTTAGTATCAATGATTGTAAGCAAAACGTACCTTCCAGATAATGTACGAGCAACTACATTTATCATACTTTGCTTACACTTGATCACATAACCAGATGTATAAATGAATTCTACCCACCTTGCATGATACTCATTCAGCTTGAGGGCTACTCCGCTGAACTTTTCATTATAATGTGCAATTGTTCTTTTTTCCTGACTTACCAAATAAGGTGTTTGCCAATCTTGAATTACCTTAATTTCCTTGTCAATGACAATCCCTTCAAAACTTATAACATATCCAGGAAATACAAGTTTACCCAAACATAATACGCAATTTTTTAATTTGGCAAACAAATGATCTTTTCTAAAAACTTGCAAGGAAATTTTTAAATATCCTTCATATTTATCTAAGTAATTGTTGTATATTATGATTTTATCAAAATATATGTCAACAAATTTTTTAATAAAAGCATGCATGATATAATTTATTAACCTCATAAAAGTGTTATATGCATTAGTCAAACTAAAAATTATAGCCAACCATTCATATAAACCAAGTTTTACTTTCAATGCAGTTTTCAATCCATAATTAGCTTTCATTCGAATTTTAGAATATTCACTCTTGTAATTAAAATTTGAAAACAAATAGTTTCCATGCAACTCATCTACCATAATATTTAATTGAGGAATAGAGTGAAGATACATTCCCTTCATACGGTTGATGATTCGAAAATCAACACACCTTCGCCAAATTTTATCTTTCTTAGGCATTTGCATAATACCTGAAATCATGTTATCCCGTGCATATCCTAGCTTCATCAAATTTAGGATTTGGTGTTGAATTTGATACTTGATTTCTCGATCAGGTTGCAAACTAGGAGTTTTCTTCTTAGGAATGACATTCTTGAATTCCTGCATAAGAGAAATACTAATGCTCGGCAAATATCTGACAATATGGTTAGTCAAACATAAATCCTTGTACATAAGTACCGTAAGGATTTGATCTGAAATTATATCTCTCTTTATCTCACTTTTTCTCTCCATAAAATTATTTTTACTCTCTTTTCTTTGTGTTATGGCTTTTCTCTCTTCTTTTTCAATGTTGCCTTTTTTATCTTCAATTTTGGTTTTTCTCTCTTCTTTTTCAATGTTGCCTTTTTTATCTTTAATTTTGGCTTTTCCCTCTTCTTGTTTTTCTGCTATTTTCTTTTCATTTGCCTTTTTCCTTTTCAGCTGATCCTGAAAAACTTGTTGTAAAGTCAAAAGTATAAGAGATATTGGTCTATTATTCATTACAAATGAGTATCTATCTGTTGATCTATCTTATGTAACGCGACGATCTAACTTCCAAGGTTCTCCTAATAAAATATGACATGCATGCATTGGTACTATATCACATAATATTTCATCATGATATTTCCCAATAGAGAAGGACACTATCACTTGTTGGGTTACCTCGAGTTTGGGTTGATCATTCTGCCTTTTAATTTGATATGGCCTTGGATGCTTCATTGTATGTAATGCCAACTTCTCCACAAGCTCGGTGCTAGCAAAGTTAGTGCAACTTTCCCCATCTGTGATAACACAACAAACTTTATTGTTCATAGAGCAACGAGTATGAAATAACTTCTCACGTTGATTGTCCAAAATATCATCAATCTATGGTTTGTCCCAAGTAGTAGGTTGATTGAAGGAATTGAGCTTGATGTTGCCGTGATTAACTTGGAGATCATTGAACTCGTCCAGTTCCTATGGTTCGAAGCATCGAGATCGACTGCTCCACGGTCGTTCAATGGAAGTATGTTAATGTGAGTGTCGTCTCACTCCTTCCTCCAATTGACCCATTCGGGTATGAAGAGACTCAAATTCAGACTTCACTATATATTCCATTTCCCTCTTCATTGCTTTCCACTGTAGGTTTTGAATGGGCAGTATGGAACCCTCTTCCTTCATTGTGTTTCCTTGTCGTTGGGCCTTTTGAACCTGACAATTGTTAGAAAGAAAAGAACCTCACAACTCTCCCTCACATGTTTCTCTCAAACACTCTTGTTTCACACTCAAATGGCTTTTTTTTTTATAGATTTAAAGCACTCTTGCCTTTTTCCACTCATACGTCTTCTTTCAATCTGAATTGAACTTTAAAAATAAATCGTTTTTACGAAGCAGTTCAACTTGAGGAACAATCAAGACATATCGATAAAGGTTTTCAAAAAGAAATTCCAAAGAATTTAAGTGAGAGGTATGAATAGACTCGGAAATAAGAGTAAAATTTAGATAGATAAGAAAGAAATTAAGATGAAATGAAGTAATAGACTTAGATAGAGTAGAATAAGAATGAGATATAAGATAGAATTGTGTGCCTCTTTTTTTTTCTTTTGCTTTTTTTTTCACGAATTTTTTTGCTATCTTTTTTTTTCTTTCTTTTTTTTCTTTTTTTGGCACGAATTTCTTTTGGCTTTTTCTTTCTTTTTTTTTGCACTTACCAAGAAGAAAATAGATAGAAGAAGACGAGATTTTTTATATTTTTTTTAAGAGAATAGAAATAGGTAAAGAAGATAAAAAAAACTAGATATAAAAGATGGGATGGAACTTGCCGTGCAATCGTGTGCTCTGATACCAACTGATGCGAACCTCGCCAATATGCTGACGACACCCTACACCAAATATGACAAGTGTGAAAAGATGGAATATATCTTGTTTATGTGAGAAACAAGGTATGAGATATGTAGACGCCACACCCAAATCCTCTAAGAAGAACTCTTAGAAAACCCCGGGTGATAAGTTTTGATTGCTTGAATGCTACAGGTAAAAACCTGATAAGTTCAAAAGCCCTTTTAAGATAGAAAGAAGACAAAACTCACAAGATTGAAATTCCAAAGTGTGTATTCTCCAATGCTGTGGAGTATACCTTTTATAGGCTCAGAAAACAACCGAATAGCCTAAAAACAAGGAAAATATATCTTATGGTTATATGCCAACCATATCTAATAATCTAAATATCTAGGATATTTTTAATAACTAATTTAAAGATCTTAACTAATTAAATATCTAATATTATCATTTAATATCCTAAAAGATTTATTAATAAATAAATCTTTACTCATTAATTAAAATCTGGACTTTCTCGTTGGCTTTTCTTGGACTCTTTAGTTGGGTTTCCTTCTCTTGGGCTTTTCCAGTTCTCTTCAATTGGGCTTCCACTTGGATTTTTGGCAATCTCTTTAGTTAGCCCATATAACTTCTTTGAATCTTTTAGCCCCTTAACCTTGTGATTGGACCCTCTTGAAGTCTCTAGTGATCATTTATCCCATTTGGTGACAAAGTGTTCAGCTCCATTGCATGTCTGGTTTATTGAACTTGTGAATTTGTACTCTATTTAGTCGGATTCACATCACCCCGAGTCTAAATATTCACCTTTAAGAAGTGTATGCAAGTACGGTTATTATTCTTTTTCTACTATCAAAATAGATATACTGTTACAACTACTATTATTATTTTTCTCTCGAAATAGTTATTTGTTATTATTATTTTTTTGATCCAATGATACGAGTATTATTATTATTATTTTTCTATTTAAATAGTTATTATATGTGAAAATATATTGTGTATCAATAAATTAACTAATATATTTATAGTACTATTATTATAAATAATACTGTTAATATAGGTTATTTTATTCAATTTGGTACCATATAAACTTAAAATTCATAATAATAAAATACTCTTACATATAATAAGAGATAAGTAATGATATTTTAAAATATTTAGAAATGATATTATAAATAGTACAAAAGAAAAACATTTTATTTAGGGAGGCATGTCCAAGCTTTGAAATACATATCATTTAATCTATTTTAATTTAATTCCACCTCATCAAAAAAATATATCATCATAATGTAAATTAAGTTAAATAAGTGGATTGATATATATAGTTCAAGATATAAAACATTCGGATTAATTTAAAAGTATATTTTAAAATAAATAATTTTTAAACTATTTATTATATGAAAGTAATGTTACTTTTTGTAATATAAATAAAATTAAATAAAATTAAAATACTAAATTAATTAAAATGGTATATAAGGTGATATGAGACTTATTGAAATGAGTACTTAATTAGATCTAATGAGTTCAATCAGGTTCCGAATGCATAAATACTTTGAGTAAGAATAAAGGCACCAATAGTATAAAATTTATCAAGTTTAGGTATGAGTATGTAGATCTAAACCAGTTTTTTTATTTTATTTTCCTTTAAAAACCAAATGACGTTGATAAAAAAATATTTACTTAAATTTTTTTATTAATTAAATAACTATAAAATTTTAACAAATTTTAAGATTTTAAGTGATAAAATTTGTAATAGTACAAACTCAACTAATATTGAGTATGAGATCCAAAATTTGGTTCTATTGATCGGGTCAAGTCGGGTCAAGTGTGAGCACATGTCATATAAGTGAGAAGCTTATTTGGTAAGTGATTTGTATTTTTTAGTATTAAAATACTAGATAGCTTACAATTAAGTGTGAATTATTTTATATAATTTTATCACCTTAATAAATTTGACAAGTAGTGCAAAATATTTGGGTTAATGAACTCTGACCCTAAATTGACCCTAAATAGAAAGGAATTGTAATCAAATAGAAATTATCAATTTAAGCTGAGGAATTCAACTCATATCAATGATCCAAGTCATTGATTTAAGTTTCAACAAGAGGCCATTCGAGATTTTGTTACCCAAACTATGAAAGTATCACTCACTTAACGTCTAGGGATACCAAAAAGTAGGGTCTTGTCGACCATCGATGGTAGAAATCGAAACCCAAAATGGGATAGAGATACCAATCCATGTTAAGTCTTATGACAAATAGACGTGTAGGAAATGATGGTTGCCTTCTGACAATGGAAGCTGTACTCTATTTAGGGAAAAAACTTTTTGGGATTGTGATGAAGCTAAACTTCCTCTAGTTGATGTAGCTTCATCAGAAGGAAAACAAAGATGTTGAAGTGATTTTCTATTGAAATATAGTAGCTTCAACAAAAAAAAATAAAATGAGACGATGGAGGTAGGATTACCCTTGTTAGAGGGCTGATAGAAATAAATTTTAGGTTGGAAGGTGAGTTAAAGTTTCTATGTAACAAAAGGGTAAAGGCTAGGGGAGATATGGTAATCAGGTTAATTAGATGGTGGGTTGATAACAAGAACCAAAGAAAATCAAATATGGGCTTGGATATTTAGCATTCTTAAAATTTAATTGATTAGATGATCTTTTTTTGGGTTGGATGATAAGGATGGACCGAAGTGAATGGTGGGAGATGGGTTGCAAATAAAAGGATGGGTTGTGGATGTTAGGTTGTTTTGGTTAAATATTTGGAAGGGGTATGAGAGGAGAATTTTAGAGTGGTTTAATTGGGTTGGGTTCATAGGCCATAAATTAAGTTGGGCTCATACTCCAAAATGGATGGGGCCTAGAAATATATATATATATATATATATGCACATATATGGGCTTGGTCACCATGTTGATCGGATTTCACTCCCAAATATTGGACTTGGATTTTGCACTCCCAAATATTGTACTTGGATTTTGGCCTAAATTGCCCAAATTTGATCGGTACTCGACCCAATTTATTTTTCTATTTTTTTTGACATTTTCTATTTATCTTTAGCTAAAAATTACAATTTTACCATTTGTAGAGTATCTCATAAAATTGGTTCTATTTTAAGGTCGATCCAATTCAATCTAATTATAATCCTACTTTCATCCAATCATTCCACATTTCAACGTCAAAGTTCCTTATCATTGATTTCCGACCATGGATGATCCCTTTGAGTTTTTTTTTTGCACAATGATGATCCCTTTGAGTTTTTGCACAATGATGATCCCTTTAAGTTTGATCAAATTAATTTGACTACACGCTGAAATCTTGGCTCGAATCAATTCCCTATTTGATTTATTTCCATTCCCAATTTCACTCAATTTTCAGTCCTTACTTACTAATTTTATTTATTGGGTATTACAATTTTTCAACTCATTTTAAAAGGTTTTTTCTCTAAACTTATTGGTAAAAGTGATTATTGATTTGTAGTTAGTTTAAGATTCTATATCATCTCTCTTTTCCCAAATTCATTATGTCTATAAGCTTTTTCTTAACATACCTTTTATCGTATTAGATCCACACATATTTCATCTTTGTGTTGCATACTCGTCTTTTGATCTCATGCGGATATTTCTGGGTACATACTTTGGGTCCCCTTTCTACCTTTATACCTTGATGTGCACTACCTTTCTTGTTTCCCTTTTGTGGTGGTAGTAGAAATCTATGATTTTGTGCTTGTTCGTCTCCCGAGGCGCACTCCTTGTAATCTTGGAGATTTCTCACCCTCTTATACTAGGGTCCCACGTCCACCACCTTGGTGATGTCCTATGATTTTAGTATTATTATCTCGTTCAACTTTTTCTCAATGAAGTCTACTGTCATATCCCCTCAACACTTCGCAAGTAAATATCTATAATCTTGATCCTTCGTAGTGATATTCTTGTTGAGTCATGTTCCTTCCATATCCATAACTTACTCTACCCATTATTAACAACCTAACAATTGTACGAGTATTCTTCCTTATTTACACGATCCTTATCATGCATCACAATGCCATCTTTCGGCATGAATTCTGTCATGGATGGTTGAAGCATTTGTCTTCTATGAATCAATTATGTTATCAGTCATTCATATTCACAAATTTGAAGGTTTATTTCTATTTCCTATTTTGTACGAGCCTAAGTGTACATGTTGCTCATCACATGGTCCTTCTCCACCCAAGGCATGTTTTACTTTTCTACATGATATGGATTTACATCTTTATCAGTAATCACTGGTACATCATGTTTACAATTTGACACATTCGTTACTGTTTGATCATTCCATTCTCTCTATCTCTACTAATATTTCCCAATCCCTTCTTAAATTTTAAGCTTCTTTCGATTTAATATTCTATATCCCACAAGAATTTATTTTGCTCATCAACTCAATTTTCTTTTTTACTAAAGTCTCCCCTTACATCTAATTATTTTATTTTATTGCAGTATTTCCCACTGTATTCTCCCCTCTCACATCCTATGTTGGGTATAACACATCTAACACTCATTTTACCTACTTTAAGTCTCTTGTACTTGTTCACACTCACAATGTTCCCCCTCCTCCCATTCCCTTGGCATTAGTAATTCATTACTAACTTCTTTTCCTTCTACTTCTTATGGCATTCTATTATTCTTTATACTTCACTAATTGGATTTCGTTTTGAAATAGAGTCCAACATTTCTCTCATGCAAACACCCAAGATAGTGTCATCGACATATTGAATTCTCTTTTATCATTTCCCTTAAATGATGTCCACAAGGAATTTCCTTTTCCTTTTGTACTTCCTTTAACTTCATATTGTATCAACAATAACTCCTCATTTTTTTTGACTCTTAGGGTAGATGTGGTCCCAATGCTTTTGGTCTAAATTTAGGACCCGTTGCCTATTCTAAATTTGGAGTTTTTGTTACAAGATTCTAAATTCAACTCCATGAGTAAGGGTCACCCTTCACTTCCATAATCTATATATATTGTAAAACTTTAACTAAAAATCCTACGATCTCTCTTATTTTCCACATTTATAATCATAAGTTTATCCTCCATATGCACTAGGGAAATTACTTCGCACTACTTGCCTTTTGCTCCATATTTAAACGTCTCTTAGTTCACCCTAGATTGTAAATATGCACTTGTTAATGGCTCGTTGTTGCTAACCTAGTTCATGAGCATATTTTTGCTGGACATGAGTCCATCATTCTTCCTGTAACATTGTAATTTTTAGAACCAGAATTTAAGCCAATTGGATTGAAAAATGAGTTTGAACCGATAATAGAAACCCAAAACATGATTGAAAATCGAACCGAATTGAAGATCGATTCAAACCTGAATTTTTGATAATTGACAAAGTGACATAAATGACTATAAAAGAACCTCCCTTGATCCAAAATCAACAATCAAGTAAAGTCTGATTGAGAACTGGTTCTAATTGAGATTGAACCGGCTCGTAACAAAAACTCCATGATTTTTACAAGGAGTTTTATAAATCAGAAAACATAAATTCTTAAGCCCAAATAGTATAGAATGGAAAAGATATTTTTATAAAATTAAATTGGGTCAATAACTGGTTGAATTGAAAGTGAACCGACAAAAAAATAACCAAAATTGGTTAAATTGGCTGAGAAGTTCACTGGAAACTAGTTTGGAACAATGTTGGACTAGTCAAATTGATTGGGTCACGCGCTGCACACACAACGCCCCCTTTGTCCAATCGCGACCCAAGTTCCAGATATAAAACTCATTTCATCTCGTCACAACTCCAAAACTCACTGAAAATGTAATTAATTGCTTTCATGGATAGGTGGGCTATGATTTGATGAATGTATGCTACAATCATATAGTAATTAAGTTTATAACATGACTATATAATGCTTGGCTCCCTCTCATGGGTGGCTTGTCGAAATTCTCTTTGAAAATGAGATAGCTTCATTTTTCAATGACCAAACTTGCAAAAACCATAACATTAGTTTTTGAAAACCAAATTGAGTGTTTCAAGTGCAATTAGAAAGATACTCGAGTTAGATTTCCAATGTAAACTCCATTATCTCAAAATAAGAAAATGAAAATGAGAATCGAAAAATTTTGAGAGAAAATCATGGTTAAAAATGAACCGTTATTAGTAAAGAAAAAACCAAAATGGGAATTTGGGAAATCCCAAGTGTTCAATGAAGATCCAAAAATGATGAAAATGGATCATAAACCAAATTGGATGTTAGAACCAGACCTGAATCGGGTTGAACCGACTTGAACTAGGAAGAACCAGTTCAATGTTTCATTTTTTTAGCTGACTTAAAAAAATCAATTTGGGAAATTAAAGTCACCATGTGTAGAAAATGCATTTAGAAATTTTAAAATTTGAGAAAACCGGTCGAATCAGGCCTAAACCAACCAATTTTCTATTTTGGGTCACCGAACTCGTTCCAACTGAACTAGTCAACGGTCTAGCCGGTCAATAGACCACCTGCCAGGTCAATGCCTAATTAGTCACTTGGTCAACATCTGAAACCGTTGATGATTTAGGGCGTGACGCATGTCCCTGGTCAATTGTCAAACAAAGAAAATCCACATCACCGAAGACTGATCAATGGGAGAGTGACACATGTCCTTAGTCAACGGTCAATTGAGAAAAAGACTCATCAACAAGGATGACCAATGAGGAGATAACATGTGGCAAAGGTGCCATGTCAGCAACTGAAAAGAATGTGGGAGAACGGTCGACCAACAAAGGTGGACATGTGGCAAAACCATGTTGGATGGCCACATCCAATTAGAGGCTGACAAGTGGCAATGACACAATGTGCCTGGTGGGAAAATTGATGAATTTTAATAAGCCAATTAGAGGACGCCATGTGGCACGGTCAACTGATGGCTTGATTTAGTCAGCGGTCATGTAAGAGAGAGCGACTAATAGGAGGTCGCCATGTGGCCAATCAACGAGTCAACGGATGACTCAAATGCTAAGTGGGAAGCCGCGTCAATGAAACCAACTAATCATTGTGTGCCATGTGGTAGTTCGAATGCGCATACACAATGTCGTCTTCTTCCTTCAAATAGTTGAACAAGGGAGGAGGCCGAATGTTGCCATAACTTTGGCAGCCAATAAATCTCTCCAACAAGGGAGTAAATCAGAGAGATAATGGTCAACCAATGGATGGATGAATAGGAATAGAAGTCCCCGAGCTCCCTATATAAAGAGCTCCCCTCCATTTATCCTCTTCATCCCTCGAAAGCTCGAAGAAGATGAACTACTCCATTTTCCGATCACCCTCGAACCAAAGCTTTGACTTGGGAATTTTTCTTCACCTTAGAAGGTGAATACAGGTTCTCTGGATTTCTGCAAAAGTCCTCTACACGACTACATACTCTATTCACCTCGAAGATCGTTGGAGAAGCACCGATGAGCTCGCATAGTACCATCGCTCCCTTGGTAGTCTGCAACTGGAGTTGATCAAGCTCAATTCGAGTCACCTTTAGGCCAACCATGTCTAAAGCAAGCCCTCAAGACCTTCCCTAGAGAAGTCCACACCTTTCCTGAACTGTCGTGATAAGTCCCCTCCGTCACCTTTAGCTAGAATTTACTGTTCATAGTGCATTTTTGCCAAAACACTAAGTCAAGAAATTCACACTGCCCATACCACCAATTAGGGACCGTTTTGATCCAAGAAGGATCCCTAAGAATAGAGCAATCCAATGGAATCAAAAGCTCCAATCATCGAACCCTCACCAGTGAGTAATCAAAGCCTTTCCTCTCTAGCACGATTTTTTGGCAATGCTCTGTTTAAGATTATTTCTAAGCCAAATTGAGTGATTCAAAGCTTGATTAGAATCATGTTAGGACTCAATTGGGAAGTATTAAGGTTGAATTGATGATATTCAAGTTGGAGGACTAAATTGAAAATTTTGAAAATTTGGGGTCTTAATCGAAAATTTTGAAAAATTGTGGATTTTCTACAATTAGTGAGAAATTATGTACTCGGTTGAAAATTTGAGAAATTAGGGACCCAAATGAAAGATTTGAGAATCTAAGGGACCTAATTGGAATTAAGGTAAGGTATAACTTAAGGGCCAAATCGTAATTGTTGGAAAGTTACGGGTCTTAAGTCTAATTACCTTATTTCTTGCAACTTAATTGCCCAATTTATTGTAGAAGCAATTCACCTACAAGTTCATGCAAAGGAAAGGCACACCAAGCTCGGAAATCCCTAGGATGAACAAGTCTCAAAATACGAGTGAGTGAGATTTCTAGCATCAAGTCCGATTGGACAGGTGATGCATAATTACTCGCAAAGTTGAAAGCATGCTTGGTTAGATAAAACCTAATTTCCAAAAATGTGATCCTCGACTGTGTGAAACTGCATAAACCAATTTATGACACATTCATTGAAGAAAGCATGAATCATGATTATAGGACTTCCCTTGGAACAAGTGTATGGATACACATCCAAGGGATGATCTAACCTAGACCATCGATGTAGGATATGTGTGAGGCTCATGATCGACATAGGGCCAATTAGATCTAGCTCTGTGAAAGTGAGCCCAAGGCCATGGTTTTGAAAAGTGAAGTGGGCCCAAGGCCATGTTTTGAAAACTTGTACAAGTGGGCCCAAGTCCAATGGAAAACGAGCCTAGTCCCATAAATAAATTATGATTTAAGAGATTCATAAAATAATCACAATTTAATAATGTTTTCTGAAGCTGCTAAGCCAAAGCCAGGTCAAAGCCTATTGATCTAGTAGCGCAAATATAAAGGTCTTAAATCAAAAGACTATTGTGTGTGATTGCAATCATGTGAAATCAAAGAGACACACGTTACGGGGTAGTGTTACTTTTAAGGGCTGCTAGATAGCCAGGTCTGCACAAGGGTAGTTATGCTATTCCAGTATGTCATTAAGCTCCAAGAGCTTCATGTGCATTGAGACCAAGGAAGAAGGGGGTAGAGGTCACGTCCCTCAATAATGGACAAAATAATCAATACTGTTTGCGGGTTGGGCTCTAGTTCTCACACAGACAATGTGGTGGATGTTGTGTTCTCTCACTAGGGTGGACGGTAAAGACGCTCCGAGCCACTAGTGGAACTAATCAAGGTTGTTGCCTCTGAGTGTATGTTTTGTGACTGTTTGATCTCTTTATGGATAAATAGTATTTGCGTGATACAAACCCATAGTAGGTCTATCATAAAAAAATTATGAAAACTCTTCCAAATAGAAAGGAACCTACTATAAGCTTGGGGGAAACAAGGAATGAACTTAAATGTGAATCCTTTTCTAAAAAGATAAGACAAGATGTAATTTGTTTATCATGTCGTATAAGAGTCTGGACACACAACTCTCCTCAAGTAAGCCTCTGAGTGTGAGGCCATAGTAATGAAAAGATATGGAGTATCAATCTCTAGGAGGGTTGAACTTCCAAACTCTCGAGGTTAAGCCTCTTACTCAAAATATGAGGAACCAAGCATGAATGCTTGTAATCGGTGTGGGAAGTACCATGGAGACCCATGCCCACCAAAGAATACAATGTCAACTTCCAAATCTTTAGAGGAAGTATCTCACTATCAATCGGTGATAAACTTTGAATTAGTTAACATGTGTGGCTAGAGTAATAGATAGTAAGGAAGTTGGTGTAATTTCTTTTCTATGTACTGAGCCATATTTATGGCTAAACAAATCAATGAATAAAACTTTATACACCAAAATTTTTATGATTTCATACTATAACCGAAAACTCATAAATCTAAGTAAAAGAAGGAAAACCCTTTTAGAAAAAGGGTTATGAAAGTCAAAGTAGGAGGAAATGAAGGATAAAGGAGACCCTTAGTAACAACATATCCATGAAAAGGAATTGACAAGGGAGAAGCCAATTACATTAAGGAGTAGTACCTAATTATTAGGAGATAAAAACTTCCTACTACAAAGATTTTAAAAAGAAATAAAAAATTGGCCTATGAGTTTATGATTCGAGAATGAGTCATTAAAACCTTTCAATATTCTTGACAAGGAAGTCGAGATTTAAAGACATAGGAAAGAAAAACCAAAACCTTTAGTTTAACGAATAAACTTGTAAATGGGATACAAGTAGAGATAATGATAGAGTACATGGGGAAGGAAAGTGTACTCATGAGATTTCCAAGAAGATGTTAAACCCAAGGAATGGGTAAATTGAAGGAAAACATTAAAAAGATGTCATAAGACTTTTGATGGGTTGAAAACCCATGATGACGGATTAATGGAAAAGACTCCTGAAGATGCGGAATGAGATGTATCCAGGTAAAGGAATGTGGGGAAGTGTGTCACACCATGACCCGGTTTGGTTGAAACCCTGTGAACAACCCTTACTCCTTCCGGCATAAAAATAACAACCACTGTGGTATCTAAAGTAGTCAGGAGTACCCTGAAAATATTTCAAAATAATTTAAGGAAATATGTTTTCATAAAACATATCGGAATATCATAAATGCATGAATGTACCAGGAAGCTAAATCCCCACAAACATTCCTCATCATAATTTTTCATGAAAGGTTTTAAGGGAGAGTGGGGTTGTCACGCCCCAACCCGGTTTGGTCAGATCCCCATGATCAACCCACTACTCTTTTGGTTTACTAAGGGTTGCCACTTGTTTATAAACCATAAAGAGTAAGGCATCCTTTAACCCTACATCTTTCTTGAAATAACATAAATCAAAACTACATACAATTTTAAACTGATCATAACTGTCTCACAGGTGTATTAGCTGGTGGTCTTTAGGGTAGGCTTTTTGGGGTTACTTAAAAGAGATATAAGGGAGGGGGTGAGTACAACGACTCAATGAATGGGTTTTCAAAATTTATCTTTTAGGAAAAATGTTTGATTCGGAGTGTGCCAGACTCCTTATTCTTTTTCAAAACCTTTCTTTTCAAATTTCCAATTTTTATCACCATTTTTTATTAACCACAGTGTGTCATCACCCAACACACATCCTTCATCATGAAGCTCAAAAACACACAATCGTAGAACAACCCGTCCACTGAACTTACTTGTGGCGTCGGAGCGACTTTACCAACAACCTAGATAGAAGCACATCTACTTCTACCATGAGAATGAGTGGATATTTGTGACATCTAATCCTCAATCCCGTAATCATTTCTCTGTGTCCGTATGAGGACAGAGACCTCATCTTGACCCCAACCCAGTCTCGTGCGCTTGAAGCTACGTCAAGCTTCACAAGGTCATCTGGTCCGATGAATTGCCCCTATAACCACCAGGTCGTTGAGGGCCCTAGGACACATCACTACCCCTCTTGGGTGTCTTGAAGGTCCCATAAACACAATGCATGCACAATCAGCATTTTCACATCATGCCTTATAATATGTGGTGTCACTGGTCCAACGGCTCTAACCCTCAACTCAACCTGCAGCTGTTTATCTTCACTAGTCTAGAGACCTGTCATATCGCATTGCCGCTAGTTGACTAAATATGTCGGTCCTAACTTGATACCATGGCCAAACAATTCATTTATTTAAAGATTTATGGCATATATCTCATGTTTGTTTACAAGCTCCTACTCGTGCCAATTGGCCTATGGCCCACTGTTCGAGATTTTCAAGACTGGGCATATTAGCCCCCAAGTTCCAAAATCGAGGCCTTCGGCTTATTAGAAATATTCAAGCTTCTGTCGAGAAGGTCTCCCAAATCATTTAAGCAGTGGCACACGGTTAGGGTAGAGCACTTCCGACAAAAATATATTTTCAACTATCCATTATACCAACGGTAAGAAGATATCTCCGCTCATAACCGATGAACGAGTTTTCCACTTCTGCCAAGGAAGTTTCATCATATCAAATGGATATGATCTACTTACATTCTGTAAGTAGTTTTTCCAAGTCATTTTCACATCACTCTTCTAAGTTGTGATGTTTAAAATACCACTAAATAGTGGATTTTCATTACCGAGGTACTTATCATCCCGAGGAGTCGACATCCAACGACTCATCACCCCAATCAAGTATGATGTTAAAAGTCCCACTCACTCGTTAATGCAATGAATTCCACTTGATCGGTTCTTTGTATTCATGCGAGCTTGTCCTTGTTGGTGTTCCCGATACTTCGTGTTCCTAGATGACATGAACATCCTTGTTCATTATCCCTCGGCCTAATAGCCTTCATTTATTCCAAATAAATAAGAAAACTGAACTTTTTATTTAGTTACAATCAGGTCCCTAAAGTTATTTTTCTTTAACTTTAAGTCCATAATGTCAGTTTTTCCTCAAATTAAGTCCCGAAACTTTTAAAATTCTCCTTGGAACCACAATTTATTCAATTTCTCAAAAAGGGGTTGAATTTCCCAAATTTCCAATTTGGTCCCCCAACTTTTCCAAAATTACCATTTTTTCCATTCATTTACAAAAATGGTAAGTTTTACCCCAAAAATTCTAAAATTTCTCAGTTGGCCCTCTAATATTCTTACCATGCCCAATTAACCATCAATTTTATAAAATTGTATTTTGGTCCTTCAAATTTTCAAAAATCCCCCATTTTCCATAATTTTCCCTCGATTTCAAATTGCTAACACAGCCAAATTTGATTTCATCAAATTGAACGATCAAACACTTCTAATTGTTGAAATTAAAGTTAGATTGGAGTTCCTACACCTTCATATGATTCAATTACACTTTGAATTGCGCGATTTGGTTCCAGAATGAGCACCAACAGAGCTTTGCTGAAAAACTGTACTTAGAGACCGAAAGCTTCAAAATATTTCTGTTGGGGGCATGACAGTCTCAACTTTCGATATGGGCAGATAGCTCTCATCTTGAGGTTCATCCTATGATCAAGAATTGCATCAATTGATGTTGAATTGAGTTAGAATTTCATCATTGAAATTATGTCAGTTCTCTCTCTAGCACCGGTCGGAAATTGTAGAGGGAAGCCGAATTGACATAACTTTCAGCTCTAATTCAGGTGTAGGAGGGATGTGGAAGTGTTGGGAAGGCTTGGTTTGGCATGAGGAGGGCTCAAATTGGCTGATTTCAGCTCGACCAAAATAGGGCAGCTTCGATTTGCCGAAGCTGCTTCACGGTTCTATCACGCCGGCGCTTCTCTAACGACCCTTGAAGCAAATGGAGACTACAGTTGTGTAGTTGACTTCTCTCCGGTTCTGAAGAACTCGACAGCGCCTTGTTTGGCTCAAAAAAGTGCCCAAGTCAGAGCTCTGGTTTGAGCTTCATCAAAAGTGGGAGTAACTAAGAGAGAATGGAGTTTTCAGGTATGGAGAGAATGAATGAGGAGAGGCGCTTTATATAGGAAGCTCGGGGACTTCTTGGCCGTCCGATTGGTGCCTTAATGGCGGTCATTCATTGCCTGATACTCTCTGGCCAGAGACTTTTCAGCTTCGGTGGCGTTGCGCGATTTTCACGCGAGTGAACATTGTTGTCATGTGAAGGAAGATGACGACATTGTTACGAACCGGACTGGTCCGAACCGGGTTGAAAGATTAAACCGACCGATTCACTCCCAATTCTATCAAAATTTTCAAATCTAAAAATTTCTAAATTAATCTAAATTCATTTTCTACCCAATGGTAGCCTCAAATCTCAAATTTGAATTTTTTTTAAGCCACCTAGAAAAATGAATTTAACATCCGATTTAATAGCGGTTCAAACCGATTCAATCTGGTTCGGATCCGATTCACCTGAACCAGTTTGGTTTTCATCTCCAATTCATTCTCAAGTCCATTTCCATGACTTTTGGGACTCTTTGGATCACTCAAGATCCATAAATTTCCCGGTTTGCCCTTTCTCTATCGATTTTGATTCATGAACTAACTCGGTTCATAGACCGGTTCAATCTAGTTAGATCCGGTTCATCTAAACCGGTCTGGTTTCTCTCTTCCAATTTGTCCTAAGGTTCTTTTTCAAGGTTTTATGAACCCTTTGGATCACTAGGAGTTGTAAATTTCCAAATTTCCCGTTCTCTAATGATCGTGTTTGTGAGCTGATTCTATGTTTCTCTCTCAATTTGACCTGTTCTTTTTTCGGTTTTCCTTAACTCAAAAGAGCTAGGTTTACAGGGGTGATTTTAATGACGTAGTGAGTAGGACATCATGACTTCATTATTTAGTATGTACTTAAGCAATATTTCATTTCTTGAAAATTTTGTGATAAACAAGCCACTACTTGACTTATCTTTCATAAAAAAAGTTTTTCATCAATTACTTAGCTTATTTCATCAAGCTTAGGGCATATACCTTCCTAGTTGGAGAGATTTAATCAATTAAACTTATCACGGTTTGTTTTGCACAAAAAAACAAACAAATACCCTTTGTTCATAAATGTATCAAATAGTCGTAGAATAGACCCTTAGAAACAACAACCTCAATATGTTCCACTAGTGGCACGGAGTGACTTTACCGTCCACCTTAGTGAGAGGACATAGATCTCTACCACAAGTATGTGTGAGCACCATCGCTCATACCATAATGAGGAAGATTACAATGTGTCACATGTGTGAGCTTGCCACATGGCGTTCTGTGATTGGTTGGCTTTGCTAACACAACTTCCTACTCAGTAGCCTAGTCAACCTTTGACTCACTGATCGGACACGTGGCAGCCTCCCATTGGTTGCTTCTTCCCACGTGGTTGCTGACTGTATTTATGTCGACTTTTGACTGTAACACGTGGCATCCTCTATTTGGACAATTTAAATAAATCAGATTTCCCTCCTAAAGTATAGTGCCACTGTCACGTGTCAGCCTCTAGTTGGCTAAGGTCATTTGATGTGGCTCTACCATGTGTCGACCTCTAATTAGTCGACCGTTTCTCCGATATACCAATCAGACACTGACATGGCATCTTTGACATGTGTCTGCTTCCCATTGATCAGTCCAGCTGATAGGGATTGACCTTTAACCAGGGACGCGTGTCACTCTACTATTGGTCGGTCATCACTGACATGGATTTTCCTCCTATGACCGTTGACCGAGGACATGTTTCACTCTCTAATTGCCCAATGCTTCCAAAGTGCTGACTGAGCGGTTGATGTGGTGCAGTTTGCCACGGCTCACGTGCTGAATGGTCGTGCCTGCTGACTAGACATTGACCTGGCAAGCGGTCCATTGACCGGCTGGACCATTAACTAGTCCGATCAGACTGGGTTCGATGACCCACATTAAAAAATCGTCCGATTCAGGACCGATTCAATAGGTTTTCTAAAATTTAAAAATTTAAAAATTCGTATAAATTCATTTTCTATCCAATGGTGGCTTAATTTCCCAAATTAATGTTTTTAAGCCACCTAGAAAAATGTTTTTTTAACCGGTTCTATATGGTTCATCTTAGTTTAATCCGGTTGAGGTCCTGTTCAGGCCTAATTTCGTTCATGGTTCCTTTACATGACTTTTGGGTATTTTTTGTCCACTTGGGATTTTCAAATTTCTCATTTTGTCTATTATTTAAAAATTCAGGTTTGTTTTTATCCTCGATTTTCTCTTGAAAGTTTCCGGTTCCCATCTCCAGTTCCTTAGTTTAAGAGAACGGGATTGACAAGTATGGTGGGATATGATCACTTGAATGATCAATGGAGAGGTATCAACATTCAAATGAGTGGGTCAATCTATATGAAAGACTACAAGTTATGTTCATATCCCTAACAATTGAGTGAATGACATTCGATGATAAGACACAATTATGTGCTTGTGCATTGATTTAAGACTCGTAAGGGGCACTTATGATTTAAGTGGATTAGTCTATATGAAAGATTGTGTGCCAACTATCCACTCACTATCCCAAATAGTTGGCTGAATGATTCGACGACGAGATACAATTGTGTGCTTGATTTATTATGTGTACATTGATTGCATTGTGTTAAGACCTTTAATGGGCACTTGAGTGAACCAGTCTATATGAAAGACTATAAGGATATGTTTACACACATTTATCTACTCACTATCTCGAATAGTCAACTAAATAACTTTCAAGGACGAGGCACAATCACATACTTGATTGACTTTGTGTATTTTGAATGTTTGATTTAAGACCCATAATGGGCATTAAGAAAAATCCTAAAATATTCTAAAATATGTTACATTTATGAAAAATGATGGTTATGCTAGAGTATGGAAAATACCCCATGCATGAATACTTATATGAGCCACACCTCTTAAGAGTACTTGATCATATTATACATGCTTATACATAACAATTGAGGATAATGAAATCTTCTATAAATGAACCCAACTCAGATTTGAGATATAGTAGAAATGATGATTATAATGAGTGTGTGATGATGGATGTCACTCAATTAGTTGGTATAGTTGAAAAATTCCCGACCAACATCATGTGCATAATATATGCCAATGACTTGTATTGATATATGAGCGATATGTTCATTGATGAACTATCGTTGATAGTAAGTTTGAAAATGCCATGTAAGGGTTCAATTGACTTTTAAAGATAGTCTTGAAAATAGATAAGAATGATTTATTAAACTCCATATTAGCCATTTTGAGTTGACATTGAGGTCATGAATGACTCGATGAGTTGCTTTTGCACTTAATGAATGTCGCTCACCCCCTCCCCTAATATATTTTTCAATAATATATAAATGATTGGAGTATAAGGAAAGATAACCTTGTAGAGAAAGAAATTAGAGACAAGGTACTCAAGTTTAATAATAGGTGATCCAAGGAGCTACTCATTCTCAAGATAGTTTTATGGTCCACTCTGTATTTTGAAAAGTAATTTTGTAAAAGTTTAAATTATGAGTGAATTTTGGAATAATTGTTTTAATTGGAGCCTCTTGGCCTACTGGTTCTACTATAGTGAGATACTCACTACCGTAGTATCGAGAAGGCATGTTGTTATGTCAATTTGACCAGCGAATCGGGTCGGGGTGTGACACTTCCATCCTTTTATGTCCTTGCGGGTTAGTATTTATCTACTACCTCCTTGAAGAACTTTGCATTTGCAAGTTATAATCTTGGTTCATCTCATGAACCCAAGTGCTACTTTTCTTCTCATTCATAACATTTATTACCAACTTTATTTTTTCCTCAAGATATATCCCCACACTTAAATAAGGGTGATCCTTAGGTGCCTTCTTCCCTCAAGGTAGTTGTTGTATTAGGTGCCCCTATGATCACTGCCCTTTTTGTGCACATTGTGTGGTTGATAATACCACTCATATTTGCTACATGTCTCTTTACTACCCAACCTTCAATTTTGCCCTTCGAAAATTTCGAACGTATTTTCCCCTACTGGAATTTCCTTTAATCATGCTTTCCTTTCTATGATACTTAATTTAGGATAATCATTGCACTCCTCAGTAATTTATTGATAATCTAAGGTCCACTTTTGCCTTTCTTGTTGTTTACCATTCTTATCGTGAGTTTCCTTCCTTACAAACCTCAACTGGATTGAAGCTTTTCTTCACTTTAGTTCATACTTTTCATTGTCGTAATCATAACTTCCTTCAGTTCAAACCTTACAAGTCTTTAACTTTATCCTCTACATTCTACCATGTATTATATGCTAATGACTACATGCTCTATATAAGCCACCCTCGAGTATCTTCTCACACATGTTATACTTCCTAGTACATCGTATACTTCGTTCTTTTTCATTACAATCTTTTTATAATAATGTGATTATACTAATCCCTTGACCATTTGATCTACGACTTGTTTAAGTATGATGCTTGTGGATATTATCTTTTTGTTTGCACATATCCTTTCTCTTCCTAATGTATTTTACTTTTGTACTTCACTTTTTTCTCTCTTCTGACATAATCAATCCAATGGAAACTATTTGGAACAAACATTTACATTTGTTCTCCATATGTATACTTATCAAATTTTGATGTGTTGGCCCCTATTCGACCGTGTACTACCTAGCATATTATTCTCCCTAACGAGATTATCTCATCATCACTAAATTACCTCACAATCATCATGATACCTACTACCTTCATCATTTATTTATTTTTGACGTAATTCTTTAATGTCCATGTTTAGCCCTTCTCCATTTTTGTCATGCCCCGACCCGTTTTGGTCGGATCCCCGTGAGTAACCTGCCACTCCCCTCGGTTTATAAAGGATTTTACCTATTTCTAAATCACGAGGAGTCAGACGTCCTTTCTCCAACTTAGTGAGTGGGTGTTGGGAGTGAGTTTTTAAGAAAATGTTTAGTTTGTCAAAATCATGCCCAAGTTTAACATCATTTTCAAACCTTATCTTAAATCACAAGGCCTTTTTCCAATTTCATAAAAAGGTGTGTTTAGCTCTCTTAGCACATCCCCTTGCCTTGTGAGGTGTTTAACAAACAAACACATGCCTTTTATCATAAATGGTACAAACGTTTGCAGGATAATCCCAGACTGCATCCACTTGGGGATCAACGTGACTTTGCCGTCCACCCTGATAGAAGTCCCAAACTTCTACTCTACGTCTGAGTGGACGTCCCAAACATCTGACCTCGAGACTCGAAATCCACTTTGTGTTCGTATAAGGATGGAGACCTCATCCTAACCCCACCCTAGTCTCATGCGCAAGAAGCTCCTAGAGCTTCATGGCTAGCTGACACGATGAATTGCTCTTATCCTCATCATGTCGTCCAACAGCCCTTGGAACCCATCACTACCCCTAGGGCTTCTTGATGGTCCCGAATCCAAGAGTGCATGCACAAAAAATAATTTTTTTCATCATTTAGCCATTTTCTTTGACATCAACAGTTCAACGACCCCAACACTCAAACTGGCATTGTCGGTCCTGACTTGGTATTGTAGCGAATCACACAATTGATTCCAGTTTAAATAACAGTTTTGATGGCTCTTCCTATTCTTGTTTGTTTACAGGCTTTAGCCTGTGTTCATTGGCCTTGGGCCCACTGCACATGATTTTCAAAACTGGCCTTTAGCCCTATGAGTTCAAAATTGAGGTCTTTGGCCTATTAGAGCTACTTTATCTCTGGTCAAGAAGGTCTTCTAAATAATTTAAGTAGTGGCACACAATCAGGGGAGAGCACTTCCGACAAAATCTTTCTTTTTAACTCATCACACCAACTAGGTGTGATGATAGGTCCGCTTACGACCGATATGCGGCTTTTCCTTTCAGAAACTAATCATACCAACCGTGTATGATGTTTTAATCCTTCTTACAATCCGGTAAGTAGGTTTTTAGTTTAGAAAAGTAAGCTCATCATTCCAACCACTATGATGTATAAAGGTCCCACTCACAGTTGTTTTTCATTTAAAACATGCCCATTACCCCAACTGGGTATGACGTTAGTAAGCACACTTACAACCGGTAAATGGTTTTTAGCTTTAAACTTGCTCATCACCCCAACCGGGTATGACGTTAAATAACTCACTCACTTGATGACTATGACACATTTGTCTCCAGTCAGTTTACATGTCCATGCTAGCTCTCTCACTTGCGTTCTGGTCCCAAGTGTCCCTACACTTCCATACGATCAAATGAAACTTTAAATTGTAGAATTTGAGTCCGAAACGAACTCAAATGGAGCTTCGCCGTAAAACTATTTGTAGAGAGAGAAAGCTTCAAAAGCTTACTGTCGAAGGTGCGACGGTCCGAGCTCTGGATCTGGGAAGGTAGCTCTTGTCCTTAGGGTCTTCCTAGGATCAAGAATCACTAAAATTGATGTCCATATCAATGGGAATTTCGTTAGTGAAGTTCAACACTTTCTCTCTAGCATCGATCTGCAACGATGGAGGAGGGCCGAATTGGCTTACCTTTGACCACTATAGAGGTCGTGTGATGGCCGTAGGGACTTTGTGGAGGCTTGGAAGGTCTGAATTGATCGAATTCAGCTCGACCAAAAGAGGATAGCTTCGAACTGATGGAGCTGCTTCACTGTTCGATCCCACCGGTGCTTCTCCGACGATCCTCGGGTCGAAGGGAGGTTGCTGTGAGGTAGTTGACTTTCCTTGGAGTTTGTAGGACCCAACTTTGCCTTCTAAGGCTGAGAAAAGTGCCCAAGTTAGAGCTCTATTTTGAGCTTCACCGAAAAATGGAGCACTTAGGAGAGGAGGACGATTTGAAGTGTGTGGAGGATGAATGTAGGGGAGCTCTTTATATTGGGAGCTTAGGGACCCTCTGCTCAACCTGTTTCTATACTGGTTGAGCTTATCCTCACCCGAAAATGCCCAGATCGGAGGGAATATTCCTTCGTCAGAAAAAAAAGTTTCTGAACTGATGAACAGTGTTGTCATCTCAAGGAAGAAGACGACACTATTATGGACTAGACTGGTCTAGTCCGACCAGGCTTAATGGCGAAAATCGACCGGTTCAGGCCTGATTCGACCAGTTTTCTCAAAACTAAAAATTTCTAAATTTGTCTAAATTCATTTTCTATCCAATGGTGGCCTTAATTTATCCATTTAAGATCTCTAAGCCATCTAGAAAAATGAATTACCTAATCCGATTAATTATGGTTCAAACTGGTTCAGTTCGGTTCAGGTCTAGTTCACCCTGAACCGATCCGGTTTTCCCTTTCAATTGGCTTCATGGTTCTTCCCCATGATTTTCATGATACTTTTGATCACTTGGGATTTCTTAATTTCCCATTTTACCCTTTACCAATTTTAGTTCGTTAAATGGCTTGATTTTCTCTTTTAGAATCGATTGGTTCTTTTCCCAATTTTCTTATTCTTGAAAGAATGTGGTTTACAACTCTCCCCTTCTTTTATGGGTTTTGTCCTCAAAAAATTTACAACTCAAATAGTTGGTGGTACCCATCACTCATAACACTTTGAGTTTCCCACGTCTCCTCTTGTACTTGTTCGTTCTATCAAAGAACCTTGACCATGGGAATTTTCTTGTTCCTTAAGTTCTTTTCTCTTTGGTCGTTGATTTGCACCAGTTCTGCTTGATAGGTCAAATTCTCTTCTAACTCGGGTGGGGGTCGGTCTAACACATGGCTAAGGTTAAGTTGGTACTTTTGGATTATCGAGACATGGAATACGTCATGTATTTTTTGTAAGTTTGAAGGCAGTTCAAGTTTATAGGCCACTGGCCCTACTCTTCGGATTATGGTGTAGGGATTGATATACCTAGGTTTCAACTTCCCCCGGTGTTGGAACCTAAGTATAACCCTCCATGGGGATACCTTGAGAAATACTTGGTCTCCCACTTCAAATTCCAAGTCTCTTCTCCGATGGTCCACATAGCTCTTTTGTCTATCCTAAGCTGCCTTAAGTCGACTCCTTATTATCTTAATTTTCTCGGTGGCATCTTCTATGAGTTCGACCTTTTTGAGCTTCCTTTCTCCCACCTCTTCCCAAAATAAGGGGTAAGGCATGATCACCCATAAAAAGCCTCATAAGGAGCCATTTCAATACTGGCCTGGTAACTGTTATTGTAGACAAACTCCATCAGTTACAAGTATTCCTCCAAACCCTTATTCATGGTGAGTATGCATGCTCATAACATATCCTCTAGGGTTTGGATTGTCCGCTTAGATTGTCCATCGGTCTGGGGATGGAATGTTGTACTCATGTGGAGTTTGGTTCCCAAGGCATTTTGTGGGCTAGGCCAAAACCTTGAGGTAAACCTAGGGTCCCTATCTGACACTATGCTTAATGGGACACCATGAAGTCTCACAATTTCTCCTATGTATAGGTCGGCCAGTTGTTCCATGGAATCTATCACCTTTACTGGTATGAAGTGGGTGGATTTGTTCAACCTATCCACAATGACCCAAATCAAATCTCGCCCTTTCCTTGTCACTAGTAGTCTCATGATGAAGTCCATAGTGATGTGTTCCCATTTCCATTTGGGAATTGGTAGGGGTTGTAGTAGTCCTGAGGGTTTCTGGTGTTCTGCTTTGATCTGTTGATAGGACAAGCATCGTGCTACATACTCCGCGATGTCCCTCTTCATCCCTCTCCACCAATAATCCCGCTTGAGGGTGTGGTACATCTTGGTACTTCCTGGATGCATCACATACACAGAGACGTGTGCCTCCTTGAGTATTAGCCTCTCCAATTCCTTGTCTTGAGGAACACACACCCTACCTTTATAGGTCAACAATCTATCACCTCAAAGATTGTAGTCCGATGTTGTTCCCTCATTGGTCGGGTCCAAGTAGGGTTGAAGTTCCTTATCTCCTTTTTGGAGGACCTTGATTTACTCTATTAGGCTGGGCCTAACAGCTACGTCAGCCACCATACATCTCTTTTCTTTATCTACCTTGAGGTCCACTTTCATTTTCCCTAACTGTTGTAGCAAGGGCAGTTAGTTCATCTTTATTAAAGTCGCCTTGGTTTGATATTTGTGACTCAAAGCATCCATCACCACATTAGCCTTCTCAGGGTGGTATTCTATCAAAAGGTCATTGTCCTTCACCAATTCTAGCTATCTCCTCTGGCAGAGATTCAACTCCCTTTGAGTTAGGAAGAACTTAAGGCTCTTGTGATTTGTATATATTCTGCACTTAACCCCTATAGGTAGTGTCACCAAATCTTGAGGGCGAACACTATTGTGGCTAACTCTAAGTCGTGAGTAGGGTAGTTCTTCTCATGTGTCTTTAATTGTCGCGAGGCATAGGTGATGACCTTTCCCTGTTGCATTAATACACACCCGAGTCCTTGTCCAAATGCATCACTATAGACGGTATACTCCCTCTCACTTGGATTAGGTAGAGTGAGTATGGGCACTGTTGTTAAATGGGACTTCAATTCCAAGAAGGATTTCTCATAGACTTCATCCCACTTGTAATCCACTCTTTTCCTTGTGAGGCAGGTTAAAGGGAATGCTATCTTGGAGAATTCCTGTACAAACCATCGGTAGTACCTTGCTAGTCCCAAGAAGCTGCGTATCTCAAAGGGGTTCTTAGGTGCCTACCAATCAAATATAACTTCTACCTTTGCCGGATCTACCTTGACTCCGTCCTTGGACATTATGTGCCTTAAGAACCCCACCTCTTGCAACCAGAACTCACACTTGGAAAACTTTGCATATAAGTGATTTCTCCGTAATGTCTCTAAGGTGACAACCAGATATTTCTCGTGCTCCATCCTAGTTCGTGTGTATATAATTATGTCATATATGAATACAATCACGAACTTGTCCAAGTGAGGCTGGAACACTCTATTCATCAGATCCATAAAGGCTGTAGGGGCATTTGTCAAGCCAAAAGGCATCACTTTGAATTCATAGTGTTTGTATCAGGATTGAAATGCAGTCTTAGGTATATCTCACTCTTGGATCCTGAGTTGGTGGTATCTTGATCGGAGATCTATTTTGGAGAAACAGGCCACCCCTTTTAGTTGGTCGAACATGTCATCAATTCGTGGAAGTGGGTACTTATTCTTTATGGTGACCTAATTTAACTTCCGATAGTCTATACATAGCCTCATACTCCCATCCTTCTTCTTCACGAACTGCACCCCATGGAGACTGACTAGTGCGTATGAAACCCTTCTCCAGTAATTTGTTTAACTATTCCTTTAACTCCTTTAATTCTGCTGGAGCCATATGATAGAGGGCTTAGGATATGTGATGTGTCCCAGGAATTACCTCTATGGTAAATTCCAATTAATGACTTGGGCGTAGTCTGGATAGTTCCTCTAGAAATACATCTGGGTAGTGATGAACTATTGGGATGCCCTCTAATCCTTTCTTCTCAGATTTTTCATTGGTAATCATTGCTAGAAAAGCCTTGCAACCCTTTTGTATCATCCTTTGGGCTTTCATATGGGACACTAAGTGCATTTCTCCTTTCCTCCTGTCTCCTTGGAAACATAGTCCGAGTGTCTCGGGAGAGTGCAAAGTTATCACTTTCTTTCCACAGTCCACCTTGGCTTGGTGTGTACTTAGCCCATCCATTCCCAGTATTATCTCCACCTCTCTCTAAGGTAATGGGATCAAGTCTGCCTCCAATTTTACTCCACCAATCTTAACCTCACATCCCTTTAACTGTTTGTTTCTATTTAGTCCTTCTCCTAGGGGTGTGAGGATGTTGAGATATTGTTCCAATGAGGTAAGTTCCAACGGAAGATTTGGAACTAATTCCTTGATAAAGGACCGTTATGCTCCTGAGTCAAAGAGAGCGTAGGCTTTTCTCCCCTATAATTGTACATATCCTGTCCGTAGGTCCAACTAGATCAGGGGCAAAGGGTCTTATCTTATTGAACTTAGTCTAGTACACCTAGATAGAGTTAATCCCTTGTCAAAGATGAAAGAAGTCTTGTTTCTTCTCATTGATCAAATGCGAAGCTAAGTATTCTTCCGTAAACCTCTCCTCAAATTGCTCCTAGGTGGGGGTGGTGGTATGCATGCTTCTAATGTTGTTCCACCACCTTTTCACGCCGGCTTCCAGGAAAAATTTCACCAGGATCACCATCTCCTCTGGTGGAATCATGATTATTCCCATAAGTTTCGTAATGCTGGCCAGCCAGTCCATAGCGGCTCCAACATCCTACTTCCCTAGGAATGACTTACATCCTAGTTGACAAAGGGTTTTAAGGTATTTGGGGATGTCAACTAGAGGAGGAATGTTGACAGAAGTGGGGTGCAACTATACTTACTCGGGCTTAGCTCAGGAATTGGTGTCCACCTCGGGAATGAGGTTGGGCCTTCCAAACACTCGAGTGAACTCTTTGGGCTTCTCTGGGAGTTTCTACAGGGATGGGGTGTTGGGTGATGATGGTGACTGCAACTCTAGTTCTCTTGATTCCTCCCTTGTGAGCCATCTAAAAATTTTTAACAATTTGTTTCTCTTAGGTCCTCTATTAAATAGTCTTGATAATGCATTTAAGGAATGAGGCTCGAATACCACTCAAGTTGTCACGCCTCGACCCGATTTGGTCAGATCCTCGTGAGCAACCCGCCACTTCCCTCAGTTTATGAAGGATTTCACCTCCTTTCTCCCTAATTTTATGGGAATAACATTATAGAAAACTTAATATATTAAAAGCTTACGTACCTGGCTTAGGGTTCAGCTGTGAGAGGTCTTTAGGTTTGGTCGAATCCCCATGATCGACCCGCCGCTTCCTTGGTTTAAGAGGGGTTTTCTCCTTTCTTTAAACAAGAGGAGCCAGGTGTAATTTAACCTTGTTCCCTAGAATAACATAAACCAAAAAAAAATACAAGGTTAAAATAACTTTTAAGCATACTTGACAAATGGTAGATCCGGGTGTTTTTGTCATATTTCTTCATACTCCTAAAAAGGGATATAAAAGAGGGGTGAGTTTCTACAACTTAGTGAATGGGTGATGGGAGTGAGTTTTCATAAATAGCTTTAATCAAAGTGTGCCAAAAATTCTTATTTCCTTTAATAATGATCTTTCCTCAAATTCCGGTTTTCAAAACCCTTTTTCCTCATTTTTCACATTAGGTGTGTTTAACAGTCAAAACACGCCATTCATCAGGAAGGGAACACATATTCGCAGGACAGTCCGTCCACTGCACCCACTTGTGGCTCGGAGCATCTTTACCGTCCACCAAGATAGAAGCCTGTCCACTTCTACCCTGGGTCTGAGTGGATGTTTGCGACATCCGACCCTTGGACCCAAAATCAAATCCGTGTGCGTATGAGGACAAAGACCTCTTCCCAAACCGTAAAGCCCACCCTTTGGAGTTAAGGAAAACCAGGAAAAGAACCAGTTAAAGTGAGTGAGAAACACTGAACCAGTTCACAAACCTGATCATCAGAGAACATGCAATTTGGGAAATTTACGACTCCCAAGTGACCCAAAGGGTTGATAAAAACTTGGAAAAGAACCTTAGAACAAATTGAAAGAGAAAATCCAGACTGATTCAGGTGAACTGGATCCAACTGTAATTGAGCTAGTTTATGAACAGAGTTGGTTCATGATCCGGAACCGATAGAGAAAGGGCAAATCAGGAAATTTATGGATCTCGAGTGACCTAAAGAGTCACAAAAGTCATGAAAAAAGGACTTTAGGATGAATTGGAGATGAAAACTAAACAGTTCAAGTGAACCGGATTTGAACCAGTTTGGACCAGTTTGAACCACTATTGAACTGGATGCTAAATTCATTTTTAAGTAGCTTAGAAAATTAAAATTTGAGATTTGAGGCCATCATTGGATAGGGAATAAATTTAGAAATTTTAAAATTTGAAAAACTCGGTCGAATTTGGCCTAAACCAACTAGTTTAAGCTTTAAACCCGATTTAGATTTGTTCGGTCTGGCTCGGAATAGCATCGTCTTCTTCCTTCGGATGTCATCACTGTTGGATCCAAATTTGATTGAAAAGTCTCTATCCAGGGAGTTTCAAGCAATGAATAACTGCCATTAAGGTGCCAATCGAGCATCCTATATAAAGAGCCCCTCCTCATTCATTCTCTCCACACCTGAAAACTCCATTCTCTCTCAACTGCTCTAATTTTTGGCGAAGCTCGAACTACAACTCCGATATTGGGACTTTTCTAAGCCAAAGAAGGCATGGTCAGGTTCTTTGGATTTAGGGAGAAGTTAGCTACACACTTGTAGTCTCCATTTGCTTTAAGGGCCGCTAGAGAAATGCCAGCGTGATCGAACAGTGAAGCAGCTCCGACAGATCGAAGCTGCCCTATTTCGACCGAGCTAAAATCGACCAATTCGAGCCCTTCTTAGGCCAAACCAAGCCCTCCCAACACCCCCACAGTCCTCCTACAGCTAAATTAGAGCTGAAAGGTTAGCCAATTTGGCTCCCTTCTGTAAATTTCGATCAGTGCTATAGAGAGAGCTGATAGAACTTTGATGACTAAATTCTCACTCAATTTGGCATCAATTGATGCAATTCTTGATCCTTGGAGAAACCTTAGGACAAGAGTTATTGGCCTAGATTTAAAGCTCGGACCGCCGCGCCCCCGACGGTAAGCTTTCAAAGCTTTCTCTCTCTAAGTCCAGTTTTCCGGCGAAGCTCCATTTGAGCTCATTCTAGCATCAAATTGTGCGATTCAAAATGCAATTGAATCAAATGAAGCTTTAGGAACTCCAATCGAATCAATTTCAACAATTAAACTCATTTGATCAGTCAATTTGATGAAATCAAATTTGACTAAGTTAGAAGGTTGACATTGGGGGAAACATAGGAGAAATTTGGGAATTTGAAAAATTAGAGGGAATAAAGTGAAATTTCATAAAATTGAGGGCCAATTGGTCATGATAAAGATTTTGGAGGAGCAATTGGGCAAAATTTGGAATTTTTGGGGCAAAACTTACCATTTTTGTAAAGTAGGGGTAAAATGGTAATTTTGGAAAACTTAGGGGACCAAATTGGAAATTTGTGAAACTTGAACCCCTTTTTGTAATTTTGAATAAATGGAGGTCCTAAAGTGAATTTTGGAGTTTTAGAACTCAATTTGGGGGAGAACCGACATTTAGGACCTAAAATCAAAGAAAAATAAATTTAGGGACCTAATCGCAAATAAATGAAAAGTTTGGTTATTTCATTCATCGACGTTGAATGAAGGCTATTAGGCCAAAGGATAATGAACTTGGAATGTTCATATCATGTAGGAACATGATGTACCGGGAATGCCAACTAAGACAAGTTCGTGTGAAGGCAACAAGCCGGCTAAGAGGAAATTCACTGTAATATCAGGTGAGTGAGATATTTAATATTATACCGGGTTGGGATGATAAGTACCTCGACAAAGAAAAACCACTGCTAAGTGATATTTTAAACATCACACATGAGAGGAATGATGTGGAAATCATGTGAAAAAAACTAATTACCGGTTGTAAGTAGATTATTCTCGATTGGTATGATTAAACTTCCTAGAAGGAAGCGAAAACCCGCTTATCGGTTATAAGTAGAGATGTCGTCATACTCGGTTGGTGTGATGGACGACTAAAATGTTTATTTTGTCGAAAGTGCTCTCCCCTGACTATGTGCCACTCCTTAAAATATTTCGGAGACCTTCTTGAAGGGAGCTCAAATAGCTCAGATAGGTTGGAGGCCTCGGTTTTGGAACTTGGGGGCTAATATGCCCGATTTTGAAAATCTCGAACAGTGGGCCCTAGGCCAGTTGGCAAGAGCAGGAGCTCATAAAAAAACATGATTATTAAGCCATGAAAAATTAAGTAAATGATTTGTTCGGCCATGGTACCGAGATAGGACCGACATACTCGATGGACTAGAGGCAGTGCGACATGACAGGTCTTCGGACTAGTCAAGAAAAACTGCTGTAGGTCGAGTTATGGGTCGGGCCGTTGGACCAGTGGCACCATAGGTTATGTGGCTTATGTGAAAAATTGTTGATTGTACATGTACTGTGTTACAGGACCTTCAAGATGTCCAAGAGGGGTAGTGATGCATCCTAGGGCTCTGGACGACCTGGTGGAAATAAGGTCAGTTAGTCGTACCAGAAGTCTTGAGATGCTTGACATATTTTAGGTCTGAGGGTAGGACGTTAGAGACGTTCACTCAAATTTCGGGTAGACGTTAGAGACTTCTATCAGGGTGGATGGTAAAGATACTCTGATGCACAAGTGGGTGCAGTCAGCGTAACTGCATCTCCTGAATGTGTGTGATCCATTCATGATGAAGGGTGCGTGTTGTATGTTAAACACACTGAATATGGAAATGGGAAAGAGGTTATGAAAATCGTGGAAAGGATTTGAGAATCCTTGGAAATGAATTTGGAAGCCTAGGAAAAAGGTTTTTGATAATCCAAAATTTGAAGAAAGGCATTTTTTTGAAATAAGGAGTTTGGTGCACTCAGATTAAAGAAATTGATTTTTGTGAAAGCTTTCACCCAACACCCATTCACTAAGTTGTCAAACTCACCCTGTCTACCCACTCTACCCACCACTCTCCTGGTTTATTAAAGGGTTTCCCCTTGTTATAAACCGTAAAGAGTAAGGCGCCCTTTAAACCTGCACTTTTCCTGGAATAAAATAAATCAAAACTGCATAATATTTTAATTTTATCATACTTGTCTCGCAGGCGTTTGGGTTAATGGTCTTTAAGAGTAGACTTTCTGGAATTTTCTGACAGGGATATAAGGGAGGGGTGAGTATGACTACTTAGTGAATGGGTTTTCAAAAATTAAATTTGAGGAAAAGAGTTGTATTGGAGTGTGTCAGACTCCTTTCTTTCAAAAATCCTTTCATTTAAAATCTCGGGATATATCACCATTTCCTTATTTAATCACGGTGTGTCATCACCCAACACACAACCTTCATCATAAAGGTCAAACACACATTCATAGGCTAGCACGTCCATTGAAGCCACTTGTGGCGTCGGAGCGACTATACCGACCACCTAGATAGAAGCACGTCCACTTCTACCCTGAGAATGAGTGGTTGTACAAGACATCCGACCCTCAATCCCAAAATTGATTCTCTGTATCCGTATGAGGACAGAGACCTCATCTCGTCCCCACCCCAGTCTCATGCGCTTAGTGCTACTCCAAATTTTGCACGATCACTTGGTACGACGAACTACCCTTATACTCACCGGGTCGTCTAGGGCCCTTAGGGATGCATCACTACCCCTCATGGGCATCTTGATGATCCCATAATCATAGTGCATGCACAAACAGTATTTTCTTATCATGCCATATAATCTGTGGTGCCATTGGTCCAACGATCTCGACCCTCAACTCAACCTGCAACTGTTTGTCTTGACTGGTCCGGAGACCTGTCATCTTGCACTGCCACTAGTTGACTGAATATGTCGGTCCTGTCTTGGTACCATGGCCAAAGAATTCATTTATTAAAGTTTTATGGCACATATCTCATGTTTATTTACGAGCTCCTGCTCATGCCCACTGGCCTATGGCCCACTTGTTCGAGATTTTCAAAATCGGGCACAATAGCCCCCAAGTTCTAAAACTGAGGCTCCCGGCCTATAAGAGCTGTTCGAGCTCTCGTCAAGAAGGTCTCCCAAATCGTTTAAGCATTGGTACACAGTCAGGGGAGAGCACTTCTGACAAAAATATATTTTCAGCTATCCATTATACTGACCGAGTATAAGGACATCTCCGCTCATAATCGATGAACGGGTTTTCAACTTCCTTCAAGGAAGTTTTATCATACCAACTGGGTATGATCTACTTACAATTGGTAAGTAGTTTTTCCGCATGATCTTCACATCACTCCTCTAAGTTGTGATGTTTAAAATACCACTTGGAAGTGGGTTTTCATTTTGAGGTACTTATCATCCCCAACCGAGTATGATATAAAATCCCACTCACTCGTCAATGCAGTGAATTCCACTAGACTGGTACCTTGTATTCACGCGAGCTTGTCCTTACTGGAGTTTCCAGTACTTCGTGTTCCTACACGATATGAACATGTCAGTTCATTATCTCTCAACCTAATAGCCTTCATTCATTTCAAATGAATGAGAAAAACCAAACTTTAACTCTGATATGGCTTCCACCTTAGCCGGATCCACTTTAACTCTGTCCTTAGATACGATGTGCCCTAAGAACCCTACCTTCTGCAGCCAGAACTCACACTTGGAAAATTTTGCATATAATTAGTTTTCTTTCAATATTTCCAATGTAATTGCCAAATGCTCTTCATATTCTGACCTGGTTCATGAGTATATAAGGATGTCATTTATGAATACTATCACGAACCTATCTAAATGAGGTTGGAACATGTGGTTCATTAAGTCCATGAAGGCTGCAGGGTAATTTTTCAATCTAAACGACATCACTCTGAACTCATAGTGTCCATATCTGGATTTAAATGTCGTCTTAGGGATGTCCTCTTCTCTAATCCTGAGTTGGTGATAGCCCAACCGAAGGTCTATTTTAGAGAAGTAAGCTGCTCCCTTTAATTGGTCAAACAAATCGTCTATCCTTGGGAGTGGGTATCAATTCTTGATGGTGACCTAGTTTAGCTTTCTATAGTCGATGCACAGTATCATGCTTCCATCCTTTTTCTTTACAAATAGAACATGAGCACCCCACTTGGACGTATGAAATTCTTTTCCAATAATTCGTCCAACTGTTCCTTTAATTCCTTCGACTCTATTGGAGCCATGCGATATGGGGCCTGGGATATGGGGTTTGTTCCTGGGGTTATTTCTATAGCGAACTCCACTTGTCGACTAGGAGGTAGTCTGAGTACCTTTTTTGGAAAAACCTCTGGATAATGTCTGACTACCGGAATGTCTTCCAATTCTTTTTTTTCAGACTTCTTGCCTATAACCATGGCTAGAAAGGCTGTACATCTTTTTTGTATCATCCTTTGAGCTTTTAGGTGGGACACCAATTGTACTTCTCCTTTCCTTCTATCTCCTTGGAACTTTAGTTCTTTCGTTTTGGAAATGTGGAAAGTTACCATCTTCCTTCTACAGTCCATCCTTGCTTGATGATTACTCAGCCAGTCCATTCCTAGAATTACTTCAACCTCCCTTAGGGGTAACGAGATCAAGTCAGCTTTAAGTTTGATTCCTCCAATCCTTATCTCACAGCCCTTTAATTGTTTTTTCCTGTATAAACCTTCTCATAAAGGGGTAAGGATGTTAAGGCTTTGTATTAGTGGAGTGAGCTCCAGGGGTACTTTCAAAACCAACCCTTCTTTGATAAATGATCTCTCTATTTCGGAGTCAAAGAGGGCATAGATTGGTTGTTCCTATAGCTATATATAGCCTGCTACAGTGCTAGGGTCTCCTCTAGCCTCCTCCTGAGTGAGGTTGTATACTCTACCTGGTACTCTTACTATAGCTTCTGGTATGAGGTTTCTGGGATTCCCTTGAGGTGGTCCAAGAGTATTACTCTGTCTGTTCTCCCTAAGGGTGGGACAATCCTTTACGAAGTTTCCTACTTGTCTGCATGCGAAACAGGTATGGCATGCTCCCTCATGGTTTCTTTGGCACTTCGGGCAGCGAGGGTTTCCTTGGAGTAAAGTAGGGACTATTCTAGGGGGAGGTGGTGGCATGCCCCTTCTCCATTGGAATACCATTTTGTTTCCTCCTTTTGGACCAGTATATTCTTTTCGTCATCCTTGACAGTTTAGATCCTTATCCTCCTTTCTGGTTGTCTACTCCACTCGATGGCGTTAGGTTTGTACCAGTCGTTTACATTTGTGAGCCATACTGATTACAGCTGCTAGGTCTGTGGGGCATCCTAGTACTCCCATACAGTCCCTAATGTCCATGTTAAGACCGTCCACAAACCTCTGGCATATGTCAGCTGACCCAACTAAGTCAAGAGCAAAGGGTCTTAACTCGTTGAATTTTGTTTCATACTTTTCTATGGAGTTAAGCCCTTGCCGAAGCCGGATGAACTCTTGCTTCTTCTCATTTTTTAGGTGGGGTGCCAGGTACTCCTCTGAATACCTCTCCTCAAATTATTCCCAAGTGGGTGTGGTGGTATGTAGGTTTCAGACATTGTCCCACCACCGTCTAGCACTTCCTTCCAGGAAGAATTCCATTTGGATCACCCTATCCTCTGGTGGTATCTGGACAAATCCCATCAACTTTTTGGTATTCACCAACTAATCCATGGTGGTTCCAACATCCTTTTCTCCGAGGAAAGGTTTACATCCTAGTTGTTGGATGGTTATGAGATTTCTAGGAATGTCCATTGGAGCGATTGGATTAACATGGGGAGAGTGGGATTGTACTTCTTCTAGTTCAACCCTCGAGTTGGTGCCCACCTCAGGAGTGAGGTTAGGTTGGCCAAATACACAGGTGAATTCTTCATACAATCTTTGATGCTCCCTGCTAAGTCTAGGAGGGGTTGTTTGGGCTACTCTGGGAGTTTCTATAGGTAGGGGTGCTTGAGAAGTGTTGGAGAAGGCAGCCCTAGTTCTCTTGGTTTCCTTCTTTGGAGCCATTTCTGTAAATTTTTAAAATGACTTCTATTAGTTACTATATTTTCTAGTCTTGATTATGTATTCAAGGAAACAGGCTCTGATACCACTAAAGTTGTCATGCCCCGACCCAGTTTGGTCGAATCCCCGTGATCAACCCACCACTCTCCCAGTTTATTAAAGGATTTCCCCTTGTTATAAACTGTAAAGAGTAAGGTGTCCTTTAAACCTACACTTTTCCTAGAATAACATAAATCAAAACTACATAATATTTTAATTTTATCATACCTGTCTCGCAGATGTCTGGGTTAATGGTCTTTAAGGGTAGACTTTTCGAAATTTCCTGAAAGGGATATAAGGGAGGGGGTGAGTATGACTACTCAGTGAACGGGTTTTCAAAAATTAACTTTGAGGAAAAGAGTTGTATTGGAGTGTGCCAGACTCCTTTCTTTCAAAAATCCTTTCATTTAAAATCTCGGGATATATCACCATTTCCTTATTTAATCACGGTGTGTCATCACCCAAAACATAACCTTCATCATGAAGGTCAAACACACATTCGCAGGCCAACACTTCCATTGAAGCCACTTGTGGCATCAGAGTGACTATATTGGCCACCTAGATGGAAGCACATCCACTTCTACCCCGAGAATGAGTGGTTGTACACGACATCCGACCCTCAATCCCGAAATTGATTCTCTGTATCCATATGAGGACAGAGACCTCATCCCGTCCCCACCCTAGTCTCATGCGCTTAGTGCTACTCCAATTTTGGCACGGTCACCTAGTATGACGAACTGCCCTTATACTCACTAGGTCGTCTAGAGCCCTTAGGATGCATCACTACCCCTCATGGGCATCTTGATGATCCCATAATCATAGTGCATGCACAAATAGTATTTTCTTATCATGCCATATAATCTGTGGTGCCATTGGTCCAATGATCTCGACCCTCAACTCAACTTGCAACTGTTTGTCTTGACTGGTCCGAAGACCTGTCATCTTGCACTACCACTAGTTGACTGAATATGTCGATCCTGTCTTGGTACCATGGCCAAATAATCCATTTATTAAAGTTTTATGGCACATATCTCATATTTATTTACGAGCTCCTTCTCGTGCCCACTAGCCTATGGCCCACTTGTTTGAGATTTTCAAAATCGGGCACAATAGCCCCCAAGTTCCAAAACCGATGCCCTCAACCTATAAGAGCTATTTGAGCTCCCATCAAGAAGGTCTCCCAAATCATTTAAGAATTGGCACACAGTCAGAGGAGAGAACTTCCGATAAAAATATATTTTCAACTATCCATTATACCGATTGGGTATAAGGACATCTCTGCTCATAACCGATGAACGGGTTTTCAACTTCCTTCAAGAAAGTTTCATCATACCAACCGGGTATGATCTACTTACAACTGATAAGTAGTTTTTCTGCATGATTTTCACATCACTCCTCTAAGTTGTGATGTTTAAAATACCACTTGGTAGTGGGTTTTCATTTTGAGGTACTTATCATCCCCAACTGGGTATGATATAAAATCCCACTCACTCGTCAATGTACTGAATTCCACAAGACTGGTCCCTAGTATTCATGCGAGCTTGTCCTTGCTGGCGTTCCCAGTACTTCATGTTCCTATATGATATGAACATCTCGATTGATTATCTCTCGGCCTAATAGCCTTCATTCATTTCAAATGAATGAGAAAAACTAAATTTTTATTTATTTACAATTAGGTCCCTAAAGTTATTTTTCTTTAACTTTAAGTTCCAAATGTCGGTTTTTCCTCAAATTGAGTCCCAAAACTTTTAAAATTCCCCTTGTGGCCTCAATTTATTCAATTTCACAAAAGGGGTTTAATTTTTCAAATTTCCAATTTGGTCCCCCAACTTTTCCAAAATTACCATTTTGCCCTTCCTTTACAAAAATGGTAAATTTTATCCCAAAAATTCTAAAATTCCTCGATTGGCCCTCTAACATTTTTATCATGCCCAATTGACCCTCAATTTTAGGAAATTGCATTTCAGTCTTTCGAATTTTCGAAAATCCCTAATTTTCCCCCAATTCCAACTTTTTAACACAACTTAATTTTATTTCATTAAATTGACCAATTAATTTTTTTCAATTGTTGAAATTGAGTTTATACATGTTCATAAAATTCTTTGCAATTTGAATCACAAGTTTTAATGCCAGAACGAGCTCAAACGTAGCTTCGTCAAAAGATGAACTTTAAAGAGAGAAAGCTTCGATAACTCACCGGTGAGGGCACGACGGTCCGATCTTTCTATCTGGGATGGTAGTTCTCCTCATGCGGTTCTTCCTAGAATCAAGAATGACATCAATTGATGTTGAATTGGATTAGAATTTTATCATTGAAATTCGATCGACTCTCTCTCTAATACTGATTAGAAATTGTAGAGGGGAGCCGAATTGGTTTAACTTTCCGTCCTAATTCGGCTGTGGGAGGGCTAAGGAAGTGTTGGGAGGGCTTGGTTTGGCCTGAGGAGGGCTTGAATTGGCCAATTTCAACTCGGCCAAAATAGGGAAGCTTCGGTCCACCGGAGCTGCTTCAATGTTCGATCACGTCAACGCTTCTTCGGTGACTCTTGAAATGAATGGATGTCACCACTGTGTAGCTGACTTCTCCCCGATTCTAATGAACCTGACCTCACCTTCTTTGGCTTAGAAATGACCCTATATCAGAGCTCTAGTTCAAGCTTTGCCAAAAAAACTAAGCAACTGAGAGAGAGTGAGCTTTTTAGGTGTGGGCGGGGTGAATGGAGAGGGGCTCTTTATATAGGGAGCTCGGGGACTCGTCGGCCGTCCGTTTGGCATCTTTATGACAGGCATTGATGACTAGAAACGTATTGAACGAAGACGTTTCTTCTTCGTCGGTGCTGCTTCGATTTTCTGGCGAGTGAATAATGCTGTCATCTGAAGGAAGAAGACGACACTGTTCCAAACCAGATCGGGCCGGTCCGAATCGGGTTCAAAGCTTAAACTGGCTGATTCACCCCTCATTTGACCGAATTTTTCAAATCTAAAAATTTCTAAATTCAACTAAATTTATTTTCTATCCAATGGTGACTTCAAATCTCAAACTTGAATTCTTTAAGCCACCTAGAAAAATGAATTTATAATCCAGTTCAATAGTAATTTAAACCGGTTCAGATCCGATTCACTTGAACAGGTTTGGTTTTCATCTTCAATTCCTCCTCAAGTCCATTTCCATGACTTTTAGGACTCTTTAGGTCACTTGGGATCCATACATTTCCAAGTCTACCCTCTCTCTATCGATTCCGGTTCATGAGTCGATTTGGTTCATAAATTGGTTTAGACCCAGTTCACTTGAACTTGTCCAGTTTTTCTTCGACAATTCATCCTAAGATTCCTTTCCAAGATTTATGAACCATTTTGAGTAACATGGAAGTTGAAAATTCTCAATTTTCCTATTTCCTAATAATCGAGCTTGTAGACCGATTCAGTTTAAAATTCATAACTGACCGATTCTTTCCCAGGTTTTCTCCTTATCGAAGGACGGAGTTTACACACCCCCTCCCTTTACCCCTTCTTAGGAAACTAAGGGAAAACCAACCTTAAAGATTTATCAATAGCTGAACCTTAAGGCAGGTTGGTAAAATTTATATTCAGTTTTGATTAGTGTCATTTCAAGAAAGGTACAGGTAAGAAGGTGCCCTTACTCCCCACGATTTAGAAGAAGGGAAAACTTTGAATAAACAGTGAGAGTGGCCAGTTGTTCACAGAGATTTGACCAAACCAGGTCGGGGTGTGACAACTTGAGTAGTATCAGAGCATGTTTCCTCGGCTACATTATCAAGACTAGATAACATAGTAACCGATAGGAATACTTTTAAAATTTTTAGATGGCCCCAAGAAAAATAGCCAAACAAACGCATGCTACCTTAGCACCCTAGAAGCCATGTTGAATCCCATCCCAAGGGAGGAAATGAACCAGGAGTATAGAAGGACCCTTGGAGTAACCTCAGGTCTAGGAGGACTCGACAAGAAAGCCTCCAAGGTGTTTTGGCTCAAGGATGGCAAGGCATTGAACCATCAGCAACCCCTTAGAAAGGCCCTACAATGCTCAAAGTACAAGATAAACCATAAAGATCCATGCAAGGAGATGACCTGTTATAGATATGGGTAATGGGGATACTACATTGGAAGATGCCTGACATTTCAAAAGATAAGACCTGAGAGGATCTATTATGAGTGTAGGAGGGTGGGACACATAGCAAGGAATCCAAGCAATACCTTCTAATAAGGACACCTCCACCCCTACAGAAGTTTAAAGGGATGACATTACAAGAACCACAATTGTGACTAGGGAACCCAATCTCACCCAAGAAGAAATCCCTCAAGACCATAGTTTAGTAATGAGTATTCCCCAACCCATCATTGTAACGATCTCCCTCAAGACATGTTAAAACCCCAAAACTGTATTCTTACTTCAATAAATAAGACTAAGAGTTTTCTGAAAATTTCTATGTTCCTTAATAATATGAAAGCATGCCTCAATTGCCCGAGGAAGGATCACGGAAAGAAGATCAAGGGTAGGATCTTAAGAAAACCCAGTAATAGTAAAATATATGGAATTTTCCTTAAGGAGCACTACAAACCACCTAGGAGCAAAAGAAGGAAGCACCTCATCCATAGAAGACAAGCTGAACGATGAAAGACAACTAGAATGCCTCGAGAAAGTAAGATATGACCTACTTTGGAAAAATAGAGGAGCTAAGAAGGGTTGTAGACTAACCTCATAAGGAAATGTGAAGTGGAAAGGCCAGAACAGTGGAAAGGAAGGATGAAAAATACCCTTGAAGAAATGAATGGACGAAAATAAAATGAGGACTACACTCTAGCCATAAGAAGGACTTAGTAAGTCCTGCACAAAGAGGTCTTGATACAGTGACAAGTGAAAATAGGTGGGCTACCCATCATAAGGAAAAAGAGGAACGAACATCCGGAAAACCTAAGGAAAAGTAAGCCCTCCAATTCGGAAGAAGGTAAGGAGAAAACAACCAATGATATCAAGACTGGTCGTGGCCCACACTCACTTAACAAAGCCCAAGAAGTGTATGGCTGGACATAAAGGGTGCTAGGAACCAATCTATCAGCAGGAGATCATTGAAGAGAGGATAAGGAACAAAAAGGAAATGGAGGACAATGAAGGATAAAGAGCGGGAAATAATGTCGACCTCAGAAGGGTGTAAGAAGGGAAGACGGAAAAGCCTTCAAGAAGCGTTAAGTAGTTGAACCAGGACAGGAATCCTTAGGTAGAGGATATAGGTAGGAAGTAAGACCTCACAAAGGGAAGTCCCAAAGCTAAGAAACCACCAGATGGATTCTAAGAGGCTTAAACAGATATAAAGAACCTCATAAAGAACCATAAGTGGTTAAGGGTATGTAGGGAGGGCCAAAGTATTACCTGATTTGGAAGAGCAAAGAAGTCAATTAGAGATTTTTGATGAACCTAGAAAAGAAGGAAGCAACTAGTAGCAATAGGATAGTCAAGGAGAATAAACGAGACCATAGGAAGGATCGGGGAGTAGTGGAGATTACACTCTAAAGAAGGATAATAGAGCGGACATAGTGTTGAGTACACGAAATAAGACCCAACGATCGACAAATGATTAAAGGTGGACAAAAGCCCAAATTCAAAAGGGTGTAAGAATGCGAAGGAAGGGAACCTTCATGAAGTAGTAAGAAATTAGAACATCTAGCACCTAAAGGGAAATCTCCACTTTAAAGGACATAGTAGAGAATGAAAATTATTAAAGGAGAACTCCCTAAAAACAACGAAATTGTGAAATAGTCATAAAGTGAATGAGAGTGAGTTTAGGGAAAAAGAAAATCCTTTAGTAAAGGATGTCACCAAAAATGAAGAAAGGCATAAGAAGGGAAGAATTCCAACGTGTCGATAAGTCATCAAGAAATCCAATGACTTGCACTAGAAAGACCCAACAAGGAAGTTGGGAAAGGAATGATTGGGTACCTTGGAATTCCCAATCCATAAATTTTGAGTAAGAACCCCTAAGGGAAAGAATCTTGCCCTAAGTAAAGAAAGATGTGAACCTAGGGATATACCATTGGACTCATGGGCAAGACATACTAGTTATGATAAAACTCAATGGAAGGAGTAAACAATATAAAGGAAAAGAAATTCCTTAAGTGCGTGATTTAAGGTGGACTGAGTGAAAGAACAACCAAAGCATTAACATGTATAAGTTGACATTAAGGGAAGTTATCCTAGAGTGAAATTTAGTTTTGAAGACAAAACTCCTAAAAGGAGGGGAGAGTTGTAAACCCCGCCCTTTGGAGTTAAGGAAAACTAGAAAAAGAACCAATCAAAGCAAGTGAGAAACACTGAACTGGTACTTCTCCAGCGATCCTCGAGTTGAATGGAGGATGCAATCATGTAGTTGATTTCTTTAGGATTCTAGGGATCCCAAATTTGCCTTCGGCGGTAGAGAAATGTGCCAAAGTCATAGCTCTAGTTCGTGCTTCATTAGAAAATGAGCACTTCTTATATTCTAGGCATTTGAGGAATGAGAGCATGAAGGGAGAGGAGCTTTTTATATAGAGAGCTCGAGGACTGACCATTCTATCCGTTTCGCCCTCGATCGGCCATTAACTCTTCAATTTAAGGCCTTATCAGAGGGTTTTATTGGCCTCTAGAGTAACAGTGACCATTTTGGCTTTCTCCCTCTTGCTCGTTTGGAGGTAGACGACAACAATATGCCACGTGTACGAGCTTTGCATATTCCAATAATTTAATTTCGATATTAAATTATTTGTATTAATTCCAATAATTTAATTTAGGTATTAAATTATTGGTATTAATTATAATAATTAAATTTATATTAATTTATTGCTATTTATGATAAGGCGTACATACAAATTTTTTACCGAAATTTCAGGTTACAAAAAAATTTATACTTCCCAAGATGTCACCCATCCTCACACTATTCTCGAGCAAGCACGCTTAACTTCAAAGTTCTTATGGAATCTTGTTCACCTAAACCAATTTAATTTTTTTCTTCTAAATTTTCTTAAATTTCTTTTCCAAGGTTTAATAAACCTTTTAGATCACCCGAAAGTTGTAAATTTTTATATTGCTTACCAATAATTTATGGCAATATTAATACTAGTAATAAATCTCGTTGCCACATGCTGCACCTTGATTGATTGGCTTTGCTGACGTGGCTTCGTACACAATAGCCTAGTCAATCATTGACTCATTGACCTGACACGTGTTGGCCTCCCATTGGTCGCTCGTTCCAACGTGGCTACTGATCATTACAAGTGGCGTCTTTTGATTGGCTAGTTTAAATGCATTAGATTTCCCACCTAATGAACAATACCTCTGCCACGTGTCAACCTCTGATTGGTTGAGGTCATCCAATGTGGCACTGCCACATGTTGACCTTTGATTGGTCGGCCGTTATTTTGACATCCTTGTCGTATGTTGATGTGGCTTCCTTACCATGTATTAGCTCCTCATTGGTTAGTCTTGCTGATAGGGCCTCAGGACAAGAGCTATCTATCCAGATTAAAAGCTTGGTCGCTGTGCCCCTAAGGGTAAGCTTTCAAAGCTTTCTCTTTCTGAGTCCAATTTTTTGGCGAAGCTCTGTTTGAGCTCATTCCGTCATCAAATCGTGCGATTCAAAGTGCAATTGTATCATATGAAGGCTTAGGAACTCCAATCTAACTTCAATTTCAACAATTAACTCATTGGATAGGTCAATTTGATGAAATCAAATTCGACTGAGTTAGAAGATTGAAATTGAGGGAAACATTGGAGGAAATTTGGGAATTTTGAAAATTTAAGGGACCAAAGTGCAATGTCATAAAATTGAGGGCCAATTGGGCAAATTTTAAAAATTTTGGGGCAAAACTTTCCATTTTTATAAAGTAGGGGCAAAATGGTAATTTTAGAAAAGTTGGGGGACCAAATTGGAAATTTGGGAAACTTGAACCCCCTTTTGTGATTTTGAATAAACTGAGGTCCTAAAGTGAATTCGAGAATTTTACGAATCAATTTGGGGAAAAATCGGCATTTGGGACCTAAAGTCAAAGAAAAATAACTTTAGTTATCTAATTGCAAATAAATGAAAAGTTTGGTTATTTCATTCATTGGTGATGAATGAAGGCTATTAGGCCAAAGGACAATGAACTAGGAATGTTCTTATCATTTAGGAACACGAAGTACCCGGAATGCTAACTAAGACAAGTTTGTGTGAAGACAACAAGTCGGTTAAGAGGAAATTCACTGCACTATCGTGTGAGTGGGATATTTAATATCATACTTGGTTGGGATGATAAGCACTTCGGGAAAGAAAAACCACTGCTAAGTTGTATTTTAAACATCACACCTAAGATGAGTGATGTGGAAATCACGTAGAAAAACTACTTATTAGTTGTAACTAGATCATACCCGGTTGGTTTGATGAAACTTCCTGGAAGGAAGTGAAAACCCACTTATCGGTTATAAGCAGAGATGTCCTCATACTTGGTTAGTGTGATGGATGACTGAAAAGTTTATTTTGTTGGAAGTACTCTCCCCTAACTGTGTGCCACTACTTAAAATATTTGAGAGTCCTTCTTGGCGGGAACTCAAATAGATCAGTTAGGTTGGAGGCCTCGGTTTTGGTACTTGGGGGCTAATATGCCCGATTTTGAAAATCTCGAATAGTGGGCCCTAGGCCAGTTGGCATGAGCAAGAGCTCATAAACAAACATGATTATTAAGCCATGAAAACTTAAGTAAATGAGTTGTTTGGCCATGGTACCGAGACAGAATCGACATACTCGATGGACTAGTGGTAGTGCGACATGATAGGTTTTCGGATTAGTCAAGACAAACAGCTATAGGTCAAGTTGAGGGTCAGGGCCGTTTGACCAGTGGCACCACAAATTATATGGATTATGTGAAAAATTGTTGATTGTGCATGCACTATGTTACAGGACCATCAAGATGCCCAAGAGGGGTGGTGATGCGTCCTAGGGCTCTGGACGACCTAGTGGAAATAAAGGCAATTGGTCGTACCAGAAGTCTTGAGAAGCTCGACATTGCTTCATTGCACATGAGACCGGGTTGGGGACGAGAAGAGGTCTATGTCCTCATCTGGACACTAAGTATTTTTAGTTTGAGGGTAGGACGTCAAAGAGTGGTAGGTTGTTCATGGAGATCCAACCAAACTGGGTTGGGGCGTGACATGAACCCACCCCAATCTCATGCGCAAGAAGCTATGTTGAGCTTCCCGACTGCTCGCACAACAAACTGCCCTTATCTCCACTATATTGTCTAGTAGCTCTTAGGACGCATCACTACCCCTCTTAGGCGTCTTGATGGTCCCGTACCTCAAGTGCATGCACAAACAAAGTTTTCCACATAGCCATTTATCTTTGGTGCTTCTGGTCCAACGGCCCTGACCCTCAACCCGACCTGTAGCTGTTTGTCTAGGTTGGTCCGTCGACCTAGCCCTGATGCATTGTCGCTAATCCATGGAGTATTGTCTATCTTGACTTGGTACCATGGTGAAATCACAAAATTAATTCATTAAGAGTTTTGATGTTTTCATATCTCATGTTTGTTTATTAGCTCCTGCTTGTGCCCACTGACCATGGGCCCACTGTACGTGATTTTCCCAAAATCGGTCATTTTAGCTCCATAGGATAAAAACTGAGGCCTCTAGCCTTTCTGAGCTATTCTAGCTCCTATCAAGAAGGTCTCCCAAAAAGTTTAAGCATTGGCACACAAGTCAGGGGAGAACACTTCTCACAAAACACATTTTCATTTCATCACACCAATCGGATGTGATGATATCTCCGCTTACAACCGGCAAGCAGATTCCTCCTTCCTTCAAGAAAGTCTATCATACCAACTGGGTATGATTTCCTCTACTTACAGTCGATAAGTAGTTTTTAACTTTGTTGCCCATCACGCCAACTGGGTATGATGTCAAAATTCCACTTACAAGTGGTTTTTCTTTTTCTAAAGTGCTCATCATCCCAACTGGGTATGATGTGAATAAGCCCACTAACTCGATAATCGTGACGTGTTCGTCCTCAGTTGGTTTCCAAGTCAATGCGAGCTTTATCTTACTCACGTTCCGGTCACACTTGTCCCTACACATTTTGGATAGCCTTATCAATTACAACTTAGCATAATAGCCTAGGCTCACAATTTATCCATAAATTGCACTTAGGTCCCTAAAGTTCCTTTTTCTTAACTTTAGGTCCCTAATGCCAACTTTTCCCCAATTTGTGTCCCAAGGTTTCCAAGAATTCCCTTTGCGTCCTCATTTTACTCAAAATAGTATAAGGGGTTCAAGTTTTCCAAATTTCAATTTGGTCCCCAACTTTTCAAAAATTACCATTTTACCTCTACTTTCCAAAAATGGCAATTTGGCCCCAATTGTTCCAAAAATCGACCAATTGGTCCTCTAACATCTTTTTCATGGTGAATTGGCTCTCAATTTTGGTAAATTGCAAAATGGTCCCTCAATTTTACGAAATCCACAATTTTCCATAAAAATTTCCCCAATTTCTCTCCTTCAAACTGACCAAATTTCTTTTCTTCAAATTGGTCATTCAATTGAGGTTAATTGATCTAATTGAAGGTATGGATCAGTTCCTACACTTCCATAATATTCAATTGAGCTTTGAACCATATCATTTGGGTCTGAATTGAGCTCAAATGGAGCTTTGCCAAAAAGTTGTGCATAGAGAGAGAAAGCTTATCGTCGGAGGTGCGGCAGTCTGAGCACTCTATCTAGGTAGGTAGCTCTCATCCTAAGGTTTCTCCTAGGATCAAGAATCAATACAATTCACCCCAAATTGAGGGAGAATTCTGTTAGTGAAGTTTTATAGTTTCTCTCTCTAATGTCGACCGAAAATGACAAGGGGGCCCGAATTAGCTTAACTTTCAACATTGTTGCAGTCGTGTGAGGGTTGTGGAAGTGTTAGGAGGGCTTGGTTTGGCTGGAGGAGGGCTGGATATGGCCAATTTCAGCTCAGCCAAAATAGGGCAACTTCGGTCCTTCGGAGCTGCTTTACTATTCGATTCCGCCGGCGCTTCTCCGATGGTCCTCGGATCGAACGGCATATACTATCAGGTAGCTGACTTCCCCCGAAATCTAAAGAACATCACCCCACCTTCTAAGGCTCAGAAAAACCCCTATGTTGGAGCTCTGGTTTGAGCTTCACCAGAAAATGGAGCAGCTAATAGAAAATGGAGATTTCAAGTGTGAGGAGGATGAATGGAAATAAGCTCTTTATATGGAAAGCTTGGGGGGTCTCTGCCCGACTGTTTAGCTTCTTGGTAAAGCTCATTCATGACCTAAAATGCCATGAACGGAGGCATTTTCTCTTTGCCAGCGCTGTCCATTCTTGTATTGAATGAACAATGTCATCATCTAAAGGAAGAAGATGACACTGTTCCAGACCGGATGGGACTACCAGGTTCAATGCTTAAACCGGTCGATTCAGACTTGATTTGATCAAGTTTTTCAAAATTAAAAATTTCTAAATTCATCTAAATTCATTCTCTATCCAATGATAGCTTCAATTCCCCAATTTAAATATTTCACACCACCTAGAAAAATGAATTTAGCAACCAGTTCAATGATGGTTCAAACTGGTTCAATTCGATTCAGGTCCGGTTTTTATGATTCTTTAGGTCACTCAGAATTTGTAAATTTCCCATTTTGCTCTTTCTCTATAGGTTAAGGTTTATGAACTAGCTCAATTTTCTCTTTAGAAATGATCGTTTCTTTTCCCGGTTTTCTTATCTATAAGAGACGGGGTTTACAACTCTCCCCTCCTTTTAGGAGTTTTGTCCCCAAAACTAAATTAGCATCCTTTGCCTAAAAAATAATTTCCCTTGATGTTTGCTTGGTTTGCTTGACATGCTAATACTTCAGTTGTCCTTTCACTTAGCTCCTTTACAATAGACACTTAAGGAATTTCTTTTCCTTTCCATTTTTTACTCTTTCCATGGAGTTTATCATAGCTAAGCATGTCTTACCCACGAGTTCAAGGGTATATCATTAGGTTCACATCTTCCTTTGCTTAGGGTAATATTCTTCCTCTTGAGGGTTCTTGCTTAGGATTTCAGGATTGGGAGTTCCAAGATACCTAAACATTCCCATGTCTAGTTATTCTATTTATCGTTGAAACCCTCAACTCGGTGTCCTTTCGAGTGCTACATACTTGCTTCCACGGGTTTCGGTGTTATCACCTTTTCATCCTATTTTGACTGGAATGGAAGAAATATTTCTTAAGTGCGTGACTAAAGGACTAAGTGAATGAAACAACCAAAGTGATAGCATGCCGAGCAAACCCCAAGAATACATCAAGGGAAGTCACTCCCAATGTAAAGGATTACTGACTTACTTTTTGGGACAAAACCCCTAAAAGGAGGGGAGTGTTGTAAACCCCATCCTTTAAAGATAAGAAAAACTAGGAAAAGAACCGGTCAATTCAAAAGAGAAAACTGAGCAGATTAACGAACCCAAACCGATAAAGAAAAAGGTAAAATGGGAAATTGGAAAATTCCAAATGACTCAAAAAGTCATAAAAATCATGGAAAAGAACATTGGAACAAATAGGAAGGGAAAACCAGATCGATTCAGGGTGAACCGTACCTGAACTGGATTGAACCTATTTGAACCATACATGAACTGGATTCTAAATTCATTTTTCGTGGTAGCTTTCCGGGATTTCCTAAAAGGGATATAAGGGAGAGGGTGAGTACCACTACTCAGTGAATGGGTTTTTAAAGGTCTACTTTTATCTTTTAAGAAAAAACATTTATATGGACTGTGCCAGACTCATTTCATTTCAAAAATCCCTTCATTTAAAAATTTGGGGGTTTTCCATTATTTCTTAGTTACTAGTGTGTCATCACCCAACACAGATCATTCATCATGAAGGTTACACACATTCGCAAGTCAGTATCACTACTAAACCCGCTAGTGGCTTCGGAGCGACTTTTCCTGCCACCCGGATAGAAGTACAACCACTTCTACCCTGGGAGTGAGTGGATGTACGTGACATCCGACCCACAATCCCGAAATCACTTCTTCGTGTCCGTATGAGGACAGAGACCTCATCCTATCCCCACCCCGGTCTCATGCGCTTGGTGCTACTCTAGATTTCGCATAGACACCTGGAATGACGAACTGCCCTTATAGCCACCAGGTCGTCCAGTGCCCTTAGGACGCATCACTACCCCTCATGGGCGTCTTGATGATCCCGTACTCACAGTGCATGCACAAACAATATTTTCTTATATTGCCATGTAATCTGTGGTGCCACTAGTCCAACGGCCCCGACTCTCAACTCAACCTGCAGCTGTTTGTCTTGACTAGTCCGTTGACCTGCCATGTCGCACTACCGCTAGTTAACTGAGCATGTCGGTCCTATCTTGGTACCATGGCCAAACAATTCGCTTATTAAGTTTTATGGCACATATATCATATTCGTTTACGAGCTCCTGCTCGTGCCAACTAGCCTTGGGCGCACTATATGAGATTTTCAAAAAAACTGGGCATTCTAGCCCACAAGTTCCAAAATCGAGGCCCCTGGCCTATAAGAGCTATTCGAGCTCCCGTCAAGAAGGTCTCCCAAATAGTTTAAGCATTGGCACACAGTTAGGGAAGAACACTTTCGAAAAAATAGGTTTTCACTGTCCATTATACCAACCGGTATAAGGACATCTCCGTTCATAACCGATGAACGGGTTTTCAACTTCCTTCGAGGAAGCCTCATCATACCAACCAGGTATGATCTACTTACAACGGGTAAGTAGTTTTTTCGCACAATTTTCACATCACTTTTTCTAAGTGGTGATAATTAAAATACCACTAAATAGTGGATTTTCATACCGAGATACTTATCATTCCTCACCAGGTATGACATAAAATTTCCACTCACAAACGGTAAGTGGTTTTTATCTTTAAGTTGTGCTCACCATCCCAACCGGGTATGATGTTAGTAAACCCACTCACTACCAGTAAGTGGTTTTTAAATTTTAAGTTGTGCTCATCATCCCAACTGGGTATGATGTTAGTAAACCCACTCACTACCAGTAAGTGGTTTTTAACTTTAAGTTGTGCTCATCATCCCAACTGGGTATGATGTTAGTAAACCCACTCACAAACGGTAAGTGGTTTTTATCTTTAAGTTGTGCTCACCATCCCAACCGGGTATGATGTTAGTAAACCCACTCACTACCTGTAAGTGGTTTTTAAATTTTAAGTTGTGCTCACCATCCCAACCGGGTATGATGTTAGTAAACCCACTCACTACAAGTAAGTGGTTTTTAACTTTAAGTTGTGCTCATCATCCCAACTGGGTATGATGTTAGTAAACCCACTCACAACCGGTAAGTGGTTTTTATCTTTAAGTTGTGCTCACCATCCCAACCGGGTATGATGTTAGTAAACCCACTCACCCGTTAATTCCGTGAATTCCACTAGACTAGTTCTTTGTATTTACGCAAGCTTGTCCTTACAGGCGTTCCCGATATTTCGTGTTCCTACACGATATGAACATCTTGGTTCATTATCCTTCGGCCTAATCGCCTTCATTCATTCCAAATGAATGAGAAAGTCAAACTTTCATTTATTTGCAATTAGGTCCCTAAAGTTATTTCTCTTTAACTTTATGTCCCAAATGTCGGTTTTTCCTCAAATTGAGTCCCGAAACTTCTAAAATTTATCATAGGACCTCAATTTATTCCATTTCACAAAAAGGGGTTTAATTTCCCAAATTTCCAATTTGGTCCCCCAACTTTTCCAAAATTACCATTTTACCCTTCCTTTACAAAAATGGTAAATTTTGCCCCAAAAATTTCAAAATTCCTCAATTGGTCCTCCAACATTATTTTCATGCCCAATTGACCCTCAATTTCATAAAATTTCATTTTGGTCCTTTGAATTTCGAAAATCTCCAATTTTCCCCCAATTCCAACTTCTTAACACAGCCGAATTTGATTTTATCAAATTGACCCATCAAACGTTTCCAATTGTTGAAATTGAAGTTGAAATTGAGTTTCTACATGTTCATACGATTCTTCAGAAATGTGAATCGCAAGTTTTAATGCTGGGACGAGCTCAAACGGAGCTTCACAGGAAAATGAACTATAGAGAGAGAAAGCTTCGATTACTCACCGGTGAAGGCACGACGGTTCAATCTTCCGATCTGGACAGATAGCTCTCATCCTGAGGTTTATCCTAGAATCAAGAATCACATCAATTGATGTGGAATTGGATTAGAATTTCGTCATTGAAATTCGGTCGACTCTCTCTCTAGCACCAATCGAAAATTATAAAGGGGAGCCGAATTGGCTTACCTTTCAGTCCTAATTCGGCCGTGGAAAGGCTGAGGAAGTGTTGGGAGGGCTTGGATTGGCCTGAGCAGGGCTTGAAATGGTTAATTTCAGCTTGGCCGAAATAGGGCAACTTCGGTCCGCCGGAGCTGCTTCACTATTCTATCACGCCGACGCTTCTCCAACGATTCTCAGATTGACTGGAGTTTGCTATCAGATAGCTATCTTCTCCCCGGTTCTAAAGAGCCTGACCTTTGTTCAAGTTGAAGCTCTGGTTCGTGCTTTACCGAGAAATAGAGCAGTAGTGAGAGAGAGAGAGAAGTGTTCATGTGTGAGGAGAATGAAATGGGGATGAACTCTTTATATAGGCGTAAAACCTGTGTATTAAATGGGCGAGATTTATTACTAGTATTAATATTGCCATAAATTATTGGTATTAATTCCAATAATTTAATTTAGGTATTAAATTATTGGTATTAATTAAAATAATTAAATATATATTAATTTATGGTTATTTATGATAAGGCATACATACAAATTTTTTACCGAAATTTCAGGTTACAAAAAAATTCATACTTCCTAGGAGGTCACCCATCCTCACACTACTCTCAAGCAAGCATGCTTAACTTTAAAGTTCTTATGGAATCTAGTTCACCTGAACCACTTTGGTTTTTGTTTTCTAATTTGTCTTAAGTTTCTTTTACAAGGTTTAATTAACCCTTTGGATCACCCGAGAGTTGTAAATTCCCAACTTGCCCGTTCAGAAATAATCGAGTTTGTGAACCGGTTCTGAATCCTCACTTGGTTTGACCAGTACTTTTCCTGGTTTTCCTTAGCTCAAAAGGGCGGGTTTTACAGCATGAGACCGGGGTGGGGACAGGATGAGGTCTCTGTCCTCATACGAACACGAAGAAGTGATTTCGGGATTGTGGGTCAGATATCGCGTACATCCACTCATTCCTAGGGTGGAAGTGGTTGTACTTCTATCCGGGTGGCAGGAAAAGTTGCTCCGAAGCCACTAGCGGGTTCAGTAGTGATACTGACTTGCGAATGTGTGTAACCTTCATGATGAAGGATGTGTGTTGGGTGATGACACACCGTGGTAAATAAGAAATGGTGGGAAAACCTAAATTTTTAAATGAAGGGATTTTTGAAAAGAAAGTAGTCTGGCACACTCCATATAAATATTTTTCTTAAAAGTCAAAAACTTTTAAAAACCCATTCACTGAGTAGTCGTACTCACCCCTCCCTTATATCCCTTTCAGGAAAAATCGGAAAGCCTCCCCTTAAACACTGTCAACTAAGATGCCTGTAAGACAGGTATGTAAAGTTTTAAATTTCATGTAGTTTTAATTATGCTATTCGAGGAAAATGTGCAGGTTAAAGGAAGCCTTACTCTTTACGGTTTACAATAAGGGAAAATCCTTTAATAAACCGGGAGAATGGTGGGTTGATCACAGGGATCTGACCAAACCGGGTCGGGGCGTGACATTAAATGTCAACTTGTGACTCGCTCTGATATGATATCGTGGGGTACATCCCCATCATGGTTACATCTCCTTTGGGCATCCTTAGTGCATGTTCGCCCATTGGGCATCTTTCCTTTCCGTGTCTTGGGGTGTCTATTGTTTTATCAATTATTTTTCCATTGATCTAAATGGCACAATTTGGTAATCACACCTAAGGAGAAGATTTTGTAGCAATCCCAGCCTCCCACTTCCTTTTCTTTGTGCCTTTCCTTGCTCATACGTTTTTTTCCTTGGTAAAATGTCACTATAGCTACTCATTTATTTCATCCTTTAGGTAACATCCTTGAGGGGTTTCCCCTCCTTTCAAGTATTCACTTACTCCATGAAATTTATTACGGTTGGCTTCTCTTACCTATTTACCCAAAGCTATTTTCTTAGTTCCAATCATTATGCCATTTATGGTTAAGACTCTCCCTCTTGAGGTTCCAATCCAAATGTTAATCTAGATCACAAAATTGGGAGTTCCAAAATGTCTGATCGTCCCTGTGTCTAGTTATTCCCCTTGGTCGTTAAAAATCTTTAGCTCAACGTCCTTTTGAGCTTTTCGTTCTTATTTTTGCGGGTTTTTGCATTATCCCCTTTTTATCTTTTATTGGTCCATTAGTCCATTCTTTCTTTTATTATAACTCTAGTCCACCTAAATTCTTTTTATTTAACCTCATTATGCTTAAACAACCGACTCTTCCTTACTTGAGTCACACCCTTATGGGATTGTTGGACCTACATGTCCCTTACAACATGACTTATTCTAGAATCATCTTTGTACATCAAACTTCTAGAACATTCCCTCAATAACTATTCTTGTCTTTCAAACCTTTTAGGGATCATAGGGCTTCATCCCTTCTTACCATTTGGTAGTATTCTTCAACTATCTTCAGCGTTATCCAATCATCCCATGTATATAACTCCATCAATTGGTTATTTCTCACTAACCTCGTAATTCTCCCTACTTTGAGATTCGAACTTCCCAGTACCGAATTCTTCCACTTCCTTCCTTATATGGTGTTCCCATTCTCTTTTTCTTGGGTTGTTAGAGTCTTTCACCACTCGTTTCCAGTTCATGCATCTCTTCCATGCACAAACTTTTCCATTACATTAGACGTCATGCCTTTCATGATCGCTTGGGTTTCCCTTATTTACTCGTCCTTCACTAACTTGGGCATTCTCAATTCCAACTATTAGGTCTCTCGATCGCTTCTCGACTTACCAACCTGCTCATGATGTTTCTTCCACCATATACTTCCTTATGTTTAATGGCATCCTTACCTAAGGATTTAGGTTCATTAGTCCATCCTTGCTCGTTCATGACTATTTCGTGGTTACTCTCCCCTCACTCTTATTTAATCCCTTATAGTATAATCATTGATTCCTTGAACTTACTTGGGGAGTTCCTTTTGTTGGTCCCCATCTCTACTCTCGTCCTTCGAAGTAGAGACTTCCATCTTTGGAACTATGTGTTTCACCTCCTTACCATTCCTTGAAGTTTTCCTTCCTTCAAATCCCTACACCCTCTCTTATATTGGTGTATTCGCCCATCTTTAATCATTCACCGACTTTAAATTTCCATTCAAACTTTATTTCCTATTTGAGGAATTTTCTATTATTGGGTTTTATTTCGTGTACTCTTCACTATGCCCAGCCATCCAATCTTAAGCTCTATTAAGTTTGTGTGGACTGTAACCAGTCTTGATGTCCATCGTTATTCCTTTAATCACCTCTTGGTTGGAGTGCATACTTCTCCAAGGTTCCCCTTCTTTCAGAAAACCCTTTCCCTTATTCCTTTATTATGGGTATGCCACCCATCCACACTTGTTATGGCATCATTTGATGCTATCTTCCTGCTTAATCATTCCTTGGGTTTAACTTGCTATTTGGACTCTCATGAGTATACTTCCCTTGTACTTGGTCATTTATCTCATCCTATATTCCAATTGCAAGTTTACCTTCTTATATCAGCTTGATTGAATGAATCACTTCTCCGTTGGGGTATATACCTCACTAGGACTCCCTTCCTTGGTAGGCTTCTTCCTCTCTTCCCAGAATTTCCCTCTTTCATTCGTCCTTATGGGTATCTGACCTTGGAGCAACTTTATGACATCCTTTAATGCCATCCTTCCTGTTTACCCTTTCTTTGGGAATCTAGTAGGCACATCCTTTGTACCCTATCATTATTCTTACTTGTATCATGTTACGAGTTTACTTCCTTAGGGAGGGGTTCAGGTCCTTTTTATTCCGAGATTTCTTGACCTCCTTGTGAGAGGTTTACTTAATCCTTCCCATGGTTTGAGTTTGGTCACCCTTGACACATTAGTTAATATTAATCCTTTTCGGCCATTGGTTGCTTAAGGATTTTCTTCATCCTCATTTTTCCAACATTTAACCTTTCCATTTGGGAGTACATCTTTTCCTTTCCTGTCGTTCCAAACATTCTACCCATCTCAAGTCTAGTGATATCCCAAATGATTATCCTGAGTGTACCCTTGGTTCCCTTTCGACCTTTAGCCTTCACCCTTCTTTTATTTTCACCACTTTTATACTAAAAATTTTCCTCTGCCCATATATATGAGCTTTTTGGTTTGTATCATGATTCAAGAGATAAAAGTATCTAAAACTTGGATATTTATTCATTATTGGAAAGGAATACAATACGTTTGGGGCTTTGTCCCCTCTTAGAGGGAGATGGTTAAAATGAAAGGTTGGAAAGTACCCACTACTATACTAAGGTCTTGATGAGTTTTCCCCTGGGTGAGGTTGAAATCCCTAGTTGGAGTGATGGTTCCTGGGGTGGCCTCTAGTCTTCCATCCCTTCGAACCCTAGAAGTCGGGAAGGTGTGGTTCTTAGGAGGTATTGCCCTAGATCCTTTGGGTGTGGAACAGTCCCACGACATATGTCCTACTTGTCCACACTTATAATATATTATTACGTGGTTTCTCTAACATTTAGGGTATTGAGAGATTTCCTTTTCCCCGTATGCTTTCTCTTCCTTACTTATCCTTCCTTACAGTTTTAGGATTTTAGGGCTTTAGTTTTGAAAACTTTATTTGGAAAACCATGCTTTGATACCACTAAAGTTGTCATGCCCCGACCTGGCTCAGTCAGAACCCCGTGAACAACCTGCCACCCTTCCTCGTACTACATTGGTATTTCTACCAAATAGACCGGGGAAGGTAAAGGCATAGGAGTACACATGTTTTCCAAAAAAAATTAACAAAACAACTAAATATGGGTTTACCTGTTCGCAGTACCTCTGACTTGCTCCCCTAGCTTCCACTTTTATTGATAGGAGGGTTTTCCTGAAAAGTGGTTTAGGAAAGGTGTGAGTTCTACAACTCAGTGAGCGGGTGTTAGCGTGAGTTTTCAAAAAAGTTTATAACAACTTTCTTGTTCACAGATTTGTGGCTTTTGTTCTTTTTATAGAAAGACTTTTCAATGCTTCCCCTTGCTCGAGATTGGTTTAGCATACAACCACATATGCCCTTTATAAAAAAGGGTTCACACATTCGTAGAGCAGTCCCTGACTGCTCCACTTGTGAACCTGAGCATCTTTACCATCCACCCGAATAGAAGTCTGTGAATTCTACCGTAAGTTTGAATGAGCATTAATTACCCCACCCTAAGACCTGAATATACTCCATGTCTGTGATGTGGGATAAGACCTCTCCACCTCCAACCTTGATCTTAGTGCGCATGAAGCTACTATGAGCTTCGAGACTTTATGGATAACAAAATGTCCCTTTGCACCCTACGTCGTCTAGCAGCCTTAGAACTAACACTACCCCATGTTGGGCGCCTCAATGATTCCGTATCTCAGCATGCACATACAAAATTCTTTTAACTTAGATCTTTTATCTTTGGTGCCACTAGCCTAATGAATTCAGTGACTCGGCTTTGGCTCAATAACTATCAGCCCATCGAGTTCGACAACTCAGCCTCAGCTTAGTAGCTACTAGCCCATCAAGTTCTATTATCCAGCTTCGGTTGAGTGGCTTCAACACACAATTTAACCATTTTTTGTAAATTTCTAGAATCCTTAGGAATCAAGATTTTATCTATGGGTTTAAGTTTGTTCCCATTAGCCTTAGGTCCACTTCATGAGTTTTCTAAAATTAGGCCTTGGGCCCTATTTGTTTCAAAATCGAGGCCTTAGGCCCACTAGAGTGATTCGAGCTCTCATCGTTAATGTCTCCCAAAAGTCTTAAGCAGGTTCACGTAGTCACGGGAGACCATTCCTGGAAAACGGTTTTCAAAATTGAAAAGGTGTTAATCACCCCAACTGGGTATGATGTTGGAAATCCCACTCACTCAATAACTTTTATGCATTCATCCCAACTGGATTCCAAACACTGATGTGCTCCTCTGCATAAGTACTCGCACAACCAATTCCTACATTGTTCCAGTATTCACATAAGAAATGTTTGGCATAAAAGACCTCTTACTTTCATGTATTTGTATATAGGTCCTTAATTTATGCCTTATTACAATTAGATCCCTAAAGTTCATAATTTTGTCTTTAGGTCCCTAATGCTCAGTTTATCTTTAACTAAGCCCTTAAGGTTTCCAATTTCCCTTTTAGGTCCCTAATTTTCTCAAAATTACTAATTGGTCCTTAACTTCTTCAAAATTACCAATTAGTCTCCAATTTTCTTCAAAATTGCCTATTGGCCCTCAATTTCATCCAAATTGCCCATTGGCCCTCAATTGAGAGATAATTTCATAAAAGTCTCCTAATTTTCCATTAATTGTAATTCAGCCCCCAATTTTCCAAAAATACCCAAATTGTACATTTTTCAAAAATTGCATTTTGACCCCCAAAATCTCATGTCATTCAATTGACAACTTAAACTTGGACAATTGTCCCCTATCATGATTTTAATTATCTTCCCTATGTCCATTCAATCTAAGAGCTCAAGCGAAGCTTTGTAGGAAAATCATCATCGAGAGAGAAAGCTTCGATTACTCACCGATGAGGATCCAGTCATCATAGCTTTTGCTTCCACTTAATTGTACTTCCTAGAGATCCTTCCTAGATCAAACCACACCTCAATTGGTGGCATGATCATTGCAAAATTCCCAACTTACTTTTCAGGCAAAATCGACTGCTAATAGTGAATTTCAATGAAGTACGGCAGAGGGGACTTACTGTAACTTGGGGAACGTTTAGGCACCTCTAGGGGTGGTTAAAGAAGCTTGGTTTGGCCGGAATTTGCTCGAGGGTGGCTCGAATTGAGCTCGACCAGTTCTGGTTGTAGACAGCCGAGGAACGAAGGTACTGTGCGAGCTTGCTGGTACTTCTCCAGCGATCCTCGAGTTGAATGGAGGATGCAATCATGTAGTTGATTTCTTTAGGATTCTAGGGATCCCAAATTTGCCTTCGGCGGTAGAGAAATGTGCCAAAGTCATAGCTCTAGTTCGTGCTTCATTAGAAAATGAGCACTTCTTATATTCTAGGCATTTGAGGAATGAGAGCATGAAGGGAGAGGAGCTTTTTATATAGAGAGCTCGAGGACTGACCATTCTATCCGTTTCGCCCTCGATCGGCCATTAACTCTTCAATTTAAGGCCTTATCAGAGGGTTTTATTGGCCTCTAGAGTAACAGTGACCATTTTGGCTTTCTCCCTCTTGCTCGTTTGGAGGTAGACGACAACAATATGCCACGTGTACGAGCTTTGCATATTCCAATAATTTAATTTCGATATTAAATTATTTGTATTAATTCCAATAATTTAATTTAGGTATTAAATTATTGGTATTAATTATAATAATTAAATTTATATTAATTTATTGCTATTTATGATAAGGCGTACATACAAATTTTTTACCGAAATTTCAGGTTACAAAAAAATTTATACTTCCCAAGATGTCACCCATCCTCACACTATTCTCGAGCAAGCACGCTTAACTTCAAAGTTCTTATGGAATCTTGTTCACCTAAACCAATTTAATTTTTTTCTTCTAAATTTTCTTAAATTTCTTTTCCAAGGTTTAATAAACCTTTTAGATCACCCGAAAGTTGTAAATTTTTATATTGCTTACCAATAATTTATGGCAATATTAATACTAGTAATAAATCTTGTTGCCACATGCTGCACCTTGATTGATTGGCTTTGCTGACGTGGCTTCGTACACAATAGCCTAGTCAATCATTGACTCATTGACCTGACACGTGTTGGCCTCCCATTGGTCGCTCGTTCCAACGTGGCTACTGATCATTACAAGTGGCGTCTTTTGATTGGCTAGTTTAAATGCATTAGATTTCCCACCTAATGAACAATACCTCTGCCACGTGTCAACCTCTGATTGGTTGAGGTCATCCAATGTGGCACTGCCACATGTTGACCTTTGATTGGTCGGCCGTTATTTTGACATCCTTGTCGTATGTTGATGTGGCTTCCTTACCATGTATTAGCTCCTCATTGGTTAGTCTTGCTGATAGGGCCTTTTCGACATTGACCATTGACTAGGGATACATGTCGCTCTCCTATTGGTTTTTCTCGCTAAGTGGATTTTTCTCCTTTAACTGTTGACCAAGGACACATGTCTCCTTCTGATTGGTCGTGCTTCACCACATCACATGCGTTGATTGGTCGTGCCTGCTGACTGGGCACTGACCTAGCAGTGATCCGTTGATTGGCTGGACCATTGACCGGTCCGGTCCGACCGGGTTCGGTGACCCAAAATCGAAAATCGGCTAGTTTAGGCCTGATTCAACCAGTTTTCCAAAAATTAAAATTTTCTAAATTTATCTAAATTTATTTTCTATCTAATGGTGGCTTCAATTTTCCAATTAGATATTTTTAGACCACCTAGAAAAATGAATCTTTGAACCAGTTTTTCACGGTTCAATCTAGTTCACTCCGGTTCAGTTCTAGTTCACCTTGAACCGGTCCAGTCTTCACACCCAATCCACTTAATGGTTCTTTTCCTTGATGTGGTATTTCTTGGCCACTTTGGTTTTTCCAAATTCCAGTTTTTACCCTTCTTTACCACTTCTGGTTCACTTAGATCCTTAGTTTTCTCTCAAAACTTTATGGTTTCATATTCCAAGAGAATGGGGTTTACAATTTCTCTTAGACCTCCTTTCCATTTTTCCCTTGTGCAACGACACACCATCTTAGGCATCAATCCATTGCCCCCACTCTACTATATCGATATTCACAAAATAAACAACATGACTTGTGGTCAAAATCATGGCACCCAAGGTCATTCTCTTAATGGTGCTAGAGCCACTACTTTATCGGGAGCTTGGCATATTCATGCCCGACTTTGCCCTCACATCCACAAATAGGTAATTATGCAATAATCGACATGCTAAACATGGATATACAAGGGGGTTTGGGCCCTCACTAGACGACACACCTCAATTATAAGCACACAAATACCGGGAGTTCGACCCATCAGGGGTTGTCTTGCCATTTTACACAATTTGGCTGTTAGGCCTTACACTAAGGTCTCACAACATGATCCTTGACCCGGTCACTATACCAGCATAGCACGCATACAAGCAGCCTGACACTCATCAGCCATCTCCCCAATTCACATAATGGATCCAAGCAAAATTATTTATTTCCTTAGTGTAAACCCCATCCTTTTGAAGTTAAGGAAAATAGGAAAAAGAACCGGTCAAATCGAGTGAGAAAATTGAACCGGTTCACAAACTCGATCATTGGAGAATGGATGATTTGGGAAATTTACAACTCCTGAGTGACCCAAAGAGGTCATAAAAACCTTGGAAGAGGGCCTTAGTACCATCTAGGAGAGAAAACCAGACCGGTTTAGGTGAACCGAATCTGAACCAAATCGAACCGGTCATTTCCAAAGAGAAAACTCAGTCGATTTATGAATCGGAATCGATAGAGAAAGGGAAAATTAGGAAATTTATGGATCCCAAGTGATCTAAAGAGTCACAAAAGTCATAAAAAAGGACTTTATGATCAAATAGAGGTGAAAACCAAACCTATTCAGGTGAACCGGACCTGAACCGGATTGAACCAGTTTGAACCACTATTGAATTGGAAGCTAAATTCATTTTTCTAGATAGCTTAAAAATTTCAAATTTGAGAATTGAGGCCACCATTGGATAGAGAATGAATTTAGATGAATTTAGAAATTTTTAATTTTGAAAAACTCGATCAAATCGGGCCAACCAGCCAGTTTAAGCGTTGAACCCGGTTCGTACTGGTTCGGAATAGTGTCGTCTTCTTCCTTCAGATGACAACATTGTTCACTCACAAGAAAATTGAACCAGCACCAGCGAAGAGGAAACATTTTTGTTCAGTATGTTTTAGGTTATCAATGACTCTTATAAAGGTGTCAAATGGACGGGCGATGAGTCCTCGAGCTCCCAATATAAAGAGCCCCTCTCCATTCATCCTCCACACACCTAAAAACCTCACTCTCCCTCAGCTACTCAGTTTTCTGATGAAGCTTGAACTAGAGCTCCAATATAGGGTCTTTTTTGAGTGAAAGGCATGGTAGGTTCCTTAGACTCAGGGAGAAGTCAGCTACACTATGGTAGTCTCCAACTGCTCTGAGGGTCGTCGGAGAAGCACCAGTGTGATCAAACAATGAAGCAGCTCTGGCGGACTAAAGCTGCCCTGTTTCTGTCAAGCTGAAATCAGCCAATTCAAGCCCTACTCAGGCCAAACCAATCTCTCCTAACACCTCCTCAGCCTTCCTACGGTCAAATTAGTGCGGAAAGATAAGCCAATTTGGCTCCCGTTTGTGAATTCTGATTGGTGCTAAAGAGAGAACCGGCAGATTTTCATTAACTAAATTCTCCCTCAATTCAACATGAATTGAGCTGATTCTTGATTCTAGGAAGGACCTCAGGACGAGAGCTATCTGCCTAGATCGAAAGCTTAGACCATGGCACCCCAAACGGTAAGCTTCTGAAGTTTTCTCTCTCTATATTTAGTTTTTCAACGAAGCTTCGTTTGAGCTTGTTCGGCTTCAAATCGTGCGATTCAAAGTGCAATTGAATCATATGAATGTGTAGGAACTCTAATCTAACTTCAATATCGATATTTAAACTCATTTGATCGGTTAATTTGATGAAATCAAATTTGGCTGAGTTGGAAGGTTGAAAATGGGGGGAAATTTTGGGAATTTTGAAAATTTGAGGGACTAAAGTGCACTTTCATAAAATTAAGGGCCAATTGGGCATGATAAAGATGTTGGAGGACCAATTGGTTAATATTTGGAATTTTTGGGGTGAAACTTGCCATTTTTGTAAAGTAGGGGCAAAATGGTAATTTTGGAAAAATTGGGGACCAAATTGGGAATTTGGGAAATTTTAACCCCTTTATGTAATTTTGAATAAAATGAGGTCTCAAAGTAAATTTTTGAAGTTTCGGGACTCAATTTGGGGGAAAATCGACATTTGGGACTTAAAAAAAAAAGAAAATGAACATTAGGGACCAAATTGCAAATATTTGAAAAGTTAGGTATTTTATTTATTCATAATGAATGAAGGTTATTAAGCCAAAAGATAATGAACAAGGATGTTCATACCATGTAAGGACATGAGGTATCAAGAATGCCAGCTAAGACAAAGCTCACAAGGAGACGAAAGCCGATTTAGAAGGATTCACAGCATTCATGGGTGAGTGGGATTTTTATATCATACCCGGTTGGGATGATAAACACCACGGAAAGTGAAAACCCACTACTAAGTGGAATTTTAACCATCACACCTAAATGCAATGATGTGGAAATTACGCGGAAAAACTAGTTACCAGTTGTAAGTAGATTATACTCGATTGGTAAGATTATTTTGTCGGAAGTGCTCTCCCCTAACTATGTGCCACTGCTTAAACCTTTTGGGAGACCTTCTTGATGGGAGCTCGAATAGCTCAAATAGGTTAGAGGCCTCAGTTTTGGAACTTGGGGGCTAATATGCCTGATTTTAAAAATCTCGTACAGTGGGCCCAAGGCCAGTTGGCACGAGCAGGAACTCATAAATAAACGTGAGTTCAAGCCAAGAAAACTTTAAATGAATGATATGTTTGGCCAAGGTAACAAGACAGGACCGACATTCTCGATGGACTGGCGGCAGTGTGACATGACAGGTCGACAAACCAATCAAGACAAATAGCTGCAGATCGAGTTGAGGGTCAGGGCCGTTGGACTAGTGGCACCACTGATTAAATGGATTATGTGGAAAACTGTTATTTTGTGCATCCACTGAGGTACGGAACCATCAAGATGCCCAGGAGGGGTAGTGATGCGTATTATGGGCTACTGGACGACATGGTGGAGATAAGGGCAGATTGTCGTGCCAACAGTCAGGGAAGCTCGACGTAGCTTCATGCCATGAGACCGGGGTGGGGTCGGGATGACGTCTCTGTACTCATACGGACACGGAGCTTTCTTTATGGGATTAAGGGTCGGATGTCACGTACATCCACTCATTCTTGGGGTAGAAGTGGACGTACTTCTATCTTGGTGGTCGGTAAAGTCACTCCGATGCCATAAGTGGGTGTAGTGGACATGTTGCCTTGTGAATGTGTGTTCCCTTCATGATGAAGGGTGTGTGTTGGTTGATAAACAGACCGTTGTGATAAGAAATGGCTATGAAAACCGAGATTTTGAGAATGAAATATTTTAGAAGAAAATAAGGAGTCTAGCACACTCCAATTCAAATTATTTTTCTAAAAGTCAAGCTTTAAACACCCATTCACTGAGTTGTAGAAACTTACCCATCCTTTTATTCCTTTTCAGGAATTAGAGAAATGTCTAGGGATAACACCAAGCCTTACCTTCTATCAGGTATGCTTAATTTTTCTTAAACTTACATTTTATTTGATATATGTTATTTCAGGGAACAAAGTTGCGGTTACACCTGGCTCCTCTTGAATTTAAGAAGGGGGAAACCCCTCTTGAACCAAGAGAGTGGTGGGTTGTTCACAGGGATCCGACCAAACCGGGTCGGGGCATGACACTCGGTTTCTCAAAACTAGTATCGATTATCACACTTTGGTTTTATAACCGGTTCTTTCTCATTTTTTTCAAAAATTGTATTTGATTTAATGAGCATGATCACATCGATTTGCAATTCTTATATGAAATTTTAAATGTTAACTTGCTACTTGGAAATCTTACGGTCACAAATGCAAGTTAAATGAAATTCGATCGGTCCAATAAGATGCGCCGTCAAAACCCATTCACCCATTCCACGGAATGCGTTCATCATGTGAGGTATCCCAGAATCCCGCTTTGGATTCCGCTTGGTGCTACTAGCATTACCTGCAAGGTGTAACAATAATAGGGTCAGATTCAATCCTAACCATTCACCATCCAAACTATCGTACTCTCATCCACGGTTCTACAGTTTCGCTTTATCCCGAGTCTCAGGTTACTCAACTTGTTAACCGGTAATCTGACCTTTGGTCTAGTCTCACCTAAGGTAAACTCTTGACTCATAATTAGGCTCTTTTTATTGAGTACTTGAGTAAAACGTCCTCCCATCTCATTACTGATCACTTGGTGGTTTCTTTTTCACCAAATTACCATTTGGTCATTAATTTAGGTAAAATTACCATTTTGTCCTTTCTCTTTTAAAATCCTACTTTTTGGACTTCAACTTTTCCAAATCTTTCATTTGGGTCCCTCAAGTCCCCTTGGGTCCCAGTATGATCCTTGATAGACATTTGAACCATTCCAACCCATATTTCTTGAAATTATCGAAAAGCCCTTATGTTTTGGAAAAATTATTATTTTGCCCTTCTTTATTAAAACTTAGGCTTTGGGGTTCATTAAACCCCCAAATTAATCATTTAGGTCCCTAAATTCCTTTTAATTAAGTTTGGTTCCTTATGATTCCCAAAGGTTGCCCTTTGGCCATGCAAAATAATATTTTTGCACTTAGGTCCCTAACTTTGCATTTCAGATAGGTCCCTAGTTTTTTCACCATAGGAAACCCGATCCACAACCTTCACCAAACTTTCCTATTAGCCCCAAAACTTTATTTTTCCCCTTAAGAAGACCCCACAAAAACCTCAATTGCATTTATGTCCCCTAACTTTCAAATCTTTGCATTTTGGCTCCCGATCGTTGACCCAAAACTAAAGTATTTCTAAATGTTACCAAACTAAGCGAGCAGGTCCCCCTGGCCTCCCCTTGGCCATTGTAAACTTAGTTTGGTCAGGGTCATCCAAAGGTGCTCTGATTGGGCTTGATCAGAGACTTGCATGCAAATGGGTTAGAGTCGTGTCAAAGCTAAGATCTTACCGGAGGGGCACATCGGCCATCGAGGCTAGTGGGGTTGGAAAGATGACTCTCCCAGGAACTAATGGCAACATGAATAACCTCAAATGGTGGTCTATAGCTCTTGCAATTAACATTTTAATAAGCATGGCCCCTAGACCAGTGATTTGGAAGTTAGATTGTTTAATTCATCCTCAAAGCTTACTCAAATGGAGCAAAGTCGGAGGCTATGGAAAGCTGATGGCTCAAGGGGCTCATCAAAATTTTCTAAGCTCTCTAGGGCCATCAGAATTAGCTTTTGAAATAACTGTTATATTTTGAGTAATCGGAGATTAAGTATTGTGCGATCTCATTGGTGACGACAAAGGTGAAGTTGAGGGTCGAGAGGGTTGGCAATGGAAAATTGAGATCCTGATCTTTCCAGAGGTACTAAGATCATTGTCGGAGGTGGTCAAATGGTGAAGAAAATTTATCTAGTAGTTAGGTCACCAAAATAGGGAGCAATCGATGGTTGGGAGAGGATTCTAAGAAAATTCTGATGAGGGAGCGACCCCAATTTATATTGAGGTGATCTAGACCTCCATGCCAATCTATCCATGGGCTTCTTTCTTCATTTCATAGCATGAGGCATTAGGAATGGATTAATTTCATCAAGCGGTGGATTCCGGTTGTCTAGGTGAGTCACTGAGTAAAAACAGAGGAGTCCGGGTAAGCTGTTCAGCAAGGAAGATGACTCGCACCCATGTTGTCGCGCATACGTGCACCCGACATCACAGCTGACCAATCTGACGTTGTGGCGAATCGGTTTCCGGTAAATTTCTAAGTTGGTTCAGCAGTTTTTTGGATCAGTTCACCACTTTCTTGATAGATTCTTAAGAAAATAAAAATACCTAAAACTTCTACATTCAATATCCTATTAAATGGGCTCAAGAATTGCTCAATTTGGACTTGTTTAGTACCCTCTAAAAATAAGGAGGTTTTAGGACTCCCTCTAGCCCGAACCTGGTCTGAACTGGTTTTCTCCTAATCTTAGATTTCTTGTTCCAAGACTCTCCCTAGGGTCTCTCATGACCCTTTTTTAGCCCTTTGTGCCTCCCACTAATCCCTCCTTCAGTTTCTAGTTCGATTTTACTTTCGGGTTCATGCCCCCCTCTCCCCCTCGCTTCAATCCCATTCTCGGGCCCTTTTGCACCCGGTTAGCCAATTGGGATTTCCTGGTGTTACAACTATCCCCTCCTTTTTAAGAGTTTTGTCCTCAAAATTGGTGATCCATAGGGCACTCCACTTTACTTAGCTCATCAATATGTTATCTAGATCCTGGTTCCAGGGAGGGTCTGAATCTCATCGGATACTTCCTCTCCATATCCCAGCTCGGTTCCACATGCCTCTGCCTTTACTTGATCTTGGCCTTCCAATTGGTATTTTGTGGTGTTACAACCATCCCCACCTTTTTAGGAGTTTTGTCCTCAAAATTGGCAATCCATAGGGCACTCCACTTTACTTGGCTCATCAATTTGTTATCTAGATCTTGGTTCCAGGGAGGGTCTAAATCTCATCGAATACTTCCTCTCCATATCCCGACTCGGTTCCACATGCCTCTGCCTTTACTTGATCTTGGCCTCCCAATTGGGATTTCCTGGTGTTACAACCCTCCCCTCCTTTTTAAGAGTTTTATCCTCAAAATTGGCTATCCATAGGGCACTCCACTTTACTTAGCTCATCAATAAGTTATCTAGATCCTAGTTCCAGGGAGGGTCTGAATCTCATCAGATACTTCCTCTCCATATCCGGGCTCGGTTCCATATGCCTCTCCTTTATTTGATCTTGGCATCCCAACCATTAGCAAGCCGATCTTCTTACTTCAAAGACTCCTCCTCCGGTGGTCGGGTAGGCAACGAATTTTACTAGTCAGGATTGAGTCACTTCCTACTTCGGAGGTGAGTAGCCCAACCAGATATAGGATTTGGTTCGAGTCCTCCCAGTATTGGCATAGGGAGAACTATTGCAAGAAACCCAATCCGTTTTCAACAGAGGTGGACACTTCTACATCTCTGACACACACTTATGTGTGATTGAGTGGGAACCATGTATCAGGGGTTCCATCCTCCTCCGGTCTTTCAACTTGGAAACCCCTCACTCGAAGTCACCCTTAGGAATATTGCCTCCTACTTTAGAGTTCCTTGTCTAGCGTTGGTTATCGATCTTATCTTCTGTCGACCTCAACCCATATTTAGGCCAATCACAAACACTCCGAGTCTTGCCCATTGCCCTATAGGCTCCAGTTCGCTTGCTCATACTTGCTTCCTCCTTGCTTTATTCTAGAGTTCAGGAGACATGCCCTTGGCCTGTCTTTCGAAGTTCGATTCTCACTTCCTGGTTATCCATCCATATAGGTACGGGACCTAGGCAGGTGTACAACCTGAGTGAGATTTTTTCCATCCCGCTTTCAGCCTAGACAGTCGGCTCCATGGTCAGGCATTGGACGACCCTAGCTAAGTCAACCCATGTTCTACTTATAACCTGTCACTTCTCCAGATCGGCGGGAATCCTCTTGACACAAAGTCTCTAGGGATCTCCCCTTCTCTCTCACCCTCTATTATGAGGAGGGGTTGTAGAATCTTGTCGGCTCACCTATGTTTGGCGATGATTATCTCTAACAGAAGACACGACTATATAGCCTCAACGAGGACGCTCTCTCTTTCTACCCACCCCCTATTGTATACCCCCTTTCCTCGAAGATCATTTAAGTTGGTCGGGTGCATAGCTTTTCTAGAGTTGCAACCCTTCCCATGAATGGTATTCCTACGTTTCTTGTCATCAGGGATCATCGTCCGACTCTTAAGGCCATTACTAAGCATGCCCATACGCAAATCTTTGAGGGGGTGTCCTCGCTCTCATGCCCCCTATCTTTTTAAACTCTCAATCATTCCTTTGGTTGACCCAGATTGAGTCCCCCAAGGCAGGTTGGACCATTTCGGTTTTGTCGTCAAGACACGGGGTTCCTCCCTTCATGTTTGAGGATGTGTGGAGATGGATCTCATTAGCTTAACATGGGTAGATTTCCTACCTAGCTAAACCCACTTTGTGCCTCCCTAGGTGAGATTCTACGACTAGGTCATAGCCTTTTATCCTTGCTAGTAATCATCTTGGACTTCGGTTGAAACTCCTTCTAGATCCATAAATCCTTGGAGTCCTCATGATCTATACCAAACTGGCATGTCACTCAAATGGTTCATGCCTACTCTTTAAGGCAAATACCCCTATCATGAATGGGTTATTCATGGCGTCACAGGTGCTCATTTGGTCTATTCATGGATCCTTGAGGTCATTAGGTCTCCATTTCTTATGTTTATTCCATTTCAACATTCTTAGCATTTGACTTAATGTCCTGGCGATGTAGCCATTGCATCATACTAACATTATTATTTCCCATTGACTTGATTTGCTTTTCCTTGTGCCCTATTAGTTGCCCTAATGCATAGGGAATCGCTTGCCCACGACGCATTGGCGCCCATTCTAGCCTAAATCTAGATACCTTGTCGTTCCTAGTGTACTCTCCCCCATGGGAGAGTTGGTACAATCGACATGTGTATCTTCTCGAGATCTCCAAACACCACTTCCGACTGGACACATCTATAGGTCAACAGCTTTACGAGGGCTGTTATGGGGAAAGGTTCTTCTCAAATCTCATGTAGTATCCAACTAACCCAAGAAACTTCTCACCCTAGTAGGGTTCCTGAGTGTTGCTCCCTTTTGGATAAACTTATACTCTGGCGGGATCAATTTGAATCCCCCTTCTAGAAATGTCATTTTTTCACCAAAATTCACACCTTGTAAATTTGGCATCTAAATATTTGTTCTGGAGGTCCCTCCAGTACTATGTCAGAGGTATCCCGCATAGTATGTCCAGGTTTGGGTATACCAAGACATTTTTTTATCCCTAGAAGTAGATCACATTTATTGACCATTTTCTGACTCAATCAACTTTCATCGATGCACTATCGTATCCTCCCATCCTTCTTCTCATGAATAGATATGGGGCATATCCAAGAGAATGATCGGTTCTCATCTACCCCTCTTCTCCTCCCCTATTATTACTAATTTTTTTCGAGCTCTTCAAGCCTTTCTTTTAATTTTGCATATTTCTAGTGCCATCTAATATGACCCTTGCAATATCGGGTTAGTCCCCGAGGATGACATTGATCACAAGGTGGAGTGACCCCTCTGGGCAATTCAAGCAAGTGTACTAAAACTACTTTCCGGTAATCTCATCCCACCAGTGTATCATCGAGTACCACTATATGATATTTCCTTCCTACCTGGAATTGGTGATTTAAGCTGAACTTGCTTCAATCTTTTTGCATCATCCTCTAGCCATAAATGGACTCCAGCTATGTTGTAGTTGGGCCTTCTTTTCTTCTTTTCATTTCTCCCTCTTTTCTCTTTCCTTCCTCTTTTTTTTTGTGTGGGAAACATTGTTCCCTTTGTACTACCGGCCCCATCACCACTTCTTGTTCTTGTAGTCCCGCTTGGCTTAGTTGGTAGATACCCAACCCATCCTTAGGATGAGGTCCGTTTGGACAAGGGCCATGACCTCCAGTCACCTTAAGGGCTTCTCCTCTCCTCATACCTCACCGCTTTTATAGGATGGCATCCCTTATGATACATTCACCCCGAGCATGGTGACCATATGTTTTGGCTTTTGGGGAATACAAGGTTTGTGGACACCTAAGTGCTCACCCTTCTCTTTTACTAGCCCTATTGGGTCCAGAACTTACTGGTGCAAGGCCTAAGTGCACCACATGGCAGCTCACATGTGCATAGCTCATATGGGCACATACAATATTGTCTTGAACCTTCAAACAATTAAAGGAAGGGAGGGAAAGGCCGCCATAACTCCGGCAAGAGGTAAATTGCTCCGAAAAGGCCATAAATCGGAGAGTCAAAGGTTGATAGATGGTGGAATGGAAAGAACCAAGAGTCCCTAAGCTCCATATATAAAGAACTCATCCTCCCTCATTTTCTTCATACCTCAAAAGCTTAGAGAACTTGCACTTCTCCATTTTCTGACTACCTGAAAACTAGAGCTCTGACATCGACAATTTTCTTCACCTTAGATCACAAATTTGGGTTCTCTAGATTCTTGAGGAAGTCCTCCATCCAATTGCATGCTTCGTTCAGCTCGAGTGTTACTAGAGAAGCGCTAATTAGGCTGCATAGTAACGTTGCCCTGACGTTCGAATACTCCCTAAAGAATTTGAGTCCAATTGAGCCCCCTCTGGACGACCTAGGCCAAGCCAATCCTCCCCAACCATCCTTAGTTGGACTCCATCTTTTATGGATCTTAGTGGTAAGTTCATACCACTACCCTTCGCTAGAATATTCGATTTATAGAGTGAATTCACTGAAATTTTACTAAATTGAATTCTCACTATTCAGGTCAGGAATTGCGACACCATTTGATTCTAGAAGTATCCACTTGGAGAGAGATAGCTTCCCATTCCAAGAACTTCGGTTGTCGCGCCCTTGCCACTAAGAAAATGAAGTTTTCTCTCTCTAGAACGATGTTTCTAGTGAAGCTTCGTATAGGGTCAATTCTAGGCTAAAATGGATGAACTGAAGCTTAGAATGATCACAAGGACATGAGAAAGATGATTATTATCATGATAGGATGGAATTAAGGGAGTTTAACATGATTACTTGAAGATAAAAGTTTTGGGGACTAAAATACAATTTTTGAAAAGTGGGGGACTAAGTTGCAATTTTTGAAATGATGAGGTTCTAAGTGTAATTAGTGAAAAATCAAGGACCCAAATGGAAGTAAAGAATAATTAAGGACCTAAAGGAGATATTTGGGAATTTTAGGGACTAAATTATAAATAAAGTAAATTTAGGGACTTATATGTAAATAAAGGAAAATATATGGACTTAAGTGCAAATTCATATTTGATAGAACTCAATTATTTGAAATAATGTAGAAATGGAATCTCTACGTACGTGTGCAAGCGAAGTCATAGGAATTCAAAAATCTATTTGGGACGAATAAGTCACGAATCTCGGGTGAGTGAGATTTTTGACATCGAGTCTAGTTGTACTAATGATGCATTAAATATCAATACAAAGTAATAGCATGAGATGCTAAAAGTTTTTTTTCATAAATATATTCCTATGATTGTATGAACCCAACTTACAACCATTTTTGGGATATATTTCTACTATGAGCATGAATTATGATTACTTTAGACATGAGTATGAACTATGTTGAAAACTCGTGATATGATATGGACGAACCTTGTTCCATATACAATTTTTCTATATGTATTAAGTGTCAATTGATTGTGTGAGTTAACTACCACCGAGATGGAAGCGGGTTCCGTCCGGTAAGGCTGATAGTACAAAGACAATGATCTTAAGATAAAACACATGTATGTGTTTGCTTTATAAATAGGATCGTAAGATACCCAGTATGGGGTAGTGATAGTCCTAAGGACTGTTGGTCAATAAGGTTGGTACAAGGAAAGGTATGACTAGTCTAGTATGTCAAGGGCTCCAAGAGTCCTATTCACATTTGACCTAGTTAAGGTGAAAGGTCTAGTCCCTCATTAGTGAACAACTAAACGAATAAGTATGTGGGAGGGAGCAATGTGCCCACACAGACGGTCTAATCCTATGAGACTAATGGATGAGGTTCTAGAATTGTACAATAATGGTCAGTAAAGGCACTCCAAACTACAAGTGGGACATATGAGATTTATGTTCTATGATTGGATGATCCCTTCCATGGTGGAATGGGTATTTGTGTTGTGTACTATGTTTTTCTAAAATTATAAACTCTATAAGTACCAAATTATAATATGTAATATTATTTCTAAACATATAAAAATCTATAAAGAAAAGGTTATGATCTGAAATCAGAAAATTTCTACTCACTCAGTTGTCAAACCCATCCCCTCCCTTAACCTTTTTAGGCATCATGAAGAGAAACCTTTACGCTAACATTCATGCCTCCTACTTATAAAATTACAGATTTATGTACAAGCATTTACTTACATTTATTCCAGTATGTTTAAAACAATATCTTTGGAAGGAAAATGAAATCTTTTTATATCATTATTTTGAGCCTTACTTTTGTCGAGACTATAATGGTAGTTACTATTATACTACTGGGAGGAGTGGTAGGTTGTTCATAGGTTTCAACCGACCAAATCGGGATGGGGAATGACACCATTACTAAACCACATCAGGAAGGGAATCCCCTCGTACTCACTAAGGTCTAAACCATTCGTGCCTTAGAGGATACTATGACCATCTATACTCCATCCCCTCCCCCTTATTAATTCATCTCACAAACATCCCTTAGCACTTAGTTATACCCCTCTGTGTAGGCATCTACCGGTATTGTTACACCCAGACTCGGTCTGGTTAGAATCCTTTGATAAACCTGCCACACCTCTCTATACCAAGATGGTATTTTTGTCCAAATAGGTTAAAGGCTAGAAACATAAGCATTTTCCATAGCAAAATATACAAAACTAACTCAATAAAATTAGTACCTTTCCTTTTGATCCTGACTAAGGAATATAGATATCTTTTTCCTTATATTCAAAGATTTCCTATAGGGATATAGAGAGGGGGATGAGTCTACAACTCAGTGAGAGGGATTAGCTAACAATGTGGCATCTTGTCCATGATTCATCACATACTCAAGAAGAAGAATATATATAATTTTCCTTTGATAAATCAACTTCTGTAAAATGAACATACTACCAATTATTATTTCAAATGATTGTTCCTTTTAATTCATAACTTGTATTTCACAAGTTAAAAGTATATTCCTTCTTATCTCGAATGACTTTCATAATTTACTCAGGTTGGTAATTTTCATGGGTTTGTATTATACAAACAATCAAACACCATTTCTCATCAAAGGGATCATTCATTCGCAGAACAAACCCTGTAACGCTACAACCTCAGTCTATCCTACTAGTGGCTTGGAGCATCTTTTACCGTCCACCCTAGTAAAAGGCTACTACCTTTACCACATTGGTGTGAGGCTCCCATCCTGACCAATCGTCTATGAGAGCCATTGCCCAATCCCCAAACATTTTTTGAATGAAGTTATCCACTATTGAGGGACAAGACCTCTACTGCTTCCCCTCAGTCTCAATGTGCACTAAGCTCCTAGAGCTCCAAGACAAACTAGACCAATGATAACTTCCCTTGTTCCAACCTTTCTATCCAGCAGCCCTTAGAACAAACACTACCTTGTAATGGGTGTCTCATTTGTTCTAAATGATTGCAATCACAAACAAGTGTCTTTTCATTTAAGAACTTTCTCTTTGCATTACTTTGCATCAACTCGATCTCAACTTAGCAGCTTAAGCAAACAATATCAATTGGTGATAACTTTTATCAAGCTCTTCAATCATAATCTTATTTACAGGATTGGACATGTTTTCATTAGCCTTGAGCCCACTTGTACGAGTTTTCAAAACACAGCCTTGGGCCCACTTCTCTTTTCAAAACTCGTGGCCTTGGGCCCACTTTTCATAGAATTAAATATAATCAACTTTTTTTCAACCATGAGTTCCACCAATATCTGTATCAATAGTTGAATTAGATCAACCACTTGAAGTGTATCCACTCACACCTTTTAAGGGTAGTACTATTATCATAATTCATGCTTGCAACAAAAATAAATCCCAAAATAGTTTAAGTAGTTTCACACAGTTATGGGATTTTATTAATGGAAAAGAGGTTTTCAATTCCTACAAGTAATAACACGTCATCGGTCCAATCGGACTCGATGTCAGAAATCCCACTCACACGTATTCCGAGACTTGTTTGTCCTAGGAGATTTCGAGCTTGGGGTGCCTTTCCTTCGCACAAACTTGTAGATGATTGGTTCCAACAACAAGTTGGATAATTAAATTCCAAATGATAAGGTATTTACACTAAAAACCCGTAACTTTCCATTAACTATGATTAGGCCCTTAAGTTATACCTATTTTCAAATAAGATCCATAAGATTCTCAAATATTCCCTTTAGGTACTTAATTTCTCATTATTTCCAATTGGGTACTTGATTTCTCACTAATTGCAATAAAATCCCAAATTTTCAAAAATTGCAATTTAGTGCTCAAACTTTCAAAAATGGTAATTTAGTCCTCCAACTTTCATTATCATCAATTTGATCTTAAATCTTCTTAATTGAGTCCTAACATGATTCTAATCATCTTCCCTATGTCACTAGGATCATTTCAAGCTTTGAAACATCCAATTTGGCTTAGAAGTGAGCTTAAATGGAGCTTCGCTGGAAAATCGTTCTAGAAAGAGGGCCCGGTTGTCAGAGCTTTTGATACCAATAGATTTATCTCTTTTTAAGGATCCACCCTAAATCAAGTCATGCCTCAATTGATGGCCTGAGCAGTGCGAATTCATCGATTAAAATTTTAGTTAACACGCACTATGGAACAGTAAATTCTAGCGAAGGCGATGGCGGGGACTTACCACGAAGGTGCATGAAAGGCATAGGCTCTACTAGGAACGGTCTAGAGGACTTGGTCCTATGTTGTAGTTGACCGAATATGTCTGTTTGATGATCATGCCATGTGGCGTTCGCTTATTGGTTGATTTAAATTCATAAGTTTCCCACCTAATGCACTATTTCATTGCCATGTATCCTCCTCTAATTGGATGTGGTCATCTAACGTGGCCTTCCTAAGTCTTGACTCTTAATTGGTCGACCTACTCGGGCATCCTAGTTGGTCACTAACCTAGCACCATTGCCACGTGTGGACCCCTTATTGGTCAGCCCTGCTTACGGGGATTTTCCATTACTGATCATTGACTAAGGATACGTGTCACGCTCCCATTGGTCAGTTTCTGGTGATGTGGATTCTCTTCGTCTCACCATTGACCAAGGACACGTGCCACGCACTGATTGATCAACGCTTTCATACGCGGACCTAGCGGCTGATGAGGCACACTTCGCAATGTGTCGCACATTGATTGGTCACGAGCGCTAACCTAGTAGGCGTTTCATTGACCTGGCTAGACAGTTGACCAATTCAATTGGACCGGATTTGGTAACCTGAAATAAAAAATTGGCCGTTTAGGCCTAATTTGACTAGTTTTCTAAAAATAAAATTTTCTAAATTTACCTAAATTTATTTTCTACATAGTGGTGTCTTTAATTTCCCAAGTTGATATTTTTAAGTCACCTCTAAAAATGAATCTTTCAATCTATTCGTTTTAGTTCAATTTTGTTCACCCTAGTTCAGATCTGGTTCACTCCCAACTGGTTCGGTTCTCAAATCCATTTGGCATTATGATCATTTTCCTAGATATTTGGATCTTTATTGACCACTTGGGATCACTTAAATTCTCGTTTTAATTTCTATACATCAGTTTTGGTATACTATGAAACTTGGTCTTCTTTCAAAAAAATTTTGTTCTCATTTTTGGCTTTCTTATTATGAGAAAATGGGATTTACAACTTATCCCCTCCTTTTACGGAGTTTTGTCCCCAAAACTCGTTATACATTAAATAATCGGGGATATTTTTCTCTTATTACAAACCCGGTTTCCTACATTTCCACCTCAATTTCACTACTATGCCAGAGTACTTTGACCATTGGAATCTTCTTGTTCCTGAGGTTATTTTTTTGTCTATCGAGGATTTGAGTCGGCTCCACCTCAAAGGATAGGTTCTCTTCTAACTCGGGTGGTGGGTGTTCCAACACATGACTTGGGTCAAATTTGTACTTTTCCTATACAAATATGTGGAATACATCATGTATTTGTTGTATGTCTAGGGGAAATTCTAGCTTGTATCCCATTGGTCTTATCCTTTGGATGATAGAGTAAGTACCTATGTATCTTGGCTTCTATTTTCCCCTTTTTTTGGAACCTCGAAATTCCTCTCCAAAGAGATATCTTTAGAAATATTTATTTCCCACTTGGAATTCCAATTCTTTTCATTTCTGATCTGCATAGCTCTTTTTTTTATCTTGAGCTGCTTTAAGTTCATTCCTTATCAACTTAATCTTTTACGTGGCATGCTCAATGAGCTCGACTTTCTCAAGTTTTCTTTCTCACATCATCCCTAAATAAGAGTGTATGACATGGTCTACATAGTGGTAACTTCAATATCTCAAGTTGACATTCTTAAGTCATCTCTAAAAATGAATCTTTAAACTGGTTCTTCTCGGTTAACCTCGATTCGGATCTGGTTCACCATGAATTGGTCTAGTTCTCGCATCCATTTTACAATATGAACTTTTTCCTTAATTTTTGGATCTTTATTAACCACTTAATTCTCATTTTGATTTCTCTACACCAATTCCGGTTTAATTTGAACCTTGGTCTTCTTTTAAAATTTTTTGGTCCTCATTTTTGACTTTCTTATTATGAGAAAATAGGGTTTAAAGGTACCGTGTCACACCTACCACAAACACAAACAACGTGTAAGTGTATATCACATCACCACAAAACACACACAATAGTTCCCCTAATGTTAAAATCATAATCACACTCACCTTATCCAAGAGCGTGTTCACCCCAGGGGTTGATTCCCGAGTCTTGAATTTCCCTAGCATGACTGAGTATGATTTATCACCTACAAATCATACACGAATTTACTCTTGTGTTTGTTAAGATGTTTAAGCAACACCTCATACCACAACAATTACTAATTTATGATTTTACACCTTACACCCTAATTTTAAAATTAATAAAATTCAAAAATTAATGTTTTACCTCCAAAATTTAGTTTAGCCAAACATGGCCTTAGGGGATATGAATTTCCCCACACCTAGAGAATCCGACCTCTCTATCTCATCAAAGGACTTAATGGGTATAAGTATTTTGAGAAGATCATAAAGGGTGATGCCTTATTTGTGAAAATGGTATCATAAGGGGATGAGCCCCATACATAAGGGGTAATCCCAAAGTTTCCGAAATGCGAGCCCACACCAAAGGACTTAATTTGTCCAACTCTCTCCAAATTATTTCAGAATTTTCCTCATCCCATTTCTCTAAACTTTTAAGTACTGACTCAATAGCTCTTTCATGACTTGTAGATGGAATGTGATCCTCACGACTCAAGAGACTCCCATTACTTATACAATCAAAAAATGGGTTGTTATCTCCATCAGATGTCAAGGCTGAATTTTCATCCGGCTATTTCCATGGTGGGATGTTGAGGTCCTACTCAACCTACAACCAACTCCATGGGAGCCACCATCAAGGCCCTCACCGGGTTTAGTTATTGTCCGGCCCACTACTATTAGGGTCTTCTTCCAGTCATGTTTGTGTGTTTACCTACTCTTTGGATTAGCATCCATCTATAATTCATTTAGCCCAAGCTCAATGTTTTTGCTTGTTATCCTTTTAGGGCCCATAGGACCAATCATGTATGTAAAGATTTGTTCAGCTCCTTATTTCCAACGAGCAGCCCATCTATTAATGGGTTTCTTAATGTAGGATGTTAGTTGGACTTAGCATAAGTCATTTCTTGTAAATCCCACCCTTTTGAGCTAAGGAAAACAGGGAAGAGAACCGATCAAACAAAGTGAGAAAACCAAACCGGTTCACAAACCCGATAAATTGTGAATGGGCAATTTAGGAATTTACAACTCTCAGGTGATCCAAAGAGTTCAAAATATTAAGGAAAAGAACCTTAGGATGAATTGGAATAGGAAAATTAGACCAGTTTGGATGAACCGGGTCTAACAGGATTGAACCGGTTTATGAACTAAGTCGGTTCATGAACCGGAACTGATAGAGATCGAGCAAAACAAAGGAATTCAACTCCATTGTACTCCAAAGAAATTCATAAGCTTTGGGAAGGAACCTTAGAACAAAGTGAGAGAGAAAAACCAGACCAGTTCAAATTGGAGATTTGAGGCCATCATTGGATAGAGAATGAATTTAGAAATTTTTAGATTTGAAAAACTCGATCGAATGGGGGGTGAACCGGCCAATTTAAGCTTTGAACCCGATTCGGACCGGTCCAGTCGGATTCGGAACAGTGTCATCTTTTTCCTTAGGATGACAGCACTATCCACTCACCGGGAAATTGAAGAAATGCTAGCGAAGAAGAAACGCTTTTGTTCAGGATGTTTTTGGTCATCAATGTCAGTTATAACGGTGCCAAACGGACGACCAACGGGTCCCCGAGCTCCCTATATAAAGAGCCCCTCCCCATTCATCCTCTCCACACTTGAAAACTCTATTCTCTCTCAACTGCTCCATTTTTCGACGAATCTCAAACCAAAGCTCCGACATGGGGTCTTTTCCAAGCCAAACAAGGTGAGGTTGGGTTCTTTAGAACCGAGGAGAAGTTAGCTACACGTCTATAGTCTCCGTTCACTTTGAGGGTCGTCGGCGAGACGCCGACATGATGAAACAGTGAAGCAGCTCCGACGGAGCGAAATTGCCCTATTTTAGCTGAGCTGAAATTGGCCACTTCGAGCCCTCCTCAGGCCAAACCAAGCCTTTCCAACACTTCCTCAGCCCTTCCACGGCCGAATTAGGACTGAAAGTTAAGCCAATTCGGCTCCCATCTGCAATTTCCAACAAGTGCTAGAGAGAGAACCGACAAATTTTCAATGATGAAATTCTAACTCAATTCGACATCAATTGATGGATTCTTGATTCTAGCATAAACCTCAGAATGAGAGCTATCTGCCCAAATCAAAAGTTGGGACCGTCATGCCCTCACCGGTGAGTAATCGAAGCTTTCTCTCTCTACAGTCCGTTTTCCGGCGAAGCTCCATTTAAGCTCGTTCTGGCGTCAAAACTTGCGATTCAAAGTACTATTGAATCGTAAAAATATGGAGAAACTCAATTGTAACTTCAATTTTAACAATGAGAGGTGTTTGATCGGTCAATTTGATGAAATCAAATTCGGTTGTGTTGAGAAGTTGAAATTGGGGAAAATTTTGGGAAAATGGGGGATTTTTGAAATTCGAAGGACCAAAATGCAATTTTATGAAATTGGGGGTCAATTGGGCATGAAAATAATGTTGGAGGACCAATTGAGAAATTTTGGAATTTTTGGGGCAAAACTTGCCATTTTTGTAAAGGAAGGGCAAAATGGTAATTTTAGAAAATTTGGGGGACCAAATTGGAAATTTTAGGAAATTAAAACCCCTTTTTTGTGAAATTGAATAAATTGAGGTCCCAAGATAAAATTTAAAAGTTTCAGGACTCAATTTGAGGAAAAACCGACATTAGGGACTCAAAGTTAAAGAGAAATAACTTTAGGGACCTAATTGCAAATAATTAAAAAGTTTGGGAAATAACTTTAGAGACCTAATTGCAAATAATTAAAAAGTTTGGGTTATCTCATTTATTTGAAATGAATGAAGGTTGTTAAGCCGAGTAATGATGAACAAGGACATTCATATCGTGTAGGAACACAAAGTACCGGGAACGCCAGCAACGACAAGTTCACATGAATACAAAGAGCCGGTCTAGTGGAATTCATGACATTAACGGGTGAGTGGGAATTATATATCATACCCGGTTGGGGATGATAAGTGCCTTGGTATAAAAATTCACTATTTAGTGGTATTTTAATCATCACCACTTAGAGAAAGTGATGTAAAATTTATGCGTAAAAACTACTTACCGGTTGTAAGTAGATCATACTCGGTTGATATGATGAAACTTCCTCGAAGGAAGTTGAAAACCCGTTCATCGGTTATGAACAGAGATGTCCTTATACCGGTGGGTATAATGGACAATGAAAACTTATTTTGTCGGAAGTGTTCTCCCCTTACTGTGCCAATGCTTAAACTATTTGGGAGACCTTCTTGACGGGAGCTCGAATAGCCCTTATAGGTCGGGGGATAGGACCGACATGCTTAGTCAACTAGCGGTAATGCGACATGATAGGTCAATGGACTAGTCAAGTCAAACAACTGCGGGTTGAGTTGAGAGTCGGGGCCATTGGACCAATGGCTCCACAAATTATATGGCATAATGAGAAAATATTGTTTGTGCATGCACCATGAGTACGGGATTATCAAGACGCCCATGAGAGGTAGTGATGTGTCCTAAGGGCCCTGGACGACCCAGTGAGTATAAGGGCAGATCGTCGTTCTAAGTGTCTGTGCGAAATTTGGAGTAGCACCTAGTGCATGAGATCGGGGTGGGGACAGGATGAGGTCTCTATCCTCATATGGACACGAAGAAACAATTTCGGGATTGAGGGTCGGATGTCGCGTACATCCACTCATTCCCAGGGTAGATGTGGTCGTGCTTCTATCCAGGTGGTAGGTAAAGTCACTTCGAAGCCACTAGTGAGTTCAGTAGTCGTACTGACTTGTGAATGTGTGTAACCTTTATGATGAAGGATGTGTGTTGGGTGATGACACAACATGGTAAATAAGAAATGATGGGAAAACCTGAATTTTTAAATGAAGGAATTTTTGAAAAGAAAGAGTCTGGCACACTCCATATAAATATTTTTCTTAAAAGTTAAAAGTAGACCTTTGAAAAACTCATTCACTGAGTAGTCGTATTCACCCCCTCCCTTATATCCCTTCCAGGAACTCCTGTAAAGCTACCCTTAAAGACCATCGACTAAAATGCCTGTAAGATAGGTATGTAAAGTTTAAAATTTCATGCAGTTTTGATTATGCTATTCCAGGAAATGGTGCAGATTTAAAGGATACCTTACTCTTTGCAGTTTATAAAAAAGGGAAACCCTTTAATAAACCGAGAGAGTGGCGGGTTGATCATGGGGATCCGACCAAACCAGGTCGGGGCGTGACATTTCTTCAAAGCCTTATCATTTTTCAAATAATTTTGCATATCCCTCTATTTTTAATTTGTTTCTTCAGCATGAGTACATGATTGCCTTATGTAGATATTGTTTTTCATATTGTATTTAGTTTTACAAATTTTGAATCGAACACCTCAGAGTTAATTAACTCAACTCGTTCAATTAATTATGTAAAATTCGTTAAATTTTATTTCGATTCTCCTTACTTGATTTCCTCCATCAAGCAAACTCCTCTTGATACACATTAAAATTCAATTTAAGTAACAATTTCAAACCTCAATCTCTTAATCGCCTATCGATATTGATCTTCTTCCTTTTCAATTTTGGTATGTGTCTACCTTCTCGATTCCAATAAATTGTAACTTAATTATTCCAAAATTCGAGTATAACAATAGGGCTAAGACCCATGTTATTTTTCATAACAAGAAAGAAGCCTTAGTCATCCTTAATTGGAAGGAAAAAATAGGGTCGAGACCCATAAATTTTGTTATATGAAAAAGGGGGCTAAGTATCTCTTGTTTTACAATTGTTGTTCAAAAACATAAGTAGTGATGGAGCTCAATTAGAAAACTGAGCCCCCGAGAATTTATGGAAAATATGCATTTATAATGAATGAAGTTGTTTGAGAACATGAGTAGTAGGATAGGTCAGTTAGCAAATCGAACCCTCGAGAATTTATGGATAATATGCATTTTGATTGAATAAAGTTGTGCAAAAACATGAGTAGCAAGGTAGGTAATTAGCAAACTGAACCCTCATAAATCATAATAAATATGCATGTTGAATGTGTGTACTCTTGATCCAGTTCTTTAGATTTGTTTAATTTGGATGGATGCATTATTACGTCGATATGACACCTAGTACTAGAGGTGGTGTCAGCGTATAGAAGAGACTAGAAGTAGAGGTACAAAGGGGTATTAACAACTTCCAAATCTTTCCACGAACCCGTAGGGAGATGCATGGTGGGGTCTAGGTATGCGTGGTTGAAACGGTCACAAGTATAAAGGATGTTCGATAACATATTATTGACATCGCTATTAGTGGGACGGTCATCGTACGATGTGTCTTGAAAGTGCGGAAAATATTGCAAATACTCTTCATAACCTTGAGTTCTCATGTGTGAGGTCTCAATGGACACGACAATACATATGTTACTTTGATTTCAATATGTGTGTTGCTTGGTTGACGTAAGAAACTGGAATTGAGTTCCTCTATGAAAACCGATAAGTCTAAAGGTTAAAAGATGAAATTATCATCATGAAAATTTATAGGTAGTAAACTAATAGCCTTGAAAACCTATGTGTTATATATTTTGAGTAAAGATTGGGGTCATAAGTCATGTAGTAGTCTTATGTTGGTAAACTCATTCACTAAATTGTGAGATTACCCCCTTCCCAAAACCATTACAAGTGAACATAGGAGTTCATGGAAGCACAAGTTTGGAACATCACTCCATCTCTAGTGCGACTTGAGTTATGGATCTTTAAGTGCGTGCACAAATGTTTTATCATTTGTTCTATTTTTGAGAAATTTATATGTATTTTGGGCACACTATTCTATTGAAAGAAAAGTTTTAATTTCCATTGAAATTTATAATGGTTTTATTATGATCATTGGTCCTATTAATAATAGTTTGGCGAAGGTACCCACTATTATAGTGTTGGGGGAACGTGATGGGTTATCATTCAACCCCGACTTTGGAAATCATGTCGGGGCATGACAAGCATTACTTACAAGTACAAAAAAGGTTAGTGGATGTAATCGAGTATTCACTCTCAAATAAAATGATGAACAAATAGTTGAGATATATAAAGCAAGATTAATTGCAAAGGGCTGTAGTTAAACATATGAAATATATTATAATAAGACTTTTGCATCAGTAACTAATATGAGCATTGTAAGAATACTTATATCATGCATTGCTAACCTCAGATAGACATTACAACAGTTAGATGTAAAGAATACATTCTTCATGGAAATTTATAGGAAGAGGTGTATATGGAGATTATGTTTGTATTTGATATAATGATAATCAATGGGAAAGTATGTATATTGGAAAAACCTTTGTAAACACTCAAGCAACTATTGAGAGCATGGTTCAACAAATTTAGATAGACAGTAGTCAGAATGAGATATTATCTGTGTAACAAAGATCACATAGTTTTCTAACTACACAACCAATTGATTTGCTATTTTTTATATATGTGGACGACGTTATTATAACTAAGATAATAGTGATGAGATATTATTGTTGAAGCAACAATTGAGTAGAGAATTCATGTTGAAAAACTTGGGTCCCCCAAGTATTTTCTCGTTATTGATATTATTAAGTCTAAAACATACCTAGTACTTTATTAGAGAAAATATATGTTTGATCTACTTATGAAGGTAATAATATTGGGTTGTCGAATGCATTTGACTCCAATTGATCCAAATCATAAATTATGTGCTAACTGAGGTTATCCAATTAATAAAGAACAATACCAAAGAATTGTAAAATATTTTATCTATTTATGTCATACATGGTCAAACATCTCACATAAAACTAGTATTATGAGTCGATATATGTATGATCTCATAATAGAACATTAGGAGGCAAATATGCGAATATAGAGATATTTTAAGAGTAGCCCACGTAAATGATTTTGGTTCAAGTCTCGAGATCATATTAGGATGAGAGGGTTTTGTGATTCAAATTAGGTTAGTTGTGTAAATGATAGAAGATCTACTTTAAGTTATTATATGTTTGTTGGAAGTAATATTGTTTCATGGAAAAGTGAGAAGCAATATGTGGCTACATGATTATTAGTAGAAGCAAAGTATAAAATAGTGACTCAAAACATGTGTGAGATAATTTGGATAGAAAGTTTATTAATAGAGATTAACCTCTTTAAAAAAGAATTAATAAAGTTGTAATACGATAACAAGTTTGCTATTAATATTGTCAACAATCAAATTTAACATGATAGGACAAAAAATGTAAAGATGTATTATTTTTTTCATCAAATAGAAAATTGACATGAAAATAGTAGAGTTACACTATGAAAACTGAATAACAACTAATTAATTTTTAAGTAAAAGATTAAGTTATAAGTAGTGAGATAATATTTATAATAAGATGATAATGGAATATATTTACTATATCTAAGTGTAGAATATTAGAAAAATATAAATATATAATATAATTTTAATAAGTTAATATTATAATTTATTTAGTTATGGTAAAATTATAAATAATTTAGTTAAATTTTGATGTAATAAATTAATAAAGAAATAACTTTATCAACCATATATTATGTATGCCAAGGCACATTATAAGATAAAAAAAATAATGACCATGGGAGAACTACTAATTTAGTTGGACAACTCCTTTAATATTAAGTAATTGGTACTTAGTTCCTAAATTGTGTGAAGAGTTTTTAATATGTATTTGCAAGTGTCTTCTATGACTAATAATTAATAAGCCACATTGCTGGTCTTATAATTTGGGTTGTAGATCCTCTATATTACATATTGTTAATATGCAAACACATTTAGTCCCGGAGGCACAAATTGAGAACTTAGTAATGGTCTACCACATGTGATCTTTCTATGGCTACTCTACTAGACCTCAGACCTCTTTTTAGTGTAGTAACAAATCCTCTAGAATCCTATAGTACCACTACAATATCAAATGATTAGTTTGTACAGAGAAAACTCTAGTGGTGTGGTGTGGTTGTGTAATGGTTCTCCGAAATCCAAAGAGGAGATGAGTGATCTCACTCTCCGGTGACCGGTGAAGATGTCATTGTCTCCAATTCTTAACTCTGAATTTTTTTTCCTTTTAGATACTAACAGTAGAATGTGATATGGTCGTTCGAGATTATTCTTAGCTCATATTTCTCGATATAGTTCTTTATCTATTGAATATCAAATTTAATATTTGAACTTTTTTAGCTCTGTCTTGGTCTCTTTGTAAATCAATTGATGTTTCTACTAATGATAAACTAAGAGAATTGAGAGGAAGAGAACTGAAAGTTCTAGCGTTATTACACCCACCCGTAAATTGTCTCATGTATTATTGAAAGGGTTTGCAATATATTTTCCACAGTAAATTCTTCACAATAGGATCGTGCATACTATTTTTCTAGTAATAATTTATTACTGATAATTGATGTGTCTATTTTGAGTGGATAGGCACGGGTAGTTTTGTATTAGTCACTTCCTAGCCATTTGTAAGAGCATGTTGAAGGAGTTTGTCATATCAGAGTGTGAGATTGAGGTAAAATTTTCAACGGATAAATCTTCATTTCATATATATATATATATATATATATATATATATCTGAACTCTATTAGCTATCATTACTGGATGGTGCTGATTTATGTAGCTTTTGCCCTGTGATCAAAGAATTCACTCATCCTGTCTGCCCAAATGGGAATCAATTCTGTCCAAGTCTAAAGCCATCTTAACAGCCGTAAAGATCACAAAGAGCAAGAATGGATGCTATTAACATTCATTTGGATGGTAAGCAAATCATCTCAACTATTTTCCAATCTACCCCTTTGTCTTTCCAATTATTTCATTTTCAGATACTAAATTTCTGGTTGCTTTTTTAGTTTCTGATGTTGTACTTGGCTGCCTAGAGAGGCAAACACTTTAGCTCATACTCACTTCATTTGGTGAGAAGGTTTGATTCTACTGGCTTATTTTGTTTAAATTAACTTGTTATTGATGAAAAAACTAGGTAAAAATTAATGAAAATAATTTATATGGGTAAATGTTATTAAATAAATAGATGGATTAAAATTAGGGTTGATTACAAAAAAAATTTGGTTGTAATTATATTTGTCGTATAATTTTTATTTTCCAAAAGGGCATCAAATTTGGTCATATTTATGTTTATGGTTTAAATTTTATTTTATTGGCAAAACAGTACAAGTACTATTTTAGGTTGTAATAGCTATCCCTCCCATCAAACTTGCTATTTTTTTGTAAATATGATATCCCCAAAATTTTAAAATAAAATAATTTTAAAAATTGAAAATTGTTCAGAAGTTTCTTGTTTTTTTAAAAAAGAATATTACACCTATTTTCTTATAAGTGCAAAAGTTCATTTTATGTAAATATAATATGGTTTGAGTTTTTACTAAAAATAAAAAAAATTATATTTATAAAAATATATTTACTCAAACAGCCCTTCAAATTAATTAGTTAATTTATTTGAAAAAATAATTAGTTAATTTCAATTATTCTTGAAAAAAAAGTAGAAAATGGCGAATAAAATAAAAAATAAATATCATTACTTAACCCTTTTATTTATTTATACATCATCATTTTCATTTCATGGTTTAGGCAGTTTTGTCCAAGCTTGGATCTCTCCCTTTTGGACTGTCAATGGTGATTGTGGCCTCTGATTCAAAATCCCCTATACATTTCTACCACCCTCATTGGTAAGCAATCTCTTCTACTTCATCTTGCTTTCCTCTCTCTCTCCTCCTCAGAAGGAGCAAGCTCTACTGAATCTTGTAGTGCTTTTTAGAAGCACTCGCCTAGGGTTTCGTGCCTTGTCCTCTGGATCGGGCTCGGAACTCTGATGGGTGCATGAATATTGCGCTGAAGTCTGCACCGTTTCACCGACTGCTTCTACCCATTTGTGATCTGGGTCAATTTTGGTTTCAAATCAAGATTCTTGTTTGTTTTTTTCATTATTTTGACAGCCCAACGGTCAGATGCGGACGTATTCGATTTATGTTAGGAGAAATTTTGATCTGAGGACCACGGGCTCAGTTTCATTTGCACTGATCTTCGCTGATTATTTGTTGTGTATTTGAATTTCATTCTTCTTTCTTTCAAATCTTTATTTCTATTAAATTATGGTACCTGAAACCGCGAAAGCCTATTGCCTCTCGCATATCATGATTTTGGGATCTGCGGAAGGAATGAACTCGAGATTATAACGCTGTTGGTCTAATTCATGCAAAATATGCATTTTGCTGATGCAGATGTTGACATCATTCCTTTCCGTCAGTTCTTATTATTAGTGTTTCTTGGTCACTGTAGCATGTGCGTTTCCAGTAGCCTTCTAATTTTACTAACTCTTCCACAGATTATGTTTGGCTGGGTTAAACCTTAGAGATGATTGACGCAATCTTTGTTGTTTGGTAATGTTACCCTAAAGATTTTTAAAAATTATGATAATTGAGTTCAGCCTTATATTTTATCCATCTCTTCTAATTTCTTCTATAATTGGCCTGGGCTACTCCATTTGCAAAACTAATGAATTCGGTTGGGCAACAGGATATAATGTTCTTTGGGTGTACTGATATCAATGCTATCTGCCTTGATTCCTGGAATCAGAACTTCCATTTTTGTGACTTTATTTGAATACCATTTCTAAAATAGTATCTATAAACCAAGAAAGGAAATCATATTTCTCCTAATGGATTATGCAATGAGCCCGTACAGACTTCCATGTTTTACCATTTTTCTTACTTTGTGACAGGCTTTTGACAACATGGGGCTCTATCTTGCTGTTTTAAGGTCCAAACTGTTTTGAGCCTGGACTCTGATTTTCTCTCAGCTGATGATCAATGTTATAACCTGATAAGACATCAAACGAAGTCACAAGGCAAAAGTTTTTCAAACCAGTAACCCAGTACAATGGAGTGCAACAGGGATGATGCACTCCGTGCTAAAGAGATTGCGGAGAGAAAGTTCATGGAGAGAGATTATGCAGGTGCGAGAAGATTTGTCTTAAAGGCCCAAAATCTTTTTCCAGCACTTGATGGCCTTTCTGATATGCAGAGTACTCTTGACGTGTACATCTCTGCGGAGAATAAGATCTGTGGTGAGGCTGATTGGTATGGAATCCTTGGAGTGAATCTTTGGGATGATGATGAAGCCGTGAGGAAGCAATACAGGAAGCTTGCCCTGACATTACATCCTGATAAGAACAAGTCCCCTGGGGCTGAGGGGGCCTTTAAACTTGTTCTTGAAGCCTGGAATCTTTTGTCAGATAAGTCCAAAAGAATAGCCTATAACCAGAAGAGGAGCTCAAGGGTTGTTCAGCAGAGCAGTAATGGTTTCTACCCCAATAAGATGACCAAGAAGTCAGACACCAAGCGGGTTAATGTCTCCTCTGCTCCATCTCAACCTCATAAAAAAAATGATACCTTTTGGACTATATGCAACCAGTGCAAGACTCACTATGAGTACCTCCGAGTTTATCTCAATCATACTCTCCTTTGTCCCAACTGTAAGCAGGCTTTCTATGCTGCAGAGAAGGCCCCTCCATCACATGTATTTAGGCCATCAAACTCACATTCTAACCAGTCTCAGTGTAATTCCAAACGCGGAATTATTGACCAAACAAATGACAGTTCTTCTAGGCAGCATATGGTTAACTTCTCTTCTAGTGATCCTCAGGGACCAGGATATCTTCAGCACGACCCTTCAAAAAGGAGAAGAATGGAACACAATTTTCATCAAACATATAATCTTCGGACTGATAAAGTGGGAATGGGAGATGGAGGTTCTATTGAAAGGGAGAGATCCCCTGGAGGTTTGTACTACGGGTATAATAAGCCAAACAGTGAAAGAGAGCTTTCTTTTCTCGAAATTCGAAATATGTTATTGCGAATGGCACAAACGGAGATCAGAAAGAAACTTCTAGATTCAAGTTTAAGAATCAAGGAAAATGTGGGAGAAGAGAAGAAGGGGGATCATGCTATGCATCTGCCTTCCTCACCTGTGGTGATCAATGTCCCAGATTCTGATTTCCACAACTTTGACCTGGACCGTGCAGAGGAACATTTTGAAGTGGACCAAGTATGGGCTGCGTATGCTGATGGGGATGGAATGCCTCGATTCTATGCTAGGATTCAGAAGATCATCTCGCGGAAGCCTTTCAAGGTGCAGATCAGTTGGCTCAACTCAAGAAGCACTGCTGAATTCAGCTCTCAAGACTGGATAGGATCTGGTTTCACAAAGACTTGTGGGGATTTCAGAACTGGACGAATTGAGATAAACCGAAGCTTTAATTCATTTTCTCACAGGGTTGCATGGATGAGAGGCCCGAGAGGAGCTATTCGAATATTTCCCAGAAAGAGTGAGGTCTGGGCCCTCTACAGGAACTGGAGCCCTGACTGGTCGGATCTCACACCCAAGGAAGTTGTGCACAAGTATGAGATGGTGGAGGTTCTTGAGGACTATGACGAGGAGCTGGGCATAATCACTGTGGCTTCTCTCATGAAGCTTTCTGGTTTTCGGGCTGTGTTCCGGAAGCACATGGATCCGAAGGAGGTGAGGAGGATCCCAAGGGAAGAGATGCTCCAGTTCTCTCACCAGGTCCCTGGCCACTTACTGACAGGCGAAGAGGCTCAACATGCTCCCAAGGGATGCTGGGAGCTGGACCCAGCTGCTATGCCTCAGGATCTCCTTAAGGTAATAACTGAAGTCCAGTCAGTGTCTGGTGTAGAGGTGAATAATGCTGGGAACTGAGATAGAAAGTGAAGGCCAACTGCCCAGGAGGCTGATATGCTTTATACAGTCCATTGTTTAGCTTATATACCAGTGAAGATTTAGAAAGTTAAAGATTCTCAGGGAGCATATGCTAATTATTGGAACCAAGTCATCTTTTCTTGTCTTTGTTGTCATAGCCTATTTGGTTTAGGTTCATTTTGTTGGGATTTTGCATGAAATAGTGAAGGCCGATCGGTTTCATATAGAAGCTGAGGGGAAAATAATGTAACCTCTTAATTCTTTTGGAGCATGACATTGCTGAAGGTCCGAATGTATTGTCCATTTCTCATTCCATGCAAAACTGTTCTGGCATTACCTCCTATTCTTTTGGATCACGACATTACTGAAGATCTGATTGAGCTATTTTCCTTTTCCTCTGGAATTTATTCCACGAAAATAGTGTCTCTGCGCGTTATCCATGAAGTAATTTGGTGAGCATTTTCTTTCACTCATTTGCATCTGTTCGTCTTGTTTGGGATGATGTGCAAGGAATGATGCAGAATGCAATCGCTGTGAACCGACCGAGTGTTTTATTGCCATTCTTTTGGAGTTTGGTAGTATGGGATGGAATTAACTGAATTGTAATGAAATTTGAAGTGTATTTTTATCATTGACATACCCAAAGTTGAAATACTTATTCCATGATATTAAGATAAGAGTTTATTAGAGTGTAATCATATTCACAAACTATTCTAGAATAATTAAGTAAAAATACTTTTGAAATATTATTCATATTCCCTTTTGTTCCTTACTCCCTACTAGTCGAGTATACATTTGGATATACACAGAAACCTTTGACATTCATGGCGATGGAGAGGAAAACTGTAATATGATGTGTACATATTCTCCTCAGCTCTGAACATTCACATGATATTAGGTATCATTATTTGGTATGGCTATAGGGTTTCTATCAGAATATACAACAGCTCTTTCATAAGAAGAGAAGATGTAGGAGGAATTCAAGGTATGGTGTTATGAAGACGAGAAGGCTTCTCACTTCTCAGACCATATACTGTCGCAGATGGCCCACCCGGGCAGGATGCTTGAGCTTCATGAGAGCCTTCACTTCATATTTCCGGACCATCTCCCGGGAGATGTTCAGGTTCCCGGCAATCTCTCCCAATGTCCGGTCTCCTTTTCCATCCAGCCCATATCTTTGCCGGACGACTAGGCTCTCCTTGGGCTTCAACGAGTCGAGCTGAAGAATGAATTTTTAGTGAACAAAGATATGCCTACAAACAGCATGGATGATCATAGAAATGGATGCGAAAGTTTTGGATTTACCACATCGTCGAGGGCTAGTCTGAGAAGAGCCGATTTCCTCCTATCGTCTCCTTCGACACCATCTACATCGGTAATGCGACTGATAAACTCTTCCTGTGTGACTGCATGCTTCGAGTTGAGAGACAAGACCGGCTTCGAAGCCCTCATGACCTCACGGTACCTTTCAGGAGAGATTCCGACCTTTTCTATTATCTCGTCCTCAGTTGGTAATCTGTTCAAATCGAACAACAACTGCAGTTTTGCTCTTCGGATCTCAACTCTTACCTGTAAGTGTGAGATGAAAACGGAATTCATCTAACCATTCCCACTAATACCACACAATGCAAAACTTTTGGCAGAGGGGAAGTGCTTACTGATTCCAAGCCGAATGAGACGCGAGTGAAGCTGGACAGGGTCATGGAACGGATGATGGCATGCCTGACCCAGAAAAGGCTGTAGGTAGAGAGCCGCAATTTCCTATTCGGTTCAAAGCGATCTATTGCCGTGATGAGTCCCTTCACTCCTGCTTGGCAAAGGTCTTGAAATTTTGGTCCGTTTGCGAAGTCTTGGAAATGCTTGTTGATGACGAACAAGACAAGTCGAAGATTGTGCTGCGAAGAAGATTGGCATAAGAAATCAAAACTCAGCGACAAGCAGAAGTTCTTTCTCAGAATCACAAGAGCAGCACTGTCTTGGTTTATGAAAGAGTAAGAGACATGGGCCCTTAAGATAATACCTTGATGAGTTTATTTCTCGCTGCACGTCCAGCCTCCAAGTGTTTTCGCACTTCAGTCACGGTCATTTTCATTGCATCAGCTAATTCACCTTCCGTAGGTTCTTTACCTAATCCAGCCCTCAAGTTCTGATTCACCTCTAAAAGAGCCTGTAGCAGAAATAATGATCAATGACAACCTTGTAAGATAACATGTGATTTGAACAATCTTTTCAAATCATGCACAAGGAAACAATCAAATTCAATCACCTGCATGGGCTGCATCAACTTGAATAACCAAACATGTTCTGTAGATGGGAGAACATGAGGTATCTTCATCTTCTTCCAGTCCAAGCTGACCAAATCGGTGGAAGCTGAATAGTCTCGGACAAGCCTTTCAATCTTCTTGTCGTTACTCTTGGCATTCTTCTCTTTTTGCACTGAAGCGACTACCTCATTGTTCTTGTTACGTTTCAATAAAATCCTCCTATCAAGACTCAGTCGATTTGGTTTCTTCCTCGGGCTCCGCACCACAATTTGATCGACGCCGTCTTCTTTCTTATCCACTTCAGTAGTCTTCTTTTTCCTCTTCTGGCCTCTTCTCTTGCCGACAGTTATGTCTTGATCATCATATCTCTTTGGGGTTGAATTCAGCTTGAATATATTCTCGAGTTTTGCAGCAGCATCATTGTAGTCCAATTCTACAGAGGATGAAGAAACTTCCTCAGCTAAGACATCCTTCCTTGTCAATGGTTTGCTCCTGTTTTGTACCTTTTTCTGAGGCTTCTGAGACTTCTCTGGTTGTGTCAGCAAATCTGTGCTATTGTTCTTATCTGTTCTGAAAGCTACTGTCAAGGGCATCTTCGACATGGATCTGCTAGTCGAAAATTTTGAATTAAAACCCATCAATGCTCTGGAAGTTGAGCTGGCGACTGAAAATACTGCCATGACAAAGCTGTCAAATGCTATGTATCAGTTGAAAAAGATGGTGGGCCTGTCTAGGAGGGAGCCCCTGCAAAAAATGGAAGATGTTGCAATATGATCTGCCAGCCATTGTTGGATATTATTGACCATCAAACGCGTAACAAGTCTTATTCCAAACACAGTAGCAAGCAAGTGCATATGATTCATTGCACTTTCGACTTGTTGATTGTAAGACCGAACAAAGATGAGAGAAACAAACTGGCACATCTGCTTCCTTGAAGCCTCGGCAGCATAGTGCAAAAAGGAGAAACAAGATCATATCCAGCCCACGCCAATTCGCCATAGCATCACCGACAATTAAACACAACAAGTTATGCTACCGACTTGAATAAATAAGGCGATCAGAAATCCGAAGCTATACACTTGCAAGAGTTGAGTATTCGTGAACATGTTACATAAAGAAGATCATAAAATGATCTGTGATCTCCCAATCATTTTATCACAACCAATGCAGATGAAAAGACTGCTCGACTAGTTCTACCAAAAAAATTAACTCATCCGATGGTAAATTGCAGAAATCTGGAGACTTATTATCAATCTAGATAGCGATAAAACAAATCAAGCAACCACAATTAAGAGAAACCGTACCTGGACGAACGAGCCCGATGGATTGTGGACTGATTCGTTTGGCTTACAGCTCAGATTCCGGCCGATGGTGAGAATTCGCGGTCTTGGGGAATGAGAATCTTCCGGATGCTTTTTCCACCTTTTAACAGGGAATCACGAATGCATAGAACTGCGTCATCCACATAAAAATTGTATCTCGGCTACTTCCAATGGTTCTAATTTCCAATGGTCAGGGGGCGTTCTAGTTCTAGATGGACGGTTCAGACCATGTATATACTTCATGGGAGAGAACGGCGCGGAATCGGAAATATCCTACGTGGCGGACGCTGGCTCGACGACAAGATATTTTCAACGAGTGTTTTATGGATTGGATTCTGACACGTGGCCTTGTCTGGTAGGGGACCGCAGGACCCACTGAGTGGTGGCACCTGCATCACTACGTAGCTTGAGCGGAGCCACATAAAAGAACGGCCACTCATATTTTTAGTAATATATTATGTTTGAATTCAGTACACAAAATAAAATTAACTGTTGTAAATTCTCAAGAATATAAATGAATTTAATTAAAAATATATAAATTAATATAATAATAATAATGATAATCTTATATATGTCATAATTATTTTATATTTTAAAATTTATTTGATTTAACTAATTGAGGAACTTAAAAAACTTTATATAAAACTCTCAAAATATAAAATATTTTCATTTATAAGATTTAAATTAAGTATACTTTGTATTTCTTGGGAATATGTGTAATATACGTGTAATACCCTATTTCCTAAAACATAAATTTTTGTTGGGATGAAATACAAATAAAGATTAAACTCACCTCTAATGTTGAACATAAGTAAGAAACTGATATAGGTTGTGAAACTGATTTTAGTTAGGATATCTGAGTTTGTGAAATTAATTTTAAACAAACTATGAAATTTTTTTATTGGGAATAAAAAATCAATTTGAATGAGAATGGAATAAAATCGGATCGAATTAATTCGATATAAGAATTTTTTAAATAGCTCTAAAAATAATTAAATGTGTTTATTGATACTAAAATCATGGATATGTGGTAAATATTTTTTAAAAATTTAACTGCATTAACAATGGATTAAATTGATGATAAATTAATAAAAAAATACTAAAATTGGTCAAATAAACTAAAATATCTCCCAAATTGTTTAACCATGGCACATAGTAAGAGAAGAGCACTTCCGATAAAATATATTTTTAGCTGTCCATCATACCAACCGAGTATGAGGACATTTTTGCTAATAACCAATAAACGGAGTTTCCACTTCCATTAAAAAAGTTTCATCATACCAATCGGGTATGATTTACTTACAACCGGTAAATAGTTTTTCCGCGTGATTTTCACATCACTACTCTTAAGTGTAATGCTTAAAATACTATTTAGGAGTGGTTTTTATTTTTAAGGTACTTATCATCCTAACCAGATACGATATAAAAATCTCACTCTCCCGTTAATGTAATTAATTTCTCTCGACCGGTTCTTTGTATTCACGTGAGCTTGTCCTTGCTGGCATTCTCAATAGTTCGTGTTCTTACATGATATGAACATCCTTGTTTATTATCCCTCGTCCTAATAGCCTTCATTCATTCCAAATGAATTAGAAAACTAATCTTTTCATTTATTTGTAATTAGGTCCATAAATTTATTTTTCTTTAACTTTAAGTCCCAAATGTCGGTTTTTCCTCAAATTGAGTCCTAAAACATTTAAAATTTACCTTGGGACCCCAATTTATTCAAATTTACAAAAAGGGGTTAAATTTTCCAAATTTCCAATTTGGTCCCCAACTTTTTCAAAATTATCATTTTGCCCATACTTTACAAAAATGATAAGTTTTACCCCCAAAATTCCAAAAATTGCACAATTGGTCCTCCAACATCTTTTTCATGCCCAATTGGCCCTTAATTTTATGAAATTGCACTTTAGTCCCTCGAATTTTTGAAATCCCCAAATTTCCCAAAATTTTTCCCCCAATTTGAACCTTCTAACTTTGCCAAATTTGATTTCATCAAATTGACCGAACAAATGAGTTTAATTGTTGAAATTGAAGTTAGATTGGATTTTCTACAACTTCATACTATTCAATTACACTTTGAATCACACGATTTGATGCCGGAATGAGCTCAAACGGAGCTTCGCCGAAAAACTAAACTTAGAGAGAGAAAGATTTGAAAGCTTATCGTTGGGGGCGCGACGGTCCGAGCTTTCGATCTGGGTAGATAGCTCTCATCATGTGGTTACTCCTAGGATCAAGAATTGTATCAATTGATGCCAAATTGAATGAGAATTTCCTCTCTCTAGCATTGATTAGAATTTATAGAGGGGAGCCAAATTAGATTACCTTTCAGCTCTAATTCAGTTGTAGGAAAGTTGTGGAGGTGTTGGGAGGGCTTGTTTTAGCCTAAGAAGGGCTCGAATTGGCCGATTTCAGCCCGACCAAAACAGGACAGCTTCGGTCCGCCGGAGCTGCTTCACTATTTGATCACACCGGCACTTTTCTGGTGACCCTTAGAGCAACTAAAGACTACAGGCGTGTAGCTTACTTCTCTCCAGTTCTAAAGAACCCAACCTCACCTTGTTTGGCTAAAAAAGGTGCCCAAGTCAGAGCTCTGGTTCGAGCTTCACCAAAAAATGGAGCAATTGAGAGAGAATGGAGTTTTCAGGTATGGAGAGGATGAATGAGGAGGGGCTCTTTATATAGAAAGCTCGTAGACTTCCTGACCATCTGATTGGCACCTTAATGGCGGTCATTCAATGCCTGAAACTCCCCGACCAGAGACTTTTTAGTTTCGCTGATGCTGCGCAATTTTCTGGCGAGTGAACAGTGCTGTCATCTGAATGAAGAAGACAACATTGTTCCGAACCGGACCGGACCGGTCCGAACCGGGTTTAAAGCTTAAACTGGCCGATTCACCCCCAATTTGACCGAATTTTTTAAATTTAAAAATTTTTAAATTAATCTAAATTTATTTTCTATCCAATGATGGCCTCAAATCTCAAATTTGAATTTTTTAAGCCCTAGAAAAATGAATTTATCATATGGTTCAATAGTGGTTCAAACCGGTCCAAACTGGTTCAATCCGGTTTGGATCTGGGTCTCCTTAACCTGTTTGGTTTTCATCTCCAATTCATTCTAAAGTCCTTTTTCTTAACTATTGTGACTCTTTAGGTCACTCGGGATCCATAAATTTCCCGGTTTGCCCTTTCTCTATCGGTTCCGGTGTTAAGCAAACACCAAAGGGACATCAAAGGAAATGGTTCCTAATGCAAGGTTGTTAATTAAGTTTTGGAGACAAAACTCCTAAAAAGAGGGGAGAGTTGTAAACCCCGCCCTTTTGAGTCAAGGAAAACCGAAAAAAGAACCGGTCAAACCGAGTGAGAAAACCGAACAGGTTCACAAACCCGATTATTAGGAAACGGACAATTTGGGAAATTTACAACTCACAAGTAACCCAAAGGGTTCATAAAACCTTAGAAAAAAAATTGGAAGAGAAAAACCAGACCGGTTAAGACGAACCAGATCCAACTGGATTGAACCAGTTTATGAACTAACTCTTGTTCTTTCAATTATCCCTTTTTACATCATTCACTTAAGGGATTTCTTTTCGTTTATAGTATTTACTCCCTCCATAGAGTTTATCATAACTAGACATACCTTACTTAAGGGTATATCCTTAGATTCACATCTTTCTTTGCTTAAAGCAACATTTTTCCCTTTGAGATCCTGTACTCAGAATTGGGAGTTCCAAGATACCTAACCATTCTCGTGTCTAGTTAACCTCTTGGTCGTTGAAACCCTTAGCTCGATGTCCTTTAGAGCATTACATACCTGTTTTCACGGGTTTCCTTGTTATCACCTTTTCATCTTATTTCGACTCTTCCTTCATTTGTTGTTCATTACAATTTCAGTCCAAATTTTATGTTTTACCTTGTCATACTTACTAACCGACTCTTCCTTATTTTGAGTTATGTTTTCCTCAGGACTGTTGGGTTTACATGCCTCCTTACAGCATGACATTTTCTAGATCTTGTCTCTATGTCCATTAGATTTCCAAAACACCTCCTTTAGGGTTATTCCCAACTTTCCAATCTCTTAGGGATTGTATAACTTTATCCCTCTTTTCTTTTGGTAATATTCCTCAACTACATTCATCGTTATCCAATCAACTTACAAAACTGTGTTGGTTCTCCTTACCCACTCGTCCTTTCTCAACTTTCTTATTGAGTCTTTCCGGTTCGAATGATTTGGTTTCCCAATAATTTACTAACAAGCTAGGATTCTTTCCTTCTTAAGTCCTTGGCATTCTTTATACAAGGATTTTTCCTTATTCCTTAATCCACTTTTACTTATTCGTAATTATTTCATGATTCTTCATTCTAAAATAATCACTTTCGATCTATGTGTCGATTCCTTTGCTTGGGAATGTTCCCTTCTCCCGGTTTCATTCTACTACTTTATCCCTCACAATAGAGATTTCCATCTTAGGAGCTACATGCTCAACCTTCTTATCATTCCTTGTAGGGTTCTTTCTCCCTTTCTTTGCACCCCTATCTATGTTAGGGCATTTGTCCGCTTTGGATCCTTCTCTATCCACAACTTCTGTTTCATCCCTTATTCCTTACTTGAGATACTTCCGATTATCGGTTTTATTCCGTGCATTCCACACTATGCTTAGCCGTCCACTCTTTAAGCTTCATATGCGTGTGTGGACTATGACCTGTCTTACCAATTGTGGTTATTCCTCCTTAACCACATCTTATTTGGAGGGCTTACTTTCCTAACATTTCTCGGACGTTCTTTCCTTCATTACCTTATTATGGATAGTCCACTCATTCTTACTTGTCACAACATCTACTATTCACCTTGTCTAATTCACTTGAGACAGTTGTCTCTTGAGTCTTCTTGTCCTTAATGACCCTTCCATTGCCCTTTTTAGGGTGTATTCCTTACTACTTCCCTTTCCTCCTTAGGGCATCGTTCATTCTCCTTGATTATCTTGTTGTTATAGTTTGCTTACTTCTGCTATGTTGGTCTAAAACTCCAATTTAACTTCTCTGCTTTTTCCAAAGGAAGTTGTACTTGCAATCTTAAGACATCCCATTTGTTGTCAAATGCTCGGCTTGTCTTCTCTTGTGGATGCACTCCCTTCTTTGCTTCTAAATTGTTGGAAATTTTTTCTTTAAGGGAGAATTCTCTTCAGCTACCTTTTGTTCTATTTGTGGTTTTATTGAGGTCCTACCTTTAGCCCCTTTTCCCCCCTACCACTACGCTAAGATCTTGAAGAGCTTCCTCTTATCTGTGGTCGAAATTACGAGTTGGAGTCATGTTTCTTGGGATGATATCATTTTGGATTTCCTATAGTTGTGAGGGCATCATTCTTGGAAAGTATTGTTCTAAATCCTAGTGGTGTGGGACAGTCCTTCACTTCATATACCTTGTAATAGATTATTTCCTTGCCTAGTTGTTACTCCAAGAGTTCTTCTAGACTCCTTACCATGACAGTTTTCTTGTCATGCCTTCTTTGCCTAATAATCTCCTTGATTCATTCCTTTATCCTTGATCTCCGTGGTGTCTAGGGAATCATGGTTTTGTTTGGTTACTTTTCTTGGGGCCATATTCCTAGCAAGATTACATCCTTTGAGAGAGAGGGTTTGTGAGTACTTCATTAATAGAGGAGTACAATATGTTTGAGGGGGGGGGGTAGCCTTATTATAGAAAGTGGTCACAAAATAAATAGGGAGCTAAGGGATTCTTGATAAGCATCCTCCTAGGTAAGGTTATACGCCCTTTGCTGGCGTTTATGGCTTCATGCTTGGCTTCCTTCGTACTTAGAGTTATGACCTCAATAGGTCCAAGCACCATCCTCCTGGATACTTCCCCATTTGGTCTTTTGAGACTTCTACCATGCCACAGGCATTGGAAAGCTTCTAGGGTTGTCTTCCTACAAGGACAAGGTATTGAGTAAAGTCATTCCTAGTTTTCTTGGTTGCTCTCCTGGGAGACATCTAAAAATTTTAAGATCAATCCTATTAGTTATTATATTTTATAGTCTTGATTATGTATTCGAGGAAATAGGCTCTGATACCACTCAAGTTGTCACGCCCTGACCTGGTTTGGTCGGATCCTGGTGATCAACCCGCCACTCTCTCGGTTTACTAAGGGTTGCCCCTTGTTCATAAACTATGAAGAGTAAGGCGTATTTTAAACCTGCACCTTTCCTGGAATAACATAAATAAAAACTGCAAATAATTTTAAACTGATCATACCTGTATTATAGGTGTATTAGCGAGTGGTCTTTTGGGGTAAGCTTTCTGGGGTAACCTAAAAGGGATATAAGGGAGGGGTGAGTACAATGACTCAGTGAATGGGTTTTCAAATTTTATCTTTTAGAAAAAATGTTTGATTTGGAATATGCTAGACTCCATATTCTCTTTCAAAAAAAACTTTTCATTTCAAATTCTAGTTTTTATCACCATTTCTTATTAACCATGGTGTGTCATCACCTAACACACATCCTTCATCATGAAGATAAAACACACAATCGCAGGCCAGCTCATCCACTGAACCCACTTGTGGCGTCAGAGCGACTTTACAAGCCACCTAGATAGAAGCACATCCACTTCTACCCTAAGAATGAGTTGATATTTGTGACATTTGACCCTTAATCCCATAACAATTTCTCTGTGTCCGTATGAGGACAAAGACCTCATCCTGATCCCACCCTGGTCTCATGTGCTTAAAGCTACGTCGAGCTTCGCAAGGCTTCTGGTACGACTAACTGCCATTATATCCACCAGGTCGTCCAAGGCCCTAGGACGCATCACTACCCCTCTTAGGCGTTTTAAAGGTCATGCAAACATAGTGCATGCACAATCAACATTTTTCACATGATGCCATAAAATCTGTGTGCCATAGGTCCAACGGCCCTAACCCTCAAATCGACCTGCAGCTGTTTGTCTTGACTAGTTCAGAGACCTGTCATATTGCACTACCGCTAGTCGACTGAGTATGTTGGTCATGTCTTGGTACCATGGCCAAAAAATTCATTTATTTATGTTTTCATGACATATAAATAATGTTTGTTTACGGGCTCCCGCTCGTGCCAACTGGCCTAGGGCCCACTGTTCGAGATTTTCAAAATTAGGCATAATAACCCCCAAGTTCCAAAACTGAGGCCTCTGGCCTAACAAAGCTATTTAAGCTCCCATCAAGAAGGTCTCCCAAATTGTTTAAGCAGTGGCACACAGTCAGGGGAGAAAAATTCCAAAAAAATATATTTTCATCTATCCATCATACCAATAGAGTATGAGGACATCTCTGCTCATAACCGATGAATGGGTTTTCCACTTCCTTCGTGGAAGTTTCATCATACCAACTGGGTATGATCTACTTACAACCAGTAAGTAATTTTTACGCATGATTTTCACATCACTCCTCTTAGGTGTGATGTTTAAAATACCACTTAGCAGTGATTTTTATTTTCATGGTACTTATCATCCCAACTAGGTATGATATAAAAATCACACTCACCTGTTAATGCATTGAATTCCTCTTGACTGGTTCTTTATATTCACATGAGCTTGTCCTTGCTGGTGTTCCCGGTACTTCATGTTCCTACACGATATGAACATCATTGCTCATTATCCCTTGACAGCCTTGATTCATTCCAAATGAATGAGAAAACTAAACTTTTTTATTTATTTGCAATTAGGTCCCTAAAGTTTTTTTCTTTAACTCTAAGTCCCAAATGCCAATTTTTCCTCAAATTGACTCCCAAAAATTTTAAAATTCACCTTGGGACCTCAATGTATTCAAATTCACAAAAAGGTGTTAAATTTCCTAAATTTTCAATTTGGTCTCCAACTTTTCCAAAATTACCATTTTGCCCCTACTTTACAAAAATAGTAAGTTTTGCCCCAAAATTCCAAAAATTGCTCAATTGGTCCTCCAACATTTTTATCATGCCCAATTAGCCCTCAATTTTATGAAATTGCACTTTAGTCCCTCGAATTTTTGAAATTCCTAAATTTCCCCCAATTTTTCTCCAATTTCAACATTCTAACTCTGCCGAATTTGATTTCATCAAATTGACTGATCAAATGAGTTTAATTATTGAAATTAAAGTTAGATTGGAGTCCCTACAACTTCATATGATTCAATTGCACTTTGAATCGCACAATTTGAAAGAACCCGACCTTGCATTATTTGGCTTAGAAAAGTGCCCAAGACGGAGCTCTCATTCAAGCTTCACCGAAAAATGGAGCAATTGAGAGATAATGGAGTTTTCAGTTGTAGAGAGGACGAATGAGGAAGGACTCTTTAAATAGGAAGCTTGGAGACTTCTTGGCAGTCCGATTGGCACCTTAATGGTAGCCATTCATTGCCTGAAAGTCCTTGGCTGGAGACTTTTCAGCTTTTCCGGTGCTACGCGATTTTCTGGCGAGTGAATAGTGCTATCATATGAAGGAAGAAAATGACACTGTTCCGAACCGGATCGGACCGGTATGAAGCAGGTTCAAAGTTTAAATCGGCCGATTCACCCCCAATTCGATTGAAATTTTCAAATCTAAATATTTCTAAATTCATATAAATTCATTTTCTATCCAATGTTGGCCTCAAATCTCAAATTTGAATTTTAAAGCCATCTAGAAAAATGAATTTAGCATCCGGTTCAATATTTGTCCAAACCGGACCAAATGGGTTCAATTCGGTTCGAATCCAGTTCACTTGAACCGATTTGGTTTTCATCTACAATCCATCCTAAAGTCTTTTTTCTTGACTTTTGTGACTCTTTAGGTCACTCGAGTTCCATAAATTTCCCGGTTTACCCTTTCTCTATCAGTTCTGATTCATGAACCGACTCGGTTCATAAACTAGTTCAATCCAGTTGGATTCGGTTCATCTGAAGCGGTCTGTTTTTTCTCTTCCAATTTGTCCTAAGGTTCTGTTCCAAGGTTTTATGAACCCTTTTGGTCAATTGGGAGTTGTAAATTTCCCAAATTACCCATTTCCTGATAATCGAGTTTGTGAACCCGTTCGGTTTTCTCACTCGGTTTGACCGGTTCTTTTCCCGGTTTTCCTTAACTCAAAAGTGTGGGGTTTACACTGGGAATGAGTGGATGTACGCGACATCCGACCCTCAAACCTGAAAAGAACTTCATCTCCGTATGAGGACGGAGACCTCATCTCGACCCTACCCCGATCTCATGCGTATAAAGCTACGTTGACCTTCTCTGACTACTGGCACGACAAACTGCTCTTATCTCCACCATGTCATCGAGTAGCCCCTAGAACGCATCACTACCCCTCTTAGGAGTCTTGATGGTCCCGAACCTCAGTGCATGCACAAAATAATATTTTTTTTCCTCATAAGCCATTTAATCTTTGGTGCCACTGGTCTAATGGCCCCGACCCTCAACTCGACCTACAGCTATTTGTCTCAACTAGTCCGTCGACTTCTCTTGTCGCACTGCCACCAGTCCATCAAGTATGTTGGTCCTGTCTTGGTACCATGACCAAATCACATCATTCATTAAAGTTTTCATGGCTTAACATCATGTTTGTTTATGAGCTCCTGCCCGTGCTAACTGGCCATATGCCCACTTTATGAGATTTTTAAAATCGGGCATTTTAGCCCTCAAGTTCCAAAACCGAGGCCGTCAGCCTATCTGAGCTATTCGAGCTCTTGTCCATAAGGCCACCCAAAATGTTTAAACATTGGCACACAATGAGGGGAGAGCACTTCTAACAAAATAACTTTTCAACAGTGTATCATACCAACCAAGTGTGAGGACATCTCCGCTCATAACCGATAAGCGGGTTTTCTACTTCCTTTCAGGATGTTCATCATACTAATCGGATATGATCTACTTACAACCATTAAGTAGTTTTTCTGTGTTTTTCTCATAACACCCCCTCCAGGTGTAATATTAAAATTCCACATAATAGTCGGTTTTATGTTCCGAGGTAGTCATCATCCCAACCGGGTATGATGTGAAAATTTCCACTCACCCGATAGTGCAATGAATTCCTCTTATGCGGCTCCTCACCTCACGCGAGCTTATCCTTGATGGCGTTCCTGGTACTTCGTGTTCCTACAAGATATGAACATCCTTGTTCATTAACATTTGTCCTAATAGCCTTCATTCATCACGAATGAATTAATTGCCCAAACTTTTATGTATTTGCATTTAGGTCCCTAAAGTTCTTTTCTTTTAACTCTAGGTCCCTAATGCCAATTTTCTCTAAATTGAGTATTGAAACTTTCAAATTTTCTCTTTCGGTACTCAATTTATTCAATATCCCAAAAAGGGTTAAAGTTTCCCAAATTTCAAATTTGGTCCCAAACTTTTCAAAACTTACCATTTTGCCCCTACATTACAAAAATGGCAATTTGACTAAAAAACTCCAAAAAATGACCAATATTTTTCAACATCTTTTTCATTGCCAATTGGCCCTCAATTTTAGGAAATTATACTTTGGTCCCTCAATTTTTCCAAATTCCCAAATTTCCCTAAAATTTTTTCCTAATTTACCCCTTTCAAACTGGTCGAATTTGATTTCATCAAATTGACCAATCAATTGAGGTTAATTGTTGAAATTAAAGTAAAATTGAGTTCTTACACTTCCATATGATTCAATGGAACTTTGAATCACGTCATTTGGATTCGAATTGAGCTCAAACGGAGCTTCGTCGAAAAATTGGACTTAAAGAGAGAAAGCTTCAAAAGGTTACCGTCGGGGGTGCGGTGGTCCAAGATTTCGATTTAGGCAGATAGCTCTCATTCTAAGGTTACTCATAGGATCAATAATCGCATCAATTCATGCCTAATTGAGGGAGGATTTGGTTAGTGAAGTTTTGCCGGTTCTCTCTCTAACCCTAATTGGAAATTAAAAAGGGCAGCCAAATTAGCTTATCTTTCTGCTCTAATTCAGTCGTTTGAATGCCGTGGAAGTGTTGGGAGAGCTTGGTTTGGCCTGTGAAGGGCTCAAATTGGCCATTTTTATCTCGATCGAAATAGGGCAGCTTCGGTCCGTCGGAGCTGCTTCAATATTCGATCACATCGGCATTTTTTCGGCGATCCTCGGAGCAAATGGAGACTACCATTGGGTAGCTGACTTCTCTCCAAATCTAAAGAACTCAACCTCGCCTTATTTGGCTCTAAAAAATGCCCAAGTCAGAGCTTTGGTTCAAGCTTCACCAAAAAATGGAGCAATAGGGAGAGAGAGGAGTTTTCACGTGTGAGGAGGATGAATGAGGGGGAGCTTTTTATATAAGAAGATCAGGGACTTCTTGGCCATCCGATTGGTGCTTTATGGCAGTCATTCATTGCCTAAAACTCCCTAGATGGAGACTTTTCATTTTCATCGGTGCTGCTTGATTTTCCGGCGAGTGAACAGTGCTGTCATCTGAAGGAAGAAGATGACAATATTTCGAACCGAGTTCAATTCTTAAACCGGTCAGTTCAAGCCCGATTAGATCGAGTTTTTCAAAATTAATAATTTATAAATTTTTCTAAATTCATTCTCTATCGATGGTGGCTTCAATTCTCCAATTTGAATTTTCTAAGCTACCCTTAAAAATGAATTTAGAAACCAGTTCAATAGTGGTTCAAATCGGTTCAATCCGGTATAGGTCTGGTTTACTTGAACCGGTTTGGTTTTTACCTCCAATTCATCTAAAAGTCCTTTCTCATGACTTTTTTGACTCTTTAGATCACTTGAGATTTATAAATTTCCCAATTTGCCCTTTCTCTTTCGGTTGTTAAACCAACTCGGTTTTCTCACCCGAGTTGACCGGTTCTTTCCCCAGTTTTTTTTACCTTTAAAGGACGGGGTTTATAGTCATGGCCGAATAACTGCCTCTCATTGGCTCATACCCTATACACATGCAACTTAATCCCACCATCTCCTTATCGTAGTAGTGTACTAAGACGGTACCCGTATATCATCTAGGTGTCCCGGGAAAACATGAAATATTATCTAATTTATCCCTGATTTCCTTTCCATTTCCCCTCGGGCAACAACACAACCTCTTAGGCATCCATCCATCACTCCACTCTCCCATACCGTATTCACAAAATAAATAGCATGACCCATGGTCATAATCGTGGCATGCATGGCCATTCTCATAATGGTGCTATAGGCATTCTGTTACCTGGAGCTCTACACACTCATGCCCGACTTTCTCCATCATTACACACACAATCAATCATGCATCAACGTGCTAAACATGGATAAATATGGGAGCTCCAACCCTCACTGGTCATCTCCCCTCAATTACGTGCACACAAACTTCGGGAGCCCGACCCATAATGAGATTGCTTTCCCTATCAAGCAACTTAACCATCTGACCTTAGAAACGGGTCTCATGGCATAATCCTTGACCTAATCTGTCACGCCCTAACCTAGTTTGGTCAGATCCTGGTGATCAACCCACCTCTCCTTTGGTTCAAGAGGGGTTTCCCCCTTCCTTAAATCAAGAGGATCAAGGAAAAATTTCAACCGTGATCCCTGGAATAATATACTTGACAGAGGGTAGATCTTGATGTTATCTATAGTCATTTTTCTTTACTCTTGAAAATGGATAGAAAGGGAGGGGTGAGTTTTTACAACTCAGTGAATGTGTGAAAAAAAACGAGTTTCTATAAAATATTTTTAATTGAAGTGTGCCAGACTCCTTATTTCATTTAAGATCATTTCTTCCTTAAATTCTCGGTTATTCAATAATCAATTTCTTCATTATCCACAATTGGTGTGTTTAATAATCAACACACACCCTTCATCATGAAGGGATCACACATTCGCAAGGCAGCACGTCCAATGCACCCACTTGTGGCGTTGGAGCGACTTCACCAACCACCTAGATAGAAGCCCGTCCACTTCTACCTTGGGAATGAGTGAATGTTCGTGACTTTCGACCCTCAAACCCGAAATTAACTCTATGTTCGTATGAGGATAGAGACCTCATCCCAACCCCACCCCAGTCTCATGCGCAAACTGCTGGCATGACAAACTCGAAATTAACTATGTGTTCGTAGGGAAGCTATGTCGAGCTTCCCTAATTGCTGGCATGACAAACTGCCCTTATCTCTACCATGTCATCCAGTAGCTCCTAGTACGTATCACTACCCCCTCTTGGGCATTTTGATGGTCCCAAACCTCAAATGGATGCACAAACAAAGTTTTCCATAAAGCCATTTGTCATGCCCCAACCCGGTTTGGTCGGATCCCCGTGAGCAACCCGCCACTCTTCCCGGTTTACTAAGGGTTTCCCCTCTATTAAACCTAGGAGGAGTAAAGCGTCCTTTGAACATGCACCTTTTTCCTCAAATGACATAAATCAAAACTGCATAGTATGTTGAAATTGAGTTTCTCCATGTTCATACAATTCTATAGAACTTTGAATCGCAAGTTTTAACATCGAAACGAGCTCAAACGGAGCTTCACCAGAAAACAAACTATAGAGAGAGAAAGCTTCGATTGCTCACCGGTGGGCAAACGGTCTGAGCTTTCTATCAGGGCAGATAACTCTACTCCAGAGATTGTTTCTAGGATCAAGAATGAAATCAATTGATGTTGAATTGGATTAGAATTTCATCATTGAAATTCGGCCGACTCTCTCTAGCACCGATAAAAAACTACAAAGGAGAGCTGAATTGGCTTACCTTTCGGTCCTAATTCGGTCGTGGAAGGACTAAAGAGGTGTCGGGAGGCTTGGTTTGGCCAGAGAAGGGCTCGAATTGGCCGATTTCAACTCAGCCAAAACAGGGCAGCTTCGGTCCGCTAGAGCTGCTTCACTATTCGTTCATGCCGGCACTTCTTTGGCGACTCTTGGAACGAATGGATGCCACCACTGTGTACCTGACTTCTCCTCAGTTCTAAGAAACCCGACCTCGCCTTCTTTGGCTAAAAAATGACCCTATATTGGAGCGCTGGTTTGAGCTTCACCGGAAAACTGAGCAACTGAGAGAGAGTGAGCTTTTCAGGTGTAGAGAGGATGAATTGGGAGGTGGTCTTTATATAGAAGCTCAAGGACTTCTTAGCCGTCCGATTAATACCTTTATGACAAGCATTGATGGTCAGAAACGTATTGAACAGAGACGTTTCCTCTTCGCCGGTGCTGCTTTAATTTTTTGGCGAGTGAATAGTGCTGTCATCTGATGGAAGAAGACGACACTGTTCCGAATCAGACCAGACCGGCATGAAACAAGTTCGAAGCTTAAATTGGCCGGTTCACCCCTCATTCAATCAATTTTTTCAAATCTAAAAATTTCTAAATTCATCTAAATTCATTTTCTATCTAATGGTGGCCTCAAATCTCAAATTTGAATTATTTAAGCCACCTAGAAAAATGAATTTAGGGTTCGGTTCAATAGTGGTTCAAACCGGTCCAAATCGGTTCACCTGAACTGGTTTGGTTTTCATCCCCAATTCCTTCACAAGTCTATTTTCGTGTCTTTTGTGACTCCTTAGATCACTTAGGGTTCATAATTTCCCTGGTTTACTATCTCTCTACCGATTATGTTTCTTAAATCGGTTCTATCCTGTTCGGACCCATTTCTCTTGAACCGATCAGGTTTTTCTTCCCCATTTCATCCTAAGGTTCTTTTCCAAGATTTTTGAACCATTTGAGTCACATGGAAGTTGTAAATCATCAATTTGCCTCATTTCCTAATAATCAAGCTTGTAGCCCGTTTCGGTTTCAAGATTCAAAACTGACCGGTTCTTTCCCCGGTTTTTGCATTATCAAAGGACGGGGTTTACACCATTTATCTTTGGTGCCATTGGTTCAATGGTCCAGACCCTCAACTTGACCTACAACTGTTTGTCTAGACCGGTCTGTTGACTTGGTCTTATCGCACTACCACCAGTCCATCGAGTATGTTGGTCCTGTCCTAGTACCATGGCCAAATCATATAACTCATTCATTAAGAATTTTCATGGCTTAACACCATGTTTTTTTACGAGCTCCTGCTTGTGCCAACTAGCCTTGGGCCTACTGTACATAATTTTCCAAAATCGGGCATTTTAGCTCCCAAGATCCAAAATTGAGGCCTCTCGCCTATCTGAGGTATTCCAGCTCTCGTCAAGAAGGTCTCCCAAAAGTTTTAAGCATTGACACACAGTTTGGGGAGAACACTTCTAACAAAATAACTTTTCAACTCATCCATCACACCAATCGGGTGTGTGACATCTCCACTTACAACCAGTAAGTGGGTTTTCTACTTCCTTCGAGTAAGTTAATCATACCAACCGTGTATGATCTACTTACAACTATTAAGTAGTTTTTCCGTGTAATTCTCATATCATCCAACCATGTGTGATGTTAAAATTCTACATAAGTGTGATTTTTTATTTTTGAAATACTCATCATCCCAACTGGGTATGATATGAATAATCCCACTCACCCGATATTTGTAGTGTATTTCCTCTTAATCGGCCTTTTGCCTCCATGTGAGCCTATCCTTGTTGGTATTCCTAGTTCTTCATTTTCCTACATGATTTGAACATCATTGTTCATTAACATTTTGCCTAATAGCTTTCATTTCTCATAAATGAACAAAATGCCCAAAATTTTTAATTATTTGCATTTAGGTCCTTTAAGTTCTTTTTCCTTAACTTTAGATCCCTAATGCTAATTTCCCGCAAATTGAGTCTCGAAACTTCTAAAATCCACTTTGGGTCCTCAATTTATTCAAAATCACAAAAAGGGGTTCAAGTTTCCCAAATTTCCAATTTGGTCCCCAACTTTTCAAAAATTACCATTTTGCCCCTACTTTACAAAAATGGCAATTTCACCCCAATAAATTTAAAAAATCATCTAATTGGTCCTCCAATATCCTTTTCATGGCCAATTGGCCCTCAATTTTGGGAAATTGCACTTTGGTATTTCAATTTTACGACATCCCCAATTTCCCCCAAAATTTTCCCCTAATTCCCCCTTTCAAACTAGCCGAATTTTATTTCATCAAATTGACCCTTTAATCAAGGTTAATTATTGTAATTGAGGGTAAATTTGAGTTCTTACACATCCACATGGTTCAATTGAGATTTGAATCGCAGGATTTGAATCCGGAATGAGCGCAAACGAAGCTTAACCGGAAAACTAAACTTAGAGAGAGAAAGCTTACCATTGGAGGTGCGGCGGTCTAAGCTTTCGATCGGGGCAGGTAGCTCTCATTCTAAGGTTACTTCTAGGATCAAGAATTACAACAATTCATATTTAATTGAGGGAGAATTTGGTCAGTGAATTTTCTTTAGTTCTCTCTCTAAAACTGATAAAAAATTATAGAGTGGAGCTAAATTGGCTTACCTTTCTGCTCTAATTCTGTTGTATGAGGGCTGAGGGAGTATTGGGAGAGCTTGGTTTGGCTTGTGGAGGGCTCAATTTGGCCACTTTCAACTCCGCTGAAATAGGGCAGCTTTGGTCTGATGGAGTTGCTTCACTCTTTTATTATTCTGGTGCTTCTCTAGCGATCCTCGGATCGAATGGTGACCACCGTCGGGTAGCTGACTTCTCCCCAAGTCTAAGGAACCCGACCTCATCTTCTTTGGCTCAGAAAAACCCCTATGTCAGAGCTCTAGTTCGAGCTTTGTAGAAAAACTAAGTAGCTGAGAGAGAGTGAAATTTTCAGGTATGAGGAGGATGAATGGAGAGAGGCTCTTTATATAGGGAGCTCAAGGACTATCCGACCGTCTGTTTGGCACCTTAATGACATTCATTGATGGCCTAAAATGGCCTGAATGAAAATGTTTTTTTTTTCACTAGCATTGATCATTGTTCCGATGAGTGAATAGTGTTGTCATCTGAAGGAGGAAGACTACACTGTTACGAACCAGACCGAACCGGTCTGAATCGAGTTCAATGCTTAAATTGGTCGGTTCAAGACCGATTTAACCGAGATTTTCAAAATTAAAAATTTCTAAATTCATCTAAACTTATTCTCTATCCAATGATGGCTTAAATTCTCCAATTTGAATAATTTAGGCCACCTAGAAAAATGAATTTAGCATCTGGTTAAATGATGGTTTAAACCGGTCCAAATTGGTTAAATCTGGTTCATATCTGGTTCACCTGAACTGGTCTAGTTTTCTCTCCCAAATTGTCCTAAAGTCCCTTTTCAAGGTTTTTATGACTCTTTAGGTCACTCGGGAGTTGTAAATTTCCCACTTTGCCTGTTCTCTAGTGGTTGGGGTTCGTGAACCTGTTCGATTTTCTAACTCGGGTTGATTGGTTCTTTCACGATTTTCCTTAACTCCAAAGGATGGGTTTACGACTCTTCCATCCTTTTAGAAGTTTTGTCCCCAAAACTTATTTAACATCCTTCACACTGGAAATAACTTCCCTTGATATCAACTTGTAGTTTATTGACTTACAACCATTTCGGTTATTTCCACTTAGCCCCTTTATAATACACACTTAAAAATTTTCTTTTCCTTCCCATTACTTACTCATTCCATGGAGCTTACTTTAGCTAATCATTCCTTACTTGAAAACTTAAGGTTATATCCTTAAATTCACATCCCTCTTTCCTTAAAGCATAATTCTTTCTCTTGAGGTTTTTTACTAATGATTTTAGGATTGGGAGTTCCAAGATACCTGATCATTCCTGTGTGTAGTCACTTTGTCGTTAAAATCCTTAGTTCGGGGTCCTCTCGAGCACTACCTACTCACTTCATAGATATCAATGTTAACTTCTTTTATCCAATTTTGACCCTTCTTATATCCTTAGTTTTTGTGGCGTTCTTTTCTCAATGAGTTTCTTTTCTTTTAGTCAACTCTTATTCTCTCATGATCGCTTCAAAATTCTTATAAGAGTTAATCTCCTTTGGTCTTAAGTGTCGATTTCTTATTTGTGATAGCTCCCTTATTTTGGTTTTGCTCTCTACCATGTCTCTTACAGTAGAGACGTTCACCTTAGAAACTACATGTTCAACCTTCTTATCATTTCTTTGAAGATTTCATTCCTTCCTTTCTTCATACCCCTTCTTATAATAGGGTATTTGTCCTTTTGAATCCTTATCTAACTAAAATTTTAGTCTCTTCCCTTACACTTTACCCGAGACATTTCCAATTATCAATCCCATTCCATGTACTCCACATTATGTCTAGTCGTTCTCTCTTTAGGCTCTATCAATTTGAGAATTGATCACTACTAGTCTTGATGCCAGTGATCCTTTACTTAAATCCCTTCCTAAGTAAGGAGTTAACTTTTCCAAGGGTTCTTAGATGTGTTTTCCTCTGTTTTCTCTTTTATGGGCAATCCACCCCTCCTTACTTGCACGACATCCTTTGATGTGTTTTCCTACTTACACATTACTTGGGCTTAACTTGCTCCGTGGGTCCTCCTGAGTAACTTTCCTTTGTGCTTGATCTTTCCATCTTGGTCAACATATCTTGGATGAATTTATCTCGTCTCCATTTCTGTTGATCCCATTACTTTTTAATTGGGACCCCTTTGTCCTTCCAAGGTTTCCTTCCTTGGCAATTTATATTCTTTTCTCTCGGGTTCTCTTCCTGTTTTTCTATTTAGAATATCTAACTTTAAAAGGTATTCCCTAATGCCATCCTTTCCTGCTTACATTACACTTGAGAACTTACATGTACTCCATCTTCATTCTCCTTTCTTTCCTGTATCCATCTATTTCTTTTAGATGTGATTCACATCTTCCTTATTTTAAGATCTCACGATCATCCTATGAGAGGCTTACTTAATTTTCTCCTGTCTTGTGTTGATCAGTTTAAAGATTTTTCCTTCATCTTTAATTACCACAAGTTTGGACTTTCCATCTCACCCTTCTTTACTGAAGTTTAAATTTATAATTCTCCCGAGGATCAGTTCATTAATTACTCCGATCTTATCCTTCTCCTTGTCATATGATCTTAAGGTTGTCGTCTCTTGAGTTGTATTGTCCTTATTCCAGCTTTAGTTTTATGACGTTTCATTTATTGGTTACCTGAGATTAGAATTTCCTCCTTCCACAGTTCCACTTCCTATCCTTATCCTTCTTCTAGGGACTTCCGTTTTGGGATTTTGACGTTCAATCTTCCTATTGCTCCTTGAAAGTTCTTCCTTTATTCTTTTCTTATACTTGTCGACCTTTGTAAGGTTATTCACTTTGGGTTTCTTCCCTATTTTCTATTCCTTTTTGTTCCATATCCTTGTTTCAAAAAGACCCCTTATTATTATTGAGTTCCTAAGAATTTGTGTCCTAACTCTTTCCAAGTACCGGTATTATTCCTGGGGTTTTCTTCCTATCACACTTCTTTCCTTTCTCCTTTATCCTTGTCTTATCTCAATTGACCTAACATCTTCAATGCTCCCATATCTTTCTTACTTTCTTCCCGGTCAGCTTCCATTCCATTGGCTTTCCTTGGGATTGTCTAATCCTTCTTGTTTCCTTACTTTTATCCATAGAGTCTTTCCTTAACTCCTTAGACTTCCATTAGTCCCATACTCTTTGGTGCTCACTTCCTTTCCTCCAGACTTCTTCTTCCTTTCCTTAGTTAGGATTTGTCTTTCTTGGGTGAACACTAGTAGTCTCTTCTTTGCCAAGTCTTAGTCTTTTTCCCCCTTCTCTGGATGGTAAACTTACTTTAAAGGTTTGGGTTAACTAGTAATGACTCGTTGTTTTTCCTTCCTTAGGTGATCTCTTCTCTACCCGTTACTCTGATCCTTATTGGCATTACTCTTATTGTTTGAATTCATCAAAGAGACCCAAAAGTTTTATTAGGAAAAAAATAGATTTTCATTCATTCAAGAAATTGTTTCTTTCCATACTTGGCTTATTATAGAGATTTTCTACCCCCTAATCCCTTGGGGTCATAGGCTGAGAGTTAGCCTTAGAATGATTGTGGAATTCATGATCGGATGGCTCTAAGGAACTGGTTGAAGTCCATCCATATTCCCTTATGGGACGAACTTCATGTATGGCCTCCAGTCCGTACCGCCTCAATACCTCAGCCTCACACTCATATGTCCACTTCATCCATTGAGAGGGATTGAAGCTGGATTGAGTAGGTGGAGGTACTTGGTGGAATTTCATGAAGGTGGCATAAGCATCATAGTAGTTGTCCCAAGCCACCTTCTTAGTGGGATTCCTCTCCCGTTGTTGTGGGGCTGGAGGAGGTGTTGGGCTTCTCGAGGAAGGAACATGTTCCTCTTGCCTTGTAGGAGGTCATGTAATGCCTTCTGGTTCTAGTAAGGCTCTCACGAGTTTTCAATAATCCTCCACCATATCTTTGGGGACTCTCTTCTCACCCATTAGGAACCATTGAACAGCTGCCTCCCTGGGGGTAGGCATCTTTTTTAGAGTCATATGTGGAGGATTGGATTTCACGGCGATCTTTCTAGGGAATCTCTTTCCTACACGGTAGTTAAAGTTTTATTAGTGTTAGGGCATAGTATTGATAATCTTTCAAAGGAACTTAGCTCTGATTCCACTTAAGTTGTCACGCCGCTCCCTTGGTTCAAGAGGGGTTTCCCCCTTCCTTAAATCAAGAGGAGCAAGACAAAATTTTAACCTTGTTTCCTGGAATTACATATATCAATAAAAGTACAAGTTTAAAAAGAAAATACTTTTAAGCATACCTGATAAAGGGTAGATCCTCGTGTTATCTGTAGTCATTTTTCTCTACTTCTGAAAATGGATAGAAAGGAAGGGGTGAGTTTTTACACCTTGGTGAATGGGTGTTTGAAAAAAAATGAGTTTTTCCTCGGACTCCTTATTTTCTTTAAGATAATTTCTTCCATAAATTCTCTGTTATTATAGAATTATTTTCCTCCTTATCCACAATCGGTGTGTTTAACAATCAACACACGCCCTTCATCATGAAGGGATCACACATTCGCAGGGCAGCTCGTCCACTACACCCACTTGTGGCGTCGGAGCGACTTTACCGGCAACCTTGATAGAAGCCCTCCCACTTTTACCCTGGAAATGAGTGGATGTTCTCAAAATCCGACCCTCAAACTCGAAATCAACTTTGCGTCCATGTGAGGATAGAGACCTCATCCCGACCCCACCCCGGTCTCATGTGCATGAAGCTACGTCGAGCTTCCCTGACTACTAGCACGACAAACTGCCCTTATCTCCACCATGTTGTCCAGTAGCCCCTAGGACGCATTACTACCCCTCTTGGGTGTCTTGATGGTCTCGAACCTCAAGTGCATGCACAAACAAAGTTTTCCATAAAGTTAGTTATCTTTGGTGCCACTAGTCCAACGGCCCCGACCCTCAACTCAACCTGCAGCTGTTTGTCTAGACCGGTACGTCGACCTGTTCCTGTCGCACTGCTATCAGTCCATTGAGTGTGTTGGTCCTGTATTGGTACCATGTCCAATTCATATAACTCATTCATTAAGAATTTTCATGGCTTAACATAATGTTTGTTTACGTGCTCATGCTCGTGCCAACTTGCCTTAGGCCCACTGTACGTGATTTTCCAAAATCGGACATTTTAGCCCCCAAGTTCCAAAACCGAGGCCTCTTATATGAGCTATTTCAAGAAGGTCTCCCAAAAGTTTTAAGCATTGGTACACCGTCAGGGGAGAACACTTCAGACAAAATAACTTTTCAACTCGTCCATCACACCAATCGGGTGTGATGATATCTCCACTTATAATCGGTAAACAGGGTTTCTACTTCCTTTGAGAAAGTTTATCATACCAATCGAGTATGATCTACTTACAACCGGTAAGTAGTTTTTACGCATAGTTCTCACATCACTCCAACCAGGTGTGATGTTAAAATTTCACATAAGAGTGGTTTCTCATTTCCAAAGTACTCATTATCCCAACCAAGTTTGATGTGAATAATCCCACTCACCCGATATTCGTAGTGTATTTTCCTCTTAATCAACTTTTTGCCTCCACATGAGCTTATCCCTGCTGGCGTTCCCGGTTCTTCATGTTGCTACATGATTTGAACATCCTGGTTCATTAATATTTGGCCTAATATAGCCTTCATTCCTCACGAATGAACAAAATGCTCAAACTTCTTAATTATTTTCATTTAGGTCCCTAAAGTTCTTTTTCCTTAACTTTAGGTCCATAATGCTAATTTTCCCCAAATTGAGTCCCGAAACTTCTAAAATTAATTTTGGGTCCTCAATTTATTCAAAATCACAAAAAGGGGTTCAAGTTTCCTAAATTTCCAATTTGGTCCCCAACTTTTCAAAAATTACCATTTTACCCCTACTTTACAAAAATGGCAATTTGACCCCAAGAAATTTCAAAAATTGACCAATTGGTCCTCCAACATCTTTTTCATGGCCAATTAGCCCTCAATTTTAGGAAATTGCACTTTGGTCCCTCAATTTTAAGAAATCCCCAAATTTCCCCAAAAATTTTCCCCAATTCCTCCTTTCAAACTGGCCAAATTTGATTTCATCAAATTGACCATTCAATCATGGTTAATTGTTTAAATTGAAGGTAAATTTGAGTTTCTACACATTCATACCATTCAATTGAGCCCTTAATCACATGATTTGAGGCTGGAACAAGCTCAAATGGAGCTTCATTGGAAAACTAAACTTAGAGAGAGAAAGCTTTGAAAGCTTAGCATTAGGGGTGCGATGGTTTGAGCTTTCGATCGGGGCAGGTAGCTCTCATCCTGAGGTTCCTCCTAGGATCAAGAATTTTAACAATTCATGTTGAATTGAGGGAGAATTTGGTCAATGAAGTTTTTTCGGTTCTCTCTCTAACACTGATCGAAAATTATAGAGGGGAGCTAAATTAGGTTACCATTCCACTCTAATTCTATCGTATGAGGGCTGAGGGAGTGTTCAAAGATCTTGGTTTGGCCTGAGGAGGGCTCAATTTGGCTGCTTTCATCTCAGTTGAAATAGGGCAGCTTTGTTTTGACGGAGCTACTTCACTATTTGATTACTCTAGGGCTTCTCCGACGATCCTCAGATCGAATGGTGACCACCATCGGGTAGATGACTTCTCCTCGAGTCTAAGGAACCTGACCTCACTTTATTTGGCTTAGAAAAACCCCTAAGTTAGAGCTCTGGTTCTAGCTTCATCAGAAAACTGAGTAGATGAGGGAGAGTGAATTTTTCAGGTGTATGGAGAATTAATGGAGAGGGGCTCTTTATATAGGGAGCTCGGGGACTCTCCGACCGTCCGTTTGGCACCTTAATGACACACATTGATGGCCTGAAACATCTTGAACGGAAACATTTCCTTTCCGTCGGTGTCGTTCATTTTTTCGGCGAGGGAACAATGTTGTCATCTGAAGGAAGAATACAACACTGTTTTGAACCAAGTTCAATGCTTTGACCAGCAAATTAAGGCCCGAACCAAGTTTTTCAAAATTAAAATTTCTAAATTCATTCTCTATCTAATGATGGCTTCAATTCTCCAATTTGAATATTTTAAGCCACATAGAAAAATAAATTTAGCATTCGGTTTAATGATGGTTCAAACTAGTCCAAACCGGTTCAATCTGTTTTAGATTCAATTCACCTGAACAAGTCTAGCTTTCTCTCCCAAATTGCCCTAAAGTTCCTTTTCAAGGTTTTTATGACTTTTTGGGTCACTCAGGAGTTGTAAATTTCTCACTTTTCTCGTTCTCTAGTGGTTGGGGTTCGTAAACCAGTTCAGTTTTCTAACTCGGGTTGACCGGTTCTTTCCTGATTTTTCTTAACTCCAAAGGATGGGGTTTACATGATCACTATAGCAACTTAGCACGCATACTAGAAGTTCGAGCCTCAACGACCACCTCTCCAATTCATAAAAGGTTCTAAGCCAAAACATTTTTGCCTAGTCTCTCAAGACTAGTTTTGACACATCACGTGCTTCGGTCTTATGATCGGTTCTCACTTATTCTTTCAAAATTTGTATTTTATTGAGTGGGCATGCTTTTATCCATTTGTACTGATTATATGAGTTTCTAAGGACATTTGGTTACTTAGATTGTCATTTGACTACGAGTTCCTAGAATCTTGCTCTTGATTCATATCAATGTCACTCACGTTATCTCCAAGGTGCATCCACAATAAGGTCAGATCCACTACTGACCACTACCCTATCAACATATCATATTCCTTTCTATGATTTCACAGTTTAGCTTTACTTCAACTCCGGGTTACCCGACTTGTTAACCGGTAACCCGACCCTTAGTCAAACCTCACCTAAGGTCAACTCTTGACTCACACTTAGGCATTTTTATTTGGTGCATGAGGAAAATTTCACCCATCCCTTTATTGACCACTTGGTGGTTTCAATTTCACTAAATTACTATTTGGTACTTGGGAAAAATTACCATTTTACCCTTTCTATTTTAAAAATCCTTCTTCTTTGGACTTTAACTTATCCAAATCTTCCATTTGGGTCTCATGAGGGTCCTTGATAAAAAAACTCTAAGTTTTGGTAAAATTACCATTTTGCCTTTTTTTTCTTATTACTTGGATTTTAGGGTTCATTAAACCCCAAAATTCTTCATTTAGGTTCCCAAACCCCTTTTAACTAAGTTTGGGTTCTTAGGTTTCCCAAATGTTACCTTTTAGCCATGTAAAACCATATTTTTGCACTTGGGTCCCTAACTTTATATTTATTGCAAATAGGTCCCTAGTCTTTCCACCATAGGCAATCCTAGTCCCCAACCTTTTACAAACTTTCCTACTAGTCCAAAACTATATTTTCCCCTTAGGAAGACCACATAAAAACCTAAATTACATTTAGGTCCCCTGACTTAATCTTTGCATTTTGGCATCCGATTATAGACCCATAAATTTAGTATTTCCAAAATTACCAAACTAAGTGGAGAGTTCCCCTTAGTCTCCCTCTAGATCGTCGTAAACTTAGTTTGGTCAGTGCAACACCAATATTTTTGAAAAGAAAATCCATCATAATTTTCTTTGAAATTTTTGTTTAAAATCCAATTGATTAGATTCAGATTCGATATAAATGAACAAAATTTATTTAATTGATTATAACAAATTTAGCTAGTTTAAATAAGGAACGAGCTTAAATTCGAGTAATTACATGAAAATAAATATTTTATAAATAAAAATTTATTAAGTATATATATAGATGTAAGTGAGAAATTAAATAAAATAAATGTATATATAATTAGTTGGATGGAGTCATATTAATTATATAAATCCTATTTAAATTCTAAATGGATATAAATAAATAATAAGTGAGGCACAACCCATCCAGTGGGCCTCACTATAAATACTTATTTATAATGAAACCCTATAAGATTTCTCATTTTTCAAACCCTTGGCTACCCTCACCCCCTTCATCCCTTTGCCATCCCTCTTTCTTGCTTGGAGGCAAGCTCCTCAGCGCAGCTCCATTCATATTCATTTGATCACCGGGCACATGACTCTGATAACTCATCCGCCACTCGATCAGGAGGACAATGAGATGCTGGTCCCCCACAATGAATTTCCAGAAGGCCCACATCCCATGGAAGCTCAAGTAGAGACTGCAAGTACAGTTGACACACTAGGAGCTGATGAGCCTCCTTCTGGGAGGTTCACGTGGATCATTGAGAACTTTTCGAGGCATAATGTTAAGAATCTATACTCTGATATTTTCATTGTTGGAGGATATAAATGATGATTACTTAAATTTTCATAGGGAAACAATGTGGATCATTTGTCGATATATTTGGATGTTGTAGACTCAACAATGCTTCCATATGATTTGGAGCAAATTTGACCAGTTCAGCTTAGTTGTCATCAGTCAGATTCACAACAAATTTTCAATTAAAAAAGAGACACAACATCAGTTCAATCTATGAGAACATGGCTGGGTTTTCACTTCTTTTAAGGCTCTTAGTGAATTATACAACACAAGAAATATATATCTTGTGACTACATTCATTATTGAAGCTGATGTTGCAGTCCGTAAAATTATTGATTAATGGTCGCATGATTCAAGCAAGGAGACTGGTTGTGTGGTCTCAAGAATCAAGGAGCCACTTGTTAGATGAATTCTCTCCTCCAGACACTATACCATATACCTTGCTTCAGAAAAGTTGTATATTATATGCTAACAACAAAGAATGATATGTCATCACTGAGTATCCCTTTAGCTCTCCAGAGTTTAATCTATATGCTTCAGTATAGAGTTGACAAAGTCATTTGGATGGGATACCTATGAGTCATTTATGCAACATGATGTACATGAGCTTAATAGGGTTATCAGTGAAAAGCTTGAAGATAAGATGAAGGGGATAGTTGTGGAGGGCACTATTTAGCAACTGTTTGAAGGGAATCACATGAACTACATCGAATGCATCAATGTAGACTACAAATCGATGAGAAAAGAGTCATTTTATGACCTCCAGCTTGATGTGAAGGGCTGTCCAGATGTGTATGCATCTTTTGACAAATATGTGGAAGTTGAATGGCTTGAAGGTGATAATAAATATCATGCTGAGCAGCATGGCTTACAGGATGCTAAGAAGGGTGTCCTATTCATCGATTTTGAGTATGACTTTATGAGAGATACAATTAGCTGGAATGCTATCTTGGATGGGTATGTTAAGGATGGGGTTATAATTGATTATGGAATAGTCATTAGTATTTTAGCTGCTTGTGCAGAGTCTGGTTTGCTTGGGCTGAGATTTTGACACTGCCATTAAGGCATGTTTGGGAAAATTGGAAATGAGGGATGAAGGATATGTTTGGTTAAAAAGTAAGATGGAAGGAAAATTATCGAAATGTCCCTAAGATAAAAAAATTCAAGGGAATACTATCCGACGAACCCTAGATTTAACAAAGGGTTCAGTGGGAGCAGAAGGGAGAACATTCACACACAATGGTACAGGAGAAAACACTTGCACTCAGGAATCCCTCTGGGATGAACACATACTCGAATAAAAGGTGACTGAGATTTCTGACATCGGTACTGATTAGACCGATTATGCAATAGTACTCGAAATTTTCTACCTTTCATTAAGTAAAATATTTTGAGAATATATTCCCTTTTTACTGTGTGAACCAAGCTAAAAATCTTATTTTGGGGAATATATTATGTATGGGGATTTTAAGGTCCCAATGGGCCCAAGGCCACGATTTTTAAAAAGGAAGTGGGCCCAAGGCCAAGTTTTGGAATTCTCGTGAAAGTGGGCCCAAGGGCGATGGACATGAGCGTGTACCCATCCAAAATGAACAAGTGATGAATGATGCTAAAAGGTCTGAATAATGAGAACTTTGTGTGCTACCCATCAAGCCATGCTGAGTTGTCGAGCTTATTGGGCTGAGCCGCTACCTTGCCAAAGCTAGGTCGTCAAACCTGTTGGGCCAATAAGCGTAGGCCGAAGCCAAGCCGAAAGACCGTTGCGCTAGAGGGCCAAAGATAAAGACTATAATTAAAAAAGACTATTGATTGTGCATGCACTGTGATGTTTGTGCCATTAGGATACCTGACATGAGTTAGTGATGGAGCCTAAGGACTGCTAGACGACCTACGGAGCATAAGGGTGGTTTTATCGTTGAATAGGTCGTGAAGCCGAGGAGCTTCCTGTGCTTGGAGATCGAGGCAGTAGGGGGAATGAGGTCTTGTCCCATTGAGCGGACATGGTGGAGAAATTTAAAGGTTTGATGTGTCAGACTATTGATGTCCCCTCAACCTCGGCTAGAGGTCATATCCCTCTATCAGCATAAACGATAAAGGCGCTCTAGTCCACAAGTGGCACGGTCAAGGACCGTACTGCGAATGTATGATCCTTTCTATGATAGAAGGGTGGTTGATTGTGTGTGCTAAAACTTAAAACGTAAGATGAAAGGATAACTTTCTTCTGATGAAATAAACGAATTTCAAACTTGTTAAATACAAGGCAATTCTTTAATATCTACACAAGCTTACCCATAATGACTCCCATTTTTCCTAAACCTTCCTCAAACCCTATTTAGAGTATAAGCTGAATCGTGGACATGAAGTCATGATATCAGCAAAGCCCTCTCACTGAGTTGTCAAACTCATTCCCCTTCGATTAACCCTTTCAGGTAAAAATGGTGAAGAAGAAAATGTGTTGATGGGAAAAGTCAAATCTAAACCAAATGTATATCTTACATTCAGTATATCGTCCCAGTATATTGTTTCGAATTTGATTTTCTGAAAGTCAGTTTACTAAATTGGAAAATAATTTGGGATATTTTGTTTTGAGCTTGCATCCTGTCAGTTTCACAATGATGAGGCACCCATCGTTGTAAAGTTGGGAGGATGTGGCAATTGTCTGCAGGTCAAACTAAGAAAATCGAGTCGGGGTGTGACAGTCAGGGTTGGCAGAATGTGCTTCGATCGGGCTTGATCAGAAACTTGTATGTAGATGATTTAAAGTCGAGTTGGAGTTGGAATCTTACCGGAGATGGCATGTCGGTTATCGTGGCAAGTGGGGTTGGAAAGTGGACTCGCCCAAGAACCTGTGGCAACTTGAATGACCTCAAATGATGATATGTAGCTCTAATAATTAACATTTTATTCATGTTAGTCACTGGACTCGTAATTTGGAACTTAAATGATTTAATTCATCTCCAAATCTTACTAAAATCAAGCAAAATCAGAGGCTATGGAAAGTTGGAGGCTCAAGGGACTCACCAAATTTTTCTCAGCTCATGAGGGATGTTATGGCCATTGGAATTAGCTTCAGAAACAGCTACTCTATTATAGGTCACAAGAGACTAAGTATTGTGTGCGATCTCACCGACGATGACAAAGGTGGAGTTGATAGTCGAGAGGGGTGGTGAAGGAAAGGTGGGGTTTTCAGCATTTCAAAGGTACCAAGAACTTCATTGGAGGTGGCCAGACATCAGAGAATTTCTCTCTAGTAGTTAGGTCATTAAAAAAGAGAGCAGTTAGTGGTTGAGAGAAGATTCTAAGCAAATTTCGATGAGTGAGCGATTTCAATTTATATGGAGGTGAGCTAGACCCCGTGTCAATTTATCTATAAGCTTATTTCTTCATTTCATACCTAAGGTATTGAGAATGGATTAATTTCTCCAAGTGATAGATTCGGGTTGTCTAGGTGATTCACCAGGTAAAAAAGACATGTACTCACTCGATTTTTTTTTCGAAAAATAAATCCTATATGTGTTTGTGATATGACCTTGACCATGGAATGTGTTGGGTAAAAAGGGAATATGAGTAGAGAGGTCGCCCATTTTTCAAGTCAAACATTGATATTTAAAATTCTACTATATTTGTTAAATTGATTTGTGTTCATATATGCATATATCTTGTGCTTGTTGGATTATGTGGTAGTGAGGTAGGCCAATTAGCAAGTCGAACATCAAGAGTTAAGATTCTATTTTGCTTGTTAAATTGTTGTGTTTATATATGGATATATTATGTGTTTATTGAATTGGAAGGATGGTGTGGGCAATCGACATAACACAAATGAGAGTTAGTGTCGACATTATGTTGTGTTTCAATCTTCCAAGGTATAAAAATCTTATCAATGGGTATAAAAATCTTCAAGTGGTTGATATACTTACCAAGGATCTACCTTAATTTTGATTTGAGCAACTACATATCATTCTCAATGTTCAACCTCCTTCCTTGAGCTTGCTATGTAGTAATAATAATAACAATAATATTATCTATATGGAGGGAAGCTTGTGCTTCAATCATCCAAGTTAAGCAACTATACAACAACATATCTCTCATTCTTAGTCATTCCTCATCTTCTGAATTTTACCTATTTTTCCGAAGATATTCCACAAATATCCTAATGAACAATAACTAAGACTAATGTAACTCTATGAAAGAATTGTAAATGATAGATAAAATAATGAATTGAATTAATTAATTATTTATTTACATTATATTTTCTTGTATTATCTCTTATTTCATTTATTTGCTAAAAAGTTAAAAGAGGTGTATGATCCCCTTATTATCTTATATAAGTTTGGAATAAACTCTCTATTTGGTATAATATGAGACAATCATATATTATTACAAATATTGTTAAGATAATAAACTCTCTTATTAATTTCAATGAACTCTTCACTCACCACATTATATATTATTTTATAATTTGATGTAATATATATATATATATTATTTAATTTTTCACCCATTAAAATTAACTATACATTTTTCTTATTAATTTTACACCATGAATAAAATTTGTGGATTCATCCTTGTAAAAGTTCATTCATAAATAATTATATATATATTTCTACATAGAAAATAAATTTAAAGATATTATACCCAATCTCATTATAAATTAAATATATGTGAGAGATCCAATATAATACGAGTGATTCATTGATGAGACATGACAATGGTCTATATATCAAATATGATAGATCAATACCTCTAGTAATTACTTCCATCATTCCCCTCTCAACTATAGTTATTGCATCTTATATATATATATATATATATTGTATGATACATTATTAATGAGTGTGCATAATATATATTTTAATTATATTTTAACATGTTATTAGAGCTTTGAGGATAAATTCATCTCTCAACATCTATCTATTGATCACTACTCATCCCTCTTAATAGAAAATCTACAACATTTCAATACACATCTCAAATATTCTTCATAACCAACATCGAAGAATACACCAAATTGTTCTATTTATCTCGTTTCTGTAATCAGCGACATCTTCTAAAATTTGCTTCATCTTTAATTCATGCTTACTTTAGTTTCTGTTACACTTCTTCAAGTTATTTCTTCCTCACTTCTTATACTCTTTATCTCCAACAAGTTATTATAGTCTACATCACAAATATGTATTCACAAGTTTCATCAATATCAAACAAGAATTCAGTATGAATTCTACACTAACTATATTGACAAATTCACTCTCTCTCCCTGGATCCATTCCCAACTTATTTATAAAGTTTATCTCACAAATTTTTATTTACGAAAGAACAATATAATTTCATTGTTAGAATCATATCATCTCCTTCAATATGTAGATGTGTCCTTACATGCCCCTCCCACAATGATTGTTAAAGTAAAGCGAGTCTTGTTCATTCCTCTCAATTTTATTTGTACTAAGTTCTTCATGTCATTATGACATCAACAACTAAGAAATGCATCATCCTCTTTTGTATTCCGTGTGTTGTCTACACATAATATAATGCATAATCGTTCTCTTGTCTTATTTTGTACTTGTTCCATGGGTAAAATTACCTAGCAATATTTTCCATTATCACAATATCGTAGTCCCGTTAGCTTTGAGTTAATTAATAATGATATATTTGGAGCCAAGCCCTATCAGGACATACTCAGTCATGAGATCTTGCAGTGAAGTCTTGTCTGCATTTTCTACATTCCAACTTTACATCGAACATTTGTTCAATTGCAAGATTAAAACACTTTAGTTAGATGGTGCTAAGAAAATTTTATCTTCACGGTATATCTCATCGAATTTTTATCCCCATACACATCCACAAAATGAGTCCACCAAGCGGAAACACCAACATATTGTGGACATGAAACTCACGCTTCTGGCTCAATCTCATATTCTCATGAAGTACTGAGACTTTGGTTTTGAAATAATTGTTTTTCTTATTAATGGTCTAACTAGTAGTTCCTTAGATTTTCAATCCCCCTTTTATATTTTACATGAAACACATCATAATTACCATTTTTTTTCAGGTTTTTGGTTGTTGTTGCTATTCGTATCTACATCTTTATTAATCTCATAAACTATAGTTTCGTTCTACCCAATATATATTTCTTGGTTATCCCACTACCTATCATGAAAATCGTTGTCTCGATCCAACTTTATAATGTATTTACATATATCACACAATTCACTTCAATTAATCTATATTTCCCTTTGCAATGTCCAATGTCACAAGTAATCTGCCTCTACACTCTGTTGCATCTCCGCCAGGTTCTTCTTTCTCACTTACTCTTCCTATTACTATTTCATTGCTATCACCTAAAGCATGTCGTTCTGGCTCGCTTGATCCTCATGTGTTTATTACCCGCCTCCCTCATCCCCAGATTGTTACACATTCTCAGGATGGATATTTGTCGCTCCGCCATTTCATTATTGATCATGTTGTTTTTGTCTCTTATAAGGTACATGAGCCTCACACCTATCTTCAGGAAAGTAAACATCAGTGATGGTTACACGCCATACATGAGGAATATGGAGCGCTTCTTCGTAACCATGCTTGATATCTCGTCCTCGCTTCGCCTGTTCGTCGTCCCATTGGGTGTAAATGGGTGTTTAAACTTAGACAACACTCCCATTGTTCTATTGCTAGGTACAAAGCTTATTTTGTTGCAAAAGATTTCTCATAACAAGAATTTATTGGTTATGTTGATACATTTAGTCTATTCATCAAGCAAGTTACTATTCAGGTTGTATTGTTCATTCCTATCTCATTTGGCTTGCAATTACGACAGTTAAACTTTAATAATATCGTCTTACATGGTCATATCAATGAGTAAATCTATATGGATCAAGCTCAAGGCTTTGTTGATCGCACCTATCTACATTATGTTTGATGACTAGGTCGTTATCTTTGTTGGCTCAATCAAGCACCTTGTGCCTGGTTATTTTATCTCAACCTATTTTTGTTATCCTTCGAGTTTATCGAATTAGTTGTTGATATGTCTCTGTTTATTTATCAAACTCCTATTGTTGATATGTTTATCCGTATTTATGTTGATGATATTATTATTATGAGCTATTCTTCTCTATCATTTACTTATATTTTACCATTCTTATAATGAGAATTCTCTCTAAAAAATTTTGGACCCTTCGTTAAGGTTCATGCACATGTATTCATCTCTATCAACAAAAATATGTTCGAGATCATCTCTAATGTACTCATATGTTACATTGCAATCATATTTCGACCCCAGTTTCATCGGGGACAACATATGTCTTTTGAGCATTGCATTCCCCTTGACGATCTACATACTTATCGACAAATAGTTAGACCTTTACAATATGTTACTCTTACTCGTCATGATATTTTATATAATGTTTAACATGTATATTAGTTGAAGCATTACTCCACTACTGCACATTATAAGGTTGTGAAGCAGATTCTGCATTATTTAAAAGACACAAATCATGGGTATTTTTCTAACATGATCCCTTTCACTTTGAAATATTTTTTTGATTCATATTAAGTGGACAATCCTGATAATTATCATTTTGTAAATTAGTTTGTAATTTTTTAGTCATAATCTAATTTCATTGACCTCAAAAAAATAAAATTTGTAGCTATAGAATATCCAAATTTAATCAATACCACTTCTGAACTCATGTAAATACCACTTCCAAACTCATGTGAATATAATCATTATTCTCTTAATTACATTTTCACTCGCCATCTTACCTATTATATGGTATATAATAATTTGTTTGCTATTTATCTCATGGTTAACTCAAATATGTTAATATTGATTATTATATAGTTCCACAAGTTTTTGGTTGGGAACTAAATATTTAATTTATTAGAGCTCAATCACAAGTGGCTAATCGATTAACAAAAGACTTCCCATTTCTTGCTTTCATACCTCCCATTAAATTTGCACACTTACTTCCCTTATTTCCGGAGCCATCAAATTGTACCTTCTATATATAACGAATGATACATTATTTATGAGTGTGAAGAATATATACTTTGATTACCTTTAAAAAATTAATAACTTTGATTTGAATAATAAAATGGAGGGGTGTGTTAGAGGGAATTTGACCCTCTTTTGGAAATATTTTTTTCTTTTAACAAACTACCCGTTAATTATAAAATTTCTAATACTTGGAGTCATCATTTTTCTCTTCTTAAAAAATGAAGATTATTTATCGATTTTCTTGAAGTTTAATAGGGTAATTTATAGTTTTCTCGAAGTTTAGAAGAGTTAATGAAATAGTTTTAGGTAGAAAATAATTAATATTTTAATTGTTTTTTAGGTACCACTCGATGACGAGGAGATTGTCTCCAAAACACCAAATCATTTATGCTGGAACTTTGAGGTAAACATTACAAAGATTTGACCGATGGAATAAATTTTCCAAATGACAGGAGTTTTAGGGTTTGTTTGGTCGGATTAGATTTAATAACTTTAATAGTATTATTAAAATATTATATAAATTTAATATTAATTATAAATTAGATAAAAGTAATATATATTAATATCAATTCATGATTTTAATATAAAAAAATAACAATGTATAGCTTAATATATATTCAAAATATTATTATTTTATATTTGTAATAAAAAATATTTTTAATGGTAAATTTATATTTCATAAATATTTCTTTACTACATTCTGCAACAAATATGTAATATGGGATTTAGTTATTTCTTGTTTATTTAGATTTATCCCGCATTGTTTATATAAACCCATTTAGAGTCAATATTTTCTTATATAAATCATTTTCTATCCATCTAGTATCATGGATTCATCTCATCATCATCAATGTGAGTGGTTCGTCATAAAAGCTGGTCGTTGATCTGCTTATCATCCGCAAAAGCCAATGGGATGATCTCATTGGGTAAGATGGGGGTTCTAAATAAGGGAAGCAGCCTTCTTCCTCTTCCTACTAGACTTCTCCCTACAGTTTTAAGTTGCATGTCCCATCTCAAATCCCATGGAAAACTGACCATTTTTAACCTGAACCAATTTTCTCGATTGTAAATGACTTCAAATTATCTCAAAGATAATCCAAACAAAGATGGCGTGTATCAACATTCAGACTCGTAATTAGATAGCCAGCTCCATGTTTGGCTCGTATTGGAAACTTAACTGATGCATGAACCAAGCCTCACCTTTTGACTAATAGGCCTTACGTATATACCAGATGCAGATATAGATATTATCAAAGAGAGACCTTCCATGACAGCGGTTCTCGGTTGTAAATGACTTCAAATAATCACTACGAACATGGAAACAAAGATGTCATGTACCAACATTCAAACTAATAATTACAGAGCCAGCTCCATGTTTATTACGTATTGGAAACTTAACTGATGCATGAACCAAGACCCTCCTTTTGATTAATGGGCCTTACGCATATAACAATAATACTATCAAATTGGGAGAAAAATGGTGCTAGATGATGTACCAAATTATGACCAGATATATCTATTCCCATTTGGATATATAGAGGGGCAGGCTGCTCTCATCTTCAAGAGTTCTTGTGGACATCAGACCTCGTGCAGGTGGTGGAATCTGAACATATTATCTGGGTACAGTTGGGAGAAGGGCTCAATGTGATCATCCTTATGCTTTTCATCATGAGCATCATTGTAGGGGTGGGAATCGAGCCGGATACTGTGTCTTGCAAAATCGGACCGGCCCGTAGCAGGGTGGGCGAAACCTCTCCCTCACCATGCCCGGCGACAGGTTTGATAGGGGTGGGGTCAGACTCGCTCCGGCAAGTTTGCCCCTAACCCTACTGTATTTCTTATGTGGACTCGGAAAACTACAAAAGTGTAGAGTACAAAACCTCAAACTGAAAAAAAATTCAAAAGCCAAAATTCAATCATAATTAACTGGCAAGATGTCTTGGTCCCCAATAGATCTGCCAATGGATGAGTTCATAGCTTGTAATGCAAAGCCTGATATGGCCCACACCAAGATAGGCAAGACCCATCCCTTACCCTGATGTGTTAGATATGCAATTTGAGTCTTATGACTCTCCGCCAGAAATCTAGCAAAAGCGGAGTAGATGTCATTACAATCACAATGAACAGAAAATACAGGAAATGTCTCTTGATCTTTCTTATGACCTGACATGATGATTGTCTTACCCACATACTCCTTATTTTTCCTTCCAAACACTTGTAAGAATTGCAGTATTTCCTGCGCCACTTACCAGGCCTAAAAGGTCCACTAACTCCATTAAGGATCACCAATCTTTCACCTCCAATACAACCTGCACATTTCGGAGTTTAATATCCATAGAAGTACTAACTACATCAATTCACTTTTTTTTGCTCATGAGAGAAGAAAAAAAGAGGATTAATAGCTTAGATGTGGCGTATCAATAGATGACATTCCCAAATGAAATGTATAATGGACTGAATGATAATAGTAACATTGCTTTTATGTCTTTAGCATCAGTTTTGTTGTTGCATTTCTCATATAATGCTTCTTGAAGCACATAAACAATTAGTGATTTAGTGTGTTCTCTAGAAATTTTGAACAAAAAAACTTCAATATATTTGGAAAGTATCGTTGTATAGCAACTTGTTTGAATAGTGTTTTATCGTGTAGATATAACTAGACCTACGTGCAAATGGTGTTGAGCATGGCCATGGGAAGGGTGGGTAGGGGCAGGATCGAGTAATATAGGTACGTGGATTGCTTTTGTCACTTTTTATAAGAGTGGCATCTCCGAAAATTATATTTAAAACCACTTGGATGGGGAATTGAATTTTCAACCAGTAATAAAAATTTAAATCGAAAATAGAACTCTAAAATGGAAAGCGGGTTGAAAAATCAAAAATCAAAATAGAAATATTAACCTAAGTTAGGAATGGAGTTACAATATAGTTAGTGATCGAATTCTAGAAAAAAAAAAGAGATTTAGGTAAATTTTAATTTTTCACGGATTAGTATTTAGATTTCGTGTTAAATTATTGAGTGAATATAAAAACTATATTACTCCCCTACCCAAGCATACGCACAATTCTACAACAGGCCTTTCCGTGATTTCAATCAAATCAACTTGATTTTTAATCAAATTTTATGCTATAAAATCTATGATCGACTTGACAAACTCCAGAGTAGTGTACTTATTAAATTAATTGACCTACCTCTTCTATATTAGATTGAATTTTACTACTAAAATTGTAAAACTCATTTCCAAATATACTTTTAACAACAGATTGTTCAAACTTAAAATTCTCACTCACCAAATTATCAAATGAAATAATTTTAGTGTCAAAATACCGCTAAGAAACTTCTATTGAGTTTTATAGTTAGGTCACGACCTATTAATGGTCAAAAAATGTTGTGTGAATACTATCTTGTCCGACTCCAATTTGGGACAAAAAGTCATTGCCATATCGCTGCCCTTTTGTGGACAAATTCAACCATTTCGAACTACCACTTCGATCGACACTGGTACCAAAAGAACCCCCTCCCCCCACCTCTTCTCTACTTCCTACATATATTATTTGACCTCCGCCGAGGAAACTTTTGATCGCCACGAGTCGATTTCCTTCGATGGATCCGTTCTAGAACTTTTGACTAGACTGTTAGAGGAAATATTCTTTCAGCTCCAATGACCTCTTGGCCGCCCACTTTACCTGGTTATAAATGTTCTCACACCTCTTAGAGAAGATTTAGTTAGAGACAAAGTATTCAAGGGGTGCAAAGCGGAAATCATGGAGAAAGAATTAGACTTAATCACTCTACAATTAAGAGAAGTTGAAATGATCTTAGGAATGGTCTAGCTATCATTACACCATGCGATAGTTAACTCTCAGGATAAAATAGTAACGTTCCACTCCCCTAAAGTCGAAGGAATGATATTTCACAGATACAGGAACAAGAAGGGGATCAACTTGGTATACTATATCCAAGCTCAAAATATGATGAGGAAAGGGTGCAAATCATTTCTAGCATTGATCAATAACAATAACCATGAAAGGAAGAAACTAGAAGAAATCACTATAGTGAAGAATTATCCTGAAGTCTTTTAGGAGGAATTACATGGATTGCCCCCAGATCGTCAATTGAAATTTTCGATAGAATTAATTTCCAGGACTGACCCCTCTCACAAGCCCCTTACAGAATGACTTTTATAGAACTAAAGGAGTTGAATGAGTAGTTGAATGAATTTTTGGAAAAAAAAAGCTTTATACGACCAAGCCAGTCTTTGTGGGGTGCATTGGTGTTATTCGTGAAGAAAAAGGACAGTAGCATGAGATTATGTATAGATTACCGGAAGCTGAACCAAGTAACCGTAAAAAATAAATACCCCTATCCAGAATCGATGATTTATTCGATCAACTCAAGCGAGCTACTTACTTCTAAAAAATCGATCTATGACCCAAATATCATCAACTTTAGATCAAGTAAGATGATATCCAGAAGATAACTTTCTGGTTTAGGTATGGGGATTATGTGTTTAGGTGATGCCATTTGGACTAACTAATGCTCCCGCGACATTTATAGACCTAATGAACATGATATTCCAACCTTACTTAGATAAATTTGTGATAGTATTCATTGATGACATACTTCTATACTCACGAACTAATGAGGAATATGAATAACATTTGGACACCACCTTAAGAGTTATGAAGAAAAATTAACTATATGGCTAAGTTTTCCAAGTGTGAATTTTGGATTAAAAAAGTGAGATTTTTAGGACATATCATCTCCAAATAGGGAGTTAAGGTGGTCCCGACTAAGATAGAGTTGATATCAAATTGGAAAACCCCTACTAATTCAATTGAAATTTGCAGCTTCCTAGGCCTAGTAGGGTTGTAAACTCCATCCTTTGATAATAAGAAAATCGGGAAAAGAACCGGTCATTTTCAAAGAGAAATCCGAGTCGGTTTATAAACCGAAACCGATAGAGAAAGGGAATATCGGGAAATTTATGGATCCCGAGTGACCTAAAGAGTTACAAAGTTATGAGAAAGGACTTTAGGATCAATTGGAGGTGAAAACCAAACCGATTTAGGTGAACCGGACCTGAATCGGATTGGACCAGTTTGAACCACTATTGAACCAATTTCTAAATTTATTTTTCTAGGTGGCTTAGAAAATTCAAATTGGAGAATTGAAGCCATCATTGGATAGATAATGAATTTACAAATTTTTAATTTTGAAAAACTCGATCGAATCAGTTATGAACTGGCTGGTTTAAGCATTGAAACCGGTTTGAACCAGTCTGGTCCGGTTCGGAATAGTGTCATCTTCTTCCTTCAGATGATAGCACTGTTCACTCGCCGAAAAATCAAGCAACGTTGGCAAAGATTTAAAGTCTCAACCCATGGAGTTTTAGGCAATGAATGGCTGCCATAAAGGCACCAATCGGACATCCAAAAAGTCCCTGAACTTTCTATATAAAGAGCTCCTCCTCATTAATCCTCCTTACATTTGAAAACTCCTCTCTCTCTCTCTCTACTGCTCCATTTTTCGGTGAAGCTCCAACTAGAGCTCTGACTTCGATATTTTTCTGAGCCAAAGAAGGTGAGGTCAGGTTCATTAGATTTAGGGAGAAGTCAGCTACCCAACAGTAGTCTCAATTTGCTCCTAGGGTTACTGGAGAAACACCAGTGTGATCGAATAGTGAGCAGCTTTGGCGGACCGAAGCTACCTTGTTTTGGCCGAGCTAAAAACGACCAATTCGAGCCCTTCTCAGGCCAAACTAAGCTCTCTCAACATTTTCATAGCCCTCATATAACTGAATTAGAGCTAAAAGGTAAGCCAATTTGGCTACCCTCTGTAATTTTCGATCCGTGTTAGAGAAAGAACTAGCAAAAATTCACTAACTAAATTCTCCCTCAATTCGGCAAGAATTGATGTGATTCTTAATCCTAGGAGAAACCTCAAGATGAGAACTATCTGCCCAAATTGAAAGCTCGAACCGTTACATCCCAATGGTAAGCTTTTGAAGCTTTCTCTCTCCAAGTCTGATTTTTCGATGAAGCTCCATTTGAGCTCAAATCGGATCCAAATGACGCGATTCAATATTCCATTAAATCGTGTGGAAGTGTAGGAACCCAATTTTACCTTTAATTTCAACAATTAACCTCGATCGGCCAGTGTGAAAGGGAGAAATTGGGGATTTCAAAAATTCAAGTGACTAAAGTGTAATTTTCCAAAATTGAGGACCAATTGGACATGGAAAAGATGTTGGAGTACCAATTGGTCAATTTTTTTAATTATTGGGCCCAAATTTTGCATTTTTATAAATTAGAAGCAAAATGGTAATTTTTGAAAAGTTGGGGATCAAATTGGAAATTTGGGAAACTTGAACCCATTTTTTGTAATTTTGAATAAATTGAGGTCCCAAAGTGAATTTTAGAAGTTTTGGGACTCAATTTGGGGAAAAATTGGCATTAGGGACCTAAAGTTAAATAAAAAACTTTAGGGACTTAAATGCAAATAACTAAAAGTTTGGGTATTTTATTCATTTGTGATGAATGAAGGTTATTAGGCTAAAGGACAATGAACAAGGATGTTCACATCGTGTAGGAACATGAAGTATCGGAAACGCCAACAAAGACAAGCTCGCGTGGAGGCAAGGAGCCACATAAGAGGAATTCACTGCACTATCGGGTAAGTGAGAATTTTCACATCATACTCGGTTGGGATGATGAGTACCTTGGAAATGAAAACCCACTACTATGTGGAATTTTAACATCACACTTGGTTAGGGTGATGTGAGAAAACATGCGGAAAAACTACTTACTAGTTGTAAGTAGATCATACCCGGTTGGTATGATGAACTTCCTGGAAGGAAGTAGAAAACCCACTTATCGGTTATGAGCGGAGATGTCTTCACACCCGGTTGGTGTGATGGATAACATAAAATATTATTTTGTCGAAAGTGCTCTCCCCTGACCGTGTGCCACTGCTTAAACCTTTTGGGAGACCTTCTTGACGGGAGCTCAAATAGCTCGGTTAAGCCGGAGGCCTTGATTTTGGAACTTGGGGGCTAAAATGCCCGATTTTGAAAATCTCATATAGTGGGCCCAAGTCCAGTTGGCACGAGCAAGAGATCGTAAAAAAATATGCTGTTAAGCTATGAAAACTTTAAATGAATGATGTGGTTTGTCCATGGTACCAAGACAGGTCTGACATACTTGATGGACTGGCAGTAATGCGACAAGACAAGTCGATGGACTAGTTGAGATAAATAGTTGCTGGTCGAGTTGAGTGCTGGGGCCATTGGACCAATGACAACAAAGATTAAATGGCTTATGAGGAAAACTATTGTATTGTGCATGCACTGAGGTTCGAGAAAATCAAGATGCCCAAGAGGGGTAGTGATGCATCCTAGGGGCTACTAGATGACATGGTGAAGATAAGGGCAGTTTGTCGTGCTAGTAGTCAAGGAAGCTCGGCGTAGCTTTATGCACAAGAGACCGGGGTGGGGTCGTGATGAGGTCTCTATCCTCATATGGACATAGAGTTTTCTTTTTGAGTTTGAGGGTTAGATGTCGCATACATCCACTCATTCCCGGGGTAGAAGTGGATGGGCTTTTATCTAGGTGGCCGATAAAGTCGCTCCGACGCCACAAGTGGGTGCAGTGGACGGACTGTCCTACGAATGTGTGATCCATTCATGATGAAGGGCATGTGTCAATTGTTAAACACACTGACTATGGTTAATGAGGAATAATGGTTTTAAAAATCAAGAAATTGAGGAAGAAATGATTTTAAAGAAAATAAGGAGTCTGACACACTCCAATTCAAACTAATTTTCTAAAACTCATATTTCAATCACCCATTCACCGAGTTGTCAAATTCACCCCCTCCCTTTTACCCCTTTTCAGAAAATCGAGGGAAAAGCTGACCTAAAGACCTTCAGCTACCTAAACCTGCAAGATAGGTATGTAAGTTCAAATTTTATGCAGTTTTGATTAATGTTATTATAGTAAAGGTACATGTTTAAAGGATGTCTTACTCCTCACTGTTTAAAGAAGGGGAAAACCCTTAATAAACTGGGAGAGTGGTAGGTTGCTCACAGGGATCCAACCAAACTAGGTCAGGGTGTGACAACTTGAGTGGTATCAGAGCCTATTTGCTCGAATACATTATCAAGACTAGAGAACATAGTAACTAAAAGGAATAATTTTAAAATTTTTAGAATGGCTCCCAATAAAGGAACCAAAAGAACTAGAGTTGTAGTCTCTAACACTGCTCAACCACTCCTACCTATGGAAACTCCCTGAGGAGCCCAGATAACCCCACCTGGACTTAGCTTAGAACACCAAAGGTTGTACGAGGAGTTCACCCGTGTATTTGGGCAACCTAACCTCATCCCTAAGGCAGGCACCAACTCTTAGGTCGAACCAAAGGAAGTACAATATCATCCTCCTCCAGTTAGCCACCCCCCTCCAGTTGACATTCCAAAAAATCTCAAGACTCTCTGTCAACTAGGGTGTAAGCCTTTCCTCAGAGAGAAGGATGCTGGTGCCGCCATGGATTGACTGGCAAATGTTAAGAAGCTAATAGGGATAGTCAGGATATCACCAGAGGACATGGTGATCCTGGCAGAATTCTTCCTGGAGGGAAGTGCTAAAAGATGGTGGGACAATGTCTGAAACCTGCACACCTCCACCCCCACATGGGAGCAATTTGAGGAGAGGTATGCAGAGGAGTATCTCGCTCCTCATTTGATTAATGAGAAGAAGTAGGATTTCCTCAGACTTTGGCAAGGGCTTAACTCCATATCGGAGTATGAAACTAAATTCAACGAGTTAAGACCCTTTGCTCCTAACCTAGCTGGGCCAGTAGATATATGTCAGCGGTTCGTGGACGGTCTCAATATGGACATAGAGACTGTATGGGAGTACTAGGATGCCCCACAAACCTGGCGACAGTAATCAGTATGGCTCATGAGTGTGAGCGACTGGTGCGAACCCGACACCGACGGATGGAGAAGATGACATGGAAGGAGGATAAGGGTCAAAACCATCAGGGTGGACAGAAGGAGCCTAACCGTCCAAGATGGGGAAATAGGGTGGCATTTCAAAAGAGAAAGAACATGCCACCACCTCCCCAAAGAATAATCCCCACCTTGCCCCCAAGGAAACACTCGTTGTCCTAGGTGCCAAAGGCACCACCATGGAGCATGCTTGACCTGCTTTGCATGCAGACAAGTGGGGCACTTTGCAAATGAATGCCCCACTCTCAAGGAGAACAAGTAGATGAACACATTTGGACCACCACAAGGGAATCCCAGGCCAGACGCTACAACTAGAGTACCAGCTAGGGTATACAACCACACCCAAGAAGAGGCTAGGAAAGACCTTAGTATTGTAGCGGGTACATCCCAAAACCCTCCCAACTAGCTTAAGAAAATCTTGTAATAGAAATTTTTATTCAATAAAGAAAGCCTTTCCTCTAAAAATATACGTTTCTTCAATCAGGATATGTGCAATTATGGGGACAACAAGTCTATGCCCTTTTCGACTCAGGAGCTGAGAGATCCTTCATCGAGGAGGACTTAATTCCAAGTTTACCTCTAGAACTCACTCACCTCTAAGACAATGTCTCAACATCCTCACGCCCCTAGGAGAAGGGTTAAATAGGAACAAACAATTAAAGGGGTGTGAGATAAATATTGAAGGAATTAAACTTGAGGCAAATTTGATTTCGTTGCCTCTAAGGGAGGTAGAAGTGATCCTTGGGATGGATTGGTTAAGTAACCATTAGGCCAGGATGACCTGCGGAATGAAGATAGTGACCTTTCACACTCCCGAGACAAACGAATTAAAATTCCAAGGAGACCGAAGGAAGGGTGAAGTATTGATGGTGTCCCATATAAAGGCCCAAAAGATGATACAAAAAGGTTGTACGACTTTTCTTGTCATGCTCCGACCCGGTTTGGTCGGATCCCTGTGAGCAACCTGCCACTCCCTTTGGTTCATGAAGGGTTTCACCTTTTTCTAAACTATAAGAAGTAAGGCATCCTTTTTCCTGTATTTCTTGGAATAGCATTATACAAAATTGAAAATCTTTTAAATAGACGTACATGTCCTTATAGTTCCCATATATAGAGGTATTTAAGTTTGGTTTTCCCTTGGTTACGTGAAAGGGGTAAAAGGGAGGGGGTGAGTTCTACAACTCAGTGAATGGGTGTTGGGAGTGAGTTTTAAAAATAGCCATACCAAAGTTATCATCTTTTTATAAAGAAGGTTTTTCCTCAAAGTTTGGTTTTCAAAACCTTTACCCTGCCAAGTGTATCATTTACTTTCAAAAGGATTTTAATTTCTTTTCCAAACCTTATTCCAAGGTTTTACCATTTCTTTTTTACCGGATTCTCAAATCCTTTCCAAGGTTTTCTTAACTTTTTTCTCATTTCCCCATTAGGTGTGTTTAGTAAAACAACACACGTCCTTCATCAGAAAGGGTACACACACATTTGTGAGATGCAGTTACGACAACTGTACCCAATTGTGGATCGAAGCTTCTTTACCATCCACCCTGATAGAAGTTCCTGACTTCTACCCGTAGTCTGAGAAAATGTCTCCGACGTCCTACACTTAGACCAAAAATACTTCATGTCTGTATGAGGACAGATACCTCATTCCGACCCACCCGGTCTCATGCGCATAAAGCTACGTCGAGCTTTCTCACTATTGGCACGACAACTACCCTTATCTCCACCATGTTGTCGAGTAGCCCTTAGGATGCATCACTACCCTTCTTGGGCATCTTGATGGTCATGTACCTCAAGTGCATGCACAAACAATAGTTTTTCCACATAGCTATTTATCTTTGATGCCACCGGTCCAATGACCTCGACACTCAACTTGACCTATAACTATTTGTCTAGGCCGGTCCGTTGACCTGACCCTAACACACTGTCGCCAGTCCATCGAGTATGTCAGTCATTTCTTGGTACCATGTGAAATCACATAATCCATTCATTAAGAGTTTTCATGGCTTAAATATCTCATGTTTGTTTACGAGCTCTTGCTCGTGCCAACTGGCCTTGGGCCCACTATATGTAATTTTTCTAAAATCGGGCATTTAACACCACAAGTTCCAAAACTGAGGCCTCTAGCCTATTTGAGCTATTCTAACTCTTGTCAAGAAGGTCTCCCAAAAATTTTAAGCATTGGAACACAGTCAGGGGAGGACACTTCTAACAAAATCATCTTTCAATTCATCACACCAACCAGGTGTGATGATATCTTCGCTTACAACTGACAAGCGGGTTTTCTTCTTCCTTCAAGGAAGTCCATCATACCAACTAGGTATGATTTTCTCTACTTACAATCGGTAAGTCGTTTTTCGCATAGTTCTCACATCACTCCGATGGGGTGTGATGTTAAAATCCCAGATATACGTGGTTTTTTATTTTCGAAGTGCTTATCATCCCAATCGTGTATGATGTTAATAAACCCACTCACGATGGCTTCCAATTTAGAAAAGGTGATCATCCCAACCAGGTATGAAGTGTAAATTAGCCCACTCACCTTTTATCCAAAGATATGTTCATCCCAGAGGGATTCCTAGGTACCCATCCCTGATTGGTCTTATTGGTGTTTCTGTGCTCCAATACTTCCCCATTTTCCTTAAATTTGGTTGTTGAATGGTGGATGTCAATATTGAGAATTTCATAGGTAGGGAGGATAAATCTAGTAGATCTAATGTGATCATGGCAGAGATGATGTTTGAGGTGTGAACAAGAACTAGTGGACCAAATAGCTCTCTTCTACTCGAATTGCTCTCTTAGCTCAGTTGGTGTCGCTCTAATAAATTGTTATAAGCTCCTTATATAACTAAAAAATTATTTATTAAATACGGAAGATTTATTACTACATTATCAATATTTATGGGTATTAATATTGTTAGTTATTCTTATTAAATTAGGAAATTGATGGATATTTATGGGTATTAATTCCAATAATTTTGAATGTAGATATTAATTTTTGGGTATTTATGGGTATTAATTCCAATAATTGAATATAGTTATTAATTTATGGGTATTTATGGTAGGGGTAGGACTAATACTACAAAGTGCTAATAGTTTCGTACTAAACCAAATTCACTTAATTATCTTATTATTTTCACCTAAAAGAATTTACTAGGTATTTACCCTGTCCATTCCACCAAGTTATTTATTTTGGTCAAAACAACACTTTTCATTTTATTTTAAATCAAATTTATTCCAATTATATCAATTAAAATTTTAAACTTCTAATACAATTTCAGAAAAATTTCCAACCAAAATTTTGGGTTACAAAAAATACGATGTGACAACTACTTCTCACCTTTTTAAGAGTTTTATCCCCAAAACTCATGCAACATTAGTTTCTACTTCTTACCCCTTTTTTGTGCACTTATGTGGTTTCATTTTCAATAAATTTCTACATAGACATTTGTTTACTTTACCACAATAACTTCTCAAGATAAGGTTATCTTTTCTCAAAACTATTTATTTTATTAGTGGACAATTTTACTCAAGTTTTCTTATCTAATTCATCAAAAGAAAATTGGGTATTCGGCCATACATTCCAATTGGTTAAAATTTTCGATTGAGGCTTCCTTATAAGTTTAAATTGCACACCAAGTTAATGGTATCTTCACATCTTAATCGATCACTTAGTGTTTAAATAAAACTTTTGCACTCTTTAGCGAGCACTATTTATACCATTCAAAAGGAAAGATCACTTTTAGAGTATTTTCACATACCTATATCACATTAGAGAATTGATGTTCGTTGATCACATGGTCTTTATATTTACTAGAAGTTCATTTGCTTTAGGAGATTCGTTTGACACCTTATAATCCAATAAAGGTTCTAAAAATCTTTTACAATTTTTCCTCCAACGGTTCATGCATCCATCATTAGACTATAACCTCCCATTTCAGGGCCCTTTTTTCCATAAAGGTTGTGCCAACTTATTGGGTCTATAATACCATATACTTTTTTATTTACTCCATCGTTCATCATCATGCCCTTCCTCATGGCAAGACATGTTGGTATATCATTCTCCAAAATTTTCCATTCTTCACATACTTTTTTATTGAGGTATTTGTTTATAATCATTTCGTTGTTCTCTATTATGACTTATTACTTTATAAGTTGTTCTCTTTTTTTAAGACTTTCATCTCATTGGACTTATTTTGTACATTTGAGTCTATTACTTTAGAAAATTTTATCTTGGTCATATGTGATCGCCTTTTCTTTAATGCCCTCCCAAGGAATTTCCCACTTTAGGAATTAATTTCATTGGTATTTGAGGATTTCACTCATTTGAATTTGTCATTGGTTGCATCCATCAATCCAAATCAAGGTACTCTATGTGTATTGCATGAGTGTTTGGTTTATTCAACCTTTGTCTCACATTTCCTAGAACCTCTTATTTTAGACTCATGTTCCAGATCCATTACATCTCATCAACTGGGTTAGGCTATTATAAGTTTTCCACAACATCCTTGCGGTTATCATTGTTAGTCAAGAAAGTTTATTATTACTTGCAATAAAATTTCCCTTCATGGGTTTCATTTAGTACAAAATTTTGGTAATTCAAATGAAAGTACTTATATTTAGGGCGTTCCATATGTAAATGTTTAAGGTAAGAAAATTACATATTCCTTTCTATTTCCTTCAGCTCCTTTGCCGAGTATCATTCATAAAGTTTATTGTATATCTTTTCAGCTTTCCAAACTTTTGATGAATCCTTTATAAGGATATTTTCTAATTTCTCCCTGAAATCTACATATCACATTCTTAATAACACTCATGTTACTCTTGTGGATGCTTTTCCACTATAGATTTCCTGACATCCCTTTTCATTCACCCTTGAGGACATCCAACCTTAAATGACATCCTTTGATGCCATCCTCTCCTACTTACCTTTACTCTTGAAGCCTTGTGGGCACGTCTTTTGTACCCCATCCTCATTCCCAACTCTAGTACACATCTATTTCTTTTAGGGAGAGCTCAAATTCTCCTTGTTTCAAGATCTCTTGATCATCCTACGAGAGGATTACTTAACCTTCTCATGGCTTGAGTTTGATCATTAATCCAGTCTTGGCCACTAATCTCTTTAAGGATTTCCTTCATCCTTATTTACCAAATGTTTAGCCTTTCCACCTCTCCCTTAACTTGGGAATTTCCCCTTTTTTGTGGTCTCACTTCCTACCTTTATCCTTCTACATACAGACTTCCATCCTGTGAGTTTCACGTTCAACCTCCCTAACACTCCTTGAAGGCTTTTTCATCTTTCCTTTCTTACACCCATCGATCATCTGCCTTTAATCCTTCACTGTCCTCCAATTCCCTTTTTGTTCCTTATCCTTCCTTTGAGGAGTTCCTGATTATGGGTTGGTTCACTCCACGTTATGTCCAACCACCCATCAATGGTCCCTTTAAGGGGTACTTAGTCTTATACATCCCCCAGAGTTCCCTTTCCTAGCACATTTCTTCCCTCTTCACTCTTTCTGTGTCCTACCCTAAAGTTACCGGAGGACGTTTTTCGCGTTTACCCTTTCTGAGAGGGTTTTAGGTGTACTTCCCATGTACCTTACCTCAATTCTTATATTATTCCTCTCTTGTTTGACCTTCTTAAAAAGAAGTTTGATTTTTTTATCCTGCTATTTCTTGACCTCCTTGTGAACAATTTACTTAACCCGCTCCATGGTTTTGGTTATCGGTCCTTCCTTGATTCTTGCATTTCTCATCCAAGACATTCCTCCTAATTCTCTTTTCCTTTTATCTATATTTTGCTTCGTTGTATTTCCTATGGTCCTTCTTATCTTCTGTGAGCCCTCCTCATATAGCTGAGGTATGAGAACACAACTTTGTTTGAGGGACAAAGTTTTGGAAAAATTAGAATTTTTTATTAATAAGGGGTACAGTATGTTTTGGGTGTTATCCCTATTACAAGAAGTAGATTCAGCTTGTGGAGCAACTATACTAGGTTCTTAGTAATCATCCTTCTTGGTTATAAGTCCCTAACAATGTCCTTGGTATTAGGTTGACTCTCCTCTTCTTACTCATGGATGTGACCTCAACAGGTGTTGGCACCACATTCCTTGGTGGCATTGGGTACTTCCCCATAATGCCTCTTGGTCCTTTGTGACTTCTACTACACCTCAGGCATTGGAGAGTTTTTAGGGTGGTCTTCCTACGGGGACAAATTGTTGGGTAATATTGGTGACATCAGTCCTAGTTTTCTTGGTTTCTCTCTTGGGAGCCATTTGAAAATTTTTAAACTTTCTCTTCGTTACTATGTTATATGGTCTTGATAATGTATTCAAGGAAATATACTCTAATACCACTCAAGTTGTCACACCCCGACCCGGTTTGGCCGGATACCCGTGAGCAACCCGTCACTCCCTTTGGTTCATGAAGGATTTCACCTTTTCTAAACTGCGAGGAGTAAGGCATCCCTTTTCCTATCTTTCCTAAAATAACATTATAGAAAACTGATAATCTTTTAAACATACATACCTGTCTTTAGAGTTCCCATACAAGAAGGTTTTTAAGTTTGGTTTTCCCTTGGTTACCTGAAAGGGGTAAAAGGGAGGGGTGAGTTCTACAACTCAGTGAGCGGGTGTTGGGACTGAGTTTTCATAAACAACAAAACTTTAATCGAAGTGTGCCAAATTCCTTATTTCCTTTAAGAATATTCTTTCATCAAATATCAATTTTTTTAAAACCCTTTTTCCAAGGTTTACCAATTCTTTTCCAAGGATTCTCAAATCCTTTCCACGGTTTTCAAAACCTCTTTCCCATTTCCATATTAGGTGTGTTTCACAAATAACACATGCCCTTCATCAGGAAGGGTACACACATTCACTAGATGGGAGTCTGACAAAATCATTTTTCAATTCATCACACCAACCAGGTGTGGTGATATCTCCACTTACAACTGGCAAGCGGGTTTTCTTCTTCCTTCAAGGAAGTCCATCATACCAATTGGGTATGATTTTCTCTACTTACAACCGACAAGTAGTATTCTGCATAGTTCTTACATCACTCTGACCGGGTGTGATATTAAAATCCCACAAATAAGTGGTTTTTCATTTTTGAGGTGCTAATCATCCCAACTGGGTATGATGTGAATAAACCCACTCATGGTGGCTTCCAATTTAGCAAATGTGCTCATCACCCCAACCGGGTATGAAGTTTAAATTAGCCCACTCACATTTTATCCAAAGATATGTTTATCTTAGAGGGATTCTGAGGTATTCGTCCCTGATTGGTCTTATTGGTGTTTCTTTGCTCTAATACTTCCCTATTTTCCTTAAATTTGGTTGTTGCATGGTGGATATCAAGATTGAGAATTTCGTAGGTAGTGAGTATTAATCTGGTAGATCTAATGTGATCATGGCAGAGATGATGTTTGAGGTGTGAACAAGGACTAGTGGACCAGGTAGCTCTCTTCTACTCGAATTGCTCTCTTTTATCTCAGTTGGTGTTGCTTAGATAAATTGTTATAAGCTCTTTATATAGCTGAAAATTTGTTTGTTAAATGGATAAGATTTATTACTATATTATGGATATTTATGGGTATCAATTTCAATAATTGAATGTATGTATTAATTTTTTTTCGTATTTATGGGTATTAATTCTAGTAATTGAATGTGTATTAATTTGTGTATTAATTATAATAATTGAATGTAGGTATTAATTTATAGATATTTATAGTATTAATTAAAATAATTGAATGTAGGTATTTATGGTAGTGACGTAAGACTAATACTATAAAGTACTAATAGTTTCGTATTAAACTAAATTCATATAATTATCTCATTATTTTCACCTAAAAAAATTTACTAGGTATTTACCCTATCCATTCAACCGAGTTATTTATTTCAGTCAAAATAATACTTTTTATTTTATTTTAAATCAAATTTATTACAATTATATCAATTAAATTTTTAAACTTATAATACAATTCCAAAAAAAATTCAGACCGAAATTTCGGGTTACTAGAAACACGATGTGACATTTCTAGTCATGGTTATCAACGAAAAATGTGAAGAAAAGGGACTCGAAGACATTCCGGTAGTTAAACACTACCCGGAGATATTTCTGGAAGAATTACCTAGACTACCCCTATGTTGACAAGTGGAATTTACCATATAAATTATCCGAGGAACAAACCCCATATCCCAAGCCTCCTATTGTATGGCTCCAACGGAACTAAAGAAATTGAAGGAACAATTAGACGAACTATTGGAGAAGGATTTTATACATACTAGTCAATCTCCATGGGGTGTAGGAGTCCTATTCGTGAAGAAAAATGATGAAAGCATGAGACTGTGCATAGATTATAGGAAGTTGAATCAGGTCACCATCAAGAATATGTACCCACTTCCTCGAATGGATGATCTATTCGACCAACTAAAAGGAGCAGCCTACTTCTCCAAGATAGACCTTCGGATCCTCATACGAACATGGAGTTTTCTTTTTGAGTTTGAGGGTTAGATGTCGCGTACATTCACTCATTACTAGGGTAGAAGTGGACAAACTTCTATCTAGGTGGCTGGTATAGTCGCTTCGACGCCACAAGTGGGTGCAGTGGACGGGTTGCCCTGCGAATGTGTGATCCTTTCATGATGAAGGGCGTGTGTTGATTATTAAACACATCGATTGTGGTTAATGAGGAATAATGGTTTTGAAAACCGAGAAATTAAGTAATAAATAATTTTAAATAAAATAAGAAGTCTAGCACACTACAATTCAAAACTAATTTTCTGAAACTCATATTTCAAACAACTATTCACTGAGTTATCAAACTCACCCCCTTTTACCCATTTTCGAGAAATCGAGGAAAAAATTGACCTAAATATCTTCAGCTAGCTAAACCTGCAAAATAGATATGTAAGTTTAAATTTTATGCAGTTTTGATTAATATTATTCGAGGAAATGTACAAATTTAAAGGATGCATTACTTCTCACAGTTTAAAAAAATAAAAAACCTTAATAAACCAGGAGAGTGTCGGTTACTCACGGGGATACTACCAAATTGGGTTAAAACGTGAAAAGGGTGCTATCACAAATTCGCAAGTTCCTAGATTTAGTAGATAATTTTTCCAATCTAACTAGGTGAATCACCCGAAAATGAGTGTAGTACATATAGGACTAAAATTACGAGTTGAAATACCGTATTTTTCGATTGCGAAAAATTTGAACGGGCACTATGTATCAAATTATAAATTAATAAGTAAACCCGTTAATGTCAAATTATAAATTAATTATATTTACTTTGAAAAAATTATTATGAACTACTTTTTTATAAATATTCTACCCTAATAATTTTTTACAATTAATCATATTTCATGTTATAAAAAAATTATTATAAACTACTTTTTTATAAATATTCTACCCTAATAATTTTTTACAATTAATCATATTTCATGTTATAAAATGATTGAGAGATTTGAAAGGAAGACACATTCGCTTGATTTTATAACATATTTTACAATGCATGAACATTTTATCTATAAACTTTGGAGACAAACTCAATATATTTTTAATTACATGTAAGGGTATTTTTTATGTATGGGACAGTCCCTTCTACCATACAATATACCATATAACACAATAAATTATGTGAATCTAATATTTCACCACAATTTTAAAAGAATTGGGTAGTTCAACTATTCTATTTGCATATCTAATATTATTAAAAGAATTCAAGTCAAGATGGACCCATGTCTAAATTTCAACATGCACGGTAGTTTTTATGAGTCGAAAATGGCATGATTGAAACCTAAAAAATCATATTTATGTTGCTTGATTGGAAGTTTTTGGAGTTGAATGCAGAGTGTATATATCATGCAGTGAATCTATTCTTCATTCAATCATTCAAAAGTTGAAGCTACAACTGCACTTCTGCTAGCCTTGAATGAAACAACACCATATGTCCCTATTTCTTTGCTATGTCCATCTATCCTATATTAGAGTGGAATGAAATACCTGGGCATGCGATCTTCCATCACTAGATTATCCGAAGAGGATAAGTAGTACAAATTGCTGCCATATGGATCTGATTCCATTGATACTCCGCCGACAAAACCAATTCCCAGACCAGATTCAGTCCCCCTATCCCCACACCTAAAATATCTTCTCCCTTCTTCTCTATATCCATTCCGACATCACCTTATGAGATGCCAGGTCAGACTCCCATCTCCAAATTATCCAATGAGTAGTCCTCCAATATATTGAATAATTTAAAAATTAATAATGAATCTAATAATTTAATAATTTATTAATAATTTGACCTACTCACTCGTATGGTAAATAAATTGATAGGTTGGTAGTTTCATTAAAATTATATTATTCACATAAGCAAAATTAAGAATTTTTACAGATGGACTAAATTGTTATAAGTCCTAAAATATTTGGATCATATTATAACTTTTAAACAATAATAATCACTGGTATGTTAATTTTATCAAAGATGAGGGATCAAACTATAGTTTTACACTTATCCAAAACATCTCCTCCTCCTCACCTCGTCTCCCTCCTCCTCTTCACTTCTCACAAGGATCTACATTCCACACAAAGCAATTTGCTCTTCTCGTTTGAGTCCCTTCTTCATCTTCATTCTCATTTTCTCTGCGACTTTCTTGCTATTTCGAGTAACCTATCCAAAGCATTTCGTCCTTGAATCCTTTTCCGAGACGAGACAGTAAAAATGGCCGCTTTTGTGTCCTCTCTGCAGGCGACCTTTCACAGCCCCCATCTCTCGCCGCCGTCAGCATATCCCTATCCACCTCCTCCAGCTGCTGGCCTTCATTCCTCGCTTCTCTCGCTGTCGAGGATCCAAAGCTCTGGAATTTGTTCCACCAACTCTACCTTTTTCAGCAACACTTTGAGCAGGGCTTTTGCTCCAACTTTTCCTGTAAAGAGTCATGGAGGTATGTCTTCTGTTGTGTGCATGTCGTGGGACGGGCCTCTGTCTTCTGTCAAGCTTATCATACAAGGAAAAAATCTTGAGGTGCCCTTTCATTCCCTCGATGCCTAACTAGAAAAATCCTTATGTTCTATTAAAGGATAACTAATGGATAGAATGTATGATTTATGTGTTAGAGGCTTGCACATATTATATATTCTATCAATTAATAACAAAATCTTTCTGGGTTCTTCAATTAATTCACTATTGTTCATGCTGAGCGTAATTGTAAGAATTCTAACATGTAAGGGCATCTGATTCTTTTTCATATGCAGTTGACTGATTCAGTTAAAAGCTATGTAGAAGATAAGCTCGGAAAGGCAGTTCAGAAACATAGCCACCTGGTTCGCGAGGTTGATGTCAGATTGTCCATTCGAGGAGGAGAATTCGGTAAAGGCCCCAAAGTCCGCAGATGTGAGGTGCTTATAGAATGAAACCATCAGCTTAGTCCCTTGAGATTTTCATACTACAGGCAGAAATTTTGATGGATGGTGATATGTTTAGGTGACATTATTCTCCAAGAGGCATGGTGTGGTTCGGGCTGAGGAAGACTCTGAGTCTGTATATGGGAGCATTGATTTGGTTTCCTCCATCATTCAGAGGAAGCTTAGAAAGATCAAGGAGAAGGAATCGGATCATGGGAGGCATATGAAGGGATTTGATCGTTCCAAAGTCAGGGAACCAGTAACACCAACTGTTGAAGATGACATGGTCTCTGAGGGTGAAGACGAAGACTTTATTGATGAGGTTTGTTGCTTTGCCTTTAGAAATTGACTAAGTATTCACATCCAATATGTAGATAGTTGGCTTGTTCATTTACACTATGGGTTGCTTTTGGTGCTAAAGTCATCTCGTTTTAGTACTACATTTCTATATAAAGCTTCTCATTATTATGGTACAAAAAAAGTAGAGATGGTGTGAATAAAAGAGTACATCAGAGTAAGCATTTTGCTCTTGCCACTTCCAATTTACCAGGCATTGAACATCTTGTCCAATTTTTGGAAATCTCCTTGCAGTACTGATAATAAAGAATGGTTACCTTTCTCCATTCTTTGTGGGTACAAGCTTATTACATGTAATCTTTTTTATGGAAGTTGCTCATTAGGGATTGTGCTTCATTCATGACTATGTTCTTGTCAGTTGGTCTGACTTCTCTTGATTAGTCAGTATCATAATTATACACGAATAGGCAAAATGTAGTAAGCATGTTGATGAGATTTTATTTCTTTTGTCCAAATTGAACTTTTTAAACTAATTTAACCACTCATGGTGTCAGGATCAGTTTTTTTTAAGGAGAGGGATTCACTATAGCCCAGGCATTTTTTGACCTAACATTTAACTGTTCTAGCAGATTGTCCGCACAAAATACTTTGACATGCCACCCTTGACTGTAACTGAAGCAGTGGAGCAGCTGGAGAATGTTGATCATGCCTTCTATGCTTTTAGGAATGAGGAGACTGGTGCGATTCATCAATGCTTCCATTATTCTTCAACTACTTGGCTTGTCATCTTCAAGGATATTGTGAATTTTCATGCTTATTTTTTTTTTCCTGCAGGTGAAATCAATATCGTTTACAGAAGAAAGGCAGGGGGGTATGGTCTCATCCTACCAAAGGGAAATGGTAGAGCCCAGAAGCTGGAGCCTCTGGCTGTAGAACCGGCCAAAGAGCACTCACTTGCTGAAAAAAATTGAAAGGTGTTCCATTAATCTTGTTGAGAAGCATCATAGCTGTAAAGACATTAATCAAGCAGAAAAAACTAACATACAGAGATCTCATGTCAGTAATGTACGATGATGAACTGCAGTATCTTCTCTTATGAGTCCATTGAGCATATATATCGGTCATTTTTCGCGATCAGGCTTTTATGGCAAGTTCTGTTCAGACATACAAGCATGTTGAAAGCTCAAAATGCCTCCATTTTACTTTATTTTTATCAATAATAGTAATACCTTATTTAATATTGAAAAAAATAAAATATATTGTCTATATCAAATTATATTAAAAATATATATAAGATATATTTATATTATTTATAAATATATCACTAACTTATACTCCCCTAATATTATTAATATATATCTACCACTCTCAGTTACAAATATTATTCTATTATTTAAAAAATAAAATTTTAATTAATAAAGTTTATTATTCCACTAGTATTTATATAATATAATTATATTATTTTTTATCAATTTTTTATTTAATAAAAAATTGTATAATTTTTTCATCTTCGGTATTATTATATGTATTATTAGTAATATTTATAGTAAATTTATTTTTGAATCATAAATTTATAAGTTTTTCTATAAATAGGTGTAACCAAATTAGTAAGTTTTTTTATTCAAATTAAGTAATAAATAATTTTAGTTATTAATCTGTACTCATCTTATTTTTTACTATTAAATAATATAAAATTACCTTCAACAAATATATAATAGTCAAAATAGTATTTGTTCTATCGTACACACAAATATCACAATTTAAATTATAAAATCCTTTAAATTTGATATCACAATTTAAATTATAAAATCCTTTAAATTTGATATCACAATTTAAATTATAAAATCCTTTAAATTTGATGTGAATTCGAACCTTAAACTAAAATTATTTATCAATACCTTTTTAAATATTTTAATATCTTCATCGTAACCTCCCAATAATATGTCTCGGTGTTTATATATCTCTTCACGATATTGAGTGAATATATGATATAAGATATTGTATAAAATAGATAAATCAATTATACCACAATACTTTAGTATCGTTATTTATCCACCGGTTCACCTTAATAAGTATATAACTTATTATTCGGTTTCATTGGTGTCGAAATAGTTTGATAGCTTAAAATAATTATCTGAGTGAGTAAATTTAATGTATATTTTTTTTAAGAAATTATTATGTTTTTTCTAAACTTAATAATCTTAATAATGAGAAAATACTTTAAATATATTTATATTATTTATAAATATATCACTAACTTATACTCTCTTAATATTATTAATATATATCTATTATTCTTATTTTGTTACAAATATTATTTATTATTTAAAAACTAAAATTTAAATTAACAAAGTTTATTATTCCCACTAGTATTTATATAATATAACTATATTGTCTTTTTATAAATTTTTTATTTAATAAAAAATTGAATAATTTTTTCATGTTCTGTACTATCATGTTAAACTGTATTATTAGTAATATTTATAATAAATTTGTTGTCGAATTATAAATCTATAAGTTTTTCTCTAAATAGGTGTAATTAAATTAGTAAATTTTTTATTCAAATTAAGTAATAAATAGTTTAAGTTATTGATCTATACTCATCTTATTTTTTATTACTACATGATTACCTCTAACAAATACATAATAGTTAAATAGTATGTCTTCTATCATCCATACAAATAGCACAATCTAAATTACAAAAACCTTCAAATTTGGTGTGATTTCGAATCTTAAACCAAAGTTATTTATCCATACTCCTTTTTAAATATTTTAATATCTTCATGGTAGCCTCCCAATAATATGTTTTGGTATTGTTTATATACCTGTTTACAATATTGAGTGCATGATACAAAACATTGTATAAAATAGATAAATCAATCATACCACAATACGCTGGTATTGTTCTTTATCCACCGAGTCACCTTACTGAGCATATAATTTATTATTCGGTTCTATTGGTGTCGAAATAGTTCGATAGCTTAAAATCATTGTCTGAGTAAATCTAATGTATACTTTCTTTAAAAAATTACTATGTCTTTTCTAGACTTTACAATCTTAATAATGAGAAAATACTTTAAAGTACACAAGTCTTTTACCTTAAATTTTTTGCTTAATTTTTTTAGCTACAATATCTCAGCACCATCATCCCTAATGGATGATATTATCATCCACATATACTGTGAGAATAGTAACTCAACTATTAGATTGTCGATAGAAAATCATATGGTCTTTGTTACACTACGAGTAACCCATTTTGACCACTATACGTCGAAATCGATTAAACCATTCTCTTGGTGACTATTTGTGTAAAACCAAGAAAAATCTCGGCTTTATAATAATACCGAATCGAACCGAGAAGTGGGATCAAACCATAAACCGATGGGTAATCGTGGAGTAAATTGAACCGGGAGGAGTAAACAGATCAATGAGAGGCTATGAGAAATGCTTAGGAGGGTTGTGGGGCTCGTAATCAAGGATTGTGAGAAAATCGCTTCGAATTGGATTCAAGCTGGATGGAGTCATAAAACTCCCCAAAATTTTAAGGGGTCAAAATAAATTTAAATTGAGTGGTTCTTGATTCTATTTAATAGAAAAATGAATATAGAATTTTTATATATTTTTATTTTCTCAAGAACTGGATGGAAAAAAGGTAAACGATGCCAAAAATCGCTTAATCAACCAAGAAATTTGTTGGAAACCAGTTTGCTACAATGCGGAACCAGTCAGTAGGAAAGTTGGGCACACACATGTGTTACACGAGCGGAGCACGGGGCGCACGCATGACCACGTGTGCGCGTTTCATCTTCCCTGCTCGATAGCTAACCCAGGTTCTATTTTGCTCAACAGGTGACTCGAGTTGCTCTGTTTTACCTAACACCTCATCCATTGATCCACCGACTCTATTGCTTGGAAAATTAATTCTTTTCCAGCACCACAAATTATGAATTAATAAAATGAAGTTATGTATAGATAACCACGTAGGTATAGAACATGACCATATAAATTGGGGCTGCTACCTTGCTAGCAATTGATTAGAATTCCCTCTCAACCACTGACTACACACTTTTCCGGCTACCCAAATACCAGAGACGATATCTCCGTCTTCCGACCACCTCTGATGACGTTCTTGGTATCATTGGAAAGCTGAGGACACCACCTTTCCATCTCTATCCCTCTCGACATTTAGTTCTTCTTCTATCAGCATTGGCTAGATTGCACAATGACTGATCTCCGATGAACCGAAACGGAGCACCAACTTTCGAGGCCAATTTTGACAGCCTCAACTGCTCTTTCAAGGTGAGAAAAATTGGGTGAGTCACTTACACCACCAGCTTTCCATAATCTCGAAATTTGCCCGAGTTGATCTAGAAATGTATCTAAGTTAAAATTTTATATTATCAGATTATAGGCAAAGTTACCTAGCTAACTAAAATATTAATTGTACGAGATACAAACCACATTCAAGTGGTTGTAAACTTTTGGGAGCGTCAGCTTTCCAACTCCACTGATATCAATGACCAATGTGTTAACTCCGATGAGTTTCCAGCATTGACTCAATTTTCTATGGGTTGGGTTGACTTTTCTGATTAAGCTCGGTCGGAGCGACTCCGATTGATGCCGACCAAACCAAGCATACGACTGGGTAGAGGGAGGATAGGGGACCTAACTACTTAATTTGAAAATTTTTGGAGAAATTTAAGTTGTTGATGAAAAGTGGGGACCAAATTATAAATATTTTAAATTTAGGGGAGACAATTATAAATAAGATTTTTTTTTCCTAATTAGATATCCGTTAGTAAAAAAATATAATAGTAAATTATTATGTATATATTATTATATTAATTTAATAAATATTATTCAATTATGTGTAATTTACAATAAAATTTTGGTCCAATATAAATTATAAATTCATATATATATATATATAATTATCTAGAGACATTATTTTAATAAAATAAAATAATATTTTTGGTTATAAAATAATATTTTTGGTTAAAAAATACATTATACTTTAAGATAATTGAATTATTACATAAAATATCATACAAAGTTTGAGTGTATAAACAAGTTTATATAACATTCATACCTTAATTAACATCCATTACTTTTAGTAATCCATTGAAAACAAATCACTTTGGCAAAAAAATGGTAAGTATAGGATGTTAATTTTCCTTGTCATGTCAGGTATCCTTAATTCAAAATAGGATCCACAGTCGAATTTTGATTTCGGATCCAAAAAGTTAAACCCGAATTCTTTGTCCTTGGATCGTACTCCTTCCTAATTTGGGCTGTATTCTCTTGCTCAAATCATATTTAAATTTTAAACCTAAACCTGTTACGAATAGGAGTGGTAATTTGATATGGTCAAACCCGAATTCGATCAAGTCCAAAAGCCAAGGGAGGGACCAATAGGAAAGACTAAGTAGATGGACTCTATTAACCCGGTGGACTCATGTTTTATATGTATTAAAAATATATTTATTTAGATATTTATGGGATTATAAAAACATAACTTAAATATAATGATAAGGTTGGTTAATCAAATTTATGTTAATTTTATTATATATTTAAAATATATAATATTATATTATAAAAATTTATTAGAAAAAATTAAAAATTTGAATTTTAAGCGAAACTTTGGGAGCATAGAATTTTTAAAAATTTCCACCAAATAAATTTTTAGATTATAATATTTATATTTTTAACAAATAAGAAAAGTCAATAATAGATCAACTAGGTTAATAATTCTAATACTACTTTACTTACAAGTTCAAATCGAGTAAAACATAAAATATATTTTGGGTACCTGATCTAACTGGATTCGATCGAGTCTAAATGAGTCAGGTCTAAAAGAATTCGGTGGATACTAGCTGGATGGATCTAGACCCAATCTAAATTGTTACCCTGAATACCCGTGGTTAAACCAACCCAAAGTGGCCGATCAAACCAAAATTTACTAAATTCAAGTTTGAAATTTATACCCAAATTTGATAAAAATTTAAAACCCAAATAGGCCAATGTGATATAAAAATGTCACATCGAACTAAATTCACTAAAAATGGGTACTAATTTTACATACAGATTAAGTATAAATGTTAAAATCGAAACAACCCAACTCAAATGATCCAACAAGATCATAGTTGATTAGATTTCAAATTGTAGTTGGATTAGGTTAGTTGAATGTTCATTTTCTAGTTGATATTCATTATTAATATAGTCAATTATTAATATAATTTATAAATTTATATCGATGAATAATTTTACTTTAATTTGAATATTAAAAATATATGTAAAAAGAGAAAATAGAGTAGATGTGGTCAAATTTCATGTAGCCGGATATGTTAAGCTCGCGTGAATAAAAAGAACCGTTTGAAAGAAATTCACTGTATTAACGGGTGAGTGGGAATTTAATATTATACCCGGTTGGGATGATAAGAATCTCGAAAATAAAAACTCACTACTAAGTGGTATTTTAATAATCACATCTGAGAGAAGTGATGTGAAAATCAAGCGAAAAAACTATTTACTGATTATTAGTAGATCATACCTGGTTGGTACGATGAAACTTACTCGAAGGAAGTGCAAAACCCGTTCATCGGTTATGAGCGGATATATCCTCATACTCGGTTGGTATGATGGAAAATTGAAAAGTATATTTTGTCGGAAGTGCTCTCTCCTGACTAAGTGTCACTACTTAAACATTTTGGGAAACTTTCTTGATGAGAGCTCAAATAGCTCAGTTAGGCCAGAGGCCTCGGTTTTGGAACTTGGGGGCTTATACGCCCGATTTTGAAAATCTCGAATAGTGGGCCCTAGGCCGGTTAGCACGAGCAGGAGCTTGTAAACAAACATGATTAATATGCCATGAAAATATAAGTAAATGAGTTGTTTGGCCATGGTACCGAGACAAGATCGACATACTCAGTCAACTAGCAACAGTGCAACATGATAGGTCCCCGGACTAGTCAAGACAAATAGTTGCAGGTCGAGTTGAGGGTCGGGGCCGTCGGATTAGTGGCACTGGAGATTATATGGCATTATGTGAAAACTGTTGCGTCACACCCCGACTGGGTTTGGTCGGATCCACGTGAGCACCCGCCACTCTTCCCGGTTTACTAAGGGTTTTCCCCTCTTTTAAACCCGGGAAGAGTAAGACGTCCTTTAAATGTGTACCTTTCCTGGAATACATAAATCAAACCTGCATAAAAAATTTAACTTACATACCTGTCTTGCAGGTGTGACTAACAGGAGGTCTTTGGGTAGGTTTCTCTTGGTTACTTGAAAAGGGATATAAGGGAGGGGGTGAGTTCAATGACTCAATGAATGGGTGTTTAAAGTATAATTTTTAGGGAAAAATATTTAAATTGGAGTGTGTCAGACTCTTTATTTTAAAATTTCTCATTTTCAAAATCTCAGTTTCATCACCATTACTCACTCCTCAACCATAACCGATGTGTTTATCAACTAACACACGCCCTTCAACATGAAGGGAACACACATGATTAAAATTATGTGTCTGTATGAAGACAAGGACCCTATCTCGGTCTCGTGTACATGAAACTCAAACATAGAAGCTTCAGGAAGTCCTAACACAGCAGATTCGCAGAGTCCAAACACAAAAATTCCGTGGAGTACAAACATAGAACTCTGTGTAGTACAAACATGAAACTCCAAGACTAACTGGTATGAAGAGAAACACAAACCCAGTACCTTCCTTTTTTCCTTATTGCCACTATGTCATCCAATAGCCCTTAGGACATATTACTACCCCTCTTGGGCATATTAAAGGACTAGAACCTCAAGTGCATGCACAAACAAAGTTTTCCTCAAAAGCCATATAATCTTTGGTGCAACTGGTCCAATAGTCCCGACCCTCAACTCGACCTGCAGTTGTTTGTTTTTACTGGTCCGTCAACCTGTCATGTCTCACTTCTGCCTGTCTATCGAGTATGTCAGTCCTGTCTTGGTACCATGGCCAAACAATTCATTTACTTAAGTTTTCATGGCTTAGAATCATTTTTGTTTACAAGCTCCTGCTCATGCCAACTGGCCTAGGGTTCACTATTTGAGACTTTCAAAATTGGGCATATTAGCCCCCAAATTCCAAAATTGAGGCCTCCGGCCTAACAGAGCTATTCGAGCTCCCGTCAAGAAGGTCTTCCAAAATGTTTAAGCAGCGGCACATAGTCAAGGGAGAGCACTTCTGACAAAATAAACTTTTCAACTGTCTTTCATACCAACCGAGTATGAGGACAACTCCACTCATAACCAATGAATGGGTTTTCCATTTCCTTCGAGGAAGTTTCACCATACCAATCAGGTATAATCTACTTACACTAGTAAGTAGTTTTTCCGCGTGATTTTCACATAACTCCTCTCGGGTGTGATGTTTAAAATACCACTCGATGTACTTATCATCCCAACCGGGTATAATATAAAAATCCCACTCACCCGTTACTACAGTGAATTCCTCTCGATCGATTCTTTGTATTCACACGAGCTTGTCCTTATTGGCGTTCCCAGTACTTCATGTTCAAATACGATATGAACATTCTTGTTCATTATCCCCTGGCCTAATAGCCTTTATTCATTCTAAATGAATGAGAAAACTAAACTTTTCATTTATTTGCAATTAGGTATCTAAAGTTATTTTTCTTTAAGTCCCTAATGCCAGTTTTTCCTCAAATTGAGTCCCAAAACTTTTAAAATTCACCTTGGGACCTCAATTTATTCAATTTCACAAAAATGGGTTAAATTTCCCAAATTTCCAATTTGGTCCCCCAATTTTTCCAAAATTACCATTTTGCCCCTACTTTACAAAAATGGTAAGTTTTGCTCCAAAAATTCTAAAATTTCCCCATTAGTCCTCTAATATCTTTATTATGCCTAATTGGTCCTCAATTTTAGTAAATTTCACTTTAGTCCCTCGAATTTTTTAAATTCCCCAATTCCTCCCCCCTCCCCCCCCCCCCCCCAATTTTAACCTTCTAACTCTACCGAATTTGATTTCATCAAATTGATTGGTCAAATGAGTTTAATTTTTTTAATTGAAGCTAGATTAGTGTTCCTACACCTTCATACGATTCAATTGCATTTTGAATCACACGATTTAGTGTCGAAATGAGCTCAAATAGAGATTCAACGGAGAATTGGACTTAAAGAGAGAAAGCTTTGAAAACATATCATCGGCAGCAGGGCAGTCCAAGCTTTCAATCTGGGCAGATAACTCTTGTCTTAAGGTTCCTCATAGGATCAAGAATTCCATTAATTGATGCCAAATTGAGTGAGAATTTTATCATCAAAATTTTGCGGTTCTCTCTCTAGCACTGGTCAAAAATTGTAGGGGGAAGCAAAATTGGCTTAATTTTCAGCTCTAATTCAGCTGTAGAAGGACTGTGGAGGTGTTGGAAGGGCTTGGTTTGGCATGAGAAGGGCTCGAATTGACCGATTTTAGCTCAGCCGAAATAGGACAGCTTCGGTCCGCTGAAGCTAATTTACTGTTCGATCATGTCGGCGCTTCTCCGGTGACCCTCGAAACAAATGGAGACTACAAGCATGTAGCTGACTTCTCCCCAGTTCTAAAGAACTCGACCTCACCTCTTTGGCTTTGAAAAGTGCCCAAGTTAGAGATCTGGTTCGAGCTTCACAGAAAAATGGAGCAATTGAGACAGAATGGAGTTTTTAGGTGTAGAGTGAATGAATGAGGAGGGGCTCTTTATATAGGAAGCTCGGGGACTTCTTGGTCATCCAATTGGTGCCTTAATGGTAGTCATTCATTGCCTAAAACTCCATGGCTGGATATTTTTCTGCTTCGCCGGCACTACGTGATTTTTTGGTGAGTGAATAGTGCTATCATCTGAAGGAAGAAGATGACACTATTCCGAACTGGGTTCATAGCTTAAACCAGCTGGTTCACCTCCAATTCGACCAAAATTTTCAAATCTAAAAATTTCTAAATTTATTTTCTTTCTAATGATGGCCTCAAATCTTAAATTTGAATTTTTTTAAGCAACCTAGAAAAATGAATTTAGCATCTGTTTCAATAGTGGCTCAAATCGGTCCAAACCAATTCATTTCGGTTCAAATCCGGTTCACCTGAACTGGTTTGGTTTTCATCTCAAATTCATCCTAAAGTCCTTTTTCATAACTTTTGTAACTCCTTAGGTCACTCGGGATCCATAAATTTCCTAGTTTGCCCTTTATTTATTGGTTCCAGTTCATGAACTAACTCGATTCATAATCCGATTCAATCTGGTTCTCCTGAATCGGTCTGTTTTCTCTCCCAAATCATCCTAAGATCCTTTTCCAAGGTTTTATGAACCCTTTGGGTCATTGAGGAGTTGTAAATTCCCAAATTGTCTGTTCCATGATGGTCGGGTTTGTGAACCAGTTCGGTTTTTCTCATTTGGGTTGACCAGTTCTTTCCCCGGTTTCCTTATTTTAAATGGATGTGGTTTTACATGTTGATTGTGCATCCACTGTGTTTACAGGACCTTCAAGATTCCTAAGAGGGGTAATGATGAGTCCCAGGGCTCTGGACGACCTAGTGGAGATAAGAGCAGTTAGTCGTACCGGAAATCTTGTGAAGCTCGACGTAGCTTAATTGTGCATGAGACCGAGGTGGGGAAAGAATGAGGTCTCTGTCCTCATACAGACACAATGTATTTTTTGTCTGAGGGTAAGATGTCAGAGACGTTCACTCCCACTTCGGGTAGAAGTCATAGACTTCTATGAGGGTGGATGGTAAAGATGCCTCGATCCACAAGTAGGTGTAGTCGGCGTAACTGCATCTCGCGAATGTGTGTGATCCCTTCATGATGAAGGGTGTGTCATTTGTGAAACACACTGAATATGGAAATGGAAAAAAGGTTATGAAAACCTTGGAAAGGATTTGAGGATCCTTGGAAAATAATTAGTAAAGCTTGGAAAAAGGTGTTCAAAACCAGAATTTGAGGAAAGAATGTTTTAAAAGAAAATAAGGAGTCTGACACACTCCAATTCAAGCTCTATTATAAGAAACTCATTTTTCAAACACCCATTCACTGAGTTTTCAAACTCACCCCCTCCCTTTACCCCTTTGAAAACCAATGGAAAACTAACCTTGAAGAATTATTGGTAGCCAAACCTTAAGGCAGGTAAAATTTATATTCAGTTTTGATGATTGTTATTCTAGGAAAGGTACAGGTAAGAAGGACGCCTTACTCCCCACGGTTTAGAAGAGGGGAAAACCCTGAATAAACCAGGAGAGTGGTGGGTTGTTCATGGGGATCCGACCAAACCGGGTCGGGGCATGACAAACTGACTCTTCCTTACTTGAGTCACATTTTTCCTCGGGACTATTGGGCATACATGTCCCTTACAGCACGACATGTTCTAGAACTTGTATTTATCCATTAGGATTCTTGAATACTTCCTTGATGATTGTTCTCATCTGTCCTACCTTCTTGCCCTTGACACCATGTCTTACATAACCGTGTCAGTTTTCCTTGCATACTCGTCCTTTCCCAACTTCCTTATTAGGTTTTTCCAGTTCCAATCATTGGGTTTCCCGATAACTTACCGACACGCTGGGATTCTTCCCTTCTTATGTCCTTCCTCATTTCCAGTGGAGTCCTTTATTAAAGGACTTTCCCTTTCCTTAATCCACTCTTATTTGCTTGTGACCATTTCATGATTCTTTATTCCGAGTTGATCCCTTTTGGTCTATGTGTCTATTATTTTGTTTGGGGAGTTCCCCTCTTTCGGTTTCGTTCTCTACTATGTCTCTCAAAGTAGAGACTTTCATCTTAGGAGCTACATGTCCAACCTTCCTACCATTGCTTGAAGGTTTTTCCTTTCCCCACACCCCTTTCTATATTGGGGTACTTTCCCGCTTTGAATTCTTCCTCGTCTAAAAATTCCATTACATCCCTTATTCCTTATCTGAGAAACTTATGATTATTGATCTTATTTCGTGTACTCCACCCTATGCCCAGTCATCCACTCATTAGGCTCCATCAAGTAAGCGTGGACCACAACCAGTCTTGATGTTAGTGGTCATTTTGTTTAATCACTTCTTAACTAGAGGGCTTACTTCTCCAAGATTTCTTAGATGTGCTTTCCTCTATTTCCTTTTTATGGGTAGTCCACCCCTTTCTTACTTGTACGACATCTTTTGATGTTATCTTCCTACTTACCCATTTCTTGGGTTTAACTTACTCCTTGGGCCCTCCTAGTACAATCCCCTCTTTTGATGCATTCTATTTTCAAGCTTATCTTTTTATCCCTCTTCACTTAGTTCCATTACCTTTCAGTTGGGATGCCTTTCCAGGGTTTCCTTCCTTGGTAGGATTCTTCCCCTTTCTCCCGGAATTCCTTTTTTCATCCGTCTTCGAAAGTATCTAACCATGAATGACATCCTTTGATGCCATCCTCTCCTGCTTACCTATACGCTTTAAATCTTGTGGGCACGTCCTTTGTACCCCATCCTCATTCTCACTTGTACCCTAGTACACGTCTATTTCTTTTAAGTAGAGCTTAAATCCTCATTGTTTCAAGATCTCTTCATCATCTTACGAGAGGCTTACTTATCCTTCTCCTAGCTTGAGTTTGATCATTAATTCGGTCTTGGCCATTAATCTCTTTAAGGATTTCCTCCATCCTTCTTTTCCAAATGTTTGTCCTTTCCACCTATCCCTTCTTTACTGGAGCATAAATTTATGATCTTCGTGAGGGTCAGTTCGCTAACTGCCTCATCCCTACTATTCTCCTTATCTAATTATCTTGAGACAGTTGTCTCTCGAGTCTTATTGTCCTTAATATCCATCTTATTGCCCTTTTTAGGGTGTAGTCCTTACTACTTCACAGTTCTCCTTAGAGCATCGTTTATTCTCCTTGACTATCTTGTTGTTACGATTTGCTTCCTTCCGTTATGTTGGTTTGAAACTCCTATTTGGCTTCTCTGCTTTTTCCAAAGCAAGTCTCACTTACCATCCCGAGACATCCCATTTGTCGTCTAATGCTCGACTTGTCTTCTCTTGTGTTGGTGCTTCCTTCCTTGCTCCCAAATGGCTGGAAATTTCTTCTCAAGGAAGGATTCTCTTTATCTACCCTCTATTCTGTTTGTGGTTTATCGAGGTCTTACCTTTAGTCCTTTTTCCTTCCTCATGTAGTTGAGGCACACCATTGCACCATCAATGAGGGACAGAAAAGTTTTAGGAATTCAAAATTTACTTTCGAAATAGGATTACCAACTTTGGGCTTTAGCTTTTCTTAAAGGGAGATTGGGTCAGGAAGTACCCGCCACTAAGCTAGGATCTTGAAGAGCTTCCTCCTGGGTGTGGTTGAAATTCTTAGTAGGAGTCAAGTTTTTTGGGGTGGTATCCTTTCGGACTCGTGTAGCTGTGGAGGCATTCTTCTTGGAAAGTATTGCTCTAAATCCTTGTGGAGTGGGATAGTCCTTCACTTCCTGCCCCATTACACTTATACTTATAACTAGTTATCTTGATACCCGTCTTTAGTAGTGTTGAGCACTTTCTCAAGTAGTGTTCCTATTATCCCCACCTGTAATAGGTCATTTCCTTGCCCAGTTGTTACTCCAAGAGTTCTCCTAGACTCCTTAATCACCTTGATGGTTTTCTTGTCGTGCCTTCTTTATCCAATAATTCTCCCGATTCATTTCTTTATTTGGGATGGGAATCTCATTGGTCTCCGAGGTGCCTGGGGTAATGTGGGTTTGTTTGGTTACTTTTGGGGCAATTTTCCTATAGTTGAGGTGCAAGATCATTTTTTAGAGACACGATTTTAGGAATTTTGGAGTTCTTCATTAATGGAGAAGGAGTACAATACGTTAGGGTCTTAGCCCTATTACAAAAAGGTGGTAATAAAGTAGATTGAGAGCTACTAGTTTCTTGATATGTGTTTTCCCTATGTAGGGTTATAAGCCCTTGTTTGCGTCCCTAGCTTCAGGCTTGGCTCCTCTTAATACTCGGGGTTGTGACCCCAACATATCCTGGCACCATACCCCTTGGTGGTACTGGATACTTCCCCATTTGGTCATTTGGTACTTTTATTTTACCTCGGCATTGAAGAGCTTCTAGGGTTGTCTTCCTACAAGAATAAAATGTTAGGTGGTGTTGGTGATGTTAGCCCTTGTTTTCTTGATTCCTCTTTTGGGAGCCAACTGAAATTTTAAAATTAATTCCTCTTAGTTACTACATTATATAGTCATGATAATGCATTCGAGGAAACAAACTCTGATACCACTCAAGTTGTCACGCCCTGACCCGGTTTAGTCGGATCCCCGTGAGCAACCTGCCACTCCCTTTGTTTTATGAAGGGTTTCACCCTTTTTTAAACTGCGAGAAGTAAGGTGTCATTTTTCCTATCTTTTCTTGGAATAACATTATATAAAACTGAAAATATTTTTAAAAAACATACATGTCTTTACAATTCCCATACATGGAGATCTTTAAGTTTGGTTTTTCCATGGTAACCTAAAAGGGGTTAAAAGGGAGGAGTGACTTCTACAATTTCGTAAGTGGGTGCTAGGAGTGAGTTTTTAAAATAGTATTATCCAAAACCATGCCAAGGGTTATCATTTCCTTTAAAAAGAATTTATTCCTAAATTTTGGCTTTCAAAACCTTTACCCTGCCAAGGGTAACATTTTGTTTCAAATGGGTTTTCCTCAAATTTAACTTCCTTTACAAAACCTTTTTCCAAGTTTTACCATTCTTATTCCAAGGATTCTCAAGTCTCAAAACCTTTTTCCCATTTCCATATTAGGTGTGTTTAGCTTTCTTATCCCATCCCCTTGCCTCGGGAGGCGTTTAGCAAACAAACACACACCCTTTATCAAGAAGGGTAACACACATTTGCAGGTGCAACCCATCCACTGCACCCACTTGTGGATCAGAGTATCTTTATCATCCACCAAGATAGAAGTCAATCCACTTCTGCCCTGGATTTGAGTGGATGTTCTCGACATCCAACCCTCAAACCCGAATGCCACTCCATGTCCGTATGAGGATAGAAATCTCATCCCGACACCACCCTGGTCTCATGCACAAGAAGCTACTTCGAGCTTCCCAACTTACTGGCACGACGAACTAACCTTATCTCCACCATGTCGTCCAGTAGCCCTTAGGCCCCATCACTACCCCTCTTAGGCGTCTTGATGGTCATGTACCACAAGTGCATGCACAAACAATAGTTTTAACATATAGCCATTATCTTTGGTGCCAATGGTCTAACAACCCCGACCCTCAACCCGACCTGTAGCTGTTTATCTAGGTCGGTCTGTCGACCTGGCCCTAACGCACTGCCGCGAGCTAATCGAGTATTGTTGATCCTGACTTGGTACCATGGTGAAAGCACATAACAATTTTATTAGAAATTTCATGGCTTTCCTTTACTCAAATTTGTTTACGAGCTCCTTCTCGTGCCCATTGGACTTGGGCCCAATGCACACAATTTTCCAAAATCGAGCATTTAGCCCCATAAGTTCAAAAACTGAGGTCTCTGGCCTATCTGAGCTATTCTAGCTCCAGTCAAGAAGGTCTCCCAAATCTTTTAAGTATTGGCATACAATCAGGGGAGAACATTTCTAACAAAAAGTATATTTCCACTTCATCACACCAACCGGCTGTGATGATATCTCCATCTATAACCGATAAGCAGGTTTCTCCATTCCTCAAGGAAGTTCTTCATACCATCCAGGTATGATTATCTCTACTTATGATTGCTAAGTAGGTTTTTAGCTTAAATTTCTCATCACCCTAACCGGGTATGATATGAAAGTCCCACTTACAAGTGGGTTTTCATTTCTAAAGTGCTTACCATTCCAATCGGGTATGATGTAAGTATGCCCACTCACTCGATGATTATGACGTATTTGTCTCTAGTCAGTTTTTTTATTCCACACTAGCTTATCCTTGTTGATGTTCCGGTCTCTCGTGTTACTACACGATTTGGGTATCCTTATCAATTAAAATTTGACATAACAACAATCATTTTCTCACATATGAGCATCTAGGCACAAAATTGTTAATTAATTGCACTTAGGTCCCTAAAGTTCATTTTCCTTAAATTTAGGTCCCCAATGCAACTTTTCCTCAAATTGAGTCCCAAGTCTTCCGAAATTCCCTTTGAGTCCTCAATTTACACAAAATTACCATTTTGCCCCTACTTTCCAAATATGGAAATTTGACCCCAAATGTTCCACAAATTGACCAGTTGGTCCCTCAACATCTTTCTTATGGCCAATTGGCCATCAATTTTGGGATATTGAAAAGAGGTCCATCAATTTTCCGAAATTCCCAAAATTTTCCCCAATTTCTCCCCTTCAAACTGAGCGAATTTGATTTCTTCAAATTGGTCATTTAATTGGGGTTAATTGCTCCAATTGAAGGTATGGATCAATTCATACACTTTCATACGATTCAATTGAGCTTTGAATCGCATGATTTGAGTACGAATGGAGCTCAAACGGAGCTTCGCTAGAAAACTAATCGTAGAGAGAGAAAGCTTCAAAGCTTACTACCAGAGGTGCAGCGTCCGAGCTCTCGATCGAAGAAGGTAGCTCTTGTCCTGAGGTTCCTTCTAGGATCAAGAATCACTACAATTGAAGTCAAATCGAGGGTGAATTTAGTCAAGGAAATTTAGCACTTTCTCTCTCCAACCCCAATCTGCAACGACTGAGTCGGGCCAATTTGGCTTACCTTTCAGCTCTATTAAGGTCGTATAAGGGTCGTGGGGATGTTGGGGAGGTTTGGTTTGGTCAGAGGAGGGCTGAATTTGGCGAAATTCAGTTCGGCAAAAATAGGACGGCTTTGGTCCGTCGGAGCTGCTTCACTGTTTGATTATGCAGGCGCTTCTCTGATAGTCTTCGAGTCGAAAGGAAGATGCTATCAGGTAGCTAACTTCTGCCGGAGTCTGTAGGACCTAACCTTGCCTTTTGAGGCTGAGAAAGATGCCTATATTAAAGATTTTGTTTGAGCTTCACCAGAAAATGGAGCAATTGAGAGAGAATGGAGATTTCAGGTGTGTGAAGGATGAATGGAGAGGAGCTCTTTATATAGGGAGCTCGGGACCATCTACCCAACAACTTTCCATTTTTGTCGAGCTTATCCTCACCCTGAAATGGCCTGATCGGAGCCATTTTTCCTTCACCGACGATATCCATTTTCTACATTAATGAATAATGTTGTCATCTTGAGGAAGAAGATGACACTATTCCGAACCAGACCGGACCAATTCAACCGGGTTCAATGCGTAAATCAGCCGGTAAAAGGTCAATTCGACCGATTTTCTCAAAATTAAAAATTTTCTAAATTTATTTTAATTCATTCTCTATCTAATGGTGGCTTTAATTCCCCAATTTGATCATTTAAGCCACCAAGAAAAATGAATTTAGAAATTGGTTCAAGTATGGTTTAAACTAGTTCAATCTGGTTCGATCCTATTCATATCCGGTTTACCCTGAACTGGTTTGGTTTTATCTTCCCATTTGTCCAAAGGTTCTTTTCCATGATTTTTATGACTCTTTGACTCATTTGGGATTTGTGAATTTCCCATTTTATCCTCTCTTTACCTATTATGGTTCATGAACAAACTTTTTTTTCTCTTTTGAAACAACCAATTCTTTTCTCGGTTTTCTAATCCATAAAGTACGGGGTTTATAGAGGGGGTGAGTTCTATAACTTAGTGACTAGGTGTTAGGAGTGAGTTTTCAAGAAAATAACTTCATTCAAACTGTGCCATTTCATTTAAATTGAAGGTTTCCTGAAAGTTCAGTTTTCAAAACTTTTTTCCATTACCATATTAGGTGTGTTTAGCAAACAAATGCACGCCCTTCATCAGGAAGGGTACACACATTCATAGGTGCAACCCTATCAATTCTCCCACTTGTGGATCGAAGCGTCTTTACCGTCCACCAAGATAGAAGCTCGTCCACTTCTACCCTATGTCTAAGTGGATGTTCTCAACATTCAACCCTCATACCCGAATTCCACCCCATGTCTGTATGATGATAGAGACCTCATCCCAACCCCACCCCAATCTCATGCGTAAGAAGTTACTCTGAGCATCTAGACTGACTGGCACGACGAACTGCCCTTATCTCCACCATGTCGTCCAATAGCCCTTATGCATCACTACCCCTCTTGGGCGTCTTGATGGTCATGTACCACAAGTGCATGCACAACCAATAGTTTTGACATATGGCCATTACCTTTGGTGCTAGTGGTCTAACAACCCCGACCCTCAACCCGACCTACAGCTGTTTGTCTAGGTTAGTTCATTGACATGGCCCTGATGCACTACCGCCAGTCCATTAAGTATTGTTGGTCCTTACTCGATATCATGGCAAAATCACACAACCAATTTCATTAGAAATTTTCATGGCTTTCTTTAATCAAGTTTGTTTACGAGCTCCTGCTCGTGCTCACTGGCCTTGGGCCCACTGCTAGTGTTTTTCCAAAACTAGGCATTTAGCCCCATGAGTTCAAAAATTGAGGCATCTGGCCCATCTAAGCTGTTCTACCTCCCGTCAAGAAGGTCTCCCAAATCTTTTAAGCATTGGCACATAGTCAAGGGAGAACACTTCTGACAAAAAGTTTATTTTCAACTTCATCACACCAATCGGGTGTGATGATATCTGTAAACCCCGCACATTTGAGTTAAGGAAAACCGAGAAAAGAACCGGTCAAACCAAATAAGAAAACCAAGTCGGTTTACATTTGGGAATAAGCAATATGAAAATTTACAACTTTCGGGTGATCCAAAGGGTTCATTAAACCTTGGAAAAGAAACTTAAGACAAACTAGAAAACAAAAACCAAATTGGTTCAGATGAACTAGATTCCATAAGAAATTCAAAGTTAAGCGTGCTTGTTTGATAGTAGTGTGAGGATGGGTGACCTCTTGGGAAGTATGTGTTTTTGTAACCCTATATAAAGAGGTCATCCCCATTTCATTCTCCTCACACCTTAACACTTCTCTCTCACTCTCTACTACTCCATTTCCCAGTAAAACTCGAACTAGAGCTTCGAATTTAACAAAGGTCGGACTCTTTAGAACCAGGGAGAAGATAGCTATCTGATAGCAAACTCCAGTCAATCTGAGAATCGTTGGAGAAGCGCCGACATGATGGAATAGTGAAGCAACTCCGACGGACCGAAGCTGCCCTATTTCAGCCAAGCTGAAATCGGCCATTTCAAGCCCTCCTCAGGCCAAACCAAGCCCTCCCAACACTTCATCAGCCTTTCCACGGTTGAATTAGGACAAAAGGTAAGCCAATTCGGCTCCCCTTTACAATTTTCGATCGGTGCTAGAGAGAGAGTCGACCGAATTTCAATGACGAAATTCTAATCCAATTTCGCATCAATTGATGCAATTCTTGATTCTAGGATGAACTTTAGGACGAGACCTATCTGCCCAGATCTAAAGCTCAGACCGCCGTGCCTTCACCGATGAGTAATCGAAGCTTTCTCTCTCTACAGTCTGTTTTCTGGCAAAGCTCCATTTGAGCTCGTTCCGACGTTAAAATCTGCGATTCAAAGTTTCTTAGAATCGTATGAACATCCAGGAACTCAATTTCAACTCCAATTTCAATAATTAGAAGTGTTTGATCAGTCAATTTGATGAAATCAAATTTGGTAGTGTTGAAGAGTTGAAATTGGGGGAAAATTTCGGGATTTTCAAAATTCAAAGGGCCAAAATACAATTTTATGAAATTGAGGATCAATTGGGCATAAATATAATGTTGGAGGACCAATTTGGGGAATTTTGGAATTTTTGGGGCAAAACTTACCATTTTTGTAAAAGAAGGGCAAAATGGTAATTTTGGAAAAATTGGGGGACCAAATTGGAAATTTGGGAAATTAAACCCCTTTTGGTGAAATTGAATAAATTGAGGTCCTAGGATAAATTTTAAAAGTTACGGGACTCAGTTTGAGGAAAAACCGACATTAGGGACTTAAAGTTAAAGAGAAATAACTTTAGGGACCTAATTGCAAATAACTAAAAGTTTGGGTTTTCTCATTCATTAGAAATGAATGAATGCTGTTATGCCGAGTAATAATGAACAAGGTTGATCATATCGTGTAGGAACACGAAATACCGGGAACGCCAACAAGGACAAGCTCGCGTGAATACAAAGAACCAGTCTAGTGGAATTCACGGCATTAACGGGTGAGTGGGTTTACTAACATCATACCCGATTGGGATGATGAGCACAACTTAAAGATAAAAACCACTTACCAGTTGTGAGTGGAAATTTTATATCATACCCGGTAGGGGATGATAAGTACCTTGGTATAAAAACCCACTGTTTAGTGGTATTTTAATCATCACCACTTAGAGAAAGTAATTTGAAAATTATGCGAAAAAAACTACTTACTGGGTGTAAGTAGATCATACCCGGTTGGTATGATGAGACTTCCTTGAAGGAAGTTGAAAACCCGTTCATCGGTTATGAACGGAGATGTCCTTATACCGGTTGGTATAATGGATAGTGAAAATCTATTTTGTCGGAAGTGTTCTCCCCTTACTATGTGCCAATGCTTAAACTATTTGGGAGACCTTCTCGACAGGAGCTCGAATAGCTCTGATAGGCCAGGGGCCTCGATTTTGGAACTTGGGGGCTAAATGCCCAATTTTTAAAATCTCGTACAGTGGGCCCAAGGTTAGTTGGCATGAGCAGGAGCTCGTAAACGAACATGATATATGTGCCATAAAACTTAATAAGTGAATTGTTTGGCCATGGTACCAGGATAGGACCGACATGCTCAGTCAACTACCGATAGTGCGACATGACAAGTCGATGGACTAGTCAAGACAAACAGCTATAGGTTGAGTTGAGAGTCGGGGCCGTTGGACTAGTGGCACCACAGATTACATGGCAATAGAAGAAAATATTGTTTGTGCATGCACTGTGAGTATGGGATCATCAAGACGCCCATGAGGGGTAGTGATGCGTCCTAAGGGCACTGGACGACCTGGTGGCTATAAGGGCAGTTCGTCGTTCCAGGTGTCTGTGCGAAATCTGGAGTAGCACCAAGCGCATGAGACCGGGGTGGGGACAGGATGAGGTCTCTATCCTCATACGAACACAAAGAAGTGATTTCGGGATTGTGAGTCGGATGTCACGTACATCCACTCATTCCTAGGGTAGAAGTGGTCGTACTTCTATTCCTAGGGTAGAAGTGGCCTGTAAGACAGGTATGTAAAGTTTTAAATTTCATGCAGTTTTGATTATGCTATTCTAGGAAAAAGGTGCAGATTAAAAGACACCTTACTTGTTACTATTTACAATAAGGGGAAACCCTTTAATAAACCGGGAGAGTGGTGGGTTGATCACGGGGATCCGACCAAACCGGGTCGGGGCGTGACAATATCTCTGCTTACAATTGGTAAGCAGGTTTCTCCTTTCTTAAAGTAAGTTCATCACACCAATCGGGTATAATTATCTCTACTTAGGACCAATAAGTAGGTTTTACCAGTTAAAGATGGTACTCATCATCCCAACCCGGTATGAATTTAGATAATCCCAGTCACCCCATGACCGTGACGTGTTTGTCTCCAATCAGTTTCCCAATCCACGCTAGATTTCCCTTGTTGACGTTCTGGTTTCTTGCATCCCTACACCATTTGGGCATCTTTATCAATTTAACGCTTGGCATGGCAGCCATAGTTTCCTCACATATGAGCGACCAGGCTCAAATTTTTTTAATAATTGCACTTAGGTCTCTAAAGTTTATTTTCCTTAACTATATGTCCCTAATGCCAATTGTTCCCCAAATTGAGTCCCAAGGCTTCCAAAATTTCCTTTGAGTCCTCAATTTACTCAAAACTGTATAAGGGACTCAAGTTTTCCAAATTTCTAATTTTGTCCCCAATTTTTCAAAAATTATAATGTTGCCCCTACTTTCTAAAAATGGCAATTTAACTCCAAATGTTCCAAAAATTGACCAATTAGTCCTCCAACATCTTTCTCATGGCCAATTGGCCTTCAATTTTGGGAAATTGCAAAGAGGTCACTCAATTTTACGAAATCCCCAATTTTCAACAAAATTTTCCCCAATTTCTCCCCTTCAAACTGACTGAATTTGATTTCTTTAGATTGGCCATTCAATCGAGGTTAATTATTTCAATTGAAGGTATGAATCAGTTTCTACACTTCCATATGATTCAATTGAGCTTTGAATCACATGATTTGAGTCCGAAACGAGCTAAAACAAAGCTTCGCCAGAAAATCATTTGTAGAGAGAGAAAGCTTCGAAGGCTTACCGTTAGAGGTGTGGCAGTCCGAGCTCTTGATCTGGGAAGGTAGCTCTCGTCCTGAGGTTCATTCTATGGTTAAGAATTAGGACAATTACTTTCAGGATCAGGAATTTGATCAACGAAATATGTTACTTTCTCTCTCTAGAACTGAATTGTACCGACGGAGGAGGGCCAAATTGGCTTACCTTATGGCTTTGTTGAAGCCGTGTGAGGTCATGGAGGTGTCGAGAAGGCTTGGTTTGTTTGGGGGAGGGCTGAATTTGGCCGAATTCAGCTCAGCCAAAACATGGCAGCTTCGGTCCGTCGGAGTTGCTTCACTCTTTGATTCCACCGGTGCTTATTTGGTGGTCCTTGGGTCGAAAGAAAGTTGCTGTCAGGTAACTAACTTCCCCCGGAGTCTATAGGACCTGAACTTTTCTTCTAAGGCTAAGAAAAAGGCCTATATCGAAGCTCTACTTTGAGCTTCATTAGAAAATCTATTAGTTGTGAGAGAATGGCAATTTGAGGTGTGTGGAGTATGAATGGAGAGTAGCTCTTTATATAGGGATCTCAAGGACCCTCTGCCTGACCACTTTCCATTTTGGTCGAGCTTATCCTCGCCCAAAAATGGCTTGACCGGAGTCGTTACTCCTTCGCCGGAGTTATACGTTTTCTACATTAATAAATAGTGATGTCATCTTGAGTAGGTAAGTCGTGATGTTTTCCCCCCCAAACTCAACCTAAAGGTGCCCCGACCTTCTCCCGAGCTAACAAGGTAAGTCCCCTCCACCGCGCTTTGCCGGAAAACAATATTAATGGAAAATTTCTATAAAAACTTTAGCTAAGAAATTCACACTGCACAGGTCACCAATTGAGGCGTTGTTTGATCTAGGAAAGATCCCCATGAAGAGAGCAACACAGTGACGGCCAAAGCTTCGGTCACCAGACCCTCACCGGTAATATATCGAAGTTTTCTCTCTCTAGACTGTATTTTCTGATGAAGCTCCGTTTTAGCTCATTTCCAAGCCAAATCAAGCAGTTCAGGGCATAAAATGATGAGGAAAACTTAGGGAAGGTGATCCAAATCATGAATGGGGCCAGTTAATAATGTTTTGATGATCAATTTAACGAAATTGTAATTTGGGGACCAAATTGCAATTTTAAGATATTTGGGTAATTTAGGGATTTTTAGAAAATTGGGGGTCGAATGATAAATTGATGAAATTAAAGGCATTTCCGTGAAATTCACTCCCAATTGAGGTTCAATTGGGCAATTTGGATAAAATGGAAGGTCAATTGGAAATTTTTGAAAAATTAAAGGGCCAATTGGCAATTTTTTGGAAATTTGGGGTCAATTGGCAATTTTGGAAAAATTAAAGACCCAAGAAGGATAATTGGAAATCCTAGGGGCTTAATTGAAATAAAGGGGCAAGTAGGGACCTAAATGAAAAGGGACAAACTTTAGCGACCAAAGTGTAATTAAGGCATAATGAGAGGTCCTACGCGTAAAATACTCAAAATATGCAGCCTCCTAGGCACAACATCCTGATATGGACATTTGTTCCATGTAGGGACAGACTACCCAAACGCCAGCTCCAAGACACATGCTGTGAAGCAAGGTTCCGCTGGGACAACCCTGCCACGATTACAGGTTGAGTGAGAACTCTATAACGTCAATTCTGATTGGAATGACGGCTTGCCTCGAAAACGATTACTTGGAATTAGCCTCCCGTGACTGGGCTAATTAAGGGGCTCAAGCTTGGTAATATTTGTGGGCCCAAGGTCGATGGACACGAGTATGAACCTGTCCAAAATTAACATGTGATAAATACTGCTAAAAGATCTAATTAATGGGTAATTGTGTGTGACACCCACCGAGCCAAGTATGGGATATTGGGCTTGTTGTGCCAAACCGCTGCTAAAGTCTAAGCTAGGTCATCAAACCAGTTGGGCTAGTGCATGTGGGCCGAAGCCAAGCCAACAGACCCTTGCGTTGAAGGGCCAAAGATAATGGCTATAAATTAAAAAGATTCTTGATTATGCATGCACTGTGAGATATAGGGGCCATCAGGACACCTGATATGAGGTAGTGATAGATCCCAAGGGCTGCTAGACCACCTAGAGTGTAAACCCCACACTTTTGAGTTAAGGAAAACCGGGAAAAGAACCGGTCAAACCGAGTAAGAAAACCGAGCCGGTCTACAAACCCGATCATTTGGGAACAAGCAATTTAGAAATTTGCAACTTTCAAGTGATCCAAAGGGTTCATTAAACCTTGGAGAAGTAACATAAGACAAATTGGAAAAGAAAAACTAAATTTCTTTAGGTGAACAAGATCCCATAAGAACTATGAAGTTAAGCAGGCTTGCCTGAGAGTAGTGCGCCATAAATTAATATATATTTAATTATTATAATTAATACCAATAATTTAATTATTATTGGAATTAATATCAATAATTTATGGCAATATTAATACTAGTAATAAATCTCTCCTATTTAATACACAATTTTATACCTATATAAAGAGGTCATCCCCATTCATTCTCCTCACACTTGAACACTTCTCTCTCTCTACTTCTCCATTTCTGAGTGAAGCTCGAACTAGAGCTTTGACTTAAACATTTTTCTTAACTTTGGAAGGAGAGGTCGGGCTCTTTAGAACCAAAGAGAAGTTAGCTATATGATAGCAAACTCCAGTTAATTCGAGAATCGCTGGAGAACCGTCGGCATGATGGAACAGTGAAGCAGCTCTAGCAGACCGAAGCTGCCCTATTTCGGCCAAGCTGAAATCGGCCATTTCAAGCCCTCCTAACACTTCCACAGCCCTCTCACGACCGAATTACGACTGAAAGGTAAGCCAATTCGACTCCCCTCTACAATTTTTGGCCAGTGCTAGAGAGAGAACCGACAGAATTTCAATGATGAAATTCTAACTCAATTTGGCATCAATTGATGCAATTCTTGATTCTAGGATGAACCTTAGGACGAGAGCTATCTACCCAGATCAAAAGCTCGGACCATCATGCCTTCACCGATGAGTAATCGAAGCTTTCTCTCTCTATAGTTCATTTTTCGGTGAAGCTCCGTTTAAGCTCGTCCCGGCGTTAAAACTTGCGATTCACATTGCTAAAAAATGGTATGAACATGTAGAAACTCAATTTCAACTTCAATTTCATCAATTGGAAACATTTGATTGGCCAATTTGATTAAATCAAATTCAACTATGTTAAGAAGTTGGAATTTGGGGAAAATTAGGGATTTTCGAAGATTCGAAGGACCGAAATGCAATTTCCTAAACTTGAGGGTCAATTGGACATGATAAAAATGTTAGAAGGCCAATTAAGGAATTTTAGAATTTTTGGGGTAAAATTTACCATTTTTGTAAAGGAAGGGTAAAATGGTAATTTTGGAAAAGTTGGGGGACCAAATTGGAAATTTGGGAAATTAAACCCCTTTTTGTGAAATGAAATAAATTGAGATCCCTTGATAAATTTTAAAAGTTTCGGGACTCAATTTGAGGAAAAACTGTCATTAAGGACTTAAAGTTTAAGAGAAATAACTTTAGGAACCTAATTGCAAATAAATGAAAGTATGATTTTCTCATTCATTTGGAATGAATGAAGGCTATTAGGCTGAAGGATAATGAACCGAGATGTTCATATCGTGTAGGAACACGAAGTATCGGGAACGCCAGCAAGGAAAGCTCGCGTGAACACAAAAAACTGGTCTAGTGGAATTCACAGCATTAACGGGTGAGTGGGTTACTAACATCATACCCAGTTGGGATGATTAGCACAACTTAAAGTTAAAAAAAAACCACTTACTGGTTGTGAGTGAGATTTTATATCATACCTGGTTGGGAATGATAAGCATATTGGAATGAAAATCCACTACTAAGTGGTATTTTAAACATAACAACTTAGAAGAGTGATGTGAAAACCATACGTAAAAACTAACCAATTGTAAGTAGATCATACCCAGTTGGTATGATGAAACTTCCTCGAAGGAATTTGAAAACCCGTTCATCGGTTATGAGCGGAGATGTCCTTATACCCGGTCGGTGTAATGGACAATGTAATGGACAGTTGAAAATATATTTTTTCACAAGTGCTCTCCCCTGGTTGGGTGCCAATGCTTAAACTATTTGGGAGACCTTCTTGACGGGAGCTCGAATAGCTCTTATAGGCCGGGGGCCTCGGTTTTGGAACTTGGGGGCTAATATGCCCGATTTTAAAAATCTCGTACAGTGGGCCAAAGGCCAATTGGCATGAGCAGAAGCTCATAAACAAACATTAGTTATATACCATAAAACTTTAAATAAATGAATTTTTTGGCCATGGTACCAATATAGGACTAACATACTCAGTCAACTAGCGGCAGTGCAACATGACAGGTCAATGGACCAGTCAAGACAAACAACTGCGGGTTGAGTTGAGAGTCGGGGTCATTGGACTAGTGGCTCCATAGATTATATGGCATAATGAGAAAATATTGGTTGTGCATGCACTGTGAGTACAAACCATCAAGACGCCTAAGGGCACTGGATGACCTGGTGGGTATAAGGGTAGTTCGTCGTACTAGGTGACCGTGCGAAATTTGGAGTAGCACCAAGCGCATGAGACAGGGGTGGGGATGGGATAAGGTCTCTGTCCTCATACAAACACGAATAATTGATTTCGGGATTGAGGGTTGGATGTCATGAATATCCACTCATTCTCAGGGTAGAAGTGGACGTACTTCTATCTGGGTGGACGGTAAAGTCGCTTTAAAGCCACAAGTGGCTTCAGTGGACGTACTGACTTCCGAATTTGTATTTAACTTTCATGATGAAGGATGTGTGTTGGGTGATGACACACCGTGATTAAATAAGAAAATGGTAATAAAACCCGAGATTTCAAAAGAAATGGTTTTAAAAGAAAAGAGTTTGGCACAATCCAAAATTTATCTTTTTCCTAAAGATAAAAAGTTTTGAAAACTCATTCACTGAGTAGTCGTACTCACCCCCTCCCTTATACCCCTTTCAGGAGATTTTGGAAAGCCTACCCTTAAAGACCATCAACTAAGATGCCTGTGAGAAAGGTATGATAAATCTAAATTATTATACAATTTTAATTTATGTTATTTCAAGAAAAGGTGTAGGTTAAAGGACGCCTTACTCTTTACGGTTTACAATAAGGGGAAACCCTTTAATAAACCGGGAGAGTGGCGGGTTGATCACGGGGATCCAACCAAACTGGGTCGGGATATGACACAGGGTGCATAAGGGTAGTTTGGTGTCTAGTATGTCGAGAAGCTCGAGGAGCTTCATGTGCATTGAGACCGAGGCAGTAGGGGAAAGAGGTATCATCACACAAAGTGGACACCATGAAGTGATTAGGGTTTGAGGGTCAGACGAGCAAGATCCACTCAAACTCAAGGTAGAGGCAGCTAACCTCTATCAGGGTGGATGGTAAAGGAGCTTTGGTCCACAATTGGAATGGTCGGGGACTATTTTGCAAACGTGTGATCCCTCCTATGATAGGATGGCGGTTGATTGTGTGAAAAACCCAAGAAGTAGCTTATTGTGAAATGCTAAAGTCTTGAAAGTAGCCAAATTAAATATTATGTGGGATCACTCCCACTCATTGAGTCGTCGAACTCACTCCTTCCCTCTAAACATTTTTCAAGTAGGAACGAGAACTACGCCAAACTCTTCTTCACCAGAACCTACACCAGGTACAAAATTTTAATTCCAGTTTTACTTAATGTTGTCCTGGAAAAACATGACAGGTATTGTGTCTGACTCTCCTTGATGTCTGACTCTCCTTGATCTCATGAGGGAGTCCCTCTTTAAGGTTCGGTTGAGTGGCGAGTTTATCACGGGACCTCGACCAAACCAGGTCGGGGCATGATAAACCATATGCGAGGTCAACGTCCAATTAGCGAGTGCGACTAATTAGTGTACCACACATGGCGAAGCACGCCTAGTTAGCTACTCAGTCAACGTCTGGAATCACTGACCAATTAGAGCGTGAGACACATCCTTGGTCAATGGTCAGACAACAAGAATCCATGTCACCGGCAACCGACCAATAGGAGAGCAACATGTGTACTCTATCAATGGTCAACTAGGAAAAGACTCGTGAGCAGGGTTGGCCAATGAGGAGCTGACATGTGGCAAAGACGCCACGTCAGCGGCTGACTAGGATATCGGAGAAACGATCAACCAATCATGGGTCAGCACGTGGAAGTGCCACATCGAATGATCCTAGCGAATTAGAGGATGACACGTGGCAGTGGCATAGGGAAATCTGACTTATTTAAATCAGTCAATCAAAGAACGCCATGTGTCACAGTCAAACGACTAGTCAAATATGGTCAACAATCATGTTAGACTAAGTGACCAATGGGAGGTTGCCACATGGCCGGTCATTGAGTCAAAGGATGACTCGGACACTGAGTGGGAAGCTACATCAGTGGAGACATCCAATCATAGTGCACCATGTGACATCTTGCACGTGCTCACACAGTGTCATCTTCAACCTCTAAACTAGGTAGGATAAGGTTGAGGGACTGGTCGTGTTTCCTCCAATGACCGAAAAACCCTCGAATATAACCGTGAAAAGGAGAATTTGGGGTCGAGGGATGGAAGAACAGATAGCCCCATCAGTTGTTGAGCTCCCTATATAAATAGCTCCTCCGCATTCGTCCTACTCATCACTCAAACTACCGAAGAAGGCATAGTACTCAATTTTCCAATGAAGCATGAACCAGAACTCCAATTTGGGCCTTTTCCTCATCCTCTGGCATTGCATTCGGGTTCCTTGGAACCATGAGAAAGTCACCTACCTTGCTGCAACCTCCCTTCAGCTTAAGGATCACCGGAGGAGCATTGGGGAACTCAAACTGTACCGTTGCTCCGATGGTCACAAAGTAGAAAAATCCTTCGAGCTAAGTTCCGGCAACCTCCGACCTGCTACAATAGGCCGACCCTCTCACATCCCTACTCGATCGAGCCTTGACCTTATGGAATCTTTAAGATAAGCCAATTATGCCTCCTTTCGCCAGAATAGTAAAATTGTACAAACTTGTAACATGAAAACTTCTCTCATCCAATTCTCATCGTTCAGGCTACCAATTGATGCACACTTTGGTCCTAGGAGGATCCCCTGGATGAGCACTAGCCGCCCTATCCAGAGCTCCGACCACCATCCCCTCGTTGATAAGAAAACAAAGCTCTCTCTAGGAAAACAATTTCGACGAAGCTTTGTTTGAGCTCAATTTTGGGTCAAATGAAGTCATTTAAAGCTCAAGATGCTCGTAGGAAGATGGGGGGAACAATTAGTAGCATGCTAGGAGGGAATTGACAAGATTTCAACTCTCAATTTAATGAATCAAGAATTCAAGGCCAATATGCAAATTTTGATGAAATTGGGAAATTTGGTGATTTTTCAAAAATTGGGGATATTTGTGAAATTAACATCAATTGAGGGGCAATTGGTTATTAAAATGAAATTAAGGACTTAATTGCAATTAAAACTAATTTTTAGAAATTTAATTGTAATTAAAAGTATTTATAAGGATTTATTTGCAATTTAAATGATTTTAATCAATTTTATAATGAGTGAAATTGCAAATAAATTAAACTGGAGATCTAAGTGAAAATAATTTGGATAAATGAATAATTCATTATCCCTGATAATATAGGTACGAAAAGAAGATATTACTGACAGCCACAGAACGACCTAGAGATGTCGGGAATCCATCACAAACAAACAAGTCTAAAAAAACGGGTGAGTGAAATTTTCGATATCATGCCCATTTGGGATGATCAACGTACTTTCATTCAAAAATCGTTTTCTAGAAATATTCTCCCTCCTCAAATTTTTTGGGAGATATTTCTAATGAGAGCATGAAGCATGTGTACTCAGAGCTAGAATTGCTCTAATGGGCCCAAGGCCTTGGATTTTGAAACTGATATAGCCCAAGGCCAAGTTTTGGAAAAATAACTCATGAAGTGTACCTAAGGCCAATGAAAACAAGTTTAAACCCATAGACAAATTTATATTTATGGGCCTATGAAAAATATTTATAAATTAATTAATTGTGTGATTTAGCTGCCGAGTCGAAGCCGAATTGTAGAACCCGTTGGGTTGGTAGCACCAAAGATAACAGTCTTAATATAAAGACTTTTGCTTGTGCATGTTGTTGAAATACAAAACCATCGAGGTGTCCGGTATGGGGTAGTGTTGGTTCTAAGGGCTGTTGGATGGCTCATGGAGCCTAAGGGAAGCTTTGTCATCCAGTAAGTCAAGAAGCTCTAGGAACTTCATGCGTATTGAGATCGAGGAAGAAGGGGGAGAGGTCTCATCCCACCATTGGCGACACAAAGCTCGAATTAAGTCTGGGGTATGGACAATAGAGCTCACTCAAACTTGTGGTAGACGATGTGACCTCCTACGAGTGTGGTCGGTAAAGTCGCTCTGAACCACAAGTGGAACAGTCAAGGACTGTTCTGCGATTGTATGATCACTTTGATGATAAAGGGTGTGTGATTGATTGTTAAAAACTCCTAAAAAGAATGGTGTGATAAGAATAACATTTTAAATAATTACCTTCTTGCCCACTCACTAAGTTGTAGAACTCACCTCACCCTCCCTTAAACCTTTTAGGAAAAATATGAAGAGGAACACAGATGAAGAGTACATCTCGTGTTAAGCCTTATGTCATAATTATATTCAAGTATGTCTATCGAAAAAATGTACTTCCGTAAATATTTTTTAAATTTATTTTCAGGTTACACCTAACTCTTACTAGTATCACAGTGGGTGTTATTTTGTACCGGAAGTTGTGGCGAGTTGATCATGGGGTTCCAACTAAACTGGGTTGTGGCATGACAACTGTAGTGGTATCAAAGCCATATATTTTAAACTTGAGTTTGGGAAAATAAACTATTTTCAAAATGAGGTGATTGGGAAAAATAATTTAAAACAATATCAGAAATACTTACTGCATGAAATTTAACTTCTGAAAATATTAAACTTGTAAAGAGTATTCCGCTTGTAGGAAAAACTCCTAAAAGAGAACCCCCAAATATCGGTGGAAGATAAGACATCTCCACCAAAACCCTAGAAGCCAGGGATGGCCCAAGCCCAATAAGAAGGAGAGGAGAACTTTTAGAAAGCCTACGCCAACTATGTGAGAATCTTCCAAAATTTATCACCTATCCGTACCAACACAGAGTCGATGAATTGATGTGGCATGCCTATGAGTATGAAGCAGTGGTACTGGAAAAGTACGCGATCTCCATAACTCAAAGGGACAAATTCAGGGAATCGTGGAGAGATGCATCTTCATTAGAATATGAAGAACCTAGCATGAATGAATGTTCTAAGTGTGGGAAGTATCATGGAGGCCCATGCCCACCTAAGAAGACGACATCGACCTCCACCCCTTCCAATGAGGAATCTTGCAACTCACCGACAATAAATTCTAAGTCAGTTAACATGTGGGGCTAGGGGGGTAGTTATGGGAAATTGGCATATTTGCTTGAGCAATGTAATAAGCCACCCTTATGGCAACTGAAATTAATGAATAAAATTTTTTTTTCATAAGTTTATAATCTCATAATATGAACAAAAAAAACTTTCTATCATTTGTTGCAAGGAAGTAGAGAAGAAAGTACATAAGAAAGAATACATGAAACCTTCCGTTTAACGAATAAACTAGAAAAGGGGATACAAGTAGAGATAAGGAATGACTACAAAGGGAAAGGAAAGTGTACTTGCAAGAATTCAAAGGAAGAAGTCAAACCCAAGGAAGGAGTAAATAGGAAGCTAGCATCTAAAAATGTCATGGAATCCTCTATGGGTCGGATACCCAAATGATTGATTGAGGGAAGAGACTCCCGAATAAGAAAAGTGAAACGTACCCAAGAAGGAAGTCCTAAAGAAGTACGTACTTCGACCAAAGGGGATCAACCTAATTAAAGTAATAATGATGATAAGAATATGTGGACATCAAGGAGAATGGGTTCAGTCCGCCCCCACTTAATGGAGCTTATAATTGGACAATGGGGAATAGTGTGAAGTAATGAAATGAGACCTCGATGACAAGAGATCCTCATATTGGAAATAAATTTCAAATGGTTAATTCAATTACGACAAAGGATTAGGTTTGGACGAACGCCCGAATACCATGGGGAGTAAGGATATAAAGTAGGAAACCTTCAAGAAGTAAAGAGAGAATTACCATGAACTGGTCACAAGCAGGAGAATTAAGGATGGACTAAAGGATAGACACAAGACCCAAGATGGCGAGGTTAATAACGTCATGGCAAGGAGTGACAAGAATGAAAAGCTCGGAAGGGCGCCTTTCTAAGTAATTCTATGATTTAAAGAAACAACCAAACCATGGAACGATTAAGCATGTTAGGACTCACAATCTGGTGATCTGAATTTAGAGTTGGACGAAGACCCCATGAGGAAGAGTCTTAACCATGAGTGGCAGGAGGTTGGATCCAAAGAATTTACATTTGGATAGACGAGTAAGACAAGCCAATTATGATAAATTTCATGGATTAAGAGATTGGTCATAGTGACATGTTGTCCAGGGTAATTGTACGAGCAAGGAGACGCGCAAGGGAAAAAAAGAGGGAAATGTGAGGCGAGATCGATAGGGGATTTTCACCTCGAGTTTGAATGCCTAATCACGCCGTTGAGAATGATGACAAAATAATAGATGAAAAATTGGACATGCCCAAGACATGGAGAAAAAGGATTAAACGTCTAAAAGGAGTAATGGCACGAATAATACTCCCAAGAGATATAGCCAAGATATGGAGTATGATAGGAATAGTGCCAAGTGGAAATGACATAAATATTCAAGTGATTCTAACTAAAATAAGTACAAGAAATAGTGGCTAACCACATAATATAAGTGATTGGGTAGGGAGAACAAAGTTGGAGAAATAAAAAGAATCTAACTATAAAAGATTTATTGTAGGAATAGTTAATTCAACTTAATTAATTCTTTAAATATATTGATACTTCACTTAAATTTATTAATTTATCTATAAATATTTATTATTTATTTAATTTCACTTATTTAATTGAGTTTGTGTGGAGGGAATCTAGCTAGTTCTTATCCAAAAATTAAGAATTTTTATAATTTAAATTAGATCAATTTAGTATTTAAGAATATTTCTATTTAAATTTTAACTCATAATTTCATATTACTAAAATACGGCGTTACATGAGATACGTATCTTAAGGTTTGCATGCAAAAATTTTATATTATATTTTATCAGTTATTTTATTCGATAATTATTATGTAAAGTTTTTGAATTCAATGAAAATTTTAAGTTTTAGTTAAATTTTGATATATTCTTTTTATTTTAAGTATTGGTCACTATAATTTTAACTTGTTTAAAATACCAGTAATTATTGTGCAAAGAAAAAAAAAATACCAACAATTGTGATTACCTATGGTGAATTAGGTTTTTAAGGGTCAGTTTATGACAGCGTCCTTCAAGGCCACAAGTCCTAGCCTACCTTGTTAAATCATTTGGGCTAACTAAAATTTTAGGCTAAATTATTGTATTAAAATGATTTTTATGGGTCCTTTTAAAAAAAAATTCAAAATTTACCCGAGTTGGTATAATCCCTTTAAATGTATTTAGTATATAAAAATTTTAATAATATATACTTTATCGTATCCATCACTTCATTTCAAAATTTATCTATTTTTCGATACAATTCTAACTTATATTATAATTTTATCTAATTTAATTTTGATATAAGTAGAATTTTATATTTGATTCTCAATTAAATATTTTATTTTAATTTTTAAATAAAAAGTGTATTTTTATCCAAAAAATAATTGAATTATTATTTATAATTTTCTTGTTAATCAATTCCGTATTCGACATTTTCAGCTTAAATTTCCTGTCAAATTTTAGTTAGGAAACACAGTTGCTATAATCTACAATCAAACATAATTAGCTTTGGTCATATAACATAGGAGAGATAAAGGATACTATCTCTACCACTAGGCAGATTGTTGAGTAATAAAAAGAATAGCTACTCGACCCAATTGGTCCTTCCACGGTCAGGAACAAGTGGCTCAAGTCGGGCACGCAACTGGGCTTGATCCTAAAATGTTGGGCGTTGTCTCGGCGCAAGGAAAATGGGCCTCGTTTGTGAGTATCAACAAGGAACTCTGCCGGAGAATGAAGAATGGACTCAGTAGGAGAATGGACAAAAGCCGACAGCAATCTAAAGGAAAAATGGTCTGATTCAGGGTAGTAAAGGGAGGACGAATCTTGTCTCAAGGAACTGTGAGAGTTGGTAACGGCCGCACAATGTTGAACACATTGATGAGCTCGTCCTGAAACCGATCAAACAAGATGCCATTCCGGCAGCTGGAGAACAAGATGAATGAATTAAACAAGAAACACGTAAGTTGGGAGCTACACACAATGTGGCACAATAGAACGAGGGTAAATGATTCTCTCTCGGGTTATCCTTATCCGAGCTTATTAAAATGTCATAATCCTTATTTTATCTTGAAAGTCCAAATTATGGAAACCTTCCAAATATCGATGCCATTCAGGCGGCAGCTGATGTGACCCGTCCATAGACCATACAACCCTAACTGTGCAAGCAGTCTGTGAAAATCGTGACCATTTTTCCTTCTAGGTTTTTAATTTCAATTTGTATTCTTAGTATTTTTGGCCTTATTTTGTATTCATATCTTAGGTGACAATTTTTTTTATTGGATCTTACTATTTAACAACGTATAGTTGAGTAATAATCACTTAAAATCTTGTCCTATAACTCACCTCCTCCATATTGACCTAGCCCTTCCCCTCTCAATATATATATATATATAGCCCCTCCTCTTCCTATTGAACCTCTTAACTCAATCCTCTATTCAATTTCATATAGCGAGTTCATCATCATCATCGGAATCTTCTTACCATGAGCAACATCCCAAGGTCCTTCAACCATTCCTCCTCCACCCTCTTCTTGCTCGAGATATTCTCCTCTGACCCCTGGCCTATTCCTCCCATCTTCTTCTAATCTCCTTTCGACCCTAGAATCCAGAACCCTTCTTTATCACCATCGAATTCTACCCACCTAGAGAGATTAGCTTATTTTATCTCTTTCAGCCGTCGGATAAGTGTACATATACAATCTTTTTGGAAGAAAAAAATCGATGGGAGCCGAGAAGAACAACATCTACCCCATCTTCCACTTCCATCTTCCCAACTTCCACATTCACCATCACCAGACGAATAAGGGCATCCCTAAAGGGTGCCTGGCGATATTGGTGGGACAGGGCGAGGATCAGAAAAGGTTCGTGATTCCGGTGGCCCATATCAACCACCCTCGCTTCCTGCAGCTGCTCAAGGAGGCCGAGGAGGAGTACGGATTTGACCAAAAGGGCCCCATCACAATCCCTTGTCATGTCGAGGAGTTCCGGAGCATCCGGGACTTGATTGATAGGGAGAGCCTAGCCCTCCACTATCACCACCCCCACCACCAAGGCCGCGGAGGCGGCCATGGCCGGTGTTTCAGGGTCTGAACATGGAGAGAAGAGATGCGGGTGGAGATGAAGTTTCACCTGGTGACTTCTACAGTTTCTAGGATTCTAAGGACATGTAAAAGAAGGAATCTTTTTTTGTTTTTAATTTCTTGTGGGCTTGGTTGACGTTGAAATCTCTTGCCTTCTCCTTGTTGGTGACGATGTAGTATGACTTTATGGCTAGCATATTAAGATCTAAAACCAATAATTTTTGTAACCATCTCTTTTTCTCTTTTTTTCCCCTAAGGGACCATTTGGGGAGCCAATTGGATGGTTTTTTTTTGGTTTTTTTGTTCAGTTCCTCAAGGAAAGGGAAATTCCTTTTGCACGAAAAAGAAGTTTCATTTCCCTTTCTAATAATTATTTATGCCCCTTTAGGTGTATGTAGTATTAATATAAAGACAATAGGAACAACTTGGCAATGTTAACACAAGTTGATGGAAAAAATTGGTTAGGAAGAAAAGAGGGGATGCATTAATTAACATAAAAAGTCTCTCCTACCCTCACCCCATTTTTATGGCATAAATTATCTTATATTCCTCAAAATTCATTTAAGAGATATTTATCTAATTATGTAAATTATCTTTATTTAGAAAATTAATTTTAAATAATTATTAAATAAAGCTAGTCTAACTACCTCAATTGATCATAGCTCCAAACTTTAAACCACACTAGTCAATAATAATGTTCTCTTTCAAATCCCAAATTTGAGTCCTAATCATTCTCTACATTAATTCAAATCTCAAATTCGGGTATCAAATTGGGATCCAAAATAAAGTCTTAATTGTTGAGTATGTTTCATAATTTTATCAATATATTTTATAGTAAAAATTATCTCATTGCAAATATATATATATATATAAATTGTTTGTGCAATAAAACATATGGTGAACCGAGGTAAGTGTTATGTGATTTCTAATATGAAAAATAATATACTTAAAATGGTGAAGAAAATTGACAAATATTTATTAAAAATAAAAATTATTTTAGAAATGGTTACATTATTTTATCCGGAAAGATTGAAATATTATTTTGATGAATAACCTTGTAAATTGAATATATTTAAAATATAAAATATTGTTAGTACATGTGAAAAATTATTTACATAATATTCATAGTTTGAACGTGGATGTAGTGATGAAAATTGTAAATATATCACTGGTAGTGGAAGTTAATAAATATTTAAAAATATTTTATCTATATTTCATATATATGAAATTATTAAGAAAAATTTCAAGCTAGGTGAAAACTGTATAAAATGAAAATGGATTCAATTTAGTGAATTAGTGAAATGTGAATTATAAAAAAATATAATAAATAATATATTGGTTATTCTAATTACTAAATTTGTTTTAAACTATATTTTTATCGTTGAAGAATTATAATTACAACATACACTTAACACTAACACTCTTTTAAGATTTTATATGCACATAGAAATGGATAATATTCAGGTGTTATAAGTTAGTTTTGTTTATAATATTTACATTTGTATAGTATATTTGATTATATTAATTATTCAAAATATTAATTTTTGTAGAGAGTTATAATGTCACTGAATTTAATTTCCATGATAAAATTTGAATTGAATTAGTTAATCTTAATGTGGTAGGTATTATTATTATTTTTTAATAATTATTATAATTATTCTTATTTTATTTACCAAATATAAGAGTTGTGTTTATTTGATTGAGTTTTTTCTACATTTTGTGGTGCATGAGTCAAGAAATTATGTTATAAAGTGGAATACTCAATACAAATTAATTTATTTAGTAGTGTGGTTGTTTGATTTCCTAATTCTATGAAAAATTGTTGTACTATTCTTTAGTTATTACATTTTATGAGTTATAATTCATTTCTTAAAAAATTGAGCTTATATTTTTTTGCTTTAAAAATTATAGTTATCATATTGTTTAATTAATATAAAAATTCGTTCAATTTTTTGGCATGAGAAAGAATAGGTAGAGCTCATGTGAAATTTTTTTTTAAAACTAATATATTCTTTGAAATATTAAAATTGAAGTAATTCATATCAATAAATAAATTATAAATATAATTTATAAATTAAAAATTATAATCATCTTGAATAAGCACATCCAAATTAATATGTTCCATTTTAAAATTGAGGATATTATTTATGTGTTTAATTCAAATCTATTCAAATTAATACTAATTATAAGATGAGATGGCTTATTTAAGTTGGATTAATTTATTTAGGTTGCTTTTATTCGTTTAATTTGAAATTTAAAATTGTATTTATTTATAGTTCATATATAAATTAAATCAATATTGAGTCAATTTAGAATTGTTTAGCATTAATTCATTCGAACTTAAAATTCGGGATTTATTTTTTTGTCTATTTCGAATTCGAATCAAATAAATATAAAAATATATTAACTAATTCGAGTTGATATTACATTTTTTACTTATATTAATGTATTAATGTATTTTGATTTAAAATTTAAAATTTATTTGTATATTTAATTTAAATTTAAATTAAAATAATATAAAAAATTATTTAGGTTAGAATGGACCATTTTAATTCTATTTAATATGATTGGATAATTCTAGTTTACACTTATAATACTATTTTGGTCGAAAAATACAAATCAAACTTCATTAAAAAAATGGACCCATTTTTTGGATTCCTACATCTTATATCCTTATTCTGTCCAATATCTTGAATCCGAATTTTGGGTTAGTTACGTCCGAATCCCACCATGTGGTGTTGAGTATTGAATGCATGATATCCTACCCCCAATAAATCCTTTCCCTATTTATTGATATAATTTATGATGAGTAAATATTTTATTATATTTATTGTACATTTAAATGTTTAGGATTGTCCACATATAGTAAATTGTATTATGATACTAAGTGCCAGCTTTTATGAATATTTATTATTTGATACGCTTTTTTATTACATTTATAAGGAGAGTGAAAAGTATATAGAAATATCTACTCTCTTTCTTTATTTCAATAATTAATATATTGATGCAAATCATGCACGCCGATCGTGCTTGTAATGGCAATAGTACCCCTAAAATTATTTTATTTTCTTATAGTGGGTTGCACAAAAAAAAAACAAATTGGGATCTAAAAAAACATAATTACTGAGAGACCTCTGATTCAATAAGTTGGAGGATAAGAAGGAAGAATACGACTGAATCCATATTAATCCACATATGATTTCAACTGAGCCTTTGTATGCTTCACCATTGACAACAATTTGTGGGCGCGGAACCCACTTGGGATTCCTACCCTCTTGAGATTATATCAAACTTTTGTTCTTTCCCTTTCATCTTCTCTTTCACGGTCCCCATCTCCTTCTATATGCTCCAATTTGCATGACATCACATGAATGGACTAAAAAGAAATAAAATTATTGAAATGAAATAATATCTACTTTGGCACCACCTTTTCCTATAGTGACATCTTGATTTGGAAGGGGACTATATACTTTGTTAATCATATGTGGAACCCTTCTTATATAGAAAAAAATGGTATTGTTAGTCTATACCTTTTAGTGCCAAAAGGTTCTTCACTTCATTTTATTATAAAACTATTATGTCCATTATAAATTACAATCATTACTACACATCTTTAAGCAAATTCATCAAGTACATTTTGTACTTCCTTTAAAAGGACTAAGTATTTTATATTTTGTTCAGACAAAAAAGTTTTAAGGCACTATTTTCTAAAATAGTACTTTATTATATATTTCAATTATTAAAATATTTTTCCATATTATAAATATGTAACCGTTATAATTATATTTTATATCAAAATTTTGAATTTTTTACCATTAAATATTATTATATTTTACAATTTCTATACATAGTTTAAGTTTGTGGTCAATCTATATATTTAAATAAAATAAATTATATTAATTATACCAAATATTTGTAAAAGTTTGATATCAAACATTTAGAAAAAAATTCTTTTGGTACCAAAACATTAATAAAATAGAGTTATGAGAAGTAATTTGAGTTAGATTTAGGTGAATGTGCTCAAGGTTGCCCTGTAGATTTTCACCACATCTATTTAGGAATGACATTTTTTTCAATTTCATTTTTGTTCCTAAAAAATTATATAAAATTCCATATCATCAATTATTCAAATAAAAAAATTAATGAGGTAAAAATTTATATAATAAACCATCATTTTAGGCCAATAAAATCTAACTGAAATTACTTATAATATTTATTTTATTAAAAATTTTAAATAAAAATATTTAAAAATCATACCAAATTATAATTTTTTTACTGGTACAATCATTTAACCATTTAAGTAAAGAAGAGCTAATTGATTTTTTATCCACGTGTAAATAATTAAAAATACAATAAAATCAAGAGGAAATAAGGTAAGTTTAAAGGTAGTTATCAGTTATTTATATTTTTATTATTTGAAGGTTGATCATTCTTTCATTTTTTTTATTGACTTACACAAAAATAAAACTATTTTAGTAGAGTAAAAATTAAATATATTTTTTACTAAATGATCTTGTTTTATTTGATTTTATTTATGGGGTGAACTGAGTTGAAAATTATTAATACAAATTTATTATTTTAGTTAAATTAAATAATTAGTTAATATATATAATTAAATTATATTAAATTATATTTTATGTATTTAATTTTTAATATATAATATTTTTAATATATAATTTTATATAAAATATTCTTAATATATATATATATTTAAAGTATATAAAAAAATAAATAAGAAAATAAAAATAATATTATAAATAATAAATAATGGTACATTTTGTATATTTAATTTTTAATATATAATATTTTTTTATATAATTTTATATAAAATATTCTTAATATATAGATTTATTTAAATTATATAAAAATAAAAATAAATAAGAAAATAAAAATAATATTACAAATAATAAATAAAAGTATTAAAATAATTTAAAATTTAAATTACATAACTACTACAAATACCCAAAAATAGTATAGCATAGGGTATAATATACCCCTCTCTTCTAATTTTTTTTTTATCAAATTAGTAATTAGTCCGACCACTATCTTATAAACCCATCCAAACCCTTAAATCTAAAAATATCGTTAATTATCATCATAGGTATATTATTTTTATTATTAGTATAAATTATAATAGTATAATAGAAAATAAATCAAATTTTATCATATTAATTTCGTATATTGCTAAATTTTATTAGTATTATGTTTATAAATATAAATAGTTCATTAAATTTATACAAATAAAATGATATAAATTATTTATTTAATATTATAATAATTTTACACAAATTATTTTCATTAATTCTATATTTTATGATATTATTAAAATATAATTAAAAAACTCTTAAAATAGATAATAGTAATTTATATTACTAATCAATCCATTCCTATTCATTATACATATGAGTTTATAATTAGTTCTATCATATTAAACGAAAATGAGAAACTCTGATAAAAATTTTGCCTTACAAAAATTAACATTTTAAAATTTACTGCAATATTAATCTTATTTCGAAAGTATTTAAATACAATTATAAATTTTCAACATTTTCGAGAAAATTTCAAACACATTTCAATCTAATTCTTTCAATTATTTAAAAACATATTTCACTTCTATCTCTCCACTATCATTTTTTAAAGAGTTTTACCACAATTTTTATTTTTACCATATTTATTCACCTTACCATATATTCAGCTAAATATTAACATATTTTTCTTATTTTTCAATAACTTTTTTCCTATCCCCTTATTTTAGCTTATATCTTTTTTTTTATTATTTTAATTTAAAAATATTTTTATTCATACTAAATCTAACCACAAATTCAATTCAATTCTATTTTTTAAATATCAATAATTATATAATTTATTACTTCAACTATTATAATACATTATTTTCGTTTCACCCAATTTATTTTTAGCGAATTTTTTACTTTTTCTTACATATTCAATTTATTTAAAATTTTATTTTAACACAATCTAACTATTATGAAAATTTTCTTATATTTTAAATCTTTTCTTCGTCAATCTCAAATAATTCCATAAATCATATTACAACTACAATACACGAGTTTTTTTACTCCCAATAATACACAAATTCACATAAATAAAAAGAGACAAGCCCGAGAATATTTTTACAATAGATATGAACCCATTACTATTAAATTCAGCTCACATTTTTCTTAAATATTAATATATTTTTTCATAATATTTCAATTTATTTTATCTATTTAATTAAATAATTCATTAAATATATATAATTTTCATATTATATAAGCGAATCATTTAGTATTAAAACAATATTATATAAATTATTTTTATTATTATGTATTGTTTTAGACTTAACATTACTAAAGTAAATCATGAGATAGCTAGTTAAAACCCTAATTATTATATAATTAAACGATCCATCATCATCGACATATTAATGGTCAAAATGATTAACGCACATATTGTTTATATCAACTAGAAACCTGTAGGCATATGCCACATGGCCATAGAAAAGTCTCCGTGGCCTAACATGTATAAAATATATTCCATGCCATGCCCCTTACACAGTAAGAGGTGGCACATTCATATAAATTTTCATGCATTTTTTTTAATTTTGTTCTTTCTACGGTGAGGGAAGTGATTTAACAATCTTATTAAACACATTTGGTTGTAATTTGGATATGTTGATATGTACTTCTTTCTTTATATACAAGTGCATTATCAATCCATCTATATAAAATTTTTTGATATTTATTTTAAATAAATTATACCATCATTAAGCTTAGAACCAAAATTGTTACAAATAATTCATATAAATTATAAGTGATTTGAGAATCAAATTCATTCTCCAATTTGATTTATAATTCTTTCAATCCATTAAAAGTCGACTTTATATAATATTTTAATGGAAAAAATATATATTTTGATCCATTCTATTAGCCATTTTATTTTAGATATTTATTGTCAATATATTTTTTTCTAACCATGCCAAATTTAGCTTATAGAGCAGATTTTTTTTCACTTGAGATAAAAATTGACCTTATAATCTCTTGCACAATTTATGAGTCCTTCTCCACTTATGAAGTCAACCTTTAGTCATACTCATCATGGTGCATATCACTTGTAGGACCTGGAGGGTTGTTCTTTTGTAGTCAACCTTTAATCAAACCAAGCTGGCTCAATTATTTTTCTGCACTCTCATCCAATTATTCATTTATTCTCAAATCAAAACCTACAAATATAAGATTTTGAGGGTTGTTCTTACCATATCCCATGATTCACCTCATGTGGAGAAGACTCCCACCATTTAGCATTATATAAGGTTCGATCAATGCTCTTCATAAGATGTTATGACTACTCCATCATATTAGAGCATGTATAAGTTGGCCCTTTAAGCCACAATCCTGCAATTGAGTGTCATAAACGAGTTCATGAAAACTATCTATTCATCTAACTTATTTTGGTTTTAAATTAGTTTTCTCATCTTGAGAAATGATGATATTGAAATCTCCTATAATCATCCACAAAGTCATTGATAGATAATTAATTCTATACATTGCAAACCTTGCCATTCTCGAAAACATACCCAATAATCTATATGATAATGGACCCATGTGAACCTAATCCACTTGTTGAGACTTGGCCTCTATATTCTCACATCAATCATATAATATTTGTAATACCAGAAGTTTTGGATAGATGGTTAAGGCATTTAGACTAGAAAATCATTATAGAACCGGGAATGAAAATTCGAGAATAGAAGTTTAGGGTAAAATTTGACTTGCAAACCAGTTCAAACCTAAGGATATGAGAAAATGGGTAGAATCACTAGAAATACCCTCAAATGATACTCAAGGACCATGAATCGAGGGGTAGAAAAGGCTGAGTGGAAGAATCAACTCAAATTAGAGTCAAGTTAATTTATTTAAAAATACCCCTAATTTTTAAGTGGATTCAAACAACTCCAAAAAAGAGGATCATGAACCCAATCAAAAGAGAATGAGAAAATTTTTTTTTAGAAAAATAGATTGGGCCAAGAATTGGTCGAATCGAAGGTGACCCGACATCGGAAGGGTCGAAACCGATCAAACTGACTTAAAGCAGTAAAACCCCAAGGATTTTAGAGGATGTTATACAAATCCAAATGAGACGGTTCTTGAGTCCATTTAATAAAAATTTGAATGTTAATTTTTTTTGGTATTTTTATTTCTCAAGAATCGGTTAGGAAAGGGGTGAACCAAGTAAAAAATCACTGATCCAACCGAAAAATTCACCCGAAACCGGTTCATTATAGTGCAAACCGATCAGAGCGTCGCACTAGGTGTATACACACGCTGCATACACGGGGTGCATACACTCATTGCCACACACACATGTGTCATCTTTTTCGCCGGATCCCGACCCGATTTTTATGAAAAAACCTAATAATCATCGACAAAAAACCTGAAAGCCACTGCTTGACAAAATTAATTCATCCATATGGCTAGAAGCTATGAATTGATAAAATAGAGGTATGGATGGATTGCCACTTGAATCTAGAATCCAACCATATAAATATCATGTGTTTCCTCATCGAAATTTGACCAAAATTCTCTTTAGAACACGAACAACTCCCAACTCTAGTAACTCGACTTGCAGAGAGCCTAGCTCTGTCGTCCGACCATATCAGAAGGCATTCTTGGTCCTTAGCTTTCTATCGCCACCTCTCACGACCCTCAACTCTTAGTCTACCGGTGCAGGTGTGATCACACATTATCGGAGCTCTAGCAACAGGAAATAGAGCGATTGCTTTGAGGGCTAATTTGGATGGCCTTGATGACACTCGTTGGTTGAGAAAACTTCAGCAGACTACTTAGATCACCAACTTTCCATAGCCACTGGCTTGCTTGATTTGAGTAAGTATAGAAAAAGAATTAAATCATTCAATTTCCAATTTGTGGGTTAAGTGGGTGAGCTAACTAAAATAGATATTTCATGAGCTATAAACCACTAATCATGGTGATTCAAGTGACCATAGACTCCTTGTAAAGTCAGCTTTCCAACCCCACTAGCCTCGATGACCAAAGTTCTATCTCCGATTAGTTCCTAGCTTTGAACCGATTTTTACTCATTTTTTTGTTAAGTTTTCAATCAAGCCTGATTGAAGCAATTCCTGCCGACTCTGGTTGAACCATGTTTATGACAACATAGAGGGAGCAGTGGGACCTTGACACTTAGTTTGAGAATTTTTGGAGATACTTTGGTCATGGGTCTAATGTTAGGGACTATAATGCAAGTAAGTGAAACTTAGGAGACCCAAATAGGAATGAGCTTTCTTTGGGGCCTTCCTAAAAGCTAAAGGAAGTTTAGGAGTTGATTGAAAAGTTTAGTGAAGATGGGGGACTTGGTTTGCCTATTGTGGAAGGTTTAGAGACCTATTTATAATAAAGACAAAGTTAAAGACTAAAGTGCAAATACAAGTATTTTCACAACCAAAATGTAACTTTTGAGAAGTCTAAGGACCTAAATTTAATTTGAGAAAGTTTACGGACCCAAATGAGAAAATTGGGATAAAGGAATCCTGAAACCTAAATTATAAATAAGAGGGGAAAAATGGTAATTTTGCATAAACTTAGGGACCATTTGATAATTTGAAAGAAATAGAACTTGTAATTATTCCAAAGCATATTAAGGACCAAAGTGGAACTCAATGAAATTTGAGGGACCCAAATGGAAGGTTTGGGAAGTCTAAAGGTCCCGGAAAGATAAGTGTAATAGAGTAAGAGCAAAATGATAATTTTGCCCAACTTGGGGATTATTGTGCAAATAGTAGAAAGTGAGACCTAGAAATGTCCTAGGGTATTTTGAGCACCCAAGTGAAGGACTTTCAAAAGTATAGAGTCCAAAAAGAATGGTTGTTTGATGAGTGAGTCAAGTAAATTGAGCCCGAGGGGCAAAACCATAATTTTTTAGGGAAATTTAAGTGTACCATTTGTAGAGTTATTGGGACATATGAACTGACCCCCAAATATTTACTCTCACACTTATAGAGAAGTACAAGAACGTTCGAGTGAGGATCACTGACTCAAAGACATGAGAAAAGTATGCTGGAACGAACAAGTTTCGACGTAAACGATGAGTGGGATTTCCAACGATGCGTCCGATTGGACCGATGTTGCATTTATTCACATTATATAAAATGTTGATGTGAAATTTAAGTGTACCATTTGCAGAGTTATTGGGGCACATGAACGGACCCCCAAATATTTACTCTCACTCTTATAGAGAAGTACAAGAACGTTTGAGTGGTAAAGGTGCCATGTCAGTAGCCAGGCTGACCAATGAGGAGCTGACACGTGGTAAAGGTGCCATGTCAGTAGCCAAGTAGGACATTAGAGAAATGGTCGACCAATCAAAGACCAACACGTGGAAGAGCTATGTTGGACGATTTCAGCCAATGAGAGGCTGACATGTGGCAGAGGCACAATATGCCAGGAGAGAAATCCAATATATTTAAACCATCCAATTAGAGGACACCATGTATCACGGTCAAACGGCTAGTTGAGGATAGTCAACGACCATGTTGGAATAAACGACCAATGGGAGGCCTCCACTTGGCCGGTCAACGAGTCAAAAGATTACCATTGGGACCTCAATTTATTCACATTAGGACCTCAATTTATTCAAAATCACACAAAGGAGTTCAAGTTTCCCAAATTTCCAATTTGGTCCCCAACTTTTCCAAATTTACCATTTTGCCCCTACTGTACAAAAATGGTAAGTTTTGCCCCAAAAATTCCAAAATTGCCCAATTGGTCCTTGAATTTTCAAAATCACCAAATTTCCCCCAAATTTTCCCCCAATTTCAACCTTCTAACTCAACAGAATTAGATTTCATCAAATTGACCGATCAAATGAGTTTAATTGTTGAAATTGACGTTAGATTGGAGTTCCTACACCTTCATACGATTCAATTGCACTTTGAATCACACGATTTGATGCTGGAATGCGCTCAAACGGAGCTTCACCGGAAAATTGAACTTAGAGAGAGAAAGCTTCGAAAGCTTACTGTTGGGGGCGCGACGGTCCGAGCTTTCAATTTGAGCAGATAGCTCTTGTCCTGAGGTTTATTCTAGGTTCAAGAATTACATCAATTGATACTGAATTGAGGGAGAATTTGGTCAGTGAAGTTTCGCCGATTCTCTCTCTAGCACTAATTGGAAAATACAGAGGGGTGCCAAATTGGCTTAACTTTTTGTTCTAATTCAGTTGTAGGAGAGCTGTGGAGATGTTAGGAGGGATTGGTTTGGCTTGAGAAGAGTCGAATTGGCCAATTTCAGCTCGGCCAAAATAGGGAAGCTTTGGTTTGCCGGAGCTGCTTCACTGTTCTATCACGTTGGCGTTTGTCCGGCAACTCTCGGAGTAAATGGAGACTATAGGCGTGTATCTGACTTTTCTTTGAATCCAAAGAACCCGACCACACCTTCTTTGGCTCAGAAAAGACCTTATATAAGAGCTCTGGTTTGAGCTTCATCAGAAAATGGAGCAGTTGAGAGACAATGGAGTTTTTAGGTGTGGAGAGGATGAATGAGGAGGGACTCTTTATATAGGAAGCCCGAGGACTTCTTGGCTGTCGATTGACACCTTAATGGCAGTCATTCATTGCCTGAAACTCTATAGCTGGAGACTTTTCAGCTTCGCTGGCACTGCTCAATTTTTCGACGAGTGAACAGTGCTGTCATCTAAAGGAAGAAGACGATACTGTTCCAAACTGGACCAGACTGGTCCGAACCGGTTTCAAAGCTTAAACTGATCGGTTCAGGCCCGATTCGGCCGAGTTTTTCAAAATTAAAAATTTTTAAATTCATCTAAATTCATTCTCTATCCAATGGTGGCCTCTAATCTCAAATTTGAATTTTCTAAGCCACATAGAAAAATGAATTTAGCATCTTGTTCAATAGTAGTTCAAATCGGTCAAAACCGGTTCAATTCGGTTTGGATCCGGTTGACCTGAATCGTTTTTGTTTTCATCTTCAATTCATGCTAAAGTTCTCTTTCATGTCTTTTATGACTCTTTAGGTCACTCAAGATCCATAAATTTCCTAGTTTGCCATTTCTCTATTAGTTCCGGTTTATAAACCGATTTGATTTTCTCTTTGGAAATGACCGGTTCAATCCAGTTTGGATCTAGTTCACCTGAACCGGTCTGGTTTTCTCTCCCAGATTGTCCTAAGGCCCTCTTCCAAGATTTTTTTTGACCTCATTGGTTCACTCAGAGTTGTAAATTTCCTAATTGTCCATTCTCTTGATGATCAGTTTTGTGAACCGATTCAGTTATATCACTCTGGTTGACCGGTTCTTTTCCCGATTTCCTTGTCTTTAGGGGACGGGGTTTACAACTCTCCCCTCCTTTTAGGAGTTTTGTCCCCAAAACTAAATCAACATCCTTTGCATCGGGAATAATTTCCCTTAATGTTGACTCAAGATTTGCTTGACATGCCATCACTTTGGTTGTTCTTTAACTTAGCCCCTTTAAATCACGCACTAAAGGAATGTCTTTTCCTTTTCGTTGTTTACTCACTTCATGGAGTTTATCATAACTAGGAATGTCTTACCTACGAGTCCAAAGGGATATCCTTAGGTTCACTTCCTCCTCTTTCCTACCGGTTTGTTCTACCCGGCGCCGTCTCATCTGTACCAGACGCTCACATTCATGGCCATGTTGATGTTAGTAGCCAAATCCGTGGGGCGTCCTAGTACTCCCATTCGGTCCTGTATGTCCATATTAAGACCGTCCACTTATCGTTAGCAAACATCCGCAGGTCTGGCTAGGTTAGGGGCAATGGGTCTTAACTCATTAAACTTAGTTTCATACTCCGAGATAGAGTTAAGCCCTTGTCGGAGTCGGAGGAAGTCTTGTTTCTTCTTGTTGATTAGATGTGGAGCTAGGTATTCTTCTGTATATCTTTCCTCGAATTGCTCCCATGTGGGGGTGGTGGCATGTAGGCTTTTGAGATTATCTTACCACCTCTTCACACTAGATTCCAGGAAAAACTCTGTGAGGATCACCATATCTTCTAGTGAAATTCTAACTATCCCCATGAGTTTCTTGATGCTAGCTAGTTAGTCCATAGCAGCCCCCACATCCTTTTCTCCTAAGAATGGTTTACATCCTAATTGTTGGAGGGTTTTTAGGTATTTGGGAATGTCCACTGGAGGAGGAACGTTAGTAGGAGGGGGATGAGATTGTACTTCCTCAGTCTCAGCTCGAGGATTGATGTCCACCTCAGGAGTGAGGTTAGGCCATCCAAACACTCGAGTGAACTCTTCATACAATCTCTGATGTTCCGAGCTTAATCCAGGTGGAGTTGTCTAGGCTCATTGGGGAGTTTCCATAGGGAGGGTTGATTGGGCAATGTCGGAGATTACATCTCTAGTTCTCTTGGTTCCTCTCTTGGGAGCCATCTGAAAATTTTAAAATTGTTCCTATCAGTTACTATATTCTCTAGTCTTGATAATGTATTTGAGGAAACAGGCTCTGATACCACTCAAGTTGTCACGCCCCGACCTAGTTTGGTCAGATCCCCATGAGCAACCCACCACTCTCCCGGTTTATTAAGGGGTTTCCCATTCTTTAAATTGTGAGGAGTAAGACGTCCTTTAAACCTGTACCTTTCCTAGAATAATATTAATCAAAACTGTATGAAATTTTAAACTTTACATACCTGTCTTGTAGGTGTTGTTAACTAGGGTCTTTGGGTAGGTTTTACCTGGGTTACCTAAAAAGGGATATAAGGGAGGGGGTGAGTTCAACGACTCTGTGAATGGGTGTTTAAAACTTGACTTTTAGAAAAATAGTTTGAATTGGAGTGTGCCAAACTCCTTATTTTCTTAAAATTATTTTCTTATTTTCTCAATTTTTAACACCATTATTCCTCGTTAACCATAGTCGGTGTGTTTGACAATGAACACAGGCCCTTCATCATGAAGGGATCACACATTCGCAAGGCAACCTGTCCACTACACCCACTTGTGGCATCAAAGCGGCTTTACTGGCCACCTAGATAGAAGCACGTCCACTTCTATCCTGAGAATGAGTGGATGTACACAACAGCTGACCCTCAATCTCGTAAAATAACTCCATGTTCATATGAGAACAGAGATCATATCCTGGTCTCATGCACATGAAACTCAAACACAGAAGCTTCAGGAAGCCCCAAACATAGTAGCCTCGTGGAGTTCAAACACAGTAACTCCATGGACTCCAAACATAGTAACTCCATGAACTCCAAACACAGTAACTCCATGACTAACTGATACGATGAGAAACTGAAACATAGTGGCTTTTCTTTCCCTTATTGCCACCATGTCATCCAACAATCCTTAGGACGCATCATTACCCCTCTTAGGCGTCTTAATGGTCCCGAACCTTAAGTGCATGCACAAATAAAGTTTTCCTCAAAAGCTATTTAATCTTTAGTGCCACTGGTCTAACGGCCCTGACCCTTAACTTGACATGCAGCTGTCTGTCTCGACTGGTTTGTCGACTTGTCATGTCACACGACCGCCAGTTCATCGAGTATATCAATCCTGTCTTGGTACCATGGCCAAACATATCATTTGTTTAAAGTTTTCATGGCTTAAACTCAAGTTTGTTTACTAGCTCTTACTCATGCCAACTAGCCTTGGGCCCACTATATGAGATTTTCAAAATATGTCATATTAGCCCCCAAGTTCCAAAACTGAGGCCTCTGACCTATGCGAGCTCCTGTCAAGAAGGTCTCCCAAAATGTTTAAGCAGTGGCACACAGTTAGGGGAGAGCACTTCTGACAAAAATAAACTTTTAATCGTCCATCACACCAATCGAGTATGAGGACATCTCCGCTTATAATCGATAAGCGAGTTTTCTACTTCCTTCCAAGAAGTTTCATCATACCAACCGGGTATGATCTACTTACAATCGGTAAGTAGTTTTTTCGCGTAATTTCCACATCACTCCTCAAAGGTGTGATTGTTAAAATACCACTTAGTAGTGGGTTTTCATTTCCAAGGTGCTTATCATCCCAACCCGGTATGATATAAAATATCCCACTCACTACCGGTAAGTGGTTTTTATCTTAATTCGCTCATCACCCCAACTGGGTATGATGTTAAAAGTCCCACTCACTTGTTAATGTAGTGAGTTTCTCTTGACCAGTTCTTTGTCTTCACGCAAGCTTGTCCTTGCTGGCATTCCAGGTACTTCATGTTCCTACATGATATGAACATCCTTGTTCATTATCCCTTGGCCTAATAGCCTTCATTCATCGTGCATGGATGAAATACTCAAAGTTTTCAATTTATTGCAATTAGGTCCCTAAAGTTCTTTTTCTTTAACTTTATGTCCCTAATGCTGTTTTTCCCTCAAATTGAGACCAGAAATTTCTAAAATTCACCTTGTGACCTCAATTTATTCAAAATTACATAAAGGGGTCCAAGTTTCCCAAATTTCCAATTTGGTCCCTAACTTTTCTAAATTTATCATTTTGCCCCACTTTTAAAGTAGGGGAATTGACCTCAATTTTTATGAAGTTGGGGCATGCACTTCCCAAAGGTCTCTCATCATCTTTATCATGCACAATTGGCCCTCAATTTTATGAAATTGCACTTTAGTCTCTCGAATTTTTGAAATCCCCAAATTTCCCCCAAATTTCCCCCAATTTCAACCTTCTAACTTAGCTAAATTTAATTTTATCAAATTGACGAATCAAATGAGTTTAATTATTGAAATTGAAGTATGATTGGAGTTCCTACACCTTCATATGATTCAATTACACTTTGAATCGCACACTTTGATGCCAGAATGAGCTCAAATGGAGCTTCGCCAGAAAACTGAACTTAGAGAGAGAAAGCTTCGAAAGTTTACTGTCAGGGGTGCGACAGTCTGAGCTTTCAATTTGAGTAGATAGCTCTTGTCGTGAGGTTTCTCCTAGGATCAAGAATTGAATCAATTGATGCTGGATTGAGGGAGAATTTGGTAAGCAAAATTTTGTGGTTCTCTATGTAGCACTAATCGGAAAATACAGAGTGGAGCCAAATTGGGTTACCTTTCCATTCTAATTTAGCTGTAGGAGGGCTGTGTAGGTGTTGGGAGGGTTTGGTTTGGCTTGAGAAGGGCTTGAATTGGCCGATTTCAGCTCGAGTAAAATAGGGCAGCTTTGGTCCACCAGAGTTGCTTCACTGTTCTCTCAGGTCGGCATTTCTCTAGCGACTCTCTGTGCAAATGGAGACTACAATCGTGTAGTAGACTTGTCCCTGAATCCAAAGAACCTGACCACGCCTTCTTTAGCTCTGAAAAAACCCTATATCAGAGCTCTGATTCGAGCTTGGCCAGAAATGAGAGCAATTGAGAGAGAATGAAGTTTTCAGGTGTGGAGAGGATGAATGAGGAGGGGTTCTTTATATAAGAAGCTCGAAAACTTCTTGGCTGTCTGATTGGCGAGTTAATGGTGGTCATTCATTGCTTGAAACTCCATGGCTAAAGACTTTTCAGCTTTGCCGGTGCTGCTCAATTTTCCCGTGAGTGAACAGTGGTGTCATCTAAAGGAAGAAGATGACATTGTTCCAAACTGTACAGGACCGGTCCGAACCGGTTTCAAAGCTTAATCCGACCGGTTCAGGCCCGATTTTACCAAGTTTTTCAAAATTAAAAATTTCTAAATTCATCTAAATTCATTATCTATCCAATGGTGGCCTCTAATCTCAAATTTAAATTTTCTAAGCTACCTAGAAAAATGAATTTAGTATCTATTTCAATAGTGGTTCAAACCGGTCCAAACCAGTTCGAATCCGATTCACCTAAATCGGTTTGGTTTTCATCTCCAATTCATCTTAAAGTCCTTTTTCATGACTTTTATGACTCTTTAGGTCACTCGATATCCATAAATTTCCTTGTTTTCCCTTTCCCCATCGGTTCCGATTTATAAACAAACTTGGTTTTCTCTTTGGAAATTACCGGTTCAATCTAGTTTGGATCCGGTTCACTTGAACCGGTCTGGTTTTCTCTCCCAGATTATCTTAAGGTCCTCTTCCATGGTTTTTATGAGCTCATTGGGTCACTCAGAGTTATAAATTTCCCAATTGCCAATTCTCTTAATGATCAATTTTGTGAACCGATTCAGTTTTCTCACTCGGGTTGAGTGGTTCTTTCCCCGGTTTCCTTGTCTTTAAGGGACGGGATTTACAAGGTCACCATCAAGAACCGATACCCACTTCCGTGGATAGATGACCTATTCGATCAAATAAAAGTGCAGCTTACTTCTCCAAAATAGACCTTCGGTCGAGCTATCATCAACTCAGTATTTGAGAGGAGAACATTCACAAAAGGGCATTCCGATCCAAATATGGACATTATGAGTTTAGAGTAATACCGTTCGGATTAATGAATGCCCCTGCAACCTTCATGGATTTGATGAACCATATGTTCCAACCACATTTGGACAGGTTCATGATAGTATTCATAGATGACATTCTTATATACTCACGAACCAAGTTGGAACATGAAGAGCATTTGGCAATCACCTTGGAGATATTAAAGGAAAATCACTTATATGCAAAATTCTCCAAGTGTGAGTTTTGGCTGTAGGAGGTAGGATTTTTAGGATATATAGTGTCCAAGGATGGAGTTAAAGTAGATCCTACCAAGGTGGAAGCCATATTAGATTGGAAGGCTCCAAGGAATCCTACAACGATATGGAGTTTCTTAGGTCTGGCAGGATACTACAGACGGTTCGTGCAAGACTTTTCTAAGATAGCAGCTCCTCTAACTCGACTCACCAAGAAAGGAGTTGAGTAAAAGTGGGATGAAAGCTGTGAGAAGTCCTTCTTGGAGTTGAAAACTCGATTGATAACCGCACCGGTACTCTCCCTATCTGACCCCAATGCGAGAGAGTACACTGTTTATAGTGATGCATTCAGATAAGGACTCGTATGTGTATTGATGCAACAAGGGAAGGTTATTACTTATGCCTCGTGAAAACTTAAGGTACATGAAAGAAACTACCCAACTCATGATCTAGAATTAGCTGAAATACTGTTTGCCCTAAAGATTTGGCAACACTACCTTTACGGGGTTAAGTGTAGGATATACATAGACCATAAGAGTCTTAAGTACTTCCTAACTCAAAATGAGTTAAATCTCTGCCAGAGGAGATGGCTGGAATTGGTTATGGACTATGACCTTGTGATAAAATATCACCCTAGAAAGGCAAATGTGGTAGAGATGCCATAAGTCGCAAGTACCAAACTAAGGCGACACAAGTAAAGACGAGTTACATACCCCTATTGCAACAATTGGGATGGATGGAGGTGGACCTGAAGATGGATAAGCAGGAAAGATGCTTGGTGGCTAACGTGGTGGTGAGACCCAATCTAACTGAGCAGATCCAGGCTCAACAATGGTTCCGGTCAATAGAGAAACGAAACTAGACTACGACTTACGTAGTGATGGAATGCTGACCTACAAGGGTAGAGTATGTGTGCCTCAAGATTAGGAGTTGAAGAGATTAATCTTGGAAGAGGCACATGATTTGATGTATGCAATGCATCCGGGTAGTACTGAGATGTACCACACTATCAAACATGGATATTGGTGGAAAGGCATGAAGAGGGACATTGTGGAATATGTAGCCTGATGCTTGTCCTGTCAACAGATAAAAGCAAAGCACCAGAAACCGTAAGGACTGTTGCAACCCTTACCAATTTCAAAATGGAAATGAGAGCATATCACCATGGACTTTGTCACTAGACTATCTGTGACAAGAAAGGGTCGAGATGCAATCTGGGTCATCGTGGATAGATTGACCAAATCAGCTAATTTTCTCCCTATAAGAGTGACGGATACAGTGGAACAACTGGCTGTCTTATACATGAGGGAGATAGTGAGACTCTATGGCATTCTGGTGAGTATAGTATCAGGCAGAGATCCAAGATTTACTTCAAGGTTCTAGCCAAGCCTACAAAGTGCCATGGGAACCAAGCTCCACATGAGTAGGACATTTCATCCTCAGATTGATGGGCAGTCTGAGCGAACCATTCAAACCTTGGAGGATATGTTAAGAGCGTGTGTACTCACCATGAACAAAGTTGAGAAGAATACTTGTGCCTAATGGAATTTGCTTATAATAATAACTATCAGACCAATATTCAGATGGCTCCCTATGAGGCCCTTTATAGACAACCATGTTGTACCCCTCTATTTTGGAAAGAAGTGGGGGAAAGAAGGTTAGAAATGGTAGAACTAACCGAGGATGCCACAGAGAAAGTAAAACTAATCAGGAGTCGCCTTAAGACCGCATAGGACAGGTAAAAGAGTTATGCGGATTATCAAAGGAAAGATATGGAGTTTGAGGTAGGAGATCAAGTATTTCTCAAGGTGTCCCCATGGAGGGGAATACTTAGGTTTCAACAAAGAGGAAAGTTAAAACCAAGGTATATTGGCCAATATCCCATCAATCAAAGGATAGGACCGATGGCCTATAAATTGGGACTACCTCCAGACCTGCAGAGAATACATGATGTATTCCATATCTCTATGCTTCAGAAGTATCAACTTGATCCTAGCCATGTATTGGACCGACCTCCACTAGAGCTAGAAGAGAACCCGACTTATCAAACAGAACCGGTACGAATCATCGACAAGAGGGATAAAACTTAAGGAATAAGAGAATTTCCATGGTCAAGGTTCTGTGGCAGAACGGACCCGTTCAAGAAGAGACATGGGAAATTGAAAGTGTGATGAGGGATAGTTACCCTTAATTATTTAACATATAACTATTTTGGGGATAAAACCCCTAAAAGGAGGGGAGAGTTGTAAACCCTATCCTTTGATAATAAGAAAACCAGGGAAAGAACTGGTCATTTCCAAAGAGAAAATCAAGTCGATTTACAAACAAGAACCGATAGAGAAAGGGCAAACCAGGAAATTTATGGATCCCAAGTGACCTAAAGAGTCACAAAAGTAATGAAAAAAGAACTTTAGGATGAATTGGAGATGAAAACCAAACCGGTTCAAGTGAAGCAGATCCGAACCAGATTGAACCGGTTTGGACTGGATTTAACCACTATTAAACTGGATGCTAAATTCATTTTTTTAGGTGGCTTGGAAAATTCAAATTGGAGAATTGAGGCCACCATTGGATAGAGAATGAAATTAGATGAATTTAGAAAATTTGAATTTTGAGTCGAATTCAGGCCTGAACCGACCGGTTTAAGCTTTGAACCCGTTTCGGACCGATCCGGTCCTGTTCAGAATAGTGTCGTCTTCTTCCTCCAGATGACAGCATTGTTCACTCACCGGAAAATCAAGCAACGCTAACAAAGATGAAAAGTCTCCGGCCAAGGAGTATCAGGCAATGAATGACTGCCATTAAGGCGCCAATTGGACGACCAAGAAGTCCCTAAGCTTCCTATATAAAGAGCTCCTCCTCATTCATCCTCCTCACACCTGAAAACTCCATTCTCTCTGAACTGCTCCATTTTTCGGTGAAGCTCAAACCAGAGCTCCGACTTGGGCATTTTTCTAAGCCAAAAAAGGTGTGGTTGGGTTCTTTGGAATTGGGGAGAAGTCAGCTACATGCCTGTAGTCTCCATTTGCTTCGAGGGTTGTTGGAGAAACGCCAACATGATAGAATAGTGAAGTAGCTCGGGCGGACCGACACTGCCCTATTTTGGCCGAGCTAAAATTGACCATTTCGAGCCCTTCTAAGGCTAAACCAAGCCCTCCCAACACCTCTATAACCCTGCTACAACTGAATTAGAGTGGAAAGATAAGCCAATTTGGCTTCCCTTTATAAATTTCAATCTGTGCTAGATAGAGAACTGACAGATTTTCAATGAATAAATTCTCACTCAATTCTGCATTAATTGATGCAATTCTTGATCCTAAAAGGAACATTAGAACAAGAGCTATCTGCCCTGATTGAAAGCTCGGATCGCCGCGCCCCCGACGTTAATCTTTCGAAGCTTTCTCTCTCTAAGACTAGTTTTCTGGCGAATCTCCATTTGAGTTCATTTTGGCATTAAATCGTGTGATTCAAAGTGCAATTGAATCGTATGAAGGTGTAGAAACTCCAATCTACCTTCAATTTTAACAATTAAACTCATTTGATCGGTCAATTTGATGAAATCAAATTCGACTGAGTTAGAAGGTTGAAATTGGTGATTTCAAAAATTCGAGGGACTAAAGTGAAATTTCATAAAATTGAGGTCCAATTGGGCATGATAAAGATGTTGGAGGACCAATTGGCCAATTTTTGGGGTAAAAAATTACCATTTTTGTAAAGTAGGGGCAAAATGGTAATTTTGGAAAAGTTGGGGACCAAATTGGAAATTTGGGAAGCTTGAACCCCTTTTTGTGATTTTTAATAGATTGAGGTCATAAGGTGAAATTTAGAAGTTTCGGGACTCAATTTGTGGAAAATTGACATTAGGGACCTAAAGTTAAAGAAAAAGCAACTTTAGGGACCTAATTGCAATAAATAAAAAAGTTAAGTATTTCATTCATTCACGATGAATGAAGGTTATTAGGCCAAGAGATAATTTATATGGATGTTTATATTGTTTAGGAACACAAAGTACCAAGAACGCCAGTAAGGATAAGCTCATGTGAGGACAAAGAACTACTCAAGAGGAGATCACTGCATAATCGGGTGAGTGGGATTTAATATCATACCCGGTTGGGATGATAAGCACATCCGAAATGAAAATCCACTGCTAAGTGGTATTTTAACCATCACACCTGAGAGGAGTGATGTGGAAATCACGGTTGGTGTGATGGATGACTGAAAAGTTTATTTTGTTGGAAGTGCTCTCCCCTAACTGTATGCCACTGCTTAAAAGTTTTGGGAGACCTTCTTGATGGGAGCTTGAAAAGCTCAGATAGGTCGGAGGCCTCGGTTTTGGAACTTGGGGGCTAATATGCCCGATTTTGAAAACCTCGTACAGTGGGCCCTAGGCCAGTTGGCACGAGCAGGAGCTCGTAAACAAACATGATTTTAAACCATGAAAACTTAAATGAATGAATTGTTTGGCCATGGTACCAAGACATGACCGACATACTCAATGGATTGGCGATAGTGCGACATGACAGGTCTACGAACCAGTTGAGACAACAACTATAGGTCGTGTTGAGGGTCGGGGCCATTGGACTAGTGGCACCACAAATTATATGGCTTATGTGGAAAATTATAAATTTGTGCATGCATTGTGTTACAGGACCTTTAAGACGCTCAAGACGGGTAGTGATGCATTCTAGGGCTCTGGACGACCTGGTGGAGATAAGGGCAATTAGTCGTACCAGTAGTCTTGAGAAGCTCAATGTAGCTTCATGCGCATGAGACCGGGGTGGGGACAGGATGAGGTCTCTGTCATCATATGGGCATAGAGTTTTGTTACGGGATTGAGGGTCGGATGTTGCATACATCCACTCATTCTCAGGGTAGAAGTGGACGTGCTTCTATCTAGGTGGCTGGTAAAGTCACTCCGATACCACAAGTGGGAACAGAGGATTGACTGATCAGCGAATGTGTGTTTTCTTCATGATGAAGGGTGTGTATTGGTTGATAAACACACTGTTGTGATGAGAAATGGCTACGGAAAATTGAGATTTTGAAAATGAGAAATTTTAAAGAAAATAAAGAGTCTGGCACACTCCAATTCAAACTATTTTTTGAAAGTCATACCTTCAAACACCCATTCATTGAGTCGTTGAACTCATCCCCTCCCTTATATCCCTTTCAAGTAACCCTAGAAAGCTTACCCAAAGACTACCAGCTAACACATCTATGAGGCAGGTATGATAAGTTTAAAATTTTATGCAGTTTTGATTTATGTTATTACAGGAAAAGTGCATGTTTAAAGGATGCCTTACTCCTTATGGTTTTAAAAGAAGGGGTAACACTTAGTAAGCCGGGAGAGTGGCGGGTTGATCATGGGGATCTGACCAAACTGGGTTGGGGCGTGACAAACTACTTTATATTAGTGGGAATAAAAGCCCAAAAATTATTGTATTCTTTTCAAATAATAAATAAATTTCCAAGTTCCTAAAACATATGTCTCTTAAATACGTCCAATCAAGATTCGGTGTGACTCCTTACCTTAACCCAAAAAGCTCATAAATATGAGCAAAGGAAAACTTTTAGTGAAAGTGTTGTGAAGGTTAGAAAAAGAAGGATGAAGGAGATACTTAAGACAACTAAAAAGCTGAAAGAATCAATACAATTAAGATTAATACACAAAAGGTTTCTCATAATAGGTAAAGCCTTATAGTACTCGTAATAAGGAAGTCAGGAAATCTTGGAGCAAAATACCAGGACTCTCCTTAAGAAAATAAACTTGTAAATTGAATACAAGTGAGAATAGGGATCAAGTACAAATGTGTACTCACGAGCTCCCATGAAGGAAGCGAACCCCAAAGAATTGATAAACCAGAAAATGGCATCAAAGGATGTCATAAAATTTTCAATGGGTAGGATACCCATGATGTTGAATGTAAAAAGGAGTCCTAGAGAAGCACATACTTCAATAATGATGATAAGGAACTCATGGAGAATGGGTTTCGTCCACTCACAGTTAATAGAGCTTGAGATTTGGACGGTGAGGCATAGTATGGTGTACACTAAATAAGACCTTGGTAATCAAAATTCCTTGGATAAGAAATTACAAATGGGTAATTAGAATACGTCGAAGGATTTGACATGGGCAAGTGCTCCAATGCAAAAGGCTGTGAAGATATGAAGGAAAGAAACCTCTAAGGAGCGATAAGAAGGGTGGAGGCATAATTCCTATGATATAGGTATCTACTTCAAGGTACAAGGGTAGAGAGTGGGACAAACAAAAAGAATTCCTCAATATAAGTCCAAGGGGTTAATAAGTATACCGTAAAGGAATTAAATAGAAGTGAAGGGAGAGTGATCGTGAAATGTTCATGAACAAGTAAGGATGGACAAAGGAATGAAAATCCTTAGGTAAGGATGCCGTCAAACATGAGAAAGGGCATGAGGGAGGAAAATCCTGAGTATGTCGATAGACTAGTCGTGAAGTGATCGGGAAACCCGATAGTTGGAACCAAGAATGATCAATAAGGAGATTGGTAAAGGACAAGTAAATAAGGAAAACCCAAACGGTCACAAAAGGCATGATGTCTAAGTAAAGAAAAAAGATGTAAGGATCATTGTATAAATGTATCGACAGGAGAATTAAGGATGGACTCAAGAACAAGGTTAGAGGAATGAAAAGAACTTAGCCAAAAATGACTAATGGTAGTAATAGATAAACCACCCAGATTGGGATAGGGACACATAAGTCCTAATAACTACCATGATACGACTCATTGGAGGAAAATTCAATTATCAAAATGTGATGGTGACGAATGGAATGGAAGAAATCCCAAACGCGGATGACGACATAAGTTAAGTGTAAACCCCTTCCTCTCTATATAAGGAACCAAAAAGGGGAACTAACAATTTTTGAGAGAAAATCGAGGATCTAAGTGAACCAGAATTGGTAAAGCATGATAAAGATGGGAATTTGGAAAATCCCAAGTAGTCAATAAGTACCTAGAAATCATGGAAAAGAACCATGAAGTAAATTGGATGTGAAAACTACACCGGTTCAGGGTGAACCATATCTGAACCAGATTGAACCGTGAAGAACCATTTAAAGATTCATTTTTCTAGGAGGCTTAAAAAAATGTCAATTTGAAAATTTGAATCCACCATTAGATAGAAAATGAATTTAGAAAAATTTAGAAAATTTTAACATAGAGGAAACCAGTCGAATCGGGCCTAAACCAACTAATTTTCGATTTTGGGTCCCCGAACCCAGTCAGACTAAACTGATCATTACTCCAACTGGTCAACGAACTGCCTGCCAGGTCATCACCTAGTTAGTAGGCATGACCAATCAGGAAGCGATGCTTGGAAAAGTGCACCAATTTAGTCACTCGATTAACGCCTAGAAGTGCTGGCCAATCAAAGAGCGAGACATATCCTCAACCAACTGTTAGAGGAGGAAAATCTTCGTTATCCCCGACCGACCAATAGGAGAGCGACACATGTCCTCGGTCAGCGGTCAAGTCGAAGAAACCCAATCAGCCGGACTAACTAATGGGAAGCAGACACGTAGCAAAAGTGCCTTGTTAGCCTCCGACTGGGATATCTGAGAAATGGTCAACCAATCAGAGGTCGACACGTGGAAGAGCCACATGGAATGGCCTCAACCAATCAGTAACTGACACGTGGCAGCCACACGGGGCATTGGGAGAGATATATGATTATTTAAATCAACCAATTAGAATGTGACACGTGGCTGTCATGTAGTACACAGAGGGAAATCTGATTCATTTAAACTAGCCAATCAGAGTATGCCACATGTCCTGGTCAAAGACTGGTCGAGTATGGTCAGCGACCACGCTGGAATGGGTGACCAATGGGAGGTCGTCACATGGCTGGTCAACGAGTCAAAGGGTCACTCAGACGCTGAGTTGGACACCACGTCAGAGAAGCTAGCCAATCACAGTGCGCCACGTGGTAGCTTGCATGCACAACACAATGTCATCTTCAATCTTAGGCATATGAACAGAGTGTGATCGTCGGAGAGAATTTGAGTCTCTGGTGACCAAAAAATCCACCACCGCCGGCCTAATCGGGCAAGTCAGGCACCGAGTGGTGCACCGACTGGTAGCCCTAGTAGTTGTCGAGCCCTCTATATAAGAGGTGCCTCCCCAACTGCCCTCCCCATCGCTCGTGCGACCCTAAAAGACAGACGACTCTAGTTTCCGGTGAAGCAAAAACTAAATCTCCGACAAGGGGACATTCTGAGACCTGATGAGGTGAATTAGGAATTCCTAGAACTGGAAGGAGGTCCCCTACCAAGCTGCAGTTTCCACTCCGCTGGAAGACCACCGGAGGAGCGTTAGAGAGCCTACACAATACCTCTGCTTTGGCAGTTGCAGAACAACTAAATCACGTCGAGCCAAATTTCGGTCACTCCCAACCTCCTACAGCTAAACCAACCCTCCCCTAGCACTTCTCGACTGACACCTAACCCGTGAAACCCATTCTCTCTGAGCAAGGAAATCGAGGAAAAGAACCGGTATTTTCATGAGAAAACCGAGCCCATAAATGGTAATGAAGAGTTAAAACGGGGATTTGGAAAATCCAAAGCAACCAAGAAGTCATAAAAATCATGGGGAAGAACCATAAAGTGAATTGGATGAGAATACTAGACTAGTTCAGGGTGAACTAGACCTGAACCGAATTGAATCGGGTTGAACAACAGTGAACTGGTTCAATAATTCTTTTTTATAGGTGGTTTAAAAATATTAATTTGGAAAATTGAGGCCACCACTAGATAGAAAATGAATTTAGATTAATTTAGAAATTTTTAATTTTTATAAAACCAGTCGAATCCAGCCTAAACCTGTCGATTTTTATTTTTTGGGTCACCGAACCCAGTCAGACCGGACCGGTTAATTGTCCAATCAATCAATAAAAAGTGCCACTGTCTTCCTTAGGATGACAACACTATTGATGGAAGAATTCCACCTTCCATTTCCAGCGAGGGAATATTCCCTCTAACTATGGCATTTTCCGATGAGGATAAACTCAACCAATATGGAAACTAGTAGAGCAGAGGGTCCCCGAGCTCCCTATATAAAGAGCTCCCCTCCATTCATCCTCCACACACCTCAAGCATTCGAAGAAGACGAAGTGCTCGATTTTCCGATGAAGCTTGAACCAGAGCTTCGACTTGTGCACTTCTTCCAATCTCAGAAAGAAAATTCAAGTCTTACAAACTCCAGAGGAAGTTAGCTACCTAATGGCACCCTCCATTCGACATGAGGATCATCAGAGAAGCGCCGACGAGCCCATACAGTGAAGCTGCTCCATAGGACCTGAGGCTGCCCTGTTCTATCCAACTCGAATTCGACCAATTCAGACTTCCTGTGACCTAACCAAGCCTTTCCCTAGCCTCTACGACCTATACTTGACCTCCCCAAGGGATAGTGTAAGTCAATTTGGCCCTCCCTCATTATAATAGTTCACTTTTAGAGGGAGAAAGTGCCCAAATTTCACTAACTAGATTCCTACTACTAAGGACACGAATTATAGTGGCTCTTAATCCTCGAAGGACCCTGTGGAAGAGAGCTTTCTTGCCAAATTAAAGCTTTGACCGCCGCACCTTTGACAATATGTTCTCGAAGCTTTCTCTCTCTACACTCAATTTTTCGATAAAGCTCCATTTGAGCTCTTTTCGGACCAAAAAACGGTGATTCAAAGCTTGGTCTGATCGTAGGGAAGTGAGGAAATTGATTAACACCATGATAGGGAACAATTAACAAGAGTTAAAGGGTCAATTGGATGTGATCAAATTTGAGTCAAATGGAAAAGTTGAATTGGGCAAACTTTCGGGAAAATTTGGGGATTTCGAAAATTGAAGGACCTTTGTGAATTTTTTCATAAATTGAAGGTCAATTGGTAAAGTAGAAGAAATTGGAGGACTAATTGGTCATTTTTAGAAATATTGGGTGGCCAATTGGTAATTTTTAGAAATATTGGAGGGCCAATTGGTAATTTTGGAATGTTAAGGGATCAATTGGAAAATTTGGAAAAATTGAGCCCTAATTGGTGATTTAAGGACCCAAGAGGGATATTGGAAGTCCTAGGGACTTAATTGAAATTAATTAAGCATTAGGAACCTAAAGTTAAAGATTATGAACTTTGGGACCTAATTGTAATATGGCAAAAATAAGGGCCTAATTGTAAATACATAGAAATAAAAGGCTTTTTAAGCTAAACCTTTCCTCATGAGCATGTCTGAATCTTGTAGGGACATATTGGATAAGAACATGTGCAAGGGAGCACATCCCTGACTTGGAAAAACTGAGTGGGGGTGAACGCGTCATTGTCATCGAGTGAGTGGGTTATTTAACGTAATACCTAGTTGAGGTGATAAGCAATTTTAAGCTAAAAATCACTTATCGGTTGTGAGTGGGCTTAATTAAAAATCATGCCTGATTGGTGTGATGAACTCTTTTATTGAAAGGAAAGACGACTAAGAGTGGGATTTTCTATCATCATACCCAGTTGGTATGATGACTGCATTTTAAGCTTAAAAACCATTTTTTTAGAAATGATCTCCTTTGACTGTGTGCTAATGCTTAATCTATTTGAGAGACTTTCTTGATGAGAGCTGGGATAGCTCTAACAGGCCAGAAGCCTCGATTTTGAACTTATAAGGCCAAAGCCTAGTTTTGAAAAATAGATGAAGTGGGCCCAAAGCTAGTGTGCACGGACCGGAGCCCGTAGACAAACATGATCATAAGAACCAAGAAAGCTCTCATAACTGGAAAATTTTATGTGTGACTAGCCACAAGACCAAATCAAGACTGACAAGGCTCAATGGGCTAGTGGTAGTGTCCCAGGACTAGGTCGACGAACTGGTTAGGCAAACAACTACAAGGCAAGTCGAGTGTTGGGGCCATTGGACTGTTGGCACCAAAGATAATGGATAATATGCTAAGACTAGTGTTTGTGCATTGATTATGATTCAGGATCATCGAGATACCCAAGAGGGGCAGTGATGGGTTCCAATGGACTGTCGGACAACCTGGATGCAATAAGGGCAGATTTGTTGTGCCAGTGTTGGGGCCATTGGACCGTTGACACCAAAGATAATGGATAATATGCTAAGACTATTGTTTGTGCATGGACTCTAATTTGGGATCACCGAGACACCCAAGAGGGGTAGTGATGGGTTCCAATGGACTGCTAGACAACCTAGATGCAATAAGGGTAGATTTGTCATGCCAGTTAGTCATGAAGCTTGGCATAGCTTCTTGTGCATGAGACCAGGGTAGGGTTAGGATGAGGTCTCCGTCCTTATATTAGACACGAGTTATTTTCAGGTCTGAGGGTTAGATGTGTGAGCGTCCACTCAGACTTAGGGTAGAGGTTAGTGACTTTTATTAGGGTCGATGATAAAAATGCACCGATCACCAAGTGGGTGCAGTCAGGGACTACACTGATCACATCCAATTAACCCTTCAACTCTTGTTAATTATTCCCTATCATGGTGCTATACAATTTCCTCACTTCCCTACGATTAGACAAAGCTTTGAATCACCGTTTTTGGGTTCGAAACGTGCTCAAACGGAGCTTCACTGAAAAATTGAGTGTAGAGAGAGAAAGCTCCAAGAACTTACTATCAGAGGTGCGACGGTTTGAGCTTTCAATTTGGGAAGAAATCTCTTGTCCACAGGGTCCATCTAGGATCAAGAGCCGCTACAATTCGTGTCCTAAGCAATGGGAATTTGGTTAGTGAAATTTGGGCACTTTCGATCTCTAGAATTGAACTATTCTGACGAGGGAGGGCTGAATTGTCTTACACTATCCCTTGGGGAGGTCAAGTGTAGGTTTTAGAGGCTAGGGGAAGGCTTGATTTGATCGCATGAGGTCTGAATTGGCTGAATTCGTGCTAGAAAAAACAGGGCAGCCTTAGGTCCTATGGAGCAACTTCACTATTCCGACCCATCGGCACTTCTCCGGTGATCCTCGGGTCGAATGGAGGGTGTCGTTAGGTAGCTAAATTCCTCCAGAGTCTATAGGACTTGAATTCACCTTTTGAGGTTGGAAGAAGTGCCCAAGTCGGAGCTCTAGTTCAAGCTTCGTCGAAAACCTGAGCACTTCTTCTTCTTCGGATGCTTGAGGTGTGTGAAGGATGAATGGAGGGGAGCTCTTTATATAGGGAGCTTGGAGACCCTTTACTCTACTAGTTTCCATATTGGTCAAGCTTATCCTCATTGGAAAATGCCACAATCAGAGGGAATATTCCCTCGCAATTAATGGAAGGTGGAATCCTTCCATGAACAGTGTTGTCATCCTTAGGAAGATGATGACACTATTCATTGATTGGTTGGATCGTTGACCGGTCCGGTTCGACCAGGTTCAGTGACCCAAAAAATGAAAATTGGCCGGTTCAGGCCTGATTCGAGCAATTTTCTAAAATTTAAAATTTTTTAAATTAATCTAAATTCATTTTCTATCTAATGGTGGCCTCAATTTTCCAAATTGATATTTTTAAACCACATAGAAAAATGAATTATGGAACCAATTCACTATGGGTCAACCTGGTTCAGGTCTAGTTCACTCTGAACCGGTCTGATTTTATCATCCAATTCACTTCATGGTTCTTCCCCATGATTTTTATGACTTCTTGGTTGCTTGGGATTTTCCAAATCCCCGTTTTAACCCTTCATTACCATTTATGGTTCATTTGTGGGCTCAGTTCTCTCATGAAAATACTAGTTCTTTTCCCTAGTTTCCTTGGTCCGAGAGGATGGGTTTCACAACTCTCCCCTCCTTTTAGGAGTATTTCCCCAAAACTTAGTTATTCACCCTTTACATCAGGAATGAATTCCCTTGGAATCAATTGGGGGTTCGATATGATATCCTACCACTTTTGTTATCCCTTTCACTTAGTCCCACAGGTAACATACTTACGGAATTTCCTTCCCTTTCGACCATTCATTTACTCCCTTAGACTTAGTTCCTTTAACTTATCTTACCCCCGTGTCCAAGTAATTTCTTAAATCCAATGCTTCAAGTCATTTAGGGGTAAGACTCTTCCTCTTGAGGGTTTTTGTCTAGAATTACTAGATTGGGAATTCCAAAATGTCCGATCATCCACGTGTCTATTTATTCCTTTGGTCGTTGAAACATCTTAGCTCAATGTCCTTTCCAGCTTTTCGTACTTGTTTTCACGGGCTTCGGTGTTATCCCCTTTTTATCTTATATTGGTCATTTAATCCATCTTTTCATACTTGGGTCCCCTTTTCTTGGGACTATTGGACCTACATGTCCCTTGAAACATGACATGCTATAGAACTGTATTTGTCCATTATAGTTCTAGAACATTTCCTTGATATCGGTTCTTGCCTTTCCATCCTTTTAGGAATCGTGTGGCTTCATTCCTTCTTGTCACCTGATAGTGTTTATCAACTACCTTTGGCGTGATCCAATCGTTTCTTACGCATAACTCTTGCATTTGGTTATTTCTAATTAGACTTGAAATCCTCCTTACTTTAAGGATCGAACCTCCTAGTACTGAATTCTTCCACTTCCATCCTTAGAGTGTATTCCCATACTCTTCTTCTTGCATTGTTAAAATATTTCACCACTCGATTCCGGTTCGTGCATCTCTTCCATTCACCTAATGTCCCTTTACAATTGATGTCATGCCTTTCATGAGCATTTGGGTTTTCCTTATTTATTCGTCCTTCACCAACTTCCTTATTGGGCTTTCCCTATTCCAACCATCGGGTTTCCCATTCATTTCTTACTGACATACTTGGGGTTTTCCTCCCTTTTGTCCTTCCTCATGCCCAATGGCTTCCTTACTTAAGGATTTATTTTCTCTAGTCCATCCTTACTCGCTTGTGACCATTTCATGGTTCTTTATTAAGAGTTAATTTCTTGTGGGCTACTTATCCATTCCTTGAATTCACCTGAAGAAGTTCCCTTCGTTGGTTTCATCCTCTACTCTCTTACCTTGAAGTAGAGATTTCCATCTTTGGGATTGTGCATTCATCCTTCTTACCATTTCTTAAAGGTTTCCTTCCTTCATATCCTTACACCCTTTTGTATTATTGCTTTTGCTCACCTTAAGTCCTTCACCGACTTAAATTCCCATTTTGTCCTTTATTTCCTATCCAAGGAATCTCCAATTATCGAGTCTTATTTCGTGTTCTCTATATTATGTCCAAACGTCAAATCTTAAGCTCTATTAAGTGGGCATGGACCACAACCAGTCTTGTTGTTTGTGGTTGTTTCCATTAATCACTTTTTAATTGAAGGGCGTACTTCTCCAAGGTTTTTTTGGATATCATTTCCTTTATTTTTTTGTTATGGGTATCCCACTCATTCCCACTTGTTATGACATCAATTGATGTTATCTTCCTACTTACCCATTCCTTAGGTTTAACTTTACTTCTAGGGCCCTCCTGAGTACGCTTCCTTTGGTCTTTTCACCTCAACATGCATTTCATTTGCAAACTTACCTTCTTATTCCACTTCAATTGGGTCCATTACTTCTTCATTGGGATATGTATGCCTCTCTAGGGCTCCCTTCCTTAGTAGGTTTCTTCATCTTTTTCCCGACATATCCCTTTTCATTTGTCTTCAAGGGTATCTCACTTTAAATTGACTTCATGACATCCTTTGATTTCATCTTCTCATGTTTACCCTTAATTTGGGAATCTTGTGGCACATCCTTTTTACCTTGTCCTTAGTCCTACTTATAATCACTCCAAGTTTACTTCATTAGGGAGGAGTTTCGATCCCTTTTTGTTTTGAGGTTTCTTGAACTCCTTCTGAGAGGCTTACTTAATTCTTCATGTGGTTTGAGTTTGGTTGCCAATCTATTTTTGGTCATTGACTACTTTAAGGATTCCCTTCATCATTCTTTTTCTGACGTTTGGCCCTTTCACTTCTCCCTTCTTCACTGGGGTTTAAATCCAGGATTCTCATGAGGGTCAGTTCATTAACTACCTCATCCCTACTACTCTCCTTGTCCAATTGTCTTGAAACAATTGTCTCTCGAGTTTACTTGTCTTTGATGCCAATCCTATCGCCCTTTTTAGGGTGTAGTCATTACTACTTCCTAGTCCTTCTTAGGGCGTCATTTATTCTGCTTGATCATCCTAGAGTTACTAGTTGCTTTCTTTCGTTAGGTTCGTCTGTAACCCTACTTGGCTCCTCTACTTTCCCAAAGAAGGTCACACTTTGCTATCCCAAGACATCTTTTTTGACGTCTAACATTTGGGGCTTGTCTTCTCTTATGGAGGTGCTTCCTTCTTTGTGCCTAGATGGCTTGTAACTCTCCTTAAGGGAAAATTTCCTTCATCTATACTCCGCTTCATTTGCGGTTTCTCAAGGTCCTACCTTCGGCTCTTCTTACCTTCCATGACCCCTCCTCATATAGTTGAGATACGAGAACACATCTTTATTTGAGAGACAATTTTAGGAACTTGGAGTGTTTATTAATTAAGGAGTACAATACATTGGGGTTTTATCCCTACAAAGAGGTGGTTACGAATTAACTGGGGAAGCTACTATGCTATGTTCTTGATAAGCACCCTCTTTGTTAAAGTTATAAGCCCTTGTGGGTGTCTCTAGTGTTAGGTTGGCTCTCCACATACTCATGGGTGTGGCCTCCACAGGTGCTAGCACCACATTCCTTGGTGGTACTGGACACTTCCCCACATAATGTTTCTTGGTCCTTTGTGCATTCTACAATACATCGGGCATTCGAGAGCTTTTAGGGTTGTCTTCCAATGAGAATAGGGTTGTGGGCAGTGTTGGTGACGTTAGTCCTAGTTTTCTTTGTTCATTGCTTAGGAGCCATTTGAAAAATTAGGTAGTCTTTAGTTTAGTTCCTATGTTATATGGTCTTGATAATGTATTTGAGGAAATAGGCACTGATACCACTCAAGTTGTCATACTCCAACCCGGTTTGGTCGGATCCCCATGGACAATCCGCCACTCCCTTTGGTCTAAGAAGGTTTACCACCTTCTCAAGGCCATGAGGAGTCAAGTGTAACTTCTGACCTTGTTTCTTGGAATAGAATTATACAAAACAGGAAAAAAATTTAAGCATACCTATCTTAGGATTTTGCGTTGAGAAATTATTTAAACTTTCTGTGGAGTCTATAGGACCCGACCTTGCCTTCTAAGGCTGAGAAAAGTGCCCAAGTTAGAGCTCTGGTTTGAGCATCATCGAAAAATGGAACACATCGGAGGAGGAGAGGATTTGAGGTAGGTAGAGAATGAATGGAGGGGAGCTCTTTATATAGAGAGCTCAAGGACCCTCTGCCTTATGAGTTTCCATTTTGGTCGAGCTTATCCTTTTTGAGAAAATGCCCAAATCAGAGATAATATTCTTTCGTGAGAGAAGGGAAGTTTTTCTTCCATATGAACAGTGTTGTCATCCCATGGAAGAAAACGATAGTGTTTTGAACCAAATTGGACCGGTCTGACCAAGTTCAATGGCAAAAATCAGCCGGTTCATGCTTGATTTGACCGATTTTCTCAAATTTAAACATTTCTAAATTTGTCTAAATTCATTTCCTATCCAACGGTGGCCTCAATTTCCCAATTTGATTATTTTATGCCACTAAGAAAAATGAATTTAGAAACCGGTCCATGTATAGTTCAAACTGATTCAATCTGGTTCAGGTTAGGTTCATTCTGAACCGGTTTGGTTCTCCCATCCATTTTACTTCATGGTTCTTCCCCATTACTTTTATGACTTTTTGGTCACTTGGTATTTTCTAATTTCCCATTTTAACCCTTTTTACCATCTTTGGTTCATTTTGTGGATCGGTTTTCTCATGAGAGTTGCCGATTCTTTTCTCGGTTTCCTTGGTCCGAGAGGATGAGTTTCACATCCCATATCCCAAGCCCCCTATCATATGGCTCCAACAGAATTAAAGGAGTTAAATGAGCAATTGGACGAATTGTTAGAGAAAGGTTTCATATGCCCTAGCCAATCTCCATGGGGTGCACCAGTACTATTCGTAAAGAAGAAGGATGGGAGTATGAAGCTATGCATCGACTATGGGAAGTTAAATCATGTAACCATAAAGAATAAGTACCCACATCCACGAATTGATGACATGTTCGACCAATTAAAAGGAGTGGCCTATTTCTCCAAGATAGATCTCCGATCCGGATACCACTAATTTAGGATCCGAGAGGGAGATATACCTAAGACCACATTTCGATCCCGATACGAGCACTATGAATTCAGGGTGATGTCTTTTGGTTTGACAAATGCCCCTGCAGCCTTTATGGTTCTAATGAATTGGGTGTTCTAGCCTCACTTGGACAAGTTCATGATAGTATTCATAGATGACATACTTATATACTCACGAACTAGAATGAAGTACAAGGAACATCTGGCCATCACCTTGGGGACACTACGGAGAAATTGTTTATATGCAAAGTTTTCCAAGTGTGATTTCTGGTTGCAAGAGGTGTGATTCTTAGGACACATAGTGTCCAAGGACGGAGTCAAGGTAGACCCGATGAAGGTAGAAGCAATATCTGACTAGAAGGCACCTAAGAACCCCTCCGAGATATGCAACTTCTTGGGACTAGCAGGCTACTACCAACAGTTTGTACAAGACTTCTCCAAGATAGCAGCTCCTTTAACCTGTCTCACAAGAAAGGGAGTGGAGTACAAGTGGGATGAAACCTGTGAGAAATCCTTGCTGGAATTAAAGTCCCATCTAATAACAACACACATACTCACTCTACCTAATCCAAGTGTGGGAAAGTATACCATTTATAGTAATGCATTCGGACAAGGACTAGAGTGCATACTAATGCAGCAAGGAAGGGTTATCCCAAGTGGCCAAAAGAGTCATGAAAATCATGGAGAAGAACCATGAAGTAAATTGAAGGGGAAATCTAGACTGGTTTAGGGTGAATCGGACCTAAACCGGATTGAACCATAATGAACTGGATTTGGTAATTCGTTTTTCTTGGTGGCTTAGAAATCTCAAATTGGGGAATTGAAGCTACTATCAGATAGAAAATGAATTTAGACAAATTTAGAAATTTTTAATTTTAAGAAAACCGGTCATATCGAGCATGAACCGACCGATTTTCACCATTGAACCCGATCAGAATGGACCGACACCGTCCAAAATAGTGTCGTCTTCTTTCTTGGGATGACAACACTGTTCATTGGTTCAGAAACCTTTCTTTCCTGACGAAGGAATATTTCCTCCTATTTGGGCATTTTTGGGTGAGGATAAGCTCAAAAATTATGGAAACTGGTCGAGTAGAGGGTCTCCGAGCTCCCTATATAAAGAGCTCCCCTCTAGTCATCCTCCACACACCTCAAATCGCCCTCCTCTCCAAAGTGCTCCATTTTTCGATGAAGCTCAAACCAGAGCTCCGACTTGGGAACTTTTCTCAGCCTTATAAGGCAAACTCGAGTCCTACAGACTCTGGGGGAAGTCAGCAACCACCTTCGACCCAAGGATCGTTGGAGAAGCGTTGGTGGGATCGAACAATGAAGCAACTCCATTGGTTCGAAGCTGCCCTATTTTGGCTGATTGAAATTGACCAATTCAGAACTCCTACGCCCAAACCAAGCCTTCCCATAGTCCCCATGACCATCATACGACCTCCACAAATGTGAAAGGTAAGCCAATTCGGCCCTCCTCTATCGTTGAAGATCGGTTCTAAAGAGAGAAAGTCTTGAACTTCACTAACCAAATTCACCTTGATCCTGACATCAATTGTAGCAATTCTTTATCCTAGAAGGACCCTAAGGAAGAGAGCTACATTCCCATATCAAGAGCTCAGACCGTCGCACCTCTAACGGTAAACTTTTGAAACTTTCTCTCTCTACATACAGTTTTTCTGTGAAGCTCCGTTTGAGCTTGTTTCAGCTCCATTTGATCATATGGAAGTATAGAAACCGATCCATGCCATCAATTGGAGCAACTAACCCCGTTTGAATGACCAATTTGAAGAAATCAAATTCGGTCAATAGAGAGGGGTAGAAATTAGGGGGAAAGTTGGGGATTTCGAAAAATTAAGGGACCTCCATGCAATTTTCTAAAAATTGAAAGTCAACTTGCAATGAGAAAGATGTTGGAAGACAAATTGGTCAATTTTTGAAAGATTTGGGATCAATTAGCGATTTTCAAAACTTAGGGGAAAAATGGTATTTTTGAAAAAATTGGGGGACTAAATTGGAATTTTGGAAAATTTGTGCCCATATACCATTTTGAGAAAAATTAAGGACCCAAGAGGGACATTTGAAGCTCAGGGACATAATCTAAATAATTGAACGTTTGGGACCTAAGTCAAAGATTTTGGGCTTTATGGACCTAATTGCAATAAGGCTAAAAATAAGAGCCTAAATGAAAATACATGGAAATAGATGGACCATTCATGCCAAGTTGTTCCTCATGAGGATATTCAAACCATATAGGAATGAATCCGGATAAAGATGTGAGCCATGGAGCTCAAGAAGGATTGAGAAGTTGAGTGAGGACGAACGTGTCACAATTATCGGCTGAGTGAGAATTTTATACATCTTTCCGGTTGGGATGATGAGCTCACTTTTATTAAATTAAAAATCCTACTTACCGATTGTGAGTAGGAAATTTCACACATCATACCCAGTTAGGGTGATGAGCACTATTTTAAAATGGAAAATCCTACTTACCGGTTGTGAGTGGGCTTAGTTACGCTTCATTCCTAGTTGGGGTGATGAGCACTTCTATTAAAGGAAAACCTACTTACTGGTTGTAAGTGAGAGTATTTAAAAATAATACTAGGTTGTAAGTGGGCCTATCATCACACTCGGTTGGTGCGATGAGTTAAAAAGATGATTTTGTCGGAACTGTTCCCCCTTGACTGTGTGTCATTGCTTAAACTATTTGGGAAACCTTATTGACGAGAGCTAGAATAACTCTAACATGCTAGGGGCCTCGGTTTTGAACTCATAGGGCTCAAGGTCCAATTTTAAAAAACACGTGTAGTGGGCCCAAGGCCAGTGGGCATGGGCTGAAGTCTGTAAACAAACATGAATAGGAAAAACCATGAAAACTCTTATTTAAAATGGAAAGTTATTTGTGTGATTCACCACGGTACCAAGTTAGGACCGACAACACTCAATGGGCTGGCGGCAGTGCGGCAAGGCCAAGTCGATGGACCGGCCAGACAAACAGCTGCAGGTTGGGTTGAGTGTCGGGGCCGTTGGACTGTCGGCACTAAAGAGAATGGCTAAATTATGAAAACTATTGTTTGTGCATGCACTTATGGATTCAAGACCATCAAGATGCCCAAGGTGGTAGTGATGGGTTCCAAGGGCTGTTGGACGACATGGTGGAGATAAGGGTAGTTCATCGTGCTAGTTAGTGAAGAAGCTCCAGAAGCTTCATGCGCACAAGACCAAGGTAGGGTCAGGATGAGGTCTACGTCCTCATACGGACATGAAGTGAATTTCGGGTCTAAGGGTCAGACGTCTGGGATGTCCTGTGGGACCTGTCCCCTCAGACCAAGGAAACCAGGAGGAAAATTGATAATATTTGGAAATCTAGGCCAAATCAATCAATAGAAAATAGTAAAGGAGGGTTATTGTGGGGGTATTGGAAGATTCCAAATGACCAAAATTTCATAAAATTTATAACGAAGAACAAGGAAGTGAATTGGATGAGGGAACAAAATCGATTTAGGGTGAACCGTACCCGAACCGGACTAAACCGAGATGAACCATTGTGAACCGGTTTAATGAATCTTTTTTCTAGGTGGCTTAAAAATATCAATTTGGAAAATTGAGACCACCATTAGATAGAAAATAAATATAGATAAATCTAGAAAATTTTAAATTTCAGAAAACTAGTCGAATCGGGTCCAAACCAGTCGATTTTTGAATTCGGGTCAACGAACCCCGTCGGACCAGACTGAACAACGGTCCAATTGGTCAACAAACAAGACTGTCAACGGTCCAACCGATCAACAAACTAGATCAGCCAATGCTCATTGATGTCCAATCAGTGGCCACCAAACATGGGCAACCAATGGTAGCCTGCCACATGTTCGATCAATGGTTAGCAGACGACCCGTCATGTCATGCCCCGACCTTGTTTGGTTGGATCCCCATGATCAACCCGCCACTCTCCAGGATTATTAAATGGTTCCCCCTTATTATAGACCATAAAAAGTAAGACGTCCTTTAAACCTGCACCTTTTCTAGGAATAACATAAATAAAACTGCATAATAATTTAGATTTATCATACTTGTATCACATGCGTCTTAGTTGATGGTCTTTAAGGGTAGGCTTTTCGAAATCTCCTAAAAGGGATATAAGGTAGGGGGTGAGTACGACTACTCAGTGAATGGGTTTTCAAAAGTTTAGACTTTAAGAAAACATTTATTATCGGAGTGTGCACGACTCCTTTCTTTTCAAAAATCATTTCATTCAAATTCTCGTGTTTATCACCATTTCTTTTTAAACACGGTGTGTCATCACCCAACACACATCCTTCATCATGAAGGTTACACATATTTGCAGGTCAACACGACCATTGAACCCACTTGTGGATTCGGAGCGACTTTACCAACCACCCGGATAGAAGTACGTCCACTTCTACCCTGAGAATGAGTGGATGTTCATGACATCTGATCCTCATTCCCGGAATAAAATTTTCATGTCCGTTATGAGGATAGACACCTCATTCCGTCCCCATCTCGGTCTCATGCGCTTGGTGCTACTCCAAATTTCGCACGGTCACCTGGCATGATGAACTGCCCTTATACTCACCGGGTTGTCCAGTGCCCATAAGACGCATCAATATCCCTCTTGGGCATTGTGATGGTCCCGTACTCACAGTGTATGCACAAACAATGTTTTCTTGTCATGCCATGTAATTTGTGGTGCCACTGGTCCAACGGCCCCGACTCTCACCTCAACCCACAGTTGTTTTTCTTGACTGGTCCGTGAACCAGTCTTGTCGCACTGCCGCTAGTTGACTAAGTATGTCGGTCCTATCTTGGTACCATGGCCAAACAATTCTTTATTTAAAGTTTTATGGCAAATATATTATGTTCGTTTATGAGCTCCTGCTCGTGCCAACTGGCCATGGGCCCACTGTACAAGATTTTCAAAATCGGGCATATTAGCCCCTAAGTTCCAAAATCGAGGCCCCCAGCCTATCACAACTATTCGAGCTCCCATGAAGAAGGTCTCCCAAATAGTTTAAGCATTGGCACACAGTTAGGGGAGAGCACTTCTGACAAAAAAAATATTTTTACTGTCCATTATACTGACCCGATATAAGGACATCTCCGTTCATAACCGATGAACGGGTTTTCAACTCCCTTGGAGAAAGTTTCATCATACCAACCGGGTATGATCTACTTATAACCTGTAAGTAGTTTTTTCGCATGGTTTTCACATCACTACTCTAAGTCGTGTTGTTTAAAATACCACATAGTAGTGAGTTTTCATTTCGATGAGCTTATCATCCCCAATCGGGTATGACATAAAATCTCACTCACAGCCGATAAGTGGTTTTTAACTTTAAGTTATGCTCATAATCCCAACCGGGTATGACGCAAGTAAACCCACTCACCCGTTAACGTAGTGAATTCCACTAGACAGGTTCTTTGTATTCACGCGAGCTCGTCCATGCTGGCATTCCCAGTACTTCGCGTTCCTACACATGATCATCCTTGTTCATTATTACTCGTTATAACAGCCTTCATTCATTTCAAATGAATGAGAAAACCCAAACTTTTTAGTAATTTGCAATTAGGTCACTAAAGTTATTTCTCTTTAACTTTAAGTCCCAAATGTGGGTTTTTCCTCAAATCGAGTCTCGAAACATTTAAAATTTATCTTGGGACCTCAATTTATTCAATTTCACCAAAAAGGGATTTAATTTCCCAAATTTCCAATTTGGTCCCCCAACTTTTACAAAATTACCATTTTGCCCTTTACAAAAATGGTAAGTTTTGCCCCAAAAATTCCAAATTTCCTCAATTGGTCCTCCAACATTATTTTCAAGCCAAATGACCCTCAATTTCATAAAATTGCATTTTGGTCCTTTAAATTTCTAAAATCCCCAATTTTTTCCCCAAATTTTAACTATTTAGCACAACTGAATATGATTTAATTAAATTGACTGATCAAACACCTCTAATTGTTGAAATTGAAGTTAAAATTGAGTTCCTCCATCCTCTTATGATCCAATAGAACTTTGAATCACAAGTTTTGACGCCGGAACGAGCTCAAACGGAGCTTCACCAGAAAACGGAATATAGAGAGAGAAAGCTTCGATTACTCACTAGTGAGGGCACACCGGTCCGAGCTTTCGATCTGGGCAGATAGCTCTCATCTTGAGGTTCATCCTAGAATCAAGAATCACATCAACTGATGCCGAATTGAGTTAGAATTTCATCATTAAAATTTTGTCAGTTCTCTCTCTAGCACCGGCCAAAAATTGTAGAGGGGAGCCGAATTGGCTTACCTTTCAGTCCTAATTCGGCAGTGGGAGGGCTGAGGAAGTGTTGGGAAGGCTTGGTTTTGTCTGAGGAGGGCTTGAAATGGCCGATTTCAACTCGGCTGAAATAGGGCAGCTTCAGTCTGCTGGAGCTGCTTCACTGTTTCATCACGCTGGCGACCCTCGGAGTGAACGGAGACTACAGATGTGTAGCTAATTTCTCCCCAGTTCTAAAGAACCTTACCTCGACTTGTTTGGCTTAGAAAAGACCCCATGTTAGAGCTCTGATTCGAGCTTCACCAGAAAATGGAGTAGTTGAGAGAGAATGCAGTTTTCAAGTGTGGTGAGGACGAATGGGGAGAGGCTCTTTATATAGGGAGCTTGGGTACCCGTTGGCCATCCGTTTGGCACCGTTATGACTAACATTGAAGACTTGAAACACCCCAAACAGAAGCATTTCTTCTTTGTCGATGTTTCTTCAATTTTTTGGCGAGTGAACAGTGCTATCATCCTAAGGAAGAAGATGACATTGTTCCGAACCGGACCGTACCGGTCCGAACTGGGTTCAAAGCTTAAACTGGCCGGTTCACACCTCATTCGACCGAGTTTTTCAAATCTAAAAATTTCTAGATTCATCTAAATTCGTTTTCTATCCAATGGTGTCCTAAATCTCCAATTTGAATTATTTAAGCCACCTAGAAAAATGAATTTAGTGTTCGGTTCAATAGTGGTTCAAACCGGTCAAAACCGGTTCAAATCTGGTTCACCTGAACCAGTTTGGTTTTCATCCCCAATTCCTGTACAAGTCCATTCCCCTGACTTTTGTGACTCCTTAGGTCACTTAGGGTCCATAAAATTCTCGGTTTACCATTCCTATATCGATTCCGGTTCATAAACCAACTTGGTGCTTATACCGGTTCAATCCGGTTCGGGTCTAGTTCACCCGAACCGATCTGGTTTTTATGTCCCACTTTATTCTAAGGTTCCTTACCAAGGTTTATGATTTTCTTTGGAGTACTATGAAGTTGAATTCCTTTGTTTTGCCCGATCTCTATCGGTTCCAGTTCATGAACTGACTCGGTTCATAAACCGGTTCAATCCTATTAGACTCGGTTCATCCAAACCGGTCTAATTTTCCTCTTCCAATTCATCCTAAGGTTCTTTTCCATAGTATTATGAACCCTTTGGATCATTTGGGAGTTGTAAATTCCTAAATTGCCCATTCACAATTGATCAGGTTTGTGAACCGGTTCGATTTTCTCACTAGGTTTGACCAGTTCCCTCCCCGGTTTTCCTTAGCTCAAAAGGGCGGGGTTTACAACTCTACCCTCCTTTTAGGAGTTTTGTCCCCACAACTTAATTAGCAACCTTGTATGATGAATCATTTCCTTTGATGCCCCTTTAGTGTTTTCTTAACATGCAAACTCTTCTCTCGTTCTTTTAATTAGCCCCTTTAACAACCTTCACAAAAGGAATTCCTTTTTCCTCTGTATTATTTACTCCCTCCATGGATTTTGTCATAACTAGACATACCTTACTTCAGGGTATGTTCTTAGATTTTATCTCTTTCTTTGCTTAGAGCAACATTCTTCCCCTTGAGGTTCTGTACTCAAGATTGGAAATTCCAAGATAACTAACCATTTTCGTGTCTAGTTAACCACTTGGTCATTGAAACCCTTAGCTCGACATCCTTTAGAGCATTACGTACCTATTTTCACGGATTTCTTTATTATCACTTTTTCATCCCATTTTGACTCTTTCTTCATTTGTTGCTCATTACAAATCAGTCCAAATTATGTTTGACTTTGTCATGCTTATAAATCGACTCTTCCTTATTCTGAGTCATGTTTTGATCGGGCTTGTTGGGTTTTCTTGTCCCTTACAACATGACGTTTTCTAGATCTTGCCTCCACATCCAATAGATCTCCAAAACAACTATTTTAGGGTTTTTCCTTATTTTTCAACCTTTCAAGAATTTTATAACTTCATCCCTCCTTTCTTCTGGTAGTATTCCTCGACTACCTTTACCGTTATTAACTCAATTTACACAACTGTGTCAGTTCTCCTTACCCACTCATCCTTTTTTTAACTTCCTTATAGTATTTCGGTCCCGATTATTTGATTTCCAGATGTTTTACTGACATGCTGGTATGTCCTTTCTTAGATTCATCATCATTCCCAATAACATCCTTTATTCACGGATTTTACTTTGGCCTTAATCCACTCTTACCTGTTTGTAATCATCTCATCATTCTTTATATCGAGTTGATTCCTTTCGGTCTACATGTCGTTTGCTTGATTTGGGAAGTTTCCCCTTTTCACAGTTTCATTCTCTACTATTTTCTTCAAGGTAGAGACCTTCATCTTAGAAGATACATGTTCAACCTTCTTACCATTTCTTGAAGGTTTCCTTTCTTCATCTCCTTACACCCTTTCCATATTGGGGCATTTGCCCGCTTTTAGTCCTTCATTGTCTTAAAATTTTCCCATTCCATCCCTTATTCCTTATTTGAGTAGTTTATTAATCTTATTTCGGGGACTTCATATTATGCCCAGTTGTCCACTCTTTAGGCTTTATTATACGCGTGTGGACTACGACCTGTCTTACCAATCGCGGTTATTCCTACATAACCACATCTTATTTGGAGGACTTACTTTCCCAACATTTCTCATACGTTCTTTCCTTTCTTACCTTATTATGGATAGTCCACTCATTCTTACTTGCCACAACATCTCTTAATATGCTTCCTTGGGTTTCTTTCACTTTATTATGCATTTTTATTTGTGAATTTATCTCTTCACCTCTCATGACTAGGTTCCGTTTATTCTTTATTACATCATGTATCCTCTCTTAGGATTTCCTTATTTGGGAGGATTCTTACCCTTTTCTCCCGAAATTTCTTTCACATACATCCTTGAAGACACCTTACTTTAAATGACGTCCCTTGATACTATTCTTTCATGTTTACCTTTACTCTTGAGATCCTACGGGTACGTCTTTCATACTCCATCCTCATTATCACTCATACCTCAGCACATGTCTAGAGCTCGCATCCACCTTGTTTCAAAAATCCCTTGATTACCCTTCGAGAGGTTCATTTAACCGTCTCAAGACTTTATAGTTCCGGTTCTGGCCATTGATTTCTTTTAAGGATTTTCCTTTATTCTTCTTTTCCAATGATTTGCCCTTTTCACTTCTCTCTTCTTTATCATGGTTTAAATTCCTGGTTCTCTCGAAGGCTAGTTCTTTAACTACCTCCTTCACACTATTTTTCTGATCCAATCATCTGGGCAGTTGTATCACTCCTCCTTCATGCCTATCCTTTTGTTCTTCATAGAATGTAGTCTTTACTACATCTCAGCCTTTCTTAGGATTCTATTCATTCTCTTTGGCTGCCCTCTGCTACTAGTTTCTTCTTTCTACTTGTTTCTCCCGCTCTCTCCAAACAGGTCACCCTGAGCCACCACGATACTTCCTCCCTTTGAAACATTTCCTAACTGAGGCTTGTTTCCTTGTACTCCACATTATGTACATCCGCCCATCCATAATTTCTTCAAGGGTAGTTAGTCGTATGCATCCCTCCAAAGTTTACTTTCATAATGTATTTCCTTATGGAGCATTCAAATCTTCTTTGTTTCAAGATTTCTTGACAATTGTGTGAGAGGCTTGCCTATTCTTTTCTTGGCTTGAGTTTAGTTGTTAATTTGGCCCTTGGTCCTATTAAGGATTTCTTTATCCTTCTTTTCCTAAGTATTTGACCTTTCCACCCCTTTCTTTATTGTTGGAACTCAAATTATGGCTTTCCCGTGTATTAGTTCATTAACTGCCTCGTCTCCACCATTCCTTTGGTCTAAGTTTCTTAGGGCAGTTGTTTCTCGAGTACTCTTGTCCTTAATGTCTATCTCACTGACCTTTTTAGTTGTAGTCCTTTCTACCTCTCGGTCTTCCTTAGGGTGTCATTTATTTCCTCTAACTCTCTTGTTTTTATGGTTTGCTTACTTCTGCTATGTTAGTCAGAGATTTCAATTTTTGACTTCTCTACTTTTTCCAAAAGAGGTTGTACATTAAAATTATATCACTTTTCCAAAGCAGGTTAGTCTTGGCCTCCGATACTTCCTTCAAGTAGTTTCTAATGAGGGGTTGGCTCTTGCACTCTATATTATGTCCATTTGCCAACCAATGATTCCTTCAATGCACTTGGTTGTACGCATCCCTCCAGAGTTCCCTTCCATAGCTTATTCCTTCTCTTCTTCACTCTCACCGTGTCATTCCCTAGAGTTTCGGGGGACATTTTTCTGTGTTTTCCCCATATGAAAGGGTTCTAAGTAAGCTTCCCATGTACCTTATCCCTATTCATGAGGTATCCTTCTCGATTTAACCTTCTTAAGAAGTATTTGTATTCCCTCGTCATTTCCTGACCTCTTTGTGAACCGTTTACATAACCTACTCCATGGTATCGGTCTCCAATCCTTCATGTTTTCTTGACCTTTGAGGAGGTATTGCCCTGAATCTATGAGGTGTGGACACTCCTTCTTTCCTTACACCTATGATAGTTCATCTTGGTACTTGTCCTTTAGTAGGGTTGGGCATTTCTTCAGGTAATGTCCCATTGTTATTCCCTTACATGGATTGTTGTGGTTCCTTCGAGTGGGGCATTTCTAGGGTTACTAGTGATTTGGTGCTTTACCGTTCTTGAGTCCGATCACTTTGACAGTTTTCTTGCTGAATCTCCTTTGCTAAAGGGTCATGGTAAGAGTCCTCCTAAGTTTTTTAATTCACTAATTCATCTTCAAAAACCAGGATGTGACTTTTCCTTAGTTTCCAAGATAGTGTGGGTTTGTTTTATTTTCCTTAGGCCATATTCCAAACAAGATTGCATCATCAGGAGATAGAGTTTTGAGAATTTGAGTATTTTATTAATAGGGGGATACAAAAGATCAGGCTTTCAGCCCTATCACAGGAATTGGTCACCAAATAACTAAGGAGTTATGGAATTCTTGATAAACATCCTCCCTCATACTTAGAGTTGTGGCATCGATAGGTCCTAGCACCATTCTCCAGAATAATTTCCCATTTGGTCTTTCGGGATTCCTACCAGGTCTCAGGCATTTGGGAAGCTTTTAGGGTTGTCTTTCTACAAAGATAGGGTGTTGAGTAAAGCCATTCCAAGTTTTTTTGGTTCCTCTCCTAGGAGCCATCTGAAATTATTTTTGGATAAATCCTATTAGTTACTATATTTTCTAGTCTTTATTATGTATTCGAGGAAACAGGCTCTGATACTACTCTAGTTGTCATGCCCCGACCCTATTTGGTCGGATTACCATGATCAACCTGCCACTCTCTCGGTTTATAGACCGTAAAGAGTAAGACGTCCTTTAAACCTGCACCTTTTCTAGGAATAACATAAACAAAACTGCATAATAATTTAGATTTATCATACCTGTATCACAAGCGTCTTAGTTGATGGTCTTTAAGGGTAGGCTTTCTGAAATCTCTTGAAAGGGATATAAGGAAGGGGGTGAGTACGACTACTAAATGAATGGCTTTTCAAAATTTTAGACTTTAAGAAAACATTTATTATCGGAGTGTGCCAGACTCCTTTCTTTTCAAAAATCATTTCATTCAAATTCTCATGTTTATCACCATTTCTTTTTAACCATGGTGTGTCATCACCCAACACACATCCTTCATCATGAAGGTTACACACATTTGCAGGTCAGCATGACCATTGAACCCACTTGTGGCTTTAGAGCGACTTTACCGGCCACCCGGATAGAAGTACATCCACCCGGATAGAAGTACATCCACTTCTACCCTGAGAATTAGTGGATGTTTACGACATCTGATCCTCATTCCTAGAATAAATTTTTCATGTCCGTTATGAGGACAGAGACCTCATCCCATCCCCACCCGGTCTCATGTGCTAAATGCTACTCCAAATTTCGCACGGTCACCTGGTACGACGAACTGCCCTTATACTCATTGGGTCATCCAGTGCCCTTAGGACGCATCACTACTCCTCTTGGGCGTCTCGATGGTCCCGTACTCACAATACATGCACAAACAATGTTTCTAATCATGCCATGTAATATGTGGTGCCACTAGTTCAACGGCCCTGGCTCTCAACTCAACCTACAATTGTTTGTCTTGACTGGTCCGTTAACCTGTCATGTCGCATTGCCACTAGTTGTTTGAGTATGTCGGTCATATCTTGGTACCAAAGCCAAACAATTCCTTTATTTAAAGTTTTTTGGCACATATATCATGTTCATTTACAAGCTCCTGCTCGTGCTAACTGGCCTTGGGCCCATTGTATAAGATTTTCAAAATCGGGCATATTAGCCCCTAAGTTCCAAAACCGTAGCCCCCAGCCTATCACAGCTATTCGAGCTCCCGTCAAGAAGGTCTCCCAAATAGTTAAGCATTGGCACACAATTAGGAGAGAGCACTTCCGGCAAAAATATATTTTTACTGTCCATTATACCTACCCGATATAAGAACATCTCCATTCATAACCGATGAACAGGTTTTCAACTTCCTTGGAGGAATTTTTATCATACCAACCGGGTATAATCTACTTACAACTAGTAAGTAGTTTTTCTGCATGGTTTTCACATCACTACTCTAAGTAATGATGTTTAAAATACCACATAGTAGTGGGTTTTCATTTTGATGAGGTTATCATCCCCAATTGGGTATGACATAAAATCTCATTCACAACTGCTAAGTAGTTTTTAACTTTAAGTTATGCTCATCTTCCCAACTGGGTATGACGCGAGTAAACCCACTCACCCATTGACGCAGTGAATTCCATTAGACTGGTTCTTTGTATTCACGCGAGCTCGTCCATGCTGGCGTTCCCGATACTTCGCGTTCCCGATACTTCGCGTTCCTACATGATATGAACATTCTTGTTTATTATTACTCAGCATAACAGCCTTCATTCATTTTAAATGAATGAGAAAATCCAAACTTGTTAGGTATTTGCAATTAGGTCCCTAAAGTTATTTCTCTTTAACTTTCAGCCCTAATGTCGGTTTTTTCTCAAATCGAGTCCTGAAACTGTTAAAATTTATCTTGGGACATCAATTTATTTAATTTCACCAAAAAGGGGTTTAATTTCCCGAATTTCCAATTTGGTCTCCCAACTTTTCAAAAATTACCATTTTGCCTTTCCTTTATAAAAATGGTAAGTTTTGCCCCAAAAATTCCAAAATTCCTCAATTGGTTATGGAACATTATTTTCATGCCCAATTGACCCTCAATTTCATAAAATTACATTTTGGTCCTTTAAATTTTGAAAATACCTAATTTTCCCCCAATTTCAACTACTTAGCATAGCCGAATTTGATTTCATCAAATTTACCGATCAAACACCTCTAATTGTTGAAATTAAAGTTAAAATGGAGTTCCTCCATCCTTTTACGATTCAATAGCACTTTGAATCACAAGTTTTGACGCTGGAACGAGCATAAACGGAGCTTCTCCGGAAAACGGACTATAGAGAGAGAAATCTTCGATTACTCACTAGTGAGGGCACAATGGTTCGAGCTTTCAATCTGGACAGATAGCTCTCATCCTGAGGTTAATCCTAGAATCAAGAATCGCATCAGTTGATGTCGAATTGAGTTAGAATTTCATCATTGAAATTTTGTCGGTTCTCTCTTTAGCACCGACCAAAAATTATAGAGGGGAGCCGAATTGGCTTACCTTTCAGTCCTAATTCGGCTGTGGGAGGGCTGAGTAAGTGTTGGGAAGGCTTGGTTTGGCCTAAGAAGGGCTTGAAATGGCCAATTTCAACTTGGCCTAAATAGGGCAGCTTTGGTCCGCTGGAGCTGCTTCACTGTTTCATCACGCTGGCGTCTCGCCAGCGACCCTCAGAGTCAACGGAGAGTACAGATGTGTACCTGACTTCTCCCCGATTCTAAAGAACCCGACCTCGCCTTGTTTGGCTTAGAAAAGACCCCATGTCAGAGCTCTGGTTTGAGCTTCAATGAAAAATGGATTAGTTGAAAGAGAATGGAGTTTTCAGGTGTCGTGAGGATGAATGGGGAGGGGCTCTTTATATAGGGAGCTCGGGGACCCGTTGGCCGTCTGTTTGGCACCGTTATGACTGACATTGAAGACCTGAAACGCCCCAAACAGAAGCATTTCTTCTTCGTCGGTGTTTTTTTAGTTTCCCGGAGCATGAACAGTGCTGTCATCCTAAGGAAAAAGATGACAATGTTCCGAACCGGACCGTACCGGTCCAAACTGGCTTCAAACCTTAAACTGGTCGGTTCACGCCTTATTCGACCGAGTTTTTCAAATCTAAAAATTTCTAAATTCATCTAAATTCATTTTCTATCTAATGGTGGTCTCAAATCTCCAATTTGAATTATTGAAGCCACATGGAAAAATGAATTTAGGGTTCGGTTTAATAGTGATTCAAACCGGTTCACCTGAACTAGTTTGGTTTTCATCCCCAATTCCTTCACTAGTCCATTCCCCTGACTCTTGTGATTCTAGTTTATCATTCCTTTATTGATTCTAGTTCATAAACCGACTCGGTCCTTAAACCAGTTCAATCTAGTTCGGGTTCGGTTCACCTGAACTGGTATGATTTTTTTCTCCCACTTTGTTTTAAGGTTCCTTCCCAACGTTTATGATTTTCTTTGGAGTACTATGGAGTTGAATTTCTTTGTTTAGCCCGATCTCTATCGGTTCCGTTACATGAACCGGTTCAATCCTGTTGGACCTAGTTCATCCAAACTGGTCTAATTTTCCTCTTCCAATTCATCCTAAGGTTCTTTTCCATAGTATTATGAACCCTTTGGATCACCTGGGAGTTATAAATTCCTAAATTGCCCATTCACAATTGATCGGGTTTGTGAATCGGTTCAATTTTCACACTCGGTTTGACTGGTTTCTCCCTGATTTTTCTTAGCTCAAAAGGGCGGGGTTTACACGTCAACATGCCACGCAGACATGAGCAGCCTATGGGAGGCTACCACGTGTCTAGTCAACCGATCAACGATTGATGCGACTACCGAATTGGATCACCACGTCAGAAAAACTGGCCAATCACAATGCACCACGTGGCACACCCACAACATCATCGTCTTCATCCTCGATCCGCTGATCGAAAGGAGAAAGAGGCCGGGAAAGAGGGAGTCTTCATCCTCCAGTCAGGTCGCCAACGAGCGGGGTAGGGGCCAAGTCTCACATCGGCTGGTTGCCTAAATAGTTGTCGAGCTCCGTGTATAAAGAGCACACTCCCACTCGTCCTCCTCACCTCTCAAGCACTCTCTGTAGACTAGTCACTCACTTTCTGAGGAAACTTCGATCAATGCTCAGGCGACAGGCAAAATTGCAACCAAAGAAGCTCCGAAGGGTGGCATCAAAATTAGGGAGGAGTCACGTAGCTCGAGAAGCCCTCAATGCGATCGGAGGACAACTAGAGAAGTGTTGGGGTGATAGCACAGTGAAGTTGCTCCGGAGCCCAAAACAGAGAGCTTTCGACCGACACAACCCTAACTCTCTCATGCCTTCCACCGCTAGATCTAACCACCTATGATTGTCTGAGACCCTCCCCAGCCCCTCACAGACACCCGGTAAGCTCAATTTCACCTATATTCGTCGAATGTTCCAAGTTTCAGAACTTCACCTCCCCAAAACATCCCTCTTCAAATTCTCGCATTGTGGCAGCGAATTGTAGTGGGAAACAATCCTAGTCGGACCCTCTCAACGAGCACTAGCTGCCCTCGCCTCAAGCTCTGGCCACCGCCCATCCATTGGTCTGCCAAGCAAGCTTTCTCTCTCTACTGTAAATTTTCCGATGAAGCTCTGACGGAGCTCAAAACTCAACCAAATTCAGAAATTTGATGTGTAGGACGATTGAGGGAAGTCGGAGGAGGCAAATAACAGCAAGAAAGATGAAATTAAGGACTTACATACCGTCAATTGGATGAGGTAAGATTTAGATGTTCAAATGTTCAAATTGGGGAAGGAGGGGCAATTTGGGGATTTTTCAACTAAAAGGGGGCTTTTGTGCAATTCTTCAAAAATTTGAGGGTTGAATGGCAAATTGATGAAATTGACGTCATTTTTGTGAAATTCACTACCAATTGAGGGCAAATTGGGAAAATTGGAGGGCCAATTTGTAATTTTGAGAAGTTTAGTGTGAAATTGCAATTTTTTGGAAAATTAAGGACTAAATGGGAATTTTTTTTGGAAAATTGAGGGTCAATGGGTGATTTTGACAAAAATTAAGGAGCTAAGAAGGATAATTGGAAATCCTAGGGGCCTAATTGAAACTAAGGGGCAAATAGGAACCTAAATGTCGTGTAGGGGCAAACCTTCCAAACGCCGACTCTAGGAAATGTGCCACCAAGCAAGGTTCTGCCAAGACAACCCCGCCACGATTACCGGGTTAGTGGGAATTCTATAACGTCCATTTCGGTTGGAATGACAACTTGTCTTGAAAGTGGTTTTCTCGAAATTAGCCTCCCTTGACTGAGTGACTCTACTTAAAATATTTGGGAGCTAATTCTAGGCTTAGGTTCGGTATGCAAGTGGGCCCAAGGCCGATGGACACAGGTATGGACCTGTCCAAAACCAGCATGTGATAAATATTGCTAAAAGAACCAATTAATGGGTAATTGTGTGTGATACCCATCGAGCCAAGTCTTGGATGTTGGGCTTGTTAGGCTGACTGCAGCTAAGCCAAAGCCAGGTCATCAAACCTATTGGATCGGTATGTGTGGGTTGAAGCCAAGCCAACAGACCGTTGCGCTGAAGGGTCAAAGATAATGGCTATAAATGAAAAAGACTCTTGATTGTGAATGCACTATGAGATATGAGGCCACTAGGACACCTGGTACGACGTTGTGATGGATCCTAGGTGCTGTTGGATGACTTAGGGTGCATAAGGGCGATTTCGCCTCCAGTATGTTGAGAAGCTCAGGGAGCTTCCTGTGCACAGAGACTGAGGCAATAGGGGAAAGGAGGTCTCGTCCCACAAAGCGGACGCCATGAATTGATTAGGGTTTGAGGATTGGACGAGCAAGTTCCACTCAAACCCCGGGTAGAGGTAGTTAACCTCTATCAAGGTAGACAGTAAAAGGTGTTCCAGTTCATAAGTGGAACGGTCGGGGACCGTTCTGCAAATGTGTGATCCCTTCTATGATAGGAGGGCAGTTGATTGTGTGTAATATCCGAGAAGGAGCTGAATGTGAAGGGTTAAAATCTTGAAAGTGGCCTAATTAAATATTCCCTAAGAATGACTAATGTATGAAGTAACAAAATAAATCAATCGTTGTAGAAGTTTCCCTCACTAAGTATATGTACCTATAAACTCATTCCCCTCCTCTCACCCTTTTAGGACCAGTACTAGGATAGTAAGTTCTAGGACAAGCTCGGACCCTCAAGGTATGCTCTCTATCCCCATTCATAGTAAGGGAATGAACGTAGGCACGCCTTTACCTTTCCTGTATTACTAAGGTAGGAATATCCGAATGATGCTTGGAAGGGTGGCTGGTTGATCACGGGACCTCAACCAAATTGGGTCGGGATGTGACATTTTGAGTGGTATTAGAGCATAACTTTCCTGACAAGTCCCCCACCAACCCTAATTCTTGATTCCTGAAACCGTTGCAGCAAACATGAACAAAAACGCCAACGGAGAGTATATCCCTTGGATACATGCCATGGAGCAAAGGATGGAGGCACTAGAGGAGCCTATCCCTTGGGATGCAACTCGAGAGAGAACCCCTCCCTACTCAATAGAAGATGAAACTTCCTCGCCCAGGGAACTAGATTAGGCCTAGATCCGAGAAGAGGCTAAGAGAAATTTCTGGGAGACATACGCCAACTACATGAGGTTTTTCTGCTAACTCCCTCCAATACATAGTAGTACATGCACATCAAGTCCCATACAACATGCCCATGATGCTGCTGTTTTAAACTAATATGGGATTGATATTTCTTCAGCTGTGCAAGCTAGGAGGGCTCCTAGTTTGTCGGCATCCACGGAATTCGAGGAATCCAACATGAACCCGTGCCTCCGTTGTGGGAGATACCATGGAGGCGACTGCCCTCCTAGGAGGAGGAGACACGCTAGGGCACCTGATGATGAATCTCACAACCCGCCTAGGTTTAACTCTAGGTCAATTAACTGGAGAGGTTAGAGAAGTAACAATAAATTCTTGGGATTGATTGCTGTAATAAACCATAACTAGGTTTTATCGGTTATTGAATAAAAGACTTCAACTGTTTCATTCTCACAAAATTGTGAAGAAGGAAAGTGACCCAACCTAGAAAAAAACCCGTGAAAATACTTAGGAAAGGACGAAGGGAACAGAAAAAAAACTCTTAACATTACCTCGTGGACTAAGAAACCCTTGAACTATAGAACGTAGGAAGTAGGAAGAAAGTACGTTCAAAAAGGGGATACCATTCCCATGCAAAAGGAGGCATGGTATGTCAAGGAACCTTAGGAGACCAGAACAAGTAATGAAGCAAGTCAAGAAACAGACTCGAGGTGGACCAACCACCCAACTTCCCAAAAAAATTTATACCAAATACCCTAGGAGAAGATGCCGGAACCGAAAACCCTAGAACGATAAGGCTAGGATAGGGTAAGAGGACCTTATAAGAGACCCTGAAGGGCAAGGGAGGTTTGGACCCAACGGAGTAGACCATGATGAGCCAAGAAGGCCTAAAGAAAACCATACGAGACAAGCTGGGATAAGGTGCCATATGAGGACCCTAAACAAGCCAAAGATGTATCAAAGGATAATGACCCTAAGAAGGAAGGTGACCAATCAAAGTGAGGGTAAGGCAGGTTTGACAAAACAAATAGAGACCGAGGAGGCCGTAGTGGAGATTAAGGAGATAACCATGAAAGTGGATGTTAAGATGTGAAGGAAGGACACTGGCAAGGGATAACCATAGGGTGAATGCCCGAATCATCAAAGGGGAAGTCTAGGACTAGTACACACAAATAAAAATGAGGCGGGCCAAGGACCTTGTGGGGATGAATCAAAAGAAGGCCTATCCACCCTAAAGGAACTCTAGTGAGTGACAGCCAGAATGATTAGGAAATAGCGATGAGGCATTCTACTAAATGGAAAGGTGAGTGTCGAGCCGATGGTGAAGTGAGGAGGAACCTTGGCAATAGGAACCAAATAAAGGAAAATGATGAAGAGGATTGGGTGAATAAAGGTGGTTAAGATACGTTATAGGGAAAACACTAAGGAGGAATTAGATATCCAAGGGAACCACACGGAGTATCCTATCCGTTGAAAAGGAAAGCACTAGAGGACACCCTTTACTGGACCAGGACTTTCAAGAAAGTAGACATCTATGGGGTAGGTAGATGTCGGGGGAGAGTAAAAGTCCTCAAGAGCGAATTAAATAGGGGCTAAGCAAGGAAGCAGTAGCAGATGTGAGCACCAAAACTTGCCATTAGGAATAAGAGAAAAGACTAAGCCCAAGGAAGATAAATTGCTATGAGTCAGCAGACATATTAACCCCATAGTAGAGGAAGAAAAGAGGAAGAAAGGAAGGGAAGAACCCCGACAAGTCGAAGGGATTGAAAGGGGCGAGAAACCCGATAGTTGGGGTCGGGAAGATCTAAGGAGGAAATAGGGTAGAATGAGTAAACGTGGGAAACCCAAACCCTCACAAGGAGCTTGACATGTCACGTCTTATCATGCCCCGACCCGATTTGGTCAGATCCCCGTGAGCAACCCGCCACTCTTCCCGATTTACTAAGGGTTTTCCCCTCTTTTAAACCTGGGAGGAGTAAGGCGTCCTTTAAACTTGTACCTTTCTTAGAATACATAAATCAAAACTTTATAAAAATTTAACTTACATACCTGTCTTGTAGGTGTGACTAATAGGAGGTCTTTGGGTAGGTTTCTCTTGTTTACCTGAAAAGGTATATAAGAGAAGGGGTGAGTTCAACAACTTAGTGAATGGGTGTTTAAAGTTTGAATTTTAGTGGAAAATATTTAAATTGGAGTGTGCCAGACTCCTTATTTTAAAATTTCTCATTTTCAAAATCTCAATTTCATCGCCATTACTCATTCCTCAACCATAATCGGTGTGTTTATCGACTAACACATGCCCTTCATCATGAAAGGAACACACATGATTAAAACTCTATGTTCGTATGAGGATAGAGACCATATCTCGGTCTCGTGCACATGAAACTCAAACACAGAAGCTTCAAGAAGTCCCAAACACAACAGCTTCGCGAAGTCCAAACACATAAACTCCGTGGAGTACAAACACAAAACTCCATGGAGTACAAATACAAAAATCCATGACTAACTAGTATGACGAGAAACACAGACCCACTAGCTTCTCTCTTCCCTTATTGCCACCATTTCATCCAATAGCCCTTAGGACTCATCACTACCCCTCTTGGGCATCTTAATAGTTTCGAACCTCAAGTGCATGCACAAACAAAGTTTTCCTCAAAAGCTATTTAATCTTTGGTTCCATTAGTCTAACGGCCCCAACCCTTAACTCAACCTGCAACTATTTGTCTCGACTGGTCCATCGATCTGTCATGTCGGACTGTTGCTAGTCTATCGAGTATATCGGTCCTGTCTCGGTACCATGGCCAAACAATTCATTTACTTAAGTTTTCATGGCTTAAAATCATGTTTATTTATGAGCTCCTACTTGTGCCAACCGACATAGGGCCCACTATTTGAGATTTTCAAAATTGGGCATATTTGCCCCCATGTTCTAAAACCGAGGCCTCCAGCCTAACAGAGCTATTCGAGCTCCCATCAAGAAGGACTCCTAATATGTTTAAGTAGTGGCACACAATCAAGGGAGAGCACTTCCAACAAAATATAGTTTTCAACTGTCCATCATACCAACTGAGTATGAGGACATCTCCACTCATAACTGATGAATGGGTTTTCCACTTCCTTTGAGAAAGTTTCGACATACCAACCGGGTATGATCTATTTACAACCGGTAAGTAGTTTTTCCATGTAGTTTCCACCACACCCCCTCTCGGGTGTGATGATTAAAATACCACTTAGCAGTGGGTTTTCATTTTCGAGGTGCTTATCATCCTAATCGGGTATGATATTAAATTCCCACTCACTTGTTAATGCATTGAACTCTTCTCGATCGATTGATGGTATTCATGTGAGCTTGCCCTTGCTAGCGTTCTCGGTACTTCATGTTCTTACATGATATGAATATCCTTGTTCATTATTTTTCGGCCTAATAGCCTTCATTCATTCCAAATGAATGAGAAAATCAAACTTTTAATTTATTTGCAATTAGGTCCCTAAAGTTATTTTTCTTTAACTTTAAGTCCCTAATTTCGGTTTTTCCTCAAATTGAGTCCCGAAACTTTTAAAATTCACCTTGGGACCTCAATTTATTCAATTTCACAAAAAGGGGTTTAATTTCCCAAATTTCCAATTTGGTCCCCCAACTTTTCCAAAATTAACATTATGCCCCTACTTTACAAAATGGTAAGTTTTGCCCCCAAAATTCCAAAAATTACCCAATTGGTCCTCCAACATCTTTATCATGCAAAATTGGTCCCCAATTTTATGAAATTGCATTTTAGTCCCTCTAATTTTTGAAATTTCAAAATTTCCCTTAATTTTCCACCAATTTCAACCTTCTAACTTTACAGAATTTGATTTCATCAAAATGTTCGATCAAATGAGTTTAATTGTTGATATTGAAGTTAGATTTGAGTTCCTACACCTTCATACGATTCAATTGCACTTTGGCGGACCGAAGCTGCTTCACTGTTTGATCACGCCGGCGCTTCTCAGGCGATCCTCGGTGGAAATGGAGACTATAGGAGTTTAACTGACTTCTCCCTAGTTCTAAATAATGCGACCTCACCTTGTTTGGCTTAGAAAAGTATCCAAATCAGAGCTCTAGTTCGAGCTTCACTAGAAAATGGAGCAGTTTACCAAGAATGGAGTTTTTAGGTATGGAGAGGATGAATGAGGAGGGGCTCTTTATATAGGAAGAAAGGAGACTTCTTGGTGGACCAATTGGCGCCTCAATGCTGGTCATTCATTTCCTAAAACTCCTTGGCCATAAACTTTTTAGCTTCGCCGGCGCTACTCGATTTTCTAGTGAGTGAACAGTGCTGTCATCTGAAGGAAGAAGACGACACTGTTCCGATTGGAGTAGACCTGTCCGAACCGAGTTCAAAGCTTAAACTGGCTGGTTCACCTCCAATTTGACTAAAATTTGAAAATATAACAATTTCTAAATTCATTTTCTATCCAATGGTGGCCTCAAATCTCAAATTTGAATTTTTTAAGCCACCTAGAAAAATGAATTTAGCATTTGGTTCAATAGTGGTTCAAACTGGTTCAATCCGGTTCGGATCCAATTCACCTGAACCAGTTCGGTTTTTATCTCCAATTCATCCTAAAGTACTTTTTCATGACTTTTGTGACTCCTTAGGTCACTCAGTTTCCAGTTTGCCTTTTCTCTACCGGTTTTAGTTCATGAACCAACTCGGTTCATAAACTGGTTCAATCTTGTTCGGATCCAATTCTCCTGAGCCAGTCTAGTTTTCTCTCCCCAAATATCCTAAGATCATTTTCCAAGGTTTATGAACCCTTTGGGTCACTCGCGAGTTGTAAATTCCCAAATTGCCCGTTCCCTGATGATCGGGTTTGTGAATCGGTTTGATTTTTCTCATTTGGGTTGACCGGTTCTTTCCACGGTTTCCTTGATCTAAATGGATGGGGTTTACGCACCTTAATCTAGTTTGGTCAGATCCTCGTTATCAACCTATTGCTCCCTTATTTTAAGAGGGGTTTCCTCCATTTTTTTAATCAAGAGGAGCCAGCATAATTTAACCTTGTTCCCTGGAATAACATAAATCAATACAAATGCAAGCTTAAAAATAACCTTTTAAGCATACCTAACAAAAGGTAGGTCTAGGTGTCTTCCTTAGAGATTTTCCCTACTCATGAAAATGGATATAAAAGAGGGGTGAGTTTCTACAACTCGGGGTCGATCTGTCGACCTGGCCCTGATTCACTATTGCTAGTCCATCGAGTATGTCGGTTATGTCTTGGTACCATGGTGAGATCACATAACTCATTCACTAAGAATTTTTATGGGTTTAACATAACATGTTTGTTTACAAGCTCCTACTTGTGCCAAGTGGCTTTAGGCCCACTATACATGATTTTCCAAAATCTGGCATTTTAGCCCACAAGTTCCAAAATCGAAGCATTTGGCCTATCTAAGTTGTTCTAGCTCTCGTCAAGAAGGTCTCCCAAATATTTTAAGCATTGGCACACAATTAGGGGAGAACATTTTTTACAAAATAACCTTTCAACTCATCACACCAACTGGATGGAATGACATCTCTGCTTACAACTGGCAAGCGGATTTTCTCCTTCCTTCCAAGAAGTTTATCATACCAACCGAGTATGATCTCTCTACTTACAACACGTAAGTAGTTTTTTCCACTTAGTTCTCACATCACTCCAACCGGGCGTGATGTTAAAATCCCACATTGAAGTGGTTTTTCGTTTACGAAGGGCTCATCATCCCAGCCGGGTATAATGTGAATAAACCCACTCACCCGATAATTGAAGTGTACTCTCCTTTAGTCGGTTCCCACGTCCATACTAGCTTGTCCTTGCTGTCATTCCGGTCCCTCGGGTTCCTACACGATTTGGACATCCTTATCTATTAATATTTGGCATAACAACCTTCGTTTCTCAAGCATGGACAACTAGGCTCAAAATTTCCAATTAATTGCACTTAGGTCCCTAAAGTTCATTTTCCTTGACTTTAGGTCCCTAATGCTAACTTTTCTCCAAATTGAGTCCCGATACTTCCAAAAATTCACTTTGGGTCCTCAATATACTCAAAATTGTTTAAGGGACTCAAGTTTTCCAAATTTTTCATAAATTACCATTTTTCCCCGACTTTACAAAAATGGCAATTTGACCCCAATTATTTTAAAAAATCGACCAATTGGTCCTCCAACATCCTTTTCATGGCCAATTAGCCCTTAATTTTGTGAAATTATAATTTGGTCCCTTAATTTTATGAAATCCCCAAATTTCCCCAAAAGTTTCCCCCAATTCCCCCTTTCAAACTAGCTGAAATTGATTTTATCAAATTGACAATTCAATCAGGGTTAATTGTTAAAATTGAAGGTATAATTCAGTTCCTACACATCCATACGATTCAATGGAGCATTGAATTGCATGAATTGAGGCTGAAACGAGCTTAAACAGAGCTTCATCGGAAAACTATGCGTAGAAAGAGAAAGCTTTGAAAGCTTACTGTCAGAGGTATGACGGTTCGAGCTTTATATCTGGGCTAGTAGCTCTTATCCTGAGGTTCCTTCTAGGATCAAGAATCGCAACAATTCATATTGAATTGGGGTAGAATTTGGTCAGTGAAATTTTCACAGTTTCTCTCTCTAACGCCAATCAGAAATGACAGAGAGGGTCGAATTAGCTTTCCTTTCAGCTCTATTACGGTCGTGTGAGGGTTGTAAGAGTGTCAGAAGGGCTTGATTTGGCCTGATGAGGGCTAAATTTCACCAATTTCAACTCAGCCGAAATCGGGCAGTTTCAGTTCATCGAAGCTACTTCACTGTTTGATTTTGTCGGCACTTGTCCGATGGTCCTCAGATCAAACGGAGAATGGAGTTAACTTCTCCCAGAATCTAAAGAACCCAACTTCACCTTCTAAGGCTCAGAAAAACCTTAATGATAGGGATCTAGTTCGAGCTTCACCGAAAAATTGAGTAGTTGAGAGAGAATGAAGTTTTCAGGTGTGAGGAGGATGAATGGAGAGTAGCTCTTTATATAGGGAGCTTGAGTACTCTCTGGTCGACCATTTGGCACCTTAATGATGCTCATTCATGACATGAAACACCCTAAACAAAAATGTTTCACCTTCATTGGTGCTATCTATTCTTCCGGCGAATGAATAATGTCATCATTTTGGAGGAAAAAGACGACACTGTTCCAAACCGGACTAGACTGGTCCGAACTGGGTTCAATATTTAAACCAGCCGGGTTTAGGCTTGATTCGACCAAGTTTTTCAAAATTGGTGGCTTCAATTCCACAATTTGAATATTTTAAGCCACCTAGAAAAATGAATTTAGCAACCAGTTCAATGATGGTTCAAACCGGTTCAATCCAATTCACCTGAACTGATCTAGTTTTCTCTTCCAACTTGTCCCAAAGTCCCTTTCCATGGTTTATATGACTCTTTAGGTCACTCGGGATTTGTAAATTTCCCAATTTGCCATTTCTCTAATAGTTGGGGTTCATGAACCAGTTCGATTTTCTCACTAGGTTTGATCGGTTATTTCCCTGGTTTCCTTATCTTTAAGGGACGGGGTTTACAACTCACCCCTCCTTTTAGGAGTTTTGTCCGCAAAACTTATTTAACATCCTTTACATAGGAAATAAATTCCCTTGATATCAACTTGGAGTTTGTTTGACATACTAACATTTTGGTTATTTCACTTTGCCCCTTTATAAGACGCATTTAAGGAATTTATTTTCCTTTCCATTGCTTACTCATTCCATAGAGCTTATCCTAACTAAGCATGTCTTACCTACGAGTTCAAGGGTATATCCTTGGGTTCACATCTTTCTTTGCTTAGGGCAAGATTCTTCCCCTTGAGGTTCTTACTCAGGATTTCAGGATTGAGAGTCCCAAAATGCCCAATCATTCTTATGTATAGTCTTGCTCTCAAGTGCCACTTGTTTTTCATAGGTTTTGGTGTTAGCTCCTTTTTGTCCCGTTTTAACCCTTCTTATGTCCTTCCTCTCTTTTTTTTTCAGTGGCGTCCTTTCCTTATTTCGAGTTAATCCCCTTCGGTCTATGTGTTGATTACTTGTTTGGGAAAGTTCCCTTATTACGATTTTGTTTTCTACTATGTCCCTCACAGTAGAGACTTTCACCTTATGAATTACATGCTCAACCTTTTTATCATTTCTTGAAGGTTTCTTTCCTTCCTTTCTTCATGCCCCTTTCTATCTTAGGGCATTTGCTCGTTTGAATCCTTCTCTAACTGAAATTTCAATTTCATCCCTTATTCTTTACTTGAGACACTTTCAATTCTCGGTCTTATTCCGTGTACTCCGCACTATGCCCTATCGTCCTCTCTTTAGGTTCCATCAATTGAGTGGAGACCATCACCAGTCTTGATGTCAAGGATCATTCACTTCTTAACTGGAAGGTTTACTTTTCCAAGGTTCGTAGATGTGCTTTCCTCTGTTCCTTTTTATGGCATTCCACCCCTTATTACTCATACGACATTCTTTTTATGTTGTTCTCATACTTACCCGTTACTTGACCGATTCGATTGAGTTTTTTAAAATTAAAAGTTTATAAATTCATTCTCTATCCAATGGTGGCTTCAATTCCCTAATTTGAATATTTTAAGCCATCTAGAAAAATGAATTTAGTAATCGGTTCAATGATGGTTCAAATCGGTCCAAACGATTCAGATCCGGTTCATCTAAACCGGTCTGGTTTTCTCTTCCAACTTTCCCAAAGTCCCTTTCCTTGGTTTTATGACTATTTAGGTCACTTGGGATTTGTAAATTTCCTAATTTTCCCTTTCTCTAACAGTTAGGATTCATAAACCGGTTTGGTTTTCTCACTTAGGTTGACCGATTCATTCCCCGATTTCCTTATCTTTAAGGGGCAGGGTTTACCTGACATCTACATCCAAGGGACATTGGAGCATGGAGGGGACATATGATGCCATATCGTGTTTTTAGTAACCCGAAATTTTGGTCGGAAAATTTTCTGGAATTGTATAATAAGTTTAACATTTAATTGATATAATTGGAATAAATTTCATTTAAAATAAAATGAAATGACTTTATTTTGACTGAAATAAATAACTCAATGGAATGGATAAGGTAAATATCTAGTAAATTCATTTAGGTGAAAATAATGAGATAATTATGTGAATTTGGTTTACTACGAAAGTATTAACACTTTGTAGTATTAACTAGTATTAGTCCTACGCCCCTACCATAAATGCCCATAAATTAATACCAATATTAAATTATTGGAATTAATTCACATAAATATCCATCAATTTTCCAATTTAATGAGAATAAATAACAACATAAATATCCATAATATAGTAATAAACCTTCCCCATTTAATTTAAAACTATATAAGGAGCTTAGAACAATTTATTAGAGCGACACCAACTAGAGCTTAGAACAATTTATTAGAGTATAAGAGAGCTACCTGGTTCACTAGTCCTTGTTCACACCTCAAACATCATCTTTGTCATGATCACATTAGATCTACCAGATTAATACTACCTACCTATGAAATTCTCAATCTCGACATCCACCATGCAACAACCAAATTTAAGGAAAATGGGGAAGTATTGGAGAAGAAAAACACCAATATGACCAATTAGGGATGGGTACTTGGGAATCCCTCCAAGATGAACATATCTCTAGATAAAAAGTGAGTGGACTTAATTATACATCATGGATGGTGAGCACTTTAGAAATGAAAAACCACTTGTGAGTGGGTTTATTCACGTCATACTCGGTTGGGATAATGAGTTCCTCGGAAACGAAAAACCACTTATATGTGTGATTTTAACATCACACCCAGGTGAGAACTAAGCGAAAAAACTACCTACAGGTTGTAAGTAGATCATACCCAGTTGGTATGATGGACTTCCTTAAAGGAAGAGGAAAACCCACTTGCCGGTTGTAAGCGGAGCTATTATCACACCCAGTTGATGTGATGAATTGAAAGAAGATTTTTGTCAGAAGTGTTCTCCCCTGACTGTGTGTCAATGCTTAAACTTTTTTGGGAGACCTACTTGACGAGAGCTAGAACAACTTAGATAGGCCAGTGGCCTCGGTTTTGGAACTTGTGGGGCTAAATGCCTGATTTTGGAAAATCATGTACAGTGGGCCCAAGGCCAATTGGCACGAGTAGGAGCTCATAAGCAAACATTATATTCTAAAGCCATGAAAAATTTTAATGAATGGATTATGTGATTTCGTTATGGTACCAAGACAGGACCGACATACTCGATGGACAGGCGGTAGTGTGTCAGGACTAGGTCGACGTATCGGCCTAGACAAATAGTTGTAGGTCGAGTTGAGGGTCAGGGCCATTAGACCAGTGGCACCAAAGATAAATGACTTCGTAGAAAAACTATTATTTGTGCATGCACTTGAGGTTTAAGACCATTAAGATGCCCAAGAGGGGTAGTGATGCATTCTAAGGGCTACTGGATGACATGGTGGAAATAAGGGCAATTGTCGTGCCAATAGTCAGGGAAGCTCGACATAGCTTTATGCACATGAGATCGGGGTGGGGTCAGGATGAGGTCTCCGTCCTCGTACAAACATGTAGTATTTTTGGGTCTAAGGGTTGAACATCTAGGATGTTCACTTAGACTCTGGGTAGAAGTAAGGGACTTCTATGAGGAGGGATGGTAAAGATGCTCTGATCCATAAGTGGGTGCAGCCGATGTAACTGCATCTCGCGAATGTGTCTACCCTTCCTGATAAAGGGTGTGTGTTGTTTGTGAAACACACCTAATATGGAATTGGGAAAGAGGTTTCGAAAACCTTGGAAAGGATTTGCAAATCCTTGGAAAAGAATTGGTAAACCTTGGAAAAAGGTTTTGGAAAAGAGATTAAAAATTGTGGAAAAACCCTTTTTAAAAGAAAAGGTCGCCCTTGGCAGGGTAAAGGTTTTAAAAATTGGAAATTGATTAAAGAACATTCTTAAAGAAAATAAGGTGTTTGGCACACTCTGATTAAATTTGTTTTGCTTATGAAAACTCACTCCCAACACCTATTCATTGAGTTGTATAACTCACCCCCTCCCTTTTACCCCTTTCAGGTAACCAATGGAAAACCAAACTTAAAGACCTCCATGTATGGGAATTGTAAAGACAGGTATGTTTGTTTAAAATATTATCAGTTTTGTATAATGTTATTACAGGAAAGATAGGAAAAATGATGTCTTACTCCTCGTGGTTTAGAAAAGGGCAAAGCCCTTCAAGAACCAAAGGGAGTGGCAGGTTGCTCATGGGGATCTGACCAAACCGAGTCGGGGTATGACAACTTGAGTGGTATCAGAGCATGTTTCCTCGAATACATTATCAAGACTATATAACATAGTAACTAAGAGAAAGTTTTAAAATTTTTAGATGGCTTTCCAAAGAGAAACCAAGAAAACTAGGACTGATATCTCTAACATTACCCAACAATCTGTCCCCATAGGAAGACCATCCTAAAAGCACTCTGATGCCTAAGGTGTAGTAGAAGTCACAAAGGACCAAGAGGCATTATGGGGAAGTACCCGATGCTGCCAAGGAATGTGGTGCCAGCGCCTGTTGAGGTCAAATCCATGAGTAAGAGGAGAGCCAACCTAACACCAAGGACATTGTAAGGGACATATAACCAAGAAGGACGATTACTAAGAACTTAGTATAGTAGCTCCACAAGCTGAAACTACTTCTTGTAATAGGGATAACACCCAAAACGTACTGTACCCCTTATTAATAAAAATTCTATTTTTTCCAAAACTTTGTCCCTCAAACAAAGTCATGTTCTCATACATCTGCTATATGAGGAGGAGTCATGGAAGATAAGAAGGACCAAAGGAAATACAACAAAGCAGAATATAGATAAAAGGAAAAGAGAAGTAGGAGGAATGTCTTGGATGAGAAATGCAATGATCAAGGAACGACCGGTAACCAAAACCATGGAGCGGTTTAAGTAAGTTATTCACAAGGAGGTCAAGAAATAGTAGGATAAAAAAATTTAAACTTCTTTTTTAAGAAGGTCAAACAAGAGAGGAATACCATAAGAATTAAGGTAAGGTACATGGGAAGTATACCTAGAACCCCCTCAGAAAGGGTGGACATGGAAAACGTCCTCCGGTAACTTTAGGGTAGAACACGAAAAATGAAATTTGCCAGGAAAGGGAACTCCGGGGGTTGTATACGACTAAGTACCCCTTGAAGGGACCATTGATGGGCAGTTGGATATAACATGGAGTACAAGGAACCAACCCATAATCAGTAACTCCTCGAAGGAAGGATAAGGAACAAAAAGGGAATTGGAGGATAGTGAAGGATTAAGGGCGAATGACTGATGGATGTAAGAAAGGAAAGAAGAAAAAGTCTTCAAGGAGTGTTCGGGAGGTTGAATGTGAAACTCACAGGACGAAAGTCCCTAGGTAGAAGGATAAAGGTAGGAAGTGAGACCATAAAAAAAGGGGAAATTCCAAAGCTAAGGAACCGACAGATGGATCATAAGAGGCTTAACCCGAAATAAGGAATCTCATAAAGGGGCATAAGTGGTTAAGGATGTATTGGGATGGCCAAGTGTAACCGACTTTGGAAAAGCAAAGGAGTCAAATAGAGACTTCATAAGAACCTAGTGGAAGGAAGCAGCTAGAAACAATGAGATGGTCAAGGAGAATAAACAACACCCTAAGAAGGACCGGGAAGTAATAAGGACTACACCCAAAAGGGCAATAGGATGGACATTAAAAACAAGTAGACTCAAGAGACAATTGTCTCAAATAATTAGACAAGGAGAATAGTAGGGACAAGGCAGTTAATGAACTGACCCTCGGAAAGGTCATAAATTTAAACTCCAACAAAGAAGGGAGAGGTGGAAATTCCAAACATTTGGTAAATAAGGATGAAGGAAATCTTTAAAGAGATTAATGACCCAGACCAGATTAATGACCAAACTCAAGCCATGAGAAGGATAAGTAAGCCTCTCACAGGAGGAACAAGAGATCTTGAAACAATGAGAATTTGAGCTCTCCCTAAAAGAAATAGACGTGTATTGGGGTACAAGTGGAAATGAAGATGAGGTATAAAAGACGTGCGCACAAGGCTTCAAGAGTAAAGGTAAGTAGGACAGGATGGCATCAAAGGATGTCATTTAAGGTTGGATGTCCTCAAGGGCGAATGAAAAGGTATGTCAGGAAACTTATAGTGAGAAAACATCCACAAGAGTAGCATGAGTGTTATTAAGAATGTGATATGTGGATTTTAGGGAGAAATTGGAAAATATCCTTATAAAGGATTCATCAAAAGTTTGGAAAGCTAAAAAGATATACAAGAAACCTTATGAATGATACTCAACAATGGAGCCGAAGGAAATAGAAAGGAATATGTAATTTCCTTACCTTAAACCTTTACATATGGAATGCCCTAAATATAAGTACTTTCATTTGATGTACCAAAATTTTGTACTAAATGAAACCCATGAAGGGAAATTTTATTGCTAGTAATAAGAAACCTGCTTGACTACCAATGATAACTACAAGGATGTTGTGGAAAACTTATAAGAGCCTAACCCAATTGATGAGATGTAACGGATTTGGAGCTTGAGTCTAAAATAAGAGATTCTAGGAAATGTGAGACAAAGGTTAAATAAACCAAACATTCATGGAATATGCATAGAGTACCTTAATTTGGATTAATGGATGCAACCAATGACAAATTTGAACGAAAGTGAAATCCTCAAATACTAATGAAATTAGTTCCTAAAGTGGGAAATTCCTTGGGAGGGCATTAAAGGAGAGGCCGTCACATATGATCGAGATAAAATTTTCTAAAGAAATAGACTCAATTGTACAAAACAAGTCTAATGAGATGAAAGTCTTAAAAAAAGAACAACTTATAAAGTAATAAGTTGTAATAGAGAACAACAAAATGATTATAAACAAATACTTCAATACAAAAGTATGTGAAGAATGGAAAATCTTGGAGAATGATATACCAACATGTCTTGCCATGATGAAGGGCATGATGATGAATGATGGAGTAAATCAAAAAGTACATCGTATCATAAACCCAATAAGTTGGTACAATCTTTATGGAAAAAGGACCCTGAAATGGGAGGATATAGTACAATGATGGATGCATGAACCAGTTGAGGAAAAATTGTAAAAGATTTTTAGAACCTTCGTTGGATTATAAGGTGTTAGACAACCCTCCTAAAGCAAATGAACTACCAGTAAATATAAAGACCATGTGATCAAATAACATCAATTCTCTAATGAGATATAGGTATTTGAAAATACTCTGAAAGTGATATTTCTTTTTGAATGGTATAAATAGAGCTCGCTAAAGAGGGCAAAAGTTTTATGTAAAAACTAAGTGATCGATTAAGATCCGAAGATACCATTAACTTGGTGTGCAATTCAACCTTATAAGTAAGCCCCAATTGGAAATTTTAACGGATTAGAATGTATAGTTGAATACTCAATTTGCTTTGGATGAATTAGATAAGAGAACCTGAGTAAAATTGTACACTAATAAAATAAATAGTATTGAGAAAAGATAACATTGTCTTGAGAAGTTATTGTGGTAAAGTAAACAAATGCCTTTATAGAAAGTTATTAAAAATGAAACCACATAAGTGCACAAAAAAGTGTAAGAAGTAGAGACTAATATTGCATGAGTTTTGGGGACAAAGCTCCTAAAATGGTGGGGACTAGTTGTCACACTATTCAATGGAATGGATAGGGTAAATCCCTAGTAAATTCCTTTAGGTGAAAATAATAAGATAATTATGTGAATTTGGTTTACTACTAAACTATTAGCACTTTCTAGTATTAGTCGTACGCCCCTACCATAGATACCTATATTCAATTATTGGAATTAATACCCATAAATATCCATCAATTTCCTAATTTAATGAGAATAACTAACAACATTATTACCCATAAATACCTATAATGTAGTAATAAATATTCCACATTTAATTTTTCAGCTATATAAGTAGCTTAGAACAATACACCAATTGAGCTAAGAGAGCAATTCGAGTAGAAGAGAGCTACCTGGTTCACTAGTCCTTGTTCACACCTCAAACATCATATTTGCCATGAGTACATTAGATCTATCAGATTAATAATACCTACCTATGAAATTCTCATTCTCGACATTCACCATGCAGCAACCAAATTTAAGGAAAATGGGGAAGTATCGGAGCAGAGAAACACGAATAAGACCAATCAGGGATGGGTACCTGGGAATCCCTCCAGGATGAACATATCTCTGGATAAAAGTGAGTGGGCTTAATTATACATCATACCCGGTTGGGATGGTGAGCACTTTAGAAATGAAAAACCACTTGTGAGTGGGTTTATTCATGTCATACCCAGTTGGGATGATGAATACCTCGGAAATGAAAAACCACTTTTATGTGGGATTTTAACAGTACACCCGGTTGAAGTGATGTGAGAACTAAGTAGAAAAACTACTTACCGGTTGTAAGTAGATCATACTCGGTTGGTATGATGGACTTCCTTAAAGGAAGAGGAAAATCCGCTTGTCGGTTGTAAGTGAATGTATCATCACACCAGATTGGTGCGATGAATTGAAAGATGATTTTTATCAGAAGTGTTCTCCCCTGACTGTGTGCCAATACTTAAATGTTTTGGAGGACCTTCTTGGTGAGAGCTAGAACAGCTTAGATAGGCCAGTGGCCTCGGTTTTGGAACTTGTGGGGCCCAAGGCCAGTTGACACGAGTAGGAGCTCGTAAACAAATATGATATATTAAAGCTATGAAAAAATTTAATGAATGGATTATGTGATTTCACTATGGTACCAAGACAGGGCCGACATACTCGATGGACCGGCGGCAATGTGTCAGGGCTAGGTCGCCAGACCGACCTAGACAAACAACTGTCGGTCGAGATGAGGGTCAGGGTCATTGTGGAAAAACTATTGTTTGTGCATGCACTTGAGATTTGGGACCATTAAGACGCCCAAGAGGGGTAATGATGCATCCTAAGGGCTACTGGATGACATGGTGGAGATAAGGTCAGTTTGTTGTGCCATCAGTCAGGGAAGCTCGACGTAGATTCACGCGCATGAGACCTAGGGCATCGGGATGAGGTCTCCGTCCTCATACGAAGATGAAGTACTTTTGGGTCTGAGGTTGAACATTTGGGATGCTCACTCAGACTCCGGGTAGAACTCAGGGACTTCTATGAGAGTGGATAGTAAAGAGGCTCTGATCCACAAGTGGGTATAGTCGACGTAACTGCATCTCGAAAATGTGTGTACCCTTCATGATGAAGGATGTGTGTTGTTTGTGAAACAAACCTAATATGGAAATGGGAAAGAGGTTTTGAGAAACTTGGAAAGGATTTGAGAATCCTTGGGAAAGAATTGGTAAATCTTGGAAAAATGTTTTGGAAAAGAGATTAAAAATTGAGGAAATTTTCTTTTTAAAAGAAAAGGTCGCCCTTTGCAGGGTAAAGGTTTTGAAAACTAGAAATTGAGGAATGAACATCCTTAAAGAAAATAAGGAGTTTGGCACACTTCGATTAAAGCTGTTTTGCTTATGAAAATTCACTCCCAACACCCATTCATTGAGTTGTAGAACTCACCCCCTCCTTTTTTCCCCTTTCAGGTAACCAAGGAAAAACCAAACTTAAAGACCCGGTTGTATGGGAATTATAAAGACATGTATGTTTGTTTAAAAGATTATTAGGTTCGTATAATGTTATTATAGGAAAGACAGGAAAAAGGACGCCTTACTACTCGCAGTTTAGAATAGGGCAAAACCCTTCATGAACCAAAGGAAGTGGCGGGTTGCTTACCAGGATCCGACCAAACTGGGTCGGGGCATGACATATGAAATCAGAACCTATGGGTGAATCAGAATAGAGGAACAAAGTAATTTAGACAATCCCAAAGTAAGGACAAAGGGAATACGCTCTAGGGAAAAGAGTGGAAGGATGCGGTTGAAATCGCAAGGCAAACTAGGATTCAGGCCCCAGGGAGAAATAACAGAAGGCGGGAGTCATACTGCCAGGGACATGTAGGTCCCATGGCCCAACAAAAAGGAGACTTGAGTGCGAAAGAATGGACTAGAGGACTGGAAAGGGAGATAACACCAAAAATCCCATGAAAAGCTAGTGCAAAAGCTCAAAGGGATGACAAGCTAAGGAGTTTCAATGACCAAGGGAGAAAACAAACCCAAGTGCGACTGGACATGTCAGAACCCCAATTCTGGACAACACCCTCTAGAAGGAAAGTCTGACCTCAAACAATAGGAAGTATTGGACCTCATGAACTTCACGGACACCAGGGGAAAGACAAGTCAAACTAATAGAACCCAAGGAAGTAAGGGGGTTGAGACAAAAAGAGGTAGTTGAAATGGTAGGGTATCAACTCGTACCCAAATTGAACCAAATAAGCATCTACTTCCAACAGAAAGGACAAACAACAGAATTTTGAGGACGAAACTCCAAAAAGGAGGGGAGAGTTGTGGGACATGTCTCCTTGGACCAAAGAAACCGGAAGGAAAACCGAGAATATTTGGAAAATCGGGCCAAATTAGTCAACAGAAAATAGTAAAGGAGGGTTATTGTGGGGAATTGGAATATCCCAAATGACCAAAAATTCACAAAAATTGTAAGGAAGAACCAAGTAGTGAATTGGATGAGGGAATCGAACCGGTTCGGGGTGAACCAGACCCGAACTAGACTAAACCGAGATGAACCATTGTGAACCAGTTCAATGATTCATTTTTCTAAGTGGCTTAAAAATATCAATTTGGGAAATTGAGCCTACCATTAGCTAGAAAATGAATTAAGATAAATTTTTAAATTTTTAAATTTTAGAAAATCGGTTGAATCGAGTCTGAACTTGCCGATTTTCAAATTAGGGTCACTGAACTCGGTCGGACCGGACCGATCAACAGTCCAACTAGTCAACAAACCAGACCAATCAATGGTCCAGCCGATCAATAGACTCGACTGGTCAACGGTCAATGGTGCCCAATTAGCAACCACGCAGACATGGGCAGCTAATGGATGGTTGCCACGTGTCTGGTCAATGTCAGTTGACGACCCATCAGCATGCCATGCAGACACGAATAGCCAATGGAAGGCTAACATGTGTCCAGTCAACGGCTAACGCGGCGATCGAGTTGGATCACCACGTTAGAAAAACTAGCCAATCACAGTGCACCACATGACACACCCACCACGTCATCATCTTTAACCTCAGTTCGTTGACCAAATGGAGAGAGAGTCCGGGAAAGAGGGAGTCTTTGGCGACTCAAAAATTCCTCCGGTCAAGTCGCTGGTGAGTGGGGCAGGGGCCGAGTATCACGCCGGCTGGTAGCCTGAACTATTGTCAAGCTCCCTATATAAATAGCACCCTACCACTGATCCTCCTCACCTCTCAGGTGCTCTCTAAAGGCCAATAACTCACTTTGTGATGAAACTCCAATTAAGGCTTCAATGACGAGCAAAATTGTAACCAAAGAAGTTCCAAAGGGTGGCATCAGAACCAGGGAAGAGTCCCTTAGCTCGAGAAGCCCTCAAAGTGACTGGAGGATTGTTAGAGAAGTGATGGGGTGATATCATGGTGAAGTTGCTCCGGAGCCTAGAACAGCGAGCTTCCGACCAACATAACCCCGACTCTCTCAGACCTTCTGCTGCTAGAACTGACCATCTCTGACCGCCTCAGACCCTCCCTAGCCCATCATAGACACCTAGGAAAATCAATTTCACCTCTCCTTGTCAAATTTTCTGAGTTTCAGAACTTCACATCCCCAAAACTTCCCTCTTCAAATTCTCGCAATGTGGTAGCAAATTGCAGCGAGAACCAATCCTAGTCAGACCCCCTCGATGAGCAGTAGCTACTCCTACCTCAAGCTTCGGCAACCGTCCCTCCATTGGTAAGTCAAGCAAGCTTTCTCTCTCTACCGTAAATTCGGAACTCAAAACTCAACCAAATTCAGAAATTCGAAGTGTAGGACAATTGGAGGAGCTAGAGGAGGCAGATAATATAAAAAATGAAGAAATCAAGGGCTTACAGGGCATCAACTGGATGAGGTAAGATTCAGATGTTCAAATGTTCAAATTGGGGAAGAATGAGGGGGCAATTAGGGGATTTTTCAACAAATATGAGGGCCTTTTGTGAAATTCACTCCCATTTGAGGGACAATTGGGCAAATTGGGAAAACTCAGAAAATTGGAGGGCCAAATTGCAATTTTTTGGAAAATTTAGGACTATATGGCAATTTTTTGGAAATTTGAGGGTCAATGGGCGATTTTGACAAAAATTGAGGACCTAAGAAGGATAATTGGAAATCTTAGGGGCGTAATTGAAACTAAGGGGCAAATAGGAACCTAAATTTGAAAGTACAAACTTTAGGGACCTAAATGCAATTAAGGCATAGTGTAAACCATGCCCTTTGGAGTTAAAGAAAACGGGGAAAAGAATCGGTCAACCCGAATGAGAAAACTGAACCGATTCACGAATCCCAACCGATAGAGAAAGGGAAAATCAGGAAATTTATAAATTTAAAGTGACCAAAAGAGTCATAAAAGTCATGGAAAAGGACTTTGGGATGAATTGGAAGTGAAAACCAAACTGGTTCAGGTGAACCAGATTGAACACGTTTGAACCACTATTGAACCGGTTTCTAAATTAATTTTTCTAGGTGGCTTAGAAAATTAAAATTTGAGAATTTAGGCCCCTATTTGATAGAGAATGAATTTAGATGAATTTACAAATTTTTAATTTTGAAAAACTCGATCGAATCGTGCCTTAATTGTCCGGTTTAAGCAATGAACCCGGTTTGGTCTGGTACAAAATAATGTAGTCTTCTTCCTTCATATGACAGCACTGTTCACTCGCTAGAAAATCGAGCAGTGCTGATGAAGACAAAAAGTCTCCCGTCAGGGAGTTTCAGGCAATGAATGACCACCATTAAGGCACCAATCGGACAGCCAAGAAGTATCCGAGCTTCCTATATAAAGAGCCCCTCCTCATTCATCCTCCTCACACCTGAAAACTCCACTATCTCCCTACTACTTCATTTTCTGGTGAAGCTCGAACCAAAGCTCTGACTTGGGCCTTTTTCTGAGCCAAAGAAGGTGAGGTTAGGTTCATTAGATTCGGGGAGAAGTCAGCTACCCAACTATAGTCTCCATTTGCTCTAAGGGTTGCTAGAGAAATGGCAACCTAATAGAATAGTGAAGCAGCTCCGATGGACCGAAGCTGCCCTATTTTGGCTGAGCTGAAAATGACCAATTCAAGCCCTTATCAAGCCAAACGAAGCCCTCCCAACACTTCCACAACCCTCATACAACTGAATTAGAGCGGAAAGGTAAGCCAATTTGACTCCCTTTATAAATTCCGATCAGTGCTAGAGAGAGAACCGACATATCTTTATTGACCAAATTCTCTCTCAATTAAACATGAATTGAGGTGATTCTTTATCCTAGGAGGAACCTCAGGACAAGAGCTGTCTGCCTAGATTTGAAGCTCGGACCACTACGCCCCCGACGATAAGCTCTCTCTCTACGTTCAGTTTTTCGGCAAAGCTCCGTTTGAGCTCGTTCTAGCATCAAATCGTGTGATTAATTGAATTGTGTGGAAGTGTGGGAACTCAAATCTGCCTTCAATTTCAAAAATTAACTTCAATTGATTTGTCCATTTGATGAAATCAGATCCGATCAAGTTGGAAGGTTGAAATTAAGGGAAATTTTAGGGGAAATTGGGGATTTTGAAAATTCGAGTGACTAAAGTGCAATTTTCTAAAATTGAGGGTCAAATAGGCATGGAAAAGATGTTGTAGGACCAATTGACCAATTATTAGAATTTATGGGGTAGAATTTACCATTTTTGTAAAGTTGGGGCAAAATGGTAATTTTGGAAAATTTGACGACCCAATTGGGAATTTGGAAAACCTGAACCCCTTTTGTGATTTTGAATAAATTGAGGTCCCAAGGTGAATTTTAGAAGTTTCGGGACTCAATTTAGGGGGAAAATTGGTATTATGGACCTAAGGTTAAAGAAAAAGAACTTTAGGAAGCTAATTGCAATTAATTGAAAGTTTGAGTATTTCATCCATTTATGATGAATGAAGGCTATTAGGCCAAGGGATAATGAACAAGTATGTTCATATCATGTAGGAACATGAAGTACCAGGAATGACAACAAGGACAAGCTCGCGTGAAGACAAAGGACCAGTTAAGAGGACATCACTACATTATCAGGTGAGTGGGATTTTTATATCATACCCAGTTGAGATGATAAGCACCTCGGAAATGAAAACTCACTACTAAGTGGAATTTTAAACATCACACCTGAAGGGAGTGATGTGGAAATTATGCGGAAAAACTACTTACCGGTTGTAAGTAGATCATACTCGGTGGGTATGATGAAACTTCCTGTAAGGAAGTAGAAAACTCGTTCATCAATTATGAGCAGAGATGTCCTCACACCCGTTGGTGTAATGGACGGCTGAAAGATTATTTTGTCGGAAGTGCTCTCCTCTGACTGTGTGCCACTAAATAAATATTTTGGGAGACCTTCTTGACGGGAGCTCGAAGAGCTGAGATAGGCTGGAGGCCTCGGTTTTAGAACTTGGGGGCTAAAATGCTCGATTTTGAAAATCTCGTATAATTGGCCCAAGGCTAGTTGGCAGGAGCAAGAGTATGTAAACAAACATGATTTTAAGCCATGAAAATTTTAAATGAATAATGTGTTTGGCCATGGTACCAAGTTAGGACCGATACTCGATAGACTATTGGTAGTGTGATAAGACAGGTCGACAGACTAATCGAGACAAATAGCTGTAGGTTGAGTTGAGAAGCGGGATTGTTAGACTTGTTGCACCAAAGATTAACTAGCTTCTAAGGAAAACTATTTGTTTTGTGCATTCACTGAGGTATAGGACATTCAAGATGCCCAAGAGGGGTAGTGATGAGACTTAGGGGGCTACTAGATGACATGTTCGAGATAAGGGCAAATTGTCGTACCAGCAGTCAGGGAAGCTCGATGTAGCTTCATGCGCATGAGATCGGGGGGGAGGGGTCGGGATGAGGTATCTATTCTCATACGGACATGGAGTTTTTCTTTATGGGATTGAGGGTCGGATATTGCGTACATCAACTCATTCTCATGGTAGAAGTGGATAGGCTTCTATCTATGTGGCCGATAAAGTTGCTCTGACACCACAAGTGGGTGCAGTGGACATGCTGCCCTGCGAATGTGTGTTCCCTTCATGATGAAGGGCGTGTGTTGGTTGATAAACACACCATTGGTGGTTAATGATGAGATATGGCTATGAAAACTGAGATTTTTAGGATGAAATGTTTTAAAGAAAATAGGGAGTCTGACACACTCTAATTTAAACTATTTTCTGAAAGTCAAAATTTTAAAATACCCATTCACTAAGTTGTCGAACTCACTACCTCCCTTATATCCCTTTTTAGGTAACCAAGGGAAAGCCTACCTAAAGACCTCTAGCTAACCACACCTATAAGATAGGTATGTTATGTTTAAATTTCTTATAGTTTTGATTAATGTTATTCTAGGAATGGTACAGGTTTAAAGAACAACTTACTCCTCTTGGTTTAAAAGAAGGGGAAAACCCTTAATAAACCCGGAGAGTGGCGGGTTGATCACAAGGATTTGACCAAACTGGGTCGGGGCGTGACAACTTGAGTGGTATTAGAGCTTTTTTCCTCAAATACATTATCAAGCCTATATAACATAGTAACTAAGAGAAACTTTTTAAATTTACAGATGGCTCCCAGGAGAGGAACCAAGAAAACTAGTATTGCGTTACCAACACCACCCAACACTCTATCCCAGTAGGGAGATCACCATAAAATACCTGAGAAGTCCCAAAGAACCAAGAGACATTAGTGGGAAGTATCCACAAGGATGGTGCCAGGATTTGTTGAGGTCATAATACTAAGTACGAAGGAAGCCAAGCCTAAGGCCAGGAATGTCATCAAGGGCTTATAACCTTACTAAGGAGGATGCTTGTCAAGCACCCAGTAGCTCTCCATCTATTTCGTAAACACTTTCTATAATGGGGCTAAGACCCCGACCTATTGTACTACCTCTCCAATAATACAGAGCTCCAAGTTCCTAAAACCATATCTCTCAAAATGATGTGACCTTGTGCCTCAATTGTAGGAAGATTTCCTAAGGAAAGTAACCAAACAAACCCGCATTTCCTTAGACACTATGGAGACCAAGAAGATTCCCATCCCAAATAAAGGCATGAATTAAGGGAACTGTTGGGTAAAAAAGGCACAATAAGAAAAATTGTCAAAGTAATTAAGGAGTCTAGGAGAATTGTAAACCCTGCTCTTTGGAGTTAAGGAAAACCGAGAAAAAACCGGTCAGACTAAGTGAGAAAACCGAAAAGGTTCACAAAACTGATTTTTGGGGAACGGGCAAATTGGAGAATTTTCAACACCCAAGTGACCCAAAAAGGTTAATCAACCTTGGAAAATAACTTTAGGACAAATTGGGAGAGAAAAACCAGACTGGTTCGGGTGAACTGAACCCAAACCGGATTGAACCAGTTTATCAACCAAGCTGGTTTATGAACCAGAACCGATAGAGAGAGGGCAAACCGGGAAATAAATGGACCCCAAGTGACCTAAAGAGTCACAAAAACGATAAAAAAGGACTTTAGGATGAATGGGGGGTGAAAACCAAACTGGTTTGAACCACTATTGAACCGGTTTAGGTGAACCAGATTGAACCAGTTTTGACCGGTTTGAACCACAATTGAACCGGATGATAAATTCATTTTTCTAGGTGGCTTAAAAAATTCAAATTTGAGATTTGAGGCCATCATTGGATAGAAGTGGACGTGCTTCTATTTAGGTGGCCAGTAAAGTCGCTCCCACGCCACAAGTGAGTTCAGTGGATGGGCTGGCCTGCAATTGTGTGTTTGACCTTCATGAATAAGGATTTGTATTGGGTGATGATACACCGTGGTAATAAGAAATTTTTTTAAAAACTGAGATTTGAAGATGATAAAGTTAAAAGAATTAAGGAGTTTGGCACACTTCAACTTGAAAAGCATTTTTTTATATAGAAACTCCATTTTTAAAATACCCATTCACTGAGTTGTAGAAACTCACCCATCATTTCTATCTCTTTCAGGAAAATGACTAGGAATAACAACGAGCCTTACCCTTTGTTAGGTATGCTTAATTTCTCTTAAGCTTACATTTTATTTAATATATGTCTTTCCAGAGGCAGGGTCGAAGGTATGCTTGGCTCCTCTTGAGTTAAAGAAGGGGGAAACTCGTCTTGAACCGGGAGAGCGGCAAGTTGTTCACGAGGATTCGACCAAACCGGGTCAGGGCATGACAAGAACTCTTGGAGTAACTGAGTAGGAAAATGACCTACTACAAGTGTAAGGAAATGGGACATGAAATGAAGGATTGTCCCACACCACAAGGATTTAGGACAATATTTTCCAAGAATAACGCCCCCATAGCTATAGGAAACCCAAAAGGATACTATCCATAGAAATGAAACTCCTACTCGGAATTTCAACTACATCCAGGAGGAAGCTCTTCAAGATCCTAGCATACTGGCAGGAAGGAAAAAATACTGAAGGTAGAACCTCAATAAACCACAAACAAGAACAAAGTATAGCTGAAGAAAATTTTTCCTTAAGAAGAAATTTCCAGCCATTTAGGAGCAAAGAAGGGAGCACCTCCACGAGAGAAGACCAGTCGAGCATTTGATGACAAATGAAATGTCTCAAGATGGCAAATACGACTCACTTTGGAAACGGCAAAGTACGTCTAGCTCCTCTTGAGTTAAAGAAGGGGAAAATTCTCTTGAACCGGGAGAGCGGCGGGTTTTTCATGGGGATCCGACCAAACTAGGTCAGGGCGTGACAACTAGAGTGGTATCAGAGCCTAGTTCGCTTGAAACATTATCAATATTATGCCCTGACATTAACCCAATTCTAAACTATCATGTAGGAAGGAGAGTCCCTAGGAAATTTGTAGTAAAATCTAGTCCTCTAACTATAACCCTAAAAAAGACATCCAACCCAAGGGAAAGAACTAGTCAGACTAAGTGAGAAAATCGAAATAGTTCACAAAACCTATTTTTGGGGAACGGGGAATGGGCAAATTGGAGAATTTTCAACTCCCAAGTGACCCAAAAAGGTTAATAAAGCTTGGAAAAAAACTTTAGGATAAATTGGGAGAGAAAAACTAGACCGATTCGAGTGAAACGGACTCAAACTGGATTGAACCAGTTTATAAATCAAGCCGGTTTATGAACCAAAACCGATAGAGAGAGGGAAAATTAGGAAATATATGAACTCCAAGTGACCTAAAGAGTCACATAAGCCAAGAAAAGGGACTTTAGAATGAATGGGGGATGAAAACCAAACCGGTTCAGGTGAACTGAATCCGAACCGGATGATAAATTTATTTTTCTAGGTGTCTTAAAAAATTCAAATTTGAGATTTGAGGCCATCATTGGATAGAAAATAAATTTAGATGAATTTACAAATTTTTAGATTTGAAAATTTTGATCGAATTGGTGGTGAACCGGCACGTTTAAGCTTTGAACCCGATTCGGATCGGTCCGGTCCAGTTAGGAATAGTGTCGTCTTCTTCCTTCAGATGACAACACTGTTCACTTGCCGGAAAATTGAAGCAGTGCCAGTGAAGAAAAAACATTTATGTTCAGTACGTTTTAGGCCATCAATGACTATAATAAAGGTGCCAAACGAACGGCCGATGAGTCCTCGAGCTCCCTATATAAAGAAACCCTCTCCATTCATCCTCTCCACACATGAAAACCTAACTATCTCTCAGCTGCTTAGTTTTCTGGTGAATCTTGAACTAGAACTCCGATATAGGGTCTTTTCTAAGCCAAAGGAGGAATGGTCGGGATCCTTAGAACTAGGGAGAGGTCAACTACACGGTTGTAGTATCCATTCATTCCAAGGGTTGCCAGAGAAGCGCCGATGTGATCGAACAGTGAAGAAACTCCGACGGACCAAAGCTACCCTATTTCGGCCAAGCTAAAATCAGCCAATTCGAGCCCTCATCAGGCCAAACCAAGCTCTCCCATCACCTCCTTAGCCCTCCTAAGGCCAAATTAGAACTAAAAGGTAAGCCAATTCGGCTCACCACTGCAATTTCAAACATGTGCTAGAGAGAGAATCAACAGAATTTTGATAATAGAATTCTCACCCAATTCGGCATCAATTGATGCAATTCTTAATCCTAGGAGGAACCTTAGAAGTAGAGCTATCTGCCCATATTGGAAATTCAGACTATCAGGCCTCCGACGGTGAGCAATTGAAGCTTTCTCTCTCTACATTATGTTTTATGACGAAGCTCGATTTGAGCTCGTTCTAGCATCAAAACTTATGATTCAAAGTGCAATTGAATCGTATAAAGATGTAGAAACTCAATTTTAACTTCAATTTCAACAATTAGAAGTGTTTGATTAGTCAATTTGATGAAATCAAATTCAACTATGTTAGGAAGTTGAAATATATGGACCCCAAGTGACCTAAAGAGTCACATAAGCCATGAAAAAGGACTTTAGGATGAATGGGGGATGAAAACCAAATCGGTTCAGTTGAACCGGTTTGGACCGGTTTCAACCACTATTGAACTGGATGATGAATTCATTTTTCTAGGTGGCTTAAAAAATTCAAATTTGAGATTTGAGGCCATCATTGGATAGAAGTGAACGTGTTTCTATCTAGGTGGCCGGTAAAGTCACTCCCACGCCACAAGTGGGTTTAGTTGACGGGCTGGCCTGCGATTGTGTGTTTGACCTTCATGAATAAGGATTTGTGTTAGGTGATGATACACCGTGGTAATAAGAAATTTTTTTAAAAACCGAGATTTGAAGATGAGAAATTTAAAGTAATTAAGGTGTCTGGCACACTCCAACTTGAAAAGCATTTTTTTTATATAGAAACTCCATTTTTAAAATACCCATTCACTAAGTTGTACACCCCTCATTTCTATCTCTTTCAAGAAAATAACTAGAAATAACAACGAGCCTTACCCTTTGTCAGGTATGCTTAATTTCTCTTAAGCTTACATTTTATTTGATATATGTCTTTCCAGAGAATAGGGTCGAAAGTACGCTTGACTCCTCTTGAGTTAAAGAAGGGGGAAACTCCTCTTGAATCGGGAGAGCAGCAGGATGTTCACGGGGATTCGACCAAACCGGGTCGGGGCGTGACAAGAACTCTTGGAGTAACTGAGTAGGGAAATGACCTACTACAAGTGTAAGGAAATGGGACATGAAGTGAAGGATTGTCCCACACCACAAGAATTTAGGACAATATTTTCTAAGAATAATGCCCCCACAGCTATAGGAAACCCAAAAGGATACTATCCCTAAAAATGCAACTCCTGCATGGAATTTCAACTACATCCAAGAGGAAGCTCTTCAAGATCCTAGCATAGTGGCAGGAAGGAAAAAGTACTGAAGGTAGAACCTCGATAAACCGCAAATAGGAACAAAGTATAGCTGAAGAAAATTTTTCCTTAAAAAGAAATTTCTAGCCATTTAGGAGCAAATAAGGGAGCGCCTCCATGAGAGAAGACTAGTCGAGCATTTGACAACAAATGAAATGTCTCGAGATGGCAAATATGACTCACTTTGGAAAAAGTAGTGAAGCCAAATAGAAGTTTCGGACAAACATAGCAGAAGGAAGCAAGTCATTACAATCAGATAGTCAAGGAGAATAAATGACGCCCTAAGGAAGACCGAGAAGTAGAAAGGACTACACCCTAAAAAGGGTAGTATGATGGATATTAAGGACAAGAAGACTCGAGAAACAACTGCCCTAAGATAATTAGACCAAAGGAATGGTAGAGATGAGGCAGTTAACAAACTAATACTCATAAAAGCCATAATTTAAGCTCCAACAAAGAAGGGAGAGGTGGAAAGGCCAAATATTTGGAAAAAGAAGGATGAAGGAAATCCTTAAAAAGACCAATGGCCAAATTAACGATCAAACTCAAGCTAATAGAAGAGTAGGTAAGCCTCTCACAAGATCAAGAGATCTTGAAATAAGGAGGATTTGAGCTTTCCCTAAAAGAAATAGACATGTACCGGGGTACAAGTGAGGATGAAGATAGAGTACAAAAGATGTGTCCACAAGATTTCAAGAGTAAAGGTAAACAAGAGAAGACGACATCAAAGAATGTCATTTAAAGGTAGATATTCCCTAGAGCAAATGAAAAAGGAATTTCGGGAGAATGGGAAAGAGTCCTACCAAGGAAAGGAAACCTTGTAACGGCATATGTAACCCAACTAGGAGGTAACAGAACCAAGTGAAGAGGGATAAGGAGATGAAATTGCAAATGAAGTGCATGTTGAGGTGGAAGAACCAAGGAAAGCATATTAGGAAGACCCAAGGAGTAAGTTAAACCAAAGGAATGGGTAAGTAGGAAGATAGCATCAAAAGATGTCGTACAAATAAAATAGGGGTGGACTATCCAAAATAAGGAAAAATAGGAAAGAACATCTGAGAAACTTTGGAGAAGTAAGCCCTCCAAATAAGAAGTGGTTGAAGGGGGGAAAAACAACCACTAATATCAAGAGAGATCTTGGTCCACACTCGCACAAAGAGTAGACGGGTAGGCATAGGGCAGAGTATGCGAAATAAGAATAATAATCGAAAGTTCCTCATATAAGTAATAAGGGATGAAATGGAATTTTAAGATGAGGAAGGATTCAAAGCGGGAAAATGCCCCAATATAGAAGGAGATATAAGGAAATGACGGAAGAAACCTTCAAGGAATGGTAAGAAGGTTGAGCAGTAGCTCCTAAGATAAAAGTTTCTACTTTGAGGGACATAGTAGAGAATGAAACTGTAAGAAGGGAACTCTCCAAACAAAATAATAGACACATAGACCGAAAGGGATCAAATGGGAATAATGAATCATGAAATGATTATGAGTAAGTAAAAGTGGATTAAGGAAAAGAAAAGTCCTTGAATAAAGAAGGCCAAGGACTTAAGCAGGAAAGAATCCCAGCTTGTTAGTAAACCATTGGGAAACCAAATAATTAGAACTGGAAAGACACAAAAAGGAAGTTGGGAAAGGACGAGTGGGTAAAGAAAACTGACACAGTTATGTAAGTTGATTGGATAATGGTAAAGGTAGTCGAAGAATACTACCAAACAAAAAGCGGGATGAAGTTATACAAACCCTGAAAGGTTGGAAAGTTAAGAACGACCCTCAAGGAAGTGTTCTAAAAATCTAATGGATAGAGACAAGTTCTAGAAAATGTCATGTTGTGTGGGACATATAAGCCTAATAGTCCTGGTGAAAATATGACTCAAATTAAGGAAGAGTTAGTTAGTAAGTATGACAAGGTCAAATAAAAAAAAGTTGGATCGAAGTTATAATAAACAACGGATGGAGGAAAGGCTAGAAATAGGACAAAAATGTGATAACAAAGAAACCCATGAAAACAAGTACGTAACGCTCGAAAGAACATCGAGCTAAGGGTTTCAACGGCCAAGAGAATAACTAGACACGAGAATGGTTGGGTATCTTGGAACTCTCAATCCTGAATTTTAGTAAAGAAGCTCAAGAGGAAGGATTATTCTTTAAGGACGAAGGGACACAATATTAAGGATATAGCCTTAAATGCTTGAGTAAAGTATGCCTAGTCTAAGTGAGCTCCATGGAATGGATAAAGAGAAGGAAAAGAAAGTAGTAAGGGTGTGTTATACCGGGACTATACAGAAATAACCGAGAAGGTGGTATGTTAATAAACAACAAGATTAAATCAAGGGAAGTCCTTTCCAGTATGATGGATGTTGGATAAGTTTTGGGGACAAAACTCCTAAAAGGAGGGGAGAGTTGTAAACTCCGCCCTTTTAGAGTTAAGGAAAATTGGGAAAAGACCGGTCAACCCGAGTGAGAAAATCGAACCAGTCCATGAACCCCAACCGATATAGAAAGGGCAAATCAGGAACTTTACAAATCCCAAGTTACAAAAGAGTCATAAAAAGTCATGGAAAAGGACTTTTGGGATTAATTGTAAGTGAAAACTAGACTGGTTAAGGTGAACCAGACCTGAAACGAATTGAACTGGTTTGAACCACTATTGAACCAATTTCTAAATTCATTTTTCTAGGTGGCTTAAAAACATAAAATATGATAATTTAGGCCACCATTTGATAGAGAATTAATTTAGATAAAATTAAAAATTTTTAATTTTGAAAAACTCGGTTGAATAGGGCCTGAACCGACCGGTTTAGGCATTGAACTCAGTTCGGACCGGTCCTGTAAACCCCGTACTTTTGAGTTAAGGAAAATTGGGAAAAGAACCGGTCAAACTGACTAAGAAAACCGAGATGGTTTATAAACCCGATCATTTGGGAACAAGCAATTTGGAAATTTACAACTTTCGAGTGATCCAAAGGGTTTATTAAACCTTGGAAAAGAAACTTAACACAAATTAGAACAGAAAAACCAAATTGGTTAAGGTGAAAAAGAATTCATGAGAACTCTAAAGTTAAGCGTGCTTTCTTGAGAATAGTGTGAGGATGGGTGACCTTAGAAATTTCGGCCAAAACTTTTTATGCGATAATATTAATAATAAATCTCTCCCATTTAATACATGATTTTTACACCTATATAAAGAGGTCATCCCTATTCATTCTCCTCACACCTGAACACCTCTCTCTCTCTCTCTCTCTCTCTCTCTCTCTCTCTCTCTCTCTCTCTATTGCTCTATTTCCTGGTGAAGCTCGAACCAGAGCTTTGACTTGAACAAAGTTCGGGCTCTTTAGAACTGGGGAGAAGACAGCTATCTAATAGCAAACTACAGTTAATCCGAGAATCGTTGGAGAAGTGCCGACATGATGGAATAGTGAAGCAACTCCGGCGAACTGAAGCTGCCCTATTTAGGACAAGCTGAAATTGGCCATTTCAAGCCCTCCTCAAGCCAAACCAAGCCCTCCCAACACTTCCTCAGCCTTTTCACGATAATATTAATAATAAATCTCTCCCATTTAATACATGATTTTTACACCTATATAAAGAGGTCATCCCTATTCATTCTCCTCACACCTGAACACCTCTCTCTCTCTCTCTCTCTATTGCTCCATTTCCCGGTGAAGCTCGAACCAAAGCTTTAACTTGAACAAAGTTTGGGCTCTTTAGAACTGGGGAGAAGACAGCTATCTAATAGAAAACTCCAGTCAATACGAGAATCGTTGGAGAAGTACCGACATGATGGAATAGTGAAGCAACTCCGGCGAACTGAAGCTGCCCTATTTAGGACAAGCTGAAATTGGCCATTTCAAGCCCTCCTCAAGCCAAACCAAGCCCTCCCAACACTTCCTCAGCCTTTTCACGGCCGAATTAGGACCAAAAGGTAAGCCAATTCGGCTCCTCTTTACAATTTTTGATTGGTGCTAGAGAGAGAGTCAACCAAATTTCAATGACGAAATTCTAATCCAATTCCGCATCAATTGATGCGATTCTTGATTATAGCATAAACCTTAGGACGAGAGCTATCTGCCCAGATCGAAAGCTCGGACCGCCATGCCTTCACCGGTGAGAAATCGAAGCTTTCTCTCTCTATAGTTTATTTTCTAGCGAAGCTCCATTTGAGCTCGTTCGTTAAAACTTGCAATTCACATTTCTAAACAATCGTATAAACATGTAAAATCTCAATTTCAACATCAATTTCAACAATTGGAAACGTTTGATGGGTCAATTTGATAAAATCAAATTCGGCTGTGTTAACAAGTTAAAATTGGGGAAAATTTGGGGATTTTTTAAATTTAAAGGACTAAAATGAAATTTTATGAAATTGAGGGTCAATTGGGCATGAAAATAATGTTGGAGGACCAATTGAGGAATTTTGAAATTCTTGGGGAAAATTTTACCATTTTTGTAAAGGAAGGGCAAAATGGTAATTTTGGAAAAGTTGGCGGACCAAATTGGAAATTTGGGAAATTAAACCCCTTTTTGTGAAATGGAATAAATTGAGGTCCTATGATAAATTTTAGAAGTTTCGGGACTCAATTTGAGGAAAAACCGGCATTTGGGACTTAAAGTTAAAGAGAAATAACTTTAGGGACCTAATTGCAAATAAATGAAAATTTGACTTTCTCATTCATTTGGAATGAATGAAGGCGATTAGGCCGAATGATAATGAACCAAGATGTTCATATCGTATAGGAACACGAAGTACTGGGAACGCCAGCAAGGACAAGCTCGCGTGAATACCAAGAACCAATCTAGTAGAATTCACGACATTAACGGGTGAGTGGGTTTAGTAACATCATACCTGGTTTGGATGATGAGCACAACTTAAAATTAAAAACCACTTACCGGTTGTGAGTGAAAATTTTATATCATACCCGATTGGGAATGATAAGTACCTCAGTATGAAAACCCACTATTAAGTGGTATTTTAAACATCACTACTTAGAGGAAGTGATGTGAAAATCATGTGGAAAAACTACTTACCAATTGTAAGTAGATCATACCCGTTTGGTATGATGAGACTTACTCGAAGGAAGTTGAAAACCCATTCATCAGTTATGAACGGAGGTGTCCTTATACCGGGTCATATAATGGATAGAGAAAGCATATGTTTTGTCGGAAGTGCTCTCCCCTGACTGTGTGCCAATGCTTAAACAATTTGGGAGACCTTCTCGACAGGAGCTCGAATAGCTCTGATAGGCTGGGGGCCTAGGTTTTGGAACTTGGGGGCTAAATGCCCGATTTTGAAAATCTCGTACAGTGGGCCCAAGGCCAGTTGGCACGAGCAGCAGCTCGTAAATGAACATGATATATGTGCCATAAAACTTAATAAGTGAATTGTTTGACCATGGTACCAAGATAGGACTGACATGCTCAATCAACTAACAGTAGGGCGACATGACAGGTCGACGGACTAGTCAAGACAAACAACTGCGGGTTGTGTTGAGAGTCGAGGCCATTGGACCAATGGCACCATAGATTACATGGAAATATAAGAAAACATTGTTTGTGCATGCACTGTGAGTACGAGATCATCAATACACCCATGAGGGGTAGTGATGCATCCTAAGGGCACTAGACAACCTGGTGGCTATAAGGACAGTTCATTGTTCCGGGTGTATGTGAGAAATTTGGAGTAGCACCAAGCGCATGAGACCGGGGTGGGTACACGATGAGGTCTCTGTCCTCATACGGACATGAACAAGTGATTTTGGGATTGTGGGTCGGATGTCGCGTACATCCACTCATTCCCAGGGTAGAAGTGGTCGTACTTCTATCCGGGTGGCAGGAAAAGTCGCTCCGAAGCCACTAGGGGGTTCAGTAGTGATACTGACTTGCGAATGTGTGTAACCTTCATGATAAAGGATGTGTGTTGGGTGATCACATACCAGTAATTAAGAAATAATGGAAAAACCTGAATTTTTTTTAATGAAGGGATTTTTGAAAAAAAAGGAGTCTGGCACACTCCATATAAATGTTTTTCTTGAAATTCAAAAGATTTGAATCCCATTCACTGAGTAGTTGTACTCACCCCATCCCTTATACCCCTTTCAGGAAGTCCCGGAAAGCTAAACCTTAAAAGACTTGTGCAATTAAACGCCTGCAAGACAGGTACAATTAATTTAAATTACTATGTAGTTTTGATTTATGATATTCCTGGAAAAGGGTGCAGGTCTAAAGAAGCCTTACTCTTTACGGTTTATAATATAAGGAAAAACCCTTTAGTAAATCGGGAGAGTGGTGGGTTGATCATGGGGATCCAACTAAACCGGGTTGGGGTGTGACAGGTCCGATCCAGTTCGGAATAGTGTTGCCTTCTTCCTTTAGATGACAGCACTGTTCACTTGCCGAAAAATCGAGCAGTGCCGGCGAAGACGAAAAGTCTCCGGCCAGGGAGTTTTAGGCAATGAATGACCGCCATTAAGGTGCCAATTGGACGACCAAGAAGTCCTCGAGCTTCCTATATAAAGAGCCCCTCCTCATTCATCCTCCTCACACCTAAAAACTCCACTCTCTCCCTACTGCTCCATTTTCGGGTGAAGCTTGAACTAGAGCTCTAACTTAGGCCTTTTACTGAGCCAAAGAAGGTGAGATCAGGTTCATTAGATTCGAGGAGAACTCAGCTACCCAATGGTAGTCTACAATTGCTCTGATGGTCGCTGGAGAAATGCCGACCTGATAGAATAGAGAAGCAACTTTGGCAGACCAAAGCTGCCCTATTTTGGTTGAGCTGAAAATGGCCAATTCAATCCCTTCTTAGGCCAAACCAAGCCCTCCCAACACTTCCACAACCCTCATACCACTAAATTAGAGTGGAAAGGTAAGCCAATTTGGCTCCCCTCTATAAATTTCGATCGATGCTAAAGAGAACCGGCAGATCTTTACTAACTGAATTCTCTCTCAATTAAACATGAATTGAGATGATTCTTTATCCTAGGAGGAACCTCGGGACAAGAGCTATCTACCCAAATTGGAAGTTCGGACCATTATGCCCCCGATGGCAAGCTTTCTCTCTTTTCGTTCAATTTTTCTGCGAAGCTTTGTTTGTTCTTGTTCTAGCGTCAAATCGTGCAATTCAAAGTGTAATTGAATCGTGTGGAAGTGTAAGAACTCAACTCCACCTTCAATTTTAACAATTAACTTCGATTGATCGATCAATTTGAATAAATCAAATCCGGTCAAGTTAGAAGGTTGAAATTGGGGGGGGGGGGGGGGGGGGAATTGGGGAAAATTGGGGATTTCAAAAATTTGAGGGACTAATGTGCAATTTCCTAAAATTAAGAGTCAATTGGGCATGGAAAAGATGTTGGAGGACCAATTGGCCAATTATTGGAATTTTTTAGCTAAAATTTACCATTTTTGTAAAGTAGCAAAATAGTAATTTTGGAAAATTTGAGGACCAAATTGGGAATTTGGAAAACTTGAACCCCTTTTGTGATTTTGAATAAATTGAGGTCCCAAGGTGAATTTTAGAAGTTTTGGGACTCAATTTAGGGGAAAATCGGTAATAGGGATCTAATGTTAAAGAAAAAGAACTTTAGGGAGCTAATTGCAATTAATTGAAAGTTTGAGTATTTCATCCATTCATGATGAATAAAGGCTATTAGGCCAAGTGATAATGAACAGGGATGTTCATATCGTGTAGGAATACAAAGTACCAGGAATGCCAACAAGGACAAGCTCGTGTGAAGACAAAGAACTGGTTAAGAGGAAATCATTGTGTTATCGAATGAGTGAGATTTTTATATCATAGCTGATTGGGATAATAAGCAACTCGGAAATGAAAACTCACTACTAAATGGAATTTTAAACATCACACCTAAAGAAAGTGATGTGAAAATTATACAAAAAAAGTACTTACCAGTTATAAGTAGATCATACCCAATGGGTATGATGAAACTTACTGTAAAGAAATAGAAAATCCGTTCATCGATTTTGAGCGAAGATGTCCTCACACCTGATTGGTGTAATGGACGACTGAAAGATTATTTTATCGGAAGTGCTCTCTCATGACTGTGTTCCACTGCTTAAACTTTTTGTGAGACCTTCTTGACGAGAGCTCGAATAGCTCATATAGGTCGAAGGCCTTAGTTTTGGAACTTGGTGACAAAAATGCCCGATTTTGAAAATCTCGTACAGTGGGCCCAAAGATAGTTTGCATGAGCAAGAGCTCATATACAAACATGAGTTTAAGCTAGGAAAATTTTAAATAAATGATGTGTTTGGCCATGGTACCAAGACAGGACCGACATACTCGATGGAATAGTGGCAGTGCAACAAGACAGGTCAACGGACTAGTTGAGACAAATAGTTGCAGGTCGAGTTGAGAGTCGGGGCAGTTGGACCAGTGGCACCAAAAATTAAATGGCTTATGAGGAAAACTGTTGCTTTGTGCATGCACTAAGGTACGAGACCTTCAAGATGCCCAAGAGGGGTAGTGATGCATCCTAGGGGCTACTAGACCACATGGTAGAGATAAGGGTAGATTATTGTGCCATCAGCCAGGAAAGCTCGATGTAGCTTCATGCGCATGAGACTGGGTTGGGGTCGTGATGAGGTCACTATTCTCATACGGACACAAAGTTTTTCTTTACGTGATTGAGGGTCGGATGTCATGTACATCCACTCATTCTCAGGGTAGAAGTGGACGGACTTCTATCTAGGTGGTTAGTAAAGTCGCTTCGATGCCACAAGTGGGTGCAGTGGACGTGCTGCCCTACGAATGTGTGTTCGCTTCATGATGAAGGGCATGTGTTGGTTGATAAACACACCATTGGTGGTTAATGATGTGATATGGCTATGAAAACTGAGATTTTTAGGATGAAATGTTTTAAAGAAAATAAGGAGTGTGGCACACTCCAATTCAAACTATTTTCTAAAAGTCAAAATTTTAAAATACCCATTCACTAAGTTATCGAACTCACCCCTCTCTCTTATACCCCTTTTTAGGTAACCAAGGGAAAGCCTACCCAAAGACCTCCAGCTAACCACACATGTAAGACAAGTATGTTAAGTTTAAATTTTTTTTAGTTTTGATTAATGTTATTCTAGGAAAGGTACAAGTTTAATGGACACCTTAATCCTCTCGATTTAAAAAGAAAGGGAAAACTATTAATAAATCGGGAGAGTGGTGAGTTGATCACGGGGATCTGACCAAACTGGGTTGGGGTGTGACACATAGTATGAGGAACTAGGCGTAAATACTCCAAAATAGGCAACATAGGTCAAAGCATCCTGATATGGATATTCGTGTCGTGTAGGGGCAAACCTTCCAAACGTCGGCTCCAGGAAACGCGCCGCCAAGGAAGGTTCCACTGAGACAACCCCGCCACGATTACCAGGTGAGTGGGAATTCTATAACGTCCATTCTGATTGGAATGGCAACTTGTCTTGAAAATGGTTTTCTCGGAATTAGCCTCCTCTAAATAGGTGACTCTACTTAAAATATTTGGAAGCTAACTTTGGGCTTAGGCTCGGTATGCAAGTGGGCCCAAGGCATATGGACACGAGTATGGATCCATCTAGATCCAGCATGTGATAAATACTACTAAAAGATCCAATTAATGGGTAATTGTGTGTGATATCCACCAAACCAAGTCTGGGATGTTGGGCTTGTTGGGCCAAATTGCTGCTAAGTCAAAGCCATGTCGTCGAACATGTTGGACGGAAACGTGTGGGGCGAAGCCAAGCCAATAGATCGTTGCGCTGGAGGGCCAAAGATAATTGCTATAAATGAAAAAGACTCTTGATTGTGCATGCACTATGAGATACGAGGCCATCAGGACACCTGGTACGAGGTAGTGATGGATCCCACAGACTGTTGGATGACCTAGGGTGCATAAGGGCGTTTTGGCATCCAGTATGTTGAGAAGCTCGGGGAGCTTCCTATGCACTAAAACCGATGTAGTATGAGAAAGGAGGTCTCGTCCCACAAAGCAGACACCATGAAGTGATTAGGGTTTGAGGGTCGGACAAGCAAGGCGCTCTGGTCCACAAATAAAATGGTCAGGGACCGTTCTGCGAACATGTGATCCCCCTATGATAGGAGGGCGGTTGATTGTGTATAAAATCCGAGAAGGAGCTGAATGTGCAATGTTAAAATCTTGAAAGTGGCCTAATTAAATATTCCCTAAGAATGACTAATGGATGAAGTAACAAAATAAATCAATCATTGTAGAAGTTTCTCTCACTAAGTATATGTACCTATATACTCATTCCTCTCCTCTCACCCTTTCAGGACCAGTACTAGGACGGAAAGCACTAGGACAAGCTCGGACCCTCAAGGTATGTTCTCTATCCCCACTCATAGTAAGGGAATGAACGTAGGCACGTCTTTACATTCCCTATATCTCTAAGGTAGGAATACCCGGATGATGCTTGGAAGGGTGGCGTGTTGATCACGGGACCTAGACCAAACCTGGTCGGGGTGTGACATGTCCACTTAGACTTAGGGTAGAAGTTTGGGACTTCTATCGGGGTGGATGGCAAAGTCGCATTGATCCCCAAGTGGGTGCAGTCTAGACTATCATGTGAACATTTGTACCCTTTATGATAAAGGGTGTGTGTTTGTTTTCTATGCAGTCTGGGACTATCCGAGGCAAAGGGATGGGCTAAAAGAGCTAAACATACCAAGGCTTAAAAAGGATGAAATGTTTTAAAAGACACTGTGCTAAAGTTTTGATAAATAAAGTGTAAACCCCATCCCTTTAAGATGAGAAAATTGGAGGAAAGAATCGGTCAACCCGGGTAAGAAAAATTGAACCGGTTCACGAACCACAACCAATAAAGAACAGGTAAATCGGGAAATTTATGGATCCCGAGTGACCTAAAGAGTCCCAAAAGTCATGAAAAAGGACTTTAGGAGGAATTGGAGATGAAAATTAAACAAGTTTAGGTGAACCGGTTTGGACCAGCTTGAACTACTATTGAACCGAATGCTAAATTCATTTTTTTCTAAGTGGCTTAGAAAATTCAAATTGAAGAATTGAGGCCATCATTGGATAAATAATGAATTTAGATGATTTTAGAAATTTTTAATTTTAAAAAACTCGGTCGAATCGGGCCTGAACCGACTAGTTTAAGCTTTGAACCCGGTCTGGTTCACTTCAGAACAATGTCATCTTCTTCTTTCAAATGACAGCACTATTCACTGGCTGGAAAATAAAGCAGCCCCGATGAAGATGAAAAGTCTCCGGTCAAGGAGTTTCAGGCAACGAATGACCACCATTAAGGTGCCAATCGAACAGACAAGAAGTCCTCGAGCTTCCTATATAAAGAGCCCCTCCTCATTCATCCTCCTCACACCTGAAAACTCCACTCTCTCCCTATTGCTCCATTTTTCGGTGAAGCTTGAACTAGAGTACTAACTTGGGAATTTTTCTGAGCCAAAGAAGGCATGGTTGTAGTCTCCATTTGCTACGAGGATCGTTGGAGAAACGCCGGCGTGATAGAATAGTGAAGCAGCTCCGGCGGACCGGAACTACTTTGTTCTGGCCGAGCTGAAAACGGCCAATTCAAGCCCTCCTCAAGCCAAACCAAGCTCACCCAACACCTCCACAGCCCTCTTACAACTAAATTAAAGCGGAAAGGTAAACCAATTTAGCTCCCCTCTATAAATTCTGATCGGTGCTAGAGAGAGAACCGACAAATTTTCATTGACTAAATTCTCTCTTAATTCAGCATCAATTGATGCGATTCTTGATCCTAGGAGGAACCTTAGGATGAGAGCTATCCGCCTAGATTGAAAGCTCAGACCATCACACCTCCAACTGTAAGCTTTCGAAGCTTTCTCTCTCTATGTTCAATTTTCCGGTGATGCTCCATTTGAGCTCATTCCAGCATTAAACCGTGCGATTCAAGATGCAATTGAATTGTATAAAGGTGTAGGAACTCCAATCTAACTTCAATTTCAACAATTACACTCATTTGATCAGTCAATTTGATAAAATCAAATTCGGCTGAGTTAAAAGGTTGAAATTGGGGAAAATTAGGTATTTCAAAATTTTGAGGGACTAAAGTGCAATTTCATAAAATTGAGGGCCAATTGGGCATGATAAAGTTGTTGGAGGACCAAATGGGCAATTTTGGAATTTTGGGGGTGAAACTTACCATTTTTGTAAAGTAGGGGCAAATGGTAATTTTGGAAAAGTTGGGGACCAAATTGAAAATTTGGGAAACTTAAACCCCTTTTGTGATTTTGAATAAATTGAGGTTCTAAGGTGAATTTTAGAGTTTCATGACTCAATTTGAGGGAAAATTGGTGTTAGGGACCTAAAGTTAAAGAGAAATAACTTTAGGGACCTGATTGTAAATAAATGAAAAGTTTGGTTATTTTATTCATTTGTGATGAATGAAGGCTATTAGGCCAAAAGATAATGAACAAGAATATTCATATCATGTAGGAACACGAAGTACCAAGAACGCCAGCCAAGAAAAGTTCAAATGAAGGCAACAAGTCGATTAAGAGGAAATTCACTGCACTATGAGGTGAGTGGGATTTTATATCATACCCTATTAGGATGATAAGCACCTCAGAAATGAAAACCCACTACTAAGTGTAATTTTAAATATCACAATTGAATGGAGTGATGTGGAAATTACATGGAAAAACTACTTATCGGTTGTAAGTAGATCATACCCGGTTGGTATGATGAACATCCTGGAAGGAAGTAGAAAACCCGCTTATCAATTAAAAGTGGAGATGTCCTCATACCCAGTTGTTGTGATCTACAGATGAAAAGATTATTTTGTTAGAAGTGCTCTCCCCTAACTGTGTGCCACTGCTTAAACCTTTTGGGAGACCTTCTTGACGGGAGCTCGAATAGCTCAAATAGGCCGTAGGCCTAGTTTTTGGAACTAGGGGCTAATAGGCCCGATTTTGAAAATCTCGTACAGTGGGTCCAAGGTCGGTTGGCACGAGCAATTGCTCGTAAATAAACATGAGTTAAGCCATGAAAACTTTAAATGAATGATTTGTTTGGCCATGGTATCAAGAGATGACCAACATACACGATGGACTGGTGGTAGTGCGACATGACAGGTCAACGAACCAGTCAAGACAAATAGCTACAGATCGAGTGGAGAGTCGGGGCCGTTGGACCAGTGGCACCACAAATTAGATGGCTTATGTGGAAAACTATTCTTTTGTGCATGCACTAAGTTACGGATCCTTCAAGATGCCTAAGAGGGGTAGTGGTATGTCCTAGGGCTATTGGATGATATGGTGGAGATAAGTGCAGTTAATCGTGCCAACAATCTTGGATGCTCGGCATGGCATCATTGTGCATGAGATCGGGGTGGGGTCGGGATGAGGTCTCTGTCCTCATACGGACACGAAGTTTTATTTGTGGGATTGAGGGTCGGATGTCGCGTACATCCACTCATTCTCATGGTAGAAGTAGACATGCTTCTATCAAGTTGGCAGGTAAAGTCGTTCTGATGCTACAAGTGGGTGTAATGGACGTGATGCCCTACGAATGTGTGTTTCCTTCATGATGAAGGGTGTGTGTTGAGTGATAACACACCATTGTGATGAGAAATGTCTATGAAAATTGAGATTTGGGGATGAAATGTTTTAAAGGAAAATAAGGAGTCTGGCACACTCTAATTCAAACTATTTTTTGAAAGTTATACTTTAAAACACCCATTCACTGAGACATTGAACTCACCCCTCCCCCCCCCCTCCCTCCCTCCCTCCCTCCCTTATATCCCTTTTAGGTAACCTAGGGAAAACCTATCCAAAGACTACGAGATAAAACACACCTATGAGACAAGTATGATAAGTTTAAATTTTATGCAGTTTTGATTTATGCTATTCCAGGAAAGGTGTAGGCTTAAAGGACGCCTTACTCTTCCTAGGTTAAAGAAAGGTGAAACCCTAAATAAACCAGGAGACTGGTGGTTTGCTCATGGGATCTGACCAAACCGGGTCGAGGCGTGACAACTTGAGTGGTATCAGAGCCTCTTTCCTCGAATACATTATAAAATCTAGATAACATAGTAACATATCATAATAATTTTAAAATTTTTAGATGCTCCCAAGAAAAGTAGCTAAACAAACCCATGCTATCTTAGCCATCCCGAAAGCTTGGAAGAACCCCATCCTAAGGGAGGAAATGAACTAGGAGTATAGAAGGACCCTTGGAGTAATCCTGGGTCAAAGAGGACTCGACAAGAAAGCCTCCAAGATGTTTAGGCTCAAGGACAGCAAGGCATCAAACCATCAGCAATCCCTTAAAAAGGCCCCACAATGCTCAAAGTATGGGAGGAACCACAAAAGTCCATGCAAAGAGATGACCTATTACAGATGTGGGCCATGGGAACACTACATTAGAAGATGCCTGACATTTTGGAGGACAGGACCCGAGAGGATCTATTATGAGTGTAGGAGGGTGCGACACATAGCAAAGAATTATCCCACATTGCAAGGAATCCAAGCGATACCTTCCAATAAGGACATCTCCACCCTTACAGAAGCCTGAAGGGATAACATTACAAGAACCACAATTGTGGCTAGGGAACCTAATCTCACCCAGGAAGAAATCCTTCTAGACCATAGCTTCGTACTAAGTATTCCCCAAACCGTCATTTTAACGATCTCTCTCAAGAGAGGTTAAAACCCCAAAACTGTATTATTACTTCAATGAATAAGATTCTGAGTTCCTGAAAATTTCTCTGTCCCTTATTAATATGATTGTATGCCTTAATTGCCTAAGGAAGGATCATGTAAAGAAGATCAAGGGAAGAACCATAAGAAAACTCAGAAATAGCATAATATAGATAAAAGGGAATTTTCCTCAAGGAGCACTAAAAGCTACCTAGGAGCAAAGAAGGAAACACTTTCTTCATAGAAGACAAGCCGAACGATGAAAGACAATTAGGATGCCTCAAGACAATAGGGTATGATCTACTTTGGAGAAACAGAGGAGCCAAGTAGGGTTATATACTAACCTAGCGGGGAAGGGGGGATGGAAAGGAAGGATAAAGGAAAATTCTTAAAGAAATAAATGATCGAGAATGAAATGATGACCACACTCAGGCCATAAGGAGGATTTAGTAAGTCTCACACAAAAGGGTCATGGAGCAAATAGTGCCTAAACTTTTTTCCAAGGAAGGAGACCCTGGGAAGGCATACACATTACAACTAAGAAGTAATGGACCAAGTGACGAAAGATGAAGAGATGAAGTACACGCCAAGGTGAAAGGACCGACGGAAGCATCCTAAGAGGACCCAAGGAGAAAGTTAAACCCAAGGAACGGGTAAGTAGGAAATAGCATCAAAGGACACAGTGACAAGTGAAAATGGGTGGGCTACCCATCATAAGGAAATAGAGAAAAGAACATCCAAAAAACCTTGGAAAAGTAAGCCCTCCAATTCGGAAGAGGGTAAGGAGAAAACAATCAATGACATCAAGAGTGGTCGTGATCCACACTCGCTTAATAGAGCCCAAGGAGTGGATGGTTGGACATAAAGAGTGCTAGGAACCAATCTATCAGTAAGAGCCCTTTGAAGAGAGGATAAGGAAATGGTGGACATTAAAGGATAAAGAGCTAGCAACAATACCAATCTCAGAAGTGCGTAAGAAGGAAAGAAGGAAAAGCCTCCAAGAAGCATTAAGAAGTTGAACCAGGACTGGAATCCTTAGGTAGAGGATACAAGTAGGTAGTGAGACCTCAAAAAGGGAAGTTCCAAAGCTAAGGAACCACCAGACGGATCATAAGAGGCTCAAACTGACATAAAGAACCTCATAAAGAACCATAAGTGGTTAAGGGTATGTCGGGATAGCCAAAGTATTACCTGATTTGGAAGAGCAAAGAAACCAATTAGAGATTTTCGACGAACCTAGAAAAAGAAGTAAACAACTAGTAGCAATAGGATGGTCAAGGAGAATAAATGAGACCCTAAGAAGGACCAGGAAGTAGTTGAGACTACACTCTAAAGATGGGTAATAGAGTGGCCATAGTGTTGAGTACACAAAATAAGACCCGACAATCGGAGATACCTTTAGTAGGAAAGTAAAAGGTGAACTGGGAAATTATGATCGGCAAATGATTAAAGGTGAATAAAAGTCCTAATTCAAAAGGGTGTAAGAATGCGAAGGAAGGAAACCTTCAAGGAGTAATAAGAAATTTGAACATCTAGCACCTAAAGGGAAATCTCTACTTTGTAGGACATAGTAGAGAATGAAAATCATTAAAGGAGAACTCCGCAAAATAACGGAATCATGAAATGGTCACAAGCAAGTAAGAGTGGGTTTAGGGGGGAAAGGAAAATCCTTGAGTAAAGGACATTACCAGAAATGAAGAAAGACCTAAGAAGGGAAAATCCTAGCATATCGGTAAGTCATTCGGAAATTTAATGATTGGCACTAGAAAGACCCAATAAAGAAGTTGTGAAAGGACAAGTGGGTAAGGAAAACTGACACGGTTATGTAAGACATGTTGTTAAGGCATGAAGGATGATTGGATAATGCTAAAGGTAGTTGAAGAATACTACCCGAAGAAAAGAAGGATGAAGTTATACAATCCCTAAAAGGTTGGAATGTTCATAATAACCCTAAAGGAGTTGTAAAAGTCCGATGGACAGAGACAGGTTCTGGAATATGTTATGTCATAAGGGACATGTAAGCACCAACAGTCTCGAGCATGACAAGGTCAAACAAAATTTTGACCGAAATTGTAATCAATGACGGATGAAGGAAGGGTCAAATTAGGACGAAGGGATATTAACACTAAAACCTGTATGTAATGCTTAAAAGAATGTCGAGCTAAGGTTTTTAACGATGAAGAGAATAACTAGACAAAAGAACGATTGGGCATCTTGGAACTCCCAATCCTGAAATCTTGAGTAAGAATCTCAAAGGGAAGAATCTTGTCCTAAGTAAAGGGAGATGTGAACATAGGGATATACCTTTAGACTCGCGGGCAAGACATACTAGTTATGATAAGACTCCATGGAAGGAGTAAATAATGTAAAGGAAAAGAAATTCCTTAAGTGTGTGATTTAAAGTGGACTAAGTGAAAGAACGACCAAAGTATTAACATGTCCAAGTTGACAATTAGGGAAGTTTTTCTCGGAGTGAAAAATGTGAGTTAGTTTTGCGGACAAAACTCTAAAAATAAGGGGAGAGTTGTAAACCCCGCCCCTTTAATATTAGAAAACCGAGGAAAAGAACCAGTCAACCTGGGTGAGAAAAACCGAACTAGTTCATGAACACCAACCAGTAGAGAAAGGGTAAATCGGGAAATTTATGGATCCTGAGTGACCTAAAGAGTCACAAAAGTCATGAAAAAAGACTTTAGGATGAATTGGAGATGAAAACCAAATGGGTCCAAGTGAACCAGATCCGAACCGGATTGAACCGGTTTGGACCGGTTTGAACCACTATTGAACTAGATGCTAAATTCATTTTTCTAGGTGGCTTAGAAAATTCAAGTTGGAGAATTGAGGCCACCATTGGATAGAGAAGGAATTAATATAAATTTAGAAATTTTTAATTTTGAAAAACTCAGTCGAATCGGGCCTAAACTAGTCGGTTTAAGCTTTGAACTCGATTCAGACCGGTCCAATCCAGTTCAGAACAATGTCGTCTTCTTCCTTCAGATGACCTCGCCGGAAAATTGAGCAGCGCCTGCAAAGATGAAAAGTCTCAAGCCAGGGAGTTTCAGGCAATGAATGACCACCATTAAGGTGCCAATCGAATGGCCAAGAAGTCCCCGAGCTTTCTATATAAAGAGCCCCTCCTCATTCATCCTTCTCACACCTGAAAACTCCACTCTCTCCCTACTACTCCATTTTCTAGTGAAGCTTGAACCAAAGCTCCGGCTTGGGCATTTTCATGAGCCAAAGAAGGTGTGGTCGGGTTCTTCGGGTTCTTCGGGTTCATGGAGAAGTCAGCTACACGTCTATAGTCTCCATTTGCTCCAAGGATCGCCGGAGAAACGTCGGCATGATAGAATAGTGAAGCAGCTCCAATGGACCGAAGTTGCCCTATTTTGGCCAATTAGAGCCCTCCTCAGGCCACACCAAACTCTTCCAACACCTACACATCCCTCCTAAAGTTGAATTAGATCAGAAAGGTAAGTCAATTTGGCTCCCCTCTATAAATTATGATAAGTGCTAGAGAGAGAACTAGCAGATTTTCATTAACTAAATTCTTCCTCAATTTTGCATCAATTGATGTTATTCTTGATTCTAGGAGAAACCTCAAGATGAGAGCTATCTTCCCAGATCAAAAGCTCGGACCGCCGCACCTATGATGGTAAGCTTTCGAAGCTTTCTCTCTTTACGTTGAGTTTTCCAATGAATCTCTGTTTGATCTCATTCTAGCATTAAATCGTATGATTCAAAGTGCAATTGAATCGTATGAAGGTGTAGGAACTCCAATCTAACTTCAATTTAAACAATTAAACTCATTTGATCATCAATTTGATGAAATCAAATTCGGCTGAGTTAGAACTTTGAAATTGGGGGAAAATTAGGGATTTCAAAAATTCTAGGGACTAAAGTGCAATTTCATAAAATTTAGGGCCAATTGGACATGATAAAGTTGTTGGAGGACCAATTGGGCAATTTTGGAATTTTTGGGGTGAAGCTTACCATTTTTGTAGTAGGGGCAAAATGGTAATTTTGGAAAAGTTGGGGACCAAATTGGAAATTAGGAAAACTTGAACCCCTTTTTGTGATTTTGAATAAATTGAGATCCTAAGGTGAATTTTAGAGTTTCAAGACTCAATTTGAGGGAAAATCGACATTAGGGACCTAAAGTTAAAGAAAAATAACTTTAGCGACCTAATTGCAAATAAATGAAAAGTTTGGTTATTATTTCATTCATTTGTAATTAATGAAGGCTATTAGGCCAAAGGATAATGAACAATGATGTTCATATCGTGTAGGAACACGAAGTACTAGGAACACCAGCCAAGAAAAGTTCACGTGAAGGCAACAAGTCGGTTAAGAGGAAATTCACTGCAATATCGGGTGAGTGGGATCTTATATCATACCCAGTTGGGATGATAAGTACCTCGAAAATAAAAACACACTAGTAGGTGGAATTTTAAATATCACAACAGAATGGAGTGATGTGGAAATTACGCGAAAAACTAATTATTGATTGTAAGTAGATCATACCCGGTTGGTATGATGAACTTCCTGGAAGTAAGTAGAAAACCCGCTTACCAATTCTAAGCGGAGATATCCTCACACTCGGTTGGTTTGTTGGATAGATGAAAATATTATTTTGTTAGAAATGCTCTCCCCTAAGTGTGTGTCACTGCTTAAACCTTTTGGGAGACCTTCTTGACAGGAGCTCGAATAGCTTAGATAGGCTAGAGGCCTTGATTTTTGGAATTGGAGGGCTAATATGCTCGACTTTGAAAATCTCATACAGTGGGCCCAAGGCTGATTAGCACGAGCAGGAGCTCATAAACAAACATGAGCTTAGCCATGAAAACTTTAAATGAATGATTTGTTTGGCCATGGTACCAAGAGACGATCGACATACTCGATGGACTGGCGATAGTGCGACATAACAGGTCGATGGACCAGTCAAGACAAACAGCAATAGGTCAAGTTAAGAGTGAGGGCCGTTGGACCAGTGGCACCACAAATTAAATGGCTTATGTGGAAAACCGTTGTTTTGTGCATGCACTGAGTTACAAGACCTTCAAGACGCCCAAGAGGGGTAGTGATATGTCCTAGGGCTACTGGACGACATGGTAAAAATAAGGGCAGTTAGTCGTGCCAACATTCTTGGAAGCTCAACATAGCTTTATTGCACATGAGACTGGGGTGAGGTCGAGATGAGGTCTCTGTCCTCATACAGACACAGTGTTTTATTTACGGGATTGAGGGTCAGATGTCACGTACATCCACTCATTCTCATGGTAGAAGTGGACGTGCTTCTTTTTAGGTGGTCGGTAATGTCGCTCCGATGCCACGAGTGGGTGCAGTGGACGTGCTGCCCAATGAATGTGTATTCCCTTCATGATGAAGGGAGTGTGTTGAGTGATAACACACCATTGTGATGAGAAATGGCTATGAAAACTGAGATTTGAGAATGAAATGTTTTAAAGAAAAATAAGGAGTCTAACACACTCCAATTCAAACTAATTTCTGAAAGTCACACTTTAAAACACCCATTCACTAAGTCGTTGAACTCACCCCTACCCCCTCCCCCATTATATCCCTTTCAAGTAACCCGGGGAAAACCTACCCAAAGACTACGAGATAAACCACACTTGTGAGACAAATATGATAAGTTTAAATTTTATGCAGTTTTGATTTATGCTATTCCAGGAAATGTGCAAATTTAAAGGACGTCTTACTCCTCCCAAATTAAAGAAAGGGAAAACCTTGAATAAACTGAGAGAGTGGCGGGTTGCTCACAGGGATTCGGCTAAACCAGGTCGGGGCGTCACACGAAGAATTTTGAAACTCATTTCCCCAACACCCACTCACTGAGTTGTAGAAACTCATTCACTCCCTTTAACCTTTTTTCAGGAAGGAAGACAAACCCTTAAGGAATATCTCGGGGCCAAACCCTTAAGACAGGTAGGTAAAGTTGTTAGCATATTAAGTTTTTTATAATGTTATTCCAGGAAAAGCAAATAAAAAGGACGACTAACTCCTCACGATTTAGAAAGAAGTGAAATTATTCTTAGACCAAAGAGAGTGGCAGGTTGCTCACGGGGATCCAACCAAACTGGGTCGGGGCATGATATAGGGCATGAGAGGTATTGCTAGTTTCCTCTTTTCTCTTCTTTCGACAACCATGCCCTTCTTCTGTCCTCCCCTTATCCTCCTCAATAACTCGGACTCGCATAAGAGACAATATTTTGAAAGTATGAGCAAAAGAGCAAAGTACAATTGCTTGTGAATGTGACAACTCCTCCATTAGATGCTCCATTGTGCAACTCATGTTGCACTTTCTCAATAAGTGGAAATGTGAAGATTGTTCCACTATAGCCCGCTCAGTGACAATTGTATTGATTTCTTTTACATTTTTAGTAGCTAGAGTGGAGGTTTGGGCCAAGGTTCAGTTCTCTTGGATTTGTTCAAGAATGATATTGGGATTTCCTCTTCAACTAAATGGTGATGATCCCCTATACGGATAAGATCATTTGTAGCTTCAGCCTATGATTCTACCTCAACTGAATGGTCTAAGCAACCCTTTTCTATTCTGCTATTAATAACACTAACTTTATGAGTTTCAGCCCTTAGACATGAACCAAGTTTATTAGAATCATTTGACACCTATTTATATAATTTAATTGTGTGACTGATCCTAACACATAAGTAGAAAGAAGACAGTCTCATATTTGAATTGTAGCAAAATCTCTTCACTTTTGGGATTTACACTCAATAATCCAACTAGTAAATGGTTATCCACTAGAATCTTAACTCGCATTTTGAGGAACAAAATAATACCCTACTGATGTAGAGGATTATCTGCACATCTCTAATGGTTCTACCAATTTTTTTCAGCCATTATTAACCATTACTTAATTTCAGGCAAGTTGATGTGCTTTGACTAGATTGAAAATCCAGATAAGTCCATTTGAGAAGCACTCATATCCACTCTAATTCACATAAAAATAAACTACAATTGTGTAATGACGAGTAACTTGCCACTAATATGCTAATATTTGAGTAGAATTATCGAATTGTAAAAGTTAAAAATAAATAAATTATAAAATATTTTGTATACTTTTAGAGTACCAAAGTTTTCCCAATACCACTTTATAACTCCATTGATAATTTTTCAAGTTATGAAATTACCATTCATAACAACACAATGTAGTAGATTACTCTTACTAACAATACAATATTTTTCCTTAGGTACTTGCCACCTTTTATCAGGAATCTTGGACCACGCATAGGTATTTTAGAGGTTGATTGTAATTTTTGCCAGGTCGACATACTGATTATCTAAGCCCTACATCACAATAGGAAGGAAACAAACATGATAAATTAATAAAAAATTAATCCGGAACTAATTGTGTTAGCCATCTAGATACTATGTCCAATTGTCCTAATGATGTAAGGTTATTGTAGTGAAGTACATATGATGGAAAACAAGTAATGCTATGAGAAAGTACAATGTTATAGAAGGGATATTCCAAGAAAGCAATGACAATGTAAAGAACCTACACGCGAAAACTCTTCCATTAGGTAGAATGTGAAAACCAATCCCCATTAGATGCGAATGGAATTGACGGATGAAAAGGAAAGGGAAAGTGAAACCCTTATCATGGGTGATAGGGGCTGAGGTTGATGGTCGGTAATGTTATTTCTATGTAGCCCATGTAGTCGGGTAAGGATCCAGTCAGTCTCGCCCCTATCAAACTCACTACTCCCCCAAGAAGATTGGCAGAAAAGTAGGGAAGTTCCCATTGTCAACAACATTGTTTACAAGGATAAACGGCCCCACCGGGAAGCTCTAGGAGCATACCTAAAGAACAACTCACGTGACACGCACGGATGATGCTCATGTGATGATGTAATTCCAATCTATCAAGGCTCTTGATCTAGATTTCAAGTGAGTTCAAGCTAGGAACGAACTCATGGAATATTATTTGTGGGTCCACTATGAGCCCAGATCTAGTTACCGTTGGGCTCTCATGATCCAGAACCTCAAATTTCTAGCATCTTTGGCATAAATAGGCTCCCCATGAAACCCTAGCTTGGTTATGCATCTCTCCCGTCGGCATCGAATCAATTTCCATTCAGGTGAGGTGACTCCTTTCCTCTATTCCTTATCATATCTTTTATGTGTCCTGTATAGACTTTCATGTAAATCGTTAATTTACTGTGCAGCTTGCAATCAAATTTATCCTCTGACTACTACAATGTCTTCTGGAGAAGTTGCCTGCACCTATACCACCATGATCCTCCATGACGATGGGATTCTGATCACCGTAAATCCCTCGCTTTTCACATCTTTTTGATGCATCGATTATCGTCCTGTTTTTATTTTTTGGAATTTGCGTAACGTCCGTTTTGTTGTCACTGATTGCCTTGAAATGCCAATAGGCTGAAAAGATCGCTACATTAGTCAAAGTAGCGAACGTATCTATTGAGTCTTACTGGCCGAGCCTCTTCACTAAGCTATCCGAGAAGAGAAACATCGACGATCTTATCATGATAAGTTTAAATTTTATGCAGTTTTGATTTATGCTATTCCAGAAAAGGTGCAAATTTAAAGGACGCCTTACTCCTCCCAGGTTAAACAAAGGGAAAACCTTGAATAAACCGAGAGAGTGGCGGGTTGCTCACGGGGATCCGGCTAAACCAGGTCAGGGCGTGACACGAAGTGTTTTGAAACTCATTTCCCTAACACCCACTCAATGAGTTGTAGAAACTCATTCACTCCCTTTAAACCCTTTTTAGGAAGGAAGACAAACCCTTAAGGAATATCTCATGGCCAAACCCTTAAGACAGGTACGTAAAGTTGTTAACATATTAAGTTTTGTATAATGTTATTCCAGGAAAAGCAAATAAAAAGGACGACTAACTCCTCGCGATTTAGAAGGAAGTGAAATTATTCTTAGACCAAAGAGAGTGGCGGGTTGCTCACGGGTATCCAACCAAACTGGGTCGGGGCATGATATAGGGCATGAGAGGTATTGCTAGTTTCCTCTTTTCTCTTCTTTCTACAAGCATGCCCTTCTTCCGTCCTCCCCTTATCCTTCTTAATAACTCGAACTCGCATAAGAGACAATATTTTGAAAGTATGAGCAAAAGAGCAAGGTACAATTGCTTGTGAATGTGACAACTCCTCCATTAGAAGCTCCATCGTGCAACTCATGTTGCACTTTCTCAACAAGTGGAAATGTGAAGATTGTTCCACTATAGCATGCTCAGTGACAATTGTATTAATTTCTTTTACATTTTTAGTAGCTAGAGTGGAGGTTTGGGCCAAGGTTCAGTTCTCTTGGATTTGTTCAAGAAGGATATGGGGATTTCCTCTTCAACTAAATGGTGATGATACCCTATACGGATAAGATCATTTGTAGCTTCAACCTATGACTCTACCTCAGCCGAATGGTCTAAGCAACCCTTTTCTATTCTGCTATTAATAACACTAACCTTATGAGTTTCAGCCCTTAGACATGAACCAAGTTTATTAGAATCATTTGACACCTATTTATATAATTTAATTGTGTGACTGATCCTAACACATAAGTAGAAAGAAGACAATCTCATATTTGAATTGTAGCAAAATATCTTCACTTTTGGGATTTACACTCAATAATCCAACTAGTAAATGGTTATCCACTAGAATTTTAACTCGCATTTTGAGGAACAAAATAATACCCTATTGATCTAGAGGATTATCTGCACATCTCTAATGGTTCTACCAATTTTTCAGCCATTATTAACCACTACTTAATTTCAGGCAAGTTGATGTGCTTTGACTAGATTGAAAATTCAGGTAAGTCCATTTGATAAGTACTCTTATTCACTCTAATTCACATAAAAATAAACTACAATTGTGTAATGATGAGTAACTTGCCACTAATATGCCAATATTTGAGTAGCAATTATCGAATTGTAAAAGTTAAAACTAAATAAATTATAAGATATTTTTTATACTTTTAGAGGACCAACGTTTTCCCAATACCACTTTATAACTCCATTGATAATTTTCCAAGTTATGAGATTACCATTCATAACAACACAATATAATAGATTACTCTTACTAACAATACAATATTTTTCCTTAGGTACTTACCACCTTTTATCAGGAATCTTGGACTACGCATAGGTATTTTAGAGGTTGATTGTAATTTTTTCCATCTCGACATACCAATTATCTAAGGCCTGCATCACAATAGGAAGAAAACAAACATGATAAATTAATAAAAAAATAATCTGGAACTAATTGTGTTAACCATCTAGATACTATGTCCAATTGTCCTAATAATGTAAGACTATTGTAGTGAAATACATATGATGGAAAACAAGTAATACTATGATAAAGTACAATGTTATATAAGGGAGATTCCAAGAACAATGGAAAGAATCTACACGCGAAAACTCTTCCATTAGGTAGAATGCGGAAACCGATCACCATTGGATGCGAATGGAATGGACGGATGAAAAGTAAAGGGAAAGTGAAACCCTTATCACAGGCGATAGGGGCTGAGGTTGATGGTCGGTAATGTTGTTTCTACGTAGCCTATGTAGTTAGGTAAGGATCCAGTCAGTATCACCCCTATCAAACTCACTGCTCCCCCAAGAAAATTGGCAGAAAAGTAGGGAAATTCCCATTGTCAACAACGCGGTTTACAAGGATAAACGGCCCCGCCGGGAAGCTCTAGCACCATACCTAAAGAACAACTCACGTTACACGGATGATGCTCTTGCGATGATGTAATTACATTCTATCAAGGCTCTTGATCTAGATTTCAAGTGAGTTCAAGCTAGGAACGAACTCGTGGAATATTATTTGTGGGTCCACTATGAGCCTAGATCCAGTTGCTGCTGGGCTCTCATGATCCAGAACCTTAAATTTCTAGTATCTTTGGTATAAATAGGCTCCCCATGAAACCCTAGCTTGGTTATGCATCTCTCCCGCCGGCATCGAGTCAATTTCCATTCAGGTGAGGTGACTCCTTTCCTCTATTCCTTATCGTATCCTTTCTACCTCCTGTATAAACTTTCTTGTAAATTGTTAATTTACTGTGTAGCTTGCAATCAAATTTATCATCTGACCCCTACAATATCTTCTGGAGAAATTGCATGCACCTACGCTGCATGATCCTTCATGACGATGGGATTCCGATCACAGTAAATCCCTCTCTTTTCACTTCTTTTTTATGCATCAATTATCATCTCATTTTTAATTTTTGGAATTTGCGTAACGTCCGTTTTGTTGTCCTGATTGCCTTGAAATGCCAATAGGCTGAAAAGATAGCTACATTAGTTAAAGTAGAGAACGTATTTGTTGAGTCTTATTGGCCGAACCTCTTGGCTAAGCTGTCCGAGAAGAGAAACATCGAGGTGGTGGCGCTGCTCCAGTCGCTGCAGTCGCTGCACTTGCTGGTGCTGCGGCTACTGCTGCTCCTATTGTCGAGGAGAAGAAGGTATTGCTCTAGCGATCTTCGTCCTACCTAAAGATTTTACATGCATACAAGATTTTATTTCTGTATTTGTTTGGGTTGTTGATTTTTAGATTTCATCGTTTCTAATTTATTATGTATGGAATGCTCACAGGAGGAGCCCAAGGAAGAGAGCGACGACGATATGTTTTTCAACTTATTTGATTAAACCAGGTTTTCAAGTCAATCTCTCTGATCTAGATAGGTTCCTGTTTGAAGATTAATTTCAACATTGTGGAATTTTTGTTTTCTGTAATTGGATGAGTTTTCTTTTGAAGGCATTAGCTGGATGTTATCTTGACATTAGCTTAAAGCCACATATTCCTTTGTTTTCCCATTGGCTTCACTTCTTATTTTTGCTGGTTGCATCTTCACATTGCCTTAGCCATTGACTGCTTTGTAGATTTCCTAGTCTATTTGCTTTTCTTTTCTGATGTATTTGCTATATCGAATATCGATATATGCCATGGGTCTGTGCTGCTCTTGGTTTTTACTTTTTATCGGGTATAGTCCATATCACAACTCTATTCAACTACTTCAAATATAGAAAACAATATCCAAATAGACTGAAGCATGAAATGTATTTAACATATTCACTTTATATTTGATAAATAAAACTTAATATTTATAAAAATTATTAGAAAAAAATAATTTCTTCATAATCAATATCATTACATGTATCAATATCTTGAAGTATTAGTATAATTTAACCTAATATACAAATTAAAATATTAAATATAAAATTCACTTATTAATTAATTTTAATTTTATCTAGTTTTTATGTTTACCCGATGTCATTAATCATTATTCCATTTACACTAAATGTTATTCAAATAATTATAATATATTTTTACAATATTTTTCAAAATATAATATTTATTGGCATTGGCCTTCTACCATTTTATTATATTAAATTTATTTAAATTCGATATAATTAGATTATACAAATAGATATTACACCCTTATTTTGTTAGAACGAGATTTTTCTTAATTTCTTCATGTCTAATTCAAATAAAATAATTTTTAATTTTAATTTACTTTACCTAACCATGTTTATTTGAGAAAAATAAAGTGAATTCTCACCATTAAAATTAATTTCATTTTTTGCATATTTTGCAAATTACTTTCAAATTTTCATTAATAATATTATTTATCTCAAATATAAACAATTTAGTAGTTTCTTGATAAAAAGTAAATTACATAATTTCCACTTTATATATAATCTGTTATTATCAATAATAGCAATAATTATTAAATTGTTATTCAAATTTGTTCAATACTTCTCAAGATAGCTCATTATTTGACATATTGTAATACCAATAAATCTTACACCACCTTCACTCAATTAAATTCGCGTTCATTATATAAAAAATTAACAAATAAGAATTTGGACAACACCTACACTCAATTAAATTCACTTTTATCCTATAAAAAATTAATAAATATGTATTTAGAGTTGAAAATTTGTATTTACCATTTTTCAATCAACTTGACAAACTTTGTAAATTATATCACACATCTTGGAAAAGACTTTTGGTAATATAAATTTACACTCATCTAATTATGTGTGCTCAAATTTCTCTCAAGTGTTATTTAATAATATCAATTATGTTCTTAATAGTATCTTCAATAGTATTTAATTATTTTTTATAATAAGTTAAGAATATATGTATAATATTTAATATATTCTCCCATTATATAAGATTTCATCTTAAATTTATCCAATATCAAATTAAAAATAAATTATTTGTTGATAAATTATCTATTATAAAAGTGAATAATTTTGAATTTATATTTCAATCAATTAGATAATTAGTAAAATAACCATAAAAAAACTTTAATTATCATAATATAATATAATATTTAAATTTAATAATTTTCAAAAAATATATTCATAAATAAGAATATACTTTATTATTCAAAATTTACAAAATCCCATCATTATCAATTTAATTATCAATTATTAACATATACACTTTATTTTATATTTCTAAAGTCCACATATTTTTAGTAATAACAATTCAACTACTAATATGTTCAAATAGCTTTAACATTTTGCCTTAAATATGTTCAAAAAATATTTTTTGATTGTATTTATAGGTATCATCTCAAACCTTTGTTGTAAACTAACTACAAATTCTCGAAATATTGAATATTTTATCATATACAATGATGATACAATAAGTATTTTCGTTAAATTTAATTCTATTACAACCTTTCTCAAGTACAATATGGACAATACAACTCACCTTTATAAAATGTTATTCAATATGTTCATTGTCCTCCTTAAATATCTATTTGAATACTTACTTAAATAGCTTGTACCTTTATTAGCATCTCTAAGATAGGTGTTTCCACTATATTTGTATTTTTCCTGATTTCTTCGTCTCCCTTCACTCTAGTAAAATCATCCCACACATTAGAAACTACCCTCACATTCCCAATTTGCATTTTAATTGTACTATTACTTTTGTTGAATACCACTTGACATCATAAATTCAATTATTGATGGTACGTTCATAGTAAATGTCAAATGTCAGGCTCCCATCCGATTTTCAAGTCTGGTGTCCAATGACAACCCGTGACATTCATTTAATACTACAATAATGTGTAATTTTACTAAAATAGTACAATAAAACTAATAATCAAAATAAAATAAATCATATTTTTTAGTGAAAATTTAAACTTTTATTGTATGAAATAGTGCACCAAAAACTTTTAAAAACTTCTAAAAAATATAGCAAATGATAAAAACAAAATTAAACATTCATACATACTCTAACATTTGTACCTTAAGTCGCACAGGTATTAAAGGTAATGTCCCTGACTTTCGCTTTTATGGACTCCTTCCTTCATCTGTATTATTTTTTGAGGGGGGGAATGTGAGCTCACAACTTAGTGAATTAGTTTACCAATTTCTGACCACTTCATAGCTTACGACCATGGACTTCACTCAAAATATTTATACACGATTTAGTCTTTCATAATTACTTATATTTGTTTTCTTTTATAGTTTTTCAACCCTTAAGACTCATACGTTCGGTTTATGCACACATGCCCATTCAATTTGACCACTTGCTCACCATACATCATGACAATCAATTCTTCCCATCATAACGAACATGATTCCATCATATTCCAACCAAAACATATATGGTTGTATAGATGTCGAGGATGTGTACTCGATCAAAAGTATGTCATATCATAAATAAAAATGTTTCCATTAGAATGAACATGACCATGTCATGTTCAAACCAACACGTGTATGGTTGTATGGATGTCGATGATGTGACATTGATCATCTGTATACTCTAGTTATTCCTCTTCGACCACACACTTAAGTATACCACATATCCTAGTCGTTCCCTACTGCCACACGCCCAGGTATACAAGGATCCCCTTTCTTGGGACCCTAGATGACTTGAAAGCACAATTTCACCCCTCTATACACCACTTCTAGTTGATCACTGACATCGACCCACACCCCAAGGGTGGGAAGTCGAGCACCTCAAATCATTACAATGGTGCAAAAATGAAGGATTATATCTTATGTGTTGCAACATCTAAAGACACATGAATGAAATTACCCCATCCATGATTTGGAACTGGCTGCCATAGTGTTCACCCTCAAGATATGACGACACTATCTATATGGGTTCAAGTGTAGGACATTCACCGATCATAAGAGTTTAAAGTATTTCCTAACCCAAAAGGAGCTCAATCTCAGGCAAAGAAGGTGGCTAGAGCTAGTGAAAGATTACGACCTGATGATATAATATCATCCCGGTAAAGTTAACATAGTAGCATATGTGCTTAGCCGCAAGTATTGCACCCGGATGGCCTACGTGAGAACGACTTATTTGCCATCGTTGGAACAAATTGGCAACTTAAAGATAGATCTCGGCATGGAAAATGAGAGGAAATGCCTAACAACTAACATAGTAGTAAGGTCCAGTTTGATGGAACAAATTCGTATTAAGAAAAAATAGGATGAAGAGATCAAGCTGTTCCTAGACTAAATAGCCGACGATAGGACACAAGATTTTGCTATTAGGGGTGATGAGTTATTAACTTTTAAGGGAACCATGTGCATACCAAATAAAGGAGAATTAATTAAGTCAATACTGGAAGAGGCCCAGATTCGGTATACGCAATGCACCTTGGGAGTACCAAGATGTATCGTACTCTGAAGCAAGGATACTGGTGGAAAGGGATGAAAAGAGACATAGCGGAGTACATGGTGAGATGTTCGTACTATCAACAAATTAAGGTGGAACATCAGAAACCCTTTGGACTACTGCAACCCCTACCTATCCTTGAGTGGTAGTGGGAAAATATCACCATGGATTTCATAATCGGGTTGCTAGTAATGAAGAGGGGGCTCGATGTCGTATGGGTCATAGTAGATCGATTGATTAAATGAGTCTACTTCCCGCCTATAAATGTGACAGACTCTATTGAAAGGTTATCAATACTTTATGTTGGAGAGATTGTGAGGCTACATGGGGTCCCAATGAGCATAGTATCAGATAGCGATCCCAGATTCACATCCCGATTTTTGCCCAGCCTACAGGATGTGCTAGGAACTAAACTCTACATGAGTACAGCCTTCCACCCCCAAACTGATGGATAATTTGAACGAATTATCCAGACACTGGAGGACATACTCTAAGTATATGTCTTGACGATGAATAAAGGCAGGGAGGATTACTTGTGCCTTATGGAGTTCACCCACAACAATAGTTATCATGCAAGCATACAAATGGCACCATACAATGCTTTATATGGGAGATCGTGTCATACAACCCTATTTTGGGAAGAAGTAGGGGAAAGTAAACTAGAAAGAATTGAACTCATAGAAGATGCTAAAAAGAAGATTATGGTGATAAGGAACCAGCTCAAAGCAGCCCAAGATCGAAAAAATAGTTACATCAACTGGAGGAGAAGAGGGCTGGAATTCAAGGTGGAAGATAAAGTATTTCTTAAGGTATCCCCCTGGAGGGGAATACTAAGGTTTCAACAATGAGGGAAGTTGTAACCAAGGTATATCAACCCTTATACCATAATCTAAAGGGTTGGACCGGTGGCATACAAGCTCGAATTACCCCCAAACCTACAATGGATCCATGATGTGCTCCACATATCGGTATTAAGGAAATATGAACCTGACCCTAGTCATGTACTGGATCACCTGCCACCCGAACTAGAAGAGAACCTCTCTTACGAGGTGGAGCCAATCTAAATTCTCGACAGATGAGAAAGAAATCTAAGTAACAAGAAAATTCCAATGGTGAAGGTCATATGGCGAAGTAGTCGAGTCAAGGAAGAGACATGGGAAACCGAGTATGCAATAAGAGAAAAGTATCCCCATTTATTTGATGAATAAAAAATTTGAGGACAAAACTACTTAAAGGTGGAGAGAAGTTGTAAACCCTATTTCTTCAAATTAAGAAAACCGAAAATTTTTTAGAGAAAACTAAGGTTAAAACGAACCAAAAGTGTAATTAGAAGCCCAAAACAAGGATTTGGAAGATTTCAAGTGGTCAATAAAGACCCAAAGCCATGGAGAGGAACCATGAATGGAGTTGAATGTGAAAAACCGGACCGGTTCAGGATGAACCGGGCCCGAACCGGACTGAACATTGAAGAATGAGTTCAAAGATTGATTTTTCTAGATGTTTTAAAAATATCAAATTGGGAACTTGTAGTCACCACTATATAGAAAATGAATTTAGAAAATTTTAGAAACTTTTAGATTTTAGAAAATCAGTTGAATCGGGCGAGAACCGACCGACTTTCGATTTTGTATCACTAAACCTGGTCTGACCAAACTAGTCAACGGTCCAATTGGTCAACAGACCGCCTGCCAGATAAGTGCCCGATTAGCAGGCACGACCAATTAACGAGTGACGCATAGAGAAGTACGCCTAGTCAACTGCTCGTTCAACGCCTCGAAGTGCTGACCAATCAGAGTATAACATGTGTCCTCGATCAATAGTCAAAACCACATCACAAATGATCGACCAATAGGAGAGCGGCATGTGTCCTCAATCATTGGTTAATTGAGAAGAGGCCTCGTTAGCCATGTTGGCCAATGAGAAGCTAACGTGTGGCAGAAGTGCAATGTTAGTGACCAACTAGGATGTTGGAGAATGGTCGATCAATCAGAGGTCGACATGTGGTGAAGCCATATCCAATTATTAGTGTCAATCAAGGGATAACACATGACAATGCAATAGTATGTTAAGAGGGAAATCTAATTTATTTAAATTAGCCAATCAGAGGAAGTCATGTGTCATAGTCAAACGACTAGTAGAGTCTGGTCAACATCCATGTTGGAATGAGCGACCAATGGGAGGTCGCCATGTGGCTGGTCAATGAGTCAAAGGATCACTCGAACGCTGAGTGGTAAGTCGTGTAAACAAAGCCAGCCAATCACATCGGACCATGTGATAGCTCGCACTTGTGAAGTTCGCACACGCTACACAGGGTCATCTTCTTCTTCTTCTTATAGCTAGTAGAGAGAAAGACCAGGCAAGCTGCTCGATCTCCGCCGACCCAAAATCCCCTCTAATCTGACCGTGAATGGGCGAAATTGAGGCTGAGTCAGAAAGGGCTGAGTAGCTCTATTAGTTTATGGGCTCCCTATATAAAGAGCTCCTCTCTGTTCGTCCTTCTCATTCCTCAAATGACTGAAGAAGACGAAGCACTCCATTTCCCAGTGAGACACGAGCCAAAGCTCCGATGAGGGCCCTTCCCACAACCTCCGAAGGCAAATTCGGGTTCCCTAAAACTGGGAAGAAGTCCTATACCTTGCTGTAACCTCCTTTCTGCTTGAGGATTGTAGGAGAAACGCTAGTGAGCTCACATAGTGACCTTGTTCCCTCAACCGTCTACGACCAGAATTGGTGGAGCCAAATTCAGGCAACTCCCGAACCAACCACGGCCAAACCAAGCCCCTCATACCTCCCCTAGTGGAGCCCTGACCTCCATTAAGCCAAAGTGGCAACTCACCTCTACCGCCCTTCGTTGAAATTTACTATTCACAGTATATTTTGCTTGAAAACTAAACTTAGAAATTCGCATTGCTCAGGCCACCAATTGAGGCAAGGTTTGATCTAGGAAGTATCCCCGGGAAGAGAGGAATTCAGTAGAAGTAAAAGCTCTGGTAGCCGACTTCTCACCAATGAGTAATCGAAGCTTTCTCTCTCTAGGACCATTTTTTGGAGAAGCTCCGTTTGAGCTCATTTCTAAGCCAACATGGGTTTTTTAAAGCTTGAAATGTACCAGGGATGTAGAAAAGATAATTAGAATTCTGTTAAGACTAAATTAGGAAGAATTAAATTCAAATTGATGAAATTCTAGTTTAAGGACCAAATTGTAATTTTTGGAAAGTTTGGGAACTAAATTGTAATTTTAAAAAAATTGAGGATTTTTGTAATTAAAAGAATTATGGTATCCAAGGAGGAAATTTAAAGAAATTAGGGGCCCACATGAAAGAATTGATAATTTTGGAGAACAAATTGGAAATAAGGTATACATAGGGACTAAAACATAATTATGGAAAGTTACGGGTCTTAAGTGTAAATACCTTATTGTTTGGGTCTTAATCACCCCATTATCTTTAGAAACGAATCACCAACAAGTTCATGCATAAGACAAGCACGTGCGCTTGGAAATCCCCGGGGCGACCAAGTCTTGGAATACGGGTGAGTGGGATTTCCGACATCACACCTAGTTGGGGGTGATGAGCATACTTTCTCGTTGAAATTTCTAGAAATAGTCTCCCTTAACTACATGAAACTACTTAAAATATTTGGAAGCTATTTTTGATAAGAGTTAGGGTTGCTCTAGTGGGCCCATAGCCAATAGGCACGAGCTTAAAATTGTAGACAAGTAGACAAGTTATGAGCCTGTGAAAAATCTACATAAATGGTAAATTGTGTGGCATAGCTACGGAGCCAAGGTTGGGTTGTTGAACTTGTTGGGATAGCAGCTACTGAGTTGAAGCTGGGTCATCGTCCTCGTTGGGCTAGTGGTTATTGAGCGAAGCCGAGTCAGCAAATTTGTGGGGGTGGTAGCACCAAAAATAATGGTCTTAACTAAAAGACTTTTATTTGTGCATACTGAGATTCGAATCCATTGAGGTGCCCTGTATGGAGTAGTGTTGGTTCTAAGGGCTTCTAGACGGCATAATAGCATAAGGGAAGCTATGTCATCCAGTAATTCGAGAAGCTCTAAGAGCTTCATGCACATTGAGTCAGAGGAAGAAGAGGGAGAGTTCTCGTCCCACTATAGCGGACACAAAGGCGATTCAGGTATGTGGGATTGGCGGTAAGGCTCACTCAGACTTGTGATAGAACGTATGACCTTCTACCAGGGTGGTCGGTAAAGGTGCTCCATATCACAAGTCGAGTAGTCGGGAACTACTCTACGAACGTATGATCCCTTTTATGATAAAGTGTGTTTGCTTATGTGGTGAAACTCATTAAGAAAGATGGAGATAAACTATGAAAGAAACCCAACAAACCTTCCCTGCTTTCCGATACCCCCACTCACTGAGTTGTAGAACTCACCCCTCCCATTTTTCCCTTTTTAGGAAGGAAAGACTCAACCACACAAAAAAGTACCACCAACTCGCTTATCTACAAAGGTACAACCTATATAGCTCATTTATTTTGAGATAGTTTTGGTAATATTATTCCAGGGAAACCAATGAGAATCAAATTACGTCTAACTCTTAATGGTGACTAGGGGGAGAGTATCCTTCTATATCGAAAGAGTGGCAAGTAGATCACGAGGATACAACCAAACAGGGTTATGGCATGATAGCTATGGTTTTGAAAGAGAAGTGGACCCAATTTCGTATTTTGTAAACTCGTATAGTGGGCCCAAGGCCATTGGAAATATGTCCAATCCTATAGACAATTTTTAATTTATGAGCTTGATAATAAAATTATCACAAGTGTATAATATGTGTAGGTTAAGCTACTAAGCCGAAGCCAGGTTATAGCCCGTTGAGCCAGTAGCATAAAGAGAAAGGTCTAAACCAAAAAAGACTTGTTTTGTGATTACAATCTTTCGGAACCAATAAGACGCCAACTGTAAGGGTAGTATTGGTTATAAGGGTTGCTGAATAGTAAGGTTAGTACAAGGGAAGCTATGTTTATTTAGTATTTCGTAGAGTTTTAGGAGCTTCGTGTGTATTGAGACCGAGGAAGAAAGGGGAGAGGTCTCGTCCTACAATAGTAGACAAGAAGTATTGGAAAAGTTTGGGGTTTAGCAATGGTGTTCACACAAACCATTAGTCGGGGTTATAGCATCGAACCAATATGGTAGAGACTATATGCTCTTACTAGTGTGGATAGTCAAGACGCTCTGGACTACTAATAGGACAGACTGAAGTTGTAACCTCATTTGGTATGTTCTACTACTAAATGATCTATTTGTTGAAAAATGGTATTTGATAGTTTTTTTAATACAAACTCATAAAGAAGAATGACATAAACCTATTGATGTGTAAACCATCCCATTTGAATCCTTGTATACTTACCTTATTACCACCCACTGAGTTGTGAAACCCACCCACTCCGCTAAATCCTCAGAGAAAATTTGTGTATCATCAAGAGGCAGGATATCTCAACCCTCTAATTAAGGTACAAAGAAAAATATTATGTTTAATGAGTTAGTTTTGTTAATTTTGACTTGGAAAATACTTATGTTTCGATCCTTTACCTGATCTAGACTATCATGATAAGAAATACCATTTTAGCATAGATAGGGGTGGCAGGTTGATCATAGGGTTCTAACCAAATCGGGTCGGGGTGTGACAACTAAAGTAGTATCAAAACCAAGTTTTCCAAAGAAAAATTTTCAAAACTTTAGATGTTAAATCTAAAATTTATAAGAACTAAATCCAAATTCATTCTCAATATTTTAGGTATGGCTCCCAAGAGAGGAACCAATTGCAACACGTTCTACTACCACAAAACCCAACATCGAACCATCAAAAAATCTCATTCTCAATGAGGAGTTGAGTATAGGGGCACAAGAGCCAAGAGAAACTCCAACTAACTCACCATAGTTAAATCCCGAACACCGTAGGCTGTACACGGAATTCGTCAAAGTGGTCGAAGAACCTAACCTTACTTAAGGGGAACACCCTTACCCTACCTGGAATTCACACCTCAAAGATGAGGTGGTACAATCTCAAAACCCCACTATCCTAACTCCATCCTTATTTGATATCCCGAGGCACTTGAAGACACTCCGTCAATTAGGGTGTAAGACATTTAAAGGAGAAAATGATGCAGGAGCTGCTATGGACAGACTTGCCAATAATAAGAAATTCATGAGATTAATAAGAATTTCGTTAAAAGACATGGTGACCGTAGTAGAATTCTTCTTGGAAGGGAGTGCCAAGAGATGGTGGGAAAATGTGAGAAACTCACTGCCACTATGCCATCATGGGGAGAATTTGAAAGGAGATTCTTGGAATAATACTTGGCTCCTCACCTAATCAACAAGAAAAAACAAGAATTTTTCCATCTACGTCAAGGCTCTAGTACCATATTTGAGTACAAAACTTATTTTAATGAGTTAAGACATTTTACACCTAACTTGGTCGGACCCGTGAACATCTATCAACGATTTGTGGATGGTCTCAACCTGGACATAAAAGACTGAATGGGGATACTTGGGAGACCCATCGATCTAGTGGCCATTATTAGTATGGCACATGAGTGTAAACGATTGGTACAATCAAGACGATGTATGATGGATGAAGTCGGCAAGAAAGAGGATCGAAGTAAGCATCCACGTAAAAGTACATAGATTCTCCAAATTTTTAATAATCCCCACAAAGGAATAAAGTTGAGGATGGAAGAAAGGACAAGGCCTCATATACTAAATAGGGAAGGGGGAATAAGGCACCATAAAGAAAATTCCCCCAATGTCCTAGATGTCGGAGGAACTATGAAGGAAAATGTAAAGAAATAACATATTACAAGTGTGAAGAGTTAGAACATACTGTGAAGGAGTGTTCAATGCCCTGAGGATTTATGGAAATACCTCCTAGGAACAATACTTCTCCAATTATCGAAGCCAAAAATATTAGAGACAGGGAACCACCACAACACATAGGAACCCAACAAGAATTTTCAATCTTACACAATAAAAAGCTCAAAGGGACCCTAGTGTAGTAGGGGATACTTCCAGATCCCTTACTTAAAAATATTATTTTTTTCTAAATTGGGATGAAATCCCAAAGGAGATGTACACATTACAAGCTATAATAAAGAGTGTTTACCATTTCCCCATTTAACAAGCATTTATCTTTTAAATCAAGATATATACAAATCGAACCTGTAACCCTGAGATCGAGTCGGAACGTGACAATGTAAATAGACTTCATTGACATTTATAAATAATATTGAAAATAAAAAATTATGAGTTATCTAAATCTATATTAGTTATTTTGAATTATGATGAAATTGAGATTATGAATAGTTCGATAAGCAGTGTTTGTACTCACTAAAAGATGAATAGTACAAGGGAAGAGTACTCTTTTATAGAAAAAAATACGAGACAAAATAGTTGAGTTTAATAATATCTACTTGTTCATGTGATTATTATATAGTCTAGTTTATAGTTTGAAAAGTTATTTAGTAAAAATTTTAAATTAACAGTAAATTTTGAAACTATGGTATTAATCTAAGTATTTTGGTATAACTATTCTAATGTAACGGGTAGTTAATACAGTAACTCTAAAGTATTTAGTGATTATTCCATCATTTCAACATGTTAATCAAAATGGCACACGGTATTCCTCCTATTAAACAAAAAGATCAACATTCCTACTCCACCCGTGAGCTTAAAAGTATTTGTCAATACATTTGTCTCTTAATGCTTGATCTATAAACATGAAAGCCAATGTAATTGCAAAACATTAGAGAATATATGAGAATTACCTCTACTAATGTGTTAATCTTTTCTTTTCTTAGTTTCAACTAACTTTTGAGTTACAAAACCCTTTTCTAGTTAAAAATGAAGGCTTGTTATTGCTGAATGAAACATAGGAAATATCATTGTTGGGCCTATGAAGTCCTATAACATCATGGAATAAAATTGGTGATTCCAACGTGATTTTTGATACACACCATCTAGGATCTTGAATCTATTCCATAATCCATATGCTTTATTAATACGCATGCATTAAATAAGAACCTCATGTAAAGATTAATCTCTTTTAAGTACCTTGTTTTTATAAGAGAAAGGGGCGTTTTAAGTACCTTTGATTGGACTTGGATAAGGGGAGAATAGGAATAAATAAAGGTTACGTGAAAATCCTTCCTTCCATTCTTTCCATTGGCACAAAGTATTTGTTTTCTTATTTTTCGTGGGTAGAAACTATTAAAAATTGTATCGGTTGCAACGTAGGCTTACGTAAAGTACGTGTAACTCTGCATTGTTGAGAAAATAGTGTATGACTCTCATGTGCGCGTTTCTTTTTCAAGGAGTTCTTTGAGAACCGTGTATAAAGGGAAGCAGTGTAGACCCATCTATCCTCCATGACCTACTTTTTGATATTTGACTTTCCTTGCTCTTTGAGTTAATATTGTTGATTTTTTACTTGTCTAACAAAATTATCTTATCTAATAAACCATAATTCTACCAGTTTGATGAGTTGTGCATCCACTTTTTCTATCTTTACCTTCAGTAGTATATCTCCACATAGATCTAATACGTTCTATTTTCATTATTAGAATAGAATTGAACTAAAAATTTATTCTCATATAATTATTTATCAACTTCCTTAATTCATAATTTAGTTCATTACACTTATTATTTTATTCTCTTGTTAAAATCAAATAAAACTAGTTTTTTTCAGCATTAGTGGGATTTGTTTATCCTTAATAATTTTGCTTCACTATATTACTAATCATCCTACATAGTACCCTAATTATAGGAAGTAGTTGGGCATCATTGGGTTGCTTAATGAGGCGCATCATCTTATAGGATTGGGATGGAAGATGAAAGAAATTAATGAATAAAGTAATATTTTATTAATTTATTAAATTTGATATAATATTCGTAATATAATAAAATTAAAATTAAATAATTCTATAATTTTTAATAATAAATCTAAAATTATTAATAAATTAGTATTTAAATTGTTTTACCTATTATTATCGTAAAAGTATACTAATTAATATTAACAATCGTTTAACTAGTTTAATTTAATAATATAAAAATCTCATAAAATATAGTGATTAACAAATATAAGTGCCATTAATAAATTTAAATTCTAATTATTTTTTTTAAATATAATAAATAGTATGTAAAATATTCAAATATAATTTTAAATAATATTTATTTTTATCCAAGTTTTAATATTTTAATTAACAGTCGTGTATCATCTTCCAATGTATGTACAATAAAATGGAGTTACCAGCACGCAGTTAGTATTTATTTATATATACCATATTTGAAAAAGCTGATTGAAAAAGAAAATCTTGAGGTCCGAAAGGCCGAATCTCTTTCCACCGTGGCAATTGCGAAGATGAAATTTAATGTTTTGTACTAATGAACACAAAGGAAATATTTTATATCGGTGGAAAAAATAACGTTTTGCACTATTTTAAAATATTTTGTACAATTGGTGAAATTAAGTTGATGAGATTTTCTAAAATATTTATCATTCATTATTTATAAAGTATATACTATGTTTAATATCATGCTAAAATTTTAAATAGTGTGCATATTTTTATATGATAAATCCATTAGATGCAACATTTTATTTCACTTAATTTTAGTATAATATTTCATTAATAATAGAATTTAAATAAAAGTTTATCTATCAATCAAGTCTAAAATATAATATATGAATTGAGTTATTAATAGAAAATTTATATATGAATAAAGTTAAATTAAATATTTGCACTAATATTAATGATACATGATGTTTTCTTAATATTTTTTCCATAAAAATAAACATTATAACTTTAACACCGTTCATTTTTTCCGGGTAACATTTGGGCGAAAAAAGTGGCTATTACAATTGCTCTTTCCCGGTCACATTGGACTCCGCATGTACCAAATTTATAATTTTTTTTTTGCCACCAACAAATTCATCAATTTTTTTGCACCACTAAACATTATTTATTGTTTACTCAACTAAAGTTAACTCAATTGTTCTTAAAAGTGCCAATACAAATGTAACTTGCTACGTGAGCTAGAAAAAAATTATAATAGATAAATTACTATTTAAAACTCGATTATCCAATTAAATTCTCGCAATTGCATTATCAAATAAATTGGCAATACTCACCATGTGCATAACTTGAATATACTCGAAGCATAATTATAAGCTATTAACACATATGTAAAAGGGATAAAGTTCCTCTTGAAGGTCTGATAGCCCACTAGTAAACGTCTGAGCAAGCTGGAGTCCAACTGCATATGTATTATAGCCATTATAAGTGAGTGCATAACTATTTCAATTACAAACAATAAAACATTTACCTACAAATTTAAGATTGATTTCAAACGAGCCATTAAAGTTAAGTTTAAGATTAGGCCGTGAAGAATTCATCCTATATACCTTATTCGTAGGCTCAATCATACTCACACTACATCACATCATATCCAAATCAACAATATATTTAATAATTCTTTCAGAAATATAACCAACAATAAGATGAATATATGGATAAGATTTTTCAAACTGATTATAATTTCGATCTTTCCAAATGCCTCAACACATACTATCATACTTAGTGTATGTATCCCTCTATGCATGTCTAACTTGGTATCTCTTAGAATGGTATCAAGTAACCCAATTAGAGACAAATAATTCCCATGATCTATTTACAATCAACATATAATAAATCAAAGTAGCCTATTATAGCTACAACCAAACATTATATGACCAACCAAACATTATATGACCAATAGATTCTGAATTCTAATAAAGAAAATAATCAGAGCTACGCTAGCATTCCTATTCCTCAAATTAGCATTCACAGAGAAATTTCATGTAGCAACTTGGTGGATCGAGATCGTACGTATAGTAACTTCTTCAGCTTGGCTAATATGCGCTCTAATGTTCTCTAATGTCCATTCTTTTTTTCGGATATTAATTAAGGAGCAGACCTATAATTGTTGCTCATTATGGTCGATCGGTTGATGGCTTTGTAAGGTCGGTGTTCACCAATCTTTCCATACGAGTATGCGACCTCCATCTCCCACTTTTCATATAATTACTTAAGTTTTTCCTTAGATGCATGTATATTGGACTAGAACTAGGATCACCGTGAACTTACATAAGCATAGAGAAAATCAACATTACGTTAATAACAACCATTTATGACCTTAACACAAAGTGGATAAAGATTTGAGAGAATTCTCCATGTAGATTTCATTAGAAGGACTTGATAGAAGATATGAAGGTCCTTCAACCCATTCCTTCTCCCTTTCTTAATGCAATCATATTTTGTCACCTAATAAAATGTATCATATTCGTATTTTCATTATACCTCATCAAAAGTTGAAATTATCGTGTTAATGTTATTGCACTAAACTTGTAAAAATATAAATGATCTCATAATATAAGTGGGTATAAAATATAAAACTAATTTCCCTTGTGCTTGACAAGAGGTAGTTTAGTTTCCAATTGTGTAGCTCTAGCCCTATGGTTTCCTTTAGAAACCTCAATGTTTTTGTTTTATTTTGTGCCCAACTAAACGGAAATCTCAAGTACTTGTCAATTGATTTTTTTAGGATTTTTAGCCCTATTTGAAATATGAAAATGTAACAATGTATTTTCCTTGGTACTTGACGTGATGGTAGAGCTAAAATATGCTGCTGATTTATTGATTTTTTTACATGAAAAATGGTGAAAATGGCAATAATGTGTAAGCATATAAAAAAACTTTATAATATTATGTGACTTAGCTCCTATAAAATTAGTGTAATATGCAAGGAATAAATAAGAGACTCTAAGGCATGTTTTGTTCATTTTAAACATCCAAGTTTATTTTTACTACTTTTATAATGGTCCTAGATATCATATAATAAAATGATCAGATAAAAAGATAAATATCCCTTAGGTAAAAGTTCACACTCTGTTGTAAAAGGCACGGATCAACACCATTCACAAATAACTTATACAATATTTAGATAACACATATTATAATCTATTTGGTAAAAATTCACACCATCTTTAAATTTTAAATTGATATAAGTCTTTTATAATTTAGTTCATACTCCATTACTAAGTTATTTTATGGAGAATATTTATTTCCGCAACACTTGGCACAATTGTTGAATATTTTTAAAATATAAAATTGGGTCTACTTTATTTTAGAAAATGAAGGCTTTGGCCCACTATAATATTATGGTAATAGAGTATTCATACTTCATGTCCAATGTCGAATATCTTTCGAAAAGAGTTTTAAGTAGTGTTCACACGAGAATCTATTCCTGAAAAAAAAATTAGTGTTAAATTTAAGAGTAATAACGTGTTATCGGTATCGATACCAAAAATTACATTCATCTTTTATCCGGAGACACGTTCATTTAGGGCTCCGAGTCTCTATGCTCCATCGTTTATAAATGGTTCTAAAAAAATCACGTACATAATTTATAAGTCGCTTTGCGTTGTTAATTGGGGGTAATTAATATGTCTTAACCTAATATTCTCAAAATTGTAATTTTATCCTTTAATCATTTCATAAACAAATCTAAATAAGGAAAAATTAAAATAAGTTTATAATATTATACCTTTTTGTATAAGTCTAGGATTTGGTTAAATTTGATAACCACAGTGAGGGCATCCAATTTATTCTTCGGTTATATGTGCATTTTTGTAATTTGAACCCCTCCCTAATCCCCCATCAATACCACTATAGTGGTTACTATTACCAAAGTGAAAATTGGAGTGACTAGGGTTTCCGATAAAATATCTAAAAAATGTAGCAAAAATTAGAAATATTTCTTTGAATTTTCTAATTTGAGCCTAATAAAATAATTTTACAGGAATATCTTGGAAAGAATAGCAACATTATAGGAAATTGAAAGCACATAGATGAGCAGGTTAAGTGGCTACGATGCTTGCCTCAGGAAAACTCTTCCACTTGATACCTCGAGCATCATCGGCTTAAATTTGCAATTTGGTTAGGAGAATGGAGTGAGCTTACAACTCAATTAATAAGGCACTAACATTTCACGTAAACCACCTAACATAGTTTACTGACTCTTTTTAGTTGGAAAAATGATCTCGAGAGCCTCATGGTTTGTCTTGCCCTTCAAGACACCACCTAACCTATAGCCTACCCTCTTGTCGGATTACTCTCGGTCTCCCACATGGAAAAAATAAGTATGTATATAATAAGTAATAATGCACACAACGGGAAACTCAAGTCCCACAAAAAAACATATGACCTACACTCCACCCGCACTTCTTACACCCTGTGGCTCATCTCCGATAACTCATTCCCACACTATGGTGGTTACTATTACCAAAGTAAAAATTGGAGTGACTAGGGTTTCCGATAAAATACCTAAAAAATGTAGCAAAAATTAGAAATATTTCTTTGAAGTTTCTAATTTGAGCCTAATAAAACAATTTTACAGGAATATCTTGGAAATAATAGCAACAGGATAGGAAATTGAAAGCACATACATGAGCAGGTTAAGTGGCTACCTTAGGTGATGCTTGCCTTAGGAAAACTCTTCCACTTGATACCTCGAGCATCATCGGCTTAAACTTGCAATTTGTTTAGGAGAATGGAGTGAGCTTACAACTCAATTAATAGGGCACTAACATTTCACGTAAACCACCTAACATAGTTTACTAACTCTTTTTAGTTGGAAAAAATGATCTCGGCACCTATCTCATATCACCCTAACCTATAGCCTACCCTCTTGTCGGATTACTCTCGGTCTTCTTCGTTCTTCCCACATGGAAAAAAAATAAGTATGTATATAATAAGTAATAATGCACACAACGGGAAACTCAAGTCCCACAAAAAAACATATGGCCTACACTCCACCCGCACTTCTTACACCCCGTGGCTCATCTCCGATAACTCATTCCCACACATATATAGGCTACTCAGGCCCATTACACACAACACGCCCCGAAGCGTACTATCGTATAGTGATACCATGCTTGGGAAAAACTGGAAAGTGGTAGCCATGTGTGACTCTACCACAACTGACACTTCTCGAGTGTCATCTCGCAGATGTGTGACTCAGAACTTGGGATCATGACTGTAATTGTCACACCTCAATCTAGTTTGGTCGAAACCCTATGAACAACCCGCTACCCCTTCTTTTACTAAAATGGTATTCCTACCAAGATAGGCAAGAAAATGTAAAGGTGTACAAGCACAAATATTTTTCATAACAAAGTAAAAAAATAATTTAATAAATTATCTTTTTAGAAAAATTCATGGTCTACTTCTCAAGTTTTGGTAAGACTTTAAATAACAATTTTCCTTTTTTGTGAAAAATCGCATCATAGGCAAGTCATCACTTGTCTTATCTTGAGTAAAAGATTTATTGTTGTTTATTAGCTTATCTCATTAAACTTTGGGTAGGTACCTTCCTATTTAGAGAGATTTAATTAGTGAACCTAGTAATGTTTATTTCATACCTCAAACAAACACACTCAATTTATCCATAAAAGAAACAAATGGTCATAGAATAGACCCTCAAAGGCTAAGATATGCTTCAACCTAGTTTAATTCGACTTAGATCCGGTTCACCTTGAACTGGTCTGATTTTTACATCTAATCTACTTCATTTTTCACCTTCATGATCTTTCTGATTTATTTGCCACTTGGAATGTCCAAATTCTCGTCTTAAATCCTTATCTACCATTTCTGGTCCCGATGGATACCCGATTTTCTTTCAGAAATATTTGAGATTTTTTCCCGATTTATTTCTTTACTTCAAAGGGATGGGGTTTACAGTACCCACTTGCTATATTAATATTTTGGTAAAGTATTTAAAAAAAAATCCATAGAAAAGTTATATGAAAAAATGTTAATAAAAATAGAGAAATATCTCGAATGATTTGACTAGTGGATCATAACACAATAACTTCGAAAAATATAGGTGTAAACTTGAAGGTTTCAAAATGGGTGACTCGACCCCTTAAAACCAGCTAGGAATGAAGAGGTTGAGACCCATTGTTCAAGATATAGAAATGCTAATGTCAAATATGTACAAAAGAGGGGTTAAGGCTTAGTATTAATAAACTATTTTTCATACCATTTAGAGAAATAAGTTGGAAGCATGTATTTTGAAAGAAGGGAAATAAGCATATATTTTTACAAACAAATAATAATTGTAATTTTCGTTGGTTAACTTAATAATGATACCAACTTAATAATGACATTCAAGATAAAAGTTTTCGTCCAATCTATCAAATTTGGTTCCTATTATAAATAAAGAAAATTGTGCAAAGTAAAATACCCTTACACAATACTAAGTGTGCATTGATAGATGTCAATAAAATGTTTGGTTCGGATGATAGTTCTCGTTTATTATCCATAATTTGTTCCCATTATAAATATAAAAGATTATAGTAAGAGAATACATTAGCACAATATTGAGTGTGCATCGATGAATATCAATCGGATAGTTAGTTTAGATGATAGTTCGCATCCAATGATTTAAATTAGTTCTCATTATAAATTTAGATGATTGTGCTATATGATAAAGGATAACTAGTACAATTTAGTGTAAATCGATAAATATCAATATTTAATATACAAATCAACAAGATTTTGAATATGTTACTTAATAAATTGTTGAGTAAAAGAATAATTACTAAACTATATTATAGATCAAATCGAGCTAAAAAAGTAACTTTACAAAAGATCGTGATACCAAAAATTTCAAATGATAATAAGATTAAACATGCTCCTTCCTCCTTAACATGGATATATGTATCCTCTTCATCTCACATTGATCATAGGAAAAAGAATTGTTGCAACATAAAGTGACCTGCCTTTCCCCTAAATTGTTGTCTCTCATGCCTACCATCATCACAAATACAATCCAATTCAATCACATCATTAAGTTCATAAAAAGTTGATACTAAAGGTACGAAGAAAGACAATTTTATATGTTATCCTCATGATCTACAAATCTAAAATAATGTATAAAATTTTATACAATAATTTAATTTAGATATAAATATTTATTTTATTTAATTTTAAGATAAAATAAGTATTTTTAATTAAAATATTAATAAATATATATAATTAAAAAATTAATACATACATTAAATTATTTATATCAAATTTTATACCTTATTTATTATTTTAATCTTATTATTATTCTTACTCCACCCTACTCTATATTACCAAAACAAAAAAGGCGATTTTTCTATAAATCACAACGGGCTCGTCTTATAAATACAAATCTTAAGAAAATAATATTTTATATATTTAAAATTTGTGTGCAAGTTTATTGATATACATGTATATCTTATAAATTTGGTGATACTATATATATATAAATAAAAGATCAATTCTAAACTTGAAAGAATACTATACTGTTTAATAACTCAACAAAATTTATTGGAAATATATATATATATATTAGTATTATATTAGATTATGTTGATTATTTATTTTAATAATTGATAATAATAAATAAATTTCACAAAAAATTATTTAATATAAAAGTTTGTATATAATATGAATTTATAGTAATTTTTATAATATGTTAAAAAAATTTAAAAAACAAACGGCTTTAGTGGATATTTTTAAAATAATATATCTAAGTAATATAAATTATTTATTTATCACATAAAATTATTAAATTGAGAATACAATAATTCAGATAATAAAAAATATTATTACATTATAATAACTCTTCCTAATTATTTTACGCGAAATCTACACGTTAGTCTGCCGTTTACTTCCGTCTTGCACCTACTCGCAGTCTCCCTTTCTCAACAGACAAAAAAGAGGGGCATGGCTAAGGAGTAAACTGAACACGGAGAGAGAGAAGAGCCTAGCGCGTGCATCATTTGAGGGGGCTAGAATTCTCCAGGTGCCGGAAAATCAACGAACTTTTATCATCTTATGCGGTGGACGGTTATCAGCCGCCGCTGCCCGTCTCTGCGTTGCCCATGCTTACGTCACCTGCTGCCAGCATCCACCACCTCCTATTCGGTGGTAGTGGCGGAGGGCTCTGGTCGGAGACGACGCCTCGCTCGCCCCCTGTAGCGGTGGCAGTCACTGCCATGGCCGGTATCGCCTTGCTAGCTGCCATGCTCTACTCTGCTACCAGTAGGTAAAGAAGGAATTCAATTGATTCGCTTTCGAGAGATTGGGATGATTTACTGTGGGGGAACCCTAGCGAGCTGTCGAGTTCCGGTCCTGTGTCGGGTTGTAATAGCTTGTTAGACGAAAGCTCTAATGCGGAGTCGCACTTCGTCTTCTCCATCGTCGCCCTCATCGTGGATTCATTTGCGCTCGATCCTGTTTGTCGTCGTTAATTCTTCACCGGCGTCCTGTTCTTCCCCCTTTGATCGGTGAGTCCTCTCCATCTGTTAAAACCTTCCACCATTACTTTCAATCTTCAGTGCTTTAATTCTGATCCTGGCCTTCCCTGGTCCTCCCGTGTCGAACCTAAACTAAAGCAGACCAATTACTTTTAAAATCCTGTATCTTTTACTTCTTAGTTGTTGAGCTTAAGCTGTTGTACTATCCAACGAGTTTGGTCTGATTGAGATGTCATCGCCGGATTAGGTAACTACTTGGTTTACCCAGTTGTTTCCTTGCCATCAGTAGCTGTTGCTAAATTCAATTTGGGGGTTCTTGTGGGTGATTTCTGGTCTCTCCTGGCTTAAACTTAATTTATTTCTTCTTTTCTGGATCTGATTTTGATCTGATGTTTTATTTCCTATGCTTGTCAATTTCACTTTCATTGGACCAACAAAACTCAATCATTTGATTTGATATCATTCATTATCAGTGGTGCTTGAATAAGAACTCCTGACAATTAGGGCTCTTTGTAGATACTAGCCCAAGGGATTTCTAACTTAAAAGTGGGTATAAAATATGCAATTAGTGTCTTTCTAGATTAAAACTGATACTGCTCCGTATTTATTTGGGGAATCTGATCTCTTCTGATAAAAAAAATAAAAGGGAATCTGATCTTCAGTCACAGTTGTATAATACATAATCTGTGTCGTCTATGACTTGAACTCCCGTCCATGCATTCCCTGTTCACATATTTCTCTAATTAGGTCAGAGAAATCTTGATGGATTTTCCACGATCTTTGGTTACAAAGCTTCTGAGAACACTTCTAAGGAAACTCTGCATGATATCTGGTTGATCATGCAAAATGTAGGTTAAGCATTGACTTAGAACGGTACAATTATGAATTATTATTATTATTATTATACATTCTTGTCACTAGGGTGAATCCTTATTGACTGCCAAGATAACTTTACTCTGTCATGTGTAAATTTTGTTTTCCTTTTGCCATTCACACAATTTCTGATTTATTTGCTTCAACAAATTGCAACTTATTTATTCAGGGGGCATCTTAAATCACCATGGTCTCGCCATAAAGGGAAGAGCCCTCTCTCCCCCCAGCAATGGAGAAGTCTGTTTACACCAGAGGGGAGACTCCGGGATGGTGGCCTCAAGTTTCTCAAGAAAGTTCGCAGTGGGGTAAGTATTTTATTCTCTGCCTGTCTTGTTCATTTTGCAGTTGTGAACTGGACTGATTATTTTTTTCCGTGAACCATTGATACTTTATTTTCTTATGCCTTAACTTTTTTTGTTTTACAGGGCATTCATCCCGGTATCAGGACAGAGGTTTGGCCATACCTTCTTGGCGTGTAAGAATTTGTTCATGCTCGATATGGTGTTTGTATCCTCTAATACTCTGGATTGATTTTATATGACAATTTGTGCATACTGAGTCAACACTTTTTTTAACCTATCATTTGGAGGGTCTCAAATCATAAATCATTTTTCTTTAATGCAGAGTAGCAGTGATCTCAAATATTTTTTTGTTTACAATCTTGTATGAAACATTCTTCACTAGTCTTCTCTTCTACTTTGGATTCACTTAGAATCACCACACTATGTTATAGAAGTCAATAGCTTACTGAGCATACAAAATGGAATAAATAAGGTTAATGGGTGATGTTACTGATGGCAGTTGCCCATATGCTGTTGAATGCAACAGGTACAATTTGAACAGCTCTAAAGAGGAAAGAGATGTAATAAGGACTCAAAACAGGTGCCTTTCAGATCTACTAAGCTTCTATTTCATTTTTTAAAGTTACAAGGATTTAGTGATTACTAGATCAAGAGGATCACTTGTGGATTTACCGGTACATCATACAGTTAAAAAGCAACCGGAACTGAACTGTTGGAATGATTATGGATAATGGATGACTTTCATTTGATAATCTTCAAGATGAATGCACTTTCGTAACTGGTAAATGTGCCAATGTTTGTTTTTACAGAAAAGAATATGAGAAACTTCGCAAGCAATGTCGGAGTCTCTTGAAGCAATATGATAAGAGCTCAAGCAGCAAACGGATTAGTGAGAAACTCATTCAGGATGTGCAATCTCCTAGTTCTGAAGAAGTGGAGAGTGCAAGAGAGTCACTTTCTAGTGGCGAGAGGACTCCAAATTCTGGGATCAGGGATAATTCTGCTACCTTGTTGTTGGAAGGAGACAATAGCTTGAGGAGAATTACGAGTGCTAATGGCTCAACTCTGAATACCGAGTCTTCAGATACGGACTCGTCTGACGATGCTGAAGTCATTAGAGCCTCAACTCCTTCAGATGACAAGTAATTCAAAGACCAATACTTGCAATATCAAAACCTATGGTATTTGGGAAGCTCAGGAAAGAAATAAAGAAAGAAAAATAAATTAGTGTAGTTCTAAGATGGAAAACATTTTTTAGTGTGACTATAGGTTGCATTAAAGCTCAATTAAAATATTCTGAAAAATGTAAAATACATTTTTGATTAGTGCTCGAAGTATGATCCTAAAATTTGTATGGCTTTCTGTCAGCAGAGAAGACAAGGAGTCAAATATTTTGACCAAGGAGATCTCTCCATCCTTAAACACTGGAATGCCATCAGCAAATCGTACCACTGAAGACTTTGAAACATGGCAGCGGATCATTCGTGTAGATGCAGTGCGAGCAAATGCTGAATGGATCCCCTACTCCTATCATCAAGCCACAGTATCAGAAACTCGGGCCCGTCGTTCTGCTGTGGCTGTTGGGTTGAAGGACTATGATCATCTGGAACCACATAGAATCTTCCATGCAGCTCGACTAGTAGCAATCCTTGAAGCTTATGCAATATATGACCCAGAAATTGGATATTGCCAGGGGATGAGTGATTTGCTCTCCCCTATAATCACCATCATAACGGAGGACCATGAGGCCTTCTGGTGCTTTGTGGGTTTCATGAGGAAGGCCCGCCACAACTTCAGGCTCGATGAGATGGGTATCAGGAGGCAGCTGAAGATTGTCTCCAAGATCATACAGTTCAAGGACTCACACCTCTACCGACATTTACAAAAGATGCAAGCGGAGGATTGCTTCTTTGTCTATAGGATGGTGGTGGTCTTATTCCGGAGGGAGCTCAGTTTTGAGCAGACTATGAACCTTTGGGAGGTTATGTGGGCTGATCAGGCAGCCATCAGGGCTGGAGTTGGGAAGTCTGCTTGGAGTCGCATAAGGCAAAGAGCCCCGCCCACGGATGATTTGCTGCTGTATGCAATTGCAGCTTCAGTTTTGCAGAGGAGGAAGTTAATCATACAGAAGTACAACAGCATGGAGGATATATTGAGGGAGTGCAATGGCATGTCAGGGCACCTCGATGTCTGGAAGCTTTTGGACGATGCTCATGATTTGGTAGTCACACTCCACGAAAAGATAGGGTCGTCTCTCTGATGAAATCTTTGCTACTGAGGGAGTGAGAACACTCGTTTAAGTTTGGCCGCTAATTTATTTCCTCTCAAATGGTCTCAGCTGTAAGTGAGCCTAAAAGACACTTCGCAAGAGACCATTGTAAATGGAATTCTGCCTCTTATATGCACTGCAGTTCTCATTTAAACTTCAAAGAAGCATTGGATGTTGGATTGAACATAGGGTACATGTTCAATGACGACTGTGGAGTGCGACCACCTCTAGGATGCAGAACATTTGCTCAGAAGGACTTCAGCAAGGTGAGGCGAGGCAAGCACAGACTGTTTTAACTGATACAGTTTCTCTTTTTGGTTTCTTTTTCCTATTTCGTCATCAGGCTTCCTAGAAATCTCGGATATATTCAAATGTTTTTATGAATCCATTGGTATCCATGGCTATGTAACACTTTACAATTCAAGGGTTGATAGCTAGATGTCCTTGAGCTTTCAGAATGAAAATTTTGACTGCCATAACTTTCTTTCTGCTTGGACTAGCGTCACTGGTACATCTCAATTATATTGCGATTAATTCATTTGCGACCAGTAAAGGCTCATGACCTAACACTCAAGCCTGTTTAAAGGGTTGACCCTCTTATAATCTCCTTACATTTTCCCAGTCAAACCTGTGCAGCCCATTCTATTTACCTTCTATGGTAGTTAGCGTAGACCATAATATGCACTCCATATGTTGATTTTCATAGAATGACGTAACATGTTGACCATGTCAAATGTGCCTACCATGCTCAGGAAGCGGGTTGCTTTGGGAAACATTCGGTCTTCCTCTTCCCCGTGAATATAATGGAAACCAGAGAAAGTACTGCCAATTTTGACCAAGAAAATGTTAAAAGAGTAAATTCCCACTTATCGAAAACGGGGGAAATTTCACATAATAAGCAACTTTGACCCTTTAACTTGAGATCTGAAAGAATTGCAGGCATGATATCACTCTCACAAAGAGTTGATCAAAGCACAAAGTTCACAACTTAGGATTGATTAATAAAAAGGTTCACAACTTGAGAAGGCCTCTTATGGTTGGAGGAATAAAAATGGACGTGATTTAGAGGGGCCAAATTGCTAATCTTTCTTGGTGTAATGTCTGACCACCAGAGCAAAGCCCATGATCAGAAGTGGCACAAGGAATTGCAAGATCTTGATCAGGGTGTTGTCAGGGGTGTAAGGGGCTTGCTGAGGTGGAATGTAAATGCGTTTAGATGGGACAGTCGACGGATCGATCTCGCCAATGTAGTACTTCTCCATCATCTCTCGAGCAGCATCGCTGTGTCCAACATCTTCAAAGTCATTAGATCCATCTTTACCTGCCATTTGTGCAAATGAAAAGAAGTGGAAGATTAAACTTAGGTGGACAGTATCTACTGGCTAGCCTCTCTCGTATTAAGATGCAATTCTTCTGCTCAAGAAAGGAAAAGGGTTGAGTTGAAATTACCAGTAGCTGCGAGCAAAACCTCATCCCCTCCAGGATGATCGTCCATGAAAGGTGTTACATCATATACCTGTAACCACATTTCACATTCATCTCAACTCTTACGCTTAGTTGGGTATAAGTGTCATCTAAGTGAGAAACCATTTTAGGAATCTAAGCATCGCGTTGCAGGAAGTATGCTATGGGAACCTGTCTTCAATAAATCTATTTCGACCTTATCTTCATTCTAGTCATCTAAGAAACAGCTTCGAATCTAACTCTTTATTGGAAATAGTTTCTAGAGAAACAAACAAGACAAAGAAAGGGCACACCTCCACGCTATCTGCAGCAGTTCTTATTGATTATGCAGTTATGCGAATTTCTTCTCTTTGCTTCGTACATAACATGGCAAATGATAATTGCACAACAGCACAATTTATAGATTTTAGTTTGGGTCGAGGACATCGTCCTCACAGGATATTGACTTGATTTCTTTTAGTAAATAATGTTCTCCCCGCCAATTAGCATCTACAATCGTTTCTAGCAATTCAATTAGAACTCTAAAGATCATGGAAAAGAGTCAAATTCACAGGTCGCAAACCAGCAGTGTTCTTACCAAAACTTGATCTAAATCCATATTCTACACACGTTTCTCTCTCCCTCTCTCTATCAACAGGCTAAGTACTCCCGTCAATATATAAATCAGCTAGTGCTTTTTCTACCGTAATAAACCCCAAAGTGCAGCAATGGAAAAATAAACTCCACCTCGATGTAAAGAAATCCGATTGTCAAGTGGTGAACTGACCTTCCCGGAGATGATGAGCCAACAGTCCTTGATCTTGTTGTGCTTCTCCACCTCCTCGAACAAGAACAGCTTTTTATCTGTCGCCATTGTTGACTGGCCACAAAACCACAGAAATCATAAGCGCGGAAAAGGAAAATTATAATTTTAAAAGTTTTTCGCACCAGAACTTGCTGCTCGAAGGATCCTCAATAAATCAAAGACAATCTCATCACTTACGCCGGCGCGCGCAGAGCGGAGGGAATGAAATCAGAGAGAGAGAGAGAGAGGGGAGAGAGCGTATTTGTCTCCTCGTCGATACAGTCACGGCCTGCAGCAGGATCTTGCTTAAATTTATTAACTACCTATTCTTTTTCTTTTGCTCAATATTAACCACCTATTCTGGGTTGGTTTTGCTAGTACTTGTCAATATTGATACTTGTAATTACTTTATTCATAATAACTTATTTTTAACATTTTAAATTTGTATAATGCTAGTTTTTTTTATTTTATATTAGTACAAAAACTCTTTAAATTTCTATTATAATTTTTAACTGAACAAAAATATAATTTTTGAAATAAGAAATAAAAATTAAAATATTTATAATAATTTTGAAGATTTAAAATTATTTATATATAAATCTTTGTACTATATATGCACAATTTAAAGAGTTTTGATACTATCTATAAACAAAAAAAATTATTTAATCAACTTTTAATAATTTATGTGTTTGTAATAAAATTAATCTCGAAATATAACGTATAGATTATATACAACGAAATTTGTGAAGTTTCCGTGTGCTTTTCACATTTTGCAACTAACCAGCCGCCATTTGGTGAAGTGGGGAAACCATGAAGCCACCCTAATGCAATGTACCATCTAGATAGATGTGACGTCATCAAAGCAGGATACAAAAGTATGCCATAAAAAACTAAGTGATTAAAATTAACTTTCAAAGTCAAAAGGAAAATAGACATGTACTTGCTCTAAAATCTAAATCCTAACTCTAAATATAATGGCGCTTTCTTTTTTAGTATAATTAATAGATGATATTTCAAGATTAATGATCAATCTATATTTTGATGAAAATAAATTTATTACAAGTGTACATATGAATAATATATATATATATATTTAGTAATGTATGAGATTATTCATGTGAAAATAAGAAAATAATGGAAAGCGTACAAGTAAATTTAAATAAATAATTCATTCCATAAGAAATAAAGATTTTGATAAATCATTTTAGGGTTCACAAAAAAATCTTAAAAAATTATATAAATAACTAATAATAAATATTTTAGAAAATAAGATTAGATCTAAAACTTATTAAATAGGCTTAAATTTTAATAATTTTTTTATTGAAAAGTTTTAATGATTTGAAAAGTGTTAAGACCTAATTATTTGAAAAGTGGGTTAAAATATAAAATTTATAAATTAGTTAAGATTCAAATATTTAGAAAATGAGTGTAAAACTTAATTATTTAAAAATTGGACTAATATCTAATATTTATAAAATAGATTAAGACTTAAATGTTTAGAAAATTGGGTTAATGCCCCTTATTTGAAATGTGTGATAAGATGCAGTATTTAAAAGATAAATTTAAGGTTGAATGATTTTTAAAGTTGGTTGACACTTAATATATAAAATGAACTAATGCTCAATCCTTTAAAAATATGGACTAGGTAACAATAATTTGAAAAATGAGCTACTATTCAATATTTAGAAAGTGGATTAAGGTCTAATAATTTAAAAAGTGGGTTAAAACTCATAGTTTATATAATAAGCTAATACTCATTTTTTTAAGAAAAATTGACAATGCCCTTAGATTTTAAGGAAAGTTACACCTCATACAAGTAATTTTAAAAATAGCTATCAATTCAATGTTTTTGCAAATTAATAACTCCATGTGAAAGTGATATTGCCTTGGCTCATTTGAAACACTCAGGTGAATACTATTAAGTACGAGTTTGCCAAATAAAAAGTTAATCCTTAACTTATTAATAATCATATGAATCAATTGTGAACAAGTTAATATTTTTCTTGCTTGTATGCAACTTTATACGTGTTGATGATAAAAAGTTACGATAATTAATAGAGCTTATTATAAGAGATTGTGTTGATTACCATGGTAGATGAAAAAAAGATGCAATATGACTTACAATATACTAGGACCTATGTATTTATATGGTAGGGTGCATCTTATATGACAAAGAGTACGAGGTGATGCTAAGGTCTCTCCCAATAATTGATGAATGGCATTTGGATGAGTGTTTAAGTACATGCACTTGATTGTCTCGTATTATTAAACACATTTTAATTATACGGAGTCTCTGAATTATTAGTGATGTGACATTAAGATGTGTGGCAAATATGCTTAAAAGAAAATTTTGAGATTTAATGATTCAAATAAAATTTTGAAATTCTTCTTAAAAAAATATGTTTTATTAATACTTGACTTTTAAAAAGATTAATTTAAACAACAAATGATGAGATCAAGATGATAAAAACCAGTGTGTCGGTTACCTCACTTATTATAAATTAACTCACTTATCTCTCAAATGCATTTTAGGAATTTATTAGATAGAGGCCATGTAGTAGAGCAAGAGACAATATGAGATAATCGATATTATTAAATGAGTTACAATCCATTTACTTATTTACGAGATTTGAAGTTTTTGTAAATTATATAATTTAATTTATGAAATTTAAAATTCTTAGTGAAATTGACAAATATTTTATTATAATAATTTTATAAAATAATATAAATTAGAAATCCAACTGAATCGGGACTAAATTGTTAGGAAAACCATTTACACATAAAATTTGATCAAATTGATTTGGTCAATGGAGTAACACCGGAAAATACGAACTGGGGCTTAAACCCGAGTGGATTAGAAATGTTGGTATGAATACCGATGAACTAATAACGGAAATCAAATCGGATAGAGAATCCATACAAAACCCTAAACTTGGAGTGGAAAGTACATCCAAATAACAATAATGAAACCTTCCCTGGTCATGGATAAAGGATCAGGAAAAGCCCAAATAAAAAACCACATCAAAATGGTATATGGAGAATTAAGTAAAAAGGTCCTCAATTTTTAAGAGGGTTTAAACAAATATTAAAATAGAAACTCTTGATCCCAATCAATTTAGTATGGGATGGTGAATTTGTAGAAAAAAGAATTGGACAAAGAACTGATCAGATCGAAGGTGAATCGATCAAAGGGAGACCAAAACCGATCGAACCAACTTAGAGCAGTAACCCCCCTCTCTGTTTTTTAGAAGGGGCTAATTAAATTAAAAATGGTTGTTCTTGAGCTCAAATGATAGAAAATTCAATGAAAAATTTTTAGAAATTTAGTTTGGGCCAATAACCAATCGAATTGGACATGAACTGACCAATGAAATGTCAAAATTGGCCGAAACAATCGATAAATTCACCAGAAACCGGTCTGCTATAGTATGAACCGGTTAGCACGCCACACCGAGCGCATGCACACGTCACACACATGGTGCGTGTTGTCATGCCCCGACCCGATTTGGTCGGATCCCCATGATCAACCTGTCACTCTCCCGGTTTATTAAAGGGTTTTCCCTTATTATAAACTGTAAAGAGTAAGACGTCCTTTAAACCTGCACCTTTTCCTGGAATAACATAAATCAAAATTGCATAATATTTTAAATTTATCATACTTTTCTCACATGCATCTTAGTTGATGGTCATTAAGGGTAGACTTTTCGAAATTTCCTGAAAGGGATATAAGGGAGGGGGTGAGTACGACTACTCAGTGAATGGATTTTTCAAAACTTTTACTTTTATGAAAAAGATTTGCATTGGAGTGTGCCAGACTCCTTTCTTTCAAAAATTATTTCAATTCAAATTTTGGTTTTTACCACCATTTTCATATTAATCATGGTGTGTCATCACCCAACACACATTCTTCATCATGAAGGTCAAACACACATTCGCAGGCTAGCATGACCACTGAACCCACTTGTGGCTTCGGAGCGACTTTACCGGCCACCTAGATAGAATCACGTCCACTTCTACCCTGAGAATGAGTGGATGTATGCGACATCCGACCCTCAATCCCGAAATCAATTCTTTGTGTCCATATGAGGATAGAGACCTCATCCCGTCCCCAATCCGGTCTCATGCGCTTAGTGCTACTCCAAATTTTGCACGGTCACCTGGTACGACGAACTGCCCTTATACTCACCGGGTCGTCTAAGGCCCTTAGAATGCATCACTACCCCTCATGGGTGTCTTGATGATCCTGTAATCATAGTGCATGCACAAACAATATTTTCTTATCATGCCATATAATCCGTGGTGCCACTAGTCCAACAGCCCCAACTCTCAACTCAACATGCTGCTGTTTGTCTTGACTGGTCCAAAGACCTGTCATGTCGCACTGCCGTTAGTTGACTGAATATGTTGGTCCTATCTTGGTACCATGGCCAAACAATTCATTTATTAAAGTTTTATGGCACATATCTCATGTTTGTTTACGAGCTCTTGCTCGTGCCCACTAGCCTATGGCCCACTTGTTCGAGATTTTCAAAACCGGGCATAATAGCCCCCAATTTCCAAAACCGAGGCCCCCGACCTATAAGAGCTATTCGAGCTCCCATCAAGAAGGTCTCTCAAATAGTTTAAGCATTGGCACACAGTTAGAGGAGAGCACTTCCGACAAAATTGTATTTTCAACTATCCATTATATTGATCGGGTATAAGGACATCTCAGTTCATAATCGATGAATGAGTTTTCAACTTCATTCGAGGAAGTTTCATCATACAAACCAGGTATGATCTACTTACAATCGGTAATTAGTTTTTCCGCATAATTTTCACATCACTCCTCTAAGTTGTGATGTTTAAAATACCAATTGATAGTGAGTTTTTATTTCGAGGTACTTATCATCCCCAACCGAGTATGATATAAAATCTCACTCACCCGTTAATGCAGTTAATTCCACTAGACCAGTTCTTTGTATTCACGTGAGCTTGTCCTTGCTGGTGTTCCTGGTATTTCGTGTTCCTACACGATATGAACATCTCGGTTCATTATCTTTTGGCCTAATAGCCTTCATTCATTCCAAATGAATGAGAAAACCAAACTTTCATTTAATTACAATTAGGTCCCTAAAGTTATTTTTCTTTAACTTTAAGTCCCTAATGCCGATTTTTCCTCAAATTGAGTCCCAAAACTTTTAGAATTCCCCTTGGGACCTCAATTTATTTCATTTCACAAAAGGGGTTTAATTTCCCAAATTTCCAATTTGGTCCCCCCAACTTTTCCAAAATTACCATTTTCCCTTTCTTTACAAAAATGGTAAGTTTCACCCCAAAAATTCTAAAATTCCTCAATTGGCCCTCTGACATTTTTATCATGCCAATTAACCTTCAATTTTAAGAAATTGCATTTCGGTCCTTTGAATTTTTGAAAATCCCCAATTTCCTCCAATTCCAACTTCTTAACACAGCCGAATTTGATTTCATCAAATTGACCGATCAAATATTTCCAATTATTGAAATTGAGTTGAAATTGAGTTTCTACATGTTCATACGATTCTTTAGCAATTTAAATCGCAAGTTTTAATGCCGGGATGAGCTCAAATGAAGCTTCACTAAAAAATGAACTATAGAGAGAGAAAGCTTCGATTACTCACCAGTAAGGGCACGACAGTCCGAGCTTTCGATCTGAGCAAATAGTTCTCGTCCTGAGGTTTATCCTAGAATCAAGAATTGCATCAATTGATGCCGAATTGAGTTAGAATTTCATTATCGAAATTCTGCCAGTTCTCACTCTAGCACTAGTCAGAAATTGTAGAGGGGAGTCGAATTGGCTTACCTTTCAGTCCTAATTCGGCCGTGAGAGGGCTTGGTTTTGCCTGAGGAGGGCTCGAAATGGCCGATTTCAACTCGGTCAAAATAGGGCAGCTTCGGTCTGCCGGAGTTGCTTCACTGTTCCATCCCAACAACGCTTCTCTGATGACCCTCAGAGCAAATAGAGACTACAGGCGTGTATCTGACTTCTCCCCGGTTCTAAAGAACCCGACCTCACCCGAACCAGTCTAGTTTTTTTCTCCCAATTTGTTCTAAGGTTCCTTCTTAAGGTTTATAAATCTCTTTGGGTCATAAAGGGATCCATAAATTTCCATGTTTGCCCTTTCTCTATCTATTCCGGTTCATGAACCAACTCGGTTCATAAACCGGTTCAATCCAATTGGATTCAGTTCATCTAAACTGTTCTGGTTTTTCTCTTCCAATTTATCCTAAGGTTCTTTTCTAAGGCTTTATGAACCTTTTGGATTACCTGAGAGTTGTAAGTTTCCAATTTGCCCGTTCCCAATTGATCGGGTACGTGAATTGGTTCGATTTTCTTACTCAGTTTGACTGGTTCTTTTCTCGATTTTCCTTAATTCAAAAGGGCAGGGTTTACAACTCTCCCATCCTTTTAGGAGTTTTGTCCCCAAAACTTAATTAGCAACCTTGCATGAGGATTCATTTCCTTTGATATCTATTTGGTGTTTGCTTAACATGCAAACTCTTCTCTTGTTCTTCCAACTAGTCCTTTTTATATCCTTCACCTAAGGAATTTCTTTTCCATTATATCATTTACTCCCTTCATGGAGTTTATCATAACTAGATATACCTTACTTAAGGGTATATCCTTAGATTCACATCTCTCTTTGCTTAGAGCAATATTTTCCCCTTTGAGGTCCCGTACTCAGAATTAGGAGTTCCAAGATACCAAACCATTCTCGTGTCTAGTTAACCTCTTGGTTGTTGCAACCCTTAGCTCGATGTCCTTTAGAGTGTTACGTAGCTGTTGTCACGGATTTCCTTGTCATCACCTTTTCGTCCTCCTTTATCTATTGCTCATTACAATTCAGTCCAAATTTAAGGTTTGACATTGTCATTTTTACTAACTGACTCTTCCTTATTTTGAGTCATGTTTTCCTCGGCATCTATTTGCTTTGGATCCTTCTCTATGCACAACTTTTGTTTTATCCCTTATTCCTTACATGGGATACTTCTGATTATTGGTTTTATTCTATGCATTCCACACTAAGCTCAATCGTCCACTCTTTAGGCTTCATATGCGCATGTGGACTATGATTCGTCTTACCAATTGTGGTTATTCCTTCTTAGCCACATCTTATTTGGAGGACTTACTTTCCCAACGTTTCTTAGATATTCTTTCCTTTATTACCTTAGTATGGGTTGTCCACTCATTTATACTTGTCACAACATCTTTTACTGCTAACCCATTAACTTATTTTCGTTTTAAGTAGGGTTCACATCCTCCTTGTTTCAAAATCTCTTATTCGTCCTTCGTGAGACTCGCTTAACCATCTTAAGACTTTAAATTATAAATCTGGTCTTGGCCATTGATTTCTTTAAGGATTTTCCTTCGTTCCTTTTTTTTTATATATAATGTTTTGGCCTTTTCACTTCTCCCTTCCTTGTCATGGTTTAAATCCATGGTTCTCTCGAAGATTAGTTCTTTAACTGTCTCTTTCTCTCAATTTCTCTGGTCCAATCGTCTGGGTAACTATATCACTCGTCCTTCATGCCCATCCTCTTGTCCTTAATAGAGTGCAGTCTTTACTACATCTCAGCCTTTCTTAGGGTTTTATTTATTCTCTTTAGTCGTCCCATTGCTACTAGTTTCTTCTTTCTACTTGGTTCTCCTTGAATTACTATTTGGTTCTCTTGCTCTCTCCAAACAGGTCACACTGGCCATCACGATACTTCCTTCCTTTGAAACATTTCCTAATTAAGGGTTGGTCCTTCGCACTCCACATTATGTCCATTCGCCCATCAATAATTCCTTGAAGGGTAGTTAGTCGTATGCATCCCTCCAAAGTTTACTTTCATAGTGTATTTCTTTATGAAGCGTTCAAATCTTTCTTGTTTCAAGATTTCTTGACAATTATGTGAGAGGCTTGCCTATCCCTTTCTTGGCTTGAGCTTAGTTGTTAATTTGGCCTTTGGTCCTTTTTAAGATTTCTTTCATCCTTCTTTTCCCGAGTATTTGGCCTTTCCGCCCCTCTCTTCTTTGTTGGAACTCAAATTATGGCTTTCCTGTGTATTAGTTCTTTAATTGCCTCACCTCCACCATTCCTTTGGTCTAAGTTTCTTAGGGCAGTTGTTTCTCGAGTACTCTTGTCCTTAACGTCCATTTCACAAACCTTTTTAGGGTGTAGTCCTTTCTACCTCCTGGTCTTCCTTATGCTATCATTTATTTTCTTTGACTATTTTGTTGTCACGGTTTGCTTACTTCTATTATGTTGCTTCGAATCTCCAATTTGACTTATCTACTTTTTCCAAAGGAAGTTGTACTTGAAATCCCAAGACATCCCATTTGTCGTCAAACGCTCGACTTGTCTTCTCTTGTGGATGCACTCCCTCCTTTTCTCCTAAATTATTGGAGATTTTTTCTTTAAGGGAGAGTTCTCTTTAGCTACCTTTTATTCTGTTTATGGTTTTATCGAGGTCCAACCTTCAGCCCTTTTTCCTTTCTGTCACTTTGCTGTGATCTCAAAAAGTTTCAACCTGTCCGTGGTTGAAATTACAAGCGGGAGTCGTGTTCCTAGGGATGGTATCCTTTCGGATTTCCTATAGTCGTGGGGTGTTTATTCTTGGAAAGTATTGTTCTAAATCCTAGTGGTGTGGGACAATCCTTCATTTCATGTTCTATTTCCTTTGTACTTTATAATAGGTTGTTCCTTGCTTGGTTACCCAAAATTCTCCTACACTCCTTACCATGACGGTTTTCTTGTCATGACTTCTTTGCATAATAATCTCTTTGATTTATCCCTTTATCCTTGATATCCATGGTGTCTAGAGAATCGTAGTTTTGTTTGGTTACTTTTCTTGGGCCATCTTCCTAACAAGATTACATCCTTTTGGGAGACAAGGTTTTTAGGAATTGGGAGTACTTCACTAATAGAATAGTACACTATGTTGGGTGTTTTGGCCCTATTACAGAAAATGGTCACAAAATAACTAGGGAGCTACGAGATTCTTGATAAGCACCCTCTATGTAAGGTTATATGCCCCTTTGTTGGCGTTTATGGCTTCATGCTTGGCTTCCTTTATAATTTGAGCTGTGACCTCAATAGGTCCTAGCACCATTCTCTGGGATACTTTCCCATTTGGTCTTTTGAGATTCCTGCCATACTTCAGGCATTTGGAAAGCTTCTAAGGTTATCTTCCTATGAAGATAGGGTGTTCAGTAGAGCCATTCCTAGTTTTCTTGGTTCCTCTCCTGGGAGCCATTTGAAAATTTTAGGATAAATCCTATTAGTTACTATATTTTCTAGTCTTGATTATGTATTCAAGGAAACATGCTTTGATACCACTCTAGTTGTCACGCCCTGATCCAATTTGGTAAGATCCCCGTGATCAACCTACCACTCTCCCAGTTTATTAAATGGTTTCCCCTTATTATAGACCGTAAAGAGTAAGGCGTCCTTTAAACCTGCACCTTTTCCTAGAATAACATAAATCAAAAGTGCATAATATTTTAATTTCATCATACATGTCTCACATGCATCTTAGTTGATGGTCTTTAAGTATAGGCTTTCCATAATTTCCTGAAAGGGATATAAGGGAGGGGGTGAGTACGATTACTCAGTGAATGGGTTTTTTTTTCAAAACTTTTAACTTTTTAGGAAAAAGACTTGTAATGGCGTGTGTCAGACTCCTTTCTTTCAAAAATCCTTTATATCAAATCTCGGTTTTTACCACCATTTCCATATTAATCAAGGTGTGTCATCACCCAACACACATCCTTCATCATGAAGGTCAAACACACATTCGTAGGCCAGCCCATCCACTGAACCCACTTGTGACTTTAGAGCGACTTTACCGGCTACCCAGATAGAAGTACGTTCACTTCTACACTAAGAATGAGTGTTTGTTCGCGACATCCACCCCTTAATCCCGAAATCAATTCTTCATGTCCGTATGAGAAGAGAGACCTCATCCTGTCCCCACCCCGGTTTCATGCGTTTGGTGCTACTCCAAATTTCGCACGATCACCTCATACGACAAACTTCCCTTATACCCATCAGGTCATCTAGAGCCCTTAGTATGCATCACTACCCCTTTTGGGCATCTTGATGGTCCTGTAATCATAGTGCATGCACAAATAATATTTTCTCATCATGTGATATAATATGTGGTGACACTAGTCCAACGGCCCCGACCCTCAACTCAAGCCGCAGTTGATTGTCTTGACTGGCTCGTCGACCTGTCATGTCGCACTGCCGCTTGTTGACTGAGTATGTCGGTCCTGCCTTGGTACCATGGCCAAACAATTCCTTTATTTAAAGTTTTATGGCATATAACTCATGTTTGTTTATGAGCTCCTGCTCATGCCAACTGGCCTTGGGCCCACTGTACAAGATTTTCAAAATAGGGCATATTAGCCCCCAAGTTTCAACACCAAGGCCCTCGGCCTATAAGAGCTATTTGAGCTCCCGTCAAAAAAGTCTCCCAAATCATTTAAGCATTGGCACACAGTCAGGGGAGAGCACTTCCTACGATAATATATTTTTAATTGTCCATTATACCGATCGGGTATAAGGACATCTCCCTCATAACCGATGAACAAGTTTTCAACTTCCTTCGAGAAAGTTTTATCATACCAATTGGGTATGATCTACTTACAACAGGTAAATATTTTTTCCGCATGATTTTCACAACACTTCTCTAAGTTGTGATGTTTAAAATACCAATTGATAGTGGGTTTTCATTTCGAGGTACTTATAACCCCCAACCGGGTATGACGTTAGTAAGCCCACTCACCCGTTAATGTAGTGAATTCCACTAGACCGGTTCTTTGTATTCACGCGAGATTATCCTTGTTGGCGTTCCCGGTACTTCATGTTCCTACACGTTATGAACATCTCGGTTCATTATCCTTTAGCCAAATAGCCTTCATTTATTCCAAATGAATGAGAAAACTAAACTTTCATTTATTTGTAATTAGGCCCCTAAAGTTATTTCTCTTAACTTTAAGTCCCTAATGCCAATTTTTCCTCAAATTGAGTGCTGAAGCTTTTAAAATTTAACATATGACCTTAATTTATTATATTTCACCAAAAAGGGGTTTAATTTCCCAAATTTCCAATTTGGTCCCCCAACTTTTCCAAAATTACCATTTTGCTCTTCATTTACAAAAATGGTAAAATTTACCCCAAAATTCCTCAATTTACCCTATAATATTTTTATCATGCCCAATTGACCCTCAATTTTAAAAAATTGCATTTTGGTCCTTCGAATTTTTGAAATTCCCAAATTTCCCCCAATTTCAACTTCTTAATACAGCCGAATTTGTTTTTATCAAATTGACCGATCAAACATTTCCAATTGTTGAAATTGAAGTTGAAATTTAGTTTCTACATGTTCATACGATTCTTTAGCAATTTGAATCGCAAGTTTTAATATCGGAACGAGCTCAAACGGAGCTTCGCCGAAAAATGAACTATAGAGAGAGAAAGCTTCAATTACTCACCGGTGAGGGCATGACGGTCTAAGCTTTCGATCTGGGCAGATAACTCTCGTCCTGAGGTTTATCCTAGAATCAAGAATCACATCAATTGATGCTGATTTGAGTTAGAATTTCATCATCGAAATTTTGCGGGTTCTCTCTAAAGCACCGACCGGAAATTGTAGAGTGGAGCCAAATTGGCTTACCTTTTAGTCCTAATTTGGCCGTGGGAGGGCTTGGTTTGGCCTGAGGAGGGCTCAAAATGGTTGATTTCAACTCGGCCGAAACAAGGCAGCTCCGGTCTGTCGGAGCTGCTTCACTGTTCCATCATGTCGGTGCTTCTCCGACGACCCTCGGAATAAATGGAGACTACAGGCATGTTGCTGACTTCTCCCCTATTCTAAAGAACCCGACCTCACCTTCTTTGGCTCAGAAATGACCCTATATTAGAGCTCTGGTTCGAGCTTCATCGGAAAACTAAGCAACTAAGAGAGAGTGAGCTTTTAAGATGTGGAAAGGATGAATGGAGAGGGGGTCTTTATATAGGGAGCTCGAGGATTCATCAGCCATCCGTTTAGCACCTTTATGACCGACATTGATGGCCAAAAATGTATTGAACGGAGATGTTTCTTCTTCGTCAGTGCTGCTTTGATTTTCTAGCGAGTGAATAGTGTTGTCATCTGAAGGAAGAAGACGACAATGTTTCGAACCGAACCAGACCGGTCCGAACCGAGTTCGAAGCTTAAACCGACCGGTTCACAACTCATTCGACTGATTTTTTCAAATCTAAAAATTTATAAATTCATCTAAATTCATTTTCTATCCAATAATAGCCTCAAATCTCAAATTTGAATTAAAGCCACTTAGAAAAATGAATTTAGGTTCCGGTTCAATAGTGGTTCAAACCGGTCCAAACCGGTTTAGATCTGGTTCACCTGAACTGGTTTGGTTTTCATCTCCAATTCCTTCACAAGTCCATTTCCGTGACTTTTGTGACTCCTTAGGTCACTTAGGGTCCATAAATTTCCCAGTTTACCATCTCTCTATCGGTTCCAGTTCATAAACCGACTTGGTTCTTAAACCGGTTTAATCCGGTTCGGGTCTGATTCACCCAAACCAGTTTGATTTTTCTCTCCCACTTTGTTCTAAGGTTCCTTCCCAAGGTTTATAAATCTCTTTAGGTCACAACGGATCCATAAATTTTCTTGTTTTCTCTTTCTCTATCGGTTCCGGTCGATGAACTAACTCAGTTCATGAACTGGTTCAATCCAATTGGATCTAGTTCATCTAAACCAATTTGGTTTTTCTCTTCCAATTTTTTCTGATGTTCTTTTCCAAGGCTTTATGAACCCTTTGGATCACCTACGAGTTGTAAGTTTCCAATTTGCCCGTTCCCAATTGATCGGGTACATGAACCGGTTCAGTTTTCTTACTTAGTTTGACTGGTTCTTTGCCTAGTTTTCCTTAATTCAAAAGGGCGGGGTTTACACTAATCATCCCAACCGGGTATGATGTGAATAAATTCACTCACCCGATAACTGAAGTGTATCCTTTTCCAGCTTCTTTCCATTTCCACGCTAGCTTATCCTTCTTGGCATTCCGATCCCTCATTTTCCTACACGATTTGGACATCCTGATCTGTTAATATTTGGCATAATAGCCTTTGTTTCTCATGTATGAATGAATAGAATTAAAATTTTTAGTTAATTGCACTTAGGTCCCTAAAGTTCATTTTCCTTGACTTTAGGTCCCTAATGCTAACTTTTCCCCAAATTGAGTCCCGAAACTTCCAAAAATTCACTTTGGGTTCTTAATTTACTCAAAATTATTGAAGTGGCTCAAGTTTTCCAAATTCTCAATTTGGTCCCCAACTTTTTAAAAATTACCATTTTGCCTCTACTTTACAAAAATGGCAATTTTACCCCAAATCTTTCCAAAATCGACCAATTGGTCCTCCAACTTTTTTCATGGCCAATTGACATTCAATTTTGGAAAATTGCAATTTGGTTCCTCAATTTTACGAAATCCCCTAATTTCCCCTTTCAAACTAGTTGAATTTGATTTCATCAAATTGACCATTCAATTAGGGCCAATTGCATCAATTGGAGGTATAATTTAGTTCCTACACATCCATGCGATTCAATTGAGCTTTGAATTGCATGAATTGAGGCCGAAACAATCTCTAATGGATCTTCGCCTGAAAACTGTGTGTAGAGAGGAAAAAATTCGAAAGCTTACCATCGGAGGTGCGACGGTACGAGCTTTCTATCTGGGTAAGTAGCTCTCGTCTAGAGGTTTCTCCTATGATCAAGAATCGATACAATTCATATCGAATCAAGGGAGAATTCAATTAGTGAAGTTTTCACAGTTTCTCTCTCTAACGTCGGAGGTGCAGTGGTCCGAGCTTTCTATCTGAACAATGTTGTCATCTGAAGGAAGAAGACGACATTATTTCGAACCAGATCGGATCTGTCTGACCGGGTTTAGTGCTTAAACCCACCAGTTCAGGCTCGATTCGACCGAATTTTTCAAAATTAAATATTGCAAAATTTGTCTAAATTCATTCTCTATCTAATGATGGCTTCAAATCCACAATTTGAATATTTTAAGCCACATAGAGAAATGAATTTAGCAACTAGTTCAATGATGGTTCAAACTAGTCCAAACCGGTTCAATCCGGTTTAGGTCCGGTTCACTTGAACCGGTCTGGTTTTCTCTTCCAATTTGTCCCAAAGTCCCTTTCCATGGTTTTTATGACTCTTTGGGTCACTCGGGATTTATAAATTTCCCAATTTGCTATTTCTCTAACGGTTGCAGTTCGTGAACCGGTTCGGTTTTCTCCCTTGGGTTGACCGATTCTTTCCCTAGTTTTCTCCTCTTTAAGGAATGGAGTTTGCGACTCTCCCCTCCTTTTATGAGTTTTGTCCCCAAAACTTAATAAATATCCATTGCATTGGGAACAATTTCCCTTGATGTCAACTTGGAGTTTACTTGACATGCTAACACTTCGGTTGTTCTTTCACTTAGCCCCTTTATAACACGTACTTAAGGTATTTCTTTTCCTTTCCCTTGTTTACTCATTCCATGAAGTTTATTATAACTAAGCATGTCTTTACTTGTGAGTTAAACGGTATATCCCTAGGTTCACATCTTCCTTTACTTAGGGCAAGATTTTTCCCCTTGAGGTTCTTACTCATGATTTCAGGATTGGGGGTTCCAAGATGTCCAGTCGTTCCCATGTCTGGTTATTCTCTTGGTAGTTGAAAACCCTTATTTATGTGTCCTTTTGAACACTACATACTTGCTTTCATGAGTTTCGGTGTTATCACCTTTATGTCCTATTTTGACCCTTCCCTCATCTATTATTTATTACAACTTTGGTCCAAATTCGATGTTGACCTTATCATGCTTAACTAATTGATTCTTCCTTAGTTGAGTCATGTCTTTCCCTGAGGCTATTGGGCTTGCATGTCCCTTACAACATAACCTACTTTAGAATCCGTCTTTAACCATTAAAATTTTGGAACACTTCCTTAATGGTTGTTCTCAACCTTCCAACCTTCCAGGGGTCGTATAACTTCATCTGGTAGTATATTATCAACTATCTTTACCATTATTCACTCATCCATCTTGCCTTTGACATCATGTCTTACATAACCGTGTCAGTTTCCCTTACATGCTCGTCCTTCCTCAACTTCTTTATTGGGTCTTTCCGATTCCAATTATTGGGGTTTTCCCCATGACTTACCGACACGCAAGGATTCTTCCCTTCTTATGTCCTTCCTCATTTCTAGTGGCGTCCTTTCCTTAAGGACTTTCCTTTTTCTTAATCCACTCTTACTCGGTCGTGATCATTTTCACGATTCTTTGTTGCGAGTTAATCTCTTTCAATCTATGTGTCGATTACTTTATTTGGGGAAGTTCCCTTCTTACAGTTTTGTTCTCTACTATGTCCTTCACAGTAGAGACTTCCACCTTAGGAGCTACATGCTCCACCTTCTTACCATTCCTTGAAAGTTTATTTCTTCCTTTCTTCACACTCCTTTCTATATTAGGTATATGCCTGGCTTCAACCCTTCATTGTCTTAAAATTCCCATTTCTTCCCTTATTCCTTATTTGAGTGACTTCCAATTATTGGTCTTATTTCATGTACTCCACCCTATGCTCAACCGTCCTCTCTTTAGGCTCCATCAATTGAGCGTAGACCACCACCAATCTTGATGTCAGTGATCATTCACTTTAATTATGTAAACCCTGCCCTTTTGAGATAAGGAAAACCCAAAAAAGAACCAGTCAAATCGAGTAAGAAAATCGAATTGGTTCACAAACCTGATCATTTGGGAATGAGCAATTTGGAAATTTACAACTCCCAATTGATCTAAAGGGTTCATAAAACCTTGGAAAATAACCTTAGGACAAATTGGAAGAGAAAAACCAGTCCGGTTTAGATGAACCGAATCCAACTAGATTGAACCGGTTTTTGAACCGAGTCAGTTCATGAACCGGAAACGATAGAGAAAGGGCAAATTGGGAAACTTATGGATCCCGAGTGACCCAAAGAGTCACAAAAGTCATGGAAATGGACTTGAGAATGATTTGGAGATGCAAAACCAAACCAGTTCAGGTGAACCAGATCCGAACCAGATTAAATCGGTTTGGACCATTGTTGAACTACATTCTAAATTCGGTCAAATGGGGGGTGAACTGACCGGTTTAAGGTTTGAACCTGGTTCGGACCGGTCCGGACTAGTTCGGAACAATGTTATCTTATTCCTTCATATGACAACACTGTTCACTCGCCGAAAAATTGCACAACACCGACGAAGCTGAAAATTCTCTAGCTAGGGAGTTTCAGACAATGAATGACCACCATTAAGACGCCAATCGGATGAAGTCCCCAATCTTCCTATATAAAGACCTCCTCCCCATTCATCCTCTCCACACCTAAAAACTCCATTCTCTCTCAACTGCTCCATTTTCTAGTGAAGCTTGAACTAGAGCTCCGACTTGGGCACTTTTCTGAGCCAAACAAGGTGAGGTTGGGTTCTTTAGAAGTAGGAGAAGTCATCTACATGCATGTATTCTCCATTTGCTCCGAGATTCACCGGAGAAGCGCCGACGTGATGGAACAGTGAAGCAGCTCTAGCGGACTCAATCTTCCCTGTTTTGGCTGAGCTGAAATTAGCCAATTCGAGCCCTCCTCAGGCCAAACCAAGCCCTCCCAACACTTCCTCAGCCCTCCCACGACCGAATTAGGACTGAAAGGTAAGCCAATTTGGCTCCCCTCTGCAATTTTCGATTGGTGCTAGAGAGAGAACCAGAAGAATTTCGATGATAAAATTCTAACTCAATTTGGCATCAATTGACGCAATTCTTGATTCTAGGATAAACCTTAGGACGAGAGCTATCTGCTCAGATCAAAAGCTCGGACCGTCGTGCCACTGACGATGAGTAATTGAAGCTTTCTTTCTCTACAGTCTGTTTTTCGGCGAAGCTCCGTTTGAGCTCATTCGACGTCAAAACTTGTGATTCAAAGTGCTACTGAATTGTATAAAGATGTAAAAACTCAATTTTAATCTCAATTTCAACAATTATAAGTGTTTAATCGATTAATTTGATAAAATTAAATTCAGCTGTGTTAAGAAGTTGAAATTGGGGGGAAAATTGGGAAAATTGTGGATTTTCAAAAATTTGAAGGACCAAGATGCAATTTTATAAAATTGTGGGTCAATTGTGCATGATAATAATGTTAGAATGCCAATTGATGAATTTTATAATTTTTGGGGTGAAACTTACCATTTTTGTAAAGGAAGGGCAAAATGGTAATTTTGGAAAAGTTAGGGGGACCAAATTGAAAATTTGAAAAATAAAACCCCTTTTGTGAATTTGAATAAATTGAGGTTCTAAGATAAATTTTAAAAGTTTCAAGACTCAATTTGAGGAAAAATCAGCATTAGGGACTCAGAGTTAAAGAAAAATAACTTTAGGGACCTAATTGCAAATAAATAGAAAGTTCAGTTTTCTCATTCATTTGGAATGAATGAAGGCTATTAGGCCGAGGGATAATGAACAAGGATGTTCATATCGTGTAGGAATACAAAGTACTGAGAATGCTAGCAAGGACAAACTCGCGTGAATACAAATAACTAGTCGAGTGGGATTTTATATCATACCATGTTGGGAATGATAAGTACCTCGAAATGAAAAAGCCATTATTTAGTGGTATTTTAAACATCACAATTTAGAGAAGTGATGTGATAATCACGCAGTAAAACTACTTTCCGGTTGTAAGTAGATCATACTTGGTTGGTATGATGAAACATCCTTGAAGGAAATGGAAAACTCGTTCATCGGTTATGAGTAGAGATGTCCTCATACTCGATCGGTATGATGGAGAGTTGAAAACATATTTTGTCGAAAGTGCTCTCCCCTGACTGTGTGCCAATGCTTAAATAATTTGGGAGACCTTCTTGACCAGAGCTCGAATAGCTCTTATAGGCCGGAGGCCTCAGTTTTGGAACTTAGGGGCTAATATGCTCGGTTTTGAAAATCTTGAACATTGGGCTATAGGCCAATTAGCACGAGTAGAAGCTCATAAACAAACATGAGATATATGCCATAAAACTCTAAATAAATGAATTGTTTGGCCATGGTACCAAGATAGGACCGACATATTCAATCAACTAGTGGCAGTGTGACATGATAGGTCGACGGACCAATCAAGACAAATAGCTACAGGCTGAGTTGAGGGTTAGGGCCGTTAGACCAGTGGCACCACATATTATATGGCATGATAAGAAAATACTGATTGTGCATGCACTGTGATTACAGGATCATCAAGATGCCCAAGATCGGTAGTGATGCATCCTAAGGGCCCTGGACGACCTAGTGGGTATAAGGGCAGTTAGTCGTACCAAGTGACCATGCATAATTTGGAGTAGTATCAAGTGCATGAGACTAGGGTGGGGATGGGATGAGGTCTCTGTCTTCATTTGGAAATGGATAATTGATTTTGGGATTGAGGGTCGGATGTCGTGTACATCCACTTATTCTTTGGGTAGAAGTGGACGTGCTTCTATATAGGTGGTTGGTAAAGTCGCTTCGACACCACAAGTGGGTTCAGTGGATGGGCTGGCTTGCGATTGTGTGATTGACCTTCATGATGAAGGATGTGTGTTGGGTGATGACACACTGTGATTACTAAGGAATAGTGATAAAAACTAAGATTTGAAATGAAAGGATTTTTTAAAGAAAATAAGAAGTTTAACACACTCCAATACAAATCTTTTTCCTAAAAGTTAAATTTCAAAAACCCATTCACTGAGTAGTTGTACTCACCCCCTCCCTTATATCACTTTCAGGAAATTCCGGAAAGCCTACCCTTAAAAACTATCAACTAAGACGCCTGTGAGACAGGTATGATAAATTTAAAATATTATGCAGTTTTTATTTATGTTATTCTAGGAAAATGTGCAGGTTTAAAGAACGCCTTACTCTTTATGATTTATAATAAGGGGAAACCCTTTAATAATCCGAGAGAGTGGCAGGTTGATCATGGGCCGTGACAAATTACTTCTTAACTAGAGGGCTTACTTTTTTTAGGGTTCTTAGATGTGCTTTCCTCTATCTCCTTTTTTATAGGTAGTCCACCTTTTTCTTACTTGTACGACATCTTTTGATGTTATCTCCCTACTTACCCGTCACTTGGATTTAACTTACTCCTTGGGCACTCGTGAGTACTTTTCCCTTGTACTTGATCTTTCCATCTCAACCAGCAGATCATTTATGATCTTATCTTCTTTTCCACTTCTGTTGGTTCCATTACTTCTTAGTTGGGACACATATGTCTTTTCCTTCATTGGTAAAATTCATACCCCTTTCTCCAGGATTTCTCTTATCATTTGTCATTAAGAACATCTAACCTTAAATGATATCCTTTGATGCCATCCTCTCCTGATTGTCGTTACTCTTGAAATCTTACATGCACTTCTTTTATACCCCATCTTCATTCTCACTTATATCTTAGTATACGTCTATTTCTTTTAGGGAGAGCTCACATCATCTTTGTTTAATTATTTTGAGATAGTTGTCTCTCAAGTCTCCTTGTTCTTAATGTCCATCCCATTGTCCTAGTTAGGGTGTAGTCCTTACTACTTCCCCGTGATCTTAGGGCATAGTTTATTCTCCATGACTATCATGTTGTTATTAGTTATTTCCTTTAGCTTGGTTCGTCTGAAATCCCTATTTGGCTTCTCTGCTCTTTTAGAGCAAGTAACACTTGGCCATCCAGGTACGTCCTTAACCACATATGCCCTTTAATGAGGTTCCTTATTTCGGTCCAAGCCTCTTATGGTTCATCTGTCGGTTACTTAGCTTGGGACTTTCTCTTTCCAGGGTCCCAACTCCTATCATTATCCTTCTTTGAGGAGCTCTTGATTTTTAGTGAGTTCCTAATAGTTATGTCTTGCCTATCACTAACTCTTTCAAGGGTACTTGTATATTTCTTTGGGTTCTCTTCCTATCATACTTCTTTTCCTCTTCCCTCTCTCCTTATCTTATCCTAAAGTGGCTTAGCACCTTCAACGCTCCTACTTCTTTCTTACTTTCCTCTTGGTCAGCTTCCATTCCATAGGTTTCCCTTGGGGTAGCCCAATTCTTCTTGTTTTCCTAACTTTTATATATTGGGGTTCTTCCTTAACTCCTTATGGTCCTTATGCTTTTACTACTCCTGCACCTTTTGATGCTTACTTCCTTTACACCGGACTTCACACTCTTCTTCTTCCTTCTCTTAGTTAGGGTATGTCCTTCTTGGTGAATTCTAGGTAGTCCCCTCTAGAATATCTTTCCCCGTCTTATTGCCTTATTACACCATACTCTTGGTTTTTGTAGGGGAAACTTATTTGGCTATCTTTATGGTTTTAGGTTAACTAGAGGTGACCCGAAGTTTTCTTCCTTAGGTAATCTTTTCTCTATCTACTACCTCGATCATTATTGGTATACTTTTATTTATGTTAGTTGTACTTGTAATTATCAAGGAAAACTAAATTTTCATTCATTCCAAGAGATAGTTTCTCATCGTACTTATCTTATTACAGAAATTTACTATTTCCTAATCCCTTGGAGTCATAGGTCGGGAGTTTTCCTCTGAACGATTATGGGATTCATGGTCTGAAGGCTCTGATGAACTGGTTGAAGTCCATCCATATTCCCTTTGGATTTCCCTTATAGGACAAACTTCATGTATGACCTCAAGTCCGTACCTTCTTAACACTTTGACCTCATATGTCCACTTCATCCATTAAGAAGGAGTGAAGTTGGATTGAGCAGGTGGGGGTACTTGGTGGACTTTCATAAAGGTGGTGTGGGCATCCCAATAGTTGTCCCATGCCTCCTTCTTAGTGGGAGTCCTCTCTGGTTGTTGTGGGGCTGGAGGAGGAGTTGGGCTCTTTGGAGGAGGTTTAGGTTCTTCCTACCTTTGAGGAGGATAGGTGATGCCTTCTGGTTCTAATAAGGCTCCAACGAGTCTCCTATAATCATCGACCATATCGTTGGTCACTCTCTTCTCGCCCTCCAAGAATCGTTGAACAGTCACCTCTCTAGGGGTAAGTACCTTTTTCACGATCATGTGTGGGGGATTGGATCGTACAACATATTTCCTAGGGACTCTCCTTCCTACATGGTAATTGAGTTTTCATTAGTGTTAGGGCATAGTATTGATAATGCTTCCAGGGAACTAGGCTCTGATACCATTCAAGTTGTCACGCCCCCAGCCAGTTTGGTCGGATCCCTGTGATCAACCTGCCACTCCCCTAGTTTAATAGGGGTTTCCCCCTTTCTTTAATCAAGAGGATCCAATCGTAATTTAATCTTGTTCCCTAGAGTAACACAAATCAATAAAAATGTGAGCTTAAAATAACTTTTAAGCATACCTAACAACGGGTTGATCCAGGTATTTTCCTTATTCATTTTCTTTACTCTTGAAAAGGGATATGAAAGAGGGGTGAGTTTCTACAACTTAGTGAATAGGTGTTGGGAATGAGTTTTTATAAACAAAACAGTTTTAATAGGAGTGTACTAAATTCCTTATCTCCTTTAAGAATGTTCTTTTATCAAATTCCGATTTTCAAAATACTTTTTCCTTATTTTCTACATTAGGTGTGTTTAACAGTCAACACATGCCTTTCATCAGGAAGGGATCATACATTCGTAGGTCAGCCCATCCACTGCACCCAATTGTGGCTCGGAGTAACTTTATCGACCACCAAGATAGAAGCCCATCCACTTTGTATCCGTATGAGGATACGGTTTGAGTGGATGTTCGACCCTCAAGCCTAAAATCAACTTTGTATCCGTATGAGGATAGATACCTCATCCCGGTCTCATGCGCATGAAGCTACGTCGAGCTTACCTGACTGCTGGTACGACAATCTGCCCTTATCTTCACCATGTTGTCTAGTAGCCTTTAGGAAACATCACTACCCGTCTTAGGCGTCTTGATGATCTTGAACCTCAAGTGCATGCACAAATAATAGTTTTTCCACAAATTTATTTATTTTTGGTGCCACTGGTCCAACAACCCCGACCCTTAACTCGACCTGCAGCTATTTGTCTAGATCGGTCGAGGATCAATAATTTGGAGCTGAATAGGCTTTGATATCATGAAAAAAATAACAACCCGTAGTGTAATTCTCTTCTTACTTTTTTTATTGTATATTGAAGTGTTAATTTATACAATTATTTTAAAAAAAAAATAAAATTACAATAAAACAAAATTGTATGTTTGTTGTACTATATTTATTTAGTAAGTGGAGATCTATATTGTAGCACCGTGTTTTTAGTAACCAAAAAAAAAAATTAGAATAGAAAAACCAAATTGGTTTAAATGAACTCGATCCCATTAGAATACTGAAGTATTCATTTTGCATTCTCTCAATAGTTGTCAACCTATATTATTTTAGTAACTCAAAATTAAATAACATACTAGCACTAATGCATCTAATCCTATCAAAATTCCAAGGTTAAGTGTGCTTGGGCGAGAGTAGTGTTAAGATGGGTGACCTCGAGAAGTATTTATTTTGCATTCTCTCAATAGTTGTCAAACCATATTGTTTTAGTAACCCAAAATTAAATAATATACTAGCACTAATGTATCAGATCCTATCAAAACTCCAAGGTTAAACGTGCTTGGGCTAAAGTAGTGTTAGGATGGGTGATCCTTCCTAGGAATTATTCATTTTGCATTCTCTTAATAGTTGTCAAACCATATTATTTTAGTAAAAACTCCAAAGTTAAACTTGCTTGGGCGATAGTACTGTTAGGATTCATGTTGCATCCCCTCAATAGTTGTTAAACCATATTTTTTAGTAACAAAAAATTAAATAACATACCAACACCAATGCATAAAGATCTGATTAGAACTCCAAAGTTAAGTGTGCTTAGACGAGAGAAGTGTTGATCCCTTTAGAACTTCGAAGTTCGTGCTTGGTGAGAGTAGTGCTATGATGAGTGACTTATTGGGAAGTATTCATGTTGCATCTTCTCAATAGTTGTCAAACCATATTTTTTTAATAACCCAAAATTTAATAACATACTAGTACTAATACACCAGATCCTATCAAAACATCGAAGTTAAGCGTGTTTAGGTGAGAGTAGTGCTAGGATGGGTGACCTCCGTGAAAATAATGAGATAAATATATATATTTTTTATTTATTCTACGCGCCTAACCTAAATATCATAAATACCTAAATTTATTTATTAAAATTAATATCAATAATTTAATACATATATTTAATTATTAGAATTAATACTAATAAATGCCCATTAATTTCCTGAAAATAATGACAACATTAATAGCATAGTAATAAATCCTCCCCATTTAATACGCAATTCTACTTTATAAAGAGCTCATCCTCATTCATTTTTTTCACACCTTAAAACTACTCTCTCTCTCTGATACTCCATTTCTCGGTGAAGCTCAAACCTAAGCTTCGACTTGAGCATTTTTCTTAACCTTAGAAGCAGAGGTCGAGCTCTTTAGATTCCGAGGAAGTCAGCTATCTAATAGCAACTTCCATTCGATCCGAGGATCGCCGAAGAAGCACTGACATAATCAAACAGTGAAATAGCTTCGGTAGACCGAAGTTGCCCTATTTCGGCCTAGTTAAAATTAGCCGAATTCAGCCCTACTCTAGCCAAACCAAGCTCTTCCAACATCCCCACAACCCTTATACGACCTCAACGATGCTGAAAGGTCAATAATATGAATTCTTGATCCTAGAAGATACTTTAGGAAGAGAGCTATCTTTCCCGATAGAAAGCTCAAACCGTCGCACCTCTGACGGGATAAGTGTGATCGAAACGCTAGCAACAGAAAACTCGCATCAACTTGGAAAACTAACCGATTACGAACACGTCACGATTAACGAGTGAGTTATCTAATTTACACTTCATACCCGGTTGGGATGATTAGCACTTTTATTTAATAAAAACCTACTTACCAGTTGTGAGTGAGCTTACTAACGTCATACCCGGTTGGGGTGATGAGCAAATTAAGCTAAAAATCACTTAATAGTTGTGAGTGAAAATTTTATATCATACCCGATTGGGGATGATAAGTACCTCGAAATGAAAACCCACTACTTAGTGGTATTTTAAACATCACAACTTAGAGAAGTGATGTGAAAATGACGTGGAAAAACTATTTAAACATTGTAAGTAGATTATACTCAGTTGTTATGATAAAACTTACTTGGAGGAAGTGGAAAACCCGTTTATCGGTTATGAGCGATGATATCCTTATATTTGGTTAGTATGATGGATAGTTGAAAATTTATTTTGTTGTAAGTGCTCTCCCCTAACTTTGTGACACTGCTTAAATGATTTGGGAAACCTTATTTACGGGAGCTCGGATAGCTCTATTAGGTCGGAGAACTCGAGTTTGAAATTTGGGGGCTAATATGCGCGCTTTGAAAATCTCGTATAATGAGCCCAAAACTAATTGGAACGAGAAGGAGCTAGTAAACAAAAATAAATTATATGCTATAAAATTTTAAATAAATGAATTGTTTAACAATTATATTAAGAAATTACCGACATACTTAGTAAACTAGTGACAGTACAACATAATATGACAGTTCGACGGATCAGTTAACATAAATAATTGTAGGTTGAGTTGATGGTCGGTAAAGTTATACTAATTACACCACAAGTTATATTTAATGATGTGAAAAAATGTGGAATATGAATTATTTGGATTATAATATATTAATTTAATAAATATTCATGTACATGCCAATTGAAAATTTCTTACTAAAATTACAATATATTTTTGTAATTGTATTCAATTAATTTGGATTTATATTATTATTATTATTTATTAGTGAAATAGTAAATACTAAGTTCATATTAATAATTTAAAACTACTGAATTGTTATATAAATAATGAATATGGAGAATCAAATTATTATTATTTTTATATAAATGATATTAAAAAATATATCATGTCCTATATATTGACAAATAATACTGAACTGATGATAGATAAGGAGAACGAAATTATTAAAAAATAACATGATGGATGAAATCGTTTGCCACTTAGTATTAGTAGCACGTGCACATTGATTAATCTTGCTTTATATGAAAATTTTAAAACTTTTAATAATTATAAAATTAAATCTTTTTGCGGCCCATCTGGGGCATTCAAAATTTATATTAAAAATAGAATCCATCTAAGGCCCATTACCTTCTTCCTTCCTCCTCCCCTCGAAGAATCTCCTTGAGTTCAAAAGGTAGTCATCCTCCACTATTTCACGGTTTTTCAAACCCTAATCACCCGTCGGAACTCGGAATCTGAAGGACGTCGGGGCATCCTCTCATATTCTTCTTGCGCGCGTAGGGATATTTTAGCGGCAAATCATGGGAGGTTCCTCGGGGACGAAGCTCCTGCAGGAGCTGGTGCTGTACGCCGCTAGCGCCGCTCTTAGCTGCCTCGTCCTGTTCGCGGGCCTCCGGCAGCTCGACCCCAATCGCGAGGCCTCCAAGAAGGCTATGGAACACAAGAAGGAGATTTCTAAGCGGTTGGGGCGTCCTTTGATCAATACCAATCCGTATGAGGTAAGAAAGCATCAGAACTTGCGGCTGAAAATTGTGGATTTTGATTAAATTTGATAATTGCAGTTTTTCTGCTTGCTCAGGGTCGATCCAGTTGCACTAGATTAAAGTTGGCTGCCTAAAATTGTTTCTTAGTCTGATGATGCTACCTTTGAGGTGCTATTCCTGCAGTGATACCAATTATAACTATTTAATAATCAGTCCCTTGCTTGTCCCTAGAGTTAAGATTAGGATTTCTACTTTCGTTTCATTATGGTCCATGGCTACAGTATTATCTTATCTCCGTCAGTCTTTGTATACTGAATTCAAGGCATGCCCAAGTGCCATACTCCTTTTCTTTTATTTTTTTTTTCTGGACATGCTTCTCAACTTAATAATAACTTAGATAATGGTGTTTATGCTGCTGCTTTCGACTTGCTGCGGTTCTTTATGCTTATATGCTATTCTTATATTTTATTAGCTTCCAAACCTAGCTCTTTTGGGGACTATACCGTGTGCAGCCACTTACCAGTGTGTTTTTGTTTTATTAAATCTGCCATTTTGGGTTCTGCAGCTTTTGCACCATTATCAATTGCTTTGTCTGAAATGTTTTTCTAATAATGACACTTGACCTCCTAGCCTTTACTCAATTATAGGATGTGATAGCGTGTGATGTTATAAATCCTGATCACATTGATGTGGAGTTTGACTCTATTGGAGGATTGGAAGCAATTAAGCAAGCTTTGTTCGAGCTGGTGATTCTTCCTCTTAGGAGACCTGACTTGTTTTCCCATGGTAAACTCCTTGGTCCACAAAAAGGTGTCTTGTTATATGGACCTCCTGGTACTGGAAAGACTATGCTCGCCAAAGCTATTGCAAAGGAATCTGGGGCCGTTTTCATCAATGTTCGGATATCAAATTTGATGAGCAAATGGTTTGGAGATGCCCAAAAGCTTGGTGGGTGTCTCTCAATATATGACTTATTGGCCATTAGTTGAGTGCATAGGCAGCATATTATATCCTTTTCATAGTCTGATTTGAATTAGAAGCATGGAATTCTTTCAAATCCAGTTATTCTTTTAGATATACTGCAGTTACTGACATAATTTCATCTTAGTCATTTCGCTTGGGACCATGTTGGTTGCTATGCTAGCTGATTTTTTATTGATTACAATATTCTGCAGTTGCTGCAGTCTTTAGCTTGGCATATAAACTCCAGCCTGCTATTATATTTATCGATGAAGTAGATAGCTTCTTGGGTCAACGCAAAACTACTGATCATGAAGCCATGACAAATATGAAAACGGAGTTCATGGCGCTGTGGGATGGTTTCACTACAGACCGTGAGTTCCCTAGGCTATGTAATGTGCACTATTTCTGATCATGTTTAAATTGATTCTGAAGCATGAGAGTTTCTCATGTATATCTGCCCATATCAATATCCATTCTCTTTGAAAAATGGTTGCTGCAGAGAATGCTCGAGTGATGGTTCTTTCTGCGACAAATAGGCCATCTGAACTTGATGAAGCAATATTGCGCCGGTTTTCTCAAGCTTTCGAGATTGGCTTGCCTGATCAAAGGGAGAGAATGGAGATACTGAAGGTGGTTCTGAAGGGTGAGAAAACTGAAGATAATATTGATTTTGAATACCTGGCAAGCTTGTGCCAAGGGTACACTGGTTCTGATATTTTGGATCTTTGCAAAAAAGCGGCATATTTTCCTATAAGAGATCTTCTAAATGACGAGAAGAAGGGGAAGCCATCTCATGTGAGTAGTGATTCTGTTGTTGATATATGCTTCTTTTGTTGATATATGCTTCTTTTGTTGATATATTTGTTGATCTGTTGGAATTGTTCATCTTGGGATATTGACATTGCAAAGGAACCATTCTCCTTTTGATATTGGGTTTGATAAAACTTCTGCCCAAGCAATTATTGCCTTTTTTGCAAAAATTCTTTTAGTTTCCAACTCTGAGATTTTTTCCAATAAAACTTACGATTCCAAATTTTCTTCTGGAAAAGGAGAAAGTATGTCTTCACCTAGGCACCATTATTTGAATCACCACAAGGGCTTGATTGTTCTGTTATAGTGACAAAATCTTGATCCAATGGGATGGTCAATTATCTTTATATCTTTATATCTGCGGTAGTTGACCTGATCTTCTGTTACAGTATCTTTGCTTTCTCTGATTTCTTCATATTAAATAGTTGACCTGCCAAAAGTTGATATATTAATGTATCAATTACTTAACCTACTTGTGGGCACAATTCATCATTCTAAGATAGATGCTTTCCTGTTTCCAGCCACCAAGACCGCTATCACAGTCTGATCTGGTGAATGTTCTGGCCGTCACAAAAAAGACCCGGGTGGCTGCAGGTGAGTACTCAAGTTCGACACATTCCAGGAGCTGGCAAGGGAGTAGGGATTCCGATATCCCAGTCCAGGCTACTATCCAAGAGCTCTCGAAGCTGGTCTTCTATCAAATGATGAACCTACAACGGGACTAGCAAGACCCTTGAGTTCAAACCTTTGACCCTTTAGCTCCCTCTAGACTTAATAATGTAAGATCATTGCAGGAACACCTACACTTTCTCCGGGCACCCGACAAATTATGGTCATCCCCTCATAAATTTTCTATTCATCGGCTGGGCGGACCATACTGGGCATTTTGGTTTTTACCAAGGTCAGATTTTGAATACTCTCGTCTTGTATTAAGACATTGCACCAATATCATATGTAAGTAATGACATTTCTATTTGATATCAGATTCTTTTCATTGTGTGTCAAGGAATAAGTCAATGCTTGCGTCTCCGCCTGGTCACAGATTTGTCCCATATCCTTACGGAATCTGCCTTGGAACATGTCTATTCTGGTCCAGGCCATATCCCACAGCATTATGGTAGTTTTTTATATTTGCCTTGGAGATAATCTGAACTTCTTGTCAGCTGATTATTTATATGCGCTGCCTCGACATTTGATGTTCTAATTTAAAATTTGAACGCTACGTTTGTCTTTTTAATTGCAATCAGACAGACAGCGGAATGACAGGTCCTTGTGGGCCTACCTTTGCCGGCAAGATCTAAGCCTGATAATCCTGCAGTGTTCACAACGAGAGGCAGGCAGGGAAACCAACCCAGCCACCTACCACCAATCGTTCCTAGATCGTTCTGATCTAGCCACTTGTTCACATAACTTGGCCTCTTTACCTTGTAAATTTCATCATTACTATATAAATAATATTATAAAAAAATGTTCACCTATCATAAATGTACAAATAAATAACTTTATTAGTTCGATACTACCAATACTATATATCTCACTATCTTCTTTTTAAAGTTTCTATTATTGAGCATCTTTTTAAAGTTTCTATTATTGAGAATTGTTGGATGTCTTTATTGGTATGGATTCAGATCCCTACAATTATTCCAATAAATAATTTAATCATCTATCTTTCCTTTTATTCAACATTAAACCATTTAAATTCCTATTATTAAAGCACTTAAACTCTTATTAAATTCCCTAATTATTCTTGAGCTCTTTATTATTAATTAACTTCTTAAACATTATTTTATTTATTTCATTAATTATCCTAATTTTAACTTAATAAGAATAATTCGAATTTATACAATTAAATTTTCTAAATTTTCATTATTTAGGTAACTATACTTATCATTATTTACAAATAGATATCTAAGCTTTTTATATTTGTAATTAGGCCATTATACTTATCAATATTTATAAACAGGTCCCTAAACTCTATCTTATTTTTATATATAAGCACTTGAAACTAAATTAATCTTAAAACTTCTTCGTAACTTACTGAATTCGACAATAACATGATTTTAAATATTTCCTACATATTTGCACGATCGATTAGGTTGAGTATCATGTTGAGAAGTTGGACTCCATGTGGATCTCTAATGATCAAACAACAATCCAATTAGTAGTTGAAGCGCCTAAAATTGTGTTTTAAAGAGGGGCTTACCAATGTTACATGAGGAGAGTTGGGACACGACTTGGGTATCTTCAGGAACTTGTACGAGTCGTGTTTGGTCATGGGAAGTCTCGAAATTATCTCAAAAAGAAGATGCACAATTGTGGGTCAATAGAGCAATATCATTGTGTGATCGTGTTAATAATCCTCTAATTACCACCGAGTTCAGGCAATATTGGGTTTGTGTGGAGAAAGTCTGTAGGGACCTATAGAGCAAGAATATGCTCGTTTAATTACCAAAAGACCCCTTGTTAGATCTTTGGTTCATGACTTACAAAAAAAAATTGGGGTTGTTGTTGCTTTAGGAGGAATTGAGGTGTGAGGTGAAGAGGAATGAGATTGCTCATTATATAGGGAGCTTGAAGAGGTTTATGGTTACCCATTCTCACCCATTACTAATGGGGGATAGAATTTTCCTTCACTGGAGAATAAGTTGCATCATTACCACTATTTTTGTGGAACTCGTCCCTTCGGACCAAAGAAACCGGGAAGAGAACCGACACTATTGTCGAAAATCGAGCCAATTTAATCAATAGAAAATAGTAAAGAAGTACTAACGTGGGAAATTGGAAAATCCCAAGTGAAAAAAATTCACAAAAATTGTGAGGAAAAACTGGGAAGAGGAATTGAGGATAGAATCGGACTGGTTCGAGGTGAACCAGACCTGAACTAGACTGAATCGGTTCACAAATTTATTTTTCTAGGTGGTTTAAATATGTCAATTTGGGAAATTGAGGCCACCATTAGATAGAAAATAAATTTATATGAATTTAAAAATTTTTAAATTTTAGAAAATCGGTCAAATCAGATCTGAACCAACCGATTTTTGAATTTGGGATAGTGAACCTGGTCGAACCGGATCAATCAACGAACCAGACCAATCAATGGTTAGACCGGTTAGTGGACCAGACCAGTCAACGATCAACAACGTCTTGTCAGCAGCCACGCAGACATAGACAACCAATGGGAGGCTACCACATGTCTGGTCAATGGTCAGCTAGTGACCCGTGAGCATGCCACGCAAACACGAGCAACCAATGAGAGGCTACCACGTCTCTGGTCAATGGGTCAACAATTGATGCTGTAGCCGAGCTGGAACTACACGTCAGAAAAATTGGCCAGTCACAGTGCGCCATGTGGCACGACCACCCACCTCATCGTCTTTAACCTTCAAATGTTGACAGAGAGAATGGAGGAGAGGGAGACGCCGGAAAAGTTGGAGTCTCCATTAACTCGAAAAACTCTCCGGTCATGTCATCGGCGGTTGAGTTGGAGGCCGACTCTTACGTCGGCGGGTAGCCTGAGCAGCTTCTGAGCTCCCTATATGAAGAGCACCCCTCCATTCATTCTCAATGTCCCACAATCGAGCGAAGAATAAGAAGAGTGCATTTTTCGACGAGCAGAAAACCAGAGCTCCGACAATGGGCGAAATCTCACCAAAGAAGCTCTGGAGGGCAGCATTGGAACCAGGGAAGAACACTCAAGCTCCAGACACTCTTAGAACGAACCAAGACCTACCAGAGAAGTGGGAAGGGGATGACATAGTAAAGTCACTTCGAAGCTTAAAACAGCGAGCTCTTGACCGATCTATCTTCAATGCACTCGGCCCTTTCGCCGCCCACATTGGCCTTCTCTAACTGCATAAGACCTTCTGCTGCCTCCCTTTAGCCCCGATAAGCTCAATTTCGCCTCTCCTCGTCGGAATTTCGGAGTTTTAGAGCTATACCCCCAAAACTTCTCTCTTCAAATTCCCATAGGACAACGACGAATTACAGCGAAATTTAGTCTTGGTAGGTTCCCCTCGACTAGTACTAGTTGTCCCCACCTCAAGCTCCAGTTACCGCCCCTTCGTCGGTAAGATACACAAGCTTTCTCTCTCTATTGTAAAGTTTTCAGCAAAGCTCCGACAAGGCTGAAAACTCAACCAAATTTGAAAATTCGAAGAGTAGGATGATCGAGGAGAGCTAGAGAAGACAAATTGAGGCGAGAATCGGAGAAATTAAGGACTTACAGGCCGTCAATTAGACAAGGTAAGATCCGGAGGTTCATATGGTTAAATTGGGCAAGAAGATGAAGTTCGATCTGGGGATTTTAGGGACCTTTATGCAATTTTCAAAAAATTAAAGGACTGAACAACAAATTTATGAAATTGAAGTTGTTTCATGAAATTCACCCCCAATTGAGGGCCAATTGGGCAATTTGGATAAAATAGAGGGTAAATTGGAAAATTTTAAAAGTTGGGGACCAAATTGAAAATTCTGAAGAATTAAGGACTAAAGGGTAATTTTGGTAAATCAAGGGCCAATTGGTGAAATTAAAAAAGTTAAAGACCTAGAAAGAATGACTGGAAACCCATGGGCTTAATAGAGATTAAAAGGAAATCAAGAACTCAGGTGCAATTAAAGTAAAATATGGGGCCCATATGCAAATATGAAAAGTATGTGACTTATTCGTCATCACATCCTGATACAAACACTCGTACCCTGCAGAAACGGATTACTCGAGCGCCGGCCCCTAGAAGCGCACCGAAGAGAGAGACTCCGCCGAGATTACTAGGTGAGTGGGAACCGCTATAACGTCAATTGTGGTTGTAATGATGATTCAACTTTGAAAATAATTTTCTCATAATTAGCCTCCCCTAACTGGGTAACTCTGCTTAAAATATTTGGTAGCTAATTCCTGGCTTAGCCTCGATATGCTACTGGGCCCAAAGGCCGATGGATACGGGCATGGACTCGTCCAGAATTAGTATATGATTAATGATGCTAAAAGATCCAAATAATGGGAAATTGTGTGATACCCATCGATCCAAGTCTGAGTTGTCGAGCTTGTTGGGCCAAATTGCTGCTCCGCCGAAGCTAGGTCATAGAACCTATTGGGCCAGTACGCGTGGGCCGAAGCCAAGCTGATAGATTGTTGCACTGGAGGGCCAAAGATAAATGCTATAATAAAAATGACTGTTTATTGTGCATGCACTATGATATTCCGGACATCAGGACACCTGGCATGAGGTAGTGATGGAGCTCAAGGACTATTGGATGACCTAGGGTGCACAAGGGCGGTATGTCATTCAGTAGGTCGTGAAGCTCGATGAAGCTTCCTGCGCACTTAGACCAGGGCAGTAGGGGAAAGGAGGTCTTATTCTACTAAGCGGACATGATTAAGTAATCAGGGTTTGAGGGTCGGTGTAAACCTCATCCCATTATAGATAAGAAAACTGGAGAAAGAACTAGTTATTTCAAAAGAGAAAATTGAGCCAGTTCACAAACCAAAACTGATAAGAAAAGGGTACATTGGGAAATTTACAAATCTTAAGTGACTTAAAAAGTCATAAAAAGGGTGGAAAAGAGCCTTGGGACAATTGGGAAGGGAAAAATAGATCGGTTTAAGGTGAACCAGACTGAACTAGATTGAACTAGTTTGAACTGGTTTCTAAATTTATTTTTCTAGGTGGCTTAAAATATTCAAATTTGGGAATTGAAGCCACCATTAGATAGAGAATGGATTTAGATGAATTTAGAAATTTTGAATTTTGAGAAAATCGGTCGAATCGGGCTTGTACTGGCTAATTTATGCATTGAACCGGTCGGACCAGTACGGTACAGTTTGGAACAGTGTCATCTTCTTCCTTCAGATGATAGCACTATTCATTCAATGTAGAAATGGATGATGCCAATGAAGGAAAAATGGCTCTGATCAGGCCATTTTAGGGTGAGGATAAGCTTGACCAAAAAGGAAAGTTGTCGTGTAGAGTGTCCCCGAGCTCCCTATATAAAGAGCTCTTCCCCATTCATCCTCCATACACTTGAAATTGCCATTCTCTCTCAACTGCTCCATTTTCCGGTGAAGCCTTAAACAAAGCTCTAATATAGGCAGTTTTCTTAGTCTCAAAAGGCAAGGTTAACTACTTGATAGCACCTTCCTTTCAACCTAAGGACCGCTGGAGAAGTGTCACGCCTCGACCCGATTTGGTCGGATCCCCGTGATCAACCCGTCACTCTCCCGGTTTATTAAAGGATTTCCCCTTATTGTAAACTGTAAAGAGTAAGGCGTCCTTTAAACCTACACCATTTCCTGGAATAGCATAATCAAAATTGCATGAAATTTTAAACTTTACATACCTGTCTTACAGGCATCTTAGTTGATGGTCTTTCAAGGTAGGCTTTCCGGGATTTCCTGAAAGGGATTAAGGGAGGAGGTGAGTACGACTACTTAGTGAATGGGTTTTCAAAGGTCTACTTTTAACTTTTAAGAAAAATATTTATATGGAGTGTGCCAGACTCCTTTCTTTTCAAAAAAATCCCTTGATTTAAAATTTTGGTTTTTCCATTATTTCTTAGTTACCGATATGTCATCACCCAACACACATTCTTCATCATGAAGGTTACACACATTCACAAGTCAGTATCACTACTGAACCCGCTAGTGGCTTCAGAGTGACTTTTCCTGCCACCCAGATAGAAGTACGACCACTTTTACCCTGTGAATGAGTGGATGTACGTGACATCCGACCCACAATGCCGAAATCACTTCTTTGTGTCCATATGAGGACAGAGACCTCATCCTGTCCCACCCCGGTCTCATGCGCTTAGTGCTACTCCAGATTTCGCACAGACACTTGGAATGATGAACTGCCCTTATAGCCACCAGGTCATCTAGTGCCCTTAGGATGCATCACTACCCCTCATGGGTGTCTTGATGATCCCATACTCACAGTGCATGCACAAACAATGTTTTCTTATATTGCCATGTAATCTGTGGTGCCACTGGTCCAACAGCCCCGACTCTTAACTCAACCCGCAACTGTTTGTCTTGACTAGTCCGTCGACCTGTCATGTCGCACTGCTGCTAGTTGACTGAGCATGCTGGTCCTATCTTGGTACCATGGCCAAAAAATTCACTTATTAAGTTTTATGGCACATATATCATATTCGTTTACGAGCTCCTGCTCGTGCCAATTGGCCTTGGGCCCACTGTACGAGATTTTCAAAAAAATTTGGGCAGTCTAACCCTCAAGTTCCAAAATCGAGGCCCCCGACCTATAAGAGCTATTCAAGCTCCCGTCAAGAAGGTCTCCCAAATAGTTTAAGCATTGGCATACAGTCAAGGGAGAACACTTCTGACAAAATAGGTTTTCACTGTCCATTATACCAACCGGTATAAGGACATCTCCGTTCATAACCGATGAACGGGTTTTCAACTTCCTTCGAGGAAGTCTCATCATACCAACCGGGTATGATCTACTTACAACCGGTAAGTAGTTTTTTTTGCATAATTTTCACATCACTTTCTCTAAGTGGTGATGATTAAAATACCACTAAACAGTTGGTTTTTATACCGAGGTGCTTATCTCCCCTAAAATACCACTAAAATTTCCACTCACAATCGTTAAGTGGTTTTTATCTTTAAGTTGTGCTCATCATCCCAACCGGGTATGATGTTAGTAAACCCACTCACAACCGGTAAGTGGTTTTTAAGTTTAAGTTGTGCTCATCATCCCAACCGGGTATGATGTTAGTAAACCCACTCACCCGTTAATGCCGTGAATTCCACTAGATTGGTTCTTTGTATTCACGCGAGCTTGTCCTTGCTGGCGTTCCCGATATTTTGCGTTCCTACACTATATGAACAACCTTGTTCATTATTACTTGGCATAACAGCCTTCATTCATTTCCAATGAATGAGAAAACCCAAACTTTTAGTTATTTGCAATTAGGTCCCTAAAGTTATTTCTCTTTAAGTCTAAAATTTTGGTTTTTCCTCAAATTGAGTCCCGTAACTTTTAAAATTTATCCTGGGACCTCAATTTATTCAATTTCACCAAAAAGGGCTTTAATTTCCCAAATTACCAATTTGGTCCCCCAATTTTTCCAAAATTACCATTTCGCCCTTGTTTTACAAAAATGGTAAGTTTTGCCCCAAAATTCCAAAGTTCCTCAATTGGTCCTTCAACATTATTTTCATGCCCAATTGACCCTCAATTTCATAAAATTGTATTTTGGCCCTTTGAATTTCAAAAATCCCCAATTTCCCCCCAATTCCAACTTCTTAACATAGTCGAATTTGATTTCATCAAATTGACCCATCAAGTGTTTCCAATTGTTGAAATTGAAGTTGAAATTGAGTTTCTACATGTTCATATGATTCTTCAGAAATGTGAATCGCAAGTTTTAATGCCGGGACGAGCTCAAATGGAGCTTCGCTGAAAAATGAACTATAGAGAGAGAAAGCTTTGATTACTCATTGGTGAAGGCACGGTGGTTCGAGCTTTCGATCTAGGCAGATAGCTCTCATCGTGAGGTTTATCCTAGAATCAAGAATCGCATCAATTGATGCAGAATTAGATTAGAATTTTGTCATTGAAATTCAGTCGATTCTCTCTCTAGCACTGATAAAAAATTGTAAAGGGGAGCCGAATTGGCTTACCTTTCGGTCCTAATTTGGCCGTGGAAAGGCTGAGAAAGTGTTGGGAGGGCTTGGTTTAGCCTAAGGAGGGCTTGAAATGGCCGATTTCAGCTTGGCCGAAATAGGGCAGTTTCAGTCCGCCGGAGTTGCTTCACTATTCCATCATGTCGGTGCTTCTCCAACGATTCTCAGATTGACTGGAGTTTGCTATCAGATAGCTGTCTTCTCCCTAGTTCTAAAGAGCCCGAACTTTGTTCAAGTCGAAGCTCTAGTTGGAGCTTTACCGGGAAATGGAGCAGTAGAGAGAGAGAGAGAGATGTTCAGGTGTGAGGAGAATGAAATGGGGATGACCTCTTTATATAAGCATAAAACCCGTGTATTAAATGAACGAGATTTATTACTAGTATTAATATTGCCATAAATTATTGGTATTAATTCCAATAATTTAATTTCGGTATTAAATTATTTGTATTAATTCCAATAATTTAATTTAGGTATTAAATTATTAGTATTAATTATAATAATTAAATATATATTAATTTATGGTTCGGGTTAGCACGCTTAACTTTAAAGTTCTTATGGAATCTAGTACACCTGAACCACTTTGGTTTTTATTTTCTAATTTGTCTTAAGTTTCTTTTCTAAGGTTTAATGAACCCTTTGGATCACCCGAGAGTTGTAAATTCCCGACTTGCCCGTTCAGAAATAACTGGGTTTGTGAACCGGTTCTGAATCCTCACTTGGTTTGACCGGTTCTTTTCCTGGTTTTCCTTAGCTCAAAAGGGTGGGTTTTACAAGAAGCGCCGACGAAATCAAACAGTGAAGTAGCTCCGACGGACTGAAGCTGCCCTATTTCGGTTGAGATAAAATTGGCCAAGTTCAGCCCTCTCCTGGCCAACCCAAGCCTCCCCAACACCCCTACAACTGTCATACAACCTCAACAAAGCTGAAAGGTAAGCCAATTCGGCCCTGCTCAGTCGTTGCAGGTCGAAGTTAGAGAGAGAATATGCGAAACTTCACTGAAAAAATTCTCCCTCAATTCAATGTCAATTGTAGCAATTCTTGATCCTAGGAGGAACCCTAGGATGAGAGTTACCTTTCCCGATAGAGAGCTCGGACCGTCGCACCCCCGACGATAATCTTCCGAAGCTTTCTCTCTCTACGCATAGTTTTCCAATGAAGCTCCGTTTGAGCTCAATTAGAACCCAAATGATGTGGTTCAAACCTCAAATGAATCGTATGGAAATGTAGGAGCTGATCCATACCTTCAATTTGAGCAAAGAACCCCAATTGAATGGCCAATTTTAAGAAATCAAATTCTGTCAGTTTAAAAGGGAGAAATTGGGGATTTCATAAAATTGAGGGACCTTTTTGCAATTTCCCAAAATTGAAAACCAATTGGCCATGAAAAAGATGTTGGAGGACCAATTGGTCAATTTTTGAAATATTTGGGACCAAATTTCCATTTTGGGAAAGTATGGGCAAAATGGTAATTTTTGAAAAGTTGGGAATTAAATTGGAAATTTGGAAAACTTGAGCGCCTCATACAATTTTGAGTAAAATGAGGACTCAAAGGGAATTTTGGAAACTTTGGGACTCAAATTGGGCAAAAGTTGGCATTATGGACCTAAACTTAAGAAAAATCAACTTTATGTATCTAAATGTAATTTATCTGTAATTTATGAGCCTAGGCTAATATGCCAAACCGTGAGTGATAAGGCTACCAAAATCATGTAGGGACAAGTGTGATCGGAACACAAGAAAAAGAAAGTTTGCGTTGACTTGGAAAACCAATTAAGGACGAACATGTCACTGTTATCATTTGAGTGGGCTTATTAACATTATACCCGGTTGGGATGGGCGAACTAAGCAAAAACCTACTTACCGATTGTAAGTAGAGGAAATCATACCCGATTGGTTTGATGGACTTCCTTGAAGGAAGGAGAAACCTACTTGTCAGTTGTAAGCGGAGGTATCATCACACTCGGTTGGTGAGATAAAGTAAAAAGTACATTTTGTTAGAAGTGTTCTCCCCTAACTATGTGCCAATGCTTAAACTTTTTGGGAGACCTTCTTGACGGGAGCTAGAATAACTCAGATAGTTTAGAGGCCTTAGTTTTCGAACTTGTATGGCTAAATGCCCAGAGTAAATCCTGCCCATTTGAGTTAAGGAAAACTGGGAAAATAACTGGTCAAACTGAGTGAGAAATATCGAATCGGTTCACAAAAGCCAATCATCATAGAACGGGCATTTGGAAAATTTACAACTCCCAGTGACCCAAAAGGCTCATAAAACCTTGGAAAAGGATCTTAAGACAATTTAAGAGAGAAAACATGCTTATTGGTTATAAGCAGAGATGTCCTCATACTCGGTTGGTGTGATGGACAACTAAAAAGTTTATTTTGTTGGAAGTACTCTCCCCTGATTGTGTGCCACTACTTAAACATTTTGGGAGACCTTCTTGACGGTAGCTCGAATAGTTCAGTTAGGCTGGAGGCCTCGGTTTTGAATCTTGGGGGCTAATATGCCCGATTTTGAAAATCTTGAACAGTGGGCCCTAGGTCAGTTGGCAAGAGTAGGAGCTCGTAAACAAATATGATTATTAAGCTATGAAAACTTATGTAAATGAGTTGTTTGGCCATGGTATCAAGACATGACCAACATACTCGATGGACTAGCAGTAGTGCGACATGACAGGTCTACGGATTAGTCAAGACAAACAACTACTAGTAGAGTTGAGAGTCGGGGCCGTTGGACGAGTGGCACCACATATTACATGGCTTATGTGAAAAATTATGATTGTGCATGCATTGTGTTACGAGACCTTCAAGACACCCAAGATGGGTAGTGATGCGTTCTAGGGCTCTGGACGACCTGGTGGAAGTAAGAGCAGTTAGTCGTATCAGAAGTCTTGAGAAGCTCGACGTAGCTTCATTGCACATGAGACTGGGGTGGGGACAGGATCAAGTCTCTGTCCTCATATGGACATAGAGTATTTTTGGTTTGAGGGTAGGATGTTAGAGGCATTCACTTAGACTTTGGGTAGAAGTCAGAGACTTCTATCAGGGTGAATGGTAAAGATGCTCCGATCCACAAGTGGGTGCAGTCGGCGTAACTACATCTCACAAATTTGTTTGATCCCTTCATGATGTAGGGTGTGTGTTGTATGTTAAACACACTGAATATGGAAATGGGAAAGAGGTTATGAAAACCATGGAAAAGGCTTGAGAAACCTTGGAAAAGAATTGAGAAACCTTGGAAAAAAGGTTTTGATAAATCAAAATTAAAAAAAAAAACATTCTTTATGAAATAAGGAGTCTAACACACTCTGATTAAAGAAATTGATTTTTGTGAAAACTTTCACCCAACACCCATTCAGTGAGTTGTCGAACTCACCCCCTCCCTTTACTCCTTTTAAGGAAACCAAGGGAAAACCAACCTTAAATAATTATTAGTAGCCCTTAAGGCAGGTATGTAAAATTTATATTTAGTTTTGATTAATGTTATTTTAGGAAAGATACAGGTAAGAAGGACGTCTTACTCCCTACGGTTTAGAAGAGGGGAAAACCTTGAATAAACCGGGAGAGTGGCGGGTTGTTCATGGGGATCCGACCAAACCGGTTCGGGGTGTGACAACTTGAATGGCATCAGAGCTTATTTCTTTGAATACATTATCAAGACTAGAGAACATAGTAATTAATAGGGATACTTTCAAAATTTTTAGATGGCTCCCAAGAAAGGAACCAAGAGAACTAGAGTTGCAGTCCCCGACACTGCCCATCCACCCCTTCCAGTAGAAACTCCCTGAAAAACCCAAATAGTTTCACCTGGACCAAGCTCAGAATACCAGAGGTTGTATGAAGAGTCTACTCGAGTATTTGGGCAACCAAACATCGTCTCCGATGCAGGCACCAACTCTCGAGCTGAACTAGAGGAAGTACAAACTCATCCTCCTCCTATTAATCATCCTCGTCCAGTTGATATTCCTAAGTATCTCAAGACTTTCCATCAACTAGGGTGTAATCCTTTTCTCGGAGAGAAAGATGTGGGAGCCGCCATGGACTGGCTGGCTAATATCAAGAAGCTGATGGGGATAGTCAGAATATCACCAGAGGATATGGTGATCCTGACAGAATTTTTCTTGGAGTGTAGTGCCAAAAGTTGATGGGATAATGTCTGGAGCCTGCATACTTCTACACCCTCCTAGGAGCACAGTTTGAGGAGAGATACGTGGAAGAGTACTTGGCTCCTCACCTAATTAATGAGAAGAAGCATGATTTCCTTCGACTATGACAATGGCTTAACTCTATATTGGAATATGAGACTAAGTTTAATGAGCTAAGGCCTTTTGCTCCATACTTAGCCGAACCGGCAAATATTTGCCAACGGTTCGTGGACGGTCCCAACATGGATATAAGAGACCAAATGGGAGTACTAGGATGCCCCATGGATTTGGCTGCCATCATCAACATGGCCCATGAGTGTGAACGTTTGGTATGGACAAGATGCCATCGGATAGAGCAAGCTGACTGAAAGGAAGAGGAAGGATAGAGTAACTAGAGTGGTCAAAAGGAGCCTGGTAGACAAAAATGGGGGACAAGAATAGGATTTTTAGGAGAAATGATGGTTAACATGCTCAAAGAGAGACAAGTACAATCCTACAAAGGAGAAACCCCTCTTTCCCTAGGTGCTGAAAAAGTCATGAAGGGTTGTGTCGAGCCAGTTTTGAATGTGGACAGCTCGGACACTTTGCAAAGAGTTGCCCAACCCTTCAAGGAAATACCCAATGAAGAGACCATCCACCACCTCAAGGAAACCCAAGGGCACTAGATGGAGGACAAGACATAGCCACTACATCAAGGGTACCAACCTGAGTATACAACCTTAACCAGAAGGAAGCACAGGATGAACCTAGTACTATTGTTAGTACTTACCATAGCTCCCCTAGACCAATATAGCCAAAAACTCTGTAATTCATCATCATTATAATAAAAGTTCAATTTCTTATAGAACTTGTGATGAAATACGAGTAAAAGAAAATCCTATGGACGTACCCACCAAACCTCGAAGGTGAAGCAGGAAGGATGTCATCCGAGGATATCGGAAAAGTTAAAGTTGGATACCCTCGAGGACGAATAAAAAGGAATTCTGAGAAAGAAGGGAAAGGATTCTCCTAAATAAGGAAACCCTATGGAAGCGTACTAGGAAGACCCAAGGAGTAAGCTAAACCAAAGGAGCAGGTAAGTAGGAAGATGACATCAAAGGACGTCGTAACAAGTGGACTACCCATAAAAAGGAAAGAAGGAAAAGCCTCCAAGAAGCATTAGAGAGGTTGAACTAGGACAATAATCCTTAGGTAGAGGATACATGTTGGAAGTGACCTAAAAAAGGGAAGTTCCAAAGTAAAGGAACCACCAAATGGATCCTAAGAGGCTTAAACCGACATAAAGAACCATAAGTGGTTAAGGGTATGTCGGGATAGCCAAGTTATTACCCGATGTAAAGAGCAAAGAAGCCAATTAGAGATTTTTGACAAACCTAGAACAGAAGGAAGCAACTGGTAGCAACAGGATGGTCAAGGAGAATAAACGAGACCCTAAGAAGAACTAGAAAGTAGTGGAGACTACACTCTAAAGAAGGGTAATAAAGTGGGCATGGTGAGGAGTATACGAAATAAAACTCGACAATTAGGGATAACTTAAATAGGAAATTAAAGGATGAACTACAAAATTAAGGTTGGCGAATGATTAAAGATAGTCGAGAAATACTACCAGACGAAGGGAGAGTCGAAGCTACACAATCCCCAAAAGGTTTGAAAGGTTGAGAACAACTATTATAGAAGTGTTTTAAAAATTAAAGATGGTCAAAGACACGTTCTAGAATATGACATGCTGTAAGGAACATGTAAGCCCAACGGTCTCAAGAAAAAATGTGACTCAAGTAAGGAAGAGCCAATTGGTAAGCATGACGAGGTCAAACATAATTTGGATAGAAGCTGAAATAAATAACGGATGGAGGAATGGTTAAAATAGGATAAAGAGGTAATAAGACCAGAACTCGGGGAAAACAAATACGCGATGCTCAAAAGAACACCGAGCTAAAAGTTTCAACAATGTAGAGAATAACTAGACACAATAACAATTGGACATCTTGGAACTTCCAATCCTGAAATCCCGAGTAAGAACCCCAAAGGGGAAGAATCTTGCCATAAGTAAAGAAAGATGTGAACCTAGGGATATACCTTTGGACCCACAGGCAAGACATTCTAGTTATGATAAAACTCCATGGAAGGAGTAAACAATATAAAGGAAAAGAAATTCCTTAAGTGAATGATTTAAGGTGGACTAAGTGAAAGAATAACCAAAGTATTAACATGTCTAAGTTGACTTCAAGGAAAGTTATTCCAAAGTGAAATTTACCTTTGGGGACAAAACTCCTAAAATGAGGGGAGATTTGTAAACCCCACCCTTTAGAGTTAAGGAAAACTGAGAAAAGAACCGGTCAAACCAAGCGAGAAACACCGAACTGGTTCACAAGACCCGATCATTAGAGAACGAGCAATTTGGGAAATTTACAACTCATGAGTGACCCAAAGGGTTCATAAAACCTTGAGAAAGGATCTTAAGACAATTTGGGAGAGAAAATCAGATCGGTTCAGGAGAATCGGATATGAGCTGGATTGAACCGATTTATGAACTGAGTCGGTTTATGAACCGAAACCAATAGAGAAAGGGCAAAATGGGAAATTTATGGATCCTGAGTGACCAAAAGAGTCACAAAAGGCATGAAAAAGGGCTTTAGGATGAATTGGAGATGAAAACCAAACCGGTTAAGGTGAACTAGATCCGAACTGGATTGAACCATTTCGGACCGGTTTGAACCACTATTGAACTAGATGCAAAATTCATTTTTCTAGGTGACTTAGAAAATTAAAATTTGAGATTTAAGGCCACCATTGGATAGAAAATGAATTTATAAATTTTTAATTTTGAAAAATTTGGTTGAATTAGGCCTGAACCGACCGGTTTAAGCTTTGAACCCAGTTCGTACTAGTCCGGTCCAGTTCGGAATAGTGTTGCCTTCTTTTTTTAAATGACAACATTGTTCACTCACCGTAAAATTGAGTAGTGCCGACGAAGCTCAAAAGTTTTCGACCAGGGAGATTCAAGCAACGAATGACTGCGATTAAGGTGCTAATCGGACTGCCAAGAAGTTCCTGAGCTTCCTATATAAAGAGCTCCTCATTCATCCTCTCCACACCTGAAAACTGCATTCTCTCTCAACTACTCCAATTTTCGATGAAGCTCGAACTATAGCTCCCATATAGGGTCTTTTCTAAGCCAAAGAAGGCGTGGTTGGGTTCTTTGGATTTGGCGAGATGTCAGCTACATGCCTGTAGTCTCCATTTGCTCTGAGGGTCGCCAGAGAAGTGCCGGCATGATCGAACAGTGAAGCAGCTCCGGTGGAGCAAAGCTGCCCTGTTTCGGCCAAGCTGAAATCGGCCAATTCGAGCCCTCCTCAGGCCAAATCAAAGCCATCCCAACACTTCCACAACCCTCCTATAGCTGAATTAGAGCTGAAATGTAAGCCAATTTGGCTCCCCTTTGTAAATTCCAATCGGTGCTAGAGAGAGAACTGATAGAACTTCGATGACTAAATTATCACTCAATTCGACATCAATTGATGGAATTCTTGATACTAAAAGAAACCTTAGGACAAGAGCTATCTGTCCAGATTGAAAGCTCGGACCGTCGCGCCCTCGACAGTAAGCTTTTGAAGCTTTCTCTCTCTAAGTCCAGTTTTCCAGCGAAGCTCCGTTTGAGCCCATTCCGACATCAAATCAAGCTATTCAAAGTGCAATTGAATTGTATCAAGGTGTAGGAACTCCTCTAACTTCAATTTCAACAATTAAACTCATTTGATTGGTCAATTTGATGAAATGATATTCGACTAAGTTAAAAGGTTGAAGTTAGGGAAAAATTGGGGGAAATTTGGGTATTTCAAAATTTTGCGGGACTAAAGTGCAATTTCATAAAATTGAGGGCCAATTGGGCATGATAAATATGTTGGAGGACCAATTGGGCAAAATTTGGAAATTTTGGGGCAAAACTTACCATTTTTGTAAAGTAGGGGCAAAATGGTAATTTTGGAAAAGTTGGGGACCAAATTGGAAATTTGGGAAATTAAACCCCTTTTTGTAAATTTGAATAAATTGATGTCCCAAGGTGAATTTTAAAAGGTTCGGGACTCAATTTGATGAAAAACCAACATTAGAGACTTAAAGTTAAAGAAAAATAACCTTAGGGACCTAATTGCAAATAAAGGAAAAGTTTGGTTTTCTCATTCATTTGGTATGAATGAGGGCTATTAGGCCAAATGATAATGAACAAAATTGTTCATATCGTGTAGGAACACAAAGTACTAAGAACACCGACTAAGACAAGTTCGAGTAAGGACAACAAGTCGACTAAGAGGATATTCACTATACTATTGGGTGAGTGAGATATTTAATATCATACCTGGTTGGGATGATAAGTACCTCGAAAATGAAAACCCATTGCTAAGTGGTATTTTAACCATCACACCTAAGAGAAGTGATGCGGAAATCATATGGAAAAACTAACCGGTTGTAAGTAGATCATACCCGGTTGGTATGATGAAACTTCATGGAAGGAAGTGAAAAACCCGCTTATCAATTATAAGCAGAGAAGTCCTCATACTTGGTTGGTGTGATGGACGATTGAAAAGTTTATTTTGTCGGAAGTGCTCTCCCTTGACTATGTGCCACTGCTTAAACATTTTGGGAGACCTTCAAGACAGGAGCTCGAATAGCTCAGTTTGGCCGGAGGCCTCGGTTTTGTAACTTGGGGGCTAATATGCCTAATTTTGAAAATTTCCAACAGTGGGCCCTAGGGCAGTTGGCACGAGCAGGAGCTCGTAAACAAACATGATTATTAAGCAATAAAAACTTAAGTAAATGAGTTGTTTGGCCATGGTATTGTGACATGATCGACATACTTGATAGACTAGCGGCAATGCAACATGATAAGTCTACAGACTAGACAAGAAAAACAGCTGCTGGTCGAGTTGTAAGTTGGGGCCATTGGACTAGTGGCACATCAAATTACATGGCTTATGTGAAAAATTGTGATTGTGTATGCACTGTGTTACATGACCTTCAAGTCGCCCAAGAGGGGTAGTGATGCGTCCTAGGGCTCCAGACGACCTGGTGGAAATAAGAGCAGTTAGTTGTACCAGAAATCTTGAGATGTTTGATGTAGCTTCATTGCGCATGAGAGCGGGGTTGGGACGGGATGAGGTCTTTGTCCTCATATGAACACGAAGTATTTTTGGTCTAAACATAGGACGTCAAAGACATTCACTCATACTTTAGGTAGAAGTCAGAAACTTCTATCAGGGTGGATGAAAAAGATGCTTCGATCCTGAAGTGTGTGTAGTCGGCGTAATTACATCTCGCGAATGTGTGTGATCCCTTCATGATGAAGGGTGTCTGTTGTATGTTAAACACACAAAATATGGAAATGGGGAAGAGGATATGAAAACCGTGGATAGGGTTTGAGAATCCTTGGAAATGAATTGGGAAACCTTGGGAAACCATGGAAAAAATGGTTTTGATAAACCAAAATTTGAAGAAAAGCATTCTTTATGAAATAAGGAGTTTGGTACACACCGATTAAATAAATTGATTTTTTTAAAAACTCTCACCCAACACCCATTCACTGAGTTGTCGAACTCACCCCCTCCCTTTACCCGTTTCCAAGAAAGCAAGGGAAAACCAACCTTAAATATTTATCAGTAGCCAAACCTTAAGGCAGGTATGTAAAATTTATATTCAGTTTTAATTAATGTTATTACAGGAAAGGTACAAGTAAGAAGGACACCTTATTCCCCACGGTTTAAAAGAGGGGAAAACCCTGAATAAACTGGGAGAGTGGCAGGTTGTTTACAGGGATCCAACCAAATCGGGTCGGGGTGTGACACCCGATTTTGGAAAATCACGTGTAGTGGGCCCAATGCAAGTGGGCACGAGTAGGAGCTCGTAAACAAACTTGAATTGAGAAAGCAATGAACTGTCTAATGAAATTGTTGTGCGTGATTTCGCCATGATACCAAGTCAGGACTGATAGTACTTGATGTACTGGCGGTAGTGCATCAGGGCCAGGTTGACAGGCTAGCCTAGATAAACAGTTGTAGATCAGGTTGGGGATCGGGGCTGTTGGACTAGTAGCACCAAAGATAAATGGCTATATATATGGTAAACTTTTGTTTTGTGCATGCACTTGAGATACAGGACCATCAAGACATCCAAGAGGGGTAGTGATGGGTCTTAAGGGCTATTGGATGACCTGGTGGAGATAAGGGTAGTTTGTCGTGCTAGTCAGTTGGAAAGCTCGGAGTAGCTTCTTGCGCATGAGACCAAGGTGGGGTTGGGATGGGGTCTCTGTCCTCATACATAAATAAGAATGATATTTGGGTTGGATTTCATGAATATTCACTCAGACTCAGGGTAGAAGTAGACATGCTTTTATCTTGGTGGCCGATAAAGATGTTTCTAGCCACAAGTGGGTGTAGTGTACATGCTACACCTGTAAATATGTTTACCCTTCCTGATAAAGGGCGTGTGTTGTCTGCTAAACACACATATTGTGGAAATTGGAAAAAGGATTTTGAGAATCAAAACTTGAGAAAAGATTTTTCTTAAAGGAAATGATAATATTGGCACACTTTAAACAAAGTTAATTATGAAAACTCTCTCCCATCACCCACTCACTGAGTTGTAGAACTCACCCCTCCCTTTTTACCCCTTTTAGGTAACCAAAGGAAAACCTTTGCTAATGTCCTTACAAATTTTGGAACAAGACATGTTATGTTTATTTTAAATTACTCAGTTTTGTATAATGCTATTATAGGAAAGACAGGTAGAAAGAATGCCTTACGCCTTGTGGTTTAGAAAAGGGTGAAACCTTTGATAAATCGTAGAGTGGCAGGTTATTCACGGGGATCCGACCAAACCGGGCCAGGGTGTGATAACTTAAGTGGTATTAGAGCCTATTTCCTCAAATGCATTATCAATACTATATAACATAGTAACTAAAAGGAATAAATCTTAAATTTCAGATGGCTTCCAAGAGAGGAACCAAAAGAACAAGAACCATTGTTTCTAACATTGCCCAACAACCCCTCCTTGTGGAAACTCCCCGAGAAGCCCAGATAGTTCCACCTGGACTAGGCTTGGAACACCAAAGTCTATATGAGGAATTTACTCAAGTGTTTGGACGACCTAACCTCGCCCTTAAGGTGGACATCTCGAGCTGAGCCTAAGGAAGTACAATCTCATCCTACTCCTATAAACAATCCCCCACCGGTTGACATCCCCAAATACCTCAAAACTCTCCGTCAACTGGGGTGTAAGCCTTTCCTAGGAGAGAAAGATGCTGGAGCTGCTATGGACTAGCTAGTCAACATCAAGAAGCTTATGGAGATAGTTAGGATTCCACCAGAGGACATGGTGATCTTGACGGAATTTTTCCTGGAGGCTAGTGAAAAAAGATGGTGGGATAATGTCAGAAGCCTGCATACCACCGTCCCCACCTGGGAACAATTTGAGGAGAGGTACACAGAGGAGTACCTGGCCCCACATCTGATTAATGAGAAGAAGCAAGATTTCCTCTGACTCCAATAAGGGCTTAACTCTATTTCGGAGTATGAAACCAAGTTCAATGAGTTAAGACCCCATGCCCCTAAACTGGTCGGACCGATAGATATATGCCTACGATTCATGGACGGTCTCAACAAGGACATACGAGACCGGATGGAAGTACTAGGATGCCCCATGGATCTAGCAACAGTGATCAGTATGGCTCACGAATGTGTGCGACTGGTACAGACCTGATGTCGTCAGACGGAGCAAGAAAACTGGAAAGAGGACAAGGGCCAATGCCGTCATGGAGGATGGAAGGAGAAAAATGGTCAGAGATGGGGAAATAGGGTGGGTTTCTAAAGGAGGAAGAACTTACCACCACCCCCACAAAGAGTGATCCCCACCTTACCACGAGGAAACCCTTGCTGTCCTAGATGCTAAAGATACCACTAGGGAGCATGTTTGACCTGTTTCACATGTGGGCAGGTGGGGCACTTTGCAAATGAATGCCCCACTCTTAGGGAGAATAAGCAACGGAACATGCTTGGACCACTTCAAGGGAACCCAAGGACTCCAAGGCAGGACGCCACTACCTGGGTACTAGCTAGGGTATACAACCTCACCCAGGAAGAGGCTAGAAAAGTCGCTAGTAATGTAGCGGGTATTTCCAAAAACTTTCCATACTAAGATTGAGATAAAGCCTGTAATTTAAATTTTATTCAATAATGGAATTTTCTTCTAAAACACGTGTTCTTTTCAATCAGGGCACGTATACTTGTGGGGGAGAAAAGTCTATGCCCTTTTCGACTTGGGAGCATAAAGATCCTTCATCAAAGAAGGTCTAATCCCAAGACTTCCCCTAGAACTTCCTCCTTAGAACAAAGTTTCAACATCCTCACACCCTCAGGAGAAGGACTAAATAGGGACAAATAGTTAAAGGGATGTGAGATCACATTGGAGGAGTTAAACTGAAGGTAGATTTGATCACATTACCTTTAAGGGAGGTAGAAATAAAGCCAAGATGGACCGTGGAAAGAAAGTAATAACTTTTCACACTCCCGAAACATTAGGATTATATTTCCAAGGAGACGAGAGGAAGGGAGAAGTATCGATAGTGTCCTACATAAGAGCTCAAAAGATGATACATAAAGGTTGTGAAGCCTTTCTGGCAATGATCATCAATGGGAAGTCACAGAAAAAGGGATCAGAAAGCATTCCAGTAGTTGAACACTACCCAAATGTATTTCCAAAAGAGTTGCCTGAATTACCCCCAAGTTGACAATTGGAATTTACCATAGAGGTTATCTCTGGGACACATCCCATATCCCAAGCCCCTTATCGTATGGCTCCAGCGGAGTTAAATGAGTAACTGGACGAGCTATTGGAGAAGGGCTTCATATGCCCTAATCAGTCTCCATGGGGTGCACCATTCCTGTTCGTAAAGAAAAAGGACGGGAGCATGAGTCTATGCATAGATTATCAGAAGTTGAACCAGGTTACTATAAAGAATAAGTATCCACTACCACGGATCGACGACCTGTTCAACCAACTAAAAGGAGCAGCCTACTTCTCCAAGATAGACCTTCAGTTAGGATACCACCTACTCAATATCCAAGAAGAAGATATCCCTAAGACAGTGTAAACCTCGCCCTTTTTGGAGTTAAGGAAACCGGTCAAATTGAGTGAGAAAACCAAACTGGTTCACAAACTCGATCATTAGAGAACAGGCAATTTGGGGAAGTTACAACTCCTAAGTGACCCAAAAAGTTCATAAAACCTTGGAAAAGGATCTTAGGACAATTTTGGAGAGAAAACTAGACTAGTTCAGGTGAACTAGATCCAATCTAGATTGAACCGGTTTATGAACCGAGTCAGTTCATGAATTGGAACTGATAGAGAAATGAAAAACTAGTGAATTTATGGATCCCGAGTGACCTAAAGAGTCACAAATGTCATGAAAAAGGACTTTATGATGAATTGGAGAAGAAAACCAAACCGGTTTAGGTGAACCAGATCTAAACCATATAGAACTGGCTTGGACTGGTTTGAACTACTATTGAACTAGATGCTAAATTCATTTTTCTAGGTCGCTTAGAAAATTCAAATTGGAGAATTGAGGCCACCATTGGATAGAGAATAAATTTAGATAAATTTAAAAATTTTTAATTTTAAAAAATTTAGTCGAATCGAGCCTAAACTGGTTGGTTTAATCTCTGAACCCGATTCGGGCTGGTCAGGACCGACTCAGAACAGTGTCATCTCCTTCCTTCAATTGACAACATTTTTCACTCACTGAAAAATTGAGCAGTGCTGTCGAAGATGAAATGTCTCCGACCAGGGAGTTTCAGGCAATAAGTGACCACCATTAAGGCGCCAATCAGACAACCAAGAAGTCCCTGAGCTTCCTATATAAGGAGCCCCTATTGATTAATTTTCCTCACACCTAAAAACTCCATTCTCTCTCAACTGCTCCATTTTCTGGTAAAGATCGAACAAAGCTCCAACTTGGGCATTTTTATGAGCCAATAAGGCGTGGTCAGGTTCTTTAGATTCAGGGAGAAGTAAGCTACACACCTATAGAGTCCATTTGCTCTGAGGTTCACCGGAGAAGCGTTGGCGTGATTGTATAGTGAAGTAGATTCGACGGACCGAAGCTGCCCTATTTCGGCCGAGCTGAAATATACCAATTCAAGCCCTTCTCAGGCCAAACCAAGCCCTCCCAACACCTCCATTGTCCTCCTACAGCTGAATTAGAGGTGAAAGGTAAGCCAATTTGGCTCACTTCTGTAAATTCTGATTGGTGTTATAGAAAGAACCGACATAACATTGATGACTAAATTCTTACTAAATTCGGCATCAATTGATGCAATTCTTAAACCTAGAAAGAACCTTAGGACAAGAGCTATCTGCCCAGATTGAAAGCTCGGATCACGTGCCTCCGACGGTAAGCTTTTGAAGCTTTCTCTCTCTAAGTCCAATTTTCCGGTGAAGCTCCGTTTGAGCTCATTCCAGCATCAAATCGTGCGATTCAAAGTGCAATTGAATCGTATGAAGGTGTAGGAACTCTAATCTAACTTCAATTTCATCAATTAAACTCATTTGATCGTTCAATTTGATGAAATCAAATTTGGCTAAGTTAGAACGTTGAAATTGGGAAAAATTTGGGAATTTTGAGAATTCGAGGGACTAAAGTGCAATTTCATAAGCTTGAGGGCCAATTGGGCATGATAAAGATATTGGAGGACCAATTGGGCAAATTTTGGAATTTTTGGGGCAAAACATACCTTTTTTGTAAAGTAGGGGCAAAATGGTAATTTTGGAAAAGTTGGGGACCAATTGGAAATTTGGGAAATTGAACCCCTTTTTGTGAATTTGAATAAATTGATGTTCCAAGGTGAATTTTAAAAGTTTTGGGATTCAATTTGAGGAAAACTCAACATTTGGGACTTAAAGTTAAACAAAAATAACTTTAGGGACTTAATTGCAAATAAATGAAAAAAATTGGTTTTCTCATTTATTTGGTATGAATGAAGGCTATTAGGCCAAAGCATAATGAACAAGGATGCTTATAACGTATAGGAACACAAAGTACTAGGAACGCTAGCTAAGACTAGTTCTCGTAAAGCCAACAAGCCCGCTAAGAAGAAATTCATTGCACTATCGGGTGAGTGGCATATTTAATATCATACCCGGTTGGGATGATAAGCACATCAGAAAAGAAAATATCACTTCTAAGTGGTATTTTGAACATCACACCTAAGAGGAGTGATGTGAAAATCACACAAAAAAAGTATTTACCAGTTGTAAGTAAATCATACTCGGTTGCTATGATGAAACTTCCTAGAAGGAAGTGGAAAATCCACTTGTCGATTATAAGCGGAGATATCCTCATACCCAATTGGTATGATGGATAATTGAAAATTTTATTTTGTCGAAAGTAGTCTTCCTTGACTGTGTGCCACTGCTTAAAATTTTTTGGAGACCTTCTTGACGGGAGCTCCAATAGCTCATATAGGCCGGAGGCCTTAGTTTTGGAACTTGGGGGCTAATATGTTTAATTTTGAAATCTTGAACAGTGAGCCCTATGCCAGTTCGCACGAGCTGGAACTCGTAAATAAACATGATTATTAAGCCTTGAAAACTTAAGTAAATGATTTTTTTGGCCATGGTACCGAGACATGATAGACATACTTGATGGACTAGCGGTAATGCGACATGATAGGTGTACGGATCAGTCAAGACAAGCAGCTACAGGTCGAGTTGAGAGTCGGGGCTATTAGACCAATGGCACCACAAATTATATGGCTTATGTGAAAAACTATTGATTTGTGCATGCACTGTGTTACGGGACCTTCAAAATGCCTAAAAGTGGTAGTGATACGTTCCAGGGCTCTGGACGATCTAATGGAAATAAGGGTAGTTAGTCATACCAGAAGTATTGTGAAGCTTGACGTAGCTTCGTGCACATGAGACGAGGGTGGGGATGGGATGAGGGCTCTATCCTCATATGGACATAGAGTTTTGTTACAGGATTGAGGATCAGATGTCATATACATCCACTCATTCTTGGGGTAGAAGTGGACGTACTTCTATCTAGGTGGCCGATAAACTCGCTCCGATACCACAAGTGGGTATAGTAGACAGGCTGGCCTGCGAATGTGTGTTTCCTTCATGATGAAGGGCGTGTGTTGATTGATAAACACACCTTTATGATGAGAAGTGATTATGAAAACTGAGATTTGAGAATAAAATGTTTTAAAAAGAAAAATAAGGAGTCTGGCACACTCCAAATTCAAACTATTTTTCTAAAAGTCAAACTTTAAACACCAATCACTAAGTCGTTGAACTCACCCTCTCCCTTATATCCCTTTCAGGTAACCTTGGAAAGCTTACCTAAAGACCACCGGCTAACACACCTATATAGTAGGTATGAAAAGTTTAAAATTTTATGCAATTTTGATTTATGTTATTCCAGGAATGATGCAGGTTTAAAGGTTGCCTTACTCCCCACGGTTTAAAAAGGAGCAACCCTTAGTAAAACTAGGAGAGTGGCGGGTTGATCATGGGGATCCAACCAAACTGGGTTGGGGCATGACAACTTGAGTGGTATTAGAGCCTATTTTCTCAAATACATTACTAATAGGAATAATTTTTTAAAGAAAGTTTAGATGGCCCTAAGAAAAGTAGCCAAACAAACCCGCACCATCTTAGCCATCCTAGAAGCCAAGGAGAACTCCATCCCAAGGGAGGAAATGAACCAAGAAGATAGAAAGACCCTTGGAGTAACCTTGAGTCAAGGAGGACTTGACAAGAAATCTCCCAAGGTGATCAAGCTCAAGAATGGTAAGGCATTGAACCATCAACAATCCCTTAGAAAGGTCCAACAATGCTCAAAGTATAGGAGGAACTACAAGGGTCCACGCAAGGATATGACCTATTATAAATGTGGGCAATGGGGACACTACATTAGAAGATGCCTGACATTTCAGAGGACAAGACCTGAGAGGATCTACTATGAGTGTAGGAGGATGGGACACATAGTAAGGAATTGTCCCACATTGCAAGGAATCCAAGCCATACCTTCCAATAAGGACACCTCCACCACTATAGAAGCACAAAGGGATAACATTACAAGAACCACAATTATGGTTAGGGAACCCAATCTCATCTAGGAAGAAATCCCTCTAGATCATAGTTTAGCAATGTGTATTCCCCAACCCATCATTATAACAATCTCCCTCGAGAGATGTTAAAACCCCAAAATTTGTGTTCTTACTTCAATAAATAATATTTTAAGTTTTTGAGAATTTCTCTGTCCCTTAATAATACAATTGCATGCCTCAATTATCCGAGAAAAGGATCACAAAAAGAAGATCAAGAGTAGAACCTTAAGAAAACCTAGTAATATTAGAATATAGATAAAGGGAATTTTTCCTTAGGGAGGACTACAAACCACCTAGGAGCAAGTAAGAAAATACCTTCTCCATAGAAGATAAGCCGAATGATGAAGGACAACTAGGATGTCTTGAAATAGTAAGGTATGATCTACTTTGGAAAAACAGAGGAGCCAATTAGGGTTGTAGACTAACCAGCAAGGAAGGAGGGAGGGGGGTGTGGGGGAGGGGGGAGGGGGTTGAAAAGTTAGAATAGAGGAAAGGATTATACCTTCTCCATAGAAGACAAGCCGAATGATGAAGGACAACTAGGATGTCTCAAAACAGTAAGGTATGATCTACTTTGGAAAAATAGAGGAGCCAATTGGGGTTGTAAACTAACCAGCAAGGAGGGGGGGGGGGAGGGGGTTGAAAAGTCAGAACAGAGGAAAGGAAGGATGAAGAAAATCCTTGAAGAAATAAATGACCGAAAATGAAATGATGACTACACTCAAACTATAAGGAGGATTTAGTAAGTCACACACAAAGAGATCTTGGAACAAATAGTATTGAACCTTTCCCAAGGAAGGAGACCCTGGGAATGGCATACATGTTCCAACTAAGAAGTATTGGACCAAGTGACGAAGGATGAGGAGATGAAGTGCACGCTAAGGTGAAAGAACCAAGGGACGCACACTAAGAGGACTCGAGGGGAAAGTTAAACCCAAAGAAGTGGTAAATAAAAAAAGGCATCAAAAGAATGGGTGGGCTACCTATAATAAGGAAATAAAGGAGAGAATATCCAAATGACCATGGAATTGTAAGCCCTTCAGTTCATAAATGGGTAAGGAGAAAGCAACCAATGACATCAAGATTTGGTCGTGGCCCACACTCGCTTAATAGAGCTCAAGGACTGGATAGCTGGACATAAAGAGTGCTAGGAACAAATCTATCATCAGGAGCTCTTCAAAGAGAAGATAAGGAACAAAAAGGAAATGGAGGACAGTGAAGGATAAAGAGCGGGCAACAACAACGATCTCAGAAGGGTGTAAGAAAGACATAAGAAGGAAAATCCCCACATGTCAAAAAGTCATCAGGAAATTCAATGATTAGCACCAGAAAGACACAACAAAGAAGTTGGAAAAGGACAAGTGGGTAAGAAAAATCAACACGGTTATGTAACACATGTTGCCAAGGCAAGATGGATGAGTGGATAAACAATAAAGGTAGTCGGGAATGAACTACCAGACGGAGTTATACAACCCTAGAAGGTTGGAAGTTGGGAACACCCAGTCAGGAAGTGTTCTAAAATTTTAATGTTCAAGGACAGACTCTAGAGCATTGTCGTGATGTAAGGAACATGCAAGCCCAATGGCCTAGGGAAGGATATGACTCAACTAAGGAAGAGTTAGTTAGTTAAGTATAGTAAGGTCAATATCGAATTTGGACCAAAGATGTAATAAATAATGGATGAAGGAAAGGTCAAAATAAGACAAAAAGGGTGATAACGTAGAAAACCCGTGAACACAAGTACGTAATGCTCAAAAGAACACCAAGCTAAGGGTCTCAACGACCAAGAGAATAACTAGACACGCGAACAATTGGGTATTTTGGAACTTCCAATTCAGAAATCTTAAGTAAAGAATCTCGGGATGGAGAAATTATACTTTAAGGAATAAAAGATGTGAATTTAAGGATATGACCTTAAACATTCTAATGAGATATGCTTAGCTAAAGTAAGCTACATGGATTAAGGAAGTGATGGGAAGGAAAAGAAAACCTTAAGTGTATGTGATATAAGGGATAAATGAAAAAAAACTGAGAAGTTTGTATATTGAAAAACTACAAGTTGATATCGAAGGGAAGTTCTTTCTAGTGCAAAGAATGCTAAATAAGTTTTGGGGACAAAACTCCTAAAGGAGGGGAGAGTTGTAAACCCTGCACTTTTTGGAGTTAAGCAAACCGGGAAAAGAACCAGTCAAACCGAGTGAGAAAACTGAACCGGTTCACAAACTCGATCATTAGAGAACGAGCAATTTGGGAAAGTTACAACTCCCAAGTAACCCAAAAGGTTCATAATACCTTGGAAAAGGATCTTAGGACAATTTGGGAGAGAAAACTTGACCGGTTCAGGTGAACCGAAATCGATAAAGAAATGGAAAACTGGGGAATTTATGGATCCCAAGTGACCTAAAAAGTCATAAAAGTCATGAAAAGGACTTTAGGATGAATTGGAGATGAAAACCAAATTGGTTCAGGTCAACCAGATCCGAAACAGATTGAACCTGTTTGCACCGATTTGAATCACTATTGAACCATATGCTAAATTAATTTTTCTAGGTGGTTTAGAAAATTAAAATTGGAGAATTGAGGCCACCATTTGATTGAGAATAAATTTAGATGAATTTAGAAATTTTTAATTTTGAAAATTTTGGTCGAATTGGGATTGAATCGGTCGATTTAAACTTTGAACCCAATTCGGATTGGTCTAGTACGGTTTGAAATAATGTCGTCTTCTTCCTTTAGATGACAACACTATTAACTTGTCGAAAAATCGAGCAGCGTTGGTGAAGATAAAAAGTCTCCATCCAAGGAGTTTTAGGCAATGAATGACCGCCATTAAAGTGCCAATCATACGGCCAAGAAGTCCTCGAGCTTCCTATATAAAGAGCCCCTCCTTATTCATCCTCCTCACACCTGAAAACTCCATTCTCTCTCAACTGTTCTATTTTTCGATGAAGCTCGAATGAGAGCTCTGACTTGGTCATTTTTCTAAGCCATAAAAGGTGTGGTTGGGTTATTTGTATTCGGGGAGAGTTAGCTACATGCTTGTAGTCTCCATTTGCTCTGAGGGTCGCTGGAGGAGCGCAACGTGATCGAACCGTGAAGCAGCTCCGACGGACCGAAGCTACCTTGTTTCGGTCGAGCTAAAATCGGCCAATTTGAGCCCTTCTTAGGCCAAACCAAGCCCTCCCAACACCTCCACAATCCTCCTATAGATATATTAGAGATGAAATGTAAGCCAATTTAGCCCCCTTCTATAAATTTTGATCGGTGTTAGAGAGAGAATCGATAGAACTTAGATGACTAAATTCTCACTCAATTTGGCATCAATTGATGCAATTCTTGACCTTAGGAGGAACTTCAGGACAAGAGCTATCTGCCCAAATTGAAAGCTCGGACCACCATGCCCCCGACGGTAAGCTTTCAAAACTTTCTCTCTCTAAGTCTAGTTTTCTGGCGAAGCTCCTTTTGAGCTCATTCTGGCATCAAATCATGTGATTCAAAGTGCAATTGAATCGTATGAAGGTGTAGGAACTCTAATCTAACTTCAATTTCAAAAGTTAAACCCATTTGATTGGTCAATTTGATAAAATCAAATTCGGCTAAGTTAGAAGGTTGAAATTGGAGGAAATTTGGAAATTTTGAAAATTTGAGGGTCTAAAGTGTAATTTCATAAAATTGAGGGCCAATTGGGCATGATAAAGATTTTGGAGGACCAATTGGGCAAATTTTAGAATTTTTTGGGCAAAACTTCCCATTTTTGTAAAGTAAGGGTAAAATGGTAATTTTGGAAATGTTGAGGACCAAATTGAAAATTTGGGAAATTGAACCCCTTTTTGTGAATTTGAATAAATTGAGGTCCCAAGGTGAATTATAAAAGTTTTGGGACTCAATTTAAGGAAAAATGACATTTGGGACTTAAAGTTAAAGAAAAATAACTTTAGGGACTTAATTGCAAATAAATGAAAAGTTTGGTTTTCTTATTTATTTGGGATGAATGAAGGCTATTAGGAAAAAAGATAATGAACAAGGACGTTCATAACGTGTAGGAAAACGAAGTATTGGGAAGGCCATCTAAGACAAGTTCGCATAAATACAACAAGTCGGCTAAGAGGAAATTCACTACATTATCAAGTGAGTGGGATATTTAATATCATACCCGGTTGGAATAATAAGCACATCGAAAATGAAAACACCACTCCTAAGTGGTATTTTGACCATTACACGTAAGAGGAGTGATGTGAAAATCATGCGGAAAAATAAATTATCGGTTGTAAGTAGATCATACTCAGTTAGTATGATGAAACTTACTAGAAGGAAGTAGAAAATTCGCTTGTCATTTATAAGCGGAGATGTCCTCATACCTGGTTGGTATGATGGACAGTTGAAAAGTTTATTTTGTTGAAAGTGCTCTCCCTTGACTGTATGCCACTACTTAAAATTTTTGGGAGACCTTTTTGACGGAAGCTCGAATAGCTCATATAGGTCGGAGGACTTGGTTTTGGAACTTGGTGGCTAATCTACCCGATTTTGAAAATCTCGAACAGTGGGTCGTAGACCAGTTGGAACGAGCATGAAATCGTAAAAAACATGATTATTAATCCATGAAAATTTAAGTAAATGAGTTGTTTGGCCATGGTACTGAGACAAAACCGACATACTCGATGGACTAGCGGTAGTGCGACATAACAGGTCTACGGATCAGTCAAGATAAACAGTTGTAGGTCAAGTTGAGAGTCGGGGCCGTTAGACCAGTGGCACCACAAATTATATGGCTTATGTAAAAAAACTATTAATTTGTGCATGCACTGTGTTATGGGACCTTCAAGACGCCCAAGAGGGGTAGTGATACATCCCAGGGCTATGGACGGCCTAGTGGAAATAAGGATTGTCTGTCGTACCAGAAGTCTTGCAATGCTCAACGTAGCTTCATGCACATGAGACCAAGGTGGGGACGGGATGAGGTCTTTGTCGTCGTACGAATACAGAGTTTTGTTATGGGATTAAGGGTCAGATGTCACGTACATCCACTCATTATCAGGGTAGAAGTGGACATACTTCTATCTAGGTGGCCGGTAAAGTTGCTTTGACGCCACAAGTGGGTACAGTGGATAGGCTGGCCTGTAAATGTGTGTTTCCTTCAAGATGAATGGCATGTGTTGATTGATAAACATACCGTTATGATGAGAAGTGGTTATGAAAACTGAGATTTGAGAATGAAATGTTTTAAAAAGAAAAATAAGGATTCTAGCACACTCCAAATTGAAACTATTTTTCTAAAAGTCAAACTTTAAATACCCATTCATTGAGTTGTTGGACTCACCCCTCCCTTATATCCCTTTCAGGTAACCCCGGGAAGCTTACCTAAAGACCACCAGCTAACGCACTTGTATGGCGGGTATGAAAAGTTTAAAATTTTATGCAGTTTTGATTTATGTTATTCCAGGAAAGTTGCAAGTTTAAAGGATGCCTTACTCCCCACAGTTTAAAAAGGAGCAACCCTTATTAAATCAGGAGATTGGCGGGCTAATCATGGGGATTCGACCAAATCAAGTCGGGGTGTGATAGACTGCCTTTTGGCCCCGATACGAACATTATGAGTTAAGGGTGATGCCTTTTGGCTTGACAAATGACCCTACAGCCTTCATGGATTTAATGAACCGAGTATTACAGCCGCACTTGTAGAAGTTCATGATAGTATTTATAGATAACATTCGTATATACTCATGATCTATGCTAGAGCACGAAGAACATCTAGCTGTCACCTTGGAGATACTAGGAGATAATCGCTTATATGCGAAATTCTCCAAGTATGAGTTTTGGTTACAGGAGGTAGGGTTCTTAGGACACATAGTGTCCAAAGATGGAGTTAAGGTGAATTCAACGAAAGTAGAGGCCATATCTGATGAGAAGGCACCCAAGAATCCCTCAGAAATACGAAGCTTGTTAGGCTTGGTGGGATACTATAGACAGTTTGTATAGGACTTCTCTAAGATAGCTGCCCCTTTGACTCGTTTCACAAAGAAAGGAGTAGAGTATAAGTGGGATGAAAGCTATGAGAAATCCTTCCAGGAGTTGAAGACCCATTTAACAACGACACCTGTACTCTCTTTGCCTAGCCCAAGTGCAGGAGAGTATACCCTCTATAGTGATGCATTCGGATAAGGACTCGGATTCGTATTAATGCAACAAGGCAAGGTCATCACCTACACCCCACGACAACTAAACGTACATGAGAGGAACTACCCTACTCACAACTTGGAGTTAGCTGCAATAGTGTTTTCCCTTAAGATTTGGCGAAACTACCTATACAAAGTTAAGTGTAGGATATATACTGATTATAAGAGTCTTAAGTGCTTCATGATTCAGAAGGAGTTAAACCTCCGCCAGAGGAGATAGTTGGAGTTAGTAAAGGATTATGACCTTGTGATAGAATATTACCTCGATAAGGCTAATGTGGTTGCAGACGTTCTAAGCCATAACTATTAAACTGAGGCGACACAGATAAAGAAAAACTACTTACCCTTATTGTAGCAGTTGGGAAGAATGGAAGTGTACCTTAAAGTGGACAAGAAAGAGAAATGTTTATTGGCTAACATAGTGGTATGACCCAGCCTAATGGAGCAAATTAAGGTCTAGTAAAAAGGGGATAAGGAACTCCAGCACTATTTGGACCCAGTCAATGGAGGGACGAAACCAGACTATGACCTTCGAGGTGATGTAGTACTAATCTACAAGGTAGAGTGTGTTTGCCTTAAGATAAGGAACAAAAGAGATTAATTTTGGAAGAGGCACATGACTCTATTTATGTGATGCATCCGGGTAGTACTAAGATGTACCGCACCCTCAAGCAAGGTTATTGGTGGAAAGGGATGGAGAGGGATATTGTGGAATATGTAGCCCAATGCTTATCCTGTTAGCAAATTAAAGCCGAGCATCATAAAACTTTAGTATTGCTACAACCCTTGCCAATCCCAAAATGGAAATGGGAACACATCACTATGGACTTTGACACAAGACTACCTATGACTAGAAAAGGACGAGACGCAATCTGGGTCATCTTGGATAGATTGATCAAGTCCACCGATTTCCTACCCATAAGAGTGACGGATTCAGTAGAACAACCGGTGGTCTTATACATGAAAGAGATTGTGAGACTCCATGGCATCCTAGTAAGCATAGTATCAGATAGAGACCCTAGATTTACCTCGAGGTTCTAGCCTAGCTTGCAAAATTCCTCGGGAACCAAGCTCCACATGAGCACGACATTTCAACCTCAGACCGATGGACAATCTAAGTGAACAATCCAAACCCTGGAGGATATGTTGTGAGCATTGTACTTACCATGAATAAGGGTTGGGAAGAATACTTGTGCCTGATGAAGTTTGCTTATAATAATAGTTATTAGGCTAGTATTCAAATGACTCCTTATGAGGCCCTTTATGGACGACCATGTCGTACCTCCTTGTTTTCGGAAGAGGTGGGAGAAAGAAAGCTAGAAAGGGTTGAACTAATCGATGATGCCACAAAAAAGATTAAGATAATAAGGAGTCGACTTAAGGCTACTTATGACAGGAAAAAGAGCTATGCGGATCATCGGAGAAGAGATTTTGATGTGCGAGACCAAGTGTTCCTAAAGGTATCCCCATGGAGGGGAATACTTGGGTTTCAATAATAAAGAAAGTTGAAACCAAGATACATCGGTTCTTACTCCAAAAGATAGGGCCGATGGCATATAAACTAGAGCTGCCTCCAAACTTACAATGAATACATGATGTATTCCATATCTTAGTAATCCTGAAGTACCAGCTTGATCCTAGCCATGTGCTGGACCGACCTCCACTAGAGTTAGAAGAGAACCAGACTTATCAAGTAGAACTGGTGCAAATCTTCGACCGAAGGGACAAGAACTTGAGGAACATGAAGATTTCTATAGTCAAGGTCCTTTGGTAGAACGAACCCGTGCAAGAGGAGACATGGGAAACCAAGAGCATTACGAGGGATGGATAACCTCAGTTTTTTGAGATGTAAATGTTTTGGGGACAAAACCTCTAAAAGGAGGGGAGAATTGTAAACCCCATCCCTTTATAGATAAGAAAACTAGGGAAATAATCAATCATTTCAAAAGAGAAAATTGAGCTAGTTCACAAACCATAACCGATAAGAAAATGGTACATTGGGAAATTTACAAATCCCAAGAAAATGCTTGAACTAGAGCTCTGATATAGGTAATTTTCTTAGCCTCAGAAGGCAAGGTCAGGTTCTACAGACTCTAGGGAAAGTCAGCTACTTGATAGCACCTTTCTTTCGACCCAAGGATTGCCAGAGAAGCGCTGGCGGAATCCAACAATGAAGCAGCTCTGATAGACCGAAGCTTCCCAATTTCAGTCTAGCTGAAATCGGCCAAGTTCAGTGCTCCCCTGGCCAAACCAAGCCTCCCCAACACCCCTACAACCCTCATACGACCTTAACAGAGTTGAAAGGTAAGCCAATTCAGCCCTCCTCAATCATTGTAGGTGGGAGTTAGAGAGAGAAAATGTGAAACTTCACTTACTGAATTCTCCCTCAATTTGATGTCAATTGTAGTAATTCTTGATCCTAGGAGGAACCTCAAGATGAGAGCTACCTTTCCCGATAGAGATCTCAGACCGCCGCACCACCGATGGTAAGGTTTCGAAGCTTTCTCTCTCTAGGCACATTTTTCCTACGAAGCTCCATTTGAGCTCAATTCGGACCCAAATGACACGGTACAAAGCTCAATTGAATTGTATGGAAGTGTAGGAAGTATCCATACCTTTAACTTGAGCAAATAACCTCGATTGAATGGCCAATTTGAAGAAATTAGATTCGGTCAATTTAAAGGGGAGAAATTGAGGAAAAATTATGGGGAAAATTTGGGATTTCATTAAATTGAGGGACCTTTTTGCAATTTCCCAAAATTAAAGTCCAATTGGCCATGAAAAAGGTGTTGGAGGACCAATTGGTCAATTTTTGAAACATTTGGGGCCAATTTGCCGTTTTTGGAAAGTAAGGCAAAATGGTAATTTTTGAAAAGTTAGGGACCAAATTGGAAATTTTGAAAAATTGAGCCCCTTATACAATTTTGAGTAAAATGAGTACTCAAAGAGAATTTTGGAAACTTTGGGACTCAAATTGGGCAAAAGTTGGCATTAGGGACCTAAAGTTAAGAAAAATAAATTTTAGGGACATAAATGCAATTTATCAATAATTTGTGAGTCTAGGCTGTTAGGCCAAACAGTGAGTGATAAGGCTGCCCAAATCATGTAGGGATAAGTGTGATCGGAATGCAAGCAAGAGAAAGCTCGCGTTGACTTGGAAAACCAACCGAGGATGAACACGTCACGATTATCGTGTGAGTGGGCTTATTTTCATCATGCCCGATTGGGATGATGAACACTTTAGAAACGAAAAATCACTTGTGAGTGGAATTTTAACATAATGCCCAAAAAGGGTGATGGGAAAACTAAGCAAAAATCTACTTACCAGTTGTAAGTACAGGAAATCATACTCGGTTGGTATGATGGACTTCTTTGAAGAAAGGAGAAACCCGCTTGCCTGTTGTAAGCAAAGGTATCATCACAACCGGTTGGTGAGATGAAGTAAAAAGTACATTTTATCAGAAGTTTTCTCCCCTAACTATGTGCCAATGCTTAAACTCTTTGGGAGATGTCCTTGACGAGAGCTAGAATAGCACAGATAGGCTAGAGGCCTTGATTTTTTAACTTGTGGGGCTAAATGCCCAGTTTTGGAAAATCATGTGCAGTGGGCCCAAGGCTAGAGGGCACGAGCAGGAGCTCGTAAAAAAACTTGATTTAAGAAAGTCATGAACTCTCTAATGAAATTGTTGTGTGTGATTTCGCCATAGTACCAAGTTAGGACCAATAGTACTCGATGGACTGGTAGTAGTGCGTTAGGGCCAGGTCGACGAACCAGCCTAGACAAATAGCTGCAGGTCAGGTTGATGGTTGATGCCATTGGACCAGTGGCATAAAAGATAAATGACTATATATATATGGAAAACTATTGTTTTGTGCATGCAATTGAGGTTCGGGATCGTCAAGATGTCCAAGAGGGGTAGTGATGTGTCCTAAGGGCTACTGGATGACCTGGTGGAGATAAGGGCAGTTTGTGTTGCCAGTCAGTCGAGAAGCTTGGAGTAGCTTCTTGCGCATGAGACTAGGGTGGGGTCGGGATGTGGTCTTTGTCCTTATATGGACAAGGAGTGATATTCAGGTCTAAGGGTCGGATGTTGCGAACATTCACTCAGACTCATGGTAGAAGTGTACATGCTTCTATCTTAGTGGTTGATAAAGACGCTCCAAACCACAAGTGAGTGCAGTGGATGGGCTGCACCTACAAATGTATGTACCCTTCCTGATGAAGGGCGTGTGTTATCTGCTAAACACACCTAATGTGGAAATGGAAAAAAGGATTTTAAGAATGGAAACTTGAGAAAAGATCTTTTTTAAGGGAAATAATATTATTGGCACACTTTGAACAAAGTTAATTATGAAAAGTCACTCCCAACACCCTCTCAATGTGTTGTAGAACTCATCCCCTCCCTTTTTACCCCTTTTAGGTAACCAAAGGAAAACCTTTGCTAAAGACCTTACAAATTTTGGAACAAGACAAGAATGTCTATTTTAAATTGCTCAGTTTTGTATAACGCTATTCCAAGAAAGATATGTAGAACGAACGCCTTACTCCTTGTGGTTTAGAAAAGGGGAAAACCCTTGATAAACCGCAGAGTGGCAGGCTTTTCACGGGGATCCAACCAAAATTGGTCGGGGCATGATAGTTGGACTACTGATGTCCACTCAAACTCTAGGTAAAGGCAATGCACCTCTATGAAGGTGGAAGGTAAATGCACTCCGGTCCACAAGTGGAATGGTCGGGGATCGTTCTATGAATGTGTGATCTCTTCTATGATAGGGGCGATTGTTGACCATGTGAAATATGTGAAAAATGACAAAAGAATAATTTAAAGGACAGACAAATGAATTCAAGTAAATGTTATAGTAGTTTCCCTCACTAAGTATTTGTACTAATTCCCCTCGTCTCACCCTTTTCAGTCTAGTACCAAGACAAAAAGTTCCCAAATGCGCTTGGACCCTCAAGTTACGGTTCCTACCCCTAATCTAAAGTAAGAGTTGAATGTAAACATGCTTTCACCTTCCCTATCTCATTCGGGTAAGAATACCCATATGATGCAGGAAAGGGTGGTGAGTTGATCACGGACCCCAATCAAACCGGGTCAAGGTGTGACAACTTGAGTGATATCAGAGCATAACTTTCCTGATAAGTTTCCCCCTAACCCATCCTAATCCTTGATTCTAGACAACCCTTATAGAAAACATGAATGGGAACGCTCCCGAAGAGTATATCCCTTGGATTCACACCATGGAACAATGGATAGAGGCACTAGAAGAGCCCATCCCATGGGATGCACCCCAAGATAGGACCCCTCCCTACTCAATTGAGGATGAAGTATCCCCACCTAGGGAACCAGACCTGGCCCAGATTCAAGCAAAAGCTAAAAGAAATTTTTGGGAGGCATACACTAATTATGTGAGGGTTTTTCACCAACTCTCCCTGATCCACAATCGTGCATGTATTGCAGGCCCCTCACAACATGCCCACGACACTATTGTGATACATTGATAAGGGATAGACATAGAGCCACCCGTGCAAGCCAGGAGGGCCATAACATATCAACATACATGGAGTTCAAGGAACCAAGCATGAACCCATGCCCTTGCTGTAGAAGGTACAATGGAGGGGAATGCCCACCTCAGAGGAGGAGGCTCATCTAGACACTCAATGTAGAATCTTGTAACCTGCCTAGGTATAACTCAAGGTCAGTTAATTAGAGGGGATAGGAATGGGGCAATAAATTCTAGAAATTTTGATTGTAATAAACCCTGACCAGGGTTTTCCAGTCTAATAATAAAGAATTTCAAGTGTTCTCAAAGGAAGAATCCAAATTTCTTGACCGACCCTCGAAACCTTAGAACTACAAAAAGTGGACACAAGGGCATCTAGAGTACTAAGGAACCCCAAGGGAGTAAGCAAGAACCAAAGCAAGACCCAAAGCCAGCTTCAGATAGACGAGCCGCCCCTTCCGACATCTATACCCCACATTACGAGGCTAGGGTGACAAGAGACCCCGAGGAGAAAGTTAAAGGACAAAGGAAAGTTGGACCTAATGGAGTAAACCATGGCTAGCCCCAAAGGGCAAAGTAGGGAACCTTACAGAATAGGTTAGAATGAGGCACCATAAGCGAGCCAGCAAGGACCCTAGGATAGGATCAATGACCCAAAAGGGAGTCGTATCAAGAAAGAGGAAGGCAACCCCAAAGGGATGTCAAAGTAGAATGTCACGTCTCGACCCGGTTTGGACGGATCCCCGTGAGCAACCCGCCACTCATCCAATTTATTAAGGGTTTCCCCTTCTTTAACCTGGGGGGAGTAAGGCGTCCTTTAAACCTGTACCTTTCCTGGAATAACATTAATCAAAACTGCATGAAATTTTAAACTTTAAATATCTGCCTTGCAGGTGTGACTAAGAGGAGGTCTTTGGATAGGTTTCCCTTGGTTACCTGAAAAGGGATTTAAGGGAGGGGGTGAGTTCAATGACTCAGTGAATGGGTGTTTAAAGTATGAATTTCAAAAAATTGTTTGAATTGGAGTGTGTCAAACTCCTTATTTTCCTTTAAAACATTTCATCCTCAAATCTTAGTTTTCATAGTAATTTCTCATCACAATGGTGTGTTTATCAATCAACACATGCCCTTCGTCATGAAGGGATCACAAAAACATAGGGCAGCACGTCCACTACACCCACTTGTGTCATCAAAATGACTTTACCGACCACCTAGATAGAAGCACGTCCACTTCTACCCTGATAATGAGTGGATGTATGCGACATCTGACCCTTAATCCCCTCAAGAAAACTTTGTGTCCGTATGAGGACAGAGATGTCATCCCAACCCCACCTTGGTCTCATGCGCATGAAGCTACGTCGAGCTTCTTTGACTGCTGGCACGACAAACTGCCCTTATCTCCACCATGTCTTCCTGTAACCCCTAGTACGCATCACTACCACTCTTGGGCATCTTGAAGGTCTCGTACCTTAGTGCATGGACAAAAAATAATTTTCCACATAAGCCATTTAATCTGTGGTGCGACTGGTCCAACGGCCCTGGCTCTCAACTCGACCTGCAGCTGTTTGTCTCAACTGGTCTGTCGACTTGTTATGTCGCACTACCACCAATCCATCGAGTATGTTGGTCCTATCTTGGTACCATGGCCAAACATATAATTCAATTAAAATTTTCATGGCTTAAACACATATTTGTTTACGAGCTCCTGCTCGTGCAAACTAGCCTTGGGCCCACTGTACGAGATTTTCAAAATCGGGCATATTAGCCCCCGAGTTCCAAAATCAAGGCTTCCGGCCTATTTGAGCTATTTGAGCTCCTGTCAATAAGGTCTCCCAAAAAGTTTAAGTAGTGGCACACAGTCAGGGGACAGCACTTCCGACAAAATAATCTTTTAATCTGTTCATCACACCAGTCGAGTGTGAGGACATCTCCGCTTATAACCGATAAGCGGGTTTTCTACTTCCTTTCACGAAGTTCATCATACCAACCGGGTATGATCTACTTACAACCAATAAGTAGTTTTTCCGCGTAATTTCCACATCACTCCTCTCAGGTGTGATGGTTAAAATACCACTTAGTAGTGGGTTTTCATTTCCGAGGTGCTTATCATCCCAACTGAGTATGATATAAAAATCCCACTCACCCGTTAGTGTAGTGAATTCCTCTTAACCGATTATTTGTCTTCATGAGAGCTTGTCCTTGGTGGCATTCCCGGTACTTTGTGTTCCTACATGATGTGAACATCCTTGTTCATTATCCCTTGGCCTAATAGCCTTCATTCATCATGAATGGATGAAATCATCAAACTTTTTGATTTATTACAATTAGGTTCCTAAAGTTCTTTTTCTTTAACTTTAGGTCCCTAATGCTGATTTTCCTCAAAATTCATTCCCGAAACTTATAAAATTCACCTTAAGATCTCAATTTATTCAAAATCACCAAAAAGGGGTTCAAGTTTCCCAAATTTCCAATTTGGTTCCAACTTTTCCAAAATTACTTGTTTGCTGCTACTTTACAAAAATGGTAAATTTCACCCCAAAAATTCCAAAAATTAACCAATTGGCCCCCTAACATCTTTATCATGCCCAATTGGCCCTCAATTTTATGAAATTCCCAAAATTTCCCCATTTTTCCCCTATTTCAACCTTACAACACAATCGAATTTGATTTCATCATATTGACCAATCAAATGAGTTTAATTGTTGAAATTGAAGTTAGATTGGAGTTCCTTCATCTTCATCTGATTCAATTACACTTTGAATCACACGATTTGACGCCGAAATGAGCTCAAATGGAGCTTTGTCGGAAAACTAAACGTAGAGAGAGAAAGCTTCAAAAATTTACCATCGGGGGCGCAGAAATCCGAGCTTTCAACAGGGCAGATTGCTCTTGTCTTGAGGTTATTCCTAGGATTAAGAATCATCTCAATTCATGTCAAATTGAGGAGAATTTGGTCAGTAAATATCTGCTAGTTCTCTCTCTAGCACCGAATTGAGGGTGCCAAATTGGCTTAACTTTCTTCTCTAATTCAGCTATATGAGGGTTGTGGAGGTGTTGGGAGGGCTTGGTTTGGCCTGAAGAGGGCTCCAATTAGCCATTTTTAGCTTGGCCAAAATAGGGAAACTTCGGTCCACCAGAGCTACTTCACTGTTCTATCACGCCGATGTTTCTCTAGTGATCCTCAGAGCCAATGGAGACTACATGCGTGTAGCTGACTTCTCCCTAAATCTAAAGAATTTGACCATGCCTTCTTTGGATCAGAAAAATGCCTAAGTCAGAGCACTGGTTCGAGCTTCACTGGAAAATGGAGCAGTAGCGAGAGAGTGGAGTTTTTAGGAGTGAGGAGGAATGGGGAGAGGCTCTTTATATACTAAGCTCGAGGACTTCTTGGCCGTCCAATTGGAGCCTTAATGGTAGTCATTCATTGCTTGACATTCCTTGGCTGGAGACTTTTCATCTTCGCCGTCGCTGCTCAATCTTCTAACGAGTGAACAGTGTCCTCATCTGAAGGAAGAAGATGACACTATTTTGAACCGGACTGCACCAGTCCAAACTGGGTTCAAAGCTTAAACCGGCCAGTTCAGGCCTGATTTGACCGAGTTTTTCAAAATTAAAAATTTCTAAATTCATTCTCTATCCATTGGTGGCCTCAATTCTCCAATTTGAATTTTCTAAGCCACCTAGAAAAATGAATTTAGCATCCAATTTAAGAGTTGTTCAAACCAGTCCAAACCTGTTCAATCTGGTCAAATCCGGTTCACCTGAACTAGTTTGGTTTTCATCTCCAATTCATCATAAGTTCCATTTTCATGACTTTTGTGACTCTTTAGGTCATTTGGGATCCATAAATTTCTCAGTTTGCCCTTTCTCTATCAGTTTCCAATTTATAAACTGACTCGGTTTTCTCTTTGGAAATGATCGGTTCTTTTCTCGGTTTTTCTTATTATCAAAGGAAGGGGTTTACAACTCTCCTCTCTTTTTAGGGGTTTTGTCCCCAAAACAATTACATGTCAAATAATTGAGGGTAACTATCCCTCATTACACTTTCGATTTCTCATGTCTCTTCCTGCACATGTCTGTTTTGCCATAGAACCTTGACCATAGGAATCATTTTATCCCTTAAGTTCTTATCCCTCTAGTCGATGATTTGTACCGGTTCTGTTTGATAGGACAAGTTCTCTTCCAGCTCTGGTGGAGGTCAGTCCAATACATTGCTAGGATCAAGCTAATACTTCTAAAGTACAGAGATATGGAATAAATCGTGTATTCTCTACAGGTCTAGAGGTAGTTCCAATTTATAGGCCACCAATCCTATCCTTTGAAAGATGGGATATGGGTCAATATACCTCAGTTTCAACTTTCCCCTTTATTGAAACCTAAGTATTCCCCTCCATGGGGACACCTTGAGAAATACTTGATCTCCGACATCAAACTCCATATCTTTCCTTCGATAATTTGCATAACTCTTTTGTCTGTCCTGTGCAGTTTTAAGGTAACTCCTGATTACTTTTATTTTCTCCGTGGCATCCTTGATTAGTTCTAGCCTTTCCAACTTCCTTTCCCCTACTTCTTCCCAAAATAGATGGGTACGACATAGTCGTTCATAAAGGGCTTTATAAGGAGCCATCTGAATATTGGCTTGATAGCTATTATTGTAAGCAAATTCCATTAGGCACAAGTATTCTTCCTAACCTTTATCCATAGTGAGCACACATGCCCTCAACATGTCCTCCAAGGTCTAAATCGTTCGTTCAGACTGTCAATTGGTCTAAGGGTGAAACACCATGCTCATGTGAAGCTTGGTTCCCATAGCACTTTGTAAGCTTGGACAAAACCTTGAAGTGAATCTAGGGTCTCTATCTGATACTATACTCACTAGAACACCATGGAGTCTTACTCATGTATAAAGTGACCAGTTGTTCCATTGTATAGTCATTCTTATAGGGAGAAAATGAGTGGATTTGGTCAATCTCTCCACGATGTCCCAAATTACGTCTTGACCCTTCCTTGTCATAGGTAGTACTGTGACAAAGTCCATGGTGATGTGCTCCCATTTCCATTCCGGAATTGTAAGGGTTGCAGCAGACCTAATGGTTTCTAATGCTCAGCTTTTATCTGCTAACATGACAAGCATCGGCCTACATATTTCGCAATGTCTCTCTTCATTCCCTTCTACCAATATCCTTGCTTGAGGGTGCAGTACATCTTGGTACTACCCAGATGCATTGCATACACCAAATCGTTTGTCTCTTCTAGAATTAACATCTTCAACTCCTTATTTTGAGGTAAACATACCCTACCTTTATAGGTCAACAGTCCATCACTTCACAAGTCATAGACTGGTTTTGTTTCTCTATTAACCGGATCCAAATAGGTTTGGAGTTCCTTATCAGTTTTCTGTTGAGCCTTAATCTGCTTGGTTAGACTGGGCCTCACCACCACATTCTGCTAAGTTTTGCACGAACCGTCTGTAGTATCTTGCCAGACCTAAGAAACTCTGTATCTCTAAAGGATTCCTTGTAGTCTTCCAATCTGATATGGCTTCCACCTTGGCTGGATCAACTTTGACTCCATCCTTGGACACTATATGTCCTAAGAATTCTACCTCCTACAGCTAGAACTCACACTTGGAGAATTTTACCTATAAGTAATTTTCCTTCAATATCTCTAAGGTGATTACCAAATGTTCTTCATGCTCCAACCTAGTTCGTGAGTATAAAAGAATGTCGTCTGGAACATACGGTTCATTAAATCCATGAAGGCTGCATGGGGCATTTGTTAATTCGAACAACATTACTCTAGACTCATAATGTTTGTATCGGGATTGGAATGACGTCTTTGGAATGTCCTCCTCTCGGATCCTAAGTTGGTGATATCCCAAGTGAAGGTCTATTTCAGAGAAGTAAGCTGCTCCTTTTAATTGGCCGAATAGGTCATCAATCCGTGGAAGTGGGTATCGGTTCTTGATGGTGACCTGGTTCAACTTCCTATAGTCTATGCACAGTCTCATACTTCCATCCTTTTTCTTTACGAATAGGATGAGCGCACCCCACGAAGACTGGCTAGGACGTATAAAATCCTTCTCCAATAACTCGTCCAACTGCTCCTTCAATTCCATTAGTTCTGCTAGAGCAATGCGATAGGGGGCTTGGGATATGGGGTTGGTTCTTGGGATAATCTCTATGGTGAATTCCACTTGTTAACTTGGAGGTAGCCAAGGTAGTTCTTCTGGAAATACTTTTGGATAGTGTTTAACCATCGAAATATCTTTGATTTTCTTCTCTTCAGACTCCTCATGAATGACCATGTCCAGGAAAGCTGTACAGCCTTTTTGTAGCATTTTCCAGGCCTTCATATGGGACATCATCTATACCTCGCTTTTCCTTCAGTCTCCTTGGAACTTTAGCCCACTTATCTTGGGAGTGTGGAAGGTTACAGTTTTCTTTCCACAGTCCATCCTGGCCTGATGTTTACTTAACCAATCCATCCCAAGGATTACTTTTACTTCCTTCAAGGGTAATGGAATCAAATCCGCTTCAAGTTTGATTCCTCCAAATCTTTATCTCACATCCTTTTAATTGCTTATTCCTATTTAACCCTTCTCCCAAGGGTGTGAGGATGTTAAAGCTTTGTTCTAGTGAAGTTCTAGGGGTACACTTGAAATCAAGTCTTCCTTGATGAAGGATCTCTCAGCTCCTAAGTCGAAGAGGGCATAGACTTGTTGTCCCCATAATTGTATATAACCTACTTTGAAGAAACGAGTATTTTAGAGGAAAGGCTTTTCTTTATTGAATAAAATTTTTAATTACAAGATTCTCTTGAACTAGATGGGAGGGTTTTGGGATGTACCCGCAATAGTGCTAAGGTCTCTTCTAACCTTGTAAACCCCACCCTTTTGAGCTAAGGAAAATCGGGAAAAGAAATGGCCTAATCGAGTGAGAAAACCGAACCGGTTCACAAACCTGATCATTTGTGAACAGACAATTTGGGAATTTACAACTCTCAGTTGATCCAAAGGGTTCATAATACCATCGAAAAGAACCTTAGGACGAATTGGAAGAGAAAAACCAGACTGGTTTAGATGAATTGGAACCAACTGGATTGAATCAGTTGATGAACTAGAATCGATAGAGAATGGGAAAATCAGAGAAATTCAACTACCTTGTGCCCCAAAGAAATTTATAAACCTTGGGAAGGAACCTTAAAACAAAGTGGGAGAGAAAAACCAGATCGGTTCGGGTGAACCAGATCCGAACTGGATTAAACCAGTTTAAGAATCGAGTTGGTTTATGAACCAGAATTGATAAAGAGATGGTAAACCGAGACTTTTATGGACCCTACGTGACCCAAGGTGTCACAAAAGACATGGAAATGGACTTGTGAAGGAATTGGGGATGAAAACCAAACCGGTTCAGGTGAACCGAATTCAAACCAATTTGGAGTGGTTTGAACCACTATTGAACTGAATCCTAAATTCAATTTTCTAGGTGGCCTAAATAATTCAAATTAGAGATTTGAAGCCACCATTGGATACAAAATGAATTTAGAAATTTTTAGATTTGAAAAAACTCGATCGAATGAGGGGTGAATCGGCCGGTTTAAGCTTCGAACCCAGTTCGGACCGGTCCAGTCCAGTTCAGAACAGTGTCATCTTCTTCCTCAGGATGACAACACTGTTCACTTGCCGGAAAATCGGAGCAGCGTCGACAAAGAAGAAATGCTTCCATTCAGTATGCTTCAGGTCTTCAATGCCTGCCATAACGGTGCCAAATGGACGGCCAATGGGTCCTCGAGCTCCCTATATAAAGAGCCCCTCCCCATTCATACTCTCTATAACTAAAAACTCCATTCTCTCTCAACTACTCCATTTTTCAGTGAAGCTCGAACCAGAGCTCTAACATTAACACTTTTTTGAGCCAAACAAGGCAAGGTCGGGTTCTTTAGAACCGGGGAGAAGTCAGCTACACACTTGTAGTCTCCATTTGTTCCAAGGGTCACTGAAGAAACGCCAATGTGATGAAATAGTGAAGCAGCTTCGACGGACCGAAGCTGCCTTGTTTCGACTGAGTTGAAATCGGCCATTTCGATCCCTCCTCAGGCCAAACCAAGCCCTCCCAACACTTTCTCAGCCCTTCCACGGCAGAATTAGGACCGAAAGGTAAGCCAATTTGGCTTCCCTTTACAATTTTCGATCGGTGTTAGAGAGAGAATTGATCGAATTTTAATGATGAAATTCTAATCCAATTCGGCATCAATTGATGCGATTCTTGATTCTACGATAAAACTCAGGATGAGAGCTATCTACCTAGATCTAAAGCTCAAACCGCCATGCCTCACCGGTGAGTAATCGAAGCTTTCTCTCTCTACAGTCTATTTTCTAGCGAAGCTCCGTTTGAGCTCGTTCTGACATTAAAACTCGCAATTCAAAGTTCTATGGAATTGTATGAGCATGGAGGAACTCAATTTCTACAATTAGAGGGGTTTGATTGGTCAATTTGATGAAATCAAACTCAGTTGTGTTAAAGAGTTGGAATTGGGGGAAATTGGGGATTTTTGAAAATTTGATGGACCGAAATGCAATTTCCTAAAATTGAGGGTCAATTAGGCATGATAAAAATGTTAGAGGGCCAATTGAGGAATTTTAGAATTTTTGGGGTGAAATATACCATTTTTGTATAGGGAGGGCAAAATGGTAATTTTGGAAAAGTTGGGGGAACAAATTGGAAATTTGGAAAATTAATCCCCTTTTTGTGAAATGGAATAAATTGAGGCCCTATGATAAATTTTAAAAGTTTCAGGACTCAATTTAAGGAAAAACTAGCATTAGGGACTTAAAGTTAAAGAGAAATAACTTTAGGGACCTAATTGCAAATAAATGAAAGTTTGACTTTCATTCATTTGAAATGAATGAAGGCTATTAGGCCAAAGGATAATGAACCAAGATGTTCATATCATGTAGGAACATGAAGTACCGGGAATGCCAGCAAGGACGAGCTTGTGTGAATACAAAAAATTGGTTTAGTGGAATTCACTTCATTAACAGGTGAGTGGATTTACTAACGTCATACTCGGTTGGGATGATAAGTACAACTTAAGTTAAAAACCACTTACCTGTTGTGAGTAGGATTTTATATCATACCTGATTGGGGATGATAAGCACATCGAAATGAAAACCCACTACTATGGGGTATTTTAAACATCACGACTTAGAGTAGTGATGTGAAAACCATGCGGAAAAACTACTTACCGCTTGTAAGTAGATCATACTCGGTTGGTATGATTAAACTTACTGGAAGGAAGTTGAAAACCCATTCATCAGTTATGAATGAAGATATCCTTATATCGGGTCGGTATAATGGACAGTGAAAACATATTTTGTCGGAAGTGTTCTCCCCTAACTGTGTGCCAATGCTTAAACAATTTGGGAGACCTTCTTGACGGGAGCTCGAATAGCTCTTATAGGTCGGGGGGGCTCTTTTTTTAGAACTTGGGGGTTAATATGCCTAGTTTTGAAAATCTTGAATAATGGGCCATAGGCCAATGGGCACGAGCAGAAGCTCATAAACGAACGTGATATATGTGCCATAAAATTTTAATAAGCAAATTGTATGGTCATGGTACCAAGGCTGGTCCGACATTCTCACTCAACTGACAGTAGTTGACATGACCAGTCTCCGGACCAGTCAAGACAAACAGTTGCAAGTTGAGTTGAAAGTTGGGACCATTGGACTAATGACACCACAGATTACATGGCATAATAAGAAAACATTGTTTGTGCATGCACTATGAGTATAGGATCATCAAGATTCCAATGAGGGGTAGTGATGCGTCCTAAGGGCCTCGGATGACCCGGTGATTATAAGGGCAGTTCTTCGTTACAGGTGACTGTGCGAAATTTGGAGTAGCACTAAGCGCATGAGACTGGGGTGGGGATGGGATGAGGTCTCTGTCCTCATACGAACACAAAGAATTTATTCCAGGAATGAGAGTAAGATGTCGCAATCATCCACTCATTCTCAGGGTAGAAGTGGACGTACTTCTATCCGGGTGGCCGGTAAAGTCGCTCCGAAGCCACAAGTGGGTTCAGTGGACGTACTGACCTGCAAATGTGTGCTTAACCTTCATGATGAAGGATGTGTGTTAGATGATGACACACCTTGATTAAATAAGGAAATGGTGATAAAAGCCGAATTTTTAAATGAAATGATTTTTTAAAGAAATGAGTCTGGCACACTCCAATACAGATCTTTATCATAAAAGTAAAAGTATTAAAAACCCATTCACTGAGTAGTCGTACTCACCCCCATCCTTATATCCCTTTCAGGAGATTTTAGAAAGCCTACCCTTAAAGACCATCAACTAAGACGCCTGTGAGATAGGTATGATAAATCTTAATTATTATGCAGTTTTGATTTATGTTATTCTAGGAAAAGGTGCAAGTTAAAGGACACTTTACTCTTTACAGTTTATAACAAGGGGAAACCCTTTGATAAACTGAGAGAGACCGGGTTGGGGCATGACAAACCTCATCCTAGGTGAGGTTGTATACATAGTTGGTACTCATGCTGTAGCATCTGGCCTGGGGTTCCCTTGAGGTGGTCCTAGGGTATTCCTCTGCTTGTTCTCCCTGAGAGTGAGGCATTCTTTTGTGAAGTGCCCCACCTATCCACATGCAAAGTAGGTCAAGCATGCTTCCTCATGGTTCCTTTGACACCTTGGACAACGAGGGTTTCCTTGTAGTAAGGTGGGGACTACTATCTGGAGAGGTGATTGCATGACCTTTCTTCTTTGAAATGTCATTCTATTTCCCCATTTAGGACCATTATGCTCATTCTGTCCTCCCTAACGGTTTTGACCCTTATCCTCCTTCCAAGTCATCGGCTCCATCCGATAGCATCGGGTCTACACCAGTCGCTCACACTCATGAGCCATATTGATTACTGCTGCCAAGTCTGAGGGCATCTTAGTACTCCCATACAGTCTCAAATGTCCATATTGAGACCGTTCATGAACCGCTGGCATATGTCTGCCGGCCTAGCTAGGTCAAGAGCAAAGGGTCTTAACTCGTTGAATTTCGTTTCGTACTCTGATATGGAGTTAAGCCCTTGCCTAAGTCGGATGAACTCTTGCTTCTTCTCATTTAGCAAATGAGGCAGCAGGTACTCCTCTTAGTACCTCTCCTCAAACTGTTCCCAGGTGGGGGTAGAGGTATGCAGGTTTCAGATATTATCCTACCACCGTTTGGCACTTCCCTCCAAAAAGAATTCTATCATGATCACCATGTCCTCTTGTGGTATCCTGACGATTCCCATCAGCTTCTTAGTATTTGCTAGCCAATCCATGGTGGCACCATCATCTTTCTCTCCCAAGAAGGGCTTACACCCAATATAGAGAGAGTTTTGAGATTTCTGGGAATGTCTACTAGAAAGCGATGATTAATAGGTAGAGGATGGGATTGCACTTCCTCTAGTTCGACCCAAGAATTGGTACCTGCCTCAAGGACGAGGTTAGGATGTCCAAATACATGGGTGAACTGCTCGTACAACCTCTGGTGTTCCATGCTAAGTCTAGGAGGGGTTGTTTGGGCTCCTCTGGGAGTTTCCACTGGTAGGGGTGGTTGGGCAGTTTTGGACACTGCAGCTCTAGTTCTCTTGGTTCCTTTCTTTGGAGCCATTCTGAAAAATGTTTTCTTAAAATCATTCCTATTAGTTACTATATTTTCTATTCTTGATTATTTATTCAAGGAAACAAGCTCGTGCCAATTGGCCTTAGGCCCACTGTATAAGATTTTCAAAATCGGGAATATTAGCCTCCAAGTTACAAAATTGAGGCCTCCGACCTATATGAGCTATTTGAGCTCCCATCAAGAAGGTATCCCAAAAAGTTTAAGTAGTGGCACACAGTCAGGGGAGAGCACTTCCAATAAAATAATCTTTTAATCTATCCATAACACTAACTGGGTGTGAGGACATCTCTACTTATAATCGATAAGCATGTTTTCTATTTCCTTTCAGCATTGAGCAAAAAAAAAAACAATAATAAAACTTCCTTTCAGGAAGTTTATCATACCAACCGGGTATGATTTACTTACAACAGATAAATAGTTTTTCCGCATAATTTCTACATCACTCCTCTAAGGTGTGATGGTTAAAATACCACTTAGTAGTGGGTTTTTCTTTTTGAGGTGCTTATCATCCCAACAGAGTATGATATGAAAATCCCACTCACCCATTAGTGTAGTGAATTCCTCTTGACTGGTTCATTATCTTCACATGAACTTGTCCTTGCTGACATTTCTGGTACTTTGTGTTCCTACATGATAAGAACATCCTTGTTCTTTATCCCTTGGCCTAATAGCCTTCATTCATCATGAATGGATGAAATACTAAAACTTTTTTATTTATTGCAATTAGGTCCCTAAAGTTCTTTTTCTTTAACTTTAGGTCCCTAATGCCGATTTTCCTCCAAATTGAGTCCCATAACTTCTAAAATTCACTTTAGGACCTCATTTTATTCAAAATCACAAAAAGGGATTCACGTTTCCCCAATTTCCAATTTGGTCCCCAACTCTTCCAAAATTACAATTTTGCCCCTACTTTACAAAAATGGTAAATTTCACGTGTAGAGTCGGAACAACTTTACTGGCCACTTAGATAGAAGCACGTCCACTTCTACCTTGAGAATGAGTGGATGTTCACGACATCCGACCCTCAATCCCGTAACAATTTTCCATGTCTGTATCAGGACAGAGACCTCATCCTGTCCCCACACAGGTCTCATGCACTTGAAGCTACGTCAAGCTTCACAAGGTCACCTGGTAAGACTAACTGCCCTTATATCCACCAGGTCGTCCAGGGTCCTAGGAAACATCACTACCCCTCTTGGGCATCTTGAAGGTCCTGTAAACACAGTGCATGCACAATCAGTATTTTCACATCATGCCATATAATTTGTGGTGCCACTGGTCCAATGGCTCTAACCCTCAACTCAACCTGTAGCTGTTTGTCTTGACTAGTCTAAAGACCTATCATGTAGCACTATCACTAGTTAACTGAATATTTCGGTCCTGTCTTGGTACCATGGCCAAATAATTCATTTATTTAAATTTTCATGGCATATAACTCATGTTTGTTTATAAGCTATTGTTCGTGTCAACTAGCATAGGGCCCACTGTTCGAGGTTTTCAAAATCGAGCATAAAAGCCCTAGGTTCCAAAACCAAGGTCTCCAGCCTAATAGATCTATTTGAGCTCCCATCAAGAAGGTCTCCCAAATCGTTTAAGCAGTGGCACACGGTCAGGGGAGAGCATTTTTGAAAAAAAAAATATTTTCATCTTGTCCATCATACCAACCGAGTATGAGGACATCTCCGCTCTTAACCGATGAACGGGTTTTCCACTTCATATGAGGAAGTTTTATCATACCAATCGGGTATGATCTACTTACAACAAATAAGTAGTTTTTCTGTGTCATTTTTACATCACTCCTCTAAGTTGTACATTTAAAATACCACTAAGTAGTGGATTTCATTTCTGAGGTACTTATCATCCCAACCGGGTTTGATATAAAAATCTCACTCACCCGTTAATGAAGTGAGATTCCTCTTAGCCAGCTTGTCGTCCTTACTTGAACTAGTCTTAGCTGGCGTTCTAGGTACTTCATGTTCCTACACGATATAAACATTCTTACTCATTATTCTTTGGCCTAATAGCCCTCATTCAACCCAAATTAATGAGACAACCAACTTTTCCTTAATTTGCAATTAGGTCCCTAAAGTTATTTTTCTTTAACTTTAAGTCCCTAATACCAGTTTTCCCTCAAATTGAGTTCGAAATCTTTTAAAATTTTTCTTAGGACCTCAATTTATTCAAATTCACAAAAAGGGGGTTTAATTTCCCAAATTTCCAATTTGGTCCCCCAACTTTTCCAAAATTACCATTTTGCCCCTACTTTACAAAAATGGTAAGATTTGCCCAAAAAATTCCCAAAATTATCCAATTGGTCCTCCAACATCTTTGTCATGCCCAATTGGTCCTCAATTTTATGAAATTGCACTTTATTCCCTCTAATTTTTGAAATTACCAAATTTCCGCCAAAATTTCCCCTAATTTCCACCTTCCAACTCTGCCGAATTTGATTTTATCAAATTGATCAATCAAATGAGTTTAATTATTGAAATTAAAGTTAAATTGAGTTCTTACACCCTTATATGATTCAATTGCACTTTGAATCGCACGATTTAGTGTCAGAATGTGCTCAAACATAGCTTCGCCGAAAAACTGGACTTAGACAGAGAAATCTTTGAAAGCTTACTGTCGGGGGCATGATGGTCCGAGCTTTCGATCTAGGCAGATAACTCTTATCATAGAGTCAAGAATTGCATCAATTGATGCTGAATTCAGTGATAATTTTATCATCAAAGTTTTGTCAATTCTCTCTCTAGCACCTATCGAAATTTATAGAGGGGAGTTGAATTGGCTTACCTTTCAGCTCTAATTCAGTTGTAGGAGTGTCGTGGAGGTGTTGGGATGGCTTGGTTTGGCTTGAGAAGGGCTCGAATTGGCTGATTTTAGCTCGGTCGAAATAGGGCAGCTTTGGTCAATCGGAGCTGCTTTACTGTTCAATCACGTCGGCGCTTCTCGGGCGACTTTCGGAGAAAACGAAGACTACATGCATGTAGCTAACTTCTCCCAGTGCTAAAGAACCTGACCTCACCTTGTTTGGCTTAGAAAAGTGCCCAAGTCGAAGCTCTGGTTCAAGCTTCACCAAAAATTGGAGTAGTTGAGAGAGAATGGAGTTTTCATGTGAGGAGAAAATGAATGAGGAAGAGCTCTTTATATAGGAAGCTTAGAAACTTCTTGGCCTTCCGATTGTCACCTTAGTGGCGGTCATTCATTGTTTGAAACTCCTTGGCTGAAGACTTTTAAGATTTGCTGGCGCTGCATGATTTTTCTGTAAATGAATAGTGCTTTTATATAAAAAAAAAGAAGACGACATTGTTTTGAATTGGACCGGACTGGTTCGAACTGAGTTCAAAGCTTAAACCAGCCGGTTCACTTCCAATTCAACCAAAATTTTCAAATCTAAAAATTTCTAAATTCATTTTCTATCCAATGGTGGCCTCAAATCTCAAATTTTAATTTTTAAGCCACCTAAAAAATGAATTTAGAATCCGATTCAATAGTGGTTCAAATATGTCCAAACCGATTCAATTCGGTTCAGATCAGGTTCACCTGAACTGGTTTGGTTTTCATCCCCCATTCATCCTAAAGTCCTTTTTCATGGCTTATGTGACTCTTTAGGTCACTTGGAATCCATAATTTTCTCAGTTTGCCCTATCTCTATTGGTTCTAGTTCATAAACCGTCTCGGTTCATAAATCGGTTCAATTTGGTTCAGATCTGGTTCACTTGAAACGGTCTGGTTTTTCTCTCGCAATTTGTACTAATGTTCTTTTCCAAGGTTTATAAACCATTTTGAGTCACTTGGGAGTTGTAAATTCTCCAATTTGCCCATTTTCTAATAATCGGGTTTGTGAACCGGTTCGGTGTTTCTTAGTCTGTTGGATCGGTTTTTTTCCCAGTTTTCCTTAATTAAAAAAGGTGAGGTTTACAACTCTCCCATCCTTTTAGGAGTTTTGTCCTCAAAACTAAATTAGCATTTTTTTCACTCCGAGACAAACTTCCCTTAATGTCAACCTAGGGCGAGGTCATTCTTTCACTTAGATCACTTTAAATTTCTTGCTTAAGGAAGTTCATTTCCTTTACAATGTTTGCTCTTTCCTTGCAGTTTATCATAACTAATATGTCTTGCCCGCGAGTTCAATGATATTTCCCTAGGTTCACATCTTCCTTTGCTTAGATCCTTCCTCATTCCCAGTGACATCCTTTACTCAAGGATTCTCCTTTTTCCTTAATCCACTCTTACTTGCTCATGATCATTTCATTATTTATTATTTTGAGTTGACCCCTTTTTGGTCTATGTGTTGATTGTTGTGTTCGGGGAGTTTCCTTCTTATGGTTTCATTCTCTACTATGACCCTCAAGGTAGAGACTTTCGTCTTAGGAGCTACATACTCATTCTTCTTACCATTCTTGAAGGTTTCTTCCTCCTTTTCCTTACCTTTCCTTCTATACTGGGGCATTTTACTACTTTGAATCCTTCCTCATCTTAAAATTCCATTTCATCCCTTAATCTTTATCTGGGATCTTTCGATTATTAGTTTTATTTCGCATACTCCATACTATGCCCATCCGTCCTTTCTTTAGAGTGTAGTCTCCACTATTCCTTGGTCCTTCCCATGGTCTCATTTATTCTCCTTAACCATCAGGTTTCTACTAGTTGCTTCCTTCTTTTCTAGGTTCGTCAGAAATCTCTAATTGGTTTCTTTGCTCTCCCAATCAATTAATACCTTGGTTATCTCGATATACCCTTAACCACTTATGGTTTTTCATGAGGTTCTTTTGTCAATTTAAGCCTCTTGAAATCTATCTGGTGGTTCCTTAGCTTTGGAACTTCCCTTTTTGAGGTCACTCCCTACTTGTATCCTCTACTTAAGGATTCCCATCCTAGTTCAACCTCTCTAACATTTCTAGGAGGCTTTTCCTTCTTTCCCTTTTATGAGTAGTCCACTTGTCACAGTGTCCCTTGATGCCATCTTCCTACTTACCAGCTGCTTGGGTTTAGCTTACTCGTTGGATTCCTCCTATTATGCTTCCCTGGGTTCCCTTCATCTTAACATGCATTTTATTTACAATTTCATTTCCAAATTCCTCTTCATTAGGTTATGTTTCCTTTTAAGGAGAGTTTACATCCTCCAGGTTTCAAAATATCTTGATCATCCTTCATGAGGCTCACTTGACTGTCTTAAGACTTTTAATTGTAAATCCGATCTTGGCCATTGATTCTTTTAAGGATTTTCCTTCGTCCTTCTTTTACAATGTTTTGGCCTTTTCACTACTTCTTTCTTTGTTGTGGTTTAAATATATTGTTCTCCTGAAGGCTTGTTCGTTAACTATCTCCTTTCTACTAGGTTCTCCAAGAGTCGTTATTTTGGCTCTTTTGTTTTTCTCCAAGCAGGTCACGCTGGGTCATCGTGATACATCCTTCCTTGAAAAATAATTCTTAATTAAGGGTGGGTTCCTTGCACTCCACGTCATGACTGTCCATCCATCAATGATCCCTTTAAGGGGTACTTAGTCGTATGCATCTCTCAAGAGTTCCCTTCATAGCGTATTTCTTCTCTTCTTCACTCTTACTGTGTCATACCTTCAAGTTTCCAGAGGATGTTTTTTTGCATTTGCCCCTTATGAGGGGGTTCATGTACCTTACCTCTATTCTTGTGGTATCCTTCTCAGTTTGACCTTCTTAAGAAGAAGTTTAATTTGGCTTTTACCTCACCATTTCTTGACCTCCTTGTGAACCGCTTACATAACCTACTCCATGGTTTTAGCCACTAGTCCTTCATGTCCTTCATGACCTTTGAGGTGGTATTGCTCTAAATCCATGAGGTGTGGAGCAGTCCTTCTTTACCTATCCTATTCCCTTATACCTATAACATGTTATCTTTGTACTTGTCTTTAGTAGGGTTGGGCACTTCTTCACGTAGTATCTCCATTGTTCACATTTGTAATAGGTTATTCCCTTGCATGGACCGTTGTGGTTCCTCCTTTCCTTCGAGTATTGCGGGGCCTTTCTAGGGGTTATTAGTGGTTTGGTGCTTTTCCGTCCTTGAATACCTTGAGAGTTTTCTTCATTGCCAAACAGTTACTTTAGGAATCCTCCTATATTTCTTAATTCTCTGATTCAACTTTCTTTACTGGGATGTGATTCTTTCTAATTTCTATGGTAGTGGGGGTTTATTTGTTTATTATTCTTGGGACCATCTTCCTAGTAATATCACATCATTGAGAGATAGGAATTTTTTTTAAAATTTCGAGTACTTCATTAATAGATGAGTACAAAAGGTTTGGGTTTTAACCCTATTAAAAAAATAGTTACATGAAATATAGGAAGCTACGATTTTCTTGGTAAGTATCATTCTTGGTAAGATTATATGAACGTGCTAGCATTCTTGGCTTTAGGCTTGGCTCTCTTTGTACACAAGACTGTGACCCTAACATGTCCTGGCACCGTACTCCTTGGTGGTATTGGATACTTCCCCATTTGGTCCTTTAGGGCTTCTACCATGTCTTGGACATTAGGAAGCTTCTAGGGATATCTCCCTACAAGGACAGGGTGTGAAGTAGAGTCATGCTAGTTTTCTTAGTTTCCCTCTTGGGATCCATTTGAAAATTTTAAGATCAGTCTTATTAGTTACTATATTTTCTAGTCTTGATTATGTATTTGAGGAAACAAGCTTTGATAACAATCAAGTTGTCATGCCCCGACCCAATTTGGTCGGATCCCCGTGATCAACCCGCGACTCTCCCGGCTCACTAAGGGTTGCCCCTTGTTTATAAATTGTGAAGAGAAAGGCGTCCTTTAAACCTGCACAATTCCTGGAATAACATAATCAAAACTGCATAAATTTTAAATTGATCATACCTATCTCACAGGCATATTAGTTGATGGTCCTTGGGGTAGGCTTTCCAAGATTTTTTTAAAGGGTTATAAGGGAGGGGGTGAGTACAACGACTTAGTGAATGGGTTTTTGAACTTTACTTTTTAGGAAAAAATTTTGTTTCTGAGTGTGCTAAACTCCTTATTTTCTATTAAAAAACTTTCATTTCAAGTTTCTGTTTTTACCACCATTTCTTATTAACCACGGTCTGTCATCACCCAACACACATCCTTCTTCATGAAGGTCAAACACACAATCACAGGCTAGTACTTCAACTGAACCCACTTGTGGCGTCGGTGCAACTTTACCGACCACCTAGATAGAAGCATGTCCACTTTTACCCTGAGAATGAGCAGATGTTTGCAACATCCGACCCTCAATACCATAACAATTCTCTTTGTCCGTATGAGGACAGAGACCTCATCCCATCCCCACCCTGGTCTCGTGTGCTTGAAGCTACATCGAGCTTTGCAGGGTCACCTAGTATGACTAACTACCCTTATATCCACCAAATAGTCCAGAGCCCTAGAACACATCACTACCCCTTTTGGGCACCTTGAAGGTCTTGTAAACACAGTGCATACACAATCAGTATTTTCACATCCTGCCATATAATCTATGGTGCCCCTGGTCCAATAGCCCCGACCCTCAACTCAACCTGCAACTATTTGTCTTGACTAGTTTGGAGACTTGTCATGTCGCATTGCCACTAGTTGACTGAATATGTGAGTCCTATTTTGGTACAATGGCCAAACAATTTATTTATTTAAATTTTTATGGCATATAACTCATGTTTATTTATGAGCTCCTAGTCGTGTAACTTGGCCTAGGGCCCACTATTTGAGGTTTTCAAAATCGGGCATAATAACCCCAAGTTCCAAAACCGAGACCTCCAACCTAATAGAGCTATTCGAGCTCCCATCAATAAGGTCTCCCAAATTGTTTAAAAAGTGGCACACAGTCAGGAGAGAGCACTTCCAATAAAAAATATATTTTCATCTTGTCCATCATACCAACCGAGTATGAGGACATCTTTGCTCAGAACCGATGAACGGGATTTCCACTTCCTCCGAGAAAGTTTCATCATACCAACCGGGTATGATCTATTTATAATCAGTAAGTAGTTTTTCCACGTCATTTTCACATTACTCCTCTAAGTTGTGGTGTTTAAAATACCATTAAGTAGTGGGTTTTCATTTTCGAGGTACTTATCATCTCAACCGAGCATGATATAAAAATCCCACTCACCCGTTAATGTAGTGAGATTCCTCTTATCTGGCTTGTCGTCCTTACTCGAACTCGCCTTAGCTGACGTTCTCGGTACTTCGTGTTCCTACACGATATAAAAATTCTTGCTCATTATTCTTTGGCTTAATAGCCATCATTCATCCTAAATGAATGAGAAAACTAACTTTTTCTTAATTTGCAATTAGGTCCCTAAAGTTATTTTTCTTTAACTTTAAATCTCTAATGCAGGTTTTTCCTCAAATTGAGTCTTGAAAGTTTTAAATTTTATCTTAAAACCTCAATTTTTTCAAATTCACAGAAAGGGGTTTAATTTCCCAAATTTCCAATTTGGTCTAGCAACTTTTACAAAATTACCATTTTGCCCCTACTTTACAAAAATGGTAAGTTTTGCCCAAATTTTCAAAAATTATCCAATTGGTCCTCCAACATCTTTGTCATGCCCAATTGGTCCTCAATTTTATGAAATTACACTTTAGTCCCTCTAATTTTTGAAATTCCCAAATTTCCCCCAAATTTTCTCCCAATTTCAACCTTCTAACTCTGTCGAATTTGATTTCATCAAATTGACCGATCAAATGAGTTTAATTATTAAAATTGAAGTTAAATTGGAGTTCCTACACCTTCATACAATTCAATTGCACTTTGAATCACACAATTTGGTGCCGGAATGAGCTCAAACGGAGATTTTTCGGAAAACTGGACACGACACTCCGAGCTTTTGATTTGGATAGATAGCTCACATGCTAAGGTTCATCCTAGAATCAAGAATTGCATCAATTGATGCCAAATTCAGTGAGAATTTTATCATTGAAGTTCTGCTGGTTCTCTCTCTCGCACCGGTCAGAATTTATAGTGTAGTGCCGAATTGGCTTACCTTTTGGCTCTAATTCAACTGTATGAGGGTAGTGGAGGTGTTGGGAGGGCTTGGTTTGGCTTGAGAAGGACTCGAATTGGTCGATTTCAGCTCGACCAAAACAGGACAGCTTCGGCCCACTGGAGCTGCTTCACTGTTCGATCACACTGGGGCTTCTCCGGTGACCCTCGGAGCAAACGGAGACTGCATGTAATTGACTTCTCCCCGGTTCTAAAGAACCTAACCTCACCTTGTTTGGCTTAGAAAAGTGCCCATGTTGGAGCTCTGGTTTGAGCTTCACCAAAAATTGGAGCAGTTGAGAAAGAATGGAGTTTTTAGTGTGGAGAGGATGAATGAGGAGGGGCTCTTTATATAGGAAGCTCAGGGACTTCTTGGTTGTCCGATTGGCACCTTTATAATTATCATTCATTGCTTGAAACTCCCTGGCTGGAGACTTTTCAGCATCGTTGGTGTTGCGCGATTTTCTAGTGAGTGAACAGTGTTGTCATCTCGAGGAAGAAGACGACACTGTTCTAAACCGGACCGGACCGGTCTGGACCGGGTTCAAAGCTTAAACCAGTCGATTCACCCCCAATTCGACCGATATTTTCAAATCTAAAAATTCCTAAATTCATTTTCTATCTAATGGTGGCGTCAAATCTCAAATATGAATTTTTTAAGCCACCTAGAAAAATGAATTTAGAATCTGGTTCAATAGTGGTTCAAACTGGTCCAAACTATTTCAATCCGGTTCGGATCTGATTCACCCGAACTGGTTTGGTTTTCATCCCCCATTCATCCTAAAGTCCTTTTTCATGCTTATGTGACTCTTTAGGTCACTTGGGATCCATAATTTTCCCCATTTGCCCTCTCTCTATCGGTTCTGGTTCATAAACCGGCTCGGTTCATAAATCGGTTCAATTCGGTTCGGATCCCATTCACCTGAACCAGTCTGGTTTTTCTCTCCCAATTTGTCTCAAGGTTTTTTTCCAAGGTTTATGAACCATTTTGAGTCACTTGGGAGTTGTAAATTCTCCAATTTGCCCATTTTTTGATAATCAGGTTTGTGAACCAATTCGGTGTTTTTCAATAGGTTTGACTGATTCTTTTCCCGGTTTTCCTTAATTAAAAAGGGCGGGATTTACATTGACTTCTCCACAAATTCAAAGAACCCAACAATGCCTTCTTTGGCTCAGAAAAATGCCCAAGTTAGAGCTCTAATTCGAGCTTCACCAGAAAAAGGAGTAGTAGCGAGAGAGTGGAGTTTTTAGGTGTGAGGAGGATGAATGAGGAGGGGCTCATTATATAGGAAGCTCGGGGACTTCTTGGCCGTCCGATTGGTGCCTTAATGGCAGTTATTCATTGTCTAAAACACCCTGGCCAGAGACTTTTCATCTTTGTCAGCGCTGCTCAATTTTCCAGCGAGTAAACAGTGTTGTCATCTGAAGGAAGAAGACGATCGGTTCCAGACTGGTCCAAACCAGGTTCAAAGCTTAAACCGGTCGGTTTAGGCTCGATTTGACCGAATTTTTCAAAATTAAAAATTTCTAAATTCACTCTCTATCCAATGATGGCCTAAATTCTCCAATTTGAAATTTCTAAGCCACCTAGAAAAATGAATTTAGCACCTGGTTCAATAGTGGTTCAAACCTGTCACGCCCCAACTTGGTTTGGTTAGATCCCTGTGAGCAATCCACCACCCTTCCGAATTTACTAAGGGTTTTTCCCTCTTTTAAACTAGGGAGGAGTAAGGCGTCCTTTAAACCTAAAGTTGTCACACCCCGACCCGGTTTGGTTGGATCCTAGTGAACAACCCGCCACTCTCCTGATTTATTAAGGGCATTCCCATTCTTTAGACTGTGAGAAATAAGGCATCCTTTGTTTACCTGTACCTTTGTTGGAATAACATTAATCAAAACTGAATATATTAACGTTATATACCTATCTTAAGGTTATGCTACCGACAAATCATTGGTAAGGTCAGTTTCCCTTGGTTACCTAAATGGGATAAAAGGGAGAGGGTGAGTTCTACAACTCAGTGAGCAGGTGTTGGGAGTGAGTTTTCATAAACAAAACAACTTTAATTGGAGTATGCTAAACCCTTTATTTCCTTTAAGAATATTCTTTCCTCAAATACTAGTTTTTAAAATATTTACCCTACCGAGGGTGACATTTTCAAGTTGGAGTGTACTAGACTCCTTAATTTCCTTTAGATTTTTCTCCAACTTTAAAATATCGATTTCAAAAGAACATCCTTCATCATGAAGGTCAATCACACAATCACAGGCTAGCCCGTCCATTGAACTCACTTGTGGCGTCGGAGTGACTTTACTAGTCACCTAGATAGAAGCACGTCCACTTCTACCTTGAGAATGAGTGGATGTTCGCGACATCCGACCATCAATCCCATAAAATTCTCCATGTCCATATGAGGACAAAGACCTCATCCCATCCCCACCCCGGTCTCATGTGCTTGAAGCTATTTCAAGCTTCGCAAGGTCACCTTGTTCAACGATCTGCCCTTATACCCACCAGGTTGTCCAGGGCCCTAGGACACATCACTACCCCTCTTGGACATCTTGAAGATCCCGTAAACACAGTGCATGCACAATCAGTATTTTCACATCATGCCATATAATATGTGGTGCCACTTATCCAATGTCCCTGACCCTCAACTCAACCTGCAGTTGTTTGTCTTGACTAGTCCAAAGACCTGTCATGTTGCACTACCGTTAGGTAACTGAGTATGTCAATCCTATCTTGGTACCATGGCAAAAAAATTCAATTATTTAAAGTTTTATGGCATATATCTCATGTTTGTTTATGAGCTCCTGCTCGTGCCAATTGGCCTATGGCCCATTATTCGAGATTTTCAAATTAGGCATGATAGCCCTCAAGTTCCAAAACCGAGGCCTCCAGCCAAATAGAGCTATTCGAGCTCCCGTCAAGAAGGTCTCCCAAATCGTATAAGTAGTGGCACACAGTCAGGGGAGAGCACTTCCGACAAAAATAAACTTTCAACTATCCATCATACCAACTGAGTATGAGTATATCTTTACTCATAACCGATGAACGAGTTTTCCATTTCCTTCGAGAAAGTTTCATCATACCAACTGGGTATGATCTAGTTACAATCTGTAAGTAGTTTTTCCGCGTCATTTTCACATCACTCCTCTAAGTTGTGATGTTTAAAATACCACTAAGTAGTGGGTTTTCATTTCGAGGTACTTTTCATCCCCAACCGTGTATGATATTAAATCCCACTCACAACCAGTAAGTGGATTTTACTTTAAACTGTGCTCATCACCCCAATCGGGTATGACGTTAGTAAGCCCATTCACCCATTAATCATGGTGTGTTCGTCCTCGGTTCGTTTTTCAAGTTGATGTGAGCTTTCTCTTGTTGGTGTTCCGATCACACTTGTCCTATCAGAGGTGCGGCGGTCCGAGCTTTATATTGGGAAAGGTAACACTCTTCCTAAAGTACCTTTTAGGATCAAGAATTCCTACTATTGACCTTTTAGCTTCGTTGAGGTTGTTTGAGGGTTGTGGGGATGTTGGGAGAGCTTGGTTTGGCCTGAGTAGGGTTGAATTCGACCAATTTTAGCTAGGCCAAAACAGGGCAGCTTCGGTCTATCGGAGTTGCTTCATTGTTTGTTTACGTCGGCACTTCTTCAGCGATCCTCAAATCGAATGGAGGTTGCTATCAGATAGTTGACTTCCCCCGAAGTCTAAAGAGCCTGACCACTCCGTTTGAGGTTGAGAAAAATGCCCAAGTCGGAGCATTGGTTCGAGCATTATCGAAAAATGGAGAAGTAAAGAGAGAAGTTTCAGGTGTGAGGATGATGAGTGGGGATGAGATCTTTATATAGGTGTAAAATTATTTATTAAATGGGGAATATTTATTACTACATTATGGGTATTAATGTTGCCATTATTTTCATTAAATTGGAAATTGATAGGTATTTATTAGTATTAATTTATGGGTTTTTATGGTAGGGGCGTAGAATTAATACTAATTAAACCAAATTCACCTAATTATTTCATTATTTTCACTTAAACGAATTTACCTTCTGTCTGTTGGAGCTGCTTCATTGTTTGATTACGCCGACACTTCTTTGGCGATCCTCGGATCAAATGGAGGTTACTATCAAATAGTTGACTTCCCTTGGCATCTAAAGAGCCCAACCTCTCCTTCTGAGGTTGAGAAAAATGCCCAAGTCGGAGCTCTGGTTCAAGTTTCATCGGAAAATGGAGAAGTAGAGAGAGAGAGAAGTTTTCAAGTGTAAGGAGGATCAATGGGGATGAGCTCTTTATACAAGAGTAAAATTTATTAAATGGGAAAGATTTATTACTATAGGTATTAATGTTGCCATTATTTTCATTAAATTGGAAATTGATGGGTATTTATTAGTATTAATTTATGGGTATTTATGGTAGGGGCCTAGTAAGATTAATACTAATTAAACCAAATTCACCTAATTATCTCATTATTTTCACCTAAAAGAATTTACTAGGTATTTACTTATTTCGATCAAAACACCAAAGCACGCTTAACTTCAGAGTTCTGATGGGATTCGGTGATTAGTGCTGGTATGTTTTTTTTTTAAATTTTGGGTTACTAAAAACACAGTGTTACAAAACTGGTCCAAACCAGTTCAATCCAATATGGATCTAGTTCACCTGAACCGGTTTTGTTTTCATCTCCAATTCATCCTAAAGTCATTTTTCATGACTTTTGTGACTCTTTAGGATACTCGGGATCCATAAATTTCTCGGTTTGCCCTTTCTCTATTGATTTTGGGTTTATAAATTGACTTGGTTTTCTTGTTGGAAATGACCGGTTCTTTTCCCCATTTTTCTTATAATCAAAGGATGGGGATTACATAGAAAGTAAGGACACGGACTAGGAATGACATCAAGGCGAAGGCCCAACACGAAATGCCCGGAGATGGGAACCCAAGAAAAATGGAACACAAGTCAAGGATAAACTAGGAGAAGACCTAACAACCTCATAGGACCCTAGCGAGGAACAACTAAAATAACCAAGAGATAACAATAAACGTACCCCAGTAATGGGGGACTAAGAAGCAAGCCCGTGACAAAGGTATGGAACATCTCGATACCCGAGATCAAGGGAAGGCAAAAAGGAAGGAGTGGGCGAGCATGGAGACTATAAAGTCGGATTAGGCAGTTACATAAGGGAGTTATATCAAGAGACTCAAAACTCTAGAAGGACACCGAATGGAAAGGGCAAATCAACTCGTAAGAAGGAAAGAGTGGGAGAGGCACGGACCCCAAACACGAAGAGGGGCACAAACTAGGGAAGGAAGTAGCGACACATAGGCATGACAACATCAAGTGAGGAGTGGGTAGTTTGACAAGTTAAAATGGGATGATGATCCAAATAGAGCCACCAAGGACCGGCAAGGGAAAACCCACCCCCGAGTCCTCAAGGATGTAACCTGAGACCATACCTCGGAACAAGTGGAGAAACCTCTGGAAATCCTCATTAGCCCCATGTGAAAGGTGGACGTCGGAAGGGGGAGAAGTCCCTCAAAGATGACTCCAATAAGAATTAATCCGGAAGGTAATCATAGAATTAAGCAACAAGCCTCGCCACCTAGAGCTAGAGAAAAGGGTAAGTCCAAAAGAGTCCATTCATTACAGATTGGCAAGCATATTAACCCCTAGACCAAGAGAGAAGAGAGGATCAAGAAAAAGGAAGGACCCCTCGCTTGTCAGAGAATGCCAACAAATGTAAGAACGGACGAAGGCATGAGAACCAATAGGTCAATGGGGTCAACCTGGGGCTGGAAACTCGACAGAGGGAGATAGGCAGACTTAATACGGAGATGGAATAGAACGAATCAACATGGGATACCCCAAATTCGTATGAGGAGTATGACATCTATATTCCAGGGATATTACAGCATGGAAGGGACATCAAAATCCAAGAGTAAAAATGGTCGAGTAACCAGGTAACCTAGACAAAGCCAAGGATGAGAACCAGAGTGAGTACACCCTAATGACAAGAGCAAAAGGACACGGTCCCAACCGCAAGGCAGGTCAAGCCTCAGGCCCAGGATAGAGCAATAGGACATTAGGTCCTACCGCCAAGGACAATTAAGTTCAACATTCAACCAAAAAGGGAACCCGAGTGTGAAAGGGCGAACTAAAGGACCAGGGAAATAACATCGAGAAGGACAAACGCAATAGCTCGAAGGGAGTGAAGTACAAAAGAGTCTCAACAGACAAGGGAGTAAACAAACCCAAGTACGGTTAAATGTTGGAACTTCAAGTCCAAACAAAACCCCTGGAACGAAAGCTTGACCCTAAGTTGCAAGAAGTATCAGACCCAAGGGACTTCGAGACCATCGGGTGAAGGGACGAGTCAAACTAATTAAGTTACACTGTAAACCTCGTCCCTTGAAAATAAGGAAACCGAGGAAAGAACCAGTCAACTTGAGTGAGAAAACCGAACTGGTTCACAGACCCCAACCATTAGAGAACAGGTAAAATGGGAAATTTACACATCTAAAGTGACCCAAAGAGTCATAAAAAACATGGAAATGCACTTTAGGACAATTTAGGAAAGAAAACCAGATCGGTTCAAGTGAACCGGTTTGGACCGGTTTGAACCATCATTGAACTGGATGCTAAATTCATTTTTCTAGGTAGCTTAAAATATTCAAATTAGAGAATTGAAGCCACCATTGGATACAGAATGAATTTAGAAAATTTTAATTTTGAAAAACTCGATCGAATCGAGCCTAAACCGACCAGTTTAAGCATTGAACCCGGTTTGGACCGGTCCGATCAGGTTTGAAATAGTGTCATCTTCTTCTGTATATCCTGCACTTTTGAGTTAAGGAAAATCGGGAAAAGAACCAGTCAAACTGAATAAGAAAACCCAGCTGGTTTACATTTGGGAACAAGCAATATGGAAATTTACAACTTCCGAGTGATCTAAAGGGTTTGTTAAACCTTGGAAAAAAAAGTTAAGACAAATTAAAAAACAAAAACCAAATTGGTTCAAGTGAACTAGATTCCATAAGAATTTTAAAGTTAAGTGTGCTTGCTCGAGAGTAGTGTGGTGACCTCCTGGGAAGTATGAATTTTTTTGTAACATTAATATATATTTAATTATTGTAATTAATACCAAAATTAAATTATTGGAATTAATACCAATAATTTATGGCAATATTAATACTAGTAATAAATCTCTCCCATTTAATACACAGTTTTACACCTATATAAAGAGGTCATCCCCATTAATTCTCCTCACACCCGAACACTTCTCTCTCTCTCTACTGCTCCATTTCTCGGTGAAGCTCGAAGTAGAGCTTCGACTTGAACAAAGGTCGGGCTCTTTAGAATTTGGGAGAAGACAACTATCTGGTAGCAAACTCCAGTCAATTCGAGAATCGTTGGAGAAGCGCCGACATGATGGAATAGTGAAGCAGCTCCAGTGGATCAAAGCTGCCCTATTTCGGCCAAGCTAAAATCAGCCATTTCAAGCCCTCCTCAGGCCAAACCAAGCCTTCCCAACACTTCCTCAGCCCTCCCACGGCCGAATTATGACTGAAAGGTAAACCAATTCGGCTCCCCTCTGCAATTTTCGGTCGGTGCTAGAGAGAGAACCGACAGAATTTTAATAATGAAATTCTAACTCAATTCGACATCAATTGATGTGATTCTTGATTCTAGGATGAACTTCAAGATGAGAGCTATCTACCTAGATTGAAAGCTCAGACTGTCGTGCCCTCACTGGTGAGAAATCGAAGCTTTCTCTCTCTATAGTCTGTTTTTCGGCGAAGCTCCATTTGAGCTCGTTCCAGCATTAAAATCTGCGATTCAAAGTTTCTTAGAATCGTATGAATATGAAGGAACTCAATTTCAACTCAAATTTCAACAATTAGAAGTGTTTGATCGGTCAATTTGATAAAATCAAATTCGGTAGTGTTGAAGAGTTGAAATTGGAGAAAAAAATTGGGGATTTTCGAAATTCAAATGGCCAAAATGCAATTTTATGAAATTGAGGGTCAATTGGGAATGACAATAATGTTGGAGGATCAATTGAGGAATTTTGGAATTTTTGGGGCAAAACTTACCATTTTTGTAAAGGAAGGGCAAAATGGTAATTTTGGAAAAATTGGGGGGACCAAATTGGAAATTTGGGAAATTAAATCCCTTTTTGGTGAAATTGAATAAATTGAAATCCCAAGATAAATTTTAAAAGTTATGGGACTCAATTTGAGGAAAAACTGAGATTTGGGACTTAAAGTTAAAGAGAAATAACTTTAGGGACCTAATTGCAAATAACTAAAAGTTTGGGTTTTCTCATTCATTGGAAATGAATGAAGGCTGTTATGCCGAGTAATAATGAACAAGGATGTTCATATCGTGTAGGAATGTGAAATACCGGGAACGCCAACATGGACGAGCTCGCATGAATACAAATAACCGGTCAAGTGGAATTCACTACATTAACGGGTGAGTGGGTTTACTAACATCATACCCGGTTGAGATGATGAGTACAACTTAAAGTTAAAAATCATTTACCGGTTGTGAGTGGGTTTACTAACATCATACCCGGTTGGGATGATGAGCACAACTTAAAATTAAAAACCACTTACCAGTTTTGAGTGGGTTTACTAACATCATACTGGGTTGGGATGATGATCACAACTTAAAATTAAAAATCACTTACTGGTTGTGAGTGGAAATTTTATATCATACCCGATTGGGAATGATAAGTACCTCGGTATGAAAACCCACTATTAAGTGGTATTTTAAACATCACTACTTAGAGGAAGTGATGTGAAAATCATGCAGAAAAACTACTTACCGATTGTAAGTAGATCATACCCGTTTGGTATGATGAGACTTCCTCGAAGGAAGTTGAAAACCCGTTCATCAGTTATGAACAGAGGTGTCCTTATTCCGAGCAGTATAATGGATAGAGAAAACTTATGTTTTATCAAAAGTGCTCTCCCCTTTCTGTGTGCCAATGCTTAAACAATTTGGGAGACCTTCTCGACGGGAGCTCGAATAGCTCTGATAGGCCGGGGGCCTCGGTTTTGCAACTTGGGGGCTAAATGCCTGATTTTGAAAATCATGTACAGTGGGCCCAAGGCCAGTTGGCACGAGCAGAAGCTCTTAAATGAACATGATATATGTGCCATATAACTTAATAAGTGAATTTTTTGGCCATGGTACCAAGATAGGACCGACATGCTTAGTCAACTAGTGGCAATGCGACATGACAGGTTGACAGACCAGTCCAGACAAAAAACTGCAAGATGAGTTGAGAGTCGGGGCCATTGGACCAGTGGCACCACAGATTACTTGGCAATATGAGAAAACATTGTTTTTGGATGCACTGTGAGTACAGGATCATCAAGACACCCATGAGGGGTAGTGATGCTTCCTAAGGGCACTAGACGACCTAGTGGTCATAAGGGTAGTTCGTCATTCCAGGTGTTTGTGCGAAATCTGGAGTAGCACCAAGCGCATGAGACTGGGGTGGGGACAGGATAAGGTCTCTGTCCTTATACATACACAAAGAAGTGATTTCGGGATTGTGGGTCGGATGTCATGTACATCCACTCATTCCCAGGGTAGAAGTGGTCGTACTTCTATCCGGGTGGCAGGAAAAGTCGCTCTGAAGCCACTAGCAGGTTCAGTAGTGATACTGACTTGCGAATGTGTGTAACCTTTATGATGAAGGATGTGTGTTGGGTGGTGACACACCGTGGTAAATAAGAAATGATGGAAAAACCTAAATTTTTAAATGAAGGGATTTTTGAAAACAAAGGAGTCTGACACACTCCATATAAATGTTTTTCTTAAAAGTCAAAAGCTTTTAAAAACCCATTCAGTGAGTAGTCGTACTCACCCCCCTCCCTTATATCCCTTTCAGGAAATCCTAGAAAGCCTCCCTTTAAAAACCGTCAACTAAGATGCCTATAAGATAGGTACGTAAAGTTTTAAATTTTATATAGTTTTGATTATGCTATTCCAGGAAAAGGTGTAGGTTAAAGGATGGCTTACTCTTTACGATTTACAATAAGGGGAAATCCTTTAATAAACCGGGAGAGTGGCGGGTTAGTTTCTAAGTTTTCTATTTCTAAGTTTAGTTTTCCAAAGAAGCTCCGCTTGAGCTCAATTTGGATCTAAATGACATGATTCAAAGCTCCATTGAATCATGTGGAAGTTTTGGAACTCAATTTTACCTTCAATTTCAATAATTAAACCTGATTGAATGGTCAATTTGATAAAATTAAATTCGGCCAGTTTGAAAAGGGGGAAATTGAGGGAAAAGTTGGGGATTTCAAAAAATTGAGGGACCAAAGTGAAATTTCCCAAAATTGAGGGCCAATTGGCCATGAGAAAGAAGTTGGAAGACCAATTGGTCGTGTTTTAAAATTTATAGGGGTCAAATTACCATTTTGTAAAGTAGGGGCAAAATGGTAGATAACACCAAGATCTAATCTTTGTCAAGTATGCTTAAAAGCCTTTTCTTTTTAAGCTTGTATTTTTATTGATATATGTTATTCTAGGGAAAAAGGTCGAAATTTCGCTTGGCTACTCTTGATTTAATGAAGGGGGAAACCCCTCTTGAACCAAGAGAGCGGCGTGTTAATCATAGGTATCCGATCAAACTGAGTCGGGGACTGATAACTTGAGTAGTATGAGAGCTAATTTCCCTTGAAACATTATCAATAATATGCCTTGACACTAATAAAACCTTAACTACCGTGTAGGAAGGAGAATCGCTAGAAAGTTCGCCGTGAAATCCAATCCTCCACACCTGACCCTAAAAAAGATGCCTACCTCCAGGGAGGTAGCTATTCAATGATTCCTCAAGGGTGAGAAGAGAGTGCCCAAAGATATGGTAGAGGATTATTGAAAGCTTGTGGAAGCCTTATTAGAACTAGAAGTCATTACAAACCCTCCTCCAAGGCAAGAGGAACACGTTCCTTCCTCTAGGTGCCCAACACCTCCTCCAGCCCCACAACAATCGGAGTGAAATCCCCCTAAGAAGGAGGCTTGGGACAACTATTGAGATGCTTATGCCACCTTCATGAAGTCAACCAAGTACCCCCACCTACTCAGTTCGACTTCAATCCTTCCCAATGGATGAGGTGGACATATGAGTGTGAGACTGAGATGTTAAGGCGGTACGAACTAGAGGCCATACATGAAGTCCGTCCCATAAGGGAATATGGATGGACTTCAACCAATTCCTCAGAGCTATCTGATCATGAATTCCACAACCGTTCTAAGGTTAACTCTCAGCCTATGACCCCAAGGGACTAGGGGATAGAAAATCTTTATAATAAGCCAAGTATGGCAAGAAACTATTTCTTGAATGAATGAAAATCCAATGTTTACTTGATGAAATTTGTGACTCTTTGATGAATTCAACTACCAATGGGAGTATGTCAATAAGAATTGGAGAAATGAATAGGGATCACCTAAGGAAGGAAAAACAAAGGGTCAGTACTAGATAACCCAAAACCTTTAAAGTAGCCAAGAAAATTTCCCTATCCAGAGAATGGGAAACAAGACAACTTAAAAAGAAATACTAGAAAAGTTTATCTAGAGTGCACCAAGGAAGACGTATCCTAATGAAGGAAGAAGAGGTCTGATACAAGGGAAGTGAGCATCAAAGGGTAGAGGATTAGTGGAATTCTAAGTAGTTAAGGAAAGACTCTATGGATACAAATAAGAAGGATTAGACAATTACCAAGGAAAACCAATGAAGGAAAGTAAAAAGGATATAGGAGTATATGAGTATAGAAGAAGTTAAGTCAATTTATGATAAGACAAGGAGGATGGAAAGAGGAAAAGAAGTATGATAGAAAGAAAACCCACATGAATAATGCAAGTACTTGGAAAGAGTCAGTTAGAGGTAGAACACAAATTATGAGAAAATCAACAACGACCATGAGACTTCTTGAAGGAAGGATGTCACGCCCCGACCCGGTTCGGTTAGATCCTCATGATCAACCTGCCACTCTCATGGTTTACCAAGGGTTTCCTCTTATTTATAAACTGTGAAGAGTAAGACATCCTTTAAAACATGTACCTTTCCTAGAACACATAAATCAAAACTACATAAAATTTTAAACATTTAGTACCTGTCTCACAGGCGTATTTGTTGAAGGTCCTTTGGGGTAGGCTTTTCAGGATTTCCTAAAAAGGGATATGAGGTAGAAGATGAGTATAACGACTCAATGAATGAGTTTTTTTTTTAAATTTAATCTTTAGGAAAAGATTTGTTTTCAAATTTGGAGTGTGTCAGACTCCTTAATTTCCTTTAAATTTTCTCTACTTTACAAATCTTAGTTTTCAAAGAACATGATTCATCATGAAGGTCAATGACACAGTCGCAGGCCAGCACGTCCACCGAACCCACTTGTGGCATCGGAGCAACTTTACCGGCCACCTAGATAGAAGCACGTCTACTTCTGCCCTAAGAATGAGTGGATATTTGTGACATCCTACCCTCAATTCAGTAAAATTCTTCATGTCCGTATGAGGATAAAGACCTCATCTCGTCCCCACCCCGGTCTGTGCTCTTGAAGCTACTCCGAGCTTCGTAAGGTCACCTGGTCCAACGAACTACCCTTATACCCACTAGGTTGTCCAGGGCCCTAGGACACATCACTACCTTTCTTGGGCATCTTGAAGGTCTTGTAAATATAGTGCATGTACGATCAGTATTTTCACATCATGCCATATAATCTTTGGTGCCACTAATTCAACGGCTCAACCCTCAACTCCACTTACAGCTGTTTATCTTGAATAGTCTGGAGACCTATCATGTCGCACTGCCACTAGTTGATTGAATATGTCGGTCATGTCTTGATACCATGGCCAAACAATTCATTTATTTAAAGTTTTATGGCATATAACTCATGTTTGTTTATGAGCTCCAGCTCGTGCCAACTGGCTTATGGCCTATTGTTCGAGATTTTCAAAACTAGGCATATTAGCCTCCAAGTTCCAAAATTGAGACCTCTAGCCTATTAGAGCTATTCGAGCTCCCGTCGAGAAGGTCTCCCAAATCGTTTAAGTAGTGGCACACATTTAGGGGAGAGCACTTCTGATAAAAATAAGTTTTCAACTATCCATCATACCAACCAAATATGAGGATATCTCCGCTCATAACCGATTAACGTGTTTTCCACTTCCTCTGAAGAAGTTTCATCATATCAACCAGGTATCATCTACTTACAATTTGTAAGTAGTTTTTCCCTGTCATTTTCACATCACTCCTATAAGTTATGATGTTTAAAATACCACTAAGTAGTGTGTTTTCATTTCGAGGTACTTACCATCCCCAACCATGTATGATATAAAATCCCACTCACCCGATCGTGCAGTAAAATTCCACTTAGTTGATTTTTATCACTAGCAAGCTTACCTTCAACAAGCATTCCCGATGTCTCATTTTCCTACATGAAATGAACATAGTTGTTCATTATTCTTTGGCCTAATAGCCCTCATTCTTTCTAAATGAATGAGAAAACCAACTTTTCCTTTATTTTCATTTAGGACCCTAAAGTTATTTTTCTTTAACTTTAAGTCCCTAATGCAGGTTTTTCCTCAAATTGAGTCCCAAAACTTTTAAAATTCCTCTTAGGATGTCAATTTACTCAATTTCATAAAAAGGTGTTCAAGTTTCCCAAATTCCCAATTTGGCCCCTAAATTTTCCCAAATTACCATTTTGCCCTTCCTTTACAAAATGGTAAGTTTTACCCCAAAAATTCTAAAATTGCTCAATTGGCCCTCTAACATTCTTATCATGCCCAATTGACCCTCAATTTTATAAAATTGCATTTTGGTCATTCAAATTTGTCAAAAATCCCCAATTTCCCCAAAATATACCCTAATTTCAACTCACTTACACAACCGAATTTGATTTTATTAAATTGATCGATCAAACACATCTAATTATTGAAATTGAAGTTGAAATTGAGTTTCTGCATGTTCATACAATTCCATAGCACTTTGAATCGCAAGTTTTAACGTCGGAACTAGCTCAAATGAAGCTTTGCCAAAAAATTGTCTATAGAGAGAGAAAGCTTCAATTACTCACTAGTGAGGACGCGGTAGTGTGAGCTTTCGATTTGGACAAGTAGCTCTCCTCCTAAGGTTCCTCTAGTGTCAAGAATGGAATCAATTGATGTTGAATTGGATTAGAATTCTGTCATTGAAATTCTGTCGGCTCTTTCTAGCACCGGTCGAAAATTATAGTAGGGAGCTGAATTGGCTTACCTTTCAGTCCTATTTCGGCCATGGGATGGCTAAGGAAGTGTTAGGAAAGCACGGTTTGGCTTGAGGATGGCTCGAATTGGCTGATTTTAGCTCGACAGAAATAGGGCAGCTTCGGTCCGTCGGAGCTGCTACACTGTTCTATCACGCCAACGTTTCTCCGGCAACTCTTAGAGCAAACGGAGACTACAATGTGTGGCTGACTTCTCCCCGGTTCTAAGGAACCTAAACTCACCTTCTTTAGCACAAAAATGACCCTATATTGGAGCTCTGGTTCGAGCTTCACTAGAAAACTAAGCAGCTGAGAGATAATGGAGTTTTCAAGTGTGGAGAGGATGAATGAGGAGGGGGTCTTTATATAGGAAGCTCGGGGGCTTCTTGGCCGTTAGATTGGCACATTAATGACGGTTATTCATTGCTTGAAACTTCCTAGCCAGAGAATTTTCAGCTTCACTGGCGTTGCACGATTTTTTGGCAAGTGAATAGTGTTGTCAAATGAAGTAAGAAGACGACACTATTCAAAATCGGATCGGACTGGTCTGAACTGGGTTCAAAGCTTAAACCATCTGGTTCACTCTCAATTTGACCGAATTTTTCAAATCAAAAAATTTCAAAATTCATTTTCTGTCCAATGGTGGTCTCAAATCTCAAATTTGAATTTTTTAAGCCACCTAGAAAAATGAATTTAGAATCTGGTTCAATAGTGGTTCAAACCGATCCAAACAGGTTCAATCCAGTTCTGATCTGGTTCACTTGAACCGATTTGGTTTTCATCCCCTTCTCATCCTAAAGTCTTCTTTCATGACTTATATTGTCACGCCCCGACCCGGTTTGGTCGGATCCCCGTGAACAACCCGCCACTCTCTCGGTTTATTAAAGGGTTTCCCCTTATTATAATCCGTAAAGAGTAAGGCGTCCTTTAAACCTGCACCATTTCCTAGAATAGCATAATCAAAACTGCATGAAATTTTAAACTTTACATACCTGTCTTACAGGCATCTTAGTCGATTGTCTTTCAGGGTAGGCTTTCTGGGATTTACGGAAAGTGATCTAAGGGAGAGAGTGAGTACGACTACTTAGTGAATGGGTTTTTAAAGGTTTACTTTTAACTTTTAAGAAAAACATTTATATGGAGTGTGCTAGACTCCTTTCTTTTCAAAAATCCCTTCATTTAAAAATTTGGGTTTTCCATTATTTCTTAGTTACCGGTGTGTCATCACCCAACACACATCCTTCATCATGAAGGTTACACACATTTGTAAGTTAGTATCACTACTAAACCCGCTAGTGGCTTCAGAGCAACTTTTCCTTTCACCTACATAGAAGTATGACCACTTCTACCCTATGAATGATTGGATGTATGCGACATCCAACCCACAATCTTGAAATCACTTATTCGTGTCTGTATGAGGACAGAGACCTAATCCCGTCCCCACCCTGGTCTCATGCGCTAGGTGCTACTCCCGATTTCGCACAGACACCTGGAACGACGAACTGCCCTTATAGCCACCAAGTCGTCCAGTGCCCTTAGGACGCATCACTACCCCTCATGGGCGTCTTGATGATCCCGTACTCACAGAGCATGCACAAAAAATGTTTTCTTATATTGCCATGTAATCTGTGGTGCGACTGGTCCAACGGCCCCGACTCTCAACTCAACCCGCAGTTGTTTGTCTTGACTGGTCTATCGACCTATCATGTCACACTGCTGCTAGTTGACTGAGCATGCCGGTCCTATCTTGGTACCATGGCCAAACAATTCACTTGTTTTATGACACATATATCATGTTCGTTTACGAGCTCCTGCTCATGCCAACTGGCCTTGGGGCCATTGTACGAGATTTTCAAAATCAGGTATTTAGCCCCCAAGTTCAAAACTGAGGCCCCCGACCTATCAAAGCTATTCGAGCTCCCTTCTAGATGGTCTCCCAAATAGTTTAAGCATTGGCACACAATCAAGGGAGAACACTTCCAACAAAATAGGTTTTTACTGTCCATTATAACGACCAGTATAAGGACATCTCTGTTCATAACCGATGAACGGTTTTTCAACTTCCTTCAAGGAAGTCTCATCATACCAATCGGGTATGATCTACTTACAACTGATAAGTAGTTTTTTCGCATAATTTTCACATCACTTTCTCTAAGTGGTGATGATTAAAATACCACTAAACAGTGGGTTTTTATACCGAGTTACTTATCATCCCCTACTGGGTATGTTATAAAATTTCCACTCACAACCGGTAAGTGGTTTTTATCTTTATGTTGTGCTCATCATCCCAACCAGGTATGATGTTAGTAAACCCACTCACCCGTTAATGCCGTGAATTCCGCTAGACCGGTTCTTGGTATTCATGCGACCTTGTCCTTGCTGGCATTCCCGGTACTTCGTGTTCCTACAAGATATGAACATCATGGTTCATTATCCTTCGGCCTAATTGCCTTCATTCATTCCAAATGAATGAGAAAGTCAAACTTTCATTTATTTGCAATTTGGTCCCTAAAGTTATTTCTCTTTAACTTTAAGTCACAAATGCCGATTTTTCCTCAAATTAATTCCCGAAACTTCTAAAATTTATCATAGGACCTCAATTTATTCCATTTCACAAAAAGGGGATTAATTTCTCAAATTTCCAATTGGGTCCTCCAACTTTTCCAAAATTACCATTTTGCCCTTCCTTTACAAAAATAATATGTTTTGCCCCAAAAATTCTAAAATTTCTCAATTGGTCCTCCAACATTATTATCATGACCAATTGGCCGTCAATTTCATAAAATTTCATTTTGGTCCTTTGAATTTCAAAAATCCCCAAAATTTTCCCAATTTCAACTTTTCAACACTACCAAATTTGATTTCTTCAAATTGACCAATCAAACACCTCTAATTGTTGAAGTTGGAGTTGAAATTGAGTTCCTACATGTTCATATGATTCTAAGGAACTTTGAAATCGTAGATTTTAACGCCGAAACGAGCTCAAACGGAGCTTCGTCGGAAAACATATTGTAGAGAGAGAAAGCTTCGATTTCTCATCGGTGAGGGCATGGAGGTCCGAGCTTTCGATCTGGGCAGATAGCTCTCATCTTGAGGGTCATCCTAGAATAAAGAATCATATCAATTGATGCCGAAGTGAGTTAGAATTTCATCATTGAAATTCTGCCGGTTCTCTCTCTAGCACTGACTGGAAATTGTATTGGGGAGTCGAATTGGCTTACCTTTCTGTCCTAATTTGGCCGTGGGAGGGCTGAGGAAGTGTTGGGAGGGCTTGGTTTGGTCTGAGAAGGGCTCAAAATGGCCGATTTCATATTCGCCGAAATAGGGCAGCTTCTGTCCGCCAGTGCTGCTTCACTGTTCCATCATGCCGACACTTCTCCAACGATTCTCAGATTAACTAGAGTTTGCTATTAGATAGCTATCTTCTCCTCAGTTCTAAAGAGCTTGACCTCTTCTTCTAAGGTTAAGAAAAATGTTCAAGTAGAGAGAGAGAGAAGTGTTCAGGTGTGAGGAGAATGAATGGGGATGAACTCTTTATATAGGTGTAAAATAGTGTATTAAATGGGAGAAATTTATTACTCATTAATATTGACATAAATTATTGGTATTAAAATTGGCAAGCGGGTTTCTTCTTCCTTTAAGGAAGTCCATCATACCAACCGGGTATTATTCCCTCTACTTACAACTGATAAGTAGGTTTTAGCTTAGTTTGCCCATCATCTCATCTAGGTATGATGTCAAAATCCCACTTACAAGTGATTTTTCATTTATAAAGTACACATCATCCCAACCGATTATGATGTGAATAAACCCACTCACCTACTAACCGCCACGTGTTTGTCCTCGATTGGTTTTCCAATTCAACACAAGATTTCTCTTGTTGGCATTTCGATCACACTTGTCCCTACACGATTTGGGCATCCTTTTCACTTAAGTTTTAGCATAAAACCCTAGTCTCACAATTTATCGATAATTGCACTTAGGTCCCTAAAGTTTATTTCTTTTAATTTTAGGTCCCTAATGCCCATGTTTGCCCAATTTGGGCCTCAAGGTTTCCAAATTTTCCTTTTGAGTCTTCATTTTACTCATAATTGTATAAGGGGCTTATTTTTTCCAAATTTCCAATTTGGTCCCTAACTTTTCAAAAATTACCATTCTGCCTCTACATTCCAAAAATGGCAATTTGTCCGCAATTATTCCAAAAATCAACCAATTGGTCCTTCAACATCTTTTTCATGGACAATTGGCCCTCAATTTTGGGAAATTGAAAAATGGTCCCTTAATTTTATGAAATTCCCAAATTTCCCCAAAAGTTTCCCCCAATTTCCCCCTTTCAAACTAGTCGAGTTTGATTTCTTCAAATTGACCATTCAATCAGGGTTAATTTCTTTAATTGGAGGTGTAAATCACTTCCATATGATTAAATGGAGCTTTGAATCACAAGAATTAAGGACAAAACGTGCTCAAATGTAGCTTCACCGAAAAATTATACGTAGAGAGAGAAAGCTTCAAAAGCTTACTGTCGGAGGTGCGGTAGTCCGAGCTCTCTATCTGGAAAGGTAGCTATCTTTCTAAGTTACCTTCTAGGATCAAGAATTCCAACAATTGACTCCGAATCGAAGGAGAAATTTGTTAGTGAAATTTCATAGTTTCTCTCTCTAGTTCTAACTTGCAACGATTGAAGAGGGCTAAATTGGCTTACTTTTTAACTTAGTTGAGGTCATATGAAGGTCGTGGGAGTGTCAGGAGTGCTTGGATTGGCCGGAGGAGGGAAAAATTTGGACCATTTCAGTTCGACTGAAATAGGGCAACTTTAGTCCTCCGGAGCTACTTCACTATTTGATTTTGCCAACACTTCTCCAACGGTCCTCAAATCGAATGAAGGTTACTATCAAATAACTGACTTCCCCTAGAGTCTAAAGAAACTGACCTCAGCTTCTGAGGTTAAGAAAACTGCCCAAGTCGGACCTCTTGTTCGAGCTTCAACAGAAAATGGAGCAGTTGAGAGAGAATGGAGATTTTAGGTGTGAGGAGGATGAATGGAGAGTAGCTTTTTATATAGGGAGCTCGGGGGCTCTGTGCCCGACCATTTAGCATCTTGGTCAAGCTCATTCATGACCTAAAACAACATGAATGGAGACGATTCATCTTCATCGATGCTTTCCATTCAAGCATTGAATGAATAGTGTCGTCATCTAAAGGAAGAAGACGACACTATTCCAAACCAGACCAGAGTGGTCCGACAAGGTTTGATGCTTAAACTGGTCGGTTTAAGCCCAATTCGACCGATTTTCTCAAAATTAAAATTCAAGGTACATCCTTAAGTTCACTTCTTCCTTTGCTTAGGGCAAGATTCTTCTCCTTGAGGTTCTTACTCAAGATTTCAAGATCGGGAGTTCCAAGATGCCCAATCATTCATGTGTCTAGTTATTCTCTTTATCATTGAAACCCTTAGCTTTGTGTTCTTCCGAGCATTCTGTACTTGTTTTCACAAGTTTCAATTTTGACCTTTCCTTCATTAGTCATTTATTGCAACTTTTGTCAAAATTATGCCTGACCTCGTCATGTTTACCAATTGACTCTTCTTTACTTGAGTCACCTTTTCCTCGGGGTTGTTGGGCTTACATGACCCTTACAGTCATGACATTTTCCTAGAACTTGTCTCTGTCTATTAGATTTCTAGAATACTTCCTTGAGGGCCGTTCTAATCCTTCCAACCTTTTAGGGATCGTATAACTTCATCCCTATTTTTGTTTGGTGGTATTCCTCGACTACCTTCACCATTATTCTCTCATTAATCTTGCCTTTGACGTCTTTGTCACACATCACCGTGTAAATTTCTCTTTACTACTCATCCTTTCCCAACATCTTTATTAGGTCTTTCCAATTCCAATCATTTGGGTTTCCCGATGACTTACCAACATGTAAGGATTCTTCCTTTTTTATGTCCTTCCTCTTCTTTAATGACATCCTTTATTCAAAGACTTTCTTTTTCCTTAATCCACTCTTACTTACTTGTGATTATTTCATTATTCTTTATTCCAAATTAAACACTTTTGGTCCATGTGTCGATTCCTTTGCTTGGGAAGATTCCTTGCTTCCGGTTTCCTTCTCTACTATGTCCCTCACAGTAGAGACTTCCATCTTCGGAGCTACATGCTTAACCTCCTTATCATTACTTGAAGGGTTCTTTCTTCCTTTCTTCACACCCCTTTCTATGTGAGGGAATTTTCCCACTTTGGATCCTTCTCTATCCACAAATTTTGTTTCATCCCTTATTCCTTACTTGAGATACTTTCGTGGGATTATTCCATGCACTCCATACTATACTCAACCATCCACTCTTTAGGCTCCATTATGTGCGTGTGAACTACAACCGATCTTACTATTTGTGGTTATTCCTTCTTAGTCACATCTTATTTGGAGGGCTTACTTTCCCAACATTTCTCAGACATTCTTTCCTTTATTTCCTAATTATGGGTAGTCCACTCATTCTTACTTGTCTGTCACAACATCTTTTGATGCTAATTTTCTATTTACCCGTTTCTTGGATTTAACTTTCTCCTTGGGTCCTCTTAGTATTTTTCCCTCGGTTCTTTTATTTTGACATGCACTTCATCTCATCATCCTTCATCACTTGGTCCATTACTCATTAGTTGGAACCTTCCCAAGGTCTCCTTCCTTGGGAAAGGTTCAGGCACTATTTTCTCCAAGACTTCTTTGTGCGGGACTTACTAAATCCTACTTATGACTTACGTGTGGTCATCATTTCATTTTCAACCATTTATTTCTTCAAGGATTTCCTTCATCCTTCTTTTCAATTGTTTTTGCCTATCCACCTCCCCTTCCTTACTAGGTTAGTCTACAACCCTACTTGGTTCCTCTATTTTTCTAAGGTAGATCATACTTTATTGTCTCGAGACATCCTAGTTGTCTTTCATCGTCTGGCTTGTCTTCTATGGAGGTGGTGTTTCCTTCTTTGCTCCTAGGTGGCTTGTAATGCTCCTTAAGGAAAATTTCCTTTTTCTATATTCTGCTATTTTTGGATTTTCTTAAGGTACTACCCTTGAGACTTACAATCGTATTATTTAAGGGAAAGAAATTTTTTTTCAGGAATTCAAAATCTTATTCATTGAAGTAAAAATATTTTTTTGGGATTTTAACATCTCGTGAGGGAGATTGTTACAATATCGATTTGGGGAAGACTCAGTACTAAGCTATGGTCTAGAAGGATTTCTTCCTGAGTGAGATTGGGTTTCCTAGTCACAATTGTAGTTCTTGTAATGTTATCCCTTCGGGCTTTTGTAGGGGTGAAGGTGTCCTTATTGGAAGGTACCGCTCGAATTCCTTGTAGTGTGGGACAATTCCTTGCTATGTGTCCCACCATCCTACATTCATAATAAATCTTCTCGAATCTTGTCCTTGGAAATGTCGGGTATCTTCTAATGAAGTGTACCCATTGCCCACATCTATAACATGTCATCTTCTTGTGTGGACCATTGTGGTTCCTCCTATATTTTGAGCTTTGTGGGGCCTTTCTAAGAGATTGATGATGGTTCGATGCCTTGTCGTTCTTGAGCCTAAACACCTTGGAGGCTTTCTTGTCGAGTCCTCTTTGACTCGGGGTTACTCCAAGTGTTCTTCTATATTCCTGGTTTATTTCCTCCCTTGGGATGGGGTTCTTCCTGGCTTCTGGATGGCTAAGGTAGCGTGGGTTTTTTTGGCTACTTTTCATGGGGCCATCTGGAAATTTTAAAATTATTCCTATCAATTACTATGTTATCTAGTCTTGATAATGTATTCAAGAAAATAGGCTCTAATACCACTCAAGTTGTCATGCCCTGACCTGTTTTGGTCAGATCCCCGTGAACAACCCACCACTCTCCCGTTTATTTAGGGTTTCCCCATTTTTTAATCTAAGAGAAGTAAGATGTCTTTTAAACCTGCACCTTTCCTGGAATAACATAAATAAAAAATACATAAAATTTAAACTTATCGTACATGTCTCACAAGTGTAGATTAACTCATAGTCTTTGGATAAGTTTTCCTCGGGTTACCTGAAAGGGATATAAGGGAGGGGGGAGTTCAACAACTCAGTGAATGGGTGTTTAAAGTATGACATATAAAAAAATAATTTGAATTGGAGTATGCCAGACTCCTTATTTTCCTTTAAAACATTCCATCCTTAAATCTCAATTTTCATAGCCATTTCTCATCACAATGGTGTGTTTATCACTTCACACACGCCCTTCATTATGAAGGGGACACAAATTTGTAGGGCAACACGTCCACTGCACCCACTTATGGTATCCGAGCGACTTTATCGGCCACCCACTGGTCTAACAACCCCAACCCTCAACTCAACCTACAGCTGTTTGTCTCGAATGGTCCGTTAACCTACCCTGTCTTACTGTCGCTAGATTATCGAGTATGTCGGGCATGTCTTGGTACCATGGCCAAATAAATCATTCATTTAAAGTTTTAATGGCTTAACTCATATTTGTTTACCAACTCCTGCTCGTGTCAATCGGCCTTGGGCCCATTGTATGAGATTTTCAAAACTGGAAGTATTAGCCCCCAAGTACCAAAACCGAGGCCTCTGGCCTATCTGAGCTATTCGAGCTCCCGTCAAGAAGGTCTCCTAAAAATTTTAAGTAGTGGTGCATAGTCAGGGGAGAGCACTTTCAAAAAAAATAAACTTTTAGTCGTCCATCACACCAACTGGGTATGAGGACATATCTGCTTATAACCGATAAGTGGGATTTTGTACTTCCTTCCAAGAAGTTCAAACCAACTGGTTATGATCTACTTACAATTGGTAAGTAGTTTTGCTGCGTAATTTCCACATCACTCCTCTTAGGTGTGATGGTTAAAATACCACTTAGTAGTGGGTTTTCATTTCCAAGGGGCTTATCATCCCAACCGGTAATGATATAAAAATCCCACTCACTTGTAAATGCAGTGATCTCCTCTTAACAGGTTCTTTGTTTTCACGCGAGCTTATCCTTGCTAGCGTTCCCAGTATTTCATGTTTCTACATGATATGAACATCCTTGTTCATTATCCCTTGGCCTAATAGCCTTCATTTATCGTGAATGAATGAAATACTCAAACTTTTTTATTTATTACAATTAGGTCCCTAAACTTCTTTTTCTTTAACTTTAGGTCCCTAATACTAGTTTCCCCCCAAATTTAGTCCCAAAACTCTCAAATTCACCTTAGGACTTCAATTTATTCAAAATCACAAAAAGGGGTTCAGGTTTCCCAAATTTCCAATTTGGTCCCCAACTTTTCCAAAATCACCATTTTGCCCCTACATTACAAAAATGGTATGTTTTGCCCTAAAAATTCCAAAAATTTCCCAATTGGTCCTCCAACATCTTTATCATGCCCAACTGGCCCTCAATTTTATGAAATTGCATTTTTGTCCCTCGAATTTTTGAAATCCCCAATTTTTCCCCCAATTTCAACCTTTCAACTCAACCGAATTTGATTTTATCAAATTGACCGACCAATGAGTTAAATTCTTGAAATTGGTGTTAGATTGGAGTTCCTACATCTTCATACGATTCAATTGCACTTTGAATCGCATGATTTGACATTGTAACGAGCTCAAAATGAACTTCACCGGAAAACTTAACTTAGAGAGAGAAAGTGTCACACCCCGACCTGGTTTGGTCGAATCCCTATGATTAACCTGCCACTCTCCTAGCTTACTATGGGTTGCCTCTTCATTTTAAACCATGAGGAGTAAGGCATCCATTAAACCAACACCTTTCCTAGAATAACATAATTCAAAACTACACAAAATTTTAAACTTTTCATACATGTCGTATAGGTGCGTTAACTGGGGGTCTTTGGGTAAGCTTCTGGGGTTACCTGAAAGGGATATAAGGGAGGGGTGAGTTCAATAACTCAGTGAATAGTTGTTTAAAGTTTAACTTTTTAGAAAAATAGTTTGAATTTGGAGTGTCTCAGACTCCTTGTTTTTCTTTTAAAAACATTTCATTCTCACATCTCAGTTTTCATAACCATTTCTCATCATAAGGGTGTGTTTATTAATCAACACAAACCCTTCATCATGAAGGAACACACATTCGCAGGCCAGCTCGTCCATTGTACCCATTTGTGGCATCGGAGCAACTTTACCGACCACCTAGATAGATGCACATCTACTTCAACCCTCAAAATGAGTGGATGTTCGCAACATCCGACCCTCAATCCCATAACAAAATTCCATGTCCGTATGAGGATAGAGACCTCATCCCATCCCCACGCCGGTCTCATGTGCTTGAAGCTACGTCGAGCTTCACAAGACTTCTAGTACGACTAATTATCCTTATTTCCACCAGGTCGTCAAGAGCCCTAGGACGCATCACTACCTTTCTTGGGCATCTTGAAGGTCCTGTAACATAGTGCATGCACAAATCAATAGTTTTTCATATAAGCCATATAATTTGTGGTGCCACTGATCCAACGGCCCAGACTCTCAACTCAACCTGCAGCTATTTGTCTTGACCGATCCATAGATCTGTCTTGTCGCACCATTGCTAGTCCATCGAGTATATCGGTCCTATCTCGGTACCATGGACAAACAACTCATTTACTTAAGTTTTCATGGCAAAACAATCATGTTTATTTACAAGCTCCTACTCGTGCCAACTGGCCTAGGGCCTACTGTTCGAGATTTTCAAAATCGAGCATATTAGCCCCAAGTTCCAAAATCGAGGCCTTCGGTCTAATTGAGCTATTCGAGCTCCCGTTAAGAAGGTCTCCCAAAATTTTAAAGTAGTGGCACACACTCATGGGAGAGCACTTCCGATAAAATAAACTTTTCAACTATCTATCATACCAATCGAGTATAAGGATGTCTCTACTTATAACTGACAAGTGGGTTTTCCACTTCTTTCCATGAAGTTTCATCATACCAACTGGGTATGATCTACTTACAACCGGTAAGTAGTTTTTCCGTATGATTTCCGCATCTTGGGGCCTCAATTTATTCAAATTAGCAAAAAGGGTTCCAATTTTTCAAATTTCCAATTTGGTCCCCATCTTTTCCAAAATTACCATTTTGCCCCAAATTTTCCAAAAATTGCCCAATTGGTCCTCCAACATCTTTATTATGAAAAAATTGGCCCTCAATTTTATGAAATTGCACTTTAGTCCCTTGAATTTTCAAATTTCCCCAATTTCAACCTTCTAACCCAGTCGACTTTAATTTCATCAAATTGGTCAATCAACTGAGTTTAATTATTGAAATTAAAGTTAGATTGGAGTTCCTACACCTTCATAAGATTCAATTGCACTTTGAATCGTGCGATTTGATGTCGAAATTAGCTCAAACGAAGCTTCGCCAGAAAATTGGACTTATAGACAGAAAACTTCAACAGCTTACCGTTGAGGGTGCGGCTATTCGAGCTTTCAATCTAAGAAGATAGCTCTTGTCCTGAGGTTCCTCCTATGATCAAGAATTGCACCAATTAATGCCAAATTAAGTGAGAATTTAGTCATCAAAGTTCTGTAGGTTCTCTCTCTAGCACCGATCAGAATTTACAAAGAGTAGCCAAATAGGATTATCTTTCAGCTCTAATTCAGCTATAGAAGGACTATGGAGGTGTTGAGAGGCCTTGGTTTGGCCTGAGAAGGGCTCGAATTGGCCGATTTCAGCTCAACCGAAATAAGGTAGCTTCGGTCCACCAAAGTTGCTTTACTGTTCTATCACGTTGGCACTTCTCAGGTGACCCTTAGAGAAAATGGGGACTACAAGCATGTAGCTGACTTCTCACCGAATCCAAAGAACCCGACCATACCTTCTTCAGCTCAAAAAAATGCCCAAGTCATAGCTCTGGTTCGAGCTTCACTGAAAAATGGAGCAGTTGAGAGAGAATGGAGTTTTCAGGTGTGGAGAGGATGTATGAGGAAGGGCTCTTTATATGGGAAGCTTGGGGACTTCTTGGTCGTCTGATTGGCACCGTAATGGCAGTCATTCATTGCCTAAATCTCCCTGGCTAGAGACATTTCAGCTTCGCCGACGCTGTTCAATTTTTCGGCGAGTGAACAGTGTTGTCATCTGAAGGAAGAATACGACAATATTCTGAACTAAACAGGACCGATCCAAACTGGGTGAAAAGGTTAAACCAGCTGATTCAGGCTCGATTCAATCAAAAATTTTAAAATTTAAAATTTATAAATTCATTTTCTATCCAAATATGGCCTCAAAACTCAAATTTGAATTTTCTAAACCACCTAGAAAATTGAATTTAGCATCTGGTTCAATAGTCATTCAAACTAGTTCAGATCTGGTTCATTTGAACTGGTTTGGTTTTCATCTCCAATTCATCCTAAAGTCTTTTTTCATGACTTTTGGGACTCTTTGGGATCACTCAAGATCCATAAATTTCCCGGTTTGCCCTTTCTCTATCGGTTCCGATTTGTAGACCAACTCGGTTTTCAAATTTAAAATGACCGATTCATTCCCCGATTTTCTTATTATTAAAGGACGAGGTTTACAAAATGCTTCGAAAGCTTACCATCAGGGGATAACATCCGAGCTTTCGATCTGGCATATAGCTCTTGTCCTGAGTTTCCTCCTAGGATCAAGAATCGCATCAATTGATTCCGAATTGAGGGAAAATTTAGTCAGTGAAGTTCTGTCGGTTCTCTCTCTATCCCTGATAAAAAATTATAGAGGGGAGTCAAATTGGCTTACCTTTCTGCTCTAATTCAGCTGTAAGAGGGTTGTGGAAGTGTTGGGAGGGCTTGGTTTGGCCTGAGAAGGGCTCGAATTGGCCGATTTTAGCTCGGCCAAAACAGGGCAGCTTCGATCCATTGGAGCTGCTTCACTATTATATCACATCGATGTTTCTCCAACGACCCTCGGAGCAAATGGAAACTACAGGCGTGTAGCTAACTTCTCCTTGAATCCAAAGAACCCGACCATGCCTCCTTTGGCTGAGAAAAATATGCAAGTCAGAGCTCTGGTTCGAGCTTCACCGAAAAATGGACCAGTAGGGAGAGAGTGGAGTTTTCATGTGTGAGGAGGATGAATGAGGAGGGGCTCTTTATATAGGAAGCTCGAAGATTTCTTAGCTATCCGATTGACACCTTAATGGTGGTCATTCTTTTCATGAAACTCCCTGGCTAGAGACTTTTCATCTTTGCCAGCGCTCCTCGGTTTTCCGGCGAGTGAACAGTGCTGTCATCTGAAGGAAGAAGACGATACTGTTCCGAACTGGACCGGACCGGTATGAACCGCGTTCAATGCTTAAACCTGTCGGTTCATGCCAAATTCGACCGAATTTTTCAAAATTAAAATTTTCTAAATTCATTATCTATCAAATGGTGGCCTCAATTCTCCAATTTAAATTTTCTAAGCCACCTAGATAAATGAATTTAACATCTGGTTTAATAGTGGTTCAAACCGATTTGGTTTTCATCTCCACTTCATCCTAAAGTCCTTCCTCATGACTTTTGTGACTCTTTAGGTCACTCGGGATCCATAAATTTCTTGGTTAACCCTTTCTCTATCGGTTGGAGTTCTTGAACCAGTTTGGTTTTTTCGACCAGGTTAACTAGTTCCTTCCCAAGTTTTCTCATCTTAAAGGAACAAGGTTTACAGGAACCATGGAGCAAATTGGAAAAGGAAATCGGACTAGTTTAGGGTGAACTGAACCTCAACCGGATTTAATTAGTTTGAACCATACTTGAACCGATTTCTAAATTCATTTTTCTAGGTGGCTTAAAGTGTTCAAATTGGAAATTTGAAGGCACCATTAGATAGAAAATGAATTTAGATTAACTTAGAAATTTTTAGTTTTGAGAAAACCAGTCGAGTCGGGCCTGAACCAGTTTATTTTCACCATTAAACCTAGTTAGACCAGTTCAGTCCGGTTCGGAACAGTGTCGTCTTCTTCCTTAGGATAACAACATTGTTCATCGATTCAAAAACTTTCCTTCTTTGGCAAAGTAAAATCCTCTTCGATCAGGGCATTTTCAAGTGAGGATAAGCTTGACCAAAATGGAAAGTAGTCGGGCAGAGTGTCCCCAAGCTCCCTATATAAATAACTACTCTCCATTCATCTTCCACACACCTCAAATCTCCATTCTCTCTCAAGTGCTCCATTTTTCAGTGAGTTTCGAACTAGAGCTCTAACTTAGGCACTTTTCTTAGCCTTAGAAGGCAAGGTTGAGTCCTATAGACTTTGGGGGAAGTTAGCTACCTGACAGCAATCACCTTTCGACCTGAGGACCACCGGAGAAGCACCGACATAATCAAACAATGAAGTAGCTCCGATGGAATGAAGCTGCCCTATTTGGGCCGAGCTGAATTCGGCCAAATTCAGACCCCCTCCTGGCCAAACCAAGCCTCCACAGCCCTCACACGACCTCCACAAAGGTGAAAGGTAAGCCAATTCGTCACTCCTCCATCATTACAGATCAGTGTTAGAGAGGGAAAGTGTTGAATTTCACTCATAAAATTCACCCTAATATGGACTTCAATTGTAGCAATTCTTGATCCTAGAAGTAACCAAAGGACGAGAGCTACCTCTACAGATCAAGAGCTCAAACCACTACACCTCCGACGGAAAGCTTTCGAAGCTTTCTCTCTACTAATAGTTTTCTGGCAAAGCTTCGTTTGAGCTCGTTTCAGACTTAAATCATGCAATTCAAAGCTCAATTGAATCGTATGGAAGTGTAGGAACTGGTCCATACCATCAATTAGAGCAGTTAACCTCGATTGAATGGTCAATTTGAAGAAATCAAATTCGATCAATATAAAGGGAGAAATTAGGGAATCCTTTTAGGGAAATTTGGGGATTTCAAAAAATTGAGGGACCTCCATGCAATTTCTCAAAATTGAAGGTCAATTGGTAGTGATAAAGATGTTGAAGGATCAATTGGTCAATTTTTGAAATATTTTGGGTCAAATTGCTATTTTTGGAATGTAGGGGCAAAATCGTAAATTTTTAAAAAATTAGGGACCAAATTGGAAATTTGAAAAACTTGAGCCCCTTACACAATTTTGAGTAAATTGAGGATCCAAAGGGAATATTGGAATCCTTGGGACTCAATTGGGGGAAAAGTTAGCATTAGGGACCTAAAGTTAAGAAAAATGAACTTTCGGGACCTAAGTATAATAAACTAAGAGCTTTTAGCCTAGTCACTAATACATGAGAAAATGATGGTTGTCATGCCAAATCTTAATTGATAAGGATTCCCAAATCGTGTAGGGACATGAGAGACTGGAATGGCAGAAATGAAAAGCTAGCGTGGACTTGGAAGCCGAGATGACGGGGTTTACAACTCTCCCAACCTTTAAGAAGTTTCATCTCCAAAACTAGTTATGCATCCCTTACATAGTGAATGATTTCCCTTATTGTCAAGTTGTGATTCACTCTAATATGATATCGTGGGGTACGTCCCCATCCTAGTTGCATCTCCTTTGGGCATCCCTTATGCATATCTGTCCATTAGGCATCTTTCCTTTCCATATCTTAGAATGTATATTATTTTATCAATTATTTTTCCATTGCTCTTAATGGTTCGATTTGGTATTCACACTTAAGGAGAAGATTTTGTAGCGATCTAGCTTCCCACTTACTTTTCCTTGAGCGTTTCCTTGCTCATACACTTTTTCCATAGGAAAAATATCACTATGGTTACTCTTTCACATAGTCCTTTAGATAACATACTGAATGGATTTGTCTTCCCCTCAAATATCCACTTACTCCATGTAACTTATTATGATCAGCTTGTCATACCCACTTGCCCAAAGGTATTTTCTTAAGTCCAACTCTTTTGCCACTTAAGGGTAAGACTCACCCTCTTGAGGCTTTCATCCAACCATTAATCCAGATCATAAGATTGGGAGTTCTAAAATACTCAACTGTCCTCATATCTAGTTATTCCTCTTGGTCATTGAAAAATCTTAAGCTCGGCGTCCTTTCGAGCTTTTTGTTCTTAACTTCGCAGATTTTGGAATTATCCCCTTTTTTTCTTATATTGGTCCTATTGTAAATTATTTCTTTATTATAACTCCAGTCCATCCAAATCCTTTTACTTGTCTAAGTTATGCTAAAATAACCAACTCTTCCTTACTTGAGTCACTCCTTCTTGGAACTGTTGGGGCATCATGTCCCTTACATCATGACATCTTTCCATATCTATCCTTGTACATTATATAACATTCTCTCGATAACTTTTCCTGACTTTCAAATTTGTTGGGATCATAGGACTCTATCCTTTCTTACCATCTAGTAGTGTTTCTTAACTACCTTAAGTGTTATCCAATCCCATGTACATAACTTCATCATTTTGTTATTTCTCACTAACCTCGTAATTCTCCCTACTTTGAAATTTGGACTTCCCAATATCGACTTCTTCCAATGAAGGGGGAAGGAACTTTAGAACAAACTAGGAGAGAAAACCCAGATCAGTTCGGATGAACCCGATCCAAACCGGATTGAACCAATTTAAGGACCAAGTCGGTTTATGAACCAGAATCAATAAAGATATGGTAAACCGAGAATTTTATGGACCCCAAGTGACCCAAGGAGTCACAAAAGACAAGGAAATGGACTTGTGAAGTAACTGGTGATGAAAACCAAACTAGTTCAGGTGAACCGAATCTGAATCGGATGCTAAATTCATTTTTCTAGTGGCTTAAAATTTTCAAATTTGAGATTTGAGGCCACCATTGGATAGAAAATGAATTTAGAAATTTTTAGATTTGAAAAACTCGGTCGAATGAGGGATGAACCGGCCGATTTAAGCTTTGAACCCGATTCAGACCGGTCGGTCCGGTTCGAAACAGTGTCATCTTCTTCCTCAAGATGACAGCACTGTTCACTCACCAAAAAATCGAAGCAAAGCTGGCGAAGAAGAAACGTTTTCGTTAGGTACATTTCAGGCCATCAATGTCTGTCATAAAGGTGCCAAACGGATGGCCAACGGGTCCCCAAGCTCCCTATATAAAGAGTTCCTCTCCATTCATCCCCTTCATACCTAAAAACTCCATTCTCTCAACTGCTCCATTTTCCAACGTAGAAACACCGACGTGATGAAACAGTGAAGCAGCTCTAGCGGACCGCAGCTGCACAATTTCGACCAAGTTGAAATCGGCCATTTCAAGCTCTCCTCAGGCCAAACCAAGCCCTCCCAACACTTACTCAACCCTTCCATAGCCAAATTAGGATAGAAAGGTAAGCCAATTCAACTCCCCTTTACAATTTCCAATCGGTGTTAGAGAGAGAGTCGGTCGAATTTCAATGACGAAATTCTAATCCAATTCGGCATCAATGGATGTGATTCTTGATTCTAGGATCAACCTCAAGACAAGAGCTACCTGCCCAATCGAAAGCTCGAAACGTCGTGCCTCTCACCGTTGAGTAATCAAAGCTTTCTCTCTCTACAATCTGTTCTCCGGTGAAGCTCCTTTTGAGCTCATTCCGGCATTAAAACTCGCGATTCAAAGTTTTAGGGAATCGTATGAACATAGAGAAACTCCATTTCAACAATTAGAGGTGTTTGATCAGTCAATTTGATAAAATCAAATTCGGCTGTGTTAAAAAGTAGGAATTGGGGATTTTCGAAAATTCGAGGGACCGAAATGCAATTTCCAAAAATTGATGGTCAATTGAGCAAGATAAAAATGTTAGAGGGCCAATTGAGAAATTTTAGAATTTTTGGGGTGAAACTTACCATTTTTGTAAAGGAAGGGCAAAATGGTAATTTTGGAATAATTGGGGGACCAAATTGGAAATTTGGGAATTTAACCCCTTTTCGTGAAATGGAATAAATTGAGATCCTATGATAAATTTTAAGAGTTTTGGGACTCAATTTGAGGAAAAATCGGCATTAGGGACTACAAGTTAAAGATAAATAATTTTAGGGCCTAATTGCAAAAAGAATAGAAAGTTTGACTTTCTCATTCATTTGGAATGAATGAAGCCTATTAGGCCAAAGGCTAATAAACTGAGATGTTCGTATCGTGTAGGAACACGAAGTACTAGGAACGCCAGCAAGGACAAGCTCGTGTGAATACAAAGAACCGCTCTAGTGGAATTCACGACATTAACGGGTGAGTGGGTTTACTAATATCATATTCGGTTGGGATGATGAGCACAACTTAAAGTTAAAAACCACTTACTAGTTGTGAGTGGGATTTTATATCATACCCGGTTGGGAATGATAAAGATATCGGAAGGAAAACCCACTACTATGTGGCATTTTAAACATCACAACTTGGAGTAGTGATGTGAAAAACATGCGGACAAACTACTTACCGGTTGTAAGTAGATCATACCCGGTTGGTATGTTGAAACTTCCTTGAGGGAAGTTGAAAAACTGTTCATCAGTTATGAGCGGAGATGTCCTTATACCTGATCGGTATAATGGACAGTTGCAAATATAATTTTGTCGGAAGTGCTCTCCCCTGATTGTGTGCCAACACTTAAACTATTTGGGAGACCTTCTTGACGGAAGATCGAATAGCTCTGATAGGTTGGAGGCCTCGGTTTTGGAACTTAAGGGCTAATATGCCCGATTTTGAAAATCTCGTACAGTGGGCCCAAGGCCAGTTGGCACGAACAAGAGCTCATAAACAAACATGAATTATATGCCATAAAACTTTAAATAAAGGAGTTGTTTGGCCATGGTACCAAGATAGGACCGACATACTCAGTCAACTAGCGGTAGTGCGACGTGACAGGTCGACGGACCAGTTAAGACAAATAACTACGGGTTGAGTTGAGAGTCCGGGCTGTTGGACCAGTGGCACCACAAATTACATGGCTTGATAAGAAAACATTTTTTTGTGCAAGCACTATGAGTACGAGACCATCGAGATGCCAAGAGCGGTAGTGATGCATCCTAAGGGCACTAGACGACCTGGTGAGTATAAGGGCAGTTCGTTGTATCAGGTGACCGTACGAAATTTGGAGTAGCACTAAGCGCATGAGACTAGGGCAGGGATGGGAAGAGGTGTCTGTCCTCATAACGGACACGAAGAATTTATTACGAGAATGAGGGTTAGGTGTCACGAACATCCACTCATTCTTAGGGTAGAAGTGGACGTACTTCTATTCGGGTGGCCGGTAAAGTCGCTCTGAAGCCACAAGTAGGTTCAATGGACATACTGGCCTACAAATGTGTGTTTAACCTTCATGATGAAGGATGTGTGCTGGGTGATGACACACCATGATTAAATAAGGAAATGGTGATAAAACTCGAGATTTTGAATGAAATGATTTTTGAAAGAAAGGAGTATGACACACTCCAATACAAATCTTTTTCATAAAAGTAAAAGTATTGAAAACCCATTCGTTGAGTAGTCACACTCACCCCCTCCCTTATATCCCTTTGATGAGATTTTGGAAAGCCTACCCTTAAAGACCATCAACTAAGATGCCTGTAAGACAGATATGTAAATTTTAAAATTCTATACAGTTTTGATTATGCTATTCTAGGAAATGGTGTAGGTTTAAAGGATGCCTTACTCTTTGCGGTTTATAAGAAGGGGAAACCCTTTAATAAGTCGGGAGAGTGGCAGGTTGATCATGGGGATCCGACCAAATAGGGTTGAGGTGTGACAACTAGAGTGGTATCAGAGCCTGTTTCCTCAAATATATAATCAAGACTAGAAAATATAGTAACTGATAGGATTTACCTTAAAATTTTCAGATGGCTCCTAGGAGAGGAACTAAGAAAACTAGGAATGACTCTACTCAGCACCCTCTCCTTATAGGAAGACAACTCTAGAAGCTTCCCAAATGCCTAGGGCATGGTAGAAATCCCCAAGGACCAAATGAAAAAATATCCAAGAGGATGATGCTTGGACCTGTTGAGGTCATACCCTCGAGTACAGAAGGAGCCAAGCTTGAAACCAGGAACACCAGCTAGGGCTTATAACCTTACCATGGAGGATGCTTATCAAACACCCTGTAGCCCTCTATCTATTTCATAACCACCTCTTTGTAATATGGTTAAGACCCTAACATATTGTACTCCTCCATTAATGAATAATTCCAAGTTCCTGAAACCAAGTCTCTAAAAAAAGATATAAGCATATGCCTCAACTATAAGAAGATTGCCTTAAGAAAAGTAACCAAAAAAATCACAGGGACCGAGGAGAAACCCATCCCAAATAAGGAAATAAACCAAAAGACTAAAGAGTCTAGGAGAACTCTTAGGGGAAAAGGCAAAGAAGGTTCGACAAGAAAATCGACAAGGAGACTAAGGAGTGAGAACTCTAGTAGTAACTATTGGGCAAGGAAATGACCTATTACAAGGTAAGGGCAATAGGAACACTACTCGAGTGCTCAACACTATTAAGGACAAGTATCAAGATAAACTTTTATATGTGTAAGGGAAATGGGGCATGAAGTGAAGGATTGCCTCACATCGCAAGGATTTAGAACAATACCTTCCAAGAACAATGCCTCTACAAATACATGAATTCGAAAGTATTCCACCCCATGAAATATGACTCCTACTCGAAACTTCAACCACACCCCGGAGGAAGCTCTTTAAGATCCTAGCATAGTGGTGGGTACTTCCTGACCCAATCTCCTTTAAGAAAAGTTAAACCCCAAGTCGGTAATCATATTTCGGAAGGAAATTTTGAGTTCCTAAAACTTTTTTCCCTCAATGATGGTGTAATGGGGTGCCTCAACTAGATGACGAAGGAAAAGGACTCAAGGTAGGACCTCGATCAATTGCAAATAAAATAAAGGGTAAATGAAGAGAATACTTCCTTAAGAAGAAATTTCCAGCCATCTGGGAGAAAGGAAGGAAGCACCTCTACAAGAGAAGACAAGTCAAGCATTTGACGACAAATGGGATGTTTTGGAATGATAAGTACAACTTGCCTTGAAAAGGCAAAGAAGTCAAGTTTCGGACCAACATAGCGGAAAGAAGCAAATTGTAACAACAAGATAGTTAAGGAGAATAAATAACACCCTAAGGTGGACTAGGAAGTAGTAAGGACAACACCCTAAAAAGGGCAATGGGATGGGCATTAAGGATAAGAAGACTTGAGAGACAACTGTCTCAAGATAATTAGACAAGGAGAATTGTAGGGACGAGTCAGTTAACGAACTAACCCTCATGAATGTTATAAATTTAATCTCTAGTAAAGAAGGGAGAGGTGGAAAGACCAAATATTTGGAAAATAAGGATGGAGGAAATCCTTAAAGAAATCAATGGCCAAGAACGGATTGACGACCAAACTTAAAGCCAGGAGAAGATTAAGTAAGCCTCTCACGGGATGATTAAGAGATCTGGAAACAAGGAGGATTTGAGCTCTACTTAAAGGAAATAGACGTGTACAGGGGTACAAGTTGGAATGAGGATGGGGTATAAAGGATGTACCCGCAAGATTTCAAGAGTAAAGGTAAACGGAAGGGGATGGCATCAAAGGACGTCATTCAAGGATATATATATACAAAAACGAATGAAGAAGGGATTCTAGGAGAAAGGGAAAGAATCTCACCAAGGAAGGAAACCCTGAGGAGGGATACATGTCCCAACTAATCGGTAATGGGACCAAGTGACGAGGCATGAGGAGACAAACTTGCAAATGAAGTGCATGGTGAGGTGAAAGAACCAAGGGAAACATACTAGGAGAACCTAAGGAGTGAGTTAAACCCAAGGAATGAGTAGGTAGAAAGATAGCATCAATAGATGTCGTAACAAGTAAGAATGGGTAGACTACCCATAATAAGAAAATAAAGGAAAGAATGTTCGAGAAACCTTGGGAAAGTAAGCTCCCTAAATAAGAAGTGGTTAAGGGGGAACAACCACTATTATCAAGATGGATTGTGGTCCACACTCGCATAATAGAGCCTAAAGAGTGGATGGCTGGGCATAGGGTGGAGTACACAAAATAAGACCGATAATCGGAAGCTACTCAAATAAGGAATAAGGGATGGAATGGAAAATTTAAGACAATGGAGGACTGAAAGTGGGAAAATGCCCCAATATAGAAAGGGTGTAAGGAGATGAAGAAAGGAAACCTTCAAGAAATAGTAAGAAGGTTGAACATGTAACTCCTAAGGTGAAAGTCTCTACTTTGAAGGAAATAGTAGAGAATAAAACCGTAAAACGGGAAACTCCCCAAATGAAGCAAATCGACATGTAGACCAAAAGGAATCAACTCGGTATAAAGAATTGTGAAATGATTACGAACAAGTAAGAGTGGATTAAGGCCAAAGTAAAAATCCTTGATTAAAGGATGTCATTGGGAATGAGGATGGACCTAAGAAAGGATGAATCCTAGCTTGTCGATATAGTATTGGAAAACCAAATCTATTGGAACCGAAAAGATCCAATAAAGAAGTTGGGGAAAGATGAGCAGGTAAGAGGAATCCATGCAGTTATTTGAGACATAACTTCAAAGGCATGATGGAGGAGAGGATATGGTAAAAAGGATTGTTGAGAAATGCTAACAAAAGAAAAGAAGGATAAAGTTATACGATCCCTGAAAGGTCGAAAAGCTAAGAGAGACCCTCAAGGAGATGTTCTAGAAATCTGAGGAGAAAAGATACGTCCTAGAAAATGCCATGCTGTAAGGAGCATGTAAGCCCAACAATCCCAAGGAGAATATGACTCAAAGTAATGAAGAGTCAGCTAATAAGCATGACAAGGTCGAATATAGGAAACTTTTGGACTGAAGTTATAAAAGACAACGAATGAAGGAAGGGTCAAAATAGGATGAAAAAGTGATAATAAAGAAAAACCGTGGAAACAAGTACGTGACGCTCAAAAGAACATCGAGCTAAAGGTTTCAACTACCAAAATGATAACTAGACACGAGAATGATTAATTATCTTGGAATTTCCAATCTTGAGTATAGAATCTCAAAGGAAAGAATCTTGCTCTAAACAAAGAAAGAGATAAAATCTAAGAATATACCCTGAAGTAAGGTATGTCTAGTTATGATAAACTCCATGGAGGGAGTAAATAATATAAAGGAAAAGAAATTCCTTAAGTGAAGGATGTAAAAAGGGCTAATTGGAAGGACGAGAGAAGAGTTTCCATGTTAAGCAAACACCAAAGGGGCATCAAAGGAAATGATTCCTCATACAAGGCTGATAATTAAGTTTTGGGGACAAAACTCCTAAAAGGAGGGGAGAGTTGTAAACCTCGCCTTTTGAACTAAGGAAAAACCGAGAAAAAAACCGGTCAAGCCAAGTGAGAAAACCGAACCAGTTCACAAACCTAATCATTTGTGAAGGGGAAATTTGGGAATTTACAACTCCTAGGTGATCCAAAGGGTTTATAATACTATGGAAAAAAACCTTAGGATGAATTGGAAGAGAAAAACTAGACTGGTTTGGATGAATCCGATCCAACTGGATTGAACCGATTTATGAACTGAGTTAGTTCATGAACCGGAACCGATAGAGAAATAGCAAACAGAGAAATTGATGGATCCCTTGTGACCCAAAGAGATTTATAAATCTTGGGAAGGAACCTTAGAACAAAGTGGGAGAGAAAAACCATATCGGTTCAGGTAAAGGACCCAAACTGGATTGAACCGTTTTAAGGACCAAGTCGGTTTATGAACTGGAATCGATAAAGAGATGGTAAATCGGGAATTTTATGGACCCTAAGTGACCCAAGGAGTCACAAAAGACATGGAAATGAACTTGTGAAGTAATTGGGGATGAAAACCAAACCGGTTCAGGTGAACCAAATCTAAACCGGTTTGAACCACCATTGAACCATATCATAAATTCATTTTTCTATGTGGTTTAAATAATTCAAATTTTAGATTTGAGGCCACCATTGGATAGAAAATGAATTTAGATAAATTTAGAAATTTTTAGATTGGAAAAACTTGGTTGAATGAGGGGTGAACCGGCCGGTTTAAGCTTCGACCCGGTTTAGAACAGTGTCATCTTCTTCCTAAGGTGACAGCACCGTTCACTCACCGAAAAATCGAAGCAGTGTCGACAAAGAAGAAACATTTCCATTCGGTACATTTTAGGCCATCAATGTCAGTTATAAAGGTGCCAAACGGACGGTCAACGGGTCCCCAAGCTCCCTATATAATGAGCCCCTCCCTATTCATGCTCTTCACACATGAAAACTCCATTCTCTCTGAACTGCTCCATTTTCTAGTGAAGCTCAAACCAGAGCTCTGATATGGGGTCTTTTCTGAGCCAAACAAGGCAAGGTCAGGTTCTTTAGAATCGGGGAGAAGTCAGCTACATGCCTGTAGTCTTTGTTTGCTCTAAGGGTCGCTAGAGAAACGCCGGTGTGATAAAATAGTGAAGCAGCTCCGGCGGACCGTAGCTGCCCTATTTCGGCTGAGATGAAATTGACCATTTTGAGCCCTCCTCTGGCCAAACCAAGCCCTCCCAACACGTCCTTAACCCTTCCACGGTCGAATTAGGACTGAAAGGTTAGCCAATTCAACTCCCCTTTACAATTTCCAATCGGTGTTAGAGAGAGAGTCGACCAAATTTCAATGACGAAATTCTAATATAATTCGGCATCAATTGATGTGATTCTTGATATTAGGATGAACCTCAGGACAAAAGCTACCTACCCAGATCAAAAGCTCGGACCGCCCTGCTATTAAAAGTGAGTAATCGAAGCTTTCTCTCTCTACAATCTATTTTTCGACAAAGGTCCATTTGAGCTCATTCCGGTGTTAAAACTCATGATTCAAAGTTCTATAAATTAGTATAAACATGGAGAAACACAATTTTAACTTCAATTTCAACAATTAGAGGTGTTTGATTAGTCAATTTGATTAAATCAAATTCGGATGTGTCAAAGAGTTGGAATTGGGGGGAAATTCAGGGAAATTGGGGATTTTCAAAAATTCGAGGGACCGAAATGTAATTTCCTAAAATTGAGGGTCAATTGGGCATGATAAAAATTTTAGAGGGCCAATTGAGAAATTTTAGAATTTTTGGGGTGGAATTAACAATTTTTGTAAAGGAAGGGCAAAATGGTAATTTTGGAAAAGTTGGGGGACCAAATTGGAAATTTGGAAATTTAACCACTTTTGTGAAATGGAATAAATTGAGGTCCTATGATAAATTTTAAGAGTTTCGGGACTTAATTTGAGGAAAAATCGGCATTAGCGACTTAAAGTTAAAGAGAAATAACTTTAGGGACCTAATTGCAAATAAATAGAAAGTTTGACTTTCTCATTCATTTGGAATGAATGAAGGCTATTAGGCCGAAGGATAATGAATCGAGATGTTCATATCGTGTAGGAACATGACGTACTGGGAACACCAGCATAGACAAGCTCGTGTGAATACAAAGAACCGGTCTAGTGGAATTAACTATATTAACGAGTGAGTGGGTTTACTAACGTCATACCCGGTTGGGATGATGAGCACAACTTAAGTTAAAAACCACTTAACGGTTGTGAGTGGGATTTTATATCATACCCGGTTAGGGATGATAAGCACATCGAAATGAAAAACCACTACTATGTGGCATTTTAAACGTCACAACTTGGAGTAGTAATGTGAAAAACATGCGGAAAAACTACTTACCGGTTGTAAGTATATCATACCCGATTGGTATGATGAAACTTTCTCGAGGGAAGTTGAAAACCTGTTCATCGATTATGAGCGGAGATGCCCTTATACCCAATCGGTATAATGGACAGTTGAAAATATAATTTTGTTAGAAGTGTTCTCTCCTGACTGTGTGCCAATTCTTAAACTATTTCTGAGACCTTCTTGATGGGAGCTCGAATAGCTCTGATAAGCTAGGGACCTCATTTTGGAACTTGTGGGCTAATATGCCTGATTTTAAAAATCACGTACAGTGGGCCCAATGCCAGTTGGCATGACCAGGAGCTCGTAAACAAACATGAATTATATGCCATAAAACATTAAATAAAGGAGTTGTTTGCCCATGGTACCAAGATAGGACCGACATAATCAGTCAACTAGCGGCAGTGCGATATGATAGGTCAACAGACCAGTCAAGACAAACAACTACGGGTTGAGTTGAGAGTCGAGGCCGTTGGACCAGTGGCACCATAGATTACCTGGCTTGATAAGAAAATATTATTTGTGCATGCATTATGAGTACGAGACCATCAAGACACCCAAGAGCAGTAGTGATGCGTCCTAAGGGCACTAGACGACTTGGTGAGTATAAGGGCAGTTCGTCGTACCAGGTGACCGTGCGAAATTTGGAGTACCACTAAGCGCATGAGACTGGGGATGGGGACAGGATGAGGTCTCTGTCCTCATAATGGACAAAGAATTTATTTTGGTAATGAGGGTCGGGTGTCACGAACATCCACTCATTCTTAGGGTAGAAGTGGACGTACTTCTATTCGGATGGCCAGTAAAGTCGCTCCAAAGCCACAAGTGGGTTCAATGGACGTACTGACCTGCGAATGTGTGTTTAACCTTCATGATGAAGGATGTGTGTTGGGTGATGACACACCCTGATTAAATAAGGAAATAGTGATAAAACCCGAGATTTTGAATGAAATGATTTTTGAAGGAAAGGAGTCTGGCACACTCCAATACAAATCTTTTTCATAAAAGTAAAAGTTTTGAAAACCCATTCACTGAGTAGTCATACTCACCCCCCTCCCGTATATCCCTTTCAAGAGATTTTGGAAAGCCTACCCTTAAAGAACATCAACTAAGACGCCTGTAAGACAAGTATGAAAAGTTTCAAATTCCATGTAGTTTTGATTATGCTATTCTAGGAAATGGTGCAGGTTTAAAGTATGTCTTACTCTTTACGGTTTATAATAAGGGGAGACCCTTTAATAAGTTGGGAGAGTGGCGGGTTGATCACAGGGATCCGACCAAACAGGGTCGTAGCGTGACAGTAGATTCATGACTAACTGGTACGACAAACTGCCATTATTGCCACTAAGTCATCCAGCAGTCCATAGAACCCATTACTACCCCTTACGGGCGTCTCGATGGTCTCGTACCCAAGTGTATGCACAAACAATAATTTTCACATAATAGCCATCATCTTTGGTGCCGACAATCCAATGACCTCGACACTCGACTTGGCCTGTAGTTGTTTTCCTAACCAGTCCATCGACCTAGTCCTAGTGCGCTACCACTAGCCCATTGAGCATTGTTAGTCCTAACTTGGTACCATGGCAAGTCACACAGAATTTCCAATTTAATGAGAGTTTTCATGGCTCTTTACCTCATGTTTGACTACGGGCTCCAGTCCATGCCCACTGGCCTTGGGCCCACTTCACGTGTTTTTCAAAAACTAGGCCTTGAGCCCTATAAGTTCAAAATCGAGGCTCCCAGCCTATTGGAGTTGTTCTAGCTCTTATTAGAAAAGTCTCCCAAATAATATAAGAATTTGCACATAGTTAGAGAAGAACATTTCCAACAAAATAGTTTTTAGCTCAAAGTACTCATCACACCAACCAAGTATGGTGATACAGGTAGGTCCACTCATAAGTGGATTTTCATTTCAAATTGTGCTCATCATCCCAACCAGTATGATGGATAAAATTTCCCACTCACAATTGGTAAGTTGGTTTTTAACTTTAAAATGGTGCTCACCACTCCAATCGGGTATGATATTTAAAATGTCCCACTCACTCGATGTGGATAAGGAGATGACATGTTATAGATGTGGGCAATGCGAACACTACATAAGAAGATGCCCAACATTTTGAAGGATAAGACCCGAGAGGATCTGTTATGCATGTAGGAGGGTGGGACACATAGCAAAGGACTGTCCCACACCGCAAGGAATCAAAGCGATACCTTTTAATAAGGATACCTCCATCCCTACAGAAGCCCAATGGGATAATACTACAAGGACCATAACTTCGGCCAGGGATTACAACCTCACTCAAGAAGAAAACTTTCTAGACCATAGCATAGTACTGAGTTCTCCCCAAACCGTCATTTTGACAATCTCTCTCAAGAGATGTTAAAACCTCAAAGTTGTACTCATACTTCAATGAATAAAATTTTTTAGTTCCTCAAAATTTCTTTGTCCCATAAAATAATACTATTGTATGCCTTAATTATATGAGGAAGGCTCATGGGAGAAAGGTTAAAGGAAGGACCTTAAGAAAATCCAAATATAGCAAGAAGGTAGATAAAGAGAATTTTACTTAAGGGGTACTACAAGCCACCTAGGAGCAAAGAAGGAAACACCTCCTCCATCAAAGACAAGACAAATGATGAAAGATAACCGGGATGTCTCGAGACAGCAAGGTATGACCTACCTTGAAAAAATAGAGGAACCAGGTAGTGTTGTAGACTAACCTAGTAAGGAAGGGGAGATGGAAAGGCCAAAACTGTGGAAAGGAAGGATGAAGGAAATCCTTGAAGAAATAAATGGCCGAAAATGAAATGATGACCACACACAAGCCACAAGGAGGATTTAGTAATTCCTGCACAAAGAAGTCTTAGAGCAAATAATGCCTGAACCTTTCCCAAGGAAGGGGACCCCGAGAAGGCATACATGTTCCAACTAAGGAGTAATGGACCAAGTGACAAAGGATGATGAGATGAAGTGCACGTCAAAATGAAAGAACATTTGAGGAACCTTGGAGAAGTAAGCCATCCAATTTTGGAAGTGGGTAAGGAGAAAACAAACAATGACATCAAGACTGGTCGTAACCCACACTCGCTTAAATAGAGCCCAAGGAGGATGGCTAGACATAAAACAGAGTACTAGGAACCAACCCATGATTATGAACTCCTCGAAGGAAGGATAAGAGACAAAAAGAATTGGAGGACAGGGAAGGATCATGGGTAGATAACCATGTTAATATCAAAAGAGTGTAAGAAAAGAAAGAAGGAGAAGCCTTCAAGGAGTGTTAGGGAGGTTGAACGTAAAACTCCCAAGACAGAAGTCCCTATGTAGAAGGATAAAGATAGCAAGTGGGACCATAGGAAGGAAAATTTTTAAGCTAAGTAACTAACAGGTAGATCATAAGAGGACTAACCCGAAATAAGAAACCTCATTAAGGAGCATGTCACGCCCCGACCCAGTTTGGTTGGATCCCCGTGATCAACCTGTCACTCTCCCGATTTATTAAAGGGTTTCTCCTTATTATAAACCGTACAGAGTAAGGCGTCCTTTAAACTTTCACCTTTTCCTGTAGTAACATAAATAAAAACTACATAATATTTTAAATTTGTCATACTTGTTCATAGGCATCTTAGTTGATGGTCTTTAAGGGTAGGCTTTTCGAAATTTCCTGAAATGGATATAAGGGAGGGGGTGAGTACGGCTACTCAATAAATGGATTTTTCAAAACTTTTTACTTTTATAAAAAATATTTGTATCCGAGTGTGCCAGACTTCTTTCTTTCAAAAATCCATTCAATTCAAATCTCGGTTTTTACCACCATTTCCATATTAATCACGGTGTGTCATCACCTAACACACATCCTTCATCAAGAAGGTCAAACACACATTCATAGGCCAGCATGACCACTAAACTCACTTGTGGCTTCGGAGTGACTTTATCGGCCACCCAGATAGAAGTACGTCCACTTCTACCCTAAGAATGAGTGGATGTACGTGACATCCGACCCTCAATCCCGAAATCAATTCTCCATGTCCATATGAGGATAGAGACCTCATCCCATCCCCACCTCCGGTCTCATGCACTTGGTGCTACTCCAAATTTCACACGGTCACCTGGTACGATGAACTACCCTTATACCCACTAGGTCATCCAATGCCCTTAGGACGCATCACCACCCCTCTTGGACATCATGATGGTCTTGTAATCATAGTGCATGCACAATCAATGTTTTTTTATCATGCCATATAATCTGTGGTGCCACTAGACCAACGGCCCCGACCCTCAACTCAACCCACAGTTATTTGTCTTGACTAGTCCGTCGACCTGTCATGTCACACTGCCACTAGTTGACTGAGTGCGTCGGTCATGTATTTATACCATGGCCAAACAATTCCTTTATTTAAATTTTTATGGCATATAATTCATGCTTGTTTACGAGCTCTTGCTCGTGCCAACTAGCCTTGTGCCCACTGTATGAGATTTTCAAAATCGGGCATATTAGCCCCATGTTTGAAAACCGAGGCCACCGACTTATAAAAGCTATTCGAGCTCCCATCAAGAAGGTCTCCCAAATCATTTAAGCATTAGCACACAGTTAGGGGAGAGCACTTCTAACAAAAATTTGTTTTCAATTGTCCATTATACCGACCAGGTATAAGGATATCTCCGTTCATAACCGATGAACGGGTTTCCAACTTTCTTCGAGTAAGTTTCATCATACCAACCGAGTATGATCTACTTACAACCGGTAAGTAGTTTTTCCGCATGTTTTTCACATCACTTCTCCAAGTTGTTATGTTTAAAATACCACTTCATAGTGTGTTTTCATTTCGAGGTATTTCTCATCCCCAACCAGATATGATATAAAATCCCACTCAAAACCAGTAAATGGTTTTTAACTTTAAGTTGTGATCATCATCCCAACCGGGTATGACGTTAGTAAACCCACTCACAACAGGTAAGTGGCTTTTAACTTTAAGTTGTGCTCATCATCCCAACTAGGTATGATGTTAGTAAACCCACTCACCCATTAATGTAGGGAATTCCACTAGACCGATTATTTGTATTCATGCGAGCTTGTCCTTGCTGGCGTTCCCAGTACTTCATGTTCCTACATGATATGAACATCTCGGTTCGTTACCCTTCATCCTAATAGCCTTCATTCATTCCAAATGAATGAGAAAATCAAACTTTCATTTATTTGTAATTAAGTCTCTAAAGTTATTTCTCTTTAACTTTAAGTCCCTAATGCCGGTTTTTTCCTCAAATTGAGTCCTGAAGATTTTAAAATTTATCATAGGACCTTAGTTTATTCTATTTCACAAAAAGGGGTTTAATTTCCCAAATTTCCAATTTGGGCCCCCAACTTTTCCAAAATTACCATTTTGCCCTTCCTTTACAAAAATGGTAAATTTTACCCCAAAAATTCTAAAATTCCTCAGTTGGCCCTCTAACATTTTTATCATGCCCAATTGACCCTCAATTTTAAGAAATTTCATTTTGGTCCTTCAAATTTTCGAAAATCCCCAATTTTCCCCCAATTCCAACTTCTTAACACAGCCAAATTTGATTTCATCAAATTAACCAATCAAATGTTTCCAATTGTTGAAATTGATCTTGAAATTGAGTTTCTACATGTTCATACGATTCTTTAGCAATTTAAATCGCAAGTTTTAACACTGGGACGAGCTCTAATGGAGCTTCACTGGAAAATGAACTGTAGAGAGAGAATGTTTCGATTACTCATCGGTGAGAGCACCACGGTTCAAGCTTTCGATTTGTGCAGAAAGATCTCATCCTGAGGTTCATCCTAGAATCAAGAATCACATCAATTGATTCTCAATTGAGTTAGAATTTCATCATCAAAATTTTGTCGGTTCTCTCTCTAGCACCGACCGGAAATTGCAGAGGGGAGTCGAATTGGTTTCCCTTTCAATCCTAATTCGGCTATGGAAGGGCTGAGAAAGTGTTGGGAGGGCTTGGATTGGCCTGAGGAGGGCTCGAAATGGCCAGTTTCAAGTTAGCCAAAACAAAGCAACTTCAGTCCACCGGAGCTGCTTCACTATTCCATCACGTCGGCGTTTCTCCGGAGACCCTCGAAGCAAACGAAGACTACAGGCGTGTAGCTAACTTTTCCCCAGTTCTAAAGAACCCGACCTCACCTTCTTTGGCTCATAAAAGATCCCATATCAGAGTACTAGTTTGAGCTTCACCAGAAAACTAAGCAACTGAGAGAGAGTGAGCTTTTTTTGTGTGGAGTGGATGAATGGAGAGTGGCTCTTTATATAGGGAGCTCAAGGAATCATCGGTCATCAATTTGGCACTTTTATTACAGACATTTATGGCCAGAAACATATTAAACGGAAACGTTTCTTCTTCGCTGACGTTGCTTTGATTTTCCAGCAAGTGAACAGTGATGTCATATGAAGGAAGAAGACGACATTGTTCCGAACCGGACCGGACCGGTCCGAACCGGGTTCGAAGCTTAAACCAGTTGGTTCACTCCTCATTCGACCAAGTTTTTAAAATATAAAAATTTCTAAATTTATTTTTTATCCAATGGTGGCCTCAAATCTCAAATTTGAATTATTTAATCCACCAAGAAAAATGAATTTAGGATCCAGTTCAATAGTGGTTCAAAAAACTCCAAATCGGTTTGGATCCGATTCACCTGAACCGGTTTAGTTTTCATCACCAATTCCTTCACAAGTCTATTTCCATGACTTTTGTGACTCCTTAGGTCACTTAGGGTCCATAAATTTCCCAGTTTACCATCTCTTTATTGGTTTTGATTCATAAACCGGCTTGGTTCTTAAACCGGTTCAATCCAATTGGATCCGGTTCATCTAAACCGGTCTCGTTTTTCTCTTCCAATTTGTCCTAAGGTTCTTTTCCAAGGTTTTATGAACCCTTTGATTCACCCAAGAGTTGTAAATTTCCAAATTGCCCATTTCTTGATAATAGAGTTTCTGAATAGGTTCAGTTTTCTCACTTGATTTGACTAGTTCTTTTCCCGATTTTCCTTAGCTCAAAAGGGTAGGGTTTATAGTGCATAAGTAGTTAAGATTGTATCGGGACGACCAAATGTGGCATGATTTGGAAGAGCAAAGGAACCAAATAGGGATGTCAGGAAAAAAAACCTAATAGAGGGAATCAACAAGTAACAATGGGATGGTGAAGGAGGATAAACAACGCCCTAAGAAGGACCAAGAAGTAGTAATTACTATAGACAATATGATGGGCATCAAGAACAAGTGAATTCTAGATACAGCTGCCCAAACTATTGAACAATGAAAATAGTATGAATGAGACAGTTAATGAACTGACCCTCGTGAAGGTTCAAACTTTATCAAAGAAAGGGAAAGTGGAAAAGCAAAAATAACTGGGAAATGATGATGAAGGCAAAACCTTAAGGAGGATGTAAGCTCTCCCTAAAGGAAATAGACATGTACTGGGATACAAGTAAGAATGAGGATGGGTTGCAAAAGAGATGTGCACGTAAGGTTTCAAAAGTAAAGGTAAGAAGGAGAAGACAGCATCAAAGGAGGTCATTTAAGGTGAGATATCATCAATGGAAAATGAGAAGAGAATTCTGGGAGAAAGGAATATAAATCCTACCAAGAAAAGAAACATTGGAGAAGTGAGCCTCCAGTTAAGAAGTGATTAAAGTAAATGACCACTGATATCATGGCTAGTTGTGGTCCACACCCAAATGATTTGAACTAAAAAGGCCTAATAAAGAAGTTGGGAAAGGATGAGTGAGTAATGAAAATCAACACGGTTATGTAAGTTGATTGGATAACGGTAAAGGTACTCGAGGAATACTACTAAACAAAAAGAGAGATGAAGTTATACAATCCCTGAAAGGTTATAAAGTTGCAAACAACCCTAAAATAAGTGTTATAGAAATCTAATGGACAAAGATAGATTCTAGAATATGTCATGTTGTAAGGAACATGTAAGCACAATAGTCCCGAGAAAAAATGCGACTTGAGTAAGGAAGAATCAGTTAATAAGCATGATGAGGTCAAACATAGTTTGGACTAAAGTTGTAATCAACGATGGATGAAAGGTCAAATTAGGACGAAGGGATAATTACACCAAAACCTATACATAATGCTCGAAAGAACGCTGAGCTAAGGGTTTCAACGATGAAGAGAATAACTTGACAAAAGAACGATTGGCCATCTTGGAAATCCCAATCATAAAATCTTGAGTAAGAATTTCAAAAGGAAGAATCTTGCACAAAGTAAAGGGAGATGTCAACCTAGGGATATACCATTGGATTCGTGGGCAAGACATACTAGTTATGATAAAACTCCATGGAAGGAGTAAATAATATAAAGGAAAAGAAATTCCTTAAGTGCAAGATTTACGGTGGACTAAGTGAAAGAACGACCAAAGTATTAATATGTCTAAGTTGATATTAAGGGAAGTTTATCCCAAAGTGAAAATTGTTGATTTAGTTTTGGGGACAAAACTCCTAAAAATAGGGGAGAGTTGTAAACCCCAACCTTTTGAGTTAAGGAAAATCGGGAAAAGAACCGGTCAAACCAAATGAAAAACACCGAACTGGTTCATTAAACCCAATCATTAGATAATGGACAATTTGGGAAATTTACAACTCCCGAGTGACCTAAAGGGTTCATAAAACCTTGGAAAAGGATCTTAGGACAATTTGGTTGAGAAAACTAGACCGGTTCTAGAGAACCGAACCCGAACCAGATTGAACCGGTTTATGAACCATAATCAATAGAGAAAGGGCAAAGTGGGAAATTTATGGATCCCGAGTAATCTAAAGAGTCACAAAAGTGATGAAAAAGGGCTTTAGGATGAATTGGAGATGAAAACCAATCAGGTTCAGGTGAACCGGATCCAAAGTGGATTGAATCGATTTGGGCCGGTTTGAACCACTATTGAACCGAATGCTAAATTCATTTTTCTATGTGGCTTAGAAAATTCAAATTTGAGAATTGAGGCCACTATTGGAGAGAGAATTAATATAGATAAATTTAGAAATTTTTAATTTTGAAAAATTTGGTCGAATCGGGCTTGAACTGGCTAGTTTAAGCTTTGAATCCAATTTTAACCGGTCTGGTACGGTTCAGAACAATGTCGTCTTCTTCTTTCAGATGACAGCACTGTTCACTCGCTGAAAATTTGAGCAGTACCGGCGAAGAAGAAAAGTCTCTAGCCAGGGAGTTTCATGCAATAAATGACAGCCATTAAGGCACCAATCAGACGGCTAAGAAGTCCCCAAGCTTCCTATATAAAGAGCCTTTCCTCATTCATCCTCCTCACATCTGAAAACTCCATTCTCTCTCAACTACTCCATTTTCCGATGAAGTTCAAACCAGAGCTCCAACTTGGGCATTTTTTTGAGCCAAAGAAGGTGTGGTTGGGTTCTTTGAATTCCGGGAGAAGTCAGTTACATGCTTGTAGTCTCCATTTGCTATGAGGGTCGTCGGGGGAGCGCCGATGTGATCGAATAGTGAAGTAGCTCCGATGGACCGAAGCTGTCCTGTTTCGATCGAGCTGAAATTGACCAATTCGAGCCCTTCTCATGCTAAATCAAGCACTCCCAACACCTACACAACCCTCCTACAGCTGAATTAGAGTAGAAGTAAGTCAATTGGCTCTCCTCTATAATTTCCAACCGGTGCTAGAGAGAGAACCAGCAAAATGTCGATGACTAAATTCTCACTCAATTCAGCATTAATTGATGCCGTTCTTGATCCTAGGAGGAACCATAGGACGAGAGCTATTGGCCTAGATATAAAGCATAGACCGTCGCACCTTCAACGGTAAGCTTTCGAAGCTTTCTCTCCAAGTCCAATTTTACGGTGAAGCTCCATTTGAGCTCATTCTGGCATCAAATCGTGCGATTCAAAGTGCAATTGAATTGTATGAAGGTGTAGAAACTCCAATCTAACTTCAATTTCAAAAATTAAACTCATTTGATCGGTCAATTTGATAAAATCAAATTCGGATGAGTTAGAAGGTTGAAATTGGGGGGAGGGGGGGAATTGGGGGAAATTTGGGGATTTTAAAAATTCAAGGGACAAAAGTTTAATTTCATAAAATTGAGTGCCAATTAGGCATGATAAAGAAATTTGAGGACCATTTGGACAAGTTTTGGAATTTTTGGTGTAAAACTTACAATTTTTGTAAAGTAAGGGCAAAATGGTAATTTTGGAAAAGTTGGGGACCAAATTGGAAATTTGGGAAACTTGAACCCCTTTTGTGATTTTGAATAAATTGAGGTCCTAAGGTGAATTTGAGAGTTTCAAGACTAAATTTGGGGGGAAACCGGTATTAGGGACCTATAGTTAAAGAAAAATAACTTTAGGGACCTAATTGCAAATAAATGAAAAGTTTGGTTATTTCATTCATTCGGGATGAATGAAGGCTATTAGGCCAAAGGATAATAAATAAGGATGTTCATATCATCTAGGAACACAAAGTATCGGGAATGCCAGCAAAGGCAAATTCGCATGAAGGCAACAAGCCAGTTAAGAGGAAATTAATTGCACTATTAGGTGAGTAAGATGTTTAATATCTTACTCGGTTGAGATGATAAACACCTCAGAAGTGAAAACCCATTGTTAAGTGGTATTTTAATCATCACGCCTAACAGGAGTGATGTGAAAATTATGCAAAAAAATAACTTACTGATTGTAAGTATATCATACCCAATTTGTAAACCCTACTCGTTAGAGTTAAGGAAAACCGGGAAAGAACAGGTCAAACTAAGCGAGAAAATCGAAACGGTTCCCGAACCCATTTAATTGAGAATGGGAAAATTGGAGAAAATTCAACACACATGACCCAAAAGACTTATAAACCTTGGGAAGGAACCTTCGGACAAAGTGGGAGAGAAAAATCAGATCGGTTCGGGTGAAACGAACCCAAACCGGATTGAACTGGTTTAAGGACCGAGTCAGTTTATGAATTAGAACCAATATAGATAGCAAACCAGGAAATTTATGGACCCTAAGTGACCTAAGGAGTCACCAAAGTCATGAAAAAGGACTTTAGAATGAATTGGAGATGAAAACTAAATCGGTTCAGGTGAACAGGATTCGAACCAGATTGAACCAATTTGAACCACGATTGAACTGGATTCTAAATTTATTTTTCTAGGTGGCTTAAAATTTTAAAATTTGATATTTGAGGCCACCATTTGATAGAAAATAAATTTAGATGAATTTACAAATTTTTAGATATGAAAAATAAGGTCGAATTGGGGGTGAAGCGGTCGATTTAAGCAGCGCCGGCGAAGAAGAAACGTTTCCATTCAGTACAATTCAGACTATCAATGCCTATCATAAAGGTGCCAAATGGAAAGCTGACGAGTCCCCGAGCTCCCTATATAAAGAGCCCCTCTCCATTCAACCTCACCACACCTAAAAATCTCACTTTCTATCAGCTGCTTATTTTTTCGGTGAAGCTTGAACCAAAGCTCCGATATAGGGTCATTTCTGAGACAAAGAAGGCAAGGTTAGGTTCCTTAGAACTGGGGAGAATTCATCTACACATTGGTGGCATCCATTCATTCTGAGAGTCGCTAGAGAAATGCCAGCGTGATCAAATAATGAAGCAGCATTGGTGGACCGAAGCTGCCCTATTTTAGTCGAGCTGAAATTGGTCGATTCGAGCCCTCCTCAAGCCACACCAAGCTCTCACAACACCTCCTCAGCCCTTCCACGGCTAAATTAGGATTGAAAGGTAAGCCAATTCGCCTCTCCTATGCAATTTTTGATCGGTGCTAGAGAGAGAGCCGGTAGAATTTCAATGACAGAATTCTTATCCAATTCGATATCAATTGATGTCAATTGAGGAATTTTAGAATTTTTGGGGGTGAAACTTACCATTTTTGTAAAGGAAGGACAAAATGGTAATTTTGGAAAAGTTAGGGGACCAAATTGGAAATTTGGGAAATTAATCCCTTTTTGTGAAATGGAATAAATTGAGGTCCTATAATAAATTTTAAAAGTTTTGGGACTCAATTTAAGGAAAAACCATCATTAGGGACTTAAAGTTAAAGAGAAATAACTTTAGGGACCTAATTGCAAATAAATGAAAGTTTGACTTTCTCATTTATTTGGAATGAATGATGGCAATTAGGCCAAAGGATAATGAACCGAGATGTCCATATCGTGTAGGAACATGAAGTACTGGGAACGCCAGCAAGGACAAGCTCGCGTGAATACAAAAAACCGGTCTAATGAAATTCACTGTATTAACGGGTGAGTGGGTTTACTAACGTCATACCCGATTGGGATGATGAGCACAACTTAAGTTAAAAACCACTTACCGATTGTGAGTGGGATTTTATATCATACCCAGTTGGGGATGATAAGCATATCGAAATGAAAACCCACTACTATGTGGTATTTTAAACATCACGACTTAGAGTAGTGATGTGAAAACCTTGCGAAAAAACTACTTACCGGTTGTAAGTAGATCATACCCGGTCGGTATGATGAAATTTCCTCAAAGGAAGTTGAAAACCCATTCATCGGTTATGAATGGAGATGTCCATATATTGGGTTGGTATAATAAATAGTGAAAACATATTTTGTCGGAAGTGTTCTCCCCTGACTATGTGCCAATGCTTGAACAATTTGGGAGACATTCTTAACGGCAGCTCGAATAACTCTTATAGGCTGGGGGGCCTCGATTTTTGGAACTTGGGGGCTAATATGCCCAGTTTTGAAAATCTTGAACAGTGGGCTCTAGGCCAATGGGCACGAGTAGAAGCTTGTAAATGAACATGATATATGTGTCATAAAACATTAATAAGTAAATTGTATGGTCATGGTACCGAGTAAGAAAACTGAGACGGTTTATAAACCCGATCATTTGGGAACAAGCAATTTGGAAATTTACAACTTCCAAGTGATCCAAAGGGTTTATTAAACCTTGGAAAAGAAACTTAACACAAATTAGAATAGAAAAACCAAATTGGTTTAGGTGAACGAGATTTCATAAGAACTTTGAAGTTAAGCGTACATACTTGAGAGTAGTGTGAGGATGGATGACCTCCTAGGAAGTATGATTTTTTTAAACCTGATTACCGAAATTTTGGGTTATAAAAAAAATCATACTTCCTAGGAGGTCATCCATCCTCACACTACTCTCAAGTATGCACGCTTAACTTCAAAGTTCTTATGGAATCTCATTTACCTAAACCAATTTAGTTTTTGTCTTTTATTTTATCTTAAGTTTCTTTTCCAAGGTTTAATGAACCCTTTGGATCACCTAAAAGTTGTAAATTTCCAAATTGCTTATTCCCATATGATCGGGTTTGTAAACCGGCTCGGTTTTTCTTACTCGGTTTGACCAGTTCTTTTCCTAGTTTTCCGTAACTTAAAAGTGTGGGGTTTACACAAACAATCTAGGGAAGGTTGCAAACCAGAGAAGAAATACGGCCCTCAATAAGAAGTACAAGTGGCTAAGTGAGAGTATTGGGAGGTTGAGCATGATCTACTACAAGAAGATCTGGAAACTCAAAATGGAAACTTTAGATGGATCCTATTTAAGGAAATAACTTATATAGACCAAATCATTCATAGGAGTAGACAGAGTCTAATAATAGATGTGGAGTAGTAAAAGAACACACTCTAACCAAGACAAAAGGGGAATACCAAGGATACAAAGGAACGAAAGGTTTGGACACAATGAGGATGAGAGGTCCACCTCAAAGAAACAAACAAATACTGAAGTAAGTGAGAATGAAGTAGGATCAACAGAAGATACCCATGGATCAAAATAATAAGAGTAAGTTGGTGAAAATATCAGCAAAAGATACTCCAGAAATTAAGGATTTCAATGGTAGAACTAGAAGGAAATACCGAAGGAAAGAAAATGTGAATCTCATCCAAGAAAGAAATCTTGGGAAGACATGGGTGTACCAAGGAGAGAAAATGGAACCAACATAATAATAAATAGAATAAACTCCTCAAGAATAAAATGATGGAAAAGTAAGGAAAATGCACAAGAAGAAGGAAATCGTAAAGAATCAAGGGATAAGTCAAACCCAGGTAATGCATAGGTAGGAAGATGACATCAATAGATGCCATGCGAGTAAGAAAAGAACTAGTTCAGAATGGATAATAATGGGAGGAACATTGATAAGAGCAAGGATAGATTTAGAAGGAGAAGAGATCTTAAAAGGGAAGGACACCAGTGGAAATAAAGAATGAGGTAAAAGGATAAGAAATTTTAATATGTTAGTGAGTATCGAGAAGTACAAGGATTTAAAGACTGAATGACTGAATAAATAAAATTGGAAAAAAGACGAGAAATATGGAAACCAATACTATTATAGGGACATAAAGTTAAAGACATCACAAAGAATGTCATGCGGTAAAGGGCCATGTAAATCCAATTGATTAAGAGAAATACGACTTAGACAAGGAATGGTCTATGAGTAAGGCATAACGAAGTCAAGTATAAAGGTGATAACCAAAGAATGAGGAAGGAATCCATGTAGGATGAAAAGACCATAAATGCCAGAATCCGTGGAAGAAAAATGACCAGAATTTATAGTTTTGAAATTTTAGGTAAAAGAAGCTTGGGATGTGAAATGGTGCCTTGGGAAAGAAGGATGTAACAAAAGGAAATGATCGTAGATTTTCAAGGAAAATACCCTAGGCTAAGTAAGTTTCATGGAATGAGGGAAGTATGAGAATTTGATGAGAATCTTAGATATGTGATGAACGGAATGGACGGAAATAATCGAGAAGCTTGCAGGACAATAAAAATAGAAAACTTCATAACAATAACAAGTTTGACCCAACATATAAACAATGTGTAATAGGTTTTGGGGACAAAACTCCTAAGAGTAGGGGAGAGTTGTAAACCTCGCTATTTGTAATTAAGGAAAACCGGGAAAGAACATGTCAAACTGAGTGAGAAAACTGAACCAGTTCCTAAACCCGTTTATTTGAGAACGGGCAAATTGGAGAATTTTCAACTCCCTTGTGACCCAAAAAGACTTATAAATATTGGGAAGGAACCTTAGGACAAAGTGGGAGAAAAAAACAGGATCGGTTCGGGTGAACCGGACCCAAACCGGATTGAACCGGTTTAAGAACCAAGTCGATTTATGAACCGGAATTGATAGAGAGAGGGAAAACTAGGAAATTTATGGACCTAAGTGACTTAAGGAGTCATAAAAGTCATGAAAAGGAAGTTTAGTATGAATTGAAGATGAAAACTAAATCGGTTCAGGTGAACTATATCCGAATCGGATTAACCGGTTTGGACCAGTTTGAACCACTATTGAATTGGACTCTAAATTTATTTTTCTCGGTGGCTTAAAATTTTCAAATTTAAGATTTGAGGCCAACATTGGATAGAAAATGAACTTAGTTAAATTTAGAAATTTTTAGATTTGAAAAATTCGGTTGAATTGGGGGTGAACCAGCTAGTTTCAGTTTTGAACCCGGTTCGAACCTGTCCGGTTTAGTTCGAAACATTTTCGTCTTCTTCCTTTAGATGACAGCATTGTTCACTCGACAAAAAATTGAAGCAGTGCGATGAAGAAGAAACATTTTCGTTCAATATGTTTCAAGCTATCAATGTTTGTCATAAAGGTGCCAAACGGACGGTTAACGAGTCCCCGAACTCCCTATATAAAGAGCCCCTCTCCATTCATCCTCTCCACACCTGAAAATCTCTCTCTCTCTCTCAGCTGCTTAGTTTCCTGATGAAGCTAAAACTAGAGCTCCAATATAGGGTCATTTCTGATCCAAAGAAGGCGAGGTCGGGTTCCTTAGAACTAAGGAGAAGTTAGTTACATGGTGGTGGCATCCATTCGTTCCAAGAGTAGCAGAGAAACACCAGCGTGATTGAATAGTGAAGCAGCTCTGGTGGACTGAAGCTGCCCTGTTTTAGCTGAGCTGAAATTGAATGGTTTGAGCCATCATCAGGCCAAACCATACTCTCCAAACACTTTCTCAGCCCTCCCACGGCCGAATTAGGACTAAAAGGTAAGCCAATTCGGCTCCCCTTTGCAATTTCCAACCGGTGCTATAGAGAGCCGGTAAAATTTTGATGAAAGAGTTCTAATCCAATTCAACATCAATTGGTGCCATTCTTGATCCTAGGAGGAACCTCAGGAGGAGAGTTATCTACCTCGATTGAAAACTCGGATCGTCACAACCTCACCGGTAAGCAATTGAAGCTTTCTCTCTGTACAGTCTATTTTTCAGTGAAGCTCCATTTGAGCTCGTTCCGGCATCAAAACTTGCGATTCAAAGTGCTATTGAATTGTATGAAGATGTAGAAACTCAATTTTAACTTCAATTTCAACAATTAGAAGTGTTTGATTGGTCAATTTGATGAAATCAAATTTGAATGTGTTAGGAAGTTGAAATTGGGGAAAATTGAGGATTTTCGAACATTTGAGGGACCTTCGTGAGGAAGGGCATGTGTTGGTTGATAAATACAATAGTTGTGATAATGATTGAGAAATGGCTATGGAAACCGAGACTTTTAGGAAGAATTATTTTAAAAGAAAATAAGTATTCTAGCACACACCAATTTAAACTATTTTTCTAAAAGTCAAACTTTAAACACCCATTTATTAAGTCGTTGAACTTACCCTCTCCCTTGTATCCCCTTTCAGTTAACCAATTGAAACCTACCCAAAGACCTCCTGCTAGTCACACTTGCGAGACAGGTATGTAAGTTAAAAATTTTATATAGTTTTGATTTATGTTATTTCAAGAAAGGTGCATGTTTAAAGGACGCCTTACTCCTCACGGTTTTTAAAAAAGGGGCAACCCTAATAAGTTGGGAGAGTGGCGGGTTGATCAAAGGGATCCGACCAAACCGGGTCAAGGCGTGACAACCAGCTTTCCAAAGCCACTAGCCTTGACTAATTTGATCAAAAAAAGGGTTTGAATTAAATCATCAAATTATCATATCGCGCGCAAAGTGACCGAGTTGACTAAAATGTTAATTGCATGAGCTATAAACCACCATTTGAGTTTTCAAGTGGTCGCGGACTCCTGGGAGAGTAAGCTATCCAACCCACCAGCCTCGACGACCGATGTGCCACCTACGATGAGTTTCCGACCTTTACCCGACTTACTACGAATTGTGTCTAAGTTTTTATCAATCTCGATCAGAATAACTCCAACTGACACTAGCCAAACCAAGTTTATGACTGGGTAAAGGGAGGCTAATTGGACCTCCCCACTCAAATTGAGAATTTTTTTAGACGCGGGGATCATGGGAGAAATGTGGGGGGCGGACTAAAATGAAGATATTTGAAATTTAGGGGACCCAAATGGATTTGAGCTTTTTATTTGATATTCCTAACGAACAAAATAAAGTTTTGGGGCTGATTAGAAAGTTTGGTGAAGTGTGGGGTCTTCCTACAATATACGCCTTCGTCATCCTCAAACTAGACTAAGTTTGAGGCTAGGTTTATGAAGGAATACTTGTCGCCATACATGGTGAATGAAAAGAAGCAGAAGTTCCTCCTATTACAACAGGGCTTAGGGTCGATGACTAAATACGAGAACAAAATCAATGTCCTTCGGTTGTTTGCACCGGATTTAGCTAGTCTGACTGATATTTTCTAGAAGTTTCTGATCGGAATATTTTTAGAGATTCGATATTGTATGGGGAGCCTAGGGCAACCCACGGATCTGACAGCAATCATTAACTCGATGCATGAGTGTGAGCGCATTTTGTTGACTAGCAAAGTTCCAATAGAAGGAGTTGGAGAAAGAAAGGAGAGTGGCATGACATTGGCCACTCCATGAATGTGCAACTGGGAAACAAGACAAGCACCATGTAATACTAAGTATTCTCCTAGGAAGAGAGTAAGAAATAATGACCATATGGGGACCAAGGCATCTCGATATCCGAAGTACGGGAAGATGCACCCAGGTGCTTGTTGGGGCACAATATGTTATGTGTGCGAATAACCAGGACACTTCACCCATAACTGCCCATATGTCAAGGGCTCAACCGCCACTGTTGAGACCTTAATGATTCGAACTCCACTACCCCCAAGGTACTAAGCAAGGGTAGATCGTGCATCAGATAGTGGTATAACAAAGTGGAGAATCTGAAACTTCTTCCACCTAGACTTAGAGATCCTAGCTAAGAGTCTACCCTAAGATGTGAGTAAAAGACATAACCAACCCAAGTGCGGCAACAAGAATGTTTGTCACGCCCCGACCCTGTTTGGTCGGATCCCCGTGATCAATCCACCACTCTCCCAGTTTATTAAAGGGTTTCCCCTTATTATAGACCGTAAAGAGTAAGGCATTCCTTAAACATGCACATTTTCCAGGAATAACATAAACAAAACTGCATAATAATTTAGATTTATCATACCTATATCACAGGCATCTTAGTTGATGGTCTTTAAGGGTAGGCTTTCCAAAATCTCCTGAAAGGGATATAAGGGAGGGGGTAAGTACGACTACTCAGTGAATGGGTTTTTAAAAGTTTAGACTCTTAAGAAAACATTTATTATTGGAGTGTGCCAGAATCCTTTTTTTTAAACCATTTCATTTGAAATCTCAAGTTTATCACCATTTCTTTTTAACCACAGTGTGTCATCACCCAACACACATCCTTCATCATAAAGGTTAGACACATTCGCAGGTCAGCATGACCACTGAACCCACTTGTGGCTTCGGAGCGACTTTACCGGCCACCCGGATAGAAGTACGTCCACTTCTTATCAAGCCAGGTAATCTATGGTGCCACTAGTTCAACGGCCCTGACTCTCAATTCAACCTGTAGTTATTTGTTTTGATTGGTCCATCGACCTATCATGTCGCACTGTCGCTAGTTAACTGAGTATGTCAGTCCTATCTTGGTAGCATGACCAAACAATTCCTTTATTTAAAGTTTTATGGCATATAATTCATGTTTGTTTACGAGCTCCTGCTCGTGCCAATTGGCATTGGGCCCACTGTACGAGATTTTCAAAATTGGGCATATTAGCCCCCAAGTTTCAAAATCGAGGCCCTCGGCCTATAAGAGCTATTCGAGCTCCCGTTAAGAAGGTCTCTCAAATAGTTTAAGCATTGGCACACAATCAGGGGAGAGCACTTCCGACAAAAAATATATTTTCAACTGTCCATTATACTGACCGAGTATAAGGACATCTCAGCTCATAACTGATGAACGGGTTTCCAACTTCCTTCGAGAAAGTTTCATCATACCAACCAAGTATGATCTACTTACAACCGGTAAGTAGTTTTTCCGCATGATTTTCACATCACTCCTTTAAGTTGTGATGTTTAAAATACCACTTGATAGTGGGTTTTCATTCCAGTATGCTTATCAATACTAACTGGGTATGATATAAAATCCCACTCACAACCGGTAAGTGGTTTTTAACTTTAAGTTGTACTCATCATCTCAACCGGGTATGATTTCAGTAAACCCACTCACTCGTTAATGCCATGAATTCCACTAGATCGGTTCTTTGTATTCACACGAGCTTGTCCTTGCTAGCATTCTCGATACTACATGTTCCTACACGATATGAACATCTCAGTTTATTATCCTTCGGCCTAATAGCCTTCACTCATTCCAAATGAATGAGAAAGTCAAACTTTCATTTATTTGCAATTAGGTCCCTAAAGTTATTTCTCTTAAACTTCAAGTCCCTAATGTCGATTTTCCTTAAATTGAGTCCTGAAACTTTTAAAATTTATCAAGGGACCTCAATTTATTCCACTTCACAAAAAGGGGATTAATTTCCCAAATTTCCAATTTGGTCCCCCGACTTTTCCAAAATTACCATTTTGCCCTTCCTTTACAAAAATGGTAAATTTTACCCCAAAAATTCTAAAATTTCTCAATTGGCCCTCTAACATTTTTATTATGCCCAATTGACCCTCAATTTTAGGAAATTATATTTCGGTCCCTCAAATTTTCGAAAATCCCCAATTTCCCCCAATTTTTCCCCAAATTCCAACTTTTTAACACAGTCGAATTTGATTTCATCAAATTTACCAATCAAACACCTCTAATTGTTGAAATTAAAGTTGAAATTGAGTTTCTCCATGTTCATATTATTCCATAGAACTTTGAATCACGAGTTTTAATGTCGGAACAAGCTCAAACGGAGCTTCACCGGAAAATAGACTATAGAGAGTGAAAGCTTCGATTACTTACCGGTGAGGATACAGCGGTCCAAGCTTTCGATCTGGGCAGATAGCTCTCGTACTGAGGTTAATCCTAAAATCAATAATCGCATCAATTGATGCCGAATTGGATTATAATTTCATTATTGAAATTCGTTCGACTCTCTCTCTAACACCGATCGAAAATTGTAAAGGGGAGCCAAATTGGCTTACCTTTCGGGCATTTCGAGCCTGCTCAAAATGGCCGATTTTAGCTCCATCATGTCGGCGCTTCTCCAACGATTATTGGATTGACTAGAATTTGCTATCAGATAGCTGACTTCTCCCCAATTCTTAAGAGCCCGACCTCTCCTTCCGAGATTAAGAAAAATGTTCAAGTCGAAACTCTTATTTAAGCTTCACCGGGAAATGGAGCAGTAGAGAGAGAGAAATATTCAAGTCGAAGCTTTAGTTTGAGTCACACTACTCTTAGGCAATCACGCTTAACTTCAAAATTCTTATGGGATCTTGTTCACCTGAACCAATTTAGTTTTTCCCTAACTACAAAAGCCACTGGGATCTCCCCCACATTCTTCATTTACAGCACTGTGCAGTAAAGATGATGATTAAGCATGAAAGGATGATAGTTGCTGAAGAAAGCAAAAGTTTTTTGTATAGATGCAGGGAGGAAAGAAGCTTAAATTGTTCTAATCCACTCTAGTCCCGTGAGTAAGAATGATTGATAGTAGAATGCAATGTTGAAAACCTTACAAGGACTAATCCAAGAGGCCATTCTATTAAAATATACACAAGAAAACGTTCTTACATACACTGCAACAACACCAGTTATATCGGGATGAGAGATTAAGACGGCTTCAAGATTAGCAGGGGCAATCTGCAAAGAGAAGATATATGTAAGCTTTTCACCTTTTTTTTTCTTCACTTTTCACAAAAACTGAGAAGGAATATGTCCGTACAATCAAATCTAAAGAATCTCATGTTTCCAGAGAAATCTGCAATTGAATTGAGAATCATACTTAACCAAGTCTGTTTTGAAGAAAGCGCCAGTTTTACAGTAAACTCAAAGTATGTTTAGAGCTAACAGTCCATTGGAAGAATATTTTTAAAATTTTCAATGTTAAGCCACCAGAGGAAATATTGCAATATATATTAAAAAAATTAGATGGACCCTGGAATATCCAAAAGCTTGGTCCCAAGTCTCAGATCCTGACAAATTTTGGATCCAGTAAATTTAAGATCAGATCGGGTCGAGATCCGACCAAGTGAACCTAATGGACAAATTTACTAAGGGGTCTGCCAAAACCCACCTAACCCGAATAATTAACATTCCTAACCAATTAATGAGAGTCAGACCGAAAATTTGGAATTGAGGTTAGAGGACAACTTACAAAACATTACACTATAATGGTAGACATTTTATAATTAGTGTATACGAGTTAACTTACACTTCGTTTCATTTTAATTTTCCACAAAACCTTTCCATTCAAGTCAATTTTGCATTAAATCTATTATATTGAACATATAATAAAATGATTAATTTAGCAACAATTTAAACCTCCCTTGAGAGTAGAGAATAGAACCCTACAACATTAACATCGTCACAAATTTATTTAAAATTAGTAATTCATTTTAACTAACAATATAATGGTATTAACACAAATTATATTAAAAAAATTATATTTTATAAAATTTATAATATTTTATTTAACTTTACTTATAAGTAAAATTATATATAATTAATATTTTGTATAACTATCTCCTCTTCGCCATATATATATATCGAATGCATTCAACAAATTTAATGCTAAAAACGTGTTAAACATACGGTAGATCGAGCATCACCGTATGTTCCCCTTTATTTTAATAAATTCATAAATATTGGGAGCTCGACTTTATATGAACTGGTATCCCTTCTCAAGCAATCAGTCTAATGACCCTAGGCTCAGATTTAACCGCATAAACCCGACCTGATCACAATAACACCAATTAAAGCACACACGCATTGGGAGTCCAGCTCCCCGTAGCCCTCTCCCAAATTTCAAACAAGAAACTAAGGCAAAACTATGTTTTTTCTTCAATTTCTCATAAATTGACATTTATCTAACATTCGGTTCTCATGTCTGGTTCCATTCCTTACTTTCAAAATAATCTTTGATTTAGTAGGTATATTTATTACCAGATACACTTCTTATATTAGTTATCAAAGTGCAACTTAAATATTAAAACACACAGTGCTATACACAATCAAACATTTGGCTCAGTTGGTCTAATAGGGCGTGGCGTCAACGATGATATTAAATCAAAACCCACTCAAAACTCAACTTTTTCATTTATAGGGTAAAAATTATACTTTATATACATAACTTAATTTACACTTTTGGGTCAAGTGAGTGTCCGAACAAACTCGAATATTTTTCACTCGTACTTGCCTCAAGTTTCCTATTCTATTTGACTATTTTGCCACAAGACCTTTACAATTATAATTTTTTTATTCCAGAGACTCTTCTACAAAGATCGATTCATTTGATTTAGTCACTTAATTCCTTATCCAAGTTCCGCATAGCATTCACATATCAACAACCCTTTCTATCATAAAAAGAGATTATACGTTCACACATATCCCCGACTGTTTCACTTGTGGATTGGAGTGCCTTTACCGTCCACCCTGATAAAGGTTCGCAGTCTCTACTTAGAGTTTGAGTGGACATCACGTGTCCAACCCTCAAACCCTGTTCACACTTCATATCCGCTTGGTGGGAACCTCCCCCCTTACTGCCTCGGTCTCAGTGCACAAGAAGCTTCCAGAGCTTCTCGACATACTAAACAACGAACCTCCTTTATGCTCCCTAGGTCTCCAACAGCCCTTAGGACCACCACTACTCCATGTCGGACGTCTCGATGGTCCCGCATCTCATGCATGCACAATCAAGTAAAGTTTCATTTGCTATTGCCATTATTTTTTGCCCATCTGCCCAAGGGTCTATTGGCTTGGTTTCAGCCCCATGCACACTAACTCAACGAGTTCAACGACCCAGCTTCAACTTAGCGGCTCTTTGGCCCAACAAGCCCAACGACATGCTCTAGGCTCGGTGGCTTAAACACACAATTATCCATTCTCAAGATTTTTAATAGCTCATCACATGCTCATTTTCAACGGGTTTGCACCCGTGCTCATTGGCCTTTGGCCCACTTACACTATTTAACCCATCACCAGAATTTGCTCCCAAATTGTTTAAGCAGATTCACCTATTTTGGGAAGGCAAATTCCAGGAAAATGGTTTTCAATTCGAAGTGCATAACCATCATCCCGACCGGGATCGATGCTGGAAATTCTCATTCACCTGGTAGTCATGATGCGTTCACTTGATTGAGATTCGACTCTATGCATGCTCTCTAACGTAAGTCCTTGTGGGGTTTGCTCCACCCAAACGACGAGAATCAGAAAAGAGAAGTTTAGGGGAGGTGAAGTTCTGAAATTCAATTATTTCGATGAGAAGAGATGAAATTAGTTGACCTGGTGTCTTAGAGGGGTTAGAAGTGTCTTAGGGGAGTTAGGAAGGGTCAAATTTAGCTATAGAAGGTTGAAGAAGCCCCGTGTTCAGTTGGTTGGACTTGCTCTACTTCGAGTCATCGCAACAGCTTCACTGTGCGATCGCATCGACACTTTCCAGGGAGTCTTCAGGTTCGATCGAGGTATCTACTAGCTAGAGGACTTCTTCCCAGTTCCATTGCCACCAACCGGAGCTCCTTTGGTTGCGAAATGGTTCGTTGTCGGAGCTCTGATCGACACTTCGTCGGGAAAGGGTTAGTTTGTCTTCAGAGGGCGCCTTAGTGGTGGGGAGGCCAGGTGGGAGGGTGCTCTATTTATAGGGAGCTCGACAGCTGACAAGGCTATCAGCTAACGGTGGTTTCGGTGTTTGACTCGCCCGATTCCACCAGTGGCAGCTACTTTTCCAGTGGTGGAAGTTCTGGTCCTCCTCCGGCAGTTGTAGATTGCTCATCAAACTAAGGTTGATGTCGACCCTGTTCCAGCGACGTGCGGAAGTGCCACATGGCGCATTGTGATTTAGCCGACTTTACTGACACAACATCCCACTCAGTGGCCTTATCAGCCTTTGACCCACTGTCTGGACACATGGCAGCCTCCCATTGGCTGCTCCAACCTACGTGGCTGCTGACTGGATTTCCTTTGACTGTTGACCATGACACATGACACACTCTGATGGGCCATTTTTAAACGCATTAGATTTCCCTCCTAATTCACAATGTCACTGCCATGTGTCGACCTCTGATTGGTCATGGTCATCTGATGTGGTGCTGCCACATGTCAGCTTCTAATTGGTCAGCCGTTTCTCTGACATCCTTGTCATGGCACTTTTGCCACATGTCAACTTCCCATTGGTTGGTCTATCCTAGACATTGACCATTAATTGAGACACGTGTTGCTCTCCTATTGGTCGGTCGTCGTTGAGGTGGATTTTCTTCCTCTGATTACGGACATGTGTCGTGCTCTGATTGGCCAACGCTGACTAAGCGGCTAACTGGGCGTGCTTCGCCACGTGTCTGCGCTGATTGGTCATGCCTTCTAACTAGATGCTGACTTGGCAGCGGTCTGTTGACTGGTTAGACCGTTAACCTGTTTGGTCTGACCGGGTCCGATGAATCGAAATTGTAAACCGATCGGTTCATGCCCAATTCGACCAATTTTCTAAAAATTAAAAATTTCTAAATTCATTTTCTATCTAGTGGTGGCTTCAATTTTCTAATTTTCTATTTTTAAGTGAACTATAAAAATGGATCTTTGAACAGGTCCTTCACGGTTCAACCCAATTTACACTCATTCCATCTAGTTCAGGTCTAGTTCACCTTGAACCAGTCCGGTTCTCGCACCCAATCCACTTCATGGTCCTTTGCCATGATTTTTTTGATTTATTGGCTACTTGTGATTTTCCAAATTTCTGATTTGACCCTTCTTTATCCAATTCCATTTCGATTAAGCCCTCAGTTGCTCTCTCTCCTGAAGCTCCCAGCCTCTCTTTCCAGTTCTCTTAGTCCTAGGGGACAGGGTTTACATCTCTCTCCACTTTTTAGGAGTTTTGTCCCTTTATGTGTCTCTTAAATGATGAATAATGCCCCTTCCTTTTTCCTCCTTCCCTTTCCTATTTTGTCCATCCAGGTAACATGTCCTTGCCACTTAATTTTATTTAGGTTCACGTCTCCCTTTTTGGTCACTTATGACTCTATCTTGATATGGCAGCATATGACACGTCCCCTTCCTGGTCGTACATCCCTGGTGGCTTCTTTTGTTCCTCTGTCTTGGGAGGTCGACTATCTTATCCATTACCTTACCATCATCCCCTATGGCATGATTTGATGTTTCCTTGCTCCCTTCCTTTCTTGTATTGGTCCTTTGCTCCCTTATTTATTTACTACTACAAGGTCCACCTTACCTCTCATTTGACATCGTCGTGCTTAGATAGACAACTCTTCTCTTCCTTAGTTATGCCCCTTTTTGGAGCTTCTCGACCTACATGCCCCTAATAACCTGATATACAGGGGGCATTATCCTATCACCTAATGTATACATCAATGACTTGATCATTTCTCCCTTACCCCGTAGACCTCCACTTCTTGAGACCTGGCTTTTTCAACAACGAATTCGTACCGTTTCTTCCATTAGAGGAATCCTCCTATGTCTTCCTTTGTACGTGGGTATAGTGTTCTAGCACTCCTTCCCTTTTTTAACTTGTTCTCCCTAAGTATCGAATTTCTCTTCATCGCACTTGACCAAGCTCTATCATAGGCTCCATTCTTATTCTCCCAAATCTCCCTCGTCGCTTTAATGACATTTTGGTTGTTTCAAAATCCTATACATGGATTATTCTAGATTCCAACTATCAATGTTCCTTGTTACTTCACCATTGGCTTAACTCCCCTCTTACTTCTCCGTTCGGTTGAAATTCTCCTTCTCGTTCCTTAATCAACCCACACTGGCTCATTGCCATTCCATGTTTATCCCCTTTTTCTTACTTGCGAGGGTTCCTTTGGGGCATGGAAACCCCCTTGTTGATTCGTCCCCAGGAAGTATCTTTGGCCTGCCCAAATTTATGCTTGTGTATTAGGGGCTGAGACTTCCATCTTTATGACTAGGCACCCACCCTATGGTCATCTCTAGTAGGTGTCCTCCCTTTGTATCTTGACACCCCCTTTTGTGGGTGCATCCTTAGTTCCCATCATTGGCTCCTCGATCCCTACTCAGTTTACCACCCGTGTCTCACACTTCCTTCGGTTGACAACATTCCTTCCTAGGGCTCTCGTTCTTTACACCATCATCGCTTGCTTGTGGTTGCCTCATGGCACTTTCTTCTAGCTTATCCCATACGGTTTCCCCTTGACTCCCTAAACTCACTGGGAGGGGTTGTTCTGTTGGTATTGCCATATGCTCCTGTATTTGGAGTGGCAACCTTCATTCCTTAGGTCTTGTGTCCGAACCTTCCTTGACCACTTGGTGATCTCTCTCAATGTTCTCTTGCCCTTTCGTTCTTACTATCCTAAGGGATTTCCAGTCCATGCTGTCTTCTTTTGGGGTAGTCGGCACTACACCCAGTCATTTTAAACTTTGTGAAGCTAGGACAACTAATCCATCTTAAGTTTGTTTCTTGACTGAGGTTTATTTCTCCCCCTTCTTGCCTCCTAGGGCTTCATAGCACCCCATGCCTCCTTTGCATGGAAATGTATTCCCTCCTGCAAGAACCTCCTCGTACTTACTCCTTACTTTTGTGTTCCTATAGTTCTAGGGTTTTCTTAGTTTATGAGTACCCTATAGACTAAGTTTGTTCCGAAGAATTTTCTAGTCCCTTCATTCTTCCACGAGGTACTTTAACTTTCCAAGGGGTCCCTTGTACTGAGGGGTCACTTCTTTCCTTCTTATTTTTCATTGTGCGAGAGTGTAATCAAATGGAGATTTTATTCATTAATTGGTGGCGCCTCGATTATGGCTTATTATTGCAATTGAAATAAGAAATTTATCATTCTAATCCTTGCCTCTCATGTTAACCGACCTAGAGTTTAACATGGGTGGGTTGCGAGATTCCACATCGGTTGTCCTGACGCGCCTACCCCTTCTCCTAGGTGGGCAATCACCTCCGTGATATCTTCCACATATGGGGCACAAGTTCATGCTGGGCAATTCAAACTCCAAGGAAGATGACGTGCTGGGGGCCCTTCTGATCCGTACCTCTTGTGTGACATCAAATCCGTACATGTTTAGAACCGTGGTCTCGTATGTGTAGGCGCATTGCATATGGTTCACCATACATGCATCCTTTAGCCTAACTTTCACATTATGTGGAAATAGGGTTTACAATATCTCCATCAACCAATACAAAACTTAATGTGTTAACAATTTTACATACCTGTCTTAAGGGTTTGGCTTTGAGGTATTCCTTAAGGGTTCAGGCCACGCCCTGACCTGGTTTGGTTGATGTCTTGTGATCAACCTGCCACTCTCCCAACATCGAAGAGGGACTCCTCCAAGAGATCAAAGAGAGTCAGGCGTAGTACCTGTCATGTTTTCCTTAGACAACATTAAACAAAACTGAAACTTTAAATCTTTATACCTGGGATAGGTTCTAGGGAGGAAGAGGCTGACGTAGTCACGTTCCTTCTTGAAAAATGTTTATAGGGAGGGGGTGAGTTCGACAACTTAGTGAGTGGGAGAAATCTTTTAGGAAATGTTCAATTTAGCACTTTCAAATATTTGATATTTCACAAGCAGTTTCTTCTTAGGTTTTGCACACGATCATCAATCACTCTCCTATCATAGGAGGGATCACACGTTCGCAGAACAATCCCCGACCATTGTACTTGTGGCGAGTGCCTTTACCGTCCACCCTAATAGAGGTTAATTTTCTCTACCCTAAGCTTGAGTGGACATTAGTAGTTCGACCCTCAAACCTTGATCACTTCATGATGTCCGCTTTGTGGGACGAGACCTCCTTTCTGCTACTGCCTCGGTCTTAGTGCGTAGGAAGCACCCCAAACTTCTCAACCTACTGGATGCCATACTACCCTTATGCACCATGGGTCATCTAGTAGTCCTTGGGTCCATCACTACCTCATGTCAGGTGTCTTGATGGCCTGAATCTCATAGTGCATGCACAATCAAGAGTCTTTTTAAGTTATAGCCATTATCTTTGGCCCTACAGTGCAATAGTCTGTTGGCTTGGCTTCAACCCATGCGTACTAGCCTAACAAGTTCGACGACCTAGCTTCGACTGAGTAGCGGTTTGGCCCAACAAGCCCAATCTCAAACTTGGCTTGGTGGCTATCACACATAATTTCTTGTTAATTGGATCTTTTAGCATTACTTATCACATGCTAGTTCCGGATGGGTCCTTACCCATGTCCATCGGCCTTGGGCCCACTTGCATATCGAGCCTAAGCCCTAGAATTAGCTCCCAAATATTTTAAGTAGAGTCACCTAGTTAGGGGAGGCTAATTCAGAGAAAATCGTTTTCAAAATTGATCCGTCATTCCAACTGGAATGGACGTTATAGCATTCCCACTCACCCCATAATCTCGACGGGGTTATTCCGACGGAGTCTGGCTTTACGGTGTGCTTCTGGAAGTCGACACTCAAGCAGTCTGCTCCTACACGACACGAACATCCATATTAGGATGCTTTGACTAAGAGGTCGCATCTTTTTGGGCATATGCACATAGGCCCTCACATTGTGCCTTAATTGTAATTTGGTGCCTAAAGTTTGTACTTTTACATTTTGGTCCTTATTTCCCCCTTAGTTTCAATTAAGCCCCTAGGATTTCCAATTATCCTTCTTGGCTCCTTAGATTTTTCAAAATTGCAAATTGGTCCTCCATTTTGTCCAAATTGCCCAATTGGCCCTCAATTAGGAGTGAATTCCATCAATTTCATTAATTTGCCATTCGACCCCCAATTTTCAAAAAATCCCCAATTTCCCCAAATTTCTCAAAAATTGTACTTTGGCCCCCAAATTTCAATCTCATTAAATTGATCATCAAAACATTGTTAATTGCCCCCATTCATGATTTGGATTACTTCCTTACGTTTTCCTCATCATTTTGAGTCATGAACTGCTTCATTCGGCTCAGAAATGAACTCAAATGGAGCTTCACTAGAAAATACAGTCTAGAGAGAGAAAGCTTCAATATCTTATTGGTGGGGGTCTGGTGACCGGAGCTTTGGTTGTCACCGCGTTGCTCTTTTCATGGTGATCCTCCTAGATCAAACGACGCCTCAATTGATGACATGGGCAATGTGAATTTATGAGTTAACATTTTTGTAGAATTTGGCCATGAATAGTATTTTTCGGTGAAGGGCGGTAGAGGGAGCTTACCTTCTTAGCTCGGGGGAAGGTCAGAGCACCTCTAGGTGGGGTGTAGGGGGTCTGTCTTGGCCACACTTGGCCAAGGGAAAGCTCAAAGTGGGCTACAGAAGGCCGACTGTTTTCTGGCCAAGGAGTGGCAGCACTGTTTGAGCTCCCTTGCTCCTCCTCAGTAGTCCTCAAGATGAAATGAGGGTATGGCTAGGTAAAGGACTTCCTCCAGGTTCCAAAGACACCGAATGTGGCCTTAGAGATTGAGAAAAGTCCCATCGTTGGAGCTTTGGTTCACTACTTGTTGGAAAATGGTACTCTTCTTCTTCCTTGCTCGATTATGGGAAGCTGAGGACGAATGAAGGGGTGCTCTTTATATAGGGAGCTCAACAACTATTCATGCTATCGGTCGGCATGAGACTTGGCCTCCAACTTGGCCGTCGACAACCTGACCAGAGAGATTTTTGAGTCATAAGAGACTCCCCTTCTTTCACCCTCTCTCTCTCCTTTGTTCTCTCTGTCAGCGGCTGGAGGTTAAAGATGATGAAGTGGCGTGCATGCCATGTGGCGTGCTGTGATTGGCTAATTTTTCTAACATGGAGGTCCAACAAGGCCGCCACGTTATCTGCTAATCTGTTGACCAGACACATGGTAGCCTCTCATTGACTGCTCGTGTCCGCGCGGCAGGATGACGGGTCACCCGCTGACCATTGACCAGAGACGTGGCAGCCTAGCATTGGCTCCTCATGTTTGCGTGGTTGCTGATTGGGCGCCGTTGACCATTGATCAGTCTGGTCTATTGACCGGTCCGATTCATTGACTGGTTGGACCATTTACTGGTCCGGTTCGGTCCGACTGGGTTTGGTTACCCAAATTAAAAAATTGGCCGATTTGGACCCAATTCGACCGATTTTCTAAAATTTTAAAATGTCTGAATTCATCTAAATTCATTTTCTATCTAAGTGGTCTCAATTTCTCTTATTGACATTTTTAAGCCACTTAAAAAAAATGAATTATTGAACTAGTTCACTATGGTTCATCCCGGTTCAATCCGATTTGGGTCCAGTTCACCTTAGACCGGTCCGGTTCTCTCTCTAATTTCACTTCCTAGGTCTTCCTCACAATTTTTGTGAATTTTTGGTCACTTGGGTTCTTCCAATCCCCACGTTAACCCTTTTTTTTAATCATTTTTTGTTCATTATTTGGCTTAGTTCTTCACATGAAAATCTTAACGGTTCTTTTTCTGGTTTTCCTTGGTCCTGAAGGACGGGTTTTACAACTCTCCCCTCCTTTTAGGAGTTTTTTCCTCAAAACTATCACACACTAAATAGTCTCGGGTATCTACCCTTTAAAACCGACTTGACCTCCCATGTTTCCTCCTCCACTTGACCATTCTGCCAGAGAATCTTTACCATGGGGATCCTCTTGTTCCAGAGGTTTTTCTCATGTCGGTCGAGGATTCGTATTGGCTTCACTTGATAGACTAGGTCTTCCTCGATTTCTGGCGGTAGTTGATTTAGCACATGGCTGGGGTTGGGCTCGTACTTTTGCAGTAATGACACGTGGAAGACGTCATTGATTCTCTATAGGTCTAGGGGTAGCTCTAACTTGTGTGCTACGGGTTTGACCCTCTGAGTTATGGTGTACGGACTTATGTATCTATTTTTCAACTTTCCTCTCTGTTGAAACTTGAGTATTCCCTTCCACGGTAACACCTTACGAAATACTTGGTCCCCTACCTCGAATTCCAGGTTCTTACTCTGGTGGTTGGCATAACTATTTTGCCAATCTTGAGCTGCCTTGAGTCGACTCCTTATTATTCGGATCTTCTTGGTTGCATCCACTATCAACTCAACCTTCTCGAGTCTTCTTTCCCCTACCTCCTCCTAGAATAGGGGCGTGCGACAAGGTCACCCGTAGAGGGCCTTGTAAAATGCCATCTGGATGCTGGCTTGATAACTATTGTTATACACGAACTCCTTGAGACATAGGTAATCCTCCCAACCATTATTCATTGTCAGAATGCATGCTTGGAGCATGTCTTCTAGGGTTTGGATGATCTGTTCGAACTATCCATCCATTTGGGGGTGAAAGGCAGTGCTCATGTGGAGTTAGTCCTGAGGGCAACTTGTAGGCTGGGCAAAAACCAAGAGGTGAACTTCGGGTCCCAATCCGATACTATACTTACGGGAACCCCATGGAGCCGTACAATCTCTCCCACGTATAGACTGGCTAGTCTTTTTATCGGGTCTGTCACCCAGATGGGTAGGAAGTGGGCAAACATTGTTAGCCGATCCACGATGACCCATATTGCATGCCGACCCCATTTTGTTACTGGTAGCCCTGTTACGAAATCTATGGTGATATGCTCCCATTTCCATTCAGGAATCGGGAGAGGCCGCAGTAGTACAGAGAGTTTCTAGTGTTCGGCCTTAATCTACTGGCATGACATGCATCTGGCCACCTACTTGGCGATATCCTTCTTCATCCCCTTCCACCAATATCCTTGTTTTAGGGTACGGTACATCTTGGTACTACCCGGATGCATGGCGTACATCAAGTCATGTGCCTCCTTTAGTATCCCTCTTTTCAATTCCTGGTTGTTTAGTACCCAGACCCTCCCTTTGAAGGTCATTACCCTGTTGCTCCTTACCGTGAGGTCTTGGGTTGGGCTATCAACAGGCTGGTTCCAATGGGGACAAAGCTCCTCGTCCTCCTTTTGTAGGGTCCATATTTGGTTTACTAGGCCGGACTGTATGACTATTTTAGCCATTAGGTTACCTCAGTCCTCATTCACTTTGAGGTCCACTCTCAAGCTACGTAATTGGCTTAATAAGGGTATGTAGCTAGCCCTTATTGTGGTACTTGAGACTGAGTGCGTCGTCTACCACGTTTGCCTTACCGGGGTGGTACTCGATCGTTAGGTTGCAGTCCTTCACCAACTCTAGCCACCTCCTTTGCCGTAGGTTGAGTTCCTTTTGGGTTATGAAGTATTTCAAGCTCTTGTGGTCAGTGTATATGCAACACTCTACTTCGTACAAATAGTGATGCCATATCTTGAGGGCAAACACTATTGCTACCAGCTCGAGGTTATGGGCGGGGTAGTTTTTCTCATGAGGCTTCAATTGTCGTGAGGCATAGGCGATGACTCTTCCCTATTGCATTAGGACACATCCTAATCCCTATCCAGATGCATCACTGTATATGGTGTACACCTCGACATCTGAGTTAGGTAAGGCCAGCACAGGGGTCATCGTTAGTTGAGATTTAAGCTCCTAGAAGGACTCCTCGCACTTAGCATCCCACTTATAATCTACCCCCTTCCTTGTGAGGCGAGTTAATGGAGCTTCAATTCTGGAGAAGTCTTCCATAATCTTTCGGTAGTATACGACGAGGCCAAGGAAACTACACAATTCGGTTGGGTTGGTGGGAGCTTTCCAATTTGAGATGGTCTCTAACTTTGTTGGGTCCACCTTCATTCCATCTTTTGACACTATATACCCCAAGAAGCCCACCTCTTGTAGCCAAAATTCACACTTAGAGAGTTTGGCGTAAAGCTGATTCTCGCGCAAGGTACTTAGGGTGGTCTCTAAGTGCGCTCGGTGTTTCTCTTCGGTTCAGGAGTATATGAGGATATCGTCTATGAACACGATCACAAACTTGTCCAAGTATGGCTAGAACACCCGGTTCATTAGGTCCATGAAGGTAGTGGGTGTGTTTGTCAGCCTAAAGGGCATTACCCTAAACTTGTAATGCCCATATTGTGATCGGAACGCAGTCTTCTATATGTCCTCCTCCCAAATCTTCAATTGGTGGTATCCCGATCGTAGGTCGATCTTGGAGAAGTAGGCCGCCCCTCTCAGTTGGTCGAATAGGTCGTCTATCTTGGGGAGCGGATATTTGTTCTTAATTGTCACTTAGTTGAGTTTTTGGTAGTCGATGCAGAGTCGCATGCTTCCTTCCTTCTTTTTGATGAATAGGATCCGTGCACCCCACGGAGATTGGCTTAGAAATATGAAGCCCTTCTCTAGGAGTTCGTCCAAATGGTCCTTCAACTCCTTAAGTTCGGCTGACACCATACAATAGGGAGCTTGTGATATGGGGTGAGTCCTTGACACCACTTCAATCACGAATTCCAGTTGATGGTCCGGGGGTAGGCCAGGTAGTTCTTCTGGGAAAATGTCAGGGTAACAGTTGACTACCAAAATTTCTTCTACCCCTTTTTCTTGGAAATCCTTGTAAGTAATCTGGGCGAGGAATACCTTACACCCTTTTCGTAGTAAGTCCTGCGCCTCCATACACAATACTAGGTGTATTCCAACTTTTCCCTTATCCCCTTCAAATACAACCCCCTCCTTTTTAGGGGAGCAGAAGGTTATCCTTTTCCTTCCGCAGTCTACTTGGGCTTGATGTGTGCTTAGCCAGTCCATTCCTAGATAACCTCTACTTCTCTTAGCAGAAGGGGAATCAAGTTGGCCTCTAGGGTGATTTCTCCTATCTGCACTCCACATGCCTTAAGGTACTCGTGCTACTCCAACGCCTCACCTAGTGGTGTAAGGATGTTGAGGGGTGGTATGATTGGAGAAAGTTCCGTAGGGAAGCCTGAAACTAGGGTTTCCTTGATAAAAGATTGCTCTACCTCTGAGTCGAAGAGGGCGTACCTTTCTCTTCCGTATAATTGTATGAAACTTGAGGGAGAGTTGATGAAGCTTTTGAGGGAACTCATTTTATTAAATTGAAAAGGGGACTACAAGAATCTAGCTACATACTCAATTATAGAGGAGGTTAGGATGTACCAACCACCATGATGGGGTCCTTTCAGGTTTCCTCCTGGGTTAGGTTGTAGACCCGGGCTGTAACTCTAGTGAGTGCTTCCCTTCCCACATTGGGTGCCTTCTAGTTTCTGAGCGGCGGTGGTGGAGCATTTTGTTGAGCATTGTCTTGTGGCATTGGGCAATTCTTTATGTAATGCACGGGCTACCCGCACCCATAGCATATTATACATGCCCCCTCATGGTTTCTTCGGCATCGGGGGTAGTAGGGGCTTCTCCTTGGAGGGGGTGCGTTCACCTCCCTTTGGGCTTGTGCTCAACCCTATGACACCTCGTTTACACCAACCGCTCACATTTGTGTGCCATGCTGACGATGGCAGCCAAATTGGTGGGGTGATCCAAAACCCCCATACGGTCTCTTATGTCCATATTGAGATCGTTAATGAATTTCTGGTAGATGTCTACCGGTCTTACCAAATCAGGGGTGAAGTGTCTCAACTCATTAAATCTGGTCTCATACTCTAAGACTGCACTTGCTCCTTGGCGGAACCAGAAGAATTCCACCATTTTTTCGTTAATGAGGTGAGGAGCCAAGTACTCTTCCATGTACCTTCCTTCAAATTCCTCCTAGGTGGGGTGTGGTCGGGAAGAGGCTCCTTACGTTATCCCACGATTGCTTAGCGCTAGACTCTAGAAAGAATTCTGCCAGCATCACCATCTCTTCTGGCGGTGTCCCGATGATCCCCATGAACTTCTTGAGGCTTGCCAGCCAGTCCATGGTGGCTTCGGCATCCTTCTCCCCGTGGAAGGGCTTGCACCCTAGTTGCTGGAGTGTCTTGAGGTACTTGTGGGATATCGAAGAGAGGTGGAATAGGTGTGGAAGGAGGCTGGGATTAAACCTCCTCAGGGTGGTTCTAGGACTCGGAGTCTAGGTGGCACTTGTCGCTGAGGTGGGGTTCCCCGAATACCCTTGTAAACTTTTCATACAGCCTCTCGTGCTCGTAGATAAGACCTTGCGGGGTTGGTTGTGCCCCTGGGAATTCTACCTCTAGGAGAGGGTTTCCGGTGGAATCAACGATTGCCGCCCTTGTTCTCTTGGCTCCTCTCTTTGGTGCCATAGCTGAGTTATAATTTTTTTATTAGTATTTAGGTTATAAAGTCTTGATAATGTATCCGGGAAGACACAAGCTCTAATACCACTAAAGTTGTCAGGCCCCAACCGGTTTGGTCGATGTCCTGTGATCAACTCGCCACTCTCCCAAACGAAGAAAGACTCCTCTAGGAGATCAAAGAGGCTGCATAGTCACGTTCCTTCCTAAAAAATGTTTAGAGGGAGGTGGTGTGTTCGAAAACTTAGTGAGTGGGAGAAATCTTTTAGGAAATGTTCAATTTTGCACCTTCAAATGTTTGATATTTCACAAGTAGTTTCTTCTCAGGTTTTGCACACGATCATCAACCGCCCTCCTATCATAGGAAGGATCACATGTTCATAGAATGGTCATCGATCGTTCCACTTATGGGATGGAGAGCCTTTACCGTCCACCCTGATAGAGGTTAACTGCCTGTACCCTGAGCTTGAGTGGACAACAGTAGTCCAACCCTCAAACCTTGATCACTTCACGATGTCCGCTTTGTGGGATGACACCTTCGTTCCCCTACCGCCTCAATCTTAGTGCGTAGGAAGCACCCCGAGCTTCTCAACCTACTGGACACCATACCACCCTTATGCACCTTGGGTCATCTAGCAGTACTTGAGATCCATCACTACCACATGCCAGGTGCCCTGATGGCCCGAATCTCACAATGCATGCACAATCAAAAGTCTTTTTAAGTTATAGCCATTATCTTTGGCCCTCCAGTGCAATGATCCATTGGCTTGGCTTCGACCCATGCATACTGGCCCAACATGTTCAATGACCTGGCTTTGAATAAGCAGCGGTGCAAACCCTGCTCTTTGGAGTTAAGGGAAACCGGGAAAGAACCGGTCAAACCGAGTGAGAAAACCAAACCAGTTTCCAAACCCATTTAATTGGGAACATGCAAATTGGAGGCCTTTCAACTCCCTTGTGACACAAAAAGATTTATAAACCTTGGGAAGGAACCTTAGAACAAAGTGGGAGAGAAAAACTGGATCGGTTCGGGTGAACTAGACCTGAACTGGTTTAAGAACTGAGCTAATTTATGAATTGGAACCGATAAAGAGAGGGCAAATTGGGAACTTTATGGATCACGAGTGACCCAAATAGTCCCAAAAGTCTTTGAAATGGACTTAAGAATGGATTGAAAATGAAAACCAACCGGTTTAGGTGAACCGGACCCGAACCAGATTGAACCAGTTTGAACTACTATTAATCGAATTCTAAATTTATTTTTCTAGGTTACTTAAAAAATTTTAATTTCAGATTTGAGGCCACCATTGGATAGAAAATGAAATTCGATGAATATAGAAATTTTTAGATTTGAAAAATTCGGTCGAATTGGGGATGAATCGGCCGATTTAAGCTTTGAACCTGGTTTGGATTGGTCTGGTCCGGTTCGGAACATTGTCATCTTCTTCCTTCAGATGACAACACTGTTCACTCGCTGGAAAATCGTGCAACGCTGGCGGAGCTGAAAACTCTCCAGTCAGGGAGTTTTAGGCAATGAATGACTACCATTAAGGCATTGATCGGATGGCCAAGAAGTCTCCAAGCTTCCTATATAAGGAGCACCTCCTCATTCATCCTCTCTACACCTGAAAAGCTCACTCTCTCTCAGCTGCTTAGTTTTCTAGTGAAGCTCAAACCAGAGCTCTGACATAGGGTCTTTTCGGAGCCAAAGAAGGCGTGGTTGGGTTCTTTAGAACCAGGGAGAAGTCAACTACACGATTGTAGTCTCCATTTGCCTCGAGAGTCACCGGATAAATGCTGGCATTATCGAACAGTGAAGCAGCTCTTGCGGACTGAAGCTACCCTATTTTGACCGAGCTGAAATCGGCCAATTCGAGCCCTCCTCAAACCAAACCAAGCTCTCTCAACATCTCCTCAGCCCTTCCACGACTGAATTAAGATTGAAAGGTAAGCCAATTTGGCCCCTCTCTACAATTTCCGACATGTGCTAGAGAGAGCTGACATTATTTCAATGACAGAATTCTAATCCAATTTGGGATCAATTAATGCCATTCTTGATCCTAGAAGTAACCTCAGGAGGAGAGCTTTCTGCCTATATAGAAAGCTCAAACCGCTGTGTCCTCACCGGTGAGCAAATGAAGCTTTCTCTCTCCACAGTCCGTTTTTCGGCGAAGCTCCGTTTGGGCTCGTTTTGACATTAAAACTTATGATTCAAAGTGCGATGAAATTGTATAAAGATATATAAACTCAATTTCAACTTCAATTTCAACAATTAAAAGTGTTTGATCGGTCAATTTGATAAAATCAAATTCGGTTGTGTTAGGGAGTTGAAATTGGAGGAAAATTTGGGGAAATTGGCGATTTTCGAAAATTCTAAGGACCAAAATGCAATTTTATAAAATTGAGGGTCAATTGGGCATGATAAGACTGTTAGAAAGCCAATTGAGAAATTTTAGAATTTTTGGAGCAAACTTTTCCATTTTTGTAAAGGAAGGGAAAAATGGTAATTTTGGAAAATTTGGCGGCCAAATTGGAAATTTGGGAAACTTGAACCCCTTTTCATGAAATTGAGTAAATTGAGATCCCAAGAGAAATTTTAAAAGTTTTGGGACTCAATTTGGGGAAAAACCAGCAATTGAGGACTAAAGTAAAAAAAAGGAAAAATAACTTTAGGGATCAATTTGTAAATATTGGAAAAGTTGTGAATTAAGTCATTTATACTAAATGAGGCAAGCTAGATGATAATGAACAACGATGTTCATTTCGTGTAGGAACACGAGACATTAGGAATGTCAACTAAGGTTATGCTCGCAAGGGACGAAAACATACATAGTTGAATTTTACTTTATGATCGGGTGAGTGGGACTTTTAACATCATACCCGGTTGGGGTGATGTGCAATTTAAGCTATAAACCACTTACCGATTATGAGTGAGATTTTTATATCATACTCGGTTGGGATGATAAGTATCTCGAAATGAAAACCCACTGTTAATTAGTATTTTAAAAATCACAACTTAGAGGAGATGGAAAAACTACTTACTGGTTGTAAGTAGATCATACCCGGTTGGTATGATGAAAACTTCCTCAAAGGAAGTGGAAAACCCGTTCATCGGTTATGAGCGGAGATGTCCTCATACTCAACTGGTATGATTGACAGTTGAAAATATATTTTGTCGAAAGTGCTCTCCCCTGACTGTGTGCCACTGCTTGAACCATTTGGGAGACCTTATTTACGGGAGGTCGAATATATCTGTTAGGCAGGAAGCCTCAATTTTGGAACTTGGAGGCTAATATGCTCAATTTTGAAAATCTTGAATAGTGGGCCATAGGCCAGTTGGCACGAGTAGGAGCTCGTAAAAAAACATGAATTATATGCCATGAAAACTTGAATAATTGAATTGTTTGGCCATGGTACTAAGATAGGACCGACATACTCAGTCAACTAGCGGCAGTGCAACATAACAGGTCTATGGACTAGTCAAGTCAAACAGCTAGAAGTTGAGATGAGGCTCGGGGCCATTGGACTAGTGGCACCATAGATTATATGGCATGATGTGAAAATACTGATTGTGCATGCACTGTGTTTATGGGACCTTCAAAATGCCCAAGAGTGGTAGTGATGTGTGCTAGGGCCCTGGACGACCTGGTGGGTATAAGGGCAGTTCGTCATACCAAGTGACCTTGCGAAGCTCGGAGTAGCTTCAAGCGCATGAGACTGGGGTGGGGACGTGTTGAGGTCTTTGTCCTCATACGGACACGAAAAATTGTTACGGGATTGAGGGTCGGATGTCACAAACATCCACTCATTCTCAGGGTAGAAGTGGACGTACTTCTATCTTGGTGGCCGGTAAAGTCGCTCCGATGCCACAAATGGGTTCAATGGACGTACTAGCATATGAATGTGTGATTGAACTTCATGATGAATGATGTGTTTTTGGAAAAATTGAGATTTTTAAAGTAGAGAAAGTTTAAAGGAATTAAGGAGTTTGGCATGCTCCAACTTGAAAACATTTTTCTTGAAAACTCCATTTTCAAATACCCATTCACTAAGTTGTAGAAACTCACCACTCTTTTCTATCCCTTTTCAGGAAAAGAGAAAATGACTTAGAATAACACTAAGCCTTACCCTCTATTATGTATGCTTAATTTCTCTAAAGTTTGCATTTTATTTGATATATGTCTTTCTAGGGAACAAGGTTGAAAATACGCCTAGGGGTGGAAACTCCTATTGAACCGGGAGAGCAGCGGGTTGTTCATAGGGATTAGACCAAAATCGGGTCGGATCATGACAAGCGGTTTGGCCCAACAAGCCCAATATCTTAGACTTCGCTCGATAGGTATCACACACAGTTCCCCATTAATTGGATCTTTTAGCATTATTCATCACATGCTAGTTTTTGATGGGTCCATACCCGTGCCAATCGGCCTTTGGCCCACTTGCATAATGAGCCTGAGTCCCAAAATTAGCTCCCAAATATTTTAAGTAGAGTGAATCGTCATTCCAACTAAAATGGACATTATAGCATTCCTACTCACCCGGTAATCTCGACGTATTTGTCCCGACGGAGTCTAGCTTGGCGGTGTGCTTCTAGAAGCTGGCACTCGAGCCGTCGACTCCTACATGACATGAATATCCATATTAGGATGCTTTGACTAAAAGGCCGCATCTTTTTGTGCAATTGTACATAGGCCCTCACATTGTGCCTTAATTGCAATTTGGTCCCTAAAGTTTGTACTTTTACCTTTTGGTCTTTATTTGACCCTTAGTTTCAATTAAGCCCCTAGGATTTCGAATTATCCTTCTTGCCTCCTTTGTTGTATCAAAATCTCCCATTGGCCCCCCAATTTTCCAGAATTGCCATTTAGTCCCTAATTTCCCCAAAATTACAATTTGACCCCAATTCTCTCAAAATTGCAATATGGTCCTCCATTTTGTCCAAATTCCCCAATTGTCCCTCAATTAGGAGTGAATTTCATGAAAATGCCCTCAATTTCATCAATTTGCCATTCGGCCCCCAATTTTTGAAAAATCCCCAATTTGCCCAAATTTCTCAAAAATTGCACTTTGGCCCCCAGATTTAAATCTCGTTAAATTGATCATCAAAACATTGTGAGCTCATCATCCCAACCAGATATGACGTTTAAAATGTCCCACTCACCCGTTGATTGTGACGTATTCGCCCTAGTCAGCTTTCCAAGTCCTATTCGAACTCCTTTGCTCATGTCCTTATCCGAATTCGTTCCTACATGGTTAGAGTATCCTTATAAGGAATATCTTGGTATGAATAGCCCTTCTATTTTCATGTATCTACATTTAGGCCCTTATTTTTGCCATATTACAATTAGTTCTCTAAAGTTCATAATATTTGTCTTTAGATCCCTAAATGTTCAATTATTTTCAATCAAATCCCTGAAGTTTCCTATATACCTCTTGTGTCCATAATTTTTCTCAAAATTGTAAATATGGCTCAAATTTTCCAAATTTCCAAATTTCCAAATTGGTCCCCAATTACTCCAAAATTACCATTTTTGTATACCTTGTTCCTTATAGATAAGAAAACCAGGAAAAGAAACGATCGTTTCCAAAGAGAAAACCGAACCGGTTCTTGAACCTTAACTGATAGAGGAAGGGCAAAATGGGAAATTTAAGTATCCCGAGTGACCTAAAGAGTCATACAAATCATGGAAAAGGACTTTGGGACAAATTGGAAGAGAAAACCAGACCGGTTCAGGTGAATTGGACGTGAACCGGATTGAACCGATTTGAACCATCATTGAACCAATTGCTAAATTCATTTTTATAGGTGGATTAAAATATTCATATTGGGGGATTAAAGCCACCATTGGATAGAGAATGAATTTAGAAATTTTAAATTTTGAGAAAATCGGTCAGACCGCTCCTGTCCAGTTTGGAACAGTGTCATCTTCTTCCTTTAGATGACGATACTGTTGATTTAATGCATGAATGGACAATGCTGGCAAAGATTGAACATCTTCATTCAAGCTGTTTTAGGGTGACGATAAGTTTGACTAATATGTGAAACTGTTGGACAGGGAGTCCCTGAGCTCCCTATATAAAGAGCTCCGCTCCATTCATCCTCCTCACACTTGAAATCTCCATTCTATCTCAACTTCTCCATTTTCCGGTGAAGCTTGAACCAGAGCTCCAACTTGGGCAGTTTCTTAACCTTAGAAGGTGAAGTTGGGTTCTTTAGACTTTGGGGAAGTCAGCTATCTGATAGAAACTTTCATTCGATTTGAGGACCATCGGAGAAGCACCAGCGAAATCAAACAGTGAAGTAGCTCCAAAGGAATGAAGCTGCTCTGTTTCGGCGAGCTAAAATCAGCCAAATTCAGCCCTCGTCCGGCCAAACCAAGCCCTCCCAATATCCCCACAGCCCTCATATGACCTCAATTGAGCTAAAAGGTAAGCCAATTCGACCCTTCTTGGTCGTTGCAAGTAAGAGTTAGAGAGAGAAATTACAGAATTTCACTAACAAAATTCTCGCTTGATTCATGGTCAATTGTGGAAATTCTTGATCATAAAAGGTACCTCAAGAAGAGAGCTAACTTCCTCGATAGAGAGCTCAGAATACCACACCTCCGATGGTAAGCTTTCAAAGCTTTCTCTTTCTACGCATAGTTTTCTGGCGAAGCTCTATTTGAGCTCAAGTTGAACCTAAATGATGCAGTTCAAAGCTCAATTGAAATGTATGGAAGTGTAGGAACTGATCGATACCTTCAACAGGAGTAATTAACACCGATTGAATGACCAATTTGAAGAAATCACATTTGGTTAGTTTGAAGGGGAGAAATTGGGGGAAATTTTTGGGAAAATTGGGATTTCATAAAATTGACGGACCATTTTGCAATTTCCCAAAATTATGGTCCAATTGGCCATGTAAAAGATGTTGGGGGGCCAATTTGTCATTTTTTTTGGAACAATTGGGGTCAAATTGCCATTTTTGGAAAATAGGGGCAAAATGGTAATTTTTGAAAAATTGGGGGACCAAATTGGAAATTTGGAAAACTTGAGCCCCTTATGCAATTTTGAGTAAAATGAGTACTCAAAGGAAATTTTGGGACTCAAATTGGGCAAAAGTTAGCATTAGGGACCTAAAGTTAAGAAAAATAAATATTATGGACCTAAATGCAATATATCGATAATTTATGAACTTAGGCTATTATGCTAAACCTTAAGTGAAAAGTTTGCCCAAATCATGTAGGGACAAGTGTGATTTAAATGCCAACAAGAGAAAGCTCGTGTCAACTTGGAAAACCAACCGAGGACGAACAAGTGTGATTTATTCACATCATACCCGCTTGGGAGGATGAGCACTTTAGAAAAGAAAAACCACTTGTAAGTGGAATTTTGACATCATTCCCGGTTGGGGTGATGGGCAAACGAAGTTAAAAGCTACTTACCTGTTGTATGTAGATAAATCATACCTAGTTGGTATGATGGACTTCCTTGAAGGAAGGAGAAACCCGCTTGCCGATTTTAAGCGAAGATATCATCACATCTGGTTGGTATGATGAAGTGAAAATGTGTTTTGCTAGAAGTGTTCTCCCCTAACTTGTGTGTCAATGCTTAAACTTTTTAGGATACCTTCTTGATAGGAGCTAGAACAGTTCAGATAGGTTAGAAGCCTCGGTTTTGAACTTATTGGGCTAAAATGCCCGATTTTGGAAAATTATGTATTGTGGGCCCAAAGCTAGTGGGCACAAGTAGGAGCTCATAAACAAACATGAGTTATGAAAGCCATGAAAACTCTTAATGAAATGATTGTGTGATTTTGATATGGTACCAAATTTGGACCGACATTGCTTGATGGACTGGCGACAGTGCGTTAAGGCAGGTCGATGGACCGGCCTACACAAACAACTACAGGTCGGGTTGAGGGTTGGGGCCGTTGGACTAGTGGCACCAAAGATAAATGGTTATGTGAAAAAAATGTTGTATGTGCATGTACTTGAGGTTTGGGACCATCAAGACACCCAAGATGGGTAGTGATGTGTCATAAGGGCTACGAGATGATATGGTGAAGATAAGGGCAGTTTTTCATGCCAGCAGTCGGGAAGCTCGACGTAGCTTCTTGTGCATGAGACCAGGGTGGGGTCGGGATGAGGTCTCTATCCTCATACAGACATGGAGTTGATTTCGGGTCTAAGGGTCGGATGTCGCAAACATCCACTCAGACCCATGGTAGAAGTGGACGGGTTTTTATCTTAGTGGTCGATAAAAATGCTCCAAGCCACAAGTGGGTGCAGTGGACGGGCTGTCCTTCGAATGTGTGATCCCTTCCCGATGAAGGGCGCGTGTTGACTAATAAACAGAACTAATGAGGAAAAAGGTTTTTGAAAAATTGAAATTTGAGAAAAGAACATTTTTAAAGTAAATAAGGAGTTTGAAATACTATGATTAAAATTATTTTGTTTATGAAAACTCACTCCCAACACCCATTCACTGAGTTGTAGAACTCACCCCCTCCCTTGACCCATTTTTAGGTAACCAAGGGAAACCAACCCTAAAGACCTTACTATAGCGAACCTGAAGACATGCATGTAAGATTTAATGTATTCAGTTTTGTATAATGCTATTCCAGGAGAAATAGGAAAAATGACTCCTTACTCCTCGTGGTTTAGAGAAGGGTGAACTCTTCATAAACCAAAGGGAGTGGTGGGTTTCTCACGGGGATCCGACCAAACCGGGTCAGGGTATGATAACTTGAGTTGTATTAGAGCCTGTTTCCTCAAATACATTATCAAGACTATATAACATAAGAATTAAATGAAAACTACCTACCTTGTATGGAAATGGCACCAAGAAAAGTAGCCAAACAAACTTGCGCTACCCTAGCCACCCTGGAAACCCAGAAGAATCCCATCCCAAAGGAGAAAATGAACCAAGGAACTAAGGAGTATAGGAGGACTCTTAGAGTAACACCTGGTAGAAGGAGACTCAACAAGAAAACCTTCAAGGTGTTCGGGCTCAAGGACGGTGAAGCACCAAACCACCAACAATTTCTTAGAATGGCCTTGCAATACTCGAAGTATAGGACGAACCCCAAAGGTCCAAGCAAGGAGATGACCTATTATAGATGTGGTCAGTGGGGACACTACATGAGAAGTTGCCCAATGATACAAAGGACATGTCCCAAGAGAACCTATTATGAGTGTAAAAGAGTTGGATATATAGCAAAGGGCTGCCCTACACCGCAAGTAATTAGAGAGATACTTTCCAATAAGGACACCTCCTCACCTACCGAAGATTAAAGGGATAACACCACAAGAACCACAACTTTAGCTAAGGATTTTAACCTCATCCAGGATGAAACTTCTAGACCCTAGCATCGTAATGAGTACTTCCTAACCCATCATTGTAACAATCACCCTTAAGAGAAGTTAAAACCCCAAACCATATTCCTATTTCAATGATGAATAAAGAAAATTCTAAGTTCCTAAAGATTTTTTTATCTCTCAATGATGTAATTGTGTGCCTCAATGACATGAGGAAGGATCACGAGAATAAAACCAAGGGTAGGACCTTAAGAAAACCCAAACGGAGTTTAATGTAGATTTCCCCTTAAGGAGAGAGTCGAGTAAGATGTTCGCAAAGAAGTCAAGAAATAACAAGGTAAAGAGAAAAATTCGAACCTTCTTCTTAAGAAGGTCAACCAGAGAGGAAGTAAGAAACATGGGAAATACACCTAGAACACCTCAAGAAGGACATACACAGAAAGCATCCTCTAGTAACTCTAGGGTAGGACACGGTAAGAGGGAAGAAGGGAACTCTAGAGGGAAGACTAAGTACCCCTCGAAAGGACCATTGATGGATGGTTAGACATAAAACAGAGTGCTAGGAACCAACTTATAATCAAGAGTTCAACCATACTAATATCAGAAGGGTGTAAGAAAGGAAAGAAGGAAAAGCCTTCAAGGAGCGTTGGGGAGGTTGAACGTGAAACTCCCAAAATGGAAGTCCCTATGTAGAAGGATAAAGATAGGAAGTGGGACCATGGAAAGGGAAATTTCCAAGCTAAGTAATTGACAGATGAATCATAAGAGACTTAACCCGAAATACAGAAACCTCATTAAAGGGCATATGTGGTTAAGGATGTATCGAGATGACCAAGTATGACATGCATTAGAAGAGTAGAGAAGCCAAATAGGGATTTCAAAGAAACCTAGTGAAAGGAAGCAACTAGTAACAACAAGATAGTCAAGGAGAATAAACACCGCCCTAAGAAGGATCAGGAAGTAGTAAGGACTACACCCTAAATAGGTCAATGGGATGGACATTAAGGACAAGAAGACTCGAGATACAATTGTGTTAAGATAATTAAATAAGGAGAATAATAGGAATGAGACAGTTAACGAACTAACCCTCATGAAGATTAAAGCATCAGCAAAGAAGGGAGAGGTGGAAAAGCTAAAACATTTGGGAAATAATGATGAAGGAAAACCTTAAAGAGATCAATGGCCAAGACTAGATTAATGACCAAAAGCCATGAGAAGGTTAAGTAAGCCTCTTGTAGGATGATTAATAGATCTTGAAAACAAAGAGGATGTGAGCTGTAAACCCTGCCCTTTTGAGTTAAGGAAGACCGGGAAAAGAACTGGTCAAACCGAGTGAGAAAAATCAAACTGGTTCACAAACCCAATTATCAAAGAACGGAAAATTGGGAAATTTCAACTCTCGAGTGACTCAAAGTGTCATAAAATCCTTGGAAAATAACCTTAGAACAAATTGGAAGAGAAAAACCAGACCAGTTTCGATGAACCGGATCCAACTGGATTAAACTGGTTTATGAACCGAATAGGTTCATGAACTAGAACTGATAGAGAAAGGGCAAACTGGGAAATTTATGGATCCCGAGTGACCTAAGGGGTCACAAAGGTCATGAAAAAGGACTTTAGGATGAATTGGAGATGAAAACCAAACCAGCTCAAGTGAACCGGATTGAATCGGTTTGGACCGGTTTGAACTACTATTAAACCAGATGCTAAATATATTTTTCTAGGTGGCTTAAAAAATTCAAATTGAGAGTTGAGGCCACCATTGGATAGAGAATATATTTATATGAATTTACAAATTTTTAATTTTGAAAAACTCGATCAAATTGGGCCTAAACCAAGCGATTTAAACTTTGAACCCAGTCCGGACCAGTCTGGTCCGGTTCGAAATAGTGTCGTCTTCTTCCTTCAGATGACAACATTGTTCACTCGCTAGAAAATCGAACAACATTGGTGAAGCTAAAAAGTATCTAGCCATGGAGTTTCAGGCAATGAATGACCACCGTTAACGTGTCAATCGGACGACCAAGAAGTCCCCGAGCTTCGTATATAAAGAGCCCCTCCACATTCATACTCTTCACACCTGAAAACTTCATTATCTCTCAACTGCTCCAATTTTTGGCGAAGCTCGAACCAGAGCTCCGATATAAGGCCTTTTCTAAGCCAAAGGAGGCATGGTTGGGTTCTTTAGAACCGGGTAGAAGTCAGCTACCATACTGTAGTCTCCATTTACTCCGAGGGTCACTATAAAGACGCCGACATGATAGAACAATGAAGTTGCTCTGATGGACTGAAGCTGCCTTGCTTTGGCTAAGCTGAAAATGGCCAATTTGAGCCCTCCTCGTGCCAAACCAAGCCCTCCCAATACCTCCACACCCTTCTACAACTGAATTAGAGTAGAAAGGTAAGCCAATTTGGCTCCCCTCTGTGAATTCCCATCGGTGCTAGAAAGATAATCGACAGAACTTCGATGACTAAATTCTCATTCAATTCAGCATCAATTGATGTAATACTTGATCTAGGAGTAACCTCAAGACGAGAGATATCTGCCCAGATTAAAAGCTTGGACTGTCGCGCCCCCGACGGTAAGCTTTCGAAGCTCTCTATCTAAGTCCAGTTTTCCGGCGAAGCTCCGTTTGAGCTCATTCCAACATCAAATCGCACGACTCAAAGTGCAATTGAATCGTATGAAGGTGTAGGAACTCCAATCTAACTTCAATTTTAAAATTAAACTCATTTGGTCTGTCAATTTTTTATGAAATCATATTCGATTGAGTTAGAAGGTTGAAATTGGGGATTTCAAAAATTTGAGGAACTAAGGTGCAATTTCATAAAATTGAGGGCCAATTGGGCATGATAAAGATGTTTGAGCACTAATTGGGCAATTTTTGAAATTTTTGGGGCAAAACTAACCATTTTTGTAAAGTAGGGGCAAAATGGTAATTTTGGAAAAGTTGGCGACCAAATTGGAAATTTGGGAAGTTAAACCCCTTTTTGTGAATTTAAATAAATTGAGGTCCCAAGCTGAATTTTAAAAGTTTCAAGACTCAATTTGAGAAAAAACCGGCATTAGGGACTTGAAGTTAAATAAAAATTACTTTAGGGACCTAATTGCAAATAAAGAAAAAGTTTGGTTTTCTTATTAATTTGGGATGAATGAGGGCTATTAGGACAAAAGATAATGAACAAGAGTGTTTATATCGTGTAGGAACACGAAGTACCGAGAACGCGAACTAAGACAAGTTTGAGAAAGGACAACAAGTTGGCAAAGAGGATATTCACTGCACTATCAGGTGAGTGGGATATTTAATATCATACCTGATTCGGATGATAAGCACATCGAAAATGAAAACCCACTGCTAAGTTATATTTTAACCATCACACTTGAGAGGAGTGATGTGAAAATCATATGGACAAATAACTTACCGGTTGTAAGTAGATCATACTTGATTGGTATGATGAAACTTCGTAGAAGGAAGTGAAAAACTTGCTTATTGGTTTTAAGCGAAGATGTCCTCTTACCCGGTTGGTATGATGGATAGTTGAAAAGTTTATTTTGTCGGAAGTGCTCTCCCCTGACTGTGTGCCACTGCTTAAATAATTTGGGAGACCTTCTTGACGGCAGCTTGAATAGCTTTATTAGGCTGGAGGCCTCGGTTTTGGAAAATTGGGGGCTAATATGCCTGATTAAGAAAATCTTGAATAGTGGGCCCTAGGCCAGTTGGCACGAGCAGGCGCTCGTAAACAAACATGATTAATATGCCATGAAAACTTAAGTAAATGAGTTGTTTGGCCATGGTACCGAGACATGACCGACATACTCGATGGCAATGTGACATGACATGTCTTCAGACTAGTCAAGACAAAAAGCTGTCGGTCGAGTTGAGAATCAGGGCCGTCAGACCAGTGGCACCATAGATTATATGGCATTATGTAAAAAACTGTTTATTATGCATGCATTGTGTTACAAGACCTTCAAGATGCCCAAGAGGGGTAGTGATGTGTCCCAGTGCTTTGGAGGACCTGGTGGATATAAGGGTAGTTTGTCACACCAAAAGTCATGTGAAGCTTGGACTAGCTTCAAGAGTATGAGACCAGGGTGGGGACAGGATGAGGTCTCTGTCCTCATACGAACATGGAGTTTCGTTACGGAATTGAGGGTCAGACGTCATGAACATCCACTCATTCTCAGGGTAGAATTGGACGTGCTTTTATCTAGGTAGCCGACAAAGTCTTTTCGATGCCACAAGTGGGTATAGTGGATGGGTTGGCCTGCGATTGTGTGTTTCCTTCATGATGAAGGGCGTGTGTTGGTTGATAAACACACTGTTATGATGAGAAATGGTTATGAAAACCAAGAATTGAGAATGAAATATTTTAAAAAGAAAAATAAGGAGTCTGACACACTACAAATTCAAACTATTTTTCTAAAAATAAATCTTTGAACACCCATTCACTGATTCATCAAACTCACCCTCTCCCTTTACCCCTTTTCAAAAAATCAAGGGAAAACCAACCTTAAAAATTTGTCAATAGTCGAACCTTAAGGCAAGTATGTAAAATTTATATTCAATTTTTTGATTAATGTTATTACAAGCAAGGTACAGGTAAGAAGGATGCCTTACTCCCCACGGTTTAGAAGGAAAAAAAAACCCTGAATAAACCGAGAGAGTGGCAGGTTGTTCATGGGGATCCAAGCAAACTGGGTCGGGGCATGGCAACTTGAGTGGTATTAGAGCCTATTTTCTCGAATACATTATCAAGACTATATAACATAGTAATTAATAGAAAGTTTCAAAATTTTCAGATGGCTCCCAGGGGAGGAACCAAGAAAACTAGTACCCGCTCCACTCAACACCTTGTTCCCATAGGAAGATCACCTTAAAAAGCTCTTCCATACTCAAGAAGTCCCAAAGAACCATGAGATGTTAGTGGGAAGTATCCAAGATTATGGTGCCAGGATTTGTTGAGGAAACAATCCTGAGTACAAAGGAAGCCAAGCTTAAGATCAAGAACACCATCAAGGGCTTATAACCTTATTAAGGAAGACGCTTGTTAAAAAACTCAGTAGCTTCCCATATGTTTCGGAAACACTTTTTGTAATGAGGGCTAACCTATTGTATTACCTCTCCAATAATAAAGAATTTGAAGTTCCTAAAACCATATCTCTCTCAAATGATGTGACCTTGCACCTCATCTGTAAGAAGATTTCCCACGGAAAGTAACCAAACAAACCCACATTACCTTAGACACTATGGAGACCAAGGAGATTCTCACCCCAACTAAGGAATGAATCAAGGGAATCGTTGGGCAAAGAAGACACAACAAAAAAAATTGTCAATGTAGTTAAGGAGTCTAGGAGAACTCTTGGAGTAGCTGAGCAAGGAAACGACCTATTAAGAGTGTAAGGAAATAGGACATGAAGTAAAGTACTATCTCACACTACAAGAATTTAGGACAATATTTTCCAAGAATAATGCCCCCACAACTATAGGAAACCTGAAAGGATACCATCCCTAGAAATACAACTCCTGATTAGAATTTCAATTGCATCCAGGAGGAAGCTCTTCAAGATCCTCGCATATTGGCAGGGAGGAAAAAGGACTAAATGTAGGACTTCGATAAACCGCAAACAAGAACAAAGTGTAGCTGTAGAAGATGTTTCCTTAAGAAGAAATTTCCAGCCATTTAGGAGTAGAAAAGGGAGTGCCTCCACGAGAGAAGACCAGCCGAGCATTGACGACAAATGAAATGCCTTGAGATGGCAAACTCACTTTGGAAAAAGTAGTGAAGCCAAATAGAAATTTCGGACAAACATAGCAGAAGGAAGCAAGTCATTACAACAAGATAATCAAGAAGAATAAACGACGCCCTAAGGAAGACCAAGAAGTAGAAAGGACTACACCCTAAAAAGGGTACACATTAAGGATAAGAAAACTCGAGAAACAACTAGCCTAAGAAAATTATACCAAAGGAATGGTAGAGAGGAGACAATTTACGAACTGATACTCGTGAAAGCCAAAATTTAAGCTCCAACAAAGAAGAGAGAGGTGTAAAGGCCAAATAATTAGAAAAAGAAGGATGAAGAAAATCCTTAAAAAGAATAATGGCCAAATTAATGACCAAACTCAAGCCAAGAGAGGAGTAGACAAGCCTATCACATGATCAAGAGATCTTGAAATAAGGAGAATTTGAGCTCTCCCTAAAAGAAATAGACAGGTATTGAGGTACAAGTGCGGATGAGGATAGAGTGTAAAAGATGTGCCCGCAAGATTTCAAGAGTAAAGGTAAACAGGAGAAGACGACTTCAAAGGATGTCATTTAAGGGTAGATATTCCCTAGAGCAAATGAAAAAGGAATTTTGGGAGAAAGGAAAAGAGTCCTACCAAGGAAGGAAACCCTGGAACGACATATGTAACCCAACTGAGAGGTAATGGAACTAAGTGGAGAGGGATAAGGAGATGAACTTGAAAATGAAGCACATGTTGAGGTGGAAGAACCAAGGAAAGCATATTAGGAGGACCTAAGGAATAAGTTAAACCCAAGGAACAAGTAAATAGGAAGTTAGCATCAAAAGATGCTGTGACTAGTAAGAATGAGTGGACTACCCATAATAAGGAAATAAAGGAAAGAAATGTTGAGAAAGTAAGCCCTCTAAATAAGATGTGGCTCAGGAAGAATAACCACAATTAGTAAAACGGGTTGTTGTTCACACGCGCATAACGGATAAAGAAGGATCCAAAGCAGGCAAATACCCTAACATGGAAAGGGGTGCAAAGAATGGAAGAAAGAATACTATAAGGAATGATAAGAAGGTTGAGCATGCAGCTCCTAAGATGTAAGTCTCTATTGTGAGAGACATAATAGAGAACGAAACTAGAAGAAGAGAACCTTCCTAAGCAAAGGAATCAACACATAGACGGAAAGTGATTAATTTAGAATGAAGAATCATGAAATGATCACGAGTAAGTAAAAGTGAATTAAGGAAAAAGAAAAAAATCCTTTAATAAAGAATGCCAAGAACTTAAGAAGGAAAGAATCCCAGCTTGTCGGTAAACTATTGGGAAATCAAATCATTGGAACCAAAAAAACTCAATATGGAAGTTGAGAAAGGACGAGTAGGTAAGGAGAACCGACACAATTATGTAAGTTGATTGGATAACGGTAAAGGTAGTCGATGAATACTACCAAAGGAAAAGAGGGATGAAGTTATACAATCCCTGAGAGGTTGGAAAGTTGGGAACAACCCTAAAGGAGGTGTTTTGGAAATCAAATGGACATAGAGAAAAGATCTAGAAAATGTCATGTTGTAAGGGGCATGTAAGCCCAACAATCCTGAGGAAAACATGACTCAAAATAAGGAAGAGTCAGTTAGTAAGCATGACAAGGTCAAATATAAAATTTAGATTGAAATTGTAATGAACAACAGATGAAGGAAGAGTCGAAATAGGATGAAAAGGTGATAACATGGAAACCCATGGAAACAAGTATGTAACGCTCTAAAGAACAGCGAGCTAAGGGTTTCAACGACGAAGAGGTTAACTAGACACGGGAATGGTTAGGTATCTTGGAACTCCCAATCCTGAGTACAGGACCTCAAAGGGAAAATGTTGCTCTAAGCAAAGAAAGATGTGAATCTAAGGATATACCCTTACATAAGGTATGTCTAGTTATGATAAACTCCATGGAGGGAGTAAAGAATACAAAGGAAAAGAAATTCCTCAAGTGAATGATATAAAAAGGACTAATGGAAAGAACAAGAGAAGAGTTTACATTTTAAGCAAACACTAAGTTGACATCAAAGGAAATTGTTACTCATGAAAAGGTTGCTAATTAAGTTTTGGGGACAAAACTCCTAAAATGAGGGGAGAGTTGTAAACCCCACCCTTTTGAGTTAAGGAAAACCGGGAAAAGAACCGGTCAAACCGAGTGAGAAAAACTAAACTGGTTCACAAACCCGATTATCAAAGAACAAAAAATTGGGAAATTTCAACTCTCGAATAACCCAAAGGGTCATAAAAACCATGGAAAAGAATGTTTGAACAAATTGGAAGAGAAAAACCAGACTGATTCAGACGAACCAGATCAAACTAGATTGAACCGGTTTATGAACCGAGTTATTTCATGAGCCGAAACCAATAGAGAAAGGGTAAATCGGAAAATTTATGGATCCCGAGTGCCCTAAGGGGTCACAAAGGTCATGAAAAAGACTTTAGAATGAATTGGATATGAAAACCAAACCGATTCAGATGAACCAGATCCAAACCAGATTGAACCAGTTTGGACTGATTTGAACCACTATTGAACTGGATGATAAATTTATTTTTCTAGGTGGCTTAAAAATTTCAAATTGAGATTTAAGGCAACCATTGGCTAGAGAGTGAATTTAGAAAATTTTAATTTTCAAAAACTCGATCGAATCGGGCCTGAACAGGCCGGTTTAAGCTTTGAACTCGGTTCGGTCTGGTTCAAAACAGTGTCATCTTCTTCCTTTTGAATTGGGGATTTCAAAAATTTGAGGAACTAAAGTGCAATTTCATAAAATTGTGGGCTAATTGGGCATGATAAAGATGTTTGAGGTCTAATTGGGCAATTTTTGGCACTTTGTGGCAAAACTTACCATTTTTGTAAAGTATGGCCTAAATGGTAATTTTGGAAAAGCTGGGGACCAAATTGGAAATTTGGGAAGTTAAACCCCTTTTTGTGAATTTAAATTAATTAAGGTCCCAATGTGAATTTTAAAAGTTTCGAGACTCAATTTGAGGAAAAATCAGCATTAGGGACTTAAAGAAAAATAACTTTGGGGGCCTAATTTCAAATAAAGGAAAAGTTTAGTTTTCTCATTCATTTGGGATGAATGAGGGCTATTAGGCCAAATGATAATGTACAAGAGTGTTCATATCGTATAGGAACATGAAGTACTGAGAACGCCAGCTAAGACAAGTTTGAGTAAGACAACAAGCCGACTAAGAGGATATTCACTACACTATCGGGTGAGTGAGATATTTTATATCATAACCAGTTGGGATGATAGGCATCTCAGAAATGAAAACCCCCTGCTAAGTGGTATTTTAACCTTCACATCTGAGAGGAGTGATGTGGAAATCATAAGGAAAAACTACTTACTGGTTGTAAGTAGATCATACCCGGTTGGTATGATGAAACTTCCTAGAAGGAAGTGGAAAACCCGCTTATCGGTTATAAGCGAAGATGTCCTCATACCCAGTTGGTATGATGTACAGTTGAAAAGTTTATTTTGTTGGAAGTGCTCTCCCTTGACTGTGTGACACCACTTAAAATTTTTTAGAGACCTTCTTGACGGGAGCTCGAATAGCTCATAATGGTCAGATGCCTCGGTTTTGGAACTTTAGGGTTAATATGCCCGATTTTGAAAATCTCGAACACTGGGCCCTAGGCCAGTTGGAACGAGAAGGAGCTCATAAACTAACATGATTAATATGCCATGAAAACTTAAGCAAATGAATTATTTGGACATGGTACCGATATAGGACCGACATACTCAATGGACTAGTGGTAGTGCGACATGATAGGTCTTCGAACTAGTCAAGACAAACAAATGCATGTTGAGTTGAGGGTTGGAGCCGTCGGACCAGTGGCACCATAGATTATATGCCATTATGTGAAAAATTGTTGATTGTGCATGCACTGTGTTACGGGACCTTCAAGATGCCCACGAGGGGTAGTGATGTGTCCTAGGGCTCTGGATGACCTAGTGGATATAAGGGCAGTTTGTTGTACCATAAGTCTTGCGAGGCTCAGAGTAGCTTCAAGCGCATGAGACCGGGGTGGGAACAGGATGATGTCTCTGTCCTCATATGGACACAAAGTTTTGTTATGGGATTGAGGGTAGGATGTCGCGAACATCCACTCATTCTCAGGGTAGAAGTGGACGTGCTTCTATCTAGGTGGCCAGTAAATTCGCTCTAATGCCACAAGTGGGTATAGTGGATGGCCTGACCTACAATTGTGTGTTTCCTTCATGATGAAGGGCGTGTGTTGGTTGATAAACACACCGTTAAGATGAGAAATGGTTATGGAAACCAAGAATTGAGAATGAAATGCTTTTAAAAGAAAAACAAAGAGTTTGGCACGCTCCAAATTCAAACTATTTTTCTAAAAGTAAATCTTTGAACACCCATTCACTAAGTCGTCGAACTCACCCCCTCCCTTTACCCCATTTCAGGAAACTAACGGAAAACCAACCTTAAAGATTTATCAGTTACCGAACCTTAAGGAATGTATGTAAAATTTTGATTATTGTTATTCTAGGAAAGGTACATGTGAGAAGGACAACTTACACCCCATAGTTTAGAAGGAAAATAAAACCCTGAATAAACCGGGAGAGTGGTAGGTTATTATCGGGGATCCGTCCAAACCAGGTCGCGGCGTGACATGAGCTCTCCCTAAAAGAAATAGATGTGTGCTAGGATACACGTGAGAATGATGATGAGATACCAAAGATGTGCACATAAGGTTACAAGTGTTGGGGCCAATTGACCTTTTTTGGAACTTAGGGGTAAAATGGTAATTTTGTAAAAGTTGGGGGACCAAATTGGAATTTTGGGAAATTTGAGCCCCATATACCATTTTGAGAAAATTAAGGACCCAAGAGGTGTATTGGAAGCCCCGAGGACTTACTTAAAAATAATTAAGCGTTTAGGACCTAAAGTAAAAGATTATGGACTTTAGGGACCTAATTGCAATAAGGCAAAAATAAGGGCCCAATTGGAAATACATGGAAATAGAAGGGCCATTCATGCCAAAATATTCCTTATGAGTATATTCAAACCATGTAGGAATGAATTTGGATAAGAACGTGATTAAAGGAGCTCAAGCAGGACTTGGAAGCTGACTAGGGACAAATGCGTCACAGTCATTGGGTGAGTGGGACCTTTATACGTCATACCCAGTTGGGGTGATGAGCACTTTTATTAAAGGAAATCCTATTTATCGGTTCTAAGTAGGATGATTTAAACATCATACTTGGTTGGTATGTTGAGCTTCTTTACTGAAAAGAAAAAACCCGCATACCGGTTGTAAGCGGACCTATCATCACATCGAGTTGGTGTGATGAGATAAAAAGGAAGATTTTGTCAAATGTGTTCTTCCCTAATTGTGTGGCATTTCTTAAACTATTTGGGAGACATTCTTGACGAGAGCTAGAACAGCTCTAATAGGCCAAAGGCCTCAGTTTTGAACTCATAGGGCTCAAGGCCTAGTTAAAAAACATGCAGTGGGCCCAAGGCCAGTGAGCACGAGATGAAGCCCATAAAAAACATGAATAGGAAGAGCCATGAAAACTCTTATTTAAAATGGAAATTAATTGTGTGATTCGCCACTATATCAAGTCAGGACCGACAATGATTGATGGACTGGTAGTAGTATATTAGGGTCATATCGATGGATCGGACAAGACAAACAACTGCAGGTCGGGTTGAGTGTCGGGGCCATCGGACCGTTGTCACCAAAGAGAATGGTTAAATTATGAAAATACTTGTTTGTGAATGCACTTATGGATTTGGGACCATTAAGATGCCCTAGGGGGTAGTGATGGGTTCCAAGGGCTATTGGACGACATGGTGGAGATAAGGGCAGTTTGTTGTGCCAATTAGTCATGAAGCTCTGGGAGCTTCTTGCACATGAAACCGGGGTGGGGTCAGGATGAGGTCTCCGTTGTCACGCCCCAACCCGGTTTGGTTGGATCCCCGTGAACAACTCGCCACTCTCCCGGTTTATTAAAGGGTTTCCCCTTATTATAATCCGTAAAGAATAAGGCGTCCTTTAAACCTGCACCATTTCCTGGAATAGCATAATCAAAACTGCATGAAATTTTAAACTTTACATACCTGTCTTACAGGCATCTTAGTTGATGGTCTTTCAAGGTAGGCTTTCCGTGATTTCTTGAAAGGGATATAAGGGAGGGGGTGAGTACGACTACACAGTGAATGGGTTTTCAAAGGTCTACTTTTAACTTTTAAGAAAAACATTTATATGGAGTGTGCCAGACTCCTTTCTTTTAAAAAAAAATCCCTTCATTTAAAAATTTGGGTTTTTCCATTATTTCTTAGTTACTAGTATATCATCACCCAACACACATCCTTCATCATGAAGGTTACACACATTCGCAAGTCAGTATCACTACTGAACCCGCTAGTGGCTTCAGAGCGACTTTTCCTGCCACCCAGATAGAAGTACAACCACTTCTACTCTGGGAATAAGTGGATGTACGTGACATCCAACCCACAATCCCGAAATCAATTCTTCGTGTCCGTATGAGGACAGAGATCTCATCCTGTCCCCATCCTGGTCTCATGCGCTTGTTGCTACTCCAGATTTCGCACAGACACTTGGAATGACGATCTACCCTTATACTCACCGGGTCGTCCAGGGCCCTTAAGACACATTACTACCCCTCATGGGCGTCTTGATGATCCCGTACTCATAGTGCATGCACAAACAATGTTTTATTATCAAGCCATGTAATATGTGGTGCCACTGGTCCAATGGCCTTGACTCTCAACTCAACCCGCAGTTGTTTATCTTGACTGGTACGTCGACCTGTCATGTCGCACTGCTGCTAGTTGACTGAGCATGTCGGTCCTATCTTGGTACCATGGCCAAACAATTCACTTTATTAAGTTTTATGGCACATATATCATGTTCATTTACGAGCTCCTGCTCGTGCCAATTGGCCTTGGGCCCACTGTACGAGATTTTTAAAAATCTGGGCATTCTAGCCCTCAAGTTCCAAAACCGAGGCCCTCGGCCTATAAAAGCTATTCGAGCTCTCGTCAAGAAGGTCTCCTAAATAGTTTAAGCATTGGCACACAGTTAGGGGAGAACACTTCTGACAAAATAGGTTTTTACTATCCATTATACCGACTGGCATAAGGACATCTCCGTTCATAATCGATGAACGGGTTTTCAACTTCCTTTGAGGAAGTCTCATCATACCAATCGGGTATGATCTACTTACAACCGGTAAGTAGTTTTTCTGCATAATTTTCACATCACTTTCTCTAAGTGGTGATGATTAAAATACCACTAAAGAGTGGGTTTTTATACCGAGTTACTTATCACCCCCTACCGGGTATGATATAAAATTTCCACCCACAACTGGTAAGTGGTTTTTATCTTGAATTTGTGCTCATCATCCCAACCGGGTATGATGTTAGTAAACCCACTCACCCGTTAATGTTGTGAATTCCACTAGACTGGTTCTTTGTATTCACGCGAGCTTGTCCTTGCTGGCGTTCCCGGTATTTCGCGTTCCTACACGATATGAACAATCTTGTTCATTATTACCCGGCATAATAGCCTTCATTCATTTCCAATGAATGAGAAAATCCAAACTTTTAGTTATTTGTAATTAGGTCCCTAAAGTTATTTCTCTTTAACTTTAAGTCCCTAATGTCGATTTTTCCTTAAATTGAGTCCCAAAACTTTTAAAATTTATCCTGCGACCTCAATTTATTCATTTCACAAGAAGGGGTTTAATTTCCCAAATTTCCAATTTGGTCCCCCAACTTTTCCAAAATTACCATTTTGCCCTTCCTTTATAAAAAAGGTAAATTTTGCCCCAAAAATTTCAAAATTCCTCAATTGGTCCTCCAACATTATTTCATGCCCAATTGACCCTCAATTTCATAAAATTTCATTTTGGTCCTTTCAATTTCGAAAATCCCCAATTTCCCCCCAATTCCAACTTCTTAACACAGCTGAATTTGATTTCATCAAATTGACCCATCAAACGTTTCCAATTGTTGAAATTTTAGTTTTTTAGGGTTTCTACATGTTCATACGATTCTTCAGAAATGTGAATCGCAAGTTTTAATGCCAGGACGAGCTCAAACGAAGCTTCGCCGAAAAATGAACTATAGAGAGAGAAAGCTTCGATTACTCACCGGTGAAGGCACGACGGTCCGAGCTTTCGATCTGGGCAGATAGGTCTTGTCCTAAGGTTCATCCTAGAATCAAGAATTGCATCAATTGATGCATGATTGGATTAGAATTTTGTCATTGAAATTTGATCAACTCTCTCTCTAGCACCGATCAAAAATTGTAAAGGGGAGCCGAATTGGCTTACCTTTCGGTCCTAATTTGGCCATGGAAAGGCTGAGGAAATGTTGGGAGGGCTTGGTTTGCCTTGAGAAGGGCTTGAAATGGCTGATTACAGCTTGGTCGAAATAGGGCAGCTTCGGTCCGCCGGAGAATGAAATGGGGATGACATCTTTATATAGGCGTAAAACCCGTGTATTAAATGGGCGAGATTTATTACTAGTATTAATATTGCCATAAATTATTGGTATTAATTTTAATAATTTATTTTCAGTATTAAATTATTTGTATTAATTCCAATAATTTAATTTGGGTATTAAATTATTGGTATTAATTACAATAATTAAATATATATTAACTTATGGCTATTTATGATAAGCCTAGCATAAAATTTTTTAACCAAAATTTCGAGTTACAAAAATATCATACTTCCCAGGAGGTCACCCATTCTCACAATACTCTCAGGTAAGCAAAGTTTTTATGGAATCTAGTTCACCTGAACCAATTTGGTTTTTGTTTTCTAGTTTGTCTTAAATTTCTTTTCCAAGGTTTAATGAACCCTTTGGATCACACGAAAGTTGTAAATTTCCATATTGCTTATTCCCAAATGTAAACCAACTCGGTTTTTTTATTTGGTTTAACCGGTTCTTTTCCCGATTTTCCTTAACTCATGAGTGCGGGGTTTACATCCGTCCTCATACAGACATGAAGTGAATTTTGGATCTGAGGGTCAGACATCTAGGACGTCTACTCAAACTTAGGGTAAAAGTCAGGAACTTTTATAAAGGTGGATGGTAAAGATGCACCGATCCACAAGTGGGTGCAGTCGTCGTAATTGTATCTCGTGAATGCTTGAACCCTTTATGAAAAAGAACGTGTGGTTGTTTGCTAAACACCTCCCGAGCAAGGGAAAAATGTGTGAACCCTTCGTGATAAAGGGGCACGTATAGTTGTACCTAAATCACTTCCCGAGCAAGGGGAAGTGTTAAGAGTTGAACTCACCTAATAGTGAAGGAATTTAAAAAGTATGAAATGTTTTGATAAACTAAATATTTTTTTTGAAAAATTCACTCGTCAACACCTACTCACTGAGTTGTAGAAACCCACCACTCCCTTTAACCCCTTTTCAGGAAGGAAGGCAAACCCTTAAGGAATACCTCGAAGCCAAACCCTTAAGACAAGGAAAGGTATGCGAGTTTTAACATAGTCAGTTTTGTATAATGTTATTCTAGGAAAATTAGGTAAAAAAAGAGATGCTTGACTACTCGCGGTTTGGAAAGAAGTGAAGGGAGTGGCAGGTTGCTCATGGGGATCCAACCAAACCGGGTCGGGGCGTGACAGTTTAAATGGGGATAATTTCTAAAATTGGTGGCATGAATCAGTTTCTATAATTCTATACAATTCAATTAAGCTTTGAATAGTAGGATTTGGGTTTGAAACGAGCTCAAATGGAGCTTTGCTGGAAAATTGGATGTAGAGAAAGAAAGCTTCAAAAGCTTAACGTTGGAGGTGCGACGATCTGAGTTCTTGATCTGGGAAGATAGCTGTCACGCCATGACTCGATATGGTCTGAGCCTTGTTATCAATCTGCCACTCTCCCAGACCTCGAGGAGGGATTCCTCCATGGGATCAAGAAGAGTCAAGCGTAGTACCTGTCATGTCTTCCTAGAACAACATTAAATAAAACTAGAAATTTAATTTTTACCTTATTTAGGTCCTAGCAAAGAAATGTTCTCGTGAAGTTCTCTTACTTCCCAAAAAATGTCTAGAGAGAGGGGGTGAGTTCCACGACTTAGTGAGTGGGAGAAATCTTAGGGAGGTATTTAATTAGGCAATTTTCAGATTTATAACATTTCACATTCAACCCATTCGTGGGTTTACACAAAATCACACGCCCTTCCTATCATAGAAAGGGATCACACATTCGTATAACACTCCCCGACTGTTCCACTTGTGGAGTGAAGCGCCTTTACCGTTCACCATGATAGAGGTTAACAACCTCTACCCCAAGTTTGAGTGGACCTTGCTCGTCCAATCCTCAAACCTACTCACACTTCGTGTCCGCTTTGTGGGACGAGACCTAATTTCCCCTACCGCCTTAGTGTGAGTGCATAGGAAGTTCCCTGAGCTTCTCTATAAACCCTGCCCTTTTGAAGTTAAGGAAATCGGGAAAAGAACTAATCAAACCGAGTGAGAAAACTGAACCCATTCACAAACCCGATCATTAGAGAATGAGCAATTTGGGGAATTTACAACTCCCAAGTAACCTAAAGGGTTCATAAAAACCTTGGAAAATGACCTTTGGAAAATTTGGGAGAGAAAACTAGACCGATTAAGGTGAAACGGATTCGAGCTAGAATAAACAGGTTTATGAACCGAGTCGGTTCATGAACCTGAACCAATAGAGAAAGGGAAAAACGGGAAATTTATGGATCTTGAGTGACCTAAAAAGTCACAAAAGTCATGAAGAAGCACTTTAGGATGAATTGAAGATGAAAACCAAACCGGTTCAGGTGAACTGGATCCGAATCGGATTGAACTAGTTTGGACCGGTTTGAACCACTATTGAACCGGATGCTAAATCATTTTTCTATGTGGCTTAGAAAATTCAAAATGGAGATTGAGGCCACCATTTGATAGATATTGAATATAGAAAATTTAATTTTGAAAAACTTGATCAAATCGGGCCGGAACCAGCCGGTTTAAGCTTTGAACCCGGTTCAGACTGGTTCAGAATAGTGTCATCTTCTTCCTTCAGATGATAGCATTGTTCACTCACCGAAAAATTAAGTATTGCCGACGAAGATGAAATGTCTCCAGCCTGGGAGTTTCAGGCAATCAATGAACACCATTAAGGCACCAATTGGATGACCAAGAAGTCCTCGAGCTTCCAATATAAAGTGCCCCTTCTCATTCATCCTCCTCACACTTGAAAGCTTCACTCTCTCCTTACTGCTCCATTTTCCAGTGAAGCTCGAACCAAAGCTCTAACTTGGGAATTTTTCTGAGGCAAAGAAAGTGTGGTTGGGTTCTTTGGATTTAGGGAGAAGTCAGCTACATGCCTGGAGTCTCCATTTGCTCCGAGGGTCACCGGAGAAGCACTGGTGTGATCGAATAGTGAAGCAGCTCTGACGGACTGAAGCTGCCCTATTTTGGTCAAGCTAAAAACAGCCAATTCGATCCCTTCTCAGGCCAAACTAATCCCTCCCAACACCTCCACAACCCTCCTACAACTGAATTAGAGTAGAAAGGTATGTCAATTTGGCTCCCCTCTATAATTTCTGACCGGTGCTAAAGAGAGAATCAGCAGAATTTTGATGACAAAATTCTCACTCAATTTGGCATCAATTGATGCAATTCTTGATTCTAGGAGGAACCTCAGGACAAGAGCTATCTGCCCAGATTGAAAGCTCGGACCACCGCGCCTCCAACGGTAAACTTTCGAAGCTTTCTCTCTCTAAGTCTAGTTTTTCGGTGAAGCTCCGTTTGAGCTCATTCCGATATCAAATCGTGCGATTCAAAGTGCAATTGAATTGTATGAAGGTGTAGGAACTTCAATCTAACTTAAATTTCAACAATTAAATTCATTTGATTCGTCAATTTGATGAAATTAAATTTGGTCAAGTTAGAAGGTTGAAATTGGGGGAAAAATAAACTTTCGAAGCTTTCTCTCTCTAAGTCTAGTTTTTCGGTGAAGCTCCGTTTGAGCTCATTCCGACATCAAATCGTGCGATTCAAAGTGCAATTGAATTGTATGAAGGTGTAGGAACTTCAATCTAACTTAAATTTCAACAATTAAATTCATTTGATTCGTCAATTTGATGAAATTAAATTCGGTCAAGTTAGAAGGTTGAAATTGGGGGGAAAATTGGAGGTCGATTATCCATAAAAAGGTAATAGTATAAAGTACAACTAAGAAATCTTGGAGGGGTAAGTCTTCCAGTTAAGAAATGACTAAAGTAAACAATTACTAATATCAAGACTAGTTGTGGTCTACGCTCGCTTGATGTGGCCTAAAAAGAGTACGATTAAGCATAAGGTGGAATACATTAAATTAGACTAATAACCGGAGGTCCCTCAAATAAGGAATGAGGGAAGGAATGGGAATATTAAGAAAATGGAGGATTAAAGGCAGGAAAATACCCAATATAGAAAAGAGTGGGAGGAATGGAAGAAAGAAATTTTCAAGGAATGGTAAGAAGGTGGAGCAAGTAGCTCCTAGAGTGGAAGCCTCCACTATGAGAGACATAATAAGAACAAAATCCGTAAGAAGGGAATTTTCCCAAACAAATTAATCGACACATAGACCAAAAGAGAATAACTTAGAATAAAGAATCATGAAAATGATCATGAGCGAGTAAGAATGAATTAAGGAAAAAGAAAAGTCCTTGAGGAAAGAACTCCACTAGAAATAAGGAAGTGCATAAGAAAGAAAGAATCTTTGAGTGTTAGTAAGTGATGGGGAAAAACTCAATAATTGCAACCGAAAAGACCCAATAAAGAAGTTGGGGAAGGGTGAGCAGGTAAGGGAAATCAACATGGTTACGTAAGATATGACCTCAAAGGCATGATGGATAAGTGAATAAATGGTAAAGGTAGTCGAGAATGTACTACCAGATAGAGTTATACAACCCATTAAGGAAGTGTTCTAAAATTTTAATGGTCAAGGACAGATTTTGGAGCATTGTCGTGCTGTAAGGGAAACGCAAGCCCAAAAGCCCAGGGAAGGATATGACTCAACTAAGGAAGAGTCAGTTAATTAAGCATAATAAGGTCAATATCAAATTTGGGCCAAAGATGTAATAAAAAACGGATGAAGGAAGGGTCAAAATAAGATAAAAAGGTCATAACATAGAAACCTGTGAATAGAAGTACGTAATGCTCGAAAGAACACCGAGTTAAGGGTCTCAACAACTAAGAGAATAACTAGACACGGAAACAATTAGGTATTTTGGAACTCCCGATTCTGAAATCTCAAGTAAAGAATCTCGGGATGGAGAAATTATACTTTAAGGAATGAAGGATGTGAATTTAAGGATACAACCTTGAACATTCTAGTGAGATATGCTTAGCTAAAGTAATCTCCATGGAATGAGAAAGTGATGTGAAGGAAAAGAAAACCTTAAGTGTATGTGCTATAAGGGATAAATGGAAATAACCGAGAAGGTTATATATCGATAAACTACAAGTTGATATCAAAGGGAAGTTCTTTCCAGTGCAAAGAACGTTGAATAAGTTTTGGGGACAAAAGTCCTAAAAGGAGGGGAGAGTTGTAAACCTTGCCCTTTTGAAGTTAAGGAAACCGGGAAAAGAACTAGTCAAACCGAGAGAGGAAACTGAACCTGTTCACAAACCCAATCATCAGAAAATGAGCAATTTGGGGAATGGGCCAAGTAACCCAAAGGGTTCATAAAAATCTTGGAAAATGACCTTAGGAAAATTTGGGAGAGAAAACTAGACCAGTTCAGGTAAACCGGATCCAAGCTGGATTGAATCAGTTTATGAACCGAAACCGATAGAGAAAGGGAAAACTGAGAAATTTATGGATACCGAGTGACCTAAAGAGTCACAAAAGTTATGAAAAAGCACTTTAGGAAGAATTGGAGATGAAAACCAAACTAGTTCAGGTGAACCGAATCCGAATCAGATTGAACCGGTTTGGATTGGTTTAAACAACTATTGAACCAGATGCTAAATTTATTTTTCTAGGTGGCTTAGAAAATTCAAAATGGAGAATTGAGGCAACCATTTAATAGATAATGAATTTAGAAAATTTTAATTTGGAAAAACTCAGTCGAATGGGGCCTGAACCAACCGGTTTAAGCTTTGAACCCAGTTTGGACCAATCCAGTCCGGTTTGTAACAGTGTCGTCTTCTTCCTTCGGATGACAACATTGTTCACTCACCAGAAAATCGAGCAGCACCGACAAAGATGAAATGTCTCAGGCTAGGGAGTATTAGGCAATGAATGACTGCCATTAAGGTACCAATCATTCAGCCAAGATGTCCCTATGCTTCATATATAAAGAGCCGCTCCTCATTCATCCTTCTCAAACCTGAAAACTCCACTCTCTCCCTACTGCTCTATTTTTTGGTGAAGCTCGAACCAGAGCTCCGACTTGGGCATTTTTCTGAGTCAAAGAAGGCATGGTCGGGTTCTTTGGATTCAAGGAAAAGTCAGCTACACACATGTAGTCTTCATTTGCTTCGAGGGTCGCCGGAGAAGTACCGGCATGATTGAACAATAAAGCAGCTCCAACGGACTGAAGCTGCCCTATTTCGGCCGAGCTGAAATCGGCCAATTCGAGCCCTTCTCAGACCAAATCAAGCCCTCCCAACACCTTCACAGCCCTCCTACTACTGAATTAGAGTGGAAAGGTAAGCCAATTTGGCTTCCCTTTGTAATTTCTGACTAGTGCTAAGGAGAGAACCGACAGAATTTTGATGAAACCATTGTCACTCAATTCGGAATAAATTAATGGAATTCTTGATCCTAGGAGCAATATCAGGACAAGAGCTATCTACCTAGATTGAAAGTTTGGACTGCCGCACCCCCGACGGTAAGCTGTCGAAACTTTCTCTCTCTAAGTCCAATTTTCTGGCGAAGCTCCATTTAAGCTCATTCCGGCATCAAATCATGCGATTCAAAGTGCAATTGAATCGTATGAAGGTGTAGGAACTTCAATCTAACTTAAATTTCAACAATTAAACTCATTTGACTAGATAATTTGATAAAATCAAATTCATCTGAGTTAGAAGGTTGAAATTGGGGGAAATTTGGGGATTTTAAAAATTCGAGGGACTAAAGTGCAATTTCATAAAATTGAGGGCCAATTGAGAAATTTTGGAATTTTTGGGGTAAAACTTACCATTTTTGTAAAGTAGGAGCAAAATGGTAATTTTGGAAAAGTTGGGGACCAAACTGGAAATTTGGGAAATTTGAACCCCTTCTTGTGATTTTGAATAAATTGAGGTCCTAAGGTAAATTTTAGAGTTTTGGGACTCAATTTGGGGGAAGCTAGTATTAGGGACTTAAAGTTAAAGAAAAATAACTTTAGGGATCTAATTGCAAATGAATGAAAAATTTGGTTATTATATTCATTCTAGATGAATGAAGCTATTAGGCCAAAGGATAATGAACAAGGATATTCATATCGTGTAGGAACACGAAGTACTGGGAATGCCAACTAAGACAAGTTTGCGTGAAGGCAACAAGCTGGTTAAGAGGAAATTCACTGCACTATTAGGTGCATGAGATTTAATATCATACCTGATTTGGATGATAAGCACCTCAGAAATTAAAACCCACTGCTAAGTGGTATTTTAACCATTACACCTAAGAGGAGTGGTGTGGAATTCACGCGAAAAAACTACTTAACGGTTGTAAGTAGATCATACTCGGTTGGTATGTTAAAACTTCCTTGAAGGAAGTGGAAAACCCACTTATCAGTTATAAGTGGAGATATCCTCATACTCAGTTGGTGTGATGGATGACATAAAAGTTTATTTTGATGGAAGTGCTCTCTCCTAACTGTGTGCCACTGCTTAAAAGTTTTTGGCTGACCTTCTTGAAGGGGGCTCGAATAGCTCAGTTAGGCCGGAGGCCTCGGTTTTGGAACTTGGGGGCAAATATGCCTAATTTTGAAAATCTCGAACATTAGGCCCTAGGCTAGTTGGCACGAGCAGAAGCTCATAAACAAACATGATTTTAGGCCATGAAAACTTAAGTGAATGAATTGTTTGGCCATGGTACTGAGACAGGACTAACATACTCGATGGACTAGCGGCAATGCGACATGATAGGTCTACAGACCAGTCGAGACAAACAGCTACAGGTCGAGTTGAGAGTCAGGGCCCGTCGGACCAGTAGCACCACATATTATATGGCTTATGTGGAAAAATTATTGATTTGTGCATGCACTGTGTTATGGGACCTTCAAGATGCTCAAGAGGGGTAGTGATTCGTCCTAGGGTTTTGGACGACCTGGTGGAGATATGGACAGTTAGTTGTACCAGAAGTCTTGAGAAGCTCGATCTAGCTTCATGCGCATAAGACCGGGGTGTGGATGGGATCAAGTCTCTGTCCTCATATAGACATGGAGTTTTGTTATAGGATTGAGGGTCGGATGTCGCATACATCTACTCATTATTAGGGTAGAAGTAGACGTGCTCCTATCTAGTTGTTCGACAAAGTCACTCCAACGCCACAAGTGGATACAATGGATGAGCTGACCTGTGAATGTGTGTTCCCTTCATGATGAAGGGCTTGTGTTGGTTGATGAACACACCATTGTGATGAGAAATATCTATGAAAACTGAGATTTGAGAATGAAACATTTTAAAAGAAAAATATGGAGTCTAACACACTCAAATTCAACTATTTTCTTAAAGTCATACCTTAAAACACCCATTCACTGAGTCGTTGAACTCACCCCTCCCTTATATCCCTTTTAGGTAACCCCGAAAAGCCTACCCAAGACCACCAGCTAACACACCTATAAAGCAGATTTGATAAGTTTAAAATTTTATGCAGTTTTGATTTATGTTATTCCAAGAAACGTGCAGGTTTAAAGGACACCATACTTTCACGGTTTAGAGAAAGGGAAAACCCTTAATCAACCGGGAGAGTGGCGGGTTGTTCACGGGGATCCGATCAAACCGGGTCTGGGCATGACATTCTCGACATACTGGACACCAAACTGCCCGTATGCACCCTGGGTCATCCAGTAGCCCTTGGGATCCATCACTACCTCATACCAGGTGTCTTGAATGCTCCGCATCATAGTACATGCACAATCAAAAGTCTTTTCCAATTATAGCCATTATCTTTGGCCCTCCAGCTCATGGGTCTATTGGCTTGGCTTCGGTCTGCCCATACTGGCCCAACAAGTTCGACGACCTGGCTTCGAATTAGCTGCTGTTTTGCCCAACAAGCCCAACATCCTAGCCATGGCTCAGTGGGTATCACACACAATTACCCATTGTTAGGACATTTAGCAATTTACCACATGCTGATTCTGAACAGGTCCATACCTGTGTTCATTGGCCTTGGGTCCATACCCGAGCATAAGCCTGGAATTAGCTCCCAAATGTTTTAAGTAGAGTCAACCAACTAGGGGAGGCTAATTCCAAGAAAATTGCTTTTAAGGCAAGCCATCATTCCAATTAGAATCGGCGTTATAGAGTTCCCACTCACCTGATAATCACACAGGGTTGCCCTGGTAAGACCTTGCTTTGTGGTACTCCTCCTTACATTGTTATCTGGGTAGTCTGCTCCTATACGGTACGAGTACCATATCAAGAGGATTGGCATAAGAGGCCGCATATTTTCGGGTATTTTGCACATAGGTCCTCACATTATGTCTTAATTGACTTTAGGTCCCTAAAGTTTATACTTTTACATTTAGGTCCTCCTCCACCCCTTAATTTCAATTATGCCCTTAGGATTTTCAATTTTCCTTCATTGGTCCATATTTTTTCCAAAGCCACCAATTGGCCCTCAATTTTTCCAAAAATTGCCATATGGTTCCTGATTTCCCAAAAATTTCCAAGTGGCCCTTATTTTCTCAAAAATTGCCAATTGGCCTTCCATCTTATCCAAATTGCCCAATTGGACCTCAATTGGGAGTGAATTTCACAAAAATGCCCCTAATGTCATCAATTTACCATATGGCTCCCAATTTTCTAATAATCCCCAAATTGCCCAATTTCTTAAAAATTGCAATTTGGTCTCCGAATCCCAATTTTGTTCAATTGATCCCCAAAACTTAGTTAATTTCCCCCATTTGTTATTTGAAATATCTCCCATATGTCTCCCTTGTCATTTTAAGCTTAAACCGCATCATTTGGCTAAAAAATGAGCTCAAACGAAGTTTCACCCAAAAATACAGTCTAGAGAGAGAAAGCTTCGATATTTTACCGGTGAGGGTCCGGTGACCAGAGCTTTTGCCATCACTGGGTTGCTCTCTTCATGGGGATCCTTCCTATGTCAAACCACGCCTCAATTGGTGCCTTGAGAAGTGTGAATTTCTCAGCTAAAGTTTTGACAAAAAAGCACTATGAATAGTGTTTTCTACGAGGGGTGGCAGAGGGGACTTACCTTCTTAGCTCGAAGGACGGTCGAGGCTCCTCTAGGTGGAGTTTGAGGGGTTTGGTTTGGCCGGAATTAGCCGGCGGACGACTCGACTTGAGCTTCAGAGGTTTGGGATGTTGCTTGGCCGAGGAGTGGCAACACTATTTTAGCTTCCTCGCTCTTCCCTGGTGGTCATCGAGCTAAAAGGAAGGTGCAACTAGGTAGAGGACTTCCCCCCACCCCTCCTCCCAATTCCAACGACACCGAATGTGGCTTCTAAGGTTGAGAAAAGTCCCATTGTTGACCTGTTCGACCGTTGACCAGTCTAGTTCGACTAGGTTCTGTGACCCAAATTTAAAGATCGGTTGGTTCAAGTCTGATTCAACTGACTTTTTGAAATTTAAAAATATTCTAAATTCATCTAAATCATTTTCTATCTAATGGTAGTCTCAATTTCTCAAATTGACATTTTAAAGCCACCTAGAAAAATGAATCATTGAATCGGTTCACTATGGTTCATTTCGATTCAGTCCGATTCGAGTCTGGTTCACCCCGAACCGGTCCAGTTTTCCTATTCAATTCACTTCATGGTTCTTCCCTGTGATTTTTGTGAATTTTTGGTCAGTTGGGATTTTTCTCCCATGTTAATCCTTTTTTACTATTTTCTGTTCATTAATTAGCTCGGTTTTTCACATGAAAATTTGTCGGTTCTTTTCTCGGTTCTCCTTGGTCCTAGAGTATGGGTTTTACAATTCTTCACTCCTTTTAGGAGTTTTGTCATCAAAACTGTTACATACTAAACAATTGCGGGTATCTACCCTTTACAACCGACTCGGCCTCCCACGTTTCCTACTCTACTTGACCATTTCGCTAAAGGATCTCCACCATGGAAATCTTCTTATTCTAGAGGTTTTTCTCTCATCAATTGAGGATTTGTATTGGCTCCACCTCATAGACCAGGTCTTCCTCAATCTTTGGTGGTGGTTGATCTTGCACATGGCTGGGGTCTGACTCATATTTTTGCAGCACCGACACATGGAAGACATCATGAATTCTTTGCAGGTTTGGGGTAACTCCAACTTTTATGTCATTGGTTTGATCCTCTAAATTATGGTGTATGGACCTATGTACCTTGGTTTCAACTTTCCCCTCTATTGAAACCTAAGTATTCCCTTCCACGATGACACTTTTAGGAATACTTAGTCCCCTACCTCGAATTATAAGTCCTTTCTCCGATGATCGACATAACTCTTCTACCGATTTTGAGCTGCCTTGAATCGGCTCTTTATTATCCAGATCTTCTCGGTTGCATCCTCTATCAACTCGACCATCTTGCGTCCTCTTTCTCATACCTCTTCCCAAAATAGGGGTGTGCAATAGGGTCGCCCTTAGAGGGCCTTGTAGGGTGCCATCTGGATGCTGGCTTGATAGCGATTATTGTACGTGAATTCTATGAGGCATAGATAGTCCTCCCAACTCTTGTTCATCATCAAAGCGCATGCCCAGAGCATGTCTTCTAGGGTTTGGATGGTCCATTCGGATTGCCCATCTGTCTGAGGGTAGAAGGCAGTGCTCATGTGGAGTTTAGTCCCGAGGGCAGCTTATAGGCTAGGCCAAAACTAAGAGGTGAACCTTGGGTCTCGATCTGACACTATACTCACTAGGACCCCGTAGAGTCGTACAATTCCCCCCACGTACAAGGCGGCTAACCTTTCTACCGGGTTTGTCACCCTTATGGGTAGGAAGTGAGCGGACTTAGTTAACCGGTCTATGATAATCCATATCACATCCGACCTCTTTGTGTCACTGGTAGCCCAATTATGAAATCCATGGTGATATGCTCCCATTTCCATTCAAGAATCAGGAGGGGTTATAGTAGTCCAGAGGGTTTCTGTTATTTGGCCTCAATCTACTGACACGATAGGCACTTGGCCACATACTCTACGATATCCCTTTTCATCCCCTTCCACCAGTATCCTTTTCTTATGGTGCGGTACATCTTGGTACTGTCCAGATGCATGGCGTACATCGAGTCATGTGCCTCTTATTGTGTCATCCTCTTTAACCCCGTGTGGTTTGGCACCCAGACCCTCCCTTTGAAGGTCATCAATCCATCACTTCTGACTGTGAGGTCTTGGGTTGGATCGTTAGTAAACCAGTTCTAGTGCGGACGGAGTTCCTCGTCGTCCTTTTGCATGGCCCGTATTTGGTCTATTAAGCTGGGTCGTACGACTAGGTTGGCCATTAGGCTACCTCAGCCGTTGTCTTGGATGAGATATACTCTTAGGCTACACAACTGGCTTAGTAGGGGTAGGTAGCTGGTCTTCATCGAGGCCACTCCCGTGTGGTACTTGCGGTAGAGCGCATCTACTACCACCTTGGCCTTGCCAGGGTGGTACTCGATCGTCAAATCATAGTCTTTTACCAACTTCAGCCACCTCCACTACCGTAGGTTGAGTTCCTTTTGGGTTAGGAAGTATTTGAGGCTCTTGTGGTTGGTGTATATGCGACATTTCACTCTGTACAAATAGTGATGCCAAATCTTGAGGGTGAACACTATTCCTACTAGCTAAAGGTCATGGGTGGATTAGTTCTTTTCGTGGGGCTTCAGTTGTCGAGAGGCATACATAATGACACTTCCCTACTGCATTAGGACACATCCTAATCCTTATCTAGGTGCATCACTGTCCACCGTATACTCCCTAACATTTGAGTTGGGTAAGGCTAGCATTGGGGTCGTCATTAATTAGGCCCACTTGTAATCCACTACCTTCCTTGTGAGGCGAGTTAATGGAGCTGCAATTTTTTAAAAGCCCTCCATGAACTTCCGGTAGTTTCCAGCAAGTTTAAGGAAACTTATTTTGGTTGAGTTGGCGGGTGCCTTTCGATTGGAGATAGTCTCTATTTTAGCTGGGTCCACCTTTATCCCATCCTTTGACACTATGTGTGCCAAGAAGCCCACCTCTTGTAGCCAAAATTGGCTCTTTGAAAATTTGGCATAGAGTCAATTTTCCAACAAGGTACTTAGTGTGGTCTCTAGGTGCGCTCGATGCTCCTCTTCAGTTTGGAACTATATGAGGATATTGTTTATAAACACGATCACAAACTTGTCCAAGTATGGCTGGAACACTCGGTTCATCAGGTTCATGAAGGCCGCGAGTGCGTTCATCAGCATGAAGGGCATTACTCTAAACTCATAATGCCTGTATCGTGATCAGAATGTGGTTTTCTATATGTCCTCCTCCAGAATCTTCAATTGGTGGTAACCAGGTTGCAGGTCGATCTTGGAGAAGTAGGCTGCTCCTTATAGCTGGTTGAATAACTCATCTATCCTGGGGAGCAGGTACTTATTCTTAATGGTTACCTAGTTTAGCTTCTGATAGTCAATGCAGAGCCTCATGCTACGATCCTTCTTTTTTATGAATAAAACCATTGCACCCCATGGGGATTGGCCCGAGCGGATGAAGCGCTTCTCTAGCATCTCGTCCAACTGATCCTTCAACTCCTTAAGTTCAGCGGGTGCCATTTGGTAGGGAGCTTGTGATATGGGATGGGTTCCTAACACCACCTCAATTACGAACTCCAATTGGTGATTTGGGGTAGGCCGGGTAGTTCTTCTGGGAAAACATCGGGGTAACGGTTGACTGTCGGCATTTCTTCTAGTCCTTTCTCCAGCGAATCCTTGCAAGTGATTTGAGCGAGGAATACCTTACATCCTTTTCGGAGTAAGTCATGTGCCTCCATGTAGGACACCAGGTGTATTCCGACTCTTTCCTTGCCCCCTTCAAATACCACCTCCTCATTCCCAGGGGCGTGAAAGGTTATTGTCATGCCCCGACCTAGTTTGGTTAGATCCCCATGATCAAACCGTCACTCTCTTGGTTTACTAAGGGTTGCCCCTTGTTTATAAACCGCAAAGAGTAAGGCATCCTTTAAACCTGCACCTTTCCTAGAATAACATAAATCAAAACTGCATAAAATTTTAAACTGAGCATACCTGTCTTATAGGCATATTAGCTGGTGGTCTTTAGGGTATGCTTTTCGCAGTAAGTCATGTGCCTCCATGTAGGACACCAGGTGTATTCCGACTCTTTCCTTGCCCCCTTCAAATACCACCTCCTCATTCCCAGGGGCGTGAAAGGTTATTGTCATGCCCCGACCTAGTTTGGTTAGATCCCCATGATCAAACCGTCACTCTCTTGGTTTACTAAGGGTTGCCCCTTGTTTATAAACCGCAAAGAGTAAGGCATCCTTTAAACCTGCACCTTTCCTAGAATAACATAAATCAAAACTGCATAAAATTTTAAACTGAGCATACCTGTCTTATAGGCATATTAGCTGGTGGTCTTTAGGGTATGCTTTTCGCAGTAAGTCATGTGCCTCCATGTAGGACACCAGGTGTATTCCGACTCTTTCCTTGCCCCCTTCAAATACCACCTCCTCATTCCCAGGGGCGTGAAAGGTTATTGTCATGCCCCGACCTAGTTTGGTTAGATCCCCATGATCAAACCGTCACTCTCTTGGTTTACTAAGGGTTGCCCCTTGTTTATAAACCGCAAAGAGTAAGGCATCCTTTAAACCTGCACCTTTCCTAGAATAACATAAATCAAAACTGCATAAAATTTTAAACTGAGCATACCTGTCTTATAGGCATATTAGCTGGTGGTCTTTAGGGTATGCTTTTCGCGGTAAGTCATGTGCCTCCATGTAGGACACCAGGTGTATTCCGACTCTTTCCTTGCCCCCTTCAAATACCACCTCCTTCCCAGGAGTGTGGAAGGTTATTGTCACGCCCCGACCTAGTTTGGTTAGATCTTCATGATCAAACCGCCACATTCTTGGTTTACAAAGGGTTGCCCCTTGTATATAAACCGTAAAGAGTAAGGCATCCTTTAAACCTGCACCTTTCCTAGAATAACAAAAATCAAAACTGCATAAAATTTTAAACTGAGCATACCTGTCTTACAGGCATATTAGTTTGTGGTCTTTAGGGTATGCTTTTCGAGGTTAGCTAAAAGGGATATAAGGGAGGGATGAGTACAACGACTCAGTGAATGGGTTTTCAAAATTTGTCTTTTAGGAAAAAATGTCTGATTCGGAGTGTGCTAGACTCCTTATTCTCTTTTAAAAACCTTTCATTTCAAATTCTGATTTTTATCACCATTTCTTATTAAACATGGTGTGTCATCACCCAACACATATCCTTCATCATGAAGGTCAAACACACAATCGTAGACCAGCCCGTCCACTAAACCTACTTGTGGCGTCAGAGTGACTTTACCGACCACCTAGATAGAAGTACGTCCACTTCTACCCTGAGAATGAGTGGATGTTCGCGACATCCGACCCTCAATCCCATAACAAATCTCCATGTCCATATGAGTATAAAGACCTCACCTTGACCCCACCCTGGTCTCATGCGCTTGAAGCTATGTTGAGCTTCGCAAGGCTTCTAGTACGACTAACTGCCCTTATATCCACTAGGTCATCTAGGGCCCTAGGACACTTCACTACTCCTCTTGGGCATCTTGAAGGTCCCGTAAACACAGTGCATGCACATTCAACATTTTTCACATGATGCCATATAATCTATGGTGCCATTGGTCCAACGGCCCCGACCCTCAACTCGACCTGTAGCTGTTTGTCTTGACTAGTTCGGAGACCTGTCATGTCGCACTGCTGCTAGTCGACTGAGTATGTCGGTCCTATCTTGGTAACATGTCCAAGCAATTCATTTACTGAAGTTTTCATGGCATATAAATCATGTTTGTTTATGAGCTCTTGTCGTGCCAACTGGCCTAAGGCCCACTGTTCGAGATTTTCAAAATTGGGTATAATAGCCCCCAAGTTCAAAAACCAAGGCCTCCAGCCTAATAGAGCTATTCGAGCTCTCGTCAATAAGGTCTTCCAAATTGTTTAAGCAGTGGCACACAGTCAGGAGAGAGCACTTTCAACAAAATATGTTTTCAGCTGTCCATCACACCAACCAAGTATGTGGACATCTCCGCTCATAACCGATGAATAGGTTTGACACTTCCTTCGAGTAAGTTTCATCATACCAACCGAGTATGATCTACTTACAACTGATAAGTAGGTTTTTCGCGTGATTTTCACATCACTACTCTCAAGTGTGATGTTTAAAATACCACTTAGCAGTGGGTTTTCATTTTCGAGGTGCTTATCATCCCAACCATGTATGATATAAAAATACCACTCACCTGATAGTGTAGTGAAATTCCTCTTAGCCGGCTTGTTGTCTTTACTCGAACTCGTCTTAGCTAGCATTCTCGGTACTTCATGTTCCTACATGATTAGAACATTCTTGTTCATTATTCTTTGGCCTAATAGCCATCATTCATCTTAAATGAATGAGAAAACCAACTTTTCCTTTATTTGCAATTAGGTCCCTAAAGTTATTTTTTCTTTAACTTTAAGTCCCTAATATCGGTTTTTCCTCAAATTAAGTCCCAAAACTTTTAAAGTTTATCAGGACCTCAGTTTATTCAATTTCACAAAAAGGGGTTTAATTTCCCTAATTTCCAATTTGGACCCTCAACTTTTCCACAATTACAATTTTGCCCCTACATTACAAAAATAGTAAGTTTTTCCCTAAAAATTCCAAAAATTGCCCAATTGGTCCTCCAACATCTTTATCATGCCCAATTGGTCCTCAATTTTATGAGATTGCACTATAGTCCCTCAAAATTTTGAAATTCCCAAATTCCCCCCCCCCCCCGAATTTGATTTCATTAAATGGACCGATCAAATGAGTTTAATTTTGAAATTGATGTTAAATTGGATTCCTATACCTTCATACGATTCAATTGCTCTTTAAATCGCCCGATTTGGTGCTGTAATGAGCTCAAACGGAGCTTTGCCAAAAAACTAGACTTAGAGAGAGAAAGCTTCGAAAGCTTACCGTCGAGGGCGCAGCGGTCTGAGCTTTCAATCTGGGCAGATAGCTTGTGTCCTAAGATTCCTCCTAAGATTATGAATTGTAACTATTGATGTCGAATTCAGTGATAATTTCATCATCGAAGTTTTATCAGTTCTCTCTCTAGCATCTGTCAGAAATTACAGAGGGAAGCCGAATTGGCTTACCTTTCAGCTCTAATTCAATTGTAGAAGGGCGGTGGAGGTGTTGGGAGGGCTCAGTTTGGCCTGAAGAGGGCTCAACTTAGCCAATTTTAGCTCAACCAAAATAGGGCAGCTTCGGTCTGCTGGAGCAACTTCACTGTTCTATCGCACCGGCATTTCTTCGACGACTCTAGGAGCAAATTGAGACTACAGGCGTGTAGCTGACTTCTCCTCAGTTGTAAAGAACCCAACCTCACCTTGTTTGGCTCAAAAAAGTGCCCAAGTTGGAGCTCTGGTTTGAGCTTCATCGGAAATTGGAGCAATTGACAGAGAATAGATTTTTTAGGTGTAGAGATGATTCATGACGAGGGGCTCTTTATATAGGAAGCACGGGGAATTCTTCGCCATCTGATTGAAGCCTTAATGGCAATCATTCATTGCCTAAAACTCCTTGGCCGGAGATTTTTCAGCTTCACCAGCACTGCGCGATTTTTCGGTGAGTGAACAGTGCTATCATCTAAAGGAAGAAAACAACATTGTTCCGAACCGAGTTCAAAGTTTAAACCATCCGGTTCACCCCCAATTCAACCGAAATTTTCAAATCTAAAAATTTCTAAATTCATCTAAATTCATTTTCATCCAATGGTGGCCTCAAATCTCAAATTTGAATTTTCTAAGCCACCCAGAAAAATGAATTTAGCATTCGGTTCAATAGTGGTTCAAATCGGTCCAAACTGTTTCAATCCGGTTCGGATCAAGTTCACTTGAACCAGTTTGGTTTTCATCTTTAATTCATCCTAACGTCATTTTCTTGAATTTTGTGACTATTTAGGTCACTCGAGATCCATAAATTTCCCGGTTTGCTCTTTCTCTATCGATTCCAGTTCATGAACCAACTCGGTATATAAATCGGTTCAATCTAGTTGGATCCGGTTCATCTGAACCGATCTAGTTTTTCTCTTCCAATTTATCCTAAGGTTCTTTTCCAAGACTTGATGAACCCTCTGGGTCACTTAGGAGTTGTAAATTTCCCAAATTTCATGTTCTCTTATGATTGGGTTTGTGAACAGGTTTGGTGTTTCTCACTCAATTTGACTGGTTCTTTTCCCAGTTTTCCTTAACTCAAAAGGGCGGGGTTTACAACTCTTCCATCCTTTTAGGAGTTTTATCCCCAAAACTAAATCATCATTTTTCACTCCATGGTAAACTTCCCTTAATGTTAACTTGAACATGTTAATACTTCGGTCGTCCTTTCACTTAGACCACTTCAAATTTTGCGCTTAAGAAGTTCCTTTCCTTTACATTGTTTACTCCTTCCATGCAGTTTATTATAACTAGCATGTCTTGCCCGTGAGTTCAAAGATATTTCCCTGGGTTCACATCTTTCTTCGCTTAGGGCAAGATTCTTCCACTTTAGGTTCATACTCAAGATTTATGAATTAGGAGTTCTAAGATGCCCAATCTTTATTGTCTCTAGTTATTCTCTACATTGCTGAAACTCTTAGCTCGATGTTATTTCGAGCATCGCATACTTGTTTTTCACAAGTTTTGGTATTATTACCCCTTCGTCCTATTTTGACCCTTCCTTCGACCGTCATTTATTTCAACTTTGGTCAAAATTTTGATTGACTTTGTCATGCTTACCCACTGACTCTTCCTTTCTTAGGTCCTTCCTCATTCCCAGTGACATCCTTTACTTAAGGATTCTCCTTTTAACTTAATTCACTCTTACTTGCTTGTGACCATTTCACGATTCATTATTTCGAGTTGATCCCTTTTTGGTCTATGTGTTAATTGTTTTATTTGGGGAGTTCCCTTCTTACGGTTTCATTCTCTACTATGTCCCTCAAATTAGAGATTTTAGCCGTAAGAGTTACATGTTCATCCTTCTCACCATTCTTTGGAAATTTCTTCCTTCATTTCCTTACACCTTCTTCTATGTTGAGGCATTTGTCCTCTTTGAATCCTTCTCTGTCTTAAATTTCATTTCATTTCATTCCTTTTTTGAGGAATTTCTGATTATTGGTCTTATTTTGTGTACTCCACACTATGCCCATCCGTCCATTCTTTAGGCTCCATCAAGTGAGCGTGGACCACGACCCGTCCTGATGTTAGTGGTCATTTCCCTAATTTATGTCTTAATTGAGGGCTTACTTCTCCAATATTCCTCATGCATTCCTTCTTTTATTCTCTTATTATTGTAGTCCACTCATTCCTACTTGTTACAGCATCTTTTGATGCTACCATCCTATTTACCTGTTCCTTTGGTTTAATTTACTTCTTAGGACCTCATGAGTACTTTTCCTTGGTACTTGGTCTTTCCATCTCAACTAGCATTTCATCTGGGAGCTTATCTTTCTTTCCATTTCAGTTGGTTTCATTTCCTCTTAATTGGGATATGTATGCCTTTCCGGGTCTTCCTTACTTGGTAGTATTCCTTCCTTTTCTCCCAAAATTCCTTTTTCATTTGTTCTTTGGAAATATCTAATCATTAAATGATATCCTTTTATGTCGTCCTTCCCATGCACCCGGGAAATCTAGTGGTGCGTCCTTGTATCATTTTCCTTAATTCTACTTGTATTCTACACAAGTTTTCTTACTTGGGAAAAGTTATGACATAATTTGTTTCAAGACCTCTTTGTGCGAGGCTTACTTAACCTTTTTTTTGGCTTTGAGTTTGGTCGTCAATTTGGTCTTGGCTTATAAATCTCCTTAAGGATTTCCTCCATCCTTCTTTTCCATGTGCTTGGCCTTTCCTTCTTTCCTTTCTATACTAGAGCTAAATCTATGACCCTCACGAGGGTTAGTTCGTTACCTGCATAGCTTATACTATTCATCTTGTCTAATTCTCTTGAGGTAGTTGTCTCTCTAGTCTCCTTGTCCTTAATGACCATTCCATTACCCTTTTTTTAGGGTGTATTCCTTACTACTTCCCGGTTCTCTTTAGGGCATCGTTCATTCTCCTTGACCATCTTGTTGTCACGATTTGCTTACTTCTCCTATGTTGGTCTAAAACTCTAATTTGACTTCTCTACTTTTTCCAAAGGAAGTTGTACTTGAATTCTCAAGACATCCCATTTGTCATCAAACGCTCGGCTTGTCTTCTCTTGTGGATGCACTCCCTTCTTTGCTCCTAAATTGTTGGAAATTTCTTCTTTAAGGGAGAGTTCTCTTCAGCTTTTTGTTTTGTTTGTGCTTTTATCGAGGTCCTACCTTCAGCCCCTTTTCCTTTCTGTCACTTTGCTAAGATCTTGAAGAGCTTCCTCTTGTCTGTAGTTGAAATTACGAGCAGGAGTCATGCTTCTTGGGATGGTATCCTTTCGGATTTTCTATAGCTGTGGGGGCGTCATTCTTGGAAAGTATTATTCTAAATCCTAGTGGGATAGTCCTTTATTTCATGTTCTATTTCCTTTGCACCTTGTAATAGGTTGTTTCCTTACTTAGTATTTACTCCAGGAGTTCTTCTAGACTCCTTACCTTGATGGTTTTCTTGTCATGCCTTCTTTGCCTAATAATTTCCTTGATTCATTCTTTGATCCTTGGTCTCCGTGGTATCTAGGGTATCACGATTTTGTTGGGTTACTTTTCTTGGGGCCATCTTCGTAGAAAGATTACATCCTTTGAGAGACAGGGTTTTAGAAATTTAGAGTACTTTATTAATAGAGGAGTATAATATGTTGAGGGTTTTATCCCTATTACAGAAAATGGTCACAAAATAAATAGGGAGCTACGATATTCTTGATAAGCATCTTCCAAGGTAAGGTTATACGCCCTTTGTTGGCATTTATGGATTCATGCTTGGCTTTCTTCATACTTAGAGTAGTGACCTCAATAGGTCTTAGGACCATCCTCCTAGATACTTCCCCATTTGGACTTTTGAGACTTCTACCATGCCTCAGGCATTGGGAAGCTTCTAGGGTTGTCTTCCTACAGGGACAGGGTGTTGAGTAAAGTCGTTCCTAGTTTTCTTAGTTACTCTCCTAGAAGCCATCTAAAAATTTTAAGATCAATCCTATTAGTTACTATATTTTCTAGTCTTGATTATGTATTCGAGGAAACAAGCTCTGATTCCACTCAAATTGTCACACCCCAACCCGCTTTGATCGGATCCCCGTGGTCAACCAGCCACTCTCTTGGTTTACTAAGGGTTGCCCCTTGTTTATAAACAGTAAAGAGTAAGGCGTCCTTTAAACATGCACCTTTCCTGGAAAAACATAAATCAAAACTGCATAAAATTTTAAACTGAGCATACCTGTCTTACAGACATATTAGCTGGTGATCTTTAGGGTAGGCTTTTCGGGGTTACCTATAAGGGATATAAGGGAGGGGTGAATACGACGACGTAGTGAATGGATTTTCAAAATTTGTCTTTTAGGAAAAAATGTTTGAGTCGGACTGTGCTAAACTCCTTATTCTCTTTTAAAAACCTTTTATTTCAAAATTAAGTTTTATCAAAATTTTTTATTAACCACGGTGCGTCATCACCCAACACACATCCTTCATCATGAAGGTCAAACACACAATTGCAGGCCAGCCCGTCCACTGAACCCACTTGTGGTGTCAGAGCGACTTTACCGGCCACCTAGATAGAAGTACGTCCAGTTCTACCATGAGAATGAGTGAGTGTTCGCGACATTCGACCCTCAATCCCCTAACAAATCTCTATGTCTGTCTCAGGACAGAGACCTCATCCTAACCCCACCCCGGTCTCATGCGCTTGAAGCTACATTGAGCTAAGCAAGGCTTCTGGCACGACTAATTGCCCTTATATCCCCAAGGTCGTCCAGGGCCCTAGGACATCAATACCCCTCTTGGGCGTCTTGAAGGTCCCGTAAACATAGTGCTTGCACAATCAACATTTTTCACATGATGCTATATAATTTGTCGTGCAACTGATCCAACAGCCGCAACCCTCAACTCGATCTACAGCTATTTGTCTTGACTAGTTTGGATACCTGTCATGTCACACTACTGCTAATTGACTGAGTATGTTGGTCCTGTCTTGGTGCCATGGCCAAACAATTCATTTACATAAGTTTTCATGGCAATCATGTTTATTTACGAGCTCCTGCTAGTGCGAAGTTGTCACGCCCCGACCCGGTTTGGTCAAATCCCCGTGATCAACCCATCACTCTCCCGGTTTATTAAAGGGTTTTCCCCTTATTGTAAACCGTAAAGAGTAAGGCATCCTTTAACCTGCACCTTTTTCCTGGAATAGCATAATCAAAACTGCATGAAATTTAAAACTTTACATACCTGTGTTACAGGCATCTTAGTTGACGGTCTTTAAGGGGAAGCTTTCCGAGATTTCCTGAAAGGGATATAAGGGAGGGGGTGAGTACGACTACTCAGTGAATGGGTTTTTTTAAAAGCTTTATATGGAGTGTGCGAGACTCCTTTGTTTTCAAAAATCCTATCATTTAAAATTTTAGATTTTTCCATTATTTCTTAGTTACCACGGTGTGTCATCACCCAACACACATCCTTCATCATGAAGGTTACACACATTCACAAGTCAGTATCACTACTGAACCCGCTAGTGGCTTCGGAGCGACTTTTCCTGCCACCCGGATAGAAGTACGACCACTTCTACCTTGGGAATGAGTGGATGTACGTAACATCCTACCCACAATCCCGAAATCACTTCTTCATGTCCGTATGAGGACAGAGACCTCATCCTGTCCCCACCCCCCTCTCATGCGCTTCGTGCTACTCTAGATTTCGCACAGACACCTGGAACGACGAACTGCCCTTATAGCCACTAGGTTGTCCAGTGCCCTTAGGATGCATCACTACCCCTCATGGGTGTCTTGATGATCCCGTACTCACAGTGCATGCACAAACAATGTTTTCTTATATTGCCATGTAATCTGTGGTGCCATTAGTCCAACGGCCCCGACTCTCAACTCAACCCGCAGCTATTTGTCTTGACTAGTCCGTCGACCTGTCATGTCGCACTGCCGCTGGTTAACTAAGCATGTCGGTCCTATCTTGGTACCATGGCCAAACAATTCACTTATTAAGTTTTATGGCACATATATCATGTTTGTTTACGAGCTCCTGCTCGTGCCAACTAGCCTTGGGCCTACTGTACGAGATTTTCAAAATCGAGCATTTAGCCCCCAAGTTCCAAAACCGAGGTCCCTAGCCTATCAGAGCTATTCGAGCTCCCGTCGAGAAGGTCTCCCAAATAGTTTAAGCATTGGCACACAGTCAGGGGAGAACACTTCCGACAAAATAGGTTTTCACTGTCCATTATACCAACCGGTATAAGGACATCTCCGTTCATAACAGATGAACGGGTTTTCAACTTCCTTCGAGGAAGTCTCATCATACCAACCAGGTATGATCTACTTACAACCGGTAAGTAGTTTTTTTTCGCATAATTTTCAAATCACTTTCTCTAAGTGGTGATGATTAAAATACCACTAAACAGTGGGTTTTTATACCGAGGTACTTATCATCCCCTACCGGGTATGATATAAAATTTCCACTCACAACCGGTAAGTGGTTTTTATCTTTAAGTTGTGCTCATCATCCCAACCGGGTATGATGTTAGTAAACCCACTCACCCGTTAATGCCGTGAATTCCACTAGACTGGTTCTTTGTATTCACGCGAGCTTGTCCTTGCGGGAGTTCCCGGTATTTTGCGTTCCTACACGATATGAACATCTTGGTTCATTATCCTTCGACCTAATCGCCTTCATTCATTCCAAATGAATGAGAAAGTCGAACTTTCATTTATTTGCAATTAGGTCCCTAAAGTTATTTCTCTTTAACTTTAAGTCCCAAATACCGGTTTTTTCCTCAAATTGAGTCCCAAAACTTCTAAAATTTATCATAGGATCTCAATTTATTCCATTTCACAAAAAGGGGTTTAATTTCCCAAATCTCCAATTTGGTCCTCCAATTTTTCCAAAATTACCATTTTGCCCTTCCTTTACAAAAATGGTAAATTTTGCCCCAAAAATTTCAAAATTTCCTCAATTGGTCCTCTAACATTATTTTCATGCCCAATTGACCCTCAATTTCATAAAATTTCATTTTGGTCCTTTGAATTTCAAAAATCCCCAATTTTCCCCCAATTCCAACTTCTTAACACAGTCGAATTTTATTTCATCAAATTGACCCATCAAACGTTTCTAATTGTTGAAATTGAAGTTGAAATTGAGTTTCTACATGTTCATACAATTCTTCAGAAATGTGAATCGCAAGTTTTAATGCCAGGATAAGCTCAAACGGAGTTTCGCCGGAAAATGAACTATAGAGAGAGAAAGCTTCGCTTACTCACCGGTGAAGGCATGACAGTTCGAGCTTTCGATCTGGACAGATAGCCCTCAGGTCCGTCGGAGCTGCTTCACTATTCTATCACGCCGACGCTTCCCCAACGATTCTCGTATTGACTGGAGTTTGCTATCAGATAGCTGTCTTCTCCCCGGTTCTAAAGAGCCCGACCTTTGTTGAAGTCGAAGCTCTGGTTCAAGCTTTACCGAGAAATGGAGTAGTAGTGAGAGAGAGAGAATTGTTCAGGTGTGAGGAGAATGGAATGTGGATGACCTTTTTATATAGTCGTAAAACCCGTGTATTAAATGGGTGAGATTTATTACTAGTATTAATATTGCCATAAATTATTGGTATTAATTCCAATAATTTAATTTCGGTATTTAATTATTTATATTAATTTCAATAATTAAATATATATTAATTTATGGCTATTTATGATAAGCCAATTTCGGGTTACAAAAAATCATACTTCACAGGAAGTCACCCATCCTCACACTACTCTCAAGTAAGCCCGCTTAACTTTGAAATTCTTATAGAATCTAGTTCACCTAAACCAATTTGGTTTTTGTTTTCTATTTTGTTTTAAGTTTCTTTTACAATGTTTAATGAACCTTTTGGATCACCCGAAAGTTGTAAATTTCGATATTGCTTATTCCCAAATGTAAACCGGTTTGGTTTTCTTATTTAGTTTGACCGTTTCTTTTCCTGGTTTTCCTTAACTCAAATGTGCGGGGTTTACAGAACTGGCCTAGGGCTCACTGTTCGAGATTTTCAAAATTGGGCATAATAACCACCAAGTTCTAAAATCGAGGCCTCTAGCCTAACAGAGCTATTAGAGCTCCCGTCAAGAAGGTCTACCAAATTGTTTAAGCAGTGGCACATAGTCAGGGGAGAGCACTTCCGAAAAAATATATTTTCAACTGTCCATCACACCAACCGAGTATGAGGACATCTCTGCTCAAAACCGATAACGGGTTTTCCACTTCCTTCAAGGAAGTTTTATCATACCAATCTAGTATGATCTACTTATAACTGATAAGTAAGTTTTCAGTGTGATTTTCACATCACTCCTCTCAGATGTGATGTTTAAAATACCACATAGCAGTGGGTTTTTATTTTCGATGTGCTTATCATCCCAACCGGGTTTGATATAAAAATACCACTCACCCCATAGTGCAATGAAATCCCTCTTAGTCGGCTTGTTGTCTTTACTTGAACTCGTCTTAGATGGCGTTCTCGGTACTTCATGTTCCTATACGATATGAATATTTTTTTTTTCATTATTATTTGTCCTAATAGCCCTCATTCATCCCAAATGAATAAGAAAACCAACTTTTCATTTATTTGTAATTAGATCCCTAAAGTTATTTTTTCTTTAACTTTAAGTCCCTAATGTCAGTTTTTCCTCAAATTGAGTCCCAAAAATTTTAAATATTATCTTAGGACCTCAATTTACTTAAATTCACAAAAAGGGGTTTAATTTCCCTAATTTCCAATTTGGCCCCCCAACTTTTCCAAAATTAACATTTTGCCCCTACTTTACAAAAATGATATGTTTTGTACCAAAAATTGCCCAATTGGTCCTCCAACATCATTATCATGCCCAATTGGTCCTCAATTTTATGAAATTGCACTTTAGTCCCTCAAATTTTTAAAATTCACAAATTTCCCCCAATTTCAACCTTCTAACTCTGATGAATTTGATTTCATCAAATTAGTCGATCAAATGAGTTTAATTGTTGAAATTGGAGTTAAATTGGAATTCCTACACCTTCATTCGATTCAATTGCACTTTGAATCGCACGATTTGGTGCCGAAATGAGCTCAAACGGAGTTTCACCGGAAAACTAGACTTAGAGAGAGAAAGCTTCGATAGCTTACCATTGGGGGCGCAACTGTAAACCCCGCTCTTTGGAGTTAAGGAAAATCGGGAAAGAACCGATCAAACTGAGTTAGAAAACCGAACCAGTTCACAAACCCAATTTTTGAGGAATAGGCAAATTAGCCAAATTTCAACCGATCCGAACCGGATTGAAACGATTAATGAACCGGAACCAATAGAGAGAGGGCAAACCAAGGAAATTATAGATCCCAAGTGACCTAAAGAGTGACATAAGTCATGAAAAAGGACTTATGGTTGAATTGGAGATGAAAACCAAATCGGTTCATGTGAACCGGATTGAACCGGTTTGGACCGATTTGAACCACTGTTGAACTGGATGCTAAATTCATATTTCTAGGTGGCTTAAAAAATTCAAATTTGATATTTGAGGCCACCATTGGATAGAAAATGAATTTAGAAATTTTTAGATTTGAAAAATTCAGTCGAATTGGGGGTGAACCAGCCGGTTTAAGCTTTGAACCTAGTTTGGACCGGTCCAGTCCAGTTCGGAATAGTGTCATCATCTTCCTTCATATGACAACACTGTTCACTCACCGACAAATCACACAGCACCAATGAAGCTAAAAAGTCTCCAACTAGGGAGTTTTCAAGGAATTAATGACTTCCATTAAGGCGCCAACCGGACGGCCAAGAAGTCCCTGAGCTTCCTATATAAAGAGCCCATCCTCATTCATCCTCTCCACACCTAAAAACTCCATTATCTATCAACTGCTCAAATTTTTGGCGAAGCTCGAACCAGAGCTCCGACTTGGGCACTTTTCTAAGCTAAACAAGGCAAGGTTGGGTTCTTAAGAACCGAGGAGAAGTCAGCTAAACGCCTGCAGTCTCCATACCACTAAAGTTGTCACGTACCAACCCGGTTTGGTCAGAGCCTTGTGATCAACCTGGCACTCTCCCGAACCTCGAGGAGGGATTCCTCCCTGGGATTAAGAAGAGTCAGGCGTAGTACCTATCATGTCTTCCCATAATAACATTAAACAAAGTTGGAAATTTAATTTGTACCTGATTCATGTCTTGGTGAAGAAAAGTTCTCGTGAAGTTCTCTTCCTTCCTAAAAAATGTTTAGAGGGAGGGGGTGAGTTCCAGGACTCAGTGAGTGGGAGAAATCTTAGGGAGGTATTTAATTAGGCAATTTTTGGATTTATAGCATTTCACGTTTAACCCCTTTGTGGGTTTACACATAATCACACGCCCTTCCTATCATAGAAAGGGATCACACATTCACATAACAGTACCCGAATGTTCCACTTGTAGATCGGAGCACCTTTACCGTCCACCCTAATAAAGGTTAATGAATTCTACATCAAGTTTGAATGAACCTTGCTCGTCTGACCCTCATACCTACTCAAACTTTGTGTCCACTTTGTGGGACGAGACCTCATTTCCCCTACTACCTCGGTCTCAGTGTGAAGTAAGCTCCCCGAGCTTCCCGACATACTGGATGCCAAACCGCTCTTATGCAGCCTATGTCATCCAACAACCCTTGGGATCCATCACTACTTCATACCAGGTGTCTTGATGGCTCTGCATCACAGTGCATGCACAATCGAAAGTCTTTTCCAATTATAGCCATTATCATTGGCCCTCCAGGTCAAGGGTCAATGGCTTGCCATTGGTCCATGCATACAGGCCCAACAAGTTTGACGACCTAACTTTGGCTTAGCAGCTATTTGGCACAACAAGTGCAACATCCCAGCCTTGGCTCGGTAGGTATAATACACAATTACCCATTGTTAGGACTTTTACAAATTTATCACATGGTGATTCTGAATGGGTTCATACCTATGTCCATTCGCCTTGGGCCCACTTGCATTACCGAGCCTATGCCCCGGAATTAGCTCTCAAATGCTTTAAGCAAAGTCACCAGTTAGGAGAGGCTAATTCTGAGAAAATTGTTTTTAAGGCAAGCCATTGTTCTAATCAGAATCGACGTTATAAGGTTCCCACTCACAAGATAAATGTGACGGGGTTGTCCCGGCGAGACCTTGCTTTGCGATGCACCTCCTTGTGTTGTTACCTGGGCATTTGCTCCTACACAACATGAGTACCCATATAAAGAGAATTAGCATAAGAGGTTGCATATTTATGAGTATTTTGCACATAGGTCCTCACATTATGCCTTAATTGACTTTAGATCCCTAAAGTTTATACTTTTATATTTAGGTCCTCCTTCGCCCCTTAATTTCAATTAAGCCCTTAGTATTTTCAATTTTCCTTCTTAGGTCCTTAATTTTTCCAAAGCCACCAATTAGTCCCCAATTTCCCAAAAATTGCCATGTGGTCCTTAATTTCTCAAAAATTGCTAATTGGCTTTCCATCTTATCCAAACTGCTCAATTGGACCTCAATTGGGAGTGAATTTCATGAAAATGCCCCTAATTTCATCAATCTACCATTCCCCCTCCAATTTCATGAAAATGCCCAATTTTTCAAAAATTACAATTTGGTTCCTAAATCCCAACTTCGTTCAATTGATCCCCAAAATTTAGTTAATTGCCTCAATTTGTGATCTGAATCATCTCCCATATGTCTCTCTCATCATTTTAAGCCTTCAACCGCTTCATTTGGCTAAAAAATGAGCTCAAACGAAGCTTCATCAGAAAATGCAGTCTAGAAAGAGAAAGCTTCGATATCTTACCAGTGAGGGTACAGTGACCGTAGCTTTTGCCATCATTGGGTTCTTCGTGGGGATGCTTCCTAGATCAAACAACGCCTTAATTGGTGCCCTGGGCATTATGAATTTCTTAGCTAAAGTTTTGATAGAAAAGCACTGTGAACAGTGTTTTCCAATGAGGGGTGGCAGAGGGAACTTACCTTCTTATCTCGGGGGAAGGTTGGGGCACTTCTAGGTAGAGTTTGGAGGGTCTGATTTGGCCGGAATTGGTTGAGGGCCGGCTCGACTTGAGCTTCAGAGGTTCAGGCTTCTACCTGGCTGAGGAGTGGCATCACTATTTGAGCTTCCTCGCTCTTCCTTGGTGGTCATTGGGCTGAAAGGAAGGTGCAGCTAGGTAGAGGACTTTCCTCTGGTTCCAATGACACCGAATGTGGCTTTTAAGGTCGAGAAAAGTCCCGTTGTCGGAGCTCTAGTGTGCTGCTCGCAAGGAATTATGATACTTCACCTTCTTTACTCGGTTATAGGATGCTGAGAATGAATGGAGGGGTGTCTTTATATAGGAAGCTCGGCAACTGTTCGGGCTACCGGCCGATGTGAGACTCGGACCCTGCCCCACCTGCTAGAGACTGGAATGGAGCATTTTCTGAGTCACCAGAGACTTCCTCCTTCGTCAGTCTCTCTTCTTCTTGTCAGCGGACTGAGGTTGAAGATGATGATGTGGCGAACATGCTATGATTGACTAGTTTTTCTGATGTGGAGTTCCAACTTTACCACTACGTCAACCATTGACCAATTGACTGAACACGTGGCAGCCTCTCATTGGCTTCTCGTGTCCGTGAGTCAAGTTGATAGGTCATCCTCTGACCGTAGATCGGACATATGGCAACCTCTCATTGGATGCCCGTGTCTACATGGCTATTGACAAGGTGTCATTAATCGTTGACCGGTCTGATTTATTGACCGGTTGGACCATTGACCGGTCTAGTTCATAGATCAGCTTGACCATTGATCGATCCAGTTTGTTAACTGGCTTGACCGTTGATCGGTCCAGTTCGACTAGGTTCGGTAACCCGAATTCAAAAATCGGTCAGTTCAAGCCCAATTCTACCGGTTTTCTGAAATTTATAAATTCATCTAAATTTATTTTCTATCTAATGGTGGCCTCAATTTCCTAAATTAACCTTTTTAAGCCACCTAGAAAAATGAATCATTGAACTGGTTCACTACGGTTCAGTATGGTTCAGGTCTGGTTCACCCCGAACCAATCTAGTTATCAATTTCAATTCACATCATGGTTATTCCCCATGATTTTTGTGAATTTTTTGTAACTTGGGATTTTTCAATCTCCCATATTAACACTTCTTTACTATTTTCTATTCATTAATTGGCTTAGTTTTTCACATGAAAATTTGTCAGTTCGTGTCTCCTGCTCCTAGAGGATGGGTTTTATAATAGCCATCATCCTTAGGGCCCTTCTAGGATCAAGAATCGCTACAATTCATGTCCTCAGCAGTGGGAATTTGGTTAGTGAAATTCAGCACTTTCTCTCTCTAGAATCAAACTACTCCAATGAAGGGGAGTCGAATTGGCCTACCATTTTCCTTGGAGAGGTCGAGTGTGAGCTGTAAAGGTTAGGGGGAGGCTTGATTTGGCTGCAGGAGGTCCGAATTGGCTGAATTTCGATCAGCAAAAATAGGGCAGCTTCAGGACCGATGGAGTTGTGTCACTGTTTAGACCCGTCGGCGCTTCTCCGGTCGTTCTCAGGCAGAATGGAAGGTGCTGTTAGATAGCTGAATTCCTTGGAGTCTGTAGGACCCGAATTCGCCTTTTAAGGTTGAGAGAAGTGCCCAAGTCGGAGCTCTGGTTTAAGCTTCACCGAAAAATGGAGCACTTGTCCTTTTTCGATGGTTTGAGGTGTGTGGAGGATGAATGGAGCAGATTTTTTTATATATGAAGCTTAGGGACTCTCTGCTCTACCAGTTTGGAGGGAATATTCTCTCCCCATAAAAGGAAGGTTTTTCTACAATTGATGAACAATGATGCCATCCTAAGGAAGACGATGACACTATTCTGGACCGGACTAATTCGATCCGAGCGGGTTCGGTGATGAAAATCTGTCAGTTCAGACCCAATTCAACTGGTTTTCTAAAAATTAAAATTTTCTTAATTAATCTAAATTTATTTTCTATCTAATTGGGGCCTCAATTTTCCAAATTGATATTTTCGAGCCACCTAGAAAAATAAATTATCTAATTCGGTTCATTATGGTTCAATCTGGTTCAGGTTCGGTTCACCCTAAACCGATTCGGTTTTCTCATCCAATTTCCTTCATGATCTATCCCCAAGATTTTTGTTACATCCTGGTCAGTTGGTATTTTCCAATTTCTCATTCCAACCCTTCTTTATCACTTTCGATTCATTAAGTGGTTTGGTTTTCTCATTAAATTGACTAGTTCTTTCCTAGTTTCCTTGATCTAAGATGACGGATTTCACATTATTGATCTTTAAAAATGTTCCCTAAACTTTCTTCAAATCCTTAAAAAGACCCCCAAGAAAACTTATTCTCAAATGGGTCCCCTAACTTATGCATATTTACACTTTGGTCCCTGACCTTTGCTCCCCTACAACATAATTCATAAAAATTCTCAAAATCGAATATGATGTCCCTAAGGACACCACTTTGGTCATCATGGCCTCTTCCTAGTTGGGGTTGGCTAGAATTGTGATGAATGGGGTCATATATAAGCTAACAGTTTATCGAGAAAGACTTGAGTCAAGGTCGAGACCATAGCAGAGACGACGACTTGGTCGATGACACTGGGCAATTTGTGAACTAACTCCTGGAGAAGTTTGTGGCCACTTGAATAACCTCAAACATAGGTCTGAGTAACCTAAAAATTTCATTTTAATAAATTTTGTCATAAATAAAGATTAGTTGGTACTTCTTAGAATTTATTCAACCTTAATACTTACCCAAAATATATGAGGTAGGTGACGTACGAATGATTGGACTAAGAGGAGTGTGTATTATTTTGTTTGGCCCTTGTTGATTGTTGAGGGCACCAGAAATGGCCTGGAAAACATATGTTATGTTTTTGGATGATTTAGTGCATGCAGTGTTTGATCACTCCGGCATCGGTAGAGATAATGTCGAAGGCTGAGAAGCTAGCATTGGAATATTGACTCAAGTAGATTTCCAGGGATACATAAATCACAAATTTTGGTGGTTAAGAGAGGAAGTTGTGATCTCTGCAATTTTGGTCACTAGAAAATAGAGGTAAGTGGATTTCAAAGAGAATTATGATCATCAACCTCCTAGGGGACATCCAAGATTTTTATGGCTGTAAAGAAGATTTAATTAGTTATCTTATCATTAGTTCATTTCATCATTTTATAGCATGTATCTCTTTGAATAAATTATTTAATGTGTAGTGGATTTTGGATTATGGTCAGAGAAAATCTAGGTTTTATCCAAGTTTTGGAATTCCAACTGGGTAAAGGGGACATCGCGTGTGCACACGTGACATGCCCGTTTTGTTGGTTCAGCGCTATTCCAAAATAATTTCCAGCAAATTGTTTTGTAAGTTCAACAGTTTCTTAGTTGGTTCACCCTTAATTTGATTGATTCTTCACTCAATAGATTTTTATAAAGATTCTTTGCTCAATTTGAAATTAAATGGGCTCGAGAATCGCTATATTCTAATTTTTTTATTTCTCTAAATGTTGAGGGTTTTATGGTCCGTGTCAGTTTAATCCCGATATGAACTGGTTCAGTGATTTAGGTTATGGTTCAAATGAATTTCCAATCCAGTTAAATTTCTAATCATGGTTCAAATTTTACTTCCTGGTTAGACATTAGTTCTCAATTTAGTTCAACTCAATTTCCTATTTAATATTCCGGGTGTTAAGGCTACTACCCTCCTTTTAGGAGTTTCTTCCTCAAAACTAATCCATGTCTTTATTCATTTGAACATGAATATTTATATACTACATCAAGCAAAAGTAGAGAAAAACAAAACAAATTTGGATATTTCTCTTTCATGGTTGTCTCGGGTTCTTAGGTTTTTTCCTTGACTTGGTTGCTACGCCATAGGAATTTTACCATATGTATCTTCTTCCTTTGAAGATTCTTTTCCCATCGATCTAAAATGCATACAGACCTGATATATTATAGCCTCTTCTAACTCTGGAGGATTTTGATCCAACACGTATCATGGATTTGGCTCGTACTTCCTTATTACTAATATGTGCAACACGTTGTGGATCCTCTCCAACTCTCGTATCATGGGGTTCAACTTCTCTTTGTATTATAATGGAAGAACTCCCTTCCACGGGGACACCTTCAAAAATACCTTATCTCCGACTTCAAAATTCAACTCCACGCATCAATTATTAGCAATGAAATAACCAAACATTTCATTTATTTGTAATTAAGTCCCTAAAGTTATTTTTCTTTAACCTTATGTCCCAAATGTCAGTTTTCCCCCAAACTGAGTACTAAAACTCTAGAATTCACCTTAGGACCTCAATTTATTCAAAATCACATAAAGGGGTTCAAGTTTCACAAATTTCCAATTTGGTCCCCAATTTTTCCAAAATTACCATTTTGCCCCTATTTTACAAAAATTGTAAGTTTTGTTCCAAAAATTGCTCAATTGTATCATGCTCAATTGGCCCTCAATTTTATGAAAATGCACTTTAGCCCCACGAATTTTTGAAATCCCCAATTTCAACCTTCTAACTTTGTCGAATTTGATTTCATCAAATTAACCGATCAAATGAGTTTAATTGTTGAAATTGAAGTTCGATTGAATTCCTACACCTTCATACAATTCAATTTCACTTTGAATCGCGTAATTTAAAGCTGAAATGAGCTCAAACGGAGCTTCACCAAAAAACTGTACTTAGAGGTAGAAAGCTTCAAAAGCTTACTGTCGGGGGCACGACGGTCCGAGCTTTCAATCTGGCTAGATAACTCTTGTCCTGAGGTTCCTCCTAGGATCAAGAATTGCATCAATTGATGCCAAATTGTGTGAGAATTTAGTCATTGAAAATCTGTCGATTCTCTCTCTAGCACTGATCAGAATTTATAGAGTGGGGCCAAATTGGCTTACCTTTCTGCTCTAATTCTGCTGTAGGAGGTTGTGGAGGTGTTAGGAGGGCTTGGTTTGGCCTGAGAAGGGCTCGAATTGGCTGCTTTCAGCTCGGTCAAAACAGGGCAGCTTCAGTCTACCGGAGCTACTTCATTGTTCTATCACGCCGACGTTTCTCTAGCGACCCTCGGAGCAAATGGAGACTACAGGCATGTAGCTGACTTCTCCTCGAATCCAAAGAACTTGACCGCGCCTTCTTTGGCTCAAAAAAATGCCCAAGTCAGTGCTCTGGTTTGAGCTTCACCAAAAAATGAAGTAATAGGGAGAGAATGGAGTTTTCAGATGTGAGGGGATGAATGAGGAGGATAAATGAGGAGGGGCTCTTTATATAGGAAGCTCGGGTACTTCTTGGTCGTCCGATTGGAGCCTTAATGGCGGTCATTCATTGCCTGAAACTCCCTGGCCGGAGAATTTTCATCTTCGCCGATGCTGCTCGATTTTCCGGCGAGTGAACAGTGCCATCATTTGAAGGAAGAAAAAGACATTCTTCTAAACTGGTCCGAACAGGGTTCAAAGTTTAAACCAGCCAATTCTAACCAGATTCAACCAAAATTTTCATAATTAAAAATTTCTCAATTCATCTAAATTCAATATTTATCCAATGGTTGCCTCACTTCTCCAATTTGAATTTTTTAAGCCACCTAGAAAAATGAATTTAGCATTCATTTCAATAGTGGTCCAAACCGGTTCAATCCGGTTCGGATCTGGTTCACCTGAACCGGTTTGGTTTTCATCTCCAATTCATCCTAAGGTCCTTTTTCAGGACTTTTGTGACTCTTTAGGTCACTCGGGATCCATAAATTTCCCGATTTGACATTTCTCTATCGGTTCCAATTTGTAAACCAACTCAATTTTCTGTTTGAAAATTGTCACGCCCCGACCTGGTTTGGTCGGATCCCCATGATCAACCTACCACTCTCCTGGTTTATTAAGGGTTTCCCCTTGTTTATAAACTGTAAATAGTAAGGCATCCTTTAAATATGTACCTTTCCTAGAATAACATAAATCAAAACTGCATAAAATTTTAAACTGATCATACCCGTCTCACGGGCGTATTAGTTGATGGTCCTTGGCATAGGCTTTTTAGGATTTCTTGACAGGGATATAAGGGAGGGGGTGAGTACAATGACTCAGTGAATGGGTTTTTAAAATTAAATTTTTAGGAAAAATGTTTGATTTGAAGTGTGTCGCACTCCTTATTTTCTGTTAAAAACCTTTCATTTTAAATCTTAGTTTTCATCACCATTTCTTATTAACCAAGGTGTGTCATCACCCAACACACATCCTTCATCATGAAGGTCAAACACACAATCACAGGCCAGTATGTCCACTGAACCCACTTTGTGGCGTCAGAGTGACTTTACTGGCCACCTAGATAGAAGTACGTCCACTTCTACCCTGAGAATGAGTGGATGTCCGCGACATCTGACCCTCAATCCCATAACAATTCACTGTGTTCGTATGAGGACAAAGACCTCATCCTAACCTCACCCTAGTCTCATGCACTTGAAGCTACATCGAGCTTCGCAAGGTCACCTAGTACGACTAACTGCCCTTATATTCACCAGGTCATCCAGGGCACTAGGACACTTCACTACCCCTCTTGGGTGTCTTAAAGGTCACGTAATCACAGTGCATGCGCAATCAGTATTTTCACATCATGCCATATAATATGTGGTTCCACCAGTCCAATGGCCCCAACCTTCAACTCAACCTACAGTTGTTTGTCTTAACTAGTACGAAGACCAGTCACATCGCACTGCCACTAGTTGACTGAATGTGTCAGTCCTGTCTTGGTACCATGGCCAAATAATTCATTTATTTAAAGTTTTATTGCATATAACTCATGTTTGTTTATGAGCTCCTACTCGTGTCAACTGGCCTATGGCCCACTATTCAAGATTTTTAAAATTGGGCATATCAGAGCTATTCGAGCTCCCGTCAAGACAGTCTCCCAAATCATTTAAGCAATGGCACATAGTCAGGGGAGAGTACTTCTAATAAAATTATATTTTCAACTGTCCATTGTACCAACCAAGTATGAGGACATCTCCGCTTATAACCGATAAACGGGTTTTCCACTTCCTCCGAGGAAGTTTTCATCATACCAACCGGGTATGATCTACTTACCACTAGTAACTAGTTTTTTCATGTCATTTTCACATCAATACTCTAAGTTGTAATGTTTAAAATACCACTTAATAGTGGGTTTTCATTTCCGAGGTACTTATCATCCCAATCGGGCATGGTATAAAAATCCCAATCACCCGATCGTACAGTGAAATTCCTCTTAGCTGGCTTGTTCTCCGTACTCAAACTCGTCTTAGCTGGCGTCCTCAGTACTTCATATACCTTCACGATATGAACATTCTTGTTCATTATTCTTGGGCCTAGTAGCCCTCATTCATCCCAAATGAATCCTCCTAGGTTTCTTAATTCTTTTCTTCAAATTCCTTAACTGAAATGGAATTTTTTCCTAGTTTCTATAGTATTGTGGGTTTATTTGGTTACTTTCCATGGGGCCATCTTCCTAGCAAGATCAAATCATTGGGAAATAGGAATTTAAAATTTTTTTTGAGTACTTCATTAATAGAGGGACACAAAATGTTGGGGTTTTAGCTCTATTACAAAAAGTAGTCACATAATAGATGGGAAGCTAAAGTTTTCTTGGTAAGTATTCTCTTTGGTAAGATTATACGTTCGTACTGGCATTCCTGGCTTTAGGCTTAGCTCCCTTTGTACACAGAACTGTGACCCTAACATGTCCTAGCACCGTACTTCTTGGTGGTACTAGATGCTTCCACATTTGGACCTTTGGGCTTCTACTATGTCTCGAGCATTAGGAAACTTCTAGGGTTGTCTTTCCTACGAGGACATGGTGTTTAGTAGAGTCATTTCTAGTTTTCTTGGTTCCTTTCTTGGGAGCCATCTAAAAATTTTAAGATCAATCCTATTAGTTACTATATTTTCTAGTCTTGATTATGTATTCGAGAAAACGTACTCTAATACCACTAAAGTTGTCACACCACGACCCGATTTGGTCGGATCTCGGTAATCAACCCGCCACTCTGGTTTATTATGGGATTCCCCTTGTTTATAAACCATAAAGAATAAGGCATCCTTTAAACATGTACCTTTCCTAGAATAACATAAATCAAAACAGCATAAAATTTTAAATTGATCATACATGTCTCACAGACATGTTAGTTGATGGTCCTTGGGGTAGGCTTTTCGGCATTTCCTAAAAGGGATATAAGAGGGGGTGAGTATAACAACTCAGTGAATGAGTTTTTTAAATTAAATTTTTACGAAAAATGTTGGATTTGAAGTGTGTCAGACTCCTTATTTTCTTTTAAAAACCTTTCATTTCAAATTCCAGTTTTCATCACCATTTCTTATTAACCATGGTATGTCATCACCCAACACACATCCTTCATCATGAAGGTCAAACACACAATCGCAGCACAGTAAGTCCACTGAACCCACTTGTGGCATCGAAGTGACTTTACCGGCCACCAAGATAGAAGTATGTCCACTTCTACCCTGACAATGAGTGGATGTTAATGACATCCGACCCTCACTCCCATAACAATTCTCCATATCCGTATGAGGACAGAGACCTCATCCTGACCCCACCCCAGTCTCATGCACTTGAAGCTACGTCGAGCTTCGCAAGGTCACCTCGTATGACTGACGGCCCTTATATCCACCAAGTCGTCCAGGGCCCTAGGACGCATCACTACATCTCTTGGGCATCTTGAAGGTCAAAATCAAAATGCATGCACAATTAGTATTTCACATCATGCCATATAATTTGTGGTGCCACTGGTCCAATGGCCTCGACCTTCAACTCAACCTGCAACTGTTTGTCTTGACTAATCCAGAGACCTGTCATGTCGCACTGCCACTAGTTGACTAAATACGTCGATCCTATCTTGGTAACATGGCCAAACAATTCATTTATTTAAAGTTTTATGGCATATAACTCATGTTTCTTTATGAGCTCCTGCAAGTGCCAACTGGCCTATGGCCCACTGTTCGAGATTTTTAAAATTGGGCATATTAGCCCCCAAGTTCCAAAACCGAGGCCTCTGACCTATTAGAGCTATTTGAGCTCCCGTCAAGATGGTCACCCAAATCGTTTAAGCAGTGGCACATAGTCAGGAGAGAGTACTTCCGACAAAAATATATTTTTAATTGTCCATCGTACCAACCGAGTATGAGGACATATTCGCTCATAACCGATGAACGGGTTTTCCACTTCCTCTGAGGAAGTTTTCATCATACCAAGCGTGTATGATCTACTTACCACCTGTAAGTAGTTTTTCCGTGTCATTTTCACATCTCTCCTCTAAGTTGTGATGTTTAAAATACCACTTATTAGTGGGGTTTCATTTCCGAGGTACTTATCATCCCAACAGGGCATGATATAAAAATCCCACTCACTCGATCGTGCAATGAAATTCCTCTTAGTTGGTCCGTTGTCCTTACTCGAACTCGTCTTAGCTGGCGTCCTCGGTACTTTCTGTGCGTACACGATATGAACATTCTCGTTCATTATTCTTTGGCCTAGTAGCCCTCATTCATCCCAAATGAATGTGAAAACCAACTTTTTCCTTTATTTGAAATTAGGTACCTAAAGTTATTTTTCTTTAACTTTAAGTCCCTAATGTCGGTTTTTCCTCAAATTGAGTACCAAAAATTAGGACCTCAATTTATTCAAATTCACAAAAAGGGGTTTAATTTTCCAAATTTCCAATTTGGTCCCCCAATTTTTCCAAAATGACCATTTTGCCCCTACTTTACAAAAATGGCAAGTTTTGCCCCAAATTTTCCAAAATTGCCTATTTGGTCCTCTAACATTGTTAACATGCCTAATTGGTCCTCAATTTTATGAAATTGTAGTTTAGTCCCTCTAATTTTTAAAATTTGCAAATTTTCCCCAATTTCAACCTTCTAACTCTATCGAATTTGATTTAATCAAATTGATCGTTGATGTGGTTTAGACCCGATCCGACCGATTTTCTAAAAATAAAAATTTCTAAATTAATCTAAATTCACTTTCTATCTAATGGTGGGCTCAATTTTACAAATTGACATTTTTAAGCCACCTAGAAAATGAATTATTGAACCGGTTCCTCATTGTTCAATCTGGTTTGATCATGTTCAGGTTCGGTTCACCCTGAACTGGTCCGGTTTTCCCATCCAATCCACTTCATGGTTATTCAATATAATTTTTGTGGTTTATTGGCTACTTGGGATGTGAAACCCGTCACCTTGGATCAAGGAAAATCAGGAAAGAACTAGTCAATTTAATGAGAAAACCGAACCACATAAGAACCGAGAATGATAAAAGGGGGTAAAAATGGGAAATTTGAAAATCCCAAGTGACCAAAAAGTCATGAAAATCATGGGGAAACCATGAAGTAAATTAGATGGGAAAATCGGATCGGTTCAGGGTGAACCAGACCTGAATCAGATTGAACTGGGTTGAACCATAATGAACCAGATTGAAAAATTCATTTTTCGAGGTGGCTTGGAAATTTCAAATTCATTTTTCGAGGTGGCTTGGAAATTTAGACTAATTTAGAAATTTTTAATTTTGAGAAAAACTGTCGAATCAGGCCTGAATCGGTCAATTTTTGTCACCGAACTCGGTCGGACCAGTCCAGTCTGGTCCAGAAAAGTGTTGTCTTCTTCCTTGGGATGATAACACTATTCATCAATGTAGAAAACCTTCATTTTTCGGTGAGGGAATATTCCCTCCGATTTGGGTATTTTCTAAAGAGTATAAGCTTGACCAATATGGAAACTAGTAGAGCATAGGGTTCATGAGCTCCCTATATAAAGAGCTCTCCTCCACACAACTCCAATTGCCTCCCTCTCCAAAGTGTTCAGTTTTCCGGCAATGCTCAAACTAGAGCTCCGACTTATGCACTTTTCTCAGCGTTAGGAGGCAAACGTGGGTCCAACAAACTTCCGGGGAAGTCAGCTACCTGACAACAACCTTCCCTCGACCCAAGGATAGCCAAAGAAGTGTTGGTGATATCAAATAGTGAAGCAGCTCTGTCGATCCAAAGTTGCCCAATTTTTTTCGATCGGAATTCGGCCAATTCATACCTACTATGGCCAAACTGAGCCTTCCCCTAGCCTCTACAGGTTGCACTCGACCTTCCTAAGGAAAATGGTAAGCTAATTTGACCCTCATTAGTCATGAAGCTAATGTGTTGGAGCTTCTTACGCATTGAGACTAGGGTGTACGTGGGTTGAGGTCTCCATCCTCACACGGACATGAATTTATGTGAAGTCTGAGGGTCTGGTGCCTAAGGCATCACACAGACAAAGGGTAGAAGTTAGGGACTTCTATCATGGTGGACAGTAAATACGTTCTAATCCACAATCGGGTGTAGTGGGCGTGCTGCACCAGTGAACATGTGTACCCTTTATGATAAAAGTTGTGTGTTTGTTTGCTAAATGCCTTCTGAGGCAAGGGGAAGTGCTAAAAGAGCTAAACACACAAAGGCTTAAAAAGGATGAAAGGTTTTTAAAGAATAGTGTGTTAAAGATGTTTTTATAAACTATGTATATTTTTGAAAACTTATTTCCCATCACCTGCTCACTGAGTTGTAGAAACTCACCCACTCCCTTTAACCCCTTTTCAAGAAAAAAGACAAACCCTTAAAGAATATCTTGAAGCTGAACCCTTAAGATAGGTGTAAACCCTATCCATTGATAATAAGAAAATCGGGGAAGGAACCGATCATTTCCAAAGAGAAAACCGAGTTGGTTAACAAATCAGAACCAATAGAGAAAGGGAAAACTGGGAAATTTATGGATCTCGAGTGATCTAAAGAGTCACAAAAGTCATGAAAAAGGATTTTAGGATGAATTGGAGATGAAAACCAAACCGGTTCAGGTGAACCAGATCCGAATCAGATTAAACTAGTTTAAACCATATTGAATTTGATGTTAAATTCATTTTTCTAGTTGGCTTAAAAATTTTAAATTTAAGAATTGAATCCACCATTGGATAGAGAATGAATTTAGATGTATTTAGAAATTTTTAATTTTGAAAATTTTGGTCGAATCAGGCTTGAACCGGTCGGTTTAAGCTTTGAACCTGGTCCAATCCAGTTCAGAACAGTGTCATCTTCTTCCTTCATATGATAGCATTGTTCACTCGTCGAGAAATTGAGCAGTGCCAGTGAAGATGAAAATTCTTCAGCCAGGGAGTTTTAAGCAATGAATGACTGCCATTAAGGCGCTAATCGGACGACCAAGAAGTCCCCGAGCTTCCTATATAAAGAGCCCCTCCTCATTCATCCTCCTCACATCTAAAAACTTCATTCTCTCTCAACTGCTCCATTTTCACAGACCAAATTCTCCCTCAATTCAGTATCAATTGATGCAATTGTTGATCCTAGGAGTAACCTCAGGACAAGAGCTATCTACCAGATTGAAAGCTCGGACCGTCGCGTCCCCGACGGTAATCTTTCAAAGATTTCTCTCTCTAAGTCCGGTTTTCTGGCAAAGTTCCATTTGAGCTCATTCTAGCATCAAATCATGCGGTTCAAAGTGCAATTGAATCATATAAAGGTGTAGGAACTTCAATTTCAACAATTAAGTTTATTTGATCGGTCAATTTGATGAAATCAAATTCGGCTAAGTTAAAAGGTTGAAATTGGGGGAAATTTTGGGGGCAATTTGGGGATTTCGTAAATTCGAGGGACTAAAGTTCACTTCTATAAAATTAAGGGCCAATTGGGCATGATAAAGATGTTGGAGGACCAATTAGGGCAAATTTTGGAATTTCTTGGGCAAAACTTACCATTTTTGTAAAGTAGGGGCGAAATGGTAATTTTGGAAAAGTTGGGGACCAAATTGGAAATTTCGAAAACTTGATCCTCTTTTTGTGATTTTGAATAAATTGAGGTCCTAAGATGAATTTTAGAGTTTTGGAACTCAATTTGGGGGAAAACTGGCATTAGGAACTTAAAGAAAAATAACTTTAGGGACCTAATTGCAAATAAATGAAAAGTTTGGCTTTTCTCATTCATTCGGGCTGAATGAAGACTATTAGGCCAAAAGATATTGAACAAGGATGTTCATATCATGTAGGAACATGAAGTACTGGGAACACTAGCTAAGACAAGTTCACGTGAAGGCAACAAGCCGACTAAGAGGAAATTCACTGCACTATTGCGTGAGTAGGGTTTAATATCATACCCGGTTGGAATGATAAGCACCTTGGAAATGAAAACGCACCGTTAAGTGGTATTTTAACAATCACACTTGAGAGGAGCGATGTGGAAATCACGTGGAAAAAATGACTTAACGGTTGTAAGTAGATCATACCTGGTTGGTATGATGAAACTTCGTGAAAGGAAGTGGAAAACCCACTTATCAATTATAAGCGGAGATGTCCTCATACTCGGTTGGTGTGATGGATGACTGAAAAGTTTATTTTGTCGGAATTGTTCCCCCGGACTGTGTGCCACTACTTAAAAGTTTTGGGAGACCTTCTTGGCGGGAGCTCGAATAGCTCAGTTAGGCCGAAGGCCTCGGTTTTGGAACTTGGGGGCTAATATGCCTGATTTTGAAAATCTCAAACAATCGGCCCCAGGCCAGTTGGCACAAGCAGGAGCTCGTAAACAAACGAGATTTTAAGCCATGAAAACTTAAGTGAATGAACTATTTGGCCATGGTACCGAGATAAGACTAACATACTCGATGGACTGGCGACAGTGCGACATGACAACTCTACGGACCAGTCGAGACAAATAGTTGCAGGTCGAGCTGAGAGTTGGGGCCGTCAGACTAGTGGCACCTCAGATTATATGACTTATGTGAAAAATTATTGATTTGTGCATGCACTATGTTACGGGACTTTCAAAATGCCCAAGAGGGGTAGTGATGTATCCTCAAGCTCTAGACGATCTGATGGAGATAAGGGTAGTTAGTTGTACGAGAAGTTTTGAGAAGCTTGACGTAGCTTCATGTGCATGAGACTGGGGTGGGGACAAGATGAGGTCTCTATCCTCATACGGACATGGAGTTTTGTTATGAGATTGAGGGTCGGATGTCACGTACATCCACTCATTCTCTAGGTAGAAGTGGACGTGCTTCTATATAGGTGGTCGGTAAAGTCGCTCCAACGCCACAAGTGGGTATAGTGGATGGGCTGGCCTGCGAATGTGTGTTTCCTTCATGATGAATGGCATGTGTTGGTTGATAAACACACTGTTGTGATGAGAAATGGTTATGAAAACCGAGATTTGAGAATGAAAGGTTTTAAAAGAAAAATAAGGAGTCTAGCACACTCCAATTCAAACTATTTTCTGAAAGTCATACCCTAAAACACCCATTCACTAATTCGTTGAACTCACCCCTTCCCTTGTATCCCTTTTAGGTAACCCCGGAAAGCCTCCCCAAACACCACCAGCTAACACACCTATAAAGCAGGTATGCTAATTTTAAAATTTTATTCAGTTTTGATTTATATTATTCCAGGAAAGGTGCAGGTTTAAAGGACGCCTTACTCCTCACAGTTTAAAAAGAAGGGGCAACCCTTAGTAAGCCGGGAGAGTGGCGGGTTGATCACGGGGATCCGACCAAATTGGGTCGGGGCATGACAACTTGAGTGGTATCAAAGCCTATTTCCTCGAATACATAATCAAGACTAGAAAATATAGTAACTAATAGGATTGATTTTAAAATTTTCAGAATGGCTCTGAAGAAAGGAAGCAAGAGAACTAGAGTTGTAGTCTCCTACACTACCCAACCACCCCTACCTGTGGAAATTCCCAGGGAAGCCTAGACAACTCCTCCTACACTTAGCATGGAACACCAGAGGTTATACGAGGAGTTCACTTGTGTATTTGGGCAACCTAACCTCGTCCCCGAGGCAAACACCAATTCTCGGGTTGAACCATAGGAAGTGCAATCACATCCCCTCCCCCCTGTTAACCATCCCCCTCCAATAGACATTCCTAGAAACCTCAAGACTCTCCATCAATTAGGGTGTAAACCCTTCCTCGGAGAAAAGGATGTTGGTGACGCCATGGATTGGCTGGCAAGTATTAAGATGATGGGAATCGTCGAGATACTACTAGAGAATATGGTGATCTTGACAAGTGGAACAAAGTTTGAAACCTGCATACCACCATCCCCACTTGGGAATAGTTCAAGGAGAGATACTCGGAGGAGTACTTGGCACCTCATTTGATAAATGAGAAGATGTAGGAATTCATCCGTCTTCGACAAGGGCTTAACTCCATATCGGAGTATGAAACAAAATTCAACGAGTTAAGACCCTTTGCTCCTAACCTAGCTGGACCAGCAGACATATGCTAGAGGTTCGTGGATGGTCTCAATATGGATATTCGAGATCGTATGGGAGTATCAGGATGCCCCACTAACCTGGTAACAGTAATCAGTATGGCTCATGAGTGTGAGCTACTGGTGTAGACCCGACACCGTCGGATGGAGTAGACGACCCGAAAGGAGGATAAGGGTAAAAAATGTCAGGAAGTACGGAAGGAGCATAACAGTTCAAAATGGGGAAATAGAATGGCATTTCAAAAGAGAAAGGACATGCCACCACCTCCCCAAAGAGTAGTCCCCACTTTACCTCAAGGAAACCTTCATTGTCCAAGGTGTCAAAAGAACCATGAGGGAGCATGCTTTACCTGCTTTACATGTGGACAAGTGGGGCACTTTGCAAAGGACTGTCCCACTCTTAGGGAGAACAAGCAAAGGAATACCCTTGGACCACCTCAAGGGAACCCCAAGAATCCTAGGCCAGATGCTACAACACGAGTACTAGCTAGGGTATACAACCTCACCTAGGAAGAGGCTAGAAGACACCCTAGCACTGTAGCTGGTACATTCCAAAACCCTCCAAACTAGTTCAAGAGAATCTTGTAAACTAAAAAAATTTTAATAAAGAAAAGCTTTTTTCTAAAATACACGCTTCTTCAATCATGATATATATAACCATGGGGACAACAAGTCTATGCCCTCTTTGACTTAGGAGCGGAGAGATCCTTCATCAAGGAAGAGTTGATTTCAAGTCTACCCCCAGAACTTACTCCACCAGAGCAAAGCCTCAACATTCTCACACCTTTAGGAGAAGGTTTAAACAGAAATAAGCAATTAAAAGGATGTGAGATAAAGATTGGAGGAATCAAACTTGAAGCTGACTTGATTCCATTACCCTTAAAAGAGGTTGAAGTAATTCTTGGGATGGATCGGTTAAGTAACCATTAGGCTAGGATGGACTATGGAAAGAAGACGGTGACATTCCACACTCCCGAGATGAATGGATTAAAGTTCCAAGGAGATCGAAGGAAAAGCGAAGTACAAATGGTGTCCCATCTGAAAGCCCAAAAGATGATACAGAAAGGTTGTACAGCTTTCTTGGCCATGGTCATCGACGAAGAGACTGAAGAGAAGAGACTTGAAGACATTCCGGTAGTTAGGCACTACCCAAAAGTATTTCCAGAAGAGCTACCCAGACTACCTCCAAGTCAAAAAGTGGAGTTCACTATAGAAATAATCCCAGGAACAAACCCCATATCCCAAGCCCTATATCGTATGGCTCTAGCGAAATTGAAGGAAATAAAGGAGCAATTAGACGAATTATTGGAGAAGGATTTCATGTGTCCTAGCCAGTCTCTGTGGGGTGCACCCGTCCTATTCGTAAAGAAAAAGGATGGAAGCATGAGACTGTGTATAGACTACAAGAAGCTGAACCAGGTCACCATCAAGAACCGATACCCACTTCCACAAATAGATGACCTATTCGATCAATTAAAAGGAGCAGCTTACTTCTCAAAATAGACTTTCGGTTAGGTTATCATCAACTCATAATTCGAGAGGGGGACATTCCCAAAACAACATTCCAATCCAGATATGGACATTACGAGTTTAGAGTAATGTTGTTCGGATTAACAAATGCCCTTATAGCCTTCATGGATTTGATGAATCATATGTTCCAACCACATTTGAATAGGTTTGTGATAGTATTCATAAATGACATTCTTATATACTCATGAACCATGTTGGAACATGAAGAGCATTTGTTAATCACCTTGGAGATATTAAAGGAAAATCAATTATATGCAAAATTCTCCAAGTGTGAGTTTCGGCTGTAGGAGGTAGAATTCTTAGGACATATAGTGTCCAAGGATGGAGTCAAAGTAGATCTAACCAAGGTGGAAGCCATATCAAATTGGAAAGATCCAAGGAATCCTACAGAAATACAAAGTTTCTTAGGTCTGGCAGTATACTACAAACGGTTCGTGCAAAACTTTTCTAAGATAGCAGCTCCTCTAACTCGACTCACTAAGAAAAGAGTTGAGTATAAGTGGGATGAAAGTTGTGAGAAGTCTTTCCTGGAGTTAAAGACTCAATTAACAACCGCACCGGTACTCTCCCTACCTGACCCTAATGCGGGAGAGTACACCGTATATAGTGATGCATTCGGATAAGGACTCAAATGTGTATTGAAGCAATAAGGGAAGTTTATCACTTATGCCTCACGACAACTTAAGGTACATGAAAGAAACTACCTAACTTATGATCTGGAATTAGCTACAATAGTGTTTGCCCTAAAGATTTGGTGATACTACCTTTATAGGGTTAAGTGTAGGATATATAGAGATGACAAGAGTATTAAATACTTCCTAACTCAAAAGGAGTTAAATCTCCGCCAGAGGAGATGGTTGGAATTGGTTAAGGATTATGACCTTGCGATAAAATATCACCCCGAAAAGGAAAATGTGGTAGCAGATGCCTTAAGTCGCAAGTACCAAACTGAGGTGACACAAGTAAAGATGAGTTATATACCCCTGTTGCAACAATTAGGAAGGATGGAGGTGGACCTAAAGATGGACAAGCAGGAAAGATGTCTAGTGGCTAACGTGGTAGTGAGGCCTAGTCTAATTGAATAGATCCAGGCTCAACAAAAAGTGGATAAAGTGCTCCAATCCTATCTGGATCCTGTTAATAGAGAAACTAAACAGGACTACGACTTGCGAAGTGATGGAGTGCTGACCTACAAGGGTAGGGTATGTGTGCCTCAAATTAAGGAACTAAAGAGGTTAATTCTAGAGGAGGCACACAATTCGGTGTATGCAATGTATCCGAGCAGTACTAAGATATACCGCACCCTCAAACAAGGATATTGGTGGAAAGTTATGAAGAGGGACATTGCAGAATATGTAGCTCGATGCTTGTCTTATCAACAGATAAAAGTGGAGTACCAGAAACCGTCAGGATTACTGCAACCCTTACCAATTCCAGAATGGAAATGGGAGTACATCACCATGGATTTTGTCACAAGACTACCTGTGACAAGAAAGGGTCAAGATGCAATATGGGTCATCGTGGATAGATTGACCAAATCAGCTCATGTTCTTCCTATAAGGGTGACGGATATAGTGGAACAACTAGCCGTCTTATACATGAGGGAGATAGTGAGACTCCATGGCGTTACGGTGAGTATAGTATCAGATAGAGTTCCATGATTTACTTTAAGGTTCTAGCCAAGTTTACAAAGTGCCATGGGAACCAAGCTTCACATGAGCACGACGTTTCATCCTCAAACAGATGGGCAGTCTGAGCGTACCATCCAAACCTTGGAGGACATGTTGATAGCATGTGTACTCATCATGAACAAAGGCTGGGAAGAATACTTGTGCCTGATGGAATTTGCTTATAATAATAGCTATCAGGCCACTATTTAGATGGCTCCATATGAAGCCCTTTATGGATGACCATGTTGTCCCCCTCTATTTTGGGAAGAAGTGGGGGAAAGAAGGCTAGAAAGGGCAGAATTAATCGACGATGCCACGGAGAAGATAAAAGTAATCAGGAGTTGTCTTAATACCGCACAGGACTGGCAAAAGTGTTATACGGATCATCGAAGGAAAGATCAGGAGTTTGCAGTGGGAGATCAAGTATTTCTCAAAGTGTCCCCATGGAGGGGAAAACTTAGGTTTCAGCAAAGAGGAATGTTGAAACCAAGGTATATTGGTCCATATCCCATCATTCAAAGGATAGGACTGGTGGCCTATAAATTGGAACTACATCCAAACCTACAGAGAATACACGATGTATTCTATATCTCTGTGCTTTGGAAATATTAGCATGATCCTAGCCATGTATTGGACCAACCTCTACTGGAACTGCAAGAGAACCTGACCTATCAAACAGAACTAGTATGAATCATCGATCGGAGGGATAAGAACTTAAGGAATAAGAGGATTCCAATGGTCAAGGTTCAGTGGCAGAACGGGCCCGTGTAAGAAGAGACATGTGAAATCGAAAGTGTGATAAGGGATAGTTACCATCAATTATTTGGCATGTAACTATTTTGGGGACAAAACCCCTACAAGGAGGGGAAAGTTGTAAACCCCCTCCTTTTATAATAAGAAAATCGGGGAAGAAACCGGTCATTTCCAAAGAGAAAACTGAGTTAGTTTACAAACCGGAACCGATAGAGAAAGGGAAAAGTGGGAAATTTACGGATCTCAAGTGACCTAAATAGTCACAAAAGTCATGAAAAAGGATTTTAGGATGAATTGGAGATGAAAACCAAACCAGTTCATGTGAACCAGATCCGAACCGGTTTGGACCGATTTGAACTACTATTGAACCGGATAATAAATTCATTTTTCTAGGTGGCTTAAAATATTCAAATTGGAAAATTGAGGCCACCATTAGATAGAGAATGAATTTAGATGAATTTAGAAATTTTTAATTTTGAAAAAATTGGTGGAATCGGGCCTGAACCAACTGGTTTAAGCTTTGAACCCGATTCGGACCGGTCTGGTTCGATTCGGAATAGTGTCGTCTTCTTACTTTAGATAACAACACTGTTCACTCACCAAAAAATCAAGCAGCATTGGTGAAGTTGAAAAGTCTCCGGCCAGGGAGTTTTAGGCAATGAATGACCACCATTAAGGTGCCAATCAGATGGCCAAGAAGTCCCCAAGCTTCCTATATAAAGAGCCTCTCCTCATTCATCCTCCTCACACCTGAAAAATTCATTCTCTCTCAACTACTCCATTTTCTAGTGAAACTCAAACTAGAGCAATGACTTGGGAATTTTTCTGAGCCAAAGAAGGTGTGGTCGGAATCTTTGGATTTGGAAAGAAGTCAGCTACACGCTTGTAGTCTCCATTTGCTCCAAGGATCGAATAATGAAGCAACTCTGGTGGACCGAAGCTGCCCTATTTTGGCCAAGCTTAAATCAGCCAATTCAAGCCCTCTTCAGGCTAAATCAAGCTCTCTCAACACCTCCAAAGCCCTCCTACAGCTAAATTAGAGTGGAAAGGTAAGCCAAGTTGGTTCCCCTCTATAAATTTCGATCGGTGTTAGAAAGTGAACCGATAAAACTTCAATGACTAAATTCTCGATCAATTAGGTATCAATTGATGCAATTCTTGATCCTATGAGGAACCTCAATACAAGAGCTATCTACACAAATTGAAAGCTCGGACTACCACACCCCCGACGATAATTTTTCGAAGCTTTCCCTCTTTAAGTCTAGTTTTGTGGCAAAGCTCCGTTTGTGCTCATTTCGGCATCAAATCGTGCGATTCAAAGTGTAATTGAATCGTATGAAAGTGTAGGAACACTAATCAAACTTTAAATTTAAACTCATTTGATTGGACAGTTTGATGAAATTAAATTCGGCTGAGTTAGAAGGTTGAAAGTGGGGGGAAAATTGGGGGCAATTTGGGGATTTCAAAAATTCGAGGGACTAAAGTCAAATTTCATAAAATTGAGGGCCAATTGGGCATGATAAAGATGTTGGAGGACCAATTGGGTAAATTTTGGAATTTTTTGGGCAAAACTTACCATTTTGTAAAGTAGGGGTAAAATGGTAATTTTGGAAAAGTTGGGGACAAAATTGGAAATTTGGGAAACTTGAACTCGTTTTTGTGATTTTGAATAAATTAAGGTCCTAATATGAATTTTAGAGTTTTGGGACTCAATATGGGGGAAAATTGGCATTAGGGACTTAAAGTTAAAGAAAAATAACTTTAGGGACCTAATTTCAAGTAAATGAAAAGTTTGGTTTTTCTCATTCATTCAGGATGAATGAAGCCTATTAGGCCAATGGGTAATGAACAAGGATGTTCATATCGTGTAGGAACACGAAGTACTAGGAACGCCAACTAAGACAAGTTCACGTGAAGGCAACAAGCCGGCTAAGAGGAAATTCATTGCACTATCGGGTGAGTGGGATTTAATATTATACCCGGTTGGGATGATAAGCACCTCGAAAATGAAAACCCACTACTAAGTGGTATTTTAACCATCACACCTGAGAGGAGTGATGTGGAAATCATGCGAAAAAAAAAACTACTTACTGATTATAAGTAGATCATACTTGGTTAGTATGATGAAAATTCCTAGAAGGAAGTAGAAAACTCACTTTTTAGTTATAAGCGGAGATGTCCTCATACTCGGTTGGTGTGATGGACGACTGAAAAGTTTATTTTCTTAGAAGTGCTCTCCCTTGACTGTGTGCCACTGCTTAAAATTTTTTAGAGACCTTTTTGACAGGAGCTCGAATAACTTAGTTAGGCCGAAGGCCTCAGTTTTGGAACTTGGGGGCTAATATGCTCGATTTTGAAAATCTTGAACAGTGGGCCCTAAGCCAGTTGGCACGAGTAGGAGTCATAAACAAACATGATTTCAAGCCATGAAAATTTAAGTGAATGAATCGTTTGACCATGGTACTAACAAAAGACTAACATACTCGATGGGCTGGCAATAGTGAGACATGACAGGTCTGTAGACTAATCGAGACAAATAGCTACAGGTTAAGTTGAGAGTCGGGGCCGTCGGACCAGTGGCACCACAGATTACATGACTTATGTGGAAAATTATTGATTCGTTCATGCACTGCGTTATGGGACCTTCAAGATGCCCAAAAGGGGTAGTGTGATGCGTACTTGGGCTCTAGATAACCTGGTGGAAATAAGGGTAGTTAGTGGTACAAGAAGTCTTAAGAAGCTCGACGTAGCTTTATGCGCATGAGACCGGAGTGGGGACAAGATGAGGTCTCTGTCCTCATACGGACACAGAGTTTTGTTACGGGATTGAGGGTCAAATGTCGCGTACATCCACTCATTCTTAGGGTAGAAGTGGACATGCTTCTATCTAGGTGGTCGGTAAAGTCGCTCTGACGCCACAAGTGGGTACAGTGGATGGGTTGGCTTGCAAATGTGTATTTCCTTCATGATAAAGGGCATGTGTTGGTTGATAAACACACCGTTGTGATGAGAAATGGTTATAAAAACTGAGATTTGAGAATGAAAGGTTTTAAAAGAAAAATAAGGAGTCTGGCACACTCCAATTCAAACTATTTTCTGAAAGTCATACCCTAAAACACCCATTCACTGAGTTGTTGAACTCACCCCCTCCCTTATATCCCTTTCAGGTAACCCTAGAAAGTTTCCCCAAAGATCACCAACTAACACACCTGTAAGGCAAGTATGATAAGTTTAAAATTTTATCTAGTTTTAATTTATATTATTCCAAGAAAGGCACAGGTTTAAAAGACTCCTTACTCCTTACAGTTTAAAAAGAAGGGGCAACCCTTAGTATGCCGGGAGTGTGGCGGATTGATCATAGGGATCTGACCAAACTAGGTCGGGGCATGACAACAGGTATGTAATGATTTTAAAATATTAAGTTTCAAATAATGTTATTCTAGGAAAATCAAGTGAAAAAAGGACGTCTCACTCCTTATGATTTAGAAAGAAGTGAAATCCTTCATAGACCAAAGGGATTGGCGGGTCGCTCACGGGGATCCGACTAAATCGGGTCGAGACGTGACAACTTGAGTGGTATCAGAGCCTGTTTTCTTGAATACATTATCAAGTCTATATAACATAAGAACTAAGAGAAAAACTACCAAAATATTTAGATGGCTCCCAAGAGAGGAACTAAAAAACCTTCCCTTGACCCAAGGATCATCGGAGAAGTGTCGGTGAGATCAAACAGTGAAGCACCTCCGTCGGTCCAAAGTTGCCCTGTTTTTACTTATTAGAATTCGGCCAATTCAGACCTACTATGACCAAACCTAGCCTTCCCCTAGCCTCTATAGCTCACACTCGACCTCCCCAAGGAAAATGGTAAGACCATTCAACCATCCTCCGTCGTTGCAGTTTAGTTCTAGAGAGAAAGTGTTGAATTTCACTAACCAAATTCACACTGATCTTGACATCAATTGTAGCAATTCTTGATCCTAGAAGGACCCTATAGACGAGAGCTACCTTTCTGGATCAAGAGCTCAGACCGTTGTGCCTCCGACAGTAAGCTTTCAAAGCTTTCTCTATCTACGTAAAGTTTTTCGATGAAGCTCCATTTGAGCTTGTTTTGGATGCAAATGTTGCAATTCAATGCTCAATTGATTCGTATGAATGTGTAGGATCCGGTCCATTCCATCAATTGGAGCAATTAACCCCATTTGAATGGCCAATTTGAAAAAATCAAATTTGGTCAGTAAAGAGGGGTGAAAATTAGGAGAAATTTGGAAATTTCAAAAAATTGAAGGACCTAAATGCAATTTCTCAAAATTGAAGGTCAATTGGCAATGATAAAGATGATGGAGGACCAATTGGTCAATTTTTTAAAGAATTGGGACCAATTGACCATTTTGGAAACTTAGTGGCAAATTGGTAATTTTGTAAAAGTTGTGGACCAATTTGGAAATTAGGAAATTTGAGCCCCATGTACCATTTTGAGAAAATTAAGGACCTAAGAGGGGTATTGGAAGTCCCGAGGACTAGATTAAAAATAATTGGGTGTTTGGGAACCTAAAGTAAATGATTAAGAACTTTAGGCACCTAATTGTAATAAGGCAAAAATAAGGGTCTAAATGTAAATACATGAAAATAGAGTGGCTATCAATGCCAAGCCGTTCGTATTAAGAATACTCAAACCATGTAGTGACAGATTTGGATAAGGACGTGAGCAAAGGAGTTCGAACATGACTTGGAAGGCCAATTGGAGACGAACATGTCATAATCACCAAGTGAGTGGAATATTTTAAACATCATACCCGGTCGGAGTGATGAGCACTTTTATTAAATGAAAAACATACTCACCAGTTGTGAGTGGGAACTTTATACATAATACTGGTTGGGATGATGGGCATTCTTATTAAGAAAGGAAAAACTTGCTTATCGGTTGTGAGCGGACCTACCTCTGTTATCACACCCGATTGGTACGATGAATACCTTAAGCTAAAAGAGATTTTGTCAAAATTGTTCTACACTAACTGTATGCTATTGCTCAAACTATTTAGGAGACTTTCTTGACGAGAGTTGGACTAGCTCTAATAGGCTTAGGGCCTCGAATTTGAACTCATAGGGCTCAAGGCCCAATTTTGAAAAATGCGTGAAGTGGGCCCAAGGCTAGTGGGAATGGGCTAGAGCCCATAAACAAACATGAATAGAAAGAGCCATGAAAACTCTTATTAAAAGTGGAAATGTTGTGTGATTCACCACGGTACCAAGTTAGGACCGACAAGGCTCGACGGGTTAGTGGCAGTGCGCTAGCACTAGGCCGACAGACCGATCAGGCAAACAACTACAGGCCAGGTCGAGTGTCGGGGCTATTGGACCGTCGACACCAAAGATAATGGTTATATATGAAAACTTTTGTTTGTGCATGCACTTTTAATAATGACAATCAAGATGCCCAAGGGGGTAGTGATGGGTTCTAAGGGCTGCTGGATGACATGGTGGAGATAAGGGAATAGAGGAGCTATTGTGTTTGGGTTTCTCGTCGTACCAGTTAGTCATGAAGCTACTGTGTCGGGGCTTCTTGCGCATTGAGATTGGAGTGTAGGTGGGATTAGGTCTCCGTCCACATATGGACACGAAGTTATGTTGAGTCTTAGGGCCTCGCGCCTGGGGCATCACTCAGACTTAGGGTAGAAGTCAGGGACTTCTATCATGGTGGACGGTAAATATGCTCCAGTCCACAAGTAGGTGCAGTGGGTGTGCTGCACCGGCGAACGTGTGAACCCTTTATGACAAAGGGCATGTGTTTGTTTTCTAAATGACTCCCGAGGCAAGGGAGTGTGCTAAAAGAACTAAACACACAAAGGTTTTAAAAGGATGAAAGGTTTTTAAAGAACAGTGTGTTAAAGATTTTTTTATAAACTATGTATATTTTTGAAAAGTCATTTCTCAACACCCACTCACTGAGATGTAGAAACTCACCCCCTCCCTTTAACCTCTTTTTAGGAAAGAAGATGAACCCTTAAAGAATACCTCAAAGTTGAACCCTTAAGACAGGTATGTAAAGATTTTAAATATTAAGTTTTGTATAATGTTATTCCGGGAAAATCAAGTTAAAAATGACATGTGACTCCTCGTGGTTTATAAGGAAGTGAAATCCTTCATAAACCAAAGGGAATGGCGAGTTGCTCACGGGGATCCGACCAAACTGGGTCGGGGCGTGACATAGGATCTTCCAAATTCCCATGTTAAATCCTTATTTTCTAATTCCAGTTTACTTGGATACTCGGTTTACTCTTGAAAAGTTCCGATTTCCTTAGTCCGAGAGGACGGGTTCCATATATCACATGGGGTGGCTCAGGTCAGTACAATCTTGGTCTGAACCAGTTCATCTTTAGGTTTTTCCCAATTCTTTATTTTCGGTTAAGTGGTGTTCCTTAAGGCTATTTTGGAACCTTTGTCATTGATTTAGGTTAGGGTTCGAACTGATTTCCAATTCGATCCAATTTCTAATCTCGCTGCAGGTTTTTCTTCCTGGTTTGAACCTTATTTCTCTATTTAGTTCAACTTGATTTCTAGTTTAAGATTCTTGGTATTACACCAGATGTCCCCAGCTGCCACGCACATGAGTATATAAGAATCTTAGGGCGATATGGAAGCACAACTTAATCTCTCCTTATCGACCACTTCTAGTCTTACCCTAGGCGTTGTTACTACCTCGATAGGCATTATGATGACGTCCATATTCATAACATCAAGTATATACCAAGCACACTAAGATAAATAGCAAGAATACTTAAATCATAATATCATAGTGTTGGTTCTTAACCTGACCAACTCTATCTCTTAGAAGCATGACAACAATCAACAAGGATGTCAAATTCATTTTATCTCTGAGTTTTGTCCTTATTCCGACCGACTCTTACTCGAATATCAATTTAGGGGCACAATGTGCTCATTCTCATAGTCCTATCATGCGACAATTAGATTTCCACAGTTTATCGGTCCTATCTAATTAGACATCAAAAATTTGTCATCATGCTTCCATGTAGTTTTTCATTGCTTTTAAAAGTATTTTCCAAAACAAGCATCATGGATATTCATAATATTATGGAAAATAGTAAAGTGCATTGGCCGGTCTAATCTGACTCGCTGTCAATACTCTCACTCATAGTTTTTTTTTATTGGTACTTGTTCGTCCCAACTGTATTTCCATTAACTCAGGATGTGTGATTCACGTGTAATTAGCTATAGTATTCACTCTACATGAAATAGATTGCATATTCAGGTCAGCTTAGATCTTAACTTAACACTTATATATTATCCTGTAATTTTTCCACATTTATGGTTTTTCCCCTCAGTCTTGGTTCTCCCGATCCTCATGTCAATGAACAGATTTTGACTAACCCCCTCCTATGATTTCATTCCACATATTATAGATTAAACCCACATTTAGTCATATTTATCAAAATTCCCAAACGTTTCTACTTTTTCCACTTAGATAACTCAACTTTTCCAAATTTTGTATTTTAGTACTTGAGTTTGGAAATTTTACCATTATGCCCCTAGTCATCAATACTTTCTCATTTTGGACCCTAGATTTTTCAAGTTTCTTATTTGGGTCCTAAAATTTCCTTTATACTCATTTGGGTCCATAAATTGCATTAATTATACTTTGGTCCCTAAAATGGGCAAAAATACCATTTTCCCCTTAGTTGCAAAAATTCTCATTTTTACCTTTTTACTTTTGTAAAATTACAATTTTTCCCTCCATGGTTCAAAATGAACTATTTGATCCCTCATTGGACTTAAATTATCATTTTCTCCTATTTAATCAAAATTACCATTTTGCCCATCATTTACCAAAACGCATAGTTTTACCCCCAAGCTCTCAAAAATAACTTTAGACATCTACACTTGTCTCAAAATTACCTCCTAGCCCCTTAGGCTACCCATGGGAACTTTATCCAAAAATTTCTCCATTTTTTGTAAATTGGCCCCCAAACTTTCCAAGCTTGCATTTTAGTATCTAAACTTTCAAATTCAACCAACTCAACTTCTATTTTTGAAAATTACTCCAAAATACTATCATTATACTCTTATTGGCTCGTGAGTAGAGTGGGAGTCTTACCCCAGCAAACACGACCGAATTTGGTCATTTTCCAAAACTGGTTGAAATAGAGCTACTCCACAAGTTGTTGGAAATTTTCACAAGAGGTGGCTGGAGAGTTAGTTAGAGTTGAGGCATTTTCAAACAAAGGTTCAGAAGAGTCATTTTGTGGTGGTGGTTGGCCAAGTGGTAGTCAGAGTTAGGCAAATTTAGCCCTCGACTTGTCGCGATCTAATGGAGCCTAACAAACCCGATAGTGGAAATCAGCTTGTTGTGGTCTATTTTCCCTTTGTCATAGGTTAATCCTTGCTATGGAGAAGTAGAGAGGAGACAGAGAGTCACTTTGGTATTGGTGAAAACCGGAGTGGTGGCAAGAGGTGGCCAAATTTGGCCCTGTAAGGGTGGCATTAGCGGATAATTTTTTTATCCATAATATGGCATTTTTCGACAACTAATAATTCGAGACCCGCCCACACAACTCAAGAATAGTCCATAAGCAGCATTTAACACCATGATCACTCTATTTGGTGCGTACAAAGGAGAATTGCTCATTTGATAATCGAGTGGTCCGAAATATTTCTAGTATTGGGATTTTGGACTTTGAATATAAAATTCAATCTATTTAAAGAGAGTTAATGCAATTAACTTTGTAGGGGGTGGTAACTCAATTTTCAGTTGATCTTTACATTTTATAGCATGTAAGTTGATCTAAAATCAAATTAATTTGAGTGATTTATCTGAAGGTGCAATCCACTGAGCGAGATGGGGACGCGTAGGTAGTATTTGGATGAGTCAGGTTAACCTAACTCGGATTCGAGTAACCTGACTTCCTTTCTTCTCCATTTTATTTTTACAAATGAAATTACCTTTTTATCATTTTGGATCCCCTCAGTAATTTAATCCGAAATCTCGGTCTTGTTCAGTCAAAAACTAACTTTTTTCCAAAAATCTTAGTTTTCATGCTCGAGAAATTGACCCCTAATTCGATCATTCTCTATTCCAGGCTCATGTTCTCATTTCTGGTTCAAACCTTGGTTTATAATCTGATTCGATTTCTATTCTCGATTTAGGATTTTAATCTCAGTTTAATTTTAGTTTCTGATCCATTTGGACGTAACTCAAATTTCAGAAGTTCTGGTGTTACATACATGCCCTAGATCCACTAAATAATATGAACAGTGATGAGTTGTAGTAGAGGTGAAAGAAGGTTAGAGGTTGAATAATATCATTTAATTATGCGAGAACGTATGAGAGGAATGAATGTTCATTGTTCCTATTAAGTTGAGACCCTCAAAATTCATAGTATGGGTCAAATTATATGAGTACGACAATATCTAGTCACCCCCATGTCTCAAAACCAAGTCTGATGGATCTGTGATATTATTATGTTGTGTTTGATGACGTGAAATGAAATACACTTAGAGAATCTCATCCTATACCTCAAATAGGGAACGAAAGTGGATGATTTTTTCGCAAAGAGAGAGAAAATGAATATTTTTGTGGTTTTGAAAACAGTGGCATATTTTAAATGAAATATTTATTGAACTATTTGTTAAAATTTTCAAAAATATTAGATTTGAATGAGACTCAATTTATAGTACATTTGTGAAATTTAATTTACACATGATAAAGAATTTGCATATGTGATATATATTTATATTTCTAAATTGTTCCAAAGTTTTAGTTAACGTGAGATTAAGTTTATAAATACATAATATCAGTTCCCTTACTTGTTGAGCATGTTGAACATGACACATTTATCAACAACCAATTGTCCAGAGTTTTGTTAGAAAATCATCCGAAAACTCGTTGAGCCTTCGTTACACTATAATTATAGGGTCTTCACAGCGGTATTATATCAAGAAAACTGTATTTTATTCTAGTCAAAACACATATATCAATAAATACATTTGTTCACAATTTGAATATAAATAAAAATAAAATTCATTACAAGTGTAACCATATTACAGTTACCCTCTCAATAAACTTTTATTACACTATTACAGTTATTCTCTCAACAAACTCTTATTACACTAAATCGGTATAGATTTTATTTATATGACTTACTTTGTTTGTGCAAAACTCTCATTTTACAGTAGTCGTCACCTATTATTATTCAAAAAAAATGATTTGCCGCCATTAGGATGAAGTCAATTTTTTTTAGGACTTAAAAGAAAGCGACAATAAATCGATTTTATAGAAGTTAAATATTGTGCTATGGTTCACATTCTATCCCTCTGGAGCTTAGTAGTCATATTCTTGCAAATTTCAATTTATTGATCTTTCCCATTAAAGTATTTCGTTGAAAGTATTAAATAATGTAAAGATGCATACTCTTATTAGTATATATCATTTAACCATATATACAATCTAACTGAATAGACAATCTAATAAGACAAAATAAAATACTTGTCAAACTAAATATTTCACTTCAACACATAATATTAATAAATTTTCTTTTAAATCTTTCAAATCATTTATCCACGAGATATGAACTAATTATATTTATCCTTTGAAAGAATAATTCATTCTCTTTACAAAAAAAATAGGAGTTAAAACCAATAAATATTTTTCTATTTCATCCATGGAGGACTACCTCATTTAAGAATTATTTTTGATGGATCACATTATTTTGATACAAAACGAGTCATCATATGTTATATTGGTCATATCATTGTAGTAATTGGATTTTTTTGCATAAAATAAAAAACAAAAGAAAAACCATTAGTAAATATGGAGATAAATAGAAGGGGGAGAAGTAAAGAAAAAGAATATCTCACTCATAAATAAGACAATAAATATCTCATATTTACTATTTCACATTTATAATATTTATTATAATATATGACATGTAATAATATATTAACATATATATTTGATATATTGGAAAGAAAAATACAAAAAAAACTACATTAATTATATTTATTAAAAAATAGGATGGAGGAAAGAGAGCACTCCATACATAAAACTTATCCTTTTATGTCCTTCACATACTTGCATTTGCTGAGTTACTGACATTGATTCCACAACACAAATTAGTCATACAATGGGAAACGCTGCATCCATAAAAACGTCGGACTTAATTTTGGATATATGCCTCTATAGCTATAGGTTCGGGCACCGGAAATTCAAATACGCCACCTGGGCATCCTCCAACAATAATGGAAAACCACAATAGAAGAACCAGAGCTAATAACAGCTGGTTCCGTACTTCCAGCTATTTGAGTGGGTTTAATCTTATTGATTCTTGAAGAGCTCTAGGCACTGTTCTTGATCCAAGTTTCGGCTCCAAAACTTGTTGTAGTATTCAGCGTAGGTGAAATTCCGGTATACTGCCCGGGCACCTTCTCCGATCAGCGATTCTGGTGGGCTTATGAGTGCTTCATCCGCAGGGCAGAGGAACGATGCTATGGATATCCTCTCCTTGTCGGAATTGACCACTGCTCGGTGCCATACGCTCTTGTACATGCCATTACTCAGCGCCTGCAATTTTGCACTGACTTACGAGTGAGTGACTAAATTTACTTAGGATAACCACAAGAGTATGATCTAGCTTGTAGTTAGTTACGGGAAAAAAGTTTGGGCTCCAAAACTTACTATACCTGAAGTTGATCGCCGATGTTGATGACGAATGCACCGGAGATGGGGTTAACAGCGATCCACTTCCCGTCCTTGAGGACCTGAAGGCCGGCCACCTGCAGGTCCTGGAGGAGGATGGTGAGGGCATTCGGGTCAGTGTGGCCCGGAAGCCCGTAGGTCAGCTCCGGCTCGGGACAAGCGGGGTAAAAATTCACGGCCATGTGCTGCCCTTGCTCGCCTAGGACGGTCCTAATGTGGCCTTTGTCGAGGCCGAGGCTCTCTGATATCAACTCCTCCAGCCGGTATCCCAGTTCTCGAACTTCCTTGCAGTAGTTGCTCACAATTTCCCTGTAAATGGACATGCAAAAAGAGAGCTTACTTCTTGGTTGATTGCTAGCAATATAAACAAAAAAAAAGACATCTTGAAATTAGCATGTTCTAAATTCTTAAGCTCTAACTATTTAGTATTTTTATTTATTATTATTTCATAAAAATCAATTTAAAAATTTAGGATCAACTTGCATGTTCCAACCTGGTAGGAACTCAAAATATAAGATCTCTTTTACCGAACAAGATATAATATTTTCTTTTTAAAATAAATATATAATAATTTTGGATGATATCTTCTCGGGCGAAAGAGAATAATCCCACCGACTAGATCTGGCACATGTGCGGTAGGGTGACGTTAACGCGGTTGGACTTGCTGATGTCACTAGAAATGGAACAAATTAATAATAAAAAAATATTCTATAAAATGGAAAAATAAAAAATATAGTAAACGACCAGACAAACTTCCATAATGAAATGTAATGTTCACATGAAAAGGGAATCAAAAGCGAATCAAAGTACTTGTTGTATCCACTTTTTCTATATTTAAATTAATTTAAAATTAAGTTATTATGCACCAATCAATATTAAAGAAAAATATTATCGATAATTATTGTCCAATTTTGCTAGATAATAATACTTTTTATAGAAAAAACATTAATAATATATTTGCATTAAAGGATTTTTTCAAATTTAGAGGTGAGTGGTTTGGAGAGGTGAAAATTTACCTTCAAACCACTAAATTTATACTAAAACACAATAACTCTAAAAAATAGGGGATTTGAACTAATTATTTTATTTTTTGATTAAATTACTTAAATACTCTAATTTATTATTTATATGATTATTTCTTTATTATTTATTTATTTTATTTTTATATACTTTAAATAAATTTATATATTAATAATATTATTTATAAAATTATATGATATAAATATATAATACAAATATTATACTACAAAATATATTTAATATAATTTAATTATATATAATAGCTAATAAATTATTTAATTTAATTATATATAATAGTTAATAAATTATTTAATTTAATTGAAATGATAAATTTATATTTATAATTTTTTATTAATAAATTTTAAATTTACTTCTACTTAATCCAAACAATTTATTATTAAAAAATTTTAAAAATTCAAATCAATCATTTTATTTTCACTCGTAAAATCTCCAAACATTTCACCTAAATATCACTACTAACCCTCAATCAAAAAATAGAATAGTATCCGTAATGTAAAAAATAGATGGAGTTTTTTATAAAGCTAAATAATAAATTATTTTTGTTTATTAAAATTAGATAATTCTATATTAAGTGAAAGTTATTTTTATATGTGCTCTATTTATGATTTTCAATAAAAAAATACAGTAATCATTTAAGAATTATAAATTTTCCTCTACTAAAAGCATAATAGTATGAATTCTCGAATATAGTTTCTGCCGAAAATAATTCTACTAATATTAAATGTTTTTAACAAATTTGCCCTTGATTTGTTTGAATGACATGCTTCTGTATATACTGTATCAGATCCGATGCACGTGTTGAACAGTACCATACCCGGATTCTCCCCCAACTAATAGGAATCTCAGGATCCCATATATCCCATGAGTGATTCTACTTGGGGTTTAATAGTCATAAGGAATTTGATGGGAAAGATATTAGGGTTTCGTGTCTCTTATTTAGTCTTAATTGTTGAGAGAGAGAGAGAGAGAGGAGAGGGGCTTACTTGAATGAAGGGGGATTTGAAGGCCACTCGGGGACATACTTGTCGAGAGGGTAGCAATGGAGTCTAAGGAAGTCTCTCCAATTGTGGACCATCTCCTTTTTCACGTTGAAACTTGTCGAAAGCCTCATGGTCTTGGAAGGGTCGTCAGAGTAGAGTTTGAGCTTCTCCTCCACCGGCATGGAGAAGAACTCAGCCGCCACGCTCAACATCCTCTCCACCGCTTCCTCTGACACACCGTGATTGGTGACCTATAAGAAGATTCCACGTGTGATGTGACGGGAGGTGTCTAATTGTAAAGTTGCCAGAGATGAAATTTTATACGGACCTGGAAGAAACCGTAGGAGGTGCAGGCGTCGGCGATTTCACGGACGATGGTGGCGCGGTCGGCAAGGCCCAGGTCGATGACGGGGACATTCTCGCAAATGGATACCTCGGAGAGGCGAGGACGGTCGAATTCCGGCCGGATGTAGCTCTCAGGCAGGGAAGTATACCGGATTCCGGTGGATATGACCTTGGTATCCATAGTTGACGAGAGGGGAGACACTTCACGCGCTCTCAGTCTCTCAGCAATTTCCTCGAAGGTTACTATGAAAGTAATATTAATATATAAAGAAAAGACTACAAGTCAACGACGACTTTATATCACAGGTTAAAGATTGATTTGTACGGTAAGTGTTACAACTCTTATATATTATAATATAATATAAAACAATAATAAATCTAATAGTGACGTATTCCAATGATGTAATTGTACACGTCTTCCTTACGCGTAAATAATTTAGTGATAAAATAATAAGAAACTATGAACCCAAAATATATAAAAAAATTATATAACACCTAAAATTTTAGTATATTTGTTTTAAAATAATAATTTTTAGTAAAATAATAAATTTGAATATGAGGAGAAGATATTTGTTTATTTCCTAAAAAATATTGTGCCAATAGAAAATTTGTTCAATGGAACACGTAAATTTAGTTCTTAATAAAATATATTGGATAAAACATACATTTGCATAGTAAAAAAACATTGCTAGCTCCTATGAACCAAAGAAGAAAATGTACCTTTAAAAAATTAAAAAAATCAAATTGTTGATGCAGTTATAAAATGAATTATTATTTTTTTTAATTTTATATATTTAGTTTTGAGGAGTAGAATAAGGAGATAATAGCCAATTATTTTTTTAGGTACAAGTGATGAGATAGTTTCCTTCTTACTTTTAAAATAAATTTTATTGTTTATATACACTATTCTAAATTTGTATCACTTAATTACAAAATTTTTAAAACCTAATATTTTGATAAATAATTTTAAAAATTAATATATCATACAAATAATTAAATGTGTACACACACTATTACTATATGTTAACATTGCAATATCAATATAATAAATACCCTTCTTCCTTCAGTCATGTCCATGTGACATATTTGAAGAATTTTATACTATGTTTAGATTGAATGGTTGAGAAAAATTTGGAAATAAAGTGTTGGTAGGTGTAAATACCATTCTTTCTCTTGTTATATAATGTTGTGGATCAAAAGTTTTCATTTTAAATATTACAAATTTAAAATATTTAGTATAAATAATACAATTTTTGCTAATAAAGAGAAAATAAATATACTTTCAAATAATATTTTGTAAAATGATTATACCATAAATATAAATGAGTGAATTACATAAAAATAGATTAACTTTATTTATTATATTTTTAATTTTTACCTAGTTATTTTTTATTAATCTAATTAATACTAATCTTTTGATTTGAAAGTAAATAAGTTTGGAGTGGTGGAGAAATAGCATAACAAAAAATATAGTGATTTGAAATGGTGAAAAATTTGGAGAGATGGTTTGATTTATTGATTAAATTAATTTAATACTATTATTTATTATTTATTTTAAATTTTTATTCTCATATATATTAAATAAGTTTATATATTAATAATATTTTATATAAAATTATATAATATAAATATATAATAAAAATATTATATATAAAAAATAAAAATATCGTACATAATATATTTAATATAATTTAATTATATATTTAGCTAATAAATTATTTAATTTAATTAAAACAATAAATTTATATTTCTAATTTTTTAATTAATAATTTTTTGTTTCACTTAAACTCTATTAAATTATAGATAGTATTGTTTTCACTCTTATAAAATTTATTTTTTCCATCCATTAATTATTAATTTCTTTTCAATTTAAATATTATAGGTGATATAAATAGGAGTGTAAAATGAATACCTTACTCCATTCAAATGCCATTCGGGTCCAGGATAAATCTAAGGGTTCCAACCATTTAATTTTTTTTAGATCAAAACCATGTTATTTTCTTCATGCACATAAATCAAATAACATTATTTAATCGTTTGACATGAAGGGTTTTGTAACTAGACCTCAGTTAGCATCATTTAGTCTTTTGCCGTCATCACACCCCTAAATGTATAAATGATTATAAGAAACGACCACACTCATTAGTATTGTTTTGCGTTACAAAAAAAATTATAATTTTACCAAAATTTTAAAAACACTCAAATTATATGGTAAATTACAATAATTAGAAGTGATAATTTTTTTCTATTAAAAAACATGGATTTTTTTTATCTCAACAACCCTGGTCTTGTCATTCGTGCAATATTAATAATACTAATAAGAAAGAGGTTTAGTTAGACTAAGCCCACAATGTCTAGGGTACAAAAGTCTAAGTAACATTAAAAATTCTCAATTGGATCGGGCGTCCCTAAGAGCTAAGTGAATTTATCTTATGGTTTCCCGTGCTCTCTATTTCACGATAGATTTGCTCTCTTATCCAAAAATAGAGTAGAGGTGATCGGGCTCACTCTGACCTCCCAAACGATCAACTACAACCAAATCGTTTTATGGAGAATCATCTCGGTCCTCTCTTACCAACTACAGTGGTCTCTCGATCTATAAAAAAAGTCTCATGATCACGAAAATTTTTAGAAGATTTGTTAGTTCTCCACTGTTTACTCCATGGACTCATTGGAGAGTTAGCTACACAACCTCATCATTGTCAGATGTCACAGCTTCTTCTCTGGCGAGTTTTGACTAAAACCCAACTTTGTGTCTATTGTACGATGAAAGTCTGATCAAGGACAAATCAGCAATATTCTAGCTAAGGTTGGTCGGAAAGTTATCGTGGAGACCTAGCGAAGATGATGAGGGACTTAGAAATGGTTTTGGGGGGATTTATAGAGTTTTTTAGGAGATAAAAGCTTGGGGAGTAAATCACAATTTTTGAAAAGTATAGGGGTCATAATGCATTTTCATAAAAGTGAAGACATAAATGAGACTCAGTGGAAGTATACGGACCCGATTGAAATCATAAGAAAACTTTGGTACCCGAAGAGATAGCTTGGGAGAGACTAGGGAACCAAATGAAAACCTTAGGAAGTTTAAGGCCCCTAAAGGTAATTTTGAAAAATTGGATGACCAAAATGGAATTTAGGAGAAGTTAGGGACCTCTACTAAACTCAAGAAATGTCAGAGGGCCTAAGGAGAAAATATTATTTAAGTTTAAGTAAAAAAAATAAGTAAAAGAAAGTAGAGGGACCAAAGTGTAATTTTGTAAATGTTTAGGGACTAAGTTGTAAATATTGAAACATTTAGACCAATAATGGAATTTCTAAGAATGTGAGGATCCAAATGAGACTAGAGAAAACTAAGTGGACCTAAAATGAATTCATAGAATAGTTAGGAACTTCAAAATGGACAAATGAAAAGTGTAAACCCCGCCCTTTTTAGTTAAGGAAAACCAGGAAAAGAATCGGTGAAACCATGTAAGAAAACCGAACTAGTTCACAAACCCATTTATTGGGGAATGGGCAAATTAGAGAAATTTTAACTCCCTTGTGACCCAAAGAGATTTATAAATATGGGGAAGGAACCTTAGAACAAAATGGGAGAGAAAAACTAGACCAACTCAGGTGAACTGGACCCAAACCAGATTAAACTGGTTTAAGAATTGAGTCGGTTTATGAACCGGAACCGATAGAGAGATAGTAAACTGGGAATTTTATGGACCCTAAGTGACCTAAGGAGTCATAAAAGTCATGAAAAAGGACTTTAGGGTGAATTGGAGAGGAAAACCAAACTGGTTCAGGTGAACCGGATTGAACTGGTTTGAACCACTATTGAACCGGATCCTAAATTCATTTTTATATGTGGCTTAAATAATTCAAATTTGAGATTTGAGGCCACCATTGGATATAAAATGAATTTAAAATTTTTTAAATTTGATAAACTCGGTCGAATGAGGGGTGAATTGGCCAGTTTAAGCTTTGAACTCGGTTCGGACGGGTCCGGTCTGGTTTAGAACAGTGTCGTCTTCTTCCTTCAGATGACAACACTGTTCACTCACTGGAAAATCGAAGCAGCGCCAATGAAGAAGAAACGTCTCCATTCAATACGTTTTTGGCCATCAATGCTTGTCATAAAGGCACCAATCGGACGGCCAAGGAGTCCCCGAGCTTCCTATATAAAGACCCCATCCCCATTCATCCTCTCCACACCAAAAAAGCTCACTCTCTCTCGGTTGCTTAGTTTTTCGGTGAAGCTCAAACTAGAGCTCTGATATAGGGTCATTTCCGAGCTAAAGAAGGCGAGGTCGGGTTCTTTAGAATCGGGAGAAGTTAGCTACATGCATGTAGTCTCCGTTTGCTCCGAGGGTCGCCGAAGAAGCACCGACGTGATGGAACAGTGAAGCAGCTCTGACGGACCGAAGTTGCTCTGCTTTGGTCGAGTTGAAATCAGCCATTTCAAGCCCTCGTCAGGCCAAACCATGCCCTCCCAACACTTCCTCAGCCTTTCCATGGCCAAATTAGGACTAAAAGGTAAGCCAATTCGGCTCCCTTCTGCAATTTTTGACCGGTGCTAAAGAGAGAACCGGTAGAATTTTGATGAAAAAAATGCTAACTCAATTCAACATCAATTGATGCGATTCTTGATTCTAGTATGAACCTTAGGATGAGAACCACCTGCCCAGATAGAAAGCTCATACCGTCGCGCCCTCACCAATGAGTAATCGAAGCTTTCTCTCTCTATAGTCCATTTTCCAGTGAAGCTCCGTTTGAGCTTGTTTCGGCATTAAAACTTGCGATTCAAATTGCTAGAGAATCATATGAACATGTAGAAATTCAATTTCAACTTCAATTTCAACAATTGGAAGTGTTTGATGGTTCAATTTGATGAAATCAAATTTGACTATGTTTAGAAGCTGGAATTAGGGAAAATTGGGGATTTTTAAAAATTCGAAGGACTCAAATACAATTTTCTAAAATTGAGGGTCAATTGGGCATGATAAAAATGTTAGAGGGCCAATTGAGGAATTTTAGAATTTTTGGGGTAAAATTTACCATTTTTGTAAAGGAAGGTCAAAATAGTAATTTTGGAAAAGTTGGAGGACCAAATTGGAAATTTGGGAAATTAAACCCCTTTTTGTGGAATGGAATAAATTGAGGTCCTGTGAGAAATTTTAAAAGTTTCGGTACTCAATTCGAGGAAAAACCGGCATTAGGGACTTAAAGTTAAAGAGAAATAACTTTAGGGACCTAATTGCAAATAAATGAAAGTTTAGTTTTCTCATTCATTTGGAATGAATAAAGGCTATTTGGCTGAAGGATAATTAAACGAGATGTTCATACCGTGTTGGAACATGAAGTACCAGGAACGCTAGCAAGGACAAGCTCGCATGAATACAAAGAACCGGTCTAGGGGAATTCACTACATTAATGGGTAAGTGGGTTTACTAACGTCATACCCGGTTGGGATGATGAGCACAACTTAAAGTTAAAAATCACTTACCTGTTGTGAGTGAGATTTTATATCATACTCGGTTGGGGATGATAAGTACCTCGAAATGAAAATCCACTACCAAGTGGTATTTTAAACATCACAACTTAAAAGAGTGATGTGAAAATCATGCGTAAAAACTACTTACCTGTTGTAACTAGATTATACCTAGTTGGTATGATGAAACTTCCTCGAAGGAAGTTGAAAACTCGTTCATCGGTTATGAGCGGAGATTTCCTTATATCCGGTTGGTATAATGGATAGTTGAAAATATATTTTTGTCGGAAGTGCTCTCCCCTGACTGCGTGCCAATTCTTAAACGATTTGGGAGACCTTCTTGATGGGAGCTTGAATAGCTCTTATAGGCCCGGGGCTTCAGTTTTGGAACTTGGGGGCTATTATGCCCACTTTTGAAAAATTCGAACAAGTGGGCCATAGGCTAATGGGCATGAATAGGAGCTCGTAAAGAAACATGAGATAGTGCCATAAAACTTTAATGAATGAGTTGTTTGGCCACGGTACTAAGACAGGACCAACATATTCAGTCAACAAGTGGCAATGTGACATGACAGGTCTCCGGACCAATCAAGACAAACAGTTGCAGGTTGAGTTGAGGGTTAGGGCCATTGGACCAGTGGCACCACAGATTATATGGCATGATAAGAAAATACTATTTGTGCATGCACTATGATTTCAGGACCATCAAGATGCCCAAGAGGAATAGTGATGCATCATAAGGGCATTGGACAACCTGGTGGATATAAGGGCAGTTCGTCATACTAGGTGACTGTGCAAAATTTGGAGTAGCACCAAGCGCATGAGATCGGGGTGGGGATGTGATGAGGTCTCTGTCCTCATACAAACATGGAGAATTGATTTCGGGATTGAGGGTCAGATGTCACAAACATCCACTCATTCTCAGGGTAGAAGTGGACGTACTTCTATCTAGGTGGCCAGTAAAGTCGCTCTGACACCACAAGTGGGTTCAGCGAACATACTGACCTGCAAATGTGTGTTTAACCTTCATGATGAAGGATGTGTGTTGGGTGATGACACACCGTGATTAAATAAAGAAATGGTGGTAAAAACTGAGATTGGAAATCAAAGGACTTTTGAAAGAAAGGAGTATGGCACACTCCAAAACAAATCTTTTCCCTAAAGTTAAAAGTTTTGAAAATCCATTCATTGAGTAGTCGTACTCACCCCCTCCCTTATATCCCTTTTAGGAAATTTTGGAAAGCCTATCCTTAAAGACCATTAGCTAAGATGTATGTGAAACAGGTACGATAAATTTAAAATATTTTATAGTTTTAATTTATGTTATTCTAGGAAAAGGTGCAGGTTGAAAGGATGCCTTACTCTTTACGGTTTATAATAAGGGGAAACCCTTTAATAAATCGGGAGAGTAGTGGGTTGTTCACGGGGATCCGACCAAATCGGGCCGGGGCATGACAACTTGAGTGGTATCAGAGCTAGGTTTCCTCGAATACATAATTAAGACTAGAAAATATAGTAACTAATAGGATTAATCTTAAAATTTTCAGATGGCTCCCAAGAGAGGAACCAAGAAAACTAGGAATGACTCTATACAATACCTTGTCCTCGTAGGAAGACAACCCTAGAAGCTTCCCAATGCCTGCGGTATGATAGAAGTCTCAAAAGCCAAATGAGGAAGTATCCAAGAGGATGGTGCTAGGACCTATGGAGGTCACAACTCAAAGTATGAAGGAAGCCAAGCATGAAGCCATAAATGGCAGCACATGGCATATAACCTTACATAGGAGGACACTTATCAAGAATCCCATAGCTCCCTAGTTTTTTTGTGATCATTTTCTGTAATAGGGCTAAAACACCCAACATACTGTACTCCTTTATTAATGAAGTACTCCAAATTCCTAAAAACCCTGTCCCTCAAAGGATGTGATCTTCAAGGAAGATGGCCCCAAAGAAAGTGACTAAACAAGCATGTACTACCATAGAAACTAAGGAGAATCCCATCCAAGTTAAGGAAATCGAATTGGGGAATCAAGAAATCTAGGAGGACTCTAAGAGTGATCAATTGACAAAGAAGGCTCCACAAGAAAAACTCTCAAGGTATCTAGACTTAAGGACAAAGGAGCACCAAAACTAACAATTCACTAGAAAAAATACTAGGAGAAACCACTTATTTTCACGTAATTACAAGTATGAACAATAGGGACACTGCATGAAGAAGTGCCCAACCCTATTAAGGATAGGAATCAAGTTATCCTATAGGGGAATAGGACACGAAGTGAAGAACTATCCCACACCTCCAGGAGTTAAGGCAATATTTTCCAAGAATAATGCCCTCACAGCTATAGAAAACCCGAAAGGATATCATCCTTAGAAATACAACTCCTGCTCGAAACTTCAATTACATCCAAGAATAAGCTCTTCAAAATTCTAGCATAATGGTATGAAGAAAAAGAAAAGGGTCTAAAGGTAGGATCTCGATAAACCACAAATAGAACAAAGAGAACTCTCCATTGAAAGAAGAAAATTCTAAATATTGGGAGTAAAGAAGGGAGAGCAACCACAAGAGAAGACAAGATGAACATTTGACGACAAACGGGATGTATTGGGATTACAAGAATGAATCACCTTGTAAAAAGCAATGAAGCCAAATAGGAATTTCAGACCAACATGACAAAAGAAAGCAAGTCGTTACAACAAGATAGGCAAAGAGAATAAATGACACCCTAAGGAAGACCGGGAGGTAGAAATGACTACACCCTAAAAAGGTCAGTGAGATGGACGTTAAGGACAAGAGGACTCGAGAAACAACTGCCCTAAGAAACTTAGACCAAAGGAATGGTGGAGGTGAGGTAGTTAACAAACTAATACACGGGAAAGCCATAATTTGAGTTCCAACAAAGAAGAGAGAGGCAAAAAGGCCAAATACTCAGGAAAAGAAGGATGAAAGAAATCCTTAAAAGGACCAAAGGCCAAAATTAATGACTAAACTCAAGCCAAGAAAGGAATAGGCAAGTCTCTCACATAATGGTCAAGAAATCTTGAAATAAAGAGGATTTGAATGCTCCATAAAGAAATACACTATGAAAGTAAACTTTGGAGGGATGCATACCACTAACTATGCTTGAAGGAACCATTGATGGGCGAATGGACATAATGTGGAGTGAAAGGAACCAACCCTTAATTAGGAAATATTTCAAAGAAAGGAAGTATCGTGATGGCCTAGTGTGACCTATTTGGAGAAAGCATGAGAACCAAACAATAATTTCATGAGAACCAAGTAGAAAGAAGAAACTAGTAGAAACGGGACGACCAAACAGATTAAACAAAACACTAAGAAAGGATGAGATGAAGTAAAGACTACACTCTATGAAGGACAATGGAATGGGCACGAAGGACGAGTGATACAGTTGCCCAGATGATTGGACCAGAGAAATGGTGAGAAAGAGACAGTTAAAGAATTGGTCTTTGAGAGAACCATGGATTTAAACCACGACAAAGAAGGGAGAAGTGAAAAGGCTAAAACATTGGAAAGAAGAACGAAGGAAAATCCTTAAAGAAATCAATGGCCAAAATCGGATTTATAATTTAAAGTCTTGAGACGGTTAAGTGAACCTCTCGAAGGATCATCAGGGGATTTTGAAACTTGGTGGATGTGAGCACTCCCTAGAAAGAAATAGACATATACTGGGTTATGAGTGAGAATGAGGATGGAGTACGAAGGATGTACCTGTAGAATCTCAAGAGTAAAGGTAAGCATGAAAGAATGGCATTAAGGGACATCATGTAAAGTTATGTGCCTTCAAAGATGTATGAAAAAGAAATTATGGGAGAAAAGGGTAAGAATCCTCCCAAATAAGGAAATTCTAAGAAATGATATATGACCTAATAAAGAAGAAATGGAACCAAGTGACGAGAGGTGAGGAGACGAGTTCGCAAATAAAATGCATGCTAAGGTGAAAGAAACCCAAGGAAGCATATTAAGAGATGTTGTGACAAGTAAGAATGAGTGGACTATTCATAATAAGGTAAGGAAGGAAAGAACGTCCGAGAAACGTTGGGAAAGTGAACCCTCCAAATAAGATGTGGCTAAGGAGGAATAACCACAATTGGTAAGACATGTAATAGTCCACACACGCATATGAAGCCTAAAGAGTGGATGATTGAGCATAGTATGGAATGCATGAAATAAAACTAATAATTGGAAGTATCCCATGTAAGGAATAAGGGATAAAACAAAAGTTGTGGATAGAGTAGGATCCAAAGCAAACAGATGCCCTAACATAGATAGAGGTGCAAAGAAAGGGAGAAAAAAACCTTCAAGGAATGGTAAGAAGGTCGAGCATGTAGCTCCTAGAATGAAAGTCTCTACCATGAGGGACATATTAGAGAATGAAATCGTAAAAAGGGAACTCCCCGAACAAAACAATAGACTAAAAAGGGTCTGTGAGAGAAGGTATTATGGACCGATAAGGGGTCGAACCTATATCTACCTTACATGACTTGTAAGTAGTGGAACCCTTCCAACCTTATAAACCCACAACACTTCTCTATATTATCCAATGTAGGATCTTTATTCTCAACAAGGTCAAATGGGAATAATGAACTATGAAATGATTGAGAACAAGTAAGAGTGGATTAAGGCCAAAGGAAATTATTGAGTAAAGGATGTTATTGGGATTGAGGATGGATCTAAGAAAGGATGAATCCCAACATGTCAGTAAAACATCTAGAAATCAAATAATTGGAACAAAAAAGACTCAATAAGGAAGTTGAAAAAGGACGAGTGGGTAAGGAGAAGCGACATAGTTTTGTAAGTTGATGTGGACAACGGTAAAGGTAGTCGAGGAATACTATCAAAAGAAAAGGGGGATGAAGTTATACAATCCCTGAGAGGTTAGAAAGTTAGGAATAATCCTAAAGGAGGTGTTATGGAAATCTAATGTACATAGAGACAAGATCTAGAAAACGTCATGCTGTAAAGTGCAGGTAAACTCAACAGTCCTGAGGAAAACATGACTCAAAATAAGGAAGAGTTAGTAAGTAAAAAAGGACAATATCAAACATAAAATTTGGACTGAATTGTAATGAGCAACAAATAAAGGAAGAGTTGAAATAGGACGAAAAGGTGATGACAAGGAAATCGGTGAAAACATGTACGTAACACTCTAAAGAACGTCGAGCTAAGGGTTGCAATGACCAAGAGGTTAACTAGACACGAGAATGGTTTGGAATCTTGGAACTCATAATTTTGAGTACGAGACCTCAAAGGGAACAATGTTGCTTTAAGCAAAGAGAGATGTGAATCTAAGGATATACCCTTAAGTAAGGGATATCTAGTTATGATAAATTCCATGAAGGGAGTAAATGATATAAAGGAAAAGAAATTCCTTAAGTGAAGGATGTAAAAAGGGCTAGTTGGAAGATCAAGAGAAGAGTTTGCATGTTAAGCAAACACCAAATAGATGTAAAAGGAAATGATTCCTTATGCAATGTTGCTAATTAAGTTTTGGGGACAAAACTCCTAAAAGGAGGGGAGAGTTGTAAACCCCGCCCTTTTTAGTTAAGGAAAACCAAGAAAAGAACCAGTGAAACTGAGTAAGAAAACCGAACCAGTTCACAAACCCGTTTATTGGGGAATGGGAAAATTAGAGAAATTTCAACTCCCTTGTGACCCAAAGAGATTTATAAACCTGGGAAAGGAACCTTAGAACAAAATGGGAGAGAAAAACTAGACCGACTCGGATGAATCGGACATGAACCGGATTAAACTGGTTTAAGAACTGTGTCGGTTTATGAACCGAAACCAATAGAGAGATGTTAAACCGGGAATTTTATGGACCCTAAGTGACCTAAGGAGTCATAAAAGTCATGAAAAAGGACTTTAGTGTGAATTGGAGAGGAAAACCAAACCGGTTCAGGTGAACCGGATCCGAACCGATTTGAACCACTATTGAACCGAATCCTACATTCATTTTTCTAGGTGGCTTAAATAATTCAAATTTGAGATTTGAGGCCACTATTGGATAGAAAATGAATTTAGAAGTTTTTAGATTTGAAAAACTCTGTTGAATGAGGGGTGAACCGACCGGTTTGAGCTTTGAACCCGGTTTAGACCGGTCCGGTCTGATTCAAATTAGTGTCGTCTTCTTCCTTTAGATGACACCACTGCTCACACACCGAAAATTGAAGCAGCACTGGCGAAGAAGAAATGTCTCTGCTCAAAAAGTTTTCAGCCATCAATGCCAGTCATAAAGGCACCAATCGGATGAACATGGAGTCCCTAAACTTCCTATATAAAGACCTCCTCCCCATTCATCCTCTCTACACCTAAAAAGCTCACCTCTCTTATTTGCTTAGTTTTCCAGTGAAGCTCAAACCAAAGCTTTGATATAGGGTCATTTCTGAGCTAAAGAAGGCGAGGTCAGGTTCTTTAGAACCGGGGAGAAGTCAGCTACACGCTTGTAGTCTCTATTTGCTCCGAGGGTCGCCGAAGAAGCGCCGACGTGATGGAACAGTGAAGTAGCTCCGGCGGACCGAAGCTACCCTGTTTCGGCCGAGTTGAAATCGGCCATTTTGAGCCCTTTTCAAACCAAACCAAGCCCTCCCAACACTTCCTCAGCCCTCTCACGACCAAACTAGGATTGAAAGGTAAGCCAATTCGGCCCCCTTCTACAATTTCCGACCTATGCTAAAGAGAGAATCAGTAGAATTTTGATGATGAAATTCTAACCCAATTCGACATTAATTAATGTGATTCTTGATTCTAGGATGAACCTTAGGATGAGAACTACCTACCAGATAGAACGCTCAGACCACAGCGCCCTCACCGGTGAGTAATCGAAGCTTTCTCTCTCTATAGTCCATTTTCCAACGAAGCTCCGTTTGAGCTCGTTTCGGCGTTAAAACTTGCGATTTAAATTGCTAGAGAATTGTATTAACATGTAGAAACTCAATTTCAACTTCAATTTCAACAATTGGAAGTGTTTGATCGGTCAATTTGATGAAATCAAATTCGACTGTGTTAAAAAGTTGGAATTGGGGAAAAAATTAGGGAAAATTGGGGATTTTTGAAAATTCAAAGGACGAAAATGAAATTTCCTAAAATTGAGGGTCAATTGGGCATGATAAAAATGTTAGAGGGCCAATTGAGGAATTTTAGAATTTTTGGGGTAAAATTTACCATTTTTGTAAAGGAAGGTCAAAATGGTAATTTTGTAAAAGTTGGGGGACCAAATTGGAAATTTGGGAAATTGAACCCCTTTTTGTGGAATGGAATAAATTCAGGTCCTATGATAAATTTAAAAATTTTCGGTACTCAATTTGAGGAAAAATCGGCATTAGAGACTTAAAGTTAAAAGAGAAATAACTTTAGGGACCTAATTGCAAATAAATGAAAGTTTGGTTTTCTCATTCATTTGGAATGAATAAAGGCTATTAGGCTGAACGATAATGAATTGAGATGTTCATATCGTGTGGGAACATGAAGTACTAGGAATGTTAGCAATGACAAGCTCGCGTGAGTACAAAGAACCGATCTAGTGGAATTTACTGTCATACCTGGTTGGGATGATGAGCACAACTTAAAGTTAAAAACCACTTACCAGTTGTGAGTGAAATTTTATATCATACCCGGTTGGGGATGATAAGTACCTCGAAATAAAAATCCACTACCAAGTGGTATTTTAAACATCACAACTTAAAAGAGTGATGTGAAAATCATGCGTAAAAACTAATTACCAATTGTAACTAGATTATACCTAGCTGGTATGATGAAACTTACTCGAAGGAAGTTGAAAACTCATTCATTGGTTATGAGCGGAGATTTCCTTATACCCGGTCGGTATAATGGACAGTTGAAAACATATTTTTGTCGGAAGTGCTCTCCCCTGACTGCGTGCCAATTCTTAAACGATTTGGGAGACCTTCTTGATGGGAGCTCGAATAGCTCCTACAGGCTGGGGGCCTCGGTTTTGGAACTTAGAGGCTATTATGGCTAGTTTTGAGAATCTTGAATAAGTGGGCCATAGGCTAGTGGGCACGAGCAGGAGCTCATAAATAAATATGAGATATGTGCCATAAAACATTAATGAATGAGTTGTTTGGCCATGGTACCAAGATAGGACCAACATATTAAATAAACTAGTGGTAGTGTCACATGACAAGTCTCCGGACCATTCAGGACAAACAACTGCAGGTTGAGTTGAGGGTCGGGGCCATTGGACCAGTGGCACCATAGATTATATAGAATGATAATTAAATACTATTTGTGCATGCACTATGATTTCGAGTCCATCAAGACGCCCAAGGGGGGTAGTGATGCGTTTTAAGGGCATTGGACGACCTGGTGGGTATAAGGGCAGTTCGTCGTACCAGGTAATCGTGTGAAATTTGGAGTAGCACCAAGCGCATGAGGCCGGGGTGGGGACGGAATGAGGTCTCTGTCCTCATACAGACATGGAGAATTGATTTCGGGATTGAGGGTTGAATGTCACGAACATCCACTCATTCTCAGTGTTTAAGTGGACGTACTTCTATATAGGTGACCGGTAATATTGCTTCGACGCCACAAGTGGTTTCAACGGACATAATGACTTGCGAATGTGTGTTTAACCTTCATGATGAAGGATGTGTGTTGGGTGATGACACACCATGATTAAATAAAGAAATGGTTATAAAAACCGAGATTTGAAAAAAAGGACTTTTGAAAGAAAGGAGTCTGATACACTCCAAAACAAATCTTTTTCCTAAAGTTAAAAGTTTTGAAAACCCATTCACCGAGTAGTCATACTCACCCGCTCCCTTATATCCCTTTCAGGAAATTTCAGAAAGCCTATCCTTAAAGACCATCAGCTAAGATGCCCGTGAGACTGGTACGATAAATTTAAAATATTATGCAATTTTGATTTATGTCATTCAAGGAAAAGGTGCAAGTCAAGAGGACGCCTTACTCTTTATGGTTGATAATAAGGGGAAACCCTTTAATAAACTGGGAGAGTGGCAGGTTGTTCATGGGGATCCGACCAAATCGGGTGGGGGTGTGACAAAAAGTGTAAGGGCATTATGGTAATTTTCAAAAATTTAGGGACCAAAATGCGAAAGGGTGAAAGTTGAGAATCTAGGTGAGAAACTTTGAGTACTATGAACATTTTGGCAAATATGACCCCACATAGGCATACGCCTAAAGTTGTGAGAAAAAAATAATGAACATGGGTTAGTCGTGACGAGTTTGTTAACATACGGGAGTCGAGCAAACTGAGCCCAAGGAGAAAAATTGTAATTTTGGGAAGCTTTGAGACTCGTGAAAGCTATGGGGGCCTGGAATGAACTCATGGAAGAGTTAGGCATCTCAAAATGGACAAATGAAAAGTGTAAGGGCATTATAGTAATTTTTGGGAAATTTAAGGACTAAAATGCAAAAAGTGAAAAGTTGAGAATCTAATTACAAAACTTAGAGTCCTAGGGGCATTTTGGAAAATATGACCATGTATATGTGTAAGACTAAAGTAGTGAGAAAAAAATAATAAGCATGGGTTAGTTGTGACGAGTTTATCGACATGCAGGACTTGAGCAAACCAAACCTAATGGGTAAAACCATAATTTTGGGATTTTATGGGACGATACTAAAATTACCATTTAGAACTGAGTCTAATATATGTTATACTATTTGGTTAATGGTAGTAAAACTGCTACAAGTGGTACTAGCAGACTTCTAGATTAAAGATACTTGGAAATACACTGGAACAAACGTGTTTTGGATACTTGAGTGAGTGGGTTTATGGTCAACGAGTCCTATTAGATCAATCATGATTTAATACTAAGTTTTATTAAGTTAATAATAATAGAAGATCATGATAGCTTTTACAATGGAGAATGAAAATGATGAGAATGATGTCATGCCCCAACCCGGTTTGGTTGGAGTCCTGTGATCAACCTGCCACCCTTCCTCGTACTAATCTAGTATTTCTACCGAATACTCCAAGGAAGGTAAAGGCATTGGAGTACCTATTTTCCATAACAAAGTTTACAAAACATAAAAGTTACCTGATGGCGGTGCCCTTGACTTTCTCTCCTAGTCTTGGCTCATCGTAGTAAGGTGTCTCTCCTAAAAAAGTTTAATGGGAGGGGGTGAGTTTCTACAATTCAATGAGTGGGGGTGAGTTTCTACAACTTGCCCTTTCTTTCCACGGTTTTCGTTGTTATCCCTTTTTGTCCTATGTTGGTTCCTTACTTCGTTCCTTATTGAACTTCCCTATTCCCAACCATTGGTTCTCCACCCACTCCTTGATTTACCGACATACTAGTGGATTTTCTCCTTTTAGTCCTCCCTCATGTCTAACGGTGTCCTTACTCAAGGACTTCTTTTTCTCAGATCCATCATTACTCAATCGTGACCATTTCATGGTTCTTTTATTTTGAATTACTCTCTTATGCCTTACTTTTCCATTCCTTGCTTTCACCCAAAGGAGTTCCCTTCGTTGGTTTTTATCTCCTACTCTTGTGCCTTGAGTTGAGATTTCTTTCCATCTTTGAGTCGTGTGTTTATCCTTCTCATCATTTCTTGAAGGTTTTCCTTTGATCACTCCCTTATTGAAGAGCACACTTTCCAATAGTTTTTGGATCTCTTATTATGGGTATTCCACCCATTCCCACTCGTTACTGTATTACCTGTGTTTATTATCCTACTATACGTTCCTTAGGTTTTGCTTCACTCCTTGGGCTTTGGGTATACTTCCCTTATGTGTTCGTCCTTTGAGGGTATGAGACCTTTAATCAATTTCATGACATCCTTTGATGTCGTCCTTTTTTTCTTACTCTTCCTTTGTACCCTTTCCTTATTCCTACTTGTAACTATTACAAGTTTCCTTTGAAATTCCAAATCTTCTTTGTGTCGAGGTCTTTTGATCGCCTCACGAAAGGTTCACTTAGTCCTTCTTGTGGCTCGAGGGTGGTTGCCAATTCTTTTTGGCCCTGGATCATTCTAAGGATTTCCTTTATCATTCTCTTCCGACGTTTGCCCCTTTTTACATTTCCTTTCTCATTGGGGTTTAAATCCATGATTCTCATGAGGGTTGGTTCGTTCAACCACCCTGTTCCTATTGCTCTCTTTTCCCAATTGTCTCGAGATAGTTGTCTCTCGCTTTCACTTGTCCTTAATACCTATCTTATCGCCTTCTTTATTGTGTGGTTGTCACCACTCAGATCGATCCTACTTAGGGCATCGTTTTAGTTTCCTTTGGTTATCCCACGGTTACTAGTTGTCTACTTTCGCTAGATGGGTTTGTAACCCTACTTGGCTCCTGTACTTTTCCAAAGCAGGTTATACTTTGCCATCCCTAACTCCATGTTCCTACCCAAGGAACTTCTAGTTCTCGTCCTCGTCTTGTGCACTCCTGATTACACCTCATCGTCTAATCCTAGGTTTCGTTAAGTAGGTGGGGTTAGAGACTAGTTTGAGGTTCGTAGTTAGTGGGCATACATCTTCCAAGGGTTCTCTCTCCTCGAAAATTCTTTCCTTTATTTCTTGGTCATGGTTACCTTTCCTATCCCAATGGGGTTGTTGTCTCCCTTGTTGTTGTCTCCTCGTTCACCCGTTCTTTGGGTTTAGCCCTATGTATGGACCTTTTACATAGGCTTGCCTTTTTCGGGGAGGTCGGAGTATCTTGACCTCTTTTAAAGGTGTTATTTGTCCTTATTAGGTTTATCCTTCCTCATTTATCCTAGGGCATGAGATTTTGATTGGACTCATTATGAGTTGGGGCAATAAAATTTTCTGAGAATTTAAAATCTTATTTATTGGGAATTGAATACAATTACACTTGGGGACCTCTTCCCTCTAAGGGAGATGGTTAAAAGAAGGGTCGGGAAGCTCTATGCTAAAATTTTGAGCAACTCTCTCCAGGGTGGATTTAAAAATCCTCATTTGGAGTTGTGGCTTCTGGGGCGACCTCCTGTCTTCCATCCTCTCGAGCTCCGATTGTTGGGGAGGTATTATTCTCAAGAGGTATTGCCATCCATCCTGGTGGCGTGGGACATTTCCTTATCATATGTCCTACTCTTCCACACCTATAACAGGTTATCTCAATGCTAGCTCCTACATGGATCCTTCGGTATTTACGTGGTGGGGAGGCTTCCTCTACTCTCTTTTCCTTTCTCTTCCTTTCTTCATGCCGTTCCTTGCCCGTTGAGGTAGTGCTTCCAGGAGTGGATACCACATTCCTTAGTGGTATTAGGAACTTTCGTGCGTAGTGTCCCCTATGTCCACAATTGTAGCAAGTTACTTCCTTGTGTTGACCTTTATAGCTTCTTCTCCATCTCGGGCTTTGGGAATCTTCTCCTTATGCTCGCTGGAAGCCTCCTCGTGTCACCATCCTTAGGTGCACACTTCCCCTGGAACAGTCCCTGTTCCTAAGCGCGAAGCAAGGTTCCAGGAATACCTTGACTAATTCTTCATAAAGTCTCCTTGGTTCAAGAGACATCCCTGGTCTAATGGGTTGGGTCCTCCTAGACTTTTGAGTTCCCAAGCTAATTCCCTTGTGCAGGGCAGGATTTCTGCATGGTTCTGGGGTGGCTGTGACAGTATGGGTCCATTCGGTTTCTCTAGGGGTGGTCATATCTGTTAGATAGAAGTTTACCGTGGGTTAGGGTTCTAAGGCTTTTAGTTTTGGAACTTTGTTTGGAAAACCTTGCTCTAATACCACTTAAGTTGTCACGCCTTGATCCGATTGGTCAGAGTCGTATGATCAACCTGCCACCCTTCCTCATACTAATCTAGTATTTCTATTGAATAGTACAAGGATGGTAAAGGTGTTGGAGTACCTGTTTTCCATAACAAAGTTTACAAAACATAAAAGTTACCTGATGGCGGTGCCCTTAGCTTTCTCTTCTAGTCTCGACTCATCGTAGCGAGGTGTCTCTCCTGAAAAAGTTTAATGGGAGGGGGTGAGTTTCTACAACTCAATGAGTGGGGGGTTGGGAAGCGAGTTTTCAAGCAATCAGTCTTATCAAAACATTTTAGACATTTAGTTTATTGCAATATGAGTTCATCTCTTCTTAACATTTCCCCTTACTCGGGAGGTGCCTCAACAAATAATCACATGCCCTTTCTATCATAGAAAGGGATCACACATTTATAGAATAGTCCTCGACTGTTCCACTTGTGGTTCGGTGCATCTTTACCGTCTAACAGGATAGAGGTGCACTGCCTCTACCCCAAGTTTGAGTGGACATCAATAGTCCGACCCCCAAACCCTCATCATGTCCGCTTGGTGGGACGAGATCTCGTTTCCCCTCTAGCCTCGTTCTTAGTGCTTCATCATGTCTGCTTTGTGACACGAGACCTCATTTCCCCTCTGACCTTGGTCTTAGTGCGCATGAAGCTATCAGAGCTTTATGACTGACTAGCACGATAGATCCGCCCTTATTGCATCCAAGTCGTCCAACAGCTCTCGGGACCCATCGACTACCCCTCTCGGGTGTCTAGATGCTCCCAGATTCCTCATGCATGCATACACCAATTTTGATTCATTAAACTTGCTCTTTGGTGCCAATCGTCCAATGGCCCCGACACTTGACCTAGCCTGCACCTATTTGCCTTGACCGACCCGTCGACCTAGTCTAGATGCAGTGCCACTAGTCTATTGAGTATTGCTAGTCCTGTATTGGTCCCATGACAAATCACACAACAATTCTAGTTTTTCTGAGAGTTTTCATGGTTCTTATAATTCACGTTTGTCTACATGTCCAACCTGTGCACACTGGCCTTGGGCCCACTTCATGAGTTTTCCAAAAACTTGGCCCTTGACCCTACCATTTTCAAATCCGAGGCCTCAAGCCTGTTGGAGCAATATCGACACCCATCAGGAATGTCTCCCAAAATGTTTAAGCAGTTTTACGCAGTCAGGGGAGATAATTCCTGAAAAAATGATTTTCAAATGTAAAAACGGTTCTCATCACCCCAACCAGGTATGTGTTGAAATTCTCTCTCACCTAGTAATCTTGGCGGATTCGTGCCAACTAGATTTCCAATTTTCAATGTGCTCCTTAGCACCCGTACTCGTATGACTCATGCCTACATGGTTCGAGCATCCATATCAGGAGGATTGGCATAAAGGGACCTTATACTTTTCGATATTTGTGCATAGGTCCTTGTGCTATGCCTTAATTGCAGTTAGGTAACTTAAAGTTTATAACATTACATTTTAGTCCCTAATCTTCCTTAATCTCAGTTAAGTCCCTAGAACTTCCAATTTTCTCATGGGTCCTTAGTTTTCCTAAAATTACCAATTGGTCCTTACTTTTCCCAAAATTGCCAATTGGTCCTTAACTTCTAAAAAAAATACCAATTGGTCCTTGGACTTTCAAAATTGCTAATTGGCTCTCCATTTCATCCAATTGCTTAATTGGGTTTCAATTGGAAGTTAATTTCATGAAAATGCCCTAATTTTCCTTAAATTGCAATTGACCCCCAATTTTCTAAAAATCTCCAAATTGCCCAATTTCTCAAAAATTGTAATTTGGTCCCAGAATCACAATTTCGTCAACTAACCCCCAAAACATGGTTAATTGTATCAATTGGTGATCTAAATCATCTTTCCTATGTCTCCCTTGTCATTTTGAGCTTTGATCTGCTCAATTTAGCTCATAAATGAGCTCAAACAGAGCTTCGCCAGAAAATTTAGTCTAGAGAGAGTAAGCTTCGATATCTTACTGGTTAGAGTCGACGACTAGAGCTCTTGCTTTCTCTGAATTGATCTCCTCCGAGGATCCTCCCTGGATCAAACCGCACCTCAATTGGTGGCCTGCGCAATGTGAATTTCTTAGTTTCAGTTCTTATAGAAATGCATTGTGAACAGTATTTTCCGGCAAAGGTGCGGTGAAGGAGCCATGTCAGTCGATTTTTTGAAATTTAAAAATTTCTAAATTTATCTAAAATTATTTTCTATCTAATGGTAGCCTCAATTTCCCAAATTGACATTTTTAAGCCACCTAGAAAAATGAATCATTAAATTGGTTCACTATGGTTCATCCCGGTTTAGGTCTGCTTCTCTCATCAATTATACTTCCTGGTTTTTCTCATGATTTTTATGAATTTTTGGTCACTTGGGATTTTCCAATTTCCCATTTGAACCCTTCTTTATCATTTTTGGTTCCTTTTTTGGCTTGGTTTTCTCAAAATTGCCAGTTCTTTCCCTGGTTTACTTGGTCCAGGTTTCACACATGAGTTCGCATGAATAACAATAAGAATCGTATATGGCAATTAATGAAAATATCAAGATTTATCTTCTAAACAAGAGTATTGTACTAGATCTCACGAGTAAAGCGAAATAGTTGGGAATGAATAAGTGGGCCTAATAAAAGTGCCATGAATTCTCAATGGATACTCATATGATATAAGTTCTAAATGTGAAAAACAAGTAATGAGGGTCGATCGACTAATATGTTGAATATCAGGAATTTAAAGAAAACCATTGCTTATTATGTTGATATATGCTTGTTAAAGTATATGAGTAGTGATGTCGGTCAAATAGCATATTGTATGCCCAAATAAGAATTGTCATTTTATTTGTGATCATATATGTGTTATGATTGGGCAGACGTGTTAAGATGCCGACATGTCACCTAGTATAATGTCAAGCGTGTAGGGAGGACTAGAAGCGGAGATACAAACGAAGAGAAATAACTTCCAAATCTTTCACGAATCCGGGGGAGGCTTATGGCGGGGGTTTAATCATCATTTATGATCTATGAGTTAGGTTAAGCTGGATCAATGGCTAAGGGATGTTGGATGACATATCATCGGCATTCTTGTGAGGAGGCGGTCATCTCGAGATATTCCATGTGAGTGCGCTTGATGCACATACCCCTCACTTCCCGAGTTCATGTGTAAAGGACTTCGATGATTTTATTTAATGCATCTAATGTGTGAAGTTGTTAAATGGGGAAATGAATTCACATGGTTGTGAATATGATATCAAATACCCATGAGATAAAAATGTGTGAAAATAATATAAGTGAATCACACTAATAAAAGAGTAGGTAGGGATCAGGTCGTAAGTCATATTATTACTCGATGTCGGTTAACACATTCACTAAACTGTGAGTTCACCCCCTCTCCAAAACCAATTACAGGTGTGTGAAGGAGCGTAGAAGGCACTATGATAGCTACAACATCCAAACGCATGAAACCGAGGAATGAGACTCGAAAGGCATGCACGAAGGCTAATTTTATATTTGCATATCAATTACTACATTCTCTTGGAAAATATGTGCTTATTTTTGGGCACACTATTAGCTTTTTTGAAATATTTAAATTTCCACTGATTTGTGTAAGTTTTTATTCAAAATTCTATGTACTTGATACGACTTTGGTGAAGGTACCCACCATTATAGCATCAAAGGGACGTAACAAGTTGTCATCGGTTCCCTAACCTGGGAAATCAAGTCGTGGCTTGATAGTCAACTTCTACGGTAGACTAGAAATGGGGGAATAATGGGTTATGATTATGTCTTCGTGGTCACCCAGAACCATGGAAAAACATACTCGAGGTTAGTGTGTACTTATGGTATGAAGAAGGTGGGACTTGGTCATAAGTATGTGGATGTTCAGTGATACATCATCGACTTCATTATGAGGGTACATACATTTATGGCACCGAGTGAGTGCGTGCACGTAACACACATCCCCCTCATAGCCCCAATTGACCATGTCTGAGATATTTGGTTACATGATTGAGCTATGATGATTACTTACATGTGTTGCTTTGCATGTGTTTGTGATTTGACCTAAGGTTTCATGATTAACCTCGTCTATGCTAAATCACTTACGAAGAATTCTTCTTTTGAGAAATGATTTTAAAAATACCCCGTAAAGAATGATTATTAGTCTTTAAAACTAATCTTAGAGCAATTCTATCTTCCATTAGGAACGTTTCCCAAAATGCTTAAACAGTTTCACGCAATCAAGGGAGACCATTCCTGGAAAAAATATTTTTCCAACTTAAAAGCAGTTCTCATCACCCCCAACTGGGTATGACGCTGGAAATCTCACTCACCCAGTAACAGTGATGTGGTCATCCTAGTGAGATCTCGATTTGTAGTGTACTCCTTTGCATCGGTGCTTGGGCAATCAACTCCTATATGGTACGAGTATCCATATCAGAAGAATCGAAATAAGAGGTCGCATACTTTTGTGTATTTCTGCGTAAGCCCTCCCATTATTCCTTAATTTCATTTAGGTCCCTTAAGTTTGTAACTTCACAATTTGGTCCTTAATCTTCCTTTAATCTTAATTAAGTCCCTAGGACTTCCACTATCCCTCATGGGTCCTTAGTTTTTTCCAAAATCCCCAATTGGTCCTCAATTTTCCAAAATTGCCGATTGGTCCTTAATTTCCCCAAAATTCCCAATTGGCCCTTAATTTCTCAAAAATAGCTAATTGGCCCTTAATTTATCAAAAATTGCCAATTGGCTCTTAATTTCTCAAAAATTGCCAATTGACCATCCATTTCATTCAATTTCCCAATTGGACCTCAATTGAGAGTTAATTTCACGAAAATCCCCCAAATTTCCATAAATTACAATCCGGCCCTCAATTTTCCAAAAATCCTCAATTTGCCCAATTTCTCAAAAATTGCAATTTGGTCCCTGAATCACAATTTCGTTCAATTGATCCCCAAAACTTGGTTAATAGCCCTAATTAGTGATTTGGATAATCTTCTCTATGTCTCCCTTATCATTTTGAGCTTTGAAGCACTTCATTTGGCTAAAAAATAATCTCAAAAGAAGCTTCACCAGAAAACTATGTCTAGAGAGAGAAAGCTTTGATATCTTACCGGTGAGGGTGTGATGATCGGAGCTCTTGCTTTCTTTGAATTGCTCTCGTCTCGGGGATCTTTCCTAGATTAAACCATGCTTCAATTGGTGTCCTAGGTAGTGCAAATTTCTCAGTTTAAATTTGAGCATAAATGTAATGTGAATAGTGTTTTTCGGCGAGGGGCGGTGGAGTGGACTTACCCACTTAGCTCAGGGAAGGTTAGGGCACCTCTATGTGTGATCTAGGGAACTCGGTTTGTCTAGAATTGTCCTAGGGATGGCTAGACTTGAGCTCGAGCTGACAGTCGAGGAGTGGCAGCACTATGCAAGCTTCCCCGCTCTTCTCCGGTGGTCCTCTAGCTGAAGGAAGGGTGCAGCTGGGTAGAGGACGTCCTCTCAGTTTAAATGACACTAAATGCGGCTTCAGAAGTTGAGAAAAGTCCCAATGTTGGAGCTTTGGTTTGCTGCTTGCTGAAAAACTAAGTACTTCACCTTCTTCGCTCGTTTGTGGGATGTTGAGAATAAATGGAGGGGTGCTCTTTATATAGGGAGCTCGACAACTAACCAGGCTACCAGTCGGCATAGGACTCAGCCTCCGATTCGGCCGTCGGCAGTCATACCGGAGCTCTTTCTGGGTCGTCGGAGGAATCACCTTCCTTCTCTCTATCCTTCCTATCAGCGAGCTGAGGATGACGATGATCATGTGGCAGGTGGGCCATGTGGCGCATTGTGATTCGTTGGTTTTTCTGACGTGGCATTCCAACTCAACCACTACATCAACCGTTGACTGGTTGATCGTACATGTGACCGCCTCCCATTGGATGCTCGTGTCTGTGTGGCAAGCTAATCGATTGACCATTGACCAGATACATGGCTGCCTCCCATTGGCTACCCGTGTTTGTGTGGCTGTTGATTGGGTGTCGCTGACTGTTGATTGGCTAGACCGTTGATTTGTCCGGTTCGACCATGTTGGGTGACCCGAGTTCAAAAATTGGCCGATTCAAACCAGATTTGACCGGTTTTCTCAAAATTAAAAATTTCTAAATTCATTTTTGATTTAATGGTGGCCTCAATTTTCCAATTTAACATTTTCAAGCCATCTATAAAAACGAATCATTGAACCGGTTCACTATGGTTCAATCCGCTTCAAGTCTGGTTCAGTATTCCCCATCCAATTTACTTCGTGGTTATTCCCCATGATTTTTATGACTTTTTGGTCACTTGGGGTTTTCCCAATTTCTGATTTTAAACCTTATTTACTATTTTTGGAACATTAATCGACTCGGTTTTCCCATAGAAATTGGCTAGTTCTTCTCTCGGCTTCCTTGGTCCGAGATGACGGGTTCCATAACTCTCCCCTCCTTTTTGGAGTTTTGTCCTCAAAACTAAGATGTTCGCCTTGGTCTTAGTTTCTTTGACTTGTCTTACCCCTCGCCCCCTCCCGTGCCCATGTAATTTCTTAGATCCAATACTTCCTGTCATTTGGGGTAAGATCTTTCCTCTTGGGGGTTTTGTTTGGAATTGGGAGTTCCAAAATGTTTGACCGTACTCGGGTCTATTTACTCCCTTGGACGTTGAATCTCCTTAGCTTGTTGCCCCTTTTAGCTTTTCATACTTGTTTTTCACGGGTTTTTGTGTTATCCCCCTTTTTGTCCTCTATTACGTTCTTTCATCAATTTCTTATTGGGCTTGCCCATTTCTAACTATCGGGTTTCCCATCCACTTTTTGACTTACCAACTCATTGGTGGATTTCCTCCTTTCGGCCCTTCCTCATGTCCAATGGCATCTTTACCTAAGGATTTCTTTTCTCAAGTCTATCCTTACTCGCTCGTGACCATTTCATGGTTCTTCATTTCGAGTTGATCCCTTATGAGCTTACTTGTCCATCCCTTGAATTCACCTGAAAGAGTTCCCACCATTGGTTTTATCCTCCACTCTCGTACTTTGAAGTGGTGCTTTTTCCATCATTTGAGTTGCGCGTTCATCTTTCTTATAATTTCTTGAAGGTTTCCTTCCTTCATATCCAGTACACCCTTTTTTTGGTACTTTTTGCTTGTCTTAAGTCCTTTACTGACTTAAATTCCCATATCGTTCTTGATTTCCTATTCAAGGATATCTTCGATCTCCGAGTCTTATTTCGTGCCCTCTACGTCCTGCTCAGACATCAAATTTTAAGCTCTATTAAGTGAGCGTATACCACAACCAATCTTGTTGTTTGCAGTTGTTTCTTTTAATCACTTCTTAATTGAAGGACGCACTCTCCAAGGTTTTTCGAATATCCTTTACTATATTTCCTCATTATGGGTATTCCACCCATTCTCACTCGTTACGACATCCTTTGAGGTTATCTTCCTACTACCCATTCCTTAGGTTTCTCTTTACCCCTTGGGCTTTGGGTACACTTCCCTTGTAATTGATCCTTTATCCCAACTTGTCTTCCATTAGTAGGTTTACCTTCTATTCCACCTCAATTCGGGTTCATTTCTTCTTCATTGATATATGTATGCCTCTCTCAGGCTCCCTTCCTTGGTAGGCTTTTTTCCACTTTTCCCCTGAAATTTCCTTTTGTATTGGTCTTTGAGGGTATCTGACCTTTAATCAACTTCGTGACATCCTTTCATGCCATCCTTTTCTGCTTACCCTTCCTTTGGAGGTCTTGCGGTCACAACCTTTGTACCCTTTCTTTATCCCTACTTGTAATTACTACAACTTTACTTGATTTGGGGAAAGTTCAAATCCTCTTTGTGTTAAGGTCTCATGATCACCTTACTGGAGGCTTTTTTAATCCTTCTCATGGTTCAAGGGTGGTTGCCAATCTCTTTTGACCATTAATTGCTCTAAGGATTTCTTTCTCCCTTCTTTTTTTGACGTTTGATCCTTTTACTTCTCCCTTCTCCATTAGAGTTTAAATTTATGATTCTCACGAGGATTAGTTCATTTATCTGCATTGTTCCTACCGCTCTCCTAGTCCAATTGTCTTGAGACAGTTGTCTCTCAAGTTTACTAGTTCTTGATGCCCACCCTATCACCCTTTTTAGGGTGTAGTCATCACTACTTTCCGATCATTCTTGTGGCATCATTTATTCTCGTTTGATCGTCCCATAGTTACTAGTTGCCTACTTTTGCTGAGTTCATTTGTGACTCTACTTGGCTCCTCTACTTTTCCAAGGTAAGCTGCAATTTGCCATCCTGTGCCATTCCATTTGGCCTCAAACCTTCGGGGTTTTCCTTCCATTGTGGAGGCATCTCCTTCCATGTTCCTAGGTAGCTTGTAACCCTCTAAGTGGAAATTCCTCTTCATCTATGTCTCTATGTTCTTTGGCTTCTCATGGTCCTTCTTTTGGTTCTTTTGTGTTTCATGACCTTTCCTCATATAGTTGGGTCGCACAATTACATCATCATTTGAGGGACATAAGGTTTTTGAGAACTTGGATTTTTCTTATGCATTGTCAAAGCAGGGATACATTTTGGGGTTTTATCTCCTCTTAAGGGAGATTGATATAATGAAAGGTTAGGAAGTACCCACTACTAGGATCTTGAAGAGCTTCCTCTAGAGTCGTGGTTCTTGGATGGAATCCTTTTAGATTCTTGTAGTTGACAAGGTGTTGTTCTGGGAAGGTATTACCCTAAATCCTTGCGGTGTGGGACAATTCTTCGCCATATGTCATATCCCTCTACACCTATAACAGGTTATCCTGACACAGACTCCTACGTGGCTCCTTTGATGTTTATGTTTTGGAGAGATTTCCCTTTCCTTGTCAGCTCTCTCTTCCTTTCTCTTCCTTTCTTCGTGTCCCTTCCCGTCCGTGGAGGTAGTGCCCACAGGAGTGGGTACCACATCCCCTAGTGGTTTTGGGCACTTTCGTGCATAGTGTTCTTGATGTCCACAAATGTAATAGGTTACTTTGTTGCGTGTACATTTATAGCTCCATCTCGGACCTTGGGGAGTTTTTCTTGGTGGTTGTTGGCGCTCTCTACATTTCACCATCCCTAGGTGTGCACTTCCTATGGGACAGTCCCTCTTCTTTAGCATGAAACAAGGTTTCCCAAATACCTTGACAAATTGCTAGTAAAGTCTCCTTGGCTCAAGAGATATAGTGGGTTGGGTCCCCCTATACTCTTGATCTCCCAAGCTAATCTCCTTACTCGAGGTAGGATTTCTTCATGGTCCTGTGATAGCCGTGATAATGTGGGTTTGTTCAGTTCCTCTAGGACCATATCTATTCAATAGAGTTTTACCATTGGTTAAAGTTCTAGTGCTTTTAGTTTTGAAACTTTGTTTAGAAATCCATGCTCTGATACCACTTAAGTTGTCACGCTCTAACATGGTTCGGTCGGAGTCCTATAATCAACCTGCCACCCTTCCCCATACTAATATAGCATTTCTACCAAATAGACCGAGGATGGTAAAGGCATAAAAGCACCTATGTTATATTAATAGTACCTTTAGTTCATTGTAGTATGAGTTCATCTCTTCTTTAGCACTTCCCCTTGCTCGGGAAGTGTTTTAACAAGCATTCACATGCCCTATCTATCATAGAAAGGGATCACATGTTCACAAAATAGTCCCCGATCATTACACTTGTGGCTCGGTGCATCTTTACCGTATACCTGAATAGAAGTCCCAGACTTCTACCATGAGTTTAAGTGGACCTTACTCATCCGACCCTCAAACCCCAAATAATACTTTGTGTTTGCTTTGTGGGACGAGACCTCATTTCCCCGGCAGCCTTGGTCTCAGTGCATAGGAAGCTCTTCGAGCTTCATGACTAACTGGCATGACAAACACGCCCTTATTACATCCAGGTCGTCTTGTAGCCCTTGGGATCCATCAACTACCCCTCTCGGGCGTCTACATGCTCTGGATCCTCATGCATGCATAACAATAGTTTTGAATCATTAACCTTGATCTTTGGCGACAATGGTACAATGACCCCGACACTCGACCTGGCCTGTAGCTATTTGCCTTGATCGGCCCATCGACCTAGTCCTAGCGTATTACCACTGGCCCATCAAACCTTGTCAATCCTGTCTTGGCCCCGTGGAAAGTCACAAAACATTTCTAGTTTGATGAAATTTTTCATGGTTCTTATAATGATGTTTGACTACGGGTTCCAACCCGTGCACACTAGCCTTGAGCCTAGCTCACGAGTTTTTCAAAACTGGGCCTTCAACCCTATTATTTTCAAATCCGAGGCCTTGAGCCTGTTAGAGCAATTCTAGCTCCCATTAGAAATGTTTCTCAAAATGTTTAAGCAGCTTCACACAGTTAGGGGAGACCATTCCTAGAAAAAATATTTTTCCAACTTAAAAGCAGTTTTCGTCACCCCCAATCGGGTATGACGCTGGAAATCCCACTCACCCAGTAATAGTGACGTGGCCCTCCCGACGAGATCTCGATTCATGGTGCACTTCTTTATGTGCTTGGGCAATTAGCTCTTACATGGTATGTGTATCCACATCAGGAGAATTGGCATAAGAGTTCGCATACTTTTATGTATTTGCGCATAGGCCCTCCCATTATGTCTTAATTTCATTTATATCCCTTAAGATTATAAAGTCACAATTTAGTCCTTAATCTTCCTTTAATCTCAATAAAGTCCCTAGGACTTCCACTATACCTCATGGGTCCTTAGTTTTTCCCAAAATCCCCCAATTAGTCCTAAAATTCCCCAAAATTCCCAATTGGCCCTTAATTTCTCAAAAATTACCAATTGGTGCTCCATTTCATCCAATTGCCCATTTAGACCTCAATTGGGAGTTAATTTTATGAAAATCCCCAAAATTTCCGTAAATTACAATTCGATCCCCAATTTATAAAAAAAAATTGCAATTTGGTCCCCGAATAACAATTTCATTCAATTGATCCCCAAAACTTGGTTAATTGCCCTAATTAGTGATCTAAATCATCTTCCCTATGTCTCCCTCATCATTTTGAGCTTTGAAGCACTTCATTTGGCTCAGAAATGAGCTCAAATGAAGCTTCGCTAGAAAACTAAGTCTAGAGAGAAAAAACTTTGATATTTTACCGACGAGGGTCTAACGACTGAAGCTCTTGCTTTCTCTGAATTGCTCTCCTATCGGGGATCCTTCTTAGATCAAACCACGCCTCAATTGGTGGTTGAGTAGTGCAAATTTCTCATTTTAAATTTTAGCACAAATGTACTGTGAATAGTGTTTTTTGATGAAGGGCGAAGGAGGGGACTTACCAACTTAGCTCAAGGAAGGTTAGGGCACCTCTATGTATGATCTAGGTAGCTCAGTTTAGCCAGAATTGGCCTGGGAATGGCTTGACTTGAACTCGAGTAGCTAAGGTTGCTTACAGCCATGGAGTGGCAGCTCTTTGCGAGCTTGCCCACTCTTCTTTGGTGCTCCTCGGGTTGAAGGGAGGGTGCAGCTGGGTAGATGACTTCCTCCTAGTTCTAATGACACCGAATGCAACTTCAGAGGTTGTGAAAAGTTCCAATGTCGGAGCTCTGGTTTGCTGCTCGCCGGAAAATTGAGTATTTTACCTTCTTCGCTTGTTTATGGGATGCTGAAAATGAATGGAGGGCTGGTCTCTATAGAGGGAGCTCGACAACTGACCAGGATATTGGTCGTCATAGGACTCGGCCACCAGCGGTCATACCAAAGCTCTTTCTAGGTCACCGGAGGAATCGCCCTCCCTCTCTCTATCCTTCCTATCAGTAGACTAAGGAAGATGATGATGATGTGGTGAGCATGCCACGTGGCGTGCTGTGATTAGTTGGTTTTTCTAATGTGGCGTTCCAACTCAGCCACTGCATCAACCGTTGATCGGTTGACTGGACACATGGCAACCTCACTTTAGCTGCTCGTGTTTGCGTGGCAAGCTGATCGATCATCCGTTGACCGTTGATTGGACATGTGGTAGCCTACCATTGGCTGCCCGTGTCTACGTGGCTGCTAACTAGGTGTCACTGACCGTTGATTGGTTTGGTCTATTGACTGGGTGGACTATTGACCGGCTGGACCATTGATTGTTCTGATCTGACCGGGTTCGGTGACCCAAATTTCAAAATCGGCTGGTTTAGGTCCGATTCGACCGGTTTTCTCAAAATTAAAATTTTCTAAATTCATGTTCTATCTAATGGTAGCCTTAATTTTCCAATTTGACATTTTTAAGCCACCTAGAAAAATTAATCATTGAACCGGTTAACTATGATTCAACCCGGTTCACCTCAAACCGGACTGGTTTTCCCCATCCAATTCACTTTGTTGTTCTTCCCCATGATTGTTTTGACTTTTGGTCACTTGGGGTTTTTCCAATTTCACATTTTAAACCTTCTTTACTATTTTTAATTCATTATTGGACTCAATTTTCTCATAGAAATTGGTTGGTTCTTCTCTCAGCTTCCTTGGTCCGAGAGGACGAGTTCCACACAGGATGCATAAGGGAAGTTGGTCGTACAAAAATTCTTGAAGCTCGGAGTAGCTTCATGTGCACTAAGATCAAGGTCAAAAGGGGAGACATCTCATCACACCATAACGAACACGAAGGATTATGAGTTTGAGGGTCGGGTAATTAATGCCCACTCAAACTCAGGGTAGAAGTCACCATCTTCTATTAGGGTGGATGGTAAAGACACTTCAGTCCATAAGTGGAGCAGTTGGAAACTACTCTACGAATGTGTGATGCTTTTTTGATAAAGGGTGTGTGATTGTATGCTATACCAAACCCGAGCAAGGGTAAGTATTGAAACATTTTTCTATGAAGGGGTTGAGTCCACAAAACCTATGATAAAAAATAGCATTTATAAACTTTCTTGGTCTTTACGAAATCTCACCCTAACACCCGTTCACTGAATTGTGGAACTCACCCCCTCTCTTAACCAATTTTAGGGTAGTATACACACTGTGAGGGAGAAGATCAACAAATGGGAAGTCTTCACTCGCTAAGGTACGAACTTATCCTTAAATTATTTTGATTACTCTACTTTGGAAAATCCAGTTAACGATATGCCTTTACTTTTCTTGTCCTAACGTGGTTGAGATAACTGGGTGGTATAAGAAGAGGTGGCGGCTTGCTCACGGGGTTTCGACTAAACTAGGTTGAGGCGTGACATTTCTCAAGATGTAAAACCTTACATTTTCCTTGTTAAATTGTGATAATCAATTATGCAACATCGAGAGTATCGCAACACAGGTTAAGACCAAGTAGACTCGAAACTTAAGTTAAATTGGTAACAAAACCTAAGATGAGAAATGGGATTTTGAATCAAGAATGAAAACCAAAGTAGAGAAATGGGATCACCAATAAAAAATGAGAACCAAAGCTAGGAATGGAATCCCAAACCAAGGATGGAAACTTACACCGAGAATGAAATCACAAACCGAAGACGAAAACCTAAACCAAGAATGGAACACTGAACTAGGAATGAAACTCGAGTTGAGATTTGAAAAGTCAAATCAGATCATAGCTCAATGATGGAAATGGGAAAGGGAACTTGATCATGGGACAAGGGATATGATCGGATGAGGGAGCGGATTTTCGTGCACATAAATTGAGCCCTTTCGAAAAAAGCGCATTTTCCCCAAACGGGGTTGGGATTTTGGATTTAATTAGCATGGGGACCCAAAAGGGCAAAATGGTAATTTTAATTATAAAAACAAAGGGGAAAAGAAGGGAAATCGGGTTAGTTGGAATTGAGTCAGGTCAACCCAACTCACTCGACTCACCCGCGAGCCACCTTTCACCAACCGACATAATTTATGTTGCACTGTAAAAAATGTTGCTCCAATTCATTCAATTTGTTTTATCAAATTGAACGCTACAAATTGTAGATATCAGCTAGAAACTGAGCTACTAGTATCCCTATGAAATTAATTGCATTAACTTCTCTTGGATAAATCAAATTTTGGACCCAAAGTAAAAAAATCCCAATCTTACAAAGCTAACCAACCTCCCAACAATTGAATGAGAAATTCTCTCGTACAATCACCAAATGTTGTGATCTTGGTGTTAAAATGCCGCTTATGGATACCTCTTGAGTTCTATGGTTGAGTTCCAACTTGCTAATGATCAGCAAATGCTGCACAAGGGCCATTTTGATCGACCCAATTTCGGGACATAAATTCTACCCGCCATCAGCAGACTTTTGATGTCACGCACCAACCCGGCTTGGTCAGAACCCCGTGAACAACCTACCACTCCCTTTGGTCTAAGAAATGTCACCATTTCTCAAGATAGTTAGGAGTTAGGCGTAATTTCTAACCTTATTCCCTAGAATAGAATTATACAAAACTCAATAGCTTTAAAATAATTTTAAACATATTTGACTAAAGGCTTGTTCTTAGAATTTCCTTAAGAATGTTCTCTTTTCCTAAAAAGGATTAAAGGGAGGGGGTGAGTTAACAACCCAGTGAGTGGGTGTTATGGTGAGTTTAAAAATACAGCTTTCAAATTATCATTTTAATTCACTGTTGTTTGAGTTTTGCTCTTTTAACACTTCCCCATGCTCAAGAGGTTTTTAGAAAACAATCATATGTCCTTTATCATAAAGGGTACAAATGTTCACAGATGCAGTACTCTAAGTGCACCCGCTTGAGGTTCAGAGCATCTTTATCGTCCACCCTGATAGATGTCCTCGGCTTCTACCCTGAGTTTGAGTAGATATTACCCATCCGACCCTCATACCTGAATGTACTTCGTGTCTGTGATGTGGGGACAAAAACCTCATAGTGACCCCACCTTGGTCTCGGTGCACAAAAAGCTTGTCACACCCTGACCTAGTTTGGTCGGATCCCCATGATCAACCTGCCACTCCCTTTGGTCTAAGAAGAGTTACCACTTCCTAAGACCGCGAGTGTAAGGCGTAATTTTTGTCCTTGTTACTTGGAATAGCATTATACAAAGCTTAAAAACTTTACATACCTGACTTCAGGCTTGTTATCGAAATTCTATATGGGTATTCTCCTTTCATGAAAAAGGGTTAAAGGGAGGGGTGAGTTTTTACAACTCAGTGAGTGGATGTTAAGGAGTGAGTCTTAAAAAAATAGTTTATCAAATCATTTATGTGTTCATATGATTGTGGATTTTTCTTTATCTTAGAAAAACATTTCATCCTTTTATTTCATTGTAATGTGATTTTAGCTCTTTTCAACACTTCCCTTTGCTCGGGAGGCATTTAGCAAACATTCACATGCCCTTTATCATAAATGGTACAAACATTAACAGATGTAGTACTCCAACTGCAACCACTTGGGGATTAATGTGTCTTTACCATCCACCCTAATAGAAGTCTGACCACTTCTACCCTGGGTCTGAGTAGAAATCATATGTCCGACCCTTAGATCCAAAATTATTCGTGTTCGATATGAGGATGGTGAGCTCATCCTAACTCTACCCTGGTCTCATGAGTAAGAAGCTTCTCCAAGTTTCATGACTAGCTGGCACGACAACCTACCCTTATTTCATCCAGATCGTCCAACTGTCCTTATGACCCATCACTACCCCCTCTTGGTCATCTAGATGCTCTCAGATTCTCATGCATGCATAACAATAGTCTTAACATATTAGTCATTGTCTTTGGTGCCAACGATCCAACGACCTTGACACTCGACTTGGCCTGTAGTTGTTTGCCTAACTTGTCCATCGACCTAGTCCTAGCGCACTGCCACTAGACCATCGAGCTTTGTTAGTCATGACTTGATACCAAGGCAATTCACAGAAAATATCAAGTTATGAGAGTTTTTCATGGCTCTTATAATCATGTTTGTCTATGGACTTCAGCCCGTGCCCTACGAGTTTTTCAAAGTAGGGCCTTATGCCCTATAAGTTAAAAATCGAGGCCTCTGGCCTATTAGAGCTATCCCAGCTCTAATAAAAAAAGTCTCCCAAAGGTTTTAAGCATTGGCACACAATCATGGGAGATTATTTCTGGAAAAATGATTTTTAAGCTAAATGCACTCATCATATCAACCGGGTATGATGATAGAAAATCTCACTCTTGGTGGCCTTTCCTTTTGGTAAAAGAGTTCATAATACCAACAGGGCATGATGCTTAAATAAGTCCACTCACAACTGATAAGTGGTTTTCAACTTTAAAATGTTCTCATCACCCCAACCGGGTATGATGTTTTAAATCTCCCACTCACGTGATTTTTATTTCAAAATGGTGCTCACCACCCCAACTAGGTATGATGTTATTAATATGCCCAGTCACTCGATGAATGTGACTTATTTGTCCTCGTCAAACTTCCAGTCCTTATCGTGGTTCCTTGCACACGTTCTTGTCCAATATGTCCCTACAGGGTTCGGACATGCTCATGAGGAAAGGTTTAGCTTGAAAGTCCTTTTATTTCCATGTACTTACAATTAGGCCCTTATTTTTGCCTTATTGCATTAGGTCCCTAAAGTTCATAATCCTTGACTTTAGGTCCCTAATTCTCAAATAATTTCAATTAAGTCCCTAGGATTTCTAATATCCCTCTTGGGTCCTTAATTTTCAAAAATCACCAATTGGGACTCAATTTTTCCAAAATATCCAATTGGTCCCTTAACTTTCCAAAATTATCAATTGGCTCATATTTTCCAAAAATGACCAATCGATCCCCAAGTTTTCTAAAAATGACCCATTGGCCCTCCAAGTTCATCTATTTTTCCAATTGGCCTTCAATTTTAGAAAAATTGCACAAAGGTCCTCCTATTTTCGAAATCCCCAAAAATTTCCCCAATTTCACCCTTTCCATTGACCTGAAGTTGATCACATCAAACTGACCCTTCAATTCATGTTAATTATTCCCTATCATAGTCTTAATCGATTTTCTCACTTCTTTACGATCAGACAAAGCTTTGAATCACCATTTTTGGGTCCGAAACGAGCTCAAACGGAGCTTCATCAAAAAATTGAATGTCGAGAGTGAAAGGTTCAAGGACTCATTGTTGAAGGTGCGACAATCTGAGCTTTCAATTTGGGAAGAAAGAACTCATCCACAGGGTCATTCTAGGATCAAGAGCCGCTAAAATTCATGTCCTGAGTAGTGGGAATTTGGTTAGTGAAATCCAAGCATTTTCTCTCTCTATAATCGAACTCTTTCGATGAGGGAGGACCGAATTGACTTACTCTTTTCTTTGGGGAAGTCGAGTGCAGGCTAGTTAGGCTAGGGGATGGCTCGATTTGGCCGCATGAGTCTGAATTGGCCGAATTTGGATTAGGAAGAAGAGGGCAGCTTCGAGTCCTATGAAGCAGCTTCACTGTTTAGACCCGCCGACATTTCTCTATTGGTCCTTAGGTGGAATGGAGGGACTTCCTCTGGAGTCTACGGGACCTGAATTTGCCTTTTGAGGTAGAAAGAAGTGCCCAAGTTGGAGCTTTTGTTCGAGCGTCATCGGGAAATAGTGCACTTCTTCTTTTTCGATGGTTTGAGGTGTGAAGAGGATGAATAAAGTGCAGCTCTTTATATAGGGAGCTAGGGGACCCTTTGCTCTACAAGTTTCCATATTGGTCAAGCTTATCCTCATAAGAAAATGCCATAATCGGAGGGAATATTCCCTCATCGGAAATGGAAATTATTTTTTGCCTCGACGAACAGTGTTGTCATTCTGAGGAAGATGATGACACTATTCATTGACCGGTTCGGTGACCCGAAAATAAAAATGAATCAGTTTAGGCCTGATTTGACTGATTTTCTAAAAATTAAAAATTTCTAAATTAATCTAAATTCATTTTCTATCTAGTGGTTACCTTAATTTTCCAAATTGACATTTTTAAGCCACCTAGAAAAATGAATTATCGAATTCAGTTTACCATGGTTCAACTAGATTCAATCTGGTTTAGGTCTATTTCACCTTGAACCTGTCTGGTTTTCCCATCCAATTCACTTCATGGTTCTTCTCCATGATTTTTATGACTTCTTGGTCATTTGGGATTTTCCAATTTCCCATTTTAACTGTTTTTTTACCATTTTTGGTTCATTAAATGACTCGATTTTCTCATGAAATTTTGTTGGTTCTTTTCTTGATTTCCTTGGTTTGTGGGGACGGGTTTCACAAATCTCCCCTCCTTTTAGGAGTTTTGTCCCCAAAACTTAATTACATATCTTTTGCATTGGAAATAATTTCCTCTAATGTCAACTTGGGGTTTGCTTTGACATGCTACCACTTTGGTTGCTCCTTCACTTAGCACTTTAAGCCTCGCGCTTAAGGAATTTCTCTTCCTTTCCATTATCCACTCACTCCATGGAGTTTATCATGATTAGGCATATCTTACCCACTAGTCCAAAGGTACATCCTTAGGTCCAATTCTTACTCTACTTAGGATAAGACTCTTCCTCTTGAGGGTTCTTATCCAAATCACTGAGTTGGGTGTTCCATAAACATCTGATCGTCCCCGTTTCCATTTATTTCCTTGGTTGTTGAAGCTCTTTACCTTAGCATCCTTTCTAGCTTTTCATCCTTAACCTCATAGGTTTGGGTATTATCCCCCTTATTGTCTTATATTGTTCCTTCCTTCATCTTTTCTTTATCACAACTCCAGTCCACCCACTTACTTTTGTGTGATCGCATCATACTAAAATAATTGACTCTTCCCAACTGAGTCACATTTTCTTAAGACTATGGATCTACATGTCCCTTGCAACATGACATGTTTTAGAACTTGTCTTTATCCATTATAATTCTAGAACATTTCCTTGATGGTTGTTCTTGACTTTCCAACATTTCGGGGATCGTATGATTTTGTCCCTTCTTTTCATCTAATAGTATTCATCGAATACATTCACCATTATCCAACTTCCTTATTGGGTTCTCCTGGTTCCAACCATCGGGTTTCTCGATCACTTCTTGACTACATGGCATGCTTGGGATTTTTTTCCCTCTCTTATGTCCTTTTACATATCCAATGGCATCATTTACTCAAGGATTTCCTTTCTTTAATCAATCTTTAGTCATTCATGACCATTTCACGATTCTTTATCCCAAGTTGATTCCTTATGGTCTACTCATCCATTCCTTGAATTACCCTAAAGGAGTTTCCTTCGTTGGTTCCATCCTCTACTCTCGTACTCTGAAGTAGGGATTTCCATCTTCAGAACTACGTGTCATCCTTCTTCTCATTCCTTGAAGGTTTCCTTCCTTCATATCCTTACACCCTTTTGTATTGGTACTTTCACTCACCTTCCATCCTTCACTGACCTAAATTCCAATTCCACCCTTTATTTCCTATCCGAGTAATCTCTGATTGTCGAGTCTTATTTCGTGTCCTCTACATTAGGCCAAGACATCCAATCTTACGCTTCTATTAAGTGGGTGTGGACCGGAATTAGTCTTGGTGTACGTCGTTGTTCTTTTAAATCATATTCCGACTGGTGTGCATCCTTTCCCAAGGCTCTACTTTCTCCGGGATTCATTTCCTTATTCCTTTATTTGGGGTATACCACTCATCCCCACTTGTTATGACATGAGTCAATACTATCCTTGAGCTCTCCCGTTCCTTTGGTTTAAATTATTCCTTGGACTTTGGGTATATTTCCTTTGTAATTGATCATTTATCCCAACTTGCCTTCCATTTGCAAGTTTACCTTCTATTCCACTTCAATTGGGTCCATTACTTATTCATTGGGATATGTATGTTTCTCTAGGGCTCCCTTCCTTGGTAGGCTTCTTCCTCTTTTCCCTAGAATTTCCTTTTGCATTTCTCTTTGAGGGTATCTAACCTTAAATCAACTTCATGACATCCTTTGATGTTATCCTCTCCTACTTACCCTTACTTTGGGAATCTTGTTGGCACATCCTTTGTACCTTGTCTTTATTCCTACTTGTAATCACTATAATTTTATTTTATTAAGGAGGAGTTTCGATCTCTTTTTGTTCGAGGTTTCTTAACCTCCTTTTGAGAGCTTGCTTAATCCTTCCTGTGGCTTGATTTTGGTTGCTAATCCCTTTTCAGCCATTGATTTCTTTAAGGATTTACTTCATTCTTCTTTTCTGACGTTTGGCATTTTCCCTTCTTCCTTCTTCACTTTGGTTTAAATCCATGATTCCCAAAAGTGTCAGTTCATTAACTACCTCATCTCTACTACACTCCTTGTCCAATTGTCTTGAGACAGTTGTCTCTCTCGAGTTTACTTGTCCTTGTCCAATTCCCTTTTTAGGGTATAGTCGTTACTACTTCTCGTCCTTCTTAAAGCATAGTTTATTCTCCTTGTTCATCCCATAGTTACTAGTTGTTCATTCCGCTAGGTTCATTTGTAACCCTACTTGGCTCCTCTACTTTTCCAAAGTAGGTTACACTTTGCCATCCCGAGACATCTTGTTTGTCATCCAACCTTGGGGGTTTGTCTTCTCTTATCGAGGAGCTTCCTTCTTTGCTCCTAGATGGCTTGTAACACTCTTTAAGGGAAAATTCTCTTCATCTATACTCAACTTCATTTACAGTTTCTCAATGTCCTACCTTCAATTTTTCTTGTATTTTGTGACCCTTCCTCATATGGTTGAGGCACAAAATCACATCATCATTTGAGGGTCATAAACTTTTTAAGAACTTTGATTTTTTTTTATTCATTATCAAAGCATGAATACATTTTGGGGTTTTATATCCTCTTAAGGGAAATTGTTAAAATGAAAGGTTGGGAAGTACCCACTATTATACTATGATCTTGAACAGCTTCCTCATGGGTGTGGTTGAAATTCTGAGTAGGAATCGTGGTCCTTAGGGTGGTATCCTTTTGGGCTCTTATAGTTGAGGAGGTGTTGCTCTTGGAAGGTATTACCCTAAATCCTTGCGGTGTGGGGTAGTCCTTCACCATGTGTCCTATTCCTCTACACCTATAACAGGTTATCTTGGTACTTGTCCTTAGTAGTGTTGGACACTTTTTCATGTAGTGTCCCCATTGACTACACCTATAACAAATCATTTTCTTGTGTGGACCTTTGTGGTTACTCCTATACTTCAAGCATTGGGGGGCCTTTCTAGGGGAATGTTGGTGGTTCTTTGCTTCACCATCCTTAAATTTGAAGAGCTTGATGGTTTTCTAGTTGGGTCTTCTTTGTCTAAGGGTTACTCTAGGTGTCCTCCTAGAATCCTTAGTTCCCTAGTTCATTTCCTTATTTGGGATGTGATTCTCCCTGATGTCCATGGTGGCTAAGGTAGTGCAAGTTTGTTGTGCTACTTTTCTTGGGGCCATTTTCCTATAAGGTAGGTTATTTTCGTTTAATTCTTATGTTATATAGTCTTGATAATGTATCTGAGGAAACAAGTTCTAATACCACTCAAGTTGTTATACCCCGACCCGGTTTGGTCGGATTCCCGTGAACAAACTACCACTTCCTCTGGTCTAAGAAGAGTTACCACTTCCCAAGACCGTGAGGAGTCAGGCATAATTTATATCCTTGTTCCCTGGAATAGCATTATACAAAACTCAAAAGCTTAAAAACTTTATATACCTGACTTAATGATTGTTCTCAAAATTCTTTATGGGTATTCTACTTTCCTAAAAAAGGGTTAAAGGAAGGGGGTAATTTACTACAAGTTAGTGAGTGGGTGTTGTTGGGGTCCTTTCCGGTCGTTGCAATGCTGGAGGTGGTGTTGGGTTCCTTGGAGGAGGTATGGGTTCTTCCTGCCTTGTGAAGGGGTATGTTATGTCAGTTGGCTTCAACATCTCCCCCAAGAAGCTTTCTATAGTCCCCGACCATGTCCTTTGGTACTCTCTTCTCGAATTCAACAAGTTTTTGGATGTCTATCTTACTAGAGGTAGGAGCCTTTTTCAAGGGTCCGTGAGTGGGGTTGGTTCGCACGGTGAATTTCCTAGGAACTCTTCTACCTATATGGTAATTAAATTCTTATTAGTGTTAGGGCATTGTCTTGATAATGCTTTCAAGGGAACACAACTCTAATACGAATCAAGTTATCACGCCCCAACTCTGATGCATACATCCTTAGTCGGTTCTTCAAGTCCAAGTCCAGCTCCCTCGTTAGCATTCCGGTCTCAAGAGTCCCGACAGGATCTGTCCACTCTTATACGTTAGGGTTTGGCGTAAAAGTTTCTTAGCTTTTTTATATTGGCTACTAGGCCAAAATCTTCTAGTTTATTACACTTATATCCCTAAAGTTCATACTTTTGTCTTTAGATCCCAAGTGTTAAATTTCCCCTAAATTAAGTCCAAAGGACTTCCAATATTCTCTTTGGGTACTTAATTTGCTTAAAATCGTGAAAGGGCTCAAGTTTTCAAAATTCCCAATTTGGTCCCCAATTTTTCAAAAATTATGGTTTTGCCCCTTCTTTACAAAAATAGCCATTTGACCCCAGATATTTTGAAAATTCACGAATTGGCCCCCTAAAATCTTTCTCTTTCCCAATTGGCCTTCAATTTTAAGAAATTGCATGGAGGTCCCTCAATTTTTCAAAATACCTAAATTTCCCACCAATTTTCCCCTAATTTCTACCCTGTTTACTGATCAAATATGATTTCTTCAAATTGGCCATTCAAGTGGGGTTATTTCTTCAAATTAATGACATAGATCTATTTCTACACCTCCATACAATTTAATTGCACTTTGAATTGCAGAATTTGGGTATGAATCGAGCTCAAATGGAACTTCACCAAAAAAACTAAATGTAGAGAGAGAACGCTTCATAAGTTTATCATTGGAGGCGCAACAATCCAAGTTCTTGGTCGAGGAAGATGATGTCCTCAGGGTCCTCATAGGATTAAGAATTAGGAAAATTGCTTCAAGATTAGTGAGAATTTGATCGAAGAATTCTATCACTTTCTCTCTCTAGAACCACACTATGATGACTATAGAGGACTGAATTGGCTTACCTTCCGCCTCTATAGAGGTCATGTGGTGGTCGTGGGGCCTATGGAAGGGCTCGATTTGACCGTACGATGTCAGAATTGGACAAATTTCGATTAACTGAAATAGAGTAGCTTCAGTCCGTTGGAGTTGCTTCACTATTTGAGCTTGTCGGTACTTCTCCTATGATGCTCAGGGCGGTTGGAGGTACGCGTTAGGTAGCTGACTACCTACCGAGTTTGTAGTGTAAACCCCATCCCTTAAAGATAAGAAAACTAGAGCAAGAATTGGTCAACTCAAGAGAGAAAACTAATCCGCTTCATGAACCTTAACCAATAGAGAAAGAGCAAATTGGGAAATTTATCAATCCTAAGTGACCTAAATAGTCATAAAAACCATGGAAAAGGACTTTGGGATGATTTGGAAGAGAAAATCAGACTGGTTCAGGTGAACCGGATTGAACCAGTTTGGACCAGTTTTAACCATCATTGAAACAGCTGCTAAATTCATTTTTCTAGGTAGCTTAAATTATTCATATTGGGGAATTGAAGCCACCATTAGATAGAGAATGGACTTAAATGAATTTATAAATTTTTAATTTTGAAAAACTCGGTCGAATCAAGCCTAAACAAGCTAGTTTAAGCATTGAAACCAGTTTGGAACAATATCGTATTCTTCCTTTAGATGACAACACTGTTCATTCATCGAAAAAACAGACAGCGTTGGTGAAGATGAATTGCCTCTATTCAAGGTATTTCAGGCCATGAAAGAGCACCATAAAGGTGCCAAACAGTCGAGCATAGAGTCCTCAAGCTCCTTATATAAAGAGCTCATCTCCATTCATCCTCCTCACACCTGAAAACTCCATTCTCTCTCAACTGCTCCATTTTTTAGTGAAGCTTGAACCAAAGCTCCAACTTGGCCAGCTTTCTCAACCTCAAAAAGTGAGGTCAAGTTCTTCAGACTCCGAGTGAAATCAATTATCTGATAGCAATTTATGTTCGATTCGAGGACTGCCGAAGAAGCGCCGATGTAATCAAATAGTGAAGAAACTCTGATAGACTGAAGTTGTTCAGTTTTGGATGAGCTGAAATCGGCCAAACCAAGCTCTCCCAACATCCCCACAACCCTTATACGACCATAATAGAGCTGAAAGGTAAGCCAATTCGGGCCCCCTCTGTCATTTCTGATCGACGTTGTAGAGAGAAACTATAAAACTTCACTAACAAAATTCTCCCTCAATTCGAGGTGAATTGTATCGATTCTTGATCTTAGGAGAAACCTCAGCACGAGAGCTACCAACCCAAATAGAGAGCTTGGACCACCGCCCCTCTGACAGAAAGCTTTCGAAGCTTTCTCTCTCTACGCTCAGTTTTTCGACGAAGCTCTGTTTGAGCTCAATTCAGACCCAAATGACGCAGTTTAAAGCTCAATTGAATCGTATAGAAGTATAGGAACTAATCCATACCTTCAATTGGAGCAATTAACCTCAATTGTATTGTCAATTTGATGAAATCAAATTTGGCTAATTTGAAAGGGGGAAATTGGGGAAAATTTTGGGGAAATTTGGGGATTTCATAAAATTGAGGGACCAAATTATAATTTCCCAAAATTGAGAGCCAATTGGCTATGAAAAGGATGTTAGAGGACCAATTGGTCAATTTTTGAAAATAATTAGTGTCAAATTGGAAATTTGGAAAACTTGAGCCCCTTAAACAATTTGGAGTATATTGAGGACCCAAAGTGAATTTTTGGAAGTTTCGAGACTCAATTTGGGGAAAAGTTAGCATTAGGGACCTAAAGTCAAGGAAACTGAACTTTATGAACGAAAATGCAATTAACTTGAAATTTTGAGCCTAGTCGTTCATACGTGAGAAAACGAAGATTGTTATGCCAAATATTAATAGATAAGTATGTCCAAATCATGTAGAAACACGAGGGACCGGAACGCCAACGAGGACAAGCTAGCATGGAAGCGGAAACAGACTGGAGAAGAGTACACTTCAGTTATTGGGTGAGTGGGTATATTCACATCATGCCCGGTTGGGATGATGAGCAACACAGAAATGAAAAACCACTTATATATGGGATTTTAACATCACACCTAGTTGGAGTGATGTGAGAACTAAGCGAAAACCTACTTACCAATTGTAAGTAGAGAAAATCATACTCGGTTGGTATGAAAGACTTTCTTGAAGGAAGGAGAAAACTCGCTTGTCGATTGTTAGCGGAAGTATTATCACACCCGGTTTGTGTGTTGAATTGAGAAATGATTTTTATCATAATTGTTCTTCTCTAACTATGTGCCAATGCTTAAAATTTTTTGGAGACCTTTTTGATGAGAGCTAGAACAACTCAAATAGGCCAAAGGCCTCAGGTTTGGAACTTGTGGGGATAAATGCCCAATTTTGGACACGTGCAATGGGCTCAAGGCTAGTTGGCACGAGCTGGAGTTCACTCAGACTCTGGGTAGAAGTTAGGGACTTCTATCAAGGTGGATGGTAAAGACGCTTTGATCCACAAGTGGGTGCAGTCGGCGAAACTGCATCTCGCAAATATGTGTGTACCCTTCCTAATGAAGGGCGTGTGTTATTTGTGAAACACACCTAATATGGAAATGGGAAAAGGGCTTTGAAAACCTTGGAAAGGATTTGAGAAATCCTTGGAAAAAGAATCGGTAAACCATGGAAAAAGAATCACCCAACACACATCCTTCATCGTGAAGGTCAATCACACAATCGCAGGCCAGCCCGTCCACTGAACCTACTTGTGGCCTTAGAGCGACTTTACCGACCACCTATATAGAAGTACGTCCACTTCTACCCTAAGAATGAGTAGATGTACATGACATCCGACCCTCAATCTCAAAATTAATTCTTCGTGTCCATATGAGGATAGAGACCTCATCTTGACCCCACCCCAGTCTCACACGCTTGAAGCTACGTCGAGCTTCGTAAGGTCACTTGGTCCAACAAACTGCCTTTATATCCACCAGGTCGTCCAGGGCCCTAGGACACATCACTGCCCCTCTTGGGCGTCTTGAAGGTCTTGTACACAGTGCATGCACAATTAGTATTTTCACATCATGCCTTATAATTTGTGGTGCCACTAGTCCAACAACCTTGACCATCAACTCAACCTATAGATGTTTGTCTTGACTAGTCTAGATACCTATCATGTTGCACTGCCACTAGTTAACTGAATATGTCAATCCTATCTTGGTACCATGTCCAAACAATTCACTTACTTAAAGTTTTATGGCATATATCTCATGTTTGTTTACGAGCTCTCGCTCATGCCAATTGGCCTATGGCCCACTATTCGAGATTTTCAAAATCGGGTATATTAGCCCCAAAGTTTCAAAACCGAGGCCCCCGACCAATAAGAGCTATTCGAGCTCCCGTCAAGAAGGTCTCCCAAATCATTTAAGTAGTGGCACACAATTAGGGGAGAGCACTTCCCAAAAAAAATATGTTTTCAGCTGTCCATCATACCGACCGGGTATAATGACATCTCTGCTCATAACTGATGAACGGGTTTTCCACTTCCTTCGAGTAAGTTTTATCATATCAACCGGTATGATCTACTTACAACCATTAAGTAATTTTTCTGCATGATTTTCACATCACTACTCTAAGTTGTGATGTTTAAAATACCACCAAGTAGTGGGTTTTCATTTCGAGGTACTTATCATCCCCAACCGAGAATGATATAAAATATCACTCACCTAATCATGCAGTGAAATTCCACTTAGTCGGTTTCCATCCCTAGCAAGCTTAACTTCAGCTGGCATTCTTGATATCTTGTTTTTCTACACGAAATGAACATAGTTTTTCATTATTCTTTGGCCAAATAGCCTTTATTCATTCCAAATAAATGAGAAAACCAAACTTTCTATTTCTCTGCAATTAGGTCCCTAAAGTTATTTTTCTTTAACTTTAAGTTCCTAATGCCGATTTTTCCACAAATTGAGTCCCGAAACTTTTAAAATTTATCTTAGGACCTCAATTTATTAAAATTCACAAAAAGAGGTTTAATTTCCCAAATTTCCAACTTGGTTCCCCAACTTTTCCAAAATTACCATTTTGCCGTTCCTTTACAAAAATGGTAAGTTTCACCCCAAAAATTCTAAAATTCTTCAGTTGGCCCTCTAACATTCTTATCATGCCCAATTGACCCTCAATTTTAGAAAATTGCATTTTGGTCCTTCGTATTTTCGAAAATCCCCAATTTTTCCCTAATTTCAACTCACTAATACAACCGAATTTGATTTCATCAAATTGACAGAACAAACACCTTTAATTATTGAAATTGAAGTTGAAATTGAGATTCTACATGTTCATACAATTTCATAGAACTTTGAATCATAAGTTTTAACATTGGAACGAGCTCAAACGAAGCTTCACTGGAAAATAGACTGTAGAGAGAGAAAGCTTCGATTGCTCACCGATGAGGGCGCAACGGTCTAAGCTTTCTAACTAGGCAGGTAGCTCTCCTCATGAGGTTCCTCCTAGGATCAAGAATGACATCAATTGATGTCGAATTGGATTAGAATTCTGTCAATGAAATTTGACCGACTCTCTCTCTCTAACACTGATAAAAAATTGCAGTGGGGAGCCAAATTGGCTTAACTTTCAGTCCTAATTCGGCCGTGGAAGGGTTGAGAAAGTGTTGGGAGGGCTTGGTTTGGTTTGAGGAGGGCTTGAATCGACCAATTTCATCTCGGCCGAAATAGGGCAAGTTCGGTCCACCAAAGCTGGTTCACTGTTCGATCACGCCGACACTTCTCTAAAAACTCTCAGAACGAATGGATGTCACTACCGTGTAGCTGACTTCTCCCCAGTTCTAAGGAATCTGACCTCGCCTTTTTTGGCTCAGAAATGACCCTATATCGGAGCTCTGGTTTGAGCTTTTCCAGAAAACTAAGCAACAGAGAGAGAGTGAGCTTTTCAGGTGTGGAGAGGATGAATGGAGAGTGAACTTTTCAGTCATCCGTTTGGCACCTTTATGACAGACATTGATGGCCTAAAACATATTGAACGGAGACGTTTCTTCTTCGCTAGTGCTGCTTCGATTTTTTAGCGAGTGAATAGTTTTGACATACGAAGGAAGAAGATGACACTATTTTGAACTGGACCGAGTTCAAAGCTTAAACCGGCCGATTCACCCCCGATTCAATCGAATTTTTCAAATCTAAAAATTTTCTAAATTCATTTTATATCCAATGGTGGCCTCCAATCTCAAATTTGAATTTTTTTGGCCACCTAAAAAAATGAATTTAGCATCCGGTTCAATAGTTGTTCAAACCAGTTCAATCTGGTTCAGATCTAGTTCACTTGAACCAGTTTGGTTTTTTCATCTCCTACTCATCCTAAAGTCCTTTTTCACGAATTTTGGGAATCCTTAGATCATCTGAAGGAAGAAGACGACATTGTTCCGAACAGGACCGGACTGGTCCTATCACGCCTCGACCCAGTTTGGTCAGATCCCCGTGATCAACCCGCCACTCTCCCAATTTATTAAGGGTTTTCCCCTTCTTTCAACCGTGAGGAGTAAGGCATCCTTTAAACCTATACTTTTCCTGGAATAACATTAATCAAAACTGCATAATATTTAAACCTAACATACCTATCTTACAAGTGTTTTTAACTAGAGATCCTTGGGTAGGTTTTCCATTGGTTACTTGAAAAGAGGTATAAGGAAGGGGATGATTTCAACGACTCGGTGAATGGGTGTTTAAAAATTTGAATTTCAGAAAATAGTTTGAATTGGAGTGTGTCAGACTCCTTATTTTCTTTAAAACATTTCATCCTCAAAATCTTAGTTTTCATAGACAATTCTCATCATTACCTTTTCGCTCTAATTCTGTTGTAGGAGGGCTTTGGAAGTGTTGTGAGGGCTTGGTTTGGCCTAAGCAGGGCTCGAATTGGCCATTTTAGCTCGGACGAAACAGGGCAGCTTCAGTCCGCCGGAGCTGCTTCACTGTTTTATACGCCGGCATTTCTCCGATGATTCTCGAAGCAAATGGAGACTACAATCATGTATCTAACTTCTCCCCAAATCTAAAGAGCACAACCACGCATTCTTTGGCTCAAAAAAATGCCCAAGTCGAAGCTCTAGTTTGAGCATTACTAGAAAATTGAGCAATAGGGAGAGAGTGGAGTTTTCAAGTGTGAGGAGTATGAATGAGGATGGGCTCTTTATATAGGAAGCTCAGGGACTTCTTGGTCGTCTAATTGGCACCTTAATGGTTGTCATTCATTGCCTAAAACTCCCCTAGCTAGAGACTTTTCATCTTCACTAGCACTGGTCGATTTTCCGGTGAGTGAATAGTGTTGTCATCTAAAGGAAGAAGATGACATTGTTCCGAACCGGTCCAAACCAAATTCGACGCTTAAACTAGTCGGTTTAAGCCCGATTCAACTGAGCTTTTCAAAATTAAAAATTTGTAAATTTATCTAAATTCATTATCTATCAAATGGTGGCCTCAATTCTCCAATTTGAATTTTCTAAGCCACCTAGAAAAATGAATTTAGAAACCAGTTCAATAGTGGTTCAAACCGGTTCAAACTGGTTCAAATTAATTCAGGTCTGATTCACCTCAACCGATTTAGTTTTCACATTCAATTCATCCTAAAGTCCTTTCTCATGAATTTTGTGACTCATTAGGTCACTCGGGATCCCTAAATTTCCCGGTTTACCCTTTCTTTATCGATCAAGGTTTGTGAATCGGTTCAGTTTTCTCACCTAGGTTGATCGGTTCTTTCCTCAATTTTCCTATCCTAAAGGAGTAGGGTTTACATGTCCGAACTAGTTTCAATGCTTACACGAGTCGGTTCATGCCCGATTTGACCAAGTTTTTCAAAACTAAAAATTTATGAATTCATCTAAATTCATTCTCTATCCAATGGTGCTTCAATTCTCCAATTTAAATTTTCTAAGCCACCTAGAAAAATGAATTTAAAAATCGGTTCAATAGTGGTTCAAACCGATTCAGGTCTAGTTCACTTGAACCAGTTTGGTTTTCTCTTCCAATTCATCCCAAAGTCCTTTTCCATGACTTTTATGACTCTTTAGGTCACTCGGGATTTGTAAATTTCCCATTTTTCCCTTTCTCTAACAGTCGGTGTTCATGAACTCGTTCAATATTTCTCATCTGGGTTGACTGGTTCTTTCCTCGGTTTCCTTGTCTTTAAGGGACGAGGTTTACAACTCTCCTCTCCTTTTAGGAGTTTTGTCCCCAAAACTTAATCAACATCCTTTGCACCGAAAATAATTTCCCTTGATGTTAACTCGGGATTTGCTTGACATGCCAACACTTTGGTTATTCTTTCACTTAGCCCCTTTAAATCAAGCACTTAAGGAATGTCTTTTCCTTTCCATTGTTTATTTACTCCATGGAGTTTACCATAACTAGGCATGTCTTACCCACGAGTCCAAAGGGATATCCTTAGGTTAACTTCTTCTTCTACTTAGGGTAAGATTCTTCCTCTTGAGGGTTCTTGCCCAATGTTTCAGGATGGGGAGTTCCAAAATACCCAATTATTCATGTGTCTAGTTATCCTCTTGATCGTTGAAACGCTTAGCTCAGTGTTCTTTCAAGCGTTATGTACTTGTTTTCACGATTTTGGTGTTATCACCCCTACGTCCTATTTCGATCCTTCCTCCATCTGTTATTTATTACAACTTTAGACCAAACTACGTTTGACCTCATCATGCTTACTAACTACTCTTCCTTACTTGAGTCATATTTTCCCTCGGGACTATTGGGCTTACATGTTCCTTACAGCATGACATATTCTAGAACATGTCTCTGTCCCTTAGATTTCTATAACACTTCTTTTAGGGTTGTTCTCAACTTTATAACCTTTCAGGGATCGTATAAACCCATCCCTCTTTTCTTTTAGTAGTATTACTCGACTACCTTTACCATTATACAATCAACTTACATAACCGTGTTGATTTTCCTTACCCACTCGTTCTTTCCTAACTTTCTTATTGGGTCTTTCCGGTTCCAATTATTTGGTTTTTCGATGGTTTACCGACACGCTGGGATTCATTCCTGCTTAGGTCCTTCCTCATTCCCAGTGGCATCCTTTACTTAAGGGCTTTCCCCTTTCCTTAATCCATACTTACTCGTCCGTGACCATTTTGTGATTATTTATTCCAAGTTGATCCCTTTCGGTCTATGTGTCGATTGTTTTGTTTGGGGAATTCCCTTCTTACGATTTCGTTCTCTACTATGTCCCTCAAAGTAGAAATTTAAAATTTTTGGAGCTACATGCTCAACTTTCTTACCATTCCTTGGAGGTTTCCCCCTTCATTTCCTTACACCTCTTTCTATATCGAGGCATTTACAAACTTTGAATTCTTCCTCGTCTTAAAATTTCATTTCATCCACTATTCCTTATCTGAAGAACTTCCGATTATTTGTCTTATTTCGTGTACTTCACACTATGCCCAACCGCCTACTCTTTAGGCTCCATTATGTGCGTGTGAACTATGACCCCTCTTACTATTTGTGGTATTTCCCCCTTAACCACTTCTTATTTGGAGGGCTTACTTTTCCAGTGTTTCTTGGACGTTTTTTCCTTTATTTCCTTATTATGGTTAGTCTACTCATTCTTCCTTGTCACAACATCTTTTGATGCTAACTTCCTACTTACCCATTCCTTAGGTTTAACTTATTCCTTGGGTCCTACTAGTATGCTTCCCTGGTTCTTTCATCTCAGCATGTGCTTCACTTGCAAGTTTATCTCTTTATCCCTTTCACTTGGTTCCATTACCTTTCAGTTGGGATACATATGCTTTTTTAGGGTTTCCTTCCTTAGTAGGACTCTTCCCTTTTTCTCCCAGAATTCCTTTTTCATTTGCTCTAGGGAATATCTACCATTATTCTCATTGACTATTTTGTTGTTACTACTTGCTTCCTTCTACTATGTTGATCTGAAACCCCTATTTGGTTTCACTGCTTTTTTTCCAAAGTGAGTCATACTTATAGTCCCGAGACATCCCATTTGTTGTCAAATGCTTGGCTTGTACTCTCTTGTGGATGCACTCCCTTCTTGCTCCTAAATGGCTAGAATTTTCTTCTTAAGGGAGAATTCTCTTCAGCTACCTTTTGTTTTGTTTTTGGTTTATCAAGATCCTACCTTCAGTCCTTTTTCCTTCCTGCCACTATGTTAGGATCTTGAAGAGCTTCCTCCTAGATGTGGTTGAAATTACGAGCAGGTGTCATGTTTCTTGGGATGGTATCTTTTCGGATTCCTATAGATGTGGGGGCACTATTTTTGGAAAGTATTGATCTAAATCCTTGTCATTGGGATGGTCCTTCACTTCATGTTTCATTTCCTTTACACCTTGTAATAGGCTGTTTCCTTACCTAGTTATTACTCCAAGAGTTCTCCTAGACTTCTTACCTTGACAGTTTTCTTGTCATGCCATCTTTGCCTAATAATTTCCTTGATTCATTCCTTTATTCGGGATGGGAATCTCCTTAGTCTCTGTGGTGTCTAGTGTAACACGGGTTTGTTTGGTTACTTTTCTTGGGCAATCTTCCTATAACTAAGGCGCATGGTCACATCATTTTTTAAAAATATAGTTTTTAGGAACTTGGAGTTCTTTATTAGGGGAGAAATAGTACAATGTGTTGGGGTTTTAGCCCCATTACAAAAAGTGGTTATGAAATAGATGGGGAGCTAGGGTTCTTGACAAGCGTCCTCCTTGACAAGGTTATAAGCCCTCGATGGCATTCCTAGCCTTAGGCTTGACTCTCTTCGTACTCAAGATTGTGACCTCAACAGGTCCTGACACCATCTTCCTAGATACTTTCCACTAACCTCTCTTGATACTTTAGGACTTCTTGAGTATGGAAGAGCTTTTTAGGGTGATCTTCCTATGGGGACAGGGTGTCAGGTGGTGTTGGTAACACTAGTCCTAGTTTTCTTGGTTCCTCTCCTACAAGCCATCTAAAAATTTTTTAAACTTTCTCTTAGTTACTATATTATACAGTCTTGATAATGTATTTGAGGAAACATGCTCTGATACCACTCAAGTTTTCATGCCCTGACCTGGTTTGGTCGGATCCCCATGAACAACCTGCCACTCTTCCGATTTTTTAAGGGTTTTCCCCTTCTTTAAACCATGGGCAGTAAGGCATCCTTTCTACCTGTATCTTTCCTAGAATAACATTAATCAAAACTGAAATAAATTAAATCAACATACATGTCTTGCATGTTTAGCTAGCGGATTGTTGGAGGGGGTGAGTTCAACAACTCAGTGAATGGGTGTTTCAAACATGAGTTTCTGAAAAATAGTTTGAACTAGAGTGTGTCAGACTTCTTATTTTCTGTAAAACCATTTCTTCCTAAATTTCTTAGTTTTCAAAACCAATACTCATCATTAAACACAAACGGTGTGTTTAGCAACCAACACATGCCCTTCATCATGAAGGGATCACACATTCACACGGCAGCCCGTCCACTGCACCCACTTGTGGTGTCGGAGCGACTTTACTGACCAACTAAATAGAAGTTCATCATCTTCTACCCTAGGAATGAATGAATATTTGTGATATCCAACCCTCAAACCCTAAAAGAAATTTTGTGTCCATATGAGGACATAGACCTCATCCCGACCCCACCTCGGTCTTATGAGCTTGAAGCTACGTCGAGCTTCCCTGACTGCTGGCATGACAGACTCCCCTAATCTCCACCATGTCATCTAGTAGCCCCTACGACACACCACTACCCATCTTTAGCATCTTGATGGTCCTGAACCTTAGTGCATGCACAAAACAATAATTTTTCATATAAGCCATTTAATCTTTGGTGTCACTGGTCCAATGGCCCCGTCCCTCAACTCAATATGCAACTGTTTATCTAGACCACTCCATCAATTTGTCTTATCGCACTATCGCCAGTCCATCGAGTAAGTCGATCCTGCCTTGGTACCATGGCCAAATCACATCATTCATTAAAAAATTTCATGGCTTATTGTCATATTTGTTTACGAGCTCTTGCTCGTGACAACTGGCCTTGTGCCCACTTTATGGGATTTTCAAAATCAGACATTTTAGCCCCCAAATTCCAAAACCGAGGCCTCTAACCTATCTGAGCTATTTGAGCTCTCGTCAAGAAGGTCTCCCAAAATCTTTAAGCAATGGCACACAATCAGGGGAGAACACTTACGACAAAAATCACTTTTCACTCATCTATCACACCAACCGGAAGTGACGACATCTCCGCTTACAACCGGTAAATGAGTTTTCCACTTCCTTCCAAGAAGTTTATCATACCAACCGGGTATAATCTACTTACAACTGGTATTTTCCGCATATTTTTCACATCGCTCCATCCAAGTGTGATGTTAAAATTCCACATAATAGTGGTTTTTCATTCCGAGGTACTCATCATCCCAACTCGGTATGATGTGAAAATTTCCACTCGTCTTATAGTGCAATTTATTCTTCTTATTTGGCTCTTTGCCTCCACGCAAGCTTATATTTGCTGGAGTTCTCAGTCCCTCGTGTTCCTACACGATTTGAACATTCTTATTCATTGTTATTAGGCCTAATAGCCTTCATTACTCACGAATGACCAAAATGCCCAAACTTTTAATTATTTTCATTTTTAGGTACCTAAAGTTTTTTTCCTTTAACTTTAGGTCCCTAATGCCAATTTTTTCCCAAATTGAATCCTAAAACTTTCAAAAATTCATTATGGGTCCTCAATTTATCCAAAATCCCAAAAAGGGTTTAAGTTTCCCAAATTTCCAATTTGGTCCCCAACTTTTCAAAAATTACCAATTTGCCCATACTTTACAAAAATGGCAATTTGAACCAAAAATTATAAAAATTGACCAATTGGTCCTCCAACATCTTTTTCATAGCCAATTGGCCCTCAATTTTGGGAAATTGTACTTTCATTCCTCAATTTTTTAAAATTCCCAAATTTCCCCAAAAGTTTCCCCCAATTTCCCCCTTTCAAACATGTCGAATTAGATTTCATCAAATTGACCATTCAATCAAGTTTAATTATTGAAATTGAAGGTAAAATTGAGTTCCTACACTTCCACATGATTTAATGGAACTTTGAATCGCGTCATTTGGATTCGAATTGAGCTCAAATGAAACTTCATCGGAAAATTGGACTTAGAGAGAGAAAGCCTTGAAAGCTTACCGTCAGGGGTGCGGTGCTCCGAGCTTTCAATCTGGGCAGATAGCTCTTGTCTTGAGGTTCCTCCTAGAATCAAGAATTACATTAATTCATCTCAAATTGAGGGAGAATTTGGTCGGTGAAGTTTTGTCGGTTCTCTCTCTAACAATAATCAGAAATTAAATAGGGGAGCCAAATTGGCTTAACTTTCAGCTCTAATTCAGTCATATGAGGGCTATAGAAGTGTTGGGAGAGCTTGGTTTGGCCTGAGAAAGGAGCAAATTGGCCATTTTTAGGTCATCCAAAATAGGGCAACTTCGGTCCGCTGGAGCTGCTTCATTGTTTGATTACGTCGGCGCTTCTCCGATGATCCTTGAAGCAAATGGAATTGCCATCGGGTAGCTGACTTCTCCCTGAATCTAAAGAACCTGACCTCACCTTATTTAGCTCAAAAAATGCCCATGTTGGAGCTTTGGTTCGAGCTTCACCGGAAATTGGAGCAGTAGAGAAATAGGAGTTTTCAAGTGTGATGAGGATGAATGAGGAAGAGCTCTTTATATAAGAAGCTCGGGTACTCCTTGTTTGTTCGATTGAATCCTTCATGCGGTCATTTATTGCCTGAAACTCCCTGAATGGAGACTTTTCATCTTCACTGGCACTGCTCGATTTTCCCGCGAGTGAATAGTGTTGTCATCTAAAGGAAGAAGAAATTGTTCCAAGCTGGACTGGACTGATCTAAACCAGTTTCAATGCTTAAACCGGTCGGTTCAGACCCAATTCGACCGAGTTTTTCAAAATTAAAAATTTATAAATTCATTCTCTATCCAGTGGTGGCTTCAATTCTTCAATTTGAATTTTTTAAGCCAGCTAGAAAAATGAATTTAGAAATTGGTTCAATAGTGGTTTAGACCAGTTCAATCCGGTTCAGGTCCGGTTCACCTGAATCGGATTAGTTTTCTCTTCCAATTCATTCCAAAGTCCTTTTTCATGACTTTTATGACACTTTAGGTCACTTGAGATTTGTAAATTTCCCATTTTTTCCTTTCTCTAACAATCGGGGTTCCCGAACTGGTTCGATTTTTCTCACCCGGGTTGATTGGTTCTTTCCTTAATTTCCTTGTCTTTAAGGGACGGGGTTTACAGGTCGGTCATGCTGACATGGCAATCCAACTCAACTGCCACATCATCCATTGACTATTGACCGGACATTTGGCAACCTCTCATTGGCTGGTCATGTCTGTGTGGCTACTGACGATGCACTCGTTGACCAGTTGATAGAGCGCGCCTTGCCATGCATTGCGCTCTAATTGGTCACACTTGTGTTGACTGGGCACTGACCGATCAGCAGTCTGTTGATCGGTTGAACCATTAACCGGTCCCGTCCGACTGGGTTCAGTGACCATAAAATGAAAATTGGCCAGTTCAAGCCCGGTTCGACCGGCTCCCTTGAAATTAAAATTTTCTAAATTTTTCTAAATTCATTTTCTATTCAATGGAAGCCTCAATTTCCCAAATTTATCATTTGAAGCCACTAAGAAAAATGAATTTAGAAACCATTTCAATCCGATTCAGTCTAGTTCGAGTTTGGTTCACCCCTAACCGATTCAGTTTTCTCATCCTATTCCCTTCATAATCCTTCCCCATGATTTATGTGACATCTTGGTCACTTGGGATTTCCCAATTTCCCATTTCAACCCTTCTCTATTATTCTCTATTCATCAAGGGGTGTGGTTTCTCCTCAATTTGATCGGTTCTTTCCTAGTTTCCTCACTTTGCAGATGACGGATTTCACATGTTGATTGGTCACGCTTGCTAACTAGGCACTGACTTAGCAGGCAATCTATTGATCAACTAGACCATTGACCGGTCTGATCAGACCAGGTTCAGTGACCCGAATTTAAAAATCAATTAGTTTAGGCCCAATACAACCGGTTTTCTAAATTTATTCAAATTCATTTTCTATCCAATGGTGGCTTTAATTTCCCAAATCTATGTTTTTAAGCCAACTAAAAAAATGAATCTTTGAATTAGTTCTATACGGTTCAATCTAGTTTAGGTCGGGATCACCCTGAACCGGTCCGATTCTCACACTCAATTTCATCCATGGTTCCTTTACATTATTTTTTGGTATTTATTGACCAATTGGTATTTTTAAATTTCCCATTTTTTACTCCTATTTACCATTTCTAGCTCATTTTGATCCTTAGTTTTCTCTCAAAATTTCCTAGTTCCCATCTTCGGTTCCTTAATTTGAGTGAACGAGGTTCATATAAAAGGTCGGAATGAGGACCACACTAAATGAAAAACTAAGATAGGCATGATTGTTGCATGGGTACATGTTTGTGGATATATATTTTTGTATATTATATACTGGTAGGAAGTGAGTGCTTTGATAGGACACCTGCCGAGTTAGAGTCAACGCTTAGAAAAATTGGATGGGTGGATAAGGGGAGATTGAAAATTTAATTCTAGATTTCTCAGGACCCCTAGATGTGCATTGGTATGGTCCTAGTGTTACACCGCTACGATGGGAAGAAGTGGGATGAGTCGCATTTGTAAGGGGTATGGTCTAGGTTGTCGATGGGATATTGACATTATATTGGATGCTAAGTCATCCAAATGAGAGACAAACCTGAGGGGTGTTAGTTGTGGAGAGTACATGTGACTCACACACTGTCATGCCCCAACCCAATTTGGTCGGATCCCCGTGAGCAACCCGCCACTCCCTTCGGTCTATGAAGGGTTTCACCATCTTCTAAACCGCGAGGAGTAAAGCGTCATTTTTACTATTTTTCCTATAATAGCATTATACAAAACTTAATATATTAAAATAATCATACTTGTCTACAAGAGGGTCTTTAAGGTTGGTTTTCCCTTGTTACCTGAAAAGGTGTAAAGGGAGTGGATGAGTTTCTACAATTGAGTGCGAGGGTGCTGGGAGTGAGTTTTCAAAACATCTTTAGTTATCAAAACCATGTCAAGGTTAACATTAACTTTTTAAATGATTTCCTCAAACTCAAATTTGCAAAACCTTTTTTCATTTCCATATTATGCGTGTTTAGCTTCCTTAGCCCATCCCCTTGCCTCAGGAAGGTGTTTAGCAAAAAAACACATGCCCTTCATCAGGAAGGGTACACACATTCGCAAGTGCAACACGCCCACTGCACCCACTTGTGGATCGAAGCGTTTTTACCATCCACCATGATAGAAGCACATCCACTTCTACCCTGAGTCTAAGTGGACATCCCAAACATTCGACCCTCAGACCCAAATGCCACTTCGTGTCCGTATGAGGATGGAGATCTCATCCTGACCCCACTTCAGTCTCATGCGCAAGAAGCTCCCAAAGCTTCATGACTAACTGGCACAATGAACTACCCTTATCTCCACCATGTCATCCAGCAACCCTTGGGACCCATCACTACCCCCAAGGGCATCTTGATATAGTTATCCATCCTCTTTGGTGCCAATAGTCCAACGGCCCCAACACTCAACCCGACTTGTAGCTGTTTGTCTAAATCGGTCCATCGACTTGGCCTTGACGCACTGCCACCAATCCATCGAGCATTGTTAGTCCTAACTCGGTACCATGGCACGACACACAATCCATTCCATTTTAATTAGGAGTTTTCATGGCTCTTCCTAATTAAGTTTGTTTACGAGCTTCTACCTATGCCCACTGGCCTTGGGCCCACTGCACGTATTTTCCAAAATTGAGCATTGAGCTCTATGAGTTCAAAAGCCGAGGCCCCTGGCCTATTTGAGCTGTTCTAGCTCCCGTTAAGAAGGTTTTCCAAATATTTTAAGCAGTTGTCACACAGTCAAGAGAGAACACTTCTGACAAAATTCACTTTTTATGATGATAACTCCACTTACAACATGTAGGTGGCTTTCTCCTTTCCTTAAAGAAACTCATTATACCAACTAGGTATGATGTTTGTTCATTCCTACTCACAACCGGTGAGTAGATTTTGTCCATTAAAAACAATGCTCGTCATCCCAACCGGGTATGACATTAGATAATCTCACTCACGCGTTGACTGTGACACGTTCGTCCCTAGTCAGCTTTCAAGCCCACGTTAACTTTTTCTTGTTGGCATTCCGATCTCACATGTCCCTACACGATTTGGGTATCATTATCGGTAAGTGTTCGACATAAAACCTTCGTTTTCTCATGAATGAGCGTATAGGCCCAAATTGTTGGTTTATTGCAATTAGGTCCCTAAAGTTTATTTTTCTTGACTTTAGGTCTCTAATGCCTACTTTTTTTTTCCAAATTAAATCCCAAGGGTTCCAATATCCTCTTTGGATCCTCAATTTACTCAAAATTGTGTAAGGGGCTCAAGTTTTCCAAATTTCCAATTTGGTCCCCAATTTTCCAAAAATTACAATTTTACCTCTACTTTGCAAAATAGCAATTTGGCCCCAAATATTTCAAAAATTGACCAATTGGTCTCCCAGCATCTTTCTCATTGCTAATTGACCTTCAATTTTGAGAAATTGTATGGAGGTCACTCAATTTTTTTTGAAATCCCCAATTTCACCACTTTATATTGACCGAATTTGATTTCTTCAAACTGGCCATCCAATCGGGGTTAATTTCTCCAATTTAGGGCATGAATCGATTCCTACACTTCCATAATTTGAGTTACAACAAAGAAGAGAGGGGCGAAAAGGCCAAATACTCGAGAAAAGAAGGATGAAAGAAATCCTTAACAGAACCAAAGGCCAAATTAACCAAGAAAAAAAATAGGCAAGCCTCTTACATAATTATTAAGAAATCTTGAAACAAGGAAAATTTGAACGCTCCATAAAGAAATACACGCCGAAAGTAAACTTTAGAGGGATGCATATGACTAACTACCGTTGAAGGAATTTTGATGGGCAGATGGACATAATTTGGAGTGCAAGGAACCAACTCTTAAATGGGAAATGTTTCAAAAGAAGGAATTATCGTGATGGCCCAATGTGACCTACTTGGAGAGAGCAGGAGAACCAAACAATAATTTCAGGAGGAACAAGAAATTTTGAAACAACAAGGATGTGAACCCTCCTTAAACGAAAATAAGTTAACAGGTTAGAATCAAAAAGATGTTGTGACAAGTATGAATGAGTGGACAACCCATACTAAGGTAATAAAGTAAAGAATGTTCGAGAAAAATTGGGAAAGTAAGTACTCCAAATAAGATGTGGCTAAGGAGGAATAACCGCAATTGGTAAGATGGGTCATAGTCCACACGCGCATATGAAGCTTAAAGAGTGGACGACCGAGCATAGGGTGGAATGCACGGAATAAAACCAATAATAAGAAGTATCCCATCTAAGGAATAAGGGATAAAACAAAAGTTGTGGATAGAGAAGGATCCAAAGCAAACAGATGCCCTAACATAGATAAGGGTGTGAAGAAAGGGAGAAAGAACCATACAATGAATGATAAGGAGGTTGAGCATGTAACTTCGAAGATGGAAATCTCTATTGTAAGGGACATAGTAGAGAACAAAACCAGAAGGAGGGAACCTTCCCAAGCAAAGTAATCGACACATAGATTAAAAGTAATTATTGTAGAATGAAGAATCATGAAGTGATTATGAGTAAGTAAAAGTGGATTAAGGAAAAAGGAAAAACCCTTAAATAAGGAATGCCAACGATTTAAGAAGGAAAGTATCCTAGTTTGTTAGTAAACTATTGGGAAACCAAATAATTGGCACCAGAAAAACCCAATAAAGAAGTTGGGAAAGGACGAGTGGGTAAGGAAAATCGACACCGTTATGTAAGACATGTTGTCAAGATATGAATGATAATTCGGTAATTGTAAAGGTAGTTGAGGAATACTACCCGATTAAAGGAGGGATCAAATTATATAGTCCCTGGAAGGATAGAAAGTTGGAAACAACCCTAAAAGAGGTGTTGTATAGGTCTGATCGACTAAGACAAGTTCAGAACTATGTCATGTAAGTAAGGGACATATAAGCACCAACGATCCCGAGTAAAATGTAACTCGAGTAAGAAGGAGTTAGTTGGTAAACATAACAAGTTCAAACATAAATTTGACCGAAGTTGTAATCAATGACGGATGAAGGATGGGTCAAATTGGGATGAAAGAATAATAACACAAAACTTGTGAAAACAAGTATGTGATGCTCGAAAGAACGTTGAGCCAGGGGTTTCAACGATGAAGAGAATAACTAGAAAAAGGAAAGATTGGGCACCTTGGAACCCCCAATCCTAAAATCTTGAGTAAAATCCCAAAAAGGAAGAACCTTCTCCTAAATAAAGGGAGATGCGAACCTAAGAATATACATTAGGATTAATGTGCCATACATGCCTCGTTATTATAACTCCATGGAGGGAGTAAGCATGATAAATGAAAAGAAATTCCTTAGATGAATGATTACGGGGATTAAGCGAAAGAGCAATCGACATGTTAGCATGTCAAGAAAACTTGAGTTAACATTAAGGGAAATTATTCCCGATGTGGGATATATTGGTTAATTTTTGGGGACAAAACTCCTAAAAGGAGGGGAGAGTTGTAAACCCCGCAGTTTTGAGTTAAGGAACAATCAGGAAAAGAACCGGTTAAACCGAGTAAGAAAACCGAGACGGTTTACAAACCTGATCATTTGGGAACAAGCAATTTGGAAATTTACAACTTCTGAATGATCCAAAGGGTTTATTAAACCTTGGAAAAGAAACTTAACACAAATTAGAATAAAAAAACCAAATTGGTTCAGGTGAACGAGAGTCCATAAGAACTTTAAAGTTAAGTGTGCTTGCCCAAGATTAGTGTGAGGATGGGTGACCTCCTTAAATTATTGGAATTAATACTAATAATTTATGCCAATATTAATACTAGTAATAAATCTCTCCCATTTAATACACGGTTTTACACCTATATAAAGAGGTTATCCCCATTCATTCTCCTCACACCTGAACACTTCTCTCTCTCTCTCTACTACTCCATTTCCCGGTGAAGCTCGAACTAGAGCTTTGACTTGAATAAAGGTCGGGCTCTTTAGAACTGGGGAAAAGACAGTTATTTGATAGCAAACTCCAGTTAATCCAAGAATCGTTGTAGAAGCGTCGACATGATAGAATAGTGAAGCAGCTCCGGCGGACCGAAGCTGCCCTATTTCGGCCAAGCTGAAATCGGCCATTTCAAGCCCTCCTCGGGCCAAACCAAGCCCTCCCAACACTTCCTCAGCCTTTTCACGGCCGAATTAGGACCAAAAGGTAAGCCAATTCGGCTTCCCTTTATAATTTTCGATCGGTGCTAGAGAGAGAGTCAACCGAATTTCAATGACGAAATTCTAATCCAATTCTACATCAATTGATGTGATTCTTGATTCTAGGATGAACCTCAGGATGAGAGATATCTATCTAGATCGAAAGCTCGAACTGTCGTGCCTTCACCGGTGAGTAATCAAAGCTTTCTCTCTCTATAGTTCATTTTCCGGCGAAGCCCCGTTTGAGCTCGTCCCGGCATTAAAACTTGTGATTCACATTTCTAAAGAATCGTATGAACATGTAGAAACTCAATTTCAACTTCAATTTCAACAATTGGAAACATTTGATGGGTTAATTTCATAAAATTAAATTCGGCTGTGTTAAGAAGTTGGAATTGGGGGGAAATTGGGGATTTTCGAAATTCAAAGGACCAAAATGAAATTTTATGAAATTGAGGGTCAATTGGGCATGAAAATAATGTTAGAGGACCAATTGAGGAATTTTGAAATTTTTGGGGCAAAATTTACCATTTTTGTAAAGGAAGGGAAAAATGGTAATTTTAGAAAAGTTAGGGAACCAAATTGGAAATTTGGGAAATTAAACCCCTTTTTGTGAAATGGAATAAATTGAGGTCCTATAATAAATTTTAGAAGTTTCAAGACTTAATTTGAGGAAAAATCGGCATTTGGGACTTAAAGTTAAAGAAAAATAACTTTAGGGACCTATTACAAATAAATGAAAGTTTGACTTTCTCACTCATTTGAAATGAATCAAGTTAGGCTGAAGGATAATAAACCAAGATGTTCATATCATGTAGGAACGCGAAATACCAGGAACGCCAGCAAGGATAAGCTCGCATGAATACAAAGAACCAGTCTAGTGGAATTCACGGTATTAACGGGTGAGTGGGTTTACTAACATCATACCCGGTTGGGATGATTAGCACAGCTTAAAATTTAAAACCACTTACCAGTTGTGAGTGGAAATTTTATATCATACCCGATTGGGAATGATAATTACCTCAATATGAAAACCCACTATTTAGTGATATTTTAAACATCACTACTTAGAGGAAGTGATGTGAAAATCATGTGGAAAAAAAAACTACTTACCGGTTGTAAGTAGATCATACCCGATTGGTATGATGAGACTTCCTCGAAGGAAGTTGAAAACCCGTTCATCGGTTATGAACGGAGGTGTCCTTATACCGGCGGTATAATGGATAGAGAAAACATATGTTTTGTCGGAAGTGCTCTCCCCTGATTGTGTACCAATGCTTAAACAATTTGGTATACCTTCTCGAAGGGAGCTCAAATAGCTCTGATAGACCGGGGGCCTCAATTTTGGAACTTGGGGGCTAAATGCCCGATTTTAAAAATCTCATAGAGTGGGCCCAAGGCCAGTTGGCACGAGCAGGAGCTCGTAAAAGAACATGATATATGTGTCATAAACCTTAATAAGTGAATTGTTTGGCCATGGTACCAAGATAAGACCGATATGCTCAATCAACTAGCAGTAGTGCGACATGGCAGGTCGACGGGCCAGTCAAGACAAACAACTGCTGGTTGGGTTGAGAGTCGGGCACATTGGACCAGTGGCACCACAGATTACATGGCAATATAAGAAAACATTGTTTGTGCATGCACTATGAGTACAGGATCATCAAAACACCCATGAGGGGTAGTGTTGCGTCCTAAGGGCACTGGATGACCTGGTAGCTATAAGGGCAGTTCGTCGTTCCAGCTGTCTGTGAGAAATTTGGAGTAGCACCAAGTGCATGAGATCGGGGTGGGGACAGGATGAGGTCTCTGTCCTCATACGGACACGAAGAAGTGATTTCGGGATTGTGGGTCGGATGTCACGTACATCCACTCATTCCCAGGGTAGAAGTGGTCGTACCTCTATCCGGGTGGCAGGAAAAGTCGCTCCGAAGCCACTAGCAGGTTCAGTAGTGATACTGTCTTGCGAATGTGTGTAACCTTCATGATAAAGGATGTGTGTTGGGTGATGACACACCGTGGTAACTAAGAAATAATGGAAAAACCCGAATTTTTAAATGAACGGATTTTTGAAAACAAAGGAGTCTGGCACACTCCATATAAATGTTTTTCTTAAAAGTCAAAAGCTTTTAAAAACCCATTCACTGAGTAGTCGTACTCATCCCCTCCCTTATATCCCTTTCAGGAAATCCCGGAAAGCCTCCCCTTAAAGACTGTCAACTAAGATGCCTGTAAGACAAGTATGTAAAGTTTTAAATTTCATACAGTTTTGATTATGTTATTCCAGGAAAAAGGTGCAGGTTAAAGGATGTCTTACTCTTTACGGTTTACAATAAGGGGAAACACTTTAATAAACCGGGAGAGTGGTGGGTTGATCACGGGGATCCGACCAAACCGGGTCGAGGCGTGACAGATTTCATCGGCGCTTCTCCGGTGGTCCTAGGGTCGAAGGGAGATTGCTGTCAAGTAGCTAACTTCCCCCATAGTTCGTAGGACCCAACCTTGCCTTCTAAGACTGAGAAAAGTGCCCCAAGTCGGATCTCTAGTTCAAGCTTCACTGTAAAATGGAGCACTTGAGAGAGAATGGTGATTTGAGGTGTGTGGAGGATGAATGGAGAGAAGCTCTTTATACAGAGAGCTTGGGGACCCTCTGTCCGACCAGTTTCCATTTTGGTTGAGCTTATCCTTACCCGAAAATGCCCTAATCAGAGAAAATATTCCTTTGTTGGAGAAGGAAAGTTTTTGAACCAATGAATAGTGTTGTCATCCTGAGGAAGAAGACGACACTGTTCCGAACCGGACCAGATCAGTTCGATCGGTTTCAATGGCAAAAATCGACCGGTTCCAGCCCTATTCGACCGGTTTTCTCAAATCTAAAAATTTTTAAATTCATCTAAATCCATTTCTTATCCAATGGTGGCTTCAATTTTCCAATTTGATCACTTTAATCCTCCAAGAAAAATGAATTTAGAAATCGGTTCATGTATGGTTTAAACTGGTTCTATTCGGTTCAATCTGGTTTAGCCTGAACCGGTCCGATTTTCTCTTCCAATTTGATCCATGGTTCTTTTTCATGATTTTTATGATTCTTTGAGTCACTTGGGATTTTCTAATTTTCCATTTTACCATTTCTTTACTGGACTTGGTTTGTTAACTTGCTTGGTTTTCTCTTTTGAATTAATTGGTTCTTTTTCTAATTTTCTTATCTTTAAAGAAACAGGGTTTACACACACTCTCATCTTACCCGATCAGAGTTGTGGCACAATTTTAGGACATGGCTTGGGCCATGAGTTGCAAGTATGTGCTATTATTTGCATATCATGATATATTGTTTGGAGAAGAGAGAGTTTGACTCAATATAATGTGGAGTAATAATTTTTGGGTGAGTCGAGACAGAAGTGTCAAAGGAGCGGATAAAACTAAGACTATTAAAAAAATTTATAATACTAACAATGAATATTAATACTAGAATTTCTATATGAAGTCTGAGTTTAGAAGTCATATAATGGCCCAGTGTCAGTACCCTATTTACTTAGTTGTGAGCTCACTCACTCCCCCAAACAATTACAGGTGAAAGACAGAGTTTGGCCAGGAACGAGTCAAGGACCGTCTACAGAACAACGTGTTTTGAGATAGATCTCAAATATTACGTATGAATGTTTTTAATTAATGTTTATCAATTGCTATATTCATGTGTTGTTTGTGTAAACCATTTGGATACACTATTTTTCTAAGAAAATTTTCATTTAAAACTCAAAATAGATTTTGTATTATGAGATTTAATATATTTAATTTTATTTTAATAAAAGTACTCACTACTGTAAAATTAAGAGAATTAACAAGTTGTATAAGAACTTCAACTGGAACTAGATTGGGACGTGATAAATCATTTCTTCTATAATTGGCATAAGCTCAACAAATTATTTTTAGGACCACGAATAAAATGTGCATTGGATATTACATGAACCAATCATGTTGCATTGAATTTTATGTTTTCTTTACTTGTTATGTTAATGCATTTTAGAGTTATCACTTTTGTGCTTATAAGTTCTATCCAAGTAAAAGGAGTCAATTTTCTTCGGCTTGTGCATATATGTATGGTTCTATGAGATTCCAATATGATTTTAAACAAATTAAATTTTCCACTTATATTATCCAATGAGTGTAATATCAATTATTTCACCTTTGGTATCCGTGCAAATTTAAAGAAGAGAAAAAAAAATATGAAGCACCTTCAATTTGATCTTATTGCTTTAATACATCAATAGAAATCCCCACTTTTTAGTGACACTGCTCATTTATATAAGAAACATAATTTTTCAATTAGTCCTACCAAATACCCCTTCTCACTTTCCTAATCATCGTGCTTTTCACAACCCCTTTCATCTCTACCAAATTAGGTTTTTAATCGCTCATAACCCACAAACCAAAGGAACAACAATGGTGGCCGAGGCAAGAGTACCTCTTCCTCGACCATGGAAAATTTAAATACGTTTCAAGATGGACTGGACTCATCAAGAATGTGATGTGACACAAGATACACCATTTCCCTTTTTATCCATTTGGTAGAAGACTTTCACATATGAGCAAAATTATCAAATGAAGGTTACACAGTCATCAGATTGCTGTTCGACTCCATTGTTTTATCCGATTAAGCTCACAGATTTGGATGCTCATGTCAAAGAATGTGAATAAAGTTCAGAAATTTCTCTTCTACTATAATCTATCCATAGTGTGTGTATATATATATATATATATATGATTAAATTAAGATGAACGAAATAAAGTTAGTAGTGCCCTAGTATTGAAACCAAGTGGACCTAAAGTCGCTTGTGATCAATAGAGCTTAAGACAATTATACCATTTGTTATAAATATTTTTAGTTGCACTTGCTAAGTATATAATATTTGTTTCACGAAGTTAATACGATTCATTTTAAATTAATTTACACTAATATATAGATATACGTATATATATATATAGTTAAATAGAATTTTCTAAAGTTAATTAGTGTTTTTACCGACCCGAGAGCTCAGATCTGTATAGTGGGATATGAACTAGACTTTTCGAGTTTGTATGAGTGGACTTGAATTTAAGTTTCGTGTACATGATTAAGACCCGTATATGATAAAAAATTCAAACATGATTTTCAAGTACAAATAATAGATTTATGATCAGGTCCCATCTCGAGTTTCTAATTAGTTACCTAATCTCATATCCATGATATCATACATGTACTTTTGATTCAAGCCAGATAAATTTGACCCATATCTAAACTATTCTGAGACGATTAAGGTGGATGCAAAAAAATGTCGATCGGATTATTCAAAATCTTGATTACACTAACTTGAACCAATAATAAATTATTTCGTATTGCCACCTATATAAATTATCTAAATAATCACGACCCCCAATTTTTAATCCTACAGTTTAAATAATGTGAATTACATAAATAGGCTTATTCTTCAATTTCTAATATGTCTCTGCCCAACTGTATGACTCAATATTACTTTAATTTGTATTAGGCACCATAAGAATTAGATAAATAGGTCATTTTCTCAAATTCAAAAAATTCAAAATCGAATTACATAATTCGATTTGGCCACCTCCCCTCGATTTGACTAACCAGATCCAATTTGATCCCAACCAAAATAGAATTCTAATCGAGACTTAAAATCGAGGTTTTAATCGAATCCCGAAATCGGGTCCCATCTAATCCTGAGGATGGGTCCAATCTAATCATGAGGATGAATCGAAATCGGATCCTGATCATGGAACCTGATCAGGGACCCGTGTATACCCAAAAAAAACATGAACAAATTGTATGTGGTTGCTGCAATACCCTCGTATTGTTTCTCCAAAGATGATGATGCCCCCATAAAGTATAGATTCATTGCTGGGGAATATGTAGTTTTCATGGCATCAACTTTAATAATATATTTGCACTAATCTCCATTGTTAACTTTACTCTGGAATAAATGGTGCTGTCCATCTCATCCTAGCGACATTGTTATCAAGTGGATTCTAGCACTGGCCCTACTGAAAACCCACAAGCTACTATGCTTCTTTCAGCCACTGGAGAGCACAAATTTGGACCCGTTGATCAAAAAGTTTTAGTACTGAACCAGGTTATATAGTAATAAACTTTACATGAAGCCAAACAAAAGAACAAAAGATAGTGGTATAATGATATACTGTGCAAGTGATGATACACACGATGATTTTCATTCATAAGTCATCCCAAGACAGTTTCCTAACATAGAGTAAAGACCATAACAACTTTTCAATCACGGATGGATCCTATGTACAGGAGGAATGGATGATTGAAATATTCACATAATCACATAATTAATGAGATCAAATGGGAATTTAAGAGATTATGTACCTTGCTGGTAAAGCTACCAGTTTTCTTTTATAATCTTTGCCTTCTCCAGTATGAACTTTCCTTCCTTGTACTTCTGAGAGATGTCATAGGCTTTGACATACTTCCAGCCAAGTACCTCTCCGCAATCAGAACAGGAAATATCAGCAACAGTATGGAGACCTGTGAGGAGATGCCGGTCCTCTTTGTGCCCAACAACAACGTTCATTGCATGAGAGAATAGAAATGCTCTACCAGTTCTCCCCTGAAGAACAAAATTGATTAGAAGGTTGGCATGGGTTATTACCACAAGCTGCATCATCAGTTCATCACCCAGTTTGCAAGAATAAAGCATTTCATAATCATAATTATGGAGACACCACACTTGATCAGCATTCAGACAGTATATTGGAAAACAAAATTCTGAGGGACAAATTATTAAGCCATCTTTCTAGCATCTTATGCAAAAAAGTTGAAGTCTGACACATGCACTATCAATTTTCCACAAGCCATCTCTATATGGCCAAGTAGCCCCAAGACAAATTAAAATTTCCTTATCATAGTCTAATGATAACAGGTCTTGAATCCCAAGCAAATCCAAAGAACATTGGTCACATATGCATCACATTGTTGTGAGCATTTATATCTCCTCCCCTTTTCAATCAGCATGAACCAGAACATGATCCATGTAAACTATCAGAGATCTATTTGCTTCACCAAGAAGAAACTAAAAATTGTAAATTCCTTGTTTTTGCACATAACACAACAAAAAAAACTGTAGCTTTCAACTATACTGACCACAAAACCATGAACCATATTGCCATTAGGATGTCTCTGAGCCACTGAGTTTAGTAAAATATCATGAGCCCTGAAAACAATCGCTCCACAAACCATTGATCTAAAGAAAGACAAACCTAGAAGAGGAAACACAAAATTAACGCAGCAGCCTATCAGTCAATAAGGAGTTCATGGACTGACCTGGAAGGTCTTTGATATAATGTCATCATGAAGACAGACATGGTTACGGCAGTTGTAGCAGCTGTAAAGCCGCGGTCCAAGTATCTCTTCCATATGAACAGACAAATCAGGCCGTTAATCCACAAAACCCAGCAACAAACCTGCTAGAAAGTGTTTATTTCAGGAACAGAGAACTCATGGACAATTCCAATAAAGAAAAATATATAAACTTAACCCTGGAAGAGAAGAAATCCTCGTGAAATAACAAAGTCAGCTTGGGATAGAAAAAACGCAAGAGGGTTTAGTGTGAAAGCATACCGGAAGCAGGTTTTCGAGATTGAGTGAAGAACTACGTGGAATATATAAAGACGGATATGGAAACATCAACAATTAAGAAATTACTGCGACAAAATAAAGGATCACAGTTTCAACAGTAATAAATTGGCGATTCCTGCTGCCGATCAAGAAGCAAAGTAGCATCGATCAAATGGATATAATAATTAAAGTGGATTAGGATCGTCATAGTAGGAATCGTGTAATGATTAATAAAATAGAAAAGGGCAAGCATTCCACCAGAGTCTTATTTGTTCGTTGCTTGAATTCATCAACGAGGAGAGAGAGTAGAGAGATACCAGAACAGTGAGAATGGAGAGCGAGAGCTAAGACGAAGGCCAACCGATGCTGCTGAAAAGGGCCGCCTGCAAATATTTTCGTTCGGTTGGCGATCGGAGAAGAAAACGAGGGCCGTGCGGAACACGCGTAACCCTCTTACACGCGCCCGCGCGTGGTTCTATTCTTTCGGGTCAGCTTAAAAAGACCATTTGGCCCCTATCTCTGAAGCCAGCGCTGAAATCTCTTTCGTCTTTTCGGGTGCTATAGGTGATTAGATCGGGCCTGATCTGTTTGGACCGGTTCTTATCTAAGAACGGGCCGTTAGAACCGGTCCACACGAAACTTGCCCGAGTTCAGGCTCGCCCGGTCCACACGAGAAAATAAATGAGTAAGCTAATAAGTTACAATAATAAAGTAACAACTTAACCTATATTCTTATCCTTCGAGTGAGCTTAGTAAACCCAATTTTAATTTTAAGCTAATAAGTTACAATAATACTTCTCCATGCCCCCAAACCCTTTTTTGCAAGGTTCTAACCCCCTTAATTTTTGTCAATTTTTTTGGTGGGTAAATGATTTAATTTCTTTATTTGATGCGATTTTTATACCTTTGTTAGTGTAATACAAATATCAAAATATAGTAAGATGATGGTTTGTTACTACTTCTCCTTGGTTTCATATTTAAGACATGTAAATGAAAAAAATATACTACAATAAATTTATCAGAACTAATAATAAGAATTAAACTAAAAAACATCATATAATTTTTCAAATATGGTTAAACATTAAAATACATTTTTAGATAAATAATAATAATGATATTTAAAAAATATTAAAAATTGAGAACTCTCCAATTTCTAAAATATCAAAATGTAAATTAAATACACGGCTAAACCACTAATTACATAGATCAAAGCATTAATCAAGTCAACTATATATATCGTCCCGAATTATATAATAACTTACTTTCTTCTCATACTGTATATTTAATATCATAATTACATTCCTCTATATATATATATATATATTTTCAACCTCATTGATTTGCATTCCAGTAGTTTACACTCATTGTTCATGTTAAGTCAATATCTAATCAAAATATCTTAAGCAGTAAATATTAATAAATAAAATTAATTTTAAAACTAATAATTTTAAATGATAGGCGCATAAATACAAAATTAAAATTCATACGTCATAATATTCAAAATCACACACATGTATAACATATGAATGCCCACCTAAACATGAACCATACATATAAGATAACCATTAATCAATCAACACCCAATTAAATTGGATCAAATCAATATTTTAAACATTCCGGTTCTAACGTACTTAAAACAAATCTTTCCTCTTAGCTCAAGTATACCTCAATCACCAACATTACTCAAACCCATGTAATGTGGATTATAATTTACTCACCATAATAAAAAAATAATTCAAAATCAACTTTCATGCGTATGTTATTTTATTGCTCAAATATTTTTGTTATAAAATTTGGGATTTTAGCTCATTTTTTTTCTAAACCTTGAGTTTTAAAAATATTTTCTAGAATATTCCTCAATTGGCCTAGTTTTTAAAGTTCACAAAATAATAATTATCCATGAGATGTTCTACTTAAGATTTCAGTTCTTTTAATAGACAATTTTCTAAATATCATGCATTATTTTATAAAGCATTAATTATTAACATTATTAGTCTAATTAAATTCAACGTTAATAAACTTACTCACCTCAATTTGAGATATCCTTATTTCAGTAAGAGTCACTGATATACTAGCTCATGTTAATTTGAATTCCAACCAACATTTCTACACTTATTTTGTCACACCTTAAAATGATTTTCGAGTCAAATCTGTAATAATAATTATCACGTACTCTTAATGTTACAATAATAGTGACCTCACTACTATACAACTACTATGATATAAGGTTCAACTAAGTAAAATATTTTAAATTTTATCACAAACTTCCACATTTATTTACAAATGTATTTGTTTACAAAACTCTCCTAATAACCAAAAATAGATTGACTGCTTTGATCCTCTTTCATTATATTCAAGTAAATTTTCCTTAGTTGTCTTTTGTAACAAGATTAACTTATTACTTATTCTCATCTTCATGTTACTTTCCCTAAAATAGATTAGATTAGAGAGAGGGTGAACTTAATGTTAAGTGAATTGGCTATTGGCATGGAGGCCGCATGTCCTTGATCTCATCCCTTACTAAAAAAAGTCTAACATTGAGATATTCTTATTAAAAAAAGTTTCTTCTACATTTTTATATGGAAAAATTATTTTACCAATTTAGCATTAATTTTTTATACATACACGTAATATTGTTCAAAGTTACTTTACCGACCACATGTCTAGGAAACATGAGTACCATAATAGTCAACCATAAGTTACTTTCAATTTTAGGAACGTTGTGATCGATTCAACCTACTCTGGGTCAACACATATTTAGACCACTTACTATGACTGCATATGTAAAACTGTAAATTTAGAAAACCCAATGTCACGCCCCGACCCAGTTGGTCGGATCATCGTGAACAACCCGTCACTCTCTCGGTTTATTAAAAGGTTTCCCCTTATTATAAATCGTAAAGAGTAAAGCGTCCTTTAAACCTGCACAATTTCCTAGAATAGCATAATCAAAATTGTATTAAATTTTAAACTTTACGTACCTGTCTTACAGGCATCTTAGTTGATAGTCCTTTAGGGTAGGCTTTCCGGGATTTCTTGAAAGGGATATAAGGGATGGGGTGAGTACGACTACTCAGTGAATGGGTTTTCAAAGGTCTACTTTTAACTTTAAGAAAAATATTTATATAGAGTGTGCCAGACTCCTTTCTTTTCAAAAATCCCTTCATTTAAAATATCGGGTTTTTCCATTATTTCATAGTTATTGGTGTGTCATCACCCAACACACATCCTTCATCATGAAGGTTACACACGTTCGCAAGTCAGTATCACTACTGAACTCGCTAGTGGCTTCGAAGCGACTTTTCCTGCCACCCGGATAGAAGTACAACCACTTCTACCCTAGGAATGAGTGGATGCACGCGATATCTGACCCACAATCCTAAAATCACTTCTTCGTGTCCATATGAGGACAGAGACCTCATCTTGTCCCCACCCCGATCTCATGCGCTTGGTGCTACTCCAAATTTCGCACAGACACTTGGAACAACGATCTGCCCTTATACTCACCAGGTCGTTCAAGGCCCTTAGGACACATCACTACCCCTTATGGGTGTCTTGATGATATCGTACTCATAGTGCATGCACATACAATGTTTTATCATTATGCCATATAATTTGTGGTGTCATTGGTCTAACGGCCCCGAATCTCAACTCAACCCGCGGTTGTTTGACTTGACTAGTCCGTCGACCTGTCATGTCGCACTGCCGCTAGTTGATTGAGCATGTCGGACCTATCTTGGTACCATGGCCAAACAATTCACTTATTAAGTTTTATGGCACATATATTATGTTCGTTTACGAGCTCTTGCTTGTGCCAACTAGCCTTGGGCCCACTGTACGAGATTTTCAAAATCAGGCATTTAGCCCCAAGTTCCAAAACCTAGGCCTCCGGCTTATAAGAGCTATTCGGGCTCCCGTCAAGAAGGTCTCCTAAATAGTTTAAGCATTGGCACACAGTCAGGGGAGAACACTTCCGACAAAATAGGTTTTCACTGTCCATTATATTGATCGGTATATGGACATCTCCGTTCATAACCAATGAACGGGTTTTCAACTTCTTTCGAGAAAGTCTCATCATACCAACCGGGTATGATCTACTTACAACCGGTAAGTGGTATTTCTGCAAAATTTTCACATCACTTCCTCTAAGTGGTGATGATTAAAATACCACTAAACAGTGGGTTTTTATACCGAGGCACTTATCATCCCCAACCGAGTATGATATATAATCCCACTCACAACCGGTAAGTGGTTTTTAATTTTAGGTTGTGCTCATCATCCCAACCGGGTATGATGTTAGTAAACCCACTCACAACCAGTAAGTGGTTTTTAACTTTAAGTTGTGCTCATCATCCCAACCGGGTATGATGTTAGTAAACCCAGTCCTAATTCAGCCATGGAAGGGCTGAGGAAGTGTTGAGAGGGTTGGGTTTAGCCTGAGGAGGGCTTGAAATGGCCGATTTCAGCTTGGCCGAAATAGGGCAGCTTCGGTCCGCTGGAGCTGCTTCACTGTTCCATCATGCTGACGCTTCTCCGACGATTCTCGGCTTGACTGGAGTTTTCTATCAGATAGTTGACTTCTTCCCAATTCTAAAGAGTCCAACCTCTCCTTCCGAGGTTAAGAAAAATGTTCAAATCGAAGCTCACCAGGAAATGGAGTAGTAGAGAGAGAGAGAAGTGTTCAGGTGTGAGGAGAATGAATGAGGATGACCTCTTTATATAGGTGTAAAACCGCGTATTAAATGGGAGAGATTTATTACTATTATTAATATTACCATAAATTATTAGTATTAATTTCAATAATTTAATTTTGGTATTAATTACAATAATTAAATATATATTAATTTATGATAAGGCGTTCGCATAAAAAATTTTGACCGAAATTTTTTGTTACAAAAAAAATCATACTTCCCATGAGGTCACCCATCCTCACACTACTCTTGAGTAAACACGCTTAACTTCAGAGTTCTCATGGATTCTCCATCACCTAAACCAATTTGGTTTTTCTCTTTTAATTTGTCTTAAGTTTCTTTTCCAAGGTTTAATGAACTCTTTGGATCAACCGGAAGTTATAAATTTCCAAATTGTTTGTTCCTAAATGATCGGGTTTGTAAACTGGCTCGGTTTGACCAGTTATTTTCCCGGTTTTCCTTAACTCAAAAGTGTGGGGTTTACACCTAATATGGCCTAATTGATATAGAAACCAAAATTAAATTAGGAATGAAAACTTGAACAGTGATTGGAAATCAAATCATATTGGAAATTAATTTAGACTAGAATCTTAAACAAGGTAAAATGACATAAATTACTCTTGAAGAACCTGCCTTCATCAGAAATTGAGGATTATGAAAATTCTGATTGAGAACTAGTTCAAATTGGGATTAAACCAACTCATACCAAAAACTCCATAATTTTTTCAAGAAACTTTAAAAATCATAAATGATAATTCTTGGGTCCAAAAAATAAGAAATTAGTTAAGGTATTTTTTAAAAAATAAATTGGGGCAAGAACTAGTTGGATTGATGGTGAATCGACCAATAAACTACCAAAATTGGCCGAAATGGACGGAAATTTCACTAGAAACAAGTTTGGAATAGTGTCGAACCAACTGAATTTGACTAAAGGAATCATAGCACACGTATGCGCATGGAACCCCATGCATCGCCCCCTCTGACCAACAGAAGATCCAAAATTTAATCTTATCTTCATTGCAAACTTAAATTCGATCATATCGAGGAAATTAAATCTTGCAGGGTAAGGGGTTATGATTTGATTAAAGAAAGGTATGATCAAGTAACTTTTTAAGTCTAGAACATAACCATATAAGGAGTGTCCCCTTATCGGCAGCACATTGTAATCCTCTAGAGAAGTGTGGTAACTCTATTTTCTGGTAACCCAATTTGTATAGGCCATAACTTTCTTTTCCGACCACAAAATTGAGTGATTCAAGTGTCATTAGAATCTTACTTGAGTCAGATTTCTAATACCACCAACTAATCACCTATTAACACTGATGTGATAAAATAGTGACTATACTCTCGTAGCCATAAATAGAGCATTATCTTCTTGGGTCATTTTCAATGCCATCGACAACCAATTATTACCAAAAAAAGTCCACAAACACCTCTTGGTCCCATCTTTAAAAAAACACTATCTTTGGGTATGTATTGAGATCAAATAAATTCATTAATGTCCCTACAAGCTTTCGGTCATGAAAAATTGTAGTAAAATGACATTTGCAGACTACTCTGACCTCAATTTAAGGTAATTCAAGTGTTCATGAAGTTCTCTAGGAGTTAGCCTTCTAACCAAACAAGTGCTATTAATTGAGGTATCATTTCCGATGAGATTATGACTTTGACCCGATTTATGCACTATTCCGACAGGCTTTAGAAAACCACCCTTAAAGGTACTATTCTAGCTAGCCCTATCTAGGCAAGGACAATGATGACATAGGGGAGCCCTTAGGGATCTCATATATATGTTTCATAATTTTTGAGAAATATTTTATTGAGTAACAAATTGTAAAAATTTAAAATAGGGGAGGAGAATATGTTGAAAGATAAGATTGGTAGGCCATATGCATAAGCCACATGAACAACAATTTATTGATAAGTGACTCAATAAATTACATATAGGCACGCCTATTTATATAATCATGATAATATAAATATAGAAATAAATAATACGAGAGAGAGAAAGTTTCGAAAGCTTACCGTCGAGGGTACGGCGATCCAAGCTTTCGTTTTGGGCAGATAGCTCTCATCTAGAGGTCCTTCCTAGAATCAAGAATTACCTCAATTCATGTCGAATTAAAAGAGAATTTAGTCAGTGAAAATCTATTGGTTCTCTCTCTAGCACTGATCGGAATTCACAGATGAAAGTCAAATTGGCTTACCTTTCCACACTAATTCGATCGTAGGAGGGCTGATGAGGTGTTGGGAGAGCTTGGTTTGCCATGAGGAGGGCTCGAATTGGCTGATTTCAACTCGACAAAAATAGGGCAGCTTCGGTCTGCCAGAGCTGCTTCAGTGTTCGATCACACCGACATTTCTCCAACAACTCTCGGAGCAATTGGAGACTACCGTCGTGTAGCTGACTTCTTTCCAAGTTTAAGGAACCCGACCACACCTTCTTTGGCTCAGAAAAGACCCTCCATTAGAGCTTTGGTTCTAGCTTCATTAGAAAACTAAGTAGCTGAAAGAGAGTGAGGTTTTTAGGTGTGTGGAGGATGAATGGAGAGGGATTCTTTATATAAGGAGCTCGGGGACTCATCGCTTGTCCATTTGGCACCTTAATGATAGTCATTGATGGCTTGAAACGTATTGTATGGAAGTGTTTCCTCTTCGCCGATGCTGGTTCGATTTTCCGGTGGGTGAATAGTGTTGTCATCTGAAGGAAGAAGACGACACTATTTCGAATCAAACCAAACAGGTCCGAACTAGGTTTAACGCTTAAACCGGTTGGTTCAGGCTCAATTCGACTGAGTTTATCAAAATTCAAAATTTGTAAATTTATCTAAATTCATTCTCTATCAAATGGTGGCTTCAATTCTATAATTTGAATTTTCTAAGCCACCTAGAAAAATAAATTTAGAAACTGATTCAATAGTGGTTCAAACCGGTCCAAAATAGTTCAATCTGATTCGGATCCAGTTCACCTAAACTGGTTTGGTTTTTACCTCCAATTCATCCTAAAGTCCTTTTTAGTGACTTTTGTGACTCTTTAGGTCACTTGGGATCCATAAATTTCCCGATTTACACTTTCTCTATCGGTTCCTATTTATAAACCGACTTGGTTTTCTTTTGGGAAATGACTAGTTCAATCCGGTTCGGATCCGGTTCACCTGAACCGGTCTAGTTTTCTTTCCCAGATTGTCCTAAGGCCCTATTCCAAGGTTTTTATGACCCCTTTAGGTCACTCGAAAATTGTAAATTTCCCAAATTGTCTATTCTCTAATGATTAGATTTGTGAACCGGTTTGATTTTCTCACTTGGTTTGACCTGTTCTTTTCCCAATTTTTCTTAACTCTATTTAACTTCTCCCAAAGGCCCTTAATTTTCAAAAATTTCCATTTAGTCCCTAATTTTCCAAAATTTGCAATTTTATCCTAAACTTTTCAAAATTTCCAATTAGTCCTCTATTTTTCCCAAATTGCCCAATTGGCCCTCAATTGGGAGTAAATGTCCTCATTTTCGTCAATTTGCCATTCGGCCCTCCAATTTTTGAAAAATTGCATAAAAGCCTCAAAATCCTGAAATTTGCCTTCTTCTTCTCCCCCAATTTGAGCATTTGAACATCTAAATCTTACCTCGTCTAATTGACGGCATGTTTGTCCTTGACTTCTTTGTTTCTTGCTATAATTTGCCTCCTCCAACTCCCCCGGATCGTCCTAGATTTCAAATTTCCGAATTTGGTTGTGTAAACCCCGTCCTTTGGAGTTAAGAAAATCGGGAAAATAACTGGTCAAACTGAGTAAGAAAAACCAAACTGGTTCACAAACTCAATCACTAGAGAACAGACAAATTAGGAAATTTACAACTTCCAAGTGACCCCAAAGGGTCATAAAAACCTTGGAAAAGGACCTTAGGACTATTGGGTAGAGAAAACCAGACTGGTTCAGGTGAACTGGATCCGAACTGGATTGAACCGGTTTGAACCATTATTGAACCGGATGCTAAATTCATTTTTCTAGGTGGCTTAGAAAATTCAAATTGGAGAATCGGGGCTTAGATAGAGAATGAATTTAGAAATTTTTAATTTTGAAAAACTCGGTTGAATCAGGCCTGAACCAGCCAATTTAAGTGTTGAACCCAGTTCAGATCGGTCCGGTCCGATTCGGAATAGTGTTGTCTTCATTCTTCAAATGACAGCACTATTCACTCACCGGAAAATCGAACCAGCACCGGCGAAGAAGAAACATTTCTGTTCAATATGTTTCATGCCATTAATGACTTTCATTATGGTGCCAAATAGATGACCGAAGAGTCCCCGAGCTCCCTATATAAAGAGCTCCTCTCCATTCATCCTTCACACACCTGAAAACCTCACTCTCTCTTAGCTACTCAGTTTTTTGATGAATCTTGAACCAGAGCTCCAATATAGGGTCTTTTCTGAACCAAAGAAGGTGTGGTCGGGTTTCTTAGACTCGGGTAGAAGTTAGCTACACGCTAGCAGTCTCCAATTGCTCTGAGGGTCGCTTAAGAAGCGTTGGCGTGATCAAACAGTGAAGTAGCTCCGATGTACCGAAGCTGCCCTATTTCTGTGAAGCTGAAATTAGCCAATTTGAGCCCTCCTCAGGCTAAACCAAGCTCTCCTAACACCTACTCAGCCCTCCTATGACCAGCGGAAAGGTAAGCCAATTTGGCTGCCCTTTGTGAATTCCGATCAATGCTAGAGAGAGAATTGGAAAATCTTTGCTAACCAAATTCTCCCTCAATTTGACATGAATTGATGTGATTACCTCAGGACGAGAGCTATCTGCCCAGATTGAAAGCTCGGATTGTCGCACCCCCGACGGTAAGCTTTTGAAGCTTTCTCTTTCTATGTTCAGTTTTCCGGCGAAGCTCTATTTGAGCTCATTACGGCATCAAATCATGTTATTCAAAGTGCAATTGAATCGTATGGAGGTGTAGGAACTCAAATCTAACTTCAATTTCAATAATTAAACGCATTTTATTGGTCAATTTGATAAAATAAAATTCAGTTGAGTTGGAAGGTTGAAATTGGGGGAAAATTGGGGATTTCAAAATTTTGAGGGACTAAAGTGCAATTTCCTAAAATTGAGGGCCAATTGTGCATGATAAAGTTGATGGAGGACCAATTGGTCAATTTTTAGAATTTTTGGGGTGAAAATTACCATTTTTGTAAAGTATGGGCAAAATGGTAATTTTGGAAAAATTGGGGACCAAATTGGGAATTCAGGAAACTTGATCCCCTTTATGTAATTTTGAATAAATTGAGGTCTCAAAGTAAATTTTTTATGTTTCGGGACTCAATTTGGGGGAAAATCAGCATTAGGGACCTAATGTTAAATAAAAAGAACTTTAGGGACCAAATTGCAAATATTTAAAAAGTTGAATATTTTATTCATTCATAATGAATGAAGGCTTTTAAGCCAAAGGATAATGAAAAAGGATGTTAATACCGTGTAGGAACACGAGGTATCGAGAACGCTAGATAAAACAGCTTGCAAAGAGACGAAAGCCAGTTAAGAAGGAATCACGACATTCATGGGTGAGTGGGATTTTTATATCTTACCCGGTCGGGATGATAAGCATCTCGGAAATGAAAACCCACTACTAAGTGGAATTTTAAACATCACACCTAAACGAAGTGACGTGCAAATTACGCGAAAAAACTACTTAACAGTTGTAAATAGATCATACCCGATTGGTATGATAAACTTCCTAGAAAAAAGTAAAAAACTCGTTCATCGATTATGAGCAGAGATATCCTCGTACCCTATAAACCCCGCTCTTTGGAGTTAAGGAAAACTGGGAAAGAACTGGTCAAACCAATTGAGAAAAATCGAACCGGTTCACAAACTGATTATTAAGGAAAGGGTAAATTGGAGAAATTTTAACTCTCTTGTGACCCAAAAAGATTCATTAACCTAGGGGAGGAATCTTAGAACCAAGTGGGTGAAAAAAAAACTGGAATGGTTTGGGTGCACTAGATTCAAACTAGATTGAACCAGTATATGAATCAAGCTGATTTATGAACTGGAACCGATAGAGAGAGGGAAAACCGAGAAATATATGAACTTCAAGTGACCTAAAGAGTCACATAAGTCATGAAAAGGGTCTTTAGGATGAATGGGGGATGAAAACCAAATCGGTTAAGGTGAACCAGTTTGGACCGGTTTGAACCACTATTGAACCGAATGCTAAATTCATTTTTCTTGGTGGGTTAAAAAATTCATATTTGACATTTGAGGCCACCATTGGATAGAAAATGAATTTAGAAATTTTTAGATTTGAAAATTTTGGTCAAATTGGAGGTGAACCGACTGGTTTAAGCTTTGAACCTAGTTTAGACCGGTTCAGACCAGTGTCGTCTTCTTCCTTCAGATGACAACACTGTTCAGAAAATCGAAGCTGTGCTGGCGAAGAAGAAACGTTTCCGTTCAATACGTTTTAGGCCATCAATGACTATCATAAAAGTGCCAAACGGACGACCGATGAGTCCCCGAGCTCCTCTCCATTCATCCTCTCCACACTTGAAAATCTTACTCTCTCTTAGTTGCTTACTTTTTCGGTGAAGCTCAAATTAGAGCTTCGATATAGGGTCTTTTTTTAGCCAAAGAAGGCATGGTCATGTTACTTAGAACCAGGGAGAAGTTAGCTACACGGTGGTAGCATCCATTCACCCCGATGGTCGTCGGAGAAGCACCGGCGTGATCAAACATTGAAGCAGCCCTATTTCGATCGAACTGAAATTGGCCAATTCAAGCCCTCCTCAAGCCAAACCAAGCTCTCCCAACACCTGCTCATCCCTCCCACGGCCAAATTAGAACTGAAAGGTAAGCCAATTCGACTCCCCTCTGTAATTTTCGACCGGTGCTAGAGAGAACAGACAGAATTTTGATGATAAAATTATAACTCAATTCGGCATCAATTGATGCAATTATTGATCCTAGGAGAAACCTTAAGAATAGAGCTATTTGGCCAGATTGGAAGCTCGGACCGCCGTGCCCCCGACGGTAAGTAATTGGAGCTTTATCTCTATACGTTCTATTTTCCGGCGAAGCTCCATTTAAGCTCATTCCAGCATCAAAACTTACAATTCAAAGTACAATTGAATCATATGAAGATGTAGAAACTCAAATTTAACTTCAATTTCAACAATTAGAAGAGTTTGATTGATCAATTTGAGGAAATCAAATTCGGCTGTGTTAAAATGTTAGAATTGGGGAAAATTGGGGATTTTCAAAAATTTGAGGGACCAAAATTTAATTTTATAAAATTGAGGGTCAATTGGCATGATAAGAGTGTTATAGGACCAATTGAGCAAATTTTAGAAATTTTGGGGTAAAACTTACCATTCTTGTAAAGGAAGGGCAAAATGGTAATTTTGGAAAAATTGGGGGCCAAATTGGGAATTTGGGAAACTTGAACCCCTTTTTATGAAATGGAATAAATTGAGGTCCCAAGGGGAATTATAAAAGTTTTGGGACACAATTTGGGGAAAAACCGTCAATTGGAGCCTAAAGTAAATGAAAAATAACTTTAGGGACCAAATTGCAAATATTTGAAAAGTTGAGACTTTAGTCATTTATAATGAATGAAGGTGATCAAGCCAAAAGATAATGAACAACAATGTTCATTTCGTGTAGGAACACGAGACATCGGGAACGCCAGTCGGGATTAAGCTCGTATGGGACGAAAACTGACTGAGAGGAATTTCACTGTACGATCGGGTGAGTGAGATTTTTATATCATATCTAGTTGGGATGATAAGTATCTCAAAAATGAAAACCCACTACTAAGTGGTATTTTAAACATCACAACTTAGAGGAATGATGTGAAAATGACGTGGAAAAACTATTTACCAGTTCTAAGTAGATCATACCCTGTTGGTGTGATGAAACTTCCTCGGAGGAAGTGGAATACCCATTCATCGGTTATGAGCGGAGATGTCATCATACTCGGATGGTATGATGGACAGTTGACTATGTGCCACTGCTTAAACAATTTGGGAGACCTTTTTTATAGGAGCTCAAATAACTTTGTTAGGTCGGAGGCCTCAGTTTTGGAACTTGGGAGCTATTATGCCCAATTTTGAAAAATCTCGAACGGTGGGTCCTAGGCCGATTGGCACGAGCAGGAGCTCGTAAACAAACATGATTTATATGCCATGAAAACTTAAGTAATTGAATTGTTTGGCCATGGTACCAAGACAGGACCAACATACTCAGCCAACTAGCGATAGTGCGACATGACAAGTCTATGGACTAGTCAAGATAAACTGTTGTAGGTTGAGTTGAGGGTTGGAGCCGTTAGACTAGTGGCACCACAGATTATATGGCATCATGTGAAAATGTTGATTGTGCATGCACTATTTTTACGGGACCTTCAAGATGTCCAAGAGGGGTAGTGATGTGTCCTAGGGCCCTAGATGACCTGGTGGATATAAGGGCAGTTAGTCTTACCAGAAGCCTTCCAAAGCTCAACGTAGCTTCAAGCGCATGAGATCGGGATGAGGTCTCTATCCTCATACAGACATGAAGAATTGTTATGGGATTGAGGGTCGCTTATCGCAAACATCCACTCATTCTCAGGGTTAAAGTGGATGTGCTTCTATCTAGGTGGCCGGTAAAGTCACTTCAACACCACAAGTGGGTTCAGTGGACGTACTGGCTTACGATTGTGTGTTTGACCTTCATGATAAAGAATGTGTTTTTTTTTAAACTGAAATTTAAAGATGAGAAAATTTAAAGGAATTAAGGAGTCTGGCACACTCTAAATTGAAAACTATATTTTTATAGAAACTCCATTTTTAAAATACCCATTCAGTGAGTTATAGAAACTCACCCCTCTTTTCTATCCCTTTTTAGGAAAAGAGAAAATGACTAGGAATAACATCGAGCCTTACCCTTTGTCAGGTATGCTTAATTTCTTTTAAACTTGCATTTTATTTGATATATGTCTTTCCAGAATAAGGTTAAAAGTACGCCTGGCTCCTCTTGAGTTAAAGAAGGGGGAAACTCCTCTGGAGTAGCTTCACTATGCTATTGCCCCAACACTTCTTCGGCTATCCTCTGGTCACTTTGAGGGCATCTCAAGCTCGGGAACTCCTCTCTGGTTCTAATGTCACCCTTCGGAGCTTCTTTGGTGGTGAATTTGCCCATTGTCGGAGTCTCAATCGTAGTTTCATCAGAAAGTGGACTATTTATCTTCAGAGAGTGCCTGAGAGGTGAGGAGGACGAGTGGGAGGGTGTTCTTTATATAGGGAGCTCAGAAATTGTTCAGGCTACTAGCCTGCATGAGACTTGGCCCTTGACCCGCTCGTCGGTGACCTAACCAGAGAGATTTTTGAGTCGTCAGAGACTTTAGCTTTCCCAACCTCTCTTTCTCCTTTTTGTCGGCGGACCGAGGTTGAAGAGGATGATGTGGTAGTCGTGCCATGTGGCGCGCTATGATTGGCCAGATTTTCTGACGTGGAGGTCCAACTCAGCTGCCGCGTTAGCCATTGACCGGTTGACCAAACACGTCACAATCTCTCATTGGTTGCTCGTGTATGCATGGCAGGATGACGAGTCACCTGCACGTGCAAGTGGCTACTAATTGGGTGTCATTGACCGTTGATTGGTCTAGTTTGTTGACTAGTCAGGCCGTTGACCGGTCCAGTTCATTGACCAATCGAACCATTAACTAGTCTGGTTCATTGACCGATCGGACCATTGATCGGTTCAGTTTGACCGGGTTCGGTGACCCGAATTCGAAAATCAAGCGATTTAGACCCGATTCGACCGATTTTCTAAAATTTAAAATTTTCTAAATTCATTTTCTATTCAGTGGTGGCTCCAATTCCCTAATTTGATATTTTTAATCCACCTAAAAAAAATCATTGAACCGATTCACTATGGTTCATCTCGGTTCAGTCCGGTTCGGGTCTAGTTCACCCCGAATCAGTTCGGTTCTCTCATCAAATCCATTTCCTAGTTCTTCCTTACAATTTTAGTGAATTTTTGGTCAGTTGGGATTTTTCAATTTCCCTTGTTAACACTTCTTTACTATTTCCTATTGACTAAATTGGCCCAATTTTTAAAAATAGTATCGGTTCTCCTCCCGGTTTCCTTGGTCCGAAGGGACGGGTTCCACAATGCTCATATAAGGCTGGCACTCTCTCACTAGTGGCTCACCAGAATTCTCTCTCGAAGTGAGCTTGTTATATTTTTCGATAACCCACTTTGTAAATACCATAATTTTTTTTTCTAACCACCAAATCGAGTTATTCAAGTGCCATTATAATCCCATTTAAATTAAATTTCTAGCACTACCTTGGTCAGACCCCTACAAATACCAACATGATAAAAAAATAACTATGTTCTAGCTATCATAAACAAAGCATTATCTTCTCATGTCATTTTCGAAACACAACAAAGAAAAATTCCACAAATTTCTCTTAATCTCATCTTGTCACGCCCTAACCCGGTTTGGTTGGATACTTGTGAACAACCCGCCACTCTCTTAGTTCAAGAGGAGTTTCCTCCTTTTTTAACTCAAGATGAGCCAAGTGTATTTTCAAACCTGTTCCATGGAAAGACATATATCAAATAAAATGCAAGCTTAGGGGAAATTAAGCATACTTAACAGATGGTAAGACTCAGAGTTATTCCTAGTAATTTTTCTCTTTTCTTGAAAAAGGGATAGAAAAGAGTAGAGAGTTTCTACAACTCAATGAATGGGTTTTCAAAATTTAATTTTTTTAGGAAAAAGATTTGTATTGGAGTGTGTCAGACTCGTTGTTTTCTTTCAAAAATCCTTTCATTTCAAAATTTTAGTTTTTATCATCATTTCATATTAATCACAATGTGTCATCACCCAGCACACACCCTTCATCATGAAGGTCAAACACACATTCCTAGGCTAGTACACATCAACTGAATCCACTTGTGGCATCGGAGTGACTTTACCGACCACCTAGATAGAAGCACGTCCACTTCTACCTTGAGAATGAGTGGATGTTCGTAACATCCGACCCTCAATCCCGTAACAATTCTCCATGTCCAAATGAGGACAGAGACCTCATCCCATCCCCACCCCAGTCTCATGCGCTTGATGCTACTCCAAATTTCGCATGGTCACCTGGTCCGACGAACTGCCCATATACTTACCAGGTCATCTAGGGCCCTTAGGACGTATCACTACCCCTCTTGGGTGTCTTGATAGTCCTGTAATCATAGTGCATGCACAAAGAGAATGGTCCTAGCACTATTCTCTGGGATACTTCCCCATTTGGTCTTTTGAGATTCATGTCAGGCCTCAGGCATTTAGGGAGCTTCTAGGGTTGTCCTCCTACGAAGATAGGGTGTTAAGTAGAGTCATTCCTAGTTTTCATGGTTCCTCTCCTAGGAGCCATCAGAAAATTTTAGGATAAAATATATTAGTTAATATACTTTATAGTCTTCATTATGTATTCGAGGAAACATGCTCTGATACCACTCAAGTTGTCATGCCCCGACCCAGTTTGGTCGGATCCTCATGAACAACCCGCCACTCTCTCGGTTTAATAAAGGGCTTCCCCTTATTATAGACCGTAAAGAGTAAGGCTTCCTATAAATCTGCACCTTTTCCTGGAATAACATAAATCAAAACAGCACAATATTTTAACTTCATCATACCTATCTCACAAATGTCTTAGTTGATGGTTTTTAAGGGTAGGCTTTCCATAATTTCCTGAAAGGGATATAAGGGAGGGGATGAGTACCATGAATCAGTGAATAGGTTTTCAAAACTTTTAACTTTTAGGAAATGAATTGTATTGGAGTGTCTTCGACTCCTTTCTTTCAAAAATCCTTTCATTTCAAATCTCGGTTTTTTTAAGACAATTTCTTATTAACCACAGTGTGTCATCACTCAACACACATCATTCATCATGAAGATCAAACACACATTCGCAGGCCAATACGTCTACTAAACTCACTTGTGGCTTCAGAGCGACTTTACCGACCACCCAAATAGAAATACGTCCACTTCTACCCTGAGAACGAGCAGATGTTCACGACATCCAACCCTCAATCCTGAAATAAATTCTTCGTGTTCATATGAGGATAGAGACCTCATCCTGTCCCCACCCAAGTCTCATACACTTGGTGCTACTCCAAATTTTGCATGGTCACTTGGTACAAAGAACTGCCCTTATATACACCAGGTTGTCCAATGCTCTTAGGGCGCATCACTACCCCTCTTGGGCATTTTGATGGTCTCGAACTCACAATGCATGCACAATCAGAATTTTCTTATCATGCCACATAATTTGTCGTGCCACTTGTCCAACGGCCCCGACCCTCAACTCAACCTGCAGTTGTTTGTGTTGACAGGTCCATCGACCTAACATGTCGCACTACTGCTAGTTGACAGAGTATGTCGGTCCTGTCTTGACACCATGGCCAAACAATTCCTTTATTTAAAGTTTTATGGCATCAAACCGGGTTGTCTTGACTGGTCTAACAATTATATCATGCCCAATTAACCTGGTTCGGATCCGGTTCACCTAAACCGATTTGGTTTTCATCCCCAATTCCATCACAAGTCCATTTCCATGACTTTTGTGACTCCTTAGGTCACTTAGGGTCCATAACATTCCCGGTTTACCATCTCTTTATTGATTCTGGATCATACATCGACTCGGTACTTAAACCGATTCAATCTGGTTCGGGTCCGATTCACCTGAACCAATCTGGTTTTTCTCTCCCACTTTGTTCTAATGTTCCTTCCCAAGGTTTATAATTTCTTTGGATCACAAGGGATCCATAAACTTTTCTGTTTGCCCTTTCTCTATCGATTCCGGTTCATAAACCGGCTCAATTCATAAATCGATTCAATCCAATTGGATTCGGTTCATCTAAACCAGTTTGGTTTTTCTCTTCCAATTTGTCCTAAAGTTCTTTTTCAAGGTTTTATGAACCCCTTTAAATTACTCAGTAGTTGTAAATTTCCAAATTGTCATTCCCAAAAGATCAGGTTTGTGAACCGGTTCGGTTTTCTTACTCGGTTTGACCGGTTCTTTTTCCGATTTTCTTTAACTCAAAAGGGCAGGGTTTTTCAACTCTCCCCTCCTTTTAGGAGTTTTGTCCCCAAAACTTAATTAGCAACCTTGCTTGAGGAATCATTTCCCTTGATATCTATTTGGTGTTTACTTAACATGCAAACTCTTCTCTTGTTCTTTCAACTAGCCCTTCTTACATCCTTCACCTAGGGAATTTCTTTTCCTTAATATCATTCACTCCCTTCATGGAGTTTATCATAACTAGATATACCTTACTTAAGGGTATATCCTTAGATTCACATCTCTCTTTGCTTAGTGCAACATTTTCCCTTTTTATGTCCCGTATTCAAAATTGGAAGTTCCAAGATACCAAACCATTCCTGCATCTAGTTAACCTCTTGGCCATTGCAACCCTTAGCTCGACGTCCTTTAGAGCATTACGTACTTGTTTTCACGTATTTCTTTGTCATCACTTTTTCATCATTCTTTATCTATTGCTCATTACAATTCAGTACAAATTTTAGGTTTGACATTGCCATTTTTTTACTGACTCTTCCTTATTTTGAGTCATGTTTTCCTCAGGATCGTTGGATTTATCTGCCCTTTACAGCATGTCATTTTCTAGATCTTATCTCTATGTCCATTAGATTTCCAAAACACCTCCTTTAGGATTATTCCTAACTTTCCAACCTCTCAGAGATTGTATAACTTCATCCCTCTTTTCTTTTGATAGTATTTCTCGACTACCTTTACCGTTGTCCACATCAACTTATAAAACGGTGTCGTTTCTCCTTACCCACTCATCCTTTTTCAACTTTCTTATTGAGTCTTTCTAGTTCCAATTATTTGATTTCCAGATGTTATACTGACATGCTGGGATTCATCCTTTCTTAGGTCCATCCTCATCCCCAATAACATCCTTTACTCAAGGATTTCCTTTGGCCTTAACCCACACTTACTTGTTCGTAATCATTTTAAAGTTCATTATTCCTGTTTGACCCTTTTCAGTCTATTGTTTTGTTTAGGAAGTTCCCTTTTTACGATTTCATTCTCTAATATGTCCTTCAAGGTAGAGACTTTCGTTCTAGGAGCTACATGCTCGACCTTCCTACCATTCCTTGAAGGTTTCTTTCTCCGTTTTCCTTACTTTCCTTCTATACTGTGGCGTTTGCCTGCTTAGAATCCTTCCCCATCTTAAAATACTATTTCGTCCCTTATTCTTTATTTGAGAAACTTATTAGTCTTATTTTGTGTACTTCATACTATGTTCAGTCATCCACTCTTTAGGCTTCATTATACGCATGTGGACTACGACCTGTCTTACCAATTGCGGTTATTCCTTCTTAAACACATCTTATTTAGAGGACTTACTTTCCCAATGTTTCTCGAACATTCCTTCCTTTATTACCTTAGTATGGGTTGTCCACTCATTCATACTTGTCATAACATCTTTTGAAGCTAATCCGTTAAATTATTTCTATTTAAGGAGGGTTCACATCCTTCTTATTTCAAAATCTCTTGCTCATCCTTCGTGAGGCTCACTTAACCATCTCAAGACTTTAAACTATAAATCAGGTTTTGCCATTGATTTCTTTATGGATTTTCCTTCGTTCTTCTTTTCCAATGTTTTGGCCTTTTCACTTCTCCCTTCTTTATTGTAGTTTAAATCCCTGGTTCTCGACCAGTTCTTTAACTGTCTCTTTCTCTTTATATTTCTGGTCCAATCATCTCAGCAGCTGTATCACTCGTTTTTCATGCCCATCCTATTGTCCTTCACAAAGTGTAGTCTTTACTACATCTCAGCCTTTCTTAGGGTTTTGTTCATTCTCTTTGGATGTTCGCTCCTACTAGTTTTTTCTTTATACTTAGTTCTCCTGGAATTATTACTTGGCTCTTCTGCTCTCTCCAAACAAGTCATACTGGGCCATCACGATACTTCCTTCCTTTGAAACATTTCCTAATTAAGGGTTGGTTCCTTGCACTCCATATTATGTCCATCCGCCCATCAATAATTCCTTCAAGGGTAGTTAGTCGTATGCATCCCTCCAAAGTTTACTTTCATAGTGTATTTCTTTATGTAGCATTCAAATCTTCCTTGTTTCAAGATTTCTTGACAATTATGTGAGAGGCTTGCCTATTCTTTTTTTGGCTTGAGTTTAATCATTAATCTGGCCTTTAATCCTTTTAAGGATTTCTTTCATCCTTCTTTTCCCAAGTATTTGGCCTTTCTGCCCCTCTCTTCTTTGTTGGAACTCAAATTATGGTTTTCTCGTATATTAGTTCGTTAACTGCCTCGCCTCCACCATTCCTTTGATCTAAGTTTCTTAGGGCAATTATTTCTTGAGTACTCCTATCCTTAATGCCCATCTTAGAGACCTTTTTAGGGTGTAGTCCATTCTACCTCCTAGTCTTCCTTAAGTTTTCATTTATTTTCTTTGACTATTTTGTTGTCACGGTTTGCTTACTTCTGCTATGTTGCTCCGAATCTCCAATTTGACTTCTCTACTTTTTCCAAAGGAAGTCTTGAAAGCCCAAGAATCCCATTTGTCATCAAATGCTCAGCTTGTCTTCTCTTGTGGATGCACTCCTTCATTTTCTCCTAAATTATTGGAAATTTCTTCTTTAAGCTAGAGTTCTCTTCAGCTACCTTTTGTTCTATTTATAGTTTTATCGAGGTCTTACCTTCAGCCCTTTTTCCTTCCTACCACTTTGTTGTGATCTCGAGAAGTTTCCTCCTGTCTATGGTTGAAATTACAAGCTAGAGTCGTGATCCTTAGGATGGAATCCTTTCAGATTTTCCATAGTTGTGGGGTGTTTATTCTTGGAAAGTATTGTTCTAAATCCTAGTGGTGTGGGATAGTCCTTCATTTCATGTCCTATTTCCTTTGTACTTTATAATAGGTTGTTCCTTGCTTAGTTACCCCAAAATTCTCCTACACTCCTTACCATGACGGTTTTCTTGTCATGCCTTCTTTGCATAATAATCTCATTAATTTATTCATTTATCCTTGATATCCGTGGTGCCTAGGAAATTACAGTTTTTTTTGTTACTTTTCTTGGGGCCATCTTCCTAACAAGATTGCATCCTTTTGGGAGACAAGGTTTTTAGGAATTTAGAGTACTTCATTAATAGAGTAGTACAGTATGTTGGGTGTTTTGGCCCTATTATAGAAAATGGTCACAAAATAACTAGGGAACTACGAGATTCTTGATAAGCATCCTCCTATGTAAGGTTATATGCCTCTTTACTGGCGTTTATGTCCTCATGCTTGGCTTCCTTTATACTTAGAGTTGTGCCATCGATAGGTCCTAGCACCATTCTCCGAGATACTTCCCCATTTGGTCTTTTGAGATTCCTGCCAGGCCTTAGGCATTTGGAAAGCTTATAGGGTTGTCTTCCTACGAAGATAGGGTGTTGAGTAGAGCCATTCCTAGTTTTCTTGGTTCCTCTCCTAGGAGCCATCTGAAAATCTTAGGATAAATCCTATTAGTTACTATATTTTCTAGTCTTGATTATGTATTCAAGGAAACATGCTCTGATACCATTCTAGTTGTCATGCCCCGACCCGGTTTAGTCAGATCCCCATGAATAACCCACCACTCTATCAATTTATTAAAGGGTTTCCCCTTATTATAAACCGTAAAGAGTAAGGTGTCCTTTAAACTTGCACCTTTTCCTGGAATAACATAAATCAAAACTGCACAATATTTTAACTTCATCATACTTGTCTCACAGCCGTCTTAGTTGATGGTCTTCAAGGGTAGGCTTTCCATAATTTCCTGAAAGGGATATAAGGGAGGGGGTGAGTACAATGACTCAGTCAATGGGTTTTCAAAACTTTTAACTTTTAGGAAAAGAATTATAGTGGAGTGTGCCAGACTCCTTTCTTTCAAAAATCCTTTCATTCCAAATCTCGGTTTTTTTTAACACAATTTCTTATTAACCATGGTGTGTCATCACTCAACACACATCATTCATCACGAAGATCAAACACACATTCGTAGGCCAACACGTCTACTAAACTCACTTGTGGCTTCGGAGCGACTTTATCGACCACCCAAATAGAAGTACGTCCACTTCTACCCTGAGAACGAGTAGATGTTCACGACATCCAACCCTCAATCCTAAAATCAATTCTTCATGTTCGTATGAGGATAGAGACCTCATCCCGTCCCCACCCCGGTCTCATGCGCTTGGTGCTACTCCGAATTTCGCATGGTCACTTGGTACAAAGAACTGCCCTTATACCCACCAGGTCGTCCAGTGCCCTTAGGGTGCATCACTACCCCTCTTGGGCGTTTTGAAGGTCCCGAACTCACAATGCATGCATAATCAGTATTTTCTTATCATGCCATATAATCTGTGGTGCCACTTGTCCAATGGCCCCGACCCTCAACTCAACCCGCAGATGTTTGTCTTGACTAGTACATTGACCTATCATGTCGCACTACCGCTAGTTGACAGAGTATGTCGGTCCTGTCTTGACACCATGGCCAAACAATTCCTTTATTTAAAGTTTTATGGCATCAAACTGGGTTGTCTTGACTGGTCTAACATTTATATCATGCCTAATTGACCTGGTTCGGATCCAGTTACCGGTTTGGTTTTCATCCCCAATTCCTTCACAAGTCCATTTCCATGACTTTTGTGACTCCTTAGGTCACTTAGGGTCCATAACATTCCCGGTTTACCATCTCTTTATTGATTCTGGATCATACATCGACTCGATCCTTAAACCGGTTCAATCCGGTTCAGGTCCGGTTCACCCGAACCAATTTGGTTTTTCTCTCCCACTTTGTTCTAATGTTCCTTCCCAAGGTTTATAATTTCTTCGGATCACAAGGGATCCATAAACTTTCCTGTTTGCCCTTTCTCTATCAGTTCCGGTTCATGAACTGACCTAGTTCATAAATCGATTCAATCCAATTGGATCCGATTTCGTTTTTCTCTTCCAATTTGTCCTAAAGTTCTTTTCCAAGGTTTTATGAACCCCTTTGAATCACTCAGTAGTTGTAAATTTCCAAATTGTCCGTTCCCAAAAGATCAAGTTTGTGAACCGGTTCGGTTTTCTTACTCGGTTTGACCGGTTCTTTTTTTTATTTTCCTTAACTCAAAAGGGCGGGGTTTTTCAACACTCCCCTCCTTTAAGGAGTTTTGTCCCCAAAACTTAATTAGCAACCTTGCTTGAGGAATCATTTCCCTTGATATCTATTTGGTGTTTACTTACATGCAAACTCTTCTCTTGTTCTTCCAACTAACCCTTCTTACATCCTTCACCTAGGGAATTTCTTTTCCTTAATATCATTCACTCCCTTCATGGAGTTTATCATAACTAGATATACCTTACTTAAGGGTATATCCTTAGATTCACATCTCTCTTTGCTTAGTGCAACATTTTCCCTTTTGAGGTCCCGTACTCAAAATTGGAAGTTCCAAGATACCAAACCATTCTCGTGTTTCGTTAACCTCTTGGTCATTGCAACCCTTAGCTCGACGTCCTTTAGAGCGTTACGTACTTGTTTTCACGTATTTCCTAGTCATCACTTTTTCATCATTCTTTATCTATTGCTCATAACAATTCAGTCCAAATTTTAGGTTTGACATTGTCATTTTTTTACTAACTGACTCTTCCTTATTTTGAGTCATGTTTTCCTCAGGACCGTTGGATTTATCTGCCCTTTACAGCATGTCATTTTCTAGATCTTGTCTCTATGTCCATTAGATTTCCAGAACACCTCCTTTAGGATTATTCCTAACTTTCCAACCTCTCAAAGATTGTATAACTTCATCCCTCTTTTCTTTTGGTAGTATTTCTCGACTACCTTTTCCGTTGTCCACATCAACTTATAAAACGGTGTCGTTTCTCCTTACCCACTCATCCTTTTTCAACTTTCTTATTGAGTCTTTCTAGTTCCAATTATTTGATTTCCAGATGTTATACTGACATGCTGGGATTTATCCTTTCTTAGGTCCATCCTCATTCCCAATAACATCATTTACTCAAGGATTTCCTTTGGCCTTAATCCACTCTTACTTGTTCGTAATCATTTCGTAGTTCATTATTCTCGTTTGACCCTTTTCAGTCTATTGTTTTGTTTAGGAAGTTCCATTTTTACGATTTTATTCTCTAATATATCCTTCAAGGTAGAGACTTTCGTTCTAGGAGCTACATGTTCGACCTTCCTACCATTCCTTGAAGGTTTCTTTCTCCGTTTTCCTTGCTTTCCTTCTATACTGTGGCATTTGCCTGCTTAGAATCCTTTCCCATCTTAAAATACCATTTTGTACTTCATACTATGTTCAGTCATCCACTCTTTAGACTTCATTATACGCATGTGGACTACGACCTGTCTTACCAATTGCGGTTATTCCTTCTTAGCCACATCTTATTTGGGGTACTTACTTTCCCAACGTTTCTCAAATATTCCTTCCTTTATTACCTTATTATGGGTTGTCCACTCATTCATACTTGTCATAACATCTTTTGATGCTAACCCGTTAAATTATTTCTGTTTAAGGAGCGAATTTACCGACCACCCAAATAGAAGTATGTTCACTTCTACCCTAAGAATGAGCGGATGTTCACGACATCCAACCCTCAATCCTGAAATCAATTCTTCGTGTCCGTATGAGGATAGAGACCTCATCCCATCCCCACTCCGGTCTCATGCGCTTGGTGCTACTCCAAATTTCGCATGGTCACTTAGTACGAAGAACTGCCCTTATACCCACAAAATCGTCCAGTGCCCTTAGGACGCATCACTTCCCCTCTTGGGCGTCTTGATGGTCTTGAAGTCACAATGCATGCACAATGAGTATTTTTTTATCATGCCATAAAATCGGTGGTGCCACTGGTCCAACGGCCTCGACCCTCAACTCAACCCGCAGTTGTTTGTCTTGACTGGTCCATCGACCTGTCATGTCGCACTGCCGCTAGTTGACAGAATATGTCGGTCCTGTCTTGACACCATGGCCAAGCAATTCCTTTATTTAAATTTTTATGGCATATAATTAATGTTTGTTTACGAGCACCTGCTCGTGCCAATTGGCCTTGGGCCCACTGTACGAGATTTTCAAAATCGGGCATGTTAGCCCCCAAGTTCCAAAGTCGAAGCCCCCGGCCTATAAGAGCTATTCGAGCTACAGTTAATAAGGTCTCCCAAATCGTTTAAGCATTGGCACACAGTCAGGGGGGAGCACTTCCAACAAAAATATATTTTTAACTATCCATTATACCGACCGGGTAATAAGGACATCTCCGCTCATAACCGATGAACGGGTTTTCAACTTCCTTCGAGAAGGTTTTATCATATCAACCGGGTATGATCTACTTACAACTTATAAGTAGTTTTTCTGTATTTTTTTCACATCACTCCTCCAAGTTGTGATGTTTAAAATACTACTTAGTAGTGGGTTTTCATTTCGAGGTACTTATCATCCCCAACCAGGTATGATATAAAATCCCACTCACAATCGGTAAGTAATTTTTAACTTTAAGTTGTGCTCATCATCCCTACCGAGTATGACATTAGTAAACCCACTCATCCGTAAATGTAGTGAATTCCACTAGACTAGTTCTTTTTATTCACGCGAGCTTGTCCTTACTGGCGTTCCCGGTACATCATGTTCCTACACGATATGAATATCTTGGTTCATTATCCTTTGACCTAATAGCCTTCATTCATTCCAAATGAATGAGAAAACTAAACTTTCTATTTATTTGCACTTAGGTCCCTAACGTTATTTCTCTTTAACTTTAAGTCCCTAATATCGGTTTTTCCTCAAATTGAGTCCCGTAGCTCTTAAAATTTATCATAGGACCTCAATTTATTCCATTTCACAAAAAGGGGTTTAATTTCCCAAATTTCCAATTTGGTCCCCCAACTTTTCCAAAATTACCATTTTGCCCTTCCTTTCCAAAAATGGTAAATTTTACTCCAAAAATTCTAAAATTCCTCAATTGGCCCTCTAACATTTTTATCATGCCCAATTGACCCTCAATTTTAGGAAATTGTATGTTGGTTCTTTGAATTTTTGAAAATCCCCAATTTCCCCCAATTTTTCCCTAATCCAAACTTCTTAATACAACCGAATTTGATTTTATCAAATTGACTGATCAAATATTTCCAATTGTTCAAATTGAAGTTGAAATTGAGTTTCTACATTTTCATATGATTCTTTAGCAATTTAAATTGGTCCCCCAATTTGGTCCTTCGAATTTTCAAAAATCCCCAATTTTCTCCAATTTTTCCCCAATCCGAACTTCTTAATACAACCGAATTTGATTTCATCAAATTGACAAATCAAATGTTTCCAATTGTTGAAATTGAAATTGAAATTGAAATTGAGTTTCTACATGTTCATACGATTCTTTAGCAATTTAAATTGTAAGTTTTAACGTCGGGACGAGCTCATCGGAAAATGAATTGTAGAGAGAGAAAGCTTCGATTACTCATCGGTGAGGGCACGGCGGTCCAAGCTTTCAATCCAGGCAGATAGTTCTCATCCTAAGGTTCATCCTAAAATCAAGAATCGCATCAATTGATGCCGAATTGAGTTAGAATTTCATTATCGAAATTATGTCGGTTCTCTCTCTAGCACCGGCCGGAAATTGTAGAGGGGGGCCGAATTGGCTTACCTTTCAGTCCTAATTCAGCTGTGGGAGGGCTGAGGAAGTGTTGGGAGAGCTTGGTTTGGCCTGAGAAGGGCTCAAAATGGCTGATTTCAACTCGGTCGAAATAGGGCAGCTTTAGTTTGTTGGAGCTGCTTCACTGTTCCATCACGTCGGCGTTTCTCTGGCGACCCTCGGAGCAAATGGAAACTACAAGCATGTAGCTAACTTTTCCTCTGTTCTAAAGAACCTGACCTCGCCTTCTTTGGCTCAGAAAAGACCCTATATCGGAGCTCTGGTTTGAGCTGCGCCGAAAAACTAAGCAACTGGGAGAGAGTGAGCTTTTCAAGTGTGGAGAGGATGAATGGGGAGGGGGTCTTTATATAGGAAGCTCGGGGACTTCTTGATAGTCTAATTGGCACCTTTATAACAGGCATTGATGGTTAGAAATGTATTGAACAGAGACGTTTCCTCTTCGCCGGTGCTGCTTCGATTTTTCGACGAGTGAATAGTGTTGTCATATGAAGGAAGAAGACGACACTGTTCTGAACCGGGTTCGAAGTTTAAACCGGTCGGTTCACCCCTCATTCGACCGAGTTTTTCAAATCTAAAAATTTCTAAATTCATCTTAATTCATTTTCTATCCAATGGTGGCCTCAAATATCAAATTTGAATTATTTAAGCCACCTAGAAAAATAAATTTAGGATTCGGTTCAATAGTGATTCAAACCGGTCCAAACTAGTTTGGTTTTCATCCCCAATTCCTTCACAAGTCCATTTCCATGACTTTTGTGACTCCTTAGGTCACTTAGGGTCTATAACATTCCTGGTTTACCATCTATTTATTGATTCTGGTTCATAAATTGACTCGGTCCTTAAACCGGTTCAATCTGGTTCGGGTCCGGTTCACCCGAACTGATATGGTTTTTCTCTCCCACTTTGTTCTAATGTTCCTTCCCATGCTTTATAATTTCTTTGGATTACAAGGGATCCATAAATTTCCCTGTTTTCCCTTTCTCTATCGGTTCTGATTTATGAACCGACTTGGTTCATAAACTGATTCAATCCAATTGGATCTAGTTCATCTAAACCGGTCTGGTTTTTCTCTTCCAATTTGTCCTAAGGTTCTTTTCCAAGGTTTTATTAACCCCTTTGGATCACTCAGGAGTTGTAAATTTCTAAATTTTCTGTTTCCAAAAGATCGGGTTTGTGAACCGGTTTGGTTTTCTTACTCGGTTTGACCAATTCTTTTCCCGGTTTTCCTTAACTCAAAAGGGCAGAGTTTACAGTTGCCATCTCCAATGATATCTCCACCTTTATCTAATTTGTCATATTTTGGCAAACTATAAAAAATTACCCTAAACGATATTATTTTGGCTAACCCTGATCGGGCAAGGGCCATGGTGACTTAGGGAGAGTTGTTAGGAACGATGCGCACATACCCTCATAGAATCGAGGAGATGAATCTTATATAAAGGTTTGTGAGTGTGCAGTATACACATATACTTGATGAACTCGAATGGACGATAAATGACCTTTGGGGACATGACAAATTCATATTATTTATTTAATATGTTGCTTGGCTTGCATGTGAGTCGTAAATAGGAGCCTTATGGTAAATGTTGAGGAAGGGGTAAACTCTAATTAAAAGGTCTAAGTACCCATAAAATATATGACCATATATGATAAAACTCTCTATGTCAAATATTTTGAGTAAATGGAGTCGAATTCATATAGTTGCTCAACGTCAGTAAATACATTCACTAAAATGAGAGTTCAACACTCCCCAAAAAGATTTTAGGTGAAATCGGAGGTTCGTGAAAAATCTACTAAGTCGAACATCGCCTACATCACTCTTGGAACTATAAGGTATACATCTTGAAGTACGTATAAGAAGATTTCTATTTCTTATCAATTGTTTATTATTCCCGAGGATTTATACAAGTTTTATGTAAATAACTTAGGAAAGAAATTTTAAGTTTTTGCTAAAATTATGATGTGTTTTATTTTGAACACTAGTAACGTGAGTGCTAAAAGGATTAATGTACTAATAATTATAGTATCGAGTGAATTTTACAAATTGCTATTGTATCCCAATTGGAGAATTGAGTTGGGACATGACATGAATAAATTATAACATAAATTTATCGTGCCTCCACGATCATTTTTTGGTTTTACATGGTAGGAACTGACCATGTTTGGTCTAGTTTTAAAGGTAGTCAAAAAATTACAGAGTTTAAAGAAAACATTAGAAAATTACTAAAGATAAGGAGTTAACTAGAGGTAGTTGAACCTCTTGAGTTTTTTCTTGAATGTTCAAAATAGTGGTGGGAAGTACTAGAAATATCAACTCGACTAAGTTTGACCGAAATCGATCCATAAGTCTACTTTCATAGTAGTTGGAGGTCGATCATCTTTTTCGAAGGTGTACAATGGCCACATGGGATGTTATATTATTATTTGTGTATTATAATATGTAGTGATTGTGAAAGGGAGGATCCTTAATATACCTCACGACATGGAATTGAATGAGTTGTTTTTGCAAGGGTAAGGAAATGAATAATTTTAGTATTTTAAAAATCAATAATATGGATTGAGTAATTATCATTCAACTAATTGTGAAAGATATATTTTGTTTTCAAAAATGATAGGTTAGTAACACTTAGATAACTCAGTTTTACAAGAATATTTATTAAATATATTTTGTACATAGTAAATTATTTGAAAGTGTGTGATTTTGAGTGCTTATAATTTCTTATTATTTATTAACTACTTTATGTTTTTAGTTGAAAATAGATTAATTCTATAAATATAAGCGTGTAATTTTGAGTATTTATAATTTTTTATTATTTATGAACTATTTTATATTTTTAGTTAGAACCAGATTAATTCTATAATTATTTAATGTGAGTACACTCATTCACAATTAATAATATTTTACAACAACATAAATTCAATAACTTAAATATGATTAATCAAGTTCACAAAGATTTATTAGAAAACATGATATAGTAAATTGATGTATAAATTGTGTTTTACTAACAAATATTAGTGATAATGTGATTTTTTTAAATATAAGTAATTATGTTTGTTGGTAAGTTTATTTTGACTAGAGTAAAACATTATAGTATAGGTATACTATAGTTATTAGTGTATTACAATTATAATGTAGAGAGATATTAGTGAATTTTCACATACCTCCATTATGTGTAAAGGGCGATATAAATTGACTAAGAAAACTCCAATTACCATGCATGCTAGAAAGGTAAATACAAACGCAATTAACTTAGACTTAACATTATATATTATATATTACACAATTAGATTAATTAAAGTCTAATAATATTAATGTTCACACGCCAACATACCCCAACAAACACTAATCTCTCACTTACTTAATCACCTTGGCATCTAAATAATGAATTAGGCATGAATACATTGTCAAATGTCCAATAGTGTTAACCAGAACTATGCATGTTACCAAAATGACTTGAGAAGATAGTAAAAACGTGTTAACCAAGGTGCATCCGAATGTTTAGAAAATTATAAACTGAAGTATAAATATCAATGAGTAGATTTATTCATCACTTAGAAAATATGCAGGGAAGAGATGATAAAACTATTTAATGATTTTTAAAATGTTGACATGATTTCAAATGACAATAGTCAATGAGATATGTCACCTCTACTTAATAATTAAATAGTATGAACTTGGGCTAAAAATGACAATTTTTCTCATACAAGAGAAGGGATACATGAAAAATGATACCAGGGAAGAGACCCACTCTATAGACCAAGTTAACCGAGAATTTTCTCATTTGATCTCAAATGAAACCCCAGCTTTTGTGTGGTAAGGCATCTTCTAGAAAATAAATTAATACTTACTTAAAAAGTATTTTAATTAAATAAATTATTATTATTCATTAGTCTTCAATCTTTAATCATTTTGTTAATTTTATGATTTTTCATCCATATTACTTTTTTTCGGTAGAAGGATTTTTAACCATAAAAAAGAGCAAATATAAGATATAAAAAAATACTAAGAAAACATATTGTAAGTCTATACATTTGAGATTTACTATTAAGAGGGATGATGGCCTTATACCAACAGACCGGGAAAGAATTAATAATAGTGGTAATGGAATTACATAAAACTTGGCAGAAAATTTAGTCGTCTTTCCGACCAAGAACATCATATTGCTGAAAAGTCAAAAATACAAATGGTGCTTACATCCCAGGCTATGGTGGCCCAGGAATGAATTGCTATGGAAATTTAAACCAATCTTAGGAGTATAAATCTTCCATCCTCCAGCTTGAAGTGATCCAGACTTTCAATTAAGCCAACCCCTCATCCCGTGTTTTGCTTCAGAAACATCCCAGCTTGGCTTCCACATATCCTCCTAAACATCCATCACACGTAAAGCCTACCAAAATAGCTATAAGCTGAATATCAACAACTCCATAAGAAATGGGATATGGGAGCCTCCGTAAGAGCTCTCATAATGTTTCAGGAGTGGAGTGAAATTCGATCAAATGTTCAGTGGCTCTGTCTCTGGGTCCCTTTCCCTCAGTGCCCGGTCTTCTGTCTCTGCAACAACAAATGTTAACTGCTGTTAAAGGACGGGTGCAATAAGAGGCACTCGGTGAGAAAGGGAGATAGAATATAGTAGAATCATGGATGAGGTTAAGGCTTACTCGGCTTGTCCGAAATCACCAGGAGCCGTCTCTGTAAAAGGGATGCCACAAAGAGGAAGATGGAGCACATGCCAAACATAACTGTGATGGGGAACGCATCAACCTGTAAGATTTAATGCAAAAGAATGAATGGTTAGACCATGAAAGGTAAAAACAGAAGATTTCTGTGAGCTGGAGATGTTCCAGTATTGGGCAGCATTCGGTTTGACAGAGTTCAGTTTGGAGCATACGTTGTAAAGGACAATACAGACGAAGATGTTGAGAGGGATGCGAAAGAAGTTCATGATGGTGCTCCTTGCTTCCTCTGGGATGTACTGGGACCTCATCTTCATGATGGATGGCCAAAAGATGCCAACACAAGCCTCAAAGGTGCAGAATCCAAGTAGCTGGAGACAGCCAGATAATGATATGCCCCCACCTTTGACCTTTGAGGGTGCTACCAGGAACTATACCAGATTCAGAAAGCTAAAATCAGCAAGAGAATAAGCATGGAAGAAAGAGAGGTTAAGAGGAAGCAACATACACTGGTAATGATTGGCAGCAGCAAAGCAGCAGATGAGACAATGAAAACAATTTGCATGTAGCTTTCGACTCTAGGTGATGAGTGAGCCATTAAGCGAGAGGCAAGGGAGCTACCCAACATAGAAGCCAACATGAATGTTGCAAAAATGAAACCATGGGGAATTTCCTCATCATTTGGACTCAATGCAGGTGTCCAGAGGAAGACAAAAGTATACATCGAGCCTTCAAATAGTGATTGGATAGCGCCAAGCAATGCAATTTTCTCATCTGTTCCTCAGTATAAAAGAAAATCAGAATATGATATAAATATATATATATATATATATGTATGATTTTAAAACTCAAATACTTCCTCCTAGGCAATCGAGGTTGCAGATTTAAGGCTATAGCTTCACTAGGCCTTGTGCCCCTGAGGCTATATGTAAGCTTTTGAATGTACCACATGATCAACAAACAAGAATTACATGAGCAAGAAGGTTTGCTCATCAAATTGCAGTCTCAAGCTTGGGCACATTCATAAACTGAGTTAGCAGTAGGCATCTACCTGAAGCAATGGCAGTAGCAGCACCCTTAAATTGAGTAAGCAAGTCTTTGCTCTCTGAGGGATCTCCATAATTTTCACCCCAGGATGACAGAATAACAGCCATGCCAATTGCCAAGAAGCAAGCAGCAGCATCGAAAGGGGACACTGGACCAAGAGAAAATGAATCTACCAGCAGATTCCCAAACAACCCGGACACAATAGCAACCAAACCGTTGCCAAGGAATATTGCCTTCGAAAATGTTATAGACAACCACTGTTGCTCAAAGCCCCTCTGCAAAATTTCGGGAGATAATAGTGAACAAGTCCAAATATCAGAATCAAATGTTGCCAAGAAATTAGAGAAACCTTATATGTAATAAACTCTCATTAGTATCCACTTCATGTAGATAAAATGATTTTTATCAGTGGCCAATTTATAAAAAAAATAATTGACTGCAGTGTCTTCACTATACTGCATCATTGTATTAATAGAGTTGCCATGGTGGAACCAGAGAGACGTAGGCAAGTGTGATTGGCCATGGTATAAGTCATACACTTTTGCAACTAAAAAGAACATCTCTCACCTTGTTGTGTTCTGCAACTAGCCAGGACTCAAATGCCGAGAACAGAAGAGATGTGGCAATACCGCCCAAGACACGACCAACCATCAAAACTTTATACTGAGGAGAATGTTTAGTGATGCAACTCAGAATATAGGTGATACAATAAGTCACGCAAGCCCTTTTCCGACCCCTGAATAAACATAAACAACATTCATTTAATACCAATTTCCACCAAAAACTGCAATCTGATTTTGAGAAGGGTTCTAAGATTACTGTTTGTCCGCCAGAGATCCAACAATTGTGCCAAAGAGCATAGAGGATCCAAAACCAGCAATAAAGAGCTGCCCTATATCTCCTTTCCCAAACCCATAATGGCTGTACAGGAAATAGACGTAAGGACCCTGCAACCAATCACCGGCTTTTGCCGATAAAGAACATGCACGTCAGATGAATAATATAAACTCAAGTGAATAATATTGATTGCATCCGAATAATTGTGATACAACCGAACAAATACTTCTGCATTTCCTTTAGCACAGGACTTTATCAACTTCACAAAGAAGAAAGTGATACCAGTGACTAAGATAACAACTATAACTGCATCAACATTTTAACAATTTCTTGACGATTCAAATGTATCAACTCGTCTGACTTGCAACAAAGCATCATCAAAAAGGAAACCAAAATATGGTGCAAAAAAAGCAGGAAACCAAAATCACAGATCCGTAAGCAAAGATTGATTGACGCATCAGATCTCGACTAGAATTTCATAGGAATGGATCAGATCCACATCTAATACCTAATTGAAAAAGTCAGCCAAGACGACCGACACACACATCCGGACACATTCTCGGCCACGATCTACTGAGATCTGACAAATTAGAGTACTACAAAAAGCTTCCGAGCTCAGATCCAGTATGATTACCCATCATAAGAGAGTAGACGAGGAGGTAGTTGTTTTTGAACGAATTGAAGGCGGAGGAGGTGTTGATCCTGTCCTTGTTGGACTTGCTGAGCTCGAGAGCCGCTACGAGGACTCCGAGGCCGCCGAACACCATGTAGTAGAACACCTCCATTGTGACCGTCTCGGTGAGGAAATGCAGAGTCGGAGTGAAGCTCCTTCCGTCCGGTTCCTCACTACCACTCCCTAGCACAGTGAGATTTGCGAGAGAGAGAGAGACGCACAGTATCTAGAGATGGAGAGAGTGATTGTATAGACGTGGAAGGAGAGAGCTTTTATCCTCTGCGGAGACCGCTACCTTACAAATTACTTTTCCGTGTTGACTGACATCTGTCTTTGGCAGCTTCGCTTAGTTCGTTCCACTTCCACATCTATAAGGAGTTAGTTATCATCCAATTATAGAGAATAAAAGCATTTATCATAAAACTATTTTTATAATTATCATAATCTCTTTTTTTAATTTTCTAAAATACATTATTATTACAAAATATTATTATTTGGAGGTAAATTAATATCAATAAATTTTAAATTCACGTAGTTTTAGGAATGATATAATTTATTATATATATTTTTAAATTGCATTCCGAAATTTCTTTACAAAAACATTATTTTGCGGTAAATTAATATAGAAAATTTAAATTCTAGATTATGGATACATGGAGCACAGCATCTTGTTTGGGTGAGTGTCGGTGAGGTGGTCAATTGGACACGTGGCCAGGCTTGAGAGGCCTACGGCGAGATCAGCTTGTCGGTGACTTGCTCACGGATAATTATACCATATACTAAAATTTGTATTTTTGTAAATTTGTGTTCTAAAATTTTGAAATTACTTGTTCAATCCTAAAATTTAGATTATGGATGATAGAGTACAAAAAAATAATTTGATGATATATTTTATAAAATAAATAAATATTGTTAATTTATAAAATTAAAATAGTTACACTACTTATAATAAATTAATTTTAAGTATATTTAGTTTAAATTTTTTATTTATAAATAATATCTTATTTAATAATATAAGAGTTATTTGTTTGTAACTGTACCTAATCTGAGATTATAAATTTTATACGTAAGGTAATATAAAGAAGTATTATTTATTAATAATATTGAAATAATTATATTATTTATAATTTATTAATTTTAAATATATTTTATAAGAAAAATGAGGTGGAGAAAGTATGGATACGTAAGATAGACAGACGTAAAACAAAAGTTCAGTTTGGAATATACATTGTAGAGGACGATGCAGACGAGAGCCAGCCGTAGAATGATATACCCCACCTATGACTTTAGAAGGTGGTATCAGGAATTACACCTGATTTGTGAATACAAATCAGCGACAGAAATTGAGTAATGAAGTCTTCGTTCTACTTGGAATCTCCATAATTTTCAGTTCAGGATGACAGAATAACCGCCATACCAATTGCCAAGAAGCAAGCAGCACCATCAAAGGGGGCACTGGACTTCAGAGAAAACGAGTCTACAACAAGCAGATAGCCAAACATCCCAACACGATGGCAACCAAGCCATTGCCAAGAAATATTATATAATAATATTATTTATTTATATAAAAATTTAAATTAGAATAGTAAAAGATATTGAATAATAAAAATGATATGAAATTGGGCTAGAGTACGATTTTATTTAATAATTAATTTAATTAATTATATAATAAAAATATTTATTTATAAATTTAGAATAATATAAAATAAAAATAAATAATATTATAATATAATATTAATTAATAAGATTATATATTATAATTAGCTAAAATATTAGCTTTAACAATTTGTCATAATATTTATATAGTTATAATAAGTTTACTTGCCGTTTCATTTCAAATTACTTCATTTATTAGCCATGTTTTATAAATATACATTTTTTCTTAATTTTCTTGGCAGTAAGTAGTTCTTTCCACCTTTAACTACTATATTTACCCGTTTTATCAGTACATTTTCCTGTTCATGAGTATTTAAAATTCTTAAATTTTTATTTCCTTACTTTATCTCCTTTTACCATAAATAACTTAACAATCATCACACTGACTTTACAGCTATCTTACTACACTAACCTTAATACTCCACTGCGGAACATTTCTCAAAATTTCAAGTAATTTTACCATGCCACTGGATAACTCATGAGTATTTCATCATCTTATTACATAAAAAAGAAAATGCTAATATCCTTAGTTAGCTTGTTAAGACATTGTAAATCCCACACTTTTGAGTTAACGAAAATCGGAAAAAAAATCGGTTAAAACGAATAACAAAACCGAGCCGGTTTACAAATCCGATCATTTGGGAACAAACAATTTGAAAATTTACAACTTCCGGGTGATTTAAAGGATTAATTAAACATTGAAAAAAAACTTAAAACAAATTACATCCATAGGGTGTTGACACCATCACCTTGGCGGAGACTCCTTTAAAACTGCCCATTCCAATATATATATATATACATATATTAGAGGCAAAAATAAATCGCATAAGATGGGTTGTACCTCTTCCCGCATAACACAGTTGCACTCCTTTCATATGTTCCAACACAAATAGCCATTTTTTCAGCGTGATCCGGTAGATCCCGTGTAAACCCCACCATTTTAAGTTAAGGATAATCGAGAAAAGAACCGATCAAACTAAGTAAAAAAACCAATCCGGTTCACAAACTCGATCATTTGGGAATAGACAATTTAGAAATTTACAAATTTCAGGTAATCTAAAGGGTTTATAAAATCTTGAAAAAGAATCTTAGGACAAATTGGAAGAGAAAAACCAGATCGGTTTAGATAAACCGGATCCAACTAGATTGAACTGGTTTATGAATCGAGTTGGTTCATGAACCGGAACCGACAGAAAAAGGGCAAACTAGGAAATTTATTAATCCTGAGTGAACCAAAAAGTCCTAAAAGTCATGGAAATGGACTTGAGAATGAATTGGAGATGAAAACCAAATCGGTTCAGATGAACCAGATTGAACCGGTTTGGACCAATTTGAACCACTATTGAACTAGATTCTAAATTCATTTTTCTAGGTGGCTAAAAAAAATTCAAATTTGAGATTTGAGGTCACCATTAGATAGAAAATGAATTTAGAAATTTTTAGATTTGAAAAATTTGGTCGAATGGGAGGTGAACCGGCTGGTTTAAGCTTTGAACTTGGTTTGGACCGGTCCAGTCCAGTTCGGAACAGTGTCATCTTCTTCCTTCAGATGACAACACTGTTCACTCGCTGGAAAATCACACAACACCAGTGAAGATAAAAAGTCTCCGGCTAGGGAGTTTCAAACAATGAATGACTGCTATTAAGCTGCCAATCGCACGGACAAAAAGTCCTCGAGTTTCCTATATAAATACCTCCTCACCATTCATCCTTTTCACACTTAAAAACTATATTCTTTCTCAACTACTCCATTTTCCGATGAAGCTCAAACCAGAGCTCCGACTTGGACACTTTTCTAAGCCAAACAAGGCGAGATTGGATTCTTTAGAACTGGGGAGAAGTCAACTACATGCCTGTAGTCTCCGTTTGCTCTGAGAGTCATCGGAGAAGCATCGGTGTGATGGAACAGTGAAGTAGTTTTGGCAAATTGAAGCTGCCTTGATTTGGCCGAGTTGAAATCGGCCAATTCAAGTCCTCCTCAGGCTAAACCAAGCCCTCCCAACACTTCTTCAACCCTCACACGACTGAATTAGGACTGAAAAGTAAGTCAATTGGGCATTCCTTTGTAATTTTCGACCGGTGCTAGAGAGAGAACCAACAAAATTTCGAGGATGAAATTCTAACTCAATTCGGTATCAATTAATGCAATTTTTTATTCTAGGATGGACCTTAGGAAAAGAGCTATCTGCCCAGATCGAAAACTCGAATTGCCGTTGTCACGCCTGACCCAGTTTGGTCGAACCCCCGTGATCAACCCGCCACTCATGGAAGCAGTCTCTCAGAAAGGTTGCTAAACAGGTCCAAAAATCTAACTTCATACTTAACACTTGGGTTTCAAAAGGACTTTCTGACAAGCCCATTAAGCTAGTAGTAAGTTTATGAAACTAATAATCATTTCTGGTTGCACCCTACAAGAAGGTGAGGGAGGTGGTCTTTATCAGCTCGATACCCAAGTCTCCGGCAGGAAGATGCTCGGGAGGGAGCTCAAGAGGTTGTGAGCCTCTCGACTCTGAAGCCTCCAAGCAGGGAAGATACTCAAGAGGTTGCTTTGCTCCTCGACTGTAAGGCAATACATCATCAGACCACCACCCTCTTGATAGCTCTGGGTGATGATAATTTTATGCCAAACAATACACTATCTCATAGAGAGAACAATAACATGAACTGGTTCTTGGCTTTAGGATGTTGCAAGGTATACCTTGAGCTTTCTCATCTGTTTGCCAAAACATTTTCATTAATCCTTAACAAGAAGATCAAGTTAAAAAGCAGTGATAAACTAAATACAGACTCTGATCAAACTTACTTCGCACTGAGAGCAGGGCGTTGATCTCCTGCTATTGTTCTCTATGTTACAAATCTTAATTGAATCAGCAAGGGAGGATAATCAAATATGCGCCTGGGTGTAAGACAGAAAGAAGGAGAAGAGGGGGTGGAGAGAAGGTGGTGGTTTCATTTAAAAGAGGGAAAAAAATTACAAGGGCGGGTCCAGTTTTTGGACCCTCTCGGGTCCCGGGTCCCGGGTCCCATTGACATGCCTACCGCTGGCTCTATCCCGACTAATTGAAAGAAAGATGGTCAAGCTTATCCGGTTAAATGAAGTTGAACTTCAATTTAGTATCTTGTCCCAAAAGTTTGTCCCTAAAAGTCCAAGCGCAAGCTACAAAAACAATATTGCAAAAGAATCTGAAGCAAAGATCTATCCCAACTAAATTCAGTCAAATTGACGAAACTGACACTAAGGATGCCATAAACCTAACCAACTTCATCACTGGAACAAAACATAATTAGCATGATAGAGTTCATCACTTCGTCAAAACTCTTACTATTAGCCTATTGCAAGTCAAACAATTTGTGTTACTATGAGGGAAACGGCAAAATTGTGAAATATCACCTAGTTGAGGTTACACTCGTTGATGACTTCCAAACTTTTTGCTCATCTTCTGCATCTTCACTTTGGCAATCCCATTTTCTTTGGCCACCTTCTTCTTCCCAAGTCCCTCCTTGGTAGCCTTATTCTTCCTCTTCTTTGATTGGCTTGCACCATCTTCATCCCCAATTTGTACACCCTCATCCTGTTCTTCACCACCTGGATTGGATTCTGAAGTTACTGGTTCCACTGAGAAAGATGCAGTAGCATGCATTATTTGTCAATTAAGAAACAAGGGTGATCATTCACTTCAAGATAAAAAAAAAGTGTTTATTCCGCGATGAAAGTACAACTCGGCATCAACAGGCCAACATGTATCACCTTAATTTAAGTGCTAGAACTTACGAGCATCCATTGTTCATTTACAGAAATCAATCCCACATCATCATAAGACACACTCCACATGATATCATAGTGAATCTTTCTTAAAAATGAAGTCCACCATAGGGCCAAATGGCCATGGCAAGGGTGGCTCATCATTACTCAGTATCCTCTCCAGAGACCCCTAATCCTCTGGCAAGAGAGACAGGGTGAGGGAGGCTGTGATGAGCCACCCATACCAACATCTTTTTTTGGTCGGAGGGGGCATCTCTAGCCTCAAGCCTCCGACTCCCCCTTTAGTTCAGTGGAAGGTGAATCAGAGTTTAGGGGCAACTCGTCACTTTTCACCCATTTCACATTTTTTTATAATCATATTATTTAATGTGCCAGATCAGCTTCATTGATGTAAAAACTGCCACCCCAACGTGCTACTCTTATGTAAATGAAAAAAGTTGAGCTTTTTGGTTATCCCATATAAGAAAAGTAGCATGACAAAGAACACAAATGTATATGAACCAACCTTCCCCGGAAAAATTGGAGTCGAACAGGACACTATTAAGGCTCTGCTTAAGGTAAACCTGCACATATAGAAATTGCAACTTCTGTATGAATAATAAAACTACAACTATTCTAACATGCTAATGAAACCCAACAAGAAAAAAAGAGAGCACATTTGTCAGGTAAGAAAGTTGTTAAATTGCTAATGCTTTGCAAATAACTCCCAAGGACAGGCTGTCAGAATATATAATCCAATAACTTCTCTGCATCACAGATTCCAAAATAAACAAGCAACTACAATACCCGGCCCATATGTAGTACAAACAGTGTAGCAAGTGTACGTCAGCTTAGGTCTTACATGCTGCAGTGATTCTGTTATGGTTGGAATCTTTGAAGGTATATATAACAATATATATTTTTCTGCTTGTGATAGTATTGTAGTTCAGGATTGTGAAAGATCAAGTTTCTAAGTTGTGAAAGAAATTAACATACCGCAGAAAGAAGTTGCCTTGACTTTATGTCCCAAATCCGCAAATAGCTGTCAATCCCTAGATGTACCAAAAACTTCTATTCAGAAATACCATAGAATAAAGCCTTCATATATTAAGAGGTGGAATAAACGGTTCAATGAAGCTTCAGTAGAAAGTATCATCCCCTACACAACTCATCAAGTCTACAATGGATATTCTATTCAAACAATGGATATTTTATTTGTACATCAAAATATATATACAATGTAATACCTGGCTTATAGATACTACAAACATTTGGAACTATAAAGTTATAAAGGATTAGATTATTTACTCACCACATGATGCAATTACAGGGAAGTTGGGATGCCTATCTATTGATCTAATGCTACCAGAACATTGTCCCATAAAGCTTCCCAACATTTTCCCTGAAACATATTGCACTTAATTACTCCAATAGAATTGAAATTATCGCTCATGACTGAGCCAGATAAAATATCAGCATGGTATCTAAAAATAAGTTTTAAAGATCATAGAGACCTGTGCGAATGTCAAAAGAGGCAAGGTCCCCAGAGCTATTCCCAGCATAAATTGTATAACCATCCAAATCTTCAGATACAGCCTTAATAGCTGTTTCCCGGAAATCAATAGATATGACAGGTCTCCGCTGAGCAGATGCATCATAAAGGCGAACCTGATATAGAAATCAGGCTTCAAAATTACAGCATGTATGGACATAAAAACTAGATAACACATATACTCTTTATTGAATACAGGAAGGAGATCTGAAAGTCATGGTTTGCAGTTCTCAACAGGATGAGATATTAGAATAAATTCAAGAAGTAAATACTATCTAAGGAATGATCATTGATAGGACAGGATGACAAAGATATGTGATAGATAAAGCCTTATTTACCCATGATCCTTGCACCTCAGTAGCATGACATCAGAGAATGATGAAATAAAAATATATTGAAACATAAAAATCTGTAAATTGTTAGGGGTTACCTGATGGCAATTAGTGCCTGCTACAACTTTGCGATGATCATCTTCACACAAGAATGTTGCAGAAGTAAACCATGAAGGAGTAAAAATACCAAGGCTGTTTTTCGGGGGCTTCAGAAAAAAGAAAGATATATAATCAATTCACCATCAAACCAATTTTTTGGTAAGTACAAAACAAGGATATGCTATAAATAACATTTGTTTTTATTTCTAATTCCTTGGGGAATTGAAAAATGCAGGAAAAACCTGCTTCGTTACTATTTTTTATTGTTTTGGGAAAAATTAAAAAAATACAACAAATGCAGGACAAACCTACATCATTACTAACTATTACACAGTCTGGATTTGAGGGTAGAAACTCACAGATTTTGCAGTCCAGATCTTAGTACACTTTTGTAAATCCCATATATTAACTTCAACTCCTTTCCTGATTCAGAAGAACAATATCAGAAGAGGGATAAAAAAGGATGGAAGACCCTAAAAATTGTGGCAAAAGCATTCAGCATCAGCTAAAACAGTAAGTATAATCTAATGTGTTAGACCTCACCCTCCAAATACAGCATGGGTTTCACTGGTGACCACTTTAGAACAGAGTATATTTCCAGCACCAAATACCTTCCATGATATGGTGGAACAATCAGAGGTAGAATCTTTCAATGAATTGGAAACGGTGAAGGATCTCATACATGCATTCCCTTTTGTGGTACATGTTAAAACAGTACATGACCTAATAATCAATAAGCCAACCACAAGTATTTGTCAATGTTCAATGTTGTGAAAAGGAAGGACTGCTAAAAAACATTGAATAGAATAGTGGATAGCAGCACTAACAACTGTGAAAGTACCATAAAAATAAATAGAATAAGATAGACATATAACCAACAGCATCACTACAGTGGAACATTACCAATGCTTATTGGAAAAATAATTTCCTATTCATCAAACTTGACATGACTATACAAGTAACAATTAAGATAGCTGATGCAAGAAGAAAACTATGCTATTGCAAAAAAGTCTAGAATAATGATGCAATAGATGCAAAAAAGAAAATTTGAGGAAAAACTAAAGGATCCTATACAAAATTACCCATCTGTTCCACCATTTTTGAATAGATGCAACCCAACAACTGGATCATCTTCAGGTTTCTGACCATCATTGGCAGCATCAGCAATCTCAGCAAAAACATTACCATTAAGAGGATTGAGAATCTCGATCTGTGCAAAACAGTCAAGGAAAAATAAAACTAGCTGACAAGATATAGGAATAAAACTGAGTTTCAGAATTACTTCCGAAATAACTTACTGCACAACATTTCCTTGCAATCGCCAACAGCTGCAACATGAACAATAATTGGGAAAAAACGTCAGAATTTACTAAATAAACTGCAGACCAACCATGGTGAAATCCCACAGCTAAGAACGATTTGCTTAGACAAAATCCAAAAGTCTTGCAGACATAGTATAAAGCGCATTATAAGTGTAATTATTGATGATTTCTTGAGTACGGTGCCATGTTCACAAGGAGATACTGACTGGATTGGACTTTCGGTCATTAAGTGAAGCAGCGAGTATGCATCTTGACGAATCAGGCTCGCCCCATCTGTCCACCATCTTAGCTAAGCGATTATCAACTCTAGCCTCAACAACTATTCACAAATTAAAACCCATAGGAGCAGTCAATTAGAAGCAGGAACAAAATTAGAGAAGGAATAACAAACTAAAACAGAAAAAAATTGAGATTTTACCTTTAATCAAACCGAGGACATCGAATGTCAGAGCCCTTATAGGTGGGCATCCAGAGCTCTCTACCGTCGTCGTTCTAGGCATATTCTTAGCTGAAGGGAGATAGGCAGTTGGGTCGGCGGCGGCGACGGTCGGGCGAGAAAGCAGAGGAAAGAGGGGTCGTCTGGGTTTGGAAGAAGAAAGCGCCCAGAAATTGAATTTACTATTGTTATTAAATACAAACATATAATATCTACTATATCTAACTATATAATTTATTAATCCTTGTAAACTGTGACAATTAAAAATAAATAATAAATAGACAAATATATTATTTGTATAAATTATAATTTTGTATAAAAATTCAATTTAATGTAAATTTTAAATTAAACCTTTAAAATTTTATGAAAAAAATATAGAAAACTGTTTGTCTGTCTGTTGGAGAAGACCAGGGTTAAGGGTTTATCAATTATATATATATATATATATATATCATATCCTTACAAATGAACTTAATTTATGCAAGATATAGTGCAACATCATTTTTTATTTAAATTTATAATTTCTTCCTCAATTCTAAAATTACAATTAATTGTCTCATTTTTTATAATATATTATTTATTATACAATAATTAACCATTTAGTTATGAGCTAATAATAATCCATACACCAAATACATAATAAAATATTGGAAGACAATTGCAAAAGTAAAGTAAAAAATATATAATCCAAATATAAAATAGCATAAATTTCAATGTGAAAAAGGTTAGATTGTATCTTTAACAAGAGGGAGAAAGTTTTACAAGTACGTATCTCAATGAGACCTAGACCCGGGTTCGAATCTACTCCGATCCGCTTGATTTCGCCTCGAAGCTTTAAGGAGCCTCGGGTTTGCTCGCGCCCTCGGGTTTGGGTCTAGGGTTTGCTCGCGCCCGGGTCTATAGATTGGACTGCTGGCTGAACCCGAGGTTCGATTCCCACGGACTTGGGTCGGGCTGACGAGACCCGAATCTCAGAAAAGTAGACCCACCCTTCCTTTGATTGTCCCTCTTCTTGCTCACTCTAAATATCTCGTTCGGTTTCAATAGCTGTGGGATGGCATTTATTTATTTAATTATTGTTAAAGGTTTCACTAATAAAGAAGTTCATTGGCAATCAACAAAAATAAGAAAAGATGGAATTTATTTTGCCCGGAGAAGACAAAGTGTAAAGTTTTTATGAGTGTGCGGTATACCAAAAAGCAGAGACGGCATTTTAGTTTTCTTTATTATTAGTATTACTATTCCTATGATAACATAGCATACTTAAATTATTATGTAACCATAGCTGATGACTAGTAGAACTATTACAGTGCGTATTTATTTCTTTTAAGCAGACAACTTTTACTCATTTCAAAGGATCATAATCAAAGTCAAGGTAAAAAATCAATAAAGACTAGAAGCGTTGGTTGCCGGAAATGCTATTCCGTTTTCTAGGACTCAGACTAACACAAAATTACCAAGATTTATTCGAACATTACGTTTTAATAACTACGTGGTTTCAGTCTAAGTTTCTTCAAGGACCAGGTGATTTGAGCAGCCTGGTTTCTTCTCCCCTCCCAAATGCATTCGGAAATTGCTCCTCTGCATGATGACGAAGAGAGAGAACCCTCTCCCCTTCCCTCTATATAGCTATGTTATCATATACATACAGCAAGAAACCAAGAATTGAGGGAAGAAAGTGAATAAACACCGCGGCCAGAAGACACTAAAGAGCTAGAGAGACAGGCAGATATGTACTCGGACGGCACCTCCAAAATGACGATAAAGGACATACACATAGTAGTAAATTTCGAAAAACTTTGAGTAGTCTTTACCGTAAATAACGGTGAACTGTCGGATCTTTTGGTAATTTTACCCTTTAAGTACGTATTTTGAGTGAATTTTATTTATGTAATATAATTTTTTAACTAATTTTATAAAAAAATATTTAAAATAAAAAAATAATATAATAAATGTATAATATTATAATAATTTAAATTTTTTTATTGTTCATAAAAATTATATATTATAAAAATATATATTAAAAAATAAGATGAACTCAAATATAATCGGATCAAGCAAATGAGAGATCGAATCGGCTATTTACTCAATCAAGTAAACCTAATGCGTGAATTTATTCGGGCAGAGTGCACCAAAATTTGTCGTAACTCGAGCTATTTATATTTCTATATATAAGGAATATTTTTTAATTCAAAAAGTGCTTAATTAATAATTAAACACATAATAATTTGATGTTAATGGAAAATTAAAAAGAAATGACTATTTATAATATTAAATAAATAAACTTTCCTTGATTTTTTGTATTTTGATGGAACTTGTTTGATTGGGACGCTATTTTGTTTTCTGTTTTGAAGCTTTAGCTTGATAGTTGCCCGCGAGCTCTTGGGCCACTATAAGAAGGTAGAAGAATTTTAAAAGTTTCCTTAAATAAAAGTATCAAGTGAGAGTTAGAGTGTGAGCTTACCTAAAAAATGTGAGAGCCTAGCTTACATAAGAAATTTGAAGTATTAAAAGATAATAAAAGAGTTGTCCAATTATAAGGAGCTTATAAGAAATATGAGTGTTTGTTCTACTTGATAATGGATCATAATTCATTCTCAATTACACATGTCATTTAATTTTTTATTACTATTATCTTTTTCATAATAAAATTTACTTTGGAAAATAAAAAAGAGAAAACATTCAATGAACAATGCCCCTATGGTCACTAGCACATGCTTGGTCACACGTGCTTTCTTGTATAGGTCACTTCTATGATTGATTCGTTGACTAGTCGAAACAATTTTTGGCAAATTCAATCATTTTAGAGTTGATTCGGTCGGTTTTCTAAATTATTTCATTTAAAAAAATTATTTATTTATATTTTAGAACTAAAATTATTACTTTTTTCCTTTTTAAGTTTTCTTAAAAATTATTATTTTTTATTTGGTCTGAACCAACTAGATCTAATTCAAATTGATTTCTTATTTGATTCCTAATCGGACCACTTCCCATCTTTAATTCATATTTCAAGATCTTACTTAAGGTTCAATCTATCATAAATCTAATAAATTTCTAAATTTTTAACTTGAACCGATTCACAATTTAGTCAATTTTGGTACCCGGTTCAACTCTAATTTATAGTCTAACTTAGTTTACTCTTTTTTCCGCGAATATGGTGTTACAATATTACCCCTATTCACAGCTTTATCAAAATCACAAATTACACCCATGTTCTCAAAATGTATACTACTTGGTTATCCCTCACACTATGAAAGATATTGTTGTCTTAATCCAATCACAGGACACATGTACATTCCCTTACCTGCAACTTATTAGTTTTCTCCTGCATGGCTCTAAACCCTTTTATCCCTTCACTGATTCTACATCTTCCATCCATCCATTCATCACATATAGGAAACGTGGAGTTGTCAAATCTTTGTGTAGGAAATGGTGACTCTCTACGTGATGCACTTTCTTTGGACTCTACTCACATTAACTCATCTCTCGATGCAATTTCTCCTCTATCATTACCTCAAATGGTCACACACCCTTGATATTTCAATATTTATGACAATTCAACTACCTTCTAGGTATCATCACTTATGACACCTCTTACATTTCTTCATGCGAACAAACATGCTAATTAGTGGTCTGACATACATGATAAGTGTCACATCCCAACTCAGTTTGGTTGAGACCTTATGATTAACCCGTCACCCATCTCTGTGTTAGGATGGTATTGTCTACCATAATGGTCCAGATAGGAGTAATGCACCAATACTTAAACATTCTTTCAAAACAATAATCACAAAACAACCATATTTATAGAATTATAATAGTCTCACATACCTTGCTTTAAGACTTGAGATTTCCTTTATCTTGAAGATTTTCTTGATTCTTCGTATGGGCATTTGGGGAAGAGGGGTGAGTTCACAATCTAGTGAGTAGGTTTAAAAGTACAAGAATTGAAGAGATAATAGGATATATTTCATATCATCGGGTTATTAATTTGGTGGGTTTGTATTAGACAACAAATGAAATACTATTTTTCTCATAAAAAGTGACCACTTATTCGCAAAAAAAAAATCATGTGAGGCTACAACCTCGACTTATTTCACTTATGGTCTGGAGTATCTTTATCGTCTACCTTGTGAGAGGTTACAACCTCTACCATGTTGGTACAAAGTTACAACTTCAATCAATAGTTTGTGAGAGCACCAATACCTAACCCCTAGACATTATCCAAATGAAGGTGTCTATTATAGAGGGACGAGACCTCTCTTGCTTCACCTCGATCTCAAATGCGCACAGGGACTCCTAGAGCCCCATGACATACTGAACCAGCGATGACTTCTCTTATCCCAAACTTGCTGTCCAGCAGCCCTTAGAACTAACACTACCCCATGTCGGGCATCTCTTTGGTTCTGCAAAATATTGAAATCACACACAAAAGTAGTTTTGGATATTAGATAATTTCTCTTTAGGTTGTTAGCCCAACGGGCTCCCACCCGACTCCTGGCTTTGCAGCTTAAAACACACATTATCTATTTGAGATAATTTTATTAGGATGAAAACTCAAGTTTTATCTACAACACTAGGCTTATTTCCATTGGCCTTGGGCCCACTGTACGAGTTTTATAAAAAAACAGCCTTGGACCCACTTCTCTTTTCAAAACCGTGATCTTGGACCCACTAGGATAAAAGATATTTCAAAATCTAATCTATAGGATTTATACTTTATGACTTTATGCTTCAATGAAAATAACTCCCAAAAATATTTTGATCAGTGTCACACAATCAAATGGTATTATTTTTTGAAAAAGTGGTTTATAAGCTTTACTTAGTTTACATCTGCCCAACCGAGCCTAATGTCGGAAATCCCACTCACCCGAAATCCGTGACTTGTTCATCCGGGATAGATTTTCACTTGTCAATGAATGATCTTGTGATTGTAGGTAGGAGCTTCATTTTCACACCTGCATTATCGCGGATAGTGAATTACTCAAATATTTAAAATTTCCACTTATATCTCTATATTTTCTCCTAATTACACATAAGTATCTAAGTCTATTTTATTGGAAATCAATTCCCAATTAATTACAAAAAATTTCTAACTTTACTTTATTTGTAATTTTATCTTTTATATAATTTTTTTAAAATTACAAATAAATCATCATAATTATTTTTAATTTCAAATCCCAAAATTTCTCTTATTTGCAAATTTACCCTCAATTGATGTAAATATCACAAAAATCCCCAAATTTTTGAAAATTCTCAATTTGCCTAATTTTCCACCCTCCAAATCCTCAATTTATCAAATGGAATGTTTAAACCTTATCAATTTCCTCCTAACATGCTATTAATTATCTTCTTCATCTTTCTACGAGCATTATAAGCTTTGAATCACTTAATTTCACCTAAAAATGAGCTCAAACTCAGTTTCGCCGAAAAATCTTTCTATTGAGAGAAAACTTCAATTTTATAGACGTGAATGGTTGGTTGTCAAAATTCTAAGTATGGGTGGTTGGTGCCCATCAAGTGGATCCTCCTATGATACCTAAAGACACTTCGACAGCTTGGGTGTAAGCCCTTTCAATGAGAGAAGGATGTTGGGGCAGCTATAAATTAGATAGCCTGTCATGCCCCGACCCGGTTTGGTTGAATCCCCGTAAACAATCTACTGCTCTCCCAGTTCAAGAGGAGTTTCCCCCTTATTTAACTCAAGAGGAGCCAGGCGTACTTATAACCTTGTTCCCTAGAAAGACATATATCAAATAAAATGCAAACTTAAGAGAATTTTAGCATATCTGACAGACGGTAAGGCTCGATGTTATACCTAGTCATTTTCTCTATTTCCTAAAAAGGGATAAAAAGAGGGGGTGAGTTTCTACAACTCAGTGAATGGGTATTTTAAAAATAAAATAAAGTTTCGATAAAAATAATTTTAAAGTTGGAGTATGCCCGACTCCTTAATTCCTTTAAATTTTCTCATCTTCAAATTTCAGTTTTCAAAATCATTTCTTATTACCATGGTGTGTCATCACCCAACACACATCTTTCATCATGGAGGTAAAACACACAATCGCAGGCCAACCCATCCACTGAACCCACTTGTGGCATTGGAGCGACTTTACCAGCCACTTAGATAGAAACACGTCCACTTCTACCTTGAGAATGAGTGGATGTTCGTGACATCTGACCCTCAATCCCGTAACAAATCTCCGTGTCCGTATGAGGACAGAGACCTTATCTTGACCCCACCCCGGTCTCATGCGCTTGAAGCTACTCCGAGCTTCGCAAGACTTCTGGTATGACAAACTGCCCTTATATCCACCAGGTCGTCCAAAGCCCTAGGACACATCACTACCACTCTTGGGTGTCTTGAAGGTCTTGTAAACATAGTGTATGCACAATCAACATTTTTCACATGATGCCACTAGTCTAACGGCCCCGACCCTCAACTCGACCTGCAACTGTTTGTCTTGACTAGTCCGGAGACCTATCATGTCGCACTGCCGCTATTTGATTGAGTATGTCGATCCTGTCTTGGTACCATAGCCAAATAATTCATTTACTTATGTTTTCATGACATATAAATCATGTTTGTTTACAAGCTCCTACTCGTGCCAACTAGTCTAGGGCCTACTGTTCGAGATTTTCAAAATTGGGCATATTAGCCCCCAAGTTCCAAAACTGAGGCCTTCGGCCTAACATAGCTATTTGACCTCTCGTAAAAAAGGTCTCCCAAAATGTTTAAGCAGTGACACACAGTCAGGAGAGAGCATTTCCAAAAAAATACTTTTCATCTGTCCATCATACCAACAGAGTATGAGGACATCTCCGCTCATAACCAATAAACGAATTTTCCACTTCCTTCGAGAAAGTTTCATCATACCAACCGGGTATGATCTACTTATACCAGTAAATAGTTTTTCCACGTGATTTTTTACATCACTCCTCTTAGGTGTGATGTTTAAAATACCACTTAGCAGTAGGTTTTCATTTTCGAGGTGCTTATCATCCCAACCGGGTGTGATATAAAAATTCCACTCACCCGATCGTGTAGTGTATTTCCCCTAAGTTGGTTTTCGTCCCTTACGAGCTTAATCTCAGCTGGCGTTCCCAATATCTCGTGTTACTACATGAAATGAACATTTTTGTTCATTATCATTTGGCTTGATAACCTTAATTCTTTATGAATGACTAAAATATCCAATTTTTCAAATATTTACAATTTGCTACGTAAAGTTATTTTTCCTTTACTTTAGACCCCAGTTGCTAATTTTTCTCCAAATTGAGTCCCTAAACTTTTAAAATTCCCCCTATGACCTCAATTTATTCAATTTCATAAAAAGGGGGTTCAAGTTTCCCAAATTCCCAATTTGGCCCCCAATTTTCCAAAATTACCATTTTGTCCTTCCTTTACAAAAATTGTAAGTTTTAACCCAAAAATTATAAAATTTGCTCCATTAGTCCTCTAACACTCTTATCATGCCCAATTGACCCTCAATTTTATAAAATTGCATTTTAGTCCCTCAAAATTTTGAAATCCCCAATTTTTCCCCCAATTTCAACTTTCCAACACAGCCGAATTTGATTTCATCAAATTGACCAATCAAACAAGTTTAATTTTTAAAATTGAAGTTAAATTGGAGTTCCTACATCTTCATATGATTCAATTGCACTTTGAATCGCAAGTTTTGACACCAGAACGAGCTCAAACGGAGCTTCGCCAAAAAAACACAACGTAGAGAGAGAAAGCTTCAAATGCTCACCGTCGAGGGGCGGCAGTCCAAGCTTCTAATCTGGGCATATAACTCTTCTCATGAGGTTCCTTCTAAGATCAAGAATTGAAACAATTGATGTCGAATTGGGTGAGAATTTTATCATCAAAATTCTGCCGGTTTTCCCTCTAGCACCGGTTGGAAATTACAGAGGGGAGCCAAATTGGCTTACCTTTCAGTTCTAATTCGGCCGTAGGAGGGGCTGATGAGGTGTTGGCTCGAATTGGCCAATTTTAGCTTGGCCGAAATAGGTCAGCTTCGGTCTACTGGAGCTGCTTCACTGTTTGATCACGATGACGCTTCTCCAGCGACCTTCCGAGTGAATGGATACTACCACCATGTAGTCGACTTCTCCTCGATTCTAAGGAACCTAACCACGCCTTCTTTGGCTCGAAAAAGACCCTATATTGGAGCTCTAGTTCGAGCTTCACCGGAAAACTAAGCAACTAAGAGAGAGTGGGGTTTTCAGGTGTAGAGAGGAAGAATGGAGATGAGCTCTTTATATAGGGAGCTCAGGGACTCATCATTCATCCGTTTGGCACATTTATGACAATCATTGATGGCCTAAAACGTAGTGAACGGAAACGTTTCCTCTTTGTCGGTGCTATTTAGATTTTTCGGCGAGTGAACAGTGTTGTCATCTAAAGGAAGAAGACAACACTATTCCGAACCAGACCGGACCGGTCCGAACTGGGTTTAAAGCTTAAATCGGCCGGTTCACCCCCGATTCGACTAAAATTTTCAAATCTTAAAATTTCTAAATTCATTTTCTATCTAATGGTGGCCTCAAATCTCAAATTTGAATTTTCTAAGGCACCTAGAAAAATGAATTTAGCATCCGGTTTAATAGTGGTTTAAATCGATCCAAACTTATTCGGATTCAGTTCACTTGAACCGGTTTGGTTTTCATCTCCAATTCATCCATAAATCCTTTTTCAAGACTTATGTGAATCTTTAGTTCACTTGGGATCCATAATTTCCTCGGTTTGCCCTTTCTCTATCGGTTTTGATTCATAAACTGGCTCGGTTCATAAACCAATTCAGATCCGGTTCACCCAAACCGGTCTGGTTTTTCTCTCCCAATTGGTTCTAAAGTTTTTTTCCCAAGGTTTATGAATCTTTTTGGGTCACATGGGAGTTGTAATTTCTCTAATTTGCTAGTTCCTCAATAATCGAGTTTGTGATCCAGTTTAGTTTTCTCACTCGATTTGACCAGTTCTTTCCGGTTTTCCTTGTCACGCCCCGACCTAGTTTGGTCGGATCCCCGTGATCAACTCGCCATTCTCCCTGTTTACTAAGGGTTGTCCCTTATTTATAAACCATAAAGAGTGAGGCATCCTTTAAACAGGCACCTTTCCTAGAATAACATAAATCAAGATTGCATAAAATTTTAAACAAATCATACATGTCTCACAGGCATATTAAATGTAGACCTTGGGGGTAGGTTTTTCTGGGATTTCCTAAAAGGGATATAATGGAGGGGGTGAGTACAATTACTCAGTGAATGGGTTTGCAAAATTTATCTTTTTAGGAAAAATGTTTGATTCGGAGTGTGCCAAACTCATATTTCTCTTTCAAAAACCTTTCAATTCAAATTCTGGTTTTTATCACCATTCCTTACTAACCACGGTGTGTCATCACCCAACACACATCCTTCATCATGAAGGTCAAAAACACACAATCGCAGGCCAGCCCATCCACTGAACCCACTTGTGGCATCGGAGTGACTTTATTGGCCACCTAGATAGAAGCACGCCCACTTCTACCCTGAGAATTAGTGGATGTTCATGACATCCGACCCTCAATCCCATAATAAATTCTCCATGTCCATATGAGGACAGAGACCTCATCCCAACCCCACCCCGGTCTCGTGCGCTTGAAGCTATGTCGAGCTTTGCAAGGTCACCTGGTATGATGAACCACCCTTATACCCATCAGGTCGTCCAGGGCCCTAGGACACATTACTACCCCTCTTGGGCATCTTGAAGGTCCCGTAAACACAGTTCATACACAATCAGTATTTTCACATCATGCCACATAATCTATGCTGCCACTAGTCCAACGGCCCCGACCTTCAACTCAACCTGCAGCTGTTTGTCTTGACTAGTCTGGGACCTATCATGTTGCACTGCCACTAGTTAACCGAATATGTCGGTCCTGTCTTGGTACCATGGCCAAACAATTCATTTATTACAAGTTTTATGGCATATAACTCATGTTTGTTTACTAGTTTCTACTCATGCCAACTAGCCTATGGCCCACTATTCGAGATTTTCAAAATTGGGCATATTAGCCTCCAAGTTCCAAAATTGAGGCCTCCGGCCTATTAGAGCTATTTAAGCTCCCGTCAACAAGGTCTTCCAAATCGTTTAAGTAGTGGCACATAGTTAGGGGAGAGCACTTCCGACAAAAATATATTTTTAACTATCCATCAAACCAACCGAGTATGAGGATATCTTCGCTCATAAACGATGAATGAGTTTTTCACTTCCTCTAGGAAAGTTTCATCATACCAACCAGATATGATCTACTTACAACAAGTAGTTTTTCCATGTCATTTTTACATCACTCCTCTAAGTTGTGATGTTTAAAATACCACTAAGGAGTGGATTTTCATTTCCGAGGTACTTATCATCTCAACTGGGTATGATATAAAAATCTCACTCACCTAATCGTGTAGTGAAATTCCTCTTAGCCGACTTGTAGTCCTTACTTGAATTCATATTAGCTGGCGTTCTCAGTACTTCTTGTTCCTACATGATATGAACATTCTTGTTCATTCTTATTTGGCCTAATAGTCCTCATTCTTCCCAATAGAATAAGAAAACCAATTTTTCCTTTATTTGTAATTAGATACCTAAAGTTATTTTTCTTTAACTTTAAGTCCCTATTGTCAGTTTTTTTCTCAAATTGAGTCTGGAAACTTTTAAAATTCACCTTGGGATCGCAATTTATTCAATTTCTCAAAAAAGGGGTTTAATTTTTCAAATTTCCAATTTGGTCCCCCAACTTTTCCAAAATTACCATTTTTCCCCTACTTTACAAAAATGGTAAGTTTTGCCCCAAAAATTGCCCAATTGGTCTACCAACATTTTTATCATGCTCAATTGGTCCTCAATTTTATAAAATTATATTTTAGTCCCTCTAATTTTCAAAATTGTCAAATTCCCCCCAAACTTTCCCACAATTTCAACATTCTAATTCTGTCGAATTTGATTTCATCAAATTGACCAATCAAATGAGTTTAATTGTTGAAATTGAAGTTATATTGGAGTTCCTACACCTTCATATGATTCAATTGCACTTTGAATCGCACGATTTGGTGCCAAAATGAGCTCAAATGGACCTTTGCCAGAAAACTAAACTTAGAGAGAGAAAGCTTCGAAAGCTTACCGTCGGAGGTACGACGGTTTGAGCTTTCGATCTGGGCAGGTAGCACTTATCCTGAGGTTCATCCTAGAATCAAGAATATCATCAATTGATGCCGAATTGAGTGAGAATTTTATCGTTGAAATTCTACTAGTTCTCTCTCTAGCACCAGTCGGAAATTATAGAGTGGAGCCGAATTGGCTTACCTTTTCATTCTAATTCGGCCGTGGGAGGGCTGATGAGGTGTTGGGAGAGCTTGGTTTGGCCTGAGGAGGGCTTGAATTGACTAATTTCATCTCGGCCGAAACAGGGCAGCTTCGGTCCACTAGAGCTGCTTCACTGTTCCATCACTCCGACGCTTCTCTAATGATCCTCAAAGCAACTGGAGACTATAGGCGTGTAGTTGACTTCTTCCTGGTTCTAAAGAGCCCAACCTTGCCTTGTTTGGCTTAAAAAAGTGCCCAAGTTGGAGCTCTGGTTTGAGCTTCACCGGAAAATGGAGCAATTGAGAGAGAATGAAGTTTTTAAGTGTGGAGATGATGAATGGGGAGGAGCTCTTTATATAGGAAGCTTAAAGACTTCTTGGTCGTCCAATTGGTGCCTTAATGGTGTTCATTCATTGTCTGAAACTCCCTGGCCGAAGACTTTTCAGCTTCGTCGACGCTGTGTGATTTTCCGGCGAGTGAACAGTGCTGTCATCTAAAGGAAGAAGATGACACTGTTCCGAACCATACCGGAGCGAACCATGTACAAAGCTTAAATCGTTCGATTTACCCCCGATTCGACCAAAATTTTCAAATCTAAAAATTTATATGTTAATCTAAATTCATTTTCTATCCAATGGTGGCCTCAAATAAAAAATTTGAATTTTCTAAGCCAACTAGAAAAATGAATTTAGCATCAGGTTCAATAGTGGTTCAAACCGGTTCGGATCCAGTTTACCTGAACCGGTTTGTCTTTCATCTCCAATTCCTTCAAATGCTCACCGTCGGGGGCACGACGGTCCGAGCTTCCAATCTGAGCAGATAGCTCTACTCTTGAGGTTCCTTCTAGAATCAAGAATTGCATCAATTGATGCCAAATTGGGTGAGAATTTTATCATTGAAATTATGTCGGTTCTCTCTCTAGCACCGGTAAGAAATTACAGAGTGGATCCGAATTGGCTTACCTTTCAATTCTAATTCGGTCGTAGGAGGACTGAGGAGATGTTGGGAGAGCTTGGTTTGGCCTGAGCAGAGCTTGAATTGGCCAATTTCAGCTCGACCAAAACAGGGTAGCTTCGATCTGTCGGAGCTGCTTCACTGTTCGATCACATCGGCGCTTCTCCGGTGACCCTCTGAGTGAATGGATACTACCACCGTGTAGCTGACTTCTCACCAATTCTAAGGAACCTGACCATGCCTTCATTGGCTCAGAAAAGACCCTATATCGGAGCTCTAGTTCAAGCTTCACTGGATAACTAAGCAACTAAGAGAGATTGGGGTTTTCAGGTATGAAGAGGATGAATGGAGAGGGGCTCTTTATATAGGGAGCTCGGGAACTCATCGGCCGTCCATTTGGCACCTTTATGATAGTCATTGATGGCCTGAAACGTACTAAATAGAAACATTTCCTCTTCGTTGGTGCTGCTTCGATTATCTGGTGAGTGAATAGTATTGTCATTTGAAGGAAGAAGACAACACTGTTCCGAACCGGACTGGACCGATCTGAACCGGGTTCAAAGCTTAAACCGGTTGGTTCACTCCCGATTCGACTGAATTATTTAAATATAAAAATTTCTAAATTCATTTTCTATCCAATGGTGGCCTCAAATCTCAAATTTGAATTTTCTAAGCCACCTAGAAAAATGAATTTAGCATTTGGTTCAATAGTAGTTCAAACCGGTTCAATCCGATTTGAATCGGGTTCACCTGAACCGATTTGGTTTTCATCTCCAATTCATCCATAAATCCTTTTTCATAACTTATGTGACTCATTAGGTCAATTGGTATCCATAATTTCCCCGGTTTGCCATTTCTCTATCGGTTTCGATTCATAAACCGGCTCTATTCCTAAACGAGTTCAATTTAGTTCAGATCCAGTTCACTCGAACTGGTCTGGTTTTTCTCTCCCAATTGGTTCTAAAGTTTTTTTTCCAAGGTTTATGAATCTTTTTGGGTCACATGGGAGTTGTAATTTCTCCAATTTGCCTGTTCCTCAATAATCGGGTTTATGAACCAATTTGGTTTTCTCACTCGGATTGATCGATTTTTTCCCGATTTTCCATGACTCCAAAGAGTGGGTTTTACATTGCCAGCCTTAAGAAATTCATGGGGATCATAAGGACACCTGTAGAAGAGATGGTGACCCTCGTTGAATTCTTTCTAGAGTCCAGCACCAAGAGATGGTGGGACAACGTGAGGAGCCTCTCCTTCGCTATACCCACCTAGGAGGAGTTCGAGTAGAGATACTCAGAGGAGTACCTATGTAAACCCCGTCCCTTAAAGATAAGAAAACCGGGGTAAGAACCGGTCAAACCAAGGGAGAAAATTGAATCGGTTCATGAATTCCAACTGTTAGAGAAAGGGCAAATGGGGAAATTTACAAATCCTGAGTGACCAAAACAATCTTAAAATCATGAAAAAGGACTTTGGGATAAATTGGAAGAGAAAACCAAACCGGTTCAAGTGAACTGGACCTGAACCGGTTTGAACCACCATTGAACCAGTTTCTAAATTCATTTTTATATGTGGCTTAAAATATTCAAATTGAGGAACTGAAGCCACCATTGGATAGAGAATGAATTTAGATGAATTTAGAAATTTTTAATTTTGAAAAACTCAGTCGAATCGGGCCTGAACCGACCGGTTTTAGCATTGAACCTTGTTCGGACCAATTCGGTTCGAAATAGTGTCGTCTTCTTCCTTCAGATAATAGCACTATTCACTTGCCGAAAAAATGAACAGCGCCGATGAAGGTGAAAAGTCTTTGTTTAGGGCATTTCAGGCCATGAATGAGCACCATAAAGGTGCCAAACGGACGGCCAGAGAGTCCCCGAGCTCCCTATATAAAGAGCTCCTCTCCATTCATTCTCCGCACACCTGAAAACTCCACTCTCTCTCAACTACTCAGTTTTCCAGCGAAGCTCGAACTAGAGCTCTGACATTGAGGTTTTTCTGAGCCTTAGAAGGTGAGTTGGATTCCTTAGATTCGGGGAGAAGTCAGCTACCCAATGGTAGTCTCCATTCAATCCGAGGACTGCAGGAGAAGCGCCAACGTAATCAAATAGTGAAGCAGGTCCGGTGGACCGAAGGTGCCCTATTTCGGCCGAGCTAAAAACAGTTGAATTAAGCCCTCCCCAGGCCAAACCAAGCTCTCCAAATATCCCTACAACCCTTAGATGACCTCAACTAAGTTAAAAGGTAAGCCAATTCGGCCCTTCTCAATCGTTGCATGTTAGAGTTAGAAAGAGAAACTGTAGAATTTCACTAACGAAATTCTCCCTCAATTCGAGGATTGTAGGAATTCTAGAAAGAATTCCATGATGGTCACCTTTTCTTATAGTTTAATCCTTATTAACCCCATAAACTTTTTGTTGCTTGCTAGCCAATCCATAGCAACTCCTGCGTCTTTCTCCCCCTTGAATGTTGTACACCCCAACTGTTAGAGTGTCTTCAGATGTCGTGGAATATCAAAGAGGAGAGTAGCCAAGGTAGGGGTGGTCTGAGATTGTACTTCTTTATTCTTGAGGTGTGAATTCCTAGAAGAGTATGGGGCTTCCCCGGTAGTGAGGTTAGATTCATTGAATACTTTAACGAATTCTTGATATAGTTTATGGTGTTCGAGGTTCATCCTAGGTGAATTGATCCTAGTTTGAGTTCTCCTTGAATTTTGTATTTCCATACTTATCTCATCGTTAAGGATGAGGTTTTCCACTGGTTCTATAGTGGGTCTGGTGGTAGCGGCATGAGTGAGCTTGGTTCCTCTCTTAGGAACCATCTACAATATTGGATGAAAGTTAAATATCTTTTCTTTATTTACCACCTAATGGTCATACTTTTCCAAATCTACCATTTTGTCCTTACACTTAAAAAAAATTCTTTAGACCTTAGACTTTCCCAAATATTTCAATTAGATTCCCCAAGTTTCATTGGGTCTCATTATAGTCCCAAATAGGCTTTGAACAATTTCAGGCTCTATTTCTCATTAGTTGCCGAATGGCCCTAAGTTTGGGCAAAATTACCATTTTGCCCTTTTTCTTTATAACTTAGGTTTCGTGACTCATTTGTTCCTTATTTTTCTCACTTAGGTCCTTAAATATTATTTGATTATGTTTAGTACCTTGTACTGCCCAAAAGTTGTCATTTGGCCGCATAAATATATTTATTTACACTTTAGTCCTTAAGTTTACATTTATTGTAAATAGGTCCCTAGACCTTCCAAAGTATGAAAACCTAATCCTCAAACTTCACCAAGCTTTTCAATCATCCCCTAAACTTTCTTTAGCCTCCTAGGAAGACCCCACAAAAAGTTCATTCACTTTTGGGTCCCCTAACTTTTACTTATTTACATTTTAGTCCCCAACCACACCAATTACAAAAGTATCTCCAAAAATTACCAAACTAAGTCACAATATCCCCCCAGCCTCCTTCTAGGCCATTATAAACTTAGTTTGGTCAGGGTCGATCAGAAAAGTGTCAATTGGGCTTGATCATATGCTTAAAGAAAAATGAGTAGCAGTAGGGTCAAAGTTGGAAACTCACTAGAGACCACATGTCAACCATCGAAGCAGGTGCATTCAAAAGCTAACTACTCAAGGAGTTTGTGGGCACTTGAATCACTTTGATTGGTGGTATATAGCTCATGTAATGTCCATTTTAGTCAGCTTAATAACTTAACCCGAAAATCTGAAATTGAGTAATTTAATTATCCTTCTATACTTACTCAATTTGAGCAAAGTCGGTAACTATGGAAAGCTGGTTGTGAGAATTCTGCTAAATTTTTCTCTGCTTTCAAGAGCCATCAAAATTCACATTCGAATCAACAATCTTGTTAAAAGTCACCAAAGATCGAGTAGTGTGCGATCTCGCCGGAAACTATAGAGGAGGAGTTAAGGGTCAAGAGGGTTGGCGATGGAAAGCCGACTTTTTTAACTTTCCACGAACACCAAGATCGTCATTTAAGGTGATCGGACGATGGAGCTAGGATTTCTGAAAGTCAGGTTATCGGAATTGAGAATTGTTTGGGTTATAGAGAGAATTTTGGTATAATTTTGGTAAGGGGACACTGATATTTATATGGTTGGATTCTACACTTATATTACTATCCAGCCATAACTTCCATGAGTCATTACATTATGTGTAGCTCCCGAAATGATTTAATCTCTATGACGATGAGGTTCAGGTTGTTTGCTATTAGTTATCAGGTAAAATCTGAAATCCAAGTTGGGGGTCAGGCAAGAGAGACGACAAGCGCATGTGCGTCCGGCGTGGTGCGTCGACCTGTCTACACCATAGTGAACTAATTTTTGATTAATTTCTCAGTTAGTAAAGTGATTTTTAACTAATTCTTGAGAAAATAAAAATACTAAAAAAAATTATATATTCAATTTTCTATTCAATGGACTCAAGAACATCCCATTTGGATTTGTTTAGCACTATAAAAATTCGGGGGAGGGTGGGGTGGGGGAGGGGTGTTTACCGCTCCATTTCGACCATCGTGACCGGTTTACTTATGATCATACTAGTTACTAGCCCAATTAAATTTTCTAAAAATCCTCCTTATTCTCTACTGATTGGCCTCAAGGTACTCTTAAAAATTGAGAGAATTTTCCCGTAATTCTCTCCAGTCCCATTTTAGGTCGATTTTCCCTTGGTGCTTTTCCATCTTTTGATTAATGGTTCTTTAGGATATTTTGAGAGTATTCTAATAGTTTTACCAACTTTTATCATTGATTTATTAATTAAATTTAACTCTCCGAATTCCAATTAGAGATTCTATTCTCAATTTTAACTTATTTTTATGGTTTAAAATTTAATTCTTATTTTTATATCTAATTTTAGATTTAAAGTTTTATTGTTACTATAATATTATATTTTCGATTTAAACACAATTTTTCATTACTATTGAGCTTAATTTGGATTTAGAAAATTCGTATATCACAAAATATTATCTCATATATAATCAACCAAACTTGTTAATTTCTTCAAACGCCCACCACCATAGAGTAATCAAACGATATCTACCGCAAATACCTCAACCAATTGGTTAATACTACATTCCAACTATTACACTACTATTTATTGTTATTTTGATGTCAACTATACAAGTAATCTAAATTATCGTGGCACTATCACTAGCTTTTTAGTTTTTCTATATTTTAATTTTACATATTGAAATTTTAGGAAAAAATATATATTTTTGTGTTCGCTTAAACATTAAAATTAAATATACAAGTATAAAAAATACTTTTGTTAATATTTATTACAAGAAATTGGTAAGTGATATTGACATTTTTCAATATTATAGTATCATAATTTATGAGTTATTTATTACCCATAGTTGGTTTTTAAATGTTCAAATAACATATATTAAAATCGATTATTATTTTATTTATAAATAAATTTATCGCTAATAATTATAAATTTAATTTATAGGAATAGTTAAACAATTAGCCAAGTATTGGCCAACTCTCTCAACAAGCTCAAGCTACAATACCATAAATTGAATTATTGAATGAAAAAGATGAAGAGCATTTCAGGCTAATTTATTCACTTTTCTTTCTCTATTCTCAATTGTATGCTTGTAATTCTTTCATCCGACTTGATTCTGTAGGAAACCAGTAAACGGTATGGGAGTCGGAAACCACCGTGTCGGGTGGTGGCGCCGAAACTGGAAGTCGGTGGCTCGTACCGGCGTGGTAATCAGTAGGGTGTCAAAGGAGTTTCAGGAGCAAATTAATGGGCTTTTACGGGCCCAGCTCCAAGTTCTTCTACCTCCGGGCAAACGATGTCGTTTTCTTCTGGGGAAGAGACGCTGTGGATGTGTTGGCCTCCCTCTTTTATCTCATCTATTCTGCATCTTCAATCACCAGAGCGGATTACATAGGAAAGAAGATAACGTTTTCAAGTTCCAGCAATGGCTTCCTTCACTTCTCCATCTTCACTCTCCTTCTTCTCCTCTTCACTATTCTCTCGTTCTCCTCGAAAGACTGTCTCAGCAGCCTACAAGCCCTCCAACTCTTCTATTCTCTCCATTCGCTGCGAGGCCACCACACTCCCTATCCTCTCCTTCACCGGTGAGAAGGTCGGAGAGACCTACCTCGACCTTAAATCGGCCCCTCCAGAGACCGCTCGAGCTGTCGTCCACCGCGGCATCATCACTGACCAGCGGAATGCTCGTCGCGGCACCGCCTCCACTCTCACCCGTGGCGAGGTCCGAGGTGGCGGCAGGAAGCCTTACCCGCAGAAGAAAACCGGAAAAGCTCGCCGCGGATCCCAGACGACGCCTCTCCGTCCCGGCGGCGGCGTGATTTTCGGCCCCAAACCCCGAGACTGGTCCATCAAGATCAACCGCAAGGAGAAGAGACTGGCCATTTCTACGGCTTTGAGCAGTGCAATTGGGAGCGTCGTCGTCGTGGAGGATTTCGGAGATAAATTTCCAGTCCCGAAGACGAGTGAGTTCACGGAGGCGATGAGGAGATGGGGAATTGATCCGAAGGAGAAATCCATGTTCTTGATGCCGGAGATTGCGGACAATGTGAAGCTTTCGAGCAGGAACATTGGGACATTGAGGATGTTGACTCCGAGGACCCTGAACCTGTTCGATATATTGAATTCGGATAAGCTGGTACTTACCCCTGCAGCAGTTGATTACTTGAATGCGTGCTACGGGGTGGAAGATTATGAGGGTACCACTGAAGAGGATGACGAGGAAGGTGAAGAAGGACAAGAAGGTTAGTCTTTTGCCAAGTGTTCTTCCATGCAGAGTCTAGCTTTCAAATTTTGGTGGGTGGGTCAGTATGTCCATCATCTTCAGCATTTGCTGCCTAGGGATTAATTACCATATGATAATATGCATATATGTAAACGTCCAAATTTGGCATTTTTCTGACCCACAAGTTAGTTTTGAGAGTGTGGCCATTCATGTTTATGCGCTAGTACTTGTCAATGGAATTGAAGTTTCTTGTTCCATTGCTGTGTTGTGAGTTCAGGAAGTGAAACTGATGGGAACTGATGAAGGAACTGAAGGAGACTGACTGTACACCAGCAAGAATTCCTGTTATGCATTCTCATATGATTGCCATATCAGGGATGATCCACAGTGAATTTGTAAAAATGCTGAGTTTTGTTTGATTATCTATCAAGTGATTTGAATTGCATTCTATCATTTAAAGACTAGTCAATGTAGTCAAGTACAAATTCCTGAATCCTGATATCTGTGCAGGATCCAGCATGCACTTTGGGTTAGTTAATCTATATATCTGTACACCGACTAGTCCAACATCAAAAATTCATTTCCACATAGGCTTCACAGAGAATACTGGATTATTTTTGCTAGCTGAATCAATGTGAGAATATGGCTGAATGTATCGTACAGTTGAGAAGCCATATAAAGACATGGAATCTATGTAGTGCTACAATATGTACATTATACTTGCATTCATGTGTTGCATACTGCAAGATTCAAAGACTGAAAATGTACACATTGTGCTTGGCAATTACAGCAGCAACTCTATGCGCTGGAAACTGACCAGCAGCCTACCAAGGTTGGCTTCATTCTATGCTCCTTTCTTTTCTGTCACTGCATATTGTGGCTTGACATGTAAGAGCAAGAGAGAACGAGCAGGAGAATGTTATGCCGGAGGCCATAAAATCCATTATGCCATGTGATGCACAGAGCTCCTGAAGGTGGTTGGACTGCCCATATCACTGGGATATCTCCATTGCTACAGCAGTTGCAAGAGAATAGCATCTAGGAAGTGAGCTCCATTATCAATATGTTCCACACCATGTTTTAACCCCTCCAAAAGGAAAAACAAAGGGGAAAAGATGAACATGTTGACACACAGTAGTGATTATATCAGACCTGTCTGCAGAGGCAGAAGAGACTCCTGCGAGCCTCTGATAAAAAGTTGAAGCTCAGCTGGAGTAACAACCGAGTTTAGCCACTGCCGAAGATCTTCTCCTTCCACCTTTTCATCCTCTGGTAAAGGAAAAAAGATTGAGAAAGAGAAACATTGTCAGCAACCAGAACAATCATAAACCTTGAGAGGATGACTCAAACAAAAAGGGAGTGTTTTTAGGCTCATAGAGAAACAGTCTTCCATCCTATACCTTCTAACTGAGCACCGAGCCCTTCTAAAACAGCAGGGTTGGCACGGATTACGCAGAGAGCTACGTCCAATGCATTTTGTAGCAATTCTTTTACCTCTTGCTGGACAAGATCAACAAGATGACCCTGTTGTTTAAGATTTAAGATAGCATCAGTCTTCACTGTATCATTGGACAAATCATAGAAGAAAAAACATGGAGAAATGTGATCTGCAGAACCTGATCCCTTCCCCAGGTAAGCCCCCCTCCAGAGTCATCCATGCCACCACCAGAAATTGTGGCTAAGGAAAGGGGACCAATTGTCTCGTTCAGACCATATTCTGCTACCGCCTTGTATGCCATATCAGTTGCTCGTCGAATATCATCTAAAGCACCCGTTGATACACGACCAGAATACATAACTTCCTCTGCTGCACGTCCTCCAAGAAGTGTGACTAGCCGACCTCGTAACTCATCAATAAAAAGAAGGTATCTATCTTCATTGGTTGGTGGTATATATGTGAACCCTAGAGCGCCTCCTGATCTTGGCAATATGCTCAACTTCTGAAAAGATTTGGTGAATGAGCCACAGTTATATCTTGTATACCATATCAAATTTCCCTTCTTGAATTTCATTCAGCCATTTAGCCTATCCATACACCATTTCCTACCATCTTTGACATTGAACCCACCCCAGAAAATTGGAAAAAGCGGACTGGCAGACAATTTTCAACCAACCACTCTGATTCTTACCTCAACTCTTGGTTGTCCGGTAAGAAGATTTGCAACAGCAGTTCCTACCACAGCATGACCAACTTCATGGCGTGCGACTACAGCCCTCTCACTACCCTTCAGTTTTGCAGTTTTCTTCTCGATGCCCTGAAAAATTCCCAGGAAATACGCTCTTATTATTCCAGGGAAGATAATATTAAGAAAAAGCCCACCAAATTAATAGAATAAGTTGGGATCTATTTACACCAAGTTCCAAGAAAACAAGTAAAAAAGCCATTTAGATGCAGAAACTTCAGAAGGATCAGCTCCGAACAAGATTATATAATATAATCATGCAAGAGAAAACACTTTTAAGCACCGAAATGAGGGGAAATGATAATAGATCCAGTAGAAACCATAAATATTCAATTAAAATTTACATTGTTACTTATATATCAGAATCAGCAAGACAAGAAAAAGAGACGGCTAGGATTCTTACAGCTATTGAGCGCTCTACTGCCTGAATGAAGTCAATTTTTTCAACAACAGTTTTGTTATGTCTTCCAGCCAATAGAGCAGCTTCATTTACTAAGTTAGCAAGGTCTGCCCCAGTAAAACCAGTGGTCATGGAAGCAATTTCATTTAGCTCAATATCATTGGCTAGCGGGAGTTCTTTCTTTGTAACATGAACTTTCAAGATGGCTTCTCTTCCAGTTTTATCAGGGGCTTCCACCTAAAGAATCAAGACAGGGGTGTCACTTTTTCTGGATAACTTGGCTGAAATAGATCATGCAGAGAAGCAAAAGCTGTGTCTATAGAGGCTATAACAGACATACATACCATAACTACACGATCAAATCTTCCTGGCCGACGAAGCGCAGGATCAAGAACATCAGAGCGATTGGTTGCACCTAGGATAATAACAGCAGAGTTGCTATCAAATCCATCCATCTCCTGCAAAATTGTTTCACAATATCATCCATTGGGAAAGTACAAATGATAATCTAAAAAGACAAACAAGGAAACTTTTACAGAAGCACACCGTTAGAAGTTGATTCAGAGTCTGCTCTCGCTCATCATTGCTAACAATGCGGAATTTACCATCTCGACTTTTTGCCACTGCATCTATCTGCAAAATGGAAATTTTGTCATGAAAAAACTCCAGGATCTAGAATCAGATGCTATTCCAAAAGTAGACATGTTCCCACATACCTCATCAATAAATATAATTGATGGGGCCTCCTGTTTTGCCCTTGCAAAAAGATCCCTCACTCGTGAGGCACCCATGCCAACATACAATTCCACAAATTCACTAGCTGAACAGCTTATGAATGGGACTTCAGCCTCACCAGCTACAGCTTTAGCTAACAGTGTCTTGCCTGTTCCAGGGAGGCCCACCTGTGAGATTGAAAAGGAAAATGGTATAGCAACAACTTAATAAAGCCCTCACAAGTGATACAGATATGTGATTATGTCTTGTTATATTCTTGTGATAATGTGAATATAATAAAGACAACTATATAGAAAATCCTACAACCATTCATGAAACAGTAACATAATTATTAACTCAAAGCTGAACCTTACCAGCAGAACACCCCGTGGAGGCCTGGCTCCTAGTCGTACATACCTGTCTGGATTTCTCAGAAATTCCTGTAAAGTCGAGGGATGGCAAGCATCAGAGATTCAGAATAAGCATCAGATTCCTCAACGAATGAATCATGAAAACCTCATGTAAGGTCAAATAATGAATAAATACCACAATCTCTTCTAGCTCCTCTTTAGCTTCATCAACACCTGCAACATCAGCAAATGTTATTGTTTCCCCCTCATCTGAAGCTTTAGACCCTCCAACACCTGCTGACTTGCGGCTCCTAAAGTGACCAGCTGTCTTCTGTGAGAAATGACACATAAATTAGAATAACTATTCACAAACTTCAAGGAGAAGATAGCCAGTATTGCCAATTCTAACCTGAGAGAAGCTTACTGGAAATCGATGCAAAAGTCCTGCAAGTACGGCCACGTAGAACATAGTTATCTGCATAGATAAATCAAAGGATGAGAGAGAGAGAAATTACCAATGACAAGCCAGAGGAAAATTTCTTCAAAAATTAAAAATAAATGATAGTTAGTATTCTTATGGAAAATTTTTACTGGTTCATTATATCATTGAATAGGATTTGCTGACATATACTCCAATTTCTCTCTAGCTACAGCTAATCCCAACTTGATCTTTCACCTGAAGATTGAGCAAAAAAAATTCTTTCACCTGAAGTATCTCTCCTGACTCTACATCTCAAAACTATTTCTGTATATTTACTAGTTTAACTAATTCAGTTTCATTATTAAATTACTGCATTTACTCTAATTATATGTCTTAAAACCTTCCTCTTTGTTACAGTTACATTCTCCATTGCAGAACTCCTACATAGCTTACAAGTATTGCCATCAAACAGCTAAGTATCAAAGTTGAAGAGACTCCAATGCTAAATCATTATATAAATTCCAAAAACTGTCCCCAGTAGGAACCTTAAATACATATATTCATGTATTGTACAAGATGAGTACATGCCTAAGAAAGTGCAGCATGTAGCTTAGGAGGTAGATACCACAATTCTCCCAACAAATTTAACCAAATATTATTTTTTTTCATTTCCTATGGCATAATCACAAATATCCTGACAAAAAATCATTTTTTTTCTTTTTAATTTTGATTAGCACCATCATAAGAACTGAACATACTCAGTCCCCATGCCAGGACAAACAAATTCACAATTTGTTTCTCTCATCATTAGGTACTACACAGGCACAAAATGAAAATTAATAGGAGATTTGATGAATAGAGATTACCAATGCAGAATTCAAGAATCCACCAGATCGCTTGTCTGGTGACCCAAATTCCACTTGATTCTCAAGCATTTTCTCATAAGGTGTTTTGATATCACTTGGTCTCGTTGTCGTGTATATGACCCTCCTTGTGGTAGAAGCACTCCTTAACAAGGATTCTGAGTCCTGCAACCCACTGGTGGAACTCACAGCCTCGCCTACCTTAATTCCCAACTTCGGTTTCAATTTAAACATGATATGGACCCCATCAATCTCAACCTTCTTCACCTGATTACCATTGATCCTACTCAGGAACTCGCTGTACGGCACATTGATGTAATTTACTGGAGTTTTCGGGTCCGAACCAGGTAAAGGGATTCCAGGGCGAAGCAATCGCAAAACGGACATAATAATCCCCAGCTGCAACAGCAAAATACCAATCTCTTGAGCTTGTATGATAGGTTGCCACTGCCACTTTCCGCCTCTCGGCCACCACCTGGCGGTCCCCTTCCCTTGCTTCTCTCTCCGCCGATTCGACCCTGAAGAATTGGGGCTCTGGTTCACATTAACACCTCCACTCTCACCGTTCGCCGGCTTGGCCTCGCTCTGCTGGCTCGGACTCGTCGATGAATCGCTGTCCTGAGGGTTAGCAAGAATCCCGTTTTCCCTCATCCCTCGATTCTTCTTCACAGGAGCTCCCCAGAGGATGAACCTCCTGGAAGCGCCGCAAACCTCATGAAGTCCACCGCCAATCGACTTCCCGAGAGAGGAGGAATTGCAGTTGGTGACCACCCGGTTCCATCCGCGGTGGAAGGCTCTGGTTTGGCCGCATAACAAGCTCAAACCGTGCGAGTAGTGAAAGTAGGAGCAGGAACCGGAGAGAATCTTGCGGTGGACCGTAGAAGGCCAGGGTGATTGAGGATTGGAGGCCATTTCTGCAAGCCCTAAGGAATTCAAAGCAGATATCTAAAAGTAACCGTGAGGTCAGGCAGATGATCCACCCCAAGAAAGACCGACAAGAAAATAGAGAGAGATAAACTTCAGACTTTGAAATTTGCACACAATTCTCTTTTTATTATTACGTAATTTTTATTATTATTTAAATATTTTTACTTATATTTTATTTATTTTTATTCCCTCCCAGTAACATTTACATTCATTAATTATTTACTTCATATAATAAATATTAATAATAAGAGGTATAAAAAATATTATTAAAAATAAAATATATTAAAACTTACAATTATAAATTATTAAAACGAAAATAACAGTAACAGTAATACCCTAAAATTATTAAATTCTTAAAATCTAAAAAATGAAAAATAAACTTAAAATTGATTAATAAACCATAAATATTTTTTAATTACTAAATTTTAACTATATAATCCGCTGGAGCCATGATTAAGCCCCATATGAAGGCTGAGTTATGACTATGGATTATTACAGAGGAGTTCTGCACGTGTTTCCGCATATGAAGACGGAGTTGCCATGAGCTGAGGGAGCTCCCTTGTGGCCACCATTTTCACTGCAAATGTGCAGTCAAGTGGCTTCTTTCACATGGAAGATGTTTGAGAGCCAATCAATGTATGGCTATTTTGTCAATTTTTTTATTTGGACCCTGAGAGATATGTATATTCCCCGCTTGTCAAGAACCTAGTCTAACATTATATGTTGATGTATGTAAATTAAATCAAATGAGTTAGTGTATGGTGTAAATGGATTGCCCTGCAAGTCTGTGTTTTCACCCTTCTCTCGGTTACTCCTAAACTCTCTCGGTCTCCGTCCGTCATATTTCGTGCTTGGCAATGGACTTCACAGTTATGGGTTGTGCTTGTCGTCGGTCTATGCATCAATGAAAGTGGTTCGAATGAAGATGTGATAGTGGTGACCCTGGAAATGGAGTGTTGTAGATCATGAAACCTTCCGTTCCAACTCCAGAGTGAAGAATCTAGCTCAAATGGGTCATATGAGCCCAAAAAACGACATCGTTATTGTGCTGCAATTTATTCCATATCTATTATTTTGTTCTCTTTGTTCCCGAGCGGCTGTGCGGTGGAGCTAGCGCTAATTACTACTACACTGGACTGGACTAGACTCAGTGACCTATTCAAAGGAGAAAGAAAAGCAGTGAATTCCGGGTGTGTATCCCTCTTTCTTTCTGTTTGGGCAAAAAATTGACTTCTATTTCTTGACCCTTGTCAAAATCGTGAAGGAAAGACTATCTATATTGCCATGTAGTAGAGGGTTCCGTTGTTTCCTGAATCCCGTCACATTTGATGAGCGGTCATTAGCTAAAAAAGCGCAACCTGTCTTAGAAAATTTTCGATGGGCCGTTTTTTGTGCTAAAAGTTGTATTTGAAGGTTACTGTTTGGTGGTTTTCTGTTGGAAGCTGGCCATCAAATCTGGGTCCCTCCCCTCCCCAACCAATGGAAACCATACCGGGTGAAAGTGGAGTGGCACCCCTGATCGTGACTCAAACTATGAAAAATTTGAATGGCTAATTCACATATTTATGAATTATTTTACTGGATGGACGAACAAGAAGAGAACGAGACGAGCCACTACTCAAATTAAAATTTTACATTTTAACCGTATATAATAATTTTATATATCATATAATTTTTAATTTATAAAAAAAAGGATGGAAGATAACTTTTTTAAAAAAGATAACATATTTTATGATATATTATGCAAACTTTTTAACGATTTTTACATGGAATAAAAATATATAACCTTTTAAGAAACTAAATGGTTTTATAAAGAAAGCCCAACCTAAATGGATGCATATAGAAACGGTATTCAAAATTCAAATGATAAATAAATCAAAATTCCAAATATCGTATTGGTACAAAATTTTATCCCATTATAAAACTGAAAAATACCATGTACGGCCATGTTATTCATAATCCGGCGTCTAAGCAAGTGTACCAATCACACAAACCGTTGGTACTTCAGATGTCCAGAACAAAGTTCAAGAGGATTTCAAAGTCATCCACTGCAGTAACACCCGATACAACGCATTATCTAATCAGCATGCCAATTACCAACACCAGTGTGCTTATCGAGAAGGAGAAGCAGCTGAGCTCGGGGTAACAGACCCAGAAACCACTCTGGAAGTTGCCCGCCTATTGCGACTAGGCGATCTGCTCCGGCTAGATCCACGACTTTTCTGAGACCTCTTTGGGCTAGGAGAAGGGCTGACAGAGAAAGATCTCCTTGAACCTCTCCTGGGCCTTGGGGAAATGCTTCGAGAGTAGCTTCTCCTCAAACTCCTCTGCCTGGGCGAGTAGTTGCGAGAGTGGTGCCTCCTTGGTGATATGCTGTGAGACACTGAGCGGTACCTGCTACTGGTTGTTCTGTAGTCCCGGTCATCACGTATATAATCCCTGGAGTCATCAGGAGAATATGACCTCCCTCGCCTGTAGAGGGGTGATCTGCTGACAGGAGAATGAGAACGGGAGTAGGATCTGCCACGATAATAATAATAACTCCGCCTATCATTGCGTGGAGAATAGGATCTGCGCCTATGGTAGCGTGGAGAATAGGATCTGCGCCTATGGTAGCGTGGGGAATAGGATCTGCGCTGGCTGTAGTACAGAGAGTATGATCTCTCCCTATAGTAGGGTGAGTAAGATCTGCTCCTACTCCTGCCCCTACTCAGATCAGAAGAGTCACGAGGAGACAAGCTCCGGCTATGGCTGTAGCTGCGGCTCCGACTGTATGAAGAATAGCTAGGGGACCGCCTGTGAGAGTCATAGCTGGGAGAGCTCCGCCGTCCTGAGCAAATGCATTTTAAAGTTTTCATTAGACATAACAATGATATGCATCAAAGCTTGAATAGATCAAATATCCTCTTTCAGAAGTAAGAAGTAAGACTTTAGATATTGAGTATACCTCTGACGGCTCTCAGCCCCAAATACCTTCCCGGAGTAGGGGTCCTTCCTCTCCGCCTGCGTGCCTAGATGAGTGGAAAAAAGAATGAGATCACATGGCCATATCAAAGAGTAATCTGATTTATACTGTTAGGGAGAAGTAAAACCAAAATGGAAGGGTATCTATGCAAGTGTAACAAAAGGCATCAAAATTGCATAAAAGAAAAGAGATGCAGGGCATACAACCCCAATGATCTGATAGTTGGATTTGTATTGATCTGTTTGTTTAATCGTATTTGAAGTTTGATGAAGAGCTGCTACACACAGCTAACCTGCTGTCACAAAAAAGGTCCAAGAGGAAACATCCAAACAACTTTCAAACCCACAGTAACCAAAATTAATTTGTTAATAATCCTCAAGCAGCAGTACATCATACGAAATGTGCTTCAGGCTTCCCAACATCCAGTATGGTAGATGGATCAATAAATGTTCGTACCTTCTCCACTGTAATTACACGTCCTTCTAGTATAGAGCGGTCAAGGTACTTAATGCAGCAATCAGCTTCCTTGACAGATGACATCGTTACAAACCCAAACCCCCGTGATTCCCTTGTCCATGGATCAACCACAACATGAACATCCACCACCTAGTGGACAAGACATGAAAGAAAATAAGTGCCTACTTCAACATTTTCTTGAAAACTAAAACAACATATGGAAGATCATCAAAGCATACCGTTCCCTCGCTTGAGAAATGCTTCTCAAGATCTTTCCTAGTGATCCTATGTGAGAGGCCAGTCACATACAGATTGTTACCAGGGTTCTCAACATCATTTGAAGGGCTCCTGCACCCATAAACCACGCAAACATGGTTGTAAGAAACTGATCAGCCAATGCAGCAATAGAAAACATTTTAATGACAAACTTCCCAGACGTGCAGCCTACCTTGATCTGCTCCCTGATACTGACCTCGTCATTGAGGTAGATCTACTATAGGTCCTGAATGAAGGCGATCGGGAATACCTTGACCTTCTAGAGTAAGACATCTGCTTAAAAAAAGGCACGGCTTGAGGTATAGAATTGATACTACCATAATAAAATAATACTTTTTCCCCACGAGTGAGGGTTAATAACTGCCTTTTCTTTGAGAGAAAAACCTAGAACTTCCTACCACTTCAGTGAAAGATGATAAAAAACCATTAATTTGCAGAAAAGAGTAGCGGAGATGCAAAGTTGATCAATGGATTAAAACAGGACATTACCCAGAAATTTACAAGCCAGAGTATGATCCTCGCATGAACAAGATAGAAGGATAATTTCTAGTGGTTCAGATTACATATCATCCCATAAATTTTTTCATCCAGCGAAACAACCCAACTATTTATTAACAGTTATCATTCATTGACCACATAAATTAAAGGTAGCAAGGAAATCCTTCGGGAACAAAAGAATATTGCAAGCTGGTGCTTCTTTTTCTAACAGTATAATTCACGCGAAACGAAAAAAGAATCGACATTAGCATGAAAAAAACAATCTTCCATAAGAAATTCTTTTTGCACAAATTTCTACAGAAGAATGAATACCAGAACAGTTGCCACCTTCAAAAAAATTCACTCAAACCTCACACAACTCAATAGAAGAACCTCAGAGTCCTCAAGGTCCCGAAGCATATGGACATAATTACCAATGTATTAAGAATCAAGGATGAAGTCGCAAACTCACTAAGCGAAAAAGCAAAGAAGACGCTTCAAGATTAAATCGCGTAAAGGAAAACCTACCTCGGTAGCTCCTTTCGCTCGATCCCTAAAAAGCACTCCGACCTTCATGAACATCAATCAAATGGAAAATAGAACTGAGTCTTCAGATGCTTAAATAGGGAACATCGAGAGAAGCTTCTGGAGGGCCGGACCTGAAGGCCTCATTCAATTTGTGTTGAATAGAACTAATGGTTCCGCGGTCCCCCGAGATTTTCGGCCGCCTTTTCGTTTTATTTAGACCACTTAATGCTGCCACATGTCAAGGCCTCGTGGGCTTCTAAAGGTTAATGTGGACCTACTACTTAATGGGCCTATAACGAGCTTCTCGTGGGCCATGATCCGATAGACTGTGTGCCATATTAAATTTGGTTGCGGGTCCACTTTTCGAACCGTTCACTTGTAACTCCTAGTCGTTCCATGTTATTTTCCATCTCATTAATTGAATGATTAGAGGTTTGAGCAAAAAAAAAATGATTAGAGGTTATTTTCCTCATTTGGATTAAATGATGTCATTTTAGTTCAAATGTGAAAAAAAATTATTCAATTTATTATTTTAGGTCCGAAATGGAGATCGAGTTCGTTCTACTATAACCAAACTTAATATATAAGTTAAATTTTGATAACTTAAACCCAAACGAACCATGATATAGGTACAAAACCCTTAACTCGAACCTTTAAGGCTTCGGAACTGTTTGGGCACACCGAGTTTCAAGTCAAACAATGAACCTTATTTTAGGTCACCTCATTGTTATTGTATAAGTGCTTTAAAGTGATATGATAATAATTTTTTTAGTAAAGTAAGATAATAATTACTTTATCGAAATAATCACTAAGGATCGAGTACTTGTCATACTAGAAGCTAGATTTCAAATTTGAGATCAATTAAGATCAAATTAGAGTTCTTATTTATGGTGCCACTAAAACCAAGTAGAATATTGGTAGATTTGGTGAAGAATTCGAGATAATACTCACCTTATTGGCCACGATATAAATTAGTGATTATGGATGGGTTACATCTATACCACCAAAATTTTAAAAATGGTGAATTTAACCTAACTAATCCTGATTCAAAATTAACCGAAATTGTGAAAATAAAATTAAATAGGAATTGAAGTAATCCCAATTGGTAATTAAAGTTCTAAAATTCAAGAAAAAGAATTAAATTACAAATTGGAAGTAAAAATCGTAACGGTTTAAGGTGAATCGAGAATAAACTAGACCAAATTGATTCGAACCAAGAAAAACATATTTGAAGATTCATTTTTTGGGGTGACATAAAAATGTCAAATGAGAAAATTGAGATCACCACCATATAAAAATAAGTTTAGATAGGGTGACATGTCACGCCCTGACCCGGTTTGGTTAGATCTTTGTGATCAACCCGCTGCTCCCTTCGTTTAAGAGGGGTTTTCCCTTATTTTAATTAAGAGTAACCAAGCGTAATTTCAAACCTTGTTCCCTGTAATAACATAAATCAATCAAGCCATGCCAATTTTATCATTTCCTTTAAAAATGATTTCCTCAAAATTCAGTTTTCAAAAATTTTTCTCATTACCATATTAGGTATGTTTAGCTCTTTTTAGCCCATCCCCTTGCCTTGGGAGGTGTTTAGCAAACAAACACAAGCCATTCATCAGGAAGGGTACACACATTCGCAGGTATAACCCACCTACTGCACCCACTTGTGGATCAGAGTGTTTTTCCATCCACAAAGATAAAAGCGCATTCACTTCCACTCTGGCTCTAAGTGGAACTTCCTAAACGTCCGACCCTCAGACTCAAATGCCACTTCGTATCCGTATGAGGACAAAGACCTCATCCTATCCCCACCTTGGTCTCATGCGCAAGAAGCTCCCAAAGCTTCATGACTAAACGACACGACAAACTGCCCTTATCACCCCCATGTCGTCCAACAGCCCTTGGGACCCATCACTACCCCCTAGGGTGTCTTGATGGTTTTGTACCATAAGTGCATGCACAAACAAGAGTTTTTCACATAAAGCCATTATTTTTGGTGCCAACGGTCCAACGACCCCGATGCTCAACCCGACCTGTAGCTGTTTGTCTAGGCTAGTCCGTCGACCTATCTTTGACGCATTGCCATTAGTCCATCAAACACTCGGTCTCATGTGCAAGAACCTCCCAGAGCTTTATGACTAACTAGCACGACAAACTGCCCTTATCACCCCCCTTGTCGTCCAACAACCCTTGGAACCCATCACTACCCCTTAGGGCATTTTGATGGTCCTATTCCATAAGTGCATGCACAAATAAGAGTTTTTCACATAAAGCCATTATCTTTGGTGCCAACGGTCCAACGACCTCGATGCTCAACCCGACCTGCAACTGTTTGTCTAGGCCGGTTTGTCGACCTGGCCTTAACGCACTACCGCTAGTCCATCGAACACTGTCGGTCCTAACTTGGTACGGTGGTGAAATCACATAATCATGACTGACTAGCACCTCGGTCTCACGTGCAAGAACCTCCCAGAGCTTCATGACTGACTGACACGACAAACTGCCCTTATCACCACCTTTGTCGTTCAACAGCCCTTGGGACCCATCACTACACCCTAAGGCGTCTTGATGGTCCTGTACCATAAGTGCATGCACAAACAAGAGTTTTTCACATAAAGCCATAATCTTTGGTGCCAACGGTCCAATGACCCCGATGCTCAATCCAACCTGCAGCTATTTGTCTAGGCCGGACCGTCAACCTGGCCTTGACGCACTACCACTAGTCCATTGAACACTGTCTGTCCTGACTTGGTACCGTAGCGAAATCACACAATCAATTTCATTAGAAATTTTCATGGCTCTTTATAATCAATTTGTTTATGAGCTCTTGCTTGTACCCACTGGCCTTGGGCCCAGTACACATATTTTTCCAAAAACCTGACATTTAGCCTTATGAGTTCAAAAACTGAGGCCCCTAGCCTATCTGAGCTATTTTAGCTCTCGTCAAGAAGGTCTCCCAAATATTTTAAGCATTTGCACACAGTTAGGGGAGAACACTTTTGACAAAAAAATATTTTCATTTCATCACACCAATCGGGTGTGATGATATCTCCGCTTACAATCGGTAAGCGGGTTTCTCCTTTCCTCATCATACCAACCGGGTATGATGTGAAATAATCTCACTCACAAATGGCTTTTCATTTCTAAAGTGCTCACCATCCCAACCGAGTATGATGTACAATTAAGCCCACTCACCCGATGACCATAACGTGTTCATCCCTAATCGGTTTTCCACTTCCACGCTAGCTTTTTCCTTGTTGGTGTTCTGGTCTTTCATGACCCTACACAATTTGGACATCATTATCAATTAAGGTTTGGCATGACAACCATCGTTTTCTCACGTATAAGCGACTAGGCTTAAGATTATTGGTTTATAGCACATAAGTACCTAAAGTTTATTTTCTTTAACTTTAGGTCCCTAATGCTAACTTTTCCCCAAATTATGTCCCAATACTTCCAAAATTCCCTTTGGGTCCACAATTTACTTAAAATTGTGTCAGGGGCTCAAGTTTTCAAAATTTCCAATTTGGTCCCCAATTTTAAAAAATTACAATTTTGGCCCTACTTTCCAAAAATGACAATTTGACCCCAAATATTCCAAAAATTGATCAATTGGTCCCCCAACATCTTTCCCATGGCCAATTAGCCTTCAATTTTTGGAAATTACAAAGAGGTCCCTCAATTTTTTGAAATCTCCAATTTCCCCCAATTTATCCCCTTTAAACTTAAATTGACTGAATTTGATTTTTTCAAATTAGCCATTCAATCGGGTTTAATTGCTTCAATTGATTGTATGGATCAGTTCCTACACTTCCATACGATTTAATTGAGCTTTGAATTTCATGATTTGAGTTCGAAACGAGCTCAAATGGAGCTTCGCCGAAATTTTTTTCCTAAAGAGTGAAAGCTTTGAAAGCTTACCATTGGAAGTGCAATAGTCCAAGCTCTCGATTGGGGGGAGGTAGCTCTTATCGCAAGGTTACTTCTAGGATCAAGAATATTTACAATTGAATTCAAATTGAGGGTGGATTTAGTCAGTGAAATTTGACACTTTCTCTATCTAACCCTGATCTACAATGATTGAGGAGGGCCGAATTGGCTTACCTTTCAGCTCTGTTGAGGTCGTGTGAAGGTTGTGGGGGTGTTGGGGAGGCTTGATTTGGCTGGAGGAGGGCTGAATTTGGCTGAATTCAGCTCGGCTAAAATAGGACAGTTTTGGTCCTTCGGAGCTGCTTCACTATTTGATTCCGTTGGTGCTTCTCCAGCAGTTCTCAGGTTGAAAGGAGGTTGCTATCAGGTAGCTGACTTCCCCAAAGTCTATAGGACCCAACCTTGCCTTTTGAGGCTGAGAAAAAGGCCTAAGTCAGAGCTCTAGTTCGAGCTTCACCAGAAAATGGGGTAGTTGAGAGAGAATGGTGATTTGAGGTGTGTGGAGGATGAATGGAGAAGAGCTCTTTATATAGGGAGCTTGAGGACCCTCTCCTCGACCACTTTCTATTTTGGTCAAGCTTATCCTCGCTCGAAAATGGCCTGATTGGAGCAATTACACCTTCACCAGAGAAGGAAGTTTTCGGCATTTATGAATAGTGTTGTCACCCTGAGGAAGAAGATGACACCGTTCTCACCGGGTTCAATGGCGAAAATCAGCTGGTTCAGGCCTAATTCAACCATTTTTCTCAAAATTAAAAATTTCTAAATTAATCTAAATTCATTCTCTATCAAATGGTGGCTTCAATTTCCCAATTTGAATATTTTAAGCTACAAAGAAAAATAAATTCATAAACCGGTTCAATTCGGTTTAGGTCTGGTTCACCCTGAATCAGTCTAGTTTTCTCTTCCCATTTGTCCCAAGGTTGTTTTCCATGATTTTTATAACTCTTTGAGTCACTCGAGATTTGTCAATTTCCCATTTTACCCTTTCTTTATCGGTTATGGTTTGTGAACCAGTTCGATTTTCTCTTCTGAAACAACAGGTTCTTTTCTGGTTTTTCTTATCTTTAAAGGACGGGGTTTATAGTGACATGTGGAAAGTGTGTCAGGTCAACAACAAGCTAGGATGACTAGGAATGATAGACCAATAAGTGATCGACACATGACAAAGCCATGTCGAATGGCCACAACCAATCTAAAGAGGACATGTGGCAATGGAATTGTCACACCCTGACCCGGTTTGGTCGGATCCCCATGAGCAACCCGTCACTCTCCTAGTTTATTAAGGGTTTTCCCCTTATTTAAACCGTGAGGAGTAAGACGTCCTTTAAACCTGTACCTTTCCTGGAATACCATAAATCAACACTGCATAAAATTTTAAACTTTTACATCCCTGTCTTGCAGGTGTAGTTATCTAGGATCTTTGGGTAGGTTTTCCCTGAGTTACCTGAAAAGGGATATAAGAGAGGGGTGAGTACAACGACTCAATGAATAGGTTTTCAAAATTTAACTTTTAGGAAAAATGTTTGAATCAGAGTTTGCCAGATTCCTTATTTTCTTTTTAAAAAGGTTTCATTCTCAAATTCATTTTTTTATCCATTTCTTATTACCATGGTGTGTTATCACTCAACACACATCCTTCATCATGAAGGTAAAAACACATTCGCAGGCCAGCCCGTCCACTATACCCACTTGTGGCACCAGAGCGACTTTACTGGCTACCTAGATAGAAGCACGTCCACTTCTACCCTGAGAATGAGTGGATGTTCGTGACATTCGACCCTCAATCCCGTAACAAATCTCCGTGTCCGTATGAGGACAAAGACCTCATCCTGTCCCCACCCCGGTCTCATGCGCTTGAAGCTACGTCAAACTTCGCAAGACTTCTGGTACAACCAACAATCCTTATATCCAATAGGTTGTCCAGAGCTCTCAGACGCATTACTACTCCTCTTAGGCGTAGTGCATACACAATCAACAATTTTTCACATAATTCCATATAATTTGTGGTGCCACTAGTCCAACGGCCCCGACCCTCAACTCGACTTGTAGCTGTTTGTCTTAACTAGTTTGGAGACTTGCCATGTCGCACTATCGCTAGTTGATTGAGTATGTCGGTCCTGTCTCGGTACTATGGCCAAACAACTCATTTACTTAAGTTTTCATGGCATATTAATCATGTTTGTTTATGATCTCCTGCTCGTGCTAATTGGCTTAGAGCCCACTGTTCGAGATTTTCAAAATCGGGCATATTAGCCCCCAAGTTCCAAAATCGAGGCCTTTGGCCTAACAGAGCTATTCAAGTCTCCTGTCAAGAAGGTCTCCCAAAATGTTTAAGAAGTGGCACAAAGTCAGGGGAGAGCACTTTCGAAAAAATATACTTTTCAACTATCAATCATACTAACCGAGTATGAGGACATCTCCGCTCATAACCGATGAACAGGTTTTCCACTTCCTTTGAGGAAGTTTTATCATAACAACTGGGTATGATCTACTTACAACCGGCAAGTAGTTTTTCCACTTGATTTCCACATCACTCCTCTCAAGTGTGTTGATTAAAATACCACTCAGCAGTAGGTTTTTTTTTTCATTTTTGAGGTGCTTATCATCCCAACCGGGTATGATATTAAATTCCCACTCACCCAATAGTGTAGTGAATATTCTCTTAGCCGGCTTGTTGTCCTTACTCGAACTTATCTTAGTTGGTGTTCTCGGTACTTTGTGTTCCTACATGATATGAACACTCTTGTTCATTTTCCTTTGGCCTAATAGCCCTCATTCAACCCAAATCAATGATAAAAATTAAACTTTTCCTTTATTTGTAATTAGGTCCCTAAAGTTATTTTTATTTAACTTTAAGTCCCTAGTGTCGGTTTTTTCTCAAATTGAGTCCCAAAACTTTTAAAATTCACCTTGGGACCTTATTTTATTCAAATTCACAAAAAGGGGTTTAATTTCTCAATTTTCCAATTTGGTCCCCAACTTTTCCAAAATTACCATTTTGCCCCTACTTTAAAAAATGGTAAGTTTTGCCCCAAAAATTCAAAAAATTGCTCAATTGGTTCTCCAACATCTTTATCATGCCAAATTACCCTCAATTTTATGAAATTGCACTTTAGTCACTCGAATTTTCAAAATTCCCAAAATTTCCCCAATTTCAACCTTCTAACTCAGCGGAATTTGATTTCATCAAATTTACCGATCAAATGAGTTTAATTGTTGAAATTGAAGTTGGATTGGAGTTCCTACACCTTCATATGATTCAAATGAACTTTGACTTGCACAATTTGATTCCAAAATGAGCTCAAATGGAGCTTCGCTAGAAAACTGGACTTAGAGAGAGAAAGCTTCGAAAGCTTACCATCTGTGACATGGTTGTCCGAGCTTTTAATGTAGGCAGATAGCTCTTGTCCTAAGGTTACTCCTAGGATCAAGAATTACATCAATTGATACCGAATTGAGTGAGAATTTTATCATCGAAGTTCTGTCAGTTCTCTCTTTCGCACTAGTTGGAAATTATAGAGGGGAGTTGGACTAGCTTATCTTTAAGCTCTATTTTAGCTGTAGGAGGACTATGGAGGTGTTTGGAGGGCTTGGTTTGGCCTAAGAAGGGCTCAAATTGGCCGATTTCAACTCGGCCGAAACATGGCAGCTTTGGTCCGCCGGAGCTGCTTCACTGTTCGATCACGTTGGCGCTTCTCCGACATCCCTTAGAGCAAATGAAGACTATAGACGTGTAGCTGACTTCTCCCTGAATCCAAAGAATCTGACCATGCCTTCTTTGGGTCCGAAAAGACCCTATATCAGAGCTTCATTGGAAATTGGAGTAGTTAAGAGAGAATGGAGTTTTTAGGTGTGGAGAGGATGAATGAGGAGGGGGTCTTTATATAGGAAGCTTGAGGATTTCTTGGCCGTCCGATTGGCGCCTTAATGGTGGTCATTCATTGCTTGAAACTCCCTTGCTGAAGACTTTTTTTCTTCGTCTGTGCTGCTCGATTTTTTGATGAGTGAACAGTGCTGTCATCTGAAGGAAAAAGACAATATTGTTCCGAACCAGACTGGACCGATCCGAACCGTGTTCAAAGCTTAAACCGGTCGGTTCAAGCCTAATTCGACTAAGTTTTTCAAAATTAAAATTTTTTAAATTAATCTAAATTCATTCTCTATCTAATGATGGCCTCAAATCTCAAATTTGAATTTTTCTAAGCCACCTAGAAAAATGAATTTAACATCCAGTTCCATAGTGGTTCAAACCGGTTCGGATCTGGCTCACTTGAACCGGATTGGTTTTTATCTCCATTTCATCCTAAAGTCCTTTTTTATGACTTTTGTTATTCCTTAGGTCACTCGGAATCCATAAATTTCCCGGTTTTCCCTTTCTCTATTGGTTCCGGTTCATGGACCGACTCGGTTCATAAACTGGTTTAATCTAATTAGATCTAGTTCATCTGAACCGATCTGGTTTTTCTGTTCTAATTTGTCCTAAGGTTGTTTTCCAAGGTTTTATAAACCCTTTGGGTCACTTAGGAGTTATAAATTTTCCAAATTGCCCATTCTCTGATGATCGGTTTTGTGAATTGGTTTGGTATTTCTCACTCAGTTTGACCGGTTCTTTTCTCGATTTTGCTTAACTCAAAAGGGCGGGGTTTACAAGAATAGTGTGTCAGGTGACAAACTTGATTTATTTGAACCAACCAATCAGAGGACATCATGTGGTAAAGTCAACAATAGTCATCTAACAACCAGATTCAATCAATTTCCATGTCGGATGAAGCAACTAATGGGGGGTCACCACTTGTCACAACTCGACCCGGTTTGGTCAGAACCCTGTGAATAACCCGCCACTCCTTCTGATATTTTAAAAAGTAATTTGTTACCTAGTACTGGTAGAAGTCAAGCGTAACCCCACAAAAATATTTTAGAATATTTTCAAGTAAATATACCAGAATATTATTAAAGTATAAATCATACCATGTAGGTAATTCTTCCCAATCATTCCTTTTCATGGTTTTACTATGAGGTTTAAGGAATAAGGGTGAGTTCACAACTTAGTGATTAGGTTTTAATGTTTAAAACTCAAAGAGATTGTAGGATATATTTTATATCACAATATTATTAATTTGGTGGGTTTGTATTGGACAAGCAATCAAACACCATTTTTCTCATAAAAAGGGATCACTTATTCGCATATCAATTCATGTGAGTCAAAATGTCATGCCCCAACCCGGTTTGGGTTGGAATTCCCGTGATCAATCCACCACCCTTCCCCGTACTAATTTAGTATTTCTACCAAATAGTCCGATGAAGGTAAAGGCGTAGGAGTATACATGTTTTCCACAACAAAATTTACGAAACATTTAAATGATGGTTTACTTGTTTGTGGTACCTTTGACTTGCCCCCTAGCTTATTCTTTTCTTGATGAGAGGTTTTTCCTGAAAAGGGTTTAGGGGAGGGGGTGAGTTTCTACAACTTAGTGAGTGTGGGTTAGGGAGTGAGTTTTCAAAACAAATAGTTTATCAAAGCGTTTTATTCTTTTAGTTCACTGTGATATGAGTTCATCTCTTTTTAGCACTTCCCCTTGATTGGGAGGTGTTTAGAAAACATTCACACATCCTTTCTATAATAGAAAGGGATCACACGTTCGTAGAATAGTCCTCGATTGCTCTACTTGTGGACCGAAGCGTCTTTACCATCCACCCGAGTAGAAGTCTTGGACCTCTACCTTGTGTTTGAGTGTACGTCAATTGTCCGACCCTCAAACCCAATCATACTTCGTGTCCGCTTTGTGAGACGAGACCTCATTCCTCTGTTGCCTCAGTCTCATTGTGTAGGAAGCTCCTAGAGCTTCATGATTAATTGGCACGACAAACCTGCCCTTGTTAAATCTAGGTCGTCCAACAGCCCTTGGATCTCATCACTACCCTTCTTGGGTGTCTCGATGGTCTCGGATCCTCATGCATGCACAAACAATAGTCTTAGTAACATTAGCCAATATCTTTGGTGCCAACGGTCCAACGACCCTGACTCTCAACTTGGCTTGTAGTTGTTTGCTTGACCAGTCCGTCGACCTAGTCTTGGTGCACTACCACTAGCCCATTGAACTTTGTCAGTTCTGATTTGGTATCGTGGTGAGTCACACATAAAGTTGCCAATTATGAAAGTTTTCATGGCTTTTCATTGTTATGCTTGTCCACGGGTTCCAACCCGTGCCAGTTGGCCTTGGACCCATTTCACAAGTTTTCCAAAACTGGGCCTCAAGCCCTAATATTTTCAAATTCGAGGCCTCGAGCCTTTTAGAGCAATTCTAGCTCCCATCAAGGACGTCTCCCAAAATGTTTAAGTAGTTTCATGTAGTCAGAGGAGGCCATTCATGGAAAAATAGTTTTCAAACTTAAAACGGTTCTCATCACCTCCAACCAGGTATGACGCTGAAAATCCCACTCACCCAGTAATAGTGACGTGGCCGTCTTGATGAGATCTCAATCTGTGGTGCACTCCTTTGCATAGGTACTCAGACAACCAGCTCCTATATGGTTTGAGTATATATATCAGGAGAATTGGCATAAGGGACCTTATACTTTCGTGTATTTGTGCATAGGTGCTCTCATTATGCCTTCATTACAATTAGGTCCCTTAAATTTTGAACTTTACATTTAGGTCCCTAATCTTCATTTAATCTCCATTAAGTTCCTAGGACTTCCAATTATCCCTCATGGGTCCTTAGTTTTTCCAAAATCACCAATTGGCCCTCAATTTTTCTAAAATTGCCAATTTGTCCTTAAATTTCCAAAAAATGCCAATTGGTCCTTAAATTTCCAAAAATTGCCAATTGGCCCTCCATTTCATCCAATTGCTCAATTAGGACTCAATTAAGAGTTAATTTCATAAAATTCCCCCATTTTCCTTAAATTACGATTCAACCCCCAATTTTCCAAAAATACCCAAATTGCTAAATTTTTCCAAAATTCCAATTTGGTCCCCAAACATCATTTCATTCAATTGATCCCCAAAACTCAATTAATTGCCCCCATTCATGATCTAAATCATCTTCTCTATTTCTCACTCATCATTTCATGCTTTGAAATGCTACATTTGGCTTAGAAATGAGCTCAAATGAAGCTTTGCCAAAAAACTTAGTTTAGAGATAGAAAGCTTCGATATCTTACCGGTGAGGGTCCGACAACCAAAACTCTTACTTTCTCTGATTTTCTCTCCTCTTGGGAATCTTTCTTGGATCAAACCACGCCTCAATTGGTGGCATAAGCAGTGCAAATTTCTCAATTTAAAGTTTTGTAGAAATGCACTATTAACAATATTTTTCGACGAGGGGTGGTGAAGGGGACTCACCCATTTAGCGCAGGGAAGGCCAGGGCACCTCTAGGGGCAGTCTAGGGAGCATGGTTTGGCTGTGATTGGTCTCGGAGCTACTCAAATTGAGCTTAAGCAGCTCGGGTTGCCAACTGTCGAGGAGCGGTGGTATTGTGCGAGCTTTCTAACTCTTCTTCGGTGTCCTCGAGCTGAAGAGAGGGTGCAACTGAATAGAGAACTTACTCTCGATTTTAAGGACACTAAATACAACTTCAAAGGTTGAAGAAAGCCCCGCTATCAGAGCTTTGGTTTGCTGCTCACTGGAAAATGTTGTACTTCACATTCTTCGCTCATTTGTGGGATGGGGAAGATGAATGGAGGAGTGCTCTTTATATAGGATGCTTGACAACTGATCGGGCTACCAGCTGGCATAGGACTTGGCTATTGGTTGTCATATCAGAGCTTTTCCTAGGTCGCCAAAGGACTAACCCTCCCCCTTCTCTCTTTCCTTTCTATCAACTAACCGAAGAAGAAGAAGATGATGTGGCAGACGTGCCACATTGCCCGCTGTGATTGGTTGGTTTTTCCGACATGGCATTCCCACTCAACCGCCGTGTCAACCGTTGACCGGACATGTGGCAGCCTCCCATTGACCAAATAAGTTGCAATCTTCCATTGGCTGCTAATGTTTGTGTGGCTACTGACTGTTGACTAGTCCGGTCTGTTGACCGGCTGGACCGTTGACTGGTCTAGTTCGTCCGGGTTCGATGACTTGAATTAAAAAATCGACCGGTTTAGGCCTGATTCGACTGATTTTCTAAAAATTAAAAATTATAAAATTTTCTAAATTCATTTTCTACCTAATGGTGGCTTCAATTTTTCAATTTGACATTTTTAAGCCACCTAGAAAGTGAATCATCGAATTGGTTCACCATGGTTCAATCTGGTTCACCCTAAACAGATCCGATTTTCCCATATAATTTACTTCATGGTTCTTCCCCATGATTTTTATGACTTTTGGGTCACTTGGGATTTTCCAATTTCCCATTTTAGTCATTCTTTGCTATTTTTGGTTCATTAATTAACACTATTTTCTCATGAAAATCGTCAGTTCTTTTCCCGGTTTCCTTGGTCCTACAGGGCAGGTTTAACAACTCTCCCCTCCTTTTAGGAATTTTATCCCCAAAACTTAGCTGTTCACCTTTTACATTGGGAATGAATTCCTTTGCGATCAACTTGGGGTTCGATTTGATACCCTACTGCTTTGGTTACTCCTTCCATCCATTCATTTACTCCCTTGTACTTAGTTCCTTTGACTTGTCTTACCCCCCATGTCCATTTAATTTCTTAGATCCAATGCTTCCCATTATGTGGGGTAAGACCTTTCCTCTTGAGGGTTTTATCCTGAATTGGGAGTTCCAAAATGCCCGACTGTACCGGGGTCTATTTATTCTCTTGGTTGTTGAAACTCCTTAGCTTATTGTCCCCTTTGAGCTTTTTGTACTTGTTGTTTGTGGGTTTTGGTGTTATTCCCCTCTTGGTCCTTTAAAACATTCTTTCATACTTGAGCCCCCTCTTGTTGGGACCGTTGTTTCTACATGTCCCTTACAGTATGACTCTCACATTTGGTTATTTCTCCTTAGACCTAAAGGCCTCCTTACTTTGAGGTTCGGACTAAATTCTTCCACTCCCCTCCTTAGAGTGTATTCCCTTATTCTTCCTTTCACATTGTTGAATTGCTTCATTACTTGATTTCGGTTCATGCGCCCCTTCCATGCACCTAATGTCCTTTGACGTCATGCTTTTCATGAGAATTTGGGTTTTCAATATTTATTCTTCCTTCGCCACTTCCTCATTGAGTTTTACCATTTCCAACTATCAGGTTTCCCATCCACTTCTTGACTTACCAACATATCGGGAGTTTTCCTCCCTTTTGTCTGTCCTTTTGTCCAATGGCATCCTCCGACTTATGAAGGGTTTTCCCCTTTCCTTTTTCCTCTCTCCTTCCCCTATTTTGGGCTATCCTGCTAGTCTATCCTTGACAATCAAGTTTCCTTGGGGCTTAATTGTTTCCTTGTTCTAATTAGCGAGATTTGGTGTTCACCCCTTAAGTTACCACGATTACTTTTTTGCTTAATCCCCATTTATTTCGTCCTTGAGGAACTTCTCCTCCTTTCATATATCTACCAACTCCATGAAAGTTATACTGATCATTTAGAGTTTCCCGTTTGTCCCAATATACTATCTTGGATCCAATTCTTCTATGGCTTGGAGTAGGGTTCCACCTTTATCCTCGGTCGCTCCTTTAGTCCATTCTTTCTTTATTATTTCGCGGGTCCACCCACTCCCTTATTTGACTTCACCGTGGTTGACTAAGTGGTTCCTCCTTACTTGGATCATAACTTCTTGGTACTATTAGTTCCACCTGTTCCTTGTAGTCGGACATGTCCCATATTGTTTTTGTACGTTGTACTTCCGGGACATTCCTTCTATAACCGTTCTTAACTTCCAAGTCATTTAGGGATCGTAGGACCCTTTGGCGGCATTTCTTATCTATCTTGCCCATTATCCAAACATTTTATGTACCTAGCCCCATCATTATAATGGCTTCCACTAACCTCATAATTTTCTTACCTTGAAATTCAGACTTCCTAATACTGAATTCTTACCACATTCTTCCTTGGATGGGATTCCCACGCTTTTGTCCTTACCATATTAGAGTGTCTCTTCCATACACATTAATTTCCCATTTTGTAGGCACCGTGCCTTTCATGACCGTTATGATTTTCCTTGTTTGACTGCCCTTTACCACCCCCTCCTCATGAGGTGTTCTTGATTCTGACTGTCAAATTTCCTGATCACTCCTCATTTTGCCAACAAGCTCAGGATTTCTTCCCTCATGTTCTTCCCATCTTAAGGGTTTTTGTTCCTTCTATTGGTTTCACTCTCTACTTTCGTTCCTTTGTAGTGGAGACTTCCTTCTTTGAAACTATGGTCCAACCCTTCCTTGGAGGTTTCCTCTTTCCATATACTTTGACATTTTATATCGGTGTATTCATCCACCCCATTTATCCCTGCCGACTTTGGATTCCCATTCTAAACTTTATTTTCTACAAGAGGAATTTCCAGTTTTTGGGCCTTACTACATAGTACACCTTGTCGTCTAATCCTAATCTCCCTTAAGTAGGTGTGGATAGAAACCAGTCTTGAGGTCCATCGTTTCATAGTTAGTGGGTGTACTTTTCCAAGATTGCTCTTCCTTTGGAAATTCCTTCCATTATTTTTTTCTTTTATGGGTATCCTACCCATCCTAATCGGGTTATGGTCTCCTTTGTTGTTGCCTCCTCGTCCACTCGTTCTTTGGGTTTAAATTCTCTCCTTGGGCTCTCATGAGTATACTTGGTCCTACCTTCCCTTTTTATAGGCTTGCTTCTTTAGGGGAGGTCGGAGTACTTTTGTTTTGGGATCTCTTAACCTCCTTGTCTCGGGGATTCAAAGACGTTATTTATCTTTCCTTAAACATGCCGACCACTAATTTTGGGTTTTAGTTCCTTTCAACCCTTTTTTTTTATCTTATTTGAGGTTTGTCCTTCCCGTTCCTTATTTGTTCATAACTTGAGTTGAGGCACAAGATCCTGATTGGACGCATTATGATTTGGGCGACATAAGTATTTAGGAATTTGAAAATTTATTTATTGGGAATAAAATACAATACATTTGGGGGCATCTTCCCCTCTAAAGGGAGATGGTTAAAATGAAAGGTCGAGAAGCACTTGTTACTATGCTAGGGTTTTGATGGACTCCCACTAGGGTGAGCTTGAAATCCCTAATTGGAGTTGTGGCTTTTGAGGAAGCCTCCTGTCCTCCATCCCCTCAAACTCCGTTAGTTGGGGAGGTATTATTTCTAGGAGGTATTGCCACAAATCCTCGTGTTATGGGACATCTCCTCATGATATGTCCTACATGTCCACACCAATAATAGTTTATCCCGACAAAGGTTCCTACGTGGTTTTGGGCAATTTTGTGCATAGTGTCCCCACTCTCACAACTGTAACAAGTTACATCCTTGCGTGGGCCTTTATAGCTTCTTCTCCATCTCGGACCTTGGGAGTTTTTCTTGGTGGTTACTGGTGGTCTCTACGTTTCACCAACCTTAGGTGTGTACTTCCTCTGGGATAGTCCCTCTTCCTTAGCGTGAAGCAAGGTCTCCCAAATACCTTGACAAATTCCTCGTAAAATTTCCTCGGCTCAAGAGTTATCCTTGGTATAGTGCGTTGGGTCTTCCTAGATTCTTGGGCTACCAAGCAAATTTCCTTACTCGGGGTAGGATTTCTTCCTGGTCCTGTGGTGGCCGTGGCAGCGTGGGTTTGTTCAATTTCTCTAGGAGGGGTCATATTTGTTTGATAGTAGTTTACTGTTGGTTAAGGTTCTAGGGCTTTTAGTTTTGAAAACTTTGTCTAGAAAACCATGCTTTGATACTGGTAAAGTTGTCACACCCCAACCCGTTTTGGGTTGGAATCCCTGTGATCAACCCACCACCCTTCCTCGTACTAATTTAGTTTTTCTACCAAATAGACCAAGGAAGGTAAAGGCGTAGGAGTACACATGTTTTCCATAATAAAATTTACAAAACATTTAAATGATGGTTTACCTGTTCATGGTACCTTTGACTTGCCCCCTAGCTTCTACTTTTTTATATGAGAGGTTTTTCCTAAAAAGGGTTTAGGGGAGGGGGTGATTTCTACAACTTGGTGAGCGAGGGATGGAAGTGAGTTTTCAAAACAAACAGTTTATCAATGCGTTTTATCCTTTTAGTTCACTGTGATATGAGTTCTTCTCTTTTTAGCACTTCCCCTTGCCTGGGAGGCATTTAGTAAACATTCACATGCCCTTTCTATCATAGAAAGGGATCACACGTTCATAGAATAGTCCCCGACTGCTCCACTTGTGGACCAGAGCATCTTTACTGTCCACTTGAGTAGAAGTCCTAGACCTCTACCCTGTGTTTGAGTTGACATCAATTGTACGACCCTCAAACCTAAATCATACTTCGTGTTCGCTTTGTGGGAGGAGACCTCACTCCCATGCTGCCTCCGTTTCAGTGCATAGGAAGCTCCCAAAGCTTCATGACTAATTGGCATGGCAAACCTGCCCTTGTTGTATCTACGTCGTCCAACAGCCCTTGGAACCCATCACTACCCCTCTTGGGCGTCTTGATGGTCCCAGATCCTTGTGCATGCATAAACAATAGTCTTAGTATCATTAGCCATTATCTTTGGTGCCAACGATTCAACGCCCCGACTCTCAACTTTGCCTATAGTTGTTTGCTTGATGGGTCCGTCAACCTAGTTTTGGTGCACTGCCACTATACCATCGAGCCTTATCCGTCCTAATTTGGTATTGTGGCAAGTCACACATAAAGTTGCTAGTTATGAAAGTTTTCATGGCTTTTCATTGTTATGCTTGTCTATGGGTTCCAACCTGTGCCCGATGGCCTTGGGTCCACTTCACAAATTTTCCAAAACTGGGCCTCAAGCCCTATTATTTTCAAATCTGTGGCCTCGAGCCTATTAGAGCAATTCTAGCTTCCATCAAGGACGTCTCCCACAATGTTTAAGCAATTTCACGCAGTGAGGGGAGGCCATTCCTAAAAAAATGGTTTTCAAACTTAAAATAGTTCTCATCACCCACAACCAGGTATGACACTAAAAATCACACTCATCCTGTAACAGTGACTTGGTCATCCTGATGAGATCTCGATCCATGGTGCGCTCCTTTGCACAGGTACTTAGATAATCGGCTCCTACATGGTTCGAGTATTCATATCAGAAGAATTGGGATAAGAGACCTTATACTTTTGTGTATTTGCGCATAGGTCCTCACATTATTCCTTAATTGCAATTAGGTCCCTTAAAATTTATAACTTTACATTTAGGTCCCTAATATTTATTTAATCTCTAATAAGTCCCTAGGACTTCCAATTATCCATCATGGGTCCTAAGTTTTTCCAAAATCACCAATTGGTCCTTAAATTTCCATAAATTGCCAATTGGCCCTCTATGAAACCCATCCCCCATACCAAGTAAAACGGAGAAAGAATCGACGGTTTTGAGAAAACCATGTCGAAAAAGTAAATAAAAATGATAAGGAAGTGTTAAAATGGGAAATTGGAAAATCTTAAGTGACAAAAAATTCACAAATATCATGGGAAAGAACCTAAAAGTGAATTGGATTGGAGAACCGACTGGTTCGGTGTGAACCGGACCCGAACTGGACTGAACCGTATTGAACCATAGTGAATCAGTTCAATAATTCATTTTGTTAGGTGGCTTAAAAATATCAATTTTGGAAATCGAGGCCACCGTTGGATAGAAAATGAATTTAGAAAATTTTAAATTTCAGAAAAAGGTTGAATCGGGTCCGAACATGCTAATTTTTGAATTCGGGTCATCGAACCCGGTCGGACTAGACTAGTCAACGAACAGGACCGGTTAATAGACCAGATCGGTCAACGGTCAATGGAGCCTAGTTAGCAGCCATGTAAGCATGAACATCCAATGGGTGGCTGCCACGTGTCCGGTCAATGGTCAACAGATGACCGATCAGCATGCCACATATACACTAACATCTAATGGGAGACTACTATGTGTCTGGTCAACTGGTCAACGACTGACGTGGCAGATGAGCTATAACGCCATGTCAGAAAAATTGACCAATCACAATGCACCACGTGGCATGCCCGCCACATCATCGTCTTCAACCTCTAGCCACTGACAAAGAGAACGAAGAAGAGAGAGAGGCCGAAAAAGCTAAATTCTCTGGCGACTCGAAAAAACTCCCTGATGAGGTCGCTAGCGGCTGGTCTCACGCTGACCGGTAGCCTGAATAGTTGTCGAGCTCCCTATATAAAGCACAATCCTCCATTCAATCTCAGCATCCCACAATCGGGCAAAGAAGGTGAAGTGCTCAATTTTTTGGTGAGTAGCAAACTAGAGCTCCGACATCGAGGCTTTTCTCCACCTATGAAGTTACATTCGATACCATTGGAACCGGGAGGAAGTCCTCTACCTAGCCCTACCCTCGATTCAACTTGAGAGCCATAGAGGAGGAACGAGGAAGCTTGAACATACTACTGCTCCTCGGCCAGAAAACTGCTCAACCCCTATAGTCACTTCGAGCTTTCCACTAGTCAATTATGGCAAAACCAGACCCCCTACACCCCACCTGGAGGTGTCTTGCATGCCCCGACCTAGTTTGGTCGGATCCCCGTGATCAACCTGCCACTCTCTCGGTTTATTAAAGGGTTTCACCTTATTGTAAATCGTAAAGAGTAAGGCGTCCTTTAACTTGCACCTTTTTCCTGGAATAGCATAATCAAAACTTCATGAAATTTAAAACTTTACATACCTGTCTTATAGGCATCTTAGTTAATAGTCTTTAAGGGTAGGCTTTCCGGGATTTTCTGAAAGGGATATAAGGGAGGGGGTGAGTACGACTATTCAGTGAATGGGTTTTTAAAGGTCTACTTTTAACTTTTATGAAAAACATTTATATGGAGTGTGCCAGACTCCTTTCTTTTCAAAAATTCATTCATTTAAAAATTTGAGTTTTTCTATTATTTCTTAGTTACCGGTGTGTCATCACCCAACACACATCCTTCATCATGAAGGTTATACACATTCGCAAGTCAGTATCACTACTGAACCCGCTAGTGGCTTCGGAGCGACTTTTCCTACCACCTCGATAGAAGTACGACCACTTCTACCCTGGGAATGAGTGGATGTACGTGACATCTGACCCATAATCCCAAAATCACTTCTTCGTGTTTGTATGAGGACAGAGACCTCATCCTGTCCCCACCCCGCTCTCATGCGCTTAGTGCTACTCCAGATTTCGCACAGACACCTGGAATGACGAACTTCCCTTATAGCCACCAGGTCGTCCAGTGCCCTTAAGACGCATCACTACCCCTCATGGGTGTCTTGATGATCTCGTACTCACAGTGCATGCACAAACAATGTTTTCTTATATTGCCATGTAATTTGTGGTGCCACTGGTCTAGCGGCCCTGACTCTCAACTCAGTCCGCAGTTGTTTGTCTTGACTAGTCCGTCGACCTGTCATGTCGCACTGCTGCTAGTTGACTGAGCATGCCGGTCCTATCTTGGTACCATGGCCAAACAATTCACTTATTAAGTTTTATGGCACATATATCATATTTGTTTACGAGCTCCTGCTCGTGCCAACTAGCCTTGGGCCCACTGTATGAGATTTTAAAAAAAAAATTGGGCATTGTAGCCCTCAAGTTCCAAAATCGAGGCCCCTGACCTATAAGAGCTATTCGAGCTCCGTCAAGAAGGTCTCCCAAATAGTTTAAGCATTGGCACACAGTTAGGGGAGAACACTTTTGACAAAATAGGTTTTCACTGTCCTTTATACCAACCGGTATAAGGACATCTCCATTCATAACCGATGAACGGGTTTTCAACTTCCTTCGAGTAAGTCTCATCATACCAACCGGGTATGATCTACTTACAACCGGTAAGTAGTTTTTTTTCGCATAATTTTCATATCACTTTCTCTAAGTGGTGATGATTAAAATACCACTAAACAGTGGGTTTTTATACCGAGGTACTTATCATCCCCTACCGGGTATGATATAAAATTTCTACTCACAATCAGTAAGTGGTTTTTATCTTTAAGTTGTGCTCATCATCCCAATCGGGTATGATGTTAGTAAACCCACTCACAACCGGTAAGTGGTTTTTAACTTTAAACTGTGCTCATCATCCCAACCGCGTATGATGTGAATAACCCACTCACCCGTTAATGCCGTGAATTCCACTAGACCGGTTCTTGGTATTCACGCGAGCTTGTCCTTGCTGGCGTTCCCGGTACTTCGTGTTCCTACACGATATGAACATCTTGGTTCATTATCCTTCGGCCTAATCGCCTTCATTCATTCCAAATGAATGATAAAGTTAAACTTTCATTTATTTGCAATTAGGTCCCTAAAGTTATTTCTCTTTAAGTCCCAAATGCCAGTTTTTCCTCAAATTGAGTCTCGAAGCTTCCATGATATAAAATTTCCACTCACAACCGGTAAGTGGTTTTTATCTTTAAGTTGTGCTCATCATCCTAACCGGGTATGATGTTAGTAAACCCACTCACAACCAGTAAGTGGTTTTTAACTTTAAACTGTGCTTATCATCCCAACTAGGTATGATGTAAATAACCCACTCACCCGTTAATGCCATGAATTCCACTAGACCAGTTCTTGGTATTCACGTGAGCTTGTCCTTGCTGGCGTTCCTAGTACTTCGTGTTCCTACACGATATGAACATCTTGGTTCATTATCATTCGGCCTAATCGCCTTCATTCATTCCAAATGAATGAGAAAGTCAAACTTTCATTTATTTGCAATTAGGTCCCTAAAGTTATTTCTCTTTAACTTTAAGTCCCAAATGCCAGTTTTTCCTCAAATTGAGTCTCGAAACTTCTAAAATTTATCATAGGACGTCAATTTATTCCATTTCACAAAAGGGGGTTTAATTTCCCAAATTTCCAATTTGGTCCCCCAATTTTTCTAAAATTACCATTTTACCCTTCCTTTACATAAATGGTAAATTTTGCCCCAAAATTTTCAAAATTCGTCGGAAAATGAACTATAGAGAGAGAAAGCTTCGATAACTCACCGGTGAAGACACGGTGGTTCGAGCTTTCGATCTGGGCAGATAGCTCTCATCTTGAGGTTCATCCTAGAATTAAGAATCGCATCAATTGATGCAGAATTGGATTAGAATTTCGTCATTGAAATTCGGTCGACCCTCTCTCTAGCACCGATCGAAAATTGCAGAGGGGAGCCGAATTGGCTTACCTTTTGGTCCTAATTCAGCCGTGGAAAGGCTGCAGAAGTGTTGGGAGGGCTTGGTTTGGCCTGAGGAGGGCTTGAAATGGCTGATTTCAGCTTGGCCGAAATAGGGCAGCTTCGGTTCGTCGGAGTTGCTTCACTATTCCATCATGTCGGCGCTTCTCCAACGATTCTCGGATTGACTGGAGTTTGCTTTCAGATAGCTGTCTTCTTCCCGATTCTAAAGAGCCCGACCTCTCCTTTCGAGGTTAAGAAAAATGTTGAAGTCGAAGCTCTGGTTTAAGCTTCACCGGGAAATGGAGCAGTAGAGAGAGAGAGAAATGTTCAGATGTGAGGAGAGTGAAATGGGGATGACCTCTTTATATAGGCGTAAAACCCGTGTATTAAATGGGCGAGATTTATTACTAGTATTAATATTGCCATAAATTATTGGTATTAATTCTAATAATTTAATTTCGGTATTAAATTCTTTGTATTAATTCCAATAATACTTCCCAGGAGGCCACCCATCCTCACATTACTCTCAAGCAAGCACGCTTAACTTTAAAGTTTTTATGGAATCTAGTACACCTGAACCACTTTGGTTTTTGTTTTCTAATTTGTCTTAAGTTTCTTTTCCAAGGTTTAATGAACCCTTTGGATCACCCGAGAGTTGTAAATTCCTAACTTGCCCGTTTAGAAATAATCGGGTTTGTGAACCGGTTCTGAATCCTCACTTGGTTTGATAGGTTCTTTTCCTAGTTTTCCTTAGCTCAAAAGGGCGGGTTTTACATGTCTCGACCTCCCCCCAAGCAATGAAGGTAAGCTCCCTCCGCCGCCCTTCGCCGGAAAATTCTATTCATGACCAAATTCTGCAAAAACTTTAACACTAAAATTCACACTTCTTAGGTCATCAATTGAGGTGTGGTTTGATCTAGGGAGGATCACCATGACAAGAGCAACGCAGTGGTAGCCAAAGCTCCGGTCATCGGACCCCCACCGATAAGATATCAAAGCTTTCTTTCTATAGACTGTATTTTTCGACGAAGTTCCATTTGAACTCATTTCCAAGCCAAATTGGGCAGTTCAAAGCTTGAAATGACAAGAAAAACATATAGAGGAGGATTCAAATCAAGAATGAGGGCAATTAACCAAGTTTTGAGTTTCAATTGAACTAAAGTGTGATTCGGGGACCAAATTGCAATTTTTTAGACATTGGGCAAGTTGGGGATTTTTGGAAAATTGTGGTCCAAATTGAAAATTAAGGAAATTAGGGGCATTTTCATGAAATTAACTTCCAATTTGGGCCCAATTGGGCAATTGGATGAAATGGAGGGCCAATTGGCAAATTTTGAAAGTTCAAGGACCAATTAGTAATTTTTGGAAAATTAAGGACCAATTGGCAATTTTGGGAAAATTGAGGACCAATTGGTAATTTTGGAAAAGTTAAGGACCCGTGAGAAAAATTAGAAGTTCAAGGGACTTAATTGAGATTAATGAAGATCAGGGACTAAAATATAAAGTTATAAACTTTAAGGGACCTAACTACAATTAAGGCATAGCGTAAGGACCTATGCACAAATATTGGAAAGTATAAGGTCCATTATGTCAATTCTCCTAGTATGGATACTCGAACCATTTAGGCACGAGTCATACGAGTACGAGTGCCAAGGAGCACATTGAAGATTGGAAATCTAGCTGGGATGAATTCATCATAGTACAAGTGACTGGGATTTCGGCATCATACCCGGTTGGGGGTGATAAGCACTATTTTTAAGTTTGAAAATCATTTTTTTCCAGGAATGGTCTCCCTTGACTGTGTGAAACTGCTTAAACATTTTGGGAGACATTCTTGATGGGAGCTAGAATCACTGTGATAAGCTCGAAGCCTCTGATTTGAAAATGATAGGGCCGAAGGCCCAGTTTTAGAAAACTCATGAAGTGGGCCCAAGGCCAGTGTGCACAGGTTGGACCCGTAGACAAACGTGAATTATAAGAACCATGAAAACTCTCAGAAAAACTGAAATTGTTGTGTGATTTTCCACGGGGCCAAGACAGGATTGACAAGGCTCGATGGTTTAGTGGCAATGCGCCTAAACTAGGTCGACGGGTCGGTCAAGGCAAAACAATTGTAGGCCATGTCGAGTGTCGGGGTCATTGGACCGTTGGCACTAAAGATCATGGTTAATGAATCAAAATTGTTGTTATGCATGCATGAGGATTCTGAGAGCATCTAGATGCCTAAGAGGGGTAGTCGATGGGTCCCAAGGGCTGTTGGATGACTCAAGGGTGTATAAGGGCGGTTTGACCTCTAATATGCTGAAAAGCTCTGATAGCTTCCTGCGCATTGAGACCGATACTGGAGGGGAAATAAGGTCTTGTCCCACCAAGCGAGCATGATGAGGGTTTGAGGGTCGGATTATTGATGTTTACTTAAGCTCATTGTAGAGGCATTGTACCTCTATTAGTGGAGGCAGTGTACCTCTATTTTGGTAGATGGTAAAGGCGCTTCGATCCATAAGTGAAATAGTCGGGGACTATTCTACAAACATGTGATCCCTTTCTATGATAGAAAGGGCGTGTGAATGCTTGCTAAAGTGCCTCCCACACAAGGGAAAGGGCTCAAGAAGAGATGAACTCATTTTACGATAAATTAAAAGCATAAAACTTTTTTTGATAAACTAATTGTTTTGAAAACTTGTTTCCCAACCCCCACTCACCGAGTTGTAGAAACTCACCCCATCCATTAAACTTTTTCCGGAAAAACACCTCGCTACGATGAGCCGAGGCTAGAAGAAAAAGGCCAAAGGCACTATCATCAGGTAACTTTTATGTTTTGTATACTTTATTATGGGAAACAGGTACTCCAATGCCTTTACCTTCCTTGGGCTATTTGATAGAAATACTAGATTAGTACAAGGAAGGGTGGAGGGTTGATCACAATACTCCAACCAAACTAGGTTGGGGCATGACACCCTCAATTTCATCCAATTGCCCAAATGGGCCTCAATTGGGAGTTAATTTCATAAAATGCTCCAATTTTCCTTAAATTACAATTTGACCCCCAATTTTACAAAAATCCCCAAATTCCCAAAATTTTCCAAAATTTCTATTTGGTCCCCGAACATCATTTCGTTCAATTAATCCCCAAAACTCGGTTAAGTACCCCCATTCGTGATCTGAATCATCTTCCTTATGTCCCCCTCATCATTTCAAGCTTTGAAACACTACATTTGGCTCAGAAATGAGCTCAAACGAAGCTTCATCGGAAAACTTAGTCTAGAGATAGAAAGCTTCGATATCTTACCGGTGAGGGTCCAACAATCGGAGCTCTTACTTTCTCGAAATTGCTCTCCTCTTGGGGATACTTCTTGGATCAAACTACGCCTAAATTGGTGGCCTGAGCAGTGTGAATTTCCTAGTTTAATGTTTTGTAGAAACACACTATGAACAGTATTTTCTGGCGAGTGGCGGTAGAGGGGACTTACCCATTTAGCTCAGGGAAGGCCAGAGCACCTCTAGGGGCAGTCTAGGGAGCATGGTTTGGCCGAGATTGGTCTAAGGGTGGCTCGAATTGAGATCAAGCAGCTCGGGTTGTTGCCCGCCGAGGAGCGGTGGTACTATGAGAGCTTCCCGGCTCTTCTCCAATGGTCCTCCAACTAGAGGGAGGGTACAATTGGATAGAGAACTTCCTCCTAATTCTAGGGACACCGAATGTAGCTTTAGAGGTTGAAGAAAGCCTTGCTGTCAGAGCTCTAGTTTGCTACTAGTCAGAAAATGGAGTACATCACCTTGTTCGCTCATTTGTGGGATGAGGAAGATGAATGGAGGGGTGCTCTTTATATAAGGAGCTAGGCAACTGACTGGGCTACCGGCCGACATAGTACTCGACTGTCGGCGGTCTTACTAGAGCTTTTCCCATGTTGTTGGAGGACTAGCCCTCCCTCTCTCTCTCCTTTCCATCAACTAACTAAGGAAGAAGATGATAATGTGGCAGAAATGCCACGTGGCATGTTGTGATTGGTTAGTTTTTCTAACATGGCATTCCCACTTAGCTGCCACGTCAGCCATTTACCGAACACGTGGTAGCCTCCCATTGGCTGCTCGTGTTTGCGTCACTGCTGACCAGGCATCTGTTGACCGTTGACCAGTCTGGTTTGTTGACCAGCTGGAACTTTGTCCATCTGGTCTATTGACCAGCTGGACCATTGACCGATTCGATCTGACCAGATTCAGTGACCTGAATTTGAAAATCGGTTGGTTTAGGTCCGATTCGACCAGTTTTCTAAAAATTAAAATTTTATAAATTTATCTAAATTCATTTTCTACCTAATGGTGGCTTCAATTTTCCAATATGACATTTTTAAGCCACCTAAAAAATGAATAATTGAAACGGTTCACATGGTTCAATCCGGTTTAGGTCTGGTTCACCCTGAACCAATCTGGTTTTCCCATCCAATTTACTCCATAGTTCTTCCCCATGATTTTTATGACTTTTTGGTCACTTGGGATTTTCATATTTCCTATTTTAATCCTTCTTTACTATTTTTGGTTCATTAATTTACTCGGTTTTCTCCTGAAAATAGCTAGTTCTTTTCCTGGTTTCCTTGGTCTGAGAAGGCGATTTTCACAGCTTCCCCTCCTTTTAGGAGTTTTGTCCCCAAAACTTAGTTGCTCACCTTTTACACCGGGAATGAATTCCCTTGCGGTCAACTTGGGGTTCAATTTGATACCTTACCGCTTTGGTTACCCCTTTCACTCATTCATTTACTCCCTTGGACTTAGTTTCTTTGACTTGTCTAACCCCCATGTCCATGTAATTTCTTAGATCCAATGCTTTCCTCTTGAGAGTTTTGTCTGGAATTGGGAGTTCTAAAATGTCTGACCATACCCAGGTCTATTTATTCTCTTAGTCATTGAAACTCCTTAGCTTGTTGTCCCCTTCGAGCTTTTCATACTTGTTGTTCGTGGGTTTCAGTGTTATTCTCCTCTTGGTCCACAACCCTCATACAACTGAATTAGAGTAGAAAGGTAAGCCAATTTGTCTCCTCTCTATAAATTCCAATCAGTGTTAGAGAACTGGTGAAACTTCACTGACCAAATTCTCCATCAATTCGACATGAATTAATGTGATTCTTGATCCTAGGAGGAACCAAAGGACAAGAGCTATCTGCCCATATCGAAAGCTCCGACCACCGCGCCCCCGACAGTAAGCTTTTGAAGCTTTCTCTCTCTAAGTCCAGTTTTCCGGTGAAGCTCTGTTTTAGATCATTCTGGCATCAATTCATGCAATTCAAAGTGCAATTGAATCGTATGTATGTATAAGAACTCAATTTAACCTTCAATTTCAACTCAATTGATCGGTCAATTTGATGAAATCAAATTCGACCAGTTTGAAAGGGGGAAAATAATTGGGGAAATTGGGAATTTCTAAAATTTGACAAACTAAAGTGCAATTTCCCAAAATTGAGGGCCAATTGGGCATGAAAAAGATGTTAGAGGACCGATTGGTTGATTTTTGGAATTATTGGGGTCAAATTTGCCATTTTTGTAAAGTAGGGGCAAAACGATAATTTTTATAAAGTTGGGACCAAATTCGAAATTTGGGAAAATTGAACCCATTTTAGTAATTTTGAATAAATTTGAGGTCCCAAAGGGAATTTTAGAAGTTTCGGGACTCAATTTGGGGAAAAATGTCATTAGGGACCTTAAGTTAAAGAAAAAGAACTTTATAGACCTAAATGCAAATAATTAAAAGTTTGGACATTTTTTTCATTCATAATCAATGAAGGCTATTATGCCAAAGGTTAATGAACAAGGATATTCAATTCATGTAGGAATACGAAAAACCGAGAATACCAGCAAGGATAAGCTCACGTAAGGCAAAGAGCCAATTAAGAGGAAAATACACTGTGAATATCGAGTGAGTGGTAATTTTCACATCATACCCGGTTGAGATGATGAGTACCTCGAAAATGAAAACCCAATATTATGTGAAATTATAACCTCAATCCTAGTTGGAGTGATGTGAGAAAACTTGCGGAAAAACTATTTACCGGTTGTAAGTAGATTATACGCAATTGGTATGATAAACTTCCTATAAGAAATTAGAAAACCTGCTTATCAGTTATTTGCGGAGATGTCCTCACATTCGATTGGTGTGATGGATAGGTGAAAAGTTATTTTTGTCAGAAGTTCTCTCCCCTGACTGTGTGTCACTGCTTAAACATTTTGGGAGACCTTCTTGACGGGAGCTCAAATAGCTCAGATAGGCCAAAGGCCTTGGTTTTGGAACTTGAGGGCTAAAACTCCCAGATTTTGAAAATCTCGTACAATGGGCCTAAAGCCAGTTGGCACAAGCAGGAGCTCGTAAAAAACATGAGATTAAGGCGTGAAAATTGTAATTAATGATGTGATTTGGCCATGGTACCAAGACAGGACCGACATACTCGGTGGACTAGTGGTAGTGTGACAAATCAGGTCAACGGACCAGTCGAGACAAACAGCTGTAGGTCGAGTGAGGGTTGGGGCCATTGGACCAGTGGCACCAAAGATTAATGACTTATATGGAAAACTTTGTTTGTGCATGAATTGAGGTTCAGAATCATTAAGACGCCCTAGAGGGGTAGCGATGCGTCCTAAGGGCTGTTGGACAACAAGGTGGTGATAAGGGAAAGAGAAGCTACTATGTTTGGGAAACTTGAACCCATTTTAGTAATTTTGAATAAATTGAGGTCCCAAAGTGAATTTTAGAAGTTTGGGGACTCAATTTGGGGAAAAATGGCATTAGGGACCTTAAGTTAAAGAAAAAGAACTTTATAGACCTAAATGCAAATAATTAAAAGTTTGGGCATTTTTTTCATCCGTAATCAATGAAGGCTATTATGCCAAAGGTTAATGAACAAGGATATTCAATTCGTGTAGGAATACGAAAAATCGAGAACGCCAGCAAGGATAAGCTCACGTAAGGCAACAAGCCAAGTAAGAGGAAAATACACTGCGAATATCGGGTGAGTGGTAATTTTCACATCATACCCAGTTGAGATGATGAGTACCTCGAAAATGAAAACCCAATATTATGTGGAATTTTAACCTCAATCCTAGTTGGAGTGATCTCGTACCAGTTAGACATGGATTTATTGTGTTTGGACTCCATTGAGTTACTGTGTTTGAACTCCACGAGGCTAATGTGTTTGCAGCTTCCTAAAGCTACTGTGTTTGAGTTTCATGCGCACGAGACTGGGATATGGTCTATGTCCTCATACGAACACGAAGCATCTTTTCGGGTTTGAGGGTCGGATGTTGTGAACACCCACTCATTCCCAGGGTAGAAGTGGATGGACTTCTATCTAGGTGGTCAGTAAAGTCATTCCGACCCCACAAGTGTGTGTAGTGGATGGGTTGCCCTACGAATGTGTGATCGCTTCATGATGAAGGGCGTGTGTTGAGTGTTAAACATGCTGATTGTGAGAAAATTGGTTTGAATAACCAGAAATTCAAGGAAAGAATGATTTTCAAAAAAATAAGGAGTCTGGCACACTCCAATCCAAACTATTTTTTCAGAAACTCATGTTTCAAGCACACATTCACTGAGTTATTGAACTCATCCCCTCCCTTTACCCCTTTCATGGTAACCAAGGGAGAACCCACTTAAAGACTTTTTGATAGTTGAACCTGCAAGACAGGTATGTAAGGTTAATATATATTCAGTTTTGATTAATTTTATTCGAGGAAAGTTACAAGTGAAAAGGACGCCTTACTCCTCACGGTTTAGAGAAGGGGAAAAACCCTTAATAAACCGGGAGAGTGGTGGGTTGCTCACAAGATTCGACCAAACCGAGTCGGAGCGTAACAGCTTGAGTGGTATCAGAGTCTGTTTCCTCGAATACATTATCAAGACTAGAGAACATAGTAACTAATAGGGATAATTTTAAAATTTTTCAGATGGCTCCCAAGAGAGCAATCAAGAGAACTAGAGATGCAGTCTCAAACACTGCCCAACCACCCCTCCCTGTGGAAAATCGCTGAGGAGCACAGACAACCCCACCTTAATTAAGCTCGAAACATCTAAGATTGTACGAGGACTTCACCCAAGTTTTCGGACGGCCTAACCTCACTCCTAAGGTGGACACCAACTCTCCAACTGAACTTGAGGAAGTACAATCTCATCCCCCTCTAGCTAACGTTCTACATCCAGTGGACATTCCCAAATACCTCAAAACCCTCCGACAATTAGTATGTAAACTATTCCTAGGAGAGAAGGATGATGGGGCTGCTATGGACTAGCTAGCCAGCATCAAGAAACTCATGGGGATAGTCAAGATTTCACCGGAAGATATGGTGATCCTAGTAGAGTTTTTCCTAGAAGCTAGTGCGAAGAGGTGGTGGGATAACATCAAAAGCTTGCATGCCACCACCTCCACATGGGAGCAATTCAAGGAACGATATATGGAGGAATACCAAGCTCCACATCTAATCAATGAAAAGAAGCAAAACTTCCCTCGACTCCAACAGGGGCTCAACTCTATCTCAGAGTATGAAACCAAGTTTAACGATTTAACACCCTTTGCCCCCGACCTAGCCAGACCTGCAGATGTTTGCCAACGATTTGTGGACGGTCTTAATATGGACATACAAGACCGAATGGGAGTACTAGGATGCCCCACGGATTTGGCTGCTATCATCAGTATGGCCCATGAATGTGAGCGTCTGGTATAGACAAGACACCGCCAAATAGAACAGACCGGTAAGTAAGGAAGGAAGGAAAAACTTCAAGGAATGGAAAAAAAAAGGGGTTGAGCATATAGCTCCTAAGGTGAAAGTCTATACTTTGAAGGACATAGTAGAGAATGAAACCATAAAAAGGGGACACCCTAAACATAGCCATTAGGATGTAAACTGAAAGGGATCAACTCGGTAGAAATGATCGTGAAATGGTCACGAGCGAGTAAGAGTGGATGAAGGAAAAGGAAAGTCCTAGGGTAAAGGATGCCACTGGGAATGAGGAAAGATATGAGAAGGGTCAAAACTAGACAAAAAGGAACTAACATTGAAATCTATGAAAATGAGTACGCAGTGTTTTAAGGGACATTGAGCTAAGGGTTTCAACAATAAAGAAAATGATTAGACACATGAATGATTGGATATCTTGGAACTCTCAAACCTGAAATTCTAAGTAAATAACCCCAAGAGAATGGATTATGCTTTAAGGAAAGAGGAATGTGAAATTAAGGATATAGTCTTAAACCCTCAAGTAAAGTATGTCTAGCTTAAGTGAGCTCCATTGAATGGATAATGAGAAGGAAAAGAAATTTATAAGGGTGTCTTATACCGGGAATAAATGGAAAAAAAACAAGAAGGTTGTATATCAATAAACAACAAGTTGATATCAAGGGAAGACATTTCCAGTACAAAGGATGTTGGATAAGTTTTGGGGACAAAACTCCTAAAAGGAGGGGAGAGTTGTAAACATCGCCCTATGGAGTTAAGGAAAACAGGAAAAGAACCGGTCAATCCAAGTGAGAAAATCGAACCGAATCACAAACCTCGACCACTAGAGAATGGGCAAATTGGAAAAATTACAACGCTCGAGTAACCCAAAGAGTCTAAAAAAACCTTAGAAATGGACTTTAACATAATATGGGAAAGAAAACTAGACCAGTTCAGGTAAATCGGATCCGAACTGAATTGAAATGGTTTGGACCAGTTTGAACCACTATTAAACCATATGCTAAATTTATTTTTCTAGGTGGCTTAGAAAATTCAAAATGGAGAATTGATGCCATCATTGGATAGAGAACGAATTTAGATAAATTTTGAAATTTTTAATTATGAAAAACTTGGTCAAATCAGGCATGAACCGACCAGTTTAAGCATTAAACCCAGTTCGAATAGGTCCGGTCCAGTTCGGTACAATGTCGTCTTCTTCCTTTAGATGATAGCACTATTCACTCGCCAAAAAATCGTCCAGCACCGGCGAAGATGAAAAGTCTCTGGCCAAGGAGTTTCAGGCAATGAATGACCACCATTAAGGTACCAATCGGATGGCAAAGAAGTCCACAAGCTTCCTATATAAAGAGTCCCTCCTCATTCATCCTCCTCACACCTGAAAACTCCACTCTCTCCCTACTACTCCATTTTACGATGAAGCATGAACCAGAGCTCCGACTTAGGCATTTTTTTGAGCCAAAGAAGATGAGGTCAGGTTATTTAGATTCGGGGAGAAGTCAGCTACCCGATAGTAGTCTCTGTTTGCTTTGATGATCAACGGAGAAGCTTCGACGTGATCGAACCGTGAAGCAACTCCGGTGGACCGAAGCTACCCTGTTTGGGCCAAGCTAAAAATGGCCAATTCGAGCCCTTCTCATGCTAAACCTAACTCTCCCAACACTTTCACAGCCCTCATACAACTGAATTAGAGAGGAAAGGTAAGCCAATTTGGCTCCCCTCTACCAATTCCGATCGGTGTTATAAAGAGAACCGGCAAAACTTCACTGACCAAATTCTCCATCAATTTCGCATGAATTGATGTGATTCTTGATCCTAGGAGGAACCTTAGGACAAGAGCTATCTACCTAGATCAAAAGCTTGTACCACCGCGCCCCCAACGGTATGCTTTCGAAGCTTTCTCTCTCTGAGTCCAATTTTCTGGCGAAGCTCCGTTTGAGCTCATTTTGGTATCAATTCATGCGATTCAAAGTGAAATTGAATCGTATAGATGTGTAGGAACTCAATTTCACCTTCAATTTAAACAATGAACCTCAATTGATCAGTCAATTTGATGAAATCAAATTCAGCCACTTTGAAAGGGGGAAATTAGTTTAAAATTTTGGGGAAATTGGGAATTTCAAAATTTGGAGGACTAAAGTGCGATTTCCCAAAATTGAGGGCCAATTGGGCATGGAAAAGGTGTTGGAGGACCAATTGGTCAATTTTTGGAATTATTAGTGTCAAATTTGTCATTTTTGTAAAGTAGGGGCAAAATGGTAATTTTTGAAAAGTTGGGGACCAAATTGGAAATTTGTGAAACTTGAATCCATTTTAGTGATTTTGAATAAATTGAGGTCCCAAGGTGAATTTTAGAAGTTTCAGGACTCAATTTGGGGAAAAATTGGCATTCGAGACCTTAAGTTAAAGAAAAAGTACTTTAGACACCTAATTGCAAATAATTAAAAGTTTGGGCAATTTTTTCATTCATGATCAATGAAAGCTATTAGGCCAAAGGTTAATGAATAAGGTTGGGAAGGTGGGTGCTTTCCAATTGGAGATGGACTCTATTTTTGCTAGGTCCAACTTTACTTCCTCCTTTGAAGTACTATATGTCCTAAGAACCCCACCTCTTGTAGTCAAAACTTACACTTCAAGAATTTGGCGTAGAGTCCATTTTCCCGCAACGTACTTAGTGTGGTCTTTAGATGTGCCCAGTACTCCACTTCGGTTCGGGAGTATATGAGGATATTATCTATAAACACAATCATGAGCGTGTCCAAGTATGGCTGGAACACCCAGTTCATCATGTCCATGAAGGTTGTGGGTGCGTTCGTCAACCCGAAGGGCATCTATAAACCATGCCCCTTCAAGATAAGAAAACTAGGGAAAGAAACGGTCAACCCAAGAGAGAGAACTAAACCGGTTCACGAACCCCAACCATTAGAGAAAGAGCAATTTGGGAAACTTACAAATCTTGAATGACTCAAAGAGTCATAAAAGTCATGGAAAAGGACTTTGGGATAAATTGGAAGAGAAAACAAACAGGTTCACGTAAACTAGACTTGAATCGGACTGAATCGGTTTGAACTACTTTGAGTCACCATTGAACTGGTTTCTAAATTAATTTTTTTAGGTCGCTTAAAATATTCAAATTGAGAAATTGAAGCCACATTGGATAGAAAATGAATTTATAAGAATTTAGAAATTTTTAATTCTGAAAAACTTGCTCGAATCGGGTTTGAACCAGCCGGTTTAAGGATATAATCCAGTTCGGACCGATGCGGTCCAGTTCGGAACAGTGTCGACTTCTTCCTTTAGATGATAGCATTGTTCACTCTCTAGAAAAATGAACAGCAATGGTGAAGGTGAAAGGTCTTCCTTTAGGGCATTTTATGCCATGAATGAGTGCCATAAAGTTGCCAATCAAATGGCCAGAGAGTCCCCGAGCTCCCTATATAAAGAGCTCCTCTTCATTTCTTCTCCTCACACCTAAAAACTCCACTCTCTCAACTACTCAATTTTCTAGCGAAGCTCAAACCAGAGCTCCGACATTGAGGTTTTTCTAAGCCTTAAAAGGCGAGGTCGGGTTCCTTAGATTTGGGGAGAAGTCAGATACCCGACGGTAGTCTCCATTCGATCTGAGTACCACCGGAGAAATGCTGACTTAATCAAACAGTGAAGCAGCTCCAGCGAATCGAAGCTGCCATGTTTCGGCCGAGTTGAAATCAGCCAAATTCATCCCTCTTCTGGCCAAACCAAGCTCTCCCAATGTCCCCTCAGCCCTTAGATGACCTCAACTAAGCTAAAACATAAACCAATTCAACCCTACTCAGTTGTTGCATGTCAGAGTTAGAGAGAGAAAGTACAGAGTTTCACTGATGAAATTCTCACTCAATTCAAGGTCAATTGGAGGATTTATTGATCATAGAAGATATATCAGGAAGAGAGCTATCTTCACTCATAGAAAGATCGGACTGTCACACCTGCCAAGGTAAGCTTTCGAAGCTTTCTCTCTCTACGCATAATTTTCCAACGAAGCTCCATTTCAACTCATTTCAGCCTTAATTCAGGTGATTCAAAGCTCAATTGAATCATACGGATGTGTAGGAACCCAATTATACCTTTAATTTCAACAATTAACCTCAATTGAATCATCAATTTGATGAAATCAAATTCGCCCAGTTTGAAAGGGGGAAATTAGGGGAAATTTTTGGGGAGATTTGGGGATTTCGTAACATTGAAGGACTAAATTACAATTTCTCAAAATTGAGGGCCAATTGGCTATGGAAAGGATATTGGAGGACCAATTGGTCATTTTTTGGAATTAATTGGGGTCAAATTGCCATTTTTGTAAAGTGTGGGTAAAATGGTAATTTTTAAAAAATTAGGGACCAGGTTGGAAATTTGGAAAACTTGAGCCCTTTAAACAATTTTCAGTAAATTGAGGACCCAAAGTGAATTTTGGAAGTTTCGGGACTCAATTTATTGAAAAGTTAGCATTAAGGACCTAAAGGCAAGGAAAAAGAACTTTAGGGACCTAAATGTAATTAAATTAAAATTTTGGGCATTCTCGTTCATACGTGAGGAATGAAGGCTATCATGCCAAATATTAATAGATACGGATATCCAAATCATGTAGGAACACAAAGGACCAGAACTCCAACAAGGATAAGCTAGCTTGGAGGCAAAACCCGAATAAGAAGGAATACACTTCGATTATCGGATGAGTGGGTTTATTCACATCATACCTGGTTGGGTTGATGAGCACTTTAGAAACAGAAAACCACTTCTATATGGGATTTTAACATCACCCCTAGTTGGAGTGATGTTGGAACTAAGTGGAAAAACTACTTACCGGTTGTAAGTAGAGAGATCATACTCGGTTGATATGATGGACTTCCTAGAAGGAAGGAGAAAATCCTCTTGTCGGATGTAAGCGAAGATGTCATAACACACAAAGAATCAAAGCGATGAGTGGAAAGATTATTTTGTCAAAAGTGTTCTCCTCTGACTGTATGGCAATACTTAAAACTTTTGGGAGACCTTCTTAACGAGAGCTAGAATAGCTTAAATAGGCCAGAGGCCTCGATTTTTGGAACTTGAGGGCTAAAATTCCCGATTTGGGAAAATCACGTACAATGGGCCCAAGGCCAGTTGGCACGAGCAGGAGCTCATAAACAAACATGTGATATTTATGCCATAAAAATTCTAAATGAATGGAATGTGTGATTTCTGCCATAGTACCAAGACAAGACTCACATACTCGATGGGCTAGCGCTAGTGTATCAGGGCCAAGTCAACGAACCAGCCTAGACAAACAGCTGTAGGTCGAGTTGAGGGTCGGGGCCATTGCACCAATGGCACCAAATAAAATGGCATTGTGGAAAATTTATTTTGTATGCATACGAGGTTCAGAACCATCAAGACATGCAAGAGGGGTAGTGATGCATCCTAGGGGCTACTGGACGACATGGTGGAGATAAGGGCAGTTTGTTGTGCCAACGGTAAGGGAAGCTCAGCGTAGCTTCATGCGCATGAGGTCGGGGTGGGGTCGGGATGAGGTCTCTGTCCTCATACGACATGGAGTTGATTTCGGGTTTGAGGTTCGGATATCCCGAACATCCATTCATTCCTATGGTAGAAGTGGACGGACTTCTATTTAGGTGGCCAATAAAATTGCTCCGACGCTACATGTTGGTATAGTGGGCGGGCTTCCCTATGAATGTGTGATTCCCTTTCTAATGAAGGGTGTGTGTTAATTGTTAAACACACCTGATGTGAAAATGAGGAAAATGGTTTGAAAATCCAAGAATTTAAGGAAAGAATATTTTTTAAAGAAATAAGGAGTATGGCACACTCCGATTAAAAATGTTTTAATTATGAACACTCTCTCCCATTACCCATTCATTGAGTTGTCGAACTCACCCCCTCCCTTTACCCCTTTTCAGGTAACCGAGTGAAAACCCACTTAAAGACTTTCCGATAGTTGAACCTGCAAGGCAAGTATGTAAGGTTTATATATTCAGTTTTGATTAATGTTATTCCAGGAAAGAGATAGGTGAAAAGGATGTCAAACTCCTCATGGTTTAGAGAAGGGGAAAATCCTTAATAAATCGATAGAGTGGCGTGTTGCTCACGAATATCCGACCAAACCAGGTCGGGGCGTAACAACTTGAGTGGTATCACAGCATGTTTCCTCGAATGCATTATTAAGTCTATATAACATAAGGAATTAACTAAAACGACCTACCTTGTAGGAATATGGCCCCAAGAAAAGTAACCAAACGAACCCACGCTACCAAAGCCACTAGAAAACCAAGGAGAATCCCATCCCAAATGAGGAATTTAACTAGGAGTATAGGAGGACTCTTGGAGTTCAAAGGGGACTCGATAAGAAAACTTTCATGGTGTTCAAGCTCAAGGACGGCGAGGCATCAAACTACCAAAAATCCCTTAGAAAGGCCCTGCAATGCTCAAAGTATAGGAGGAACCACAAAGGTCCACACAAGGAGAGGACCTGTTATAGATGTGGGCAATGGGGACACTACATAAGAAGGTTCCCAACATTACAGAGGACAAAACCCGAGAGAACCGGTTATGAGTGTAGAAGTTAGGACACATAGCAGAGGACTGTCCTACACCACAAGGAATCAAAGCGATGCCTTCCAATAAGGACACCTCCACCCCTACAGAAGTCCGAAGGGATAACACTACAAGAACCACAATTTCGACTAGGGATCCCAACATAAGTCAAGAAAAAATCCTTCTAGACCCTAGCATAGTAATGAGTACTTCCCAAACCATCATTGTAACAATCTCCCTCAAGAGATGTTAAAACCCCAAAATTGTATTCTTACTTCAATGAATAAGATTCCGAGTTCCTAAAAAATTCTTTGTCCCTCAATTATGCGATTGTATTCCTCAATTACATGAGGAAGGATCACAAGAAGAAGACCAAGGGTATGACCTTAAGAAAACCTAGACAGAGCATAATGTAGATAAAGGAAATTTTCCCTTAAAGAAGCACTGTAAGCCACCTAGGAGCAAAGAAGGAAGCACCTCCTTCATAGAAGAAAAGCCCGAACAATGAAAGACAACTAGGATGTATCGGGATAGCAAGGTGTGACCTACTTTGGAAAACAAGAGGAGCCAAGTAGGGTTGTAGACTAACCTAGAGAAAAAGTGTAACTAGAAACTTTGGGAGAAGATGCCCTAGGAAGAACTGGAAAATAGTAAGGATTACGCTCTCAAAAGGATGATTGCATAGGCATCAAGGACGAGTAAAATTGAAGGACAACTGTCCCAAGAAAAGTGAACTAGGAGAGTAGTGGGGATGAGATAGTTAACAAATGACACTCGAGAAGGTCATAAATCTAAACCCCAGCAAGAAAGGGGGAGGTGGAAAGGCTAGAACAGTGGAAAGGAAGGATGAAGGAAATCCTTGAAGAAATAAATGGCCAAAAATGAAATGATGACCACACTCAAGCCATAAGGAGGATTTAGTAAGTCTTGCACAAAGAGGTCTTTGAGCAAATATTGCATGAACCTTTCCCAAGGAAGGAGACAATGGGAAGGCATACATATCCCAACTGAGAAGTAATGGACCAAGTGATGAAGGATGAGGAGATGAAGTGCATGCCGAGGTGAAAGAACCAAGGGAAGCATACTAGGAGGACCCAAGGAGTAAATTAAACCCAAGGAACGGGTAAGTAGGAAGATAGCATCAAAGTACATCATGACAAGTAAGAATGGGTAGGCTAACCATAATAAGGAAATAAACGAAAGAACATCTCGAAAAACTTGGAGAAGTAAGCCTTCTAATCTGAAAGACTATATAACATAAGGATTTAACTAAAACTACCTACCTTGTGAGAATATGGCCCCAAGAAAAGTAGCCAAACAAACCCACGCTACCTTAGCCACTCCGAAAACCAGGGAGAATCCCATCCCATATGAGAAATTGAACTAGGAGTATAGGAGAACTCTTAGAGTAACACTGAGTCAAAGGGGGCTCAACATGAAAACTTTCAAGGTGTTCGAGCTCAAGGACGGCGAGGCACCGAACTACTAGCAATCCCTTAGAAAGGCCCCACAATGCTCAAAGTATAGGAGGAACCACAAAGGTCCATGCAAGGAGAGGACCTGTTATAGATGTGGGCAATGGGGACACTATAGAGAACAGGACCTGGGAAAACCTGTTATGAGTGTAGAAGGGTAGGACACATAGTAATGGACTATCCCACACCACAAGGAATCAAAGTGATGCCTTCCAATAAGGACACCTCCACCCCTATAGAAGTCTGAAGGGATAACACTATAAGAACCACAAATTCCGGCAAGGGATTCCAATCTCACTCAGGAAGAAATCCTTCTAGACCCTAGCATAGTAATGAGTACTTCCCAAACCGTCATTGTAACAATCTCCCTCAAGAGATGTTAAAACCCCAAAATTGTATTCTTACTTCAATGAATAAGATTTTGAGTTCCTAAAACTTGTAATGCCCATATCGTGATTAGAATGCGATCTTTTGTATGTCCTCCTCCCGAACCCTTAGTTGGTGGTAACCCGACCATAGGTCGATCTTGGAGAAATAGGCCATCCCTCGTAGCTGGTCGAATAAGTCATCTATCCTAGGGAGGGGTACTTATTCTTAATTTTCACCCGGTTTAATTTTCGGTAGTCGATGTGGAGCCTCATGCTTTCGTCCTTCTTTTTGTTGAATAGGATCGGTGCACCCCATGAGGATTAGCTCAGGCATGTAAAGCCCTTCTCTAGCAAGTTGTCCAATTGGTCCTTCAACTCCTTAAGTTCGGCAAGTGCCATATGGTAGGGAGCTTGTGATATGGGGTGGGTTCCCGGCACCACTTCAATTACGAACTCCAGCTGGCGATATGGGGGTAGGTTGGGTAGCTCTTCCAGGAAAATGTCGGGGTAATGGTTGACTACCAAGATTTCTTCTAGCCCTTTTTCTGGCGAATCCTTGCAAGTGATCTGGGTGAGGAATACCTTACACCCTTTCCATAGTAAGTCATGTACCTCCATGCAAGACACCATGTGCATTCCAACTCTTCCCTTGTCCTCCTCAAATACAGCCTCCTCCTTCCTAGGGGCATGGAAGGTTATCCACTTCTTTCCGCAGTCTACCTGGGCTTGGTGTGTGCTCAGCTATTCCATTACTAGGATGACCTCTACTTCCCTTAGCAAAAAGGGAATCAAGTCAACCTCTAAGGTTATTCCTCCTATATGTACTCTGCATGTCTTCATGAGCTCGTGCCGCTCTAGTGCCTCTCCAAGTGGCATAAGGAGATTGAGAGGTGGTGTGAGAGGAGAGAGTTCCTTAGGGATGTCTAGAACTAGGGTTTCCTTGATGAAGGATCGCTCCGTCCCTAAGTCGAAGAGGGCGTACTTTTCTTTTCTAAACATTTGTATGAAACCTAAGGGAGTGTTAATGGAACCTTTGAGGGAATGCATTTTATTAAATCGAAAAAGGGGACTGCAAGACTCCAACACTCATAAGGGAGGTTGGGACGTACCAGCTACTACGCTAGGTCCTTTCGGGCTTCATCTTGGGTCAGGTTGTAGACTTAGGCCAGAACTCGGGTGGGTGCCTCCCTTCCCTCATTGTGTGCCCTCAGGATTCTAGGTGGTGATTGTGGAGCGTTTCGTGGGGCATTGACCAGTGGCATCGGGCAATTCCTTATGTAATGCACGAGCTGCCTGCATCTGTAGCATGTTGCACATGCCCCTTCATGGTTTTCCCGGCACCTAGGACAGTAGGGGCCTCTCCTTGGAGGGGGTGTGTTCACCTCCCTTTGGGTTTGGTAGCCCTCTTCCCTTCATGGGAACCTTGGTATGTTCCCCCATCATGGACTATCTTGTTCCCCCAGGGCTCCTCTACTTCTTTGCCCCTTTTCTTCCATTTGCTCGCTCTTCTCAACCCTACGACGACTCGTCTAGACTAGTCGCTCACATTCATGGGCCATGCTAATGGTGGCAGCCAAATTGGTGGGGCATCCTAAAATCTCCATCCGGTCTCTTACGTCCATATTGAGATCGTCAATGAACTTATGGCAGATGTCTGCCGATCCCACCAAATTGGGGCGATGGGTCTCAACTCATTAAATTTGGTCTCATACTTTGAGATCGTGCTTACTCCTTGGTGGAGCCAGAAAAATTTCACCTTCTTCTTGTTGATCAGGTGGGGAGTCAGGTACTCCTCAGTGTACCTTCCTTCAAACTCCTCCTAGGTGGGGGTGATAGGAGAGATGCTCCTCACATTATCCCACCATCTTTTCACACTGGACTCTAGAAAGAATTCTGCCGGCGTTACCATCTCCTCTAGGACATCTTGATGATCCCCATGAATTTCTTGAGCCTCGCTAGCCAATCCATGGTGAACCTGGCATCCTTCTCCCCTTGGAAGGGCTTGCACCCCAGTTGTCAAAGTGTTTTCAAGTATTTGCGGATGTTGAAGAGGGGTATGACAAGTGTAGAAGTGGATTGGGATTGGACCTCTTCGGGTCGGGTTTGGGACTCGGAGTCTAGGTGGGGTTTGTTTCAGAGGTGGGGTTCCCCAAACATCCTTGTAAACTCTTCAAGCAACCCTTGGTGATCGGAGCTGATACCTTGTGGAGTCGGTTGTGCCCTCGAGAATTCTACCTCTAGGAGAGGGTTTTCAGTAGAATCTACGATTACCACCCTTTTTCTCTTAGCTCCTCACTTGGGTGTTATAGCTAGGTTAAGATTTTTTTTATTAGTATTTAGGTTATAAAGTTTTGATAATGTATCCGGGAAAACACATGCTCTAATACCACTAAAGTTGTCATGTCCCGGCCCAGTTTGGTTGAGATTCCGTGATCTACCCGCCACTCTCCCGGACCTCGAAGAGGAATTCCCCCATGAGATCAAGGAGAGTGTTTTGCTAAGAGAACAAAAAATAAAACTAGAATAAAAAAATATTTACCTGATGTAAGTCCTAGTGAAAAGGAATTTGGCGTAGTTCTCGTTCCTTTCGGAAAAAATGTTTAGAGGGAGGGAGTGAGTTCGATGGCTTAGTGAGTGGGAGTGATCTTAGGGAATATTTAATTGGGCAACTTTCAAGATTTCACATTCGTTCCACTTGTGGACTGAAGCACATTTACTGTCCACCTTGATAGAGGTTAACTGCCTCTACCTAGAGTTTGAGTGGACCTTGCTCCTCCAACCCTCAAACCCTAATCACTTCATCTGCTTTGTGGGATGAGATCTCATTTCCCCTATTGCCTCGGTCTTAGTGCGCAGTAAGCTCCCCAAGCTTCTCGACATACTGGATGCCAAACCACCCTTATGCACCTTGGGTCATCCAACAGCCTTAATTATGCATAGGCCCTCAAATTATGCCTTAATTACATTTAGGTCCCTAAGATTTGTCCTTTTTTTTTCCATTTGGGTCACCAATTGTCCCTTTATTTCAATTATGCCCCTAGGATTTCCAATTATCCTTCTTGGATCCTTAATTTTTACCAAAACTGCCAATTGGCCCTCAATTTTTCCAAAATTGCCGTTTGGTTCCTAATTACCAAAAATTGCCAATTTGACAATTTAACTTTCTCAAAATTTCCAGTTAGCCTTCCATTTTATCAAATTTACTCAATTGGACCTCAATTGGGATTGAATTTCACGAAATTGGTCTTAATTTCATCAATTTACCATTCGGCACCCAATTTTCTAAAAATTTCCAAATTGCCCATTTTCTCAAAAATTTCAATTTGGTCCCTCAATCACAATTTCATTCAATTAATCCCTAAAACTTTGTTAATTGCTTTTGTTCTTGATTGGAATCATCTTTCCAATGTTTTTCTCATCTTTCAAGCCTTGAACCACTTCATTTGGCTCAGAAATGAGTTAAAATGGAGTTTTGCCAGAAAATACGGTCTGGAAAGAGAAAGTTTCGATATCTTATCGGGGACCGGAGCTTTGGCCGTCACTAAGTTGCACTCTTCATAGGGATCCTCCCTGAATCAAACCACACCTCAATTGGTAACCTGAGCAGTGTGAATTTTTTAGCAAAAGTTTTTTGCAAAAATAAGCCTTAAGTAGTGTTTTTTGGCGAAGGGCGACGGAGGGGACTTACCTCCTTAACTCGGGGGAAGGTTGGGTCATCTCCAAGTACAGTTTAAGGGATCTGACTTGGCTGGAATTGGCCGGGAGAAAGCTCGACTTGAGCTGTAGAAGTTCAGGCTATTTTTTGGCCGAGGAGCGGTAACACTATTTGAGTTTCCTCCCTCTCCTCGGTGGTCCTCAGGTAGAAAGGAAGGTGTGGTTAGGTGGAGGACTTCCTCCCAGTTCTAAAGACGCCAGAGCTCTGGTTTGCAGCTTGCCTGAAACTAGTACACTTCTTCTTCTTCACTCGTTTGTAGGATGCTAAAAATGACTGGAGGGGTGCTCTTTATATAGGGAGCTCAGCAACTATTTAGGCTACCGGCCGACGTGAGACTCAGCCTCCGCCCCGCTCACCAGTGACCTGACCGAAGGAATTTTTGAGTCACCAGAGACTCCCTCTTTCCTAGCCTCTCTCTCCTTTCTGTCAACGGATTGAGGTTGAAGATGATGATGTGGTGAGCGTGCCACATGGCACTCTATGATTGGCCGATTTTTCTATCGTGGTGATCCAACTCGGCCGCCGCGTCAATAGTTGAGTAGTTGACCAGACATGTGGCAGCCTCCCATTGGCTCCTCGTGTCTACATGGAAAGCTGATAGGTCATTCACTAGCCGTTGATTAGACATGTGTTAGCCTCCCCTGGCTCCCCGTGACAGTGTGGTTGCTGACTAGGCACCGTTGATCGTTGACCGGTCTGGTTTGTTGACCGGCTGGACCATTAACTGATCTGGTCCGACTGAGTTTGGTGACCCGAATTCAAAAATTAGTCGATTCAGACCCGATTCGACCGGTTTTCAGAAATTTAAAAATTTCTAAATTCATTTTCTATCTAATAGTGGCCTCAATTTCACAAATTGATATTTTTAAGCCACCTAGAAAAATGAATCATTGAACCAGTTCACTATGGTTCATTCCGATTCAGTTTGGTTTGGGTTCGGTTCACCATGAACCGATCTGGTTCTCTCATCTAATTCACTTCCTGGTTCTTCCCCACGATTTTTGTAAATTTTTGGTCACTTAGGATCTTCCTATTTCCCGCGTTAACCTCTTTACTATGTTTTGTTCATCAATTGGCTTAGTTTTTCACATGAAAAATTTATCAGTTCTTTTTCTAGTTCTCCTTGGTCCCAGAGGACAGGTTTTACAAGTCAGCTACCTAGAAACACCCTCCATTCAGCTCGAAGATCACCAGAGAAGCGCCGACAGACCCAAACAATGAAGCTGCTCTGAATGGCTCAAAGCCACTCGACTTAACCAAGTCCATGTTCGGCCTTCCCCAACCACGTGCAGTAGAACCAAGCTCTCCTCAAGTTCATCCAGCCTACTCTCGACTCCCCAAAGTGCCCACATAATTTAATTCAGCTTCCACTCATCGGAATAGTTTAGTTCTAGAGAGAAAAAGTGCTCGACTTCATTGACCAAATTTCCACAACTTAGTACAAGAATTGGAGCCGCTCTTGATCCTCGAAGGACCACTTGGACCAGAGCTATCATTCCAAATTAAGAGCTCTGACCTCCGCAGCCCCACAAGTAAGCTTCTGAAACTTTCTCTCTCTACTTCCAACTTTTCGACGAAGCTCTGTTTGTGCTCGTTTTAGACCTAAAAATGGTGATTCAAAGTCTGGTCATATCGTAGGGAGTTGAGGAAACTGATTATCACCATGATATGGAGTAATTAACATGGATTAAGGGGTTGATTTGATGGAATCAAATTTCAAGACAAAAATGGGGCGATTTGGGGAAGAATGGGGTGAAATTAGGTATTTTCGAAAATTACATGACTTATGTGCAATTTTCTCAAAATTGAGGACCAATTGGCAATTTGGAGGATGTTGGGGGCTAATTGGTGTTTTTAAGGATTGTGGGGACCAATTGGTCATTTTTGGGAAATTTTGGGCAAATTGGTAATTTGGGGAAAATTATGGACTAAATTATGAAAAAGCAAAATTTTGTATTTTTAAAGTCCAAAAAAGGGAATTTGGTGAATATTTACAAGTTGACAATTTATAATGTTAGTATTTAACCAGGGTAAAATACCGTGAGGGTTGAATTCAAGAATTCTAGAATAAGCTGGGACTTAATGTTCCTTACTCGAAATGATTTAGGTACGAGAGGGAGCACATCAACATACAACTGTGAAATACCTCGGAAATACAGACAAACTAGCTCGAGAGAAATGAGTCACTCCACATTGGGTGAGTGGGATTTTCCAACATCATACTCGGTTGGGGTGATGAGTACTGTTTTTAGTTTTGAAAACCATTTCCAGAAATGTTCTCCCCTAACTATGTGAAACTACTTAAACAATTTGGGAGACGTTTCTGATGAGAGCTGGAATAGCTCCAGTAGGCTAGATGCCTTAGTTTTGAAACTTATAGGGCCTAAGGCCGAGTTTGAGAAAACTCATGAGGTGGGCCCAAGGCCAATGGGCACAAGCCGAAGCCCATAGACAAATAAGTTATCGAGCTATGAAAATCTTTCATAACTGTTTATTTGTGCGAACTGCCACCGTGCCAAAGTCATGCCGTCTGACTCGATGGGTTAGTAGCTGTTGAGTCGAAGCCAAGTCGTTGAACTTGTTGGGCTAGTAGTTATGGAGCTGAAGCTGAGTTGTCGGGCTCGTTGGACTGGTAGCACCAAAGATGATGGATATAATTTCAAAAATTATTGTTTGTGTATGCTATGAGTTCAGAACCATCGAGGTACCCGGTATGGAGTAGTGTTGGTTCCAATGGCAGTTGGATGACCCATTGAGTATAAGGGAAGCCTGTCGTCTAGAATGTCAAGAAGCTCCGTGATCTTCATGCGCACTGAGGCCGAGGTCGGAGGGGAAGAGATCTCATCCCACATTGCAGACATGGAGTATTATTCAGGCCTAAGAGTCAGACAATCAATATACACTATGACTCGGGGTAGAAGTCAGAGACTTCTATCAGGGTGGACGGTAAATACGCTCTAATCCATAAGTGAATGTAGTCGGTGTACTGTATCTGCGAATGTTTGAACCCCTTTCAAATAAAGGGGCGTGTGGTTGAGTGCTAAATAAATCTCGAGCAACGGGAAACTTTGAAATATTTTCTAAAAAGAAGAAAAACTTGTTATCATAAATTCTTTTAAAATATACCTTAATACCCGCTCATTGAGTTGTAGAAACTCACCACTTTCTTTTAACCTTTTTCAGGAAAGAAGACAATCTTTAAGGAAATCCTTATGCCAAGCCTAACAACTTAGGTAAATTATTTTTTGTAGTAGTTTTGTATAATATTATATTCTAAGGAACAATGATAGAAGGTATGTCTCACTCCTTACGGTCTGGAAGTGGTGACTCTTCCTAGACCAAAGGGAGTAGCAAGTTGTTCACGGGGTTCCGACCAAATCGAGTCGGGCGTGACAGTATATCTTAGTAATCATGCTTCCATGTAGTTTTTCTTTATTTTTTTAAAATATTTTCCAAAACATATATTATGCATATTCACGGTATTATGGAAAATAGTAAAGTGCATCATCCGATCCAAGAGGACTTACCATCCATGCTCCTACTCACTCTTATTATCGAGACTTGTTCGTACCGACTGTATTTCCTTTATCTCGGCACGTGTGATCCTTGTATGACAAGTTGAAATATTCACTATGCATGAATTAGATTGCAGATCTAGGGTCAATTTAGATCATTACTTTGTACATATACATGATCTCGTAACTTCCTAAAATTTACGATTTTGCCCCTCTAGCCTAGTTCGCAAGACTTGCGTGTCAACGACCTGATTTAACTCACCCATTTTCCAATAATTAATCATACTCACCCAAGTCTATAACAATATTTGGTTATATTTTCCAAAATTCCTAAAAGTCTATATGTTTCCAATTAGATACTTAACTTTTTCAAGTTCGAATTTTGGTGTTTAGGTTGGGCAAAATTATCATTTTTCCTTTATGCATAAAACTTTCTCATTTTGGACCGTAGACTTTCCAAATATTTAATTTAGGTACTCTGATTTCCTTTGGGCTCATTTGGGTTACTAAGTTATTTAGAATAACTCCTAGGTCCATAAATTTTCTCTATTTACACAAAGGTCACTAAGATGGACAAAATTACAATTTTTCCCCTACACCTCAATACTTATCTTTTTGGGGCCCTAATTTTCTCCAAATATTTCATTTAGGTGTACTAACTTCCTTTATTCTTATTTGGGTCCTAGACTTCCCAAGAATCACTTATGGGCATCCAAATCTCATTATTTACACTTGGGTCCCTAAAATTTTTCTTTTGTCCCATTTAGATCTTCAAGCATTCAAAATTCATCATTTGAGTTTCAAACCTTTTCCAATATTTCTCAATGATTCATATATCTTCATTAGTCCATAATAAAAACCCATAATAAACTTTATTCTTGAATGGTTCCTTTAACTCTACCAAATTTATGCTTTCGTCCCCAACCTCAATTTCACAACAAAATAATTTTAAAAAATTATCAAACTCGAGTACAATGTCTTTAAGGACTCCCCAAGGTTGCCATGGTCTTTCTAAGTCAAGGTTGGCCAGAACAGTACCAATCATGGCCAAATCTAAGGTTTTTTAGATAGTAAGAGTTAGTTAATGTTGGGTTCTCATCGGACTCGTCTGGTGATGCTAGTGTGGTCGGAATGCTGACTTCCAAAATAGTTTGTGACTACTTGAATCACCTCAAATGGAGTTTTGAGCAACTTTCAATGGTTGTTTTACTATAATTTGTTATGACTTAAAGCTACTTAGTACTTCCATAATTTTATTTGACCTTAATACTTACCTAGAGCATATGAGGCTAGTGGGGTTCGAAAGCTAAGATCAAGGTATTAATGTGTTATTTTTTGTGGCCTTTTTTGGCCATCTATGGTATCAAAAATGGACCGAGAAGTAGGTACACTATTTTAGGTCGTCGGAGCATGTATACTATTTGATCGCGTCAGAACCGTATAGTGAATCTTAGTGGCGGGGTGGTTTCGGAAAGTTGACTCAAGTATCTTTCTAATAGCACTTGAAGCACTCAATTTGGTGGTTAGGAGAGTAAGTTATAGTATCTAAAAGTTGGGTGGCCAGAAAATGGAGGTGTATGAGTTTCAGAGAGGATTCTGATGAGCCCCTCACAAAGGGACAACCAAGCCTTATATGACTACAAACTAGACATAATTGGCTATATGAAAATAGTTTACTTTCATCATTTCATAACCCACAACTCCATAAACGAATTAATTCATCTACAGTAGGTTTTGGAAATGTAATGGGGACAAATTAGGTTATATTCGTATTTTGGGTCATCTTGCCGAAGGAGGGCATGTCACACGTGCGCGCGCTTATGGCATGTGGTGTTTCCATGCTCCCACATGTGCAACGTGTGTCTTGATTCGTTCGATCAGTTCGGCACTATTCTGAACTAGTTTCCAACAAATTCACTTCGACCAATTCTGGTTGTTTCTTGGCCGATTCTTCTTCAATTCAATTTGATCTTAACCCGATTTATTTTTTTTAAATACTTTGTCCAATTCCACACTATTTGGTCTTAAAAATCACCATTTTGTTATTTATATAATATTTTCTAAAAATCATGAAGTTTTACGGTACGGGTAGGTTCAATCCCAATTTGAACTAGTTGTTCATCGAACTTTTTCCAATACTTAAGTTTCAATCAAGTGAGGTTCTTTTAGGGTAATTCATAACCATCATCCATTATCTAAAATAGGTACCAATTTTCTATCTCGTTTGATTCTCAATCCCAATTTAGTTCACATTCCCATTTAAACCTCTATTTTTGGTTCAATTGAGTTTAATTTTTGGTTTCAGAAGTTCCAATGTTATAGTTGCCAAGTGGACAATTTCGAGCAAAGTGTCCTAGTTACCTGCATTAAAAACAAGTTACAACTTTTTGGAATGGTCTCCCATGATACTCCTAACACCTAGGGCATGGTGATGCCTTAACCTTCAAGTTTGCATTTTTCATAAAACGTCAAGTCCCTCAAGGCTGGCTTTGATGCACAATATAGGAAATAGGGCGAAGGCCCAAATGATTTATGTGAAATGGGCTAAAGTTTACGACTAAAAAATAGAAAAGACCTAATATGATAATAAATGTTGGTCCATGTAGATCTAACAAATAACAGGACACGTCCCAAGATAATTTTTAAGATGAAAAGCATCCTAACACGCTATGACATATTGTATATGCATGTATTTTTCATTGAATAAGAAAATAGAGCATGAAGACCCTATGATGTATTGTGCTTTATGATAGAAGTATTGGTCAGATATCAAATCATGTCACGTCGTGACCCGGTTTGGTCAGATCCCTGTGAACAACACGCTACTTTCCAAGTTTATTAAGGGTATTCCCCTTCTCTAAACCGTGAGGAATAAGATGTCATTTTTATTTGTACCTTTCTGACAATAACATTAATCAAAACTGAATATATTAACCTTACATACTTGTCTTAAGGTTCAGCTACCAACATATCTTTAATGTAAACCTCGCTCTTTGGAGCTAAAGAAAATCGGGGAAAGAATCGGTCAAAATGATTAAGAAAAACCGAATAGGTTCACAAATTCGATCATCAAAGAACGGGCAAATTGGGAAATTTACAACTCCCGAGTGACCCAAAGGGCCATAAAAATCTTGAAAAGGAAATTTAAGATGAATTGAAGACCAAACTGATTCAGGTGAACCGGACTTGAACTGGATTGAACCGGTTTGAACCACTATTGAACCATATTCTAAATTCATTTTTCTATATGGCTTAGAAAATTCAAATTGGAGAATTGAGGTAACCATTTGATAGAGAATGAATTTAGATAATTTAAAAAAATTTTATTTTCTAAAAACTCAGTCGAACTAGACTAGAACCAACCGGTTTAAGTTTTGAACCTGGTTCAAACCGGTACAGTCTAATTCAGAACAGTGTCGTATTCTTCCTTCAAATGACAACACTATTCACTCGCCGAAAAATCGAGCAGTGCTGGTAAAGAGGAAAAGTCTCTAGCCAGAGAGTTTTAGGCAATGAATGACTGCCAATAAGGTGCCAATCGGACGGCTAGGAAGTCCTCGAGCTTCCTATATAAAGAGCCCCTCCTTATTCATCCTCCTCAGACCTAAAAACTCCACTCTCTCCCTACTGCTCCATTTTCCAGTGAAACTCGAAATAGAGCTCCAACTTGGGCATTTTTTTTACCCAAAGAAGGTGAGTTTAGGTTCATTAGTTTGAGGGAGAGGTCAGCTACCCATCGATAGTCTCCATTTATTCCAAGGGTCGTCGGAGAAACACCAGCGTGATCAAACAATGATACAGCTCCGACAAACCGAAGTTGACTTGTTTCGGCCAAGCTAAAAATGGCCAATTTGAGCAATTCTCATGCCAAACCAAGCTCTCCCAACACCTCCATAGCCCTCATACGATTGAATTAGAGCTAAAAGTTAAGCCAATTTGGCTACCCTCTGTGAATTCCGATCAATGCTAGAGAGAGAATCGGAAGAAATTTATTGACCAAATTCTCCCTCAATTCGACATGAATTGAGGTGATTCTTGATCCTAGGAGAAACCTCAAGACAAGAGTTATCTGCCCAGATTGAAAGCTCGAACTGCCACGCCCCCGACGGTAAGCTTTCGAAGATTTCTCTCTCTATGTTCAGATTTCTAGTGAAGCTCCGTTTGAGCTCATTCCGACATCAAACCATGCGATTCAAAGTGCAATTGAATCGTATGGAGGAGGAGTAACTTAAATCTAACTTTAATTTCAACAATTAAATTTATTTGATCAGTCAATTTGATCAAATCAAATTCAGCCAAGTTGTAAGGTTCAAATTGGGGGAAATTTTGGGGATTTCAAAATTTTGAGGGAGTAAAGTGCAATTTCATAAAATTGAGGGCCAATTGGGCATAGAAAAGATGTTGGAGGACCAATTGGTCAATTTTTTGAATTTTTGCGGTGAAATTTACCATTTTTGTAAATAGGGACAAAATGGTAATTTTGGAAAAGTTCGGGACCAAATTGGAAAATTGGGAAACTTGAACCCCTTTTGTGATTTGAATAAATTGAGGTCCCAAAGTGAATTTTTGAAGTTATGGATAATTTGGGGTGAAAATTGGCATTAGGGAGCTAAAGTTAAAGAAAAGGAACTTTAGACACCTAATTGTAATTAATTGAAAAGTATGGGTATGTTATTCATTCGTGATGAATGAAGGCTATTAAGCTAAAGGATAATGAACAAGAATGTTCGTATCGTGTAGGAACACAAATTACCGAGAACGCCAGCCAAGACAAGCTCGCGTGGAGGCAAAAAGCCGGTTAAGAGGAATTCACTACATTCATGGGTGAGTGGGATTTTTATATCATACCTGGTTGGGATGAAAAGCACCTCAGAAATGAAAACCCACTACTAAGTGGAATTTTAAACATAATACTTGAATGGAGTGATATAGAAATTACACGGAAAAACTACTTAACTGTTGTAAATAGATCATACCCAATTGGTATGATGAACTTCCTGGAAGGAAGTAGAAAACTCGATTATCGGTTATAACCGGAGATGTCCTCACACTCAGTTGGTGTGATGGATACAGGAAAAGATTATTTTGTCGAAAGTGCTCTCCCCTTACTGTGTTTCACTGCTTAAACTTTTTGGGAGACCTTCTTGACAAGAGCTCGAATAGCACAAATAGGCCAGAGGCCTCGATTTTGGAACTTAGGGGCTAATATGCCCGATTTTGAAAATCTCATATAGTGGGCCCAAGGCCAGTTAGCATGAGAAGGAACTCGTAAACAAACATGAGTTTAAGCCAAGAAAAATTTAAATGAATGGTATGTTTGGCCATGGTACCAAGATAGGACAGACATACTCGATGGACTGGCGGTAGTGCGACAAGACAGGTCGACAAACTAGTCGAGACAAACAGCTGTAGGTCGAGTTGAGAGTCGAGGCCATTGGACCAGTGGCACCAAAGATTAAATGGCTTATGAGGAAAATTGGTGTTTTGTGCATGCGTTGAGGTTCAGGACCTTCAAGATGCCCAAGAGGGGTAGTGATGCGTCCTATGGGCATCTGGACAACATGGTGGAGATAAGGACAGTTTGTCATGCTAACAGTGAGGGAAGCTCGACGTAGCTTTATACGCATGAGACCGGGGTGGGGTCGGGATGAGGTCTCTATCTTCATACGGACACAAAGTTTCTTTATGGGATTGAGGGTCAGATGTCGCATACATCCACTCATTCTCAGGGTAGAAGTGGACGGGCTTTTATCTAGGTGATAGGTAAAGTTGCACTGACGCCACAAGTGGGTGCAGTGGACGTGCTGCCCTGCGAATGTGTGATCCCTTCATGATGAAGGGCGTGTGTTGATTGTTAAACACACCAAATGTGGTTGATGAGGATTAAAGGTTTTAAAAACCAAGAAATTGAGAAAATGGTTTTAAGAAAATAAGAAGTCTACCACACTTCAATTCAAACTATTTTATGAAAATCAAGCTTTAAACACCCATTCATTGAGTTGTTGAACTCACCCCCTCTCTTATACCCCTTTTCGAGTAACCAAGGGAAACCTACCCAAAGATCCCAGTTAAACTACACCAACAAGACAGGCATGTAAAGTTTAAATTTTATGTAGTTTTGATTAATGTTATTCCAGAAAAGGTATAGGTTTAAAAGACGCCTTACTCCTCACGGTTTAAAGAAGGGGGAAACCCTTAATAAACTGGGAGAGTGGCGGGTTGCTCACAGGGATTCGATCAAACCTGGTCAAGGCGTAACATTTAAGGTTGGTTTCCCTTGGTTTCCTGAAAAGGGGTAAAGGGAGGAGGTGAGTTCGACAACTTAATGAATGGGTGTTGGGTGCGAGTTTTTACAAAAACAAATTTAATTGGAGTGTGTCAAATTTTTTATTTCCTTTAAAATATTATTTTATCAAGTTCTGGTTTTCAAAAGCTTTTTCCAAGGTTTACAAATTCTTTTCCAAGGATTCTAAATCATTTCCAAATTTTTCAAACCTCTTTCCCGTTTCCATATTAGGTGTGTTTCACAAACAACACACACCCTTCATCAGGAAGGGTTCACACACATTTGCGAGATGCAGTTATGTCGACTCCACCCACTTGTGGATCAGAGCATTTTTACCATCCACCCTGATAGAAGTCTTTGACATCTACCTAAAGTTTGAGTGAACGTCTCCGACGTCCTACCCTTAGACCCAAAATACTTCATGTCCATATGAGGATGGAGACCTCATCCCGACTCCACCCCGATCTTATGCGTATGAAGCTACATCGAGCTTCCCTGTCTGCTGGCACGACAAACTACCATTATCTCCACCATGTCGTCCACTAGCCCCTAGGACGCATCACTACCCCTCTTGGGTGTCTTGATAGTCTCGAACCTCAAGTGCATGTACAAACAAAATCTTGATGGTCTCGAACCTCACATCACTCCAACCAAGCCTAATGTTAAAATTTCCACTTAGTAGTGATTTTTCTTTTTTGATTTACTCATCATCCCAACTAAATATGATGTGAATTAACACACTCACCCAATAAGTGCAGTGTATTCCTCTTAATTGGCTTTTTGCCTCCACACGAGCTTACCATTGCTGGCGTTTCCAGTCCTTCGTGCTCCTACATGATTTGGACATCCTTGTTTATTAACATTTGGCATAATAGTCTTAATTCCTCACGTATGAGCAAAATGCCCAAACTTTTTAATTATTTACATTTAGGTCCCTAATACAAACTTTTCCCCAAATTGAGTCCCAAAAATTCTAAAATTCACTTTGAGTCCTCAATTTATTCAAAATCACTTAAGGGGTTCAAGTTTCCCAACTTTTCAAAAATTACCATTTTGCCCCTACTTTACAAAAATGGCAATTTGACCACATTAAATTCCAAAATTTGACCAATTGGTCCCCCAACATCTTTTTCATGGACAATTGACCCTCAATTTTAGGAAATTGCACTTTGGTCTCTCAATTTTACGAAATCCCCAATTTTCCCCAAAATTTTCCCTAATTTTCCTCCTTTCAAATTGGTCGAATATGATTTCATCAAATTGACCAATCAATCAAGGTTAATTGTTAAAATTGAAGGTAAAATTGAGTTCCTACACTTCCCCATGATTTAATAGAACTTTGAATCGCATCATTTGGATCTAAATTGAGCTCAGACGGAGCTTCGTCGAAAAACTGGACTTAGAGAGAGAAAGCTTCGAAAGCTTACTGTCGAGGGCACGGCGGTCCAAGCTTTTGATCGGGGCAGATAGCTCTCATCCTGAGGTTGCTCCTAGGATCAAGAATTTCATCAATTCATATCGAATTGAGGGAGAATTCGATCAGTGAAATTCCGTTGGTTCTCTCTCTAACACTAATCGAAAATTACAAAATGGAGCCAAATTAGCTTACATTTACGCTCTAATTCAGTCATATGAGGGCTATGGAATATTGGGAGAGCTTGGTTTGGCCTGAGGAGGGCTCAATTTGGTCATTTTTAGCTTGGTTGAAATAGGGCAGTTTCGATCTATTGGAGCTGCTTCATTGTTTGATCATGCCGGCACTTCTCTGGCGATCCTCGGAGTAAATGGAGACTACCGTTGGGTAGTTGACTTCTCCTCAAATCTAAAGAACCTGACCTCACCTTATTTGGCTCAGAAAAATGCCCAAATCAGAGCTCTGGTTCGAGTTTCACCGAAAATTAGGGCAATAGAGAGAGATGGGAGTTTTCGGGTGTGAGGAAAAGGAATGGAGAGGAGCTCTTTATATAGGAAGATCGAGGACTCCTTGGTCATCTGATTGGGGGCTTTATACCGATCATTCATGGCCTGAAACACACTGAATGAAGACTTTTCATTTTTGTCGGCACTGCTTGCTTTTCCGGTGAGTGAACAGTGCTGTCATTTGAAGGAAGAAGATGACACTGTTCCGAACCAGACCGAACTGGTTCGAACCGGGTTCAATGCTTAAACTGGCCAGTTCATGCCCGATTCGACCGAGTTTTACAAAATTAAAAATTTCTAAATTCATTTTCTATCCAATGGTGTTTTCAATTTTTCAATTTGAATATTTTAAGCAACCTAAAAAAATGAATTTAGAAACTGATTTAATAGTGGTTCAAACCGGTTCAAGTCCTGTTCACCTAAACCGGTCTGGTTTTCACTTCCAATTCATCCCAAATCCCTTTTTTCATAACTTTCATGACTATTTAGGTCACTCGGGATTTGTAAATTTCTTGTTTTGCCCTTTTTCTAATGGTTGAGTTTTGTGAACCGGTTCAGTTTTCTTTTCTTATCTTTAAGGAACGGGGTTTACAAATCAATTCTTAAATGTGTATGATATCTTGCATAACATCAATGACATAACACTCATATGGAGGATGGTGATAAAATGGGAGATAGTAGTTAAAAGAGATAGTGATAAGGGAAAAAAATATATTACTTATGGGGATGATAATAAGAGTGAAACTTGTGAATATGGGATACAGTATATTATCATGACTAATTTGACGAATTCTCGTATAAGTGAAACTTTATATTTGAGAATTCGATTTGATGTGAACATTATTAATTTGAGAATTGGCAAATACATCCACTAGACTAATCTCTTAATAGTATTTAGTTATATTATATGTGATAAATGAGAATAGTGATTTTTTTGTGATAGGGAAATGATATATGTTGAGTAATTGAAAGTGATAATTAGTGATAATTAGTGAGTGTTGCGGGGGAATTTATAACCAATAATAAGTTAATAATATATAATAATGGCTAAAATTGATAAATTCACGGTAGGTTCGATTATGAGAAGGGTTTTTAAAAATAAGTAGATGTGTTTATTAACTCCTAAATAGTATTGAAAATGAATTAAAAAAAAGGAAAATATTATTAAAATATATGATTATTTTAAATAAATACTATCTCGAATATATATCTAACTGATATTAAGATAAAAATTCTCAAAAAATAACGTATAGAAATTTTTTATTTAGTATTAAATATTTAACTCAATATTTCAAATATTTATAAATATTTTCCTTACATTTATAAAAATTTTAAATTTTTAGTAAAAATATATATTTTATATTATAAATATTTAATTATATTAGTAATATAGGGTTGAATATACTTACTATTATAATATAAATGGGATATAATGAATTTTTATTGGATGCTAGATATCATAATGCCCCTCCTAACACATTTTAAAGAATAGGGAAATATGAAAACATTATAACAGTACAATATTGAAGAAAATTGGACATTTGAAGGAATATTGAAGACTTAACGGTCGGAATACATCTCTAATGAATATTCAATTGGAAATTATTGAAGAAAATTGTATTAAATATTTTTATTTTATTAGAACTTGATCCGAGAATCAGTACAAATAATAAAATTTAACATTAAAAAAATTGTTAGTTTTGGATGGGAGATTAGATTCGTATATATACTTAAAATTACTGGTAAATATTCTATATTAAATTTATATATTAATAATAATTTTCTATTTTATTAAATATTATATTTTAATTCTTCATATTATGTAATCTAAATACATTTTTCTCTTACAATTTTTAAATTTACTTTTAAACATATCTTGATTATATTTACTTACAAACTACCATACATGTTTTCTTTTACTGCAATGGATCAAGTACAGATAAAAGTGAAGCACATTTAATAATACGTGAAAAATTATTATTAGCAGATTTATATATAATTACAAATTATTAGTTACAGTATATCATTACAATTTTATATACACTAATTATTTATTTTATCCATTTTAAAGAATGGCAACTGAGAAAAGTACCGGTATGAATTAAAGCATGGCGATACACGGGTTTTGGTCTCATTATCCCGTTAATAATTGTTGATGAATGACTCGAAGAAATCCAGGAAGAGAGACAGTTGAATATAAGACCGTCCAACCATTCTGGCTAGCATCATAATAGTACAGAAACAAACATTGACTAATTGACAGCAACATCTGGCATACTAACAGTTCATAGATCTTAGCAAATCTCCGGCTCTATAGACCATTGAAGCCAGAGATAAGACCCAAACGCCTCAGTTATCGCTCCTGCTTGGCTTGTCTGATGCATGATTGACCTGGAAGAAAAAGGAAAAGTCCATGCAATAGCCAATAAGTAATTTTTGCAATGCTGGTGAAATCCCGCTCTGGAGATGGTCTTATTATGGCTCACCATTTCAGCAGCAGATGGGATCCAGTCGTTGGTTGCTGGGTTACCCTTGCAAGGGGCATGGCGCTCAACAAAGGTATCAGGTACAATACTGTAGCTTATTCCTTTTGCACTCCCCATCTTTATAAACCCTGTTCCAGTCTGTGATCAAGAGAGACGGTTCTTATTTAGATGCAAAGTTTCCGGTTACAGGTAAAAGATCAGATCATAAGCTATGGTGGTGGGAAGTAAATCCCTTTCTGGTTAAGTCTTGTGGAGGTCCACTACCCACCTGATGGTGCTGCTTGTCAATGCAGTTGAGATCATCGTAGTATGCAGTCTCCACAAATTCCTCCTCCACTTTGCTTCCACTGTAAACCAGTTTCTGTTTTCCAGATCCCAAAAAGGCATAGGCAGAAGATGGATTTTCAGATACTGGAATTCAAACTAGTCTCAAGAAGGCTGCTCTTGAGATCACAGTTTTAGCTTGCAAATTTCAAAGAAATGGTTATGGTTATCATGGAATTATAGGTAGTTTAAATTTTGGGGTAAGCAAGGTTGAGTATATTCTAAATTGGTCGAAAAACAGCAAAATTCGAATATGACATCAAAAAGAATCTATGATATGAATTTCCGAGATGCTATGTCTGCCCAACCCAATCACGATTTCATTATATGACAGAACAATGTCCGAGCCCTAGCTCAGGGTCAGCTGTTGACGGCAGTTATCCAAGGCAGCAGAGGCATGGCGCGAGCCTTAGTACAAGTTTTTGCAGCTTATTTGAGATTTTAGTCTAAATTTGATCTATTATAAATCTGTGGGAAAACATAAACAACTCTAATAGGTGTGTGGTTGATCAATCTGCATAAATAACTCCTTGATGATCATATGACAGTAGTGGAATTTTAGGAAGTAAACAGACCTGATGATTGTCTTCGAGGCGCCTGAACTCCACGAGTTCCGGTATGGGACCGTCGGCGGCACCGTCATTCGACAGAGCGTCGACGTAGCTGGAGGAGTACTCGCTCCGCTGTGGCTTGCTGTGGCGCTTGGGGGCGATTCCGTCGAAGTACTCCCTCGTCTCCTCCTGGATCTTCACCTCTTCATCCCTTGACAAATGAACATCGCTCCTGTTCGGCCTCTTGCAGCACTCCATCCTCTTTTCTCACACACACACTCTATAACCAAATCCTTTTATTTTCCTCAGCTCCTCCTACTCGTCGATGGCGGAAACTTATAGAGGAGCGTCCTCTGCGCTGCTGGTGAGATATTTCCTGCCTACTAATGGCTGATTGGTGACAGTGTAAGAAAAGTTGCAGCCATGGGACCACGGATGCAGAAAATATCTCTTCATCCCTATCCATATGGAGGTTGCCAAGTTGTGACCAGTAGGTTGAAGATTCTAGACCCGGTGAACTTACATATTTGAAATTCAGGGAAAAAATTTTTATATATTTGAATATTATAAAATTTAAATAGTTTAATTAAAAATATTAATTAAGCTAATTAGATAAATATCAATAATAAATGTACTTATAATCTTTAAAAATAAGTACATTAATATTAGCATTATTAATATAAATCTCAAACCCGAGAAGAAAAAATAAAATAATTTAGGATGACCAATTTCATTTATATGCATATTTATTTAAAATTTCCCTAATATTCATAATACGATTTTATTATTATTTATAAGACTAAATTATTGTATTATGCTAATCACAGTAATGTCAATTTTAACTTTATATATGCTATCACATTATCATTTTTACGGTGTTGGAATAGAACGGATGTGTAATATATAGTAGTTTAAAATATTAATAAATAATAATAATTTTAGTTAAAATTATAATTTACTTTATATTATAATATCTCATTTATTAACATGTATATTAATTTATATACAATCCACTGGTACCGTAACCGGCTTCAACCTTATATTCCTTCATGAGTTACAATTAACGGGCTTCAACCTTATATTCCTTCATAAGTTACTATTGTACCAACTTGCAACAAAAAATATATGGTATGTAAGTGAATTTGAACTTTCAACCAAAATTGATATTCTATCAGCTAGTATATAATTAATTTAAAATATAAATTTTATCATATAAAAAGTTATTTAGGTGGGATATTAAAAAATTATAACCAACTTAAATTTAAAATTAAAATTTTTTCGTTTAATTAAATTTTATAATATAATATTTATATTTTAAATATATAATAAAATTAATATTATTTCAGTTGGAAAAAATAACTTATTATATTTAAATAAGTTTTTCAATTATACTAATACCAAAATATATTTTGGATCTATTAGGGTAAAAAAATATAGGCTATTCTATTGGTTTTGTACTCTTGAACATTTTTTCTTATTATTAGAGAAATTTTTAAAATCGATATTTAAATTTAATTTATTCAAAAATCAATATTAAACTTGTAATAAAAACCAAAAAACTAATATTTGAAATTGAAATAGATTAGGAACAATTTATACTTTAAACTTTAATAATAAATAAATTTATGATTTACCCTTTAAGAAATTACTGTAAATCAATAATTAACGAAAAATCGATTCAAATCGAACAAGCTTATAAAATAAAATAATTAATTTTTAAAAAAGTTATACAAATTGAAAAATAGAATATTTTAAACTCAATTAATAAGAAATTAGATAAACAAATTTTGGAAAGATAAATTTGGGGTAACAAACAATTGAAGCAAATGTGAACGGGTCAAAAAACCAATTCAAATCAATAAAATCACTATTTTTAGAATAGGTTAGAAAAATAAAAAAAATAAGATTATTAAATTCAATTGATAGTAAATTGAACAATAAAATTTTTAAAATAAATTAGGTCAATAATTAGTTGAATTGTAGGTGAATTGATAAAAAAAACGTATAAAATTGGTGGAACGATCGATTTATTTATCAAAAATCGGTTCACTGTAGTGTAAGGTTGAAAGTTCTTTTGCATACATGTCATCTATTTCGCCTAACTTTCAACCCAAAAATTCGACCCAAATTCCACAAAATGACCTGATTCTTAATAGAATATAATGCAATTTTCGGCAATTACACCTAAAGAAAATATAATTAAAAATGAGGTTATAGAGGTACAATCCACCACATATGAATGTGATGTAATAGACACGTGATCCCCCAAAATAATTATATAAGCCTTGGCCTCACTCCCATCGCTCGACTATCATAGTACTCTCTAAAAGCCAACATAGTTTTTTAATGATCTTATTTTCATAGACAATATCTTTTGATTTGAATCACCAAACTTAGTGATTTTGTTGATATTAGAACCATATAAAACTAACTTTGTAATGGCACTTCTCTCATACACCTAACATGCCTTCTAACTTCTTTGACAACCATCCATAACCCAAAATAATTATGAAAACTACTCTTAATCCTATGTAGTGCTAATAGTAAGACTCATGGCCATAAATATTCATAGAAACTCCGGAGACACCCATGTTTTAAATATCTATTGTAAAATATTTTACTTATCAATTGTTGTATTTCTATTGTATTCATTTTTTGGCACACCTTTATATTCGAAGAAAAGTTTAAATTTTTTCAAAAATTTGTTAGTGTTTTATTTTGAGTTTTTGTCATTTAGGTACTAATTTATTGAATATACCAACTATTGTACTATCATGGGACCTTTATTTGTATTAGAGTCCACATTTTTTAAAATGGTATTTTAGAAATAAGAGATTTTAGGATGGTTGGAGAAAATGAGAATAGCACTAATTAAAGTAATAAGATATCATCACTTACTTATGTTAAACGTGAAATGATCCACACTAGGAATATCAACCAATGAGGCTTACTTACATGCATGCTCGCCTCAAAACTCCACAACTTGGGAGGTAGATAGCCGAATAATCGAGCCTGTAAGGAGTAGGCCCCAAGAGAAAGAGAATTAGAATACCTCACTGCCTCGAGTGGGATAACTACTATGAGATAATGGAATGAAATTTCTTAATTTTCGAGATTAGATGAACCAACCTCAATTTTTTTACAAAAGGAACTTCCATGGAGGAAATGATGTGGAGGTAGCCATGAATTGGCTAACCATTCTTAAGAAAGATATGGATCAATATGTGATGTATTACTATGAGAGTGACCTTCTAACAAAGGCTCTCATATAAGGCGAGACAAAACTCTAATGGATGGAGGAGAAGAATCTATGCTCATTCCCAAGGTACTCGAACTGGAACATATTCGAGGAAAAATTTAGAGAAAATTATCTATCTCATAATTTAGTTTAAGAAAAGACTCAGGTGATGATTACTTTACCCCAATTCGAGGAAAAATTTAGAGAAAATTATCTATCTCATAATTTAGTTTAAGAAAAGACTCAGGTGATGACTACTTTACCCCAATGCAATGAGACAATGGCTAACTATGCTAGAAACTTCCTCAAACTCGGGTGTTTCTCTCCATAGTGGGTTGGAACTTATGCTATATGTGAAAAGTTCACAAAGGGTCTAAACTAGGAGGTGAGATACATCATGGAAGGGACAAGACCTTACCCTTATTTAGAGGCTACTATAAACTAGCATACGAATGTAAGCATGTGGCGATTGACCTTCCAGAAGTTATGGAGTCTAAGAAGGGAAATTTAGAAACTTTTTGGGGAAATATTACCCTACGTGGGTTGTAATTGAATCTTCATCGTAATTCAATGTACTTTTTGGTATGTTTGAAAGGCTTAAGGGTCTATAGTAATGAAGTATGAAATTTTAGTTATTGAAGTAACCATATGGTGTAATCAAATATAAAATTTTGACTAAAAAGGAATTGGAATGCAAGTTGCCTCTAAAAAACACCCCAACAAAAAATCAAAATAGAACCGTATTCCCAATTTGAAGAAACACAAATGTACGACTAGGTTTAGACTTGGAATGTGTCAAAGAACATGAAGGATACCAAGGAGCACCTGGAGTATGGTAGAAGCCCTATGAGAAATAGAATAAGGAAAAGGCAACAACCCAAAAGAGAGGGTGTCTAAAGTGACGCTAACCATTATGAATAGTATTAGAGAGAAAGGTAGTACAACTGAGATATTGGCATAACACAAATAAGAAATTGGTACAACTCAAAGCCCTAACTAAGGGTAAGATTTTCTATAATAAACAACTAAAATGGGCACCCTTGTACGAAATAAATCTATGGGATGAGGGCTATGAGGCAATCACAAATCTCAAGGAAAGAGGTACTCATGAAATACAAGATTTATTAAGTATGGTTGAAAGGTAGGTACATGAGTAGTGGTGAGTTTTCAGTAAATCTTGGATGAGGGGAGGGTACTAAGGTAAATATACAATTGGATCAAGTGTTATAATACATAACAAATATATGGCCAAGTGCTATAATACATAACAAATACATGGCCAAGTGCTATAATACATAACAAATACATGGCCAAGTGCTAGTATGACTTAGGACTCTTAATAAAGATTAAGTTCCTTAATTGATAAAACTTTTGACCTATGAGTATTAGAATTTGAGGAAGAAGATTTTGATGACCAAAGGTGTACATATGAAATGTACAAGAATGGTCTAACCATGAGTGTGTCCTCGAGAAAAAAAAGATCAAATAATATATGCTACAATAGATAATTTTCCCGAATAAATAAGGAATGGACTAGTGAGAAAGGTAAGGGTCCAAATTATTCTCACACATGCCAACCATAGGTTGAAAATGGTAAGTTATCAATACTAGTGGGTAAACAAAATGAAAGAATCATAGTCGAAGGCGGAGGACACCACAAAAAAAAAATAATGAAGCAAGTAGGGAAGACTAAATGTAACATTGGAATTTTGGAAACCTGAGTTAAGTCCAATTGGATCGAAAACTGAGTGTGGACCGGAAATAGAATCCTAAACTATGAATAAAACCCTAAGTGAGGAAATGAGAAACTAAAGTTAAAATAAGAACCAAAACCTGGAACAAAATTCTAGACTTGGGATGGGATCGAAAGTCATGAATGGAAGTCTCAATTCATAGACATAGTGTGAGATCATAAAACTTTCGGCATAAAAAGTTTTATTGTTTAATTTCACTAGCCATAAATATGGCTTATTACATATACAAAGTAAATAATGGGTTACGAGATTTTTCACTAGTGGATTACAAGATTTTTCATCTAAAACTTTGGAAGTTGATGTTGTTTTCTCAGGTGGACACGAGCCTCTATGCCACCTTCCACACCTTTTGCAAGTATTCATGCTTGGTTGCTCGTATTATGAGGATGGGGTTTGCTCTTGAGAGTTTGGTATTTTCGCTCTTGGTGGATTAGAATGGGTGGCGGCTTCTTAAACATCCTCACATAATTGGCATAGGCCTCCCAAAAGTTATCTTATACCTCTTCTCGAGTAGGAGTTGGGTGAGTATTTATCATTCAAATCTAGTTTGTTCATAGGTGGTGGAATAATTTCATGTCCGGTAGACTTGGTTATTCTCCTTTTGTCAATCCTCTTATACAATACGTTTTAGTTAAATATTTATGTAGCAAATACTTCCAGAATTTTCAAAAAGTCCTTTCCAAAATACCCAGTTTTCTAAACTTAATTTATTTTCTCAAAAAATTTTAAGTTTAAAAATCTTTGCTCTAATAACACTTAAGTTGTGACCCCGACTCAGTTTGATCGAAATACTGTGAACATCTCGCAAGCTCTTCCAATACTATAATAGTAATTATTTCATATTTATAGTATTGATAGAATCAAGGTGCGGGAAGAAAACTGTATATCAAATAAGTTTACTAAAAATATGTCGAAATATAGTTTGCAGTACACAAATATTAGTAAATTATTCTCTAGCAACTTTTGTGTCATTTTGAATTAGAAACTCAAAGTGTATTAGGGAGAGTGGTGAGTTTAATAAGTAAATGAGTAAAATTTACATGACTTACTGTCCATTATTAAATATGTATTAAGCAGAATTTTTCTATTAGAAATAATAAGTCACTCTTGTCTTATTTTTTTATAAAAAAGTTTCTTATAAATTTTTCATTTTATTTTATCAAGTTTAAGTTATATAAATTTATAGTTTGAATGATTTAATTTAATAAACCTAACATATTTCACACAAACAAATAAATACCCTTTATTTATTGATAAATTTTATTATTAAATGTTCACGTAGATAATTAACTCGAATTATGGCATAAAATATGAATATAGTAATTTTTTGTATTTTTTATTTTTTGGGATTTTTAATTCGACCCACATTTATTATTTAAGAGACCCAATTATATATTTTGTTTTAAATTATTTTTAAAAAATATATGTGAGTGCATGACATGTCTACAAAAATGATTATATGATAGCATATATAACAAAAATCCATATTATTAAAATTGACACAAAAATGGACATTTTTCAAAAAAAATTGACATATTTTAAATATTTCACCTAAAATGTCATTAATATCAAAATTTGGCATAGTATTGTAATTTAGTCTTATTTATAATATTAAATAACTTATAAAATTATTTTACACAAATATGTAATATATAATATTCTTCTATATATATTTTTAAACAAATAGATAAAATATTATAATAGTTAAATAATTTAATTAAAATTATAAATTAAACTTTTTTGGCTAAGTAAAATTATAAATTAAACTTATTAGATAAACATTAATAATAAATGTACTTGTATTTAAAAATATTTAAATAAATATAAGCATTTTTTTATAAATCTCACATCAAGTAAGAAAAATAAAATAATTTACCTCAATTATCACTATATCATTCTTAATCTTCCTTAATATTTATAACTCGAAACATATTTATTATTATTTATATTATTAAATAACTTATAACATTAGTTTACATAATATATACTAATTTTCTACATATATATATTTAAATAAATAGATAAAAAATATTATAATATTTAAATAATTCAAATCAATAATAAATGTATGGTATTTTAAATAATATTAAATTAATATTATAAATTTTTATTATGCTTAATATATATATATTTTAAATTAATAATATATATTAAGATTACAAACTCAAAAAATGAAATAATTGATATTTATATTTTCTAACGATTTTTAAAATGCATTTTTTATTTTTACTATTAAAGCTCAAGATCCAATCAAGTGACAGCTGGCGGTCGATCACGTGGCCTTTGTCTTTTTTGTTTTTTAATTTAACTAGAGTCAACCCAAGGAAGGTTTTGCTCATCCAGTGTGCCATCATAGTTTGACCAAAGCTGGTCTTCTTGAAAGCTTGGTTCCCCATTTTTAGTCAGAGAGTTCACCAGCTCGCCTCTCTCATTTACTCATTTCCTCTCAGCACTTTGATTTTACTCATCGCTTCTTCCGTTAATGGCCGTTTTTTTTGTTTTCATCAGCTTCATCTCGATGTGCAGAACCTTTTGCAGGCTGACGAGAGGATAGAGAAGCTATTCCAGCGAGTGAACGAGACCTGCAAAGCCCCTCATCTGCCACAAAAAAAAAAATTAGAAGAGTGGGATTCACTTCCTGATCTATCTATCCAGGTGAGGGTTTTTTTTTCTATTTTTTTATCTGATAACCCTTTTCTGTGTTCCATTTCTTTCTTCCTGAAGCAGATGGATAGATCATAGAAGAAAGATGCCCCATTTTATGGTTTATTATCATGGGCTGAAATTTATTATCCTGCAGATCACAGCATGTGCTCCTCCTGTTCTTGTGCACTGAGATATTGATCAGATGTGGGTACGACTGGCATACTGTCTATTGATTTTCTTGCTTCACTCATTGTGCTTCAGGTATCAAAGCTGCATTTCATCGCTATACAGGGAAATAGCATCAGAAGGCAGGGAGAAGGTGGGAACCTCAAATGGCTAACAAGGTATCAAATTTATCCGATCTGATGCAGAGGGTCACTGTTTCATGCTTGCTGGACCCTCTATGCGCGGTCCGCGGAGACCCCACTGATGCTAATGGGAAGTACGATGAGGAAGAATACGATGAGCATTTCTCCGAAGATGCAGATAAAAAGAAGGGAGAGGGAGAATCTACCAACAAGGAAGAAAGCAATGGAGGGGTTAGGGTTTTGGTGCAAAGCAATAGAGAGCCGAAGATGGAGGGTCTAGCGAGTGAGATGGAAGTAATGCTCAACGAGGTGTTCGATGCAGTGTCCGTGATGAAAAGGGCTTATGTGGGTCTGCAGGAGGCGCACTGCCCTTGGGACCCGGAGAAGATGAGAGTGGCCGATGCAGCGGTAGTAGCGGAGCTGAAGAGGCTTGGGGTGCTGAGGGCAAGGTATAGGAGGAGCATCCTCATCAATGGAGGAAGCAGTGGCTGTGAGAGGAGAGGTGGCGGCCGCAGCAGCTGGGGGATCGGGCTGAGGGAGGCTGTGGCGCCTTACGAGGCAGTGGTGGATGAGCTGAAGAGGGAGGTGAAGGCGAGGGAAGCGGATGTTGAGAACTTGAAGGAGAAGCTGAAGAGTGTGACCAATTCTAGGGGTAATGCAAAGAAGGGGAGATCATTTTCGAAGAAAAAGCTCAGCCATAATCTTAATCAAGGTCGATACTTCGTGCCTCTCTTTGTTCTGCCATTGATATTGGTGTTACCTTTGCTGTCAGAGTTTGCTTGCTTAGTATGAGTTTTTGTGAGTGCTATTTACAATAGTAGAGTTTTTTTTCTTTGGCCAACCTCTTCATTCATTGATTAACCAACATCAAAGACAGAACAATCAAGAGTAGAAGTCTTTGGATTGGCAGGAACAGTATGAATCTTTTTCTACCACCAACTCATTAAAGGTGGATGCTTGCACAGCAGCCCAAAAAATCAGAGCAATGGTAGTGATTAGGAGCTCCTGTTTTTGTGCTGATCTCCTCTCTGCAAATAAGTCAATGGTAGTTTTGGTTTTAACTCAGCTCATTGTTTATATTGTTCACTTTTAGTTTTTCTCCTTCAGCAGTGATTTCTGCTCCAACACCAGAGCTGTTCGAGGCTACCATGAGTCAAGTGAGGGAAGCATCGGAGTCCTTCACATCATTCCTACTGTCCCTAATGCGCTCTGCCCACTGGGACATCTCAGCTGCCATTCTTTCTATTCAGTCTGCTGCTAATACCTGCGGTGCAACCACCTCTGGCAGCCACCATGCGAAGTATGCCATCGTGTCTTACATCACTCGCAAAATCTTCCAGGGCTTTGATCACGAGAGTTTCTACATGGACGGCAGCCTCTTCTCCCTCTTGAATCCCGAGCAGTACCGCCAAGAATGCTTCACTCAGTACTGTGACATGAAGGCAATGGACCCTGTTGAGCTTCTCGGGATATTACCCACCTGCCCGTTTGGTCAGTTTTGCTCTAAGAAGTATTTGTCGATAGTTTATGCAAAGATGGAGGAGACCCTTTTTGGAAACCTTGATCAGCAGAACCAAGTGATACACGGGAACCACCCGAGGAGCCAGTTCTATCGCGAGTTCCTGGGGCTGGCAAAGTATGTTTGGTTGCTTCATCTGTTGGCATTCTCGCTCAATCCTTCACCAAACCAGTTCGAGGCTAGCAGAGGAGCCGAGTTCCACCCCGGGTACATGGAGAGTGTTGTGAAATTTTCAGAAGGTAAGGTTCCTGCTGGTCATGTTGTTGGGTTTCCAGTCAGCCCTGGATTCAAGCTCGGGAATGGATCGGTGGTGAAGACTAGAGTTTATCTGGTGTCCAGGCCGTGAGGTTAGAAAGCTTCTAGTACTGGATCTCCTATTGTAACTGAAAATTGACTACTTAGACATGGTAGGCTGACCATTCTTGGAATAAGATAATCAGAGACAAGACCATTAGAATTTAGAAATGATTTGAGATGGAAGAAAGCTGCTGGGCTGAACTTGATGTGTATTTATTCTAGTCTGCCACTTCGAATTCTCCATAATATCAACAATCACAGATATCAAATCTCTCCTCTTGATTTTTCTTGATGCCTGAGATCAATTCATCTATTCTTCGCTGAGCTACAATCTTTCTTGTTGAGATTTTCTTTGGTAAACTGGTATCAAATCTCTATTGAAGTTCTTTCTGCTGCAATTATTTTTTACTACTGGTAGTTTTGGCTACCATTCAAAGAATCGGAGGTGAGAGCTCCAATCGCTAGCTTCAAGTAAGATGGCCATAGCTGCATTCATTCTTCCTAGTATAGATAGCCAGTAGACCAACAAACTAAACAAAAAAATAAAAAATAAATGTGGTGAGCTGGAGACCGCTGAATGCGACCGCACCACTGAGCCCCTCCCTCTGAGTGCCTTGTTGGTGGGTTATCGGCTCCTGGGGTAGGCCTCCCTCTGAGTTCCTTGTTGGTGGGCTGTCAACTCCTGGGGGAGGCAACCGGGTTGTCCCTCCTCCAGTGTCCCCATATTTTTTAATTATTATTTAATATCATATTAGTTTTTATATTATTTTAAATATATACAAGAATAATACATCACAAATAAAATAAAAATACATATTTAAAAGACTATTTATATTGATCAAACTATAGGTAGAGTTGATCCCTTTTATTAAATTTAAAATATCAATTAAGCTTTGAATATTTATAATAAATCTCAAATAAAAATATTTTTCAGCTCAAATAATATTTTAGGGTTTTCATAATAATTCAAATAACATCTTAATTATTGTGTAATATTTCAAATAAGAATATACTGTAAATTTCATTTTATATATTGTACATATATTAGTGTTTAACTAAGAAATTACTAGTATTATTTTGGATTGAATTGAAAATATTATGGTTCTATTTTAGAAAAAAATAAAATTATGATATTTATTTGAATTATTATATACATATTATGGTATTATTTAAATGTTTTTTACAAAAAAGGCATTATTTAAGTTGAAAATGTACTAATGTAGTATTTGAGATTTTATTGAAATATTACATTTTTATTTGAGATTTAACTTTTATTAAAGTCCTTTTTACAGTGAGTGAAGAGTGTTATTAATGATAAATTCTATTCAAATTTATGGTTTAGTTATTCCCTTCAATTATCTAATAAAAAGTTATTTTTAACTAATAAAATTTACGAAATATGTATAATTAAAAATTATAATTTTTATAATTTTAAAAATATATAATATTTTTTTATTTGATATAATTTAAAAAATTAAATATTAATAAATTATAAAATTTATGACGAAAATGTGAGAGGCACTCTAATTAATAAAATAATAACTTAATAATTTAGTTTTTCAATTTATTATTTATTAATACCTTAATACCTAGATTTTAATTATTAACAATTTAGTTCTCAAATTTAACTTTCATCCAATACTTTGATATATTTATTTAAATAATTTGATAAATAAGGTTAGAACGGAAGATTAAGATATTAAAGGTAAAATCAAATTATTAAAAAATAAAATTAATAAATTAAGTATTAAATTAGAGGACAAATTTGTTAAACCTGCAAAATCAAACGGATGCATTCACATAATCTGGCTCAGATTCTCTCGTTGACAGTCTGTCTTCCCTCTTCAAGCTCGACCCTCGTGTCATCTTTTTTCACCACGACCATTACCACCTCCTCTTTCCTTCCATCAACCAAAAAAGATTCCGTGCTGCTCCATTCCTCGGCCATCACACTGCTACTGCTTCTGCTCTCTGTCTCTGCCTGCATTCATGGCATCCATCATGGATACCTGTTGGCTGGTACGTCATCTCCGATTCGGTCTCTGCGTCCTCTTCTCCGTTATTGGTCCGGGATCTGGTTCCTGCATGCAGACGCTCCGCCTCTCTGCTCTTCTGGTGCTGCATCTCTTGTCCGCCTTTTGCTTAGCTTCTCTTGAGTAATCTGAGCCTGGAGAGCGAGATTCTCGGTTCCTGCTTCTGATGCTGCCGCGGATGCTGCATTGAGATTGCCAATCTCTTCCGTGGGATTGCCAATCTCTTCCGTGGCTGACTTTACTGGATTCCGCATAGCATTCCATTTCGCGTCTGAACCTTAGCTATAACCTATTAGATGCTGAGCAATATTATCTGCTTATGTTGTCATGATTGAATCGCGATCACTTTCACTTCATTGTTCATCTGACCTGTACCCTAGATCATGTGCATAGACCATTATAAGGCTCGAAGTATCAGATCCCTCGATTCAATCAATTTCTGAGTAGCATAGATCAATCTTTTACCTAGGGTACACGTACTGATTTGCTCCAATCGGGGCTCTAGATTCTGTTTTCACTTACAGTGCACTCTTTGTGGACAATCAGGACTTTGTATTTGATTATTAACGATATGTTGATTGTTGTGTTTGATTATGCACGTGATCGTTTTTCTATGGCCTGCTTAATATAATTTATACTCAGTGATGTGGATTTCAAGTGGGAAATATCATCGCAATTTGTATATTTTGCTGTGATAGTTCAGAGTTTAAATGTCGAAATTCCATTAATCACATAGTCAGCGATCTGGATGCCTGCCATGGCAGCAGATGTTATATTATGCTTATATTGATTCAACCTTTGTGTTTGGATGCAGTATTTGATCAAGCATTTCAGTGACTTTCAGCTAGCTTGTCTTGGAAGTTTCTTTCTCCACGAGAGTGTATTTTTCTTGTCAGGACTTCCTTTCATTTATCTTGAGAGGGCAGGATGGCTCAGCAAGTATAAGATTCAGGTCTGTTAGTGGATTATCTATTTCTTTTCTTCTTTATCAATGCCTTTCTTTTACCCTGAAGCCAGTGTAGGATTTCAACATGCATTGAGATATTATATAGTATGACATACAGACACAGTTACTGAAGACTCTTCTCCTGCTGCTCTAACTTGAAGTTGCCCAATATTGCTGAAATTTATAGATATGGGGTAGTTTTTCATATTCAGTCCACTTGCTATAAGATAATGTGTGCAGTGGTTTCCTGAATATCCCCATCACTTTTGGTAAAGAAAAAAAAATGTTTCTAGGGATTATCCATCTTTCATTTTGAATGACCCATCATTTGCCAGATGCCTAATGACAACATCTTTTGAGCCCGAATTTGATTCTATGCCTTAATTCTTTCTGTTGTAACTTCGGTTCTATACAGATAAAGATTAACACAGTGGCCGCCCAGGAGAAATGCATAATTCGCCTAATGTTGTACCATTTTGGTGTAAATTTGCCAGTCATGATCTTCTCTTATCCAGTGTTCCGATTCATGGGCATGCGAAGTAGTTTTCCATTACCGTCCTGGTATTATTCAGGTTCTTTATACAATTACACATTTTTTATGGGGCATTATATGACATGCTTGGAAGATGCAAAATGTTCAAGGCTTCATTAATTACAGTATATATATATATATATCCTCTCAGTTATGTTTATTGTAAACATATTCTTCTTCTGATATTGCAGGAAAGTAGTAATTTCTCAGATTGCTTTCTACTTTGTCCTTGAGGACTTCATATTCTACTGGGGACACCGGATCTTACATACAAAGTGGTTGTACAAACATGTGCACAGTATTCATCATGAGTAAGAAAGATGCTATAAGTGGCTTGCTGTTGGTTGATTATTAAAATTAGGGAATAAGGTACTCAAAAGCTTCTTACCTACTTACAGGTATGCCACACCCTTTGGATTGACCGCCGAATATGCTCATCCTGCTGAAATACTCTTTCTTGGCTTTGCCACCATTATTGGTCCTGCCTTAACTGGTCCCCATCTCTTAACTCTGTGGTTATGGATGGTACTGAGAGTGTTAGAAACAGTAGAAGCTCATTGTGGTTATCATTTTCCTTGGAGCCCTTCAAACTTTTTACCCTTGTATGGCGGGTGAGTAGACATTTTCCCTGTGGAAGTACTGGCTCCTTGATCAGCTCACTACAATAATATCTTATCTTAATTTTCCAGAGCCGATTTCCACGATTATCATCACCGGTTGCTCTATACCAAGTCGGGAAACTACTCATCTACCTTTACTTATATGGACTGGTACGGAACAGGGCAGCTTAGAGGAAAATTGAAGCATTATCTATGGGGCATTTGCATGATTTCTATGTCAATCTTGTTTTTCCGATGGTTGGCGGAGTACATTTGTTGCGATCTGATCAAATATGCCAAGAATTATCTGGGATTATGTTGCTTTCCACAGATGCAACTTTGCAAATGATGCTTTATTTATTGTAATCATTCAACTAACCTGTGGCTCACATGATGTTGGTTGCATTCAGTTTGTGTCTGTGACTTTGACTTACTGGGAGATCTTATTTGTTTTCATCACTAATTAAGATCTCTTAGCGTATCAGTTGTTGCTTATCTCTACAGGATCTTTGGGACCGACAAGGGTTACAGAAAGCTGAAGGCATTGAAGGACGACCAAACAGAAGTTGGCAGCAAAGAGATCTGAGGAAGGCAATTTTTTGGCTGCCTAAGAATACGAGCGGCCTCATTGATCTTGCTCAAAGGGTGAAAAGGTCTTCCTCTGTTCCTTCTTCATCACTCGTGGCTGCTGCCATCCCTACCATTCAGTTTGTTATGATCTTTTTTTTGTAAGTTAGTTTGTCATGATCTTAGTTCTTTGTTTGATGTGGTATCAGTGCAAATCTTACTTATGACTTTGCTTGCCCTATTTTTGTTCTGCATCAAGAGTCATCTAGCCGCCCCCTTTTGGCCTGTATTTCTCCATGTCATGGCATTCAGCTTCCGGTGAAGTAATTAGAATTAAAAACACAAAATAAAAAAAACTGTTGAAAGAAGAGAGAAATTGTAGGGTTATACCTACAAGTGGGTCCGAATGTATTATACGCATGCTACAAGTTGGATAAAAATGGTTGGATGAAAGTGATTGCAGTTTGTAAGAAATCTAAATTAGAAGTAAAAAAATGTTGAAAGATATGCTATAAAAATAACTATTGATTGCTAACAAATTTAATGAATTATAAAATAGAAAGGGATAATTATATGTTAATAATATAATAATATATAATATAATTTTAACTAATAAAATTATATAATAAAATATAACTATTTTAAATATTCTAATAATATATTAAAATATTTTAAGACTCCCCTTAATATTATTGCTAGTTCATCCATCTTTCTCTTAAATTTTTATATGATAAACAATCTATTAATTAGATTATTAAAAATGTTTATAGTTAATTTATTATCACAACATAATTGAATTATTTTTTAAATAAATATAACTATATAAATAAGTTTACTATTCATACTATCTTTTTTTTTTGCATAATATTATCTATATTATCTTACATATACATTAAATAATAGTTATATATTATAAACTACGTCGTTAATCTAGTGACTATATCATATTTCTTAATTTTCTATAATACAAGATTATTTACAATAAACATGTAGTAACTGATGTTGATCTTCTATAATTTGTAGAATTAGTTTAATTATAGTTACAAAATCATTTCACTTTATTATAACATTGAGACTTAAACCAATTGTATTTTTTTAAACTACTGTTTAAATATCTCAATATTCACATAATTGCCTCATAATGTTTTGTTCTAAAATCATGTATATATCTACTAACAATACTAATCGTATATATGATGTTCGTTTATGTGTGCCACAAATAGATAAGTAATCCCACAATTTTCTGTTATTTTTATTTATCCACGGGATCATCGACTGTGCACATAACTTATAATTTAGTTCAATTAGAGTGTAAGTAGTTTGTCAACTCAACATCTATGTTTCATTAATTAGATTCAATACATATTTTTCTCTAAGAAAGTACTATCTATATCTTAGACCTAACTATTTAAACACCGAGAAAATAGTTAAGGGGACCCAAAATTTTCACTTCAAATTCTTTGCTCAATCTTTACTTTACTTACAATATCTCATCGATATCATCTCTAGTTATAATAATATCATCTACATATACTGTCAGAATAATAACTCGACTATTTGAGTGTCGATAGAAAATTGTATTATCTTCATTACACTATTAATACCTCATTCTAACTACTATATGTCGGATGGGGATTAACTCTTTATAAAAGTGTAAAATTGTTAATTAAATGGGGGAGATTTATTACTAGTATTGATGTTGTCATAAATTATTAGTATTAATTTCAATAATTAAATTTAGTTATTAAATTATTGGTATTAATTTTAATAATTAAATATAAATATATATATATATATATTAATTTATGGCTATTTATGATAGGACATACATTCGCATAAAAATTTTTGATTGAAATTTTGGGTTATAAAAAAAAAAACATACTTCCTAGGAGGTCACCCATCCTTGCACGCTTAACTTTGGTGTTCTAATGAGATCCAATTCATCTGAACCAATCTAGTTTTTCTCTTATAATTTATCTTAATATTCTTTTCTAAGGTTTTATGAACCCTTAAATGGTTGGGTTTGTGAACCGGTTCAGTTTTTTTACTCGGTTTGACCAGTTCTTTTCTCAGTTTTCTTTAACTCAAAAGGGTATGATTTATACATAGAGTTGTATGATCTCCCCCACGTATAGGGTGGTGAACTTTCCTATCTGGTCTGTCACTCGTATGGGTAGGAAATGTGAAGATTTGGTTAGTCGATCCACGATAACCCAAATGTCTTCCTGACCCCTTTTTGTTCTCGGCAGTCCAGTCACGAAATCCATAGTGATGTGCTCCAATTTCCATTCTAGGATCGGGAGAGGCTTCAGTAGCCTAGAGGGTTTTTTATGTTCGGCCTTAATTACTGACATGATAGGCATCTGACCACGTAGTCTGTGATGTCCCTCTTCATTCCCTTCCACCAATATCCCTGTTTTAGGGTGCGATACATTTTCGTACTGCCCAAATGCATAGCATACATCAAGTCGTGGGCTTCTTCTAGTATTTCCCTCTTTAATTTCCGGTTATTTGGTACCCAAACCCTCCCTTTGAAGGTCATCACCCATCACTCCTGACTGCGATGTCAGGTGCTGAGTTATTCTTGTTTGGCTCCCAATGGGGACGAAGTTCCTCGTCTTCTTTTTGTAAGGCTTGTATTTGGTCCATTAGACCGGGTCGTACTACTAGGTTGGCTACTAGGTTACCTTGGCCCTTGTCCACACGGAGGTCCACCCTTAAATTTCGTAGTTGGCTTAGTAAGGGTAGATAGCTGGCACTAACGGAGGCCACTCCCAGGTGGCACTTGTAGTTAAGTGTGTTTGCCACCACGTTGGCCTTACCGGGGTGGTACTCGATGGTCAGATCATAGTCCTTTACTAGCTCTAGCCACCTTCTTTATCGCAGGTTGAGCTCCTTCTAGGTTAAGAAGTATTTCAGGTTCTTATGATCGATATAGATATGACACTTTACTTCGTACAAATAGTGGCGCTATATTTTGAGTGCGAACACTATTGTAGCCAGTTTGAGGTTGTGGGTGGGTTAATTCTTCTCGTGGGGCTTCAACTATCGTGAGGCATAGGTGATACTCTTTCCTTGTTGCATCTGGACACATTCTAGTCCTTGTCCGGAGGCATCACTATACATTGTGTCTTCCCTAGCATCCATGTCGAGTAAGGCCAATACTGGAGCCATCGTGAGTCAAGTTTTGAGCTCTTGGAAGGACTCTTCGCACTTGGCATCCCACTTGTAGTCCACTGCTTTCATCGTGAGGTGAGTCAAGGGAGCTTCTATTTTGGAGAAATCCTCCACAAATTTCCAGTAGTATCCGACGAGACCGAGGAAGCTACGGATTTCTATTGGGTTAGTTGGGGCTTTCCAGTTTGATATAGTCTCTATTTTGGCTGGATCCACCTTTACTCCTTCTTTGGACACTATATGCCCTAGGAAGCCCACTTCTTTTAGCCAGAACTCGCACTTAGAGAATTTGGCGTACAACCGATTTTCTCGCAGGGTACTCAAGGTTATATCCAGGTGTGTCTGATACTCCTCTTCAGTCCGGGAGTATATGAGAATATTGTCTATAAATACGATCACGAACTTGCCAAGATATGGTTGGAACACCCGATTCATCATGTCCATGAAAGTCTCAGGTGCATTGGTTAGTCCGAAGGGCATTACCCTAAACTCATAATGCCCGTACCATGATTGGAAATCAAATTTCTGTATGTCCTCTTCACGAATCTTCAGTTGGTGATATCTCGACCATAGGTCGATCTTGGAGAAGTAGGCGGCCTCTCTGAGTTGATCAAATAAGTAGTCTATCCTAGGGAGAGGGTACTTATTCTTAATCATCACCTGGTTTAGTTTTCGGTAATCGATGCAAAGTCGCATACTTCCGTCTTTCTTCCTGACGAATAGCATGGGTGCACCCCACGGGGACTGGCTTGGGCATATGAATCCTTTCCCTAAAAGTTCATCAAACTGATCTTTCAGCTCCTTGAGTTCCGCGGACGCCATACAGTAGGGTGCTTGGGATATAAGGTGAGTGCCTGGCACCAGCTCAATTACAAATTCTAGTTGGCGATCTAGGGGTAAACCAGGTAATTCCTCCGGGAAAACTTCTGGATAACAGTTGACCACTGGAATCTCTGCTAGTCCCTTCTTCAGTGTGTCCTTGCAAGTGATCTATGCGAGGAATACCTTACATCCTTTCCATATAAGTCTTGAGCTTCCATATAGGACACCAGATGTATTTCGACCCTTCCTCTATCTCCTTCAAATACAACTTCTTCTTTTCCCGGGCCATGGAAGGTTATCCTCTTTTTCGTACAGTCTACTTGGGCTTGATGCGTGCTTAGCTAGTCCATCCCAAAAATGATTTCTACTTCTTGTAGCGGAAGAGGAATCAAGTCGGCTTTTAGGGTTGTTCTTCTTACTTGTACTTCGTATGCTTTAACGTACGTGTGTCTTTCTATGGTTTCGCCTAGTGGGGTGAGGATGTGGAGGGGTGGCCGGAGAGGGAAGGGGTTTCCTTTGGAAGTTCCGGGACTAGAGTTTCCTTAATGAAAGAGTGTTCCGCCCCTGAGTCAAAGAGGGCATATCTTGCCTTTCCGAATACTTGGATGAAGCCTGAGTGGAAATTAACGAAAAATTTCAGGAAATGCATTTTATTAATTCCAAAAAGGGGACTACAGGACTCTGTCTACAGACTCGACTTATGAGGAGGAGGTTTGGGATGTACCAGCCACCATGCTGGGGTCCTTCTATGCTTCTTCTTGGGTAAGGTTGTAAACCTTGGCTAGAACTCTTGTGGGTGCTTCCCGTCCCCTGTTGTTTGCCCTCAGGTTCTTGGGTGGTGGTGGGGGGGGGGATATTTCGTAGGGCGTTTTCCCGAGCCCTCGGGCAACTTCTGATGTAGTGCCCGAGCTGTCCGCACCCGTAGCACGTTGCACATGCTCCTTCATGGTTCCTCTGGCACTGGGGACAATAGGGACTTCTTTTCGGAGGGAGTGTGTCCGTTTCCTTATGGCCACAGTGGCCCTCCTCCTCCTAGGAAAATCTTGGTAGGTTCCTCCATTGAGGTCGACTCGGTTCCCTCGGGCCTCCTCGACTGCCCTATCCCTTGTCCTCCCTACATCCCCCATTTCCATTTGATGGCACCTTCTCTAGACTAACTGCTCACATTCATGGGCCATGCCCGCTATGGCTGCTAGATCAGTGGGGCATCCCAAAAACCCCATTTGGTCTTTTATACCCATATTGAGATCGTCAATAAACTTCTAGCAGAGGTCGGTTGGTCCTGCTAGGTCGGGGGGCGAAGGGTTGTAGCTCGTTGAACCTGGTCTCATATTTTGAGATCGTGCAGGTTCCCTGGTGAAGTTGGAAGAATTCCACCTTGTTTTTATTGATGAGGTGGGGAGCCATGTATTCTTTTGAGTATCTCCCTTCAAACTCTTCCTAGGTAGGTGGGGACGGGAAGAGGCTTCTGGCGTTGTCCCGCCATCTTTTCGTGCTGGACTCCAAGAAAAATTCAGCCATTGTCACCCTCTCCTCTTGCGGTATCCTGATGATACCGATGAACTTTTTGAGGCTTGCCAACCAGTCCATGGTAGGCCCGACCTCCTTCTCCCCATAGAAGGGCTTATATCCCAATTGTTGAAGGGTCTTCAAGCATTTGGGGATGTCGAAGAGGGGTGGAATAGGTGCGAAAGGGGGTTGGGATTGTACGTCCTCCTGGTGGGTCTGGGACTCATAATCTAGGTGGGGTTTATTGCTAAGGTGGGGTTCTCTAAACACCTTGGTGAATTCCTCATACAGTCACTGGTGTTCGAAATTGATGCCCAATGAGGCTGAGGTAGTTCATGGGAATTCTGTCTTCGGCACAGGGTTTCCAGCGGAATTAGCAATTGCGACCCTTGTTCTCTTGACTCCTCATTTGGGTGCCATAGATGGTTTAGAGTTTTCTTTAATTAGTACTTAGGTTATAAAGTTTTGATAATGTATTCGAGAAAACACAGGCTCTAATACCAACAAAGTTGTCACACCCCCGTCCGGTTTGGCTGGGGTTTGATGGACAACTCGCAACTCTCTCCAGCCTCAAGGAGGGTCTTCTCGGGGGTTAAGAAAGTCGAGCGTATTACCTGTCATGCTTTCCATCGATAACATTTAACAAAACTGAAAATTTTAAATTTGTGTACTTGGTTTTATGTCTGAGGGGAAAAACTGGCATAGTTGCGTTCCTTCTTAAAAATGTTCAGAGGAAGGGTTGAGTTCGATAACTCAGTGAGTGGGCGAAAATTCTTTCCTGAAGGCTTAATTTAGCAATTTCAATTATTTGATAATTCAACTTATTTATTCTTTGGTTTCACAAATCACCAACCGACCACCTATCATAGGAGTGATCACACATTCGTTGAACGATTCTCGACCGCGCCACTTGTGGACCAGAGCACCTTTACCGTCCACCCTGATAGAGGGGATATTACCTCTACCTGGAGTATGTGTGAGCATTAATAGTCCAACCCCAAACCCAAGTTTCTTCACCATGTCTGCTCAATGGGATGAGACCTCATTCCCCCTACTATCTCGGTCTCTGTGCGCAGGAAGCTCCTCAGCTTCACGACCTATTGAACGACGACACTGCCCTTATGCTCCCTAAGTCATCCAACAGTCCTTGGGTTCCATCACTACCTCATGCCAGGTGTCCTAATGGCCCAAAAATTACGGTGCATGCATAATCAACAAGATTTTTTTGAATTATAGCCATTATCTTAGGCCCTCTCGCACAACGGTCTGTCAACTTGGCTTCATCCCCACCATGCATACTAGCCCAACAAGTTCGATGACCTGGCTTCGGTAGAGCAGCGGTTTGGCCCAACAAGCTCGATAACTCAGCTTGGCTCGATGGGTATCATGCAAGTTCCCATTATTCAGGTCTTTTAGCCTCATGTATCACATGTTTATTTTGGACGGGTCCATGCCTATATCCACCAGCCTTAGGCCCACTAGCATCACGAGCCTAAGCCCAGAATTAGCTACCAAATATTTTAAATAGAGTCACCCAGTCAGGGGATGCTAATTATGAGAAAATAGTTTTTTCAAAGCTTAAACATTCATTCAAACCGGAATGGACGTCATAGCGGTTCCCACTCACCCGGTGATTTTGGCGGGGTCGTGCCGGCGGAGTCTGGCCTCGCGGTCTCTCTTCTAGAAGCAGACACTCAAATAGTCGGTCCCTACATGACATAGATGTCCTCGTTAGGTTATTGAACTAAGGAATCACACTTCTTGGTGTATTTGCATATAAGCCTTCATATTCGTCCTTAATTGCACTTTAGTCCCCGAGGTTTGTGTGTTTATCTTTACGTCCTCTATTGTCCCCCTTTTCCTTAATTTGACCCCCAGATTTTCTAATTATCCCTTATGGTCCTTAATTTTATCAATACCGCCCTTGGGTTCCCCTATTTTTCGAAACTACCATTTAGCCCCAAACTCTCCACATATTGCAATTTGACCCCAACTTTTCAATTTTTACAAATCGGTCCTCCATTTGATCCAATTTGTCCAATGGACCTTCAATTAGAAGGGAATTGCATAAAAAGACCATCAATTTTGTCAATTTTCCATTTGACCCCCAAATTTCAAAAAATCCCCAATTTGCCCAAACTTTTCAAAAATTATATTTTGGTCCTGAATCACAATTTCATTCAATTGACCCCCAAAACTTGGTTAATTGTCCTCATTCTTGGTTTAAATCACGTCTTCTATGTTTTTCTCACCATTTCAAGCTTTGAATCACTCGATTGGGCCCAGAAATGAGCTCAAATGGAGCTTCAGCGAAAAATGCAGTCTAAAGAGAGAAAGCTTAGATATCTAACTGGTGAGAGTCTGATGGTCGGAGCTTGTGTTACCACCATGTTGATCTTATTGTGGGGATCCTTCTTGGATCAAACTACACTTCAATTGATGACCTGAGCAGTGCAAATTTTAGTGTTAAAGATTTTGTAGAATTCGGCCGTGCACAATATTTTTTGGCGAAGGGTGGCTGAGGGAGCTTACCTTCTTAGCTTGGGGGAGGTCGGGGCACCTCCAGGTGGGGCGTAGGGGGTCTGGCTTGGCCGCAATTGGCCGAGGAACGGCTTGAAGTGGGCGGTAGGAGGGCTGGCTAGTTTCCGACCGAAAAGTGGCAGCACTATTCGAGCTTCCTCGCTCCTCCTCGATGGTTCTCAAGCTGAATGGAAGGTGTGGGTGGGTAGAAGACTTCCTCCTGATTCTAAAGACACCCAATTTGGCTTTGGAGGTCGAGAAAAGTCCCGTCGTTAGAGCTCTGGTTTGTAGCTCACCAGAAAACTCACTCTTCTTCTTTTTCGTTCGATTGTGGGATGCTGAGAACGAATGAGGGGGTGCTCTTTATATAGGGAGCTCATCAACTATTCAGGCTACCCGTTGGTGTAAGATTCGGCCACCGAAAACCTGACCAGAGAATTTTTCGAGTCGCTAGTGACTCTAGCTTTTCCGGCGACTCCCCCCTCTCTCTCTTCTCTATTGGCGTTTGAAGGTTGAAGACGATGACATGGTGGTTGTGCCACGTGGTGCAATGTGATTGGTCAGTTTTGCTGACGTGGAATGCCAACTTGGCCACCGTGTCAACCGTTGAGCTGTTGACTGGACACGTGGCAGCCTTTCATTACCTGCTTGTGTTTGCATTGCATGCCGACAGGGCACCAGCTAGCCATTGATCGGAGACGTAGCAGCCTCCCATTGGCTGACTGTGTCTATGTGGCAGCTGACGTGGTGCCAGCTGGCCGTTGACCAGTTCGGTTCAACCGGGTTTGTGGTTCAAAATTCGAAACTCGGCTAGTTCGAACTCAGTTCGAATCCGGTTCGATCGGTTTTCTCAAATTTAAAAATTTCTAAATTTATCTAAATTCATTTTTCTATCTAATGGTGGTCTCAATTTTCCAATTTGACAATTTTAAGCCACCTAGTAAAATAAATTTGTGAACCGGTTCACTTTCGTTCATGCAAGTTCAGTCTGGTTTGGGTCTAGTTCACCCCAAATCGGTTTGGTTTTCTCTTCATTTCCTCTTCCCGGCTCTTCCTTGAAGTTTTTGTGAAATTTTAGCCACTTAGGGTTTTCTAATTTACCACGTTAGCTATTTCTCGTTCATTAAACGACTCGGTTCTTCATGTATAAACCTATACTAGTCCTTTTTCTGATTTTCTTTGGTTTAATTGAACGGATTTTACACGCTAACAGAGAAGAGAGAGATGAGAGAGAGAGAGAGAGAGAGGGAGTCGTAGGAAAAACTGGGGTCTTCGACGACTCAAAAAATACTCCGGTCAGGTCTTTGATGGCCGAGTCAAAGGTCTAGACTTACGCCGGCCAGTAGCCTGAACAATTGTCGACCTCCCTATATGAAGAGCACCCCCTCATTCGTTTTCAGCATCCCACAATTGAGTGAAGAAGAAAAAGAGTGAGTTTTCCGGCGAGCTGCAAACCAGAGCTCCGACAACAAGCGAAACTTCCACCAACGAAGCTTCGAAGGGTGGCATTGGAATTGGGGAAGAGTTCTATAACTCCAGACCTCCTCAAAACAGCTAGAGGGTGCTCATGGAGGTGCAAAGAGAATCGTACAGTGAACCTGCTTCAGAGCTCGAAGTAGCGAGCTCTTGCGCAATGCCACCTCACCCTTTTCGGGCCTTCCACCACCCACATTAACCACCACTGACCACTTAAGATCCTCCACAACACCCCTTGTCACGCATTGACCCAGTTTGGTTAGATCCCCATGAGCAACCCGCCACTCTCCCGGTTTACTAAGGGTTTTTCCTTCCTTTAACCCGGGAGGAGTAAGGCGTCCTTTAAACCTGTACCTTTTGTGGAATTCATAAATCAAAACTGCATAAACTTTTTAACTTACATTCCTGTCTTGCAGGTGTGATTAATAGGAGGTCTTTGGGTAGGTTGCCCTTGGTTACCTAAAAAGGGATATAAGGAAAGAGGTGAGTTCAACGACTTAGTGAATGGGTGTTTAAAGTTTGACTTTTAAGTAAAATATTTGAATTGGAGTGTGCTAGACTCCTTATTTTCTTTTAAAATAATTCATCCTCAAAATTTTAGTATCATAGCCATTACTCACTCTTCCACCATAATCGGTGTGCTTATCAACCAAAACACGAACTTCATCATTAAGGGAACACACATTCGCAGCCAGCCCATTCACCGTACCCACTTGTGGCATCAGAGAGACTTTACCGACCGCCTAGATAGAAGCACGTCCACTTCTACCCTGAGAATGAGTGGATGTACACGACATCTGACCCTTAATCCTGTGAATCAAACTTCATGTTCGTATAAGGACAAAGACCATATCTCGGTCTCGTACGCATGAAACTCAAACACAAAAGCTTCAGGAAACCCCAACCACAGTAGCTTCATGGAGTCCAAACATAGAAACATCGTGGAGTACAAACACAGAAACTCCGTGGATTATAAATACAGAACTCCATGACTAACTAGTATGATGAGAAACACAAACCCAGTAGCTTCTCTTTTCCCTTATCGCCATTATGTCATCCAACAACCCTTAGGACACATTACTACCCCTCTTGGACATCTTAATTGTCCCGAATCTCAAGTGCACGCACAAACAAATTTTTCCTCAAAAGCCATTTAATCTTTAGTTCCACTAGTCCAATGGCCCTGACCCTCAACTTAACCTACAGCTATTTGTCTTGACTAGTTCGTCGACCTATCATGTCGCACTGTCGCTAGTTCATCGAGTATGTCGGTCTTGGTACCATCACTAATCAATTCATTCATTTAAGTTTTATGGCTTAAAATCATGTTTTTTTTATGAGCTCCTGCTCGTGCCAACTGACCTAGGACCCACTATTTGAGATTTTCAAAAAAACAAATCAGGGACAATAGCCCCCAAGTTCCAAAACCGAGGCCTTCGGCCTATATGAGCTATTCGAGCTCCCGTCAAGAAGGTCTTCCAAAATGTTTAAGTAGTGTCACATAGTCAAGGGAGAACACCTCCAACAAAATGAACTTTTAGCCGTCCATCACACCAACCGAGTATGAGGACATCTTCGCTTATAAGCGATAAGCAAGTTTTCTACTTCATTTTAGGAAGTTTCATCATACCAACCGGATGTGATCCATTTACAACCAGTAAGTAGTTTTTTCGCGTGATTTCCACATCACTCCTATCAAATATGATGATTAAAATACCACTTAGCAGTGGGTTTTCATTTCTGAGGTATTTATCATACCAATTGAGTATGATATTAAATATCCCACTCACCCATTAATGTAGTGAATTCCACTCGAATGGTTCTTTGTCTTCATGTGAGCTTGTCCTTCCTGGCATTTCCGGTACTTTGTGTTCCTACATGATATGAACATCCTTGTTCATTATCCCTTTGCCTAATAGCCTTCATTCATCTTGCATGGATGAAATACTCCAACTTTTCAATTTATTGCAATTAGGTCCCTAAAGTTCTTTTACTTTAACTTTAGGTACCTAATGCCGTTTTTCCCTCAAATTGAGACACGAAATTTCTATAATTCACCTTGGGACCTTAATTTATTGAAAATCACATAAAGGCGTTCAACTTTCCCAAATTTCCCATTTGGTCCCCAACTTTTCCAAAATAACCATTTCCCCCACTTTACAAAAATGGTAAGTTTTGCCCAAAAAATTCCAAAATTACCATTTTTCCCCACTTTACAAAAATGGCAAGTTTTGCCCCAAAAATTCCAAAATTGCCCAATTGGCCCTCAATTTTATGAAATGCACTTAATCCCTTGAACTTTTGAAATTCCCAAATTTCCCTCGATTCCCCCCCCCCTTTCAACCTTCTAACTCAACCGAATTTGATTTCATCAACATCTTTATCATGCCCAATTGGCCCTAAATTTTATGAAATTGCACTTTAGTCCATCGAATTTTTGAAATTCCCAAAATTTCTTCAATTTTTTCCCTAATTTCAACCTTCTAACACAACCAAATTTGATTTTAATTGTTTAAATTGATGTTATATTGGAGTCCCTACACCTTTATACGATTTAATTGCACTTTGAATAAGACGATTTGATGCCGGAATGAGCTCAAACGGAGCTTCACCGGAAAATTAGACTTAGAGAGAGAAAGCTTCGAAAACTTACTGTCGGGGGCGCGACGGTTCGAGCTTCCAATCTGGGCAGATAACTCTTGTCTTGAGGTTCCTCCTAGAATCAAGAATTGCATTAATTGATGCTGAATTGAGTGAGAATTTAGTTATCAATTTTTTGTTTATTCTCTCTCTAGCACCGATCAGAATATATAGAGGGAAGCCAAATTGGCTTACCTTTTAGCTCTAATTCAGGTGTAAGAGAACTATGGAGGTGTTGGGAGGGCTTGGTTTGGCCTGAGAAGGGCTCGAATTGGCCGATTTCAGCTCAGCCAAAACAGGGCAGCTTCGATCCGCCAAAGGTGTTTCATTGTTAGATCACGCCGACACTTCTCTAGCAACCCTTAGAGAAAATGGAGACTGCATGTTGCTGACTTCTCCTTGAATCCATAGAACTCGACCATGCCTTCTTTGGCTTAGAAAAATTCCCAAGTCGGAGCTCTTGTTCGAGCTTCACCGGAAATTGGAGCAGTTGAGAGAGAATGGAGTTTTCAGGTGTGGAAAGGATGAATAAGGAGGGGTACTTTATATAGGAAGCTTGGGGACTTCTTTGCCATCCGATTGGCGCCTTACTGGGGTCATTCATTGCCTGAAATTCCCTGGCCCAAGACTTCTCAGCTTCGCCGGCGCTGCTCAATTTTCCAGTGAGTGAACAGTGTTGTCATTTGAAGGAAGAAGACAACACTATTCCGAACTGGACCGTACCTGTTCAAATCGGGTTCAAAGCTTAAACCGACTGGTTCAAGCCTAATTCTACCAAAATTTTCAAAATTAAAATTTTCTAAATTCATTCTCTATCTAATGGTGGTCTCAATTCTCAAATTTGATTTTTCTAAGCCAACTAGAAAAATGAATTTAGCATCCAGTTCAATAGTCGTTCAAACCGGTCCAAATTGGTTCACCTAAATTGGTCTGGTTTTTCTCTTCCAGTTTTTTCTAAGGTTCTTTTCCAAGATTTTATGAACCCTTAGGGTCACTCAGGTGTTGTAACTTTCCTAAATTGCCAGTTCTCTTGATGATCGGGTTTGTGAACCGGTTCGGTTTTTCTCACTTTGGTTGACCGGTTCTTTCCTCGGTTTTCCTTAACTCCAAAGGGTGGGGTTTACAACTCTCCCCTCCTTTTATGAGTTTTATCTCCAAAACTAAATCAACTTCCTTTGCATCAAGAATAATTTCCCTTAATGTTAACTTGAGATTTGCTTGACATGCCAACACTTTGGTTGTTCTTTCACTTAGCCCTTTTGAATCACACACTTAAGGAATGTCTTTTCCTTTCTATTATTTACTCACTTCCTGGAGCTTTTCATAACTAGGCATGTCTTACCCATAAGTCCAAAAGGATATCCTTAGATTCACTTACTCCTCTACTTAGGGCAGGATTCTTCCTCTTGAGGGATCTTGCTAAAAATTTCAAGATTGAGATTTCCAAGTTGTCCAATCGTTGCCTTGGGTTTAACTTACTTTCTGGGATCATCCTAGCATGCCTTCTATAATTCTTTCAACTCAACATGCACTTCCTTTACAAACTCATCTCCTTATCCCTCATCACTTGGTTCCATTACCTCTTAGTTAGGATATATTGATTCCCTATGGTTTCCTTCCTTGGTAGTATTCTTCCCCTTTTCTTCTGAAATTCTAAGTGTCCTTGAGTGTGTCTATCCTCAAAGTAACATACTTAGATGCCATCCTTTCCCATTTCCTCCTTGAAATTTTGTGGGTACGTCCTTTGTATTTTCTCTTACTTATATCACAATTTTATCTTTGTAGGAAATATAACTTTCATTATGATGATAACGAATTACAGTTTTTAGCTATATTTATTCAAGGAAATTTTGGTAAGTACTAACTACGGTACTATGGCCTTCCCATGTTTCTTCTTGGGTGAGGTTGTATACTCTAGTTGGGACCCTCAATGTAGTGGCGATGTCTTGCCCTCTGTTTAGTTCCCTTGGATTTCCTTGAAGTGGTAGGTCGATACTTTGTAGTGTATTGCCCTGAAGGGCTAGGCAGTTCTTCGCAAAATGGCTAGGCTATCTACATTTGTAGCATATTCGGCATGGTCCTTCATGGTTTTTCGAGCACTTGGAACAATAGGGGCTTCTCCTTGGCGGAATTGTATTTATCTCCCTTTTTGTATGATAACCTTCCATTGTCCTAGAGAACCCCATTCTTGTTCTCCATTTATGTCCACCTAGCTCCTTTTGTCTTCCTCGGCTGTCCTGGCCTCCTTCCTCTTTCCTACCAATGTATTCTACCCGGCGGTGTCTCGTCTTAACTAGACGCTCACATTCATGGGTCATGCTGATGATAGTAGCCAAATCCGTGGGGCATCCTAATACTCCCATTCGGTTCCGTATGTCCATATTAAGATTGTTCACAAATCATTGGCAAACATCCGCAGACCAGTCTAGGTTGTGGGCAAAGAGTCTTAACTCATTAAATTTGGTTTCATACTCCGAGATAGAGTTAAGCCTTTGTCAAAGTTAGAGGAAGTCTTTTTTCTTCTCATTGATTAGATGTGGAGTTAGATATTCCTCTATATATCTTTCCTCGAATTGCTCCCATGTTGGGGTGGTGGCATGTAAGCTTATGCCATTATCCCACCACCTCTTTGTACTAGCTTCCAGGAAAAATTCAACCAGGATCACCATATCTTTTGGTGAAATCCCGACTATTCTCATGAGTTTCTTGATGCTAGCTAGCCAGTCCATAGTAGCCCCCACATCCTTTTCTCCTAAAAATGGTTTATATCCTAATTATCGGAGGGTTTTGAGGTATTTGGGAATGTCCATTGGAGGAGGAACATTAGTAGGAGGGGAATGCGATTGTACTTCCTAGGCTCAGCTCGAGGGTTGGTGTCCACCTCAGGAGTGAGGTTAGGCCATCCAAACACTCGAGTGAACTCTTCGTACAATCTCTGATGTTCCAAGCTTAATCTAGGTGGGGTTATCTGGGCTCATCGGGGAGTTTCCATAGGGAGGGTTGGTTGGGCAGTGTTGGAGACTGCGTCTCTAGTTCTCTTGGTTCCTCTATTGGGAGCCATCTAAAAATTTTAAAATTATTCATATTAGTTACTATGTTCTCTAGTCTAGATAATGTATTAGAGGAAACAAGCTCTAATACCACTCAAGTTGTCATACTCCGACCCGGTTTGGTCAGATCCCCGTAAGCAACCCGCCACTCTCCCGGTTTACTAAGGGTTTTCCCTTCCTTTAACCTGTACCTTTCCTATAATACATAAATTAAAATTGCATAAAATTTGTAACTTACATACCTGTCTTGCAGTGTGATTAACATGAGGTCTTTGGGTAGGTTGCCCTTGGTTACCTGAAAATGGATATAAGGGAGGGGTGAGTTCAACGACTCAATGAGTGGATATTTAAAGTTTGACTTTTAGGGAAAATATTTGAATTTCAGTGTGCAAGACTCCTTATTTTCTTTTAAAATAATTCGTTCTCAAAATCTCATTTTCATAGCCATTACTCACTTCTCAACCATAATTGGTGTGCTTATCAACCAACACACGCCCTTCATCATGAATGGAACACACATTCGTAGGCTAGCCCATCTATTGTACACACTTGTGGCGTCGGAGCGAATTTACCGGCCACCTAGATAGAAGTAAGTCCAATTCTACCATAATAAAGAGTGGATGTACACGACATCCGACCCTCAATTTCATGAATCAAACTCCGTGTCCGTATGAGGATAGATACCATATCTCGATCTCGTGCACATGAAACTCAAACAAGAAGCTTCAGGAAGCCCCAAACATAGTAGCTTCGTGGAGTCCAAACACAGAAACTCTGTGGAGAACAAACACAGAAACTCTATGGAGTACAAACACAGAACTCCATGACTAACTGGTATGATGAGAAACACAAACCCAGTAGCTTCTCTTTTCCCTTTTTGCCACCATGTCATCCAACAGCACTTAGGATGCATCACTACCCCTCTTGGGCATCTTAATGGTCCCGAACCTCAAGTGCATGCACAAACAAAGTTTTCCTCAAAAGCCATTTAATCTTTGGTACCACTAGTCCAATGGCCCCAACCCTCAACTCAACTTGTAGTTGTTTGTCTTGACTGGTCCGTCGACTTGTCATGTCGCATTACCGCTAATTCATCGAGTATGTCAGTCCTATCTTGATACCATGGCCAATCAATTCATTCAATTAAGTTTTATGGCTTAAAATCTTGTTTTTTTTGAGCTCCTGCTCGTGCCAACTGGCCAAGGGCCCACTGTTCGAGATTTTAAAAAAAATAAATCGGGCATATTAGCCCCCAAGTTCTAAAATCGAGGCCTCCTACCTATATGAGCTATTCGAGCTCCCATCAAGAGGGTCCCCCAAAATGTTTAAGCAGTGCCACACAGTGAGGGGATAGCACTTCCGACAAAATGAACTTTTAGCCGTCCATCACACCAATTGGGTATGAGGACATCTTCGCTTATAAGCGATAAGTAGGTTTTCTACTTCCTTCTAGGAAGTTTTATCATACCAACCGGGTAAGATCTACTTACAATTGGTAAGTGGTTTTTTCCACGTGATTTCCATATCACTCCTATCAGATGTGATGATTAAAATACCACTTAGAAGTGGGTTTTCATTTCTAAGGTGCTTATCATCCCAACCGGGTATGATATTAAATATCCCACTCACTCGTTAATGTAGTGAATTCCCCTCGACCGGTTCTTTGTCTTCATGTGAGCTTGTCCTTACTGGCGTTCCCAGTACTTCATGTTCCTACATGATATTAACATACTTGTTCATTATCCTTTAGCCTAATAGCCTTCATTCCTCTTGCATGGATTAAATACACCAACTTTTCAATTTATTGCAATTAGGTCCCTAAAGTTCTTTTACTTTAACTTTAGGTCCCTAATGCCATTTTCCACTCAAATTAAGGCCCAGAATTTCTAAAATTCACCTTCAATTTATTCAAAATCACATAAAGGGGTTCAAGTTTCCCAATTTTCCAATTTGGTCCCTAACTTTTCCAAAATTACCATTATACCCCACTTTACAAAAATGGTAAATTTTGCCCCAAAATTCCAAAATTGCCCAATTGGTCCTCCAACATCTTTATCATGCCCAATTGGCTCACAATTTTATGAAATTGCACTTTTGTCCCTTGAATTTTTGAAATCCCCAAATTTCCCCTATTTCTCTCCAATTTCAACATTCTAACTCAGTCGAATTTGATTTCATCAAATTGACCGACCAAATGAGTTTAATTATTGAAATTGTAGTTAGATTGGGGTTCCTAAATCTTCGTACGTTTTAATTGCACTTTGAATCACACAATTTGATGTCAGAATGAGCTCAAACAGAGATTTGTCGGATAACTGGGCTTAGAGAGAGAAAGCTTCGGAAGCTTACCGTTGGGGGCGCGGTGGTCCGAGCTTCCAAGTTGGGTGGATAGCTCTTGTCCTGAGGTTACTCCTAGGATTAAGAATTGCATCAATTGATGCTGAATTGAGTGAAAATTTAGTAATCAAAGTTTAGTCGATTCTCTCTCTAGCACCGATCGAAATTTACAAAGGGGAGCCAAATTGACTTACCTGTAGAAGGACTATGGAGGTGTTGAGAGGGCTTTTTTTGGCTTGAGAAGTGCTCGAATTGGACAATTTCAGCTTGGCTAAAATAAGGCAGCTTTGGTCTGCCAGAGCTGCTTTACTGTTCGATCACGGCAACTCTTCCTCGACGACCCTCATAGCAAATTGAGATTTCAGGCGTGTAGTTGACTTCTCCCCAAATCCAAAGAACTTGACCACGCCTTCTTTGGATTTGCAAAATGCCCAAGTCAGAGCTCTAGTTCGAGATTCACCGAAAATTGGAGCAATTGAGAGATAATGAAGTTTTCAGGTGTGGAGAGGATGAATGAGGAGGGGTTTTTTTATATAGGAAACTCTGAGACTTCTTGGACGTTCGATTGGTACCTTAATGGCGGTCATTCATTGCCTGAAACTCCCTGGCTGGAGACTTTTCAGCTTCACCAGTGCTGCTCAATTTTCCGGCGAGTGAACAGTGCTATCATCTGAAGGAAGAAGACGACACTTTTCCGAACTGACCGGACCGGTCCGAACCGGGTTCAAAGCTTAAATCGGCCTATTCAGGCCTGATTCGATTGAATTTTTTAAAATTAAAAATTTCTAAATTCATTCTCTATCCAATGATAGCCTCAATTCTCAAATTTGAATTTTCTAAGCCACCTAGAAAAATGAATTTAGCATCCGGTTCAATAGTGGTTCAAACCGGTTCAATTCGTTTGAGATCTAGTTCACCAGAACCGGTCTGGTTTTCTTCCCCAAATTGTCCTAAAGTCCCTTTCCAAGGTTTTCATAACCCTTTGGGTCACTCAGGAGTTGTAAATTTTTCAATTTGCCCATTCTGTGATGATCGGGTTTGTGAAGTGGTTCAATTTTTCTCACTCAGGTTGACCGGTTCTTTCCCCAGTTTTCCTTAACTACAAAGGGCAGGGTTTACACCCCTATAGGCCCAGGTAAGCTCAATTTCTCCTCCCCCTGTCGGAATTCCCAAATTTCAAAGTTGCATCGACTGGAACTTCTCTCTTTGAATTCCCGCAAGGCAGCAGCAAATTGTAGCAGAACTCGATCCTGCTAGGTCCCCCTTGACTAGCTCTAGCTGCCCCCACCTCAAGCTCCGGCCGTCGCCTCTCCGTCGGTAAGAAATGCAAGCTTTATCTCTCTACTGTAACTTTTCTGATGAAGCTCCAACAGGGCATAAAACTCAGCCAAATTTAGAAATTTGATGTGTATGATGATCGAGGGGAAATGTAGGAGGCAACTAGAAGCAAGAATCGAAGAAAATAAGGACTTACATGCCGCCAATTGGAAGAGGTAAGATTTGAAGTCCATATGCTTGAATTGGGGAAGAAGATGAAGATTGATTTGGGGATTTTGGGGGACTTTTGTGCAATTTTAAAAAATTGGAGGGCTGAATGGCAATTTCACGAAATTGATGGTGTTTTCATGAAATTCACCCCAATTGAGGTTAAATTGGACAAATTTGGGGTAAATTGGAATTTTGAAAAGTTGTGGGACCAAACTGCAATTTTTAGAAAAATTAAGGACTAAAAGGCAAATTTAGTAAATTAAGGGCCAATTAGTGAAATTGAAAGAGTTAAGGACCCAAAAAGCATAATTGGGAACCAGGGGACTTAATAGAGATTAAAGAGAAATTAGGGAACCGAGTGTAATTTAAACAAAGTATGGGGCCTAAATGTAGATATGAGAAAGTATAGGATCCATTCGTCCCCACATCTTAAAACAAACACTCACACCCTGCAGGAATGGATTACTCAAATGCTGGCTTGAGGAGTGCACCGAGGAGAGAAAATTCCATTGGCACGACCTCGCCAAGATCACTTGATGAGTGGGAACTGCTATGATGTCCATTCCGGTTGGAATGAGAGTTTAGCTTTGAAAAGTGTTTTCTTGGAATTAGAATCCCCTAACTGGGTGACTCTACTTAAAACATTTGGAAGCTAATTATGAGCTTAGGCTCGAGATGCTAGTGGTCCCAAGGCCGGTGGATACGAGTACGGATCTGTCCAAAATAGACATGAGATATTTGAGGCTAAAAGACCTGAATAATGGGAACATTGCATGATACCCATTGAGCCAAGCTAAGTTGTCAAGCTTGTTGGGCCAAATCGCTACTCTGCCAAAGCCAGGTCATCAAACCTATTGGGCTAGTACGCGTGGTGGGGCCAAAGCTAGGCCGACAAACTATTGTGCGAAAGGGCCAAATATAATGGCTATAATTCAAAAAGCTTGTTGATTGTGCATGCACCGTGATGTTTGGGCCATCAGGACACCTAGCAAGAGGTAGTGATGGAGCCCAAGGACAGCTAGACGACCTTGGGAGCATAAGGGCGCTTTTGTTGTTTAGTAGGTCGCGAAGCCGAGGAGCTTCCTGTGCATGGAGAACGAGGTAGTAGGGGGAATGAGGTCTCGTCTCATTGAATGGACATGGTGGAGAAATTTGGGGGGGGGGGGTTTGATGTTGGACTATTGATGTCCACTTATACTCAGGGTAGAGGCAATATCTCTCTATCAGGGTAGGCGGTAAAGGCGCTCCGATCGACAAGTGGAGTGGTCGAGGACCATTCTACAAATGTGTGACCCCTCCTATGATAGGAGGGTGATTGTTGATTATGTGATTATGTGAAATAACAAAAAGGGATTAAATTAAAGAAAGCAAAGATGAATTCAAGTAAAATGTTATAGTAGTTTCCCTCACTGAGTGTTATACTCACCCCCTCCCTCAACCCTTTTCAAGGCATCACCCATAAAGGAAGTTCCGAACACGCTCAGGCCCTAGGGGTACACTTCCTACCCCCAACTTAAAGTAAGGGTTTGAACATGAACACACCTTCACCTTCTTGCCTCATTCAGTTAGATATACCAGAATGATATAGGGAAGGGTGGTAGGTTGATCACGGACTCCAACCAAACTGGGTCGGGTGCATGACATAATTTCTAAAGCGTACTTTTAGATAAAAATTTTTGGGTAGTTTTATTATTCACACCCATGATTTGTATTGTTTTTCATTCAACACCTACCCTTTTATCATAAAAGGGTATACCCAGTAACAGAGTAGTCCCCGACTACTACATTTGTGGTCTAGTGCGTCTTTACCGACCACCATCGTAAAAGGTCTCACCTTCTACCACAAGTCCGAGTGAGCCTTGCCGCCATCCCTCATACCTCAATATACCCTGTGTCCACTATAGTGGGATGAGACCTCTCCCCTTGCTTCCTCAGTCTCAATGTGCATGAATCTCCCTAATCCTTAATCTACTCAGTTAGATTGGGCCTTGCCACCATATTGGCCAACAAGCACTTCTCCTGCTTCTCCATCCTCAGGTCTACCTCCATTCTTCCCAGTTGTTGCAATAAGGGTATGCAGCTCATCTTTATTTGTGCTGCCTCGGTTTGATATTTGTGACTTAAAGCATTTGCCACCACATTCGCCTTTTCGGGGTGATACTCTATCAAAAGGTCATAATCCTTCACCAATTCCAACCATCTTCTCTGGCAAAGATTTAACTCTTTCTGATTCAGGAAATACGTAAGACTCTTGTGATCAGTGTATATCCTACACTTAACCCTGTAGAGATAGTGTTGCCAAATCTTCAAGGCAAACACTATCGCGGCTAATTCTAGATCGTGGGTTAGGTAGTTTCTCTCATGTACCTTAAGTTATCGTGAGGCATAAGCAATAACCTTCCCCTATTGCATCAGTACACATCTGAGTCCTTGTCCGGATGCATCACTATAGACGGTGTACTCTCCTGCACTTGGGTCAGGAAGGGAGAGTACTGGTGCAGTTGTCAACTGAGTCTTCAACTCCAAGAAAGACTTATCGTAGCTTTCATCCCATTTGTACTCAACTCCTTTCCTGGTGAGCCAAGTTAGAGGGGATGCTATCTTAGTGAAATCTTGCACAAACTGTTTGTAGTATCCTGCAAGACCTAAGAAACCTCGTATTTCTGAAGGATTCTTGGGTGCCTTCCAGTCATATATGGCTTTCACTTTTGCTGGGTCTATCTTGACTCCGTCTTTGGACACTATATGTCCTAAGAAGTCTACCTCCTGTAGTTATAACTCAAACTTGGAGAATTTTGCATATAAGTGGTTGTCCTTCAATATTTACAAGGTGATTGCCAAATGTTCTTCGTGCTCTAACCTAGTTCATGAGTATATAAAAATATCATCTATGAATACTATCACAAACCTGTCCAAGTGTGGTTAGAACACACAATTAATTAAATCCATGAAGGCTGTATGGGCATTCATTAATCTGAATGGCATCACTCTAAACTCGTAATATCCGTATTGGGATCAGAATGCCATCTTGGGAATGTCCTCCTCTCGGATCCTGAGTTGGTGATAGCCCGACTGAAGGTCTATCTTGGAGAAGTAGGCTGCTCCTTTTAGTTGGTCGAATAGGTCATCAATCCGTGGAAGTGGGTATCTATTCTTGATGGTGACCTGATTCAACTTCCTATAGTCTATGCACAGTCTCATGCTTCCATCCTTTTTCTTTATGAATAGGACGGGTGCACCCCATGAAGACTAGCTAGGCCATATAAAGTCCTTCTCCAATAGCTCGTCCATTTGTTCTTTGAATTCCTTCAGTTCCGCTGGAGCCATACAATAGGGGGCTTGAGATATGAGGTTTGTTCTTAGGATAATCTCTATGGTGAATTTCACTTGCCGATTGGGAGGTAGTCCAAATAATTCCTCCAAAAATACCTCTGGGTAGTGTTTTACTATCGGAATATCTTCGAGTCCATTTTCTTTAGGTTCTTCGTTGATGACCATGGCAAAAAAAGCTAGGCAACCTTTATGTATCAACTTCTGGGCCTTCATATGGGACACCATTAGTACTTCACCCTTCCTTCGATCTCCTTGAAATTTTAATCCATTTGTCTTAGGAGTGTGGAAGGTCACTATCTTCTTTCCACAGTCCATAATAGCCTGATGGTTTCTTAACCAATCCATCTTGAGGATTACTTCTACCTCCTTCATGGGCAATGGAATCAAGTCTGCTTCGAGTTTGATTCCCCCAATCCTTATCTCATATCTCTTTAATTATTTGTTCCTATTTAACCATTCTCCTAAGGGCGTGAGAATGTTGAGACTTTATCTTAGAGGAGTGAAGTCTAAGGGTAAACTTGGAATTAAGTCCTCTTTGATGAAGGATCTCTCAGTTCCCGAGTTGAAGAGGGTGTAGACTTATTGACCCAATAATTGCACGTACCCTGATTGAAGAAATGTATAATTTTTAGGGGAAAGGTTTTCTTTATTGAATAAAACTTTCAATTACAACTTTTGCTTGAACTAATTGGGAGGGTTTTGGGATGTACCCGCTACAGTACTAGGGTCTTTCCTAGCCTCTTCCTGGGTTAGGTTATATACCCTAGCTGATCTATTGCTATAGCGTCTAGCCTAGGATTATTGGGGTTCCCTTGTGGTAATTCAAGGGTATTCCTCTGCTTATTCTCCCTAAGAGTGGGGCATTCTTTTGTAAAATGTCCCACTTGTTTGCATGCAAATTAGGTCAAGCATTCTCTCTCGTGGTGCCTTTCCCACCAAGGACATCGAGGATTTCCATGGGGCAAGGTGGGGATTACTCTCTGGGGAGGTGGTGGCATGTTCTTCCTCTTTTGAAATGTCACCCTATTTCCCTATCTCAGACCGTTATGCTCCTTCCATCATTCCTGATGGTTTTGACCCTTGTCTTCTTTCCGAGTCGTCTACTCCATTCGTCGATGTCGGGTTTGCATTAGTCGCTCACACTTATGAGCCATACTAATTACCGCCGCCAGGTCCGTGGGACATCGTAGTACTCCCACACGGTCTCGTATGTCCATATTGAGACCGTCCACGAACCGTTGGCATATTTCTGTTGGCCTAGCTAGGTCGGGAGCGAAGGTGTAAACCCCACACTTTTGAGTTAAGGAAAAACCGAGAAAAGAATCAGTCAAACCGAGTAAGAAAACCGAGCCGGTTTACAATTCCAATCATTTTGGAACAAGCAATTTGGAAATTTACAACTTCCGGGTTATCCAAAGGGCTCATTAAACCTTGGAAAAGAAACTTAAGACAAATTAGAAAAGAAAAACCAAATTGGTTCAGGTGAACAAGATCCCAAAAGAACTCTAAAGTTAAGCGTGATTGCCCGAGAGTAGTGTGAGGATGAGTGACCTTCTTAAAATTTTTATGTGAAACGCCTTATCATAAATAGCCATAAATTAATATATATTTAATTATTATAATTAAAACCAGTAATTTAATACCTAAATTAAATTATTGGAATTAATACAAATAATTTAATACTGAAATTAAATTATTGGAATTAATACCAATAATTTATGACAATTAAATATCTCCCATTTAATACACGATTTTACACCTATATAAAAAGGTCATCCCCATTCATTCTCTTCACACCTGAACACTTCTTTCACTCTCTACTGCTCCATTTCCCGGTGAAGCACGAACTAGAGCTTCGAGTTGAACATTTTTCTTAAACTCGGAAGGAGAGGTCGGGCTCTTTATAACCGAGGAGAAGATAGTTATCTGATAGCAAACTCTAGTCAATCTGAGAATCGTTGGAGAAGCGCCGACATGATAGAACAGTGAAGCAGCTCCGGCGGACCGAAGCTGCCCTATTTTGGCCAAGCTGAAATCGGCCATTTCAAGCCCTCCTCAGGCCAAACCAAGCCTTCCCAACACTTCCTCAGCCCTCCCACGACCGAATTAGGACTGAAAGGATGAACTTCATGATGAGAGCTATCCGCTGAGATCGAAAGCTCGGACCTCCGTACCCTTACTGATGAGTAATTGAAGCTTTCTCCCTCTATAGTTCATTTTCCGACGAAGCTCCGTTTGAACTCGTCCCGACATTAAAACTTGCGATTCACATTGCTAAAAAATCGTATGAACATGTAGAAACTCAATTTCAACTTCAATTTTAACAATTTAAAACGTTTGATTGGTCAATTTGATGAAATCAAATTCGGCTGTGTTAAGAAGTTGGAATTGGGGGAAAATTGGGGATTTTCGAAGATTCGAAGGACCGAAATGCAATTTCCTAAAATTGAGGGTCAATTGGGCATGATAAAAATGTTAGAGGGCCAATTGAGGAATTTTAGAATTTTTGGGGTGAAACTTACCATTTTTGTAAAGTAAGGGCAAAATGGTAATTTTGGAAAAGTTTGGGGACCAAATTGGAAATTTGGGAAATTAATCCCCTTTTTGTGAAATGTAATAAATTGAGGTACTATGATAAAATTTAAAAGTTTCGGGACTCAATTTGAAGAATAACCGACATTAGGGACTTAAAGTTAAAGAGAAATAACTTTAGGGACCTAATTACAAATAAATGAAAGTTTGACTTCCTCATTCATTTGGAATGAATGAAGGCTATTAGGTTAAAGGATAATGAACCGACATGTTAATATTATGTAGGAACACGAAGTACTAGGAATGCCAGCAAGGACAAGCTCGGTGAATACAAAGAACCGGTCTAGTGGAATTCACGAAATTAACGGGTGAGTGGGTTTACTAACATCATACTCGGTTGGGATGATGAACACAACTTAAAAATAAAGACCACTTACCGGTTGTGGGTGAAAATTTTATATCATACCCGGTAGGGGATGATAAGTACCTCGGTATAAAAATTCATTGTTTAGTGATATTTTAATCATCACCACTTAGAGAAAGTGATGTGAAAATTATGCGAAAAAACTACTTACCAGTTGTAAGTAGATCATACTTAGTTGGTATGATGAGACTTCCTCAAAGGAAGTTGAAAACCTGTTGATCGGTTATGAACGGAGATGTCCTTATACTAGTTAGTATAATGGACAGTAAAAACCTATTTTGTTGGAAGTGTTCTCTCCTGACTGTGTGCCAATGCTTAAACTATTTGGGAGACCTTCTTAATAGGAGCTCGAATAGCTCTTATAGGCCGGGGGCCTCGATTTTGGAACTTGAGGGGTAGAATGCCCAGATTTTTGAAAATCTCGTATAGTGGGCCTAAGGCCAGTTGGCACGAGCAGGAGCTCATAAATGAACATGATATATGTGCCATAAATCTTAGTAAGTAAATTGTTTGGCCATGGTACCAAGATAAAACTGACATGCTTAGTCAACTAGCGATAGTGCGACATGATAGGTCGATGGATTAGTCAAGACAAACAACTGCAGGTTGAGTTGAGAGTCAGGGTCGTTGAACCAGTGGCACCACATATTACATGGCTTGATAAGAAAACATTGTTTGTGCATGCACTATGAGTACGAGATCATCAAGACACCCATGAGGGGTAGTGATGTGTCCTAAGGACCCTGGACGACCCGGTGAGTATAAGGGCAGATCGTTGTTACAGGTGCCTGTGCAAAATTTGGAGTACACCAAGTGCATGAGACCGGGGTGGGGACAGGATGAGGTCTCTGCCCTCATATGGACAAGAAGAAGCCATTACGGGATTGAGGGTCGGATGTCACGAACATCCACTCATTCTCAAGTAGAAGTGGTTGTGCTTCTATCCGGGTAGTAGGAAAAGTTACTTCGAAGCCAATAGTTGGTTCAGTAGTGATACTGACTTGTGAATGTGTGTAACCTTCATGATGAAGGATGTGTGTTGGGTGATGATACACCGGTAACTATGAAATAAAGGAAAAGCCCGAGAGAAATTTTAAATGAAGGGATTTTTGAAAACAAATGAGTCTGACACACTCCATGTAAATGTTTTTCTTAAAAGTTAAAAGTAGACCTTTGAAAACCCATTCACTAAGTAGTCGTACTCACCCCCTCCCTTATATCCCTTTCAGTAAATCCCGGATAGCCTACCCTGAAAGACCATCAACTAAGATGCCTGTAAGATAGGTTTGTAAAGTTTAAAATTTCATGTAGTTTTGATTATACTATTCCAGGAAATGGTGCAGTTTTAAAGGACGCCTTACTCTTTACAATTTATAATAAGGGGAAACCCTTTAATAAATCAAGAGAATGGCGGGTTGTTCATGGGGATCTGACCAAACTGGGTCGGGACATGACAGAAGGGTCTTAACTTGTTGAATATTATTTTATATTCCGATATGGAGTTAAGCCCTTGTCGAAGTCGGATGAATTCCAGTTTCTTCTCGTTAATCAAATGAGGAGCCATGTACTCCTCTAAGTACCTCTCCTCAAATTGCTCCCAGGTGGGGGTGGAGGTATGCAGGTTTTGGACATTGTCCCACCACCTTTTGGCACTTCCCTCCAGGAAAAATTCTACCAGGATCACCATATCCTCTGATGATATCCTAATAATTCCCATAGACTTCTTTACATTTGCCAACCAATCCATGGCGATACCAGCATCTTTCTCTCTGAGGAAAGGCTTATACCCTAATTGACGGAGAGTCTTGAGATTCCTGGGAATGTCTACTAGAGGGGAATGACTAATAGGAGAAGGATGAGATTGTACTTCCTCTGGTTCAACCCGAGAATTAGTGCCTGCCTCAAGGATAAGGTTAGGTTGCCCAAATACATGGGTGAACTACTCATACAACCTTTGGTGTTCCGAGCTAAGTCCAGGTGAGGTTATCTGGACTCCTCGGGGAATTTCCACAGGTAGGGGTGGTCTGGCAGTGTTGGAGACTGCAACTCTAGATCTCTTGGTTCTTTTCTTGGGAGTCATTCTGAAAATTTTAAAATCATTCCTATTTGTTACTATATTCTCTAGTCTTGATAATGTATTCGAGGAAACAGGCTCTGATACCACTCAAGTTGTCACGCCCCGACCCAGTTTGGTCGAATCCTTGTGAGCAACCTGTCACTCTCCCGGTTTATTAAGGGTTTTCCCATTCTTTAAACTGTGAGAAGTAAGACGTCCTTTAAACCTGTACATTTCTAGGAATAGCATTAATCATAACTGCATGAAATTTAAACTTAACGTACCTATCTTACAAGTATAGCTAACTCGAGGTCTTTAGGTAGGTTTTCCCTTAGTTACCTAAAAAGGGGTATAAGGGAGGGGGTGAGTTCGACAACTCAGTGAATGGGTGTTTAAAACTTTATTTTAAAAAAAAATAGTTTGAATTGGAGTGTGCCAGACTCCTTAATTTCTTAAAACCATTTGCTCAAATTCTTAGTTGTTAAAACCATTTCTAATCATTAACCACAAACAGTATGTTTATCAACTAACACACGTCATTCATTATGAAGGGATCACACATTCGCAGGGTAGCACGTCCACTGCACCCACTTGTGGCATCAAAGCGACTTTACTAGCTATCTAGATAGAAATCCATCAACTTCTACCCTAAGAATGAGTGGATGTACGTGACATCCGACCCTCAATCCCGTAAAGAAACTTAGTGTCCAGGTGAGGACAGAGACCTCATCCCGACCCCATCCTAGTCTCATGCGCATGAAGCTATGTCGAGCTTCCCTGACTATTGGTATGACAATCTGCTCTTATCTCCACCATGTCGTCCAATAGTCCCTAGGACGCATCACTACCCCTCTTGGGCATCTTGAAGGTCTCATACCTCATTACATGCACAAAACAACAGTTTTCCTCATATGCTATTTAATCTTTGGTGCTACTGGTCCAATGGCCCCTACCCTCAACTCGACCTAAAACTGTTTATCTCGACTGGTCCATCAACCTGTCTTGTCGCACTATCGTTAGTCCATTGAGTTTGTCGATTCTATCTTGGTACCATGGCCAAACACATCATTCATTTAAAATTTTCATGGCTTAAACTCAGTGTATGCACAAAACAACAGTTTTCCTTATATGTCATTTAATATTTGGTGCTACTGGTCCAATGGCCCCTACCCTCAACTCGACCTACAACTATTTTTCTCGACTGGTCCGTCGACCTGTCTTGTCGCACTACCGCCAGTCCATTGAGTATGTTGGTTCTGTCTTGGTACCATAGCCAAACACATCATTCTTTTAAAATTTTCATGGCTTAAACTCATTTTTGTTTACGAGCTCTTACTTCTGTCAATTGGCATTGGGCCTACTGTACGAGATTTTCAAAATCAGGTATATTAGCCCCTAAGTTCCAAAACCGAGGCCTCCAACCTATCTGAGTTATTCAAGTTCCCACAAGAAGGTCTCCCAAAAAGTTTAAGTAGTGGCACACAATTAGGAGAAAGCACTTCCGACAGAAATAATCTTTTAGCTATCCATCATACCAAACAGGTGTGAGGACATCTCTGCTCATAACCGATAAGCGAGTTTTTTACTTCCTTCTAGGAAGTTCATCATACCAACTAGGTATAATATACTTACAACTGATAATTAGTTTTTCCATGCATTTTCTCACATCACCCCTTCTAGATGTAATGTTAAAATTACACTTAGTAGTGATTTTTCATTCCCGAAATACTTATCATCCCAACCAGGTATGATATAAAAATCTCATTCACCCGTTATTGCAATGAATCCTTCTTAATCAGTTTTTTGTCTTCTTACGAGCTTGTCTTAGTTGGTGTTCCTTGCACTTCGCTTTCCTAAACGATATGAACATCTTTATTTATTATCCTTTGTCTTGATAGCCTTCATTCATTGTAAATGAAAAATACCAAACTTTTCAATTAATTACAATTAGATCCCTAAAGTTCTTTTTCTTTAACTTTAGGTCCCTATTGCCGATTTTTCCCCAAATTGAGTCTCAAAACTTCAAAATTTTACTTTGAAACCTCAATTTATTCAAAATTATAAAAAGAGGTTCAAGTTTTCTAAATTCCCAATTTGGTTCCCAACTTTTCCAAAATTACCATTTTGCCCCTTCTTTACAAAAATTGTAAAATTGACCTCAATAATTTCAAAAATTGATCAAGTGGTCCTCCAACATCTTTCTCATGCCTAATTGGCCCTCAATTTTAGGAAATTATACTTTAGACCATCGAATTTTTAAAATTTCCAAATTTCTCCCAATTTTATCCTTTCAACATGACCAGATTTGATTTTATCAAATTGACCGATCCATTGAAGTTAATTATTGAAATTGAAGGTGGATTTGAGTTACTATACATCTATATGATTCAATTACACTTTAAATCGCATGAATTGATGCTAGAATTAGCTCAAAGGGAGTTCCGCTGAAAAACTAGACGCAGAGAGAGAAAGCTTTGAAAGCTTACCGTCGGGGGCACGACGGTCCGAGCTTTCGATCTGGGCAGATAGCTCTTGTCCTAAGGTTTCTCCTATGATCAAGAAATGCATCAATTCATGTTGAATTGATGGAGAATTTGGTCAGTAAATTTTCACCGGTTAAATTTACAAAATGGGGTTAAATTGACTTATCTTTTTGCTCTAATTCAGTTGTATGAGATCTGTGGAAGTGTTGGAAGGGCTTGGTTTGGTCGGACAAGGGCTTGAATTGGTCGTTTTCAACCTGGTTATTTTCAGCTTGGTTGAAATAGGGCAGCTTCGATCTGCCGGAGCTGCTTTATTGTACTATCATGCCGGCGTTTCTTCGGTGATCCTCGAAACAAATGGAGGCTACCATTGTGTAGCTGACTTCTCCTTAAATCTAAAGAACCCAACCACGCCTTCTTTAGCTTAGAAAAATGCCCAAGTTGGAACTTTAGTTCGAGCTCCACTAAAAAATGGAGTAGTAGGGAGAGACTAAAGCTTTTAGGTGCGAAAAGGATGAATAAGATGGGGCTCTTTATATAGGAAGCTCGGTGAATTCTTGACCGTTCGATTGGCGCCATAATAGTGGTCATTCATTGCCTGATACTCCCTAGCCGGAGACTTTTCAACTTTGTTGGCGCTGCTTGATTTTCCGACAAATGAACAGTCCTGTCATCGGAAAGAAGATGATGACATTGTTCCAAATCGAACCGAACCGATCCGAACTGGGTTCAATGCTTAAACCGATTGGTTCAGGCCCGATTCGACCGAGTTTTTTAAAATTAAAAATTTGTAAATTCATCTAAATTCATTCTCTATGAAATGGTGGCCTCAATTCTCTAATTTGAATTTTTTAAGCCACCTAGACAAATGCATTTATAAATCGGTTCAATAGTGGTTCAAACTGATTCAATCCGATTCTTGTTCGGTTCACCTGAACTGGTTTGGTTTTCTCCCCCAATTCACCCTAAAGTCCTTTCACATGATTTTTGTGACTATTTAGGTCACTTGGGATCCATAAATTTTCCAGTTTGCCCTTTCTCTATCAGTTTCAATTTATAAACTGACTCGGTTCTCACTTTGGAAATGACCGGTTCTTTTCCCGATTTTTCTTATTATCAAAGAATGGGGTTTACACTCCGATTCTTAAATCCATTAAATTTTCTATGCAACTCCATTAATTTTCTCATAGCATGCTACTAATCTTCTTCCCTACTTTTCTATGATCAATTCATGATTTGAACAATCTTATTTGGCCTCAAATTAAGCTCAATGAAGATTCGTTGAAAAATGAGTCTTAGAAAGAGTAAGGTTCGAAATCTTACCAGTTGGGTCTCGGTTGTCGGAGCTTTCGATTTAGGAAGCTTGTGTTTGCTGAGAAGGTCCTTCTAGTGTCAATAATTTCTCCAATTGACGTTCTAAGCATGAAGAATTCGATTACTATATTATCATATACTCTCTCTCTCTAAAATTTTGCTATTTCGATAAGAGGGGGCATATTGGACTTACTCTTAAGTTTCAAGGAGGTCGAGCATCAATCGAAGAGAGCTGGGGGAGGGTTGGCTTGGCTGTAGGAGGTCGAGAGTGACCAAAATTTAGCTCGAAGTAATTTGACTATTTTGCGACCGCCGGAGCAGTTGTACTGTGTAGGCTCCCTAACACTCCTCTGGTGGTCCTCAAGTCGAGTGGAGATTGCAGCAAGGTAGAGTACCTCCTTCTAGTTCCAAGAATTCCGAATTCGCCTTCAGAGGCTTCAGAAAACTCCACATCGGAGCTTTGGTTTATGTCTCATCGGAACTTGGAGTGCTCTATCTTATTCGACTGCCTCAGGGGTGGGGAGGATGAATGTGGAGGGCTCCTAATATATGGAGTTTGACAATTGACAGGGCTACCAGTCAGTGCAAGACTCGGCACTAGACTCGCTCGTCCGCGGTCGCGGTGGCAGATTTTTCAGTCATCGGAGACTCGATCTCCCTCCGACGATCCAATTTTTGTCATATGCCCAAGGTTGAAGACAACTTTATGCTGCACGTGCAAGCTTCCACATGGCACACTATAATTGACTGGTTTTGCTGATGCGGCTTCCCACTAAGTGTCTGAGTCACCCTTTAACTCATTAACCAGCCACGTGATGACCTTCCATTGGTCATTCGTTTTAGCGTGGTTGCTGACCATACTCGGTCAGCCGATGACCATGACACTTGACGTCCTTTCATTGGTTGATTTAAATGAACTAGATTTCCCTCTTGTCGCATTGTGTGGCCGCCACGTGTTAGCCGCTGATTGGTTGAGGCCATCTGACGTGGCTTTGCCATGTTTTGACCCCTAATTGGTCGACTGTTTCTCCAACATCCCAGTCGATTGCTGACGTGGCACATTTGTCATGTGTTAGCTTCTCATTGGCCAGCCTAGCTGATGGGGCTTCTCTTTAGTTGATCGTTGATTAAGTACACATGTTACTCTCCTATTGGTCGGTCATTGGTGACGTGACTTCGATCGTTGACTAGAACACGTGACATGCTTTGATTGGTCAACGCTGACTAAGCGATTAATTGGGCACGTTTCGCCACGAATCGCTAGCTAATTGGTCGTGGCTGCTGATTGGGCGCTAACCTAGCAAGCGGTCCATTGACCGATTTAGTTGAACCAGGTTCGATGAACTAAATTCGAAAATCGGTTGGTTCAAGTCCAATTTGACCAGTTTTCTAAAATTTAAAATTTTCTAAATTTATCTAAATTAATTTTCTAAATAGTGGTGAATTCAATTTCCCAATTTGGCATTTTAAAATTATATAGAAAAATCAATATTTGAACCAGTTCTTCACGGTTCAATCCGTTTCTATCCAGTCCAAGCCCAGTTCACCCTGAACCGGTCTAGTTTTCTCATCCAATTTGATTTATGATTCCTTTTCTTGAGTTTTGGGTTTTTATTAGCTATCAGGGATTTTCCAATTTCTCGTTCTTGTTATTATTTAACCATTTCTAGGTCATTCCGAATTTCAATTTTCCTTTGAAATTTTTCGATTCCCTTTTCTCGTTTCCTTATTTCAAGAGAACGGGGTTTACACCACATGTCTAAATATAGCCTTTAGCTACCAATCTTGCTTTATACCTCTTAACATTTCCTTCAGTATTTTGCTTAACAGTTAATACCCATTTGTATTAAAAAATATTCTTTCCACTTGTAAGTAAGATAAGTTCTCAAGTCTTATTTTTTTTAATACACATTGCTACAAGCCACTTTAGATCATTTTTTTTTGCCTATTGCTAATTTCTCGTTATCTGCACTGACGATAATTTATCTAGTTCATTTTTCTCCCCGAGCACAACATGTAAACCTTTAATTTTGGTTAATCAATCCTTTTTCATTATTACTCGATATTATACATACATGACATATTATATTATCATTGATTCTTTTTTCATTTTCATGCCATACTTCAGAAAATAGTTAAATCATTAGATAACTTTGTTGATTCCCCGAATGATCTAAAATTATCAGTAATCGATATTATTATAATAGAGGAAATTGGTATTGTTGATATTTGATAAGTGTTTATAATATTTTGTTTTGACTACTTATGTATCAGTGGTAATAAAATCTTTTATTGAAATAATTAAAAATTAATAACATATTATTGCTCTCTTGTATTTATATTATAAGTTTAGTCCCTTCATTAAGCAAATAACACGTTATGTTCCACCGGATCATATTTGATCAATTATCATAATAATCAAGTTTATATCATAATAATCAATTTTATACCATAATTTTTTTTATCTTATTACTATACTCTATTATACTTCACTCCCCTGTTTTATGACATTTAATTTATATTCAATCTCAATCATGATCATATTCCTAATATCAAATAATTGAATAACCAAAACCACTATAGAATTAGTTACAATCCACACTTTTGATGTTATTAGTATTAGTGGGTTTATATATCATCTTTTCCTATAAATAACTTAGTCATACTTTTTAAAATTTCTTATAATTCCCTTTTTTTTCTCCATATCTGGTCACTATTAAGCTATTTCGTATATTTAGCCTTCAAATTTACAAAAACTTGAAAATAAGTGAAAATTTTATCTTTAATACCATGTAAAAAATCTAAATTAGGGAAGAAAAAAAAGTTAAAAAATAGGTAAAAAAAATAAGGTTCACATGTTATGATTCTTTATTATGTCCTGATAAAAGATAAGATATGCCATGTTTTTTATTCTCTTCACCTATATATACATGATATTGCAAAAAGGTGCCAAACTTCTGAAAATCACGTATTAATGTTATGGAAATGCACGAGTCTGATCAATGATAGAATAGGATGCACCTGCATTAACAGAAAAAAAGTGGTGTTTCTTGCTGTTATTTTTAAAGTAACCTATTGTCATTTGGAGAATCTTACTGTTATTTTAAAAGTAATGGGATGTCATTTGTTGAAGCCATGGAATCCCAAGTTGAATGTCCGCTTTTCATTGTAATTATTATAATTTGAAATTCAGATCAAAATTGAGGACTACTAGTGTTAATCTGCTTCTTTTCCTTGTTGAGCTTCCATGAACATAGCTCGACAAATAAACAACAAACCCCATGAAATCAGATTGTGACATATGCACTTGATGATATTCTACTAATCTTTCTTCGAAGAGAGAAAATAACGCGCACCTTTCCGTGAATTGGAGGAGAGTGGCTTGATTCAGTTATGGCATTCTTTGTTACAGCCCAACATTCCCAGTGCTATGAGATACCGTACCTCATATGTGATCCCACCTCACCTACAATCCACATCATATAACAATACTATAGCAAAAAAAGTTCAGAGTTATGAAATATGAGATTGCATTGCTCACAGAAATATGCAGCAACTGTACACCAATAGCAGATCATGAAGTTCTTTAGTTTCTCATTTGAACTTACCAGTAGCTTCTTCTCCACTTTTCAGCGTAAGATTCTTGGCTGCCTTCCCTTGGCATCCCTTCTGAAACGCGTTCCCTGCTTATATTATCAAGATGATTTTATTTCTTCAACAAACTACGTGGATTATAATGGACACGCTATAGCTAATGGTGGATGATACTGCTATGAATACTCAGCCCCACGCCTCCCCAGAGCAGGAGAAGGGTTATAGTGCAAGGAAGAATGACTATGGCCAAGCCAATTTAGATACAAATCTGTCCATCCATAGAAGGTTTAGAAGTTGCGGTGATTACGGCTTCTGCATCAACATTAAGTAAACCTCATGGATCTTTATATACTGATAACACAGATGATGTTGTGGCAGTAAGAAAAAAGCGGCATCAAAATGTAGAAGCTGTGTTGCTGCAAGCTGAAAAGACTCGCAAAGTTTCCGATAAATCACTAATGGAATGGATGCTACATTGAGATATATTTTATACCACAACACAACATAATCAGTTGACTGTAAAGCCGCACATCAGATTCCTATTTGGTATGATATCTCAGTACTTCTTATATGCAACTCGAAGCATGATACAAAGTGAAGACTCCACCGCAAAATCCATCTGTAAATTAACTAATAAAAGACGCCGCCGCTATGTCTCCTTAAGAACCCAAAATGGAAACTACGTGAGGTTATCATCAATCATCAAATGATGGGAAAGTCAATTAAGAGTTCCAGTGGATGAAGAAGCTGACCTTTATTTCTCAATCTGTTAGTGAAATACAGCTGCTGCTTTGCCTCAGTTTTCATTCGGGGCAACAGAGCGCGGATATGGCACCATCTGATCCATATATGGGCTTCCCATTGGCATCCCGATATGACCATCATGAGAGATCCCGTAAATTGGCATAGGCATCATCGTTGGAGCCCCATAGGTAATTGGTACTGGAACAGGAATCGGGACATTTCCATGCCCACCGTTAGTCCCTCCGTTCTCATGCAAGCTCTGTGGGACTGGAGTTGATGCGAATAGCTGATCCGATGATGATGGACCTTCACTGGATAGCCCCTGCATGCGTTTCAAGTAGAGCCTATATTTCTGCAGGTGGCTGGCGACATTTTCCCTGGTCAACCCATCCACGTTCATCAGTTGCATGATCGTCTTAGGCACCGCGTTTTTTATTCCCAAGTGTGCGACCACATCCACGAACCGCTTGTGTAATTGCGGGGTCCAAACCAGGCGGGGCCGCTTCAAAGTTCTAGCAGACGGATCGTCAGCAGGACTGTTAGCCCTAAGGGTGGAATCCGCTTCCTCAGGAGATTCATCCCTCTTCACTTTCCGCATATCAGAGCGATCCGCGTCCTCCTGATCCACGGCCAGGGTGTCACCATTTTCCGCGAATGACTTGAAGTTGTTCGTCGAGAAGACTTGGGACTGCGCAGAGTTGCCGCAGAGGTTCGCGAGGGTGCTCTGCGAGGCGCGATCGATATCCAGGAGTGTCCAGCAGGGATCCGGAGTGATGCTGAATGCCGAGGCAAGCTCCGGAGAGAGCAACGCCATGGAGAGGGGAGCGACGTCGTCGCCGGCGGGAAGCCCGATCTCCCACTCGAAGACACGATTATCTTCGCCGGCGTTGTCATCCTCGACGCAGTTCTCGTATTCAGCCATCTTCACTTCTTTGCCCATCTCCGCTCAGCTGCCACCGCTAGGGTTTTTTAATCCTTCACGAGGGAGGAAAATTCCGACGACTCTCCACGGGCCACGCCACTGCTCCTCCGATCTCCAGATTGGATTACGAGTCTCTGAGTTGAAGCTGAAGGGAAGCCAGCGATTAGCTTTGGATCTTCCGAGAGGAGAGAGAAAGATGGAGAGAGGACTGAGATGGTAGAGAATAGAGGTGATGATGATTGATGACCACGGATTCTCGCCATCTTCGGAGAAAAAAAATGGTGTCTGGATTAGCCGAGCTGAAAAAGCTCTGAAACTTGCAAAAAAACATTATCCCTGAAAAATAATTTATTTAAAGAAGGTTGAAAAGTGCAATTTTGATTCACACTTGCTGACGTGGCCAAGTTACAGAGATTTTTTATCCACGTAAAATATCTTCCCTTGTCCCACGTGCTCACGCATTACACGCGCGGATGTCGTCTTCGATTTTCACCACGTGCTAATACACTGAAACGACGTCGTATTCTTCGATGGATCGGGTCAAGAAAAGACCCATATTCCAATTTGATGTCCGAGGATTTAAGGAGTTTTTCTCTCCCATGTATTTTCTTCTTCACAATTCCTGAAGAAGATCTTGTCGATCTCCTCTATTCCAGCAATCAGTCCGATTCAATTGGCGTCACTGCTGCCTTTCCCAAAGCCTATCCTATCTTTGTAAGTCTCAATTCCTTTGCGAATTCTGTCTGTTTTGCCTACTGAGGAAGCAGGGATTATCCATCAGCCTTTGTACTCCATAGGATAGGTTGTAATCTAGATCGCTCGAATCTGAGATGGAAATCGAGTTTTTCTCATTACGAGCTGAAATTTGTCTGCATTGTAAAATTCCCCTCATTCAGCCCCTCTTCGCACTGTCGGTGGGTTAAATTCTGTTTATATGCAGCGCGGATCGGAATATGATCGTGATTGTTAAACGGTTCTTTGGTGTAACTTATCGTTGTCTCGGTGATTTTATATTCAAAGCAGAGTGTCACCCTAATGATATTTTTTGGATCACCCTGTTGATACTGTACTGTGCGATGAGATCTTTGTCTATTTGGGTTGTCTTGATGTTCTAGGTAAGCAAGTTGGAATACTATTATTGATTAATGCTCCTAATCGGCTTTTCCAGGTTTACCTTAGGGATTACAGGAATTCGTTGTTGCTTCTGCAATTTGTTGCGGTGTCAAATCAGGCTTCTTTTCCAAAAATGAGCTTTGCGTTCCGAGGAACTAGGGCTGACATTGAAACTGGGTTCCCGGGATACATCCCTGAACGTCCTTCAGTGGTACGTGCAATCATAAGTACATGGGGTAACTAGCCTTTTTCAGTTCCTTTTCCCCCACCTTAATTTCAAGTTTGGCTTCATAAATGATTGCATATCTTTGTCCTTCTAGCAAATCCATGCTCATCGGCCAGTTAACTCCAATTCTTTGGCTTTTCTCGTAACAGGTGTGTTTCTGCCTTCTATATATCCCTTTGTGCTCTTTCATTTTTCTTTTTGATATAAAGCCATTAACTTATTCTTCTTCAGCAATCCTTCTGCTGTTCATGGTCTTGAACTCTCATCAGATGTCATCAAATCTCCTGGTAATTTCTCTTTTCCAGTATATGAAGGACTCTATTGATTTATGTAGAGTCAAACATTTACCGTCAGAACCATCTTTCTTTCTGCAGCTCTGGCTTGTGGTGTTTGTCTTTCTTATGGCCACTAGCCTTAGGATGTATGCTACTTGCCAGCAGCTTCAAGCCCAAGCTCGAGCTCATGCTGCTGTTGCCAGTGGCCTACTCGGTCACACTGAGTTGCGTGTGCACATGCCACCACCCATTACAATTGCTACAAGAGGAAGGTTGCAAGGATTGAGACTCCAGCTTGCACTACTGGATCGTGAGTTTGACGATTTAGGTATTACATTTCCCAAAAAATGATCCAAACATGTATGCCAGTGGATAATGGTTTATATCAATTTTTACATGGAAACTGAGGAGCTATCAAATTATTCTGTAGACTATGATGCCCTGAGAGCTTTGGATTCAGAAAATGGACATGCAGTTCCTTCAATGAGTGAGGAGGAAATAAACGCATTGCCTATTCACAAGTACAAGGCAACTGGCTATCAAAGGTGAAGCTAAATCTTTGACCTGGATGAATTGTTTTGCCAGGTTGTGCAATCATCCTAAATTCTTTTGAAAGAATGGGTGGAACCATGGACACTATGATTGCATACCATATTCATACCCTGTATGCAATCCAATTTGGTCACCTTTTCCCTGCAGTGCTTCTCTTGGGATATAATTTTCTTAAAATGTCTCTATAGGGATATGCTGAATTTATATTATAGTTTCCTTTTAAAGAATTCCCTTAAGAAGCTGAGGTTTTGTTTTTTTTACAGTGGCAACTCATCATGGCAACAGGCACCATCTTCTTCAGTCTCTTTTGAGGTATTCTGCTTCTTCCTTGTCATTATTAATAAGATAGCATGGCTATGAACTATGCTTGGCCATTTGTAGGATGACTGCTTCATCTTGTGCTTTGGATTGGTATGACCAATTTAGATTGCTTTCAACTAGTTCAGGATGATAGTTTCCAATACTATTTCATAAATTCCTTTGGAAAAATTATGTTAGAGAAGATAACAGAGTTCCTTGACATCTATAACTGAAGGACAGGGTAAGTTGATAACTCTTCAAAGCTTTTCTCCTCCTATGATCCTTTTATGTATTGTATGGAAGTATCTTCACTTGTTCTAAGAGAACATAGGCCACGACACATGTTGGTTCAAGATAATGATATTGAATATCTCATTTATTTTATTTGTGAATCCTGCCATTGAGAAATTGGTTTTCTTTACAGCTACTTTTCTATCAGATTCCAGCCCTAACTCTCTTTCAGCACCCTTTTGATTCGTTTTTTTTATTTGTCTATTTTATACATCACCCTAATCATATTCTAGCTCACTTCAACAAGCAGGCTATGCAAGACCATAAAGCACCTGCTGGAAGCGGAAGCTCTTCAGAAGATGATCTGATTTGCACTATTTGCTTAGAGCAAGTGAACAAGGAAGAGCTTGTTCGAAGCCTACCATGTTTGCACCAGGTATTTCCACCTTTCCATCTGGTGATGATGTCTTCCATTGAAAGTCTCAATGCTCTCATTGCTCCCATATGCATTCATCACTTCATATGCACAAAAAGGTCTGATTACCGGGTGTTACCTCCTGCTGCATGTGCAGTTCCACCCCAATTGTATCGACCCATGGCTTCGACAGCAGGGGACATGCCCAGTGTGCAAATTCAAGATGGGATCGTGGCAGGAAGGCAGGGACAGCGAGTCAGACGGATCAGACATGGTCTGAAGAAGATCAAGCCCGGCCTCTCATTCCTAATGGAGTCACCTCTCCTCATGTACGATACTCTTACCCCCTAACATTATCATCTAATAGTTCACTGTTCCCCCTCTTACCTAGACACTGATCTAGGACCCCACCCTGAGGAATTTGTATAGTATGGTTAAGGGTATGATCCCCATTCTTATCTGATATCTATATATCAATTTTTTAATCAGACTGCTAGTTGTAGAATTGCTATTGCCTTGGCCTCTTATTACATGGTGCCCACAATCATTTATTGTTAGGAAGCTCTCTCACCACCGAAATTGTTGAGGCCTCTATGCTAATAGCAGATTCTCTCCAAAAGATGTTCTTTATTGGTTGAAATGAAAGTGGATATTAGTAAACGAGATTAGTTATTACTCTCCACAATATGAGTCCCTACAATATGGTGAACATCAATGCCATTGAACGATCAATTCTTGATGATTGTGCCACAAGGGAGTGGATGATGAAATCCGTGAAAAAAATAAGCAATTGGATCCAAATTAATTTTTATGATAATATTACCAATATTTTTGTACTCAATTTTAGTACTAAAACGAATACATTAGTGCTAAAAAAGATAAAGAATTCACTCATTGATTATCAAGGGATGAAATAAATAACATTATTTTGTTTCTTTACACTTAAAAATCATATTAGTGCTAATAAAGATAGAGAATTTACTGATTGATTATTAAGGGAATTCCCTCATGTATGGATGTTCAGTATTGGAAAAACAATAAAAATACATTTGGATTACATGTTATTAAGTTAAATAGTGCAAATATCGTAAAATGTGTTTTTACCATAATCAATAATTTACCTATAGACTTTTGGATTGTTAAAGGAAGAACTCATGAAACAATTGTGTAAGAGAACATACTCGAGTATATATATTAATAAAAAAAATTGTTAATCATTAATTCTCATGGATGTTTTAATAAAAAAATTTTAAATGTACTTTTTTTAAGTATACTTAGAAATTAAAAATGTACTTAGTCTAATAAACCTTGAGACTACATAGTGATAATCAGTGATAATCAAAGGAGACATAAAAGAGTTAAAATGATAGTGATCCGTACAATTGGGTGGTTGAGTAATATAAATTTCTCTAGTGAAGTGCTCATGAAGAAATGGATTAACAAAATTAAATTGCTGAGTGGAAAATAATAAAAAGAATTACTCTAATGGTAATAGTTTTAATGGCTGTACTAAAAGTATCAAAATAATTGATATATTCAACTAGATTTATAGGAGTACACCAATGATTTGTTAATAAACATTTAGATTATCAAAGATAGACCTCATGAATGATAATTGTAGACACACAATCACGATAATAGACATGTGCTTATAGTCAATCAAGAAAATTATAAATATACTTATTTTGAGTAAAAATTAATTGTGATAAGTGAGAATGTACTTATATACTAAAAAAGTGATGAAGTGACCCAATATTTTTAATGGAGAACTTTTGTTTAAAAGACGAATTTAAGAAGTGCAATAGGAGATGCAACTATAAGAGTAAAAATATGATAAAGTCAATCTTCTAATAGATAAATAGGGATATTTTTACCATCAAACCCTAACACTAAGAAAGATTAAAAATGTATTTAGTCTAATAAATCATGTACAGAGATTGCTTGAGACTATAAACTAATCGTCGAAAGAGGCATACATAGTTAGAATGAGTGGGATTCATGTAGTGATGTGGTTGAATCATATAAATTTCTTTAATTAATTACTCATGAAGAAATAAATTATAGACATCAAGTTGTTGATATTTCACTTAAACAAGACAACAATGAAGAGAATTCTAATAGTAATTGTTTTAATGATGATACTAAAATAATCATTATAATTGATATTTTCTTATTGTGAGAATTATTGTAATAAAATTATTATGGTGTTACTTAAACTTGTATATTTATATGCAGTCAATAATATATTATTCACTGTGATAGAGTAATAACAAAATGTCATATATGGTTATTTAACAATGTTGGGTATTTAGAATTCATAGTATCTATCTAATATGAATGTTTCTAAGCTTGATTAAAAGTGTGATGTTCTTCTAATGGAGAAACCACAAAAACAATACAATCTATATTAAAATGGTCATGAGATAATATGTAATTTTGTGATTTGGTAATTATATGTGATGGCCAATGTCTATATGGAGAATTTGGTGATTATGCTTCATGTTTTTGCACTCATAATAATGACTTATCATTAACTATAAATCTTTGGGACATATACAAAACTTAATATGCATAGTATAATATGATTAATGCTACTTGGCATATTAGGCCTTACATTAATGAAATGAAATCTCTTTTACAACATTTTACTTCAATTAAGGTTAGCTTAGTGAATAAAGAGATTAACTCACCTGCAAATATTTTTATACCTGAGAAAATGATGACTGTCATGCCAAATTTTAATTGATAAGGATGCACAAATCGTGTAGGGACACGAGATCGAAACGCCGACAAGGAGGAGCTAGCGTGGACTTGGAAAACCGATTGAGGACGAATACGCCATGATAATCAGGTGAGTGGGCTAGTTTACACATTATACCGGTTGTGATGATGAACACTATCTTTAATAGATAAAACCTATTTACTGGTTGTAAGTAGAGATAATCATACATTGTTGGTATGATGAGTTCCCTTAAGGAAAGGAGAAACCAGTCTACCGGTTGTAAGCGGAGATATCATCACACCCGATTGGTGTGATGAATTGAAAATAAATTTTTGTTAGAAGTGTTCTCCTCTTACTATGTGCCAATGCTTAAAACATTTGGGAGACCTTCTTGACGGGAGCTAGAACAACTTAGATAGGCTAGGAGCCTTGATTTTTGAATTCATTGGGCTAAATGCCCAATTTTTGAAAAATACGTGTAGTGGGCCTAAGGCTAGTGGGAATGAGCATGAGCTCATAAACAAACTTGATTAAGAAAGAGCCATGAAAATTTCTAATGAAATTATTTTTATAATTTCACCACGGTACCAAGTCAGGACCGACATAGTTTGATGGATTGGCGGCAATGCGTTAGGACTAGGTCGACGGACTGGTCTAGACAAATAGTTGTTGGTCGGGTTGAGCGTCGGGGACATTAGATCGTTGGCACCAAAGATAATGGCTATATGTGAAAATTTCTTGTTTGTGCATGCACTTGTTGTACGAGACCTTCAAAACGCCCTAAGGGGTAGTGATGGGTCCTAAGGGCAACTGAACGATATGGTGGAGATAATGACAATTCGTCGTGCTAGTCAGTCTTAAAGCTCGGAGTAGCTTCTTGTGCATGAAATCGGGGTGGGGTCGGGATGAGGTCTCTGTCCTCATATAGACATGGAGTGGCATTTGGGTATGAGGGTAAGATGTCAAGAACATCCACTCAGACCCAAGGTAGAAGTGGACAAGCTTCTATCTTGGTGGACGGTAAAGATGCTCCGATCCACAAGTGAGTGCAGTGGATGGGCTACACCTGCGAATGTGTGTACCCTTCCTGATAAATAGCGTGTGTTTGTTTGCTAAACGCCTCCCGAGACAAGGGGATGTGCTAAAAGAGCTAAACACACTTAATATGGCAATGGGAAAAAGTTTTGAAAACCAAACTTTAAGGAAATCATTTTTAAAGGAAATGATAACCTTGATATGTTTTAGATAAACATAAGCTATCTTGAAAAACTCACTCCCAACACCGGCTCAGTGAGTTGTAGAACTCACATCCTCCCTTTTAACCCTTTTTAGGAGTAAGGAGATCGAATGAAAGAGAGCACAAAGATTTATCCTTTGTCAGGTATGCTTAAAGTTCCTTTTAAGCTTGCATTGGATTGATTTATGTTATTCAAGGGAACAAGGTTCGAATTTACACCTAACTCCTCTTGAATAAAAGAAGGGGGAACCCCTCTTAGACCTAGGGAGCAGTGGGTTGATCATGGAGATCTGACCAAATCGGGTCAGGGCATGACACATGCAGCCAATGGGAGGCTGTCACATGTCCAATCAATAGTCAGCGGATGACCTATCATCTTGCCACACAGGCACGAGCAGCTAATGGGATGCTGCCATGTGTCCAATCAACTGGTCAACGGTTGACACGGCGATTGAGTTGGATCACCACGTTAGAAAAACCGGCCAATCACAACACACCATGTGGCATGCCCACCACATCATCGTTTTCAACCTCAGTCCGCTGACAAAAGAGAGAGAGGCCGACAAAGGGGGAAGTCTCCGACGACTTAGAAAATGCTCCGGTCCTATCGTCGGCGAGTGGGGCGGGGGTCGAGTCTCACACCGGCCGGTAGCCTGAACAGTTGCCAAGCTCCATATATAAAGAGCACCCCTTTATTCATTCTCAGCATCCCACAATTGAGTGAAGAAAAAGTAGTGCACTAGTTCCCGGTGAGCAACGAACCAGAGCTCCAGCAACGAGACTTTTCTCGGCCTCAAAAGCCACATTCAGTGTCTTTGGAACCGGTAGGAAGTCCTCTACCTAGCAGCACCTTCTTTTCAGCCCGAGGACCATCGAGGGAGAGAGAGAAAGCTCAAACAGTACTGACACTCCTTGGCCAGGCAGTTGCCCGAACCTCTAAAGCTCAAGTTAAGCTATCCCCTGGTCAATTCTGGCCCAACCAGACCCCCAGACTCCCCTGAGCTAACATGGTAAATTCCCTCTGTTTCCCTTCACTGGAAAATATTATTCATAGTATAATTTTGCAAAAACTTTAGCTGAGAAGTTCACATTGCCCATGTCACCAATTGAGGCATGGTTTGATCTAGGGAGGATCCCCATGAAGAGAGCAACTCAGTGACGGCACAAGCTTCGACCACCAGACTCTCACCAGTAAGATATCGAAGCTTTATCTCTTTATACTGTATTTTTTGGAAAATCTCTGTTTGAGCTCATTTTTTAGCCAAATGAAGTGGTTCAAGGCTTACAATAACGAGGGAAACATAGGGAATGCGATCCAAATCATGAATGAGGGTAATTAACCATGTTTTGGAGATTAATTTAAGGAAATTATGATTCGGGGACAAATTGCAAAATTTGAGGAATTTGGCAATTTGGGGATTTTTAGAAAATTGGGGGCTGAATGGTAAATTGATGCAATTAAGGGCAATTTCGTGAAATTCACTCCTAATTGAGGTCCAATTGGGCAATTTGGATAAAATGGAAGGCCAATTAGAAAATATTGAGAACTTAAAGGGCCAATATGGCAATTTTTAGGAAATTAGGGACCAAAGGAAATCTTGGAAAATTTGAGGGCCAATTGACAATTTTGGTAAATTAAGGACCTAAGAAGGATAATTGGAAGTCCGAGGGGCTTAATTGAAATAAAGGGGCATATAGGGACCCAAATGTAAAAAGACAAACTTTAAGGACCTAAACGTAATTAAGGCATGTTGTGAGGGCCTATGCGCAAATACTAAAAAATATGCGACCTCTTAGATAAATCATCCTGATATGGATACTCATTCGTGTAGGAGCAGACTACCCAAGCATCGACTCCAAGAACTGCGCCGCAAAGCAAGGTTTCGTCGGGACAACCCCGTCGCGATTATCGGGTGAGTGGGAACTCTATAACATTAGTTTCAATTGGAACGATCACTTGCCTTGAAAATGATTTTCTCGGAATTAGCCTCCATTGATTGGGTGACTTTGCTTAAAAAATTTGGGAGTTAATTCTAGGGCTTAGGCTCGGTAACACAAGTGGGCCCAAGGCCGATGGACACGGGCATGGACCCATCCAGAATCAATATGTGCGAAAATTGCTAAAAGTTCTAATAATGGGTAATTGTGTGTGATACCCACCGAGCCAAGTCTGGGATGTTGGGCCAAACCGCTGCTAAGCTTTAGCTAGGTCGTCGAACCTGTTGGGCCAGTACGCGTGGGCCGAAGCCAAGCCAACATACCATTGAGCTAGAGGGCCAAAGATAATGGCTATAAATGAAAAAGACTCTCGATTGTGCATGCACTATGATGCGAGGCCATCAGGACACCTGGTATAAGATAGTGATGGATCCCAAGGGCTACTGTATGACCCATGGTACATAAGGGTAGTTTGGCGTCCAGTATGTTGAGAAGCTCAGGGAGCTTCCTGCGCACTAAGACCGAGGTAGTAGGGGAAATGAGGTCTACAAAGTGAACATCATGAAGTGATTATTGTTTGAGGGTCGGACGTATGATTTCCACTCAATCTCTAGGTAGTTGTCATGCCCTAACTCGGTTTGGTTGAATCCCCGTCAACAACCTACCACTCTTCTTGTTTATTAATAGTTTCCTCTTTTCTAAACCACGAGGAGTAAGTCGTCCTTCTCACCTGTATCTTTCTTGGAATAGCATTAATCAAAATTGAATACATTAAACCTTACGTACCTGTCTTGCAGGTTTGGCTATAGGAAGTTCTTTAGGTTTGTGTTCGCTTGGTTACCTGAAAAGGGGTAAAGGGAGGGGGTGAGTTCGATAACTTAGTGAATGGGTGTTGGGAGAGAGTTTCAAAAAACAAGATATCTTTATTCGGAGTGTGCTAGACTTCTTATTTCTTTTAAAAACATTCTTTCCTCAACTTTCGGTTTTCAAAACCCTTTTTCCTTACGAAATTAACTTCATGTACATATGAGGATAAAGACCTCATCCCGACCCCACCCCAACCTCATGAGCTTGAAGCTACGTCGAGCTTCCCTTACTACTAGCACGACAAATTGCCCTTATCTCCACCATATTGTCTAGTATCCCTTAAGACGCATCACTACCCCTCTTGGGCATCTTAATGGTCCCAAACCTAAAGTGCATGCACAAATAATAGTTTTTCACATGCCATTTATCTTTGGTGCCACTGGTCCAACGACCTCGACCCTTAACTCGACTTGGCTCTGACGCACTGCCACAAGTCCATCGAGTATGTCAGTCCTATCTTGGTACCATGTCGAAATCACATAATTCATTCATTAAGAATTTTCATGGCTTATACATTATGTTTGTTTACGAGCTCCTACTAGTGCTAACTGGCCTTGGGCCCACTATACGTGATTTTCCAAAAATCGGGCATTTAGCCTCACAAGTTTTAAAACCAAGGCCTCTGGCCTATCTAAGCTATTCTCACTCTCATCAGGAAGGTCTCCCAAAACTTTTAAGCATTGGCACAAAGTCAGGGGAGAACACTTCTGACAAAAATAATCTTTTAATTCATCACACCAACTGGTATGATCTCTTTACTTACAACCGGTAAATAGCTTTTCCACTTAGTTTTCGCATTACTCTAACCAGGTGTGATGTTAAAAATCCTACATAGAAGTGGTTTTTCATTTTGAAAGTGCTCATCATCCCAACAGAGTATGATGTGAATAAACCCACTCACCCGATAATCGCGATGTATTCCTTCTTAGTCGGTTTTTACCTCCATGCTAGCTTATCCTTACTGGCGTTCCGATCCTTCATATTCCTACATGATGTGGACATTCTTATCTATTAATATTTGGCATAATAACCTTTGTTTCTCACGTATAAATGACTAAGCTTAAAATTTTTAGTTAATTGCACTTAAGTCCCTAAAGTTCTTTTCCCCTAACTTTAGGTCCCTAATGCTAACTTCTCCCTAAATTGAGTCCCAAAACTTTCAAAAATCCACTTTGGGTCCTCAATTTACTCAAAACTATTTAAGGGGCTCAAGTTTTCCAAATTTCCAATTTGGTCTCCAACATTTTAAAATTTACAATTTTGCCCATACTTTTAAAAAATAGCAATTTGATCACAATTATTTTAAAAAATCAACCAAGTGGTCCTACAACATCCTTTTCATAGCCAATTGGCCATCAATTTTGGGAAATTGCAATTTGGTCACTCAATTTTATGAAATCCCCAAAATTTCCCAAAATTTTCCTAATTTGCCCCTTTCAAACTGGCCGAATTGATTTCATCAAATTGACCATTCAATTGGGGTTAATTGCTCCAATGGAAAGTGTGGATCAATTGATACACCTCTATATGATTCAATTGAGCTTTGAACCTCGTCATTTGGGTCCGAATTGAGCTCAAACGGAGCTTCACAGAAAAACTGAGCGTAGAGATAGAAATCTTCGAAAGCTTACCGTCGGAGGAGCGACGGTTTGATCACTCTATTGAGAAGATAGATCTCTTCCTGAGGTATCTTTTAGGATCAAGAATTCCTATAATTGACCTCGAATCGAGGGAGAATTTTGTCGCTAAAATTCTATAGTTTTTCTCTCTAACTCTGACCTGCAATGATTGAGGAGGGCCGAATTAGCTTACCTTTCAGCTTAGTTGAGGTTGTCTAAGGGCTATGGAGATGTTGGGAGAGATTGGTTTGGCTTGAGGAGGGCTGAATTTGGTCAATTTGAGCTCGGCCGAAATATGGCAACTTCGGTTTGTTAGAGCTGCTTCATTGTTTGATTTTGCCGGTGCTTCTCTAGCGGTCCTCGGATCGAATGAGTTTGCTATCAGATAATTGATTTCTCTCAGAGTCTAAAGAACCCGACCTTGCCTTATGAGGTTGAGAAAGATGCCCATGTCGGAGCTCTGGTTCGAGCTTCACTAGAAATTGGAGCAGTTGAGAGAGAATGGTGTTTTCAGGTGTGAGGAGGATGAATGGAGAGGAGCTCTTTATATAGGGAGCTCAAAGACTCTTTGGCCTTCTGTTTGGCACATTTATACTGCTCATTCATATCCTGAAACTCCCTAAATGGAGGTGATTCATCTTCCCCATCTCTATCGTTCTTCCAGTGAATGAACAATATTGTCATCTGAAGGAAGAAGACGACATTGTTCCGAACTGGACCGGACCGGTCCGTACTAGGTTCAATGCTTAAACCAGCTGGTTCAAGCCCGATTCGACCAAGTTCTTCAAAATTAAAATTTTCTAAATTAATCTAAATTCATTCTCTATCCAATGGTGGCTTCAATTCCAAATTTGAATATTTTAAGTCACCTTGAAAAATAAATTTAGATATCAGCTCAATCCGGTTCAGGTCCGGTTCACCTAAACAGGTCTAGTTTTATTTTCCAATTTGTCTCAAAGTCCTTTTCTATGACTTTTATGACTATTTAGGTCACTTAGGATTTGTAAATTTTCCAATTTGCCCATTCTTTAATGGTTATGGTTCGTGAGCAGACTCAGTTTTCTCTTTAGAAAGAACCGATTCTTTTCTCAATTTTCTTAATATAAAAGGATGTTGTTTACAATAGAGGTTGTTAACCTCTATCGGGGTGGACGATAAAGGCTCTCCGATCCACAAGTGGAGCTATGGGGGACTATTCTACGAACGTATGATCTCTCCTATGATAGGAAGGGTGTGTGATTGTGTGCAAAACCCGAGAAGGGGCTAAACATGAAATGTTAAAATCCTAAAAGTTGACTAATTAAAATATTTCACTAAGATCTCTCCCATTCACTGAGTTGTAGAACTCACCCCCTCCCTCTAAACATTTTTTTAGGAAAGAAGAAAACTACGCGAGAGCTTTCCTTCGCCAGAATCTGAACCAGGTACAAATCAAATTTTCAGTTTTGTTTAATGCTGTTCTAGGAAAACATGACAGGTACTACACCTGACCCTTCCTGACCTTGGGGAGGAATCCTCCTTGAGGTTCAGAAGAGTGGTGGGTTGATCATAAGGCTCCAACCAAACTGGGTCGAGGCGTGATAGGTTGGCCGCTGGAAATCTGGCGACCAATAAATCCCTCTGGAAATCCAACGACCAATAATTGCCTCCGGTTTCAGCCATTAATGGAGCAATTGAGGTCGAGTATTAGGGAATGTATAAATCTGTTATTCCCCGAGCTCCCTATATTGAGAAATCTTCCTCATCCCTCAAACGCCTAGAGAAGAAGAAGTGCTCAATTTTCCAGCGAAGCTCGAACTAGAGCTCTGATTTGGACACTTTTCTCCACCTCAGAAAGTGAATTCGAGTTATTTATAATCCTGAGGAAGTCAGCTAACCGACCACAATCTCCATTCATCTCGAGGATCGCTTGCGAGCTCGCACAATACCATCTCTCCATGACAGTTGGTAACCTGAGCTGCTCGAGCCTAATTCAAGCCCTCTCCTGACTAATTTCGGCCAAACCGAGCTCCCCACTAATTCAAGCCCTTTGTGGTAGCCTGACCTTCTCTGAGTTAAGTTGGTCATTCCCCTCTGCCGCCCTTTGTTGGAAAATACTATTCATAGTGCATTTGTTCAAAAATTTAAATTATGAAATTCACACTGCTCAGGCCACCAATTGAGGCGTGGTTTGATCTAGGAAGGATCACAAAGAAGAGAGAAACCCTTTATAATTGAAAGCTCCGATCGTCGGCTCTTCACTGGTGAGTAATTGAAGCTTTCTCTCTCTAGAACTAGTTTCTGATTAATCTTCGTTTGAGCTCATTTCTAGGCCAAATGAAGTGTTTCAAAGCTTGAAATGATGAGGGAGACATAGGGAAGATGATTCCAATCATAAATGGGAACAATTGCCCAAGTTCGGGTGGCCAATTGAATGGAACAAATTTTTAGGGTCAAATGGAAATTTTGGGGAAAATTGGGGGCCGAATTGTAATTTAAGGAAAATTGGGGGATTTTCATGAAATGAACTCCCAATTGAGGTCCAATTGGGCAATTGGATGAAATTGAGGACCAATTGACTATTTTGGGAAATTTGGGAACCAATTGGTAATTTAGGAAAAATTAAAGACCAATGGGTGATTTTGGTAAATTAAGGAACTAAGAGGGAACTAAGAGGGATTTTGGAAACCCTAGGTACTTAATTAAAAGTTTTATCGCATTAGAGACCTAAAGTCAAAGATTTTAAACTTTAGGGACCTAGTTGCAATAAGGCGTAGATTAAGGGCCTTTTTGCCAAACCGTACTTATGGAATACTTGAACCATGTAGGATCTGGTTGTGCGAGTACTTGCGTAGAGTAGCACATCCGAGAGTTGGAAAATTGGCTAGGAAGAACATGCCACATCTATCGGGTGAGTGAGACCTTTTAAATATCATACCCAGTTGGGGTGATTAGTACGTTTTGAACTAAAAGTCCACTTTGAGTGGAGGTTTTTCAGCATCATACCCAATTAAGGGGATAAATGCCCTCTTTGCAAATTAAAAACTATTTTCCAGAAAAGATCTCATCTAACTATGTGCAACTGCTTAAAAATTTTGGGAGACTTTTTTTTTATGAAAGCTGGGATAGCTCCGACAGGCCGAATGCATCAATTTTGAACTTATAGGGCCTAAGGACTAGTTTTGAAAAACTCGTGAAGTGGGCCCAAGTCCATTAGGCACGGGCTAGAGCTTGTAGACAAATATTATTATAAGAGCCATTAAAGCTTTCACAATTGGCTAATTTTGTGTGAATCGCTACAATGGCGAATTCAGACCTATAAACCCCGTCCTTTAAAGATGAGAAAAACTGAGAAAAGAACCGATAGTTTCAGAAGAGAAACCAGTTCACAAACCTTGATCGATAAAGAAAGGGTAAAATGGGAAATTGACATATCCCAAGTGACTCAAAAAGTTATAAAAATCATGAAAAAGAACGTTGGGACAATTGGGAAGAGAAAACCAGACCTGTTCAGGGTGAACCGGATTGAACCATACTTGAACCAATTTCTAAATTCATTTTTCTTGGCTTAAAATGTTGAAATTGGGAAATTGAAGCCAATATTAAATAGAAAATAAATTTAAATTAATTTTGAAAATTTTAATTTTGAAAAATCCGGTCGAATCAGGCCTGAACTGGTTGATTTTCGCCATTGAACCTGTTCGTGCCGGTCCGATCTGGTTCAGAACAGTGTCATCTTCTTCCTCAAGATGACATCACTGTTCATTAGTGTAGAAAATGTATATCTCTGACGATGATAAAACCACTCTATTCAGGCTGTTTCAAGGCGAGGATAAGCTCAACCAAAATGGAAAGTTGTTGGGCAAAGGGTCCCCGTGCTCCCTAGATAAAGAGCTCCTCTCCATTCATTCTCCACACACCTCAAATCTTCATTCTCTCTCAACTACTCCATTTTTCAGCGAAGCTCAAACTAGAGCTCCGACATTGGCCTTTTTCTTAGCCTCAGATGGTAAGGTCAAGTCCTACAGACTCCAATGACTGTTGGAGAAGTACCTATAAAATCAAACAGTAAAGCAGCTCTGATGGACCGAAGCTACCCTATTTTGGCTGAGTTGAATTTGGCTAAATTTAGCCCTTCTCCGGCCAAACCAAGCCTCCCCAACACACCCACGACCCTCACACGACCTCAATGGAGCTGAAAGGTAAGCCAATTTGACCCTCTTGAGTTGTTGCAGATCAAAGTTAGAGAGAGAAATTGTTTAATTTCACTGACTAAATTCACCCTCGATTTGACTTCAATTGTTACAAATCTTGATCCTAGAAAGAACCTCAGGACAAGAGCTACCTTCCCCGATCAAGAGCTCGGACCACCGCACCTTCGACGGTAAGCTTTCCAAGCTTTCTCTCTCTCTGAGCAGTTTTCCGATGAAGATCCATTTGAGCTCAATTCAGACTCAAATGCTGCGGTTCAAAGTTCAATTGAATCGTATGGAAGTGTAGAAATTGATCCATACCTTCAATTGGAGCAATTAACCCCGATTAAATGGCCAATTTGAAGAATTCAAATTCAATGAGTTTGAAGGGGAGAAATTGAGGAAACTTTTGGGGAAAAATTGGGGATTTCAAAAAATTGAGGGAACTCTTTGCAATTTCCTAAAATTAAAGGTCAATTGGCCATGAGAAAGATGTTAGAGGACCAATTGGTCATTTTTTTTAAATATTTGGGGTCAAATTGCCATTTTTGGAAAGTTGGGGAAAATTTGTAATTTTCAAAAAGTTGGGGACCAAATTGGAAAATTGGAAAAACTTAAGCCCCTTATACAATTTTGAGTAAATTGAGGATTCAAAGGGAATTTTGGAAGACTTGGGACTCAATTTGGGGTAAAGTTGGCATTATGAACCTAAAGTTAAGGAAAATGAAATTTAGGGACTTAAGTGGAATTAATTAACCTTTTTGAGCCTAGTCACTCACACGTGAGAAAACGATGGCTGTTATGCCAAACCTTAATTGATAAGGATGCCCAAACCGTGTAGGGACATGAGAGACTGAAACGCTAGCAAGGAAAAGCTAGCGTGGATTCGAAAACTAACTAGAGACGAATGCGTCATGATCATCAGGTGAGTGAGATTATCTAACTTCATACCCGTTTGGGATGATTAGTATTATATTTAACTGATAAAACCTACTTACTGGTTGTTACTAGAGATAATCATACCCGGTTGGTATGATGAGTTTCCTTGAGTAAAGAAGAAAACCACTTATCGATTGTAAGCAGAGATATCATTTGTCACGCCCCAACCCGGTTTGTTCGGATCCCTGGTAGTAACCCGCCACTCCCTTTGGTCCATGAAGGGTTTTGCCCTTTTCTAAACCGCGAGTAGTAAGGAATCATTTTTCCTATCTTTCCTAGAATAACATTATATAAAACTTAAAATATTTTAAACAAACATACCTGTCTTTACAGTTCCAATACATGGAGGTCTTTAAGTTTGGTTTTCCCTTGGTTACCTAAAAGGGGTAAAAGGGAGGGGGTGAGTTCTACAACTCAATGATCGAGTATTGGGAGTGACTTTTCAAAATAGCCTTAGTTTATCCAAACCATGCCAATGTTATCATTTCCTTTAATAAGTATTTATTCCTAAATTTCGGTTTTCAAAACCTTTACTTTAAAAAGTATTTATTCTTTCAAGTTGGTTTATCTCAAATTTAATTTACTTTCCAAAACATTTTTCCAAGGTTTACCGTTCCTTTTTCCAAGGATTCCCAAATCTTGAAACATTTTTCCCATTTCCATATTAGGTGTGTTTAGCTTTCTTAGCCCATCCCCTTGCCTCAGGAGGCATTTAGCAAACAAACATACGACCTTCACTAGAATGGGTACACACATTCGCAGGTGCAACCCATCCATTGCACCCACTTGTAGATCAGAGCGTCTTTACCATCCACCAAGATAGAAGCTCATCCACTTCAACCTTGGGTCTGAGTGAATGTTCTTGACATCCGACCCTCAGACCCGAATGCTACCCCATGTCCGTATGAGGATAGAGACCTTATCCTGGTCTTGTGTGCATGAAGCCTAAACACAATAGCTTTAGGATGCCCAAACATAGTAGCTTCGTGGAGTCCAACTCTGTGGAGTCCAAACACAATAACTCTATGACTAACTAGTACGATGAGAAACCCAAATAAAATAGCTTCTCTTTCCCTTATCACCACGTTCAACAATCCTTGGGACCCATCACTACCCCCTTGGACATCTTGATGGTCCTGGATCCAGGAGAACCCCCACAAAGAGCACCAACCACCCTTATCCAAAGCTCGGATCACCGTCCCCTCACTAGTAAAAAAATCAAAGTTTTCTATCTCTAGAAAACTTATCCGGTGATGCTTCGTTTGAGCTTAAAAATTGACCAATTGAAGTCGATCATAACAAGGATGATTGTAGAGAGATGGGGAGCGATTAGCAGCATGTTAAGGGGTAATTAACTAAGTTTAATTGGCTAATTTGAGGAAATGAGAATTCAAGGGCCAAAGTGCAATTTTGGTAATATTTGGGAAAATTGGGGATTTTTGGAAAAATTGGGGACTAAATTGCAATTAATAAAAATTTGAGGTTTTGGAGAGAAATATAGAGAAATTAGAGACCCAAAGGGGAAAATAAAAACTTTGGGGACCCAATTGATAATAAATGGACATTAGGGACCTAGGAGAAAATTTAGAGCTTTAGGGATCTAATAGTAATTATGGCATAATTAAGGATCGAATTGCCGATACGACAATTAGGGTACCTTTCCTACGGATGGTACTGACCTGAAATGATCGCGTCGCACAGGACGGGTGATTTAAGGATCGTGTATGAGAATGTGTGGCCGGCCAAGACACCATTGAGAACCAGTTACGCCACCCTGAGTGAGTGGGTTTAGCATCACGCCCGGTTGGGTTGATGAGCACATTACTCCCGCATTAAAAATGGTTTTCTTCAAGACTGCCCTCCCCTAAATATTTGAACAGGCTTAAAATTTTTGGGAGGCAGCCTGATATTGCATGGAACATGCTATGGTCGATTAATACAATTCAAGTGGGCCCAAGGCCAATGGGCATATGTGTATGGCCGTAGATAAGATAAGGCCCATGTGCTTTAAAACTCTCATAAGAATTGGAGTATTGTGTGTGATTTGGTTACAATGCTGAAGTCGGACAGACAAACTCGTTGGGTTGGTAGCTTTTGAGCCAAAGCCAGGTCATCGAACTCATTGGGCTAGTGTTTATGAAGCCGAAGCCGTGTCATCAAACTTGTTGGGCTAGATAAGGCCCAAGCCGAAGCCGGGTTGTCGGGTCCTTGAAATGACAGAAAATCTCGAGTTGAATTCTGACAACCTCCAACCTCAGGTGACCAGGCCAAGCCTCTCACAGCTCCCCACAACCACCCCCCACATCTAGGAACCTTTGAGGTAAGCCAATTCTGCCCAATTTCGCCGGAATATTAAAGTTGCAAAAAATGAAACATTGAAACTTCTCTACTCGAATTCTCTATGCTCAAGCAGCCAATTGAGGCAAACGGAGACTACCGTTAGGTAGTTGACTTCTCCCCAAATCTAAAGAATATGATCTCATCTTCTTTGGCTCAGAAAAATGCCCAAGTCGGAGCTCTAGTTCGTGCTTCACCAGAAAATGGAGCAGTAGGGAGAGAGTGGAGTTTTCAAGTGTGAGGAGGATGAATGAGGAGGGGCTCTTTATATAGGAAGGTCGGGGACTTCTTGGCCGTTCGATTGGCACATTAATGGCGGTCATTCATTCCCTAAAACTCCCTGGAGACTTTTCATCTTTACAAGCCCTGCTCGATTTTTCGGTGAGTGAACAGTGATGTCATTTGAAGGAAGAAGACGACACTGTTCCGAACCGGACCAGACCGGGTTTGATGCTTAAATCGGCTGGTTCAGACCCAATTCGACCGAGTTTTTGAAAATTAAAAATTTCTAAATTCATTATCCATCCAATGGTGGCCTCAATTCTCCAATTTGAATTTTTTAAGCCACCTAGAAAAATGAATTTAGCATCCGGTTCAGTGGTTCAAATCGGTCCAAACCAATTCAAAATGGTTCGGATCCGGTTCACCTGAATCGATCTGGTTTTCTTTCCCAAATTGTCCTATAGTCCTTTCCATTGTTTTTATGACTCTTTTGGTCACTTGAGAGTTGTAAATTTCCCAATTTTCCCATTCTCTAGTGGTCGGGGTTCTTGAACCAGTTCTGTTTTCTCACTCAAGTTGACCGGTTCTTTTCCGAGTTTTTCTTAACTCCACAGGCCGGGGTTTACACTACCCATAAGAGTGATAGAATCGATAGAAAGGCTAGCCACCTTGTATGTGGGAGAGATTGTGCGACTCCACGTGTAAATCCTGTTCCTCAAAGATAAGGAAACCGGGGAAAGAATCGGTTAACCCGAGTGAGAAAACCGAACTGGTTCACAAATCCCAACCGTTAGAGAAAGGGCAAACTAGGAAATTTATAAATCCCAAGTGACCTAAAGAGTAATAAATATCATGAGAAAGGATTTCAGGATGAATTGGAAGTGATAACCAAACCAGTTTAGGTGAACTGGACCTGAACCAGATTGAACCGATTTAAACCACTACTGAACTGATTTCTGAATTCATTTTTCTAGGTGGCTTAGAAAATGCAAATTGGAGAATTCAGGCCACCATTGGATAGAGAATGAATTTAGATGAATTTAAAAATTTTTAATTTTGAAAAACTTGGCTGAATCAGGCTTAAACCGATAGTTTTAAGCATTGAACCCGGTTCGAACCGGTCAGATTCGGTTCCGAACAGTGTCGTCTTCTTCCTTCAGTTGACAACATTGTTCACTCACCGAAAAACCGAGCAGCGCCGGCAAAGATGAAAAGTCTCTGACCAGGGAGTTTTAGGAAATGAATGACCGCCATAAAGGTGTCAATCGAATGGCCAAGAAATCCCCAAGCTTCCTATATAAAGAGCCCCTCCTCATTCATCCTCTCCACACCTGAAAACTCTTATCTCTCCATACTGCTCCATTTTTCGGTGTAGCTCAAACCAGAGCTCCGACATGGGCATTTTTCTAAGCTAAAGAAGGTGAGGTCGGGTTCATTAGTTTCAAGGAGAAGATAGCTACATGATGATAGTTTCCATTTGCTTAGAGGATCGCCCGAGAAATGTCGGCGTGATCAAACAGTGAAGTAGCTCCAACGGACCGAAGTTGCCCTGCTTCGGTCGAGATAAAAACAGTCAATTTGAGCCCTTTTTAGGCCAAACCAAGCTCTCCCAACACTTCCACAACCCTCATACGATTGAATTAGAGCTAAAAGTTAAGCTAATTTGGCTCACCTCTGTAATTTCCTATCAATGTTAAAGAGAGAATCAGTGAAACTTCACTAACTAAATTCTCCCTCAATTTGGAACGAATTGATGCGATTCTTGATCTTAGGAGGAACCTCAAGATAAGAGCTATTTGCCCATATTGAAAGCTCGGACCACCGTGCCCCCAACGGTAAGCTTTTGAAGCTTTCTCTCTCTAAGTCCAGTTTTCCGGCGAAGCTCCATTTGCTCCGAGGATCATCGGAGAAACGTTGGCGTGAGAGAATTGCAAAGCACCTCCGGTGGACCGAAACTGCCCTATTTCGGCTAAGCTAAAAATGACCAATTTGAGCCCTTATCAGGGCAAACCAAGCCCTCCTAATATCTCCACAACCCTCATTCAACTAAATTAAAATGGAAATGCAAGCCAATTTGGCTCCCTTATGTAAATTTTCATCAGTGTTAGAGAGAGAACCAATGAAACTTCACTGATCAAATTCTCCATCAATATGACATGAATTGATGCGATTCCTGATCCTAGGAGGAACCTCAGGATAATAGCTACCTGCCTAGATCAAAAGCTCGGATCGCCGCACCCTCGATAGTATGCTTTTGAAGCTTTCTATCTTTACGTCCAATTTTTCGGCGAAGCTCCGATTGAGCTCGTTCCAGCATCAATTCATGCGATTAAAAGTTCAATTGAATCATATGATTGTGTAGGAACTCAAATCCACCTCCAATTTCAACAATTAACTTCAATTTATCGGTCAATTTGATGAAATCAAATCCAGTCAGGTTGGAAGGTTGAAATTGGGGGAACAATTGGGGAAATTTTGGGAATTTTGAAAATTTGAGTGACTAAAGTGAAATTTCCTAAAATTGAGGGCCAATTAGGCATGAAAAAGATGTTGGGGGACCAATTGGTCAATTTTGGAATTATTGGGGTCAATTTTACCATTTTTACAAAGTAGGGGCAGAATAGTAATTTTGGAAAAGTTGGGGACCAAATGTGGAATTTGGGAAACTTGAAGCTCTTTTTGTAATTTTGAATAAATTGAGGTCCCATAGTAAAATATTTAAGTTCCGAGAGTCAATTTGGGGAAAAATTGGCATTAGGGACCTAAAGTTAAAGAAAAAGAACTTTGGGAACCTAATTGCAAATAATTGAAAAGTTGGGTATTTTATCCATTCGTGATGAATGGAGGCTATTAGGCCAAAGGATAATGAACAAGGATGTTCATATTGTGTAGGAATATAAAATACCAGGAATGCCAACCATTACAAGCTCGTGTGATGGGAATACAAAATACTAGGAACGCTAACCATTACAACCAACCATTACAACCATTACCAGGACCAAATTAGGAATTTGGGAAGCTTGAACCCCTTTTTGTGATTTTGAATAAATTGAGGTCCCAAAATGAATTTTAGAAGTTTCGGGAATCAATTTGGGGAAAATTGGCATTAGGGACTTAAGGTTAAAGAAAAAAACTTTAGTGACCTAAATGCAAATAATTGAACATTTTGGGTATTTTATTCATTTGTGATGAATGAAGGCTATTAGGACAAAGGATAATGAACAATGATGTTTATATCGTTTAGGAACATGAAGTACCGGGAACGCTAGCAAGTACAACCGTGCGTAGAGGCAAAGAGCCAACTAAGTGGAATTCACTGCACGATGGGGTGAGTAAGAATTTTCACATTATACCCGATTGGGAAGATAAGTACCTTGGTAATGAAAACCCACTACTAAGTGAAATTTTAAACATCACACCTGGATGGGGTGATGTGGAAATTACATGGAAAAACTACATATCAGTTGTAAGAAGATCATATCCATTTGGTATGATGAACTTCTTGGAAGGAAGTAGAAAACCTGTTTATCGGTTAAAAGCGGAGATGTCCTCACACCCGGTTGGTGTGATGGATAAGAGAAAAGATATTTTGTTAGAAGTGCTCTCCCCTGACTGTGCACCACTACTTAAAGCTTTTGGGAGACCTTCTTGACAGGAGCTCGAATAGCTCAGATAGGCCGGAGGCCTTGGTGTTGGAACTTGGGGGCTAAAATGCCCGATTTTGAAAATCTCGTATAGTGGGCCCAAGGCTAGTTGGCATGAGCAGGAGCTCGTAAACAAACATGATGTTAAGCCATGAAAACTTTAATGAATGATGTGATTTAGCCATGGTACCAAGAAAGGACCGACATACTCGATGGATTGGTGGCAGTGCAACAAGACAGGCCAACGGTCCAATCAAGACAAACAGCTACGGTTCAAGTTGAGGATCGGGATCGTTGGACTAGTGGCACCAAAGATGAAATGGCTTATGTGGAAAATTATTGTTTGTTCATGCACTGAGTTTCGAGACCATCAAGATGCCTAAGAGAGGTAGTTATGCGTACTAGGGGCTATTGGACGACATGGTGGAGATAAGGGCAAATTGTCATGCCAGCAGTTAGGGAAGCTCGACGTAGCTTCATGTGCATGATACCAGGGTGGGGTCGGGATGAGGTCTCTATCCTGATATGAACGTGAAGTATTTTGGGTTTGAGGGTAGGACATCGGAGACGTTCACTCTAACTTTGGGTGGAATTCAAAAACTTCTATCAGGGTAGATGGTAATGATGCTTCGAACCACAAGTGGGTGTAGTCGGTGTTCTCACGAATGTGTGTGAACCCTTCCTAATGAAGGGCATGTGTTGTTTGTGATACACATCTAATATGGAAATGGGAAAAAGGTTTGAAAACTTTGGAAAGGATTTGAGAATCCTTCGAAAAAAATTGGTAAACCTTGGAAAAAGATTTTGAAAACCAGAACTTGAGAAAAGAATAATTTTAACGAAAATAAGGAGTCCAACAAACTTCAATGCAAAACTATTTTTCAAGAAACTCATGTTTCAACAACTCATTCATTGATTTGTCAAACTCATCCCCTCCCTTTACCCCTTTTCAGGAAACCAAAGGAAAAGACTACCTAAAAAACTTCTGCTAGCTAAACCTGCAAGACATGAATGAAATTTTAAATTTATTCAGTATTGATTAATGTCATTCCAAGAAAGGTACATGTATAAAGGATGCCTTACTCCTCATGGTTTAGGGAGGGGGGGGGGGGTGGGGGTGGGGGAACCCTCAATAAACTAGAAGAGTGGCGGTTGCTCACGGGGATCTAGCCAAACCATGTAGAGGTGTGTCACCACGGGTTCCCCGTAAGTATAGTATCAGATTGGGACCCGAGGTTCACCTCTAAGTTTTTGCCCAGCTTACAAGCAGCCCTCGAGACTAAAATCCACATGAGCACTAGCTTCCACCGCAAGATGGATGGACAGTCTGAACGAACCATCCAAACCTTGGGGGACATGCTACGGGCTTGCGTTTTGACAATGAACAAGGGCTGGGATGACTATTTATGCCTTATGAAATTTGCATACAGTAATAGCTATCAGACCATCATCCAGATGGCACCTTACGAGGCCCTCTATAGACGAAATTGTCTCACTCCCTTATTTGGGGAAAGGTAGAGGAAAAAGGACTCAAGAAGGTCGAGTTGATAGAGGATGAAACCGAGAAGATCCGAATAAAAAGGAACAAACTCAAGGTGGCTCAGGATCGATAGAAGAGTTATGCCAACCACCGAAGGAAGAACTTGGAGTTTGAGGTAGGGGACCAAGTATTCCTCAAAGTGTCACCATGGAAGGGAATACTCAAGTTTCAACAGGGGGAAAGTTGAAACCAAGGTACATAGGTTCGTACACCATAACTCAGAGGGTCAGACCAGTAGCATAAAAGTTGGAGTTACCATCAGACCTATAGAGGATTTACGACGTCTTCCACGTGTCGATGCTATAAAAATATGAGCCCGACCCCAGCCATGTGCTGAATCAACCGACGTGAGAAAAACCTCCAAAATAAGGGGATCCCCATGGTAATGATCCTCTGACATTATGGTTAAGTAAAGGAGGAATTGTGAGAGGTTGAGTCAGTTGTAAAGGGTGGATACCCGCAATTGTTCAGTATGTAATAGTTTTGAGGATAAAACTCCTAAAAGGAGGGGAGAGTTGTAAAACCCGTCCTCTTGGACCAAGGAGAACCGAAAAGAGAACCGATAAAATTTTCATGAGTAAAACTGAGCCAATTAATGAACGAAAAATAGTAAAAAAGGGTTAACATCCGAAATAGGAAGATCCCAAGTTACCAAAAGTTCACAAAATCATGGGTAAGAACTAGTAAGTGAATTGGATGAGAGAACCAGACCGGTTCAGTGTGAACCAGACCCAAACCAGAATGAACCATAGTGAACCGGTTCAATGATTCATTTTTCTAGGTGGCTTAAAAATATCAATTTGGGAAAAGGCTACCATCAGATAGAAAATGAATTTATATAAATTTAGAAAATTTTAAATTTTAGAAAATCGGTTGAATTGAGTCTAAACTGGCCGATTTTTAAATTCGGGTCAATGAACCCGGTCGGACTAGATCGGTCAACGATGCCTAGTCCACAGCCATGCAGATACAGGCAACCAATGGGAGGCTGCGACATGTCTAGTCAACTATCAGCTTGCCATGCAAACACAAACAACCAATGGAAGGCTGCCACGTATCCCGTCAACCGGTCAATGGCTGATGCAGCGACCAAGTTGGATCACCACGTTAGAAAAACTGGCCAATCACAGAGCATCATGTGGTGTGCCCTCCACATCATCGTCTTCAACCTTTGTTCGCTGACATAAAGGAGAGAGAGGTTGGGAAAGATGGAGTATCTAGCGACTCGAAAATTCCTCTGGTTAGGTCACCGGTGAGCGGGGCAGGGGCCAAGTCTCATGCTGGTCAGTAGCCTGAATAGTTGCTGAGCTCCTTATATAAAGAGCACCCCTCTATTCATTCTCAGCATCCTACAATTGAGCGAAGAAGAAGAAGTGTACTAGTTTCCAGTGAGCAGTGAACCAGAGCTCCGACAATGGGGCTTTTCTTGACTTCCGAAGCAGCATTCGGTGTCTTTGGAATCGGGAGGAAGTCCTCTACCTAGCCACACCTTCCTTTGAGCTTGAGGACCATTGAAGAGAAGTAAGGGATCACAAACAGTGCGGCCACTCCTTGGCTAGAAAATAACCTGAGCTTTTGCAGCTCAAGTCGAGCTTTCTCCTGACCAATTTCAGCCTAGTCAGACCCCTCAAACTCAACTTGGAGTTGCCCGACCTTCTCTCAAGCTAATGAGGTATGTCCCTTATGCCGCCCTTCGCTGGAAAATACTATTCATGGCATATTTCTACAAAAAATTTAGCTAAGAAATTCACACTGCTCAGGTCACCAATCGAGGTGTGGTTTGATTAAGGGAGGATCCCCACAAAGAGAGCAACATAGTGACGGCCAAAGCTCCGGTCACCAGACCCTCACCGGTAAGATATCGAAGCTTTCTCTCTCTAGATTGCATTTTTCGACGAAACTACATTTGAGCTCATTTCTAAGCCAAATGAAGCGGTTAAGGGCTTGAAATGATGAGAAAAATGTAGGGAAGATTATTCCAAACAAGAACAAAAGCAATTAACCAAGTTTTGGGGGTCAATTGAATGAAATTGTGATTCGGGGACCAAATTGCAATTTTTGAGAAAATGGGCAATTTTGGGATTTTTAGAAAATTGGAGGCCGAATGGTAAATTGATGAAATTAAGGATAATTTCATGAAATTCACTCCTAATTGAGGTTAAATTGAGCAAATTGGATAAAATGGAAGGCCAATTGGAAGTTTTGAGAAAGTTAAAGGGGCAAATTGGCAAATATTGGGGAATTAGGGACAAAACGACAATTTTGAAAAAATTAAGGGCCAATTGACAGTTTTGGTAAAACTTAAGGACCCAAGAAGGATAATTGGAAATCCTAGGGGCTTAATTGAAATAAAGGGACAATTGGGGACCCAAATGGAAAAAAAGACAAACCTTAGGGACCTAAATATAATTAAGGTATAATTTGAGGACCTATGTGCAAATACTAAAAAATATGTAGCCCCTTGAGCAAAGTATCTTGATATGGATATTCGTGTGGTGTAGGAGCAAACTGCCCAAGCGTCAGCTACAAGAAGTGTGCCGTGAAGCAAGGTTCCGTCGAGGCAACCCCGTCAAGATTTTCGAGTTTGTGGAAACTCTCTAACGTCAGTTCCAGTTGGAACAACAAACTTCCTTAAAACCATTTTTCTCAGAATTAGCTTCCCCTGACTGGGTGACCCTGCTTAAAATATTTAGGAGCTAATTCCGGGCTTAGGCTCGGTAATAGAATTGGGCCCAAGGCCATTGGACACGAGTATTGACCCATCTAGAATCAGCATGTGATAAATTCTGCTAAAACATTTAATTAATGGGTAATTGTGTGTGATACCCACTAAGCCAAGTCTGGGATGTTGAGCTTGTTGGGCCAAACCGCTGCTAAGCCAAAGTTAGGTCATTGAACTTGTTGGGCTAGTACGCGTGGGTAGAAGCCAAGCCAACAGACTGTTGTGTTGGAGGGCTAAAGATAATGACTATACATGAAAAGACTCATGATTGTGCATGCACTGTGAGATATAGAGCCATTAGGACACCTGGTACGAGGTATTGATGGACCCCAAGGGCTGTTGGATGACCTAGGGTGCATAAGGGTGGTTTGGCATCCAGTATGTCGAGAAGCTCGGGGAGCATCCCGTACACTGAGACCGAGGTAGTAGGGGAAAGGAGGTCTTGTATGAGAAAGCGGACACCATGAAGTGATTAAGGTTTGAGGGTCGAACGAGCAAGGTCCACTCAAACTCTGGGTAGAGGTAGTTAACATGTCACACCCCTACCCGGTTTGGTCAAATCCTCGTGAACAACCCGTCGCTCTCTTGGTGCAAGAGGGGTTCCCCCCTTCTTTTATTCAAGAGGAGTCAGGCGTAATCTCGACCTTGTTCCCTAGAATAATATATATCAATAAAAATGCAAGCTTAAGATAATTAAGCATACCTGATAGAGGGTAAGGCTTGGTGCTATCTCTAGTCATTTCTCTATTTCCTGAAAAGGGATAAAAATGGGTGGGTGAGTTTCTACAACTTAGTGAATGGGTATTTTAAAAATAAAGTTTCAATAAAATAGTTATTTAATTGGAGTGTTCCAGACTCCTTATTTTCTTTAAGATATTTCATCTTCAAAATCTCGATTTTAAATCTGTTATTCCTCATTAACCATAGTGGGTGTGTTTAATAATCATCACACACCCTTCATCATGAAGGGATCAGACATTCGCAAGGGAACACGTCCACTGCACCCACTTGTGGCGTAGGAGTGACTTTACCAGCCACCTAGATAGAATCCCGTCCACTTCTACCCTGAGAATGAGTGGATGTACGTGACATCCGACCCTCAATCCCGTAAGGAAACTTTGTGTCCGTACGAGGACAAAGACCTCATCCCAACCCCACCCCGGTCTCATACGCATGAAGCTACATCGAGCTTCCCTAACTGCTGGCACAATAAACTACCCTTATCTCCACCATGTCGTCAAGTACCCCTAGGACACATCACGACCCCTCTTTGGTGTCTTGATGGTCCCATACCTCAATACATGCACAAAACAATAGTTTTCCTCATAAGCCATTTAATCTTTGGTGCCACTGGTCCAACGGCCCCAACCTTCAACTCCACCTGCTATTATTTGTCTCGATTGGTCCATTGACCTGTCTTGTAGCACTACCACTAGTCTATTGAGTTGTTCGTCTTATCTTGGTGCCATGGCCAAACACATAATTTATATAAAGTTTTCATGGCTTAACATCATGTTTGTTTAAGATCTTCTGCTCATGCCAACTGGCCTTGGGCCCACTATATGAGATTTTCAAAATCGGGCATTCTAGCCCCCAAGTTCCAAAACCAAGGCATTCGGCCTATATGAGCTATTCGAGCTCCCGTCAAGAACGTTTTCCAAAAATTTTAAGCAGTGGCATACAATCAATGGAGAGTACTTCTTACAAAAATCACTTTCCAACAGTCCATCACACCAATAGAGTGTTAGGACATCTCCGCTCATAATCGATAAATGAGTTTTATACTTCCTTTCAAGAAGTTAATCATACCAACCTAGTATGATCTACTTACAATTGGTAAGTAGTTTTTTTTCCACATAATTTCCACATCACTCCATCTAGGTGTGATGTTTAAAATTCACTTAGTAGTGGGTTTTCATTTCTGAGGTGCTCATTATCCCAATCGGGTATGATGTGAAAATCCCACTCAGCCTTGAATGTTGTGAATCCTTCTTAACCGGCTTTTTGTTTCCTCACGAGCTTATCTTAGTTGGCATTGCTAGTATTTTTCATTTCTACATGGTATGAACATCCTTGTTCATTATCCTTTGGCTTGATAGACTTCATTCATCACAAATAAATAAAATACCCAAACTTTTCTATTAATTGCAATTAGGTGCCTAAAGTTTTTTTCTTTAACTTTAGGCCCTTAATGTCGATTTTTTCCTAAATTGAGTCTCGAAACTTCAAAAATTTACTTTGGTACCTCAATTTATTCAAAATTATAAAAAGGGGTTGAAGTTTCCCAAATTCCCAATTTGATCCCCAACTTTTCCAAAATTACCATTTTGCCCCTACTTTACAAAAATGTAACTTTCACCCCCAAAATTCCAAAAATTGACCAATTGGTCCTCCAAAATCTTTTCCATGCACTATTGGCCCTCAATTTTAGAAAATTGCACTTTAGTCCCTCAAATTTTTGAAATCCCCAAAATTTCACCCAATTTCAACCTTTTAGCCTGACCAAATTTTATTTTATCAAATTGACCAATCAAACGAGGTTAATTATTGAAATTGAAGGTAGATTTAAGTTCCTATTCATCCATATGATTCAATTGTACTTTGAATCACACGAATTAATGCCAAAATGAGCTCAAACGGAGCTTCGCCAGAAAACTAAACGTAGAGAGAGAAAGCTTTGAAAGCTTATTGTCGGGGGCACGGCGGTCCGAGCTTTCAATCTGGGTAGATAGCTCTCATCCTTGAGTTACTCATAAATCAAGAATCACCTCAATTTATGTCAAATTGAGGGAGAATTTGGTCAGTAAACATTTGTCGATTCTCTCTCTAGAACTGATTGGAATTCACAGAGGGGAGCCAAACTAGCTTACCTTTCCGCTCTAATTCTGTCGTATGAGGGCTGAGGAAGTATTAGGAGAGCTTATTTTGGCATGAGGAGGGCTTGAATTGGCTGATTTTAGCTTGAAAGAAATAGGACAGCTTCGGTCTGTCAGAGCTGCTTCACTGTTCGATCACGCCGCCACTTCTCTGGCAACCCTGAAGCAATTTAAGGCTACCACCGTGTAGCTAACTTCTCCCCGAGTCTAAGGAACCCGACCACACCTTTCTTGGCTAAGAAAAGACCCTATATCAGAGCTCTAGTTTGAGCTTCATCAAAAAACTGAGTAGCTAAGCGAGAGTGTGGTTTTGAGGTGTGTGGAGGATGAATGGAGAGGGGCTCTTTATATAGGGAGCTCAAGGATTCTCCGACCATCCGTTTGGCACCTTAATAACAGTCATTAATGGCATGAAATGTACTAAACAAAAACATTTCTTCTTCATTGATGTTGTTGAATTTTCTGGCGAGTGAACAATGTTGTCATTTGAAGGAAGAAAATCACACTATTCTGAAACCGGCTGGTTCAGGCCCGATTTGACTGAGTTTTTCAAAATTAAAAATTTGTAAATTCATCTAAATTCATTCTCTATGAAATGGTGGCCTCAATTGTCCAATTTGAATTTTCTAAGCCAAGTAGAAAAATAAATTTAGCATCTAGTTTCATAGTGGTTCAAACCGATCGAAACTGGTTCGGATCCGGTTCACCTAAACTGGTCTAGTTTTATTTCCCAAATTGTGCTAAGGTCCCTTTACAAGATTTTTATGACTCTTTTGGTCACTTGAGAGTTGTCAATTTCCCAATTTGCCTATTCTCTAATGATCAGGGTTTGTAAACCGGTTCGGTTTTCTCACTCAATTTGACTGGTTCTTTCCCCAGTTTTCCTTAGCTCCCATGGGTAGGGTTTACATAACTTCTATTAGGGTGGACGGTATAGGCAATCCAGTCCACAAGTGGAATGGTCAGGGACCATTCCATGAACGTGTGATCCCTCCTTTGATAGGAGGGCGGTTGATTGTGTGCAAAACCTACTCATTGAGTCATCGAACTCACCCCCTCCCTCTGAATAGTTTTTTAGGAAGGAACTAGAACTATGCCAAAATCCTCTTCACTAGGACTTGCACCATCATGAGGGAATTGCTCTTTGAGGTCTGGGAGAGTGGCGGGTTGATCACGGAACCTCGAACAAACCGGGTTGGGGCGTGACATGACTTCTCAAGATTCTAGAGAACCCGAATTCGCCTTCGGAGGTAGAGAAAAGTGCCCAAGTTAGAGCTCTAGTTCGAAGTTCATCGGGAAATTGAGCAGTTCTTCTTCTTCAAGTGTTTAAGGGATGAGGAAGATGAATGGGGATGAGCTCTTTATATAGGGAGCTTAGGGATTGATAGGCTTATTCATTCATCAATCACCCTGCCTCAATCTTGCTCATTTATGGCAGTAATAGAGGGATTTTCATGTCACCGGGAATTTGGAGGTCAGCCTGTTGGCCTTATCCTCTCAGATGAAAGGTTGAAGACGACACTATTTTGCACATGTGAGCTTTACACTTGTGGATTTGCCACATTGCACTCCGTGATTAGTTGGCTTGGTTGATGCAGCTTCCTACTCAGCAACCTAGTAAGTCTTTGACCTGTTGACTAGACACGTGGCGACCTCCCATTGGCTGCTAGTTCCAACGTGGTTGTTGACTGTGCTTGGTAGACCATTGTCTATGACAAGTGGCATCCTCTAATTGACAGATTTAAATATGTGAGGTTTCCCATTTGACGCATAGTGCCACTGCCACGTGTTAGCCTCTGATTGGCTGAGGTCATCCGACATGGCACTACCACGTGTCGACCTCTTATTGGTCTATTGTTTCTCCAACATCCTTGTCGGATGCTAATGTGGCGTCTTTGCCAAAGGTCTGCTCCTCATTGGATGATCTTGGTGACTGGATCTTTCTAACATTGACCATTGACTGGAGACACAGGTCACTTTCCTATTAGTTGATCGTCACTAACGTGGAATTTCCTCGTTTGATCGTTGACCAAGGACAGGTGTCACGCTCTGATTGGTTAGTGCTTCCAAGCACTGACTAGGTGCGCATTACCATGTGTCATACATTGATTGGTTGTGCAAATTGACTAGGTGCTGACCTGGCAATGGTTCGTTGATCGGCTGGACCGTTGACCGGTTCGGTCCGACCGGGTTTAGTGACCCGAAATCGAAAATCAACTGATTTTGGCCTAATTTGATCGATTTTCTAAAAAATAAAATTTTCTAAATTTGTCTAAATTCATTTTCCATCTGATGGTGGCTTCAATTTTCCAAATTGTCATTTTAAAGCCACCTATAAAAATGAATCTTTAAACCAAGTTTTCATGATTCATGTCCAATTCATCGTGAACTGGTCCAATTTTCACACTGCATCCACTTCATGGTTATTTTGCATGATGTTTAGGTATTTCTTGGCCACTTGTGATTTTTGAAATCCCCTTTTTGACCCTTCTTAACCATTTTCAATTCACTTAGATCCTCGGTATTCTTTTTCAAATTTACGGTTCTCCTTTCCAGTTCCTTATTATGAAAGAACGGGGTGTACAACTCTCCCAACCTTTTAATAGTTTTGTCCCCAAAATTAGTTAGACACCCCTTACATGATGACTGATTACCTTAATGTCTACTTATGATTGCTCCTGTAAACCCCACCCTTTAGAGTTAAGGAAAACCAGGAAAAAGAACCGGTCAAATCGAGTAAGAAAACCAAACTGGTTCACATACCCGATCAATTGGGAACGAGCAATTTGGAAATTTACAATTCCCAGGTGATCAAAAGGGTTCATAAAACTTTGGACAAGAACCTTAGGACAAATTGGAAGAGAAAAACTAAACTGGTTTAGATGAACTGGATCCAATTGGATTGAACCGGTTTATGAACTGAGTCGGTTCATGAACCAGAACTGATAGAGAAAGGGCAAACAGGGAAATTGATGGATCCCTTGTGACCTGAAGAGATTTATAAACCTTGGGAAGGAACCTTAGAACAAAGTGAGAGAGAAAAACTAGACTGTTTTGTGTGAACCGGACCCGAATCAGATCAAATCAATTTAAGAACCGAGTCGATTTATGAACCGGAACCAATAGAGAGATGGTAAACTGGGAAATTTATGGACCCTAAGTGACCTAAGGAGTCACAAAAGTCACAGAAATGGACTTGTGAAGGAATTGGAGATGAAAACCAAACCTGTTCAGGTGAACCAGATCCGAACCAGTTTGGACCGGTTTGAACCACTATTGAACCGAATCCTAAATTCATTTTTCTAGATAGCTTAAATAATTCAAATTTAAGATTTGAGGCCACCATTGGATAGAAAATGAATTTAGATGAATTTAGAAATTTTTAGATTTGAAAAACTCGATTGGATGAGGGGTGAACCGACCGGTTTAAGCTTCGAACCCTGTTCGGACTAGTTTGGAACAATGTCGTCTTCTTCCTTCAGATGTCAGCACTGTTCCCTCGCCGAAGAAACGTCTCCGTTCAATACATTTCCGGCCATCAATGCCTGTCATAAAGGTGTCAATCAAACGGCCAAGAAGTCCCCTAACCTCCTATATAAAGACCCCCTCCCCATTGATCCTCTCCACACCTGTAAAGCTCACTCTCTCTTAGTTGCATAGTTTTCCAACAAAGCTCGAATCAAAATTCCAATATAGGCTCATTTTTTAGCCAAAGTAGGTGAGGTTGGGTTCTTTAGAACCGGGGAGAAGTCAGCTACACACATGTAGTCTCCATTTGCTTCGAGGGTCATCGGAGAAGTGCCAGCATGATGGAATAGTGAAGCAGCTTTGGCGGACCAAAGCTACCCTGTTTCGATCGAGTTGAAATCGGCCATTTCGAGCCATCCTTAAGCCAAACCAAGCCCTCCAATACTTCCTCAGCCCTCCCACGACCAAATTAGGACTGAAAGGTAAGCCAATTTGGCTTCCCTCTGCAATTTTCGGTCGGTGCTAGAGAGAGAACTGGTAGAATTTCGATGATGAAATTCTAACTCAATTCGGCATCAATTGATGCAACTCTTAATTCTAGGATGAACCTCATGATGAGAACTATCTACCCAGATCGAAATCTCAGACCATCATGCCCTAAACGGTGAGTAATCGAAGCTTTATCTCTCTACAGTCCATTTTCTAGCGAAGCTCCATTTGAGCTCGTTCCAGTGTTAAAACTTATGATTCAAAGTGCTATGGAGTCGTATGAACATGTAGAAACTCAATTTCAACTTCAGTTTCAACAATTAGAAGTGTTTGATTGGTCAATTTGATGAAATGAAATTTGACAGTGTTAAGGAGTTGAAATTGGGGGAAACATTCGGAAAAATAGGGGATTTTGAAACATTCGAAGGATCAAGATGCAATTTTATAAAATTGAGGGTCAATTGGGCATGATAAGTATGTTAAAGGGCCAATTAAGGAATTTTAGAAAATTTGGGGTGAAACTTACCATTTTTGTAAAGGAAGGGCAAAATGGTAATTTTGGAAAAGTTGGGGGACCAAATTGGAAATTTGGGAGATTAAACCCCTTTTGTGAATTTGAATAAATTGAGGTCCTAAGATAAATTTTAAAAATTTTGGGACTCAATTTGAGGAAAAACTAGCATTAGGGACTTAAAGTTAAAAAAAATAACTTTGAGGACCTAATTGCAAATAAATAAAAGTCTAGTTTTCTCATTCATTTAGAATGAATGAAGGCTATTAGGCCGAGGGATAATGAACCAAGATGTTCATATTGTGTAGGAACACGAGGTACCGGGAACGCCAGCAAGGACAAGGTCGCGTGAATACAAAGAACTGGCCTAGTGGAATTCACTACATTAACGGGTGAGTGAGATTTCATATCATACCCAGTTGGGATGATGAATACCTAGAAATGAAAACCCACTACCAAGTGGTATTTTAAACATCACAACTTAGAGAATTGATGTGAAAATCATGCGGAAAAACTACTTACCGGTTGTAAGTAGATCATACTCAGTTGGTATGATGAAACTTCCTCGAAGGAAGTTGAAAACTTGTTCATCGGTTATGAGCGGAGATGTCCTTATACCCGATCGGTATAATGAATAGTTGAAAATATATTTTTGTTGGAAGTGCTCTCCCCTAACTATGTGCCAATGTTTAAACAATTTGGGAGACTTTTTTATGGGATTTCGAATAGCTCTTATAGGACGAGGGCCTCGGTTTTGGAACTTGGGAGCTATTATGCCCGATTTTGAAAATCTAGAACAAGTGGGCCATAGGCGAGTGGGCACGAGCAGGAGCTTGTAAACAAACATGAGATATGTGCCATAAAACTTTAATAAATGAATTGTTTGGCCATGGTACCAAGATAGGACTGACATATTTAGTCAACTAGTAGCAGTGTGACATGATAGGTCTCCGGAGCAGTCAAGACAAACAGCTGCAGGTTGAGTTGAGAGTCAGGGCCGTTGGACCAGTGGCACCACAGATTATATGGCATGATAAGAAAATATTGCTTGTGCTTGCACTATGATTACAGGATCATCAAGACACCTATGAGGGGTAGTGATGCATCATAAGGGCCCTGGACGACCTAGTGAGTATAAGGGTTGTTCGTCGTACCAGGTGACCATGTGTAATTTGGAGTAGCACTAAGCGCATGAGAGCAGGATGGGGACGAGATGAGGTCTCTGTCCTCATATAGACACGAAAAATTGATTTCAGGATTGAGGGTTGGATGTTGCAAATATCCACTCATTCTCGGGGTAGAAGTGGACGTACTTCTATCTAGGTGGCCAGTAAAGTCTCTCCGATGCCACAAGTGGGTTCAGCAGACGTATTGGCCTACGAATGTGTGATTGACCTTCATGATGAAGGATGTGTGTTGGGTGATGACATACCGTGATTAATAAGGAAATGGTGGTAAAAATTAATATTTGATATGAAATGATTTTTGAAAGAAACGAGGCTGGCACACTCCAATATATGTTTCTTCCTAAAAGTTAAAATTTTTGAAAACCCATTCACTGAGTCGTTGTACTCACCCCCTCCCTTATATCCCTTTCAGGAAATTTCAGAAAGTTTACCCTTAAAGACCATCAACTAAGACGCCTGTAAGACAGGCATGATAAAATTTGAAATATTATATAGTTTTGATTTATGTTATTCCAATAAAATGTGCATATTTCAAGGACGCCTTACTCTTTACAGTTTATAATAAGGGGAAACCCTTTAATAAATCGGAAGAGTGGTGGGTTGATTACAGGGATCCGACCAAACTGGGTCGGGGTGTGACAACTCTAATGTGATAGTGTAAACCCCGTCCATTAAAGATAAGAAAATCGAGGAAAGAACCAGTCAGCCCAAGGGAAAAAACCGAACCGGTTCACAAACCCCAACCATTAGATAAAGGGAAAATTAGGAAATTTACAAATCCCAAGTGATCCAAAGAGTCATAAAAACAATGGAAAGGAACTTTGGGGCAAATTGGAAGAGAAAACCAGACCAGTTCAAGTGATCCAGATCTAAATCGGATTGAACTGGTTTGGATCGGTTTGAACCATCATTGAACCTATTGTTAAATTCATTTTTCTAAGTGTCTTAAAATATTCAAATTGAGGAATTGAAGCCACCATTGGATAGAGAATGAATTTTCAAAATTTTAATTTTGAAAAACTCAGTCGAATTAGGCCTGAACCGACCAGTTTAAGCATTGAACTCGGTTCAGAGAGGTCTAGTTCAGTTTGGAACAGTGTGGTCTTCTTTCTTTAGATGATGACACTGTTTGTAAACACTGTCATTTGATAATAAGAAAACCAAGAAAAAGAACTGGTCATTTCCAAAGAGAAAACCGAGTAGGTTTATAAATCGAAACTGATAAAGAAAGGGAAAATCAAGAAATTTATGGATCCTGAGTGACCTAAACAGTCACAAAAGTTATGAGAAAGAACATTAGGGTGAATTGGAGGTGAAAACCAAATTGGTTTAGGTGAACCGAACCTGAACTAAATTGAACTAGTTTGAACCACTATTGAACTGGTTCCTAAATTCATTTTTCCAGGTGGCTTAGAAAATTCAAATTGGAGAATTAAGGCCACCATTTGATAGAGAATAAATTTAGATGAATTTACAAATTTTTAATTTTGAAAAACTTGGTCGAATCAGGCCTAAAGATGAAAAGTCTTCGGCTAAGGAGTATTAGAAATGAATGACCGCTATTAAGGTGCCAATCGGATGACCAAGAAGTCCCAGAGCTTCCTATATAAAGTGCTCCTCCTCATTCATCCTCCTCACACCAGAAAACTCCATTCTCTCTCAACTTATCCATTTTTCTGAGCCAAAGTTGGCATGGTCAGGTTCTTTAGATTTGGGGAGAAGTCGACTACACGACGGTAGCCTCCATTTTCTCCGAGGATCACTAGAGAAACGTCGGCATGATAGAACAGTGAAGTAGCTCAATTCAACATGAATTGATGCGATTCTTGATCCTAGGAGAAACCTCAAAACAAGAAATATCTGCCCAGATCGAAAGCTTGGACCACCGCGCCCCCAACGGTAAGCTTTTGAAGCTTTCTCTCTCTACATCTAGTTTTCTAGGGAAGCTCCACTTAAGCTCGTCTTGTCGCCAATTCATGCGATTCAAAGTGTAATTGAATTGTATGGATGTGTAGGAACTTAAATCCGCCTTCAATTTCAATAATTAACTTCGATTGATCGATCTATTTGAAGAAATCAAATCCGGTCAAGTTGGAAGGTCGAAATTGGGGAATTTTGGGAATTTCAAAATTTTGAGGGATTAAAGTGTAATTTCCCAAAATTGAGGGCCAATTGGCCATGAAAAAGATGTTGGAGGACCCATTGGTCAATATTTGGAATTATTGGGGTCAATTGTATCATTTTTGTAAAGAAGGGGAAAAATGGTAATTTTGGAAAAGTTGGGGACCAACTTGGTAAATTGGGAAACTTGAACCCCTTTTGTAATTTTGAATAAATTGAGGTCCCAAAGTAAATTTTTGAAGTTTTGGGACTCAATTTAGGGGAAAATTAACATTAGGGACCTAAAGTTAAAGAAAAAGAACTTTAGGGATCTAATTGCAATTAATTGAAAAGTTTGGGTATGCTATTCATTCATGTTGAATGAAGGCTATCATGCCAAAGGATGATGAAAAATGATGTTCATATCGTGTAGGAACACGAAGTACTGGGAACGCCAGTCAAGACAAGCTCACGTGAAGGCAATAGCCCGTTAAGAGGAATTCACTGCATTAATTGATGAGTTGGAATTTTCACATCATACCCGGTTGGAAAGATGAGCACCTTGGTAATGAAAATCCACTACTAATTGGAATTTTAAACATCACACCTGGATGGAGTGATGTGGAAATTACATGAAAAACTACTTTCTAGTTGTAAGTAGATCATACCCTGTTGATATGAGGAACTTTCTAGAAGAAAGTAGAAAAGCCGCTTATCGATTATAAGTGGAGACGGCCTCACACACGGTTGGTGTGATGGATAGGTGAAAGATTATTTTTATCGGAAGTGCTCTCCCATGACTGTGTGCCACTGCTTAAACTTTTTGGGAGATCTTCTTGCCGAAGGCCTCAGTTTTTGAACTTTGGGCTAAAATGCCCGATTTTGAAAATCTCGTACAGTGGGCCAAAGATCAGTTGGCACGAGCAAGAGCTTGTAAACAAACATGAGTTTAAGCCTTTAAAACGTTAATGAATGATGTGTTTGGCCATGGTACCGAGACAAGACTGACATACTCGATGGACTAGCGGTAGTGCGACAAGACCGGTCGACAGACCAGTCGTGACAAACAACTTCAGGTCGAGTTGAGGGTCGGGGCCATTGGACCAGTGGTAGCAAAGATTAAATGGCTTACAAGAAAAACTATTATTTTGTGCATGCACTAAGGTATGGGACCTTCAAGACGTCCAAGAGGGCTAGTGATGCATCCTAGGGGCTATTAGATGACCTGGTGGAGATAAGGGTAGTTTGTTGTGCCAACAGTCAGGGAAACTCGAGTAGCTTCATGAGAATGAGACCGGGGTGGGGTCGGGATAAGATCTCTTTCCTCATATGGACATAGAGTATATTTTTGGGTTTGAGGGTCGGATGTTGTATACATCCACTCATTCCCAAGGTAGAAGTGGACGAGCTTCTATCTAAGTGGTCGGTAATGTGGCTCTGATGCCACAAGTGGATGCAGTGGACGGGTTGCCCCTACAAATGTGTGATCCCTTTAGGATGAAGGGCGTGTGTTTATTGTTGAACACATCAATTGTATTTAATAAGGAATGATGGTTTTGAAAACCAAGAAATTGAGGAAAATGGTTTTGAAAACCAAGAAATTGAGGAAAATGGTTTTAAGAAATTAAGGAGTATGACACACTTCAATTCAAACTATTTTTCTAAAAATCAAGTTTTAAAACACCCATTCACTGAGTTGTTGAACTCACCGCTCCCTTATACCCCCCTTTTCAGGTAACCAAGGGAAAACCTACATAAAGACCTCTAGTTAGCTACACCTACAAGACATGTGTGTAAGTTAAAATTTCATACAGTTTTGATTAATGTTATTCCAGGAAAGGTACATGTTTAAAGGATGCCTTACTCCTCACAATTTAAAGAAGGGGAAAACCCTTAATAAACCGGGAGAGTAGCAGGTTGCTCATAGGGATCCGACCAAACTAGGTCGGGCGTGACAACTTGAGTGGTATTAGAGTTTGTTTCCTCGAATACATTATCAAGACTAGAGAATATAGTAACTAATAGGAATGATTTTAAAATTTTCAGAATGTTTCCTAAGAAAGGAACCAAAAGAACTAGAGCTGCAGTCTCCAACACTGCCTAACCACCCCTACCTGTGGAAACTCCCTGAGGAGCCCAAACAACCCCACCTAGACTTTGCTCAAAACACCAAAGGTTGTACGAGGAGTTCACTCATGTATTTGGGCAACCTAACCTCGTCCCTAAGGCAAGTACCAACTCTCGGGTCGAACCAGAGGAAGTACAATCCCATCATCCTCCTATTAACCACCCCCCTGTAGTAGACATTCCCAGAAATCTCAAGAGTCTCCGTTAACTAGGGTGTAAGCCTTTCCTTGGAGAAAAAGTTGCTGGTGTCGCCATGGATTGGCTGGAAAATGAAAAGAAACTGATGGAAATCGTTAGGATATCACTAGAGGACATAGTGATCCTGACAAAATTCTTCATGGAATAAAGTGCCAAAAGGTGGTGCGACAATGTCTAAAACCCTTATACCTCCACCCCCATCTAGGAGCAATTTGAGGAGAGGTATGCGGAGGAGTACCTGGCTCCTCATTTGATAAACGAGTAGAAGCAGGATTTCATCTGACTTCAGCAAGGGCTCAACTCCATATCGAAGTGTGAAACAAAATTCAACGAGTGAAGACATTTTCCTCCCAACCTAGCTGGGCTAGCAAACATATGTCAGCGGTTCCTAGATGGTCTCAATATGGACATACGAGACCATATGGGAGTACTAGGATGCCCCACAAACCTGGTGGCGGTAATCAGTACGACTCATGAGTGTGAGCGATTGGTGCAGACCCGACACCATCGGATGGAGCAGACGACTTGGAAGGAGGATAAAAGTCAAAACTATGAGGGAGGACGGAAGGAGCATAATGGCCCAAGATGGGGAATAGGGTAGCATTTCAAAAGAGAAAGGACATGCCACCACATCCCCAAAGAGTTATCCCCACCTTGCCCTAAGGAAATCCTAGTTGTCCTAGGTGTCAAAGGCACCACGAGGGAGCATGCTTGACCTACTTTGCATGTCGTCAAGTGGGGCACATTTCAAAGGAATGCCCCACTCTCAGGGAGAACAAGTAGAGAAATACACTTGGACCACCCCAAGGGAACCCCTGAAATCCCATGCCAGACGCTACAACCCGAGTACTTGCTAGGATATACAACCTCACCTAGGAGGAGGCTAGTAAAAACCCTAGTACTGTAGCGGGTACATCCCAAAACCCTCCCAACTAGTTCAAGGAAATCTTGTAATTGAAATTTTTATTCAATAAGGAAAGCCTTTCCTCTAAAAATATACATTTCTTCAAATCAGGGTATGTGCAATTATGAGGACAACAAGTGTATGCCCTCTTTGACTAAGGAGCTGAGAGATCCTTCATCAAAGAGGACTTGATTCCAAGCTTACCCCTAGAACTCACTCCTCTAGGACAAAGTCTCAACATCCTCATGCCCTTAGGAGAAGGTTTAAATAGGAACAAACAATTAAAGGGATGTGAGATAAAGATTGGCAGAATTAAACTCGAGGCAAATTTGATTCCATTGCCTCTGAGGAAGGTAAAAGTGATCCTTGGAATGGTTTGGTTAAGTAACCATTAGGCTAGGATGGAATGTGGAAAGAAGATAGTGACCTTCCACACTCCTGAGACCAGCTGACTAAAATTCCAAGGAGATCGAAGGAAGGGTAAAGTGTAGACAGTGTCCCATATGAAAGCCCAAAAGATGATATAGAAAGGCTGTACGACTTTCTTGGCAATGGTCATCAATGAAGAGTCTGAAGAGAAGAGACTAGAAGATATTCCGATGGTCAAACACTATCTAGAAGTATTTTCAAAAGAACTACTTGGATTACCTCCAAGTCAACAAGTGGAGTTCACCTTAGAAATTATCCTAGGAACAAACCCCATATCCCAAGCCCCTTATCGCATGGCTCTAGCAGAACTTAAGGAATTGAAGGAGCAATTGGATGAATTATTGGAGAAGGATTTTATACGTCCTAGCCAGTCTCCATGGGGTGCACTCGTCCTATTTGTAAAGAAGAAGGATGTAAGGATAAAACTGTGCATAGACTATATGAAGTTGAACTAGGTCACCATCAAGAACAGATACCACTTCCACGAATTGATGACCTATTCGAACAATTAAAAGGAGCAGCCTACTTCTCCAAAATAGACCTTCGATTGGGCCATCACCAACTCAGGATCCGAGAGGAGGACATTACTAAGACAACATTTCGATCCCGATACAAACATTACAAGTTCAGAGTGATGCCATTTGGATTAACAAATGCCCCTACAACCTTCATGGATTTAATGAACCGTGTGTTCCAACCACACTTGGACAGGTTCATGATAGTATTCATAGATGATATTCTTATATACTCATGAACTAGGTTGGAGCATGAAGAACATTTTGCAATCACCTTGGAGATATTGAGGGAAAACTGCTTATATGAAAAATTCTCCAAGTGTGAGTTCTGGTTGCAGGAGGTAGGATTCTTAGGACATATAGTGTCCAAGGATGGAGTCAAGGTGGATCTAGCAAAGGTGGAAGCCATATCTTATTAGAAGGCACCCAAAAATCCTTCAGAGATACAAAGTTTCTTAGGTCTAGCAGGATACTACAGATGGTTTGTGCAAGACTTTTCTAAGATAGCAGCTCCTCTGACTCGGCTCACCTGGAAGTGAGTTGAGTATAAATTGGATGAAAGCTATGAGAAGTCTTTCTTGCAGTTGAAGACTCAATTGACAACTGCACCAGTACTCTATCTTCCTAACCTAAGTATGGGAAAGTACACCGTCTATAGTGATGCATTTGGATAAGGACTCAGATATGTACTAATGCAACAAGGGAAGGTTATCGATTATGCCTTGCGACAACTTAAGGTACATGAGAGAAACTACCCAACCTACGGTCTGGAATTAGCTGCTATAGTGTTTGCCTTAAAAATTTGGTGACAATACCTCTATGGGGTTAAGTGTAGGATATACACTGATCACAAGAGTTTTAAGTATTTCCTAACTCACAAAGAGTTAAATCTCCGCCAGAGGAGATGGGTGGAATTGGTGAAAGACTCTGATCTTGTGATAGAGTATCACCCTAGAATGGTAAATGTGGTGGTAGATGCCTTAAGTCGCAAATATCAAACTGAGGCGACGCGAATAAAACGACTTACATACCCTTATTGCAACAGTTGGGGAAAATGGAGGTAAACCTGAGGATGGACAAACAGGAGAAGTGTCTGTTGACCAATGTGGTGGTGAGACCTAGTCTAATTGAGTAGATTAAGGCTCAACAACAAGCTGATAAGGAACACTTATTTGGATCCGGTTAATAGAGAGACGAAACTGGACTATGACTTACGAGGTGATGGATTGCAAACTTACAAGGGCAAGGTATGTGTGCCTCAAGATAAAGAGCTGAAGAGATTAATCTTGGAAGAAGCACACAATTCTGTGTATATAATGCATTTGGGCAGTACTAAGATGTACCACACCCTCAAACAAGGATATTGGTGAAAAGGAATAAAGAGGGAGATTGCGGAATATGTAGCATGATGTTTGTTCTGTCAGTAGATTAAAGCTAAGCATGATGTTGCAACCCTTACCAATCCTAGAATGGAAATGGGAGCACATCACTATAGACTTTGTCATAACATTACCTATGACAAGAAAGGGACGAGATGCAATCTGGGTCATAGTGGACCGATTAACACAGTTTGCCCATTTTATACCAATAAGAGCGACGAATTCAGTTGAACAACTGATCGTCCTATATATGATGGAGATAATAAGACTCCATGGCATTCCGGTGAGCATAGTATCAAATAGAGACCCTAGATTTACCTCAAGGTTCTGGCCAAGTTTACAAGGCGCCTTGGGAACTAATCTCCACATGAGTACGACGTTTCATCCTCAAACTGATGGACAGTCTAAATGGACAATTCAGACCTTAGAGGATATGCCGAGGGCGTGCGTACTCACCATGGATAAAGGTTGGGAGGAATACTTGTGCCTAATGGAATTTGCTTACAATAATAGCTATCATGCCAGTATTCAGATGGCTCCTTATGAGGCCCTTTATGGACGACCATGTCGTATGCCTTTATTTTGGAAAGAAGTGGAAGAAAGGAAGTTGGAAAGGGCAGAACTAATCTAAAACGCCACAGTAAAGACCAAGTTAATCAGGAATTGTCTTAAGGCCGCTCATGACAGGCAAAAGAGTTATGCTAACCATCAGAGGAAATATTTAGAGTTTGAGGTGGGAATCAAGTATTTCTAAAGATATCCCCATGGAGGGGAATACTTAGGTTTCCACAATGGGGAAAATTCAAACTAAGGTATATCGGTCCTTATCCCATTATCCAAAGGATAGGATCGATGTCCTATAAATTGGAACTACCTCCAGACCTGTAGAGAATACACGATGTATTCCACATTTAGGTACTTTGGAAGTACCAGCATGATCAAAGCCATGTGTTGGACTGACCTCCACTAGAACTGGAAGAGAACTTGACCTATCAAATAGAACCAGTACGAAACCTTGACCAGAGGGATAAGAATTTGAGGAATAAGACAATATGGTCAAGATTCTTTGGAAAAACAAACCCGTGCAAAAAGAGAAATGGGAAACCAAAAGTGTAATGAGGGAAGGTTACCTTCAATTATTTAACATGTAACTATTTTGGGGACAAAACCCATAAAAGGATGGAAGAGTTATAAACCCCGTCCTTTGATTATAAGAAAACCGGGAAAAAGAACCGATCATTTTCAAAGAGAAAACTAAGTCCGTTTATAAATCGAAACCAATAGAGAAAGGGCAAATCGGGAAATTTATAGATCTTGAGTGACCGAAAGAGTAAAAAAGTCATGAGAAAGGACTTTAGGGTGAATTGGAGGTGAAAACCAAACCGATTTAGGTGAACCGGACCTAAATCAATTTGAACCACTATTGAATTCTTAAATTTATTTTTCTAGGTGGCTTATAAAATTCAAATTGGAGAATTAAAGCCACCATTTGATAGAGAATAAATTTAGATGAAGTTACAAATTTTTAATTTTGAAAAACTCAGTTGAATCGGGCCTGAACCGGCTGGTTTAAGCTTTGAACCTGGTTCAGATCGGTCCAGTTAGATTTAGAACAGTGTCGTCTTCTTCCTTCAGATGATAGCACTATTCACTCACCGAAAAAATCGAGCAGTGCTGGCGAAGATGAAAAGTCTCAGGATAAGGAGTTTTAGGCAATGAATGACCGCCATTAAGGTGTCAATCGGATGGCCAAAATGTCCCCGAGCTTCTTATATAAAGAGCCCCTCCTCATTCATCCTCTGCACACCTGAAAACTCCACTCTCTCCCTACTACATTTTTTGGTGAAGCTCAAACCAGAGCTCCGACTTGGGCATTTTTCTAAGCCAAAGAAGGTGTGGTCAGGTTCTTTAGATTCGGGGAGAAGTTAGCTACACAACGGTAGCCTCCATTTGCTTCGAGGATCACTGGAGAAACGCCAGCGTGATAAAATAGTGAAGATTCAGTGGATTGAAGCTGCCCTATTTCGGTTGAGCTAAAAATGACCAATTCGAGCACTTCTTAGGCCAAACCAAGCCATCCCAACACCTCTACAACCCTCATACAATTGAATTAGAGCAGAAACGTAAGCTAATTTGGCTCTCCTCTTTAATTTCTTATCAGTGTTAGAGAGAGAACCAATGAAACTTCACTGACCAAATTCTCCATAAATTCAACATGAATTGATGTGATTCTTGATCCTAGGAGAAACCTCAGGACAAGAGCTATCTGCCTAAATCAAAAGCTCAGACTGTCGCACCACCACGTTAAGCTTTTGAAGCTTTCTCTCTCCATGTCTAGTTTTTCATTGAAGCTCTGTTTGAGCTCGTCTCGATGTTAATTCATGTGATTTAAAGTGTAATTTAATTGTATGGATGTGTAGGAACTCAAATCCACCTTCAATTTCAAAAATTAACTTCGATTGATCGGTTAATTTGAAGAAATCAAATTCGGTCAGGTTGAAAGGATGAAATTGCGGAAATAAATTGGGGAAATTTTGGGAATTTAAAAAATTTGATGGACTAAAGTGCAATTTCCTAACATTGAGGGCCAATTAGCCATGGAAAAGATGTTGGAGCACCAATTGCTCTATATTTATAATTATTGGGGTCAATTTTATCATTTTTGTAAAGAAGGGATAAAATGGTAATTTTGGAAAAGTTGGGGACCAAATTGGGAATTTGGGAAACTTGAACCTCTTTTGTAATTTTGAATAAATTGAGGTCCCAAGGTAAATTTGTGAAGTTCTGGGACTCAATTTAGGTGAAAATTGACATTAGGGACCTAAAGTTAAAGAAAAAGAACTTTAAGGACCTCATTGTAATTAATTGAAAAGTTTAGGTATGTTATTCATTCGTGGTGAATGAAGGCTATCAGGCCAAAGGATGATGAACAAGGATGTTCATATCATGTAGGAACACGAGGTACCAAGAATGCTAGCCAAGACAAGCTCACGTGAAGGCAAAAACTGGTTAAGAGGAATTCTCTACATTAATGGGTGAGTAAGAATTTTCATATCATACCTGGTTGGGATGATGAGCACCTCGGTAATGAAAACCCACAAGTAAGTGGAATTTTAAACATCACACTAGGATGGAGTGATGTGGAAAGTACGTGGAAAAATTAATTACCAGTTGTAAGTAGATCATACCCGATTGGTATGATGAACTTTCTTGAAGGAAGTAGAAAACTCGCTTATCGGTTATAAGCGGAGACATCCTCACACCCGGTTGGTGTGATAGATAGGTGAAAAGATTATTTTTGTTGGAAGTGCTCTCCCCTGATTGTGTGCCATGACTTAAACGTTTTGGTAGACCTTCTTGATGGGAGCTTGAATAGCTCAGATAGGCCAGAGGCCTCAATTTTAGAACTTGGAGGCTAAAATGCCTAATTTTGAAAATCTCGTATAGTGGGCCCAAGGCCAGTTGGCACGGGCAAGAGCTCGTAAACAAACATGAGTTTAAGCCATAAAAACTTTAATGAATGATGTGTTTGGCCATGGTACCAAGATAGGAATGACATACTCGATGGACTGGTGGTAGTGCAACAAGATAGGTCAGCGGACTAGTCGAGACAAACAGTTGTAAGTCGAGTTGAGGGTCGGGGCTGTTGGACCAGTGGTACCAAAGATTAAATGGCTTATGAGGAAAACTATGTTTTGTGCATGCACTAAGGTATGCGACCTTCAAGATACCAAAGAGGGATAATGATGCATCCTAGGGGCTACTAGACGACTTGGTAGAGATAAGGGCAGTTTGTCATGCCAACAGTTAGGGAAGCTCGACGTAACTTCATGTGAATGAGACCAGGGTGGTGTTAGGATGAGGTCTTTGTCCTCATACGAACACAAAGTTTCTTTTTGAGTTTGAGATCGGATGCCACGTACATCCACTCATTCCCATGGTAGAAGTGGATGGGCTTCTATCTAGGTGGCCACTAAAGTCGCTCAGACACCATAAGTGGGTGCAGTGCACAGGCTACCCTGTGAATGTGTGATCACTTCATGATGAAGGACGTGTGTTGATTGTTGAATACACTGACTGTGGTTAATAAGGAATGATGGTTTTGAAAACCAAGAAATTGAGGAAAATGTTTTTAAGAAATTAAGGAGTCTAGCACACTCTAATTCAAACTATTTTTCTGAAAATCAAGTTTTGAAACACCCATTCGCTATGTTGTCGAACACACCCCTCTCTTATACACCTTTTCAGGTAACCAAGGGAAAACCTACATAAATACCTCCAGTTAGCTACACCTGCAACACAGTAATGTAAGTTAAAATTTCATTCAGTTTTGATTAATGTTATTCCAGGAAAGGTACAAGTTTAAATGATGTCTTACTCCTCATGATTTAAAAAAGGGGGGAAACCCTTAATAAACTGGGAGAGTGGCAAGTTGCTCATGGGGATCCGACCAAACCGGGTTTGGGCGTGACACTGTTCATTCACCGAAGGAACGGACAGCACCAACGTCAATGAATCACCTCCATTTAGGGCATTTCAGGTTATGAATAAGACCATGAAGATGCCAAACAGTCGAACAGAGAGTCCCCGAGCTCCCTATATAAAGAGCTCCTCTCCATTCATCCTTCTCACACCTGAAAACTCTATTCTCTCTCAATTACTTAGTTTTCCAGTGAAGCTCGAACCAGAGCTCCGACATTGGGGTTTTTTTTAGCCTTAGAAGGCGAGCTCAGATTCTTTAGATTATTGGAGAAGTCAGCTACCTCATGGCAATCTTCGTTTGATTCGAGGACCGCCAAAGAAGGTTCGGCGGAATCAATTAGTGAAGTAGCTCCGATGGACTGAAGTTGCCCTATTTTGGTCGAGCTGAAATTGGCCGAATTCAGCCCTCTTCAGGCTAAACCAAGCCCTCCCGACACTCCCACAGCCCTCATACAACCTCAAATGAGCTGAAAGGTAAGCTAATTCGGCTCTCCTCAGTCGTTGTAAGTCGGAGTTAGAGAGAGAAACTTCTAAATTTTTACTGACGAAATTCTTCTTTGATTAAGGGTCAATTTTAGGAATTATTGATCCTAGAAGGTAACTTAGGAAGAGCAACTTTCCCAGTAGAAAGCTCAGACTGTCGCACCTCCGATGGTAAGCTTTCGAAGCTTTCTCTCTCTACGTACAGTTTTCCGACGAAGCTCTGTTTGTGCTCAATTCGGACCCAAATGTCACGGTTCAAAGCTCAATTGAATTGTATGGAAGTGTAGGAACTGATCCATACCTTCAATTGGAGCAATTAACCCCGATTGAATGGCCAATTTGATAAAATCAAATTTGTCTAGTTTGATAGGGGAAAATTTGGGGATTTTGTAAAATTGAGGAACCAAATTGCGATTTCCCAAAATTTAGGGCCAATTGGCCATGAAAAAGATGTTAGAGGACCAAATAGTCAATTTTTTGAATATTTGGGGTCAAATTGCCATTTTGGAAAGTAGGGGCAAAATGGTAATTTTAAAAAGTTGGGGACCAAATTGGAAATTTGGAAACTTGAACCCCTTATACATTTTTAGTAAAATTAGTACTCAAAGGGAATTTTGGAAACTTTGGGAGTCAAATTGGGCAAAGGTTTGCATTAGGGACCTAAAGTTAAGAAAAATAAACTTTAGGGATCGAAATGCAATTTATCGATAAATTGTGTGTCTAGGCTTTTATGCCAAACCTTAAGTGAAAAGGCTGCCCAAATCGTGTCGGAACACGAGGGACCGTAATGCCAGCAAGGATAAGCTAGCGTGGAAGTAGAATCTGATTAGAGAAGGATACACTTCAGTTATCGAGTGAGTGGGTTTATTCACATCATACCCTGTTGGGATGAGAAGTACCTCAAAAATGAAAAACCACTTATATGTGGGATTTTAACATCACACTCGGTTGGAGTGATGTGAGAACTAAGTAAAAACCTACTTAATGGTTGTAAGTAGAGAAAATCATACCTGGTTGGTGTGATGGACTTCCTTGAAGGAAGAAGAAACTCGCTTGCTGGTAGTAAGTGGAGATATCATCACATTCGGTTGGTGTGATGAATTGAAAAATGATTTTTGTAAGAAGTGTTCTCCCTTGACTGTGTGCCAATGCTTAAAATTTTTGGGAGACCTTCTTGACGAGAGCTAGAACAACTTATATAGGCTAGAGGCCATGGTTTTGGAACTTGTGGTGTTGAATGCCCAATTTTGGAAAATTACGTACAGTGGGCCCAAGGCCAGTTGGCATGAGGAGGAGCTCATAAACAAACATGATGTATTGAAGACATGAAAATTCTTAATGAAAGGATTATGTGATTTCACCATGGTACCAAGACAAGACCGACATACTCGAAGGACTAGTGGCAGTGCATCAAGGCTAGGTTAATAGACCGGCCTAGACAAACAGATGTAGGTCAAGTTGACGGTCGAGGTCGTTGGACGAGGAGCACCAAAGATAAATGGCTTTGTGAAAAATTATTGTTTGTGCATGCACTTAAGGTTTAGGACCATTAAGACGCCTAAGAGGGGTAGTGATGAGTCCTAAGGGCTACTGGACGACATGGTGGAGATAAGGGTAGTTTGTCATTCCAGCAGTTAGGAAAGCTCAACGTAGCTTTATGTGCATGAGACCGGGGTGGGGTTGGGATGAGGTCTTTGTCCTGATACGGACATGAAGTTGATTTCGAGTTTGAGGCTCGGATGTCACAAACATCCACTAAGACCTAGGGTAGAAGTGGACAGGCTTCTATTGTGGTGGCTAGTAAAGTTGCTCTAAGCTACAAATGGGTGCAATGGATGGGCTGCCCTGAAAAATGTGTGATCCCTTCCTGATGAAGGGGGTGTGTTGACTGTTAATACACCTAATGTGGATAATGAGGAAAAGAATTTCGAAAACTAGAATTTGAGTAAGGAATGCTCTTAAAGGAAATAAGGAGTCTGTCACACTCCGATTAAAAGTTATTTTTATGAAAACTCATTCCCAACACCTATTCACTAAGTTGTAGAACTCACCCCTCTTTTATATCACTTTTCAGGAATAGGAGAAAATGACTAAAGATAACACCGGGATTTACTCTCTATCAAGTATGCTTAAAAGTTCTATTAAACTTGCATTTTTATTGATCTATGTTATTCCAAAGAATAAGGTTAAATTATGCATGGTTCCTCTTTCTTAAAGAAAGGGGGAAACCCCTCTTAAACTAAGGGAGCAGTGGGTTGATCATGGGGATCCGATCACTGGGTCAGGGCATGACAACTTGAGTGGTGTCAGAGCCTAGTTCCCTTAAAGTATTATTAATACTTCGACCTGACACTAATGAAAACTTAATTATCATGTAGAAAGGAGAGTTCTTAGGAAATATGTCGTATGATCCCAACCCTCACACATGATCATGAAAAAAGATGCCTACCTGGAGAGGCGGCTGTTCAACAATTCTTGGAGGGCGAGAAGAGAGTGCCTAATAATATGTTCGAGGACTATAGGAAACTCGTAGGATCCCTACTAGAGCCAAAAGGCATCACTTATCCTCCTCCAAGGCAGGAAGAACCTAACCCTTCTCTAAGGAGCCCAACACCTCCTCCAGCCCCACATCTACCAAAGAGGACTGCCACTATGAAGAAGGCTTGGGACAACTATTGGGATGCCTACACCACCTTCATGAAAGTCTACCAAGTACCCCAACCTATTCAATCCAGCTTCAATCCTTCTCAATGGATGAAGTGGACATATGAATGTGAGGCAAAGGTGTTAAGAAGGTATGGACTTGAGGCCATACATGAAGTTCGCCCCATAAGGGAAATCCAAAGGGAATATGGATGGACTTCAACTAGTTCCCCAAAGCCTTTAGACCGTTAATCCTGTAACCGTTCCCCAAAGCCTTCAAACTCCCGGCCTATGACTCCAAGGGACTAGGAAGTAGAAAACTCCTGTAATAAGCCATGTACAACGTAAAACTATATCTTGGAATGAATGAAAGTTCAGATTTCCATGATTAAAATTTAATCTCCTTGATAATGACAAGTACAACTAACAGAAATTAGAGTATACCTAAGGAAGAAAACTACGGGTCACCTCTAGTTGACCCAAACCTTAATGATAGCCAAATAAGTTTACTACAGGAGTATGGATTAACAAGGCAACAAGACTAGGAAAGAAATTCTAGAGGAGTCTGCCTAGAGTACACCAAGAAGGACATACCCTAACTAAGGGAAGGAAGAAAAGTATGAAGTCTAGTGTAAAGGAAGTAAGCATCAAAAGATGCGAGGACCATAAGGAGTTAAGGAAGAGCCCTTATATATAAAAGTTAGGAAACCAAGAAGAATTAGGTTGCCCCAAGGGAAACCAGTGGAATGGAAGCTGACCAAGAGGAAAGTAAGGAAGAAGTAGGAGCGCAGAAGGTGCTAAGCCACTTTAGGATAAGACAAGGAGAGAGGGAAGAGGAAAAGAAGTATGATAGGAAGAAAACCCAAAGGAATACACAAGTATCCTTGAGGAAGTTCATGATAGGTAGGACTTAAATTATTAGGAACTCGCCAACAATCAGTAGTTCTTCGAAGGAAGATAAGGAATAAAAAGGAATTGGAGGACAGGAATGGATCAAGGGCGAATAACCATACCGATGTTAGAAAGGTATAAGAAAATAATGAAAGAAAAGTTTTCAAGAAGTATTAGGGAGATTGAACAAGAAACTCCCAAGACGGAAGTCCCTAGAAAGAAGGATAAAGATAAGAAGTGGGACCATGGAAAGAGAAATCCCCAAGCTAAGTAACCCACAGATGAATCATAAGAGGCTTAAACCGAAATAAGGAACCTCATTAAAGGGCATATGGGGTTAAGGACATATCTGAATGGCTAGGTGTGGCCTGGTCTGGAAGAGCAGAGAAGCCAAATAGGGATTTCAGACAAACCTAGCTAAAGGAAATAACTAATAACAACAGGATAGTCAAGGAGAATAAACTACGCCCTAGGAAGGATAGGGAAGTAGTAAGGACTACACCCTAAATAGGATAATGGGATGGACATCAAGGAAAAGAAGACTCGAGAGACAACTGTCTCAAAATAATTAAACAAGGGAGATAGTAAGAACAAAGCAATTAACGAATTGACCCTTGTAAAGGTCACAACTCTAGTAAAGAAGGGAGAGGTGGAAAGGCCAAAACCTTTAGGAAATAAGGATGAAAGAAAGCCTTAAAGAGATCAATGGCTCAAACAAGATTTACGACCAAAAGCCATGATAAGGTTAAGCAAGCCTCTCATAGGATGATCAAGAGATCTTAAAAACAAAGAGGATGTGAGCTCTCCCTAAAAGAAATAGACACGTACTGAAATACAAGTGAGAATGAAGATGGGGTATAAAAGAAGTGCATGTAAGGTTTAAAGAGTAAAGGCAATCAAGAGAGGATGGCATCAAAGGATATCATTTAAGGTTAGGTGTTCTAAAAACAAATGAGAAGAGAATTCAGGGAGAAAGGAGTATAAATCCTACCAAGGAAGGAAACCTTGGAAGGACATACGTGTCCCAACCAAGAAGTAATGGAACCAATAGAAATGGAAAAGAAGATAAGATCATAAATGATCTGCTGGATAAGATGGAAAGATCAAGTACAAGGGAAGAGTACTTATGAGGGCCCAAGGAGTAGGTTAAATCCAAGTAACGGATAAGTAGGGAGATAGCATCAAAAGTTATCGTGCAAATAAAAAAGAGGTGGACTACCTATAAAAAGGAGACGGAGGAAAGCACATCTAAGAACCCTCGGAAACGTAAATCCTCCAATTAAGAAAGTGATTAAAGTGAATGATCATTGACATCAAGACTGGCGATGGTCTCCACTCAATTGATGGAGCCTAAAGAGAGGACAGATGGGCATAATGTGGAGTACACGGAATAAGACTGATAATTAGAAGTGTCTCAAGTAAGAAATAAGGGATGAAACGAAATTTTTAGATAGAGAAGGATTCAAAGCAGGAAAATTCCCTAATATAGAAAGAGGTGTGAAGAAAGGATGAAATAAACCTTCAAGGAATGGTAAGAAGGTGAGCATGTAGCTCCTAAGGTGGAAGTCTCTACTGTAAGGGGCATAGTAGAGAACAAAACCGTAAGAAGGGAACTTCCCCAAACAAAGTAATCGACACACAGACTGAAAGGGATTAACTCGACATAAAGTATCGTGAAATGATCACGAGTGAGTAAGAGTGGATTAAGAAAATGGAAAATCCTTGAGGAAAGGATGCCACTGGAAATGAGGAAGGACAAAAGAAGGGTCAAAATTGGACAAAAAGGTGATAACAATGAAACCTATGAAGCAATTATGTAGTACTTGAAAGGACACAGAGCTAAGGGTTTCAATGATAAAGAGAATGACTAAACAAAGGAATGATTGGGTGTCTTGGAACTTCCAATCCTAAAATCTTGAGTAAGAACCTCAAGGGAAAAAATCTTGCCCTAAGCAAAGGATGATGTGAACCCAAGGATATACCCTTGAACTCGCAGGTAAGACATGCTTACATAGGATAAACTCCATGAAATGAGTAAGCAATGGAAAGGAAAAGAAATTCCTTAATTATGTGTTATAAAGGGGCTAAGTGAAAATAACTGAAGTGTTAGCACATGTCAAACAACTCCAAGTTGATATCAAGGGAAGTCATTTCTGATGCAAAGGATGCCGTTAGAGAAAGGGAAAATTGGGAAATTTACAAATCCCAAGTGACCCAAAGAGTCATAAAAACCATGGAAAGGGACTTTGGGAACAAATTGGAAGAGAAAACAAGACCAATTCAGGTGAATCGGATTGAATCGATTTGGACCGATTTGAACCATCATTGAACCAATTATTAAATTCATTTTTCTAGGTGACTTAAAATATTCAAATTGGGGAATTGGAGCCACTATTGGATAGAGAATGAATTTAGAAATTTTTAGTTTTGAAAACTTGGTCGAATTAGGCCTAAATCGACTAGTTTAAGCTTTGAACATGGTTCAGACTAGTTTGGTCTGGTTCGGAACAGTGTCGTCTCCTTTCTTTAGTTGATGATACTGTTCATTCACCGGAAGAACGGACAACATCGACGAAGATGAATCTCCTCCATTTAGGGCGTTTCAGGTTATAAATGAGCTCCATCAAGATGCCAAACGGTTGGGCAAAGAGTCCCCGAGCTCCTTATATAAAGAACTCCTCTCCATTCATCCTTGTAACATTTGAAAACTCCATTATCTCTCAACTACTCAGTTTTCTAGCAAAGCTCAAACTAGAGCTCTAACATTGGGGTTTGTTTGAGGCATAGAAGGCGAGGTCAGATTCTTTAGATTCCGGGAGAAGTCACCTACCCGATGGCAATCTCCATTTCATTTGAGGACCACCGGAGAAGCGACGGTAGAATCAAACAATGAAGTAGCTCCGATGGATCGAAGCTGACCTGTCATGCTAGAACCCAATTTGGTCATATCCCCGTGATCAATCCGCCACTCTTCTGGTTTATTAAGGGTTTCCCCGTTTTTTAGACCATGAGGAGTAAGGCGTCCTTTAAACCTATACCATTCCTGTAATAAAATTAATCAAAATTGCATGAAATTTAAACTTTTCATGCCTGTATTGCATGTGTAGTTTACTTGAAGTCCTTGTGTAAGTTTGCCCTTAGTTACCTGAAAGGGGTATAAGGGAGGGGATGAGTTCGACAACTTAGTGAATAGGTTCTTAAGACATGATTTTCAAAAAGAATAGTTTGAATTGAAGTGTGCCAAACTCCTTAATTTCATTAAAATATCTCCTTCTTGAAATCTCAATTTTTCATAGCTATTTCTCATCACAACGATGTGTTTATCAACCAACACATGCCCTTCATCATGAAGGGAGCGCACATTCGTAGGCCAGCCCATCCACTGTACCCACTTGGGGCGTTAGAGCTACTTTACCGACCACCTAGATAGAAGCATGTTCACTTGTACCCTGATAATGAGTGCATGTATGCGATATCTAACCCTTTATCCTGTAAACAACTCCGTATTTGTATAAGGACAAAAACCATATCCCAATCTCGTGTGCATGAAACTCAAACACAGAAGCTTCAGGAAGCCCCAAACATAGTAGCTTCGTGGAGTCCAAATACAGAAACTACGTGGAGTACAAACACAGAGCTCCATGACTAACTAGTATGATGAGAAACACAAACCTAGTAGCTTCTCTTTCCCTTATCGCCACCATGTCATCCAGCAGCCCTTAGGATGCATCACTACCCCACTTGAGTGTCTTAATGGTGTCGAACCTCAAGTGCATGCACAAACAAAGTTTTCCTCAAAAGCCATTTAATCTTTGGTGTCACTGGTCCAACGACCCTGACCCTCAACTCAACCTGCAACTATTTCTCTCGACTGGTCCATCGACCTATTATGTCGCACGGCCGCCAATTCATCAAGTATGTCGGTCCTGTCTTGGTACCATGGCCAAACATATCATTTATTTAGAGTCTTCAAGGCTTAAACTCATGTTTGTTTACAAGCTCTTGCTTGTGTTAACTGGCCTTGGGCCCACTGTACAAGATTTTCAAAATCGGGCATATTTGCCCCCAAGTTCCAAAATAAAGGCCTCCAACCTATCTGAGCTATTCGAGCTCCTATCAAGAAGGTCTCTCAAAAAGTCTAAGAGGTGGCACACAGTCAGGGATAGTACTTCCAACAAAAATAAACTTTTAGCCATCGATCACACCAACCAGGTATGAGGACATCTCCGCTTATAACCAATAAGCGGGTTTTGTACTTCCTTCCAGGAAGTTTCATCATACCAACTAGGTATGATCTACTTACAATCGTTAATTAGTTTTTCCGCATAATTTTCACATCACTCTTGTCAGGTGTGATGGTTAAAATACCACTTAATAGTGTATTTTCATTATTGAGATGCTTATCATCCCAACCGGGTATGATATTAAATATCTCACTCACCTAATAATGCAGTAATCTCCTATTGACTGGATCTTTGTCTTCACAAAAGATTATCCTTGTCAGTGTTCCTGGTATTTCATGTTCCTACACGATATGAACATCCTTGTTTATTATCTCTTGGCCTAATAAACTTCATTCATCGTGAATGGATGAACTACTCGAACTTTTTGATTAATTGCAATTAGGCCCCTAAAATTATTTTTCTTTAACTTTAGGTCCCTAATGCCGGTTTTCCTCCAAATTGAGTCTCGAAACTCTAGAATTCACCTAAGGACCTCAATTTATTCAAAATCACAAAAAGGGGTTCAAGTTTCCCAAATTACTAATTTGGTCCCCAATCTTTCCAAAATTACCATTTTGCCCCTACTTTACAAAAATGGTAAGTCTTGCCACAAAAATTTCAAAATTGCCCAATTGGTTCTCTAACATCTTTATCATGCCTAATTGGCCCTCAATTTTATGAAATTGCATTTTTGTCTATCAAATTTTTGAAATCCCTAATTTTCCCCCAATTTTAACCTTCTAACTCAGTCGAATTTGATTTTATCAAATTGACTGATCAAATGAGTTTAATTTTGAAATTAAACTTATATTGGAGTTCCTACACCTTCATACGATTCAATTGCACTTTGAATCACACAATTTGATGCTGGAATAAGCTCAAACAGATCTTCGCTGAAAAATTGGACTTATAGAGAGAAAGCTTCGAAAGCTTACCGTCAGGGGCGCGGCGGTCCGAGCTTTCAATTTGGGAAATTGCTCTTGTCCTGAGGTTACTCTTAGGATCAAGAATTAAATCAATTGATGCTGAATTAAGAGAGAATTTAGTCATTGAAGTTCTACCGGTTCTCTCTCTAGCACCGATCGGAATTTACAAAAGTGATCCAAATTGGCTTACCTTTCAGCTCTAATTTAGTTATAAGAGGACTGCGGAGGTGTTGGATAGGCTTGATTTGGCCTCAGAAGGGCTTGAATTGGCAGATTTCAGCTCGGCCGAAATAGGGCAGCTTCGATCCGCTAGAGCTACTTCACTGTTCGATCACGTCGGTGCTTCTCCTATGACCCAACCACGCCTTCTTTGGCACAGAAAAATGCCCAAGTCAGAGCTCTGGATCAAGCTTCACTGGAAAATGGAGTAGTTGAGAGAGAATGGAGTTTTAAGATGTGAGGAGGATAAATGAGGAGGGGCTTTTTATATAGGAAGCTCTAGGACGTCTTGGCCATTCGATCGACACCTTAATGGCGATCATTCATTGCTTAAAACTACCTGGCCGAAGAATTTTTATCTTTATCAACGCTGCATGATTTTTCGGTGAGTGAACAGTGTTGTCATCAGAAGGAAAAAGAAGACCCTGTTTCGAACCGAACCGAACCAGTCCAAACCGGGTTCAAAGCTTAAACCCATCGGTTCAGGCCCGATTCGATAGAGGTTTTAAAAATAAAAAAATTTCTAAATTCATCTAAATTCATTCTCTATCTAATGGTGGCCTCAAATCTCAAATTTAAATTTTCTAAGGTACCTAGAAAAATGAATTTAGCATCTGGTTCAATAGTGATTCAAACTGGTCCAAACCGGTTCAATCCGATTTGGATCGATTCACCTAAACTGGTTTGGTTTACAACTCTCCCCTCCTTTTAGGAGTTTTGTCCCTAAAATTAAATCAACATCCTTTGCATCAGGAATAATTTCCCTTAATATTAGCTCGGGATTTGCTTGACATGCCAACACTTTGGTTGTTCTTTCACCTAGCCCCTTTGAATCATGCACTTAAGTAATGTCTTTTCCTTTTTGTTGTTTATTCACTTCCTGGAGTTTTATTATAACTAGGCATATCCTACCCACAAGTCCAAAGGGATATCCTTAGGTTCACTTCCTCCTCTACTTATGCCAGGATTCTTCCTCTTGAGAGTTCTTGCTCAGAATTTCAAGATTGAGAGTTCCAAGCTATCCAATCGTTCCCTTGGGTTTAACTTACATCCTTTTAAAATCCTAGCATGCCCCCCTTAATTCTTTCACCTCGGCATGCACTTCCTTTGCAAACTCATCTCCTTATCCCTCGTAACTTGGTTCCACTACCACTTAGTTGGGATATGTGTGATTCCCCAGGGTTTCCTTCCTTGGTAGTATTCTTCCCCTTATCTTCTGGAACTCTATGTGTCCTTGAGTGTGTCTATCCTCAAAATGACACATTTATATGCCATTCTTTCCCATTTCCTACTCGAAATTTTGTATTTCCTCCCATTTGTATCACAAGTTTATCTTTCAAGAAATATAAATTTATTATGATGATAACGAATTATAGTCTTTAGCTATATTTATTCAAGGGAATTTTGGTAAGTACTAACTATGGTACTAGGGTCCTTCCGTGTTTCCTCTTGAGCAAGGTTGTATACTCTAGTTGGGACTCTCAATGTAGTGACGATGTCTTGCCCTCTGTCTAGTGCCCTTGGGTTTCCTTAAAGTGGTAGGTGGGTACTTCGTTATGTATTGCCCTGAAGGGCTGGGCAATTCTTCACAAAGTGGCCAAGCTATCTACATTCGTAGCATATTCGACATGGTCCTTCATGGTTTTTCTAGAACTTGGAACAATAGGGGCTTCTTCTTGGCGAGGCTGTATTTGTCTCCCTTTGTGTATGATAACCTTCCATTGTCCTAGGGAACCCCATTCTTATTCTCCATTTCTGTCCACCTAGCTCCTTTTGTCTTCCTCGACTGTCTTGGTCTCCTTCCTCTTTCCTACCGGTCTGTTCTACCCAGCGGTGTCTCACTGTACTAGAAGCTCACATTCATGGGTCATGCTGATGATAGTAGCTAAATTTGTGGGGCATCCTAATACTCTCATTCGGTCTCGTATGTCCATATTAAGACCGTCCACAAATTGTTGGCAAACATCTGCAGGTCTGACTAGGTTAGGGGCAAAGGGTCTTAACTCATTAAACTTAGTTTCATACTCTGAGATAGAGTTAAGCTCTTGTCAGAGTCAGAGGAAGTCCTATTTCTTCTCGTTGATTAGATGTAGAGCTAGGTATTCCTCCGTATATCTTTCCTCAAATTACTCCCATTTGGGGGTGGTGGCATGCAAACTTCTAACATTATCCCACCACCTCTTCGCACTAGCTTCCAGGAAAAACTCTGCCAAGATCACCATATCCTCTGGTGAAATCCTAACTATCCTTATGAGTTTCTTGATGCTAGCTAGCCAGTCCATCGTAGCCCCCACATCCTTTTCTCCGATGAATGGTTTACATGCTAATTGTCGAAGTGTTTTGAGGTATTTGGGAATGTCCATCAGAGGAGGAACATTAGCAAAAAGGGAATGAGATTGTACTTCCTCAAGCTTAGCTCAAGGGTTGGTGTCCACCTCAGGAGTGAGGTTAGACCGTCCAAACACTCAGGTGAACTCTTTATATAATCTTTGATATTCCGAGCTTAATCCAGGCGGGGATATCTAGGCTCCTCGGGGAGTTTCCATAGGGAGGGTTGGTTGGGCAATGTCGGAGATTGCGTCTCTAGTTCTCTTGGTTCCTCTCTTGGGAGCCATCTGAAAATTTTAAAATTATTCCTATTAGTTACTACGTTCTCTAGTCTTGATAATGTATTCAAGGAAACAAGCTCTTATACCACTCAAGTTGTCACCCCCCGACCTGATTAGGTTAGATCCTCGTGATCAACCTACCACTCTTCCAGTTTATTAAGGGTTTCCCCTTCTTTTAGATCGTGAGCAGTAAGGTGTTCTTTAAACCTGTACCTTTATAGGAATAACATTAATCAAAACTACATGAAATTTAAACTTTCCATAGCTGTCTTGTAGGTGTAGTTAACTGGAAGTCCTTGGATAGGTTTTCACTTGGTTACCTGAAAGGGGTATAAGGGAGGGTGTGAGTTCAACAACTCAGTGAATGGGGTTTTAAGACATGATTTTTAGAAAGAATAGTTTGAATTGGAGTGTGCCAAACTCCTTAATTTCTTAAAAATATCTCCTTCTTGAAATCTCAATTTTTCATAGCCATTTCACATCATAACAGTGTGTTTATCAACCAACACATGCCCTTCATTATGAAGGGAACACACATTCGTAGGCAAGCTCGTCCACTGTACCCATTTGTGGCATCGGAGGGACTTTACCGGCCACCTAGATAGAAGCAGGTCCACTTCTACCCTGAGAATGAGTGGATGTATGCGATATCTAACCTTCAATCCTGTAAACAACTATGTGTCCATATAAGAATAGAGACTATATCCCAATCTCATGCGCATGAAACTCAAACACATAAGCTTCAGGAAGCCCCAAACACAGTAGCTTTGTGGAGTCCAAACATAGAAACTTCATGGAGTACAAACATAGAAATCCATGAATAACTAGTACGACGAGAAACACAAACCCAATAGCTTCTCCTACCCTTATCGCCACCATGTCATCCAACAGCCCTTAGGACGCATCACTACTCCTCTTGGAAGTCTTAATGGTCTTGAACCTCAAGTTCGTGCACAAACAAAGTTTTCCTCAAAAGCCATTTAATTATTGGTGCCACTAGTCCAACGGCCCCGACACTCAACTCAACCTGCACCTGTTTGTCTCGACTAGTTCGTTAACCTATCATGTCGCACGGTCGCCGGTTCATCGAGTATGTCAGTCCTGTCTTGATACCATGGCCAAACATATCATCGAGTGTGTCAGACTCCTTATTTTCTATTATAAAAACGTTTCATTCTCAAATTCGGTTTTTATAACCATTTCTTATTACCATAGTGTGTTATCACCCAACACACATCCTTCATCATGAAGGTAAAACACACAATCGCAGGCCAACCCATCCATTGTACCCACTTGTGGCATCGGAGTGACTTTACGGGTCACCTAGATAGAAGCATGTCCACTTCTAACTTGAGAATGAGTGCATGTTCATGACATCCAACCCTTAATCCCGTAAAAAAACTCTGTGTCCATATGTGCACAGAGACCTCATCCCATCCCCACCCCAGTCTCATGTGCTCGAAGCTACGTCGAGCTTCGCAAGACTTCTGGTACGTCTAACTGCCCTTATATCCACTAGGTTGTCTAGAGCCTTGAGATGCATCGCTACCCCTCTTGGGCATCTTGAAGATCCCATAACATAGTGCATGCACAATCAACAGTTTTTCACATAATGCCATATAATCTATGGTGCCACTAGTCCGACAGCCCCGACCCTCAACTTGACCTGTAGTAGTTTGTCTTGACTAGTTCAAAGACCTATCATGTCGCACTGCCACTAATCCATCGAGTATGTCAATCCTGTCTCACTACCATGGCCAAACTCATTTACTTAAATTTTCATGGAAATTAATCATGTTTGTTTACGAGCTCCTACTCGTTCCAATTGGCCTAGGGCCAACTGTTTGAGATTTTTAAAATCTGGCATATTTGCTCCCAAGTTCCAAAACTGAGGTATCTGACCTATATGAGCTATTCGAGCTCCCGTCAAGAAAGTCTCCCAAAAATTTTAAGTAATGGCGCACAGTTAGGGGAGAGCATTTCTAACAAAATAAACTTTTCAATTATCCATCATACCAACGGGTATGAGAACTTCTCCTCTTATAATTGATAAGCAGGTTTTCCACTTCCATCCAGGAAGTTTCATCATACCAATCATGTATGTTCTACTTACCATCGGTAAGTAGTTTTTCCACGTGGTTTCCACAACACTCTTCTCAGAGGTTATGATTAAAATGCCACATAACAATGGGTTTTCATTTTCAAGTAGCTTATCATCCCAACCGGTTATGACATTAAATTCCCACTTACTCTTATCCGACTTGTTGTCCTTACTCAAACTTGTCTTAGCTGGCGTTCTCGATACTTCGTGTTCCTAAACGATATGAACACTCTTGTTCATTATCATTTGGCATAATAGCCCTCATTCATCCCAAATGAATGAGAAAACTAAACTTTTTCTTTATTTGCAATTAGGTCCGTAAAGTTATTTATCATTAACTTTAAGACCCTAATGCCGTTTTTCCCTAAAGTTGAGTTCCGAAACTTTTAAAATTCACATTGGAACTTCAATTTATTCAAATTCACAAAAAGGGGTTTAATTTCCCAAATTTCCAATTTGGTCCTCAACTTTTCTAAAATTACCATTTTCCCCTACTTTACAAAAATGGTAAGTTTTGCCCCAAATGTTCAAAATTTGTCCAGATGGTCCTCTAACATCTTTATCATGCCCAATTGCTCCTCAATTTTATGAAATTATACTTTAGTCCCTTGAATTTTCAAAATTCCTAAATTTCCCCCAATTTCAACCTTCTAACTTAGTCGAATTTGATTTCATCAAATAGACCAATCAAATGAGTTTAATTATTGAAATTGAAGTTAGATTGAGTTCCTACACCTTCATACGATTCAATTACACTTTGAATTGCACAATTTCATGTCGGAATGAGCTCAAAAGGAGCTTCACCAGAAAACTGGACTTAGAGAGAGAAAGCTTACCATTGGGGGTGCGGGGGTCCGAGCTTTCAATATGGGCAGATAGATCTTGTCCTGAGGTTTCTCCTAGGATCAAGAATTGCATCAATTGATGCTGAATTGAGTGAGAATTTTATTATCGATGTTCTGCCGGTTCTCTCTCTCGCACCGATTGGAAATTATAGAGAGGAGCCGAATTGACTTACCTTTCACCTCTATTTCAGCTGTAGGAGGATTGTGGAGGTGTTGGGAGGGCTTGGTTTAACCTAAGAAGGGCTCCAATTGGACTATTTCAACTCGGCCGAAATAGGGCAGCTTTGGTCCGTTGGAGCTGCTTTATTATTCGATCACACCGACGCTTCTGTGGCAACCCTCGATGGAAATGGAGATTACAGGCGTATAGTTGACTTCTCCTCGAATTCAAAGAACCCAGTCACGCTTTCTTTGGCTTAGAAAAGATCCTATATCAAAGGTCTGGTTTGATCTTTGCCAAAAATTGGAGCTGTTGAGAGAGAATGGTGTTTTCAGGTGTGGAGAGGATGAGTGAGGAGGGGCTCTTTATAAACCAAGCTCGGGGACTTCTTGGCTGTCTGATTGGTGCCTTAATGGCGGTCATTCATTGCCTAAAACTCCCTAGCCAGAGACTTTTCAACTTCGCAGGTGCTGCTCAATTTTCTGATGAGTGGACTGTCACGCCCCGACCCGGTTTGGTCGGATCCCCGTGATCAACCCGCCACTCTCCCTGTTTATTAAAGGATTTCCCCTTATTGTAAACCATAAAGAGTAAGGCGTCCTTTAACCAGCACATTTTCCTGGAATAGCATAATCAAAACTGCATGAAATTTAAAACTTTACATATCTGTCTTACAGGCATCTTAGTTGACGGTCTTTAAGGGGAGGCTTTCCGGTTTTTCCTGAAAGGGATATAAGGGAGGGGGTGAGTACGACTACTCAGTGAATGGGTTTTTAAAAGCTTTTGACTTTTGAGAAAAATATTTATATGGAGTGTGCCAGAATCCTTTATTTTAAAAAATCCTTCATTTAAAAATTCAGGTTTTTCCACCATTTCTTATTTACCACGGTGTGTAATCACCCAACACACATCCTTCATCATGAAGGTTACACACATTCGCAAGTCAGTATCACTACTGAACCCACTAGTGGCTTCGGAGCGACTTTTCCTGCCACTCGGATAGAAGTACGACCACTTCTACCCTGGGAATGAGTGGATGTGCGTGACATCCGACCCATAATCCTGAAATCAATTCTTCGTGTCCGTATGAGGATAGAGACCTCATCTTGTCCCCATCCCGGTCTCATGCGCTTGGTGCTACTCCAGATTTCGCATAGACACCTGGAACGACGAACTGCCCTTATAGCCACCAGGTCGTCCAATGCCCTTATGACGGATCACTACCCCTTATGGGCATCTTGATGATCCCGTACTCACAATGCATGCACAAACAATGTTTTCTTATATTACCATGTAATTTGTGGCGCCACTGGTCCAACGACCCCGACTCTCAACTCAACCCGCAGTTGTTTATCTTGACTGGTCCGTCGACTTGTCATGTCTCACTGCCGCTACTTGACTGAGCATGTCGGTCCTATCTTGGTACCATGGCCGAACAATTCACTTATTAAGTTTTATGGCACATATATCATGTTCGTTTACGAGCTCCTGCTCGTGCCAACTGGCCTTGGGCCTACTGTACGAGATTTTCAAAATTGGGCATTTAGCCCCCAAGTTCCAAAATCGAGGTCCCCGACCTATCAGAGCTATTCAAACTCCCATCGAGAAGGTCTCCCAAATTATTTAAGTATTGGCACACAATCAGGGGAGAGCACTTCCGAAAAAACATATATTTTTTTTCTATCTATTATACCGCCCGGGTATAAGGACATCTCCGTTCATAACCGATGAATGGGTTTTCAACTTCCATCGAGGAAGTCTCAACATACCAACCGGGTATGATCTACTTACAATCGGTAAGTAGTTTTTCAGCATGATTTTCACATCATTTCCTCTAAGTAGTGATGTTTAAAATATCACTTAATAGTGGGTTTTCATACCGAGGTACTTATCATTCCCAACCGGGTATGGTATAAAATTTTCACTCACAACCGGTAAGTGGTTTTTAATTTTAAGTTGTGTTCATCATCGCAACTGGGTATGATGTTAGTAAACCCACTCACAACCGGTAAATGGTTTTTAACTTTAATTTGTGCTCATCATCCCAACCGGGTATGATGTTATTAAACCCACACCCATTAATGCCGTGAATTCCACTAGACCGGTTCTTTGTATTTACGTGAGCTTGTCCTTGCTGGTGTTCCCGGTATTTCACGTTCCTACACGATATGAACAACATTGTTCATCATTACTCGGCATAACAGCCTTCATTCATTTCCAATGAATGAGAAAACCCAAACTTTTAGTTATTTGCAATTAGTTCCCTAAAGTTATTTCTCTTTAACTTTAAGTCCCTAATGTCAATTTTTCCTCAAATTGAGTCCCGTAACTTTTAAAATTTATCCTGGGACCTCATTTAATTCAATTTCACCAAAAAGGGGTTTAATTTCCCAAATTTCCAATTTGGTCCCCCAATTTTTCCAAAATTACCATTTTGCCCTTCTTTTACAAAAATGGTAAGTTTTGCCCCAAAAATTCCAAAATTTCTCAATTGGTCCTTCAACATTATTTTCATGCTCAATTGATCCTCAATTTCATAAAATTGCATTTTGGCCCTTTGAATTTTGAAAATCCCCAATTTTTTCCCCAATTTCAACTCTTCAACACTACCGAATTTGATTTTATCAAATTGACCGATCAAACACTTCTAATTATTGAAATTGGAGTTGAAATTGAGTTCTTGCATGTTCATACGATTCTAAGAAACTTTAAATCACAGATTTTAACACCGGAACGAGCTCAAACAGAGCTTCGCCGGAAAATAGACTGTAGAGAGAGAAAGCTTCGATTTCTCACCGGTGAAGGCATGGTGTCTGAGCTTTCGATCTGGGCAGATAGCTCTCATCTTAAGGATCATTCTAGAATCAAGAATCGCATCAATTGATGCCGAATTGAGTTAGAATTTCATCATTAAAATTCCGTCGGTTCTCTCTCTAGCACTAGCCAGAAATTGTAGAGGGGAGTCGAATTGGCTTACTTTTCAGTCCTAATTCGGTCGTGGGAGGGTTGAGGAAGTGTTAGGAGGGCTTGGTTTGGTCTGAAGAGGGCTCAAAATGGCTAATTTCAACTTCGTTGAAATAGGGCAGCTTCGGTCCGCCGGAGCTGCTTTACTGTTCCATCATGTCGACGCTTCTTTATTGATTCTCGGATTGACTGGAGTTTGCTATCTGATAGCTGACTTCTCCCCAATTCTAAAGAGCCTTACCTCTCCTTCCAAGGTTAAGAAAAATATTCAAGTCGAAGCTCTGGTTTAAGCTTCACTGGGAAATGGAGCAGTAGAGAGAGAGAAGTGTTCGGGTGTGAGGAGAATAAATGGGGATAACCTCTTTATATAGGTGTAAAACCGTGTATTAAATGGGAGAGATTTATTACTAGTATTAATATTGTCATAAATTATTGGTATTAATTTCAATAATTTAATTTTGGTCTTAAATTATTTGTATTAATTCCAATAATTTAATTTGGGTATTAAATTATTGGTATTAATTACTATAATTAAATATATATTAATTTATGGCTATTTATGATAAGTCGTCGCATAAAAATTTTTTACCAAAATTTCGGGTTACAAAAAGATCATATTTCCTAGGAGGTCACCCATCCTCACACTACTCTTGAGCAAGCACGCTTAACTTTAAAGTTTTTATGGAATCTAATTCACCTGAACCAATTTGGTTTTTGTTTTCTAATTTATCTTATGTTTCTTTTCCAAGGTTTAATGAACCATTTGGATCACCCAAAAGTTGTAAATTTCCATATTGCTTATTCCCAAATGTAAACCAGCTCGGTTTTCTTATTCGGTTTGGCTGGTTCTTTTCCTTGTTTTCCTTAACTCAAAAGTGCGGGGTTTACATGGACAGTGCTCTCATTTGAAGGAATAAGACGACACTGTTATGAATCGGACCGTACCGGTCTGAACCATGTTCAAAGCTTAAATCAGCCGGTTCAGGCCTGATTCAACCGAATTTGTCAAAATTAAAATTTTCTAAATTCATTTTCTATCCAATGGTGGCCTCAAATCTCAAATTTGATTTTTTTTAAGCCACCTAGAAAAATGAATTTAGCATCCGGTTCAAAAGTGGTTCTAACCGGTCCAAACCAGTTCGGATCCGGTTCACCTGAACTGGTTTGGTTTTCATCTCCAATTCATCATTAAGTCCTTTTTCATCACTTCCTTTGGGTCACTCAGGATTCATAAATTTTCCGGTTTGCCCTTTCTCTATCGGATCCGGTTTGTAGATCAACTCGGTTTTCAAATTGAAAATAACCGGTTATTTCCCCAGTTTTCTTATTATCAAAGGATATGGTTTACACATATAATCAGGGGAGAATACTTTAAACAAAAATTAACTTTTAGCCATCAATCACACCAATTGGGTATGAGGACATCTTCGCTTATAATCGATAAGCGGGTTTTCTACTTCCTTCCAGGAAGTTTCATCATACCAACTAGGTGTGATCTACTTACAATAGGTAAGTAGTTTTTCCGCGTAATTTCCACATCACACCTCTCAGGTGTGATGATTAAAATACCACTTAATAGTGGGTTTCCATTTCTAATGTGCTTATCATCCCAACCGGGCATGATATTAAATATGCGACCCACCCGATATTGTAGTGATCTCCTCTTGACCGGTTCTTTGTCTTCATGTGAGCTTATCCTTATTGGCGTTCTCAGTATTTCATGTTTCTACACGATATGAATGTTCATTATCTCTTGGCCTAATAGCCTTCATTCATCGTGAATGGATGAACTACTCAAACTTTTCGATTAATTGCAATTAGGTCCATAAAGTTATTTTTTCTTTAACTTTAGGTCCCTAAGGTCGATTTTCCCCCAAATTGAGCCACGAAACTCTAGAATTCACCGGAGAACCTCAATTTATTCAAAATCGTAAAAAGGGGTTCAAGTTTCCCAAATTTCCAATTTGGTCCCCAATTTTACCCCTACTTTATAAAAAATAGTAAGTTTTGTACAAATTCCAAAATTACCTAATTCGTCATCCAACATTTTTATCATGCCCAATTAACCCTCAATTTTATAAAATTACATTTTAGTTCCTTAAATTTTTAAAAACCCTACCACATACACCTTACTCCTACTCCTACCACCCTACCCTATACTTCTATTGCCTAAATTCCTACCCACATTATCCCCTAGACTTGAATTTATAAGATTGAAAATATCACACAACCCTCTATCCTTATTTCGAGATCAAGTCAAATTAATTATTTTATAGAAAAATTTATTGAGGGTAGTAAATATCTACTTAATTTCAGTAATTTTTAATATTTAAGTTTAAATTAATTTTGTTATAACTTATTAAAAATTAGATGTTAAAATATTAATTGTTAATATGGAATTAAAAAGTAATATTTTACAATATTTTAATTTATAGTGAGGGACACTCGAAAAGCTCGTGACATAAGTTTCATGTTCATTATATATTTATTTTTTATGGTTTTTAAATATAAATTAAATATTAATAAGTTATTGTATATAATAACACCGTCTAAACATAAGTTTCTAATTTTAAATATTATTTTCAATTTGTACTATATAATATGAAGAAAGAAGATGGGCCATGAATTATGGGCTTTGTTTTTTTAATTTGGTCCGTGAGAGATATGTTGAAGCAAACTATATTTTCCATTACGACTAGTAAAAGAAAAGAATGAGGTTTTTGTTTGGCTAAAAAAAGTGTGCATGTAACAAGGGCACACTAACTAACCAATCAATATCTTGGTCTACCTCCTCTCCTCTGCTCTCTATTGCATAAAAATACAATTATTTTCACTGATTACAATAACTAGCGATTACAATTAGATATGGGAAGTTAAGTAGAATTGGATTTGACAAATAAGAAATTCTAAAATGCTAAAAGAGCCATTTCATTTCATATCATTTCATCATCCATCCCTCATCTTTCAAATCAAATGTTATCGACCAAAACTAGTGTTGTCTCTTCGTTCGCCGACCTCTTCAACCGTGCCGCTGCCTTCTCCACCTGTGAAAATCCGAGAACCAACTACGTGCATGAGATATGATCCATGGGACTGCATCGGGCAGGCAAATATAGTTGAAGAAATTAGTAATTACCTCTGCTGTCCAGTTTGTTCTAGCAGTTAATATAATGAGGGTTGCTGTCTGCAGCATCACTCCAATGATCATACCCCACCATATCCCCTGCAATTTTAAAGAGCTTCCATTGTGTCATAGAGAGAGATAGAGTTAATCCGATTTTACGCACTAGCAGGATGTCTAGTTCGAGTAGTTGTTACCGCTACTCCCAGACTAGTCTTGAAGCCGAGCAGGCATCCTATGGGGAGGCCGATGATATAGTAAGTAGCGAGGTTGACGTAGGCCACCACCGCCTGCCACCCACTCCCGATCGCCACACCTAACAACCCAAAGATTTATTTAAGCACAAATATAGTTGAAGAAATCAGTAATTACCTCTGCTGTCCAGTTTGTTCAGTATTCTAAACAAGTGCAGCAATGAACAAATTTATCAATTATTGTGTCATATAGCTATTTTATTTTTAAAACAAGAAGTGAATGCCATCCAGTTGATTGCCCGCTTATTACCTGAGAGAATTGGTTGAATTCCATTAAGGAGAACAGAGATGGCGAGCAGAGGAGTCAGACCCGAGACCGCCTCAATCACATCGGAGTCGGTGGTGAAGAGCTTGCTGAGGCCGACCTTGAATACGAGAACGATGGTGCTGAAGACGATGCTGATGAGTATGCTGGTCCCGTTCACCACAATCACCGACAACTTTGCGACCGCAGGATTCCCGGCTCCAAGCTCGTTGCTAACTCGAACACTGCAACCACCATCCACCGAAATTCATCACTAACATGCCTGGAAATTCTAAAACCAACAATGACAGCTGGAAATTAAGTAATTATTATTATTATTTCAGAAGTTAATTTACAGACAGACCTGGCAGCTGCGCTGAGCCCGAGCATGAATTGCATATCCCAGTTCAGGTAGTTCATACTGCAATTAATTTGCAGTGTTATCAGCCAAAAATCAAAGAGTAAGGCAAGGCGACATCACCTAAGAGGTAGTTAAAGTATGAGGCTTCCCGGCCCTTTTACGTACCAGATGGAGATGGAGTCTAACGAGATGGTAGGATTGGGGAGGAGTCCCGAGATAAGCACGAGTCCTTGGTTGTACCATATCTCCAAACTGCACACATCAGAGCCTTGTGTTCAAGTGATACATTCTAATATTATCATGTCAATAATTTGGATTAAATGGAGAGAAGGAAAAATATCGATCAAATGCCAGACCAGAGCATGACAGCAGAGGCAACACTGAGCTTGAAGTAAGGCCAGATGCCCCGGAAGGCCCCGGAAGAGAAACCGGTCCAAGTCTCCCTGCAGTAGGGGCTAAGGCTGATGTACAGCCCGTTAAGCACGACTAGGAGCCACCATGAAAGGCTCAGAGTGAGGGCCGCCCCGATAAGTCCGTAGTTCAGCACATAGACAGCCACGTAGCTGAGGGCGATATGGAGGAGGAACACCGCGACCGACATGTAGGCAAGGGGATTGACGATGTTCTGGGCCTGGAGGAACCTCTGCATCGGGCAGGAGATGGCGAAGGCATAGAGCTGCGGGATGAGACCACGGGCGAAGACCTCGCCTTGCTCAGCTATGCTCTCAGACTGACCCATGGCCCGGAGGATCGGGCCCGAGAACCAGTAGAGGAAGGTCAGAAGGAAGGCTGCCCCGAGGTGGAGGATGATGGCCCTCTGACATATGATGCCCATCGCCGATAGCTTTCGGGCACCGTAAGCCTGTCCGCACACCGTCTGCACCGCGCTTGCCATCCCCAGCTGCGATTCGTACAATCAAGCAAATTGAAAAATTAACAAGTAATTTGGGACGACCATTTCAAATGAAATTTAATAGAAACAAGCTTAGTGTACACGTCAAATTCAATGGAAACAAACCAAAGCATGGGTAAAAGAATGGGGGATATCTGATGAAGATACCATAATTCCATAAGCCAGGCCTTGGATGCCAACACTGGCGATGGAGGCGCCTGCAAGCTCGAGGGCACCCAGGTGGCCGGTGAACATGAGGGTCACGAAGCTCAGCATGTAGTTGAATATGGAGACGATGATGGAGGACCCAGAAAGGAGCCAGAGCAGCCTCGACTCCCAGGCCACCAGCCGCGGCCACCACCTCGGGGCCAGGGGGCCTTGCTGCAGGAACTCCTCCACAGCTACGGAGGACAGGTCGGGGATCTGACTGTGGGAGTCGAGCCCGAGCAGGAGAGGCCTGTACTCCGACTCTGAGCCCATGGCTACGGATGAGTAAGGTGTCTGGAAAAAGGGACAGGCTGGCCGGGCACTGCAGCTGCAGCTGCAAAAGCAGCATAAAGAGTGAGGCTTATGAGGAGAGTATACAAGAGGCAGCAGCAGCTGCCGTTCAACTAGTAGGTGGGAAGGAGAGATTCACCTGCTAACGCGCACGTGCGGAGGTGACTGGCATGGCAGTTGAAGCTACTCACTTCGTGCCTTTGGGCTTACCATCTGCCTCCTTGCATGCACCCCGGCTAGATCCTGCAAGTAAATTAGTACTTTATAAATTTGGTCTGTGTTTAAATTGGGCACATTTAATCAGCAAATTTGTCCTCCGAGCATCATGTATATAATTACATTTTGCTATTTAAACATCAATTTTGATATTTGAGTGTCAAGGCTGGTAACATCAATTAAGTCATTAAAACATTTTTTAGTCATTTTTTTTCACACTTGCAACATCTATTTCATATCTTCTGTATGCAAATTAGTTGGTAAAGGATGAGATTGAGGTTCAAAACTTGTAGACGAAATATTTAACATTCACTTTTTAGGAGGGAAAATATCCTAAACCTAAATATTAATGTTTTTAATCTTCCATCACTCTAGTATTAAAAAATCATTCATATACATAATCATCACATTGAGTATCTATATCTTTAAACAAATATATCGATCCATTTTATCTAATTTTTTATTTCTCAAATTACAATCAAATATATATGTTTCATTTTATCATAAAAATTATCTCACCTAGTCATCTTCCCACACAATCTTGTTTCTCTCTGGTTTCTATTTTAGATCAATATAATGCTATCCTTCACCTTTTAATATCTTCTCTCTTAATGCTCTTTTAACCTATCAAATTTAAATATTATATTATTTAATTATAATATATTATAATATTATATAATTTCATATTTGTATTATTTATAACTTTTACTAGATGTGTCTTTTATTTAATTTATAAAATCACTTATCAATAAAATTATATTCCCGTATTGTCCATCATATATATATCAATATATTATATTTCACTATTTTAAAATTCAACATAATATCATTACGAGTTTAATTAAATTAATTTTTTGTAAAATAATTTATCCCGAAAAGGGTGATTTACTACCCATATATTACAACTAAAATCAAGATGTATTTTCATTATACCAACATAATATACAATGTTTTATAGTTTTCCTTGTACTAACAACATAAAAATGATTTTAGTGTATTTTGATGCTCTCTATTCAAAGAAAATAGAAATCGATCTCTAATATATTTTGATTTTTGTTATTTTAACATCATAATTTCTAAGATTAGGATTTAATCTTGATTGAACCAAAAATCAAAGTTGAACTAGACACAAAAACCTAAAACGATATTGTAAATCAGAATGGATTAGAAATCGATTTGTATTATAATTTTAGACGACAAGTAAGTTAATAAAATTATACTCAAATAACTTGTATTGATCGAAACTCTAGATCAGTAAAATACAATTGAAAATCGGTTCGAATTGGAATCAAATCAGCTTAATTAAAAAAAATCTCAATTTTTAAGATAGATTACATAAATTGGAAAATAAAGATTTTTAAGCCCAATTAATATGAAATTATACAAGTATTTTTAATAAAATGGATTAGATCAATAACCAATTTAATTAGGAGTAAACCAACCAAAAAATAAAAAATTGATAGAATCGATTGTGCACCAAGTGGTGATGTGCCACACATACATGCACACGCACGCACAGTGTTATCTTCCCCGATGAACACATGACAAAAAATAGGGGACAGAGACCCAAATCGCCTTAGGAGCTTCATCTGCTCCAACACTATGGAAATCCAACTCCATTCCATCCCATCCCACACTGGTGTGTTCCCGGGGACCTCAGAGAGCTACACCTATAAATATTGGTGTCCCCTCCCCCTCTAGTTATTGAAATTCTCATTTAAAATTGCTTGATCTCTTTTCTAGCGATCGGACTTTCAAGCTCGAGCCTGAGCTAGGTAAGGCATGAGAAGTCCGACCATAGTCCAAATTATTGTCGGGAGCCTTCTCTATGAGAAGGAACCCTCACTAGAGGCCTTCAATGCCGCAGTCGCCACCAACATGGATAAATAGTAGTCACACCCCCAAAGTTAGAAATAGAGCACCTACCCTGTAAGCAAATTTCAACTTCCTTAGACGGCTTGTCACACCCCGACCCGGTTTGGTCAGATCCCCGTAAGCAACCCCCTACTCCCATTGGTCTATGAGGAGTTTCACCCTCTTCTTAAACAGCAAGAAGTTAGGCGTCTTTTTTTCCTATTTTTCCTAGAATAGTATTATACAAAACTTCATATATTAAAAACTTACATACCTGACTTATGGTTCAACAATGAGTGGTCTTTAAGGTTGGTCTTCCTTTTTCCCAAAAAGGGTTAAAGGGAGGTGGTGAGTTTCTACAACTCAGTGAGCGAGTGTTAGGAGTGAGTTTTTAGAAATGCTTAGTTTGTCAAAATCATGCCAAGGTTTAACATCATATTCAAGGTTTTTCTCAAATTTCAGGATTTTTCCAATTTCATATTAGGTGTGTTTAACTCTCTTAGCATATCCCCTTTCCTTGGGAGGCGTGTAGCAAACAAACACATACCCTTTATCATAAATGGTACAAACGTTCATAGGGCAGTCCCAGACTGCACCCACTTGGGGATCAGTGCAACTTTGCCATCCACCATAATAGAAGTCTTAGACTTCTATCTAGAGTCTGAGTGGATGTCCCAGATGTACGACCCTCATACCCTAAATCCACTTCGTGTCCGTATGAGGATGGAGACATCATCCTCACCCCACCCTGGTCTCATGCGCAAGAAGCTCCCAGAGCTTCATGACTAACTAGAACAACGAACTACCCTTATCTCTACCATGTCGTCTAGTAGCCCTTAGAACCTATCACTACCCCTAGGGTGTCTTGATGGTCTTGAATCCATGAGTGTAAGCACAAACAATAATTTTTCATCATTAGCCATTTTCTTTGGTGCCAACGTTCTAACGACCCCGACACTTAACCTGGCCTACAGTTGTTTGTCTAGGTCGGTCCATTGACCTAGCTCGGATGCACTGCTACCAGCCCATCAAGCATTTTTGGTCATGACTTGGTACCATGGTGAATCACACAATTGATTCTATTTTAAATGAAAGTTTTCATGGCTCTTCCTATTCATTTTTGTTTACAGGATTCAGCCCGTTCCCACTGGCCTTGAGCCCTATGAGTTCAAAACCGAGGCCCCTAGTTTGTTAGAGTTGTTCTAGCTTTCGTCAAGAAGGTCTCCCAAATTGTTTAAGCAATGACACACAGTCAGGGGAGAATACTTCTGACAAACTCTCTTTTTAACTCATCACACCAATTGGGTGTGATGATAGGTTCACTTACAACCGATATGCAGGTTTTTTCTTTCTGTAAGGGAGCTCAGTATAGCAACCGGGTATGATGTTTAAATGATCCTATTCCCAACTGGTAAGTAGGTTTTTAACTTTTAAAACGTGCTCATCACCCCAGCCGAGTCTGAAGTATAAAGTTATCACTCACTTGTTGACTATAACATGTTCGTCCCTAGTCAGTTTCCAAGTCCATGCTAGCTCTCTCTTACTTGCGTTCCAGTCCCAAGTGTCCCTACACGGTTTGGGTATGCCCAGATTTTTGTTTTATTGCACTTAGGTCCCTAAAGTTCATGTTTCTTGACTTTAGGTTCCTAATGCTAAATTTTTCCCAAATCTAGTCCCAAGGTTTCCAATATCCTCCTTAGGTCCTTAATTTACTTAAAATTGTAAACGGGGCTCAAGTTTTCCAAATTCTCAAATTGGTCCATAATTTTTTGTAAAATTATTGTTTTGCCTCTACTTTCCAAAAATAGTCAATTGACCCAAATTCTTTCAAAAATTGACCAATTGGTCCCCCAACATCTTTATTATTGCCAATTGACCTTTAATTTTGACAAATTGGATGGAGGTCCCTCAATTTTTCAAAATTCCCAATTTTCCCCAATTTCTTCCCCTAATTTCACCCCTTTACACTGATCGAATTTGATTTCTCCAAATTGGCTATTCAAACGGGGTTAATTGCTCCAAATGATGGCATGGATAAGTTTCTACAGTTCCATATGATCAAATGGAGCTTTGAATTGCAGAATTTGGGTTTGAAATGAGCTTAAACGAAGATTTGCCGAAAAATTGTTCGTAGAGAGAGAAAGCTTCAAAAGCTTTCCGTCGGAGGTGCGGCAGTCCGAGCTCTTGATTTGAGTTCCTATGATCAATAATTGCTACAATTGATGTCCATAACAATGGGAATTTTGTTAGTGAAGTTCGACACTTTCTCTCTCTAGCATTGATCTACAACGATGGAGGAGGGCCAAATTGGCTTACCTTTCATCTTTGTTGAGGTCGTGTGATGGCTGTGGGGACTTTGGGGAGGCTTGGTTTGGCCGGAGTAGGTCTGAATTTGATCGAATTCAGCTTAGCCAAAATAGGGCAGCTTCAAACCAACGAAGTTACTTCATTGTTGATCCCGCCGGTGCTTCTCTAACGATCCTTGGGTTGAAGGGAGGTTGCTGTTTGATAGCTAATTTCCCCCGGAGTCTATAGGACCTGACTTTTCCCTTTAAGGCTAAGAAAAGTGCCCAAGTTAGAGCTCTGGTTTTAGCTTCGCCAAAAAATGGAGCACTTGGGATAGAAGGAGGATTTGAGGTGTGTGGAGGATTAATGGAGATAAGCTCTTTACATAGGGACCCTCTGCCCGACCAGTTTCCATTCTAGTCGAGCTTATCCTTGCCCGAAAATGCCCTAGTCGAAGGGAATATTCCATCACCAGGAAAGGAAAGTTTTTGAACTGATGAATAGTATTGTCATCCCAAGGAAGAAGACGACACTGTTTTGAACTGGACTGGTCTGGTCAGACCAGGTTCAATGGTGAAAATCGGCCGGTTTAGGCTCGATTCGACCAGTTTTCTCAAAACTAAAAATTTATAAATTCATCTAAATTCATTTTCTATACAATGGTGGTCTCAATTTCTCCATTTGATATCTCCAAGCCATCTAGAAAAATGAATTACCTAATCCGATTCATTATGGTTCAATCCGGTTCAAGTCTAGTTCACCCTAAATCGGTCCAGTTTTCCCTTTCAATTGGCTTCATGGTTCTTCTCCATAATTTTCATTACTCTTTTAGTCACTTGGAATTTTTCAATTTCCCATTTTACCCTACTTTACCAATTTTGGATCATTAAATGGCTCGGTTCTCTTTTTTAGAATCGATCGGTTCTTTTCTCGGTTTTCTCATTCTTGAATGAATGGGATTTACAACTCTTCCCTCCTTTTAGGGGTTTTATCCCCAAAACATTTACATCTCAAACAGTTGGGGGTACCCATCCCTCATAACACTTTCAGTTTCACAGGTCTTCCCTTGTACTGGTCTGTTCTGCCAAAGAACCTTGACCATAGGAATCTTCTTGTTCCTCAAGTTCTTGTCTCTTCGGTTGATGATTTGCATCTGTACTACTTGATAGGTCAGATTCTCTTCTAACTCTGGTGGGGATCGGTCCAACACATGACTAGGGTTATGTAAACTCCTCACTTTTGAGTTAAGGAAAACCGAGAAAAGAACCGGTCAAACTGAATAAGAAAACCGAGCCGGTTTACATTTGGGAACAAGCAATATGAAAATTTATAACTTCCGAGTGATCCAAAGGGTTTATTAAACTTTGAAAAAAGAAACTTAAGACAAATTAAAAGACAAAAACCAAATTGGTTCAGGTAAACTAGATTCCATAAGAACTGTGAAGTTAAGCATGCTTTTAATACCAATAATTTAATACCTAAATTAAATTATTGGAATTAATACCAATAATTTATGGCAATATTAATACTAGTAATAAATCTCTCCTATTTAATACACGATTTTTACACCTATATAATGAGGTCATCCCCATTCATTCTTCTCACACTTGAACACTTCTCTCTCTCTCTCTCTACTGCTCCATTTCCTGGTAAAGCTCGAACTAGAGCTTCGACTTGAACGAAGGTCGAGCTCTTTAGAACTGGGGAGAAGAAAGTTATCTGATAGCAAAATCCAGTCAATCCGAGAATCGTTGGAGAAGCGCTGGCATGATAAAATAGTGAAGCAGCTCCGACGGACCGAAGCTACCCAATTTCGGCCAAGCTGAAATCGGCCATTTCAAGCCCTCCTCAGGCCAAACCAAGCCCTCCCAACACTTCCTCAAACTTTCCATGGTCGAATTAGGACTGAAAGGTAAGCCAATTCGGCTCTCCTTTACAATTTTTTATCGGTGCTAGAGAGAGAGTCGACCGAATTTCAATGATGAAATTCTAATCCAATTCCGCATCAATTGATGCAATTCTTGATTCTAAGATGAATCTCAAGACGAGAGCTATCTACCCATATTGAAAGCTCGAACCGTCGTGCCTTCACCGGTGAGTAATCGAAGCTTTCTCTCTCTATAGTTCATTTTCCACTTATGATTCACATTTCTGAAGAAACTTATGAACATGTAGAAACTCAATTTCAACTTCAATTTAAACAATTGGAAACGTTTGATGGGTCAATTTGATGAAATCAAATTCGACTGTGTTAAGAAGTTGGAATTGGGGGAAAATTGGGGATTTTTTAAATTTAAAGGACCAAAATGAAATTTTATGAAATTGAGGGTCAATTGGGCATGAAAATAATGTTGGAGGACCAATTGAGGAATTTTGAAATTTTTGGGGCAAAATTTACCATTTTTGTAAATGAAGGACAAAATGGTAATTTTGGAAAAGTTGGGGGACCAAATTGGAAATTTGGGAAATTAAACCCCTTTTTGTGAAATGGAATAAATTGAGGTCCTATGATAAATTTTAGAAGTTTCGAGACTCAATTTGAGGAAAAACCGGCATTTGGGACTTAAAGTTAAAGAGAAATAACTTTAGGGACCTAATTGCAAATAAATAAAAGTTTGACTTTCTCATTCATTTGGAATGAACGAAGGCTATTAGGCCGAAGGATAATGAACCAAGATGTTTATATCGTGTAGGAACACGAAGTACCGGGAACGCCGGCAAGGACAAGCTCGCGTGAATACCAAGAACCGGTCTAGTGGAATTAACGACATTAACGGGTGAGTGGGTTTACTAACATCATACCCGGTTGGGATGATGAGCACAACTTAAAAGTAAAAACCACTTACCGGTTGTGAGTGGAAATTTTATATCATACCCGGTTGGGCAATGATAAGTACCTCGATATGAAAACCCACTATTAAGTGGTATTTTAAACATCATGACTTAGAGGAAGTGATGTGAAAATCATGTGGGAAAAACTACTTACCGGTTATAAGTAGATCATACCCGGATGGTATGATGAGACTTCCCCAAAGGAAGTTGAAAACCCGTTCATCGGTTATGAACGGAGGTGTCCTTATACCCGGGCAATATAATGGATAGAGAAAATATATGTTTTGTCGAAAGTGCTCTCCCCTAATTGTGTGCCAATGCTTAAACAATTTGGGTAACCTTCTCAACGGGAGCTCAAATAGCTCTGATAGGCTGGGGGCCTCAATTTTGGAACTTGGGGGCTAAATGCCCGATTTTGAAAATCTCGTACAGTGGGCCTAAGGCTAGTTGGCACGAGTAGGAGCTCATAAACGAATATGATATATGTGCCATAAAACTTAATAAGTGAATTGTTTGGCCATGGTACCAAGATAGGACTGACATGCTCAGTCAACTAGCGACAGTGTGACATGACAGGTTGACGGACTAGTCAAGACAAATAGCTTTGAGCTTTGAATTATAGAATTTGAGTCCGAAATGAACTCAAACGGAGCTTTGTCAGAAAATTGTACGTAGAGAGAGAAAACTTCGAAACCTTACAATCTGAGGCGCGACAATCCATGTTCTTGATATGGAGAGTTAGCTCTTGTCCTCGGGGTCATTCTAGGATCGAGAATCGCTGCAATTCATGTCTTGAGTAGCGGGAATTTGGTTAGTGAAATTTGGCACTTTCTCTCTCTAGAACCGAACTACATCGACGAAGAAGAGTCGAATTGGCTTACCATTTTCCTTGGGGAGGTCGAGTATGAGCTACATAGGCTAGGGGAAAGCTCGCATGAGGCCTAAGTTGGCTGAATTCTGTTCGGCAAAAATAAGTCAACTTCGGACTCATGGAGCTGCTTCACGGTTTAATCTCGTCGGCACTTCTCCGATGATCCTTGGATCGAGTGGAGATTGTCGTCAGATAGCTGACTTTTTTTTTTAAGTTTGTAGGACCTGAGTTTGCCTTCTAAGACTGATAAAAGTGCCCAAGTCGGGGTTTTGGTTTGAACTTCACCGAAAAACTGATCCCTTCGGAGGAGAAAAGGATTTGAGATGTGTGTAGGATGAATGGAAGGGTGCTCTTTATAGGGAGTTCGGAAACCCTCTCTACTCTACCAGTTTCCATATTGGTTGAGCTTATACTCATTAGAAAATACTATAATAAGAGGAAATATTCCCTCACCAGAAAATGAATTTTTTTTCTGTCATTGATTAATAGTGCTATAATCAGAAAGAAGATGATGACACTGTTCTAGACCGGACTAGTCCGATCGAGTTCAATGACGAAAATCAGTTATTTCAAGCATAATTTGACCCATTTTTCAAAAGTTAAAAATTTATAAATTAATATAAATTAATTTTCTATCTAATGCTAAACCCACTTAAAGTTGTGTAACTTACTTTTGGCAATGTCTTGATCGGCCACGCATTCCCGTGTACAATTCTTGAACTGCTACGGTGTGATTTTTATAATATTAATACAACTATGTATTTATATTTCATAATGTTAATACAACCCATAATATATATACACATTTGTGTGTAGTTCTATTTATCCAAAGACAGTTTCTATTGATTTCAGCTTCACTCTTATATATGTACATATAAATTTATATATGTATTTATGGACTTATCTATTTAATAATTATCTAATTTTACTAGTTGGATTATTTGATATTAATTAACTATACCTGATTAAATATTATTCAATTTATTCACTTTTATTTAATTAAATAATACTCTTATATATAATTTTTATTCAAAATTTTTTAGTTTAAAAAAATGCGATATACGTACTTCCATCTTTCTTGATTGATTTCAAAAATTACCTCTCAATTACATGATTAAATTGTAGGTGTAATTTCTTCTTTAATTGCCGTGACTATCTCTATCAATGAGGATCAAGTGCTATCGGGTAGTGCCAAGTTAGACCTTCATTGGATAATCCAGTGTCCACAACTGAATTGAAATTGAGAATCTCCAACGCAATAGGTTAGCCCATGTCTAAACAAACCTTTCTCTTAGTCTCGGCCAATGATTCCCAATTATTGATTAAATTAATCCATTTATATTTCAAGTTACTTGAAGGTTAGATTGAACAATCTTTCGAAACTCAATTATTTTTCAATTGGTATGTTGGCTCAAAGAAAAGATATGTCCAATGAGGTCTTGTATTAGTTAGTGGTTCTTTTCTAATTTTTCTTATATTATTATGAAGTTCATTTTCATTATGATTTTGAAGTAGCCTTTGGATTGTCAATGGACGTAGGAAGTGTTAATTATCACTTCTACTTCAATTGGGGGAAGGTCTTCGGATCCAATAGTCAAATGATGAAAATGGGTATGACCACTAAACTACTCTCAGAAGAACTTAGAGGATTATGATTCGATGGATGAAAAAGTACCAAGTGAAAATCAGCCCAAAAGGGGACCAAATCAAATTTCGAGAAAATGTCATTGATTTTTAAAAGGACATAAACAAATCATAAAACAGAGGATCTTAAGACTAATTAAGATAAAATAAGATAATAAGGATAATTTTAGAAATTTTGATCGAGTCAAGAACCAGTCGGATTGGAGGTGAACCAACCACGGAATGGCCGAAACCGATCGAACCGATTTAGAGCGGTAAAAACTCCAGAATTTTTTTAGGGTGCTAGATAAATCATAATGGGATGTTTATTGGATTCATTCAATGAGAAATTAAATGTAGAATTTCTATTTATTTTTATTTTTTCAAGAACTTGTTAGAAAAAAAAGGTGAACCACACCAAAAATTATTGAACCGATCGAAAAATTCACCGAAAACCAATTCGCTATAGTGCAGACCGGTCGACGTGCGACACTGGGCACACGTGGCTATGCGCATGTGTGTGTCTTTCTCACCCACGTTTCGACCCGAATCTGCCCAGAAAACCCAATGGACCTTGACAGATAGACCAAATCTAACTTTTGGGGAAATTAATCCATGAATAGAGCCACAAATTATGAAATGACATAAATTGGCTATGTATAGATAGTCATGGGAGTTTAGAACATGTTCATATAAGGCATGTATGTTGCCATTATAAAAAAATCTCTCATAATTTACTCTAAACCTTAACTACTTCCACCTTTAGTGACTGGACTACCAAAGAGCATAGCTCCTCTATCCAACCACCTCCGACAACATCTTAGTACCCCTGGAAAGCTAAGGAAGTCAGTTTTCCATCTCCACATCTTTCGACCCTCAACTCCACCTCTATAAACACCAATGAGATCACACAGTGCATGAACTCTAGTAACCGGAAACAAAGCACTTGTTTCAGAGACCAATTTTGACGACCATGACAGCCCTCTCCAACTAAGAAAAACTTAGCAAGTCTCACACTCCAAGCTTTCCATAGCCAATGACATTGCACGATTTGAGTAAGTTTTGAGAGAGAATTAAATCTTTTAAATTCAGAATCTAGGGTTTAGTGGTTGAGCTGACTAAAAAACCCTACAGGAGCTATAGAACACCAATAAGGTGGCTCAACATCCAAAGTGTCACCACATGACATGCGACGATTGGTCGTCTAGCTATGTGGCATGTCGTAATTGGTCGTGGCCTCTAACATGGTATTCTAGTCCACGGTCACCACCCGACACTGTTTAGAGTGGTTTCAGATGAATATTTCGATCGATTTTATCAATTTCAATTATTTTTTGCCTGGTTCACTTTTGATTTGGTTAGGTTTTAGCCTAATATTTTTTCTAAAAAATCTTTAACTATTTTATCTTCCTTTTTGAAGAAAAAGTTACACTTATACCAACTTAAAATTTGCTTAAAAAATCACTAATTTTCTATAATCAGCCTAATTCGTTCCAATTTCAACCCGGTATTTTTTACCATCATTACACATCTTGTATAACAAGTTTTCCACTTTCAACATTCAATTTCAAAATAATTTTTTACATGATTCACTTCTTAGCCTTGTAATCCAAATTCTATTTAATTCTTTATTAAATCTTTTTTTCCTAGTTTCATCTCATTTACGGTTTGTCAGTATTATCCATAGTATATAAGTTTGAGTGTTAAAACAACAATGAACATGAATCATCTCTAAGTCCAAGTTCGTGTCCGAGTTCACTTGCACCCGAACTTGAACCCAACTTACCATATTTCCCCTATCTTAAACCCCCACCCCCTTCTGTGCAGCCCGAATCGTTGACCTCAGCCCCCTCAAACGAGCATCTTTGAGCCTCGACCAGCCCTGATCCTAGACTACGAGCACAAATCAATAAATAAATTATAAATGTGAGTTATAAATTAAAAATGGTAACACTATTTATGTTAGTTTGCCACATTTAGGTTGGATTAGCACACTTGGGTTAGATTGGCATGTCTATATTAGGTCACCCCATTCACTTTAAAAATTTGGGATAGCATTTATATGTTTAGTTTGAATTCGAATTAAATTAGTGTCAAAAACTCAAATCGAATTATTTAATTTGAGTAAAATTAGCTCGTTTATGTTTGAAATTCAAGATATCATCTATTTGTTTAGTTTATATTTGAATCAAATTATTATCGTCTAATTTGGTCGAGCTAGCTTATTCGAGTTGGTTCAATTTAAATCAAATTAATTTATTTATATTTGAAATGCAGAATCTTATATCTGTTTAGTTTGTATTCAAATCAAATTAATATTAAAACCAATTGTTTTATTCGAACATCTTAAAAGAAGTTTAAAATTTATAATTAAAAAATAATTTTGATAGAAAAATACAATTTCAATTAAATAAAATAATGACCCATTTTTTTAATACAAATAAAATTGACCCCAAATTGGGTTAGATTTGGATAAATGAATCAATAGATGCAAATATATTCGAATATTAGACTATTAGACCCGATATTAGATACACATGAATTAACTAATATTTTGTTATTGAGAAACCCATTTTTATAATCCAATAAAAATTAAATTTAACTATAAAATTAAAGTATAAATTTAAGTTTAAAAAAAATTAACGAATACTAAATTGTTAATTGAGTTAAATATTTAAGATAAAAGATAACTAGTTACTCTTATTTTAGAGAGTCTACTAATATTTTAGTTATTCACTACTTGATAATTTAATAATTTAATATTTTAAACACATACTTTATATATTTTTCTTAATAATGGTGTTATTTACTAGTTAAACAATATTCACTCCATCATTTCTCAAAAATATATTCTAATAAATTTCAATTATTTAAGAATTATATATCTTATATCTTAGTCTAAATTAATAAAAAAATAATATTGGTAGTTTAAATAACTAATAGAACCAAAATATTATTCCAAACCACTCTAATAAGATAATTAAACAAATATAAAAGTAAAATAAAATAAAATTATCTTGAACTCAACTCATTTTTTTAAAATATTTTTAGTTTTTATTTTTGTAGGTTGAATCAATCTTATTTAGTTAGAATTCAGTAATTTATCAAATAAATTATTGATTACATGAAATTTAGAATTAAATTTTAACTATTTTGAAATCATGTACCTTACAACTTTAAGGAAATTGTTAAAAGATAAAATAAATTTTTGGTCAAATAAAGAGTTTAAATTATTATTGAAAGGAAAATGCTATTCCACTCCGCTCTAATAAAATAAGTAAATAAACCTCTAAGCCCAGGTTTATGGGTCTGGATGGAAGGGATGCCGAGTAATTTGGAGTGTATTACATTTTTTTTATTTAAATTAAATTAAAAAATATATTTTTTTCATATTGAGGGTATTTTTTGTTTAAATTAATCTAATATTATATATATATATTATTTTTAATTAATTTAAATTTAGTTTTATTCTTATATAATTAAAATAAATAAATATTATTTTTCTTATTATAATATTTATATATAACTATTATTTTATAATTAATATTAATTTATTTTTATTATATAAATAATTTAATTTTATTATATTTAGTAAGTATAATTTATAATATATTTAATTTTATATTATATTACTTGTTAAATTATTAACTTTAATTTAAAATATAAATTAATTTTTAAAAATTTTTTTGTTAACAAACTTACCTATATATCTTTCCAAACCCATCAATACTAACAACGCATTAAGATAAAATAAAATCATCTTCACTGAACTGCCTCTTCTATTTGCTTACTTTTCTTCAAGTTCGTCGGTCTCACTTTGCCGGAATTTCCATGAAGATCAGCAGACTTGGGAAAATTCGGATGGAGTTTGAGTGTTAAGTGGACGCACAGCGCGCACAATTTACATACATTTCACATTGCACGCCTAGGGGAGAGGGCTGGAGCTGATTCAAGAAGTACAATCCTTGAAGGCTCCGGCCACTGCCGCCAGGAACGTCTAGATCCGCTACAGATCGCCTTCCTCCACTGAGCTCCGGGAAAGTGCTGTGTCCGGAAACTCCAGCTCTCCGTTCCATATCGTTCCTCGGATCTTCTCCAGCAACTCGAGCTCCAGAAGATGCTCAAGCGCCCTGGCAGGATGCAGGAGGACAGGATTCAGAGGTACCGTAGTGTCATACTCGTAGTAACTGTGCCGCTCCTGCTGGTGGGATTTGTCCTCTTCCTACTGCCATCTCGTTCGCCGTCTGAGTCTATCCAGGAGTACGCCATTTCTAGCCAGAAAGCCGGGGGAGGGAAGACATTTGCAGTGATCTTCGACGCCGGTAGTTCTGGGAGCCGAGTTCACGTTTACTGCTTTGATCAATACATGGATCTTGTACCCATTGGCGCGGAGCTCGAGCTCTTCGTTCAGGTTCTTATTTGATCTTTCAAAAGCACTGTTGGACTTTTCAATATTGATATGAATTTAGACACCCCAGTTTGTTGTATGTGCAATGCTTTCACTGTTATGTTTCAATTGCCTTCACCTCAAGTTTGTGCAAACTTGGTACCAGCCTCGGATGCTCTCATATGTATGTGGAGTGTGTAAATTTCTATTTTTGCCTTGCTGTGGTAGATCAAGCCTGGTTTGAGTGCATTTGCTCAAAATCCTCAAGAGGCAGCTAGTTCTTTGCGATCTCTACTTGATAAAGCAGAAAGTGTTGTTCCTCGAGATCTTCTAAGCAAGACACCTGTTCGAGTTGGGGTCAGTGATCTGTGCAAATGGGACTCCTCTCATATCATTTGCCTTTCAATAAGTTGATTATTTTCAAATACAGGCCACCGCGGGCTTGAGAGCACTAGGGATTGAAGCGTCAGATAGAATTCTAGAAGCGGTAATCTCAGTTTTATTATTGTCGTGTCTTTCTTTTCTTTTTTCCCTTTAAAAAATGTTTTAATGGTGAATTGCTTTGGTTGAAAGGGGAAAGATCTTTATGTATGGTAGTATGTAATTTTGGCTGGTTAGTGGTCATCTGCAATGCCCCATGTTCAGGTTAGGGAGCTGCTGAAAGATACAAGTAGGCTCAAATCGGACCCAGAAGGGGTTTCTGTTCTTGATGGCACTCAAGAAGGTGCTTATCAATGGGTATGTTCTGCTTTCCTCCCTATCATTTGATTACTCACAGGATATCCTAAATCTTAATATTTGTAACTGAATGTGGAAATACTAAAGCAGGCAGTGAATTAGCTAGTGCAACATCCATCTGTAAGTTTTCTGGAAAAATAACTAAAGAATAACATAATTTATGCTAAAGTGACAAAAATCGTATACAAAATGGTTGGCAGTGGACTAAAATTCATGAACATGAATTAAATCAGTCTCCTGCATCAATCTGTGTTAGTTCCTCCTTTTCCTTTTTGTCTACAACTGAAGTATACATGTCTCTCATCTCTCATAACAAAAAACGATGTATTTCCATTACTTCATTTGCTCTTCAATTTCCTTTCTAATGGACCAAAAAATCGATAGAGGTGTATCCATCAAGTTAACCCTATCCTTTTTTTCATATCCCTTGCTGTAGTGTTATTGTCATGCTCTAATCTCTCACTCTGGTATTCCAGAGTATCCCTGTCAAAAGTCCTAATATTTCTATAGTGTCATTCTACCATCTCCATGATTATCGACAATGAAAAAAGTAGTTAGCTAACCATTTATTTTCTTACTTTACAAAGGAAATAGTGATTAACCAAAATCTTCCCTTACCACTTTTGATTTTTATGAGTCAATATTTGTCCTTATAGTGTTACCTGAGCAAAAGAAGCAACTTCTTTGTGAGCTTTGTTATGAATGCTAATTTCCAGAGAAACATTTTTTTAAGCCATGTATATATATATATTATAATATCTGTCTTTTAATTAACTGATAGACTTTTCTGATATAATATCTCTTGCTTTATCCACCAGTTTGTTTGCATGATTTATTGATCTTCAGACAGGTAAAAAAACTGATAAAAAAGGTTTATTGATCTTCATGATTAGCAGTGAAATTAGGTTTTTCTTGTAATATAGCTTTAAGAAAACATGGCATATCACTGCCACCATGCCCAAGTACAATACCTAAAGACATAAATTATCGAATGGTTGATGGTAAAAATGCTAAAATATAAAATAGACTTATTTATTTTTGCAGAGAAATATTGTGCTCACATTATTTCTTAGAATGCTTAACCTGGGCATGCCAATTTTAATTGCTGGTCTTTCAGCAAATCTGATGTTAGTATTACGTCCTTTCTTTATCAGGTGACGATAAATTATCTATTGGGAAATCTTGGGAGGGAATATTCACACACAGTTGGAGTGGTTGATCTTGGAGGTGGTTCTGTTCAAATGGCATATGCTATCTCAGAAGAGAATGCTGCAAAGGCTCCCAGGCTCTTAGATGGAGAGGATACTTATGTGAAGGACATGTACCTGAAAGGAAGAAATTATCACCTTTATGTTCACAGGTTTATTTCTTTATCCATTCCTTAGGCAGTGAGGTTATATGACCAATCATGTACCCTGACATCTTATTTTTTGGGCCTGTTGTACTTTCACATCTTTAGGACTCTTGTATATATTACATGTTTTCTCCTGCTCGGTCTCTAGTTTATATATATTGATATCCTGTGGTAAGGATATTTTTTTTCTGTTTTCACATTTTCCGTTTCCTCTGCAGCTATTTGCACTATGGCTTACTAGCAGCTCGAGCGGAGATCCTGAAGGCTTCTGGCTCAGAAAATCCTTGCATATCCGCTGGTTATGAGGGTAAGCAACATTTCTTGTGTCATTAGTTCTGTTGGAAATTTGCCATATCCTACCACGGGGTTTTCTATAGCCATGATCATGACTATAAAATCTTTGAATTTCTGGTCTTATTCTTGTACTTGTGTTCAAGGGTCTTACAAATATGGAGGCATAGATTATCCAGTATCAGCTGCCCCATCTGGCTCAAGAATGAACGACTGCAGGAGGGTAACTCTGAAGGCTCTCAAGGTTAATGAGACAACCTGCATCCACATGAAATGTACATTTGGCGGGGTTTGGAATGGAGGAGGGGGAGATGGACAAAAGAATCTATTTGTAGCTTCATTTTTCTTTGACAGGGCTGCTGAGGTATTAATATTACTAATAAAAAAATTATGATCAAAGTAGTATATTCTTCTCTTGTCCCTGACTGTAGGAATATTTTGAATATATCAGGCTGGGATTGTTGATCCTGAACAATCGGTTGCCAAAGTTAGTCCTATGGAATTTAAGCAGGCAGCTAAAGGTGTCTGTCGCACCAAACTTGAGGATTCTAGGTCTATATATCCACAAGTAGAAGAGGATAACCTTCCATATTTGTGTATGGATCTTGTGTACCAATATACATTGCTAGTTGATGGATTTGGTAAGCTCGTTCATTTTTTTTGTCTACCTTGAATATCTTGCATGTACATGAGAAAAATGGCCTTGGACTCCTAGGTTCTGGATAGCGAAAAATTCTAAGTTAAACTGTTGGAATGTACTTTTTTATCAGGAATTTTACAGTCTAACGCTCAGCTGGGGCATTCAAGTTTTTTAAACTATATTTTCTTTCTGATAGAACATTGACAAATGGAAAATAGAAGTGTTATCGAGACTTATTACTTCTTTGAAGTGGCAGTTTATATCAATTTTTTACTTTTATCTTTTTTCTGCAGGCATCGATCCTCGGCAAAAGATAACACTAGTGAAGAAGATCAAGTACCGAGATGCATTTGTGGAAGCAGCATGGCCACTGGGCAGTGCTATTGAAGCTGTATCTGTGCTGTGAAACTGGTTGTTAGGTTAAGTTGCTGCATGTAACTAACTCCCAGGATGCACGAGTCAAATGGCCAGTTCTCAATCCAGGATCTGGTGATCGTGATGTTGCTTTGGGTAGTGGAGAGCGGATCATATCTAGAATTATATCTTGGACATACAATAAAGAATTGTGAGGGATCTAATTAGTTGCATTTCTTAGCTACTATTGTAATTATGTTATTAATAGAGAGAGTAATGCTCCTTAATTTGATTTTTGCTTCATATAGCATGATTAATTCTGTTTTTAGTGTGAACAATCAATTCTGATGCACATGAATTAGTTTATCTTTCAACATTTTTGGGGAAAATGCTGTTTAGATTAACCTCCTAATGCAAATTTTGTTGTACAACTAGGGATGGAAATGTATTTGGCTCCAAAATGGGATACGGTCAAAAGCCATATATATCAACCTCACATCAATATTAGTTCCGTAATTGTCCTAGGACTGCAATAAGATAGTTCTATCTGGATGGCAATTAACCCCAATGACCGCATGTCCATGTCTAATACATATTTGATTAATGCGAGGTATAAATTAAAATTTGAATTATGATGACATGATGGTGTATAAAAATTTAAATTAAAGAATATGGGCAGATCCAGATTCAAATCCTGGTGAATTAGGTGAATAGGGATTGGAATTAGGTAGAATTAATTGGATTTGAATTAGGTAGAGTTAATTGGACTGAGATTCAAATTAGTATGAAAAATTAGAATAAAATTGGAATAGACGTATGTATTAATGACCTTAGAGACAACTAACTCAATGGAATATATAATAGCACCATATTTGCATATTTATGTTAGAAATAACAACTAATGAAATGATCGCATTTAGATTCTTATATGGGCACGAAAAAATCCGTGCACACCAAGTTGACATGCTTTGTGGACATTGGATTCACATCTCTAAGGGTGCCCTCTCATTCCACTTTCAATCATCATGCATATGTGGCCAATGTGTCAAATGATTTCAATCACAATGACCATCTTGTATAGTATCCTTACCATTGAATTGAATTGAATGACAACACTCGTATATTATTGACATATATTATTTGAATAAGGGGATATGAGGGGTTTGAATAGTAATAGGAAAAAAATGCATGACACAAGTCTATTTAGAAAAAAAAAACATAATTGAAAACACTACAATATAAAAAGTACTAGCAACATTTAATTAGGTCTAATCCACTAGACAATGTGTCCGCTCTAGCACATCTTGTGCAAACAATGCTCTATAGCCATGGTCTACATGTCCTAGTATTGTCGGCATGTCTTCATCTCTTCTTCTATATGAGGTGTAATGATGTCTAGATCTAAGCATGAAACTTGATTTGATTTGTCATTCTTAGGTAGATGGAAGACATTGAATTTAAGATCTCTCAAACACAAATGATGTCCTAAATTTTAAAAATATGTTGACGGTACATGAACATGAGTGCATAAACTAAATTCTCACAACTTAGCTAATACATGTTAAATAAAATATATCATTTATAAATACATATATGGATAAGGGTTGAAATTTGATTTGTCATTCTTACCTGAATGTAAGAAATTGAATTTAAGATCTATCAATCACAAATAATGTTTTAATTTTGAAAATAGGTTCATGATACATCAATGTATAAAATAAATTCTCACAACATAAGAAACATATTTACATAAAATATATAATTTATAAATACAGATAATGACAAAGGTGTAAAGTGATGATTTTCTAGGATTGATCGTTTAATAATCAACTCCTTAGAGATCCTTGCACATACTGGGTTTATTGTTGAAGTATTGATTAGACTACTAAAAAACCCTAAATGACATCACCTATTTAACCTTCAATGGACCAACCGCTTGATTGACCAATGGATGCAAGTGCGTGCTATTACTTTAGCTCTTTCTAGCGAGTTTTCTAAAGTAGGTTGTGGATTGGAACCCAACAAGTTAGTTCTAGAATAAATCTCATTTGAATCAAATTAGGTATAATTTATAATTTAAGTGCTAAAATATTTAAAAAGTTATTGTATTGCCTTAGTGTGGTAATTGCATAAAGATAAACACAAGTGAAATCTCAAAATAATAGTTCAATCATATTTAAAAATAATAATTTAAATTTGAATTTTAAATTTAGCTTTATTAACATAATAATTTATTAGAATATTTAAAAATAATATGATATATTTACTAGATAATTTTAAAATATCTAGCCAAAATATTCAATATTTTAAATATTTTTATAGTAATATACAATAAATATGTTAGATATATATTTTTTAATATATAGTTGAAATGTTAATTATTATATATTATTTTCTTATTTTAAAATATTTATTATTTATAATTACCAATAAAAATGATAATTAAATAAATATTTAATTTTAATAATATTGTAATATTTATATATTTTTTATTTTGAGAGAACTTTTAAATTTATTAAATTTTTTTTACTTGCATCGTTAAATAAATCAAATTTATTATCAAATTTTTATAATAGTTTTTCTTAAAGTAGTTTAGGGTAGCGTATATATTTAATAATAGTTATTTTTAACCAAATAAGATATAATTAATTATTTTACTTGTATTGTTAATGTTTTGATATATTTTTCATATTTAATTTAAGTTTGTTAACCGTACACAGTTGCACGATAAATTATATAATATTATTTCATATTTAGTTTTATTTTTATTATTTTTTCTATTTATATTATCTATAAAAAATAAAAGAATTTAATCTTTTTTTCTATTTACTTTCTTCGTACTAAAAAAAAGTGCAAAAAAAAAATAAAGAAAAAGAAAAAACCATGCAAAAAAAGAAAAAAAAGGAAAAAAATAGATAAAATGGTAAACAGGAAAAGTATAAAAGTTTATATTTATTTATTCTACTATATTTGATTTTCTTTTTTTTTTCTATACCCTTTTAATTATATTTGTAGCTCTCACTTAAATTTTATTAGAATTATTTTTTGAAACTTTGTTAATTTGTTTTAATATTACTTAAGTTGAACTAATTCATAAAAATAATTTATTTTTAAGTTTAATTAATATTGAAAAAATACATATGAGTGGAAAAAAAGGTAAGGATGTTTTAAATCTATAAGAAAAAGTTAATTTAGTGTGAAAAATGAGTATTAGATAAATATGTGAATGAGAGTTGTGAGTTCTTTTTATTTCTAGAAACATGTAGGTTAAAAATGGCTAATAACGAGAACATTTGAAAGAAAAGGGTTTCCCATAGCATGTTCAAAATATAGAGTGAAAAGCAATGATGAGTAAAATAAAACTAGTGGTGAAGTTTAGATTTGAATCACTTGGGGCCTTGGGGCTTTCTATCTAGCCGTTTCAAACCACATTAACTCAAGAAGTTTGATGATCTCCAAGTTAATCGTGATAACTTCGAACACGATTCCATCAATCAATTACTACAAGGAAAAAGCCATTGATTGATGATATCTTGGATAACCAACACGATAATTTATTTCATATTCATTATTCTGTGAAAAATAAGGTTTGTTTTGTTATCATATATGGGGAAGCTACACTAATATTGATAACACCGAGCTTGTGGAGAAGTTGGTATTCCCTAAAATGAAGTATACAAAGCTTTATCAAATTCAAATGTTGAATGATCAACAGAAACTCAAGATAACTAAGCAAGTATTGGTTTTGATTCACTATTATAAAATATAAAGATAAAGTATTATGTAATGTGGTATCAATGCATGCATATCATATTTTATTGGGACGAACTCAATAATTTGCTCGTCAAGTTACACATGATAAATTAACAAATATGTACTTATTTGTAATGAATAATAGACCAATATCTTTTGTACTTTTGACTCTATAACAAGTTTTTTAATATAAGTTGAAAAATAAAAAAGCAAATGAAAAGAAAATAACAGAAAAAAGAGAGAAAATCTATAATTGAAAAGGACGAGAGAAAATGCAAAGTTAAAAAATAAGAAAGAAATTAGAGTTGAAATAAAAGAGAGAAAAATTCAAAGTCGAAAAATAAGAGAAAAAAGTCATAATTGAAAAGAAATAGAGCAAAAATAATTTTATTACAAGAAAAAGTGAGATAAATATAGATATAATTTCACAACATGTCCTTACAATACTTATATACAATGATACATTTTTAAATACTAACAATATTTCTGAATATTTTTGAGCAATATTATCTATATTTTTGCAAAAAATCAAGTATGTTACTAAAAAGATATCTCCTATTTTTCCGTTAGCTCTAGGGATTAAGGGTAATAGGATGGGCATCAATGATGAGCAAATTCTAAATACAGCCGCCCTAGATAGTTGAACAAGAAAATAACAGGGACGAGGCAGTCAATAAACCAACCTTCGGGAGAACCATAGATTTAAGCCTCGATAAAGAAAGAAGAAGTGAAAAGGCCAAAACATTGGAAAAGAAGGATGAAGGAAATCCTTAAAGAGATCAATGGACAATACCGGATTTATGACCAAAATCCATGAGATGGTTAAGTGAGCCTCTCGTAGGATGATCAAGAGATCTTGAAACAAGTAGGATATGAGATCTCCCTAAAAGAAATAGACTTATATTGGGATACGAGTAAGAATAAGGATGGGATACAAAAGATGTACCCGCAAGGTTTCAAGAGTAAAGGTAAGTAGGGAAGGATGGCACCAAAGGATGTCATTTAAGGTTAGATTTCATCAAGGGTGAATGAAAAGAGAATTTCAGGAGAAAAGAGTAAGAATCCTCCCAATGAAGAAAACCTTGGGGAGGGATACATGTCCTCACTAAGAGGTAATGGAACCAATTGATGAGGGATGATGAGATGAACTTGTAAAGGAAGTGCATGTTGAGGTGAAAGAACCAAGGGAAGCATACTAGGATGATCTAAGGAGTTAGTTAAACCCAAGGAATGTGTAATTAGAAGGATAACATCAAAAGATTCCATACGAGTAAGAAAGGGGTGGATTGCCAATGAAAAGGAGATAGAGTAAAGCACATCTAAGAAACCTTGGAGAGGTAAGTTCTATAGTTAAGAAGTGATTATAGGAAATGACCACTTACAACAAGACTGGTTGTGGTCCACACTCACTTGATGGAGTCTAAGGAGTGGACAGCTGGGCATAGGGTGGAGTACATGAAATAAGACCAACAATCGGAAATTCCTCATATAAGGAATGTAATGGAATTTTTAGACGAGTAAGGATTCAAAGCGAGCAAATGCCCCAATATAGAAAGGGATGTGGAGAAATGAAGAAAGAAACCTTCAAGGAATGGTAAGAAGGTCGAGCATGCAGTTTCTAAGGTGAAAGTCTCTACTTTGAGGGATATAATAGAGAACGAAACCGTAAGAAGGGAACTCCCTAAACAAAGCAATCGACACATAGACCGAAAGGGATCAACTCGGAATAAAGAATCGTGAAATGGTCACGAGCAGGTAAGAGTGGATTAAGAAAAGGGAATGTTCTTGAGGAAAGGACGCCATTGGAAATGAGGAAGGACAAAAGAAGGGAAGAATTCCAGCGTGTCGGTAAATCATCGGGAAACCCAATGATTGGAATCAGAAAGACCCAATAAAGAAGTTGGGAAAGGACGAGTAGGTAAGGAAAATTGACACGATTATGTAAGACATGACATCAAAGACAAGAAGGATGATTAAATAATGGTAAAGGTAGTCGAGGAATACTACCAGACGAAAAAAAGGACAAAACTATATGATCCTCGAAAGGTTGGAACGTTAAGAACAACCATCAAGGAAGTATTCTAGAATCCTAATGGACAAAGACAAGTTCTAGAACATGTCGTGCTGTAAGGGACATGCACACCCAATAGTCTTAGGGGAAAATGTGACTCAAGTAAGGAAGAGTTAGTTAGTTAAGCATGACAAGGTCAAACATACAATTTGGACCGAAGTTGTAATAAACAATGGATGGAAGAAAGGTCGAAATAGGACGAAAAGGTGATAACATCGAAACCCGTGGAAACAAGTACGTAAAGCTTTAAAGAACACCAAGGTAAGGGTTCCAATGATCAAGAGAATAACTAGACATGAGAACAATTGGGCATTTTAGAACTCCCAATTCTGAAATCCTTGGCAAGAACCCTCAAGAGGAAGAATTTTGCCCTAAGTAGAGGAGGAAGTGAACCTAAGGATATCACTTTGGACTTGTGGGTAAGACATGCCTAGTTATGATAAACTCCATAAAGTGAGTAAACAATGGAAATGAAAAGACATTCCTTAAGTGCGTTATTTAAAAGGGCTAAGTGAAAGAACAACCAAAGTGTTGGCATGTCAAGCAAACCTTGAGTTAACATCAAGGGAAATTATTCTTGATGCAAAGGATGCTGATTAAGTTTGGGGACAAAACTCCTAAAAGGAGGGGAGAGTTGTAAACCCCGTTCCTTAAAGATAAGAAAACTAGGGAAAGAACCTGTCTACTAAAGAGAGAAAACTAAGCTAGTTCACAAACCACAATCGATAAGGAAAGGGTAAATTGAGAAATTTACAAACCCCAAGTAACTCAAATAGTCATAAAAGTCATGGAAAAGGACCTTGAGACAAATTGGAAGAGAAAACTAGACCGACTTAGGTGAAACAAATCTGAATCATATTGAACCGATTTCTAAATTAATTTTTTTAGGTGGCTTAAAATATTAAAATTTGAGAATTTAAGTCACCATTGGATAGATAATGAATTAAAAAATTTTAATTTTGAGAAAACCAGTCGAATCGAGCTTGAACCAGCCGATTTACACATTGATCCGGTCGAACCGATCTAGTCAAGACAGGTCTCCGAATTAGTCAAGACAAATAGCTTCAGGTTGAGTTGAGGGTGGGGGCCGTTGGACTAGTGGCACCACAGATTATATGGAATCATGTGAAAAATGTTGATTGTTCATGCACTATGTTTACAGGACCTTCAAGACGCCCAAGAAGGGTAGTGATGTGTCCTAGGGCCTTGGACGACTTGGTGGATATAAGGGCAGTTAGTCGTACCAGAAGCCTTACGAAGCTTGACATAGCTTCAAGTGCATGAGACCAAGGTGGGGTCAGGATGAGGTCTCTATCCTCATATGGAAACGGAGAATTTTTATGGGATTGAGGGTCAGATGTCGTGAACATCCACTCATTCTCAGGGTAGAAGTGGACGTGCTTCTATCTAGGTGGCTGGTAAAGTCGTTCTGACGCCACAAGTAGGTTCAGTGGACAGGCTGGCCTACAATTGTGTGTTTTACCTTCATGATGAAGGATGTGTGTTGGGTGATGACACACCATGGTTAATAAAAAATGGTTATAAAAACCGAAATTTGAAAATAAAAGGTTTTTAAAAGAGAATAAGGAGTCTGACACACTCCAAATCAAACATTTTTCCTAAGGTTAAATTTAAAAACCCATTCACTGAATTGTTGTATTCACCCCCTCCCTTATATCCCTTTTAGGAAATCCTAGAAACCCTACCTCTAGGACTATCAACTAATACGCCTGTAAGACATGTATCGTCAGTTTAAAATTTTATACAGTTTTGATTTATGTTATTCTAGGAAAGGTGCAGGTTTAAATGACGCCTTACTCTTCACGGTTTATAAATAAGGGGCAACACTTAGTAAACCGGGAGAGTGGTGGGTTGATCATGGGGATCCGACCAAATAGGGTTGGGGCATGACAGGAAGGCTCGACTTGAGCTCGAGAAGTTTCGGTTGCAGGTAGGTGAGGAGTGGCGGAATTGTGCGAGCTTCTCCGCTCCGCTCCTCTCTGGTGGTCCTCATGTTGAAGGGAGGGTGCAACTATGTAGAGGACTTCCTAACGGTTCTAATGACACTGAATATGGCTTCAGAGGTTGAGAAAAGTCCCGCTGCTGGAGCTCTGGTTTTCTGCTTGCTAGAAATTGGGATACTTCACCTTTTTCACTTAATTGTGGGATGCTGAGAACGAATGGAGGGGTGCTCTTTATATAGGGAGCTCGACAACTGACCGGGCTACCGGTTGGAATAGGACTTGGCCTCCAACTCGGTCAACGACTGTTATACTAGAGCTCTTCCCGGGTCACCAGAGGAAGTGCCCTTCCTCCTCTCCCTCCTTTCTATTAGTTGATTGAGGAAGAAGACGATGATGTGGCGGGTGTACCACATGGCATGCTATGTTTGGCTAGTTTTTCTAGCGTGGCGTTCCAACTCAGCCACCGCGTCAACCATTGATTGGTTGACCAGACACGTGGCAGCCTTCCATTATATGCTTGTGTCTATGTAGCAGGCTAATCGGTGACCATTAACCGAACATGTGGCAACCTCCAATTGGCTGCCTGTGCTTGCGTGGCTGCTGGCCGAGTGTCTGCTGATCATTGACCGGCTGGTTTGTTGACCGGTTCAGTCTGTTGACTAGTTGGATCGTTGATCAATCCAGTCCGATCGGGTTTGGTGACCCGAATTCAAAAATCGACCGGTTTAGGCCCGATTCGACTGGTTTTTTGAAATTTAAAATTTTCTAAATTCTTTTTCTACTTGATTGTGGCCTCACTTTTCTAAATTGACATTTTTAAACCATCTAGAAAAATGAATCATTGAATCAGTTCACTATGGTCCAATCCGGTTCAATTTGGTTTGGGTTCGGTTCACCCCGAACCAATTCAATTTTCTCATCCAATTCACTTCATGGTTCTTCCCCATGGTTTTTATGACTTTTTTGTCACTTGGGATTTTCCATATTAACCCTTCTTTACTATTTTTGGTTTCTTTTATGGCTCGGTTTTCCCTTGAAAAGTGCCAGTTCTTTTCTTGGTTCACTTGGTACGAGAGGACGAGTTTCATAGGCCACAACCTCCACCAAATTGTATGTGTGAGCACTTCGACCCAACCCCCCATACTTATCAATACTTCGATCCCCATATGTAGGGGTGAGACCTCTCTGTTCTATCCCCTCGGTCTTAGTGCACACAAAGCTATCGGAGCTTTAAAACATAATAAAACAGCACAACTTCCCTTGTACCAACCTTACTGTCCATTCGGCCTAAGAACCAACACTACCTTGTATCAGGCGTCTCTTTGGTTGCGAATGATTGCAATCACATACATAAGTCTTTTTTATTTAAGACCTTTATATTTGCATTCCTAGCCCAATGGGCTTTAACCCGACTCTAGCTCAGTAGCATGAGCAAACATTGTCAATTTGTGATATTTTTTAAGGCTATTAAATTAGAACATATTTATGAGTTTTCCCCGTTTCCATTAGCCTTCGGCACACTCATACAAGTTTTCAAAACATGGCCTTAGTGCCATTTCACTATTCAAAAATCGTGACCTTGGGCCCACTTTCATAGAACTAGATCTGACTAACCTATTATCGACCTTGGGCCTCTCCATTTCCTACCTCGACAGTTGGAACTAGACCATTAAACCTTGAAGTTTATCCATTCACCATTCAAGGGTTGTCCTATTAACATACTTCATTCTTTATTAAAAAATATAAACCCAAAAAGTTTAAGAAGTTTCACACAATCAGGGGATTATATTTCTAGAAATCTAATTTCAAGATAAAGCACACTTTTAAGTACGTGTCATCGGTCTAATTGGACTTGATGTCAATATTCCCACTCACCCCATATTCGTGACTTGTTCGTACCGTACAAAATTCCGATATCTCGGGTTGTATTCTTAGTTGCAGATAGATGCCTTCCTTACACACCTATATGATCATGGATAACAAATCAATTAGTTATCTAATAATTACACTTAGGTCCCTATATTTTCTTTAATTACACAAAAATCCCTAACTATTTTTTCCTGACAAATACACTCCAAATTATTTTCCATAATTTCCAAAATTTAATTTATTTGTAATTTTATCCCCAAATAATTTTATTTAATATAAAATTATTTAAAATAATAAATAAAGCATTTTATTTACTTTTAATTGCAATTAACTTCCCCCAAAATCATTTAAATTGCAATTAAGCCTCCAATTTCATTTAAATTCATAATTGACACTCAATTTATGTCAATTGAACAAAAACCCAAAATTTTCCAAAAATTCCAAATTGCCCAATTTCTCCAAAATTGCACTTTGGCCCCAAAATCTCATTTTATCAAATCGATCGATTAAACTCAGTTAATTTCCTCCTATCATGCTGCTAATGACCCTATCTCACCACGATCATTTCAAGCTGTGAATCGTTCAATTTGGCCTAGAATTCAACTCAAACGAAGGTTTGCCGAAAAATATTTCTAGAGAGATAAGGCTTCGAATTCTTATCGACAAAGACGCGGTTGTTGGAGCTTTTGATTTTGGGAGCTAGTTCTCGTTGAGATTATACTCTTAGGGTGAAATTTAACGTCAATTGGTGCCATGAGCAGGGAGAATTTGATAAAAAAATATTTAAGTAGTTTTCTCTTTGTGATTTCACTAATATGGCGTAAGGCGACAACAATTTCTTACCTCGTAGGCTTAAGGAGGACTAGACTTGGTCATGGAGAGTCATGGGATGGTTGGCCTAGCCTTAGGTCAGAGGTGGCCTAAATTCAACTCGAAATCTTTTCCTACTTCTTGACAACTGGAATGACTATACTGTGTGGGCTCACCAGCACTTCTTCGTTGATGCTCAATGTGAAGAGAGTATGTAGCAAGGTAGAGGACTTCCTCCCAGTTCCAAGGAACCCAAATTCACGTTCAGAGGTGGTTAAAAGGGTTGATGTTGGAGCTATGGTCCATGGATGGTCGAAAATTGGAAGAGTTCATCTTCTTTAGACTTTTGAAGGATGGTGAGGATGAATAGAGGGGAGCTCTTTATATAGGGAGTTCAGGGACTGACTGTTCTAGTTTTTCATCCATTGGTCGACCATCAACTCTTTGATTTAAAGCCTTTTCGGAGATATTTATTAGTCTTTGGCATAATGGTAGACATTTTGGCCTTTCTCTTTCTTGCTCTTTCAAAGGTTGAAGATGATACTCTACGCGCACATGTGAGCTTCACACATGTAGAATGCCACATGGAGCTCTATTATTGGCTAGTTTTGCTGACGCGGCGTCTTACTCAGTGTCTGAGTCGTCTGTTGACTCGTTGATCAGACACATGGCGACCTCCCATTAATCGGTTTGTCTAACGTTGTGGTTAACCAAAAATGACCATTAGTTGACCATGACACATGGTGTTCTCTGATTGGTTGATTTAAATTCGTCAGTTTTTCCACTTGACGTATTGTGCCATTGTCATGTGTCACCCTCTGATTAGCTGTGGCCATCTGACATGGCTTTTCCACATGTCAATTTTTGATTGGTTGATCGTTCTGACCTAGCACCATTGCCACATGTCAGCCTCTCATTGGTCAGCCCAACTGAAGAGGATTCTCCTCAACTAACCATTGACTGAGGACACATGTCACACTCCCATTGGTTAGTTTCCAATGATGTGGCTTTTTCTTTATCTGACCGTTGAACAGGGATACGTGTCACACTCAGATTGGTCAGCACTTTTAGACACTGACCAAGTAGCTGACTGGGCGTGCTTTGCCATGCGTTGCACACTAATTAGTCGTACATGTTGACTGGACAATGACCTAACAGACCATTCATTGACCAGCTGGACTGTTGATTTGTAAACCCCGCACATTTGAGTTAAGGAAAACTGGGAAAAGAACCGATTAAACCGAATAAAAAAACCAAACCGGTTTACATTTGGGAATAAGCAATATGAAAATTTACAACTTTCGGTTGATCCAAAGGATTTATTAAACATTGGAAAAGGAACTTAAGACAAACTAGAAAACAAAAACCAAATTGGTTTAGGTGAACTAGATTCCATAAGAATTTCAAAGTTAAGCGTGCTTACATGAGAGTAGTGTGAGGATGGTTGACCTTCTGGGAAGTAAGAACATACGGCTTATCATAAATAGCCATCAATTAATATATATTTAATTATTAAAATTAACACCAATAATTTAATACCTAAATTAAATTATTGGAATTAATACCGAAATTAAATTATTGGAATTAATACCAATAATTTATGGCAATATTAATACTAGTAATAAATCTCGCCCATTTAATACACGGGTTTTACGACTATATAAAGAGGTTATCCCCATTTCATTCTCCTCACACCTAAACACTTCTCTCTCTCTCTCTCTCTACTGCTCTATTTCCCGGTAAAGCTCGAACCAGAGCTTCGACTTGAACAAAGGTCGGGCTCTTTAGAACCGGGGAGAAGACAGCTATTTGATAGCAAACTCCAGTCAATTCGAGAATCGTTGGAGAAGCATCGACATGATGGAATAGTGAAGCAACTCCGGCGGACCGAAGCTGCCCTATTTTGGCCAAGCTGAAATCGACCATTTCAAGCCCTCCTCATGCCAAACCAAGCCCTCCCAACACTTCCTCAGCCTTTCCACGGCCGAATTAGGACCGAAAGGTAAGCCAATTCGGCTCCCCTTTATAATTTTCGATCGGTGCTAAAGCGAGAGTCGACCGAATTTCAATGAAGAAATTCTAATCCAATTCCGCATCAATTGATACAATACTTGATTTTAGGATGAACCTCAGGACGAGACCTATCTGCCCAGATCGAAAGCTCGGACTGTCGTGCCTTCACTGGTGAGTAATCGAAGCTTTCTCTCTCTACAGTCTGTTTTCCGGCAAAGCTCTATTTGAGCTCGTTCCGACGTGAAAATCTGCGATTCAAAGTTTCTTAGAATCGTATGAACATACAGGAACTCAATTTCAACTCCAATTTCAATAATTAGAAGTGTTTGATCAGTTAATTTGATGAAATCAAATTCGGTAGTGTTGAAGAGTTTAAATTGGGGGAAAATTTGGGGCCAAAATACAATTTTATGAAATTGAGGGTCAATTGGGCATGAAAATAATGTTGGAGGACCAATTGAGTAATTTTGGAAATTTTGGGGAAAAACTTACCATTTTTGTGAAAGATGGGCAAAATGGTAATTTTGGAAAAATTGGGGAACCAAATTGGAAATTTGGAAAATTAAACCCCTTTTTGGTGAAATTGAATAAATTGAGGTCCCACGATAAATTTTAAAAGTTACGGGACTCAATTTGAGGAAAAACCAACATTAGGGACTTAAAGTTAAAGAGAAATAACTTTAGGGACCTAATTGCAAATAACTAAAAGTTTGGGTTTTCTCATTCATTAATAAATGAAGGCTGTTATGCCGAGTAATAATGAACAAGGTTGTTCATATCGTGTTGGAACATTAAATATCAGGAATGCCAGCAAGGACAAGCTCGCGTGAATACAAAGTACCAGTCTAGTGGAATTCACGACATTAACGGGTGAGTGGGTTTACTAACATCATACCCGGTTGGGATGATGAGCGTCAGGTACACTCCATATAAATGTTTTTCTTAAAAGTCAAAAGCTTTTAAAAACCCATTCACTGAGTAGTCGTACTCACCCCCTCCCTTATATCCCTTTCAGGAAATCTTGGAAAGCCTCCCCTTAAAGACCGTCAACTAAGATGCCTGTAAGACAGGTATGTAAAGTTTTAAATTTCATACAGTTTTGATTATGCTATTCCAGGAAAAAGGTGCAAGTTAAAGGACGCCTTACTCTTTACAGTTTACGATAAGGGGAAACCCTTTAATAAATCGGGAGAGTGGCGGGTTGATCACGGGGATCCAACCAAACCAGGTCGGGGCGTGACATGATTGGTTCGGTTGGACCGGGTTCGGTGACCCGAAATAGAAAATTGGTCCAATATGACAACCAAGAAATCCTCGAGCTTCCTATATAAAGAGCCCCTTCTCATTCATCCTCTCCACACCTGAAAACTCCATTCTCTCTCAACTGCTCCATTTTTCAGTGAAACTCGAACCAAACCTCCAACTTGGGCACTTTTCTGAGCCAAACAAGGTGAGGTCAGGTTCTTTAGAACCAGAGAGAAGTCATCTACATGCCTGTAGTCTCCATTTGCTCCGAGGGTCGTCAGAGAAGTGCTGGCGTGATCGAACAGTGAAGCAGCTCTAGTGGACCGAAGCTGCCCTATTTTGGTCGAGATGAAATCTGCCAATTTGAGCCCTTCTTAAGCAAAATTAAGCCCTTCCAACACCTCTACAATCCTCCTATAGTTGAAAGGTAAGCTAATATCGCTCCCCTCTGTAATTTTTGACCGATGCTAGAGAGAACCGGCAGAATTTCGATGATGAAATTCTAACTCAATTTGGCATCAATTGATGCAATTCTTGATCCTAGGAGGAACCTTAGGACACGAACAATCTACCCAGATCGAAAGCTCGGACCACCGCGCCCCGATAGTAAGCTTTCGAAGCTTTCTCTCTCTAAGTCCAGTTTTCCAACGAAGCTCCGTCTGAGCTCATTCCTGCACCAAATCGTGTAATTCAATGTGCAATTGAATCATATGAAGGTGTAGGAATTCCAATGTAACTTCAATTTTAACAATTAAACTCATTTGATCGGTCAATTTGATAAAATCAATTTCGACAGAGTTAGAAGGTTGAAATTGGTGGAAATTTAAAAAATTTAAGGGACAAAAGTGCAATTTCGTAAAATTGAGGATCGATTATGCATGATAAAGATGTTGGAGAACCAATTGGGCAATTTTTGGAATATTTGGGGCAAAACTTACCTTTTTTCTAAAGTAGGGGCAAAATGGTAATTTTGGAAAAGTTGGTGCTCCAAATTGGAAATTTGGGAAATTTAACCCATTTTTGAGAATTTGAATAAATTGAGGTTCTAAGATAAATTTTAAAAGTTTGGGGACTCAATTTGAGGAAAAATCGACATTAGGGACTTAGAGTTAAAGAAAAATAACTTGAGGGACCTAATTTAAAATAAAGGAAAAGTTTGGTTTTCTCATTCATTTATGATGAATGAGGTTTTTAGGCCAAAGAATAATGAAGAAGAATGTTCATATCGTGTAGGAATACAAAGTACCAAGAACGACAGCTAAGACGAGTTTGAGTAAGGACCACAAGCCGGCTAAGTGGAATTTTACTGCACAATCGGGTGAGTGAGATTTTTATATCATATCCGTTTGGGATAATAAGAATCTTGAAAATGAAAACCCACTGTTAAGTGGTATTTTAAACACCACAACTGAGACGAGTGATGTGAAAATCACGTGAAAAAACTATTTACCGGTTGTAAGTAGATCATACCCGGTTGGTATGATAAAACTTTCTCGAAGGAAGTGGAAAACCCGTGCATTAGTTATGAGCGAAGATGTCCTCATACTCGGTTAGTATGGTGGACAGTTGAAAAATATATTTTATCAAAAGTGCTCTCCCCTGACTGTGTGCCATTGCTTAAACAATTTAGGAGACCTTCTTGATGGGAGCTCGAATAGCTCTGTTAGGCTTGAGGCCTCAGTTTTGGAACCTTGGGGCTAATATGCCCAATTTTGAAAATCTCGAACAATGGGTCCTAGGCCAGTTGGCACGAGCAGGAGCTCGTAAACAAACATGATTTATATGCCATGAAAACTTAAGTAAACGAATTGTTTGGCCATGGTATCAAGACAGGACCTACATACTCAGTCGGCTAGCGGCAGTGTGACATAATAGGTTTCCAGACTAGTCAAGACAAATAAGTGCAGGTCGAGCTAAGGGTCGGGGCTATTGGACCAATTTGCCCTCATATTATATGGCATCATGTGAAAAATGTTAATTATGCATGCACTGTGTTTATGGGATCTTGAAGACGCCCAAGAGGGGTAGTGATGCGTCCTAAGGCCCTGGACAACCTGGTGGATATAAGGGTAGTTAGTCGTACCAGAAGCCTTGTGAAGCTTGACGTAGCTTCAAGCGCATGAGACTAGGGTAGGGTCATGATGAGGTCTCTGTGCTCATACGGACATAGAGATTTGTTACGGGATTAAGGGTCAGATGTCGCAAACATCCACTTATTCTTAGGGTAGAAGTGGACGTGCTTCTATCTAGGTGACCGATAAAGTCACTATGATGCCACAAGTGGGTTTATTGGACAGGCTGGTCTGCGATTGTTCATTTTACCTTCATGATGAAGGATGTGTGTTGGGTGATGACACACCGTGGTAATAAGAAATGGTTATAAAAACTAAAATTGAGACTAAAATGTTTTTAAAAGGAAATAAGGAGTATGGCACACTCCGAATCAAACATTTTTCCTAAAAATTAAAGTTTGAAAACCCATTCACTGAGTCATTGTACTCACCCCCTCCCTTATATCCCTTTCAGGTAACCTTGGAAAGCTTACCCCAAAGACCACCAGCTAACACACCTGTAAGGCAGGTACGATAAGTTTAAAATTTTGTGCAGTTCTGATTTATGTTATTCCAGGAAAGGTGCCGGTTTAAAGAATGTCTTACTCCTCACAGTTTATAAACAAGGGGCAACCCTTAGTAAACCAGGAGAGTGGTGGGTTGATCTTGGGGATCCGACCAAACCGGGTCGGGGCATGACAACTACCCTTGTTAGAGTTTCATGGCCTTCATAGACGTTAGTGGTTTCCAAGGTTCCTTTGAATGGGGTGAGGTTTAAGCAGATTCACACAAACAAGGGATGATATTTTTGTAAATCTAATTTCAAGATAAAGCATGCTTCTAAGTATGTGTTATCAGTCCAATCAGACTCGATGTCAATAATCCCACTCAGTCGAGATCCATGACTTATCTGTCCTGGACAAAATTCTGATATCTCAGGTTTTATTCTGGGTGGTAGGTACAGGCCATCCTTACACACCTACATGATCATGGATAACAAATCTATCAATTATCTAATAATTACACTTAGGTCCCTTGACAAATGAACTCCAAATTATTTGCCATAATTTCCTCAATTTACTTTATTTGTAATTTTATCCCCTAATAATTTATTTAATATAAAATTACAAATAAAGCATTTTATTTACTTTTAATTAAAATTAAATTCCCCAAAAATCAATTTAATTGCAATTAAGCCTTCAATTTCATTTAAATCCTCAATTGACCCTCAATTTATGTCAATTACACAAAAATCACCAAATTTCCAAAAATCCTGAAATCGACCAAATTCTCCAAAATTGCACTTTGCCCCTAAAATCTTATTTCATCAAATTGACCTATTAAACTTGGTTAATATCCTCCTATCATGCTGTTAATCATCTTCCCTACCTCTCCACTATCATTTCAAGCTTTGAATCATTCAATTTGTCTAAGAATTGAGTACAAACGAAGCTTAGTCAGGAAATATTTCTAAAAAGAGAAAGCTTCGAATTCTTACCGGCCAGGACGTAGTTATAAACCCCATCCCATCAAAGATAAGAAAATCGGGAAAAGAACCGGTCACTTCAAAAGAGAAAACCCAGCTGGTTAACACACCCAAATCGATAAAGAAAGGGTAAAACGAGAAATTAGCAAATCCCAAGTGACTCAAAGAGTCATAAAAATCATGGAAAAGAACCTTGGAACAAATAGGAAGAGAAAACTAGATCGGTTCAGGACAAACTGGACCTGAATCGAATTGGACTAGTTTGAATCATACATGAACTAGATTCTATTTTTCGTGGTGGCTTAAATTGATCAAATTAGGAAATTGAAGCCATCATTGGATAGGAAATGAATAGAGATTAATTTTGAAATTTTTAGATTTGAGAAAATCGATCGAATTGGGCCAAAACTAATCGATTTTCTCCATAGAACCTTGTTGGACCGAACCGGTCTGGTTCGAAACAGTGTCATCTTCTTCATCAGGAGGACAACACTGTTCATTAATGCAAAAAATGTCCTTCTTAGGCAAAGGTGCAACTACTCCGATCAGGCCATTTTCAGGCGAGGATAAGCTCGACAAAAATGGAAAGTAATCAGGCAGAGGGTCCATGAGCTCCCTATATAAAGAGCTTCTTTTCATTCATCCTCCACACACCTCAAATCATCATTCTCTCTCAACTGCTCCATTTTCTGGTGAAGCTCAAACTAGAGCTCCAACTTGGGTAGTTTTCTTTGACTTAGAAGTCAAGGTCGGATCCTATAGACTCTAGAGAAAGTCAGCTACGTGATAGCAACGTCCTTTCGACCTGAGAACCGCTGGAGAAGCGCCAGCGGAATCAAACAATGAAGTAGCTTCAAAGGACCGAAGATGCCCTATTTTGCCTAAGCAAAATTCAGCCCTACTCTGGCCAAACCAAGCCTCCTCGACACCCCCATGGCCCGCACACGGCCTCAACAGAGCTGAAAGGTAAGCCAATTTAGCCCTCCTTCGTCATTATAGATCAGTGTTAGAGAGAGAAAGTGTCGAATTTCACTAACCAAATTCATCCTCAATTGGACATCAATTGTTGCAATTCTTGATCCTAGAAAGAACCTTAGGAGGAGAGCTACCTCCCTCGATTGAGAGCTTGGACCACCGCACCTCTGACGGTAAGCATTCGGAGCTTTCTCTCTCTACGAAAAGTTTTCCAATGAAGCTCCATTTGAGCTCGTCTCAGACCCAAATCCTACAATTCAAAGCTCAATTGAATCGTATGGAAGTGTAGGAAGTGATCCATATAAATTGGAGAAATTAACCCCGATTGAATGGCCAATTTGAAGAAATCCAATTCTGGTAGTTTGAAGGAGAGAAATTGGGGGGAAATGTAAACCTCATCCATTTATAATAATAAAAAAAGGAAAAGAATCAGCAAAGAGAAAATTGAGTCGACTCATAAAACTTAACCGATAGAAAAATAGCAATTTGGGAAGTTTACAAATCTCGAGGGACTTGAAAAGTCATAAAAGTCATGGAAAATGACTTTGGGATGAATTGGAAGAGAAAACCAAACCGGTTTAGTTGAACCTAACCTGAACCAGATTGAACCGGTTTGAACCACTATTGAACTGATTTCTAAATTCATTTTTCTAGGTGGCTTAAAATATTCGAATTGGAGAATTCAAATGACCATTTGATAGAGAATGAATTTAGATGAATTTACAAATTTTTAATTTTGAAAAACTCGATTGAATTGGGCCTGAACCGGCCGGTTTAAGCATTGAACCAAGTTCGGACCGGTCTGGTCCAGTTCGGAACAATGTCGTCTTCTTCCTTTAGATGTCGGTGAAGGTGAAAAGTTTTAATTTAGGGAATTTTGGGCCATGAATGATCACCATAAAAGTACAAATCAGACGGCCAAAGAGTCCTCCAGCTCCCTATATAAAGAGCTCCTCTCCATTCCTACTCCTCACACTTGAAAACTCCTCTCTCTCTCTACTACTACTACTTTAATTTCTGGTGAAGCTCAAACAAGAGCTCTGATATGGGCATTTTTTGAGCCTTAGAAGGTGAGGATGGGTTTCTTAGATTCATGGAGAAGTAAGCTACTTGACGTAGTTTCCATTCGATTCGAGGATCACCTGAGAAGCTCCAGTGTAATCAAATAGTGAAGTAGCTTTGGCGGACTGAAGCTGCCCTATTTTGGTCGAGCTGAAAATGGCCAAATTGAGCCCTTCTCAAGCCAAACCAAGCTCTCTAACACTCCCACAACCCTCATATGACCGAATTAGAGCTTAAAGATAAGCCAATTTGGCTCCCCTTTGTAAATTTCAATCAGCGTTAGAGAGAGAAATGGTGAAACTTCACTGACCAAATTCTCACTCAATTCGACATGAATTGTTGCAATTCTTAATTCTAGGATGATTCTTATTATGAGAGCTACCTGCCCCGATCAAAAGCTCAGACCGCTGCACCTCCGACGATAAGCTTTCGTAGCTTTCTTTCTTTAAGTTCAGTTAACCAGTGAAGCTCAGTTTGAGCTCAATTCGAACCCAAATGATGTGATTCAAAGCTCAATTGAATCGTATGGAAGTGTAGGAACTAATCTATACTTGATCAATTAACCCCGATTGAATGGTCAATTTGATGAAATCAAATTAAGCCAGTTTAAAAGGGGGAAATTGGGAAAATTTTGGGGAAATTTGTGAATTTCGTAAAATTGAGGGACAAATTTGTAATTTTTCAAAATTGAGGGTCAATTGGTCATGAAAAGGATGTTGGAGGACCAATTGGTCAATTTCTGAAAATAATTCGGATCAAATTGCCATTTTTGTAAAGTAGGGGCCAAATGATAATTTTTTAAAAGTTGGGGACCAAATTAGAAATTTGTGAAACTTGAACCCCTTAAGTAATTTTGTGTAAATTGAGGATCCAAAGTGAATTTTGGAAGTTTCAAGACTCAATTTGGGGAAAAGTGTGCATTAGGGATCTAAAGTCAAGGAAAATGAAGTTTAAGGACCTAAGTGTAATTAATTGAATGTTTTGAGTTTAGTTGTTCATACCTAAGTATTAATAGATAAGGTTGTCTAAATCTTGTAGGAACATGAAGGAACGGAATGCCAACAAGAGAAGCTCATGTCAACTTTGGAAAAAAAATCAACTAAGGATGAACACGTCACGATTAATGAGTGAGTGGGTTAATTCACATCATACCTAGTTGGAATGATGAGTATATCGAAATTGAAAAACTGCTACTATGTAGAATTTTGACATCACACCTTGTTGGAGTGATGTGAGAACTACGTAGAAAAAAATTACTTACTAGCTGTAACTAGATCATACCCGGTTGGTATGATGATCCTCCTAGAAGGAAGAAGAAAACCCACTTCTAGTTGTAAGCAGAGATGTCATCACACCCAGTTAGTGTGATGGATGAAAAATTTTATTTTGTCAAAAGTGTTCTCTCCTAACTATGTGTTAATGCTTAAAACTTTTGGGAGACCTTCTTGACGAGAGCTGGAATATCTCAGATAGGCTATAGGCCTCGATTTTGTATCTTGGAGGCTAAAATGCCCAGTTTTGGAAAATCACGTACAGTGGGCCTAAGGCCAGTTGGCACGAGCAGAAGTTCATAAACAAACATGATGATAAACCATGAAAATTCTTAACGAATGATTTATGTGATTTGGTCATGGTACCAAGACAGGACTGATATACTCAATGGACTAGCGACAGTGCACCAAGACTAGGTTGACAGACTAGTTTAGACACACATATGTAGGTTAGGTTGAGGGTCAGTGTCGTTGGATCAATGGCACTAAGGATAAATGGCTTTATGGAAAACTTTTTTTTGGGCATGCACTTAAGGTTCAGAACCATTAAGACGCCCAAGTGGGGTAGTGTTGTGTCCTAAGGGCTACTAGACGACATGGTGGAGATAAGGGCAGTTTGTCATGCCAGTAGTCAGGGAAGCTCGACATAGCTTCATGCGCATGAGACTGGGGTGGGGTTGGGATGAGGTCTCTATCCTCATATGGACATGGAGTTGACTTCAGATTTGAGGGTCGGATGTCACGAACATCCACACATTTCTAGGGTAGAAGGGGACTACTTCTATCTAGGTGGCTGGTAAAGTAACTCTGACGCCATAAGTGGGTGCAGTGGTCGGGCTGCCCTACGAATGTGTGATTCCCTTCATGATGAAGGGCGTGTGTTGATTATTAAATACACCTGATATGGAAATGAGAAGAAATGGTTTGATGAACCAGGAATTTAACGAAAGACTATTTTTGAAAGAATAAGGAGTCTAACACACTCCGATTAAAGATGTTTTGAACACTCTCTCCCAACACCTATTTATAGAGTAGTCAAACTCACCCCCTCCATTTACCCCTTTTCAGGTAACTAAGGGAAAACCCACTTATAAACCTACCTGTAGCTGAACCTACAAGACAAGTCCTTCACCGTTGGTTCCTTTCAGTGAATCTCATAACTTCCTTTCTTTAGAACTTCTTTTGAGCCTCTCTCATCTGACAAGAGTCTTAGGATATGTCTCTAGGTTTCCCTTCAAGCCCTTTAAACGTTTCTTGTTTAACTTATCCTTTACCAACTTCATTAATGTTCATTCTCGATCTCCACTATCAGGTTTCCCGATTACTTCACAACTTCACTAGTGACGAAGGAAAGATATCTCCAACCAATTAGAGAAATATGATGTGAATTAGAAGGATTTCCCTCGTTGGTAAGTCTCATTCCACACCTTCGGGAGTCTCTCCCTTTGATCCGTCCTTTTCAATACTCTTCCCCTCAAAAGTATAACATCTCTTGATGTCTCCTTCTTGTTTACCCATTTTTTAGGGTTAGTTTTTGTCTTGATGCCTTGCAATTGCATCGATCTTCATCTTCACTTGTATTCCATTTACATGTCTACTCCTCAAGATGAAGGTTATTGGGTAAGCCTTCATTAGTCGACTTCCTTGCCAAGACTTTTTAGAAGGTTTACTGATTTGTCTTCAAGTTCTTAAACTCTTAGGCCAAATTTCTATTTTTTCTCAAATCTTTGTAATAGGGAGTTCCAAAATTTTCCCAAGACTCTGTATTATTCTTTAAGGTAATTGACTTTTTCCATGTCAATTCTTTTCAGCTTTTGTTGCTCCTAATATTTCTTTATCATTCTTCTACTCATGTTATGACCTTCACCAAATACCTTTCTTTTACTCAATTTATTTAGTTTCTAAATTATGAAATCACAAAATTTTAAAATTTTATTTTATTGATTTCATTAGTCATTATTATGGCTTATTACATAAAAAGGAAATATTGGCCACTCCCACTACTCTAGTCACTATTTATTGACTATCACATAGTTGACCACTTACACCTTATTAATTGGCTCAAAGTTGACCACTGGTTGATGGCAAGATTCTCCCTCTAAAGATTCTAAAGTTGATGTTATCTTCTCAGAGTGAAATAAACCTCCATGTTACATTCCACACCGTTCACAAGCATTCATGCTTGGTTCCTCATATTTTGATGAAGAGGCTTGTTCTCAAGAGTTTGGTAGTTTCGCCCTCCTGGAGATTGATACTCTATTCATCCTCATTATTATAGCTTCACATTCATAGGATTGTTTGAGGAGGGTTGTGGGTCTAGACTCTTGGTGAATTTGAATGGGTTGTAGCTTCTTAAATACCCTTACATAGTTTGCACATGCCTTCCAATAGTTGTTCTCGATTTCTTGCCCGATAAGAGATGGGTTAGTGTTTCCCATCCCTAAATCTGGTTGGTTCTCAAGTGGTTTGACAACCGCACATGCACTCTCCCTTCTTGACCCAAGTGCGGGGGAGTACACCGTCTATAGTGATTCATTTGGACAAGGACTCAGATGTGTACTGATGCAACAAGGAAAGGTTATCGCCTATGCATCGCGAAAACTTTAAGTATATGAGAGGAATTACACTACCCATGACTTGGAATTAGCTGCGATAGTGTTCGCCTTAAATATTTGGCGACACTACCTCTACGGGGTTAAGTGTAGGGTATACACGGATCACAAGAGTCTTAAATACTTTCTAACTTAGAAGGAGTTGAACCTCCACTAGAGGAGATGGTTGGAATTGGTTAAGGACTATGACCTTGTGATAGAGTATCACCTCGGGAAAGAAAATGTGGTGGCAAATGCCCTAAGTCGCAAATACCAAACTGAGGCGGCACAAATAAAGAAAAGTTACTTATCCTTGTTGCAACAGTTGGGAAGAATGGAGGTGGACTTGAAGGACAGAGCAAATTAAAGTACATCAAAAATTAAACTACACATTCGGGACTGTGTGATTCATAGCTGCCCTGCGAATGTGTGATTCCCTTCATGTTGAAGGGTGTGTGTTAATAATTAAACATACCTGATATGAGGAAAAATGGTTTGATGAACCAGGAATTTAAGGAAAGATTGTTTTTGAAAGAATAAATAGTCTAGCCCACTCTAATTAAAGATGTTTTGAACACTCTCTTCCAACACCCATTCATTGAGTTATCGAACTCACCCCCTCTCTTTACCCCTTTTTAGGTAACCAAGGGAAAAACCACTTAAAGACCTACCTGTAGATGAACCTACAAGATAGGTATGTAAGATTAAATTTATTCAGTTATAATTAATGTTATTCTAGGAAAGACAGGAAAAAGGGCGCCTTACTCCGTGCGGTTTAGAAAAGGGCATGTTGCTCACGAGGATCCAACCAAACCAGGTCGGGGTGTGACAAAAAAGTTTGGGGAAATTGGAGATTTCAAAAAATTGAGAGACCTCTATGCAATTTCCAAAAATTGAAGGCCAATTGGCCATGAGCAAGAAGATGGGGGACCAATTGGTCAATTTTCAAATTATTTGGGGTCAAATTGTTATTTTGAAAAATAGGGGCAAAATCATAATTTTTGAAAAATTGTGGACCAAATTAGAAATTTGGAAAACTTGAGCCCCTTACACAATTTTGAGTAAATTGAGCACCCAAAGGGAATTTTGGACCTAAGTGCAATAAACTAACAATTTTGAGCGTAGTCGCTCATACGTGAGAAAACGATGGTTGTCATGCCAAACCTTAATTGATAAGGATGCCCAAATCATGTAGGGACAAGAGAGAGACCATGTCACGCCCTGACCCGATTTGGTCGGATCCCCGTGAGCAACCCGCCACTCTCCTGATTTATTAAGGGTTTTCCCCATCTTTTATCTGTAAGGAGTAAGGCATCCTTTAAACATGTACCTTTCCTTGAATAACATTTATCAAAACATCATAAAATTTGAACTTACATCCTGTCTTACAGGTTTAGTTAGCTGAAGGTCTTTAGGTTGGTTTTTCTCTCGGTTCCCTGAAAAGGGGTAAAGGGAGGGGGTGAGTTCGACAACTCAGTGAATGGGTGTTGGAAATATGAGTTTTAAAAAAATAGTTTGAATTGTAGTGTGCCAGACTCCTTATTTTCGTTAAAACCATTCCTTCCTCAATTTCTCAGTTTTTAAAACCATTATTCCTCATTAACCATAGTCGGTGTGTTTAACAATCAACACACGTCATTCATCATGAAGGGATCACACATTAACAAGGCAGTCCCTCCACTGCACCCACTTGGGGTGTCGGAGTGACTTTATCAACTACCTAGATAGAAGTCCATCCACTTCTACCTTGGGAATGAGTGGGTGTATGTGACATTTGACCCTCAAACCCGAAAAGAAACTCCGTGTCTATATGAGGACAGAGACCTCATCCCGACCCCACCTTGGTCTCATGCACATGTAGCTACGTCATGCTTCCCTAACTACTTGCACGACAATCTGCTCCTTTCTCCACCATGCGTCCAGTAGCCCCTAGGATGCATCACTACCCCTCTTGGGTGTCTTAATGGTCCCGAACCTTAGTGCATGCACAAAACAATAATTTTCCACATAAGCCATATAATCTTTGGTACCATTGGTCTAATGGCCCCGACCCTCAACTAGACATGCAGTTGTTTGTCTCGACTGGTCCGTCGACCTATCTTGTCACACTGTCGCCAGTCCATCAAGTATGTCGGACCTATCTTGGTACCATGGCCAAATCACATCATTCATTAAAGTTTTCATGGCTTAACATCATGTTTGTTTACGAGCTCTTGCTCGTGCCAACTGGCCTTGGGCCCATTGTACGAGATTTCCAAAATCAGACATTTTAGATCCCAACTTCCAAAACCGAGGCCTTTGGCCTATTTGAGCTATTCGAGCTCCCGTCAAGAAGGTCTCCCAAAATGTTTAATTAGTGGCACATAGTCAAAGTAGAGCACTTCTGACAAAAATAACTCTTCATCAGTCCATCACACCAAACGGATGTGAGTACATCTCCGCTCATAATCGATAAGCAAGTTTTCTACTTCCTTCTAGGAAGTTTATCATACCAATTGGGTATGATATACTTACAACCGGTAAGTAGTTTTTGTGCATGTTTTCTCACATCGCCCCATCCAGGTGTGATGTTAAAATTCCACTTAGTAGTGGTTTTTCATTCTGAGGTACTCATCTTCCCAACCGGGTATGATGTAAAAATTCCCCATCACACGAAAATGCAGTGAACTCCTCTTAACCAGCTTTTTGATTTCACGCGAGCTTGTCTTTGTTGTCGTTCCCGGTACCCCAGTCCTTCACAATATGAACATCCTTTATCATTATCCTTTGGCCCAATAGCCTTCATTCATCACGAATTAAAAAATGTTAAAACTTTTAGTTATTTGCATTTAGGTCCCTAAAGTTTTTTTCTTTAAATTAGGTCCTTAATGCCAATTTTTCCCCAAATTGAGTCCCCGAAACTTCTAAAATTCATTTTGGGACCTCAATTTATTCAAAATCACAAAAAAGGGATTCAAGTTTCCTAAATTTCCAATTTGGTCCCCAACTTTTCAAAAATTACCATTTTGCCCCTACTTTACAAAAATGGCAAATTTGACCCCAATAAATAAAAAAAATTAACCAATTGGTCCCCAACTTTGTAAAAATTACCATTTTGCCCCCTACTTTACAAAAATGGCAAATTTGACACCAATAATTCTAAAAATTGACCAATTGATCCTCCAACATCTTTTTCATAGGCACTTGTCCTTAATTTTAGGAAATTGCACTTTAGTCTCTCGAATTTTTGAAATCCCCAATTTCCACCTTTCACACCGGCCAAATTTGATTTCATCAAATTGACCAATCAATCGAGGTTAATTGTTGAAATTGAAGGTAAAATTGAGTTCCTACACTTCCAAACAATTCAATGGAACTTTGAATCACGTCATTTGGATCTGAATTGAGCTTAAACGAATCTTCGACGCAAAATTGGACAAATAGAGAGAAAGCTTTGAAAGTTTACCGCCAGAGGTGTGGCGGTTCGAGCTTTCGATCTAGGCAGATAGATCTTATCTTGAGATTCCTCCTAGTATCAAGAATTGCATCAATTCATGCCAAATTGAGAGATAATTTGGTCAGTAATGTTTTGACGGTTCTCTTTCTAACACTAATAAAAAATTACAGAGGGGAGCCAAATTGACTTATATTTTAGCTCTAATTTGGTCGTTTGAGGGTTGTAGAAGTGTTGGGAGACCGTGGTTTGGCCTAAGAAGGGCTCAAATTGGTTCAAACTGGTTCAATTTGGTTCATGTCCGGTTCACTTAAACCGGTTTGGTTTTCTTTTTCAATTCATCCTAAAGTCCTTTTCCATGACTTTTGTGACTCTTTAGGTCACTCAGGATTTATAAATTTCCAAATTTGCCCTTTCTCTATTGGTTGGAGTTTGTGAACCGGTTCGGTTTTCTCACTCAAGTTGACCGGTTCTTTCCCTGGTTTCCTTGTCTTTAAGGGACGAGGTTTACAACTCTTCCCTCCTTTTAGAAGTTTTGCCCCCAAAACTTAATTAGTAACCTTTGCATTAGAAACAATTTCCTTTGGAGTCATCTTGGTGCTTGCTTGACATGCTAACTCTTCGGTTGTTCTTTCAGTTAGCCATTTTTATATCATTCACTTAAGGAACTTCTTTTCCTTTTCATTGTTTACTCTTTCCACAGAGTTTATCATAACTAGACATATCTTACTTAAGGGTATACCCTTAGATTCACATCTTTCATTGCTTAGAGTAACATTTTTCTCCTTTGTGGTCCTATACTCAGGATTGGGATTTCCAAGATACCCAACCATTCTCTTGGTCATTGAAACCCTTAGCCTGATGTTCTTTCGAGCGTTACGTACTTGTTTTCATGGTTTCTTTGTTATCACCTTTTCGTCCTATTTCGACTCTTCCTTCATTCGTTGTTTATTACAACTTTGGTCCAAATTTTATGTTTAACCTTGTCATGGTTACTAATTGACTCTTCCTTAGCTAAGTCATATCCTTCCCTGGGTTGTTGGGCTTGTGTGTCCCTTCAGCACGACAATGCTCTAAAATCTATCTTTGACCATTAAAATTTTAGAACACTTCCTTATTGGGCATTCCCAACCTTGCAACCTTTCAGGGATTGTATAACTTAATCCCTCTTTTCACCGGGTAGTATTCCTCGACTACCTTTACCGTTATCCAATCATCCTTCATGCCTTGACAAAATTTCTTACACAACCATGTCAGCTTTCCTTACCCACTCCTCCTTTCCCAACTTTGTTATTGGGTCTTTCTGGTGCAAATCATTGGATTTCCTAATGACTTACCAACACGTTGGGATTCTACCCTTCTTATGTCTTTCTTCATTTCTAGTGGTGTCCTTTACTCAAGGATTTTCCTCTCCCCTAAACCCACTCTTACTTGCTTGTGACAATTTAATGATTCCGTTGTTTGGGAAGTTCTCCTTTAACAATTTTCATTCTCTATTATGTCCTTAAAAGTTGAGATTTTCCGGCTTAGGTGATATATGTTTGAATTTCTTACTACTCCTTGAAGGTTTGCTTCCTTCGCATTCCTACACCCATTTGAATTAGGCCTTTTGCCCACCTTTAATCATTTGCTGACCATAATTTCCCAGTTCACCCTTTACTTTTCTACCCAAGGTATCTCCGATTGTCGGGTCTTATTTCATGTACTCAACACTATGCCCATCCTATTACCCTTCTTTAGAGTGTAGTCTTCACTACTTCCCGGTCCTTCATAGGGTCTCATTTATTCTCCTTGACCATCATGTTGCTACTAGTTGTTTCCTTCTACTAGGTTCATTAGAAATCCCTATTTGGCTTCTTTTCTCTTCCAAAACAAGTAACACTTGGTCGTCCCGATATACCCTCAACCACTTATGGTTCTTTATGAGGATCCTTATATCCGGTTAAGCCTCTTATGATCCATCTGGTAGTTCCTTAGCTTCAAAACTTCCCTTTCTAAGGTCTCACTTCCTACCTTCATCCTTCTACCTAGGGACTCTCGTCCTGGTTCAACCTCATTAATGCTCCTTGGAGGCTTTTCCTTCTTTCCTATCTTACACTCTTCTAAGATCGGTATTATTGCCCGTTCTTTATCCTTCACTATCATCCATTTCCTTTTTGTTCCTTATCCTCTCTTCGAGGAACTCCTACTGATAGGTTGGTTCTTAGCACTCTGTTTTATGCCTATTAGTCCACTCCTTGGGCTCTATTAAGAAAGTGTGGGCCACGACCAGTCTTGATGCCATTGGTTGTTTTCCCCTTAACCACTTTCGAATTGGAGGGCTTACTTTTCCAAGGTTTTTTAGATGTTCTTTCCTTTATTTCCTTATTATGGGTAGCCCACCAATTCTTACCTGTTCTTTGGGTTTAACTTTCTCCTTGGGTCCTCCTAGTATGCTTCCCTAGGGTTTCCTTTCTTGGAAAGGGTTTAGGCACTATTTGATTCAAGACATCTTTGTGTGAGACTTACTAAATCCTCCTTATGATTTAAGTGTGATCACCATTTCGTTTTCGGCCATTTATTTCTTCAAGGATTTCCTTCATCCTTCTTTTCTACTTGTTATGGCCTTTCCACCTCCTCCTTCCTTGTTGGGGTTTAAATTTATGACCTACTTAAGGGTTAGTTCTCTAACTGGCTCATCCTTACCACTCTTCTAGTTTACTTGTTCTCGGAATAGTTGTCCTTTGATTTTACCTGTCCTTGATGTCTATCCCGTTGTCCTTTTTAGGTTGTAGTCCTTACTATTTATCAGTTCTTTCTAGGGCATCTTCTCCCAAAGGTTCTAATTACACCTTCTCGCTAGCTCAGTGTACAACCCTACTTGGCTCCTCTGCTTTTCCAAAGTAGGTCACATATTATTTTCCTAAGACATTTCATCATTAGGGACTTGTCTTCTATGGAAGAGGTGCTTCATTCTTTGCTCCTAGGTGGCTTATAACGCTTCCTTAAGGGAAAATCCCCTTTTATCCACATTCTGCTCTGTATAGCTTTTCTTAACGTCCTATCCTTGGTCTTCTTCCCATGATCCTTCCTCATGTAATTAAGGCACATGATTGTATTATTGAGGGACAGAAAATTTTTAGGAACTCAGAATCTTATTCATCAAAGTAAGAATATAGTTTAGGGTTTTAACATCTCTTAAGGGTGATTGTTATTGTCACGCCCCAACCCGGTTTGGTCGGATCCTCGTGATCAACCTGCACTCCCCCAGTTTATTAAAGGGTTTCCCCTTATTATAGACCATAAAGAGTATGACGTCCTTTAAACCTGCATCTTTTCCAGGAATAACATAAACAAAACTGCATAAGAATTTAGATTTATCATACCTGTATCACAGGCGTCTTAGTTGATGGTCCTTAAGGGTAGGCCTTTCCACTATTTCCTGAAAAAGGATGTAGGGGAGGGGTGAGTACAACTACTCAGTGAATGGGTTTTTAAAAAGTTTTGACTTTTAAGAAAAACATTTACCATTGGAGTGTGTCAGACTCCATTCTTCAAAAATCCATTGATTCAAAAATTTTGGTTTTTCCACCATTTCATATTTAACCACGGTGTGTCATCACCCAACACACATCCTTCATCATGAAGGTTACACACATTCGCAGGTCAGCACGATCACTGAACTCACTAGTGGCTTCAGACCGACTTTACCGGCCACCTGGATAGAAGCACAACCACTTCTACCCTGGGAAAGAGTGGATGTACGTTACATCCGACCCTCAATCCCGAAATTGCTTCTTCGTGTCCATATGAGGACAGAGACCTCATATCGTCCCCACCTTAGTCTCATGCGATTGGTGCTACTCCAAATTTCGCACAGACATCTGGAACGACGAACTACCCTTATACTCACCGGGTCATCCAGGGCCCTTAGGACGCATCATGTTCATTATTCTTTGGCCTAATAGCCCTCATTCATTCCAAATAAATAAGAAAATCCAACTTTACATATATTTGCAATTAAGTCCCTAAAGTTATTTTTCTTTAACTTTAAGTCCCTATTGTCAGGTTTTTCCCTAAATTTGAGTCTCGAAACTTTTAAAATTTGCCTTGGGACCTCAAATTATTTAATTTCACACGAATGGGTTTAATTTCCCGAATTTCCAATTTTGTACCTCAATTTTTCCAAAATTACCATTTTGCCCTTACTTTACAGAAATGGTAAGTTTTGCCCCAAAAATTCCAAAATTTCTCAATTGGTACTCCAAAATTATTTTCATGCCCAATTGACCCTCAATTTCATAAAATTGCATTTTTGTCTTTTGAATTTCAAAAATCCCTCATGAGATTTCAATTTGAGCATATAGCTCTCATCATGAGGTTGGTCCTAGAATAAAAAAATTGCATCAATTGATGCCGAATTGAGTTAGAATTTCATCATTGAAATTCGGTCGGTTCTCTCTCTAGCACCGGCCGAAAATTCCAGAGGGGAGTCGAATTGGCTTACCTTTCAGTCCTAATTCAGCTGTAGGAGGGCTGAGGAACTGTTGGGAAGGCTTTGTCTGGCCTGAGAAGGGCTCAAAATGGCCAATTTTGAACTTGGTCGAAATAGGGCAGCTACGGTCCGCTGGAGCTGCTTCACTGTTCCATCATGTCGACGCTTCTTCACCGATTCTCAGATTGACTAGAGTTTTCTATCGGATAGTTGTCTTCTCCCCAGTTCTAAAGAGCTCGACCTCTCCTTCCGTGGTTAAGAAAAATGTTCAAGTCAAAGCTCCGGTTCGAGCTTCACCGGGAAATGGAGCAGTAGAGAGAGAGAGAGAGAGAGAGAGAGAGAGAGAGAGAGAGAGAGAAGTGTTCAGGTATAAGGAGAATGAATAGGGATAACCTCTTTATATAGGTATAAAAATCACTACTCTCGGGCAAGCACGCTTAACTTCAGAGTTCTTATGGATTCTCGTTCATCTGAACCAATTTGGTTTTTCTCTTCTAATTTGTCTTAAGTTTCTTTTCCAAGGTTTAATGAACCCTTTGGATCACCCAGAAATTGTAAATTTCCAAATTGCTTGTTCCTAAATGATCGGGTTTATAAACTAGCTCTATTTTCTTACTTGGTTTGACCGGTTCTTTTTCTCGATTTTCCTTAACTCAAAAGTGTGGGGTTTACAACTCTCCCATCCTTTTAGGAGTTTTGTCCACAAAACTTAACCAATATATTCCACATCGGGAATAATTTCCCTTAAAGTCAACTTGGGCTTTCTTGACATGCTAACACTTTGATTGCTCTTTCACTTAGTCCTCGTAATCATTCATCTAAGGAATTTCTTTTCATTTATCATGCTTACTCCTTCCATGGAGTTATAATAATGAGGCATGCATGGCTCATTAATCCTAATGTATATTCTTAGGTTTGCATCTCCCTTTATTTAGGATAAGGTTCTTCCTTTTGGGGATTTTACTCAAGATTTCAGGATTGGGAGTTCCAAGGTGCCCAATCATTCCTTTGGCTAGTTATTCTCTTCATCGTTGAAACCCCTAGCTCAACGTTCTTTCGAGCATTACATACTTGTTTTCACAAGTTTTTGTGTTATTATTCTTTCGTCCCAATTTGACCCATCCTTCATTCATCATTGATTACAACTTCGGTCAAATTTATGTTTGACCTTGTTATTTTACCAACTGACTCCTTCTTACTCGAGTTACGTTTTACTTGGAATTCTTGGTGCTTATATGTCCCTTACGACATGACTTAGTTCTGAACTTGTCTTAGTCCATCCGACTCCTACAACACCTCTTTTAGTGTTGTTTCGAACTTTTGAGCATTCCAAGGACTGTATAATTTTATCCCTCCTTTCATCAGGTAGTATTCCTCAACTACATTTACTGTTGTTCAATTATCATTCGTATCTTGACAACATGTCTTACATAACCGTGCCGGTTTTCCTTACCCACTCGTCCTTCCTAACTTCTTTATTGGGTCTTTTTGGTGCCAATTATTTGGTTTCCCAATAGTTTACCAACAAATTGGGATTCATTCCTTCTTAAGTCCTTGGCATTCCTTATTCAAGGGTTTTTCCTTTTTCCTTAATCCACTTTTACTTACTCATAATCACTTCATGATTCTTCATTCTACAACAATTACTTTCGATCTATGTGTCGATTACTTTGCTTGGGAAGGTTCCCTGCTTCCGGTTTTGTTCTCTACTATGTCCCTTACAATAGAGATTTCCATCTTAGGAATTACATACTCAACCTCCTTATCATTCATTGTATGGTTCTTTCTCCCTTTCTTCGCACCCTTATCTATGTTAGGGCATCTGTTTGCTTTAGATCCTTCTCTATCAACAACTTTTGTTTTATCCCTTATTCCTTAGATGGGATACTTTCGATTATTGGTTTTATTCTATGCATTCCACCCTATGCTTGGTCGTCCACTCTTTAAGCTTCATATGCACGTGTGGACTATGACCCATCTTACCAATTGTGGTTATTCCTTCTTAGCCACATCTTATTTAGGGGACTTACTTTCACAATGTTTCTCGAACATTCTTTCCTTTATTGCCTTAGTATGGGTTGTCCACTCATTCATACTTGTCACAGCATCTTTTGGTGCTAATCCATTAGATTATTTCAGTTTAAGGAGGGTTCACATCCTCCTTGTTTTAGATTATCTTGTTAGCCCTTCGTGAGGCTCACTTAACTATCTTAAGTTTATAAACCTGGTTTTGGCCATCGATTGCTTTAAGGATTTTCCTTCGTTCTTCTTTCCCAATGTTTTGGCCTTTTCACTTCTCCCTTCTTTGTTGTCGTTTAAATCCATGGTTCTCTTGAAGACCAGTTCTTTCACTGTCTCTTTCTCTTTATTTTTCTGGTCCTATTGTCCATCATAGAGTGTAGTCTTTACAACATCTCATCCTTTCTTAGGGTTTTGTTCATTATCTTTGGTTGTTCGCCGTTACTAGTTTTCCTCTTTCTACATGGTTCTCCTGTTCTCTCCAAATAGGTCACACTGGACCATTACAATACTTCCTTCCTTGGAAAACATTTCCTAAATAAGGGTTGGTTCCATTTCCTCTTAATTGGGATACGCATGTCTTTTTGGGGCTTCCTCCCTTGGTAAGATTTTTTGCCTTTCCCCTGACATTCTTTTCTTTCATTTGCTCTAGGGGATTTCTACCCTTAAATGACATCCCTTGATGTTGTCTTCTCCTATTTATCTTTATTCCTCAAATCTTATACGCACATCTTTTATGCTCTATTTGCATCCTTATTCGTACCTAGTACATGTCTATTTCTTTAGGGAGCGTATAAATCTTCCTTGTTTCAGGATCATTGTGTGAGAGGCTTTCCTATTCCTTTCTTGGCTTGAATTTAGTCATTAATTGGCCTTTGGTCCTTTTAAGGATTTCTTACATCCTTCTTTTCCCGAGTATTTGACCTTTCCGCCTCTCTCTTCTTTGTCAAAACTTACATTATGGTTTTTCACGTATTAGCTCGTTAATTACCCCGCCTCTACCATTCCTTTGGTTTAGGTTTTTCTTAGGGTAGTTTTCTTCTCGAGTACTCCTGTCCCTAACGTCCATCTCACTGACCTTTTTAGGGTGTAGTCCTTTCTACCTCCCGGTCTTCCTTAAGCTATCATTTATTTTCTTTGACTATTTTGTTGTCACAGTTTGTTTCCATCTGTTATGTTGCTCCGAATCTCCAATTTGACTTCTCTACCGTTTTCCTAAGGAAGTCGTACTTGAAATCCCAAGACATCCCATCTGTCGTCAAATTTTTGGCTTGTCTCTCTTGTGGATACACTCCCCCCTTTTCTCCTAAATTATTAGAAATTTCTTCTTTAAGGGAGAGTTCTCTTTAACTACCTTTTGTTCTGTTTATGGTTTATCGAAGTCCTACCTTCAGCCCCCCTTTTTTTTCCTTCCTGCCACTTTGTTGTTATCTCAAAAATTTTCCTCCAGTCTGTGGTTGAAATTACGAGCGGGAGCCGTGTTCCTTGGGATGGTATCCTTCTTGGTTTTCCCTTCTTAAGAAGAAGTTTAAATTTGGCATTCACTTCGTCCTTTCTTGACCTCTTTGTAAGTCGCTTACTTAACTTGCTTCATAGTTTCAATCTTCAGTCCTTCATGTCTTTAGTGATCTTTGAGGAGGTATTCCCCTAAGTTTATGAGGTGTGGAACACTCCTTCTTTCCTTACACCTATAATAGTTTATCTTGGAACTTGTCCTTAGTAGGGTTGGGCACTCTTCAAGTAATGTCCTATCGTTATTCCCTTACATGGATTGTTGTGGTTTCTTCTTTCCTTCGAGCGGGGCTTTTCTAGGGTTACTAGTGGTTTGGTGCTTTACCGTTCTTGAGTCTGATCACTTTAATAGTTTTCTTGCTGAATCACCTTTGCTAAGGGTCATGGTAAGAGTCCTCGTAGGCTTTATCATACATGTATCACAAGTGTCTTTGTTGATGGTTCTTAAGGGTAGGCTTTTCCAATATTTCCTAAAAAGGGATATAGGGGAAGGGTGAGTACAACTACTAAATGAATGGGTTTTTCAAAAGTTTTGACTTTTAAGAAAAACATTTATCATAGCAGTGTGCCGGACTCCTTTCTTTCAAAAATCCCTTGATTCAAAAATTTTGGTTTTCCACCATTTCATATTTAACCAGGTGTGTCATCACCCAACACACATCCTTCTTCATGAAGGTTACACACATTCACAGGTCAGCACGATCACTGAACCCACTAGTGGCTTCGAAGCGACTTTACCGGCCACCTGGATAGAAGCACAACCACTTCTACCCTGGGAATGAGTGGATGTACGTGACATCCGACCCTCAATCCTATCATATTTTATTAACATGGGAATACAAATGGTTGGGTTCTCAGCCCTATCATAGAAAATGGTCACAAATTAACTTGGTAGCTATGGGTTTCTTGATAAGCATCCTCCTTTATACTTAGGGTTGTGCCATCAATAGGTCCTAGCACCATTCTCCAGGATACTTCCCCATTTGGTCTTTTGACATTTATGTTAGGTCTCAAGCATTTGGAAAGCTTCTAGGGTTGTCTTCCTACGAAGGTAGGGTGTTGAGTAAAGCCATTCCAAGTTTTCTTGGTTCCTCTCTTGGGAGCCATCTGAAAATTTTAGGATAAATCCTATTAGTTACTATATTTTCTAGTCTTGATTATGTATTCGAGAAAACAGGCTTTAATACTACTCTAGTTGTCACGCCCCGACCTACTTTGGTCGGATCCCCGTGATCAACCTGCCACTCTCCCAATTTATTAAAGGATTTCCCCATATTATAAACTGTAAAGAATAAGGCGTCCTTTAAACTTGCACCTTTTCCAAGAATAACATAAACAAAATTGCATAAGAATTTAGATTTATCATACATGTATCACAAGTGTCTTTGTTGATGGTTCTTAAGGGTAAGCTTTTCCAGTATTTCCTAAAAAGGGATATAGGGGAAGGGTGAGTACAACTACTAAATGAATGGGTTTTTCAAAAGTTTTGACTTTTAAGAAAAACATTTATCATAGCAGTGTGCTAGACTCCTTTCTTTCAAAAATCCCTTGATTCAAAAATTTTGGTTTTCCACCATTTCATATTTAACCACGGTGTGTCATCACCCAACACACATCCTTTTTCATGAAGGTTACACACATTCACAGGTCAGCACGATCATTGAACCCACTAGTGGCTTCGGAGCGACTTTACCGGCCACCCGAATAGAAGCACAACCACTTCTACCCTGGGAATGAGTGGATGTACGTGACATCCGACCCTCAATCCCAAAAATGTTTCTTCCTGTCCATATGAGGACAGAGACTTCATCCCATCCCACACCGGTCTCATGCGCTTGGTGCTACTCCAAATTTTGCACAGACACCTGGAACGACGAACTGCTCTTATACTCACCGGGTCATCTAGGGCCCTTAGGACGCATCATTACCCCTAATGGGTGTCTTGATGATCCCATACTCATAGTGCATGCACAAACAATATTTTCTTATTATGCCATGTAATATGTGGTGCCATTAGTCCAATGGCCCTAACTCTCAACTCAACCCGCAGTTGTTTGTCTTGATGGTCTGTCAACCTCTCATGTCGCACTGCCGTTAGTTGACTGAGCATGTCGGTCCTATCTTGGTACCATGGCCAAACAATTCACTTATTAAGTTTTATGGCACATATATCATGTTCGTTTAAGAGCTCATGTTCGTGTCAACTAGCCTTGGGCCCACTGTACAAGATTTTCAAAATTGGGCATTTAGCCCCAAAGTTCCAAAACCGAGGCCTCCGGCCTATCAAAGCTATTGGAGCTCCCGTTGAAATGGTCACCCAAATTGTTTAAGCATTGGCACACAATCAGGGGAGAGCACTTCTGATAATACATATGTTTTCTCTATCCATTATAGCACCCGAGTAAATTACACCTCCGTTCATAACTGATGAACGGGTTTTCAACTTCCTTTGAGGAAGTCTCATCATACCAATCGGGTATGATCTATTTACAACCGGTAAGTAGTTTTTCCGCATAATTTTCACATCACTTCCTTTAGTTGTGATGTTTAAAATACTACTTAATATTAGGTTTTCATACCGAGGTACTTATCATCCCCAATCGGGTATAATATAAAATTCTCACTCACCCGATAGTGTAGTGAAATTCCACTTAGTCGGGTTCCGTCCTTAGTAACTTGGACCTCGACTGGCATTCCCGATGCCTTGTTCTCCTACATGAAAATGAACATGGTTGTTCATTATTCTTTGGCCTAATAGCCCTCATTCGTTTCAAATGAATGAGAAAACCCAACTTTACATATATTTGCAATTAGGTCCCTAAAGTTATTTTTCTTTAACTTCAAGTCCCTATTGTCAGGTTTTTCCCTAAATTTGATTCTCGAAACTTTTAAAATTTACCTTGGGACCTCAAATTATTTAATTTCACACGAAGGGGTTTAATTTCCCAAATTTCCAATTTGGTCCCTCAATTTTTTTCAAAATTACCATTTTGCCTTTCCTTTACAAAAATGGTAAGTTTTGGCCCAAAAATTCCAAAATTCCTCAATTGGTCCTCCAACATTATTTTCATGCCCAATTGACACTCAATTTCATAAAATTGCATTTTGGTCCTTTAAATTTTAAAAATCCCCAAATTTTCCCCAATTTCAACTCCTTACCACAGCTGAATTTGATTTAATCAAATTGACCGATCAAACACCTCTAATTGTTGAAATTGAAGTTAAAATTAAGTTCCTCCATCCTCTTATGATTCAATAGCACTTTGAATTACAAGCTTTGACGCCAGAACGAGCTCAAACGGAGCTTTGCCGGAAAACGGACTGTAGAGGGAGAAAGCTTCGATTACTCACCGCTGAGGGCACGGCGGTCCGAGCTTTCAATCTGAGCAAATAGCTCTCATCCTCAGGTTCATCCTAGAATAAAAAATCGCATCAATTGATGTCGAATTGAGTTGAAATTTCATCATTGAAATTCTGTCGGTTCTCTCTCTAGCACCGGCCAGAAATTGTAGAGGGGGCCGAATTGGCTTACCTTTCCGTCCTAATTCAGCCGTGGGAGGGCTGAGAAAGTGCGAGGAAGGCTTAGTTTGGCCTGAGGAGGGCTCAAAATGGCCCATTTCAACTTGGCCAAAATAGGGCATCTTCGGTCTGCTGGAGCTGCTTCACTGTTCCATCATGCCAACACTTCTCCACCAATTCTCGAATTGACTAGAGTTTGTTATCAGATAGTTGTCTTCTCCCTGGTTCTAAAGAGTCTGACCTCTCCTTCTGAGGTTAAGAAAAGTGTTCAAGTCGAAGCTCTGGTTCGTGCTTGACCGAGAAATGGAGCAGTAGAGAGAGAGAGAGAGAGAGAGAAGTGTTTAGGTTTGAGGAGAATGAATGGGAATGACCTCTTTATATAGGTGTAAAAATCATGTATTAAATGGGAGAGATTTATTACTAGTATTAATATTGCCAATTCCAATAATTCATATTTCCCAGATCCTCACACTACTCTCGGGCAAGCATGCTTAACTTCATAGTTCTTATGAATTCTCGTTCACCTAAACCAATTTGGATTTTCTCTTCTAATTTATCTTAAGTTTCTTTTCCAAGGTTTAATGAACCCTTTGGATCACCCAGAAATTGTAAATTTCCAAATTGCTTGTTCCCAAATGATCGGTTTTCTAAACCGGCTCAATTTTCTTACTCGGTTTGATCGATTCTTTTTCCCAGTTTTCCTTAACTCAAAAGTGTGGGGTTTACAGTTATACGATTTGAGGGATACTCAGTACTAAGTGATGGTCTAGAAGAATTTCTTCCTAGGTGAGATTGGGTTCCCTAGTCGTGGTTGTGGTTCTTGTAATGTTATCCATTCGGGCTTCTGTAGGGGCGGAGGTGTCCTTATTGGAAGGTATCACTTAGATTCCTTGTAGTGTGGGACAGTTCTTTACTATGTGTCCGACCCTCCTACAGTCATAACAGATCCTCTCGGGTCTTGTCCTCTGTAATGTCGAGCATCTTCTAATGTAGTGTCCCCATTGCCCACATCTATAAGAGGTCATCTCTTTGCATGGACCTTTGTGGTTCCTCCTATACTTTGAGCATTGTGGGGCCTTTCTAAGGGATTGCTGATGGTCTGATGCTTTGCCATCCTTGAGTTGGAACACCTTGGAGGCTTTCTTGTTGAGTCCTCTTTGACCTGGGGTTACTCCAAGGGTCCTTCTATACTCCTGGTTCATTTCCTCCCTTGGGATGGGGTTATCCCTGGCTTCCGGGGTGGCTATGGTAGTGTAAGTTTGTTTGGCTACTTTTCTTGGGGCCATCTAAAAATTTTAAAATTATTCCTATCAGTTTCAACATTATCTAGTCTTGATAATATATTCAAGGAAACAGGCTTTGATACCACTCAAGTTGTCACACCTTGACCCGGTTTGGTTGGATACCCGTGAACAACCCACCACTCTTCCGGTTTATTAAGGGTTTTCCCCTTCTTTTAACCATGAGGAGTAAGGCGTCCTTTAAACCTGTACCTTTCTTGGAAAAACATTTATCAAAACTACATAAAATTTAAACTTACATACCTGTTTTACAGGTTTAGCTAGATAAAGGTCTTTAGGTCAGTTTTTCTCTTGATTTCCTGAAAAGGGGTAAAGGGAGGGGGTGAATTTCACAACTTAGTGAATGCGTGTTGAAAATATGAGATTCAAAAAAATAGTTTAAATTGGAGTATGCCAGACTCCTTATTTTCTTTAAAAGCATTCCTTCCTCAATTTCTCAGTTTTCAAAACCATTATTCCTCATTAACCACAGTCGGTGTGTTTAACAATCAACACATGCCCTTCATCATGAAGGGATCACACATTTACAGGGCAACCCGTCCACTACACCCACTTGTGGCGTTGGAGCAACTTTACCAGCCACCTAGATAGAAGCTCGTCCACTTCTACCCTGGGAATGAGTGGATGTATGCGACATCCAACCCTCAAACCCGAAAAGAAATTTTGTGTTTGTATGAAGACAGAGACCTCATCCCGACCCCACCTCGGTCTCATGTGCATGAAGCTACGTCGAGCTTCCCTAACTACTGGCGCGACAATCTGCCCTCCTCTCCACCATGTCGTCGAGTAGATTCTAGGATGCATCACTAACCCTCTTGGGCATCTTGATGGTCCTGAACCTCAGTGCATGCACAAAATAATAATTTTCCATATAAGCCATATAATCTTTGGTGCCATTGGTCCAATGGCCCCGACCCTTAACTCGACCTGCAGTTGTTTGTCTCGATTGATCTGTCGACCTATCTTGTCACTCTGTCGCCAGCCCATCGAGTATGTCGGACCTATCTTGGTACCATGGCCAAATCACATCATTCATTAAAGTTTTCATGGCTTAACATCATCTTTGTTTACGAGCTCCTGCTCATGCCAACTGGCCTTGGGCCCACTCTATGAAATTTTCAAAATCGGGCATTTTAGCCCCCATGTTCCAAAATTGAGGCCTCCGACTTATCTAACCTATTTGAGCTCCCATCAAGAAGGTCTCCCAAATTGTTTAAGTAGTGGCACACAGTTAGGGGATAGCACTTCTAACAAAAATAACTTTTCATCTATCCATCAAACCAACCGGGTGTGAGGACATCTCCACTCATAATCGATAAGCGGGTTTTCTCCTTCCTTCCAGGAAGTTTATCATACCAATTGGGTATAATCTACTTACAAATGGTAAGTAGTTTTTTCACATGTTTTCTCACATCAACACATCCAGGTGTGATGTTAAAATGCCACTTAGTAGTGTTTTTTCATTCCGAGGTACTCATCATCCCAACCGGGTATGATGTAAAAATTCCCACTCACACGATGATGCAGTGAATTCTTCTTAACCGACTCTTTGCTTTCACGCGAGCTTGTCTTTGCCGGCGTTCCTGGTACCTCGTGTTCCTACACGATATGAACATCATTATTCATTATTCTTAGGCCCAATAGCCTTCATTCATTAAGAATGAATAAAATGTCCAAACTTTTAGTTATTTGCATTTAGGTCCCTAAAGTTCTTTTTCTTTAACTTCAGGTTCCTTATGCCAATTTTCCCCCTCAATTTCAAAATCGTGGAAAGGGGTTCAAGTTTCCCAATTTTCCAATTTGGTCCCCAACTTTTCAAAAATTACCAATTTGCCTAAACTTTATAAAAATGGCAAATTTGACCCCAATAATTCCAAAAAATTGACCAATTGGTCCTCCAACATCTTTTCCATGCCCAATTGGCCCTCAATTTTAGGAAATTGCAATTTAGTCCCTCAAATTTTCAAAATCCCCAATTTTCCCCAAAATATTCCCCAAATTTCCCCCTTTCACAGAGGTCGAATTTGATTTCATCAAATTGACTGATCAATCGAGGTTGATTGTTGAAATTGAAGGTAAAATCGAGTTTCTATACTTCTAAATGATTCAATGGAACTTTAAATCACGTCATTTGGATATGAATTGAGCTCAAACGAAGCTTTATCAGAAAATTGGACTTAGAGAGAGAAAGCTTCAAAAGCTTATTGTCGAGGGTGTGGCGGTCCAAGCTTTTGATTTTGGCAGATAGCTCTAGACCTGAGGTTCCTCCTAGGATCAAGAATTGCATCAATTCATGCCAAATTGAGAGAGAATTTGGTCTGTAATGTTTTTAGCTCAACTGAAATAGAGCAGCTTTGGTCCGCTGGAGCTGCTTCAATGTTCGATCACGCCGGCATTTCTCCAACGATACTCAGAACAAATGGAGACTATCATCGGGTAGCTGACTTCTCCAAAAATCTAAAGAACCCAATGTCGGAGCTCTGGTTCGAGCTTCACCAAAAAATGGAGCAGTAGGGAGATAGAGGAGTTTTCAGGTGTGAGGAGAAAGAATGAGGAGGAGCTCTTTATATAAGAAGCTCGGGGACTTCTTGGCCATTTGATTGGCACTTTTATGGCGATCATTCATTGTCTGAAACTCCTTGGCCAGAGACTTTTCATCTTCGTCGGCGCTGCTCAATTTTTCGACGAGTGAACAGTACTGTCATCTAGAGGAAGAAGATGACACTGCTCTGAACCGGACCAGACTGAGTTCAATGATTAAACCTGCCAGTTCATACCTGATTTGACCAAGTTTTTTCAATATTAAAAATTTCTAAATTAATCTAAATTCATTCTCTATCCAATGGCGGCTTCAATTCTCCAATTTAAATTTTCTAAGCCACCTAGAAAAATGAATTTAGAAACCGGTTCAATAGTGGTTCAAACCGGTTCAGGTCTAGTTCACTTGAACCAGTTTGGTTTTCTCTTCCAATTCATCCTAAAGTCCTTTTCAATGAATTTTGTGACTCTTTAGATCACTCAAGATTTATAAATTTCTTGATTTGCCCTTTCTCTATTAGTTAGGGTTCATAAACCGATTTGATTTTCTCACCCTGGTTGACTGGTTCATTCCCTAGTTTCCTTGTCTTTAAGGAATAGGGTTTACAGACTGGAACACCAACAAGGAAAAGCTAGTGTGAACTTGGAAAAATGACTGGGGACGAACATGTCACGGTCATCGGGTGAGTGGGCTAATTTACACATGATACTGGTTGGGATGATGAGATTTATCTGTACTAGATAAAACCTACTTACTGGTTGTAAGTAGAGATAATTATACCCGGTTGGTATGATAAATTTCATTGAGGAAATGAGAAACCCACCTATTGGTTGTAAGTGGAGATATCATCACACCCGGTTGGTGTGATGTAAAACCCGCCCTTTTGAGCTAAGGAAAACCAGGAAAAAAAATTAGTCAAACCAAGTGAGGATTCAGAACTGGTTCACAAACCCGATCATTTCTGAATGGGGAATTTGGGAATTTACAAGTCTCGGGTGATCCAAAGAGTACATTAAACCTTCAAAAAGAAATTTAAGACAAATTAGAAGAGAAAAACTAAATTGGTTTAGGTGAATGAGAATCCATAAGAACTGTGAAGTTAAGCGTGCTTACTTGAGAGTAGTGTGAGGATGGGTGATCTCCTTGGACGTATGATTCTTTTTGTAACCCGAAATTTTGTTCAAAATGTTTTTATGCAAACGTACGCCTTATCATAAATGACCATAAATTAATATATATTTAAGTATTATAATTAATACCAATAATTTAATACCTAAATTAAATTATTATAATTAATACAAATAATTTACTACCGAAATTAAATTATTGGAATTAATACCAATAATTTATGGCAATATTAATACTAGTAATAAATCTCTCCTATTTAATATACGATTAGTCATCCCCATTCATTCTCCTCACACCTAAACACTTCTCTCTCTCTACTGCTCCATTTCCCGGTGAAGCTCGAACCAGAGTTTCGACTTGAACATTTTTCTTAACCTTGGAATGAGAGGTCGAGCTCTTTAGAACTGAGGAGAAGACAACTATCTAATAGCAAACTCCAGTCAATTCGAGAATCACTAGAGAAGTGCCGGCATGATGGAATAGTGAAGCAGCTCCGACGGAACGAAGCTGCCCTATTTTGGCAAATCTGAAATTGGCCATTTCAAGCCCTTCTCAGACCAAACCAAGCCCTCCAACACTTCCTCAACCCTCCCACGGCCAAATTAGGACTGAAAGGTAAGCCAATTCGGCTCCCCTCTACAATTTTTGGCCGATGCTAGAGAGAGAACCGGCAGAATTCAATGATAAAATTCTAACTCAATTCGGCATCAATTGATGTGATTCTTGATTATAGGATGATCCTCAAGATGAGAGTTATCTGCCCAGATCGAAAGCTCGGATAAACGTACCCTCACCAGTGAGAAATCAAAGCTTTCTCTCTCTACAATCTATTTTCCGGCAAAGCTTCGTTTGAGCTCGTTCCGGCGTTAAAATCTATGATTTCAAAGTTTCTTAGAATCGTATGAACATGTAGGAACTCAATTTCAACTCCAACTTCAACAATTAGAGGTGTTTGATCGGTTAATTTGATGAAATCAAATTAGGTAGTGTTGAAGAGTTGAAATTGGGGGAAATTTGGGGATTTTTGAAACGCGAAGGACCAAAATGAAATTTTATGAAATTGAGGGCCAATTGGGCATGAAAATAATGTTGGAGGACCAATTGAGAAATTTTAGAATTTTTGGGGCACCCATGACTATGTGCCAATGCTTAAAATATTTGGGAGACCTTCTTGATGGGAGCTAGAACAGCTCAGATAGGCTAGGGGCCATGGTTTTTGAACTCATAAGACTAAATGCCCAATTTTGGAAAAACACGTGCAATGGGCCCTAGGCCAATGGGCACGAGCAGGAGCTCATAAACAAACTTAATTAGGAAGAGCCATGAAAACTCCTAATTAAAATGGAATGGATTGTGTGTTGCGTTACGGTACCAAGTCAGGATCGACTTTGCTCGATGGACTAGCGGCAGTTCATCACGGCTAGGTTGACAGACCGGACTAGACAAATTGTTGCAGGTCGGGTTGAGCGTCGGGGCCATTGGACCATTGGCACCAAAGATCATGGCTAATATGTGAAAACTCTTGTTTGTACATGCACTTAAGGTATAAGACCATCAAGACGCCCTAGCGGGGTAGTGATGGGTCCCAAGGGCTATTGGACGACATGAGGGGCGATAAGGGCAGTTTGTCGTGACAGTCAATTATGAAGCTTTGAGAGCTTCTTGCACATGAGACCGAGGTGTAATCAGGATGAGGTCTTCGTCCTCATATGGGTCTGAGGGTCGAATGTCTAGGACGTCCACTCAGACCCATGGTAGAAGTGGATAGGCTTCTATTTTGGTGGATAGTAAAGATGCTCCAATCCACAAGTGGGTGCAATGGATGTGCTACACCTACGAATGTGTGTACCCTTCGTGATGAAGGGCATGTGTTTATTTGCTAAATGCCTCCCAAGGCAAGGGGATGGGCTAAGAAAGCTAAACACACCTAATATGGAAATGGGAAAAAGGTTTCAAGAGTTGAGTTTGAAAATCATTGGAAAAAGGAATGGTAAACCTTGGAAAAAGGTTTTGAAAACCTGAATTGGAGGAAATTTTGTTTAAAAAGAAAATGTTAACCTTGGCATGGTAAACTAAAAGTGTTTTGAAAACTCACTCCCAACATCCGCTCACTAAGTTGTAGAACTCACCCCCTCCCTTTACCCCTTTTTAGGTAATAGAGTAAAACCCTTCTTAAAGACCCTCTTGTAGTGGAACGATAAGACAGGTATGCCTATTTTAATGTATTTCAGTTTTGTATAATGCTATTCCAAAAAAACAGGAAAGATGTTTTACTCCTCTCGGTTTAGAAGAGGGTGAAACCCTTCATAAACAGAAGGGAGTGCTAGTTGCTCATGGGGATCCGACTAAATGAGGTTAGGGCGTGACAAGGAGGGGTGAGTTCTTCAAACTCAGTGAGGGGCTAAGCTATCAATGTACATTATCAATTCATATTATTATTTAAGATATTAGTTCGACTTTGCACACAATTCAAATGCCCTTTATCAAAAAGGGTTCATACATTAATAGAATGGTCTAAGACCGCTCCACTTGTGTACTAGAGCACATTTACCATCCATCTTGGTAGAAGTTCACCACTTCTACCAAGAGTTTGAGTGGGCATTACTTACCCGACCCTTAGACCCATATCATTCTTCATGTCCGCATATGCGGGACGAGACCTCTCCTCCTCCAACCTTGGTCTCAGTGCATGTCAAGCTCTCCGAGCTTCCTAACATACTGGATAACAAACCGCCCTTATGCTCCCTGGGTCGTCCAACAGCCCTTAGAACCATCACTACCCCATATCGGGCACCTCGATGGTTCCAAACTCATGGCATGCATAATCAATAGTTTTCATTATTAATAGCCATCATCTTTTGTAAACCCCGTCCTTTAGTAATGAGAAAAATCAGGAAAGAATCGGTCAATGTGATCTTTAAACCGAATTGGTCTACAAGCCCCATTATTAGGGGATGAGCAAATTAAAAAATTTCTAACTCCCATGGGACTAAAAAAGGTTCATAAACTTGGGCAAAAGAACCCTAGGACAGAATGAGGAAGAAAGACTAAAGCAGTTCAATAGAACCGGGTCTGAACCGGATTGAACTAGTTTATGAACCGAGTTGATTTATTGAACCGGAATTGATAGAGAATGGGTAAACCAAGACGCTTATGGATCCCTTAAGATTCAAAGAGGTTTATAATCCTTGGGAAGGAACCTTAGAACAATGTGGGAGTGAAAAACCAGATCCGTTCAAGTGAATCGGACCGGAACCGGATTAAACCGGTTTAAGAACCAAGCCTATTTATGAACCAAAATCGATTAAAAGATGGTAAACTGGGAATTTTATGGACCCAAAGTGACCCAAGGAGTCACAACAGACATGGAAATGGACTTGTGAAGGAATTGGGGATGAAAACCAAATCGGTTCAGGTAACCGGATCCAAACCGGTTCGGACAAGTTTGAACCACTATTGAACCATATCATAAATTTATTTTTCTATGTGGCTTAAATAATTCAAATTTGAGATTTGAGGCCACCATTGGATAGAAAATGAATTTAGAAATTTTTAAATTTGAAAAACTCGGTCGAATGAGAGGTGAACTGGCCGGTTTAAGCTTTGAACCCAGTTCGGACTGGACCGGTCCGGTCCGGTTCAGAATAGTGTAATCTTCTTCCTTAGGATGACACCACTATTCACTCACCGGGAAACTGAAGAAATGTCGGCGAAGAAGAATATGTTTCGTACATTTCAGGTCTTCAATTCTTGTCACAATGGGGCAAAACAAACGGCCAACGGGTCCCCAAGCTCCCTATATAAAGAGCCCCTCTCCATTCGTGCTCTCCACACCTAAAAAGCTCACTCTCTCTCAGTTGCTTAGTTTTCCGGCGAAGCTCGAACCAGAGTTCTAATATAGGGTCAATTTTGAGCCAAAGAAGGCGAGGTCGTGTTTATTAGAACCGGGGAGAAGTCAACGGTGGTGGCGTCCATTCATCCCTAGAGTTGTCGAAGAAGCGCCGGCATGATCAAACAGTGAAACAGCTCCGGCAAACTGAAGCTGTCCTATTTCGTCCGAGTTGAAATCGGCCAATTCGAGCCGTCTTCAGGCTAAACCAAGCTCTTCTGACACCTCCTCAGCCCTTCCACGGCCGAATTAGGACTGAAAGGTAAGCCAATTCGGCTCCCCTTTACAATTTCTAATTGTTGTTAGAGAGAGAGTCGGCCGAATTTCAATGAAGAATTTCTAATCTAATTCAACATCAATTGATGTCATTCTTGATCCTAGGAAGAACCTCTAGAGGAGAGCTACCTGCCCAGAGAGAAAGCTCTAACCGTCACGCCCTCACCGGTGAGAAATCGATGCTTTCTCTCTCTACAGTCGGTTTTCCGGCGAAGCTCCGTTTGAGCTCGTTCCAGAGTTAAAATCTGCGATTCAAAGATCCTTAGAATCGTATGAACATGTAGGAACTCAATTTCGACTCCAATTTCGACAATTAGAGGTGTTTGATCGGTCAAATTGATGAAATCAAATTTGGAAGTGTTGAAGAGCTGAAATTAGGGAAATTTGTGGATTTTCAAAAATTCGAAGGACCAAAATGTAATTTTCTTAAATTTAGGGTCAATTGGTCATGATAAGAATATTAGAGGGCCAATTGAGAAATTTTAGAATTTTGGGGGCAAAAATTTACCATTTTTCTAAAGAAGGGGCAAAATGGTAATTTTGGAAAAATTGAGGGACCAAATTGGAAATAATTTGAGGTCCCAAGGTAAATTTTAAAAGTTTCGGGACTAAAATTTAGGGGAAAACCCGGCAATAGAGACTTAAAGTTAAAGAAAAATAACTTTAGGGACCTAATTGCAAATATATGTAAAGTTGGGTTTTCTCATTCATTTGGAACGAATGAGGGCTATTAGGCCAAAAAATAATGAACAACCATGTTCATTTTCATGTAGGAGAACGAGGCATCGAGAATGCCAATCGAGGTCCAGCTTACTAAGGACAAAACCCAACTAAGTGGAATTTCACTGCACTATCGAGTGAGTGGGATTATATATCATACCCGGTTGGGGATGATAAGTACCCCGGTATAAAAACCCACTGTTTAGTGGTATTTTAATCACCACAATTGAGAAATTAATGTGAAAAATATGTGGAAAAAACTACAAATCGGTTGTAAGTAGATCATACCCAGTTGGTGTGATGAGACTTTCTCGAAGGAACAGATATGTCCTTATACCGGTCAGTATAATGGACAGTGAAAACCTATTTTGTTGGAAGTGTTCTCCCCTGACTGTGTGCCAATGCTTAAACTATTTGGGAGACCTTCTTGACGGGAGCTCGAATAGCTCTTATAGGTTAAGGGCCTCGGTTTTGTAACTTGAGGGCTAATATGCCCTGTTTTTGAAAAACTCAAATAGTGGGACATAGGCCAATGGACACGAGCAGGAGCTCGTAAAAGAACATGATATATATATGTACCATTAAACCTTAATAAGTGAATTGTTTGGTCATGGTAGCAAAGCAGGTCCGACATACTTAGTCAACTAGTAGTAGTGCAACATGACCAGTCTTCAAACCAATCAAGACAAATGGCTATAGGTTGAGTTGAAGGTTGGGACCGTTGGGATAAATGGCACCCCATATTACATGGCAATTTAAGAAAACTTTGTTTGTCATGCACTATGAGTACGGGATCATCAAGACACCCATGAGGGGTAGTGATGTGTCCTAAGGGCCCTGGACAACCCGGTGAGTATAAGGGCAGATCGTCATTCCAAGTGTATGTGCGAAATTTGGAGTAGCACCAAGCGCATGAGGTGGGGGTGGGGACAGGATGAGGTCTCTGTCCTCATTCGGACACAAAGAATCGATTTCAAGATCGAGAGTCAGATGTCGCATACATCCGCTCGATCTCAGGGTAGAAGTGGTCATGCTTCTATCCGAGTGGTCGGTAAAGTCGCTCCGAAGCCACTAGTGGGTTTAGTAGTCGTGCTGACCTATGAATGTGTGTAACCTTTATGATGAAGGATGTGTGTTGGGTGATGACACACTATAGAAAATAAGAAATGATGGAAAAACCCAAATTTTTAAATGAAGGGATTTTTGAAAAGAAATGAGTCTAGCACACTCCATATAAATATTTTTCTTAAAAGTTAAAAGTAGACCTTTGAGAAACTCATTCACTGAGTTGTAGAAACTCACCCCTCTTTTTTACCCCTTTTTTAGGAAAAGAGAAAGTGACTAGAAGTAACACCGAGCCTTACCCTTTATCAGGTATGCTTAATTTTTTTTAAGCTTACATTTTATTTGATATATGTCTTTCAAGGAACAAGGTTGAAATTTCGCTTGGCTCCTCTCAACTAAAAGATGGGGGAAACTCCTCTTGAACCGAGAAAGAGCGACAGCTTCTTCACCGGGATCCAACCAAACCGGGTTGGGGCGTGACATCTTTGTTGTTACTTGCCCAATGGACCCGACAACCCGAATTCATCTCCATAACTACTAGCCCAACGAGTTCGATGACCCGGCTTCGGCTCGACAGCTACTAACCCAACGAGTTCGTTTGTCCGCACAGTAACTATTTCACAGAATTATCTGATTATATGGGTGTTTTCAATTATAAAAGTTTTAACTTGTATACAGGCCTATGCTCATGCCCATTGGCCTTGGGCCCACTCAAGCAGTACTAGCCCTATTATCACATGCTTCATGTTTTCATCAAGACAACCTCCCAAAAAGGTTTAAGTTTGTTCAATCAGTTAGGGGAGGGTAGTCTGGGGAAACCATTTTCAATCCGGGAAAAATGTACTCATTAGCCCAACTGAACATGATGCTAAACCCACTCACCCGGTATGTAGTGCTTTGACCTTTCCCAGACTAGTTTGTCAGCAATCTCGAGGCACCTCGCAGTTGTAGATTGACGTATTCCTCTTGAACTTACATCATTTCGGAAAAGGAACATTAAGTCTCGATTCAGTGCACCATTTCCAGAATTCTACCCGCGCGGCACTTAACTCCTGGTTAAATACCAACATTACGAATTGTTAACTTTGTCAAAATTTCACAAAAATTCATTTTTAAACTTTGAAATTCCAATCTTTTGCTTAATCGTGATTAAGTCCCCAATTTTCTTAAAATTACCAATTGGCCCTAAGTTTCTAAAAAATTACCAATTGGTCCCCAATTTTCTTAAATCCTCCAATTTGCCCCCAATTTCCTCAAAATTTCCAATTGGTCCTTAATTTATCGATAATTGCAAAAAGTTCAATTTTGAAAATCCCCAATTTCATCCAATTCTTCTCCAAATCACTCCTCTTTGCTCCGAAATCCAATTTCATCCAATTGACCTAGTAAATCTAGTTAATTGCTCCCTAGCATGATGCTAATAGTATTCCCTACCTTCCCACGATCATATCAAGGTTTGAATCACTGCTATTGACCCCAAAACGAGCTCAAATGGAGCTTCATCAAAAAACTAGACTTAGGGAGAGAAAGCTTACCAGTGGGGGTGTGGTGGTCGGAGCTCTTGATTTGGGAGGGCCCAATTCACATCCTGGGCATTGGGAATTTGGTCAGTGATATCGGTCACTTTCTCTCACTAGAATTAAGCTACTATGACGAGTAGAGGCTGAGATTACTTACATGGAAGCTTTTGGGGAGTTGGTGGTTGGCTAGGAGGACTCGTGGAAAGCTTGTTTCGTACACAAAAGGTCGGAGGTGGCCAAAATTAGGCTTAACAAAAATGCGCTACTTCAAGTCCATTGTAGTAGTGTCACTATTTGGACCCTTCAGCATTCCTCTAGTGGTCCTTGGATCGAGTGGAGGGTGCAGCTGGGTGAAGAACTTCCTCCTAGTTCTAGTGACACTGGTGTGAGCTTCAGAGGTTAAGGGAAAGCCCAATGCTTGAGCTCTGGTGTAAGCCTCACTGGAAAGTGAAGTACCTTCCCTTCTTCACCCAATTGCAGGATGAGCAAAACAAGGGGATGGGTGCTCTTTATATAGGGAGCTCGATAAGTGTTTAGGCTACTGGCTGGCGTAGGACTCGGTCCCAAACTTGGCCGCCCGAGATCATACTAGAACTTTTCCCAGGTTGTCGGAGACTGATCCCTCACTGCCTACCCTTATCCACCTCTATCAGCTATCCTAAGGAAGATGACATTGTGTTGCACGTGCGAGCTCTTCACATGCGGTCTTGCCACCTAGCGCTTAGTGATTGGCAAGTTTTTCTAATGCAGCATCCAACTCAGCAGCCTAGTTAGCCTTTGACTTGTTGATCGAACAAGTGGCGGCCTCCCGTTGGCCGTTAGTTCCAACGTGGCTGTTGACCGTTTCTCTGTCAACCATTGACCATGACACATGGCATCCTCTGATTGGCCCATTTAAATGCATCGGATTTTCCCCTAACACACAATGTCACTACCATGTGTCATCCTCTCATTAGATGAGGCTATTTGACGTGGCTCTGCCACTTGTCGACCTGTGGTTGTTCGACCATTTCTTAGATATCCCATCTGGATGCTCACATGGCAATTTTTCCATGTGTTTGCTTCCCATTGGTTGATTTGGATGATTGGGCCTTTCTGACATTGACCACTGACCGAGGACATGTGTAAAACCCATCACCATGAATTAAGGAAACCGAGAAAGAATCGGTCAAATTGAGGGGAAAATCGAACCCTTGATGAATCAAGAACAATAAAGAAGGGTCGAAATGGAAATTGGAAAAAAAAAACCCAAGTGACCAAGATGTCACATAAATCATGGGGAGGGAATATGAAGCGAATTGGATCAGGAAAATTCCCACTAATCATGACAGCGACAATGCATCAAATCCTTATAGAAATTTCCCCAATTCTTGATCCTAGGAGGACCTTGAGGATAAGAGCTGTCTACCCCGATTAACAACTTGGATTGTCGCACCTCCAACGGTAAGCTTTTGAAGCTTTCTCTATCTACGTCCAGTTTTCTAGCGAATCTCTATTTGAGCTCGTTTTGGATCCAAATCTTGCGATTCATTGTGTAATTGAATTGTATGGAGGTGTAGAAACTGATTCATATCATCAATTTGAATAAATAACCCCAATTGATCAACCAATTTGAAGAAATCAAATTCGGTTAGTAAAGGGGGGAGAAATTGGAAAAAAAATTGGGGGGAATTGGAGATTTCAAAAAATTGAGGGACCTCCATGAAATTTCTCACAATTGAAGGTCAATTGGCAATGAGAAAGATGTTTAGGGACCAATTGGTGAATTTTTGAAATATTTGGGGCCAATTGACTATTTTTGGAAAGTAGGGGCAAAATCATAATTTTTGAAAAATTGGGGACCAAATTGGGATTTTGGAAAACTTGAGACCCTTACACAATTTTAATTAAATTAAGGATCTAAGGAGGATATTGGAAGTCCTTGGAACTTAATTTGGGGGAAATTTAACACTAGAAACCTAAAGTCAAGAAGTATGAATTTAGAGAACTAAGTGTAATAAACTAGAAATCTAGGCCTACTAGACAATACTGAAAAGCTAGGAAGATCAATCAGGGAGCTGAGAAGATGGACCCTAAGTCAGGTACGCTTAAAGTTCTTTTAAGTTTGCTTTATTTTGATTAATGCTATTCTAGGGAACCAGATTTGAAATTTCGTCTGGCTCCTCTTGTTTAAAAGAAGGGGGAACCCCTCTTGAACTAAGGGAGCGGTGGGTTGCTCACGGGGATCTAACCAAACCGGGTCAGGGCGTGACAACACGTGTCGCTCTCCTATTGGTAAGTTGTCACAAAGGTGGATTTCCTCCTTTGACCATTGACCGAACTAGCCTAGCAGCGGTCCATTGACTGACTTGACCATTAATCGGTCTAGTTCAATCGAGTTCGGTGACCCAAAATTGAAAATCGGTCGGTTTAGGCCCGATTCGACCAGTTTTTTGAAATTTAAAATTTTCTAAATTCTTGTAATTTCATTTTTTATCTAATGGTGGCTTCAATTTTCCAAATTGATATTTTTATAAAACCTAGAAAAATGAATCATTGAAATAGTTACATATGGTACATCTCGGTTCAATCCGGTTCATGTCTAGTTTGGACTAAATCGGTTCAATTCTCACACTCACTTTCACCCATGGTTACTTCCCGTGGTTTTTTAGTATTTATCGACCACTTGGGATCTTTTGATTTCCCATTTTAACCTGCATTTACCAACTCTGGTCCATTCCTATCTTGGATTTCCTTCAAATATTTCAACTCCCTAACCCAACTTTCCCAGGGTGCAGAGATGGGGTTTACACAGGCGGACCGTTAACCGGCTAGACTGTTAATTGGTTCGATCGAACTGGGTTTAGTGACCCAAAATAGAAAATCAGCCATTTCAACCACAATTTGATCAATTTTCTCAAAATTAAATACTTCTAAATTTATTTTCTACACATTGGTGACTTCAATTTTCCAAATGGATATTTTTAAGTCGCCTAGAAAAATAAATTTTTGAATCGGTTATTAACGGTTTACGTCCAGTTTAACTTGAACCGCTCTGGTTTAACTTGAACCGGTCCGATTCTCCATCCAATTTGGTTTATGATCCATTTGCATTATTTTGTTATCTTAATTAAACACTTATGATTTTCAAATTCCCATTTTGGTTTTCTATTTACCAATTCCGGTTCACTTTGAACCACGGTTTTCTCTCAAAAGTTTTCATTTCTCATTGACCGTTTTGGGCGCTTGCTAACCGCTGACCAGTCTGGTTCATTGAATTGACCAATTCCCATTTTGGGAGCCTACTAACCGTTTACCGGTTTAGTCCATTGACCGGTCCGGTCCAATTGGGTTCGGTGACCTGAATTAAAAAATCAGTCGATTCAGGCCCAATTCGACCAGTTTTCTAAAAATTAAAATTTTCTAAATTAATCTAAATTCATTTTCTACCTAATGGTGGCCTCAATTTTCCAATTTGAAATTTTTAAGCCACCTAGAAAAATGAATCATTGAAGCAGTTCACCATGCTTCAATTTGGTTCATGTGCGTTTCACCCCAAACCGGTCCAATTTTGTCATCCAATTCACTTCATGGTTCTTCCCCATGATTTTTATGACTTTTTGGTCACTTGGGATTTTCCAATTTCTCATTATAACCGTTCTTTACCATTTTTGGTTCACTTAATGGCTCGATTTTCTCATGGAAATTGGTCGGTTATTTTCTCGGTTTCCTTGGTCTGAAAGGACAAATTTCACAACTCTCCCCTCCTTTTAAGAGTTTTGTCCCCAAAACTTAGTTGTTCACTCTTTACATCGGGGATGAATTCCCTTGCGGTCGACTTGGGATTTGATTTGATACCCTACCACTTTGGGTTACCCCTTTCACTCATTCATTTACTCCGTTGGACTTAGTTCCTTTGACTTGTCTTACCCCCTTTTTGGTCCTTTAATCCGTTCTCTCACCACTTCCTTATTGGGCTTCCCCTTTTCTAACTATCGGGTTTCCCATCCACTTCTTGTCTTACTGACATACTGGTGGGTTTCCTCTTTTCAACCCTTCCTCACATCCAATGGCGTCCTTACTTAAGGACTTCTTTTCCCAAGTCTATCCTTACTCGCTTGTGACCATTTCACGGTTCTTTATTCTGAGTTGATCCCTTATGGCTTACCTGTCCATTCTTTGAATTCACCTGAAGGAGCCCCCTTCAATGGTTTTATTCTCTACCTTGCAGTCAAGATTTTCCATCCTTTGAGTTGTGCTTCATCCTTCTCATCATTTCTTGAAAGTTTCCTTTCATTGTATCCCATACATCCTTTTATACTGGTATTTTTGCTTGCCTTAAGTCCTTCATCGACTTAAATTCCCATTTTGTCCTTGATTTCCTATTTGAGGAATCTCCGATCATCAAGTCTTATTTCAAGCCCTCTACATCATGCTCTGACGTCAAATTTTAAGCTCCATTAGGTGAGCATGTACCATGACCAGTCTTGTTGTCCATGGTTGTTTCCTTCAACCACTTCTTAATTGAAGGGCTTAGTCTCCAAGGTTTTTCGGATATCCTTTCCTATAGTTCCTTATTATGGGTATTCCACCCATTCTCACTTGTTACTGCATCATTTGAGGTTTTCTTCCTACTATATGTTCCTTAGGTTTCGCTTTACCCATTGATCTTTAGGTACACTTCCCTTGTAATTGATTATTTATCCCAACTTGCCTTCCATTGCATTATCTTCTATTCCACTTCAATTTGGGTCCATTACTTCTTCATTGAGACGTGTATACCTCTCCAGGGCTCCCCTCTTGGTAGGATTCTTCCTCCATTTCCCTAGAACTTCCTTTTGTATTCTCCTTTGAGGCTATCTAACCTTTAATCAACTTCATGACATCCTTGGATGTCCTCCTTTCCCGCTTGCCTTTCCTTTGGAAGTCTTACAGTCACATCCTTTGTAATTATTACAAGTTTACTTGATTTGGGGAAAGTTCAAATCCTTTTTGTGTCGAGGTCTCTTGATCACCTTGCGAGAGGCTCACATGATCTTTCTCATGGCTCGAGTGTGGTCACCAATCTATTTTCACCATTGATTGCTCTATGGATTTCCTTCACCTCTCTCTTTTCCAACATTTGGCCTTTTCACTTCTCCCCTCTCTGTCAAGGTTTAAATCTATGATTCTCACGAGGGTCAGTTCGATTAACCACCTAGTTCCTACTATTCTCCTTGTCTAATTCTCTTGAGATAGTTGTTTCTTGAGTTTACTTATCCTTGATGCCCATCCTATCACCCTTTTTAGGGTGTGGTCCCTCTTAGGGCATCATTTATTCTCCTTTGATCATCCCATAGTTGCTAGTTACCTACTTTCGCTAGGTTCGTTTGTAACCCTACCTGGCTCATCTACTTTTCCAAGGCAGGTTACACTTTCCATCCAGAGTCATCCCATTTGGCCTTCCACCTTTAGGGTTTGCCTTCCATTGTGGTGGTGTCTCCTTCCCTTTTCCTAGGCAGCTTGTAACCCTCTAAGTGGAAATTCCTCTTTTTCTATGTTATGCGGCTTCTCATAGTTCTTCCTTCAGTTTTTTGTGTGTTTCGTGATCTTTCCTCATATAGTTGGAGCACAAAATTACATCATCATTTTAAGGACATAATCTTTTTGAGAACTTGGATTTTTCTTATTCATTATCAAAGCAGGAGTACATTTTGGGGTTTTATCTCCTCTTAAGGGAGATTTTTACAATGAAAGGTTGGGAAGTACCCACTACTAGTATCTTAAAGAACTTCCTCAAGAGTTGTGGTTCTTGGGGTGGTATCCTTTCGGACACCTATAGCTGACGAGTTGTTGTTCTCGGAAGGTATTACCCTAAATCCTTGTGGTGTGGGACAGTCCTTTACCATACATCATATTCCTCTACACCTATAACAGGTTATCCTGACACAGGCTCCTACGTGGATCCTCTGACATTTACGTTGTGGAGAGATTTACTTTTCCTTGTTTGCTCTCTCTTCCTTTCTCTACCTTGTTTCGGGTCCTTTCCTACCCGTGGAGGCAAAGCCCCCAGGAGTGGACGCCACATCCCCTAGTGGTTTTGGGCACTTTCATGCATAGTATCCCTGCTGTCTAGAACCATAATAGGTTATTTCCTTGCGTGGACCTTTATAGCTTCTTCTCCATTTCGGACCTTGGGGAGTTTTTCTTGGAAATTGTTGGTGGTCTCTATGTTTCACCATCCTTAGGTGTGTACTTCCTATGGGATAGTCCCCATTCCTTAGCGTGAAGTAAGGTCTCCCAAATACTTTGACAAATTCCTCGTAAAGTCTCCTCGGCTCAAGAGTTATCCTTGGTAAGGTGGGTTGGGTCCTCCTAGATGTTTGAGCTCCCAAGCTAACTTCCTCACTTAGGGTAGGATTTCTTCCTAGTCCTGTGGTGGCCGTGGCAGCGTGGGTTTATTTGGTTTCTCTAGGAGGGGTCATATCTGTTTGACAAAGTTTTATCATTGGTTAAGGTTCTAGGGCTTTTAGTTTTGGAAAATCATGCTCTAATACCACTTAAGTTGTCACACCCTGACCTAGTTCGGTCGGAGTCATGTGATCAACCCACCACCCTTCCCCATATTAATTTAGTATTTCTACCAAATTGACTGAGAATGGTAAAGGCGTAGAAGCACACATGTTTTTCATAACAAAATTTACAAAACATTCAAATAATGGTTTACCTGTTCGTGGTACATTTGGCTTGCTCCCCAAGCTTCTACTCCTCTTAACGAGACATTTCTCCTAAAAAGGGTTTAATGGGAGGGGGTGAGTTTCTACAACTTAGTGAGCGGGGGTTGGGGAGTTAGTTTTCAAAACAAATAGTTTATCAAAGCATTTTGTCCTTTTAGTTCATTATAATATGAGTTCATATCTTCTTTAGCACTTCCCCTTGCTCGGGAGACGTTTTAGCAAATATTCACATACCCTTTCTATCATAGAAAGGGATTACACGTTCGCATAATAGTCCTCGTGTCATGCCCCGACCTGTTTTGGTCGGATCCCCATGATCAACCAGCCACTCTCCCAAATTATTAAAGGGTTTCTCCTTATTATAAACTGTAAAGAGTAAGGCAACCTTTAACATGCACATTTTCTTAGAATAACATAAATCAAAACTACATAATAATTTAGATTTTATGATACTTGTCTCACAGTGCATGTAATCTGTGGTGCATGCATAAACAATGTTTTCTTATTATGCCATGTAATCTGTGGTGTCATTAGTCCAACGGTCCCGACTTTTAACTCAACCTGCAACTGTTTGTCTTGACTGGTTTGGAGATCGGTCATGTTGCACTGCTGCTAGTTGATTGAGAATGTCGGACCAGCCTTGGTACCATGACCATACAATTTACTTATTAATGTTTTATGGCACATATATTATGTTCATTTACGAGCTCCTGCTCGTGCCCATTGGCCTATGGCCCACTGTTCAAGATTTTCAAAAATTGGGCATGTTAGCCCCCAAGTTCCAAAACCGAGGCCCTCGGCCTATAAGAGCTATTCGAGCTCTTGTCGAAAAGGTCTCCTAAATTGTTTAAGCATTGGCACACAGTCAGGGGAGAACACTTCCAACAAAAATATGTTTTCACAGTCCATTATAAAGACCCCATATAAGGATATCTCCATTCAAAATCGATGAACGAGTTTTCAACTTCCTTCGAGGAAGTTTTATCATACCAACCGGGTATGATCCTCTTACCACCAGTAAGTAGTTTTTCCGCATTGTTTTCACAACACTACTCTAAGTCGTGATGTTTAAAATACCACATAGTAGTGGGTTTTTATTTCGATGTGCTTATCATCCCCAACCGGGTACAATATAAAATCTCACTCACAACCGGTAAGTGGTTTTTAACTTTAAGTTGTGCTTATCATCCCAACCGGGTATGACGTTAGTAAACCCATTCACCCGTTAATGCCGTAAATTCCACTAAACCGATTCTTTGTATTCACGTGAGCTTGTCCTTGCTAGCGTTCCTAGTACTTCGTGTTCCTACACAATGTGAACATCTCGGTTCATTATCCTTTGGCCTAATAGCCTTCATTCATTCCAAATGAATGAGAAAGTTAAACTTTCATTTATTTGCAATTAGGTCCATAAAGTTATTTCTCTTTAACTTTAAGTCCCTAATGCCGGTTTTTCCTCAAATTGAGTCCCGAAACTTTTAAAATTTATCATAGGATCTCAATTTATTCCATTTCACAAAAAGGGGATTAATTTCCCAAATTTCCAATTTGGTTCCCCCAACTTTTCCAAAATTACCATTTCACCCTTCCTTTACAAAAATGGTAAGTTTCATCCCAAAAATTCTAAAATTCCTCAATTGGCCATCTAACATTTTTATCATTCCCAATTGACCCTCAATTTTAGGAAATTACCTTTTGTCCCTCAAATTTTTTGAAAATCCCCAATTTCCCCAATTTCAACTATTTAACACAGCCAAAATTGATTTTATCAAATTGACCGATCAAACACCTCTAATTGTTAAAATTGAGTTTTTCCATGTTCATACAATTCCATAGAAATTTTAATCACGAGTTTTAACGTCGGAATGAGCTCAAACGGAGCTTCGCCGGAAAACATACTATAGAGAGAGAAAGCTTTGATTGCTCACCGGTAAGGGCACGGCGGTCTGAGCTTTTGATCTAGGAAGATAGCTTTCATCCTGAGCTTCATCCTAGAGTCAAGAATCACATCAATTGATGCTGAATTGAGTTAGAATTTCATCATCAAAATTATGTTGGTTCTCTCTCTAGCATCGGCCAGAAATTGCAGAGGGGAGCCGAATTAGCTTACCTTTCAGTCCTAATTCGGTCGTGGGAGGGCTGAGGAAGTGTTGGGAGGGCTTGGTTTGGCCTAAGGAGGGCTCAAAATGGCCGATTTCAACTCGGCCGAAATAGGGCAGCTTCGGTCCGCTGGAGCTGCTTCACTGTTTCATCACACCGGCATTTCTCCAATGACCCTCGGAACAAACGGAGACCACAGGCATGTAGCTGACTTCTCCCCAATTCTAAAGAACCCAACCTCACCTTGTTTGGCTCAGAAAAGTGCCCATGTCGGAGGTCTGGTTCAAGCTTCACCAAAAAATGTAGCAGTTGAGAGAGAATGGAGTTTTTAGGTGTGGAGAGGATGAATGGGGAGGGGCTCTTTATATAGGAAGCTCGGGGACCCGTTGTCCATCCTTTTGGCACCTTTATAACAGTCATTGATGGCCCAAAATGTACCGAATGGAAAAGTTTCTTCTTCATCGGCGCTGCTTCAATTTTACGGCGAGTGAACAGTACAGTCATCTTGAGGAAGAAGATGACAATGTTTTGAACCAGACCGGACCGGTTCGAACCGAGTCTGAAGCTTAAACTGGTTGGTTCACCCCTCATTCGACCGAGTGTTTCAAATCTAAAAATTTCTAAATTTATCTAAATTCATTTTCTATCCAATGGTGGTCTCAAATATCCAATTTGAATTATTTAAGCCACCTAGAAAAATGAATTTAGGATTTGGTTCAATAGTGGTTCAAACAGGTCCAAACCAGTTTGAATCTGATTCACCTGAACCGGTTTGGTTTTCATCCTCAATTCCTTTACAAGTCCATTTTCATGTCTTTTGTGACTCCTTGGGTCATGTAGGGTCCATAAAATTTCCAGTTTACCATCTCTTTATCGATTCCGGTTCATAAATCGGCTCGATTCTTAAAACAGTTTAATCTGGTTCGGGACCAATTCACCTGAACCGGTCTAGTTTTTCTCTTCCACTTTGTTTTAAGGTTCCTTCACAAGGTTTATAAATTTCTTTGGGGCACAAGGTAGTTGAATTTCTCTGATTTTCCCATTCTCTATCAGTTCCGGTTCATGAACCGACTCGGCTCATAAACCGATTCAATCTAGTTGGATCTGGTTCATCTAAATCGATCTGGTTTTTCTCTTCCAATTCATCCTAAGGTTCATTTCCATGGTATTATGAACCCTTTAGATCACCCAGCAGTTGTAAATTCCCAAATTGTCCATTCACAAATGATCGGGTTTATGAACCAGTTCGATTTTCTCACTCGGTTTGGCTGGTTCTTCTCCCGGTTTTCCTTAGCTCAAAAGGGCAGGGTTTACACCTCGACTATTCCACTTGTGATTCAGAGCGTCTTTACCGTTCACCCAAATAGAAGTCCCAGACTTCTATCCTGAGTTTGAGTGGACATAAAATGTTCGACCCTCAAACCCCAAATCATAGTTCATGTCCGCGTAGTGGGACGAGACCTAATTTCCCCTGCTGCCTAGGTCTTAGTGCGTAGGAAGCACCGAGAGCTTCATGACTAATTGGCATGACAATCCTACCCTTATTTCATGCAGATCATCCAGCAGCCCTTGGGACCCATCGACTACCCCTCTTGGGGTCTAGATACACCCGGATCCTCATGCATGTACAACAAAAGTTTTTGAATCATTAACCCTGATCTTTGGTGCCAACGGTCCAATGGCCCCGACACTCGACTTGGCATGTAGTTATTTGCCTGACCGATCCATCAACCTAGTCCTGGCACACTACCACTAGCCCATCGAGCCTTACCAGTCCTGTCTTGGTCACATGGCAAGTCGCACAACATTTCTAGTTTTGTGAGATTTTTCATGGTTCTTATAATCATGTTTGTCTACGGGCTTCAGCCCGTGCACACTAGCCTTGGGCCAACTTCATGAGTTTTCCAAAATTGGGCCTCCAGCCCTATTATTTTCAAATCTGAGGCCTCAAGCCTATGAGAGCAATTCTAGCTCCCATTAGGAATGTCTCCCAAAATGTTTAAGTAGTTTCACGTAGTCAAGGGAAACCATTCCTAGAAAATGATTTTCAAACTTAAAACTGTTCTCATCACCCCCAACTGGGTATGATGCTAAAAGTCCCACTCACCCGGTAACAATGAGGTGGCCGTCTTAGTGAGATCTCTGTTCGTGGTGCTCTCCTTTGCACTGGTACTTGAACAACCAGCTCATACATGGTTCGAGTATCCGCATTAGGGGAGTTGACATAAGGGACCTCACACTTTCAGGTGTTTGCGCATAGGTCCTCACACTATACCCTAATTGCATTTAGGTCCCTTAAAGTTTATAAATTTATATTTAGGTCCCTAATCTTCATTTAATCTAAATTAAGTCCCTATGCCTTCCAATTTTCCCTCATGGATCCTTAGTTTTTCCAAAATCACCAATTGGCACTCAATTTTTCCGAAATTGCCAATTGGCCCTTCATTTCATCCAATTTCCAAATTGGACCTCAGTTGGAAGTTAATTTCATTGAAATCCCCCAAATTTCCTTAAATTCCAATTTGGCCCCCAATTTTCTAAAAATCCCCAAATTGCCCAATTTTTCAAAAATTACAATTTTGTCCCCGAATCATCATTTCGTTCAATTGATTACCAAAACTTCATTAATTATCACAATTAGTGATTTTAATCATCTTTCCTACATCTCCCTCATCATTTTGAGCTTTGAAGTACTTCATTTGGCTTAGAAAAGAGCTCAAATGGAGCTTCGCTGAAAAACTAAGTCCAGAGAGAGAAAGTTTCGATTTCTTACCAGCAAGGGACCGATGATTGGAGCTCTTGCTTTCTCTAAATTTCTCTCCTCTCGATGATCCTTCTTGGATAAAACCACGCCTCAATTGGTGGCCTGAGTAGTGCAAATTTTTTAGTTTAAGTTTCAGTATAAACACACTATGAACAGTATTTTTCGGCAAGGGGCGGCGAAGGGGACTTACCAACTTAGCTTAGGGAAGGTCGGAGCACCTCTATGTATGGTCTAGGGAGCTTGGCTTGGTAGGAATTGGACTGGGGATGGCTCGAATGGAGCTCTAGTAGCTCGATCTGCAGACCGTTGAGGAGAAGTGGTATTGTGAGAGCTTCCTCGCTCTTCTTTGGTGGTTCTCGAACTAAAGGGAGAATGCAGCTGGGTAGAGGACTTCCTCCCAGATCTAAAGACATCGAATGTAGCTTCTAAGGTTGAAGAAACCTCGATGTTGGAGCTCTGGTTTGCTGCTCACCAGAAAATGGAATACTTCACCTTCTTTGCTTGTTTGTGGGATGCTGAGAATGAATGGAGTGGTGCTCTTGATATAGGAAGCTCAGCAACTAACCGGGCTACTGGCCAGCATAGGACTTGGCTGCCAATGGTCATACCGTAGCTCTTCTTGGATCACCGGAGGAACTACCATCCCCCTCTCTCTTTCCCCTCTATTAGTTGATTGAGGAAGAAGATGATGACGTGGTAGGTGTGCCATGTGGCACATTGTGATTAGTTTGTTTTCTAACGTGGCATTCAAACTCAGTCATCACATCAACCATTGACTGGTTAATCGGACACATGGCAGCCTCCCATTGGCTGCTCATGTCTGCATAGCAGGCTGACCGGTCATTCGTTGACCATTGACCGAACATGTGGCTGCCTCCCATTGGTTGCCCGTGTTTGTGTGGCTGCTAACTGGGCGCCCACTCTCCATTGACCGATTGGACCATTGACCAATCCGGTTCGTTAACCGGCTGGACTGTTGACTGGTCTGGTTCGACCGGTTTCGGAGACTCGAATTCGAAAATCAGCAGGTTCAGGCCCGATTCAACCAGTTTTCTAAAAATTAAAATTTTCTAAAATAATTTTCTACCTAATGATGGCATCAATTTTCCAATTTTACATTTTTAAGCCACCTAGAAAAATGAATCATTGAACCGATTCACCATGGTTCAATCTGGTTCACCCCAAATTGGTCTAGTTTTCTCATCTAATTTAGTTCATGGTTCTTCCCCATGATTTTTATGACTTTTTGGTCACTTGGGATTTTCCAATTTCCCATTTAAACCCTTCTTAACCATTTTTGGTTCACTTAATGGCTCGATTTTCTCATGGAAATTGGCCAGTTCTTTTCCCGGTTTCCTTGGTCCGAGAGGACAGGTTTCATGTAAAAGGTCTTAAATCAAAAGATGCTTGTTAGTTATTGCAATCATGCTGAACTAAGAGATATGTGGTATGAGGTAGTGGTGGTTTTAAGGATTGTTGGATAGCAAGGTTGGTATAAGGGAAGTTACGCCGGTCCAGTATGTCTTGAAGCTCTGAGAGCATCGTGCGCATTGAGATCGAGGAAGAAGAAGGGGAGGCCTCATCCCTCAATAGCAGACAAATTTATTTTGAAAGTGTATAGGGTTTGACTGTGGTGATCACACAGATGAATGGTCGAGGTTGTAGCCTTGCACCAATGTATTAGAGGTTGCAGCCTCTTACTAGAGTAGACGGTAAAGGTATTACGGGCCACAAGTGGGATGGATCGAGTTTGAAGCCTCACAGGTTCTATTCTGCAAATGATTTATCCCTTTAATGAGAAAGGGTGTTTGATTTGTTTGTTTATCTTATACACAACTATGGAAATTTTCCATAAGCAAATCTTGAAAAGTTCTTCCAGGGAGGAAGGAACATGATTTTAGCTCGTGAGACACAAGCTGTTAATAACCTTTTAAAGTAGAAAGGATGTTTGATTTGTGTGTGTGTCCAAAACAAACCTATGAAAAGTTTATAATAAATAAATCTTGAGAAGTTTTTCTAGGTAGGAAGGAGTATCTTCTTAGCTTGTAAGATACAAGCAGTGGATTTAACCTTGAAATCATATGAAATATTTTTCAAATGATAAAAAAGGTGTATCTTGTTTAATTGTTCATCCAAACTATAAACCCCGCACTTTTGAGTTAAGGAAAACTGGGAAAAGAATCGGTCAAACCGAATAAGAAAACCAAGCTGGTTTACAATCCCGATCATTTGGGAACAAGCAATTTGGAAATTTACAAATTAAATGAGCAAAGGGTTCATTAAACCTTGGAAAAGAAACCTAAGACAAATTAGAAAAGAAAAACCAAATTAGTGTAGGCGAATGAGAATTCATAAGAACTTAGAAGTTAAGTGTGCTTGCTTCAGAGTAGTGTGAGGATGGGTGACCTTTTTTTTATAACCTGAAATTTCGGTCAAAAATTTTTATGTGAACATACGCCTTATCATAAATAGCCATAAATTAAAATATATTTAATTATTATAATTAATACAATAATTTAATACCAAAATTAAATTATTGAAATTAATAACAATAATTTATCGCAAACTAGTAATAAATCTCTCCCATTTAATACATGGTTTTACACCTATATAAAGAGGTCATCCCCATTCATTCTCCTCGCACCCGAACACTTCTCTCTCTCTCTCTCTCTACTGCTCCATTTCCCGGTGAATCTTAAACCAGAGCTTCGACTTGAAGTTTTTTCTTAACCTTGGAAGAAGAGGTCAAGCTCTTTAGAACCGGGGAGAAGTCATCTATCTAATAGCAAACTCCAGTTAATCCAAGAATCACTAGAGAAGCGTCGACATGATGGAACAGTGAAGCAGCTCCGGCGAACCGAAGCTGCCCTATTTCGGCTGAGGTGAAATTGGCCATTTCAAGCCCTCCTCATGCCAAACCAAGCCTTCCCAACACTTCTTCAGCCCTTCCACGGCCGAATTACGACTGAAAGGTAAGCCAATTCGGCTCTCCTCTGTAATTTTTGGCTGGTGCTAGAGAGAGAACCGGAAGAATTTCAATGATGAAATTCTGACACAATTCGGCATCAATTGATGCAATTATTGATTCTAGGAAGAACCTTAGGATGACAGCTATCTGCCCAAATCGAAAGCTCGGACCGTTGTGCCCACACCGGTGAGTAATCGAAGCTTTCTCTCTCTATAGTCCGTTTTCCAACGAAGCTCCATTTGAGCTCGTTCTGGTGTCAAAACTTACGATTCAAAGTGCTATTAAATCGTAAAAAGATGGAGGAACTCAATTTTAACTTCAATTTCAACAATTAGATGTGTTTGATCGGTCAATTTGATTAAATCAAATTCAGCTATGCTAAGTAGTTGAAATTGGGTGAAAATTGGGGAAAATTGGGGATTTTTGAAATTCAAAGGACCAAAATGCAATTTTATGAAATTGAGGGTCAATTGGGCATGAAAATAATGTCGGAGGACTAATTGAGAAATTTTCGAATTTTGGGGGCAAAACTTACCATTTTTTCAAAGGAAGGGCAAAATGGTAATTTTAGAAAAATTGGGGGACCAAATTGGAAATTTGAGAAATTAAACCCCTTTTTGGTGAAATTGAATAAATTGAGGTCCCAAGATAAATTTTAAAAGTTATGGGACTCATTTTGAGGAAAAACTTATATTAGGGACTTAAAGTTAAAGAGAAATAATTTTAGGGACCTAATTGCAAATAATTAAAAGTTTGGGTTTTCTCATTCATTGGAAATAAATGAAGGTTGTTATGCCGAGTAATAATGAACAAGGATGTTCATATCGTGTACGAACATGAAATACCGGGAATGCCAGCATGGACGAGCTCGCGTGAATACAAAGAACCGGTCTAGTGGAATTCACTGTGTTAACGGGTAAGTGGGTTTACTAACATCATACCCGGTTAGGATGATGAGCACACCTTATAATTTAAAAACCACTTACCGGTTGTGAGTGGGTTTACTAACATCATACCCAGTTGGGATGATGAGCACAACTTAAAATTAAAAACCACATATCGGTTGTAAGTGGGATTATATATCATACCCGGTTGAGGATGATAAGTACCTCAGTATAAAAACCCATTGTTTAGTGGTATTTTAATAATCACCACTTAGAGAGAGTGATGTAAAAATTATGCGAAAAAATTACTTACCAGTTGTAAGTAGAACATACCCGGTTGGTATGATAAGACTTCCTCGAAGGAAGTTGAAACCCCGTTCATCGGTTATGAACGGAGATGTCCTTATACCGGTCGGTATAATGGACAGTGAAAACCTATTTTGTCGTAAGTGTTCTCCCCTGACTGTGTGCCAATGCTTAAACTATTTGGGAGACCTTTTCGATGGGAGTTCGAATAGCTCTTATAGGCCAGGGGCCTCAGTTTTGGAACTTGATGGCTAGAATGCCCAGTTTTTTAAAATCTCATACAGTGGGCCCAAGGCCAGTTGGCACGAGCAGGAGCTCGTAAACAAATATGATATATGTGCTATAAAACTTAATAAGTGAATTGTTTGGCCATGGTACTAAGATAGGACCGACATGCTCAATCAACTAGCGGCAGTGCGACATGACAGGTCGACGGACTAGTCAAGACAAATAACTGAGTTGAGAGTCTGGGTCGTTGGACCAGTGGCATCACATATTACATGGCTTGATAAGAAATATTATTTGTGCATGCACTATGAGTACAGGATCATCAAGACACCCATGAGGGGTAGTGATGCATCCTAAGGGCACTGGACGACCTGGTGGATATAAGGGCTCTGGACGACCTGGTGGCTATATAAGGGCAATTCATCGTTCCAATTGTTTATGCGAAATTTGGAGTAGCACCAAGCGCATGAGACCAGGGTGGGGACGGGATGAGGTCTCTGTTCTCATACGGACACAAAGAAGTGATTTCGAGATTGTGGGTTGGATGTCGCGTACATCCACTCATTCCTAGGGTAGAAGTGGTCGTACTTCTATCCAAGTGGCAGGAAAAGTCGCTCCGAAGCCACTAGCAGGTTCAGTAGTGATACTGAATTGCAAATGTGTGTAACCTTCATGATGAAGGATGTGTGTTGGGTGATGACACACTGGCAACTATGAAATAATGGAAAAACCCGAGAGAAATTTTAAATGAAGGGATTTTTGAAAAGAAAGGAGTCTGGCACACTCCATATAAATGCTTTTCTTAAAAGTTAAAAGTAAACCTTTGAAAACCCATTCACTAGCAACTATGAAATAATGGAAAAACCCGAGAGAAATTTTAAATGAAGGGATTTTTAAAAAGAAAGGAGTCTGGCACACTCCATATAAATGCTTTTCTTAAAAGTTAAAAGTAGACTTTTGAAAACCCAGTCACTGAGTAGTCGTACTCACCCCCTCCCTTATATCCCTTTCAGGAAATCCCGGAAAGCCTACCCTTAAAGACCATGAACTAAGATGCATGTAAGAAAGTTATGTAAATTTTAAAATTTCATGCAATTTTAATTATACTATTCCAGGAAATGGTGCAGGTTTAAAGGATGTCTTACTTTTTACGATTTATAATAAGAGGAAACCCTTTAGTAAACCGGGAGAGTGGCGGGTTGTTCACGGGGATCCGACCAAACCGGGTATGGGCGTGACACAAACCCTTTGATTTAACAAAAAAATTATTATATTTCTGGGAATGTGTTGAATTGTGGACAGGAAGTCACCATGTTAGTAGGACCACTCACTAAGTTGTAGACTCACTCTCTCCCTTATCCCTTTCAGGTCTTAAAAATATTAAGGAGAAAATTAGAAGATGAACTACTAAATCGATATGATATTTCATCTTACAAATTTATGTATAGTATTTTATATTTTGACATACTTTGAAAGTATAAACTACAACAATTCTTTTGGAAATGTTGGTCCGGTTTCAAAAATATCTTAACTATTTTTTGCTCTCTCCGTAAGGTTTACCCAAATGCGAGAACTCCATTTCTTTTGCCCCTACACAAATTCCCACAAAATAGTGGCAATGTTTACCCTACACAAATTCCCAACATGCCACCCAAGGGGAAGGATATAGTAAAGATCCAGAATCATTGGTAAATATTGAACTCCACAAAGTTGGAGCACATCCATAGCCACCAGGGATCTTAGCATGTCAGGATAACCCCGACGATATACATTCAGGTTACTCACAATGACATACAGGGGAGGAAAATCATGCAAAGGATTATACTCCAAATAAGTTATATAACCTACAAAATAATACTTCCTTACATTATTATAGGAAGCTCTCGAGGGCTACAAAAGGCTCTCAAGTGAACAAAATGGTAATCTCATAAGAACTATCAAAATCAACTATTGCATATAGTGAGGTGATTAGTGCCTACAACAGCTACACGGACCCCATGAAGTTGATCTCCTAGAATTGTCAAGGTATAGCCCCCCCCTCCACACCCTCCCCCCAGCAGCTGGCAAAGCTTATTCCCCACTATGAGAGTTCAACGTGAGGATTGGATTGATTCAGACCACGTCCCCTTAGTAGTGGACTACACAAGAAGCATACAACACAAGTTTAAAGGCTTCCGTTTTGAAGATAAATGGTTAATGAATCCTAATTGTTGAATTTTTATTGAGACACCTTAGGGATTTATGGCTTTTTATACCCTCAATTCGGTATGCTTTTAGCTTGGTTACACTATGAAACACCTCCAGAATTGGAGTCAGACAATTGTAATCATGCAAGAAAGGAGATCAACCGACTACAGGAGGAACTAGCCAAAGTGAATCATGCATCACCAGGGGGCATTGACATAAGATCTAGGCTAATATTTAGGCTTGATCAAGCTTGGTAGGAGGAAGAATTATATTGGAGCCAAAGGTTTAGGATTAATGGCTACGTGATGGAGATAGAAACACAAAGTTCTTTCATCAAAACACTATGATCCGACGAAACTATAATACTATTCTTGCAGTGAGGGGCACAAACGATAGTTAGCTAACAAAGTATGACCAAATTATAAAGGGCTTCCATGACTACTATAAGAATATGTTTATAGAAGAACAATGTGATGGAATTGAACATAACCTAAGTGTTGTGGAGGGAGCTATCTTTGAAAATGACATTAGCATGCTGATCAGCCCAGACACAAGAGAGGAAGTGATTGTGCAAAAAAAAAAACAAGAGAGGAAGTGGACAAAGCAACCTTCTAATTAGGGGAAAATAAAGTTGTGGGTCTATACGGGTTTAATGGTCGTTTTTTCAATCTTACTAGGGGATTATCAAGATGGACATTTTTTTTCAGTTGTGTGTGATTTCTTCTTAACAAGACATCTCCCTCGGCTACTCAATGAGACAAATATAATTCTTATACCAAAGGTAGCTAATCCAGAGGAAATGTCCCACTTTCGGCCTATTGCCCTTTGCAATTTCATATATAAAATCATTTCAAAAATTATGGTTAACACACTAAAGCCTCTTATGGATAGAATAGTTTCTACGGAGCAAAGTGCATTTATCCTAGGACGTGTAATGCATGACAATATAGGTATAAGCTCATGAGTGCTTCCATTTTTTAAACAGAAAAAAGAGAGGAAAGAAAGAATGGTGTGGAGTGAAACAAGATATGCTAAAAGCCTATGACCGAGTGGAGTGGCCCTTCTTGGAGAGATTTTAATTAAATTGGATTTTCATATTACATTTGTTTCATAGATTATGCAGTGTATATCTTCAGTCTCGTGTAGGGTTATTTTGAATGGGCAAAATATAGATCCCATCCAACTGACTAGGGGTATCAGACAGGGAGATCCTCTCTCTCCATATCTCTTTGTTTTAATAGAAGATATTATTTCTAGAAATATTATTAAAGTTGTTGCTAGGAATGAGTTAACAAGCCTTAAGATTGTCGAGCATTGTCCAACTATGTCAAATTTATTTTTTGTTGATGATGCGCTATTTTTCCTTGAGGCATCTAAGGATAGTGCATTATATCTAATGCACTTATTAAGTGAATATTGTATGGCCTCATGTCAAAAGATTAATTTAACCAAATTTTCTTTATATTTCAGTGCAAACACAGGGCCATCAACTCGAACAACAATTAATAACAACTTGGGCATAGGCACTAGTGAATTCAATGATACATACATTGGTCTGCCCATCTTCTAGGGACACAATAAATGGAAAACCCTCCATTTCTTGAAAGAAAAAATTACACAAAAACTCCAAGGGTGGAAATCAGCGTACTTGTCTCCAAGTGGTCGAGAGGTTCTTATAAAATCTACCCTTTGTGTTATACCCACATATGTTATGAATTATTTTTTGCTACCATAGGTTTGTGTTGAGAGTTTAACTCGCTACTATCACAGTTTTTGTGGAGTAACTCCAGTGACCAAAAGAAGATCCCCTGGGTTTAGAGGACCAAACTTGCCAATATCAAGAGAAGGGGAGGGTGGGAATTAAAGATCTTCATACATTAAATTTAGCATTACTAATGAAGAACATTTGGAGGATCCATAACTAGCCTGATACTCTTTTCTCTTAGCTACTCAAAGGTAAGTATTACAAGCATAATGACATTTTCCCAACTGGTCCAAGTAACCATCCCTCCTGATTGTAGAGAAGTTTATATGCAAGTAAAGAACATTTTCGTGAAGGTCTGCATTGGCAAATAGGTAATGGAAACCAAGCCCATGTTTGGAAGGACGATTGAATTTCTGCCCTCCCCAACAGACATTTGCAGCATCAAACAAATGACAAGGAAGCCAACCAAACCCGAGTAAGTACCCTTATTGATAGAAGTACAGGTACATGGTGGTTAGACAACATCGAAAGATACCTTGTCCAAGGGGAAAAGGAAGCCATCATGACTATCCCTCTCATTTCTCCTACTTGGGAAGATAGGTTAATATGGCCTTGGGAACGGATTTGTAAGGTCACGGTAAGGTATGCCTATACTTTCATGTTAGATCCGAAACATGGTGAGTCCATATCATTTCATTCCTCATCCTTGGTTATAAGCAAAAAATTGTGGACAACACTTTGGCATATAGATTGCATTCCTAAGATTATGAACTTTTTCTGGAGAGTAATGTCGAATGTTTTGCATGTTCATGATAACTTTTTTTGAGAAAATCCATATTTTCTAATGCATGTCCCATATGTGGTGAAGTTGAATCCATACATTATTTACTAGTTAAATGTACATGGACTAGATTAGTGTGGTTTGCAATGTGTGGGGTAAGAATTGAAGAGTTTGCTAATTTGTAATTAATTGAATAGATTGATTCTTGGTTATGTAATCTAAAATAGGGAAAATATGAGAGGGAAGCTATTAAGTGCAGATTTGCCACAACATTTTGGGCAATATGGAATGAATGGAATAGAACTCTATTCCTATGATACCCGCCACAAGTTGAGGAACTTATCGATAACATCATGGGTTCGATTAGAGAATATGCATGTGTCAATAATGATCAAAGTCGCACTAGACATTAGTCAAATCTACCTACAAAAACTAAGGGGGTATGGAAGCAGCCCCCAAGTGTCACTGTGAAGATTAATATGGATGGTTCCTTTGATCCATTTATAAGAAATATAAGGATATGAATCATCGTCAAGAATGAACATGGTGCTCTACTACAAGCTAGTGTCTCCTGGTTTTATTGCACACACGTATTGGAAGCTGAAACATGAGCCATATTGGAAGGATTAAAACTTGTACAAGAACAAGGTTGACCTAAAACTATACTTGAATCTGACTCTCGCACACTATGTACCATTCTTCTAAAGCTGGAACGAGAAGTTATATGGATTGTCCGCCCTTACATTGATGAATTGCTACATTACATGTTGAGATTTTTAGAGTGTCAAGTGACACTAGTTAAACGATTAAGCAACTCATGTGTAGATGCATTAGCATGTTTCTACATGAAGAATCGAGGCTCAAGTTGTTTGAATACTGTTGTACCCAATAATGTTAGATATATTATTGAGAATGAGAAAATTATTTAATTTTCATCTTCTTATTATACGAATATTATATCAGATTTAATAGATTAATGAAATAATACTTTGTTGAGAAAAAAAAGTATAAACTAATGCATTGTTTCCGTTTATTTTGAGCATTACTCATATCGATACTATAATAATGGTTGTAGTTTTAACTATAGTATTAAGATTATAGGTAGGTTGTTCACAAAGTTTTGACCAAATCGGTCAGATATGATAGGGAAGATATTTTGAGAAATAGTGATATAATTTTATCAATGAAGGAAATGTTAGACTTTGATAAGAACATATAGGAAGTGGGATAAAATTGTGTTGAGAAATGGAGAGGTATGTTAGGTATAATATGTAGTGTAGATACTCATATGATGGTAAGCTATATAATTTAGTATATGCTAAGTAATAATTGTATGGAGAAATTTATAGGTATATATATCAAACTTCAAAAATGTTTAACAAATGAAGTGAAAAATATGAAAACTCTTTGAAATCATGAACAATTAGTGCTAAAATTGAACTAATAAAAGGAATGTTAAAGTATATCTTGTCATTGAAACTTATATTAATACTTATGGAGAGTTAAATGTCCTTCTAATGAAGCTAAAAATGTATAGGGGATTCTATAATGTAAAATAAAGAAGTAATAATGACAATTTTCCTATAAAATTGAGGTTAAAGTTGGAATAAATTGATCTCAAGAAATGTGATATGAGGAATCGATACCACATAAAAGAAGTAAGATTGACATATATTGAATCCTACCAATGAAGAGTAAGGAGTAAGATATGTGTCATACAAACTAGAGATGCACGAGAGTTGGTTAGGGTTATATTTAATTTTTAAATAATTATAAGAAAGGAATATGAATTTTAATTTGATCTCATGTGAATCCATAGCTAATCTAGATGAGACATATACTAGTGAAGTAGAACTAATATTTGTGAAATATATACTTAATCTAGATGAGACATATACTAGTGAAGTATAACTAATATTTGTCATAAATTTTTTCTGGTGAACTTATGGCTGTGTATTTATGAGTATATATAATATCTTATTATGTATGAATTATTTCAACTTTTGAGTTTATAAGTACTCAATATTAGCTCACTCACTCATTGAGATTGTGAAATATGGTTCATCTTTCAAAAAATAATATTTTAAAAAATAAAATATATTAATACAATAATAGAAGTCGAGTATAGTACCTACAACTTAAGATACATTAGTAAAGTTTACATATATTTATTAAACCACACCTCTAGATAATGTTGTAGGAGTCTATTAAAAGGATAGATATAAATTGGTTAGACTTTTCATAAAATTATTTTTATTAATATTTTTTAATAGCAATGTGAATTTCTTAAACCATAAAAATTTTATTTAATAATATACATTTGTGTGGGTGTGTGGGTCTTTTTTACTATGTTAAAAGTACCGTATTCTCAGTATAAATTAATTACAAGAGCCCATATTTATAATTTATGGTGTTTGGCAAGTACATACCCAAAAATAAATATGATATATTTAATACATTTTTATGTGTTCTAAAGCATATTATAGAAATTTTTGGAGTTATAATAGATAAGGTAGTCAAATCATTCATCATTTTAACAATAATACTCTTATCAGGTATGATAAATAATTGAATATTTCTATTGATTGATGTAGATTTAAGGACAATTTGAGGTTTCTCAAATATAGGTTTACAATTTGAGGTTTCACAAGTTGATCTTAGTCTTCATTAAAGTTATTATCAACTCAATTCCTACTTACATAATAATATGCTTTAAGCTTCCTCGTCGATGGTGTAAAGAGATTAGTATTATAATAGCCATATTTTGGTGTATACATAGGGAAGAGGAAGTAAAAATTCATTGGCCCACTACATGGAAAAAAATATCCATAATAAAAGAGGATGGGACATCGAAAAAATATACATTTATTTACCTTAGTCGAAAGTGTTATGACTCTTCGGACAAATGGCCTATAGATTTAAAATTTATCCATATTCACTTTGGAGTAAGGTAAATATAAATATATATATATATAAGTGTTATGACTCTCTTCGGACAAATGGCCTATAGATTTAAAATTTATCCATATTCACTTTGGAGTAAGGTAAATATAAATATATATATATATATATATATATATATTAAATGGGGAGTTCAAATTGTACAACAAACGGTCACAAAGCATCTTGGTTTTGGAGTAGCCTCTTTAAAGATAGAAGGCAATGGAGAAAGGATTGGTATGGAGATAAGTGATGGGATCAAGCAAACATACGAAAGGATAGATGGAATCCAACTTTATAATCTCAATGTATAAAACTTAGTATTATTTAAAAGTCAATGAAGAAAAAATGGTATGCATTTTTAATACATAATGAGCAAAAGCTTCTTAGTTTATAAGTATTTTCATTATTTAAATAAAAAATTGAGTTAAAAGAGAGTGATATGATATTAAAATTATATATATATATATATAATAAAAACATATTATTGGATGATTATGGGATGAAGCGAGACTTCCAAAATAGATTCCTACAAAAAAAATATTGAATTTTATAATATATTTATTACTATCATTAAAGAAGCGCACTGGAGATATTTTATCTAGTGGGAGGACGTAGACATGGAAACCTCATTTTCCCTTGTTTATTTTATTGATTGATGTGTTATCCCTCAACATGATAGAAGTACAGCATAAACTTAAAGGATTAAAAGATGACTAAAACATGTTCCATGATTTCACATTTATTTTTTTATTGATAATGCATTATTTTTCTTATAAGCTACTAATAAAAATAAATATAGTTTTTTAAAGATAATTCAAGGATATTTTGAGGCATTGGTATAAAAATTATGGATGGTAAATCTACAATTTATTTTAGTCATAATACTTACCGTCAAACTAGGTTCATTATTATGTATTCTTTGCAAATGGGAATACATACTTCTACTTACTCTTACATTGGTCTTTCTATTAGTTGGGGATGAAGTATGGCCAAAACGCTACCATTTCTGATAAATAAAATACAAAGTAAGTTATAGAGTTGTAATGCAAATTAATTCTCATAGAAAGTAAGTACTTATTAAATCAGTATTGTATTTTATTCATAACTACACACTGATTACACGGGCAGCAGTCAGATGATTGTTTTCAGACAGTTGGGATTAGATTCCTAGGTAAATACGGAAACCAGTCCTGGTCCCCCTTCACAGTAATACATCAATCTTCGGTTGGCTGTACCCTCCTACGCTTATGCTGCACCGGGTTTATATATAAAGTATAGACGGGGAGGCCACTGTAGTCTTGTCAAAATCTCGTGTCCGGGTGGTTTTTGATGAATCCAACCCGAACGGACCCGAACCCGTGACCTCGGTCCTTCAAAAAGTCCCTCACAGGGGACCAATAGGTGTAAAGTACTACTACACAGGACACCACGCTCTTCACAAGTGGTGAGCAATTCTCCTTTGTAAGGATCTATAATTTCTCGTTTACTATGTCATTTCTATTATTATAGGGATTGTGAGAAAATCAACTATATGATCACAAAATTCAAGTGGAGCGATGAGATAACAAACAGCTACGATTGGCTGTAAAGATGAAAGATGTGTTAATCTAGAGAGCAATAGGACTTGGGTTTAAATACCTACACCAGTTCATTGCCTTATTAATGAAGACAGATTCACTAATTTTATTCAATCTAAATTTCTTGTGTTCTAAAGTTTTAAAAGGTCAATATTATAAACTCTCTCTTTTATTGTAGGAAATATATTGTCATAGCCATGGAGGACCATATGTATAAGTAAGAAACATTTGTAAAAGGGACCCACAAGTTGGAGATGGGGACACATACAAGTATGGGCGGTCGGTGGGTCCTTTTACTAGCTGAACATCGAGTGGCCAGCCCTCTCCAACTCGTTGATAGGAGCCAACTTAGGGTTTGTATGCTAATAGACCAAAGAGCCCATGAGTGGAAGGTAGAAAGGATTAGTCATTTTCTCTCCGACCAAGATGCAACTGTTATTCAGAGGATTCATATCCCCTTAGTACCCACTAAATACAGACTCATTTGGCATTGAGAGCTTACTAGAAAGGTAACAGTACAATCAACTTATGCATTTCTACTTAACAGCACAATCACCATAATCAGGTACTTTACTCATTCCATACTACTCCAAGATGAGTTTAGTCATTTTCTTTCCAAGATGCAACTGTTATTCAAAGGATTCATATCCCCTTAGTACCAATTAAAGACACTCATTTGACATTGGGAGCGTACTAGAAAGGTAATAGTACAATCAACCTATGCACTTTTACTTAACAACCATACTCATTTCATATTACTCCAATATGGGTTTAGACTATTATATGGCTTATTCAAAATGTTCTTTGGAGAGCTTATTCAAAATGCACCATATGACCATATGTTAGTTACAATTCGTATGAATATTAGTAGTGTTTCATATAATATTTCAGTGTATAGACTAGGTCGATTTTGCATGTTGTTAGTGGTATCCATATAGAGGAGGAAAACCTCTATAGTAATTTTATTGCACAATTTTACAGGAGATGATAAAATTGGTAGAAATCATAAAGATGGTTTGCTGAGTAGAGCAAAGATTTTGCATGTTAGTGGTATCCATATAGAGCTGCTTGGTGGGCATGGACTTATGGTTAGGGGCTACTTACCAGTTATAAATACACTTGCTAAGGGTCTTCATATCCGCTTAGGTCATAGGTAATTCTGAAGATTTTGTTAATTTACCTGCTGTAGTAAGAAAGTTAACCCTGACGGAAAGCATGATTAAGTAAAATTCAGATTACATATAAAGAGGAAGTTCTTGAAAAGAGACACCAATAACACTAGATCAACACAAACATCACGATATTTTAAAAGAGTTTTACCATTCTTTTTATCTACACATAATAATACCATAGTTGCCTCCTAACAAGACCTGGTATGTAACCTGGAAGAGGTATGTGCACATCAACTGGCCATAATCCTTGAAGGAATTGCTGGCCGAAAAAGGCTATTTTCAGCCACCTCAACAACCAAAGATCAGCGAGTAATGATGCATCAAAGCCAGAATCCTACCTCAGCGTATATTGGAACTCACTAGTGCCACTTATCTTATAACTAATAGTATTTGGGAGTAATCTGCAATAGTACTCATCATACCAGATCACAGACGGGAGATCTGCAGAGGGACCAGGATCTGTGAAGCCTCCTCGTACATCAATGAGTTCATGGAGTCCATCTCCCCATACCTCTCCAGCACTCGCATCCTGTAATCTTCTGATGCCATCAATCCAGTAGAGTAGGCCCCATGGGCAGATCCTGGGAAGATCACACTTGTTGCCTCCCCTGCAAAGAATAGGTTATCCACAGGAGTTCTCAGCCACTCGTAGAGATCATGGGATTGGCCCACTCGGTCATAGCTATAAGCCCCAAAGGAGTTGGGATCCGTACCCCAGTGAGATACAAGATAATGAATCTGCATCATCCAAAAAATTTGATGAAATTTTGAGGAAAAAAAGGTTTACCAAAAGGACTTGTCCTTAAAAGTTGATGAAAAAACATTGCAAAAGATAACAAGGAAACTCAGAGCTTACTGGGGCAGAAGCATTGGGAAGGATTTTCTTCAGCTGAATGAAAGCAAATGAAGCAGCAGCCTCATCAGACATCTTCTCAATGTCCTTAGCAAGCTGCCCCGCAGGCATATAAACAAGAACAGAGTGTCCAGTTGCCTTGTGAAGATTCAAAAAGTAGCTGCAACCATAAGATGTCTCTGCAACCACACCAAGAAACTCCACATTGGGCCAAAACACCTCCTCAAAATGCAATATAATCTTGTTCTCAATTCCAATCCCAATCTCTGCAATAGCCTTCTCCTTCCAATCTGGAAGCTTTGGCTCAAATCTAATTGTATGGGACTTCAGCACACCAAGAGGAACAGCAACAACAGCGGCATCTGCAGAAAATGTCTTGCCACCTTCAACAGTCACCTTCACGCCATTTAATCGCCTCATGATATGTGTGACTCTGATGAATAACCATAAAACACAATTGAGTATATCATCTCCACATTTACTTTCTTACTACAGGTAAATCAACAAAATCTTCAGAATTACCTATGACCTAAGCGGATATCAAGACCTTTAGCAAGTGTATTTATAACTGGTAAGTAGCCCCTAACCATAAGTCCATGCCCACCAGGAAGCAGCTCTTCCTGTTCACAGTCACAACACACAAGTGAGAGACTTAGATGCTTGAATAGGTATTCCTGTTAACCAACAATCACATGGATGAGAACTCCAAGCATAAAGTACTTAAGTAATTGAGGTATGACTAAGAGCAACACTTCACCTCATCCCAACACTTAACAGAAATTGTTTCAGCATCTGCGGCAAACCAGCCCTCCATCCTGCAGAGATACCACTGTAATACCATGTGTGCAAGACCCTCCAACCTGCCAATTAGAGACAATTTAATAAATATTTCTGGGTATTTTACAATGTCAAACAAAGAACAGCACACCATAGGATTTTTTTCATTAGAACCTTAAATCTGGTCTTCTTTCAAAAACAATCTTGATGGCTCTTTTAATGGAAATGTCCTCTTGTAGTTCCTGTCTAACTTCATTTGTCTGCACAAAGAAAAGATGAAGAGAAATGTCATGAAATGACAGCTAATCCTTGCTATATATAGGAAACAAGGAAAAAAACCGTTTTTATAATAAACAAACAGAATACATGCCTCCTTCAAGATATCCTCAAATTCCTGACCAACTTCAGTGACTAATTCTTGGGGAACTTGATTACCATCCATATCAAATAGTGCATAGCTGCCAAATATTCAATTGCCTAGTTAACAAGCATCCAAAAGATTGAAATAGAAGTCTGATGCACAATTCCCAAATTGATGACATTGCAAACAAGTCATGCTTCTGTATAAAAAAATCAACAGATGTAGATGCAACAATTATTAAAAAAAGCATTGATATGCTAGAATGATTATTTAGATTAATAAGTCTTTTATCCCAATTACATGTAATCTTCAATAATGAACTCAATTAACATGTATAAAAAATTCTGACAAACAAGAAATTTATGCACAATGCACATCCAAAATAAAGTTTTAAATCAATTTTATCTAGAAATGTTAAGTAGAAAGAACCTTTCCAAATCATGGTCATACAAGACAGAATTGTCACCACTAGTCCTGTAGAGAGGTAGTCCTAATCGACCAATCACTGGTGCTAATGGATTCTCTTTGCAGACACCATGCAACCTGAAACATGAGCATTAATTGTACATCAGAAATCAAGATTTCCATAAGTAAAAATAAAGGAGAAACAAATGTGAAAAACAAAAAATTACCATGAAGCACCAAGGTCTACAGGGAAACCAAATGAGAAGTCTGTGTGAATTCGACCACCGATTCTATCACGTGATTCCAACACAGTGACCTAACCAAATGAAAAGGACCAATCAATAAGAGCAATTATTCTATGTTAACATCAGTGGAATTACATAAGGATACATGAAAATGCTACCATAAACATCCAAGAGTTGAGAACCAAACTCAAGAGAGACAGAAACATATCAAATCAAAATCCAGAAATCCTTTGAGAAAACATAGGGCCTTCAGAACTTGCCAGAATTGTCAAACAATAACTCATGGCTAATAATTAAACAAACTGAAGTGATCTTTTCATAATGAAATATCAGAAAAAATATTGTGTAATAGAGAAAGGGAGGTACATTGGAGTAACCAATATTCAATTTAGATCATGGACTTTTATTTGAGCCAATTTAACTACTGAACTTTCATTCACAACTCAATCCAAGTACTTTGTCAAAAATGTAGGCTCTGATAATATCAGACAAAATATCTAGATTAAGCAAGCCCTAAGTAAAAGATCATAAACCTAATTGAATTGAGCTATTGGGCAAAGTTCGTTACTGTATTTGGGATTCTAACCTTATTTGTAAGAATTGGCACCATTTGAAATGTATCAGTTATATTAGTATATACTTTCCAAACCCTTTTCCATATTTCACCTTGCTAAGCAATAGTAATACAACACATCCAATGTACTAATATAGTCCAGAAACTGAAACAACTCGTCATTCAGAAAAGGAACAATGGGGTATAACTTTCACTTACTTGGAATGAAGCATCATGAAGTGCCCGAGCAGCTGCAAGTCCAGCTATGCCACCACCAATCACAATAACAGATGGGGTGGCACTCACCTTCCTCCTTTCCACATTTGAAGAGCACACATCTGAACACAATCAGGAACACTTTTTAATGCCTAGTCAATCAGCTATTAGCATCTCATAGCTTGCACAACAGCATGCAACAATTAACACATCACAACAGTTTCACTTGAATAATCAAGTTTGGAGCCACAACATCAAAACAAAAATTAAAAAACATACACTGTATTGCATGGCAAAGTCACTATAGTTGCAACATCTTTTCCATATAGCACTCGGTAATTTCAGAAAGATCCAAGTGAAAGACTATTTTATCATCCAGCATCTATGAACTACAATTAGTAGTACATCAGAACCGACGGTTAGCAAATTTATGAAACAATGCATTTCATAATTCAGCACAAGCGTGAGACCAAAGAATAAGAACAAAGGCAAAATATTCTTGTATGCGATTCTGCTCTGATGCAACAGGATCTCACCTTGAATCTGCAAAAATCATCTACAAACTTGAATTCCCAGTCTCCCCGTAATATCATTACAATAGCAAATAAAGAGGAAAAAAATACCCTCAGGTAAGGGGTATATATAATCACAGCGTGTGAGTTCAAGGTGACACTCTCGAAAACTCGAGGAAGTCTCTTCATTATCTACAACGGATCATTGTTAACATCCAGACTAACCAATGCATGCCCAGGAGTCGTGTAGATTGATTTTTTAAGGGAAAACACAAAAAAGAAAGCCAAGGCATGAGGTCGAAGAAACAGCAGATTTCTGTAGAAAGCTTGAGAATGCGTGATCTTAAAAAGATCAATAGGAAATAAAAAAGCAACCTTTATGTAAGTGGCGATTACTCCCGTTCCCGGACTCCATAACAATAACTCGACGTTAACAGCGATTTAAGATAAATCCCACAATTAATACTGCGATTAATCGAGATTAACAGTAATAATAAGGGGTCCAAACCAAGTTTCCCCAACCAGCTCATGCGACTTGATTTTTCTCCTATCCTCCACCTCTCTCTCTCTCACTCTCAAGAACTCCCGCGAAATCGACGATCGAATCCCTCACGAACGCAAGCCTTTTTTCCGATCAGATTGTGCAAATCAGAGAGCTCCTCATGCAAAGAGAGCCGTATCCAACGTCCGACGAGGTTCAAGGATACGATATGGCGGTGAGAGTTAGAGAAAACATAAAGCGACGCAAAGGTAGCTCGATGCGTTTTGCCTGCCCTTCGTCAGCTTTCTGCTTGCCTTTATAGACATTCTGAGCCGGCGACGAGGGAATTAAGTTCGTCCGTCTGGACAATTACCATAATACCCCTATCAAAAGAGCAATATGCACAATTACCATAATACCCCAACAAAACAGCAATCCATGGAAACTCGTGATATTTCTGGCCGTTCACAATGGCTGGACCGTAATAATGCGGCGAATTGCTTTTAAAGAAAAGTCTTGTTTTGAAAATGACATTTATGTAAGGCAAGCAGATTTTATTTGCATTGCCAAAAATAAAACATGTAATAATCTTAAGCAAAATAAGAAACACATCTAAACTTAATAGAAAGGTAAATGGGCAAGAAATGAGGAGAATTTTTAATTTCTCATATTGTCCCATGGCTAGTTAATAGGGGTGGGAGAAAAATCCCAGCAGGTTCGGCTAAGAGTGGAAGATTAAATTTTTTTGACAAAAAAATATAAACTTGTTTATATAATTTATATTGTAGTAAAATTTAAAATTTTAATTATTTAAATTTATTTAATGTAAATAAAATAATTTTTATAAATTTATAAATTTATAAATTATTTATTGTAATGTGGTATATTATATATAATTATATTAAATTATTTAATTTATATAAATTAATTTTATTTACCATAAAATTGTTATTTTACTTAAAATTAAAAATAATTATAATAAATTATTTATTATAAATAAATTCACATTGTTGTAAATAAAATACTTTATACATAAATTTTAAAACTTTTAATTATAAAAAATATGTATGGTATAATTTCATAAATTATTGTATTATTTATAATTATTTTAAATCATTTAATTTATATAAATATATTTTACTAAACAAAAATCACTAGCACCTAAAATTAAAAATTTTATTATAATAAATTATTTAAATTACATAAATTAATATTAATGCATTTTATATAAAATTATAATTTTTTACTTATAGAAGAATATCCATTCAATTATAATTTGATACACTGTATATAATTAAATTAAATTATTTAATTTATATAAATTAATTTTATGGTATAAAATAAATATTGTATATAAAATTAAAATATTTATTTATAATAAATTATTTCATATAAATAAATTAATATTATTTTAAATAAAATAGTTTTATCTAAATTTTAAAATTTTTAATTATATAAAAAGTTTGTAAATAATTTAATATATAAAATATTATTGTACATCAAATAAATATTTAACTATACATAAATATACTAAATTATTTTATTTAAATAAATTAATTTTTTTGTAAATAATTATTTATATAATTATAATTATGGCATATAAAATTATAATTATATAAATTTTCTAATTATATCATTTATAAAATTATATGTATAAAATAAATTATCAATTAATATATATATATATAATTATATTATAAAAAAGTTTAAAATAATTATATTTACTAAATTACTCCTAAACAATTGGAGTCAACTCATATATATATATATATATATATATATAGCTAAATGGGGGTATTTAGGTAGAATCGAATTACCAAAATAGTAATGTCGAGTTTTATCTAATAAAACTTATACATATAATAAAAATAATACATGGGACATGATTTAGATATAATGTATACCATTGTTATTCGAATCAAATATATAAAATTGATTAAATACAGATAATCAAATCCGTATTCGAATTATTCTAATTAAATTCCACCAAATTTTAACACTCTAAATTGCACTACTTTATTAAATATTGGTTTAACTTTTAAATTTAAATTGTGTTCCGATCCAAATTTTAAACTTAAATTTAAGTTTCCATCCTATGCAAGTACCCATATGGTATAATATTTTACCTAACATTTTAATAAATAGTAATATCCCATGTTTTTTACACTTTTTTTTGCTCATCACGTATTTTACAACCAAAATTGAGAATATATGAAATTATTAAAACATGATACCTCATATATGTTTAGACGATTGAATCACATAATAATGCACAAAAAATGCCCATTATATATTGATTCTCATATAATTACTATTAAGTGATCTCTTCTCTAATTTCACTGGTATGTGATAAATACTTGTCATATATGTCAATTTCTTATTAGTTATTAATGGTAAGATCTAATTATAGTCAAACATCAAGATTATATATTTTGAATTTATATGATTCTTACAAATTTAGTTGGGTAAATCCTCCCACAAAAATAATTATACGTTATTCAATTTGATTAAACATTTAAAATTTTATATATTAAATTTATGTAAAAGTGTAATTATAAAATAACAATAAAATTTCTTAAAATTTTTGTGTTAAAATAAAATACGATAAATTTCTTTATTGCATGACAAGAACTTCCCTTTTTGTTGATGGTTGAGTATTGTTGAAATTTTTGAATTTTTGAAACTATTAATGTGAATATACACATGAATCTTTAAAACTAATATGATAGGATTTTTTTAGGGTCATAAAAATGAGTTAGCAAATAGAGTGGTTATCCATAAAAGAAGTGAGGAATTTGCTCAAGCAAATTTGGTATATAAACCTAACTAGAGGAAGAAGGAGCTTATAAGGAAAATAATAGATTTACCCGAATAAATCAATCATTAATGAAATATGAGTTATATTAGAGGCATATATGAATGGTTAAATGACACACTAAATATGATAGTAACGCAAAATGCTTCCTCCAAAGTGTGATGTAATAAATAAAATATTAAGAGTGAAGAATAATGTAGGAGAAGATGAAAGATGGGGAAGTTTTTCATGGATATTTACGAAGTTATACAATGTAGAACCTAAGACTAGAGTTCAAAAAACATGGGGATAGACGAATAATCTTTAATAGGAGAAACCAATGTCTTACTTATAGTGTAACTAATGAAAAAGTAAATTGGGCTACTTTCCAATTAAGAGCTCATAAGGTCAAAGTGTATAAATGGTTAAATGATACTGACTTTCATATTTATTGGAACCTTACTGACTATAAGGTTATATCTATTGTGTTAAATTCCTTTTCAATATGCCACTTTTGAAAAGTACTAAATTAAATTTTAATAGTCTTGATATAAAAGATGATAGAATAAATATCCCAACTTTACCATATCTTCATGTGCAATTTTATGTATAAAATAGTTTCTAGAAACTTTCTCAGTCAATATAAACCTTCCATGAATGATATTGTTTCAGGTTAATAAAATATTTTTATCCCATAAAAATTATTTCACGATAATGTAATTGTACTTCATCATAAATGATTTCAATTTTTTAGTGGGACGTATATGATAAACCCGACATACCCCTTAATGGTACATCCATGAATACTAAACTAATATATAGCTAACATAACTTAACACTCGAAATATTAAAATATTTTACAAAATATTTTAAATCCCAGTGAAATCATACAATATTAAATAAAAAGCATTCGTGAATGCTTATACTACCATCTTAGCTTTAGTTTGAACACCATTCAACTCTAATATTTTTTTAACCCATTACTTTTGTGTATATTTATAAATACACGGGAGGAGTCCACTCATTGAGTAACAATACTATCATTAAGTATTTATGTTATCGATCTTATTATGTAAAAAATAAATGTTATCGATCTCATTTTATATTCAAAATCTTTCATAAATTGTGATTTTTTATTAACACATAAGATTAATAAAACCATATTTTTCAAATACACAATATAATGTCCCAACATATATTGTGGGTCAGATAATTATCATAATAATCTTAATACTACAATAGTGAAATTATTACTATTTTATTAATTACAGATCATAAACCTCAAAATACACAAGGTGAAAATTTCTTTATGCAAAAATTCAAATAATTTCTTTTACAAATTTTGTGTATAAAATACCACTACTAAATTACCCATAACCCAAAATTAAGACCATGTTGAGATCTTCTAACTCAAGTCGTACTGTACCTAAAAGGGAGTTAAAGAGAGTGGTGAGTTGTGAGGCTAAGTAAGTGAGATACTAATATTAGGATGTTATACCCACATACAAAGTACCTACTACACAAAATATTAGCATAGAGTATAAAAATATTTTAAAGTTTTTCTTATGTATAATTTTTTCCAACTTATCAAGAGAACAAGTACCCATCCACATAAATACACGTCATATCATATCAATCACTCACACATTACTTTACAAGTTGTGACCATCATCACAATATCCACTTATTAGGGTCACACCCCTCTCTAATGGTGCCTAGTGACATGTCTTAATAACTCTTCACTGACATTCACTGAACCATATCAGGAAGAGTGCCCTCTAGTACTCTCTAAGGTCCATACCACTGATGCCTTAGGAATACTACAACCATCTCCAACCACCACTTGGTCAATGTCGAGACATTGACATATGACTCACATGTCATAGATATCTTAGATAAAACATCTCACCCTTATAACCTCACATCCCAAATATCCTTTAGTACTAGATACCACCCCTCTATACATGTAACATTGGAAATATGATATATTTTAGGAAACTGATGTGTAAATAGGAATGAAGACCCAAAAATCAAGAATTAAAAACGAACATAATTGGGGTCCGATTCAAACCCTAAACTCGAATAATGTAAATGATAATGAAATTATCCCTTGTGAACCCCCTGATCGAAAATCAAGGATTTTGTTTATGCATGCACTTGAGGTTCGAGACCATCAAGATGCCTAAGAGGGATAGTGATGTGTCCTAGGGGCTACTAGACGACATGGTGGAGATAAGGGCAGTTAGTCATGCCAGCAGTCATGCATGAGACCGGGGTGGGGTCGGGATGAGGTCTCTGTCCTCATATGGACACAAAGTTGATTTCAGGTTTGAGGGTCGGATATCACGAACATCCACTCATCCCAGGGTAGAAGTGAAGAGACTTCTATCTATGTGACTGGTAAAGTCATTCCGACGCCACAATTGGATGCAATGGAGGGCTGCCCTGCGAATGTGTGATTCCCTTCTTGATGAAAGGCGGGTGTTGATTGTTAAACACACATGAAGTGGAAATGAGTAAAAGAAAATGGTTTGAAAAACCAGGAATTTGAGGAAATAATATTTTTAAAGGAAATAAAGAGTCTAGCACACTCCGATTAAAGATGTTTTAATTATGAAACTCTCTCCCAACACCCATTCACTGAGTTGTCGAACTCACCCCCTCACTTTACCCCTTTTCAGGTAACCAAGGGAAAAATCACTTAAAGACCTACATGTAGCTGAACCTGCAAGATAGGTATGTAAGGTTAAATTTATTTAGTTTTGATTAATGTTATTCCAGGAATGACCGGAAAAAGGATGCCTTACTCCTTGCAGTTTAGAAAAGGGCGAAACCCTTCATGAACCAAAGGGAGTGGCGGGTTGCTAACGGGGATCCGACCAAACTGGATTAGGGCGTGACAGATGAGGAGGATAAATGGAGAGGAGCTCTTTATATAGGGAGCTCGAGGAGTGACAGGTCTATCAATTCATCAATGGTCATCCAAAATTCCTCTCATTTATGGCCATGATCGGAGGAATTTATTGGTCGTCGGATTTTTAGCAGCCAGCGTGCCGGTTTCATTTTCTCTCAAATGGAAGGTCGAAGACGACACTATTTCGCGCGTGCAAGCTTTGCACATGCAGACTTGTCAAGTGACGCTCTATGATTGGTTGGCTTTGTTGACGTGGATTTCTACTCAGAAGCCTAGTCAGCTGTTGACCCATTGACCGAACACGTGGTATCCTTCCATTGGCTGCTAGTGTACACGTGGTAGCTGACCGTATTTCTGTTGATTATTGACCGTAAGACGTGGCATCCTCTGAATGGTTAATTTAAATATGTCAGGTTTCCCACCTAACGCACCATGCCACTAACATGTGTCGGTCTCTGGTTTGTTGGAGCCATCCGATGTGGCATGCCACGTATTGACCTATGATTGATCGGTCGTTTCCGCGACATCATTGTCTGATGCTCACGTGGCATCCTTGCCATGTGTTAGCTCCTCATTGGTCAGCCTTGCTGAAGCGCCCTTTCCGACATTGATTGTAGATCGATGATAGGTATCACTCTCCTATTGGTCAGTCATCGCTGACGTGGATTTTCATCCTTTGACCATTGACTGAGTACACGTGTTGCCTTTTGATTGGCCAGTGCATCAAAGCGCTGATTGAGCGGCTAACTAGGCGTGCTTCACCATGTGTCACATTATGATTGGTCATGCCTACTGACTGGGTGCTTATCAGGCAGTGGTTCATTGACCGGTTGAACCGTTGACTAGTCCGGTCCAACCGGGTTCGGTGACCCGAAAACGAAAATTGGCCAGTTTAGGCCCGATTTGACAAATTTTTAAAAATTAAAAATTTCTAAATTCATATAAATTCAATTTCTATTTAATGGTGGCTTTAATTTCCCAATTTGATATTTTTAATCCACCTAAAAATGAATTAATGAAATGTTTCTTCATAGTTTAATCTGGTTCGGGTCCAATTCACCTAGAACTGGTCTGGTTTTCACCTATAATATCTTCCTAGTTTCTTTTCATGTTTTTTAGGTGTTTTTAGGACACTTAGGATTTAAAATTTCTTAGTTCTAACCCTTTTTTTTTTTTTACCATTTTTGGTTCACTTAGATTCTCAGTTTTCTCATGAAAATTTATGCTTCTTTTTCTCAGATTTTCTTATTCCGAAAGGGCGGGGTTTACAACTCTCCACTTCTTTTAGACGTTTTGTCTCAAAACCTTTACCTATCAAACAATCGAAGGTGCGTATTCCTCATAATAGACTCCGTATCCCATGTCTTCTCTTGTACTTGGCCATTATACCAAAGAACCTTTACCGTGGGAATCCTCTTGTGTCATGCCTCGACCCGGTTTGGTCGGATCCCTGTGAGCAACTCGTCACTCTCCTAGATTATTATGGGTTTTCCCCTTCTTTAAATCGTGAGGAGTAATGCGTCCTTTAAACCTGTATTTTTCCTGGAATAACAATAATAAAAACTGCATGAAATTTAAACTTACATACATGTCTTGTAGGTGTAGCTAACTGGAGGTATTTAGGTAGGTTTCCCCTTGGTTACCTTAAATACACGTGTTTTTCCAAAAACTAGGCCTTGAGACCTATGAGTTCAAATACCGAGGCCCCCTAGCCTATTAGAGATGCTCTAGCTCCTATAAAAAAGGTCTCCCAAATAGTTTAAGCAGTTGTCACATAGTAAGGTGAGAACACTTCTGACATAAAAATCATTTTTTATCTCATCACACCAACTGGGTGTGATGATGGATCTGCTTATAACTAGTAGGTGGGTTCCTCCTTTTCGTAAGTAAACTCATCATACCAATTGGGCATGATGTTTGTTTATTCCTACCCACAACCGGTAAGTAGGTTTTATCCGTTAAAAATAGTGATCATCATCCCAACCAGTATGATGTATAAAAGTCCCACTCATAGTGGCTTTTAACTTAAAAAAAGATTCTCATCACCCCAATCGGGAATGACATTTAGAATGTCCCACTCACCTGTTAACTATGACGCGTTTGTCCCCAATCAGTTTCCCGTCCACGCTAGCTGTTGCTTGCATTCCAATTTCATGTGTCCCTACACTGTTTTGATATCATTATCAATATGGGTTTGGCATAACTAGAGCTTTGACTTTAGCACTTTCTTCCACCTTCAAAGTCGAATTTGGATTTCCTAGAATTCAGAAGAAGTCAGCTACATGACTATAGTCTCTATTCAGTTTGAGGGTTAGTGAAGAAGTGTCAGTGAGGTCACATAGTACCATCGCTCCTCAACAGTCTAAAACCCGTGCTATTGGAGCTCAATTCATGCTACCCATCGCCTAATTCTAGCCAAACCAAGTGCCCTAGACCACCCCTAGAAACGTCCTAACCTTCCTTGAGCTGAATTGGTAAGTCCCATCTGCTACCCTTCGTTGGAATTTACTGTTCACAATCGCTTTTGCTTGAAAATTAAATTGTGAAATTCGCATAGTTCAGGCCACCAATTGAAGTGTGGTTTAATCCAGGAGGGATCTCCACGGGGAGAATAATCCATTGGAAATAAAAGCTCTGATCATTGGATCCTCACCGGTAAGAAATCAAATCTTTCTCTCTCTAGAATGATTTTTCGACGAAGCTATATTCGAGCTAAATTTCGAGACATTTTTAGCGTGCGAATGCTTGAAATTTTAAGGAGGACATAGGGAAGTTGAATGAGATTATGAAAGGGGTCAACTAATTGAGTTTAAGAGGTTAATTGAATGAAATAAGACTTCAGGGACTAAATTGCAATTTTTGGCAAAATTGAGCAATTTGGGGATTTTTGGAAAATTGGGGGACGAATTGCAATTAAAGGAAAATTGAGGGATTTTTATGAAAATAACTCCCTATTGAGGGCCAATTGTCAAATTGAGGGTTAAGTGGCAATTTTTGGAATGTGGAGAGGGACCAATTGGTCATTGGTTCCTCATGCAAGGTTGCTAAATAAGTTTTGGGGATAAAAATCCTAAAAGGTGGGGACATTTGTAAACCCCACTTTTTGGAGTTAAGGAAAACTGGGAAATAACTGGTCAAACCAAGTGAGAAAACCAAACTAGTTCCCAACCCATTTATTGAGGAATGGGCAAATTGAAGAAATTTCAACTCACTTGTGACACAAAAAGATTTATAAACCTTGGGAAGGAACCTCAGAACAAAGTGGGAGAGAAAAACTGGATCGGTTCAAGTGACCCGGACCCGGACCCGAACTAAATTGAACCGGTTTATGAATTGAGCCGATTTATGAATCAGAACCGATAGATAGGGGGTAAACCGGGAAATCTATAGATTCCAAGTGACATAAAGAGTCACATAAGCCATGAAAAAGGACTTTAGAATAAATGGGGGATGAAAACTAAACCAGTTCAGGTAAACTGGATTGAACCGGTTTGGACCAGTTTGAAGCACTATTGAACTAGATTCTAAATTCATTTTTCTAGGTGGCTTAAAAAATTCAAATTTGAGATTTGAGACCACCATTGAAAAGAAAATGAATTTAGATAAATTTAGAAATTTTTAGATTTAAAAAATTTGGTCGAATTGGGGGTGAACTGACCTGTTTATGCTTTGAACCTGGCAACCATTTATAGGCATGAATCTGGCAACCATTTATAGGCAAACTCCCGTCCTATAACTCCAAGGGACTAGGAAGTAGTAATTTTTGTAATAAGCCAAGTACGACAAGAAAACTATTTCTTGGAATTAATGAAAGTTCAGTTTTTCCTTAATTAAAAATTTTCCTGATAATGACATGTGCAACTACTAAATTGGAAGTACACCAATCATGACCAGGATAGTAGATAGAGAAAAGACCACACAAGAAGGGAAACTATAGGTAACCCTTAGTTAATCCTAACCCTAAGATAGCCAAATAAGTACCTCCACAAAACCAGGAGTATGGAGTAACTAGGCAACAAGACTAGGAAAGAAATTCCAAAGGAAGTCTGCATAGAATCACCAGAAAGGACATATCCTAACTAAGGGTAGGAAGAAGAGGAAGAGTGCGAAGAATGGTGTAAAGGAAGTAAACATCAATAGGTACAGGAGTAGTAATAGAAAACCTAAGGACCATAAGGAGTTAAGGAAGAGCCCTTATATATATAAAAGTCAGGAAACCAACAAGAATTGGACTGCCCAAAGGGAACTAGTGGAATGGAAGCTGATCAAGAGGCACGTAAGGAAGAAGAGGGAGCACGGAAGGTGCTAAGACACTTTAGGATAAGGCAAGGGGAGAGAGAAGAGAAAAAGTAGTATGATAGGAAGAGAACCCAGAGGATTATATAAGTACCCTTGAAAGAGTTAGTAATAGATAGGACATAACTATTATGAACTCATTGACAATGGGTGAAAAAGAGATACAAAGTGATACGATCCCTGAATGGTAGGAAGGTTGAGAACAATCATTTTGGAAATATCCTAAAATTTTAAATGGCCAAAGATAGATTCTAGAGCATGTCATGTTGTAAGGGACATGTAAGCCCAAAAGCTCAAGGAAAAAGAAATATATGATTCAAGAAAGGAAGAGTTAGTTAGTTTAGCATTACAAAGTCAAACATTAAATTTTGATCGAAGTTGTGATAACCAACATGTGAGGGGAGGGTCAAAATAGATGAAAAGGTGATAACACCGAAACCTGTGAAAGCACATATGTAGCGCTTGAAAGAACACCAAGCTAAGTGTTTCAATGATAAAGAGAATAACTAGACATAGGAACAATTGGGCATCTTGGAACACCTAATCTTGAAATCTTGAGTAAGAACCTATAGGGGGAGAATCTTGCCTAAGCAAAGGAAGACATGAACCTAAGGATATACCCTTGAACTCACAGGTAAGACATGTTAGCTATGACAAACTCCATTGAATGAGTAAAAAATGGGAAGGAAAATAAATTCCTTAAGTGCATGTTATAAAGGGGCTAAGTGAAAGAACAACCGAAGTGTTAGCATGTCAAACAAACTCCAAGTTGACATCAAGGGAAGTTATTTCCTATGCAAAGGATACTGATTAAGTTTTGGATCAAAACTCCTAAAAGGAGTGGAGAGTTGTAAACCTCATCCCTTAAAGATAAGAAAAAAGTCGGGGAAAGAACGAGTCAACCAAAAGAAAAAACCAAACTAGTTCACGAACCGTAACCGATAGCCAAATGGTAAATTGGGAAATTTACAAATCCTGAGTGACCCAAAGGGTAAAAAAACCATGGAAAGGAACTTTGGGATAAATTGGAAGATAAAACCAAACTGATTCAAGTGAACCAGACTTGGACTAGTTTGGACCAGTTTGAACAACCATTGAACCGCTTACTAAATTCATTTTTCTAGGTGCCTTAAAATATTCAAATTGGGGAATTGAAGCCACCATTGGATAGATAATGAATTTAGAAATTTTTAATTTTTAAAAACTCGATCGAATCGGGCCTGAACCAACCGGTTCGGTCCAGTTTGGAATAGTGTTATTTTCTTCCTTTAGATGATGACACTGTTCATTCAACGGATGAATGGATAGCGCCGACAAAGATGAAATGCCACCATTTAGGGTGTTTCAGGTCATCAATGAGCTTGACCAAGATGCCAAACGGTCGGGCAGAGAGTCCCCAAGCTCCCTATATAAAGAGCCCCTTTGTAAACCCCATTCCTTAAAGACAAGGAAATTGGTGAAAGAACTGGTCAACCCGGGTGAGAAAACAGAACTGGTTCACGAACCCCGACCACTAAAGACGAGCAAATCGGGAAATTTACAACTTCTAAGTGACCCAAAGAGTAAAAAAAGCCTTGAAAAGTGACTTTAGGATAATTTGGGAAAGAAAACCAAACTAGTTAAGGTGAACTGGATCTAAACTAAATTCAACCAGTTTGGAATAGTTTGAGCCACTATTGAACCAAATCCTAAATTCATTTTTCTAGGTGGCTTAAAATTTTCAAATTGGAGAATTGAGGCCACCATTATATAGAAAATGAATTTAGATGAATTTACAAATATTTAATTTTGAAAAACTCAGTTGAATTGAGCCTAAACTGGTCAGTTTAAGCATTGAACCCGGTTTGAACTGGTCCGGTCTAATTCAGAATAGTGTCGTCTTCTTCCTTCAGATGACAGCACTGTTCACTTTCCGAAAAATTGAGCAACGCCGGCGAAGATGAAAAGTGTCCATCTAAGGAGTTTTAGGAAATGAATGACCACCATAAAGGCACCAATCGTATGGCCAAGAAGTCTCGTGCTTTCTATATAAAGAGCTCTTCTTCATTCATCCTCCTCATATCTGAAAACTCCTCTCTCTCCCTACTGCTCCATTTTCTGGTGAAACTCAAACCAGAGCACCGTCTTGGGCATTTTTTTGAGCCAAAGAAGATGGGGTTGGGTTCTTTAGATTTCAATTTCTCACTGGTGAGGGCACGACGGTCCGAGCTTTCGATCTGGACAGATAGCTCTCATCTTGAGGTTCATCGTAGAATCAAGAATCGCATCAATTGATGCCGAATTGAGTTAGAATTTCATTATTGAAATTTTGTTGGTTCTCTCTCTAGCACCGGTCGGATGTTGCAGAGGGGAGCCGAATATGCTTACCTTTCAATCCTAATTCGGTCGTGGAAGTGCTGAGAAAGTGCTGGGAAGGCTTGGTTTGGCCTGAGGAGGGCTCGAAATGGCCAATTTCAACTCGGCCAAAATAGGGCAGCTTCGGTTTGCCGGAGCTGATTCACTGTTCCATCATGTCGGTGCTTCTCCAGTGATTCTCGGATTGACTAGAGTTTGCTATCAGTAGATGTCTTCCCCCTGGTTCTAAAGAGCCCGACCTCTCCTTCCAAAGTTAGGAAAAATGTTCAAGTCGAAGCTCTGGTTTAAGCTTCACCGGGAAATGGAGCAGTAGAGAGAGAGAGAGAGAGAGAGAAGTGTTCGGGTGTGAGGAGAATGAATGGGGATGACCTCTTTATATAGGTGTAAAAACGTGTATTAAATGGGAGAGATTTATTACTAGTATTAATATTGCCATAAATTATTGGTATTAATTCCAATAATTTAATTTTGATATTAAATTATTTGTATTAATTCCAATAATTTAATTTATGTATTAAATTATTAGTATTAATTATAATAATTAAATATATATTAATTTATGGCTATTTATGATAAGGCGTACGATTCTCATAAAAATTTTTGACTGACTTAACTTTAGAGTTCTTATGGATTCTGGTTCACCTAAACCAATTTGGTTTTTCTCTTCTTATTTGTCTTAAGTTTCTTTTCCAAGGTTTAATGAACCCTTTGGATCACCCGGAAGTAAATTTCCAGATTGCTTATTCCCAAATGATCGGTTTCATGAACCAATTTGGTTTTTCTCACTCGGTTTGACCGGTTTTTTTCCCGATTTTCCTTAGCTCAAAAGGGTAGGGTTTACAAGAGTTCTCTTTGTTCTATTTGTAGTTTATCGAGGTCCTACCTTTAGTCCCTTTTCTTTTTCTTCCTACCATTATGCTAGAACCTTGAAGAGCTTACTCTTGGATGTAATTGAAGTTCCGAGCAGGAGTTGTATTTCTAAGGATGGTATCCTTTCGGGTTTCCCATAGCTGTAGGGGCATTATTCTTGGAAAATATTATCCTGACTCCTTGTAGTATGGGACAGATTTTTCACTTTGTGTCCTATTCCCCTACAGGTCAACTTGATTCCTATCCTTAGTAGAGTTGGGCACTTCTCCATGCAGTGTCCCTATGTTCATACTTGTAATTACGTGAACATAAGTGGTTCCTCCTGGCATTTTTTTTCTAGGAAATTGTTAGTTTTGGTGCTCCTTCGTCCTTGAGTTTGGATACCTTGAGAGTTTTTATTGTGGAGACTTCTTTGTCAATTGATCACTCTAAGAGTCCTAGATTTCTCGATTCCCTAATTTGATTTCATTAACTTGGATGGGATTCTCCTTAGTTTCTATTGTAGTATAGGCTTGTTTGGTCACTTTCTTTGGGGCCATCTTCCTTGAAGATCACATCATTTGAGGGATAGGGTTTTTAGGAATTTGGAGTACTTCATTAATAAAAAAATACAGTATGTTGGGTGTTTTGGGCCTATTACAGAAAATGATCACAAAATAACTAGGGAGCTACAAGATTCTTAATAAGTGTCCTCCTATATAAGGTTATATGCCCCTTTGCTGGTGTTTATGGCTTCATGCTTGGCTTCCTTTATACTTAGAGTTGTACCCTCAATAGGTCATGGCACCATTTTCCGAGATACTTCCCCATTTGGTCTTTTGAGATTCTTGCCCTGCCTCAGGCATTTGGGAAGCTTCTAGGGTTGTCTTCCTAAGATGATAGGGTGTTGATAGAGTCATTCCTAGTTTTCTTGGTTCCTCTCCTGGAAGCCATCTGAAAATTTTAGGATAAATCCTATTAGTTACTATATTTTCTAGTCTTGATTATGTATTCGAGGAAACAAGCTCTGATACCACTCTAGTTGTCACGCCTCGACCTGGTTTGGTCGGATCCCCATGAGCAACCCACCACTCTCCCAGTTTATTAAAGGGTTTCCCTTACTATAAACCATAAAGACTAAGACGTCCTTTAGACCTGCACCTTTTCCTAGAATAACATAAATAAAAACTGCATAATAATTTAAATTTATCATACCTATCTCACAAGCGTCTTAGTTAATGATATTTAAGGGTAAACTTTCCTGAATTTCCTGAAAGGGATATATGGGAGGGGGTGAGTGCGACTACACAGTGAATGGGTTTTCAACACTTTTATCTTTTAGGAAAAAGATTTGTATTGGAGTGTGCCATACTCCTTTCTTTCAAAAATCCTTTCATTTCAAATCTCAGTTTTTACCGCCATTTCTTATTAACCACGGTGTGTCATCACCCAATACACATCCTTTATCATGAAGGTCAAACACACATTCATAGGCCAGTACATCCACTAAACCCACTTGTGGCATCGAAGTGACTTATCGACCACCTAGATAGAAGCACGTCCACTTCTATCCTAAGAATGAGTGGATGTATGCGACATTCGACCCTCAATCCGAAAATCAATTCTCCATGTCCATGTGAGGACATAGACCTCATCCCATCCCCACCCCGGTCTCATGGACTTGGTGCTACTCCAAATTTCGCACGGTCACCTCATATGACGAACTGTCCTTATACCCATTAGGTTGTCCAGTGCCTTTAGGACGCATCACTACCCTTCTTGGGCATCTTGATGATCTCGTATTCACAGTGCATGCACAAACAATATTTTCTTATCATGTAATATAATTTGTGGTGCCACTGGTCTTACGGCCCTGACCCTCAACTCAACCTGCAGCTGTTTGTCTTGACTAGTCCGGAGACCAATCATATCGCACTGCCACTAGTTGACTGAATATGTCGATTTTGTCTTGGTACAATAGCCAAACAATTCCTTTATTTAAAGTTTTATGACATATAACTCATGTTTGTTTACGAGCTCCTGCTCGTACCAACTGGCATTGGGCCCACTGTACGAGATTTTCAAAACCAAGCATATTAGCCCCCAAGTTCAAAAACTGAGGCCCTGGCCTAGAAGAGCTATTCGAGCACCCATCAAAAAGGTCTCCCAAATAGTTTAAGCATTGGCACATAGTCAGGGGAGAGCACTTCCGAAAAAATAGGTTTTCAACTGTCCATCGTACCGACCAGGTATAAGGACATCTCCACTCATAACTGATGAACGGGTCATCATACCAACCAAGTATGATCTACTTACAACCGGTAAGTAGTTTTTCAGCATGTTTTTACATCACTACTCTAATTTGTGATGTTTAAAATACCACTTAGTAGTGGGCTTTCATTTCGAGGTACTTATCATCCCCAATTGGGTATGATCTAAAATCCCACTCACCTGTTAATGTAGTGAATTCCACTAGACCGGTTCTTAGTATTTACGCGAGCTTGTCCTTGCTGCTGTTCCTAGTACTTTGTGTTCCTACACGATATGAACATCTCGGTTCATTATCCTTCAGCCTAATAGCCTTCATTCATTACAAATGAATGAGAAAACTAAACTTTCATTTATTTGCAATTAGATCCCTAAAGTTATTTCTCTTTAACTTTAAGTCCCTAATGCCGGTTTTTCCTCAAATTGAGTCCCGAAACTTTTAAAATTTATCATAGGACCTCAATTTATTCCATTTCACAAAAAGATGTTTAATTTCCCAAATTTCCAATTTGGTCCTCCAATTTTTCCAAAATTACCATTTTGCCCTTCCTTTACAAAAATGGTAAGTTTCACCCCAAAAATTCTAAAATTTCTCAATTGGCCCTTTAACATTCTTATCATACCCAATTGACCCTCAATTTAATAAAATTGCATCTTGGTCCTTCGAATTTTCAAAAATCCCCAATTTTCCCTAATTTTCCACCAATTTTAACTCCTTAACATTATCGAATTTGATTTCATCAAATTGACCGATCAAACACTTCTAATTGTTTTAATTGAAGTTGAAATTGAGTTTCTACATGTTCATACGATTTCATAGCACTTTGAATTGTAAGTTTTAACGCTGGAACGAGTTCAAACGAAGCTTTACCGGAAAATGTATTGTAGAGAGAGAAAGCTTCGATTACTCACCGTCGGGGGCACGGCGGTCCGAGCTTTTGATCTAGGCAGATAGCTCTCATCCTAAGGTTCATCTTAGAATCATGAATTGCATCAATTGATGTTGAATTGAGTTAAAATTTCATCATCGACATTCTACCAGTTCTCTCTCTAGCATCGGCCGGAAATTGTAGAGGGGAGCCGAATTGGCTTACCTTCCAGTCCTAATTTCGCTGTGGGAGGGCTGAGAAAGTGTTGGGAGGCTTGGTTTGGCCTGAGGAGGGCTCAAAATAGCCGATTTCAACTTGGCCAAAATAGGGCAGCTTCGGTCCACCGGAGCTGCTTCACTGTTCCATCACGCCGACACTTCTCCGGTGACCCTCGGAGCAAACGGAGACTACAGGCGTGTAGCTGAGTTCTCCTCGATTCTAAAGAAACCGACTTTGCCTCCTTTGGCTCAGAAATGACCCTATATCAGAGCTCTGGTTCAAGTTTTATCGAAAAACTAAGCAACTAAGAGAGAGTGAGCTTTTGAGGTGTGGAGAGGATGAATTAAAAGGGGCACTTTATATAGGGAGTCGAAGACTCGGCGGCCGTCTGTTTGGCACCTTTATGACCAACATTAATGGCCAAAAATGTATTGAAAGAAGACGTTCCTTCTTCGTCAGCGCTGCTTCGATTTTTCGGCAAGTGAACAGTGCTGTCATTTGAAGGAAGAAGACGAAATTGTTCTGAACCGGACCAGATGGATCCGAACCGGGTTCGAAGTTTAAACCGACATATTCACCTCCCATTCAACCAAGTTTTTCAAATCTAAAAATTTATAAATTCATTATCTATTCAATGGTGAACTCAAATCTCAAATTTGAATTATTTAAGCCACCTAGAAAAATTAATTTAGAATCCAGTTCAATAGTGGTTTAAATTGGTCCAAACTGATTTGAATCTAGTTCACCTGAACCGGTTCGAATTCGATTCACCTGAACCAGTTTGGTTTTCATCTCCAATTCACCTAAATTCCTTTTTCATGACTTTTATGGCCCCTTAGGTCACTTAGGGCCCATAAAATTCCCAGTTTACCATCTCTCTATTGGTTCCGGTTCATAAACCGACTCGGTTCTTAAATCGGTTTAATTTGGTTCGGGTCTGGTTTTTCTATCCCACTTTGTTCTAAGGTTCCTTCCCAAGGTTTATAAATCTCTTTGGGTCACAAGGGAGTTAAAATTTCTCTAATTTGTCTGTTCCCTAATAAATGGGTTTGTGAACCGGTTCGGTTTTCTTACTCGGTTTCACCGGTTCAGTTTTCTTACTCGGTTTCACCGGTTCGGTTTTCTTACTCAGTTTTACTGGTTCTTTTCTTGGTTTTCCTTAACTCAAAAGGACGGGATTTACAGATGATGTGTTATTGCTTATAAATTTGATAGTATGAAACATGCTAGCATGAAACTAATGATAGCATGAAATATACTAATAGCATGAATTTGCTGATAGCATAAACACTCCTAAGAGCATGAACCCTGCTAATAGCACGAAACTGCTGATAGTAAGAACCTTATTGATTGCATGAATCTTTTTGCTATCATGAACTCTAATGAAATCATATTTTTGATAGCATGAACCCTTCTTATGTTATAAATTCGACTTGAGATATAGTCATGTTGTTGAACTGGGCTTAAGGCCATCATTTTCTAAAATGAAGTGGGCCCAAGGCTAGGTTTTGAAAAATACTTGTTATGTGGGCGCAATGCCAATGAAAATAGATCTCGTCACATAAATAACCCAGTGATGAATTATAAGTCAAACCATAAAAAACTAGAGAATTACTTTGTGTTTGTGCAATATATCATGCCTGATAATTTCTATCGATCTAGATATAGATCTCACCCATAAAAGCTGATAGAACAAAGATAATTAATTAATAATGAAGATACATTCATGTGTTTGTTAAATAGGAATACTAGAGCTATTAGATAGTACAATTAGAATAAGGGGAGTTAATGCTTGTCTATTATGTCAAGGACATCAGGAGTCCTATACGCACAACACCTTGGCAAAAGAGAAAAAGTTTCATCCCTCCATAGCGAACAAAATTGATGAGTATGTGAGTTGAGCAATGGTGCTCATACAAACAGTTTGACATGGACAACTTGGTCCTTACAGGCAAGTGGTTTGTAATGGTGCTCCACGCCAATAATGGAACAGAAGGGATTTATATTCCACTACTATGTGATCTCTACATGATGGAGTGGATATATGTTTGAATGAATGCCTATTATAAAGCCTACTTGTTAAAATCCCATTCCTTTTAAAGTAAACCATGTGAACTATTTATTAAGGCACTCTATGTTTTGAGCATGTGCTCACTCATGAACATGACATCATGTTATGAGCTAATCCTAATCACTATGTTGTATAGCTCACCCCTCCAATCCATCCCTTTCTGGTAACTAAAGACTAGAAATAATGAAATGAAGTTAAGGAAGATCGTATTATATTAGAGGTACATCTTACATCTAGTGCTTAGCCCGAAGATCTTTTATTAAACTTATTTTCCATATTCAAAATGAATATTCTTTAAAAGATGTTTTGAAATATTTTACTTATTATGAGGCTTATGTCATGTAAGAATTATAATGATGAGGCGTCCATTATTGTAAGATCGAGCGGATGTGGCGGGTTTTTTGCAAGTATGACTGGTGAATTGGGTCGAGGTGTAATAACTTAAGAGCCCATCATTTTGAAAAATGAGATTTTAAAGAGTGAAAATATTTTTTTTTTTAAAAAATAAAATATAGAGAAAGTATTGTATGAATCTTCTATGAATCTCGAGGAACCTAATACCCAAAACCTCCAATCGAAAACCAAAATTTGGAAGAGAAAATTTCATGATGAAATAAGACCTAAGTCTATGACTTTAGAATGGTGGATACCTTAGGTAATAGGGTCACATTTGAATACCAATCTGGGATGTCGGGAAACCAAAGAGCGGAGGAATGTCTCCACAAAACAAAATATATAAAACCAAGGGTACTAAGAAAAGTAGTACAAGAATTTCATGGATAAATCAAGAAAGTTTCCTTGGAAAGGATTAACCCAAACTTTGAAATTGGAAAGATGTGACAAACCTTATGAATAACTCTCCACAAGGAAACTGATGGTGATGGAAGGAAACACCCAAATCCTTACCTTAAACCTTGTAAATGAACTAATATCCTTACATGAAACAAATGAACTTACACTTACGAAAACCCACAAAGGGGATTTTTTCGCAAGTAATTAGTAGCTTGTATGACCGACCATTAATATAGGAAATAATATTTTGGAATACTTATGAGACCCTAACCTAGTAAATGAAATGTCAAGGATTGGAATTGAAGGAGTAAATGAAACCAAGTCACGCCAAAGTAATAAGCCCAAAACCATACACAAGACATTACTTGTGAGTCTAAAGAAACAAATCCAAAATCTGATTGAAATTTAAGGGGAATAGAAGATCCCACCACCCTCAACCCATACTATAAGAACAATTGTGTGAATGAGATATAAGTAGAACCAATATACTTATAGAAAGGAAAATGAAATACACCTAATAAACCCAAAAGAAATTTTTTCATGACTGATGGACAACTTACATAATGCACAAAAATGATTTCTCAAAAAATAAAAACACAAAATCCAATAAAGGACGTAAGGAACATCGAGATTTTGGATTGGAAGATCCAAAAATCCAATATACCGCATTATGTTAAATAAACCATTACAAGACTGCTTCATGTATACAAGGATGGTGAGGAAAATTAAGGTGATGACTCAAGTTGATATAACTAAGCGCATATGGTGCTCCAAAGAATACCTCAAGGGATACCTTGAAACTACAAGTGAACCACAAACCCTAACTAGCTAAAGATTGGATGATAAAAAAAAGTCATCAAGAGAGTTTAAATGAATCCAAAGGAAGGTACTCAAGAAAATAGAGATGAAAACCTAAGAAAAAATATGATACACCTCAAAATAAGATTTGTACCACTAAATTCAATCAACTACCAATTGGACAACAAAAAGGAGTTTCATAGAACTTAAATGAACTCAAAAGAACCCTTCACAAGGACCAAAGAGATAATTTCTAAGGTGGAAAAGATAGTCATATTTGACATGAAATTCCCCAAGTAACTCAAATTAAAGGATATGACAAATATATGAATGAAGTCCGATGATATAAAGTTATTAAAATAAGTAATAAATTATAATAAAATAAGTTACAATAGGTAATAGTGAAATGATTATAAATAAATACACCAAAATAAAAGTATGAGTACTTTTGGGGACCCTTAAAAGGAGTATACTAAAAAGTATATCAATAGTTAGTAGAAGTATAACTATATTATTTCATGAAACAAATTTGAATATGCTAAAACCTAATATAACAAGTAAGCACCAATAAGTAAATTGGTAAAAAATACATAAGTGAGAAATACTTCAAATAAGTAATCATCAAGACAATACCCCAAATTTCATTATCGACTAAGAATGTATCAACCGAAAATACTAAGTAAATGAATCAATGTAGCTCCGGGTAGTTGATATCATTATCATTATTTAAATATTCAGGTACATACAAGTAAAAAGCTGGAAGGATTAAGAGATGATGATTGTATAGGCAAGAATATTTTGGTTACAATGTCAAAATCCAAGAAAATATAAAAATATTTTTATGAGAAAATTATGGATATATTGATATGTATAACATATAATATTTTGAGAAAAGATTATTTGGTGGTATCTTTCATAAAATAATCAATTTTATGTGAAATTATGATAATAAAAAGTTAGGTTGAATTTAATAAAATAAGGTGGTGCAACTTTGACTTGGTTGATAAGGTGGACAACCAACTGTCGTCATCCTTGACCGGCCCGAAGCTTGACCCTTCTCGGTCTCTTCTAGGATGAATTTTGGCTAGAAGACAATACTCAATTTTTGGTCAATTTATAACTATAATTTAGTGTCATCGATTACAGAAACCAAATAGCAGAATCACAGGTTGAAATTTTGACTGACTCAATGTTAAGGACTTCATACTTTTCACCCGTATGGCCTGGTGGTCGCCCAAGTATATGCAATAAATTTGTTTAATGGTGTGAAATTCAATATGATATATTCCTATTAAATTATATGAGTAAATTTAATTAATATAATAATAAATAAAATCATGCTAAAAAATCATTTAAATCACTCTTATTAGCACCTCATATACTTCCAAGGATGGAGAGTCTCCATAAGACGGGGCTATTAATTAATTCATAACAAAAGACTTGTGGATATGGGATTAAGGGTTGGAAGGCCTGCTCGTTACTTAATATAATAGAGTGAGAGTGTGGCGCCCAATTCGAGTTTAAGGATACGTTTTGATAATAATTTCACTTCAGTGTACATTAACTAATTTAGTAGTAACCTTAGCAAAATTTATAATAATATAGTTCATGGTTTATAATAAAAGTTAAATTTTTTTTTTATGGGTAGTGTACCTAAAAACAAAAATTTATTATAATACAAGAACTTATAAAAATAAAAACAAAATTTTTGTACCCATGTTCCAATATGTTTATTATAAAATTATAATTTATAAATATGAAATTTAAGATAATTAGATTGAAAATCAATCTTAAAATATAAATTATAATCCGAAAATTAAGATTTAAAATTAAGCCAATTGAAAATTAATTAATACCATGAAATTATCTTTCCAAGAGATGGCGGAGGTTGATGACTCCCGTCTTGAAAATTGGTATAGTTCGTAACAAGTAATTTTTAAAAAATAAATTGAGTCAAGAATATGTAGAATTGGAGGTGAACATGTCAAAACCAATTGAACTCAATCGAAGTGGTAAAATTCCTTGGTACTTATAAAGGGTTAAATAAACTAGAAAATAATGGTTTTTGAATCCCACCTATAGAGAATTGAACAAAACAATTTTAAAAAAATAAATTGAATTAAGAATCGAGCAAATTGGGTTGAACTAGCTAAAAAATAATAAAAATTGATTGAACTAACTAATTTATATACTGGAAACCAGTTTGTTACAATGTAAACCAATTGGGGCGCACACACGCTGCACACTCGGACGCATGGTGCACCCTCATGTGCATGATTATCTCATTTGCCCGACTTCAATCCTTAATCAGTAGAGTAACCCAATTTCACTGTGATTTTGGGCATTCTGCCACTGAGTGAAATTAAATGAAAAGTGGGGTCTATGGGGTCTCATCCGACCTGTTAAACATACGGGTTGATAGACCATTGGTCCCCCGAGCTGGCCATGTATGGCTTGACCTCTCTCTATATAGTCGGTGGCCGAAATTCTCTTTGAAAGTGAGAATACTCAATTTTTCAGTGACCTCTATACCATAGCTTATAACTTTCTTTCCCAACCACTAAACTTGGGTCATTATGGTAGACAAAACCTTGTGAAAGTTAGCTTTCCAACCATAACACTTCCTGATTTCGACAAATAGGATCAAATAGTCTTTTCAAGCCTCCCCAATCTCCCTGATAACCAACCATGACCTAAAATAATTTTGGAGACTCATCTTGATCCCCTCTAACAAACACCACTAGTTGTTCAAGTTGTAGGTAAGCCTCATGGCCATGCAAATTCTTAAAAGCTCCAATGACTAGCATGTTTTGAATATTGACTGTAAATCACATTTTTTGGCGACTTAGACCACCATTTATGGGTGGTTTAAGAGATCATGAATGCACAAGGGAGTCAGCTTTTGAGCCCCATCGATATCGACAATTGACTCACCCTCTACGATGAGTTCTCGACATATTTTTAATCTATGTTAGTATTCTGGTGAAGGCTTGATCACGACTAAAATGACACTGTTCTGGTTGAGGCTGTCCGAAAAGTAACCGTGGGGATGTGGGAAAGAAGATTCGAATATAGAAATGATTTTTGGAGTTTTAAAGTAGATGAAAATTAGGTGATTAAAATGTAAATTTTGAAAAGTTTGGGGGCTAAACAACCATTTCAAGAAAATGGGAACCCAAATAAAACTTAGTATAATTTCTACAAGTGATATAAGTGAATTCATCTATTCGAGACACTTAGAAAAACACCGGGACAAATAAGTCCCGTACATAATAGTGTGTTGATTTATAGACCACGAGTTCTATTGGACTAACCATGGTTCCTTAAAAAGATTTACTTAATTTGCTTCAAGTAGAGAGCCTAAAAAGTAATATTTTTAAAGATTTGGGAAAACGGTAAATCATGTGGAATATTTTTGGAAATAAGGAAGCACACTAAGAAACTACTATTGAAGTTGCTCTAGAAAATTAGGTTAAGACCCATGTGAGTGAATTTCAAGAGAAGGTTGAGGCATAAACCAAAAATAACACTAGGGTTGAAGCCGTGACTACTGTATCGGAAATGGATCTAGGCTCCAATATGTTTTATTAAATGAACTTTTAAGAATTTATTAATGAGGGTCGATCAGTTAGAAAATCTAACCTCGTTAATTTTGTATTTTATGCACATATTAATTTGAAAATGATGTTTTAAGAACAAAAATAGCGGGGTTGGTTATTTAACATACTAAACACTAAGAATTAATAATGAAGAATATGTTGAATTGTGATATATATGATTAAAAACAAGAGTAGAATGGTCACTCAAATAGTAAATTGAGCTCCTAGAAATAAATTATCATTACGCTTGATTGATAATGTGGTAACACCGAGAAACTCCCGAAGCGTAAATCGGGAAGAGGTGAATCGAGGGAAAGGATAAAACCAAGAGACAGAATGTCAACTGAGAATCTAAATTGAGTTAGAACAGAAGAGAGGGGTTGATGGAGGAGCCAAGAGGGGAAAAGTGGAGCTTGGGAGACACTTGATAATGCCCCGGAAAATGAAGATAAGGATTTAAAAGAAACCATAAGAAAATTGGTTCAGATTGGGTTTGGGTTGAGAGAAGTCATAAAACCCCCCAAATTCTTAAGGGGTCAAAACAAATCCAAATGGAATGGTTCTTGAATCCATTCAGTTGAAAATTGAATGTAGAATTTTTAGCTATTTTTATTTTCTTGAGAATCGGTCGGGAAAGGGGTGAACTGAGCTAAAAATTGCTGAACCGATGGAAAAATTTGCTGAAAATCAGTTTGCAACAGTGTCGAACTAGACAGTTAGGACGCTGGGCACATGCATAGCCACATGGGTGTCATTTTCCTCACACAACAACTTACCCAGATTCCTTGGTGTTTACCCGATAGCTCATCTAGACAACCTGAATCCATTACTTGAGAAAATTAATTCATTCTCATGGCCTTTATGCTATGAAATGAAGAAAGAAGCCTATGGATATATTGCCATGGAGGTCTAGATCACCTCCATATAAAATGGGGTCGCTCCCTCGCCAGAATGAGCTCAGAATCATCTCCCAACAATCGACTGCTTATTTTTTCGGTGACATGAATACTAGAGAGAATTTCTCCGCCATCCAGCCACCTCTGACAATGTTTTTTTTTATATCTCTAGATAGTAGAGAAACTCAACTTTCCATCGCCACCCCGCTCGAACCTCAACTCGTTCTTTATTGTCATTAACGAGATCTCACAGTACCTGATCTCCAGTGACTCGAAATAGTCCAACTATTTTTGGGGCTAATTCTAATGGCTATGATGGCCCTCGCAAGCTGAGAAAATTTAGGTGAGTCCATTTAGCCTCCATCTTTCCATAACCTTTGATTTTGCCCGATTTGAACCAAAATTAAGGATGGATTAAATCATCCAAGCTTCGAATCATAGGTCTAAGAGTTGAGTTGACTAAAACATAGATTACAGGAGCTACACACCACTATTTAATGCCATTCAAGTTACTAGAGGTTCATGGAAGAGCCAGCTTTTCAACCGCACCAACCTCGATAGTCAACCAGTCACCTCTTGTAAGATCCCAACTCCGACCTGACTCTACTACGTCTGCATGCAAGTCTCTAATCAAACCAACCTTACGATGACCTAGAGAGAGTTTAGGGGGACTTCTCCACTTAGTTTGGTAATTTTTGAAGTTAGTTTAATTTTGGGTAAATGGTCGAGGATCAAAATGCACATATTTGAAAGTCATGGGATCCAAATACAATTGAGATTTTTATGGGGTCTTCCTAAGGGGCAAAAAATGTTTTGGGGTTGATAGGAAAGTTTGGAGAAGGTTAGGCACTGGGGTTTTTCTATTTAGAAAAGATTAGAGACATATTTGCAAATAATGAAAAGTTAGAGACCTAAATACAAAAAAATATGGTTTACATGGCTAAAATGCAACATTTAAGAAACCTAAGGACCCAAACATGAGTTAAAAGAGTTTGGGGACCTCAATGAGGAATTGGAGGTATAAGTAACCCCAAAACATAAGTTTTAAGGAAGAAGGGAAAAAATGTAATTTTGCTAAAACTTATGGGCATTTTAGTAATTTTAAGAAAGTATGACTTGAAATGTTAAATTGGTCATCAAGGACCTGAATGGACCTCAAGGGAACTTATGGATGGAGGACATAGAAAAGTCTAAGGTTCAAGGATGAAAACTTTTAAGAGGAAAAGGGCAAAACGGTAATTTTTGCCAAAAAGGGGAGGACCTAAGGGTAATTTGGAAAAATGAAGCCCCTAGATGGTCAGTAAAGGAGTTAGTAATTCTTAATGAGGTGGTTAATGGAATAAGATTGGGTGTGATCAAGGAGTTCCCTAGTGAACTCTCGGTCAAGAGGTGGGTCACCGGGTTTCGAGCCGGTCAATTGGGACCCCGAGGGATGACCTAGACCTAAGACCGTAGAAATGAGTATAGTAGATTAAGTATTGCGATCAGGAGTGGATCTAACCTTATTATGCTACCCATGCTGGTAAAGCAAAGGTCATTGAGCATGATCTAGAGTGGGATTTGGGGATAACCCACGGGACGAATATGTTCCAATGGCGCGTCCTATTGGACCGACTGGGCCAGATTGATAAATCTTGTGTGACTTGTGTGCCAAGGAGTAAGCTGCACTTTAAAAACTTATATAAGAAGTATGAACCGGAAAAAGCATAACTACTAAATCAAAGATTTATTTGGATATGCAAGAAGAAACCGGTCATGAGAACTGGGAAGTTAGATAAATGCCAATTTTTGAGAAATCGAGGAAAATTGTGCGGTTGGCTTTGAGCCTTGAATGAATTTGGGGAGAGGACCACGGTGGGTCAGACTCCCCATGTATATGCTTTGCTTTGCTATGATAGTGATTAGATTGGGTTTATGCGGTGAAACCCAAGCCCTAGGTCGTTAGGCTAGTTGCTTGAAAGGGAAGTCGACTCACGTAAGGTCGAACTCCTGGTGTTTGTGAATTCATCAAAATAAAAGGGGAGACGTTTGGAGAGGTTTGGCCTCCCTTGTGTAAAACATATTTTTAGCATGAAAATTGTTAAATACATTTAGTATGCAAAGTGATGGGAGATAGCATGGGTTATAGAACTCCCGATAATGTTGTTTTTGTGACACCGTTATAAGGAATGACCATGAGTGCCATCATATGATTGTGAGTCATGTTATTTACATTGGTATGGGAGATGGGGGTGACAGAGGGACACCTAAGTGGTTGTGTTGTCATCCTATGGAAAAATGGAAAGTAGACGGAGGAGGTACAATGTGATACTGCCATATTTTTAGGGGACACCTAGAATACGTATGGTTACCATCCCAATACACCTCTACATTTGGTAGATGGAGGGATGAGGCATAAGTGTAGGGATCATAGGTCGAAGAGTGGCAAGAATGCGACTATGACCCAAGTGCATGATGTAAAACCAAAGAAAGATCTCAAGATCATAACCAGACCAAACCGAACTGGGAAGTGAGATTAAATAGGGAATCGATGGGTAACTAGGTTATAGATAGAACCAGAAGGAGGAAAGAGGTCAATAAGAGGCCATGAGGGATAAAAAAGGTCAGGAGAAACCCATAAGAGTATTGTGGGACTCGAGATGAAGGATTTGAAAAAACTAGGAAGAAACTAGATCAAACTGGATTCAAGCTAGATGGAGTCACAAAACCCCCAAATTATTAAGTGGGCTAAAACAAATCTAAATTTGGTGGTTCTTGAGTCCATTCAATAGTAAATTGAATGTAGAATTTTTAAATATTTTTATTTTCTCATGAATTAGTCGGGAAGAGGGTGAACCATGCCATAAACCACTTAACCGACCAAGAAATTCACCATAAATCAGTCCCCTACATTGCCAAATTAGTTTGTAGGGAAGTTGGCCGCATGCACGCCATGCATGCACGTGTCATCTTCCTCGCCCGACTCCTGACCCAGATTCCCCTATTTTACTCGACACCTCATTAGTTGACCCACCGACTCCGCCACTTGGAAAAATTAATTCTTTGTTAGCACCACATGCTATGAATTATTGAAAGAAATTTATGAATAGATTCCATGGAGGTCTAGAATACAACCATATAAATTAGGGTTGCTAACTCACTAGTAATTGGTCAAAATTCTCTCTCCAACCACTGACTACTCCCAACTTTGGCGACCTCACTACTGGAAAAACATAACTTTGTCGTCTGACCATCTCTGAAGACCTCAACTTTCCATCGCCACCCATCTCAACCTTCGACTCTTCCTCTACCGGCACTTGTGAGATCGCACAGTAACTGATCTCTAGTGAGCAAAAATAGAGCACCTATTTTTGGGGCCAATTCTGATGGCCTTGATGATGCTCAATAGTTGAGAAATATTGGATGAGTCCCATGCACCACGAGCTTTCTATAGCCATTGGATTTGCTCAAAATGATTCAAAATGTGGCATGAATTAAATCTTGAAATTATTAGATCAGGGGTAGAGTGACCCATCTAACCAAAATATCAATTTCAAGAGCTTCAAACCATCATTTGAGTTTATTTAAGTGGCTGCAGACTTCTCGAAGTGTCAGCTTTCCAACACCACTGTCCTCGACGACTGACGTGTCACCTTTGATGAGTTTCTGGCATTGACCCAAATTATTATGGGATGGGTTGACTTTCTTGTGAGCTTAGTTAGGGTAATTCTGGCAGAGACGGCCAAACTAACCATACGACAAGGTAGAGGAAGGCTAGTGGTGTCATGCTTCGACCCGATTTGGTCGGATCCCCATGAACAACCTGCCACTCCCTTTTGTTCATGAAGGGTTTCAACCTTTTCTAAACCGCAAGGAGTAAGGCGTCCTTTTTTCTATCTTTCCTAGAATAACATTAATCAAAATTGAATAAATTTAACCTTACATACATGTCTTGCAGGTTCAGTTACAGGTAGGTCTTTAAGTGGGTTTTCCATTGCTTACCTGAAAAGGGGTAAACAGAGTGAATGAGTTTGACAACTCAGGGAATGGGTGTTGGGAGAGAGTGTTCAAAACATCTTTAATCAGAGTGTGCTAGACTCCTCATTATTTCAAAAACATTTTTTCCTTAAATTCCAGGTTCATCAAACCATTTTTCCTCATTTCCATATCAGGTGTGTTTAAAAACCAACACACACCCTTCACCATGAAGGGAATCACACATTCACAGGGCAGTCCGTCCACTACACCCACTTGTGGTGTCGGAGCGACTATACCGACAATCTAGATAGAAGCCCGTCCACTTCTACCCTTGAATGAGTGGATGTCTGCGACATCCTACCCTCAAACCTGAAATCAACTCTGTGTCTATATGAGGACAAAGACCTCATCCCGACCCCACCTCGGCCTCATGTGCATGAAGCTACATCAAGCATCCCTAACTGTTGGCATGACAAACTGCCCTTATATCTACCATGTCGTCCAGTAGCCCCTAGGATGCATCACTACCCCTCTTGAGCATCTTGATGATCACGAACCTCAAATGCATGCATAAACAAAAGTTTTCCACAAATCCATTTATCTTTGGTGCCACTGGTCCAGCGGGCCCAACCCTCAACTCGACCTACAATTGTTTGTCTAGACCGGTCCGTCGACCTGGTCCTGTCGCACTACCACCAGTCCATGGAGTATGTTGGTCATGTCTTGGTACCATAGTGAAATCACAAAATTCATTCATTAAAAATTTTCATGGCTTAATCATCATTTTTGTTTACTAGCTCCTGCTCATACCAACTGGCCTTGAGCCCACTGTACGTGATTTTCCAAAACCGAGCATTTTAGCCCTTAAGTTCCAAAACCGAGGCCTCTTGACTATCTGAGCTGTTCTAGCTCTCATCAAGAAGGTCTCCCAAAAGTTTTAAGCATTGACACACAGTCAGAGGAGAACACTTCTAACAAAAATAAACTTTCCATCTATCACACCAACCATGCATGATGACATCTCCGCTTACAACCGGTAAGTGGGTTTTCTACTTCTTTCCAATAGGTCCATCGTACTAACCAGGTATGATCTACATATAACTGGTAAGTAGTTTTTCTGTATAGTTCTCACATCACTCCAATCAGGTGTGATGTCAAAATTCCACATAGAAGTGGTTTTTCATATCTGATGTGCTCATCATCCCAATCCGGTATGATGTGAATAAACCCACTCACCCGTTAACTGTGACGTGTTCGTCCTCTATTGATTTTTCCCAAGTCGATGTGAGCTTTTCTTACTGGCATTCTAGTCGTTCGTGCTTTTACACGATTTGGACAACCTTATCTATTAATACTTGGCATTACAACCTTTGTTTCTCACGTAGGAACGACTAAACTCAAAACTTCTAGTTAATTGCACTTATTTCCCTAAAGTTCATTTTTCTTGACTTTAGGTTCCTAATGCAAATGTTTCCCCAAATTGAATCCCAAAACTTCCAAAATTCACTTTGGGTCCTCAATTTATTAAAAAACACTTGAGGCGTTCTAGTTTCCCAAATTTCAAATTTGGTCCACAACTTTTAAAAAAATACCATTTTGCCCCTACTTTACAAAAATAGTAATTTGACACCAATTATTTTAAAAAAATTGACCCTCAATCTTAGGAAATTATAATTTGGTCCCTCAATTTTACAAAATCCCCAAAATTTCCCAAAATTTTCCCCAATTTACCCCCTTTCAATCTGACCGAGATATGGAGCCTTTATGGTGAACATTCATTGCCTGAAATGCCTTGAATGGAGACTTTTCACCTTCATCGGCACTGTTCAATTTTCCGATGAGTGAACAGTGTTGTCATCTGAATGAAGAAGACGACACTGTTATGAAACAGACAAGACTAGTCCTAACTGGGTTTAATGCTTAAACTTGTTGTTTCATGCCCAATTCGACCGAGTTTTTCAAAATTAAAATTTTCTAAATTCATTCCATATCCAATGGTTGCTTCAATTTCTCAATTTAAATATTTTAAGCCACCTAGAAAAATTAATTTAGAAACCTGTTCAATCTAGTTTAGGTTTGGTTCACCTGAACTAGTTTGGTTTTCTCTTCCAATTCATCCCAAATTCCTTTTCCATGACTTTTATGACTCTTTAAGTCACTCGGGGTTTTTAAATTTCCCAAACTACTCTTTTTCTATTGTTAAAGTTTATGAACCAACTCAATTTTATCTTTGGAAATAACTGGTTCCTTTCCCGATTTTCTTATTATAAATGGACGAGGTTAGCAACTCTCCCCTCGTTTTAGGGGTTTTGTCCCCAAAACAATTACATATTGAACAATTGAGGGTATCCCTCCCCCATCACGCTCTTGGTCTTCCATGTCTATTCTTGCATGGGTTCATTTTGCAAAAGAACCTTGATTATAGGAATCCTCTTATTCCTCAAGTTCTTATCCCTCGGTTGATGATTTGTACCAGCTCTACTTGATAGGTTAAGTTCTCCTTTGGCTCTGGTGGAGGTCGATCCAACACATGGCTAGGATTAGGCTAGTACATCCAGTGTACCGAGATATGGAATACATCATGTATTCTCTATAAGTCTAGAGGTAGTTCCAATTTGTAGGCCATTGGTCCTATCCTTTGGACGATAGGATAAGGATTGATGTACCTTGGTTTCAACTTTACCCGTTGTTGAAACCTAAGTATTCCTCTCCATGGGGATACTTTTAGGAACATTTGATCCCCTAATCAAATTCCAAATCCTTTCTCCTTTTGTCCACCTAGCTCTTCTGCCTATCCTAGGCGGCCTTGTGTTGACTCCTAATTATCTTGATCTTTACTGTGGCATCTTCGATTAACTTAACCCTTTCCAACATTCTTTCCTCTACTTCTTCCCAAAATAAGGGGGTACGACATTGTCATCCATAGAGGGCCTCATAAGGGGTCATTTGGATACTAGCATGATAACTATTATTGTACACAAATTCCATCAGGCACAAGTATTCCTCCCAACCCTTATCAATGGTGAGTACGCATGCCCTCATCATGTCTTCTAGGGTTTGGATTGTTCGCTCAGACTATCCATCGGTCTGAGGATGGAATGTCATACTCATGTTGAGCTTAGTTCCCAAGGCACTCTACAAACTTGGCCAAAACCTTGAGGTAAATATAAGGTCTCTATCCAATACTATGCTAACTTGAACGCCATTGAGTCTTACTATCTCCCTCATGTATAAGACGGCTAGTTGTTCTACTGAATCTGTCACTCTTATTGGTAGGAAATGGGTGGACTTAGTTAATCTGTCCACTATGACCCAAATTGCATCTCGTCCCTTCCTTGTCACAGGTAATCTCGTGACAAAGTCGATAGTGATGTGCTCCCATTTCCATTCTGGAATTGGCAAGGGTTGTAGTAGTCCTGGTGGTTTATGATGCTCAGCTTTAATTTGCGGATAGGACAAGCATTGGGCTATGTATTCCGCAATATCCCTCTTCATTCCTTTCCACCAATATCCTTGTTTGAGGGTGCGGTACATCTTAGTACTGCTCGAATGCATCGCATACATAGAATTGTGTGCCTCTTCCAGAATTACCTCTTCAATTCCTTTTCTTGAGGCACACACACTTTACCCTTGTAGATTAGTACTCCATCGCCTTGCAAGTCGTAGTCTAGTTTCTCACCTTTGTTAACCGGGTCCAAATTGGATCGGAGCTCCTTATCCGCTTTTTGTTGGACTCTATTAGGCTGGGTCTCACCACCACATCTGCCAACAAGCATTTCTCCCTCTTATCCACCTTCAAGTCCACCTCAATTCTTCCTAGCTATTGCAACAAGGGTAAGTAACTGGTCTTTATTTGTGCCACCTCGGTTTGGTATTTGTGACTTAAGGCATCTGCCACCACATTTTCCTTCCCAGGTTGATACTCTATCACAAGGTCATAGTCCTTAACCAATTCCAGTCATCTCCTCTGGCAGAGGTTCAACTCCTTCTGAGTTAGAAAGTATTTAAGACTCTTGTGATCAGTGTATATCCTACACTTAACCCCATATAGGTAGTGTCACCAAATCTTTAAGACGAGCACTATCTCAGCTAATACCAAGTTATGGGTAGGGTAATTCCTTTAATGTGCCTTAAGTTGTCACGAGGCGTAGATGATAACCTTTCCTTGTTGCATTAGTACACATCCGAGTCCTTGTCCGGATGCATTACTATATATGGTGTACTCCCCCACACTTGGGTCAGGAAGGGAGAGTACCGATGTGGTTGTCAAACGAGTCATCAACTCCAAGAAAGATTTTCACACCTTTCATCCCATTTATACTCTACTCATTTCCTAGTGAGTTAAGTCAAAGGGGTAGCTATCTTAGAGACATCTTGCACAAATTGTTTGTAGTATCCCGCCAAGCCAAAGAAACTTCGTATTTTCGAGGGATTATTGGGTGCCTTTCAATCGGACATGGCTTCCACCTTTGTCGGGTCTACTTTGACTCCATCTTTGGATACTATATGTCCTAAGAACCCCGGAGACCTATAATGTCACACTGCCACTACTTGACTGAATATGTCGGTCTTATCTTGGTACCATGGCCAAACAATTTATTTATTAAAGTTTTCTAGCACATACCTCATGTTTGTTTACAAGCTCTTACTCATGTCCACTGGCATATGGCCCACTTGTTAGAGATTTACAAAACCGGGCATAATAGCCCCCAAGTTCCAAAATCGAGGCCCCTAACCTATAAGAGCTATTCAAGCTCCCATCAAGAAGGTCTTTGAAATCATTTAAGCATTGGCACATAATCAGGGGAGAACACTTCTGACAAAATATATTTTCAACTGTCCATTATACCGATCAGGTATAAGGACATCTCCGCTCATAACTGATGAATGAGTTTTTAACTTCCTTTGAGAAAGTTTCATCATACCAACTGGGTATGATCTACTTACAACCGGTAAGTAGTTTTTCCAAATGATTTTCACATCACTCTTCTAAGTTGTGATGTTTAAAATACCACTTAGTAGTGGGTTTCATTTCAAGGTACTTATCATCCCCAATCGGGTATGATATAAAATCCCACTCACCTGTCAATATAGTGAATTCCACTAGACCAGTCCCTTGTATTCATGTGAGCTTGTCCTTGCTGGCGTTTCCGGTGCTTCGTGTTCCTACACGATATGAACATCTTGGATCATTATCTATTGTCCTAATAGCTTTCATTCATTCAAAATGAATGAGAAAAACCAAATTTTTATTTATTTACAATTAGGTCCCTAAAGTTATTTTTCTTTAACTTTAAGTCCCAAATGTCGATTTTTCCTCAAATTGAGTCCCAAAACTTTTAAAATTCCCCTTGGGACCTGAATTTATTCAATTTCACAAAAAGGGGTTTAAATTTCCCAAATTTCCAATTTGGTCCCCAAACATTTCCAAAATTACCATTTTGTCCTTTCTTTACAAAAATGGTTAATATTACCCCAAAAATTCTAAAATTCCTCAGTTGGCCCTCTAACATTTTTATCATGCCTAATTGACCCTCAATTTTAGAAAATTACATTTTGGTCCTACAAATTTTTGAAATTTCCCTAATTTTCCCTAGTTCCAACTTATTAACACAGCCAAATTTGATTTAATCAAATTGATCAACCAAACATTTCCAATTGTTGAAATTGAAGTTGAAATTGAGTTTCTACATGTTCATATGATTCTTTAGCAATTTGAATTGCAAGTTTTAACGCCGGAATGAGCTCAAATGGAGCTTCATTGGAAAATGAATGATAGAGAGAGAAAGATTCGAATACTCACCGGTGAGGGCACGGTGGTCCGAGCTTTCTATCTGGGTAGGTAGTTCTCCTCTTGAGGTTCTTCCTAGGATCAAGAATGACATTAATTGATGTCAAATTGGATTAGAATTTCATCATTGAAATTCGACTGACTCTCTCTCTAACACCTATCAGAAATTGTAGAGGGAAGCCGAATTGGCTTACCTTTCAGTCCTACTTCGGCCGTTGGTGGGCTGAGGAAGTGTTGAGAGGGCTTGGTTTGGCTTGAGGAGGGCTCAAATTGGCCGATTTCAACTCGGCCGAAACAGGGCAGCTTCGGTCCGCTGGAGCTAATTCACTGTTTAATCATGCCGACACTTCTTCGACGACTCTCAGAATGAATGGATGTCACCACCATGTAGCTGACTTCTCCTGGGTTCTAATGAACCCGACCTCACCTTCTTTGGCTCAGAAATGACCCTATATTGAATCTCTGGTTCGAGCTTCGTCAAAAAAATAAGTAACTGAGAGAAAGTAAGCTTTTTAGGTGTGAAGAGATGAATGGAGAGGGGCTCTTTATATAGGGAGCTCGGGGACACGTCGACCGTCCATTTGGCATCTTTATGGCATGCATTGATGGCCATAAACGTATTGGACGGAGACGTTTCTTCTTTGTCGGCGCTGCTTCAATTTTCTAACAAGTTAACAGTGTTGTCATCTGAAGGAAGAAGACGACACTATTCCGAACTGGACTAGATCGGTTCGAACTAGGTTCAAAGCTTAAACTGGCCGATTCACCCCTCATTTGACTGAATTTTTCATATCTAAAAATTTCTAAATTTATTTTCTATCTAATGGTGGTTTCAAATCTCAAATTTGAATTCTTTAAACTACCTAGAAAAATGAATTTAGAATCCGGTTCAATAGTAGTTCAAACCGGTCCAAACCGGTTCGAATTTGGTTCACCTGAACTGGTTTGGTTTTCATCTCCAATTTCTTATCAAGTCCATTTCCATGACTTTTAGGACCCTTTGGGTCTCTTGGGATCCATAAATTTCTCGGTCTACCCTCTCTCTATCAATTTTGGTTCGTGAGTCGATTCGGTTCATAAACCAGTTCTATCTAGTTCGGACCTAGTTCGCTTGAACGGGTCCAGTTTTTCTTCCCCAATTCGTCCTATGGTTCTTTTCCAAGATTTATGAACCATTTTGAGTCACATGGAAGTTGTAAATTCTATCCCTCATCATACACTCGATTTCCCATGTCTCTTCTTTTAGGGGTCTGTTTTGCCACAACACCTTGACCATAAGAATTTTCTTGTTCCTCAAATTCTTGTCTCTCCGGTCAATGATTCATATTGGCTCTATCGGATAGGTCAGGTTTTCTTCTAGTTCCATTGGAGGTCGGTCCAATACATGACTAGGATCAGACTGATATTTTTGAAGCACCGAGATGTGGAATACATCATGTATTCTCTATTGGTCAGGAGGTAGTTCCAATTTATAGGCTACCGGTCCTATCCTTTGAATGATGGGATATGGATCGATATATCTTGGTTTCAACTTTCCTTTTTGCTGGAACCTAATTATTCCCCTCCAGGGGGAGACTTTGAGGAACACTTGATCTCCTACCTCGAACTCCAAATCTTTCCTTCGATTGTCTACATAACTCCTTTGCCTGTTCTAAGCGGTCTTAAGACGACTCCTTATTAATTTTTATCTTCTCGGTGGCATCCTCAATTAGTTCTACCCTTTCTATTTTTCTTTCTCCTACTCCTTCCCAAAATAGAGGGGTACATCATGGTCGTCCATAAAGGGCTTCATAGGGAGCCATTTGAATACTAGCCTGATAACTATTGTTGTAAGCGAATTCCATTAGATACAAGTATTCCTCCTAGTTTTTTTCATGGTAAGTACGCACGCTCTCAACATGTCTTCTAAGGTTTGGATGGTCACTCCAACTGACCATCTGTCTGTGGGTGAAATGCCATGCTCATATGAAGCTTAGTCCCCATGGCATTTGTAAACTTGGCCAAAACCTAGAGGTAAATCTCGGATCTCTATCTGATACTATACTCACTGGGACACCATGGAGTCTTATGATTTCCTTCATGTATAGGATGGCCAGCTGTTCTATCATGTCCATCACTTTTATAGGAAGGAAATGTGCTGATTTGGTTAATCTATCCACTATGACCCAAATCGCATTTCGGCCCCTTTTGGGTCACCGGTAAGCCTGTGACGAAGTCCATGGTGATGTGCCCCCATTACCACTCCGGAATTGTTAAGGGTTGTAGTAGTCCTGACGGTTTATGAGTTCCTGCTTTTATCTGTTGACCTGAGAAACATCGGGCTACATATTCCGCAATGTCCCTCTTCATACCCTTCCACCAGTATCCTTGTTTGAGGGTGTGATATATCTTAGTATTGCCCAGATGCATAGCATACTCCGAATTGTGTGCCTCTTCTTGATTTAATCTTTTCAACTCCTTATCTTGAGACACACACATACCCTACCCTTATAGGTTAGTACCCATCACCTCGCATGTCGTAGTCCCATTTCTTTCTCCGTTTACCAGATCCAACTAAGATTGGAGTTCTTTATCGGTTCTTTGTTGAGCCTTAATATACTCGGTTAAACTAGGTATTACCGCCACATTAGCCACCAAGAATATTTCCTGCTTGTCTACCCTTAGATCTACCTCCATCCTTTTTAATTGTCGTAACAAGGTAGGTAACTTGTCTTTACTTGTGTCATCTCACGTTGATACTTGCGACTTATGGCATCTGCTACCACATTAGCCTTTCCGGGTTGATATTCTATTTCAAGATCATAATCCTTCACCAATTTCAGCCATCTCCTCTGATGGTGATTTAACTCCTTTTGAGTTAGAAAGTACTTAAGGCTCTTGTAATCTGTGTACATCCTGTACTTAACCGCGTAAAGGTAGTGTTTCCATATCTTTAGGGCAACACTATTGCAGCAAATTCTCAGTCATGAGTCGGGTAATTTCTTTCTCTTTGTACATGATTATTTCCTTCCCATTATTTTGTTCTTGAAGTATTATCCTCTTGCTTATTCCGTTTATTTCACTTTCTTTCCTTGGTAAGCCAATGTCTTTCCATGATTTCTTTCTCTGATGAGGATTTCATTCTCTTTTCCCTCCATATTTCCTTCTAGATCTACTATTGAAATCCTTAAATTTTTGGAGTATATTTTGTCGATATTTTTACCAACTTATTCTTACTCTTTGGATCCAGGAGTACCTTCTGTAGATCTTGCCTCATTTCCACTCGCTTCAATATTCGCCTATTCCTTTGAGGTGGGTCTCTTCTCCTCATCGTGTCCAAACCTTTCATACCTTTATATCCCCTATATTTCTCTTTTTGTCTTGGTTGGGGTGTATTCTTCCACTATTCCCCATCTCTGGTTAGACTGCATTTACTCCTCCAAATAATTTATTTCCTTATATAGGATTCTTTTAAAGTTCCTATTTTGAGTTTTTGAGGCCCTCTTGTAGCAGATCATACCCAACCTCCCTATACTTTCACCTAACCACTCGTACTTTCTAGTGTTTGATCGCCCTATCCTTTGGAAACATTCTCCTAAACTTAAGGATTTGGTACAATTCATCCACTTCTTATTTTTCTTCCTTCTTTGACTCATACTTTACCTTTCACATGTCTCTTATCCTTTGAAATTTCTAAGGAATTTGTATCTTAGTTCTTTAGTTTATTATACTTGGGACTTTCTATTGTTGTACTTTTCTCTCCATCTTTCTATGGTGGACTCTATACTTAATTTCTTTTCCTTATCGATCCGCTTCTATTCTTGTGGTTTCTTTTGGGATTTTATACTTCTTCCTGTATCTTAAATTCTCGGAACTTCTTGGTCTCTCAAATAGTCATGTACTCTTGGATGGTTGCTCCTCCAACTCTTTTCCTTTTCTTAAGATCTCCATCATATGAATTTATCATGTTTCTAAGGTAAGTCTTAACGGTTGAGTTTAACTACCCATAACCCATTCTTCCTTAAGGAGGTTCCCTTTTTTATTTAAACTCTTATTATCTTACACTTAATTTTTCTTAAGGTAACTTAGGAGTTTTAATAAACTTCACTTTCATTTATTTAGGAAATATTTTCTTTCCAAAATTTAGCTTATTACTGGAATTCTCTACCCCCTAATCCCTTGGGGTCATAGAACTAGAGTTAACCCTAGAACGATTATGAGACTCTTGATCAGAAGGCTCGGAGGAAATGATTGGGGTCTTTTCGTGCTCCTTAATAGGACGAATTCCATGTATGGTCCAATCCGTACCGCCTTAGTACTTCCTCCTCACACTCATAAGTCCACTTCACCCATTGAGACGGGTTGAAGTTAGGTTGAGTGGGTCAAGGTACTTGGTGGACCTTCATGAAGGTGGCATATGCATACCAATAGTTATCCCAGGACTCCTTGGTGGGATTCCTCTTTGGTTGTTGTGGCATTGGAGGAGGAGGGATTTGACTTTTAGGAGGTGTTTCTGGTTCTTATTTTTTGGGAGGAGGATATATGATACCTTCTAGTTGTATTAGGGCTCCAACTAGTTTTTGGTAATCTTCTACCATGTCCTTGGGCACCCTCTTTTCGCCCTTTAGAAACCTTTGAACGACTTCCTCCCTTGGGTTGGATGTCTTTTCACGATTATAGGGGAAGGACTGGATTTTTTCGCGAATTTCCTAGGGACTTTCCTTCCTACACGATAGTTTAGAGTTGGGTTAATATCAGGGTATAATATTGATAATGTTTCAAGAGAACTTGGCTCTGATACCACTCTAGTTGTCACGCCGCAACCCGATTTGGTTGGATCCCCGTGAACAACCCTCCGCTCTCTCGGTTCAAGAGGAGTTTCCTCCGACATTAACTTGAGATGAGCCAGGCGTAATTTTGACCTTGTTCCATGGAAAGACTTATATCCCATAAAATGCAAGCTTAAGGAAATTTAAGCATACCTCACAGAGGGTAAAGCTCGGTATTATTCCTAGTCATTTTCCCTTTTCTTGATAAAGGGTTAGAAAGGAGGGTGAGAGTACCACTACTCAGTGAATGGGTTTTCAAAAAAATAATCTTGAGGAAAAGAGTTGTATTGGAGTGTGCTAGACTCCTTTCTTTCAAAAATCCTTTCATTTAAAATCTCAGGTCATATTACCATTTTCGTATTTAATCACGGTGTGTCATCATCGAACACACATCCTTCATCATGAAGGTCAAACACACATTCGCAGGCCAACACGTCCACTGAACCCACTTGTGGCGTTAGAGCAACTTTACCGGCCACCTAGATAGAAGTACATCCACTTCTACCTTGAGAATGAGTGGGTGTACGTGACATCCGACCCTCAATCCTGAAATCAATTCTTCATGTCCGTATGAGGACACAGACCTCATCTCGTCCCCACCCTGGTCTCACACGCTTGGTGCTACTCCAAATTTCACACGGTCACTTGGTACGACGAACTGCCCTTACACTCATTGGGTCGTCCAGGGCCCTTATTTTCTTATCATGCCATATAATTTGTGGTGCCACTGGTCCGGAGACCTATCATGTCACACTGCCACTAGTTGACTGAATATGTCAGTCCTATCTTGGTACCATGATCAAACAATTTATTTATTAAAGTTTTATGGCACATATCTCGTATTTGTTTACGAGCTACTGCTCATGCACACTGGCCTATGGCCCACTTGTTTGAGATTTTCAAAACTAGGCATAATAGCCCCCAAGTTCCAAAACTGAGGCCCCAGCCTATAAGAGCTATTCGAGCTCCTGTCAAGGAGGTCTCCCAAATCGTTTAAGCATTAACACACAGTCAGGGGAGAGCACTTCCGAAAAAAAATATATTTTTAACTATCCATTATACCGACCAGGTATAAGGACATCTCCGCTCATAATCGATGAACGGGTTTTCAACTTCCTTTGAGGAAGTTTCATCATACCAACCAGGTATGATCTACTTACAACCGGTAAGTAGTTTTTCCGCATGATTTTCACATCACTCTTCTAAGTTGTGATGTTTAAAATACCATTTGGTAGGGGATTTTTATTTCGAGGTACTTATCATCCCCAACCAGGTATGATATAAAATCCCACTCACCCATCAATGTAGTGAATTCTACTAGACCGGTCCCTTGTATTCACACGAGCTTGTCCTTGCTGGCGTTCTCGGGGTTTCGTGTTCTTACATGATATGAACATTTTGGTTCATTATCTCTTGACCTAATAGCCTTCATTCATTCCAAATGAATGAGAAAAACTAAACGTTAATTTATTTGCAATTAGGTTCCTAAAGTTATTTTTCTTTAACTTTAAGTCCCAAATGCCGGTTTTTCCTCAAATTGAGTCCCAAAACTTTTAAAATTCCCCTTGGTACCTCGATTTATTCAATTTCATAAAAAGAGGTTTAAATTTCCTAAATTTCCAATTTGGTCCCCAAACTTTTCCAACATTACCATTTTGCTCTTTCTTTACAAAAATGGTTAATTTTACCCCAAAAATTCTAAAATTCCTCAATTGGCCCTCTAACATTTTTATCTTGCCCAATTGACCCTCAATTTTAGAAAATTGCATTTTGGTCCTTATAATTTTTTAAATTCCCCAAATTTCCCCAATTTTCTCTCAATTCCAACTTCTTAACTCAGTCGAATTTGATTTCATCAAATTGACTGATCAAGCCTTTCCAGTTGTTGAAATTGAAGTTGAAATTGGGTTTCTACAAGTTCATATGATTCTTTAGCAATTTGAATAGCAAGTTTTAATGTGGGAACGAGGTCAAATGGAGATTCACCGAAAAATGAGCTGTAGAGAGAGAAAGTTTCGATTACTCACCGGTGAGGGCACGGCGGTCCAAGCTTTCTATCTGGGTAATTAGTTCTCCTCCTGAGGTTCTTCCTAGGATTAAGAATGACATCAATTGATGTCGAATTGTATTAGAATTTTTTTATTAAAATTCGGCCGACTCTCTCTCTAACACCCATCGAAAATTACAGAGGGGAGTCGAATTGGCTTACCTTTTCATCCTAATTTGGCCATGGGATGGCTGAGGAAGTGTTGAGAGGGCTTGGTTTGGCCTGAGGAGGGCTTGAATTGGTGAATTTCAACTCAGCCGAAATAGGGCAGCTTCGATCTACTGGTGCTGCTTCACTATTTGATCACGCTGGCACTTCTCCGACGACTCTCGGAATGAATGGATGTCACCATCATGTAGCTGACTTCTCCCTGGTTCTAATTAACCCAACCTCACCTTCTTTGGCTTAGAAATGACCCTATATCGGAGCTCTAGTTCGAGCTTCACCAAAAAACTAAGCAACTAAGAGAGAGTGAGATTTTCAGGTGTAGAGAGGATGAATGGAGAAGGGCTCTTTATATAGGGAGCTCGGGGACTCGTCGACCGTCCATTTGGCATATTTATGATAGGCAATGATGGCTGGAAACATATTGAACAGAGATGCTTCTTCTTCACCGGTGCTGCTTCAATTTTTCGACAAGTGAATAGTGTTGTCATCTAAAGGAAGAAGATGACACTATTCTGAACCGAACCGGACTGGTCCAAACCGGGTTCAAAGCTTAAATCGGCTGATTCACCCCTCATTTGACCAAAATTTTCAGATCTTAAAATTTCTAAATTCATTTTCTATCTAATGGTGGCTTCAAATCTCGAATTTGAATTCTTTAAGCCACTTAGAAAAATGAATTCTTTAAGCCACCTAGAATCGGTCCAAATCGGTTCGGATCTGGCTGACCTGAACCGGTTTGGTTTTCATCTCCAATTCATTCTCAAGTCCATTTCCATAACTTTTAGGACTCCTTGGGTCACTTGGGATCCATAAATTTATCGGTCTACCCTCTCTCTATCGATTTCGGTTCATGAGTCGATTCGGTTTATAAACCTGTTATATCTGGTTCGGACTCGGTTCACTTGAACCGTTCTAGCTTTTCTTCCCCAATTCATCCTAAGGTTCTTTTCCAAGATTTATGAACCATTTTGAGTCACATGGAAGTTGTAAATTCTAAATTTGCCAATTTCCTATTAATCGAACCTGTAGACTGATTCAGTTTAAAAATTCAAATCTGACTAGTTCTTTCCCCGGTTTTATCATTATCAAAGGACGGGGTTTACTGCCAGTGTCATCCATTTTCTACATTAATGAACAGTGCTATCATCTTGAGGAAGAAGATGACACTATTTCGAACTGGACCGGATCTGTCAACTAGGATCAATGCGTAAATCGGTTAGTTCAAGCCCGATTCGACCGGTTTTCTCAAAGTTAAAAATTTCTAAATTCATCTAAATTCATTCTCTATCAAATGGTAGCTTCAATTCCCCAATTTAATCATTTTAGGCCACCAAAAAAAAATTTAGAAACTGGTTTAAGTACGGTTTAAATCGGTTCAATCTGGTTCGCCCTAAACCAGTTTGGTTTTCTCTTCCCATTTGTCCTAAGATTCTTTTCCATGATTTGTATAACTATTACAGTAACTTTGGATTTGTCAATTTCCCCAATTTACCCTTTCCTTATCAGTTATGATTTGTGAACTGGCTTGGTTTCCTTTTTTTAAATAACCAGTTATTTTCCTGGTTTTTCTTATATATAAAGGATGGAGTTTACAACTCTCCCCTCCTTTTAAGGGTTTTGTTGCCAAAACTAAGTCAGCATCCTTTGCATCAGGAATAATTTCCATTGATGTCAACTCAGGGTTTTCTTGACATGTTAACACTTTGGTGATTCTTTCACTTAACCCCCAATCATGCACTTAAGGAATTTCTTTTCCTTTCCATCGTTTACTCACTTCATGGAGTTTATCATAACTATGCATGTCTTACCCACGAGTCCAAAGGTATATCCTTAGGTTCACTTCTTCCTCTACTTAGGGCAAGATTCTTCCTCCCAAGGGTTCTTGCCTCAGATTTCAGGATTAGGAGTTCAAAATGCCTAATTGTTCCCATGTCTAGTTATCCTCCTAATCATTAAAACCCTTAGTGCAGTGTTCTTTCAAGCGTTACGTACTTGTTTTCACAGGTTTCAGTGTTATTACATTTTCGTCCTATTTTGACCCTTCCTCCATCCGTTGTTTATTACAACTTTAGTCCAAATTTTATATTTGACCTTTTTATGCTTAACTAACTGACTCTTCCTTACTTAAGTCACATTTTCCCTTGGGACTGTTGGGCGTGCATGTCCCTTACAGCACGACATGTTCTAGAACTTGTATTTGTCCATTAGGATTCTAGAGTACTTCCTTGATGGTTGTTCTCAACTTTCCAACCTTTCGGGGATTGTATAGTTTCGTCCCTCTTTTCGTTTGTTAGTATTCCTCGACTACCTTTACCATTATCCAATCATCCTTCTTGCCCTTGACGCCATGTCTTACATAACTGTGTTAGTTTTCCTTACCTACTCATCCTTTCCTAACTTCCTTATTGGGTTTTTCCATTTCAATCATTGGGTTTCCTAATAACTTACCAACACGCTGGGATTCTTCCCTCCTTACGTCCTTCATCATTTCTAGTGACATCCTTTATTTAAGGACTTTCCCTTTCCTTAATCCACTCTTACTCGTTCGTGACCTTTTCATGATTCTTTATTCCGAGTTGATCCCTTTCAGTCTATGTGTCGATTGCTTTATTTGGAGAGTTCCCTTCTTACAGTTTCGTTCTCTACTATGTCCCTCAAAGTAGAGACTTTCACCTTAGGAGCTACATGCTCAACTTTCTTACCATTCCTTGAAGGTTTCTTTCTTCATTTCCTCACACCCCTTTCTATATTGGGGTATTTGCTCGCTTTGAATCCTTCATCGTCTAAAAATTCCATTACATCCCTTATTCCTTATTTGAGGAACTTCTGATTATTAGTCTTATTTTGTCTACTCCACCCTATGCGCAGCCATCCACTTCTTAGGCTCCATCAAGTGAGCGTGGACCACAACCAGTCTTAATGTCAGTGGTCATTTCCTTTAATCACTTCTTAACTGGAGGGCTTACTTCTCCAAGTTTTCTTAGATGTGCTTTTCTCTATTTCCTTTTTATGGACAGTCCACCCCTTTCTTACTCGTGCGACATCTTTTGATGTTATCTTCCTACTTACCCATTCCTTGGATTTAACTTACTCCTTGGGCCCTTCTAGTATGCTTCCCTCTGTCTTTTCACTTCAACATGCATTCTATTTGCAAGCTTATCTTCTTATCCCTCTTCACTTGGTTCCATTACCTTTCAATTGGGATATGTATGCCTTTCTGGGGTTTCCTTCCTTGGTAGGATTCTTCCCCTTTCTCCCAAAATTCCTTTTTCATTTGTCTTTGAAAGTATCTAGCCTTGAATGACATCCTTTGATGCCATCCTCTCCCACTTACCTTTGACTCTATAAATCTCACGGCATGTCCTTTGTAACCCATCCTCATTCCCACTTGCACCTCGGTACACATCTATTTCTTTTAAGGAGAGCTCAAATCCTCCTTGTTTCAAGATCTCATGATCATCCTACGAGAGGCTCACTTAACCTTCTCCTGACTTGAGTTTGGTCGTTAATCCGATCATGGCCATTGATCTCTTTAAGGATTCCCTCCATCCTTCTTTTCCAAATGTTTGGCCTTTCCACCTCTCCCTTCTTTACTGGAAATTTATGACCTTCACGAGGGTCAGTTCGTTAACTGCCTCATCCCTATTATTCTCCTTGTCTAATTATTTTGAGACAGTTGTCTCTCGAGTCTTCTTGTCCTTATTGTCCATCCTATTGTCCTTTTTAGGGTGTAGTCCTTACTACTTCCTGATCCTCCTTAGGGCATCGTTTATTCTCCATGAATATCTTGTTGTTAGGATTTGCTTCCTTCCGCTATGTTGGTCCGCAACTCCTATTTGGCTTCTTTGCCTTTTCTAAATTAGGTCACACTTACCATCCCGTGACATCCCATTTGTCGTCTAATGCTCAACTCGTCTTCTCTTGTAGAGGCGCTTCATTCCTTGCTCCCAGATGGCAGGAAATTTCTTCATAAGGAAGAATTCTCCTCATCTACCCTATGTTCTATTTGCGGTTTATCAAGGTCCTACCTTCGGTCCTTTTTCCTTCCTCATAGAGTTGAGGCACACCGTAGCACCATCATTGATGGACATAAAAGTTTTAGGATCTCAAAATTTACTTTCAAAATAGGATTACCAACTTGGGGTTTTAGCTTTCCTTGAAGGGAGATTAGGTCGGGAAGTACCTGCCACTATACTAGGATCTTGAAGAGCTTCCTCCTAGGTGTGGTTGAAATTCCAAGCAGGAGTCGTGTTTCTTAGGGTGGTATCCTTTCAGATTCATTTAGCTGTGGAGGTGTTGTTCTTGGAAAGTATTGCTCTAAATCCTTGGGGTGTGGGACAGTCCTTCATTTCATGCCCCATTTCCCTTATACCTATAACAGGTTATCTTGATACCTGTATTTAGTAGTGTTTGGCACTTTCTCAAGTAGTGTTCCTATTGTCCCCACATTATAACAGGTCATTTCCTTTTCCAATTGTTACTCCAAGATTTCTCATATACTCATTAATCACCTTGACGATTTTCTTGTCATGCCTTCTTTACCCAATAATTCTCCAAGCTCATTTCTTTATTTGGGATGGGAATCTCCTTGGTGTCCGAGGTGTCTAAGGTAACACATGTTTGTTTGGTTAATTTTGGGGCAATCTTCCTACAACTGAGGTGCAAGATCATTTTTGAGACATACGATTTTAGGAATTTTGGAGTTCTTCATAAATGGAGAAGGACTACAATACATTGGGGTCTTAGCCCTATTACAAAAAGGTGGTCATAAAGTAGATTGGGATCTATTGATTTCTTGGTAAGTGTTTTTCCTATGTAGGGTTATAAGACCTTGTTGGCGTTCCTTACTTCAGGCTTGGCTCCTCTTCATACTTAGGGTTGTGACCCCAACATATCCTGGCACCATACCTATCATGCCCTGGCCCGGTTTGGTCAGATTCTCGTGATCAACCCGCCATTCTTCCAGTTTATTAAGGGTTTCCCCTTCTTTAAATTATTAGGAGTAAGGCATCCTTTAAACTTGTACCTTTCCTGGAATAACATTAATTAAAATTGCATGAAATTTAAACTTTCCATACCTGTCTTGTAGGTGTAGTTAACTAGAAGTCCTTAGGTAGGTTTTCCCTTGGTTACCTAAAAGGGGTATAAGGGAGGGGTGAGTTTGACAACTCAGTTAATATGGGTTTAAGACTTGATTTTCAAAAAGAATAGTTTGAACTGGAGTGTGCCAGATTCCTTAATTTATTTAAAATATCTTCTTCTTGAAATCTCGGTTTTTCATAGCCATTTCTCATCACAACGGTGTGTTTATCAACCAACACATGCCCTTCATCAAGAAGGGAACATATATTCATAGGTCAGCCCGTCCATTGTACCCACTTGTGGTGTCAGAGCAACTTTACAAACCACCTAGATAGAAGTACGTCAACTTCTACCATGAGAATGAGTGGATGTATGCGATATCTGACCCTCAATCCTGTAATAAAACTTTGTGTCCATATGAGTACATAGACCATGTCCCGGTCTCATGCACATAAAACTCAAATGCAGTATCCTCGTGGAGTTCAAACACAATAACTCTATGGACTCCAAAGACAGTAACTCCATGACTAACTGGTACAATGAGAAACTCAAACACATAAGCTTCTCTTTTCCTTATCACTAACATGTCATCCAACAGTCCTTAGGACGCATCACTGCCCCTCTTGGGCATCTTAATGGTCCCGAATCTCAAGTGCATGCATAAACAAAGTTTTCCTCAAAAGTCATTTAATCTTTGGTGTCACTGGTCTAATGGACCTAACCCTCAACTCGACCTGCAACTTTTGTCTCGACTGGTCCGTCGACCTATCATGTCGCACAACCACCAATTCATTGAGTATGTCAGTCCTGTCTTGGTACCATGGCCAAACATATCATTTATTTAAAGTTTTTATGGCATAAACTCATGTTTGTTTATGAGCTCCTGCTCGTGCCAACTAGCCTTGGGCCCACTGTACGAGATTTTCAAAATCGGGCATATTAGCCCCCAAGTTCCAAAACCGAGGCCTCTGGCCTATCTAAGCTATTTGAGATATCGCCAAGAAGGTCTTCCAAAATTTTTAAGCAGTGGCACACAGTCAGGGGAGAGCACTTCTGACAAAATAAACTTTTCAATCATCTATCACACCAACTGAGTATGTGGATATCTTCGCTTATAACCGATAAGCGGGTTTTCTTCTTCTTTCTAGGAAGTTTCATCATACCAATCAAGTATGATATACTTACAACTAGTAAGTAGTTTTTCCGCATGATTTCCACATCACTCCACTCAGGTGTGATGGTTAAAATACCACTTAGCAGTGGGTTTTCATTTCTGAGGTGCTTATCATCCCAACTGGGTATGATATTAAATATCTCACTCACCTAATAATGCAGTGATCTCCTTTTGATCGGTTCTTTGTCTTCTCGCGAGCTTATCCTTGCTGGTGTTCCCGATATTTCGTGTTCCTACACGATATGAACATCCTTGTTCATTATCTTTTGGCCTAATAGCCTTCATTCATCATGAGTGGATGAACTACTTAAACTTTTCGATTAATTGTAATTAGATCCCTAAAGTTCTTTTACTTTAACTTTAAATCCTTGATGCTGATTTTTCCCCAAATTGAGTCCCCAAACTTCTAAATTACACCTTAGAACCTCAATTTATTCAAAATCACAAAAAGGAGTTTGAGTTTCCCAAATTTCCAAATTTGTCCCAAATTTTTTCAAAATTACCATTTTGCCCCTACTTTACAAAAATGAAAAATTTTGCTCCAAAAATTGCCCAATTGGTCCTCAAACATCTTTATCTTACCCAATTGACTCTCAATTTTATGAAATTACACATTAGTCCATCAAATTTTTGAAACTCCCAATTTCCCCCAATTTCAACCTTCTAACCTAGTCGAATTTGATTTCATCAAGTTAACCAATCAAATGAGTTTAATTGTTGAAATTGAAGTTCGATTGGAGTTCATACACCTTCATACGATTTAATTGCACTTTGAATCGCACGATTTGATGTCGGAATGAGCTCAAACGGAGCTTCGCCGAAAAACTGGACTTATAGAGAGAAAGCTTTGAAAGCTTACCGTTGAGGGAAGCGGCGGTCTGAGCTTTTAATTTGGGCAGATAGCTCTTGTCCTGAGGTTCCTCCTAGAATCATGAATTGTATCAATTGATGTTGAATTGAGTGATAATTTAGTCATAAAAATCTGCATTTATAGAGGGGAGCCAAATTGGCTTACCTTTCCGCTCTAATTTAGTTGTAGGAGGGTTATGGAGGTGTTGGGATGGCTTCGTTTGGCCTGAGAAGGGGTTGAATTGGCCAATTTTAGCTTGGCCAAAACATGGCAGCTTTGGTCTATCGTAGCTGCTTCACTGTTCGATCGCGCTGGTGCTTTTTGAGCGATCCACAGAGCAAATGGAGACTACAGGCATGTAGCTGACTTCTCCCCGAATCCAAAGAACCTGACCATGCCTTCTTTGACTCAGAAAAATGCCCAAGTCGGAGCTCTGGTTCAAGCTTCACCGGAAAATGGAGCATTTGAGAGAGAATGGAGTTTTTAGGTGTGGGGAGGATGAATGAGGAGGGTCTCTTTATATAGGAAGCCCGAGGACTTATTGGTCGTTCGATTGGCACCTAAATGGCGGTCATTCATTGCCTGAAAGTCCCTGGTCAAAGACTTCTCATCTTCGCCAGTGCTGCATGATTTTTCGATGAGTGAATAGTACTGTCATCTGAAGGAAGAAAATGACACTATTCCGAACTAGACCGGACCGGGTTCAAAGATTAAACCGGATCGTTCAAGCCCTATTTGACCGAATTTTTTAAAAATAAAAATTTCTAATTTCATTCTCTATCCAATGATGGCCTCAATTCTCCAATTTGAATTTTTTAAGCAACCTAGAAAAATGAATTTAGCATCTAGGTCAATAGTGGTTCAAACCGGTCTAAACTGGTTCGGATCCGGTTCACCTAGACCGGTTTGGTTTCATCTCCAAATCATCCTAATGTCCTTTTTCATGACTTTTGTAACTCTTTAGGTCACTCGGGATCCATAAATTTCCCAATTTTCCATCTTTCTATCGATTCTAATTTATAAACCAGCTCAGTTCATAAATCGATTCAATCCGGCTTGGATCTGGTTCACCTAAACCGGTTTGGTTTTTCTCTTCCAATTTGTTCTAAGGTTCTTTTCCAAGATTTTATGAACCCTTTGGGTCACTCAAGAGTTGTAAATTTCCCAAATTGCTGGTTCTCTTGATGATCGAGTTTGTGAACCGGTTCGATCTTTCTCATTCAGGTTGATCGGTTCTTTCCTTAGCTTCCTTGTCTTAAAGGGACGGGGTTTACAACTCTCCCCTCCCTTTAGGAGTTTTGTCCCCAAAACTAAATCAACATCCTTTGCATCAGAAATAATTTCCCTTAATGTTAACTCAAGATTTGCTTTACATGCCAACACTTTGGTTGTTCTTTCACTTAGCCCCTTTGAATCATGCACTTAAGGATTGTCGTTTCCTTTCCGTTGTTTACTCACTTCTTAGAGTTCATCATAAGTGGGCATGTCTTACCCACAAGTCCAAAGGGATATCCTTAGGTTCATTTCCTCCTCTACTTAGGATAGGATTCTTCCTCTTGAGGGTTATTGCTCAAATTTCAAGATTGAGAGTTCCAAACTGTCCAATCGTTCCCTTGGGTTTAACTTACTTCCTTGGATCATCCTAGCATGCCTCCCTTAATTCTTTCACCTCAGCATTCACTTCCTTTGCAAACTCATCTCCTTATCCCTCGTCACTTGGTTCCATTACTTCTTAGTTAGGATATGTATGATTCCCTAGGGTTCCCTTCCTTGGTAGTATTCTTCTCCTTTTCTTCTGGAATTTTGTGTCCTTGAGTGTATCTATCCTCAAAATGACACACTTAGATAACATTCTTTCCTGTTTTCTCCTCAAAATTTAGTGGGTACATCCTTTGTATTTTCTCCTACTTGTATCACAAGTTTATCTGTCATGCCCCGACCCGGTTTGGTTGGATCCCCGTGATCAACCTGCCACTCTTCCGATTTATTAAACTATAAAGAGTAAGGTGTCCTTTAAACATGCACATTTCTTGAAATAACATAAATCAAAACTACATAAAATTCTAAATTTATCATACATGTCTCACAGGCGTCTTAGTGGTCTTTAAGAGTAGGCTTTTCCGGAATTTACTGAAAGGGATATAAGGGAGGGAGTGAGTAGAACTACTCACTGAATGGGTTTTGGAAACTAAACTTTTAGGAAAAAGATTTGTATTGGAGTGTGTGAGACTCCTTATTTTCTTTCAAAAATACTTTCATTTCAAAACTCTATTTTTATCACCATTTCTTATTAATCATGGTGTGTGATCACCCAACACACATCCTTCATCATGAAGGTCAATCACACAATTGCAGGCCAACCTATCCACCAAACCCACTTGTGGCGTTGGAGTTACTTTACCGGCCACCTTGATAGAAGCACGTCCACTTCTACCTTGAGAATGAGTGGATGTACACGACATCCGAACCTCAATCCTGAAATCAATTCTCCGTGTCTGTATGAGGACAGAGACCTCATCCCGACCCCATCCCGGTCTCGTGTGCAATGAAGCTACGTCGAGCTTCGCAAGGTCACCTAGTTTGACGAACTGCCCTTATATCCACCAGGTCGTCCAGGGCCTTATGACACATCACTACCCGTCTTTGGCGTCTTGAAGGTCTCGTATACACATTGCATGCACAATCAGTATTTTCATCTCATGTCTTATAATCTGTGGTGCCACTGGTCCAATGGGCACAACCATCAACTCAACCTGCAGCTGTTTGTCTTGACCTGTCATGTCGCACTGCCACTAGTTGACTGAATATGTCGGTCCTATCATGGTGCCATGGCCAAACAATTCATTTCCTTAAAGTTTTATGGCATATATCTCATGTTTGTTTACGAGCTCCTACTCGTGCCAATTGCCCTATGGACCACTTTTCAAGATTTTCAAAATCGGGCATATTAGCCCCCAAGTTTTAAAACCGAGGCCTCCAACCTATAAGAGCTATTCAATCTCCTATTAAGAACATCTCCCAAATTGTTTAAAAAGTGGCACACAGTTAGGGGAGAGCACTTCCAACAAAACGTATTTTTAACTATCCATCATACTATCCGGGTATAAGGATATCTCCGCTCATAACAGATGAACGAGTTTTCCACTTCCTCCGAGTAAGTTTCATCATACCAATTGGGTATGACCTACTTACAACTGGTAAGTAGTTTTTCCGTGTGATTTTCACATCACTCCTCTAAATTGTAATGTTTAAAATACCACTAAGTGGTGGGTTTTCATTTCGAGGTACTTATCATCCACAACTAGGCATGATATAAAATCCCACTCACAACCGATAAGTAGGTTTTTAGCTTAATTTGCTCATCACCCCAACCGGGTATGATGTTAAAAGTCCCACTCACCCGTTAATGTAGTGCATTCCACTTGACCGGTTCTTTGTATTCACGCGAGCTTGTCCTTGTTGGCGTTCCCGATAATTCATATTCCTACATGATATAAACATCCTTGTTCATTACCCCTCAGCCTAATAGCCTTCATTCATTCCAAATGAATTAGAAAACTAAAGTTTCTATTTATTTACAATTAGATCCCTAAAGTTATTTTTCTTTAACTTTAAGTCCCTAATGCCAATTTTTCCTCAAATTGAGTCCCAAAACTTTTAAAATTTATCTTAGGACCCTAATTTATTTAAATTCACAAAAAGGGGTTTAATTTCTCAAACTTCCAATTTGGTCCCACAACTTTTCTAAAATTACCATTTTGCCCTTCCTTTACAAAATGGTAAGTTTCACCCCAAAAATTCTAATATTCCTCAATTGGCCCTTTAACATTCTTATCATGCCTAATTGACCCTCAATTTTATAAAATTGTATCTTGGTCCATCGAATTTTCGAAAATCCCTAATTTTCCCTTAGTTTCAACTTACTAACACAGCCAAATTTGATTTAATCAAATTGACTGATTAAATACTTCTAATTGTTGAAATTGAGTTCCTACATCTTCATAATATTCAATAGCACTTTGAATTGCAAGTTTTTATGCCAGAATGATCTCAAACAAAGCTTCGCTAGAAAATTGACTATAGAGAGAGAAAGCTTCAATTACTCACTGTCGGGGGCACGGTGGTCCGATCTTTTGATTTGTGCAGATAGCTCTCATCCTGAGGTTCATCCTAGAATCAAGAATTGCATCAATTGATACTGAATTGAGTTAGAATTTCATCATCAAAATTCTGTCAGTTCTCTCTCTAGCACCGGCTGAAAATTGTAGAGGGGAGCCGAATTGGCTTACCTCTCAGTCCAATTCGGTCGTGATAGGGCTGAGGAAGTGTTGGGAGGGCTTGGTTTTGCCTGAGGAGGGCTCGAATTGGCTGATTTCATCTTGGCCGAAACAGGGCAGCTTTAGTCCATCAGAGCTGCTTCATTGTTCCATCACACCAATGCTTCTCTGTTGACCCTCAGAGCAAATGGATACTACATGTGTGTAGCTGACTTCTCCCCAATTCTAAAGAACCCAACCTCACCTTCTTTAGCTCAGAAATGACCCTATATCAGAGCTCTAGTTTGAGCTTCACTGGAAAACTAAGCAACTAAGAGAGAGTGAGCTTTCCAAGTGTAGAGAGGATGAATGGGGAGGGGCTCTTTATATAGGAAGCTTGGGGACTTCTTGGCCATCCAATTGGCACCTTAATGGCAGTCATTCATTGCCTGAAACTCCCTAGCCAAAGACTTTTCAGTTTCGCTGGTGCTGCACAATTTTTTGGTGAGTGAATAGTGTTATCATCTAAAGGAAGAAGACAATACTGTTTTGAACTGGACCGGACCAGTCCGAACTAAGTTCAAAGCTTAAACTGGCTGGTTCACTCCCCATTCAATGAAGTTTTTTAAATCTAAAAATTTTTAAATTCATCTAAATTCATTTTCTATCCAATGGTGGCCTCAAATATCAAATTTGAATTTTTTAAGCCACCTAGACTAATGAATTTATAATCTGGTTCAATAGTGGTTCAAACCTGTCCAAACTGGTTCAATCCGGTTCAGATACGGTTCACCTAAATTGTTTGGTTTTCATCTCCAATACATTCTCAAGTCCATTTTCATGTCTTTAGGGACTCTTTGGGTCACCCGGGATCCATAAATTTCCTGGTTTGCCCTTTCTTTATCGGTTCCGATTCATGAACCGACTCGGTTCATGAACTGGTTCAATCCAGTTGGATCTGGTTCATCAAAGTCGGCCTAGTTTTTATCTTCCAATTTATCATAAGGCTCTTTTCCAAGGTTCTATGAACCCTTCGGATCACCCGGGAGTTGTAAATTTTCAAATTGCCCGTTCCCAAATGATCGGGTTTGTGAACCGGTTCGATTTTCTTACTTGGTTTGACTGGTTCTTTTCCCGATTTTCCTTAACTCAAATGGGTGGGGTTTACAGCTCTCCCCTCCTTTTAGGAGTTTTGTCCCCAAAACATAATTAGCAACCTTGCATGAGGACCCAATTCCTTTGTTGTCCATTTGGTATTTGCTTAACATGTAACTCTTATCTTGTTCTTTCAATTTACCCTTTTTATATCCTTCACTTAAGGAATTTCTTTTTCCTTATATTATTTACTCCCTCCATGGAGTTTATCATAACTAGACATACCATGCTTCAGGGTATATTCTTAGATTCACATTTTTCTTTGCTTAGAGCAACATTTTTCCCTTTGAGGTCCTGTACTCAGGGCTAGGAGTTCCAAGATACCTAACCATTCCCGTGTCTAGTTAACCTCTTGGTCGTTGAAACCCTTAGATCGACGTCCTTTAGAGCATTACGTACCTATTTTCATGGATTTCCTCTTCATCACCTTTTTATCCTATTTCGACTCTTCCTTCATCCGTTGCTCATTACAATTCAGTCCAAATTTTATGTTTGACTTTGTCATGCCTATTAATTAACTCTTCCATATTTTGAGTCATGTTTTCCTCGGGACTGTTGGGTTTACCTGCCCCTTACAACATGACGTTTTCTTGATTTTTTCCTTACGTCCATTAGATTTCCAGAACACCCCCTTTAGGGTTATTCCTCACTTTTCCACCTCTCAGGGTTTGATAACTTCATCCCTCTTTTCTTTTGGCAGTATTCCTTAACTACCTTTACTGTTATCCAATTAACTTACAAAAACTGTGTGGGTTCTCCTTACCCACTCGTCCTTTTTCAACTTCCTTATTGAGTCTTTCCGGTTCCAATTATTTGGTTTCCAGGTGATTTACTAACATGCTGGGATTCTTTCCTTCTTAAGTCCTTGGAATTCTTTATCTAAGAATTTTTTTTATTCCTTAATCCACTTTTACTTACTCGTAATCATTTCATGATTCTTCATTCTAAAATAATCACTTTTGATCTATGTGTTGATTCCTTTGCTTGGGACGGTTCCCTTCTTCCGGTTTCGTTCTCTACTAAGTCCTTCACAATAGAGACTTCCCTTTTTGGAGCTACATGCTCAACCTTCTTATTATTCCTTATAGGGTTCTTTCTTCTTTTCTTCGCACCCTTGTCTATGTTAGGGCATTTGCCCGTATTGGATCCTTCTTTATCCACAACTTCTCTTTCATCCCTTATTCCTTACTGAGATACTTTCGATTTTCAGTCTTATTTCGTATACTTCACACTATGCTCATCCGTCCACTCTTTAAACTTCATATGCGCATGTGGACTATGACCAGTCTTACCAATTGTGGTTATTCCTCCTTTACCACATCTTATTTGGAGGGCTTACTTTCCCAACGTTTCTCGGACGTTCTTTCCTTTATTACCTTATTATGGATAGTCCACTCATTCTTACTTGCCACAACATCTTTTGATGCTAACTTCCTATCTACTCGTTAACTTATTTCCTTAGGTCCTCCTAGTATGCTTTCTTGGTTCTCTCACCTCAATTTGCGCTTCTTTGCAAGTTTATTTCTTTGTTCCTTTTACTTGGTTCCATTATCTCTTAGTTGGGATACATATGCCTTTCTATGGTTTCCTTCCTCGGTAGGACTCCTTCCCTTTCTTCTGATTTTTTTTCCATTTGTTCTAAGGAATAATATCTACCCTAAATGACATCCGTTGATGTCGTCTTCTCTCGTTTACCGTTACTCCTCAAATCTTGCAAGCACATCTTTTATACTCTATCTTCATCCTCATTTGTACCCAGTACTTGTCTATTTCTTTATGGAGCATTCAAATATTCCTTGTTTCAAGATTTCTTGACCATTATGTGAGAGGCTTGCCTATTCCTTTCTTGGCTTGAGTTTAGTCGTTAATTTGGCCTTTGGTTCTTTTAAGAATCTCTTTCATCCTTCTTTTCCTGGGTATTTGGCCTTTCCGCCTCTCTCTTCTTTGTTGGAACTCAAATTATGGCTTTCTCGTATATTAGTTCGTTAATTGCCTCACCTCCATCATTCCTTTGGTCTAAGTTTCTTAAGGCAATTGTTTCTCGAGTCCTCCTGTCCTTAACGTCCATCTCACTGACCTTTTTAGGGTGTAGTCCTTTCTACCTCCCAGTCTTCCTTAGGGTGTTATTTATTCTCTTTGACTATCTTGTTGTAACGACTTTCTTTCTTTTGTCATGTTGGTCCTAAATTCCTATTTGGCTTCATTGCTTTTTCCAAGGTGATTCATTCCTATAATCCCAATACATTTTGTCATCAAATGTTCGTCTTCTCTTCTCTTGTAGTTGCTCTCCCTTCTTTGCTCCGAATATTTAGAATTTTCTTCTTTCAAGGGAGAGTTCTCTTTGTTCTATTTATGGTTTATCGAGGACCTACTTGTATACCCCTCTTTTTTTCTTCCTACCATTATGCTAGAATCTTGAAAAGCTTACTCTTGGATGTAATTGAAATTCCGAGTAGGAGTTGTATTTCTAAGGATGGTATCCTTTCGGGTTTCCTATAGCTATGGAGGCATTATTCTTGGAAAATATTTTCCTAACTCCTTGCGGTGTGGGACAGTTTTTCATTTGTGTCCTATTGCCCTATAGGTTAACTTGATTCCTGTCCTTAGTAGGGTTTGGCACTTCTCCACGTAGTGTCCCTATTGTTCATACTTGTAATTACGTGAACATAAGTGGTTCCTCCTAGCATTTTTCTAGGAAATTGTTAGTTTTGGTGCTCCTTCATCCTTGAGTCTGGATACCTTGAGAGTTTTTCTTGTGGAGTCTTCTTTGTCAATTGACCACTCTAAGAGTCCTCCTAGATTTCTCAATTCCCTAATTCAATTTCTTTAACTTGGATGGGATTCTCCTTTGTTTCTATGGTAGTACAGGCTTGTTTGGTCACTTTCTTTGGGGCCATCTTCCTTGAAGATCACATCCTTTGAGGGACAGGGTTTTTAGGAATTTAGAGTGCTTCATTAATAGAGGAGTACAATATGTTGGGTGTTTTGGCCCTATTACAGAAAATGATCACAAAATAACTAGGGAGCTACGAGATTCTTGATAAGCATTCTCCTATGTACGGTTATATGCCCTTTGCTGGCGTTTATGGCTTCATGCTTGGCTTCCTTCATACTTTGAGTTGTGACCTCAATAGGTCCTAGCACCATCCTCTTGGATACTTCCTCATTTGGCTTTTGAGATTTCTACCATACCTCAGGCATTGGGAAGCTTCTAGGGTTGTCTTCCTATGAGGACAAGGTATTGAATAGAGTAATTCCTAGTTTTCTTGGTTCCTCTCCTGGGAGCCATCTGAAAATTTTAAGATCAATCCTATTAGTTACTATATTTTCTAGTCTTGATTATGTATTCGAGAAAACAGGCTCTGATACCACTTAAGTTGTCATGCCCCGACCTGGTTTGGTCGAATCCCCGTGATCAACCCGCCACTCTCCCAGTTTATTAAAGGGTTTCCCCTTATTATAAACTGTAAAGAGTAAGGCATCCTTTAAACATGCACCTTTCATGGAATAACATAAATCAAAACTACATAAAATTCTAAATTTATCATACCTGTCTCACAGGCGTCTTAGTTGATGGTCTTTAAGAGTATGTTTTTTTCTAGAATATCCTGAAAGGGATATAAGGGAGGGGTGAGTACAACTACTAAGTGAATGGATTTTCGAAACTAAACTTTTAGGAAAAAAGATTTGTATTGTAGTGTGTCAGACTCCTTATTTTCTTTCAAAAATACTTTCATTTCAAAACTCTGTTTTTATCACCATTTCTTATTAATCATGGTGTGTTATCATCCAACACACATCCTTAATCATGAAGGTCAATCACACAATCGCAGGCCAACTCGTCCACCAAACCCACTTGTGGCGTCGGAGAGACTTTACCGGCCACCTAGATATAAGCACGTCCACTTCTACCCTAAGAATGAGTTGATGTACGCAACATTCGAGCCTCAATCCTGAAATAAATTCTCTGTGTCCATATGAGGACAGAGACCTCATCCCGACCCCACCCTAGTCTTGTGCACAATGAAGCTATGTCGAGCTTCGCAAGGTCACCTGGTCCGACAAACTGCCCTTATATCCACTAGGTCATCCAGGGCCCTAGGACACATCACTACCCCTCTTGGGCATCTTGAAGGTCCCGCACACACAGTGCATGCACAATCAGTATTTTCATCTCATGCCTTATATAATCTGTTGTGCCACTGGTCCAATGGCCCCGATCATCAACTCAACCTACAACTATTTGTCTTGACTAGTCCGGAGACCTATCATGTCGTACTACCACTAGTTGACTGAATATGTCGGTCCTGTCTTAGTACCATGGCCAAACAATTCATTTCCTTAAAGTTTTATGGCATATATCTCATGTTTGTTTACGATCTTCAGCTCATGCCAATTGGCCTATGGCCCACTTTTTGAGATTTTTAAAATTGGGCATATTAGCCCCCAAGTTTCAAAATCGAGGCCCCCGACGTATAAGAGCTATTCGAGCTCCCATCAAGAAGGTCTCCCAAATTATTTAAGCAGTGGTACACAGTTAGGGAAGAGCACTTCCAACAAAACATATTTTCAACTATCCATCATACCAATCGAGTATAAGGAGATCTCCACTCATAACCGATGAATGGGTTTTCCACTTCCTCCGAGGAAGTTTCATCATACCAACCGGGTATGATCTACTTACAACCGGTAAGTAGTTTTTCCACGTGATTTTCACATCACTCCTCTAAGTTGTGATATTTAAAATACCACTAAGTAGTGGGTTTTCATTTCGAGGTACTTATCATCCCTAACCGGGTATGATATAAAATCCCTCTCACAACCGGTAAGTAGGTTTTTAGCATAATTTGCTCATCACCCCAACCGGGTATGATGTTAAAAGTCTCACTCACTCGTTAATGTAGTGAATTCCATTCGACCGATTCTTTATATTCACACGAGCTTGTCCTTGCTGACGTTCCCGGTAATTCATATTCCTACACGATATGAACATTATTCTTCATTATCCCTCGGCCTAATAGCCTTCATTCATATCAAATGCATAAGAAAACTAAACTTTCTATTTATTTGCAATTAGGATCCTAAAGTTATTTTTCTTTTACTTTAAGTCCCTAATACCGATTTTTCCTCAAATTGAGTCCCGAAACTTTTAAAATTTATCTTAGGACCTCAATTTATTTAAATTCACAAAAAGGGGTTTAATTTCCCAAATTTCTAATTCCCAACTTTTCTAAAATTACCATTTTGCCCTTACTTTACAAAAATGGTAAGTTTCACCCCAAACATTCTAAAATTCCTCAATCGGCCCTTCAACATTCTTGTCATACCTAAGTGACCCCAAATTTTATAAAATTGCATCTTGCACCTTCGAATTTTCAAAAATCCCCAATTTTCCCCAATTTTTCCCTCAATTTCAACTTCCTAACACAGCCAAATTTGATTTCATCAATTGACCAATAAAACACTTCTAATTATTTAAATTGAAGTTTAAATTGTGTTCCTACATTTTCATACCATTCAATAGCACTTTGAATCGCAAGTTTTGACACCGAAACGAGCTCAAACGAAGCTTCATCGGAAAATAGACTATAGAGAGAGAAAGCTTCAATTACTCACCGTCGGGGGCACGACGATCCGAGCTTTCGATTTGGGCAGATAGCTCACGTCCTTAGGTTTATCCTAAAATCAAGAATTGTATCAATTAATGTCGAATTAAGTTAGAATTTCATTATCAAAATTCTATCGGTTCTCTCTTTAGCACCAGTCGAAAATTGTAGTGGGGAGCCGAATTGGCATACCTTTTAGTTCTAATTCAGCCATGGGAGGGCTGAGTAAGTGTTAGGAGGGCTTGGTTTGGCATGAGGAGGGCTTGAATTGGTCGATTTCAGCTCGGCCAAAACAGGGCAGCTTCGGTCCGCCAGAGCTGCTTTACTGTTCCATCACGCCAATGCTTCTCCTGCGACCCTCGAAGCAAACGGAGATTACAAGTGTGTAGCTGACTTCTCCCCGATTCTATAGAATCCAACCTCACCTTCTTTGGCTTAGAAATGCCCTATATCAAAGCTCTGGTTCGAGCTTCGCCGGAAAACTAAGCAGCTGAGAGAGAGTGAATGTTTCAGGTATAGAACGGATGAATGGGGAGGGGCTCTTCATATAGGAAGCTTGGGGACTTCTTGGTCGTCCGATTGGTGCCTTAATAGCCATCATTCATTGCATGAAACTCCTTGGCCGGAGACTTTTCAGCTTCACCAGCGCTGCGTGATATTTCGGCGAGTGAACAGTGCTATCATCTGAAGGAAGAAGACGACACTATTCCGAACTAGGTTCAAAGCTTAAACCAACTGGTTCACCCCCCATTCGACCGAGTTTTTCAAATATAAAAATTTCTAAATTCATTTTCTATCCAATGGTGGCCTCAAATCTCAAATTTATATTTTTAAGCCACCTAGAAAAATGAATTTAGAATCTGGTTCAATAGTGGTTCAAACCAGTCCAAACCGGTTCAATCCGGTTCATATATGGTTCTCCTAAACCGGTTTGGTTTTCACCTCCAATTCATTCTCAAGTCCATTTCCATGTCTTTAGGGATTTTTTGGGTCACTCGGGATCCATAAATTTCCTGGTTTGCCCTTTCTCTATCGGTTCCGATTCATGAACCAACCCGATTCATAAATCGATTCAATCTAGTTGGATTCGGTTCATCTAAACTGGTCTAGTTTTTCGCTTCCAATTTGTCCTAAGGCTCTTTTCCAAGGTTTTATGAATGCTTTGGATCACCCGGGTGTTATAAATTTCCAAATTGCCTGTTCCCAAATGATCGGGTTTGTGAACCGGTTCAGTTTTCTTACTCGGTTTGACTGGTTCTTTTCCCGATTTTCCTTAACTCAAAAGAGCAAGGTTTACATTATTGTTGAAGAAATATAAATTTATTATGATGATAACGAATTATAGTTTTTAGCTATATTTTTTCAAGGGAATTTTGGTAAGTACTAACTACAATACTAGGGTCCTTCTATGTTTCCTCTTGGGCGAGGTTGTATACTTTGGTTGGGACTCTTGATGTAGTGGTGATGTGTTGCCCTCTGTCTAGTGCTCTTGGGTTTCCTTGAAGTGGTAGGTGGGTACTTCGTTGTGTATTGCCCTGAAGGGCTTGGCACTTCTTAGCAAAGTGGTCAGGCTGTCTACATTCGTAGCATATTCGGCATGGTCCTTCATGGTTTTTCTGGCACTTGGAATAATAGGGGCTTTTTCTTGGTGGGTCTGTATTTGTCTTCCTTTGTGTATGATAACCTTTCATTTTCCTAGGGAACCCCATTCTTGCTCTCCATTTCTGTCCACCTAGCTCCTTTTGTCTTCCTCGGCTGTCCTGGCCTCCTTCCTCTTTCCTACTAGTTTGTTCTACCTAGCAGCGTCTTGTCTGTACCAGACGCTCATATTTAGGGGCCATGCGGATGACAACAGCTAGATCTGGGGGGTCGTCCTAATACTTCCATTTGGTCTCGTATGTCCATATCAAGACCATTCACAAATCGTTAGCAAACATCCGCAGGTCCGACTAGGTTGGGGGCAAAGGGTCTTAACTCGTTAAACTTGGTTTCATACTCCGAGATAGAGTTAAGTCCTTGTCAGAGTTGATGGAAGTCTTGTTTCTTCTCATTGATTAGATGTGGAGCTAGGTGTTCCTCTGTATATCATTCCTCAAATTACTCCCATGTGGGGGTGGTGGCATGCAAGCTTCTGACGTTATCCCACCACCTCTTCACACTAGCTTCCAGGAAAAACTTTGCGAGGAATCACCATATCCTTTGGTGAAATCCTGACTATCCCCATGAGTTTCTTGATGCTAGCTAGCCAGTCCATAGCAGCCCCCTGCATCCTTTTCTCCTAGGAATGGTATACTCCCATGTGGGGGTGGTGGCATGCAAGCTTCTGACGTTATCCCACCACCTCTTCACACTAGCTTCCAAGAAAAACTTTGCGAGGAATCACTATATCCTTTGGTGAAATCCTGACTATCCCCATGAGTTTCTTGATGCTAGCTAGCCAGTCCATAGCAGCCCTCGCATCCTTTTCTCCTAGGAATGGTTTACATCCTAATTGTCGAAGGGTTTAGAGGTATTTGGGAATGTCCAACAGAGGAGGAACATTAGTAGGAGGAGGATGAGATTGTACTTCCTCAAGCTTAGCTCGAGGGTTGGTGTCCACCTTAGGAGTGAGGCGAACCCGTCCAAACACTCGGGTGAACTCTTCGTATAATCTTTGGTGTTCCGAGCTTAATCTAGGTGGGATTGTTTGGGCTCCTCGGGGAGTTACCATAGGAAGGGTTGGTTGGGCAGTGTCGGATACTACGTCTCTAGTTCTCTTGGTTCCTCTCTTGGGAGCCATCTAAAAATTTTAAAATTATTTCTATTAGTTACTACATTCTCTAGTCTTGATAATGTATTCGAGGAAACATGCTCTGGTACCACTCAAGTTGTCACGCCCCGACTCAGTTTGGTCAGATCCCCGTGATCAACCCACCACTCTTCCAGTTTATTAAGGGTTTCCCCTTCTTTAAACCGTGAGGAGTAAGGCGTCCTTTAAACCTATAACTTTTCTAGAATAACATTAATCAAAACTGCATGAAATTTAAGCTTTCCATACACCTCTTACAAGTGTAGTTAATTGGAAGTCCTTGGGTAGGTTTCCCTTGGTTACATGAAAGGGGTATAAGGGAGGGGGTGAGTTCAACATCTTAGTGAATGGGGGCTTAAGACTTGATTTTCAAAAAGAATATTTTGAATTGGAGTGTGTCGAACTCCTTAATTTTTTTAAAATATCTCCTTCTTGAAATCTCGGTTTTTCATAGTCATTTCTCATCACAATGGTGTGTTTATCAACCAACACATGCCTCTCATCATAAAGGGAACTCACATTTGCAGGCCAACCCGTCCGCTGTACCGACTTGTGGTGTCGGAGCGACTTTACCGGCCACCTAGATAGAAGCATGTCCACTTCTACCCTAAGAATGAGTGGATGTGCGCGACATCCAACCCTCAATCCCGTAACAAAACTTTGTGTTCGTATGAGGATAGAGACCACATCCTAGTCTCGTGTGCATGAAACTCAAACGCAGTAGCTTCGAAAGCCCCAAATACAATATCCTCGTGGAGTTCAAACACAGTAACTCTGTGGACTCTAAACACAGTAACTCCATGACTAATTGGTATGACGAGAAACTCAAACACAGTGGCTTCTCTTTCCATTATCGCCACCATGTCATCCAGCAGTCCTTAGTACGCATCACTACCCCTCTTGGGCATCTTAATGGTCTCAAACCTCAAGTACTTGCACAAATAAAGTTTTCCTCAAAAGCCATTTAATCTTTGGTGCCACTAGTCCAACGACCCCAACTCTCAACTCGACCTACAACTGTTTGTATCGACTGGTCTGTCGACCTATCATGTCGCACGACCGCTAGTTCATCGTGTATGTCGGTCCTGTCTTGGTACCAAGGTCAAACATATCATTTATTTAAAGTTCATGTCTTAAACTCTTATTTTTTTACAAGCTCCTACTCGTGCCAACTAGCCTTGGGCCCACTGTACAAGATTTTCAAAATTGGGCATATTAGCCCCCAAGTTCCAAAACCGAGGAATCCAGCCTATCTGAGCTATTCGAGCTCTCGTCAAGAATGACTCCCTAGAATTTTAAGCAGAGGCACACAGTTAGTGGAGAGCACTTTTGACAAAATAAACTTTTCAGTCGTCCATCACACCAACCGAGTATGAGGACATCTCCACTTATAACTGATAATCGAGTTTTCTACTTCCTTTTAGGAAGTTCATCATACTAACTGGATATGATCTACTTACAACCAGTAAGTAGTTTTTTTCGTGTGATTTCCATATCACTTCTCTCAAGTGTGATGGTTAAAATACCACTTAGGAGTGGGTTTTCATTTCTGAGGTGCTTATCATCCTAACCGAGTATGATATTAAATATCCCACTCACCCGATATTGCAGTGATCTCATCTTGACTGGTTCTCTGTCTTCACGCGAGCTTATCCCTACTGGCGGTCCCGGTATTTCGTGTTCCTACACAATATGAATATACTTGTTCATTATCTCTTGGCCTAATAGCCTTCATTCATCGTGAATGGATAAACTACTTAAACTTTTCGATTAATTGTAATTAGGTCCCTAAAGTTCTTTTTCTATAACTTTAGGTCCCTAATGCCGATTTTTCAACAAATTCAGTCTTGAAACTTCTAAAGTTCACCTTAGTACCTCAATTTATTCAAAATCACAGAAAGGAGTTCAAGTTTCCCAAATTTCCAATTTGGTCCACAATTTTTCCAAAATTACCATTTTTCCCCTACTTTACAAAAATGGTAAATTTTGCTCCAAAAATTTCCTAATTGGTCCTCCAACATCTTTATCATACCCAATTGACCCTCAATTTTATGAAATTGCACTTTTGTCCCTCGAATTTTCAAAATTCCCAATTTTAACCTTCAAACTCAGTCGAATTTGATTTCATCAAATTGACCGATCAAATGTGTTTAATTGTTGAAATTGAAGTTAGATTGGGGTTCTTACACCTTTAGATGATTCAATTGCACTTTAAATCGCACGATTAGATGCCAAAATGAGCTCAAATGGAGCTTCGCTGGAAAATTGGACTTAGAGAGAGAAAGCTTCGAAAGTTTACTATCGAGGGCATGGCGATCTGAGCTTTCAATCTGGGCAGATAGCTCTTTTCCTGAGGTTCCTCCTAGGATTAAGAATTGTATCAATTAATGCCAAATTGAGTGAGAATTTAGTCATCGAAAATATGTCTGTTCTCTCTACCACCAATCAGAATTTACAAAGTGGAGCCAAATTGGCTTACCTTTCTGCTCTAATTCAGTTGTAGGAGGGCTGTGAAGGTGTTGGGAGGGCTTGGTTTGGCATGAGAAGGGCTCAAATTGGCTGATTTTAGCTCGGCCAAAATAGGACAACTTCGGTCTGCCGAAGTTGCTTCACTATTCGATCAAGCTAGTGCTTCTCCAATGACCCTTAGAGCAAATGGAGACTACATACGTGTAGTTGACTTCTCCCTGAATCCATAGAACCAGACCACGCCTTCTTTGGCTCAGAAAAATGCCCAAGTCGGAGCTCTGGTATGAGCTTTTGGAAAATGGAGCAGTTGAGACAGAATGGAGTTTTCATGTGTGAGAAGGATGAATGAGGATGGGCTCTTTATATAGGAAGCTCGGGCACTTCTTGGTTGTCTGATTGGCATCTTAATGGTTGTCATTTATTGCTTGAAACTCCCTGGCCAGAGGCTTTTCATCTTCGCTGACACCGCGCGATTTTTCGGCAAATGAACAGTGCTGTCATATAAAGGAAAAAGATGACACTATTTTGAACTATAATGGACTGGTCCGAACCGGGTACAAAGCTTAAACTGGTCGGTTCAAGCCCGATTCGACAAAATTTTACAAAATTAAAATTTTCAAAATTCATCTAAATTCATTCTCTATCCAATGGTGGCTCAATTCTCCAATTTGAATTTTCTATGCCACCTAGAAAAATGAATTTAGCATCTGGTTCAATAGTGGTTCAAAATGGTGCAAACCATTTTGGATCTAGTTCACCTAAACCAGTTTGGTTCTCATCTCCAATTCATCCTAAAGTCCTTTTTCATGACTTTTGTAACTCTTTAGGTCACTCAAGATCCATAAATTTCCCAATTTACACTCTTGCTATCAGTTCCGGTTCATAAAATGGCTCGGTTCACAAATCGATTCAATCTAGCTTGGATTTGGTTCACCTGAATCGGTCTAGTGTTTCTCTTCCAATTTGTTCTAAGGTTCTTTTCCAAGATTTTATGAACCCTTTGGGTCACTCAAGAGTTGTAAATTTCCCAAATTGCCAGTTCTCTTGATGATCAGGTTTGTGAACCGGTTCGATTTTTCTAACTCGGGTTGATCGGTTCTTTCCCCGATTTCCTTGTCTTAAAGGGATGGGGTTTACAATACCCCTTGGTGGTACTAGATACTTCCCCATTTGGTCCTTTGGTACTTTTATTATGTCTAGGGCATTGGAAAGCTTCTAGGGTTGTCTTCCTACGAGGATAAAGTGTTGGGTGGTGTTGTTGACGTCAACCCTAGTTTTCTTGGTTCCTCTCTTGGGAGCCATCTGAAAAATTTTTAAACTTTATCTTAGTTACTATGTTATATAGTCTTGATAATGTATTCAAAGAAATAGGCTTTGATACCACTCAAGTTGTCATGCCTCGACCCATTTTGGTCAAATTCTCGTGAACAATCTGCCACTCTCTTTGATTCATGAAGGATTTCACCCTTTTTTAAACTGCGAGGAGTAAGGCATCCTGTCATGCCCCGACCTGGTTTGGTCGGATCCCCATGAACAGCCCGCCACTCTCCCGGTTTATTAAAGGGTTTCCCCTTATCCTAAACTGTAAAGAGTAAGGCATCCTTTAAACATGCACCTTTTTCTTGGAATAACATAATAAAAAATGCATAACATTTTTTTTAATTCATCATACCTGTCTCACAGGTGTCTTAGTTGATGGTCTTTAAGGGTAGGCTTTCCAAAATCTCCTAAAAGGGATATGAGCGAGGGGGTGAGTACGACTACTTAATGAATGGGATTTAAATCTTTTGACTAAAAAAAAATATTTATATGGAGTGTGTTAGACTCCTTTCTTTTCAAAAATCTCTTCATTTAAAAATTTGGGTTTTCTATTATTTTTTAGTTACCGATGTGTCATCATCCAACACACATCCTTCATCATGAAGGTTACACATATTCGCAAGTTAGTATTACTACTAAACCCGCTAGTGGCTTCGGAGCGACTTTTCCTACCACCCGGATAGAAGTACGACCACTTCTACGTTTGGAATGAGTGGATGTACGTGACATCCGACCCACAATCCCGAAATCACTTCTTCGTGTCCATATGAGGACAGAGACCTCATCCCGTCCCCACCCCGGTCTCATGCGCTTGGTGCTACTCCAAATTTCGCACAGACACCTGGAACGACGAACTGCCCTTATAGCCACCAGGTCGTCTAGTGCCCTTAGGACGCATCACTACCCCTCATGGGCGTCTTGATGATCCCGTACTCACAGTACATGCACAAACAATGTTTTCTCATATTTCCATGTAATATGTGGTGCCACTGGTCCAACGACCCCGACTCTCAACTCAACCCACAATTGTTTGTCTTAACTGGTCCATCGACCTGTCATGTCGCACTGCCGCTAGTTAACTGAGCATGTTGGTCCTATCTTGGTACCATGGCCAAACAATTCACTTATTAAGTTTATTGCACATATATCATGTTCATTTACGAGCTCCTACTCGTGCCAACTGGCCTTGGGCCCACTGTACGAGATTTTCAAAATCGGGCATTTAGCCCCCAAGTTCCAAAACCGAGGCCCCTAGCCTATCAGAGCTATTCGAGCTCCGGTCAAGAAGGTCTCCCAAATTGTTTAAGCATTGGCACACAGTCAGGGGAGAGCACTTCCGACAAAACATATGTTTTCTCTATCCATTATACCACTCGGGTATAAGAACACCTCCATTCATAACCGACGAACAGGTTTTCAACTTCCTTCGAGGAAGTCTTATCATACCAACCGGGTATGATCTACTTACAACCAGTAAGTAGTTTTTCTGCATAATTTTTACATCACTTCCTCTAAGTAGTGATGTTTAAAATACCACTTAATAGTGGGTTTTCATACCGAGGTACTTATCATTGCCCATCCGGGTATGATATAAAATTTCCACTCACAACCAATAAGTGGTTTTTAAATTATAAGGTGTGCTCATCATCACAACCGGGTATGATGTTAGTAAACCCACTCACCCGTTAATGCAATGAATTCCACTAGACTGGTTCTTTGTATTCACGTGAGCTCGTCCATACTGGCGTTCCAAGTACTTCATGTTCCTACACGATATGAACATCCTTGTTCACTATTACTCGACTTAATAACCTTCATTCATTTCCAATGAATGAGAAAATCCAAACTTTTTAGTTATTTGCAATTAGGTCCGTAAAGTTATTTCTCTTTAACTTTAAGTCCCCAAATGCCGGTTTTTCCTAAAATTGAGTACCGAAACTTTTAAATTTTATCTTGGGACCTCAATTTATTCAATTTCACAAAAAGGGATTTAATTTCCCAAATTTCCAATTTGGTCCCCCCAACTTTTCCAAAATTACCATTTTGCCCTTCCTTTACAAAAATGGTAAATTTTGCCCCAAAAATTTCAAAATTCCTCAATTGGTCCTCCAACATTATTTTCATGCCCAATTGACCCTCAATTTCATAAAATTTCATTTTGGTCCATTGAATTTCAAAAATCCCCAATTTTCCCACAATTCCAACTTCTTAACAAAGCTGAATTTGATTTCATCAAATTGACCCATCAAACGTTTCCAATTGTTGAAATTGAGTTTCTACATGTTCATACGATTCTTTAGAAATGTGAATCACAAGTTTTAATGCCGGGACGAGCTCAAATGGAGCTTCTCCGAAAAATGAATTATAGAGAGAGAAAGCTTCGATTACTCACTGGTGAAGGCACGGCGGTCCGAGCTTTCAATTTGGGCAGATAGCTCTCATCCTGAGGTTCATCCTAGAATCAAGAATCGCATCAATTGATGCAGAATTGGATTAGAATTTCGTTATTGAAATTCGGTCGACTCTCTCTCTAGCACCGATCGAAAATTGTAAAGGGGAGCCGAATTGGCTTACTTTTCGGTCCTAATTCGGCCGTGGAAAGGCTGAGGAAGTGTTGGGAGGGCTTGGTTTGGCCTGAGTATGGCTTAAAATAGCCAATTTCAGCTTGGCTGAAATAGGGCAGCTTCGGTCCGCCGAAGCTACTTCACTATTCCATCATGCCAGCGCTTCTCCAACGATTCTCAGATTGACTGGAGTTCGCTATCAGATGGCGGTCTTCTCCCCGATTCTAAAGAGCTTGACCTTTGATCAAGTCGAAGCACTAGTTCGAGCTTCATCGGGAAATGGAGCAGTAAAGAGAGAGAGAGAGAAGTGTTCAGGTGTGAGGAGAATGAATGGAGATAACCTCTTTCGGGTTACAAAAAAATCATACTTCCCAGAAGGTCACCCATTCTAACACTACTCTTAAGTAAGCACGCTTAACTTCAAAGTTCTTATGGGATCTTGTTCACCTAAACCAATTTGGTTTTTCTCTTTTATTTTGTCTTAAGTTTCTTTTCCAAAGTTTAATAAACCCTTTGGATCACCCGGAAGTTGTAAATTTCCAAATTGCTTGTTCCCATATGATTGGGTTTGTAAACCAGCTCGGTTTTCTTACTCGGTTTGACCGGTTCTTTTCCTGGTTTTCCTTAACTCAAAAGTGCGGGGTTTACACATCCTTTTTCCTATCTTTTCCTAGAATAACATTATATAAAACTGAAAAATTGTTTAAACAGATATACATGTCTTTAAAGTTCCCATATAGGGAGGTATTTAAGTTTGGTTTTCCCTTGGTAACCTGAAAGGGTTAAAAAGGAGGGGGTGAGTTCAACAACTCAGTGAGCAGGTGCTAGGAGTGAGTTCTTAAAATAGCCTTATCTAAAACCATGTGAAGGTTATCATTTCCTTTAAAAAGAATTTATACCTAAATTTTAATTTTCAAAACCTTTACCTTGTCAAGGGTAACTTTTTCTTTCAAAAGGGTTTTTCTCAAATTTAATTCCATTTCAAAAGCCTTTTTCCAAGGTTTAACATTTCTTTTCCAAGGATTCTCTAGTCTCAAAAACCTTTTTCCCATTTCCATATTAGGTGTGTTTAGCTTTCTTAGCCCATCCCCTTGCCTCGAGAGGCGTTTAGCAAACAAACATATGCCCTTCATTAGAAAAGGTACACACATTCCCTGGTGCAGTTCATCCACTACACCCACTTGTGGATCAGAGCGTCTTTACCGTCCACAAGGATAGAAGCTCATCCACTTCTACTCTAGATCTGAGTGGATGTTCTTGACATCTAACCCCCAGACCCGAATGGCACTCCATGTTCGTATGAGGATAGAGACCTCATCCCAACCCCACATCGGTCCCATGCGCAAGAAGCTACTCCGAGCTTCCCGACTGATTAGTATGACGAACTACCCTTATCTCCACCATTTTTTCCTATAAACACTGTCCCTTAAAGACAAGGAAACCGAGGAAAGAACCGGTCAACTCGAGTGAGAAAATCGAATAGGTTCATGAACCCCAACCATTAGAGAAAAGGAAAAATGGGAAATTTACAATTCCTGAGTGACCTAAAGAGTCATAAAAGTCATGAAAAAGAACATTGGGATGAAATGAAGAGAAAACCTGATCGGTTCAGGTGAACCGGACCTAAACCGGATTGAACCGGTTTGAACCACTATTGAATCAGTTTCTAAATTCATTTTTCTATGAGGCTTAAAATATTAAAATTAGAGAATTGAAGCCACCACTAGATAGAGAATGAATTTAGATGAATTTAGAAAATTTTCATTTTAAAAAACTTGGTCGAATAGGGCCTGAACTGGCCAGTTTAAGCATAGAACTCGGTTCGGTTCGATTCAAAACAGTGTCGTCTTCTTCTTTTAGATGACAGTACTATTAACTCACCAAAAAAGCGAGCAGCACTGGTGAAGATGAAAAGTCTCCGTTCAGGGCATTTCAAACCATGAATGATCACCATAAAGGTGCTAATCGAATGGCCAAGAAGTCCCCGAGCTTTCTATATAAAGAGCTCTTCTCCATTCCTTCTCCTCACACCTGAAAACTCCTCTCTCTACTGCTCCAATTTCGAGTGATGCTCGAACCAAAGCTCAGACTTGGGCATTTTTCTGAGTCAAATAAGAAGATGTTGGGTTCCTTAGATTTGGGGATAAGTCAGCTACCCGACGGTGGTCTCCATTTGCTCCGAGGATCAACAGAGAAGCGCTCATGTGATCAAATAGTGAAGCAGCTCCGGCAGACTGAAGCTGCATGTTTCGGCCAAACTGAAAATGGCCAAATTGGGCCCTCCTCAGGCCAAACCGAGCTCTCCCAACACTTCCACGGCCCACATACAACCGAATTAGAGCAGAAAGGTAAGCCAATTTGGCTCCCCTTTGTAATTTTCGATTAATATTAGAGAGAGAACCAACGAAACTTCACTGACCAAATTCTCCCTCAATTCGACATGAATTGTAGTGATTCTTGATTCTTGGAGAACCATAGGATGAGAGCTACCTGCCTCGATCGAAAGCTCAGACTGCCACACCCCGATGGTAAGCTTTCGAAGCTTTCTCTCTCTAAGTTCAGTTTTATGATGAAGCTTTTTTTTAGCTCAATTCGGAACTAAATGATGCGATTCAAAGCTCCATTGAATCATGTGGAAGTGTAGGAACTGATCCAACCTTCAATTAGATCAATAAACCCCGATTGAATGGTCAATTTGATGAAATCAAATTTGGCCACTTTGAAAGGAGAGAAATTACGAAAAATTTGGGGGAAATTGGGGGTTTCGTAAAATTGAGAGACCAAAGTTCAATTTCCCAAAATTTGAGGCCATTTGGCTATGAAAAAGATGTTGGAGAACCAATTGGTTGATTTTTGGAATTTATTGGGGTCAAATTGCCATTTTTTTAAAGTATGGGCAAAATGGTAATTTTTGAAAAGTTAGGGACAAAATTGGAAAATTGTGAAACTTGAACCCCTTAAGTGAATTTTAGAAAGTTTCGAGACTCAATTTGGGAAAAAGTAGCATTAGGGACCTAATGTTAAGGAAAAAATAACTTTGGGGACCTAAATGCAAATAATTAAAAATTTAGGCATTTTATTCATACGTCAGGAATGAAAGCTATTATGCCAAATGTAAATAAACAAGGATGTCCAAATCATGTAGGAACACGAAGAACCAGAACGCCAGCAAAAATAAGATCGTGTGGAGGCAAAAGGCCGGTTAAGAGGAATACACTGCACTTATCGGGTGAGTGGGATTTTTCACATCATACTCGATTGGGATGAAGAGTACCTCGGAAATGAAAAACCACTACTAAGTGGAAATTTTAAATTCATGCCTAGTTGGGGTGATGTGAGAAATACACAAAAAAACTACTTACCATTGTAAGTAGATCATACTCGGTTGGTATAATGAACTTCTTGGAAGGAAGTAGAAAACCCGCTTACTGGTTATAAGAGGAGATGTCATCATACCCTGTTGGTGTGATCGACAAGTGAAAAGTTATTTTGTTAGATGTGCTCTCCACTAACTATGTGTCAATGCTTAAAAATTTTAGAAGACCTTCTTGATGAGAGTTCGAATAGCTCATATAGGCCAGAGGCCTCAGTTTTTGAACTTGGGGGCTAAAATGTCCGATTTTGAAAATCTCGTACAATGGGCCCAAGGCTAGTTGGAACAAGCAGAAGCTCGTAAACAAACATGATGATAAGCCATGAAAACTTGTAATGAATGAATGATGTGATTTGGCCTTGGTACCAAGATAGGACTGACATACTTGATGGAGTGGCGGCAATGCGACAAGAACCGGTCGACAAATCAGTCTAGACAAACAGCTATAGGTCGAGTTGAGGTTCGGGGTCGTTAGACTAGTGGCACTATAAATTAATTACTTATGAAAACTTTGTTTGTGTATGCACTGAGGCTTGGGACCATCAAGACACCTAAGAGGGGTAGTGATGCGTGCTAAGGGCTACTAGATGACATGGTGGAGATAAGGGCAGATTGTCGTGTCAGCAATTAGGGAAGCTCAACGTAGCTTCATGCACATGAGACCGAGGTGGGGTCAGGATGAGGTCTCTGTCCTCATACGGACACGTTGTTGCATTTCTGGTTTGAAGGTCGTATATCGCTAACATCCACTCATTCCTAGGGTAGAAGTGGATGGGCTTCTATCTAGGTGGTCAGTAAAGTCGCTCCAACTCCACAAGTGGGTGCAGTGGACAGGCTGCCCTGTAAGTGTGTGATAGCTTCATGATGAAGGGCATGTGTTGATTATTAAATACACCGATTGTGGATAATGAGGAAATTGGTTTTGAATAACGGGGAATTCAAGAAAGGAATTATTTTAAAGAAAATAACGAGTTTGGCACACTCTAATTCAAACTATTTTATAGACAGTCATGTTTCAAACACCCATTCACAGAGTTGTCGAACTCACCCCTCCCTTTATCCCTTTTCAGGTGATCGAGGAAAAAACCTACCTACAAACATTCCCCTAACTAAACCTGCATGATAGGTATTTAAGTTTAAGGTATTCAATTTTGATTAATGTTAATCCAAGAAAGGTACATGTATAAAGGACACCTTACTACTCACGGTTTAAAGAAGGGGAAAACCCTTAATAAATTGGGAGAGTGGCGGGTTGCTCACGGGGATCCAACCAAAACGGGTTGGGGCATGACAATTTGAGTGGTATCAAAGCCTGTTTCCTTGAATACATTATCAAGACTATATAACATAGTAACTAATAGAAAGTTTCAAAATTTTCAGATGGCTTCGAGGAGAGGAATTAAGAAAACTAGGACTAATTCTACTCAACACCATGTCCTCGTAGGAAGATAACCCTAGAAGCTCGCAAATGCCTAAGACATAGTAGAAGCCCCAAAGGAACAAATGGGGTACCACCAAGGAGTATGGTGCCAGAATATGTTAGGGTCACATTCCTGTGTATGAAGGGAGCCAAGCCTAAAACCAGGAATGCCAGCAAAACCGTATAACCTTACCAAGGAGGGTGCTTATCAAGAACCCTGTAGCTCCCTATCTATTTTGTGACCACTTTTGTAATAGGGCTAAAAACCCTCCAACACTTTGTCCTTCTCTATTAATGAAGTACTCAAAATTCCTAAAACCATATCTCTGAAAAATGATGTGACCTTACGTCTCAACTGTAGGAAGATTGCCCAAGGAAAATAACCAAACAAACAACATTACTCTAGACACCATGGAGACCAAGGAGATTCCCATCCCAAATAAAGGAATGAATCAAGGGAATTATTGGGCAAAGAAGGCATGACAAGGAAAATCGTCAAGGTAATTATGGAGTCTAGGAGAACTCTTGGAGTAACTGAGCAAGGAAATGACCTATTACAAGGTGTAAGGGAAATAGGACATGAAGTGAAGGACTGTCCCATTCCACAAGGATTTAGAATAATACTTTCCAAAAAATTATGCCCCCACTGCTAAAGGAAATCCGAAAGGATACCATCCTTAGAAACACAACTCCTGTTAGAAATTTCAACCACATCCAAGAGGAAGCTCTTCAAGATCCTACCATAATGGCGACTAGGAAAAAAACTGAAATTAGGACCTCAATAAACCGCAAACAGAACAAAGTGTAGCTAAAGAAAAATTTTTCCTAAAGAAGAAATTTACAGCCATTTAGGAGCAAAGAAGGAAGCGCCTCTACAAGAGAAGACCAGTCGAACATTTGATGACAAATGGGATGTCTTTAAATGGCAAGTATGACTCAATTTGAAATAAAGTAATGAAGCCAAATAGAAGTTTCGGACCAACATAGTGGAAGGAAGCAAGTCATAATAACAAAATAGTCAAGAAGAATAAAAGATGCCCTAAGGAAGACCGAGAAGTAGAAAAGACAACACCCTAAAAGGGACAGTAGAATGGACATTAAGGACAAGAAGACTCTAAAAACAACTGCCCTAAGATAATTAGACCAAAGGAATAGTAGGGACGAGGTAGTTAACGAACTAATACTCATAAAGGTCATAATTTAATCTCCAACAAAGAAGGGAGAGGTGGAAAGGCCAAATATTTAGAAAAAGAAGGATAAAGGAAATCCTTAAAAAAGACCAATGGCCAAATTAACGACCAAAGTTAAGCCAAAAGAGGAGTAGGCAAGCCTTTCACATGATCAAGGAATCTTGAAACAATGAGGATTTAAGCTCCCTCTAATAGAAATAGATGTGTACTGGGGTACAAGTGAGGATGAGGATAAAGTACAAAAGATGTGCCCGCAAGATTTCAAGAGTAAGGGTAAAGAGGAGAAGATGACATCAAAGGATGTCATTTAATGGTAAATATTCACTAGAGAAAATGAAAAAGAAATTCTGGGAGAAAGGGAAAAAGTCCTACCAAGGAAAGAAACCCTAGAAAGGCATATGTAACCCAACTAAGAGGTAATGGAACCAAGTGAAGAGGGATAAGGAGATGAACTTGCAAATGAAGCATGTGTTGAGGTGAAAGAACCAAGGGAAGGATACTAGGAGAACCCAAGGATTAAGTTAAACCCAAGGAATGGGTAAGTAAGAGGTTAGTATCAAAAGATGTTGTGACAAGTAATAATGGGTAGACTACCCATAATAAGAAATAAAGGAAAGAACGTCTAAGAAATGTTGGGGAAGTAAGCTCTCCGAATTAGAAGTGGTTAATGGGGGAACAACAACTAATAGTAAGATAGGTCACAGTCCACATGCATATAATGGAGCCTAAAGAGTGGGTGGTTGGGAAGGTGTAGTACACGAAATAAGACCAATAATCAGAAATTCCTCAAATAAGGAATAAGGGATGAAATGGAATTTTAAGACGAGAAAGGATCTAAAGTGGGTAAATGCCTCAACATTGAAGGAGGTGTAAGGAAATGAAGGAAGAAATCTTTAAGGAATGGTAAGAAGGTTGAGCATGTAGCTCTTAAGGTTAAAAATCTCTACTTTGAGGGATATAGTAGAGAATGAAATCGTAAGAAGGGAACTCCCCAAACAAAACAATCAACACATAGACCAAAAGGTATCAACTCGAAGTAACGAATCATGAAATGGTCACAAGTGAGTAAGAGTTGATTAAGGAAAAAGAAAGTCCTTGTATAAAGGGCACCGATAAAGAAGAGGAAGGACAAAAGAAGAGAAGAATCCTTGCATGTCGGTAAGCCATCAGGAAACCCAATGATTGGAATTACAAAGATACAATAAAGTAGTTGGCAAAGGACGAGCAGGTAAGAGATATTAACACGATTATGTGAGACAAGACGTCAAAGGCAAGATGGACGAAGGAATAACGGTAAAGGTAGTCGAGGAATACTACCAAACGAGATGAGGGATGAAGTTAAATGATCTCTAAAATGTTGGAAAGATTAGAACGACCCTCAAGGAAGTATTCTAGAAATCTAATGGATAGAGACAAGTTCTAGAAAATGTCATTACTGTAAGGAGCATGTAAGCCCAATGGTCCCGAGGAAAATGTGACTCGAGTAAGGAAGAGTCGATTAGTAAGCATGATAAGGTCAAATATAAAATTTTGATTGAAGTTGTAATAAACAACAGATGAGGGAAGGGTCAAAATAAGACAAAAAGGTGATAACACCAAAACCTGTGAAAGCAAGTATGTAGCACTCGAGAGGACACAAAGATAAGGGTTTCAACAACAAAGAGAATAACTAGACAAGGGAACGATTGGGCAGCTTGGAACTCCCAATCTTGAAATTATGAGCAAGAACCCTCAAGAGCAAGAATCTTGCCCTAAGTGGAGGAGGAAGTGAACTTAAGGGTGTACCTTGGAGTAGTGGGTAAGACATACCTAATTAAAATAAACTCCATGGAGTGAGTAAACAATCGAAAGTAAAAGAAATTCAAGTGAATGATATAAAAAGGGCTAACTAAAAGAACAACCGAAGAGTTAGCATATTAAGAAACACCGTTAGAGAAAAGGCAAAATAGGAAATTTACAACCCCCGAGTGACCTAAATAGTCATATAAGTCATGAAAAAAGGACTTAGGGATGAATTGGAAGAGAAAACCAGACCACTTCAGGAGAACCGGACCTGAACCGAATTGAACCGGTTTGAACAACTATTCAACCAGTTTCTAAATTCATTTTTCTAGGTGGCTTAAAATATTCAAATTGAAGAATTTAAGTCACCATTAGATAGACAATGAATTTAGAAATTTTTAATTTTGAAAAATTTGGTCGAATCGGGCCTGAACTGGTTGGTTTAATCATTAAACACGGTTCGGACAGGTCTGATCTAGTTCAGAACAGTGTCGTCTTCTTACTTCAGATGGCAGCACTATTCACTTGTCAAAAAAGTGAGCAGCACTACCGAAGATGAAAAGTCTCCATTTAGGACATTTGAAGCCATGAATGATTGCCATAAAGGTGCTAATCGGAAGGCTAAGGAGTCCTCGAGCTTCCTATATAGACATCTCCTCCCCATTTCTCTTCCTCACACCTGAAAACCCCTTTCTTTATCTACTACTCCAATTTTCGATGAAGATTAAACCAGAGCTCCAACTTGGATATTTTTTTGAGCCAAATAAGTTAAGGTCCAGTTCCTTAGATCCGGGGAGAAGTTAGCTACCCAACAGTAGTCACCATTTACTCCGAGGATCACTGGAGAATCACCGGCGTGATCAAATAGTGAAGTAGCTCCGCCGAACCGAAGCTCCCCTGTTTCGGCCCAGCTGAAAATGGCCAAATTGTGCCCTACTCATGACAAACAAAGCTCTCTCAACACTTCCACAACCCTCATACGACTAAATTAGAGCTGAAAGGTAAGTCAATTTGGCTCCACTCTATAATTTTCGATCAGTGTTACAGAGAGAACTGTCGAAACTTCAATGATCAAATTCTCCCTCAATTTGACATGAATTTTTGTAATTCTTGATCCTAGGAGGAACATTAGGATGAGAGCTACCTACCCCAATCAAAAGCTCAGACTGCCGCACCCCCGATGGTAAGCTTTCGCAACTTTCTCTCTCTAAGTTCAATTTTCTAACGATACTTCGTTTGAGCTCAATTTAGACCCAAATGATGCGATTCAAATCTCCATTGAATTGTGTGGAAGTGTGGAAATTGATCCATACCTTCAGATCAATAAACCCCGAATGAATGGTCAATTTGATGAAATCAAATTCGGCCAATTTGAAAGGGAAAAATTAGGGATTTCGTAAAATTGAGGGACCAAAGTGCAATTTCCAAAAATTGAGGGCTAATTGGCAATGAAAAAGATGTTGGTGGGCCAATTGGTCAATTTTTGGAATTTATTGGGGTCAAATTGCCATTTTTGTAAAGTAGGGGCAAAATGGTAATTTTTGAAAAGTTGGGGACCAAATTGTAAATTTGGGAAACTTCAACCCCTTAAGTGATTTTGAGTAAATTGAGGACCAAAGTGAATTTTAGAAAGTTCTAGGACTCAATTTGGGGAAAAGTAGCATTAGGAACCTAAAGTTAAGGAAAAAAGAACTTTAGGGACCTAAATGCAAATAATTAAAAAGTTGGGCATTTTGTTCATACTTGAGGAATGAAGGCTATTATGCCAAATGTAAATAAATAAGGATGTCTAAATCATGTAGGAACATGAAGTACCGGAGAAAAAAGCCGATTAAGAGGAATATACTACACTTATTGGGTGAGTGTGTTTTGTCACGTCATACCCGGTTGGAATGATGAGTACCTCGAAAATGAAAAACCACTACTAAGTGGAAATTTTAACATCACGTGTGGAAGGAAGTAGAAAACCCGCTTACCAGTTATAAGCGAAGATGTCATCACACCCTCTTGGTGTGATGGACAAGTGAAAAGTTATTTTATCAGAAGTGCTCCCCTGACTATGTGTCAATGCTTAAAAATTTTGGGAGACCTTCTTTATGAGAGCTCGAATATCTCAAATAGGTCAGAGGCCTTAGTTTTGGAACTTGAGGGCTAAAATGCTCGATTTTAAAAATCTCGTACAATGGGGGCCCAAGGCTAGTTGGCACAAGCGGGAGCTCGTAAACAAACATGATGATAAGCCATTAAAACCTTTAAAGAATGAATGATGTGATTTAGCCATGGTACCAAGATAGGACTGACATACATGATGGACTAGCGGCAGTGCGACAAGACCCGGTCGACGGACCGGTCTAGACAAATAGTTGTAGGTCGAGTTGAGGGTTGGGGCCATTGGACCAGTGGCACCACAAATTAATGGCTTATGAAAACTTTGTTTGTGCATGCACTAAGGTTCGAGACCATCAAGACGCTCAAGAGAGGTAGTGATGCATCCAAAGGGCTACTGGATGACAAGGTGGAGATAAGGGCAAATTGTCGTACAAGTAGTCAGGGAAACTCGACGTAGCTTAATGCACATGAGACTGGTGTGGGGTCGAGATGAGGTCATTGTCCTCATACAGACACGGAGTTGCTTTTCACGTTTGAGGGTCGGATATCGTGAACATCCACTCATTCCCAGGGTAGAAGTGTTTGGGCTTCTATCTAAGTGATTGGTAAAGTTGCTCTGACACCACAAGTGGGTGCAGTGGACGGACTACTCTGCAAATGTGTGATCCCTTCATGATAAATGGCGTGTGTTGATTGTTAAACACACCGATTATAGATAATGAGAAAATTGGTTTTAAATAACAAAGAATTGAAGGAAGGAATGATTTTAAAGAAAACAAGGAGTCTGGCATACTCCAATTTAAACTATTTTATAGAAACTCATGTTTCAAACACCCATTCACTAAGTTGTCGAACTCACCCCCTTCCTTTAGCCCTTTTCAGGTAATTGAGGGAAAAACCTACCTATACACATTCTGCTAGCTAAACCTGCAAGACAGGTATATAAGTTTAAAGTATTCAATTTTGATTAATGTTATTCCATGAAAGGTATATGTATAAAGAATGCCTTACTCCTCATGATTTAAAGAAGGGGAAAACCCTTAATAAACTAGGAGAGTGGTGGGTTACTCACGGGGATCCGACTAAACCGGGTCAGGGCGTGACACGTTCAGTAGCCCTTAGGACCCATCACTACCCCTCTTGGGTGTCTTGATGGTTATGTACAACAAGTGCATGCACAAACAATATATTTTCACATATTACCATTATCTTTGGTGTTGATGGTCCAACCGCCCTAACCCTCAACCCGACATGCAACTATTTGTTTGGGTCGGACCGTCAACCTGGCCTTGAAGCACTATCGTCAGTCCATCGAGTATTGTTTGTCTTGACTCGGTACCATGGTAAAATCACACAATAATTTCATTAGGAATTCTCATGGCTTTCCTTTACTTAAGTTTGTTTACGAGCTCCTGCTAATGCCCACTAGCCTTTGGCCTACTACACATGTTTTCTAAAATTGGGCATTTAGCCCCATGAGTTCAAAAATCAAGGCCTTTAGCTTATCTGAGATGTTCCAGCTCCCGTCAGGAAGGTCACCCAAATCTTTTAAGAATTGGCACACAGTCAGGGAAAAACACTTCTGACAAAAATATATTTTCAACTTCATCACACCATTCGGGTGTGATGATATCTCCTCTTACAACCGGTAAGCGAGTTTCTCCTTTCCTCAAGGAAGTTCATCATATCAACCAGGTATGATTACCACTAGTTACGATCGGTAAGTAGGTTTTATCGATTAAAGATGGTACTCTTCATCCCCACTGGATATGAAGTTAGAAAACCCCACTTACTACCGGTAAGTGGTTTTAGCTTAAATCACTCATCACCCCATCCTTGTATGATGTTAAAGTCCCACTCACAAGTGATTTTTTGTTTCTAAAGTGCTCACCATCCCAACCGAGTATGATGTAAATATGCCCACTCACCCAATGATTGTGACGTATTCGTCACTAGTCAGTTTCTGACTCCACACTAGCTTATCCTTGTTGGCATTCCTGTCTCTCATGTTCCTACATGAATTGGGCATCCTTATCAATTAAGGTTTGGCATAACAGCTATCGTTTTCTCACGTATGAGCGACTACGCTCAAAATTGTTAATTCATTGCACTTAGGTCCCTAACATTCATTTCCTTAAATTTAGGTCCCTAATGCCAACTTTGACACACAATTTGAGTCCCAAGGCTTCCAAAATTCCCTTTGAGTCCTCAATTTACTCAAAATTGTATAAGGGCCTCAAGTTTTCCAAATTTCCAACTTGGTCACCAATTTTTAAAAATTACCATTTTGCCCTTACTTTCCAAAAATGGTAATTTGACCCAAATGTTCCAAAAACTAACCAATTGGTCCCTCAACATCTTTCTTGTGACTAATTGGACTTCAATTTTGGGAAATTTCAAAGAGGTCCTTCAAGTTTTCGAAATCTCCAATTTTTCCCCAAACTTTTCCCCAATTTCTCCCATTCAAAATGACCAAATTTGATTTCTTCAAATTTGCCATCCAATCGAGGTTAATTGCTCCAATTGCAGGTATGGATCAGTTCCTACACTTCCATATGAATCAATTGAGCTTTGAACCACACATTTGGGTCTGAATTGAGCTCAAATGGAGCTTCGCCAGAAAATTGCTCATTGAGAGAGAGAGCTTTGAAAGCTTACCGTTCGATGTGCGGCGATCCGAGCTCTCGATCGAGGAAGGTAGCTCTTGTCCTAAGGTTCCTTCTAGGATCAAGAATTGCCGCAGTTGAAGTAAAATCGAGGGTGAATTTAGTTAGTGAAATTTGACACTTTCTCTCTCTAATCCCGATATGCAATAATTGAGGAGGGCCGAATTAGCTTACCATTTAGCTCTGTTAAGGTCATATGAGGGTTGTAGGGGTGTTGGGGAGGCTTGGTTTGGCCAGGGGAGAGCTGAATTTAGCTCAGCCAAAATAGGGCAACTTCGGTCCATCAAAGTTACTTCACTGTTTGATTCCACCAGCACTTCTTCAGGAGTCCTTGGGTCAAAAGAAAGTTGTTATCAGGTAGCTGACTTCCCCCGTAGTTTATAGAACCTGACCTTCCCTTCTAAGGCTGTTAAAAAGGGCTATATCTGAGCTTTGGTTCAAGCTTCGCTGAAAAAAGGAGTAGTTGAGAGAGAATGGAGATTTGAGGTGTGTGGAGGATGAATAGAGTGGAGCTCTTTATATAGGGAGCTCGAGGACCCTGTGCCTGACAACTTTCCATTTTGGTCGAGCTTATCCTCGCCCTGAAATGGCCTAATCGGAACCATTTTTCCTTCGCCGACATTATATGTTTTCTGCATTAATGAACAATTATGTCATCCTAAGGAAGAAGATGACATTGTTACGAACTAGACCGATCCGACCGAGTTCAATGCGTAAATTAGTTAGTTGAGGCCCCATTCGACCGGTTTTCTCAAAATTAAAAATTTCTAAATTCATCTAAGTTAATTTTCTATCAAATGGTGGCTTCAATTCTCTAATTTAATCATTTTAAACCACCAAGAAAAATAAATTTAGAAATCGGTTCAAGTAGGGTTCAAACCGGTTCAATCTGGTTCTTGTTCGGTTCGCCCTGAACCGATCTATTTTTGTCTTCCCATTTGTCCCGAGGTTCTTTTCCATGATTTATATGACTATTTGAGCCACTCGGGATTTATCAATTCCCCCAATTTACCATTTTCTTATTGGTTACGTTTTGTGAACCGGCTCGGTTCCTCTTTTAAAATAACTAGTTCTTTTCCCAGTTTTTCTTATATTTAAAGGACGGGGTTTACACTATGATTATTTTGTTGTTCAATGATTATTTTAGCGGAAATTCTTGCAACTATTTTCTCTCTAAAAAATATGAGGTTTTGAGATAAAATAAAATATTCAAAATTACAGCTCAAAAGGGATGTCGTTAAATCATTGATGTGTCTTACAAGTCCTAAATTCTTACTCCTTACACTCCAAAGAAAAATAAAGTGATAAAAATAAAAAATTGAACCTTAATAAATATGGTTTGATTCTTATTAATGGATATGGATGTTTCTAAGAAGTTTTAGGTGAAATCAGGCAATTTATGTATTGAATTGAAGTTATTTTAGAGTATTTGGAAGTGTGACATATGTACATATGTCTGATCCATATAAAAAAGTTGGATTCACGAAATTTAAAGTGTGTAATGCGGGATAAGAAATGAATCAAAGAATTACAAACTATTTGATCATGTTCATACCAAAGGCATTATCAGTAGGAACGTTATATTTTCATAATCTAAAAAATGGCCTTAAGATGAAAGCAGTATGAAAGAGTTTGAAAAATTGATGTGCAGAGATGGACTTATGTTGTAGTCGAAACTATTAAATGAAAATGAAGATATTGATCCCATGTTTTTGGAGGAAACTCATCCAACATTGAGTTCAACACAAGAGACTAATGTACAATATGAAGACAAAAAATAGGATAAAGAAATGGAGCAATCGACCAAAAGAAAATGGAAGAGACAACCTCTGACATGGCTAAGAGATTATGTCATGTATGCTATAACAAAAAATCCAATTGATTTGGATGAGACTATGAAGGATTTAATGTGGATAAAAGTAATGGAATATGAGATTAATGTAATAGAGCGAAATCACACTTGGGTGTTGACCCACTTAATCACAAGTCTATTTGTCACACCCTAACCTGGTTCAGTTGGAGTCCTGTGATCAACCCGCCACCATTCCCCTTACTAATTTAGCATTTCTACTAAATAGACCAAGGAAGGTAAAGGCGTAGAAGCACACATGTTTTCCATAACAAAATTTTCAAAACATTCAAATGATGGTTTACCTATTCGCGGTACCTTTGGCTCACTCCCCTAGCTTCTACTTCATTTCTCCTAAAAAGGGGTTAAATGGGAGGGGGTGAGTTTCTACAACTCAGTGAGTGGGGGTTGGAAAGTGAGTTTTCCAAAATAAATAGTTTATCAAAGTGTTTTATGCTTTTAGTTAATTCTAATATGATTTCATCTTTTCTTTAACACTTCCCCTTGCTCGAGAGGCATTTTAGCAAACATTCACACGTCCTTTCTATCATAAGAAGGGATCACACATTCGTAGAACAATCCCCGACTATTCCACTTGTGGACCAGAGCGCCTTTATCGTCCACCCAAGTAGAGGTTAACAACCCCTACCCAGAGTTTGAGTAGAAATCATACATCCGATCCTCAAACCCTAATCATTTTGTCATGTCCGCTTTGTGGGACTAGACCTCATTTCTCCTGCTGCCTCGGTCTCAATGCGTAGGAAGCTCTCCGAGTTTCATGACTAACTGGCATGACAAACCCGCCCTTATTGCATCCAGGTCGTCCAACAGCCCTTGGGACCCATCGACTACCACTCTCAGGTGTCTAGATGCTCTCGGATCCTCATGCATGCATAACAAAAGTTTTGAATCATTAACCATGATATTTGGTACCAACGATCCAATGACCTCGACACTCGACCTAACCTGCAGCTGTTTGCCTTGACCGACTCGTCGACCTAGTCCTAGCACACTGCCACTAGCCCATCAAGCTTTGTTAGTCATGTCTTGGCCTTGTGTCAAGTCACACAACATTTCAAGTTTTATGAGATTTTTTATGGTTATTATAGTCATGTTTGTCTATGGGTTCCAACCCGTGCACACTAACCTTGGGCCCACTTCATGAGTTTTCCAAAACTAGGCCTTCAGCCCTATTATTTTCAAATTCAAGGCCTCGAGCCTATTAAAGCAATTCCAACTCCCATCAAGAATGTCTCCTAAAATGTTTAAGCAGTTTCACGCAGTAAGGGGAGACCATTCATGGAAAAATGATTCTAATCACCCCCAACTGGATATGATGCTAAAAATCTCACTCACCTATTAACAGTGACGTGCCCATCCCAGTGAGATCTCGGTTTGTGGTGCGCTCCCTTGCACCGGTACTTGAACAACCAACTCCTTCATGGTTTGAGTATCCAAATCAGGAGAATTGACATAAGGAACCCACATACTTTCGGTATTTGTGCATAGGTCCTCATACTATACCTTAATTAAATTTAGCTCCCTTAAGGTTTATAACCTTACACTTAGGCCCCTAATCTTTATTTAATCTCAATTAAGTCCTTAGGACTTCCAATTATCCTTCATGGGTCCTTAGTCTTTCCAAAATCACCAATTGGTCCTTAATTTTTCCAAAATTGCCAATTGGTCCATAATTTTTCATAAATTCCCAATTGGTCCCCCATGTCATCCAATTACCCAATTTGACATCAATTGGGAGTTAATTTCATGAAAATCTCCCAAATTTACTTAAATTATAATTCGACCCCTAATTTTCCAAAAATCCCTAAATTACCCAGTTTCTTAAAAATTGCAATTTGGTCCCCCAATCATAATTTCGTCCAATTTATCCCCAAAAATTGGTTAATTTCCCTAATTTATGATTTGAATCATCTTTCTTATGTCTCCCTCATCATTTTGAGCTTTGAAGCACTTCATTTGGCTTAGAAATGAGCTCAAACGAAGCTTCGTAGGAAAATGCAGTCTAGAGAGAGAAAGCTTCGATATCTTACCGATGAGGGTCCGGTGACCGAAGCTCTTGCCGTCACTGAGTTGCTCTCCTCGTGGGGATCCTTCTAGGATTAAACCACGCCCCAATTGGTGGCTTGTGCAGTGTAATTTTTTTTTAGTTTAAGTTTTTACAGAAATGCATTATGAATAGTATTTTTCGATGAGGGGCAGTAGAGGAGACTTACTATTGTTGTTCGGGGAAAGGTCAGGGCACCTCTAGGTGGAGTTTAGGGAGCTCGGGTTGGCCAAAATTAGCCTGGGGATGGCTCGACTTGAGCTTGAGCAAATCGAGCTGCTCACAACCGAGGAGTAATGGCACTGTTTGAGCTTCCCTGCTCATCTATGGTGGTCCTCGGGATAAAGGAAGGGTGCAACTGGGTAGAGGACTTCCTTTCGGTTCTAAAGACATTGAATGCAGCTTCAAAGGTTGAGAAAAGTCCCAATGTCAGAGCTCTGGTTTGCCGCTCGCTAGAAAACTGAGCACTTCACCTTCTTCGCTCGATTGTGGGATGTCGAGAATGAATGGAGGGGTGCTCTTTATATAGGGATCTCGGCAACTGACCGGGCTACCAGCCAACCTAGGACTCGACCTCCAACTCGGCTGTTGGCGATCATACTGGAGCTCTTCCCGGGTCACTGAGGAAGCGGCCTCTCTCTCTCTCTCTCTCTATTCTTTTTGTCAACGAACTGAAGAAGACGATGATGATGTGGTGAGCATGTCATGTGGCATAGTGTGATTTGTTAGTTTTTCTAACGTGGTGTTCCAACTCAGTCGTCACGCCAGCCGTTGACCAGACACATGGCAACCTCCCATTGGATGCCCATGCTTGCATGGCTGTTGACTAGGTGTCGCTGATTGTTGACCGGTCCAGTTTGTTGACCAGCTAGACCGTTAACCAGTCCGATCCATTGACTAGTTAGACCGTTGATCGGTCCGGTCCATTGACCAGTTGGACCATTGACCAGTCTGGTCTAACCGGGTTCAGTGACACGAATTCAAAAATCGGCCGGTTCAAGCACAATTCGACCGATTTTATCAAAATTAAAATTTTCTAAATTTATCTAAATTTATTTTCTATCTAATGGTGGCCTCAATTTCCCAAATTGACATTTTTAAGCCACCTATAAAAATAAATCATTAAACCAGTTCGCTATGATTCAATTTGGTTTAGTCCGGTTCGAGTCCGGTTCACCCCTAACCGATTCGGTTCTCCCATCCAATTCACTTCATGGTTCTTCCCCATGATTTTTATGAATTTTTTGTCACTTGGTATTTTCCAATTTCCCATATTAACCCTTTTCTACTATTTTTGTTTCATTAATTAACTCGATTTTCTCAAAAACACTAGTTCTTTTCCCGGTTTCCTTGTTCCGAGGGGACAAGTTTCACACTATTGATGCCTTAGAAAAGTTGAGAAATATAAGATATACTTGGTTGTGAAATGTTATATCCATCAATATAGCATTGACTACACTGAATATTTTGCATTGGTTGTGCTATGAGAAATAATCTGGACATTGTTAACTATCATAGTCAAAAGAGAAAGAAATGTCTATCAAATGGATATGAAATTTTTATTTTTTTTAAATGATACTTTGAAGGAAGAGGTTTATTTTGATCGACCTAAGAGATTCATTAAACAATGGGAGAAGAGAAGGTTTACAAGCTTCAAATGGCCTTTTATAGAGTGAAACAGGCTTCCCATGCTTGGTACAATCATATTGAATAATAATTTCTCAAGGAACCGTTTCAAAAAGTTTGTATATGGACACACATGATTTGCTAAGAGGTTGAAGAATGGAATGATAATAGTTATAAGTGTTTATGTTGATGACCTCTTGTTCATATGAGATAGTGGGCAATAGCCATGACAGTTTAAAGCAATTATGGAAAGGGAATTTGAGATAACTAACCTAAGGAAAATGAAACACTTTATTAGAGTTGAAGTAATTCACAAAATAGAAAAGATTTTTCTATGTCAAACTAGATATGCTATTTAGATTGTCATGTCATGGCAAAATTCCTAAGATATGGGTACAATGTTAACCCGCCTCATCCAATTGATACAACAATTATGTATACATTTATAAAAGAATAAATTTAAAATTTTCTTCTTTGAAATAGTATACCCAAAAACTTTTACAAAACTTTACGGGAATATAGAAACAAATAAGTATAAAATTAAATTTTCCTGCGCACACTTCTAAATTTATACCTCAAATCACGTAGGTGTTAAAGGTGATATTTCGGACTTTTGCTTCCATGGGCTCCTACTTTCACATGTAATGGTTTTGGGTAGTGGTGAGCTCAGAGATCAAAGAATAAGTTTACCGACTTCGAGCCCCTTCATAACTTAAAACTTAAGATTTCACTCAACATATCTATACATTGTTTATTATTTCATAATTTCTTATATTATATTTCTATAATAAATTTGTCAACCTTTAGAACTCACGTATTAGATTTATACACACATCAACATTCAAATAGAGCATATGCTCACCACACGTCATAGCAATTAATTGCCCCCTTCGAAACAAACATGACTCATTCATGTTCCGACAAATCAAATATGTGGTTGTATTAATGTTGAGGATGTGTCATCGATAATGTTCCAACCAACATGTATATGGTTGTATGAATATCGAGAATGTGTCATCAATCATTTGTATGTCATATTAGAAAACTTTGGCTAACAATGGAATGAATATAACTCTGGCATTTTCCAACCAACGCGTATATAGTTGTATGGATGTTGAGTATGTAACATTGATCATTTGTATACTCTAGATATCCCCTCGACCACACACTCAAATATATTGTATACTCAAGTATCTCATGTTGTCACACACTCAAGTATACAAGGATCCCCTTCCTTGGGACATCAGGCGACCTCTAAGCATAATTGCACCCCCTCCCCTCTCCGTCCCCCCTTATACATCGTTTTCAGTCAATCACTCACATCAATCCACACCTCAATGGTAGGCATTGAGCCCCTTAAATCATAATAATGGTATATACCAAACAATGCTCAATATCATGCATTAAACATAACAAGCATTTATTTGCTCATATCTTAGTTCTCACTCGAATTACTCCACTTATCATGATATAATGCATTAAAGATAACACACATTTATTTTCTTGGAACTAAGTACTTACTCGATAATAAATATGGCATACATTATTTCTTGGGAGTTATTAGATCACTCCACTTATCCTAATATCATGCATTAAACATAGCACATAATTTTTTACTATACTCACTTGATTATCTCCACTTTTTATGATATCATGCATTAACATAACACATATTGATTTCCTAGCACGATACACACTCGACCATCTTTGCTTATCATATTACTTGGGGACTAATATTCTCATATCAAATAGTATTATGAATCACTTATAAGAAGAGTTATTTAATCTTTCTATTTTGGTAAATAATCTCAACTATTTATTTACATGTGTGAGCAAGCAACCATACAATTTTATCTCTATTTTTCAAAAATACTTTCAAGTCATATCATGCAAAATATTATAATATCATAAAATGCGCTAAATTATAGCAGTTAGTCTAATCAGACTTTCTATTAGTAAAACACATTCACTATTTTATCAATAACTTGTTCGTACAAGTGGGTTTTCCAAATATCTCGAATAAATGAAATACTCATATACTTGCATGACAATTTACATTACATAAATCCAAATATATTTATGTAATCAGATTTGGTTATCTAAGATAATGCTAGTATTGTCTCATAATTTTTATAAAATTATTATTTTGCCCCTCTGATCGAATTAGCTCAATTCATGTGTCGACAAATCCGTTTATACACTATATTTTATTATTTAATTCTAAATATTAAAGGTTATATTTATATTTGGTCATGTTTTTTCAAAATATATAAAATTCTTTAATTTCCCACCTATATACTTAACTTTTCCAAATTTTGTATTTTGGTAATCAAGTTACACAAAATTTCCTCTTTACATTACTCTCATTTTGAACCATATTACATTACTCTCATTTTGAACCATAGACTTCATAAGTGTCTCATTTGTGTTCTAAAATTTCCTTTAAACTTATGGGGTCCCCAAAATTCATTAATTGCATTTTGTTTACTAAAATGAGCAAAATTGTCATTTTTCCCCTTACTTATAAAAGTCCCTTTTTTGTTCTTTATTTTACAAAATTATATTTTTACCCTATATAGTTCAAAATGAACTATTCTACCCTAAATTGGACATAAATAACTATTTTGTTACTTTTTAGCAAAATTACTATTTTATCCCATTTTACCAAAAATTATGATTTTCTCCCAAATTTCTAAAAATAAGTTTATACATTTTCGTGTGTCCTAAAAATCACCTTTTAACCAACCATTTTGTCACTTTTTGAGCAAAATTACTATTTTACCACCCTTTTACAGAAAATTACAGTTTTACCCCCAAATTTCTAAAAATAAGTTTATGCATCTTTGTCCTAAATATTAGCTTCTAACTCCTTAGGCTACCGTTGGGTACTATTTCCACAACTTTTGTCATTTTTTTACAAATTGGCTACAAACTTTTCAAATTTTACAATTTAGTTCCTAAACATTAAAAATCAATCAAATCAAATTTTATTTTCACAAATCACTCTCAAATACTTTAATTATATTTCAAATGGATAGTAAGAGTGGTGAGGTGTCTTATCCCGCCTAAATTTGGAAATTTTCCAAGTATGGTTGAAATAGAATTGGAGGATTTGTGAAAATACTCACAAGATAGAGTACCACTTGTGGTGAGAGGGTAGTCATTTTGAAACTAAGACACGGGTGACTCATTTTATGGTGGTGTTTGACGAAAAGGTCATCGCATATGGGCAAATTTTGGCCTCGAACAATTGTAGTCAAGAGTTCCAGAGCAGACCCAGTGAAGGAAATCGGCTCGTGATGGTCAAAAGTTCACTTCCCAAGACTGAAGGTAGTGGACATACATGGAGTTCGTTTTACATTTGTGTCTATTGGAGTGGTGATCATAGTTGACTAAATTAGGCCTCAAGAGGGCAAGAATGAGGTGCCAATTTTCTGTCTCAAATCGAAGTTAGTTGAAACGACTCTCATGCAACATTTTTTGCCACTTTCAAGTCAGGAAACGACCATTGAACTCAAGAGAAGTTATTTAGCCACAATTTTACTCAAAGATCACCTCATTTGATGATTGAGTGAATGAGAATTTAGAGGTCAACCACTCGAGTGTGGGGAGTATATTCCGAAACGAGTTTTCCAACTTTGGAAGTAAAATTTGATATGATAGGGAGTAGATAGCTCAATTAATTTTATAGGTAGATTGTTATGAGAGTTTTCAATTCAATAATAAGATTTGTGGTGTGAAATTTGGGTCTATTTGATCAATTTTCCTAAGTACGTCTCTTGAGATTTTGTTGTTTACTGATAAAAGGAAAATTGCGGAATAAGTGAGGGAGTCAGATTGGATCCGGTAACCTGAGTAGATGACCCTTTTATTTAGTTTTATTATTATTATTTTATATTTTTCAAAATTACATTTTTGCCTTTTCCGAACCTAAAATCCTAATTCAATCGGTCGAAAACCGATATTTACCAAAATCTTAGTTTATTACTATAGTAATCGATATTTATTCTGAATAAATCTTTAACCACGAGTTTTTATTTCCGTTTTCAAACTCGATTTTCTTTTCTATTCAATTTACAATTATGGTTGAGTGTTCTATTTTTTCAAGATTTACGGCTGATTAAAATTTTAAGAGTGTTCAACCCTTAGCTAATAAAGTTAGATTAAAACTTCAAGAGTGTTGAACACTTAGCTAATGAATGCATACTAAAACAAGAGTGCTCAACACTTAGCAAATGAATGCATATTAAAACTTCAATAGTGCTCAACACTTCACTTAGAGTATAAAGAAGGATTTGTTGGCCTACAACAAACTATAACAATAGCCCTCAAGCGGAATTAAAGTAGGAAAATCAACACTCTACCCTTGGTAAGTAAGCAAAGACCGAGTTGAAAATATAATACAAGCTTTTATATATATATATATATATATATATATATAAACAAATGCATAAATGAACTCTTCCAAACAAGGGTGGGGAGCATGTTAGTTTTTGTTGACATATAGAATACGGAAAAAAACATGAGATTGTGAATATTCTTGAAAATAACTGTTAAGAAGAATCTCTAGCAAGAACTCCATGTGCATCTACTTCTTGTCGGCGATACTTCATAAGTGGAGATTTGCTGATCTCGACTCGTCCATCCATCGAGCTTGATCTGCACCTTCCAGCATTCCTCATACGATAGTACCATCCTCATCGTCCGTTCCTCCTAGATTACGAGCAAAGTACCTGCAATCCAAACAACTATCTAGCTATTAACCCTAGCTTTGACATGAGAAGGAAGAAGTGGGGTTTTTTGTCCACATTGATCTGGTAAATGTGCATTATTCATCCACTCAGGTGATTTTACTTAAAATCATCACAACATGAGGTACATGGTACGACTGTTCAGTTGACAACACTCACCTAAATCATGTGCCTCTTTTGTTTGTTAGTTAGCTAGCATGTCATGACCATACCTATGTGGGCACCAACTTTTCCCTTCAAAACCCTTTAATTACATAGAGTCACATCCATCCCTCTTCATCCTTACCATGGCAGCCCCAGGAGATCAGTCCTCTCCTCTCCTCAATTACATCCAAGGACAGAACCTAACCGATGAATGCTGACAGCTCCTTGTGTCCCTCCCGTCAGAGAAGGGCTGGCGGTCACCTTTCATCCACTTGTACCAGGGCTTCTGGCACAAGACCCGCTTCATGGACGGCGTCCTATCGACTCAGCGCAACTTCAAGGCACTTGAATCCGACGTCCTCCTCATCACCACCCCAAAGTCCGACACCACATGGCTTAAGACCGTCCTCTTTGCCCTCATCAACCGACCCTCCTATTCAAGATCATCTGACCACCCCTTATTGAGCAAGAGCCCCCATGAGCTCGTCCCTTTCTTGGAGATCGACCTATATGTCCACAACCATGACCCCGACCTGTCCTCCTTGACGTCCCCCAGGTTGTTTTCAACCCACCTCTCATTGGGTTCCCTGCCCGAATCCGTGGTTAGATCCAAGTACAAGCTCGTGTATCTCTGCAGGAACCCCAAGGACACATTTGTCTCGTTATGGAATTTCATCAACCAGATGAGGCTCGAGAACAACCTGGGCGCAAACCCCATGGAGGAAGCTTCCGAGATGTTCTGTAGAGGAGTGAGCATGTTCGGGCCGTTATGGGACAATGTACTAGGCTATTACAAGGCCAGCTTGAAGATGCCAAATAAGGTGATGTTCTTGAAGTACGAGGATATGAAGGAGAGGCCGGTGGAGGAGCTTCGGAGGGTGGCTGGATTCCTCGGCTGCCCTTTCTCCGAAAATCAGGACGAGCCCGTAAATGAGATCTTAAGGCTCTGCAGCTTTGATAGACTGAGCAGGCTGGAGGTTAACCAGAATGGGAAGCTGTACAATGGAGTAGATAAGAAGTTTTTCTTCAGGAAGGGCCAAGTGGGCGACTGGATAAACAATCTGAGCCCAGAGATGGCCGAGAGGCTCGACCGCATCACCGAGGAGAGGTTCAGCAGCTTCGGTTTGAAGCTCTAGCTGGGTCCATGTGGGTTCACTAGCCCTAGCCACGACTCTCTACATACCTATTTATATATGTGCTTAGAGAGTCTACCCACCAACAATAAAGCTCTTTCTAAGATAATCCGTCCTTCCATCCATCTGATCCGGCGAGTAGGGATTAGAATGATGATTTGGTTGAAGTTGTGCCATAATGCCATAAATTCTGTTGAATATTGGATTATATGATGAGCATTTCATGTACATTGTAATGGATAAACAAGCATGTAGGTATGTGCATGTAGACAGATAAGATAAGGTAAAAAATAAATTGTCCTAAGAGACTAAAGTAACTAGGGCCAATCAATAGAGGTGAATAGAAAAAAAAAAATATATATATATATATATATATAATTATTGATAATGAGTTCATATTATTACTCAACGACTGGATGTTTATTCACTGAGCAATGATAGTCTCGCTCGGCACGAGGGAACACTCAAACATACGTTATTCTTGAGGTATAGTATTTAATAACGGAATAAGTGTTATAGTTCCGGGGATTTTTATAAAATATATGTATTTATTAAATATTTTTGAGAAATATGATGTAAGTGTGAAATTTGTATATAAATGTATTAAATATTCATATTATGAGAATTGATACCATTGTTATTATTTTTGTCAGCTCGTACATGTCTCACGATACGTCGAGGGCAAATGGGCACAAGTCATTTGATTTGTTCTCGTCTTGAGTTATGGAACCACCCCTGCATAAACTAGAGGAATTCATGTTTTTTTATCATTTATCAGATACAACGACAGCTACCCATCCATAAAACTTGCCACCAAGGGACTCTTCGATGTGCTCTTGAGGATGAGTGGATCTCCTCCGTAGGGGCGAGTCTCAATCTCTTCTGTATCATCTCTACAAGTGTAAAAATCTTTGGATCAACGTTTACAGTTGAGGCATGATTAGATTATCAACGTGTTTATTGATAGTGATATCCTTTTTCACTTCTTTTTTCAAAAATATATATTTGAAGTAGTTCAATTTTATATGACTTAAGTTATAATACTCCTAAGATCCACGATCCGACTGATTACAACCAGCCACATTCCATAATACCTCGACCCGAGTTATTCGCTTGGCTCACATTCCATTGATATTATAAATGTGTACCATCGCCTTATAATAACAATGATATCAATTCTCATAATATGAATATTTAATACATTTATATACAAATTTCACACTTACATCATATTTCTCAAAAATATTTAATAAATACATATATTTTATAAAAATCCCCGGAACTATAACACTTATTCCGTTATTAAATACTATACCTCAAGAATAACGTATGTTTGAGTGTTCCCTCGTGCCGAGCGAACATAGATATATATATATATGAATAAAGATAATATTAAATACAATAATAATTATATTCTTTATCTATCTCATGTGAGAACTATCACATAGGAGCTATCATCTCTATGTATGCTACTGTTATAGTACTCCTATGAATCTGAGTATCATCTGTTTTTTTTTTGGCTATCCGGATACTAGTACAGTTTGGGAACGTTGTCTCATGCATCTAGCAAGGCATTTTCCAAACCGCTAGAGGATGGGTGAAGGAGTTATCTATTGCATAGCAACATTTGAGTAACTAGAGGTAATAGATAGATAGATAGATAGATAGATAGATATATGCATATTTATTGTACTTTGACTTAATATTAATGGAAGAGTACATCAATATGAATACTTTGGCTTACTTCCCTTATTAGTTAGAGGTAATTTCTAAGCTATCATTTAAGGTGAGAACTAATATGTAGAGGGGTGAGCATGTGCGGGCCGACCATGTACTTAGCTACTACAAGGCCAGCTTAGAGATGCCAAATAAGGTGATGTTCTTGAAGTACGAGGAGATGAAGGAGAGGCCGATGGAGCTGCTGAGAAGGGTGGCTGAATTCCTCGGCTGCCCTTTCTCCGAGGCTGTCGATGAACAGGTCAATGAGATCTTACGACTTCTGCAGCTTCGATAGCCTGAGCAGGCTGGAGGTTAACCAGAATGGGAAGCTGGAGAATGGACCGGAGAAGAAGTTTTTCTTCAGGAAGGGCGAAGTGGGCCATTGGATGAACCATCTGAGCCCGGAGATGGCCGATTGACTCGACGTATCACTGAGGAGAGGCTCGGCTGCTTCGGTTTGAAACTTTAAGTGGGTCCATGCGGGTCACCACCACCAATGACTACTATCAATATTCAATCACAGGTAGGTCGTGCGTACTTGATTAAGATCAGCCCTTTCCTCATGTAATCTTCTCCGGGGAAGATTTGATGTATGTCATACAAAAGTATTTTACACATTTTTGTGTTTCTTTTATTACACATTAATAAAAAGAATAAGTACAGCAAATTAAACAAACTTGGTGGCAAATCTCATGCTATTCTCATATTAAATTTTTCCTATGTCACAAAAAGGGAAAATTAATTCAACAATTACCTCTTATTAGTGCTCAAACTTCTTAATCATATTCTATTATACATAAACAAATATCAACAATTCCAAGTTTTTTAAGCCACAATCATGGAATATTTCATTGTTTTGTCATTATAACACCACTTGCCTAAGTCACTCAATTAGATTGGAAAACACACATTCTTATATATTTATACTTTTACAATTTTAATATTGAGGAAGATGAAAGACCCCTAAAGGTCTTTGGCATCAAAGATATATCAAAGTTTTAAGTTCAAAAAGAGTTTGGTTAGTGAATTTGCTGTTTTGCTAATGGCTAAACAATGAAAATTATTTTAAGAATAGCAATTAGAGAGCTAGAAGTTGCATTCACTGGTTTCACGCTAATTTGGATCGACCTACTACACTAATTATTTTGTTGTTCAATGATAATTTTAGCGGAAAGTCTTTCAACTATTTTCTTTCTAAAAAACAAGAGATTTTGAGATAATTTAAAATATTCAAAATTGCAGCTGAAAATGGATGTGTTAAATCTTTGATGTATCTTAGAATTGCTGAATTCTCGCTCCTTACACTTCACAGCAAAATAGAGTAGTAAAAATAAAAAATTGAACGTTAATAAATATGGTTTGATGTTTATTTACATATATTAATGTTCTTTAAGATGTTTTGGGCAAATGCAGGTCAATTTATGTATTGAATTGGAGTTATTTTATAGTGTTTGAAAGTGTTACAATATGCCTAATCTGTATAAAATAAAGTTGGATCACAAAGTTTAAAGTGTGTAATGCTTGAAATAAGTGATAAATAAAAAGTTTACAAATTATGCGGATAATAAACTGATTATCAGTAGGAATGTTATATTTTCAGTAGGTAGGAATGTTATGTTCCTGTTTTGATCCATCTAGTTGGTTTGAGTAGATTCCCTTTCGGGGTATTTCACTGTTTGTTTATAGGGAGGTAATTCTGTAGAGCTGATTGCGGTGGATCTTAGGTATGATTCCCAGCATCCTTTTTTATTATAGTGAATGTATGTTAGAGTCTCTATTGTAACTTATAGAATTCTTAAAATTTATGTGGTGAAATAATCCATTGAGTTTCCCATTTTATTACAAATGAAACTGTCAGATCTCATACTAAGGTTGTGGGGATGGGTTAGTTCTCAACTGTCACCTTCTAAGGTTCACATGTATTTGGACTTCTATCCAATACTAATAGGTTAGTCCTATTTCTAGTCATCATCTGTCTTGGCTTATCTTTTGGTGCCTGCCTTCCCCTCCCATTCTAACTAACTTTAATTCCTTTAGTTTTCTGGTGTAATGTCATAGTAGTTAGAAATGCATTGTCTCTATAATTAGTAACGACTTTTATTACACGTATCGGTTTCAAATAATTTGTCAAAGTTGTAAGGCGATATTATCCATAGATCTTTCTATAATCTTTCTTGCAGTCATGTCAATAATTTGTTCAAGTTCCCTTAGTTCTCCATTAGTTTTCTTTGACTTGTAATCAATCGGACAACACGCTATTGCTCTCTCTTGATATGGGTTTAATATACTTATAATTATAGAGGAGCCCACAAACTACTTTAAAGCTTGGGGAGGCCGTTCTGTTTTGGTAAGGGAATGTCCCAGTAAATTTTTATGTGTCACAAGTCCATCCTGGGAAAAAGGCTAGCGATCAGTCTTAGCTCAGCACACCTGTAAATTTGGTTCCAAGTCTATTTGTTGAGTTTATTAAAGATATTTTCTTCATTTGTTATTTTATTGTTTTGTGATAGGGACAAATATTTCGCCTAAAGTTTTTTTTTCTTTTAACTAATTAACTTTTTATTATTTGGTCCACTCTTATCTACTAGATTCAATCCACTTATTTGAGCTCTTTCTTTAATATAACTTAGACCACTTCCTTTGCACTAGTAAATTTTTTAGCCTAATGGCTTAAGGCTATTTTAGTATAAGCCTTTCTTTATTTAAGTCTATCCATATATATATATATATATATATATACTTATTTATTTATAAAATATTTAATTAAACTCAATTCCACTTATTTAACTTGAATTTTAAAATAATTTATTCTGACCTAATTAGTTATCATCCAATATTTAAATTAGAGTTATACTAATATATATAAGATTTTTAATCAAATCTATTGGACTTCATACTAAAGAATAATTTCTAGTTTGATTTTGAATTAAAATTTTTGAGTTTCTAAATTACAATATTAGAGACGTGATACCAAGTGATAATGAAAGTTACAAAAGTCAAGGAAAATAATCAAATTGTAAATTGGGAGTAAGAACCACCGGTTCACGGTGAACCAGACTAAACTAGATTGAACCGAGAATAACTAGTTGAAAAATTAATTTTTTTGAATAACTAAAAAATGTCAAACTGGAAAATTTAGATCACCATCATATAGAAAATAAATTTAGATAAATTTAGAATTTTTAGAAAACCGGTCGAATCGGGCATGAACCAGTCGATTTATGATTTTAGGTCACCGAACCTGGTCCAACCTGATTAAGGGGCCACCTGCTAGGTCAGTGCCTAGTTAGCCCGTGCCTTGCCAGTCGCTAGGTCAACATTTAAATCACTGATCAATCATAGCGTAACACGTGTCCCTAATCAACAGTCAATTGAAGAAATTCCATATCATCAGGAATTAACCAATGAGAGCGTGACATGTGTCCGTAGTCAGTAGTCAACCAATGAGAGGGTGACACGTGGAAAGTGTGACATGTCAGCAACCAACTAGGATGATTGTGAAGGATTGGCCAATAAATGATCAATATGTGGTAAAGCCACATCAGATGGCTACAATCAATCCTAAGAGGACATGTGGCAATGGAAGTGACAAGAAATCTAATTTATTGAAATCAACCAATAAGAGTATGCCACATGGCAAGTCAATAACAGTCTTTTAACGGTCAAATCCAATCTACTTCCACGTAGGATGGAGCCACCAATGGGAAGTCACCACGTGTATAGTCAACGAGTGACCTGGATGTTGAGTGAGATGTTGCGTCAGCATCTCCAACCAATCATAGTGCACCACATGGTATCTTGCACATGCACGCACAATGTCATCTTTAACATTTGAATAAATGAAACCGACCACCTTAACTTCGATAAGCATAAATTACTATGACAAGGCAATAAATTGGAGATTAATGTCCAAACCATAGTGAACAGATAGAACCATTAGTTTCCGAGCTCCCTATATAAAGAACTCATTTCCATTCATTCTCTCAACACCTCGAAAGCTTAGAGAACCTGAATAACTCCATTTCTCATCGCCTACAAACTAGAGCTCTGACTTGGGTAGTTTTCTCCACCTCCGAACATGCATTTTGTTTCCTTGGAATCTTGAAGAAGTTCTCTACCCAATTGTATACTCCGTTCAACTTAAGGATCATCGAAGAAACAACGACGAGGTCGCATGGTACCATGACTCCATCGATTGACTACACCCTGATTATTTTGTTCTCAATTTGAGTTGTACTTAGGCCACCCATGACCAAATCAAGCCTCCCAAACCTTTCCTAGTAGAGCCCACGTCTTCCCTGCACCACCGTGATAAGTCTCCAATGTCAACATTCACCGAAATTTGTGATTTACAATGTGTTTTTACTTAAAAATTACCCACTCAAATTATCACAACCTAGGTCACCATTTGAGGCATCGTTTGTTCTAGGGATGATCCAAAGAAGAGAGTTAACTTCCTCTACCAAAAGCTCCGACCATGGTCGATAAGAGTTGGTTAGATCTAGTTTTGTGATAGTGGGTCCAACACCATATTTTTTGAAAACTCGAGAAGTTGGCCCAAGGCCAATGGAAACGGGCCTTGCCCCATAAATAACCTTGATGGTATCTTGAACATGTTAAATACCAAAACATGTTGATATTGTGTGAAATTTGCCATGCCTAGTAAATGCTATCGAGCTAGCTATGGGTGTCACCTATATGAGCTAATAGTGCATTGATAAAGGTCTTAAGGTAAGACTATTGCTTGTGTATGATCATAAATGAGACCATAAATATACCTAGTATGGGGTAGTGATGATTATGAGTAATATTGGTCAGAGAGGTTGGTACAAGGGAAGCTCTCACTGGACCAGTATGTTAGGGGCTCTAGGAGTCCCATGCGCATTAAACCTGACGAATGTGAAATGTCTAGTCATTCTATAGTGGAAAACTCAATCGATATGTCTGAGGGTTGCACTACATTGCTCACATAGAGAAATGGTCGAGGTCATACACTCGTACCAGTGTGGTCGAAGTTGTTAGCCTCATACGAGGGTGGTCGGTAAAGGCGCTTTAAACCATAAGTGTGACATATGCATTTCTATTCTATGAATGTGTGATCCCTTTTATGATAAAATGGTGTTTGTTATGTTGATTTCTTGTCCAATACAAACCAAAAATCTTGAATAGATAAATCTATGTAAAATCCTTCTAGGTAGGAAATGGATATTTCTAGGTTAGATACAAGCTCATGAATTAATTCTGATCAGATAAAAGCCTATGAAAGATTTTCAATGAAAAATAATTTGTTAGAATGTTCATACATTAACAAAAAATCCTTTTAATTAGAATATAAGAAGGGATTTCCAAAGTATCCCTATTATCTATCTTATAGTGTGTGCTAAATTGTGGATATGGCATCATGATGTCAGCCATTCTTATTCAAGTTATAAAGTTGATCCCCTCCCCTCATCCCTTTCATGGAAGTAAAATTTTCAAGAGGACCTTAGAAGCCGATATACTTTTTTGATATGTTTTCACCCTTTTAGTTTTATGCATAATGATTTATATTCTGACATATTATGGAAAATATTATGGTAGTTATTTTGCCATTATTTTGACCCTTACTCTTGTCGTTAATACAATGTTGGCTATAGCCACTATTGTAATTTTGGAAGGTGTGACATATAAACCACGCCTTTTTTAGTTAAGGAAAACTAGGAAAAGAACCAATCAAGCTGAGTGAGAAACACCGAACCTGTTCACAAACCCAATCATCAGAGAACGAGCAATTTGGGAAATTTACAACTTCTGAGTGACCCAAAGGGTTCATAAAACCTTGGAAAAAAACCTTAGGATAAATTGGAAGAGAAAAACCAGACCAGTTCAGATGAACAAAATCCAACGGGATTGAACCAGTTTATGAACCGAGTCAGTTTATGAACTGAAACAATAGAGAAAGGGTAACCAGGGAAATTTATGGATCGCGAATTACCTAAGGAGTTACAAAAGTCATGAAAAAGGACTTTAGGATGAATTAGAGATGAAAACCAAACTGGTTCAGTGAACCGATTTGGACCGGTTTGAACCACTATTGAACCGGATGCTAAATTCATTTTTCTAGGTGGCTTAGAAAATTTAAATTTGAGATGTGAGGCCACCATTGGATAAAAAATGAATTTAGAAATTTTTAGATTTGAAAATTTTGGTCGAATTGGCAGTGAACCGACTGCTTTAAGCTTTCAACCCGGTTCAGAGCGGTCCGGTTTGGTTCGGAATAGTGTCGTCTTCTTCCTTCAAATGACAACACTGTTCACTCGCCGAAAAATTGCGTAGTGCCGGCAAAGCTAAAAAGTCTCCAGCCAGGGAGTTTCAGGCAATGAATGACCGCATTAAGGCATCAATCGGACGACCAAGAAGTCCCCGAGCTTCCTATATAAAGAGCCCCTCCTCATTCACCCTCTTTACACTTGAAAACTCCATTCTCTCTCAACTGCTCCAATTTCTAGCGAAGCTCGAACCAGAGCTCCAATATAGGGTCTTTTTCTGAGCCAAAGAAGGCGTCGTCGGGTTTTTTAGAACCGGGGAGAAGTTAGCTACATGCGTTTAGTCTCCATTTGCTCCGAGTGTCGCCGAAGAAGTGTCGGCGTGATCGAACAATGAAGCAGCTCTGGTGGATCGAAGCTGCCATCTTTTGGCCTAGCTGAAATCGGCCAATTCGTGCCCTTCTTAGATCAAATCAAGCCCTCCTAACACCTCAACAACCCTCCTACAGCTGAATTAGAGCTGAACGGTAATCCAATTTGGCTCCCATCTGTAATTTCTGACCGGTGCCATAGAGAGAACCAACAGAACTTCGATGATGAAATTCTCACTCAATTCGACACCAATTGATGCAAATCTAGATCCTAGAGGAACCTCCGGACACAAGCTATCTACCCAGATCGAAAGCTCGGACCGCTGCACCCTTGATGGTAAGCTTTCGAAGCTCTGTCTTAAGTCCAATTTTCCTACGAAGCTCCGTTTGAGCTCATTCCGACACCAAATCATGCGATTCAAAGTGCAATTGAATCGTATGAAGGTGTAGGAACTCCAATTTAACATCAATTTCAATAATTAAACTCATTTGATTGGTCAATTTGATAAAATTAAATTTGGCAAAGTTGGAAGGTTGAAATTGGGGAAAAAATGGGAGAAATTTGGGAATTTCAAAAATTAGAGCGACTAAAGTGCAATTTCATAAAATTGAGAACCAATTGGGCATGATAAAGATGTTGGAGGACCAATTGGGCAATTTTGGAATTTTTGGGGCAAAACTTACCATTTTTGTAAAGTATGGGCAAAATGGTAATTTTGGAAAAGTTTAGGGACCAAATTGGAAATTTTAGAAATTAAACCCCTTTTTGTGAATTTGAATAAATTGAGGTCGTAAGATGAAATTTAAAAAGTTTCGGGACTCAATTTGAGGGAAAACTAACATTTGGGGACTTAAAGTTAAAGAAAAATAACTTTAGGGATCTAATTGCAAATAAAGGAAAAGTTAGGTTTCTCATTTATTTGGAATGAATGAAGGCTATTAGGCCAAAGAATAATAAACAAGAATGTTCATATCATGTAGGAACATGAAGTGCCGAGAACGGCAGCTTAGACGAGTTCAAGTAAGGACAACAAGCCAGTTAAGAGAAATTTCACTGCACAATCGAGCGAATGGGATTTAATATCATACCCGGTCGGGATGATAAGCACCTCAAAAATAAAAACCCACTACTAAGTGGTATTTTAAACATCACACCTCAGAGGAGTGATGTGAAAATCACGTGGAAAAATTACTTACTGGTTGTAAGTAGATCATACCTAGTTGGTATGATGAAACTTCCCAGAAGGAAATGAAAAATCCGCTTATCGGTTATAAGCGAAGATGTCCTCATACTTGGTTGGTATGATGGACAGTTGAAAAGTTTATTTTGTTGGAAGTGCTCTACTCTGATAGTGTGCCACTGCTTAAAATCTTTGGGAGACCTTCTTGACGGGAGCTCGAATAGCTCATATAGGCCGGAGGCCTCGATTTTGGAACTTGGGGGCTAATATGCCCGATTTTGAAAATCTCAAACATTGAGCCCTAGGCCAGTTGGCACGAGCAGGAACTCATAAACAAACATTATTATTAAGCCATGAAAACCTAAGTAAATGAGTTGTTTGGCCATGGTACTGAGACAGGACCGACATACTCAATGGACTAGTGGTAGTGCGACATGACAGGTCTACGAACTAGTCAAGACAAACAATTGTAGGTCGAGTTGAGGGCTGGGGCCGTTGGACTAGTGGCACCACATATTATATGGCATCATGAAAAAAATGTTGATTGTGCATGCATTGTGTTTATGGGACCTTCAAGATGCCCAAGAGGGGTAGTAATGCATCCCAAGGCATTGGATGACCTGGTGGATATAAGGATAGTTTGTCGTACCAGAAGTCTTGCAAAGATTGGAGTAGCTTTAAGCACATGAGACCAGGGTGGGGTCAAGATGAGGTCTCTGTCCTCATACAGATAAGGAGATTTGTAACAGGATTGAGGGTTGGATGTTGTGAACATCCGCTCATTCTTAGGGCAGAAGTGGACATACTTCTATATAGGTGGTCGGTAAAGTCGCTCCGATGCCACAAGTGGGTTTAGTGGATGGACTGGCCTGCGATTGTGTGTTTTACCTTCTTGATGAAGGATGTGTGTTGGATGATGACACACCGTGGTTAATAAGAAATGGTGATAAAAACCGAAATTTGAAATGAGAGGTTTTTAAAAGAGAATAAGGAGTCTGTCACACTCCGAATCAAACATTTTTCCTAAAAAGATAATTTTTTAAAATCCATTCACTAAGTCGCTATACTCACCCCCTCCCTTATATCCTTTTCAGTTAACCTTGGAATGCCTACCCCAAAGACCACTAGCTAATATGCATGTAAGACAGGTATGATCAGTTTAAAATTATATGCAGTTTTAATTTATATTATTCCAAGAAAGGTACAGGTTTAAAGGACGCCTTACTTTTCACGGTTTATAAACAAGGGACAACCCTTTAGAACCAAGAGAGTGGCGGGTTGATCATGGGGATCCGACCAAACCAGGCCGGAGAGTGACAACCTGAGTGGTATCAGAGTCTGTTTTGTTGAATACATTATCAAAACTATATAACATAGTAACTAAGAGAAAATTTTAAAATTTTCATGTCTCCGAGGAGAGGAACCAAGGAAACTAGTACTAGCATTACCAACACCACCCAACACTCTGTTCCCGTAGGGAGATCCCCCTAAAATACCCGAGAAGTCCCAAAGAACCAAGAGACATAAGTGGGAAGTATCCAAAAGGTTGGTGCGAGGATTTATTGAGGTTACAATCTTGAGTATGAAGGAAGCCAAGCCTAAGGCTAGGAACGCCATCAAGAGCTTATAACCTTACTAAGGAGAATGCTTGTCAAGAACCCAATAGCTCCCCATCTATTTTGTGAACACTTTTTTGTAATAGGGCTAAGACCCCAACCTATTGTACTACCTCTCCAATAATAAAGAACTCCAAGTGTCTAAAACTATACCTCTCAAAATGATGTGACCTTGCGCCTCACCTGTACGAAGATTTCTTAAAGGAAAAGTAACCAAACAAACCTGCATTACCTTAGACACTATGGTGACCAAGGAGACTCCCATCCCAAATAAAAGAATGAATCAAGGGAATTATTAGGTGAAGAAAGTACGATAAGAAAACCGTCAAGGTAATTAAGGAGTCTAGGAGAACACTTGGAGTAACAACTAGGTAAGAAAACGACATGTTACAAGTTGTAAGGGAAATAGGACATAAAGTGAAGAAATGTCCCACACCACAAGGATTTAGAACAATACTTTCCAAGAATAATGCCCCCACAGCTATAGGAATCTGGAAGGATGCCATCCCCTAGAAACAAGACTCCTGCTTGGAATTTTAACCACATATAGGAGGAAGCTCTTCAAGATCCTAGCATAGTGGCAAGAAGGAAAAAGGACTGAAGGTAGGACCTTGATAAACTACAAAATAGAACAAAAGGTTGTAGAAAATTTTCCCTTAAATTTCTAGCCATCTAGGAGCAAGGAAGAAAGCGCCTCCACAAGAGAAGACAAGCCAATGACAAATGGGATGTCTCTGGATGATAAGTGTGACCTGCTTTGGAAAAAGCAGAGAAGTCAAATTGGAGTTTCGGACAAACATAGCAGAAGAAAGCAAACCGAAATAACAAGATAGTCAAGGAGAATAAATGACGCCCTAAGGAGGACTGAGAAGTAGTAAGGACTACACCCTAAAAATGGCAATGGAATGGTCATTAAGAACAAGAAGACTCGAGAGACAACTGCCTCAAGATAATTAGACAAGGTGAATAGTAGAGGCGAGGAAAGTAACAAATTAACCCTCATGAGGGTCATAGATTAAGCTCTAGTAATGAAAGGAAAGATGGAAAGGCCAAACATTTGGAAAAGGAGGATGGAGGAGATCCTTAAAGAGATCAATGGCCAAGACCAAATTGACGACCAAACTCAAACCAGGAGAAGATTAAGTAAACCTCGCACAAAGAGGTCTTGAAACAAACCATGTCTGAACCTTTCCCAAGTAAGAAAACTTGTGCGGGTTACAAGTAGAATTTAGGAAATGGTACAAGGACGTACTGCTAGATTTCCTATGAAGGGTGTATGGGAAGGACGACATCAAAGGGTGTCATTTAATGATTAGACACTTCCAAGGAACGAATGAAAAAGGAATTTCGGGAGAAAGGGAAAGAATCCTACCAAGGAAGGAAGACTCGAAAAGGCATACGTATCTCAATTAAGAGGAAATATAACCAACAGAAATGGAAAGAAAGATAAGCTCACAAACGAAATGCTGGTTGAGATGGAAAGATCAAGTACCAAGGAAAAGTACTCATGAGGACCTAAGAAGTAAATTAAACCCAAGGAACGGGTAAATAGCATGGTAGCATCAAAAGATGTCGTAACGAATAGGAGTGGGTGGACTATAATAATAAGAGAATAAAAGAAAGAATGTATGAGGAATCTAGGAGAAGTAAGCCCTCAATTAAGAAGTAAATTAGGGAAAACTACCACTGACATGAGGACGGGTCGTGGTCTATTCTCACTTAATGGAGCCTAAAGAATGGACGGATGGGCATAGTGTGGAGTACACGAAATAAGACCAATAATTAGAAATTCCTCAGATAAGGAATGAAATGGAATTTTAAGACGAATAAGGATTTAAAGTGGGCAAATGCCTCAACATAGAAGAAGGTGTAAGGAAATGAAGGAAGAAATCTCCAAAGGATGGTAAGAAAGTTGAACATGTAACTCTTAAGGTTAAAACCTCTACTTTGAGGAACATAGTAGAGAATGAAACCGTAACAAGGGAACTCCCCAAACAAAACAATCAACACATAGACCAAAAAGGGATCAACTTGAAATAATGAATCGTGAAATGGTCATGAGCAAGTAAGAGTGGATTAAGGACAAAGGAAAATCATTGAGTAAAGGATGTCCCTAGGAATGAGGAAGGACCTAAGAAAGGAAGAATAACCATTATGAAATTGTTCTAAAAATTTTAAATGGTCAAAGACATTTTCTAGAGTATGTCATGTTGTAAGGGGCATGTAAGCCCAACAGTTTCGAGGAAAAATGTGACTCAAGTAAGGAAGAGTCAGTTGGTAAGCATGACAAGGTCAAACAATTTTTTATCGAAATTGAAATAAATGACGGATGGAGGAAGGCTCAAAATAGGACAAAGGGCTAATAACACCGAAACCGTGAAAAACAAGTATGTAATGCTCGAAAGAACATTGAGCTAAGAGTTTTAATGATGCAGAGAATAACTAGACACAATAATGATTGGGCATCTTGGAACTCCCAATCCGGAAATATTGAGTAAGAACATCAAGGGAAAAAATCTTGCCCTAAGTAAAGGAAGATGTGAACCTAGGGAAATACCTTTGAGCTCGTGGGCAAGACATACTAGTTATGATAAACCCCATGGAAAGAGTAAACAATGTAAAGGAAAGGAACTTCCTTCTGCGCATAATTTAAAGTGGTCTAAGTGGAAGAATAACCGAAGTGTTAACATGTTCAAGTTAACATTAAGGGAAGTTTATCCCAGAGTGAAAAATGCAGATTTGGTTTTGGGGACAAAACTCCTAAAAGGAGGGGAGAGATGTAAACCCCGTCCTTTTGTGTTAAGGAAAATCGGGAAAAGAACTGATCAAACTGAGTGAGAAACACCGAACCAGTTCACAAACTTGATCATTAGAGAATGGGAAATTTGGGAAATTTACAACTTCTGAGTGACTCAAAGGGTTCATAAAACCTTGGGAAAGAACCTTAGGACAAATTGGAAGAGAAAAACTAGACTGGTTCAAATGAATCGGATCCAACTAGATTGAACCGGTTTATGAACTGGAACTGATAGAGAAAGGGCAAACCGAGAAATTTATGGATCCCGAGTGACCTAAGGAGTCACAAAAGTCATGAAAAAGGACTTTATGATAAATTTGAGATGAAAACCAAACCAGTTCAGGTAAACTGGATCCGAACAGGATTTAACCAATTTGGACTGGTTTGAACCACTATTGAAACGGATGCTAAATTCATTTTTCTAGTTGGCTTAGAATAATCAAATTTGAGATTTGAGGCCACCATTGGATAGAAAATGGATTTAGAAAATTTTATATTTGAAAAATTCAGTTGAATTGGGGGTGAACTGGCCGGTTTAAGCTTTGAACCCGGTTCGGACCGGTCAAGTCCGGTTCGGAACAGTGTCATCTTCTTCCTTCAGATGATAACACTGTTCACTCACCGGAAAATCGTGCAGTGCCAACGAAGCTGAAAAGTCTCTGGCCAAGGAGTTTCAGGCAATGAATGACCGCCATTAAGGTGCCAATCGGATGACCAAGATGTCTCTAAGCTTCCTATATAAAGAGCCCCTCCTCATTCATCCTCTCCACACCTGAAAACTCGATTCTCTCTCAACTGCTCCAATTTTCGGTGAAGCTCAAACCAGAGCTCTAATATAAGGTCTTTTCTGAGCCAAAGAAGGCATGGTCAGGTTCTTTAGAACCAGGGAGAAGTCAGTACACGCCTGTAGTCTCCATTTGCTCCGAGGGTCACTTGAGAAGAGCCGGCATGATCGAACAGTGAAGTAGCTCCAGCGGACCGAAGCTACCCTGTTTCGGCCGAGCTGAAATCGACCAATTCGAGCCCTTCTCATGTCAAACCAAGCCCTCCCAACACCTCCACAGCCTTCCTATAGCTAAACTGGAGCTAAAAAGTAAGCCAATTCGACTCCCCTTTGTAATTTCTGACCAATGCTAGAGAAAGAACCGACAGAACTTCGATAATGAAATTCTCACTCAATTCGGCATCAATTGATGCAATTCTTGATCCTAGGAAGAACCTCAAGACACAAGCTATCTGCACAGATTGAAAGATCGGATCGTCGCATCCCTAACGGTAAGCTTTTGAAGCTTTCTCTCTCTAAGTCTAATTTTCTGGAGAAGCTCCGTTTGAGCTCATTCCGACACCAAATCGTGCGATTCAAAGTGCAATTGAATCATATGAAGGTGTAGGAACTTCAATTTAACTTTAATTTCAATAATTAAACTCATTTAATCGGTTAATTTGATGAAATCTAATTCAACAGAGTTAGAAGGTTGAAATTGGGGAAAATTGAGGACCAATTTGGCATGATAAAGATGTTGGAGGACCAATTGGGTAATTTTTTGGAATTTTTGGACAAAACTTACCATTTTGTAAAGTATGGGCAAAATAGTAATTTTGGAAAAGTTCGGGAACCAAATTGGAAATTTTAGAAATTAAACCCCTTTTTGTGAATTTGAATAAATTGAGGTCTTAAGATGAATTTTAAAAAGTTTTGGGACTCAATTTGAGGAAAAAATAACATTTGGGGACTTAAAGTTAAAGAAAAATAACTTTAGGGAACTAATTACAAATAAAGGAAAAGTTGGATTTCTCATTCATTTAGGATGAATGAAGGCTATTAAGCCAAGGAATAATGAACAAGAATGTTCATATCGTGTAGGAACACGAAGTACCGAGAACGCCAGCTTAGATGAGTTCAAGTAAGGATAACAAGGCATCTAAGAGAAATTTCACTGCACAATCGAGTGAGTGGGATTTAATATCATACCCGGTCGGGATGATAAGCACCTCAAAAATAAAAACACACTGCTAAGTGGTATTTTAAACATCACATCTCAGAGGAGTGATGTGAAAATCACGCGGAAAAACTACTTACCGGTTGTAAGTAGATCATACCTGGTTGGTATGATGAAACTTCTTAGAAGGAAGTGAAAAATCTGCTTATCGGTTATAAGCGAAGATGTCCTCATACTCGGTTGGTATGATGGAGGGTTGAAAAGTTTATTTTGTCGGAAGTGCTCTCCCATGACAGTGTGCCACTGCTTAAAATCTTTGGGAGACCTTCTTGATGGGAGCTCAAATCGCTCATATAGGTCGGAGGCCTCGGTTTTGGAACTTGGGGGCTAATATGCCCGATTTTGAAAATCTCGAATAGTGGGCCCTAGGCCAGTTGGCATGAGCAGGAACTTGTAAACAAACATGATTATTAAGCCATGAAAACTTAAGTAAATGAGTTGTTTGGCCTTAGTATGGAGATAAGACCGACATACTTAATGGACTAGCGGCAATGTGACATAACAGGTCTTCGGATTAGTCAAGACAAACAGGTCAGGTCAAGTTGAGGGTCGGGGCGTTGGACTAGTGGCACCATAAATTATATGGCATCATAAAAATGTTAATTGTACATGCATTGTGTTTACGAGACCTTCAAGACACCCAAGAGGGGTAATAATGCGTCCCAAGGCATTGGACGACCTGGTGGATATAAGGACAGTTTATCGTACCAGAAGTCTTGTGAAGATTGGAGTAGCTTTAAGCACATGAGACCGGGGTGGGGTCAGGATGAGGTCTCTGTCCTCATACGGATAAGGAGATTTGTTACGGGATTGAGGGTTGGATGTCGTGAACATCCACTCATTCTTAGGGCAGAAGTTGACATACTTCTATATAGGTGGCCGGTAAAGTCGCTTCGACGCCACAAGTGGGTTCAGTGGATGGACTAGCCTATGATTGTGTGTTTTACCTTCTTGATAAAGGATGTGTGTTGGATGATGACACAGCATGGTTAATAAGAAATGGTGATAAAAACCAGAATTTGAAATGAAAGGTTTTTAAAAGTGAATAAGGAGTCTGTCACACTCTAAATCAAACATTTTTCCTAAAAAGATAATTTTTGAAAATCCATTCACGGAGTCGCTGTACTCACCCCCTCCCTTATATCATTTTCAATTAACCTTGGAATGCCTACCCCAAAGACCACTAGCTAATACGCATGTGAGACAAGTATGATCAATTTAAAATTGTATGCAATTTTGATTTATGTTATTCTAGGAAAGGTGCAGGTTTAAAGGATGCCTTACTCTTCACAGTTTATAAACAAGGGATAACCCTTTAGAACCGGGTGAGTGGCGGGTTGATCCTGGGGATCCGACCAAACCGGGTCGAGGCGTGACATGGCAGGTTGTTCATAGGTTACAACTGGACAAATTAGGTTGGGCTATGAAAACATATCAGGGGACAATTCAACATATATAGTATATTATAATTTCACAATCTAATATTTGGATTAAACTATCATCATAACCGCCACGCCCCCTAATACTACAATAATAGGGATCACACTACAATAGAACCAATTGGTCGTAAGGAACATATATCATTAATAAATTTTAATTTTTATTTAAAAAATTAAACCTTTTCCAGAATCATAGTACATAAATTTCTTTGATATAAAATCGCTCAAATTCAAAACCTTAGTTATAGAGTTCCTACATATTTAAGTTAGCCCATTTAGTTACTTTCCACATTGCTACTAGAAATTGAACACTTTGTCATCCATTGTCTAGAGATCAAATGTTTCCTATAAAGGTGGAAGAAATGTGATTATAGGAAGGGCAATTTTCCTATTAGGAGCAGATGTATGTATAAGGTTCAAAACCCAGTGACCCTAAACTAATAACTTGGTCAAAATCCTTAATTGAAATTGAATTGACCCTAGGGAAGTGAGGTATCTAAGTTCCCTCAAACTATGATGTCACTACAACAACCGTAGAGCATCCTTACCAAGTTAAATTTAGAAGCCCGAGAAGCAATAGTAGTGAACACACCATCAGAATCTCAAGGAAAGTTTTAGAGTTACTAACCAGGAAGGCACCATCAAGCAATGACAAACTCAAGAAAGGGAAAGCCAATGCTTGACTAAAGGACGGACACTGACGATGATGATCAAGCCAAAACGATCAGTTGAGCTAGGGAATTCAAAATACTTAAGAGAAGAGAGAATGGAAATGAACTAAAAAAATTAAAGTAGAGATTCGTTAGAAGGACGAACCTCAAATGCTCATGAGTGAACTCCCACAAGAACCCGAACAAAAGAGAGGAAGCTCTAACTTCTGATGCCAAGACTCAAACATCCACGATGATGGGAGAATGGAAGCCAAGTTGTTGACTCAAATAGGAATTGAAATGCAAGCCAAGAAAACTAACCTAAGGGATGGCAGGCAGCAACAGGCACTAGACGAGCAGATGGCGAAGCCGGGGAGGAGATTAGTAGGCAACCTAAAAACCAAGAGAGAAGGACATTGCAAATGGGATTACAAATTTGCAGAGCTTCAGAAACCGTTAAAAGCTCAAGGCATCATATGAGGGTAGGCGAGGGAAGTGATGATCCTACCCTTAGCCACCGAGAGAAATTACCAATCTGCCCTCTAAGGTAAAGGACGAAAACATCACATATTAGGGGTAAAATTATGGGTATGCCATTGACCCAACAAAAGGACAATGATGCCCTCACTAAATGGATAAAATTATAAGACTACCTAAACAGTTGTTTAGCAAATGTAAATTGCATAAATTAAAGGTGTGTTTGGCCAAATATAAATAGAAGGAGCATAATATCTATGCAAAAAGAACACATGGGTGCATGAGTCGGTAGAAGGATAATCGCTAAAGATCTTCTAAGTACCTTTATCGAGTAAGAAGTTATCAAATAATTGTAACTCTGTGAAATGGACATACGAGTGGACTGAAGTGGAACTAACAATCAATAACAAAAATATATTATAAGAGGATCGTAATGACAATAACCTTGTTAAATAAGTTTGATGTGTGACTACGGAAGAGATCACCAACGTTCACTGGGTCATGACTCATAAGCCTAAAAGGTGGAAAGATCTTGACAAGAAACATTGGTATATTTGTGAAGAACTACTATAAACCTATAAAATCCCAAAATAAAAATAAGTGTTTAAGATACGCAAGTACTGCTCAAGAAGAGTAAATGTCAAGAGATAGAACACATTCTAAATGCCACAAAAATTACCAATGGTAATAGTGGTATTATTGTGTGAATAAAAAAAACTCCAAAATATTGGACAAAAAAGAATTAAGAGGCAAGCAAGATAAGACTCCTACACACACTATCTTGATTTCCAAGAATAGATTAGTGAGAGATAATGAAAGATACTATTAGAAAGAGATATATATTATATTTAATAATCTAAAGGAGGATATTCACATAGTAAATTGTGAATTGTGGAAAAAAAATTGGATGATTTTCAGGAAATATCTCAAAATTTCTATTATACTTGGAATTAAAGGATGATGGGTGCATACCCAACATATTCTGAGAAATTGGAAACATGATCGTAAAGAGGTATAATTATAATCTTTATAAAATAAATAGAGAAGTCAAGGAGCCAAACAAGAAGATGGCATATGTCAATTAATGGACATTGGCATCAAACCAAAAAGGGATAAGCAAAAGACATTCCAACATATAGGAGAGATTGAATTATGCTTCCATATCACCTGAAATCCCCATGACTAATGAATGGAGAGTCCGAAGGACCACTATAACCAATGAAAGACAAATCCTAGTACACCACTATTATTGGGAGATGGCGAGATATTGTTGTAAGTGTAAGGGGGTATAGTTAGGAGTTGATAGGATATCATTATGGATCCCAGGATGGGTCAACATATTATAAGAGAACAAACTCTAATTGTGTCGAGAGTATGTGTGCATGTAACTCACAACCTCTAATAGACCTTATTACACTAATGTGTCTTTTAGAGCATGATTGGTCCATGTTTCCTTCATGTATATACATATACTTAATTGTTATTCTGCATGTTAAGCTAAGGGTGTATGTAAATAAATTAGAATGTGAAACTATAAGGTAAGAACTTAAGGGTCGGAGAAAATATAAAAAATAACATGATATAAGAATTGTAAAAGAATTCTCCATGTATAGATATTTTGGGTGAATTATATAGTCAAAGACATATAGTGCTCTCATATTAGTATCACATTCACTAAGTTGTGAGTTCATCACTATCTCTAAACAATTTCATGTGAAAGTAGAGATCCTTAAAAGTTTACAAATTGGAATATTACCTACATTATTTGTAAGTATTTGAGGTATATCCCTCAAAGTAAGCATATGAAGGTTTCTTTTATATTTTTATTAGTTGTTGTATTTCTAGAAAGTATAGGTACGTTGCAACAAATTGTGAAATATTTTTATTATGAGTATTGGTTATGTCGGTATTAAATTGGTGAATCTAATCATTATTATAGTATCAAATAAAATGTAACGGATTGTTATTAGACCCCGAGATTGAGTCGAGACATCTCATAATTCTTTTTGGACTAATTGATTATGTAGTTAGTACAACTATTTGTGTGAAATGTCCGACTTCATGTCGAATGATGCTTGAGTTGCAAGGTTGTACTTGTGATTGAAATGTTTGCATAATCTAAGTAACTCTCAAGTGTTTTTACTAACTGTTATTTGAAAAAAAAAACTTGCTTAATTGATATGTTGTTGAGCTAACCACCGTCGTACCATGAAAACTAAAGTGTAGACATGGGAAAGAAGAGTAATGCCTAATTTGTGGGATATGATAAGATTATATATTTATATTATATACGCAATATTAAGACATTTATAACCAGTACAATGACAACAGTAATAAATACAAGTAAATGTACTCATTAAATATGTCACGTGAAATATTATTCAGGATAAAAAATAGATCTTGTTGAAATAAATGTGTTAAAATGAAATATGAGTTGGAAAGGGTTGACTTGAAGACCATTTAGTTACTATTCCAGCTATTAAAACAAAATATCAAAAGTATGGTTATATGATCTATTTTTGGTAGACAAAATATCAAAATTAAAACAAACAAAATATGTAAAAATAAAATGGGTTAGATCAAACATATATGGTGTTGGCAGTGATATAACTATGTTTCACGGCGTTTTAGTGGAGAATAGACCGCCAGCTATTATATATCCACAGCCTTAAAAGCAATGGATTAGTTCATATATCCACACCACAAGTAAATGGTGATATAATATGTCCATTGGGGGATTTGGAGAAAAAAAATGGAAAAGTTGAAGTGGAATGGGTTAGAAATAGGCAGACATCATTAGCCATCATTACAGATGATCACTTGGCGAGGCCAACACACAAAACATGGAAGGATTAAATGTCACGGCAAAGTATTCTCTTTTATCTCTCTTCGAGAGGTTCGCTTCCCTCCTCTTTTGCACCTTCACTGTACACACTCCCTCCATTCGCCCTTCTATGTCTCTTTCCTCAAATCTTCTATATACTCTCCCTCTCACTATTATATATCTGTCGCTTTCCTGCATTTCTTTCTGGGATTTCTCCAATCTGAGATATTCCATGCATCTCGTACCCCATTTCTTCAGTTTCTGATCAACTAAGGAGGAGGAGAAGGAAGAAAGATCTGGGGAAGGGTATTTATGGGCAGAAAGGCCAGCTTTCATGTCCTAATCCTCTTACTGGATCTGCTCATCAGCTCAGGTTCATAACTCTGCTCTTCCCTATCTTTACAACTGTTGTTCTTTTAAATTCAGTTGCTTCCATCAGCTTATTTAATCAGCTTTTATTCATTCATTTTATAATTTGATTTCACAACCTAAGGAACTTTGGTTTTCTCTCCAATCTTCTTGAAATTCAGGGAACTAGTCAATGCTTAAGTTTCAACTAACTCTTCTTCTTTTATAAGGAACACCAATTTGGAAAAAAAAGCTAGGATTTGATATTGAACATTCATATTCATTTTTGTATGTATAAATTAAGGACTAAAACTTAAACAAATAGGCTTCTTTCATATTTATTTTTTATTTAACAATATTTAATCATATATTCAATTAAAAAATATTAAGAAGTAAAATTCTCAACAAGTAAATGACATTCAAATAGCAAATTTACTACCTTTTTTCCTTTGGAATACCAAAGAAATTGGTTTTAGACCTTTCTTGTGTACAAAGGAATGTATCATGAAAATGTAATGACCACAATTGACTGTAAAAGCCCCCGTATCAGGCTTTACCTTTTTGAACCACTGTTCCTTCCCACTCCCTGCAGCTTCATGTTCAAGGTTCCCAAAATTCACAAAAGCGCCAAAGGAGAAAGAAGAGCAGCAATTACAGAAAGACATAACCAACCCGATCACGACCGTCCCTATTATAATCCCGGCCATCTCCACAGCCCCCAACTCCCCCATCATGATCAACCCAATGTCTAGCCCCGACTCAATGAACAGCCTGAGCGTCCCCTTCAGCAGTACCGTGACATTGCCGCCACTTTCATTGAGCTCCAGCTGGTGCATTGCCAGCCCGAGCTCCTCACAGACCGCCCTGCAGTTGGCCCTCGACTATGCCTGCGGCTATGGCGGCGCTGATTGCTCCAACATCCAGCCGACAGGGAGTTGCTATTACCCCAACACGGTGAAGGATCATGCTTCCTACGCTTTCAACCAGTATTACCAGAAGAATCCCATACCCAACAGCTGCAACTTCGGAGGAAGTGCTGTGGTTACCAGCATTGACCCAAGTAAGTCACTTATATATCGCTCATGGATTCATTAGGTTAATGATTTGAAAATGAGCCAACTTTGCCCGAATTTTCAAGGCTAATATCCCAAATCCATTACAAACTCTAATGGAATATTATGTCTAACTTTCATTTTGTCATTTATAAATCATGAACTTTTATTTACCAATTAAGTTAATATCATAAGAAAATTGTTTATAATTATAATAAATACATATTAATTTATTTTACAAATGTATTTATTTTAGATTTGAGGTTTTTATTCTAAACTTTTAAGATTAGCTAAATATTTCTTGGATTTATACGGGATCGGGCCTCCTAAACCCAAGATTGTGTCTGGTCCGGAAGTAGGATATCCTACACTAGAATAGTATTATAGTACCCAAATAGGTCAAGTTAAGTTCTCACTTGCATACTAATTTTCTCTCTCTTCTATATGCACTAACTTTTCTCGTGCCGAAAGTGAAAAGGTGAGGGGAGCGAAAATTGGTCCACTCTATTCTTCTGCCGCATAAAGGTTAGCCAGTTCCGCCGGTACATATCTTTTTAAAAGCTAACTATAATAGGCTAGCAATCAATTGGGTCCGTTTTTGAGGACCCTATATATCTGGTGATTGAATGTGATTAGGTATTGATTGATTAAACTTGGTAATGGAGTTCGAGACCATCCCCTATCATTGGGTCCTATTAGATCAGCCTACTCTCAAATCCAATTAAATCAGGAAATGAGTAAGAGTTGAACACCTAGAATTTACTGCATTTTGGTCAATACAAAAATTAGAAAGATGTCACATTTTAGGATTTTTGAGACTTATTTCAAAAAAATCCAATAAATAATGTAATCGAATTAGTATCATGGAATTAGTATTATGGTTTACTGCAAACTAATTTTTAACTAATAATATAAACACAAAAAAAATTAAAAAAAAATCCATTCGTTCTTCCATTGGCAATTTCCTATCTATATACTACCACATGCAAAATAGTAGCCTTGGCTTCCAAGATTTTTGTATAATTATTAATAGAATACACTGAAATAATTTACTTTATTATATATTATACGAGTTATTCATTGAAAAAATAATATTTAAAATTATTTTATTCCATGCAAATTATATAAGAAGCCTATATAAGCCTTAAGGATATATGGGAAGGGTGCCAAATGGACTTGGAAATTCAGGTAATAAAAATTGAAATTCAAAATATCGCCTCCCTTCCTCTTCTGTGTGTGCATCTTCACTTCAGCTTGGTATTGTAATGCCTTTTTTTTTTTATCTATTTCACTCACTTTTGGAAACTTCCATTTTTGCATCAGGTACAGGGACGTGCCAGTATCCGTCCATCAGGTGAACTTTCGCCCCCTCCAACTCATGCACCTGGGATAGATTTTCTTTGTTTTCCCCCTCTCCCCCGTTTCACCAACAATGAATCTAACGAAAAAGAAATGTTTTTTTCATCCTTATTTTGGCAGCACGAGCACATCAATCTTGAACACCACGAACACAAGTGGAGCCAACGTGTTCGGCGCTGTCCCTTCCGGCCCCACCACCTCAGCAGCCGTAAGGTCAAGACACGACATGATCGCTTCTTATATAGGAATCAGCTGCAGAGTGTTCTTGTTTTTGCTTTTGTCTCAATTTTACAGTCACTCGTTTTCGTACAATTAGGTGATAAGTTTGGGTTTTAGGTGCAGAACCTTAAGGTACCCGTGGTGGATTGGCAAGGGAGAAATATAGACTATGACTTGATGTTAGATTTTGACGATATTATTTTGTAGGGGAAAGAAAGTTTTCTGACATGGCTCTTGGTGTCTAATCTATGTCGAGGGTAATGATTTTGAGTTCCATACTTCTAAATGATCAACTTAATTGATGATACCCTTGATGAAAACGAGTTGTTTATTTGATTTTTTTTAACCATATTTTCTATATTATGATTATAGCTATATGTATTATAATCATAATATATATAGCCAATACAATCACCGAGTAGGATGAATGAACTTACGCTAAGTACTCAATATTCTAATGCTATATTTGTTTGGAGGGATTATAAGTGATTTGGAGGTGTCCAAGTAGAGTGATTAATTTCGAGTCGTTAAAATTTTTTAATAATTTCTCGTTTGGTTTGAGTTAGAGTTAGAGTTAGAGTGAGTGTAATAATTATTAATAAAAAAATTAAAAAAATAAATTTATTATTTTAATTAAATTAAATAATTTATTAGCTAATAATATAATTAAATTATATTAAAAATATTTTATACAATAATTTTTTATTTATAATATTTATATTATATACTTATATTATATAATTTTATATAAAATATTATTAATATATAAATTTATTTAAAATATATAAGAATAAAAATAAACAAATAATATAAATAATAAAAAAGAGTATTAAAGTAATTTAAATAATAAATAAAATAATTCCTTCAAATACTTTCAATAAAGTAAAGTTGTTTGTAGTTGATTTTCTGCCACTTGTAAACTATACTTTCTAGCTACTTATATCCAATGGTTTATTTGATATATAGTATAAAATTATCTTATTTCTTAAATGGTGAAAATGTGTGATATATGAACCATGAAATTTGAAATTTATATACTATAAAATAATAAAAAACATTTAGTATTAATGAATAAATATATATATATATAAGTAAAAAAAATAATTTCTCTTAAATATATTTAAAAATCTAAAATAAAGAAATAAACCTAATAATATATATATGTATTTACAATGAGGTAGATTAATATTTTGACTAAATTGTAAGATAAAATAAAACATTATAGGATTATATTTGTTAAAAACCTTCTTTGACTTTCCAACAAAGTTCACTAAGGTACCTGAGCACCCACCTATCAGCTCATGATCTCATTCTTTGCACACAACCGGTCTACTATAGATGTTCTTAGGGCTCATTTATGAGTAATCTCCCATATCTTATTAGCCAATCCAATATATTTTTAGTGAATCCAAGGTGTACGAGGGTACAAATTTATGACCCTTCTTTTTAAAATTTGGATAGTATTAAACTATTCAATAAATACAAAAGATGTTATTATTCATGTCATTAGTTATCTTTATCTAAGATGCCAAATTACACTCTTTAGATATTTTTTGGGAGGTGCACAATCACACGCTACCACAAAAATGATTCTAACAAAGGAACACATGAGATAATGGCAAATTATGGGTAAGTCATTATCCTCTTTTGTAAAATGAACTTTTGAGGGTATACCACGTTTTTGGGGAAAATAATTAAAATAAGTTAAATAAAAAAATTGAAGTTAAATTAGATTCGATTTCAATCCTTTGGATTAGGTCGGGTTGGATTTTTTTAGGTAAGACGAATGACCATACTGATATGATCCTAGTATTTCTCGGTGACAGTGGGGGTCGATACAGAAGGAAACGAGCTTCCCTGGCTTGTCTCTGTGTCCCGTGAGAAGCGACCCAGTTTCCAGCACCACAAGAAAGCTGGTGCCATGAACGCTTGCAAGTGCAATGGGAGTTGTTCCAAAATCAGAACTGTGCCATCAAAGACTCCTTATACAAGCTTCTTCCTGGTTCAGATTTCTTATTCAATGTTTTGGATCTTCTGTAAAAATGCAGGATCGAGTCTCGGATGTCCTAACAAATGCTCCATTCTTACTGAACTTGGACTGTGACCACTGAATAAACAATAGCAAGGTTGTGGGCGAGACTATGTGCTTCCTGATGGGCCCGCAGATTCGGAGGAAAGTTTGCTATGTTCAGTTCCCCAGAGATTCGATGAAATAGACAGGTACGATCGTAATGCCAACAGAAACACTGTCTTCTTTGATGTGAGTTTCCCTCTCATGCTATTTAAGCTCTTCGAATAGAATTCGAGAACAAGAAATCATTACAAAGATGAGTCTGTTAGTTCCTCAAAGTTTGTTTGTACATCTAAATATTTTCCATTTGGCTGTGCATATTAACATGAAAGTATGTCAGAACATTATGTATTTTTCAGAGGCAAGCATTGTATGGATATGAACCATCCGAAGGGACCTAAGAGGCCGAAGATGGTGAGCTGTGAGTGCTGCCCATGTTTTGGCCGCCCAAGAAAAGCCAAGTACAAGACACAAAAGGGGTGTAGAAGCTGCAGACCTCCAAGGTTGCCTCTCTAGCTTTTAAACTCTTTATCTGTAGTACTCGTCTCTAACTTGTGTATTACAACTTGGGTGATATAAATGGATTATGTGAGCAGAAGCTAATAGTGGCCAAATTCTTGATGGAAATTAACTTATGATGTCAAGAAGTTGTTGATGTCTGAGATGAACTATGAGAAAAAAATCGGGCAATGTGCTATCTTTGTGACTTCTACACTCATGGAGGAAGGTGGGGTTCCTCCATCATCTAGCCCGGTTGCCCTGTTGCCCTGTTGAAAGAAGCCATTCATGTCATTAGCTCTGGATACGAGGATAAAACTGAATGGGACCCTGTGGTAGTATAGTGAATCAATTTTTGTATTATGCCTTGCTATAAGTGCGATTAGAGCTGAAGAATCTGCATGGATTTGATCAATGCAGTTGGGCTGGATTTATGGTTCGATCACAGATGACATCTTGACTGGCTTCAAGATGCACTACAGGGGCTGGAGGTCCATCTACTGCATGCCAAACCTTGCAGCATTTAAGGGGTCTGCTCCGATCAACCTATCAGATTGACTCAAGTATATCCTCTGGTGGGCTCTTGGCCCAGTTGAGATCTTCTTCAGCGGGCACAACCCAGTGTGGTACGGTAATAAAGGAGGTAACCTTAAGTGGCTCGAGCAGTTTGCCTTTATCAACACGACCATCTACCCCTTCACTTCACTGCCCCTACTCGCATATTGTCTCCTTCCCTTCCAGCCATTTGCTTGCTAACTGACAAGTGTATTATTCCTTATGTAAGTATGAACAGAGCAACTGGTTTTCTTTAGTCCAACTAGTTGATTTCTACTTCATTCTTACACTACGTTTCACCTTCATCAAAATATCACATATCAGTACCTTTGCTAGACTCTTCTTCATTGGCCTCTTCGTTTCGTTTTTTGCTACCGATATCCTCGAGCTGCGATGGAGCGGTGTCAGCATCTAAGAGTGGTGGAAAAATGAGCAATTCTGGGGTAATTAGTGGTGTGTCAGCCCACCTGTTTGTCATAGTTCAAGGTCTGGTAAAGATCCTAGCAGGAATAGACACAAACTTCATCGTTACATTCAAGACATCAGACGACGTGGACTTCGGAGAGCTCTAGGCATTCAAATGGACAACCAACCCTTCATTCCGCCGACAACCTTCCTATCTCGCCGAGACCCCTCGGAATCTCATCCGTCCAAATGTGGTAGAAAAAAAAATTAAAAATCAGGCCATTAATGTACTACCGTTCGGGTTCACTTTCTTGGACCCGTAATCACACCCGAACCTCCGATTCAGTCAGCTGGATTCAAAGTTCGGGTCTGGGGTCCATTGTTGGATCCATACCCGCTTAATCTACGGGTTCAAATTCAACAAGCAGACCCGAACTCGAATCAGTACCCGTTCGGACCCGACCATTCTTGGATCTACTTGGGTGGGATGTGAGTCTCGGGCCAACTCCGAATATCGAATTAGTACCCGATCTGATTCAAGCATTCTCGGATCCACTCGGGTGCAGCTGTGGGTGCAAAGTTGGCAGTCCGAATATGATCAGCGTGTATTATTCGAACAAAAAAAATTAAAAAATGATTAAAATTAAGTTAAAACAAACTTAAAATAACATTTTGCATTAAATTATAATTTACCAAAAATTGTATTGGAATTTGAATGAAAATTCAAGTAAAAAAATCAAAATAGGTAATATGAGATTATATTTCTAAAAATATTAAAATGAAAAATCTTAATTATATATATATATAATATAAATAAATAAATTTAAAAATAATTTAAAATAATAACAAATTAAACTATATAATATATATAATAAAACCAAATAGCAGTTTGACCAGACAATGTAAGTGAGTACATGTGTCGATGGCACGCGCTCCACATGCCCCTCCCCACGCGATGGTTTTGGTCGTTGAACGGGTGCACTGTTGAGCAAATAAATTTCCTCCCGTTTCTCAAATTTAATACTTGTAAATAAAATTTTATTTATTAACAATTAATACCAAATTGAAGGCATCCTATACATTGTCAACCTCCCATTTTCTCTGTTTCCAATTTTATAGTCTAAATTCACTTGCTCTAATTTTCTACTTTCCCCCTATAAGAGTTTAACATCTTCATTTGACTATTGTAGTATCTCAATATTATAATAATAAATAAATAATACAAAATCTTTAAATTTTATAAAAAAATTAAAAATTAAAAATGAAAAATTAAAATAAAAGTCAAAATTTAAAAAATAAGTACATAAATCCCAAATAATATTATAATTAGAAACTTGTTTAATTATTGTTGAGATATTTACATGGATAACTTTTTTTTTTTTTTTTTGCTTAAAGTTCCCTTTAATCAATATGTGAATATGGGTTAATTATAGTGCTGAGATATAAGGCTCAATGATTATGGTAGTAGTATAATAGTAAAATTACTTTAACCAGAATTTAAGTCAAATTGGTATGATAATCGATATTGAACAAAAAATAAGAATTTGAACTGGAATTAATACTTGAATCATATTAAGAATCGATTATGAATAGAATTTTAGATAAGTTATTCTCAAATAACCTAATTGACCATAAATTAATAATTAGAAAAAGTTCGATTAAGAAGCGGTTTAAATTGGTTTCGAATCAACTAATACAAAAAACTCAACGATTTTTTTCAAATAATTTCTTAAATTAGAAATGGAGATTCTTGATATATTTTCTGAAAAATAAATTGGGACAAAAACCAATTGAATTGGAGATAAACTAACTAGAAAATGGTCAAAATTGATTGATTATATCGATTTATTCAACAAAAACCAATTTACTACTATACGAACCGATTGATAGTATATTGGGGCAAGACACACTGCATGTATAACTTGTTTCCTACGCCCCGATTGTTGTCTTAGATCTCACCCAGAAACTCAATCTCATACCTGATTTTTGGTCTAAAGTAAGCGATTTCCTCCTGCTCACACCTGAGGGAAATTAAATACAAAGCAAGCCCATGAGGGTCTAATCCAACCAGCTAATTAGATGGATTGACAAACATTGAGCCCCTCAAGCTCCCCATATAAGATGTGAACCTACTCTTATCGACCGACCACCAAAATTCTCTCTAAAAGCTAACAACTCCATTTTTTGACAACATGATTTTAGAGACCATAACTTCCGTTTTTTACTACCAAACTTAGTGATTCTAGTGGAATTGGAGTCACCTTGAATTTAGCTAGCCAACCTCACATCTCTTCGATACTAACGTTCCCTTTACTAGTTATTGAGAATATAATCCCATATTAGATAAAATAGAGAAGTGATATGGGTTTATAAAATTAAAAATGTTTCATTACTTAAAAGTCATAATTTTTACGCTGTGTCTGGATTGAGTGGTTTAGATGGATTTGTAGGGGTGGAGAAATCTAAAATGAAAGGGTTTGGAGGGGTGGATTGAGGGATTGTGTCATTTGTTGCTTAAATTACTTTAATACTCTCATTTATTGTTTATATTATTTATTTATTTTTATTCTTATATACTTTAAATAGATTAATTATATAATACAAATATTATAAATAAAAAGTTATTGTTCAAAATATTTTTAATATAATTTAATTATATATAATAACTAATAAATTATTTAATTTAATTAAAATGGTAAATTTATCTTTCTAATTTTTTTTATTAATAATCATTCACCTCATTTCACCTCCATCCAAACCACGAATTATTAAAAATTTTTAACACCTCCAAATCCATCACTTCACTTACCCTATGAATACCTTAGAATACTTCACCTCGAAATCCCTCTGAACCCCTCAATTCAAACATAGCCATAAGTAAACATGGGCCTGACCACTTATCGGTCCACAATATCTTCTCACATGGTATCAAAGCGAGTGGGCTTGCACCCGTACTGTAAACCCCACCCTTTTGAGTTAAGAAAAACCAGAAAAGAATCGGTCAAACTGAATGAGAAACACTGAACTGATTCACAAACCGTTTATTGGGGAACGAGCAAATTAGAGAAATTTTAACTCCCTTGTGACCCAAAGAGATTTATCAACCTTGGAAAGGAACCTTAGAACAAAATGGGAGAGAAAAACCATACTGGTTCGGGTGAACTGAACCTAAACTGAATTAAACCAGTTTAAGAACCAAACCGGTTTAAGAACCGAACCGGTTTATGAACCGGAATTGATAGAGAGATAGTAAACCGACAAATTTATGGACCCTAAGTGACCTAAGGAGTCATAAAAGTCATGAAAAAGGACTTTAGGGTGAATTGGAGATGAAAACCAAACATTTTCAGGTGAATCAGATCTGAACTAGTTTGAACTACTATTGAACTGAATTCTAATTCATTTTTCTAGGTGGCTTAAAGAATTCAAATTTAAGATTTGAAGCCACCAGTGGATAGAAAATGAATTTAGAAATTTTTAGATTTGAAAATTTTGGTCAAATGAGGGGGTGAACTGACCAGTTTAAGCTTTGAACCCGGTTCAGACCGGTCCGGTCCGGTTCGAAACAATGTCGTCTTCTTCCTTCAGATGATAACACTGTTCACTCGCCGAAAAATCGAAGCAGTGTCGATGAAGAAGAAACTTCTTTGTTCAATATGTTTCCGGCCATCAATGCTTATCATAAAGGTGCCAAACGAACGACCGACGAGTCCCCGAGCTCCCTATATAAAGAGCCCCTCCCCATTCATCTTCTCCATACATAAAAAGCCCACTCTCTCTCAGTTGCTTAGTTTTCCGGTGAAGCTCGAATTAGAGCTTCGATATAAAGTCATTTCTGAGCCAAAGAAGGTGAGGTTGGGTTCTTTAGAACCGGGGAGAAGTCAGCTACACGCCTGTAGTCTCCGTTTGCTCCGAGTGTCACCGAAGAAGCACCAACGTGATGGAACAGTGAAGCAGCTCCGACAGACCGAAGCTGCCCGATTTCGGCCGAACTGAAATCGACCATTTCGAGCCCTCCTCAAGCTAAACCAAGCCCTTCTAACACTTTCTCAGCCCTCCCACGGCCAAATTAGGACTCAAAGTAAGCCAATTTGGCTCCCCTCTACAATTTTCGACTGGTGCTAGAGAGAGAACCGACAAAATTTTGATGATGAAATTCTAACTAAATTCGGCATCAATTGATGCAATTCTTGATTATAGGATAAACCTCAGGACGAGACCTATCCGCCCAGATTGAAAGCACGGACCGCCGTACCCTCGATGGTGAATAATCGAAGCTCTCTCTCTCTACAGTCTATTTTCTAGCGAAGCTCCGTTTGAGCTCGTTCCAACGTTAAAACTTGCGATTCAAATTGCTATTGAATCATATGAAGATGTAGGATCTCAATTTTAACTTCAATTTCAACAATTGGATGTGTTTGATTGGTCAATTTGATGAAATCAAATTTGGTTGTGTTAAGGAGTTAAAATTAGGGGAAAAATTGGGGATTTTCAAAAATTCAAAGGACCAAGATGCAATTTTATAAAGTTGAGGGTCAATTGGGCATGATAAAAATGTTAGAGGGACAATTGAGGAATTTTAGAATCTTTGGGGTGAAACTTACCATTTTTGTAAAGGAAGGGCAAAATAGTAATTTTAGAAAAGTTGGGGGACCAAATTGGAAATTTGGGAAATTAAATCCCTTTTTGTGAATTTGAATAAATTGAGATCCTAAGATAAATTTTAAAAGTTTTGGGACTCAATTTGAGGAAAAATTGGCATTAGGGACTTAAAGTTAAATTTAAGGACCTAATTGCAAATAAATAAAAGTTTAGTTTTCTCATTCATTTGGAATGAATGATGGCTATTATGCTGAGTGATAATGAACCGAGATATTCATATCATGTAGGAACACGAGGTACTGAGAACGCCAACAAGGACAAGCTTGCGTGAATACAAAGAACCAGTATAATGGAATTCACCGCATTAACGGGTGAGTGAGATTTTATATCATACCCGGTTGGGAATGATAAGTATCTTGAAATGAAAACCCACTACAAAGTGGTATTTTAAACATCAAAACTTAGAGGAGTGATGTGAAAATCATACGGAAAAACTAATTAATGGTTGTAAGTAGATCATACCCGGTTGGTATGATTAAACTTTCTCGAATGAAGTTGAAAACCCGTTCATCGGTTATGAATCGAGATGTTCATATCGTGTAGGAACACGAGGTACCGGGAATGTCAACAAGGACAAGCTTGCGTGAATATAAAGAACTAGTCTAATGGAATTCACCGCATTAACGGGTGAGTGGGATTTTATATCATACCCGGTTGGGGATGATAAGTACCTCGAAATGAAAACCCACTACCAAGTGGTATTTTAAACATCACAACTTAGATGAGTGATGTGAAAATCATACGGAAAAACTAATTACCGATTGTAAGTAGATCATACTCGGTTGGTATGATGAAACTTCCTCGAATGAAGTTGAAAACCCATTCATCGGTTATGAGCGAAGATGTCCTTATACCCGGTCGGTATAATGGATAGTTGAAAACATATTTTTGTTAGAAGTGCTCTCCCCTGACTATGTGCCAATGCTTAAATGATTTGGGAGACCTTCTTGATGGGAGCTCAAATAGGTCTTATAGGCCGGGGGCCTCGGTTTTGGAACTTGGGGGCTATTATGGCCGGTTTTGAAAATCTCGAACAAGTGGGCCAAAGGCCAGTGGACATGAGCAGGTGCTCGTAAAGACACATGAGATATTTTCCATAAAACTCTAATAAATGAATTGTTTGGCCATGGTACCAAGACATAACCGATATATTCAGTCAACTAGTGGTAGTGCGACATGACAGGTCTCCAAACCAGTCAAGACAAACAGCTGCAGGTTGTTGAGTTGAGGGTCGGGGCCGTTGGACCAGTGGCACCACAAATTATATGGCATGATAAGAAAATACTGTTTGTGCATGCACTATGATTACGGGACCATCAAGATGCCGAAGAGAGGTAGTGATGCATCCTAATAGCCCTAGACGACCTAGTGAATATAAGGGCAGTTCGTCGTACTAGGTGAGTGTGCGAAATTTGGAGTAGCACTAAGCGCATGAGACTGGGGTGGTGACGGGATGAGGTCTTTGCCCTCATACAGACATAGAGAATTGATTCTTGAAAGAAAGGAGTCTGGCACACTCCAATACAATTCTTTTTCCTAAAAGTTAAAAGTTTTGAAAACCCATTCATTGAGTCATTGTACTCAGCCCCCTCCCTTATATCCCTTTCAGGAAATTTCAGAAAGCCTACCTTTAAAGACCATCAACTAAGACGTCTGTGAGATAGGTATGACAAATTTAAAATATTAGGTAGTTTTGATTTATGATATTCTAGGAAAATGTGCAAGTTTAAAGGACGCCTTACTTTTTACATTTTATAATAAGGGGAAACTCTTTAATAAACCGGGAGAGTGACAGGTTGATCACGGGGTTCCGACCAATCTGGTTCGGGGCGTGACATGTACCCAACCCGAGACTGGAAACTCGGCTCATGGTCTGCCTGAGTATGGTGGAAAAATAACCAACTTGAGGCCATTATAACCCTTCGTAGAGACCAAAAGAAAAATATATGACTCGTAGACAATTCTTGAGGGCATGTTTAAAATTGCACCTGACATGTAAACTCCGTTCTCTCAAACTAAGGAAACTGGAAAAGGAAACTAGGAGTTTTCAAAAGAAAAACTGAGGATCTAAGTGAACCGGGATTTGGTAAAGAAGGGTCAAAACTAAAATTTGGAAAATCCTAATTGGCCAATAAGGTATCTAAACATCATGGAAAAGAACCGTGAAGTGATTGGATGTGAAAATCGAATTGGTTCAGGGTGAACCTATAAACCCCATTCCTTTAAAGATAAAAAACTGGGAAAAAGAACTAGTCATTTCAAAAGAGAAAACCGAACCAGTTAACAAACCATAATCGATAAAGAAAGGGTGAAATGGGAAATTTAAAAATCCCAAATGACTCAAAGAGTCATAAAACTCATGGAAAAGATCCTTGGAACAAATGGGAAGAGAAAACCAGACTGGTTCAAGGTGAACCGTACATGAACCGGTTTGAACCATGTATGAACCGGATTCTAAATTTATTTTTTGTGGTTGTTTAAAGTGATAAAATTGGAAAATTGAAGCCATCATTGGATAGGAAATGAATTTAGAAATTTTTAGATTGGAGAAAACTGGACGAATCGGGCCTAAACTGACCAATTTTCTCCATTGAACTCGGTCGGACCAGACCGGTCCAGTTCGGAATAGTGTTATCTTCTTTCTCAGGATGACATCACTGTTCACCGGTTCATAAACTTTCCTTCTCTGATGAAGGAATATTCGCTCTGATCAAGGCATTTTTGGGTGAGGATAAGCTCAACTGAAATGGAAAGTGGTCGGGCAGAGGGACCTCGAGTTCCCTATATGAAGAGCTCCTCTCCATTCATACTCCACACACCTTAAATCGCCATTCTCTCTCAACTGCTCCATTTTTCGAAGCTCAAACCAGAGCTCTGACTTGGGCATTTTTCTTAGCCTCATAAGGCAAGGTCGAGTCCTATACACTATGGGGGAAGTCATCTATCTAACAGTAACCTCCTTTTGATCCAAGGGCCACTGGATGAATCAAATAGTGAATCAGCTCCGATGGATCGAAGCTTCCTTGTTTTGGCCAAGCTGAATTCAGTTGAATTCAGACCTCTTCCAACCAAATCAATCCTCCCCAACACCCCCACGACCCTCACACGACCTCAATAGAGCTGAAAGGTAAGCCAATTTGGCCTTACTCCGTCGTTGCAAATCAGTGTTAGAGAGAGAAATTACTGAATTTCACTGATAAAATTCACCCTCATTTGGACTTCAATTGTAGCAATTCTTGATCCTAGAAGGAACCTCAGGACGAGAGCTACTTCCCCAGAACGAAAGCTCGGACCACCGCCCCTCCGATGGTAAGCTTTCAAAGATTTCTCTCTTTATGAACCGTTTTCCAACGATGGTCTGTTGGAGCTCATTTTGGACCCAAATGTTGTGGTTCAAAGCACAATTGAATCATAGGGAAGTGTAGGAACTGATCCATACCATCAATTGGAGCAATTAACCCCGATTGAATTACCAATTTGAAGAAATCATATTCGGTCACTTTGAAGGGGAGAAATTGGGGGAACTTTTATGGAAAATTGGGGATTTCAAAAAATTGAGGGACCTCCATGCAATTTCTCAAAATTGAAGGCCAATTGGCAATGAGAAAGATGATGGGGGACCGATTGGTCAATTTTTGAAAAATTGGGGACCAAATTGGAAATTTAGAAAACTTGAGCCCCTTACACAATTTTAAGTAAATTGAGGATCCAAAGGGGATATTGGAAACCTTGGGACTCAATTTGGGGAAAAGTTAGCATTAGAGACCTAAAGTTAAGAAAAATGAACTTTAGGAAACTTAGTGCAATAAACCAACAATTTTGAGCCTAGTCGCTCATACTTGAGAAAATGATGGTTGTCATGCCAAACTTTAATTGATAAGGATACCCAAATTGTCATGCCCCGACCCGGTTTGGTCGGATCCCCGTGAACAACCCGCCACTCTCACGATTTATTAAAGGGTTTCCCCTTATTATAATCTGTAAAGAGTAAGACGTCCTTTAAACCTGCACCATTTCCTGGAATAGCATAATCAAAACTGCATGGAATTTTAAACTTTACATACCCGTCTTACATGCATCTTAGTTGATGGTCTTTCGAGGTAGGCTTTCAGGGATTTCCTACAAGGGATATAAGGGAGGGGGTGAGTACGACTACTCAGTGAATGGGTTTTCAAAGGTCTACTTTTAACTTTTAAGAAAAATATTTATATGGAGTGTGCCAGACTCCTTTCTTTTCAAAAAAATGCCTTCATTTAAAAATTTGGGTTTTTCCATTATTTCTTAGTTACCGGTGTGTCATCACCCAACACACATCCTTCATCATGAAGGTTACACACATTCACAAGTCAATATCACTACTGAACCCGCTAGTGGCTTCGGAGCGACTTTTCCTGCCACCCGGATAGAAGTACAACCACTTCTACCCTGGGAATGAGTGGATGTACGTGACATCCGACCCACAATCCTGAAATCACTTCTTCGTGTCTGTATGAGGACAGAGACCTCATCCTATCCCCACCCCGGTCTCATGCGCTTGGTGCTACTCTAGATTTCGCATAGACACCTGGAATGACGAACTGCCCTTATAGCCACCAGGTCGTCCAGTGCCCTTAGGACGCATCACTACCCCTCATGGGCATCTTGATGATCCCGTACTCCTCACAGTGTATGCACAAACAATGTTTTCTTATATTGCCATGTAATTTGTGGTGCCACTAGTTCAACGGCCCCGACTCTCAACTCAACCCGCAGCTGTTTGTCTTGACTAGTCCGTCGACTTGTCATGTCGCACTGCCGCTAGTTGAATGAGCATGTCGGTCCTATCTTGGTACCATGGCCAAACAATTCACTTATTAAGTTTTATGGCACATATATCATGTTCGTTTACGAGCTCCTGCTCATGCCAACTGGCCTTGGGCCCACTGTACGAGATTTTCAAAATCGGGCATTTAGCCCCCAAGTTCCAAAATTGAGGCCCCTGGCCTATCAGAGCTTATTCGAGCTCCCGTCGAGAAGGTCTCCCAAATAGTTTAAGCATTGGCACATAGTCAGGGGAGAACACTTCCGACAAAATAGGTTTTCACTGTCCATTATACCAACCGGTATAAGGACATCTCCGTTCATAACCGATGAACAGGTTTTTAACTTCCTTCGAGGAAGTCTCATCATACCAACCGGGTATGATCTACTTACAACCGATAAGTAGTTTTTTTCGCATAATTTTCACATCACTTTCTCTAAGCGGTGATGATTAAAATACCACTAAACAATGGGTTTTTATACCGAGGTACTTATCATCCTCTACCGGGTATGATATAAAATTTCCACTCACAACCGGTAAGTGGTTTTATCTTTAAGTTATGCTCATCATCCCAACCGGGTATGATGTTAGTAAACCCACTCACCCGCTAATGCCGTGAATTCCACTAGACTGGTTCTTTGTATTCACGCGAGCTTGTCCTTGCTGGCGTTCCTGGTATTTCGCGTTCCTACACGATATGAACATCTTGGTTCATTATCCTTCGGCCTAATCGCCTTCATTCATTCCAAATGAATGAGAAAGTCAAACTTTCATTTATTTGCAATTAGGTCCCTAAAGTTATTTCTCTTTAACTTTAAGTTCCAAATACCGGTTTTTCCACAAGTTGAGTCCCGAAACTTCTAAAATTTATCATAGGATCTCAATTTATTCCATTTCACAAAAAGGGGTTTAATTTCCCAAATTTCCAATTTGGCCCTCCAACTTTTCCAAAATTACCATTTTGCCCTTCCTTTACAAAAATGGTAAATTTTGCCCCAAAAATTTCAAAATTCCTCAATTGGTCCTCTAACATTATTCTCATGCCTAATTGACCCTCAATTTCATAAAATTTGATTTTGGTCCTTTGAATTTCGAAAATCCCCAATTTTCCCCCAATTCCAACTTCTTAACACAACCAAATTTTATTTCATCAAATTGACCCATCAAACATTTCCAATTGTTGAAATTGAGTTTCTACATGTTCATACGATTCTTCAGAAATGTGAATCGCAAGTTTTAATGTCGGGACAAGCACAAACGGAGTTTCGCTGGAAAATGAACTATAGTGAAGGCACGACGGTTCGAGCTTTCGATCTGGACAGATAGCTCTCATCCTGATGTTCATCCTAGAATTAAGAATCGCATCAATTGATGCGGAATTGGATTAGAATTTTTTCATTGAAATTCGGTCGACTCTCTCTCTAGCACCAATCGAAAATTATAAAGGGGAGCCAAATTGGCTTACCTTTCAATCCTAATTCGACCGTGGAAAGGCTGAGGAAGTGTTGGGAGGGCTTGGATTGGCCTGAGCAAGGCTTGAAATGGCTGATTTCAGCTTGGCTGAAATAGGGCAGCTTCGGTTCGCCGGAGCTGTTTCACTATTCTATCACGCCGGCGCTTCTCCAACGATTCTCGTATTAACTTGAGTTTGCTATCAGATAGCTGTCTTCTCTCCAGTTCTAAAGAGCCCGACCTTTGTTCAAGTCGAAGCTCTAGTTCGAGCTTTACCGGGAAATGGAGCAGTAGTGAGAGAGAGTGAAGTGTTCAGGTGTGAGGAGAATGAAATGGGGATGACCTCTTTATATAGTTGTAAAACCCATGTATTAAATGGGCGAGATTTATTACTAGTATTAATATTGCCATAAATTATTGGTATTAATTCCAATAATTTAATTTCGGTATTAATTCCAATAATTTAATTTCGGTATTTAATTATTTATATTAATTTTAATAATTTAATTTAGGTATTAAATTATTGGTATTAATTCTAATAATTAAATATATATTAATTTATGGCTATTTATGATAAGCCGTTCGCATAAAAATTTTTGATCGAAATTTCGGGTTACACTACTCTCAAGTAAGCACGCTTAACTTTGAAGTTCTTATGAAATCTAGTTCACATGAACCAATTTGGTTTCTGTTTTCTAGTTTGTCTTAAGTTTCTTTTCCAATATTTAAGGAACCATTTGGATCATCCGAAAGTTGTAAATTTCGATATTGCTTATTCCCAAATGTAAACCGGTTTGCTTTTCTTATTCAGTTTGACCGATTCTTTTCCCGATTTTCCTTAACTCAAATGTGCGGGTTTACACAAATTGTGTAGGGACACGAGAGATCGGAATGCCAACAAGGAAAAGATAGCGTGGACTTAGAAGCTGACTAGGGATGAATGTGTCACAGTCACCGGGTGAGTGGGAATTTTACGCATCATACCAGTTGGGATGATGAGCACCCTTTAACTTGAAAGACCACTGTGAGTGGAATTATTTAACATCATATCCAGTTGGGATGATGAGCACTATTTTTAACGGATAGAACTTACTTATCGATTGTAAGTAGGAATAACTGAACATCATACCTAGTTGGTATGATGAGCTTTCATGAGAAAAGGAGAAATCCACCTATTGGTTGTAAGTGGAGATATCATCACACTCGATTGGTGTGGCGAGTTAAAAGTGAATTTTGTCAGAAGTGTTCCCTTGACTGTGTGCCAATGCTTAAAACATTTGGGAGACCTTCTTATCGGGAGCTAGAATAGCTCAAATAGGCCCGGGGCCTTAGTTTTTGAACTCATGGGGCTAAATGCCCAATTTTGGAAAAACATGTGCAGTGGGCCCAAGGCTACTAGGCACGGGCAGAGGCTCATAAAGAAAATTGATTAAGAAGAGCCATAAAATTTTTTAATGAAATTGGTTGTGTGATATCGCCATGGTATTGAGTCAGGACTGACAGTGCTCGATGGATTGGTGGCAGTGTGTCAGGGCTAGGTCGACGCACCGGCCTAGACAAACAGCTGCTGGTTGGGTTGAGCATTGGGGTTGTTAGAAACAAAGATGGTGGCTATTATGTGAAAAACTCTTGTTTGTACATACATTTGTGGTACAGGACCATCAAGACGCCTATGGGATAGTGATGTGTCCTAAGGGCTACTGGATGTGTAAACCCCCATCCCTTAAAGACAAGGAAACTGGGGAAAGAATCAGTCAAACTGAGTGAGAAAACTGAATTGGTTCACAAAACTGATCATCAAGAGAACGGGCAATTTGGGAAATTTACAACTCACGAGTGACCCAAAGGGTTCATAAAACTTTGGAAAAAAACCTTAGGACAATTTGGGAGAGAAAAACCAGACCGATTTAGGAGAACCAGATCCAATCTGGATTGAACCGGTTTATGAACCGAGTTAGTTCATGAACCATAACTGATAGAGAAAGGGAAAACCGGGAAATTTATGGATCCCAAGTGACCTAATGTAAATCCCGCTTTTCGGAGTTAAGGAAAACCAAGAAAGAACCGGTCAAACCAAGTGAGAAAACCGAATCGGTTCCCAACCCGTTTATTGGGGAACGAGAAAATTGGAGAAATTTCAACTTCGTTTTGACCCAAAAAGATTTATAAACCTTAGGAAGGAACCTTAGAACAAAGTGGGAGAGAAAAATCAGATTGGTTCAGGTGAACCGCACCCAAACTGGATTGAACTAGTTTAAGAATTGAGCCGATTTATTAATCGGAACCGATAGAGAGAGGGCAAACTAGGAAACTTGTTGATCCCAAGTGACCCAAAGAGTCACATAAGTCATGAAAAAGGACTTTAGGAGGAATGGGGGATGAAAACCAAACCAGTTCAGGCGAACCGGATCCGAACCGGATTGAACCGGTTTGGACCAGATTGAACCACTATTGAACTAGATGTTAAATTCATTTTTCTAGGTGGCTTAAAAATTTCAAATTTGAGATTTGAGGCCACCATTAGATAGAAAATGAATTTAGAAATTTTTACATTTGAAAAATTCGGTCAAATTGGGGGTGAACCGGTCGGTTAAAGCTTTCAACCCGGTTCAGACCAGTCCGGTCCGGTTCAGAATAATGTCGTGTTCTTACTTCAAATGGCAACACTGTTCACTCGCCGAAAAATCGCACAGCGCCGACGAAGTTGAAAAGTCTTTAGCCAAGTCGGAGCTCTGGTTCGAGCTTCACTAGAAAATTGAGCAGTAAAGAGAGAGAGGAGTTTTCAGGTGTGAGGAGGATGAATAGGGAGGAGCTCTTTATATAGGTGTAAAATTGTTTGTTAAATGGGGAAGATTTATTACTACATTATGGCACTAAAGATAAATGGCTATGTGGAAAAACAATTATTTATGCATGCACTTGAGGTACAGGACCGACCATCAAGATGCTGAAGAGGGGTAGTGATGCGTCATAAAGTCTACTGGATGACATGGTGGAGATATGGACAGTTTGTCATGGCAGCGGTCAGGAAGCTCGACGTAGCTTCTTACGCATGTGACTATGTTAGAGTCGGGATGAGGTCTCTATCCTCATACAGACACGGAGTTGTTTTCGGGTATGAGGGTCAAATGTTATAAACATTCACTCAAACCTAGGGTAGAAGTGGACGGGCTTCTATCTTGGTGGCCGATAAAGACACTTCGAGTCACAAGTAGTGGATGGGCTACCTTGCGAATATGTGATCCCTTCCTGATAAATGGCGTGTGTTGACTATTAAACACTCCTAATATGGAAACAAGGAAAAAGGGTTTTGAAAGCTGAATTTTGAGGAGAATCTCTTTTGAAATAAAATAAACAACCTTGGCACACATAGTAAAAAAACTATATGTTTGAAAATTTACTTCCAACCCCCACTCACTTGTTGTAGAACTCACCCATCATTTATATCCCTTTTCAAAGTATAGAAAACATGACTAAGGAAAACACTTGGATCTACCCTTTGTCAGGTATACTTAAAAGTTATTTTAAACTTGTATTTTTATTGTTTTATGTTATTATAGGGAACAAGTTTTAAATTATGCTTGGCTCCTCTTGATTAAAAAAAGGAGGAAACCCCTCCTAAACCAAGGGAGCGGTGGGTTGATCATGTGGATCATACCAAACCAGGTCGGGCGTGATAAGGCATCAGGTAGCTTACTTCTTCTCGAGTCTATAGGACCCAAATTCAACTTCTAAGGCTGGAGGAAGAGCCCAAATCAGAGCTCTGGTTTGAGCTTTGTCGGAGAACAAAGCACTTTAGAGAGAGGAGTGAATTGTGGTGTGTGGAGGATGAATGGAGGGGAGCTCTTTATATAGGGAGCCCAGGGACCCTCTACCTGACCAGTTTCCATACTGGTCGTGCTCATCCTAATTAGAAATTACCCAAATCGGAGAAAATTTCCTTTCACTAGAAAAGGAAAGAATTTCTTTCCTTGATGAACAATGTCATCAAACGGCGGAGGAAGATGACACTATTATGCACATGTGGGGCAGCCATGTGGCAGCACGTGATTGGTCGGTCCTACTGACATGGTGATCCAACTTAGCTACCACGTCAGCCGTTGATCGGTTGACCGGACACATGCCAGCCCGTGATTGTTCAGTCCTGCTGACATGGCGATTTGATATAGCTACCACATCATCCATTGACCATTGACCAAACACGTGGCAACCTCTCATTGGTTGGTTGTGTCTACGTGGCTGCTGACTGGGCACTCATTGATCGTTGACCGTTGACTAGATAACAGACCACACATTGCCACATGTCATGCTCTAATTGGTCGTGCGCAAGCTGACTGGGTACTGACCAATCAGCAGTCCGTGACTAGTTTGACCATTGACCGATCCGATCCAACTGGGTTTAGTGACCAAAAAGTGAAAATCGGCCAGTTCAGGCCTGATTTGAACAATTCTCTCAAAAATAAAATTTTCTAAATTTGTCTAAATTCATTTTCTATTCAATGGTGGCCTCAATTTCCCAAATTGATCATTTTAAGCCACAAAAAAAATGAATTTAGAAACTGGTTCATGTATAGTTCAAACCGATTCAATTTGGTTTAGGTCCGATTCACCTCGAATCGGTCTGGTTTTTTCATCTAATTCCCTTCATAATTCTTCCCCATCATTTATGTGACATCTTGGTCACTTGGGAATTTCCAATTTCCCATTTCAACCCTTCTTCATTGTTCACAATTCATCAAGGGTTTCGGTTTTCTCCTCAATTTGACTGGTTCTATCCTAGTTTTCCTTGAATTATTGTTGATGAGTTTCACAGTTGGGTTCCCCAAATACTTTAACAAATTCATCATAGAGTTTCTTCTATTCATGAGTTATTCTAGGTGTCATGGTTTGAGTCTCCCTAAACTAATGTACTCCCAAGTTAACTTCCTTATTTAGGATAATGTATTCCACATGTCTGGTTGTTGAAGCAGCAATGCGAATCCATTTGATTCCTCTTTAAGGGGCCATTTCTCTAAAATAAAGGGTTATTATTTGCTACGTTCCTATGATTTAGTTTTGAAAATTTTGTGTTGGAAAACTTTGCTCTAATACCACAAAGTTATCACGCCCCAACTCGGTTTGGTTGGAACCTCATGATCCACCAGCTACCCCTTCCTGTACTAAGATGGTATTTCTACCAAGATAGGCTAGGAAAGATAAAGACTTATATACATATATATTTTTCATAACAAAATTTACAAAACAACTCAATGAAAATTACCTCTTCTCGAAAATCTTGGCTTACTTCTCGGTTCCCACCCTTCTTGGCACGAGGGTTTTCCTGAAAGGGGTTTAAGGGACGGGGTGAGTTTGACAACACAATGAATAGGATTTATAGGACATCATGACTTCCTATACATGGTTAAGTATGCACTTAAGCAAAATTTTCCTTTCTTGGCAAGAATGTGATAAGAAAGCCACTAGTTGTCTTATCTTTTATAAAAATATTTATCATAAAATTCATAGCTTTTTTTTCATCAAGCTTAGGGTAGGTTGTGAAACCAGTCCTCTCGGACAGATAAAACTGGGAAAAGAACCGACCAATTTCCATGAGAAAAACCAAGTCAATTAATGAACTAAAAATAGTAAAGAAGGGTTAAAATGGGAAATTGGAAAATCCCAAGTGACCAAAAAGTAATAAAAATCACGGGGAAGAACCATTAAGTGAATTGGATGGGAGAATCGGACCAATTTAGGGTGAACCAGATTAAACCATAGTGAACCGATTAAATGATTCATTTTTCTATGTGGCTTAAAAATGTTATTTTTTTAAATTAAGGTCACCATTAGATAGAAAATGAATTTAGAAAATTTTAAATTTCAAAAAATCGGTCGAATTGGGCTTGAACCAGCCGATTTTCAAATTCGTGTCACCAAACCCAGTCGGATCGGACCAGTCAACGGTCAGCGAGCGCCCAATCAGTAGCCACGTAGACACATGCAGCCAATGGGAGGCTGCCACGTGTCCGGTCAACCGATCAATGACTGACATAGTGGCTGAGTTGGAATGTCACTTTAGAAAAACCAACCAAACACAGCTTGCCACATGGCATGCCTGCCATGTCATCGTCTTCTTCCTTAGTTAGCTAAAAGAAAGGAAGGAGAGAGAGGGGGGCGATTCCTTCGGTGACCCGGGAAGAGCTCCGGTATGACCGTCGGCGACCAAGTCAGAGGTCGAGTCCCATGCCAGCCGGTAGCTTGGTCAATTTCTGAGCTCCCTATATAAAGAGCACCACCTCCATTCATCATCCCCATCCCACAAACGAGCGCAAAACGTGATGTACTCCATTTCCCGATGAGCAACAAACCAAAGCTCTCACACTGGGACTTTTTTCAACCTCTAAAGCTACATTTAGTGTCATTAGAACCGGGATGAAGTCATGTATCCAGCTACACCCTCCCTTCGACCCGAGGACCACCAGAGAAGAGTTGGAAAGCTTGCACAGTACCGCTGCTCCTCGACGGTCAGTAGCCCGAGATGCTCGAGCTCAAGATGAATCATCCCCAAACTAATTTGAGCCAAACCAAACTCCATAGACTACACCTAGATGTGTCCTAACCTTCCCTAAGCCAAGATGGTAAGTCCCCTCCGCCGCCCCTCATCGGAAAACACTATTTATAGTACATTTATACAAAAATTTAAACCTTAAAATTTGCATTGCTCAAGCCACCAATTGAGGCATGGTTTGATCCCAAAAAGATCCCCAATAGGAGAACAATTTAGAGAATGCAATAGCTCTGATCATCGGACCATCATCGGTAAGATATCGAAGCTTTCTCTTTCTATACGAAGTTTTCTGAGGAAGCTTCGTTTGAGCTCATTTCTGAGACAAATGGAGCATTTCAAAGCTTAAAATGATGAAGTCCTAGAAAAGATGATTCAGATCACGAATGGGGACAATTAACCAAGTTTCAGTGGTTAGTTGAATGAAATGGTGTTTCGGGGGGCCAAATTGCAATTTTTGGAAAAATTGGGCAATTTGGGGATTTTTGGAAAATTGGGGGCCGAATAATAATTTAAGGAATATTGGTGCATGTTTATGAGCTTAACTCCCAATTGTGCAATTAAATGAAATGGAGGGCCAATTGGCAATTTTTTGGAAAAAATGAGGGTCAATTGGTGATTTTGGAAAAACTAAGAACCCATGAGGGATAATTGGAAGCCCTAGGGACTTAATTGAGATCAAATGAAGATTTGGGACCTAAATGTAAAGTTATAAACTTTAAGGGACCAAAATGCAATTAAGGCATAGTGTAAGGACCTATGTGCAAATACCTGAAAGTATGAGGTCCCTTATATCAATTCTCTTGATAAGTATACTCAAACCATGTAGGAATTGGTTGTTCAAGTACTAGTGCAAAGGAGCACACCACGAATCGAAACCTCATCGGGATGACCACGTCACTATTACTGGGTGAGTGGGATATTCAGCATCGTACCTGGTTGGGGGTTATGAGAACTGTTTTAAAGTTTGAAAATCATTTTTCTAGAAATGGTCTCCCTTGTCTATATGAAACCGCTTAAACATGTTGGAAGACATTCCTAATGGGAGCGAGAATTGCTCTAATAGGCTCAAGGCCTCGAATTTGAAAATAACAGGGCTTGAGACCTAATTTTAGAAAATTCGTGAAGTTAGCCCAAGGCCAGTGGGCATAGGTTGGAGCCCGTAGATAAAAATGATTATAAGAACCATTAAAAATCTCATAAAACTAGAAATTTTTTGTGACTTCCCACTAGACCAAGATAGGACTGATAAGGCTCGATGGGATAGTGGTAGTGTGTCAGGACTAGGTCGACATGCCGGTCAAGGCAAACAACTACTAGCCAGGTCGAGTGTCGGGGTCGTTAGACCGTTGGCGTCAAAGATTATGGTTAATGATTCAAAACTATTGTTATGCATGCATGAGGATCCAAGAGCATCTTGATGCCCGAGAGGGATAGTTGATGGGTCCCAAGGGTTGTTGGACGACTTGGATAAAATAATGGCAGGTTTTTCATGGCAGGTTTTTCATGCCAGTTAGTCATGAAGCTCTAGAAGTTTCTTGCGCACTAAGATCAAGGTAGTAGGGGAAATGAGGTATCAACCCACAAAGTGGACACAAAGTATGATATGGGTTTGAGTGTCGAACAATTAATGTCCATTCAAACTAAGGGTAGAAGTCTGGGACTTCTACTTGGGTGGACGGTAAAGATGCTCCGAATGACAAGTGGAATAGTCGAGGACTGTTCTGCTAATGTGTGATCCCTTTCTATGATAGAAAGGGTGTGTGAATATTTGCTAAATGCCTCTCGAGCAAGGGGAAGTGCTAAGGAAAAGATGAACTCATATCACAATGAATTGAAAGAACAAAATGCTTTGATAAACTATTTGTTTTGAAAACTCACTCCCCAACCTCCGCTTATTGTGTTGTAGAAACTCACTCCCTCCCATTAAACCTTTTTTTAGGAAAAACTTTTCGGCAAGAAGAGTAGAAACTAGAGGAGCAAGCCAAAGGTACCGCGAACAAGTAAACCCTTATTTAAATATTTTGTAAATTTTGTTATGGAAAACATATGTGCTTTTACGCCTTTACCTTCCTCAGTCTATTTGGTAGAAATACTGAGTTGGTACGGGGAAGGGTGACAGGTTGATCATAGGACTCCGACCAAATCGGCTCGGGGTGTGACAATTTAAGTGGTATCAGAGCATGGTTTTTCAAACAAAGTTTTCAAAACTAAAAGCCCTAGCACCCTAACCAACGATAAACTTTTGTCTGACAGATATGACCCCTCCTAGAGGAACCAAACAAATCCACGCTGCCACAGCCACCACAGGACTAGGAAGAAATCTTACCCCGAGTGAGGAAGTTAGCTTGGGAGCTCAAGAGTCTAGGAGGATCCAACCCACTATACCAAAGATAACTCCTGAGCCGAGGAGACTTTATGAGGAATTTGTCAAGGTGTTTGGGAGTCCTTGCTTCATGCTAAGGAAGGGGGACTGTCCCATAGGAAGTACACACCTAAGGATGGTGAAACTTAGAGACCACAAGCAACCACCAAGAAAACCTTCCCAAGGTTCGAGAAGGAAAAGAAGCTATAAAGGTTCATGCAAGGAAGTAACATGTTATAGTTATGGATAGTGGGGACACTACGCATGAAAGTGCCCAAAACCACCAAGGGATGTGGCACCAACACCTAGGGCACTGCCTCCACTGGCTGGAAATGAACGAAGAAAGGAGGAGAAAGGAAGAGAGAGCAGACAGGGAAGGGGAAATCTCTCAACAATGGAGGATCCATGTAGGAGCCTGTGTCAGGATAACCTATTATAGGTGTGGACAAGTAGCACATATGATGAGGAGATGTCCCATACCGCGAGAATTTGTGGCAATACCTCCTAATAACAATACCTCCCCGACTACCAGAGTCCAAGGGGATGGAAGACAGGAGATCGTCCCAAGAGACACAACTCCAATTAGGGATTTCAAACTCACTCTAGAGGGAGTTCATCAAAACCCTAGCATAGTTGCAAGTGCTTCCTGACCTTTTGTTTTAACCATCTCCCTCTAGAGGGAGAGAAATCCCAAATGTATTGTATTATGTTCCCAATAATAAATTTTCAAATTCCTAATAACTTCTGTCGCTCAAATCCTAATGCGTCCAATCAGGATCTCATGCCCCAACTCGAGGTATGAACAAATAAGGAATGGGTAGGACAAACCTTAGATAAGATAAAGACGAAGGGTTGAAAGGAAATAAGACCCAAAATTTGTGGCCGACATGATTGAAACAAATGAAGGATAAATAACACCTTTGAATCCTCTAGACAAGGAGGTCAAGAGATCCCAGAACAAAAGTACTCCAACCTCCCCTAAAGAGACAAGCTTATAAAAGAGAATATATGACCAAGTATACTTGTGAGAGCCCAAGGAGAGAGTTAAACCCAAAGAACGAACGGACGAGAAGATAACAACAAAAGAGACCATAACCTGATTGGGATGAATAGGGTACCCATAAAAAAGAAATAAGGGAGGGAATTTCCAAAGGAAGAGCAATCTTGGAAAAGTACACCCACTAACTAAGAAATGATGGACCTCAAGTCTAGTTTCTACCCACACCTACTTAAGGGAGCTTAGGGCCAGACAACGGGGCGTAGTATGGGCCAATGTCGAGAATCGGGAATTTCATCGAGTAGAAAATAAAAGTTTGGAATAGAAATCCAAAGTCGGTAGGGAGAAACGGGATAGACTAACACACCGAGATAAAAGGTGTAAATATATGGAAAGAAGAAACCTCCAAGGAAGGATAAAGAGGTTGGACCAAAGTTTCAAAGAGGGAAGTCTCTACTACGAAGGAATGAGAGTAGAAAGTGAAAATGAACAAAAGGAAAAAAAGCCCTTAAGGGGTTCCATCAAAGATGGGAAGAACATGAGGGAAGAAATCCCGACCATGTTGGCAAAATGAGGAGCAATCGGGAAACTCGATAGTCAGAATTGACAACACTCCATGAGGGGGTTAGTAAAGGATGTTCAAATAGGGAAAAATCCTAACGGTCATGAAAGGCTTGGTACCTACAAAACAGGAAATCAGTATGTATGGAAGAGATGCGCGAATCAGAATGAGTGCTGGGACACCCTAATAGTGTATAAACAAAAGCGTGGGTACCCCATCCGAGGAAGCATGTGGTAAGAAGTCAGTACAAGAAAGTGTGAATTTCAAGATAGAGAAAATTATGAGGTTAGTGGGTGCCGACAGAATACCAACGGGGTAACCCCTAGAGTCTAAGAAGTCAAAAGGAAACCACACGGGATAAGTCTGAATAAGGTACTAGAAGATAAGCTAACAATGAGGAACAAAAGAACCCGGAGTAGGAATGCTGTCAACCGAGGGAAGGATAGGTCATGGTCGGCAAACCAAGCTAGGCTTAGGGAGCCAAAGGTGGGAATGAGGGATGCCACCATAAAAGAAGGTAGGGCACCTAGCAAAGGGAGCCTAGTCATGAAGGTGGGACTTCCAGCCTCTGCTACACGAGCAGGAACTAGGGGTAGGCCAAATCAAGAAGATAATCATGGACTTAAACTCTGGCAAAGAAGAAGGAAGTGAAAAGGTCAAACATTGGAAAAGAGGGATGATAGAAATTCCTAAAGAAATCAATGGCTGAAAGTGAATTGATGACCAAACTCTAGCCACGAGAATGATTAAGTAAGCATCTTGGAAGGAGGTCATGTTTAAACCCCACCCTTTGGAGTTAAGGAATCTAGGGAAAGAACCGATCAACCCAAGTGAGAAAATCGAACTAATTCACAAACCCTGACCACTAGAGAATGGGCAAATTGGAAAATTTACAACTCCCGAGTGATCCAAAGAGTCATAAAAACCTTGGAAAGGGACTTTAGGACTATTTGGGAAAGAAAACCAAACCGGTTCAGGTGAACCCATTTGAACCACTATTGAACCGAATGCTAAATTCATTTTTCTAGATGGCTAAAAAAATTCAAATTGGAGAATTGAGGCTACCATTGGATAGAGAATGAATTTAGAAATTTTTAATTTTGAAAAACTCCATCGAATCGGGCTTGAACCGGCCGGTTTAAGTGTTGAATCCAGTTCAGACCGGTCTGGTCTGGTTCGGAAAAGTGTTGTCTTCTTCCTTCAGATGACAACACTATTCACTCATCAAAAAATCAAATAACACCACCGAAGAGGAAACGTTTCCATTTAATACATTTCAGGCCATCAATGATTGTCACTAAGGTGCCAAAAGGACAGCCGGAGAGTCCCCGAGCTCTCTATATAAAGAGACCCTCTCCATTTATCCTCCACACACCTGTAAACCTCACTCTCTCAGCTACTTAGTTTTCTGACCAAGCTCGAACTAGAGCTCTAACATAAGGGCCTTTTTGAGCCAAAGAAGGTATGGTCAGGTTCTTTAGACTTAGGGAGAAGTCAGCTACTGACGATGGTCTTCAATTGCTATAAGGATTACTAGAGAAGCACCGGCGTGATCGAACAGTGAAATTGCTCCAACTAACCAAATCTGCCCTATTTCTGTTGAGCTGAAATTAGCTGATTTGAGCCCTACTCAGGCCAAACCAAGCTCTCCCAACACTCCATCAGCCCTCATATGACCGAATTAGAGTGGAAATGTAAGCTAATTTGGCTCTACTCTGTAAATTCTAATTGGTGCTAGAGAGAGAACCAATGAATTTTTACTAACCGAAATCTTCCTTAATTCGACATGAATTGAGGCGATTCTTGATTCTAGGAGAAACCTCAGGACGAGAGCTATCTGTCCAGATCGAAAGCTCGGACCGTCGCACCCCCAACAGTAAGCTTTTGAAGCTTTCTCTCTCTACATCCAGTTTTCTAGTGAAGCTCCATTTGAGCTCGTCCCGACGTCAATTCATGTGATTCAATGTGCAATTAAATCATATGGATGTGTAGTAACTCAAATCCACCTTCAATTTCAACAATTAACCTTGATTGATCGATCAATTTGATGAAATCAAATTCGTCTAGGTTGAAAGGGGGAAATTGGAGGAAAATTTTGGGGGAAATTGGGGAAGATTTGGGGATTTAAAAAATTTGAGAGACTAAAGTGCAATTTCCCAAAATTGAGGGCCAATTAGCCATGGAAAGGATGTTGGAGGACCAATTGGTCAATTTGTGAGGTGAAATTTACCATTTTTGTAAAGTAGGGGCAAATGGTAATTTTGGAAAAGTTGGGGACCAAATTGGGAATTTGGGAAACTTGAACTCCTTTTTTGATTTTGAATAAATTGAGTTCCCAAAGTAAATTTTAGATGTTTCGGGACTCAATTTAGGTGAAATTTGGCATTAGGGACCTAAAGTTAAAGAAAAAGAACTTTAGGGACCTAAATAAAAATAACTAAAAGTTTGGGTATTTTATTCATTCATGATGAATGAAGGCAATTAGGCTAAAGGATAATAAACAAGGATGTTCATAACGTGTAGGAACACAAAGTACCGGGAACACCAGCAAGGCTAAGCTCGTGTGAAAGCAGAAATTGCTTTAATAGTAATTCACTGCACTATCGAGTGAGTGGGATTTTCACATCATACCCGATTGGGATGATGAGTACCTCAGAATGAAAAACCACTACTAAGTGGAATTTTAACATCACACCTAAATGGGGTGATGTGGAAACTACGTGGAAAAACTACTTAGCGATTGCAAGTAGATCATACTCGATTGGTATGATGGACTTCCTAGAAGGAAGTGAAAAATCCGTTTACCGGTTGTATGTGGAGATGTCATCATACTCGGTTGGTGTGATTAACGAATGAAAAGATATTTTTATCAGAAGTGTTCTACCCTAACTATGTGCCACTGCTTAAAGATTTTGGGAGACCTTCTTGATGGGAGCTCGAATAGCTCAGATAGGCTAGAGGCCTCAATTTTGGAACTTGGGGGCTAAGATGTCTGATTTTGAAAATCTCGTACAGTGGGCCCAAGGCCGGTTAGCACGAGCAAGAGATCGTAAATAAACATGAGATTAAACCATAAAAATTTTAAATAAATGATGTGATTTGGCCATGGTACCAAGACAGGACTAGCATACTCAATGGACCGATGGTAGTGCGACAAGATAGGTCGACAAACCAGTCAAGACAAACAGCTGCAGATCGAGTTGAGGGTCTGGGCCTTTGGACTAATGGCACCAAAGATTAAATGGCTTATGAGGAAAACTATTGTTTTGCGCATGCACTGAGGTTCGGGACCATTAAGACGCCCAAGAGGGGTAGTGACGCATCCTAGGGGCTACGCGACATGGTGGAGATGAGGGCAGTTTGTTGTGCCAGCAGTCAGGGAAGCTCGACATAGCTTCATGCGCATGAGACCAGAGTGGGGTCAGGATAAGGTCTCTATCCTCATACGGACACGGAGATTTCTTTCCGGGTTTGAGGGTCGGATCTCGCATACATTCACTCATTCCCAGGGTAGAAGTGGATGGGCTTCTATTTAGGTGGCCGATAAAGTCGCTCTGACGCCACAAGTGGGTGCAATGGACGGGATGCCCTGTGAATGTGTGATCTCTTCATGATGAAGGGCATGTGTTGATTGTTAAACACATCGACTATGGCTAATGAGGAATAATGGTTTTTAAAACTGAGAAATTGAGGAAATTATTTTAAAGAAAATTAAGGAGTCTGGCACACTCTAAATTATTTTATTGAAACTCTTTTTAAATCTCCCATTCATGGAGTTTTAGAAACCCACCCACCCTTTTTATCCATTTTCAAGAATAGAGAATAACTAGGGATGACACCAGCATATACCTTCTGTCAGGTACACTTAATTTTCGTTTAAGCTTACATTACTATTGATATATGTTATTCCAGGGAACAAAGTTGAGATTACGTCTGCCTCATCTTGAATTTAAGAAGCGGGAAACCCTCTTAAACGAAGGGAGTGGCGGGTTGTTCATGGGGATCCAACCAAACTGGTGGGGGCGTGACATCATGAAAACTTGAAATGAAAAGAAATTAAAACTCTTCAATAATGAAATAAACTTGTGGTGACTTCAAGTAGGAATAAAGATGAGGTACTAAGGATGTACCTTTGGACTAGTGGGTAAGATAGGCCTAATCGTGATAAACTCCATGGAATGAGTGGATCATGGAAAGGAATAGAAATTTCTGAAGCCCATGGTTTAAAGGGGCTGAATGAAAAGGGTAACCAAAGCGGTAAGGTATGAAATCGAACCCCATGTTGATCACAAGGGAATTCATTTCGATGTAACCGGTGAACAACTAAGTTTTGGGGACAAAACTTCTAAATGGAGGGGAGAGTTGTGAAACCTATCATCTCGAACCAAGGAAACCGGGAAAAGAACTTGCCAATTTCCATGAGAAAAAAATGAGTCAATTAATGAATAAAAAATAGTAAAGAAAGGTTAAAATGGGAAATTGGAAAATCCCAAGTGACTAAAGAGTCATTAAAATCGTGGGGAAGAACCATGAAGTGAATTGGATGGGAGAACAAGACCGATTCAGGGTGAACTAGACCTAAACCAGATTGAACCAGATTGAACTATTGTAAACTAAATCAATGTTTTATTTTTCTAGGTAACTTAAAATATTAATTTGATAAATTGAGGCCACCATTAGATAGAAAATAAATTTAGATGAATATAGAAAATTTTAAATTTTAGAAAATTGGTCGAATCAGGCCTTAACTATCCAATTTTTGAATTTAGATCACTGAACCAGGTTAGACTGAACTAGTCAATGGTCCAACCGGTCAACGGACCGAACTGGTCAAACAGTCAGCGGGTGCCCAATCAACATCCACGTAGACACGGGTAGCCAATAGGAGGCTACCACATGTTCGGTCAACAGCCAGCGAACGACTGGTGAACCTGCCATGACCAAACACGTGGGAGCTAATGGGAGGCTACCACGTGTCCGATCAATGGCTGACACGACAGCTGAGTTGAAATGCCACATCAGAAAAACCAACCAATCATAGCGTGTCATGTGGCACGCCAACCATACCATAGTCTTCTTCCTCAATCAGCTGACAGAAAGGATGGAGAGATAGGGAGATTCCTCCAATGACCTGGGAAGAGCTCCAGTATGACTGCCAACGGTCGAGTCGGAGGCCCAGTACTATGCTAGCTGGTAGCCTGGTCAATTTTTTGAGCTCCGTATATAAAGAGCACCCCTCCATTTGTCTTCCCCATCCCACAAATGAATGAAGAAGACGAAGTACTCCATTTTCTGGCTAGCAACAAACCAGAGCTCCAATAACATGACTTTTCTCAACCTCTGAAGTTGCATTCGGTGTCATTAGAACCCAGAGGAAGTCCTCTATCTAGTTGTACCCTCCCTTCGACCCGAGGACCACCAGAGAAGAGTTGGGAAGCTTGCATAGTACCGTCGCTCCTTGACAGTCAGTAGCATGAGCTACTCGAGCTCAAGTCGAGCCATTCTCGGACCATTTCCAACCAAACCAAGCTCCCTAGACCACACCTAAAGGTGCCTCAACCTTCCCTGAGCCAAGACGATAAGTCCCCTCCGCCCCTTGCTAGAAAACACTATTCATAGTATGTTTATACAAAAATTTAAACTAAGAAATTCGCACTGCTCAAGCCACCAATTGAGGCACAGTTTGATCTAGGAAAGATCCCCAAGATGAGAGCAATTTAGAGAATGCAAGAGCTCCTGTCATCGGACCCTCACCGGTAAGATATCGAAGCTTTCTCTCTCTAGAATAAGTTTTCTAGCAAAGCTTTGTTTGAGCTCATTTCTGAGCCAAATGGAGCATTTCAAAGCTTGAAATGATGAGGGAGACATAGGAAGATGATTCAGATCATGAATGGGGACAATTAACCAAGTTTCGATGGTCAATTGAATGAAATGGTGTTTTGGGTGTCAAATTGTAATTTTTGGAAAAATTGGGCAATTTGGGAATTTTTTGAAAATTGGGGACTGAATCGTAATTTAAGGAAAATTGGGGCATTTTTTTATGAAATTAAGTCCCAATTGAGGCCTAATTGGGCAATTGGAAGAAAGGGGGGCCAATTGGCAATTTTTGAGAAATTAAAGACCAATTGGTAATTCTCGAAAAATTAAGGACCAATTGGCAATTTTGGAAAAAATGAGGGTCAATTGGTGATTTTGGAAAAACTAAGGATCCATGAGGGACAATTGGAAGTCCTAGGGACATAATTGAGATCAAATGATGATTTGGGACCTAAATATAAAGTTATAAACTTTAAGGGACCTAAATGCAATTAAGGCATAGTGTGAGGACCTATGTGTAAATACTTGAAAGTATGAGGTCCCTTATGTCAATTCTCTTGATAAGGATACTCGAACCATGTAGTAACTGGTTGTTCATGTAACGGTGCAAATGAGCGCACCACAAATCGAGACCTCACCGGGACGACCACATCATTGTTACCGGGTGAGTGGGATATTCAGTGTCATACCTAGTTAGGGTGATAAGAACCGTTTTTAAGTTTGAAAATCATTTTTGCATGAATGATCTCTCGTGAATTCGTGAAACTACATAAACATTTTGGGAGACCCTGATGGGAGCTAGAATTGCTCTAATAGGCTCATCGCCTCGAATTTGAAAATAACAGGACTCGAGGCCCAGTTTTGGAAAACTCATGAAGTGGGCCCAAGGCTAGTGGGCACAGTTTAGAGCTCGTAGACAAAAATGATTATAAGAACAATAAAAAAATATCATAAAACTAGAAATTCTATGTGACTTGCCACGGGACTAATATAGGACTGACAAGGCTCGATGGGCTAGTGGCGGTGCGCCAAGACTAAGTCGACAAGCCGGTCAAGGCAAACAACTACAGGATAGGTTGAGTGTTGGGGCTGTTGGACTGTTGGCACCAAAGATTATAGTTAATGATTCAAAACTATTATTATGCATGCATGAGGATTCGAGAGCATCTAGATGCCCAAGAGGGGTAGTCGATGGGTCCCAAGGGCTGTTGGAAGACCTGGATGAAATAAGCACAGGTTTGTCGTCCAATTTGTCATGAAGCTCTGAGAGCTTCCTGTGCACTCAGACCGAGGCAACAGGAAAATGAGGTCTCGTCCCACAAAGCGGACACGATGTATGATTTGGGTTTTAGGTTTGGACAATTAATGTACGCTCAAACTTAGGGTAGAAATCCAGGACTTCTACTCTGGTGGATGGTAAAGATGCTTCGAATGACAAGTGGAATAGTCGGGCACTATTCTACAAAGGTGTGATCCCTTTCTATGATAGAAAGGGCATGTGAATGTTTGTTAAATGCCTCCCGAGCAAGGGGAAGTGCTAAGGAAAAGATGAACTCATATCACAATGAACTAAAAGAACAAAACACTTTGATAAACTATTTGTTTTGAAACCTCACTCCCCAACCCCCAGTCACTAAGTTGTACAAACTCACCCCCTCTCATTAAACCCTTTTTCAGGAAAAACATCTCGGCAAGAAGAGTAGAAGCTAGAGGAGCAAGCCAAAGGTATCGCGAACAGGTAAACCCTTATTTAAATGTTTTGTAAATTTTGTTATGGAAAACTTGTGTGCTTCTATGCCTTTTCCTTCCTTGGTCTATTTGGTAGAAATATTGAGTTGGTACGGGGATGGTTGGCGGGTTGATCACAGGACTTCAACCAAATCGGGTTGGGATGTGACATAGGTCCTTTCCCAATTGGATGGATTTAATTAATTAAACCTACCATTGTTTGTTTCACACAAACATACAAACACACAAACACCCTTTATCCATAAATTGATCAAGGAGTCGCAGAATAGACTCTTAGAAGCTACAACCTTGATCTATTCCACTTGTGGACTATAGCGACTTTACCATCCACCTTGGTGAGAGACTACAACCTCTACCATGTTTATGCGAGGCTATAACCTCGACCAACTGTCTAAGTGGGTACAAATGCCCAACCTCCCAGACTTAGTGATACTCTGAATCCCCAATTATAGTGGTGTGACCTCACTCTTCTATCCCCTCGGTCTCAATGCGCGTGAAACTCCTTGAGTTTCAAGACATACTGGAACAATGTTTCTACACTTGTAACACACTAATGTTCAGTAGCCCTTAAAACCAACACTACCCCATACGGGCATCTCTTGGTTTTGTATCTTTGCATGCACAATCAATAGTCTTTTTAATTAAGACATTTATCTTTGGTGCTACCAGCCCAACGAGTTCGATGTCTCGGCCTCTACTTAGAAGCTAAATCACACAAATTAACCAATTATGAAAGTTTTTCCATGGTTTCATTATGAAACTCGTCCTCTCGAACTAAGGAAACTAGGAAAAGAACTGACAACTCTCATGAGAAAACCGAGCCACTAAATGAATTGAAGATGGTATTGAATGGCTAAAATGGGAATTCGAAAAATCCCAAGTGACCAAAGAGACATAAAAATCATGGGGAAGAACCATGGAAAAATTTAAATGAGAATATCAGACCGGTTCAGGGCGAATCCGACCTGAACCGAATTAAACCAATTTGAACTATACATGAGTCGATTTCTAAATTAATTTTTCTTGGTGGCTTAAAAAGAATAAATTGGGAAATTGAAGCCACCATTGGATAGGAAATGAATTTAGGCAAATTTAGAAATTTTTAGATCTGAGAAAATTGGTCGAATTAGGCCTGAACTGACTGATTTACGCCATTAAAACTGGATCAAACTGGACCGATACGGTTTGGAACAGTGTCGTCTTCTTCCTCAGGATGACAACATTGTTCATCAATTCAAAAAATTTCCATTTCTGGCGAGAGGAATATTCCTCCCATCAGGGCATTTTTGGGAGAAGAATGGAAATTGGTCGGGCAGAGGGTCCTCGAGCCCCCTATATAAAGAGCCCCCCTCCATTCATCCTCTACACACCTCAAATCGCCCTACTCTCTCAAGTGCTCCATTTTTTGGTGAAGCTCAAACTAGAGATATGACTTGAGCACTTTTCTCAGCCTTAGAAGGCAAGGTCAGGTCCTATAGACTACGGGGGAAGTCAGCTACCTGACAGCAATCTTCCTTGGACCCGGGGACTGCCGGAGAAGCACCGGCGAAATCAAATAGTGAAGCAGCTATGACGATTCTAAGCTGTCCTATTTTTGTCGCGCTGAATTTGACCAAATTTAGACCTCCTACAGCTAAACCAAGCCTTCCCAACGTCCCTAGGGCCCTCACACGACCTCTGTAAACCCCGCACATTTGAGTTAAGGAAAACCGGGAAAAGAACCGGTCAAACTGAATAAGAAAACCAAACCGGTTTACATTTGGGAATAAGCAATATGAAAATTTATAACTTTCGGTTGATCCAAAAGATTTATTAAACATTGGAAAAGGAACTTAAGACAAACTAGAAAACAAAAACCAAATTGGTTCAAGTGAACTAGATTCCATAAGAACTTCAAAGTTAAGCGTGCTTACCTAAGAGTAGTGTGAGGATGGGTGACCTACTCGGAGGTATGATTTTTTTGTAACCCGAAATTTCGGTAAAAAATACGGCTTATCATAGATAGCCATCAATTAATATATATTTAATTATTAAAATTAATATCAATAATTTAATACCTAAATTAAATTATTGGAATTAATACAAATAATTTAATACCGAAATTAAATTATTGAAATTAATACCAAAATTAAATTATTAGAATTAATACCAATAATTTATGGCAATATTAATACTAGTAATAAATCTCGCCCATTTAATACACGGGTTTTACAACTATATAAAGAGGTCATCCCCATTTCATTCTCCTCACACCTAAACACTTCTCTCTCTCTCTCTCTACTGCTCCATTTCCCGGTAAAGCTCGAACCAGAGCTTCAACTTGAACAAAGGTTGGGCTCTTTAGAACCGGGGAGAAGACAGCTATCTGATAGCAAACTTCAGTCAATCCGAGAATCGTTGGAGAAGTGCCGACATGATGGAATAGTGAAGCAACTCCGGCGGACCGAAGCTGCCCTATTTCGGCCAATCTGAAATCGGCCATTTCAAGCCCTGCTCATGCCAAACCAAGCCCTCCCAACACTTCCTCAGCCTTTCCACGGCTGAATTAGGACTGAAAGGTAAGCCAATTCGGGTCCCCTTTATAATTTTCGATTAGTGCTATAGAGAGAGTCGACCGAATTTCAATGATGAAATTCTAATCCAATTCTGCATCAATTGATACAATACTTGATTTTAGGATGAACCTCAGGACAAGACCTATCTGCCCAGATCGAAAGCTCGGACTGTCATGCCTTCACCGGTGAGTAATCGAAGCTTTCTCTCTCTACAGTCTGTTTTCCGGCAAAGCTCCGTTTGAGCTCGTTCCGACGTTAAAATCTGCGATTCAAAGTTTCTTAGAATCGTATGAACATACAGAAACTCAATTTCAATAATTAGAAGTGTTTGATCGGTTAATTTGATGAAATCAAATTCGGTAGTGTTGAAGAGTTGAAATTTGGGAAAATTTTGGGGATTTTCGAAATTCAAAGGGGCCAAAATACAATTTTATGAAATTGAGGGTCAATTGGGCATGAAAATAATGTTGGAGGACCAATTGAGGAATTTTGGAAATTTTGGGGAAAAACTTACCATTTTTGTGAAAGAAGGGCAAAATGGTAATTTTGGAAAAATTGGGGAACCAAATTGGAAATTTCTTTTTGGTGAAATTGAATAAATTGAGGACCCACGATAAATTTTAAAAGTTACGGGACTCAATTTGAGGAAAAACCGACATTAGAGACTTAAAGTTAAAGAGAAATAACTTTAGGGACCAAATTACAAATAACTAAAAGTTTGGGTTTTCTCATTCCGTAATGAATGAAGGTTGTTATGCCGAGTAATAATGAACAAGGTTGTTCATATCGTGTAGGAACGTTAAATACCGGGAACGCCAGCAAGGATAAGCTCGCGTGAATACAAAGAACCAGTCTAGTGGAATTCACGGCATTAACGGGTGAGTGGGATTATATATCATACCCAGTTGGGGATGATAAGTACCTCGGTATAAAAACCCATTGTTTAGTGGTATTTTAATCATCACTACTTAGAGAAAGTGATATGAAAGTTATTCGAAAAAAAAAACTACTTACGGGTTGTAAGTAGATCATACCCGGTTGGTATGATGAGACTTCCTCGAAGGAAGTTGAAAACCCGTTCATCGATTATGAACAGAGATGTCCTTATACCGGTCGGTATGATGGACAGTAAAAACCTATTTTTGTCGAAAGTACTCTCCCCTGACTATGTGCCAATGCTTAAACAATTTGGGAGACCTTCTCGACGGGAGCTCGAATAGCTCTAATAGGTCGGGGGCCTCGATTTTGGAACTTGGGGGCTAAATGCCTGATTTTGAAAATCTCGTACAGTGGGCCCAAGGCCAGTTGGCACGAGCAGGAGCTCGTAAATGAACATGATATATGTGCCATAAAACTTAATAAGTGAATTGTTTGGCCATGGTACCAAGATAGGACCGACATGCTCAGTCAACTAGCGGCAGTGCGACATGACAGGTCGACGGACTAGTTAAGACAAACAGCTGCGGGTTGAGTTGAGAGTTGGGGCCGTTGGACCAGTGGCACCACAGATTACATGGAAATATAAGAAAATATTGTTTGTGTATGCACTGTGAGTACGGGATCATCAAGACGCCCATGAGGGGTAGTGATGCGTCCTAAGGGCACTAGACGACCTGGTGGCTATAAGGGTAGTTTGTCGTTCCAGGTGTCTGTGTGAAATCTGGAGTAGCACGAAGTGCATGAGACCGGGGTGGGGATAGGATGAGGTCTCTGTCCTCATACGGACATGAAGAAGTGATTTCAGGATTGTGGGTAGGATGTCACGTACATCCACTCATTCCTAGGGTAGAAGTGGTCGTACTTCTATCCGGGTGGCAGGAAAAGTCGCTCCGAAGCCACTAGCGGGTTCAGTAGTGATACTGACTTGCGAATGTGTGTAACCTTCATGATGAAGGATGTGTGTTGGGTGATGACACACTGTGGTAACTAAGAAATAATGGAAAAATCTAAATTTTTAAATGATGGGATTTTTGAAAACAAAGGAGTCTGGCACACTCCATATAAATATTTTTCTTAAAAGTCAAAATCTTTTAAAAACACATTCACTAAGTAGTCGTACTCACCCCCTCCCTTACATCCCTTTCAGGAAATCCCGGAAAGCCTCCCCTTAAAGACCGTCAACTAAGATGCTTGTAAGACAGGTATGTAAAGTTTTAAATTTCATACAGTTTTGATTATGCTATTCTAGGAAAAAGGTACAAGTTAAAGGACGCCTTACTCTTTACGGTTTACGATAAGGGGAAACCCTTTAATAAACCAGAAGAGTGGCGGGTTGATCACGGGGATTCGACCAAACCAGGTCGGGGCATGACAACCTCCATAGAGGTGAAAGGTAAGCCAATTTTTCCCACCTCCGTCAATGTAGATCGGTGCTAGAGAGAGTGTCAAATTTCACTAACAAAATTCACCCTCGTATAGACTTCAATTGTAGCAATTATTGATCCTATAAGTATCATAAGAACAAGAGCTACCACCCTAGATCGAGAGCTCGGACTATCGCACCTCCGATGATAAGCTTTCGAAGCTTTCTCTCTCTACGAACAGTTTTCTGGCGAAGCTCTGTTTGAGCTCATTTTGAACTCAAATTCTGCAATTCAAAGCTCCATTTGATTGTATGAAAGTGTAGGAACCAATCCATGCCATCAATCGGAGCAATATCCCTAATTGAATAGCAAATTTGAAGAAATGAAATTCTGCAAGAAAAGGGGGAAGAAATTGGGGGAAACTTTTGGGAAAATTGGGTATTTCAAAAACTTGATGGACCTTCATGCAATTTCTCAAAATTAAAGGTCAATTGGTAATGAGAAAGATTTTGGGGGACCAATTGGTCAATTTTTGAAAGATTTGGGCAAAATGGCTATTTTTAGAAAGTAGGGGCAAAACGGTAATATTTGGAAAATTGGAGACCAAATTGGAAATTTGGAAAACTTGAGCCCCTTACACAATTTTGAGTAAATTGAGGATCCAAAGAGGATATTGAAAACCTTGGGATTCAATTTGGGGGAAAATTTAGCATTAGGGACCTAAAGTAAAAAAAAATTAACTTTAGAGACCTAAGTGTAATAAACCAAGAACTTTGGGCCTAGTTGCTCATACGTGATGTGAACCCCGCCAATATACTAACGGCACCCTACACCAAATATGGAATAGACTCCAAGACTTTCACGACGCAAGTAAAAAGAATGGAATATACATTGTTTGGTTAAGAAACAAGGTACGGGTAGATGTAGACGCCACACCCAAATCCTCTAAGGAGAGCTCCTAGAAAACCCTAGTGATAAGTTTGATTGCTTGAACATCACAAGTAAAAACCTGATAAGTTCAAAAGTTCTCTCAAAAGAGAAAGAAGACATAAACCTCACAATAAAAATTGAAATCAAAATCTGTCTTGACAATGCTCTAAAGTTAGCCTTTTATAGGCACTTGAGAATCTAAATAAGGAAATAAAATATTGTGGTTGACATGCCAACCATATAGAGAATTTTGTTAATATATTTCTTAGACATATCTAAAAAAAGATATTGTTTTCTAATTTAATCTTCTAGAAGATTTATGATATTAATAAATCTCTCATTCGAATTATTGCCTTCTTTAATGCTCTCATTATACTCATCAATTGTGCTCCCAGCTTGACCTCCTGTAATCGCTCCAATCAGCCCTTGCATTTCTTCTTTAATTCTTTTGACCCTTGACCTTGTGATTGGACCTTGCAAATTGGAAGCACCCTTAGTTGGACTCACATCAATACGTGAGAAAATGAAGTTTGTCATGTCGAATCCCTATTGATAGTGATACCCAAATCGTGTAGGAACATGTGAGATTGGAATGCAAGCATGAGAAAGCTAGCATGGACTGTAAACTAACTAGGGACAAACACGTTACAATTAATGGGTGAGTGGGCTATTTTACACTTCATACTCGATTGGGATGATGAACACCTTTTCTAGATTGGAAGCCACCATGAGTGGGCTAATTTACACTTCATACCCGGTTGAGATAATGAGCATCTTTTCTAAATTGGAAGCCACCGTAAGTGAGACCTCTTACACTTCATACCTGGTTGGGATGATGAGCATGTTTTGAATACTAAAAACCTACTTACTAGTTATGAGTGAGATTATCTGATATTATACCCGGTTAGTATGATGAGATTCCTTGAGGAAAGGAAAAACCCGCATACCGGTTGTAAGCATAGTTATCATCACACCCGATTAGTGTGATGAAATTAAAAGTAATTTTGTCAAAAGTGTTATCCCCTAACTGTGTGTCAACTACTTAAACTATTTGGGAGACCTTCTTGACAGGAGCTAGAGCAGCTCTAATAGGCTAGGGGCCTCGATTTTTGAACTCATAGGGCTCAAGGCCTAATTTTGGAAAAACACGTACAGTAGGCCCAAGTCTAGTGGGCATGTGTTGGAGCCCGTAATCAAACATGATTAGGAAGAGCCATAAAAACTCCTAATTAAAATAGAAATATTTGTGTGATTCGTCACAGTATCGAGTGAGGACCGACAATGCTCGATAGGCTGGTGGTAGTGTGTCAGGGCTAGGTCTACAAACCGGCCTACACAAACAGTTGTAGGTCAGGTTGAGTGTCGGGGCCGTTGGACCGTTGGCACCAAAGAGGATGGCTTAATCATGAAAACTTTTGTATGTGCACGCACTTATGGTATGGGACCATCAAGATGCCCTAGGGGGTAGTGATGGATTCCAAGGGCTATTGGACGACATGGTGGTGATAAGGGCAGATCATCGTGTCAATCAGTCATGAAGATTTGGAGCTTCTTGCACATGAGACCGGGTCTGGTCATGATGAGGTCTCCATCCTTATACGGACATGAAGTGGCATTCGGGTCTGAGGGTCAAACATTTGGGACATCCACTCAGACTTTAGGTAAAAGTTTGGGACTTATATCTAGGTGGACAGCAAAGTCACGTTGATCCCTAGGTAGGTGCAGTCTGGGATTGCCATAAAAATGTGTGTACCCTTCCTAATGAAGGGCGTGTGTTTGTTTGCTAAACACCTCTCGAGGCAAGGGGGTGGGCTAAGAGAGCTAAACACACCTAATATAGAAATGGGAAAAAGGTTTTGGGATTTGAGTTTGGGGAAATCCTTAAAAAGGAAAGGTTAAACTTTAACATGGTTTTGATAAATGAAATATTTTTTAAAACTTGCTTCCAACACCCGCTCACTGAGTTGTAGAAACTCACCCTCTCCATTTAACCCCTTTTTAGGTAAAAGAGGAAGACCAACCTTAAAGACCCCTCCAGTTGAACCATAAGGCAAGTATGAAAATTTTTAATATATTTAATTTTTTATAATGTTATTCCAAGAAAAACAGGGAAAAAGGATGCATGACTCCTCATGGTTTAGAAGAGGGTGAAACCCCTCACAAACTAAAGTTAGGGTAAAGACAAGGTACGAGGGAGGTGCCATCAAGATTCCCAAAGTTAGGGTAAGCAGGAGAGAGTGACATTAAAAGGTGTCATGAGGTCGATTTAAAGGACAGATACCTACAAGGATGAAGGATAAAAGAAATTCCAAGAAGAGTAGGAGCCTACCAAGGAAGGGAGTCATGGGAAAGACATAACCCAACAAAGAGGCAAAGGACCTGACTGAGTTGGGAAGAGAAGGCAAAACTCACAGACAAAGTATAGGTTGGGATGAAAAGGAGTAAACACAAGGAACAACCTACTTTCAAGGATTTAAGGAGTAAGTTAAACCCAAGGAACGGGTAGATTGTAGAATAGCATCAAATGATGCAGTAATAAGTGGGAATGGGTGGCACACCCCAATTAAAAGAACAAGGAAAAGAATTCTAAAGGAGTCAAAGCCTTGGAAAAGGACGTACTCCAATCAAAAAGTGATTTAAAGGAATAACGATGGACACTAGGACAAATTTTGGTTCACACCCATGGAGCATAGGAGTGATTGTCGAGGCCTAATGTAAAGGACGTGAAATAAGAATTGACAATCGGAGATACCTCGGATAGGAAGTAAAATGTGAACTTAGAAATTAAGGTCAATGAAGGATTAAAGGTGGGCGAAAGCTTTAATAAAAAAAGGGGTGTAAGAATGTGAAGGAAGGAAACCTTATAGGAATGGTAAGAAGGTAAAACGTGTAGCTCCTAAGGTGAAAGTCTCTACTTTAAGGACATAGTAGAGAATGAAACCATCAAAAGGGAACTCCCCAAACAAAGGAAATCGACACGTAGACAAAAATGGATCAACTCAAAAAAAAGAATTGTGAAATGGTTACGAACAAGAGTGGATTGAAGAAAGGAAAGTCTCTGAGTAAAGGAGGCCATTGGAAATGAGGAAGGACATAAGAGAGGAAGAATCTCGACATGTCGATAAGTTGTCGAGAAACCCGATGGTTAGAACCAGGGAAAAACCAATAAGGAAGTTGGTAAGGAATGAGTAGATAAGGAAAAACTGACAAAATTGTGATGTCAGAATGTAAAGGGACAATTGGATGATGCCGAAGGTAGTTGGGGAACACTACCAGGTAACAAAAAAGGAACGAAGCCACATGACTCCTAACGGTTGGAAAGGCATGAACCGTTATCGAGAAAATGTTCTAGAACTATAATGGACCAATAAGGAAGATGGAGGAAGGACCAAAATAAGATAAGGAGGAAATCATATCAAAACCCATGGGGTTAATGATGAAAAGTACGAAAGGATGTTGAGCTAAAGAGCATCAACGACAAAGGGAATAAATGGAAACGGGGACGATCGGATGTGTATGGAACATCCAACACAATGACATGGATAAGAACCCTAAAAAAGAAGAGTCTTACCCTAAGAAAAGTAAGAAGTGCACCTAATGGTGTACCTTTGGACTTATGGCTAAAACATACCAATTAGGATACACTTCATGGAGTGAATAAATAATATAAAGGGAAAGAAATTACTTAAGCATGTGGTTTGAAGGGGCTAAGTGAAGAAACAACCAAAGGGGTAGCATGTCAAGCAAACCCTAAGTTGACATCAAGGGAAATTATTCCCTATGTAAAAGATACGTAATCAAGTATTGGTGACAAAACTCCTAAAAGGAGGGGATAGTTGTGAAACCCATCCTCTCGGACCAAGGAAACTGGGAAAGGAACTGGCAACTTTCATGAGAAAAATGAGCCACTAAATGAACTGAAGATAGTAAAGACGGACTAAAATGAGAATTTGGAAAATCCCAAGTGACCAAAGAGTTATAAAAATCGTGGGGAAGAACCATGGAACAAAATGAAAGAGAAAATCAGATTGGATGAGGGTGAACTGTGCCTGAATAGGATTGAACTGGTTTGAACTATACATGAACTGATTTCTAAATTCATTTTTCTTGTGGGCTTAAAATGTTCAAATTGGGAAATTGAAGCCAGCATTGGATAGGAAATAAATTTAGGTGAATTTAAAAATTTTTAGATTTGAGAAAACTGGTCGAATCGGGCCTGGACTGACCGATTTTCACCATTGAACCCAGTCCAAAACAGTGTCCTCTTCTTCCTTAGAATGACAGCAATGTTCATCGGTTCAAAAACTTTCTATTTTTGGCAAGAGGAATATTACTCTGATCAAGGCATTTTCTGGTGAGGATAAGTTCGACCAGAATGGAAACTAGTCGAGCAGAGGGTCCTCAAGCTCCCTATATAAAGAGGTCCCCTCCATTCATCCTCCACACCTCAAATCGCCCTCTTCTATCAAGTGCTCCATTTTTCGTGAAGCTCAAACCAGAGCTCCAACTTGAGCACTTTTCTCAGCCTCAAAAGAAAAGGTCGTGTCCTATAGACTCCAGGGGAAGTCAACTACCTGACAACAATCTTTCTTCGACCTGAGGATAGCTGGAGAAGCACCTGCGGAATCAAAAAGTGAAGTAGCTACGACGGTTTGAAGCTGCCCTATTTTGGCTGAGCTGAATTCAGCCAAATTCAGACCTCCTCTGGCCAAACTAAGCCTCTCCAACATTCCCACGGCCCTCACACGACCTCCACAGAGGTGAAAGGTAAGCTAATTTGGCCCTCCTCCATCGTTGTAGATCGGTGCTAGAGAGAGTGCCAAATTTCACTAACAAAATTCACCCTCATATGGACTTCAATTGTAGCAATTCTTAATCCTATAAGGATCCTAAGGCAAGAGCTACCTCCCTAGATCGAGAGCTCGGACCACCGCACCTCTAACGGTAAACTTTTGAAGCTTTCTATCTCTACGAATAGTTTTCGGGCGAAGCTCCATTTGAGCTCGTTTCAAACTCAAATTCTACAATTCAAAGCTCCATTTGATCGTATGCCATCAATTGGAGCAATTAACCCCAATTGAATGACCAATTTGAAGAAATCAAGTTCGGTCAGAAAAGGGGGAAGAAATTGGGGGAATATTTGGGGAAAATTGGGGATTTCAAAAAATTGAGGGACCTACATAGAATTTCTCAAAATTAAAGGTCAGTTGGCAATGAGAAAGATGTTGGGGGACCAATTGGTCAATTTTCAAAAGATTTGGAGCCAAATGGCTATTTTTGGAAAATATGGGCAATTTTTTAATTTTTGGAAAATTGGGAACAAATTGAAAATTTGGAAATTTTGAGCTCCTTACACAATTTTAAGTAAATTGAGGATCCTAAAAATCTTAGAATTCAATTTGGGGGAAAATTTAGCATTAGGGACCTAAAGTCAAGAAAAAATAAACTTTATGGACCTAAGTGCAATAAACCAAGAACTTTGGGCCTAGTCACTCATACCTGAGAAAACGAAGGTTGCCATGCCAAATCCTTATTGAAAAATCATGTAGGGACACGTGAGACTAGAACACAAGCAAGAGAAAGCTAGCTTGGATTGGAAACTGACTAGGGACGAACACGTCACACTCAACGGGTGAGTGGGCTAATTTACACTTTATACCCGGTTGGGTTGATTAGCACCTTTTCTAAATTGGAAGCCACCGTGAGTGGGCTAATTTACACTTCATACCCGGTTGGGATGATAAGCATCTTTTCTAAATTCGAAGCCACTGTGGATGGGATCTCTTACACTTCATACCCGTTTGGAATGATGAGTATGTTTTGAATACTAAAAACCTACTCACCGGTTGTGAGTGGGATTATCTAGTATCATACCCGGTTGGTATGATGAGATTCCTTGAGGAAATGAAAAATTCGCATACTGGTTGTAAATGAAGTTATCATCACAACCAGTTGGTGTGATGAAATTTAAAGTGATTTTGTCAGAAGTGTTCTCCCCTAACTGTGTGACAACTGCTTAATCTATTTATGAGACCTTCTTAACGGGAGCTAAAGCAGCTCTAATGGGCCAGGGGCCTCAAGTTTTGAACCCATAGGGCTCAAGGCCTAGTTTTGGAAAAACACGTGCTGTGGGCCCAAGGCCAGTGGGCACAAGCTGGAGCCCGTAAACAAACATGATTAGGAATAGCCATGAAAACTCCTAATTAAAATGGAAATATTTGTGTGATTCGCCATGGTATCGAGTAAAGACCGTCAATTCTCAATGGGATGACAACTGTGCATCAAGGCCAGGTCGACGGACCGGCCTAGACAAACAGTTGCAGGTCGAGTTGAGTGTCGGGGATAGCTTAAGCATGAAAACTTTTATTTGTGCATGCACTTATGGTATGAGACCATCAAGACGTCCTAGGGTAGTGATGGGTTTCAAAGGCTGCTGGATGACATGTTAGTGATAAGGGCAAATCGTCATGTCAGTCAATCATGAAGCTCTGGGAGCTTCTTGTGCATGAGACAGGAGTGGGGTTAGGATGAGATATTCATCCTCATACGGACACAAAGTGGCATTCGGGTCTGAGGTCAGATGTGTGGGACGTCCACTCATACTCAGGGTAGAAGTCTAGGACTTCTATCCGGGTGGAAAGCAAACTCACATTGATCTCCAATTAGGTGCAGTCTGGGACTACCATGCGAATGTGTGTACCTTTCATGATGAAGAGCGTGTGTTTGTTTGCTAAACATTTCCCAATGCAAGTGGATGAGATAAGAGAGTTTAAACACATCATATGAAAATGGGAAAAAGATTTTGGCATTTGAGTTTGAGGAAATCCTTAAAAATGAAAGGTTAAACTTTGACATGGTTTTGATAAATGAAATATTTTTGAAAACTCACTCACAACACTCGTTCACTGAGTTGTAGAAACTCACTCTCTCCCTTTAACTAATTTTCACGCAAAAGAGAAATAACAACCTTAAAAACCCCTCCAATTGAACCATAAGGCAGGTATGAAAATTTTTAATATATTCAATTTTGTATAATGCTATTCCAAAAAAAATTAGGAAAAAAAGACGTGTGACTACTCGCGGTGTAGAAGAGGGTGAAACCACTCATAAATAAAAGGGAGTGGCGGATTGCTCACAAGGATCTGACTAAACTAGTTCGAGACCACGAGTTTGTATGTTGAACCCAGACACTCACTATAGATTACGTGGGTGCGAGGCCAACAATGGACCCAAGACCCGAACTTTGAGTCTAGTGTATGTGGGGCCATTAATGGATCGACAATTTAACTATTTTTTGTCATTTAAAATCCATCCTCCATTGCCAATCTCCTCCAACGCTCTCTCCCATTCACTCCACATTTCCATCTCTACAACCCATTTGATTATCTGAGGCAGCAGCAATGACAACCTTCGAGTCATTGAGCAAATAGCTGGAGGCACCTTATGCTAGGCAGTTTCTGAAATACAACCTTCGCCTCCTCTGATCAAGGGACTCCATTTTGATCCAGGATTCTACTTGGCACTATTAGAATATGAGCTTCATCTTTGTACGAGTTATTCATTAATTTTGATATCTACTCTAAGGTGATGCTCAAGCTAGGTTCTATGCTTTTGAAGTTTCTCGTCGTGAACTATGACTCTTGGTTTGATTTCTGATATATATATTTATTGAGAAGAAAGAATATGTGTTGTCATCTACTTTGGTGAGAAGATTAATGATGCAACTTATGGTGGTCACACTATTTTAGATATCCCAGTTGTAGACTCTCATAAAAGGGGAATATCTTTGAAAAGCTTCCCTTTCATCCACCTTGATTTTTCAGATTATATGTATTAGGTATAAGATAGATAACTTGAGGAGGAAGATCAGTTCAATTCGTTCGGCAAAAAAAAACTCCTTGTAATCTTTACTTAATAAGTTGGCTGGAATACCTTTTAGGGGAGCATTTCTACTGTTTAATGTCTATTGTCAACTCAACTCAACTTAAATAAATTTTTGTCCTATATATTCTATGAGATTGAGGTATCCAACTTTCAAATGGGGCAATATAAAACTCTAGTTTTATGGGGAAAACAACTCTCCTTCAAACCTGAAAACGAAATATTTTAGTATCTCTAGGCTCTATCAGAAATAGTAGCATATGAGGCTTTAAAAAAAACACGACGCGCATAAGCATAATGTGGTCTTCACTTCAAAATATTACAATCTTTACTACCATAACATTAATTACAATCTTGGACTTCAATAAAAATATTAATTAATGGATTTTTTTGTAAATTATTATAGTAGGTTTCTCTTTTCATTTTATCAATTTAATGACTCTTAGCACTCATGTGGTTAGTATTATGCAAATGCATACATATATCACTGTTCTCTTACCGATCGAGGGAGCAGTATTACTCTTTTGTCTTGTCAGCACCGGTAGAGGGCACGTCAGCATTGAGAAGGAGTGTGGTTTGAAAGCTTAATTCCATCTAGTTCTAATGCTACTAGAATTACTGAGTTTAGTGGTCACAATAGGAAGTTATTTTCTTTGGAAGTGAGGTTGTTGAAAAATGGAGCAAGTTGTGTTTTAGAGAGAATTCTGACGATTCAGTCACAAGGAGTGGGAGTGAGGCTTATATAAACACCTCGGAAGACCAAAGGTGTACAATCCCATGTCATTAGTTGCTTTGATGGGATTCCCCAAGTCTTACTTCTCATTTAATTCTACTCGGGAACAGTAAGTCAAAAATCGTGCGAAAATTAGATTTCAGACAAGATCCGGGTCGGGTGGATGAGACAACACGCGTGTGCACGTGCGGTAGAGAACCAATTTTCAACGAATAAATCATTTTTTTCTGACTATTTTGGTTATTTATTGTCAAGTTTATCTTCAATTTGACTAGATTTTGTCCCAATTTATTTTTCTATAAATTAATTATTTAATTTTCTATAAATTGAACTCAAAAACTCGAATTTTCTAATTTATCTAACCTAGTTTAAAAATAAGGGGTTTTACTAATTTAATTCAGTTTGATCACTTTAGTCGTATTTTGGCCCGATTAAACTCCAATTTGACATGTTATTGGCCTAATTTTTTTCTAAAATTTCTTATCTAATTATATATTGATTGTGCTCAAATTTTCTAATTTTTTAATTTGTTTAACCCATTCTAACATAAGTGGCTTTTTACATTATGTTGGTTCTGATGCGAACCCCGCCAATATACTAATGGCACCATACACCAAATATGAAATAGACCCCAAGACTTTAATGATACAAGTAAAAAGAATGAAATATACCTTGTTTGGTTAAGAAACAAGGTACGGATAGATGTATACGTCACACCCAAATCCTCTAATAAGAGCTCCTAGAAAACCCTGGTGATAAGTCTGATTGTTTGAACGCCACAAGTAAAAACATGATAAGTTCAAAAGTTCTCTCAAAAGAGTAAGAAGACATTAGCCTTATAATAAAATTAAAATCGAAGATCTGTCTTTACATTGCTTTAAAGTTAGCCTTTTATAGGCACTTGAAAATATTAGCTATTATCTAAATAAGAAAATAAAATATTGTGGTTGACATGCCAACCATATAACTATTCATATAGAAAATATTTCTAATATTTTATATATATATATTTATTTATAGTTATCTAAGATAATAAATATTCTAAACTTAGTATATCATCTTAGACATATTTGGAAATATATTATTTTATTATGCAATCTTCTAGAAAATTTATTATGTTAATAAATCTCCCACATGAAATTCAAATTTAAATTATCTTCTTGAGATCTTATTGGGCTTTTCTTTTAGGCGTGAGATCTTATTGGGCTCTTTCTTTGAGCTTGAGATCTTATTGGACTCTACCTTTGGGATTCCACTTGCGTTTCTTCAATTCCTCCAATTAGTCCATTCAATGCTTTTTCAAATCTTTTAACCCTTAACTTATAAATTACAGCGTGCCCAATTTAATTAACATCAGGTTCGACACTTATTTTTACTTGTATTTTTCCTAATTTTTTATTTTTGATCCAGTGTTGTTATTTTACTATAATTTCATAAAATTATATTTAGTATAAAGTTTTAGTTTGAACTGATTTATAATCCGATTTGATTTTCAAATCTCGGTTTGGAGTGTACTCACTAATTTAATTTTAATTTCCAATCTAATTAGGTTTAAATTTAGGATTCATAGATTTTCAGTATTATAGAATAGAACATGTTATGCAATCATATTTTGTCATTCGACCATAGGAAAATGGATTATTATTCACTTGGTTTAACGTGAGTGGGGTTGGGACACCGTTTTTATATTTATTTATATAACTTAACAAAATGTTTATAATATACATAATTAGATATTTTCAAAAAATATATATATTTCAAGTTTGAACTATGCTAAAATTCTATTTTCATATATGGTGCTGATTTTTCTATATTATACCTTCTCCCTAAGGTTGGCCTTAAATTTTACCTTTTGGCAACTTGAAACTTCTATCAATTACAACAATTTGACAAGATTAATTTGAAAACAAAGCTCTCACATTTTTCTCCATCCATACACAATATAAAGAGAATTTTATAGATTATTGTATCAGTAGAAGTTTTGTTTATAATTAGTAAGTGGAGACGGTACAAAGAAAGTGAGGAAATGGAAGAGTTCCACTTTGTGATCCTATACAAGGTTGAAAGTCTATTTTTCATAGCTAGCCAATAGATAAAATACACTGTCGGTATATGGTTCTTGAACCTGATACCATCATGGGATGGGAAGCTAAACTGTCTTTCTTTGGCCTTAACTCTCCTAAAAAATCAACAATCCCATTGAGTAATATTTTTTGCTAGTATAAGTTCAATAAGTAAGTTTCTTGCCAATAATGTTTAAACCAACTTATATATACGTCTTTCATCTATTTTAATCATTTACAAGTAAACGTACCAAAACTAAATTATGAACTTAATTACATTAATTCTGCATTTGGATGGGGAATTTTGAATAATTTGGAATAGTGAAGAAATGTATTATTTAATAAAAAAAAGGAGTGATTTGGAGTGAAAAAAATTATATTCAAACCATTCTAACAGCTACATTTACATTATGAAATTATTGTATTCTTTATTGTTTAAATTTAATACTCTCATTTATTATTTATATTATTTATTTATTTATTTTTATTCTTATATAATTTAAATAAATTTATATATTAATAAAATTTTATATAAAATTATATAATATAAATATTATATATAAAAAATTATTGTATAAAATATATTTAATATAATTTAATTATATATAATAGATAATAAATTATTTAATTTAATTATAATGTTAAATTTATTTTTTTATTTTTTTAATTAATAATTATTTATTTTACTTCAACTCAATTAAAACAATCTATTATTAAAAAATTTTGACATCTCCAAATTCATTAATTAACTTTAGGTGCTAACACATTGGAACACTTCAATTATAAATCTCTCTAAATCATTCAATTAAAACATATTATTGGCAATTTGGTGTAAAAAAATATAATAAGAAATAATGAAAAAATGTATCAATAATAATCATTTTAAATCAAAATTTAGTAATTGATTTAAAATGGTATAAATTTTTTATTTTTATACTAATTTTAGCCTAAGTGTCAATTAATAATAAAAATGATCTATTTATTATTATTTGCAATCCCTTCTACTAAGAAATCAATAATCTAGGTAGAGTAAAATTTGCAAAATGTACAAAAATAAAACAAAATAATAAAATTTTCAAGAACCGTAGAAAAGAAAATGAATGAGATCGTTACAAACAAATCCAGATAAATTGACTTACATCCACCGATCTCAATACCAAGTTAGTTTGGCCAACAATGAGAAAAATGTTGTTGACATAATCATGTCAACCACATAACCAAGCATTCCACAACCTCTTTTAGCCAATCCTTTGACCTAAAGAAAATCTATTCTCCCATTCATATGTAAATCTTAATGTACGTGTGTTCAGGAGAGATTTGTAGGGAAAATATTTATAGTTATAGAGAAATCGATATTTTAATAAAATAAAAAAGGTTTAGAAAGATGGATAATTACTTTTAAATAACTCTAAATTCATTTATTTAAAGTAAAATTGAATTACTCTACTTTTTAGAAATTTAAAATTTAATCACTTCACTTTTTAAAAATTCCAAAAGTTGACATTTTTTAATTAAATTATTTTAGCATCTTGTATTTTTTTTATTTTTATAATTATAAAATATTTATATTTAATATTATTATATAGTTAATATTAGTTCATTTTCATTATAATAATAACTCAATTATTTAAAATAAAATTTTATACATATAATTCACCATATATAACATAATTATGTATATTTCAATTTAATATTATATTTTATTATATAACACATTTAATATAATATAATTTAATTATATATTTTTCACATAAGAAATTATTAAATTTAATTAAAAATATAAATTTATCTTTTTATTTTTTCATTAACAAACAAATGATAGATTAAAGGTTAAATTATTAAAAAATAAAATCAAGTATTTAATTTCAATCAATTTAAAACTGATAATTATTTTTAAAATGACCAAAATGTCCAATATGGGAAATTTTACAAAAAAAAGTCCTACATTAATTTCAGTTATTGTTGGAATTTCGACACTTTCGAACCTAAAATTAGGATTCAAAGATATTTATCATTGAATATTATGGTTATCTAAACAACCTTTATGCCCACAGTTCTTCCCTGAGTAATACTCTCTAGAAGCCAGCCAGCTTATAATAATGTAAAAATGAGCACTAAATAAATGCCCACTATATCATGGGCAGTTTAGGAGTCTTTGGGGGATCAAGCCAACTGAGTCAAACAATATAGGAATTATGAAGATTGACAAGAGGTTTATTTTTCAATATTAATCCCCTATACTATAGCATTGTTACACTAACAAATATCCTTTCAAAGAATAGTATGAACAAATTGGTCTACGTACTACAAATACATTATGAACCAGGTGAAAGAGCAACTAGCACATTCTACATCAGCATCAAGTCAAGCTTTTGTCTGATTTAGAAAATGGGGAATGAAGAACACGTTCAAAAAAGGAAAAGTGATACTGATGTGGCTGCTGTTGCAATTGAATAGCGCCTATATCTGTTTCAAGAGAACATTCGGAGGAAGTTGTTTGCATACGCCATCGGCTTGATATCAGGGTGAGGCTGCAATTGCATTTTTTATCAGATTAGCTTTTATAATGTGAAACATGAAACAGGAGATGAGAATATTCGACATTCAAAAACTGACCACTGCTGAGAAGGTGACAATGTTGGGCTTCATATCAGGTGCTTTGAACTGAATGAAGGCCCCCTTGTTACCCATCTGCAGAAAATGAAAAAGCGCATACTGAGAGAACATTTATGGTCCTTGGAAACCACGAAATAAAGTTTTTGGCAAAAGCTAAACAAATATTACAAGTTTACAACGATCAGATATTAGCCAAGCACATTTACCTGATCACAATAATTTGGTGCAGAAAATACAGTGATTAGTTTTCCATCATGTTCGATTTCGTATCCTTCATCCTTCACTTCATGAGATCGAACAACTAGATCTGTCCAGAATAGAAATGGTGTCAAGCAACAAAGGTAATAATAAGCAGAGAGCTAATTAATTTCTCATGTTTTTTTTCTTATACCTAGGTTATTTTCCTGTAAAAATCTTTTGGTTACATCGCCCCCAAAAGAGAGGCCAACACCTCGCTTGCTGGGCCCACGTCCTGGTGATGGCTGAGGATCACTCCATAGCAATTCACACATCAAACCTGCAAAATAATACCACAATAATGACACAGCTCCTGTTCAAAGATTCCAAAGGATAGAAGACAAAGGTGGCAGTCAGCAATTTTACCTTCTTCAGGAGGTTCACAGAACCGATCGATGGAACTGATATCAGAGAGTTTTACCCCATCCACACTAAAGAGACCTCCATGAACAACAAAAACCTTCGCATTGATAACATGGGCTAATGGTAGGCAGCAGAAAACTTCTGCAAAGAGTTCAACGAAGGTTTCACTCAGCTTGGATTGGACCTCACCCTCAAACCCATAAATCTTGTTCATGCTCTTGCTCTCATGGTTCCCTCGTGCTAGATATATTGCTACAATCAAAGGAATAAGTAAAATATCAGTCTTCACGTGACAGAATTACAAAATATATATGATCATAAACTACTGCTCAAAGATGAAATATACCTGATGGACACATGCATTTAAGTGCAAACAAAGTGAGAATAACCTCAACAGAGAATGAACCTCGATCAACAAAGTCGCCATTAAATAGGTAAGGATTATCCTCTGATGGGAAACCATTTAGCTCAAAGATGTTCAAGAGATCATAGAACTGCATGTTTATACAAAGAAAGAGCATCCAAGAGATGATTATAAAAAAAATGCAAGATAAAAAGGATAGCTTGACAGGAAGAAGACAGTAGTAGCATTAGTTGACAGCTTGGGACTAAGAGATCCTGGCTCCAGTCCTAACTTCCAAGCCTATTTACCCTTTTTCACTATGGCTAATACATATAAAGGCCATATTTGAAACCCAGAACATAACTTAAGATTTAAAATTCATTTTGTTCCAGGAGAAATTCTCTTAATTTACCTCAGGTTGGCTCACCATTCTGCAGACCAGGACTCGGTATATAAGTATGAGAATTCCAAAAAAGCTAACGTTAAAAGACACCCACATCAAGAAAAACTGATGATTTGAAATTGTATGATTCATCCACCAAAAAATTGACTTATTCATTTGAAGGATTAACCATTGGCAGAAAATGGTGAATAAATCTGGCATATTAAATAAGTACAGTATGAATTAAATAGATAAAGTCAATTTACAAAATGAAAGTAAAAAACCTCCTGATAAAGTAAAATAAGTTAATTTACAAAAAAAAAAAAGATAAAGTCCCAAAAGATAATAAAACAAAGATTTTTAACTCCAGCACTGAATAACAGAATGAGTTCTGATTCAAAATGTTCTCCTATTACCAAAGATAAAAGGTTCTCCTGCCCAATATAAAAATAAGGAAAAAGAAGAGTTCAGTTACCTGCCCATGTACATCACCACAAACAGTCAAATGTTTTCCCTCGGGAACATGAATGTCAACAAGTGAAGGTAACATTTTCAACATCTCTCTCATTTGCAATACAATTTGGAATGCATATCTGAACCGAAACCAAAAATATGAAAATAAATTATATTGCAAAAACTAAAAATCCAGCCTGAAAACTAACAAGTATTAATATTCAATTATTCACTAATATGACTAGAACTACTAAAACTATAAAAATGGATACAATAAAAACTTCTCCCCATAATGAAGAGTATGTTCTCCCTTGCGCACAAACACCCCCACAACCACATGGATCTAGGTAAGTTCAAGTGCAAGCAAATGTGTGGTTGCGTCACCACAACTACATGTTGCAAGGAATAAACAAACCCACAATCTCTTGATTTGGTCAAGAGCTACATGAACACACTATCCACTTGAGCCACCCAAGTGGGCCGGGATATTGTAAAGACTTGGCACATAACAAAAGTCAAATGCATCTTTACCAATTCTATCAAAGGAAGTGGAAGATTACTTATTATCCCATGAGCTACTCACCGTTTGTGCAAGGACTTCTGATTTCTGAAATCATCCACCATTTTCTTCACAAAATCTAAAGAAACAATATCCCCCTCTATCTTTGCACCTGAATACTGGGGTTCCACCTCTAAATGAGAAAATAGAGGATCAGTCATGATCAAAAAACTATAGACATAATGATTTGGAAGATAAGTAAAAACATTAAACACTTTCATACAGAAAGAACATGCTTCTTACTGTGTCAAAAAGACATTACAGATCCTACATCTTTACTCAGAACAACCATCATTAGAAAATACATCGCTTCACATTCCTACAGGGCACGGCAGGTGTCCATATCAAAAGGGTGAAAATAGGAATAAATCTTATAAATGGCTTTATAATTCATCTTTAAATCATGTTATTGTATTGTTATCGTGTTTAGGATATTGGGTTCCTTATGAAGCCAATTACATTACATAAGTTCAGAATACATATAAACTAGGTATCTTCAGTTTTTATAGCCTCAATGGATGACCACACCTACATATACAAGCAAGGAGAATAGAAACTGAGGTGTACTACCTAATCAACCTGTAGGGGCTTGATTTACTATCATTAGTGCCATTTTCATTACTATTTTTTAGTACCTACAACTACAGGGGCTGTTGGTGCTGGTGTTGGGAGGTGGAAATCTGCTACTAAATATTACCAACAAATTTATAAAATGATATGAATTATTCATGATGATGCGTTCATAGGGAAGTTTGTTTTGAGGGCAAACCTAGGTTAATTTCCTGGTTCCCAGTCCCATTAAACAGGCCACTACTCCACCAACAAGCCCCAACAACCATCAGCACCATTACCACCTTTGCAGCTGCTTCAGGGCCCACCAACTTCATCACTGTCGCCACAGTCGCAACTGCTGCTGACACTACACCCACTTGGGTGAAAAAGGATGATTTTCTGGGGCCCGACCCTATCAGCGGCGAATGTAATTGAGAAGGTTTCAGTTGATGCTACTAATACAATGATCAATAATCCCTATTCTCTATATCATTACATATTTCAAGTATGTACAGATTCACAATCCCTTATTTATTTCATCCAGCTTAAGCAATTTCATGCAGGATGATATTTTATCCCTTCTGTTTTTGAGATAGGTGTAAGTAGACTGAATCATCTTCAAGAAAGCTGATCAGAACTATCATTGAATGTGGATTGCATGGCCCTTTTTGATTTATAATGAATCTAGTTATATCCTAATTGACATGATTTCCAATGAAGTAACATTCACAATAGATGACAATGGCCACATTAGCAGCAAAGGATGAGTAAATAAGGGCTTCCTCATTGCGCCATTCATCCAAAAGAAATATTTTCCATGAACACCATGAGTGTTGAAATTGAAAGCGATATCATCAGTATAGCTGATGAATAAAATAATAGATTTATAATGAATCTAGTTATATCCTAATTGGCATGATTTCCAATGAACATTCACAATAGATGACAATGGCCACATTAGCAGCAAAGGGTGAGTAAATAAGGTCTGCCGCATTGCACCATTCAGCAAAAAGAACATTTTTCATGAGAAACACCGGAGTGTTGAAATTAAAAGAGCTATAATCAGTACAGCTGATGAATAAAATAATAAATTAACCAATTGGGTTCAAAGAATTCCAATAGCATGGTCATCAAAGCTAACCACTTAAGTTCAAAAACCAAAAGAAACTAACTGAATGTATGGAAATATAGAAACAAGAAAAATCTACAGGGTTAAAATAGACCATTTATGTACTTGTAAATGCAAGATGAAGTATTTCAATGGAACATTTATTCATGCATGATATCAGAGTATAAAAATTCAAAGCAAGAATAGAGGAAAAGATCAAATAAAATGGCATTGAAAGAAATAGAATAGATAAAAGGAGCAATTTACCTATTGTATGATAATCAACAGAATCTGCCACTGAACGTCTTTCAGATTCTGGGACAGAAATTGCTTCCACAAATTTAAGTTTCATAACTGCCTTTTCACATTCCTTCAATTTCTTTGTAGCATCAGGATCATTTGGACAGATTCTCTTGACCTGCATGGAATGATGAGATATCATTACTCCCATGTGAAGAAAGCAGGAAATCACTCAAGAATAACCATCTCAAAAGGAACAAAATATAGGAAACAAATAAAAATTAAAGATAAAAAACCCATCATAATAATCAGATGAGAAAATATAGACAATCAAATTCATCCCAAGTTTCCAACCAAACAAGAAGAGGCTCTTAAGAAATTGTACCTGCTGAAAATCTTTGAGAGCTTCTTTAAATTTACCCATGGCAAGATGAGCTGCTCCTCTCCTGTAATAACCCTAATAATCAGAGTAACAAGTAAGAAAGCATAACTATACAAGAAAGGGTCCCCCTCATAATTGGGTTAAGCAAATAGTACACAACCTTGGAATATTTTGGGTCAATTTCAATAGCTTTTGAGGCATCCTGTATGGCACTTCCATATTCCTCCAGTCTAGTATGTGCAAATGCACGATTGGCATAATATACAGCATTCTCTCCATTCAGAACGATTGCTTGTGAATATAGATCAATTGCCTGAGTGTATTTATGTGCTGAAACATCATTGAAAGAAAAAAGACAGAAAATAAAGCAAACTCCCATAATAGTAAAAACGGAAGCAAGAAGCAGCTATGATAATAAAGAGAAAATAACCAAAAGAATAAAGAGATGTAGTACACATTATGTCTCAATAATGAAGCATTGTCAATATATGTTACTAAACCAAGGAAAAATACCTAAATGACTCATTGTAGTGTAGGTACATTAAACAAAGTAAAACTCCAACACACACCTTTGAATGCTTCATTAGCCTGGAGTTTGAATTCCTCAGCTTGTGCAATGATATTCCCAGTTTCCATAATAAGCATAATATACTTAGTATTGGAATAAAACTAATCAAGAACAAACAATCATCATATCTATCTTCAAAATCCTTCTCCACTTGCTCTAATTGACCTGAAATCAAATGTGACATCTGGATCAGTCACTGCATTAGCTAATCTGCACTTTATCATAATAATACCCATGTGCTAAAACATTATAATTTATCTGCATAATAACGTGTTAAACAAATCTTAAAAAGAGTGTCCACGCGGTATGTTCTACCACACAGCATATGCCAACAAGGGTACGCTTGAAATCAGATAATCTTCCTAATCAATACTATTGATTCAACACAGACAATCTCAAAATTTCAATAAAGATTGGAACTTGTTCGATGGTATAGCAACCTCTAGGTAAATTGCCAACTAATATTTAAGGAAAAACAAAAGGAACCAATCTAAAAGAATATGCTAAGTTCAAGCATACAAAGAGAAGTGGAATGAAATAAATCAAGGGTCGAGTCTCTCGTTTGCCATATCATGGACCCAACAAGTATAATCCTTCGATTAGTTGAAATCTCGAAAAGATTATTAGACAGCCAGATGAACTCAATGTCCGGAACCGCTGGTTGGTTTCAATGGAATAATGAGATTATTTCGGATAGATAGTAGTCATGTTATTTACCTGTAAGAAATAAGAACAGAACTATACAGAACAGCACACCACCGCAGATTGAAGTAAAGAAACCCTAACTAGGCAGGCAGGTAGCTACTAATTTATAATTATTTTCTCATTGTTTAATTCCGTATATAATTTAAACTTAATTTTGAATTAGTAAATGATCCCATAATGCATAAACACCATGTAAATACGAATTTTAATAATTTAATAAATTTTATAATGTCATCTATATAAAAAAAATTATCAATTGGAAAAATATCATTAGTAGATTTACCTGACTGTAATGGGCTTGTTAATATTTGTAAGAGGTCATAGAAAATTTATAAATGTGAAACATGAAAAATGAGTTATGGACAGGCCAACTGCATTATTTCACTGGAACCACACATCGTCATTCTTCAAAGGTCCCAACTTTTCCCATGGACAGTTGGTGTGAATGTATGTTTTAGGAACAAAATACCCCATTATTAGTAGAAAATGGTTTTTGGCGAGAATTGTTGATTAAAATTATATTTAGACTGAGGGGTTAAAAAATTTTTAGAGATAAAGTGTTTGTAATTGTTGCAAGTGAGGTAAAAGAATTGTATGCGATAAATTTTTTTAATAATTTGTTGTTTGGATTAAGTTAAGTGAGTTAAATAATTATTAATTAAAAAATTAGAAATATAAATTTATTTTTTAATTAAATTAAATAATTTATTAATTGTTATATATAATTAAATTATATTAAAAATATTTTATACAATAATTTTTTATTTATAATATTTATATTATATAATTTTATATAAAATATTATTAATATATAAATATATTTAAACTATATAATAATATAAATAAATAAATAATATAAATAATAAACTAGTATATTAAATTAATTTAAATAATAAATGATATAATAGCTCCAAATACTTCACTTTCAATGGCTCTTTACCGTAAATTAAAGGTTTTGAAAATTATTATCCTACACTACCAATCACTCTATTTTTTTTATCAAATAAGTAATTTATACACTAATACAAATCTTTATCTACAAATCTCTACAAACTTCTTGAAACATTGGATAAATATTATATCAAGCAATCTTTTTTTATATTAGGTGATTTAAAGAGTGCACAATTATTAAGAAGGTATAAGTTTGTCTTCCATAGAATTTTATTTTAAGTCTTGTATAATTTCAAGATCTTTATAGGGCAGTTGCTTGTAAACTTCAAAATTTTGAACACCTACCTTAACTTTTAGAAATTAATAAAAAATAATAATGTATTAAATAAAGTATCAAATAAAATAATTAGTATAAAATCATAGAAAATAAATGATAAAAAGTATATCCAAGCTAAATGAGTTTCTTTTTTCTTAGCCGATTTTGTTAATGGAAGGTAATTATCTAGTGAATTTTACTTCATTATTATAATTGTTGACTTTCTTGATACAAAATAAACATTTTCAAGTAAAATAACTTAGACTTATTTAACTTTTACAAATTAGTGGTTCTTATTAAAACATTCGAATTTATATTTGTAACATTGAAACTTTTGTAACATTAATTACCCCCAAGTGAAACGGAAATCCAGTATGAACCCGGAATATAATCTCGAACTAATAATAAAACCATAACCTGAGAAATAAGATTATAAAGTTAAAATAACAAACAAATCTGAGAATAAAATTATATACCTATGATGAGATTGGAAATCGGGAATTTAATCTTGATTAAGAGATGAAAGTCAAAATCGAGAATGGGAACCCGAGCTGGGAATAGAACTCGAGTCGGGATTTAGAAAGTCGAATTTGGATTATAATCCAATAATATAAATGGGATAGGAAACCCGATGTCGGGACTAGAGATTAGATCGAATTTAGGAATGGGTTCCCGACACAAAAATAATGATTTTTTTTGGAAAAGTCGATTTTCACCTAAACATGATCATAATTTAGAATTAAATTATCGAAAGGACCCAAAACGGCAAAATGGTAATTTAAAAGTTCAAAATTAAAAAAAAAAAAAAAGAAGAAGAAGGGGAGTCGAGTTAGATAGGACTGAGTTAGGTCGACCTGACCCACCTGACTCACCTTGAGCCACCACACATCGATCAATAGTTTATGCTACACCGCCTCAAGATGTGACTCTAATTAACTCAATTTTTTGTCAAATTGAGTGCTACAAATTACAGAGATCAACTAGTAACTGAGCTAGCGGTCTCCCTATGGAGTTAATTATATTAACTCCCCATGGATTGCTCGAATTTATCATTCAAAGTTGAAAATCCCATCCTTGGACAACTCCCTAACCCCCAGTTAGTAAAATGAGCATTTCTCTCTCATTCGATCACCTAATGAGGTGATCTTGGTGTCAAACTAATGGTAATTGAATCCTTTAGAGATACATAGCTGACTTGGTAGTGGTCGGAAAAAGGCCGCAAAATGGTCGTTTTGGCCGTCCTCAATTTTGGATAGCAAGATCGGCCATCATTGATGGTCCTTTCAAGGCCCAATTCTCTGTCCTCCAGCCCACCACTCCAACGGTCACAAGTGTCATACCTCCCCTCTACCCCTTCATGGTTAGGGTCGACCTCCAACAAGGGAGAAATCAGCCACTAGGAGCCAATTTATGATGGTGAGTCTGTCGGTTTAAGCCTATTGTGGCCAGTTGATGACCAAATTCTCCCAACTCTAGCAATCACTTGGCCGGTCACCGCCACATAAAGTTTTGCCTGAACATTGGCTACAAAATGCCTAAGCTCTAACCTCCTCTCCAACCACTTCCAGTGAGAATTTTTGACAACATACTTTATTGTTCGGTTTCGGCCAGTAAGCAAACAACCAAATTCAGACGTGGTTGGCTGGGTTAAGCCCCACCCCCCTCAAACAAAACCTTAGAGGATTTCTTGAAGTTGAACCCTAAGTCAGGTATGCCTTTAAATTACTCAAGTTTTGTATAATGCTATTCTAGGAAACCAGGTAAAAATGACGTTTAACTACTCGCGATCTAGAAGGAAGAGAAATCCTTCTTAGACCAAAGGGAGTGGCGGGTTGCTCACGGGGTTCCGACCAGACCGGGTTGGGGCATGACAACTTGAGTGGTATTAGAGCCTTTTTCCTCGAATACATTATCAATACTATATAATAAAAAATTAAACGAAAACTACCCACCTTTTAGGAACTATGGCCCTAAGAAATGTAGTCAAACCAACCCACGCTACCACAACCATAGCAGGACTAGTGAGAAATCCCATCCCAGGTGAAGAAGTCAACTTAAGAGATAAAAAATCTAGGAGGACTCCACCCACTATACCAAGAATAACTCCCGAGCAGAGGAAGCTCTACATAGAGTTCATCAGGGTGTTCAGAGAGCTCTACCCTTCACCGAGGAAGGACGATCACCTTGAAAGAAGTACGCGCACCCTAGATGGTGAAGTACAAATGCATATGCTACTCTTTGGATGATTGGTACAAACAAGGCATTCTGAGGCACAAAACCTATGCCATCGTAAAGCCCACAGGGATCCTACTCACAAAGAGAGGACAAGAAGGAAAGAATAAACTTTATGATGCCTTAGTTGTCGAAAGAACTACAAAAAGGTACGTAAAGCGACATGTCCTCGGGGTCTAGACAGCTAGGACACATTGAGAGGAGCTGTCCAACACCCCGAGGATGTAGTGTCACACCCCGACCTAGTTTGGTCACATCCCCGTGATCAACCCGCCACTCTCCCAGTTTATTAAGGGTTTTCCCTTCTTTTAAACTGTGAGAAGTAAGACATCCTTTAAACATGTACCTTTCCTGGAATAACATTAATCAAAACTGCATGAAATTTAAACTTACGATACCTGTCTTACATGTGTGGTTAACTTGAGGTCTTTGGGTAGGCTTTCCCTTGGTTACCTGTAAAGGGGTATAAGGGAGGGGGTAAGTTCAACAACTTAGTGAATGGGTGTTTAAAATTTGACTTTTAGAAAATAGTTTGAATTGAAGTGCGTTAGGCTCCTTATTTTCTTTAAAATATTTCATTCTCAAAATCTCGATTTTTATAGCCATTTCTCTTCATAAACCACAAACAGTGTGTTTATTAACCAACACACGCCCTTCATCATGAAGGGATCACACATTCGCAGGGCAACATGTCAATTGCACCTAGTTGTGGCGTCAGAGCGACTTTACCAACCACCTAGATAGAAGCTCGTCCACTTCTACCCTAAGAATGAGTGGATGTATGTGACATCTAACCCTCAATCCCTTAAAGAAACCCTATGTCCATATGAGGACAAAGACCTCATCCCGACCCATCCCCGTCTCATGTGCATGAAGCTATGCCGAGCTTCCCTGACCGCTGGTATGATAATCTGCCCTTATCTCCACTATGTCGTCCAGTAGCCCCTAGGACGCATCACTACCCCTCTTGGGCATCTTGAAGGTCCCGTACCTCAGTGCATGCACAAAACAATAGTTTTCCTCATAAGCCATTTAATCTTTGGTTCCACTGGTCCAACGGCCTTGACCCTCAACTCGACCTGCAGCTCTTTGTCTCAATTGGTCCGTTGACCTGTCTTATCGCACTGCCACCAGTCCATCGAGTATGTCGATCCTATCTTGGTACCATGGCCAAACACATCATTCATTTAAAATTTTCATAGTTCAAACTCATGTGTTATTTATGAGCTCTTGCTTGTGCCAACTGGCCTTGGGCCCACTATACGAGATTTTCAAAATCGGGCATATTAGCCCCCAAGTTCTAAAACCGGGGCCTCTGACCTATCTGAGTTATTCGAGCTTCCATCAAGAAGGTCTCCCAAAAAGTTTAAGCTATGGCACACAGTCAGGGGAGAGCTCTTCTAACAAAAATAATCTTTCAGTTGTCCATAACACCAATCAGGTGTGAGGACATCTCTGCTCAAAATCGATGAACAGGTTTTATACTTCATTTTGGGAAGTTCATTATACCAATCGGGTATGATCTACTTACAATCTGTAAGTAGTTTTTTCTATGTAATTTCCACATAACTCTATCTAGTTGTGATGTTTAAATTTCCATTTAGTTGTAGGTTTTCATTTCCGAGGTACTCATCTTCCCAACTAGGTATGATGTAAAAATCCCACTCACACGTAAATGTAGTGAATTCCCTCTTAACCGGCTGTTTGCCTTCACGCAAGCTTGTCTTGGCTGGCGTTTCTGGTACTTCGTATTCCTACATGATATGAACATCCTTGTTCATTATCCTTTGGCCTAATAGTCTTAATTCATCACGAATTGATAAAATACCCAAACTTTTCAATTATTTGCAATTAGGTCCCTAAAGTTTTTTTCTTTAACTTTAGGTCCTTAATGCAATTTTCCCCCAAATTGAGTCCCATAACTTCAAAAATTTACTTTGGGACCTCAATTTATTCAAAATTACAAAAGGGGTTCAAGTTTCCCAAATTCCCAATTTGATCCCTAACTTTTCCAAAATTACTTTACAAAAATGGTAAAATTGGCCCTAATAATTCCAAAATTGACCAATTGGTCCTCAGACATCTTTTCCATACCCAATTGGCCCTTAATTTTAGGAAATTGCACTTTAGTCCCTCAAATTTTTTAAATCCCCAAATCTTCCCCAATTTTTCCCCCCAATTTCAACCTTTCAACCTGATCATATTTGATTTCATTAAATTGATTGATCAATCGAAGTTAATTGTTGAAATTGAAGGTATATTTGAGTTCCTACACATCCATACAATTTAATTGCACTTTCATTCCCATTAATTGATGTCAGAATGATCTCAAACGGAGATCCGCCAGAAAATTGGACGTAGAGAGAGAAAGCTTCAAAAGCTTACCGTCGGGGGTGCGGCGGTCTGGACAGATAGCTCTTGTCCTCAGGTTCTTCCTAGGATCAAGAATCGCATCAATTCATGTCGAATTGATGGAGAATTTGGTTAGTAAAGATTTGTCGGTTCTCTCTCTGGCACCGATCAAAATTCATAGATGGGAGCCAAATTGGCTTACCTTTCCACTTTAATTTGGTCATATGAGGGATGAGGAAATGTTGGGGGAGCTTGGTTTGGCCTGAGAAGGGCTCAAATTGGTTGTTTTCAGCTCGACCGAAATAGGGTAGCTTCGGTCCGCTGGAGCTGGTTCACTATTCTATCACCTTAGCGTTTCTGTGGTGATCCTCAGAGCAAATGGAGACTATAGTCATGTAGCTTACTTCTCCCTGAATCTAAAGAACTCGACCACACCTTCTTTGGCTAAAAAAAATGTCCAAGTCGAAGCTCTGGTTCGAGCTTCACCAAAAAATGGAGTAGTAGGGAGAAAGTAGAGTTTTTAGGTGTGAGTAGGATGAGTGAGGAGGAGCTATTTATATAGGGAGCTCGGAGACTTCTTGGCATCCGATTGACGCCTTAATGGCGGTCATTCATTACCTAAAACTCCTTGGTTGGAGACTTTTCATCTTCATTGGCATTTCTCGATTTTCTAGCGAGTGAACAATAATGTCATTTGAAGGAAGAAGACGACACTATTTCGAATCAGACCAGACCGGTCTGAACCGGGTTCAATGCTTAAACCGCCCGGTTCAAGCCTGATTCGATCGAGTTTTTCAAAATTAAAAATTTATAAATTTGTCTAAATTTATTCTCTATCAAATGGTGGACTCAATTCTATAATTTGAATTTTCTATGCCACCTAGAAAAATGGATTTAGAAATCAGTTCAATAGTGGTTCAAACCGGTTCAATCTAGTTCAGGTTTGGTTCACCTGAACCAGTTTGGTTTTCACCTCCAATTCACCATAAATTCCTTTCTCATGACTTTTGTAACTCTTTCAGTCACTCGTGATCCATTAATTTCCTAGTTTGTCCTTTCTCTATCAGTTTTCTCTTTGGAAATGATCGGTTCTTTTCCTGGTTTTCTTATTATCAAAGGACGAGGTTTATAACTCTCCCCTCCTTTTAGTGGTTTTTGTCCCCATAATAGTTTACATGTTAAATAATTGAGGGTAGCCTTCACTCATTACACTTTCAGTTTCCCATGTCTCTTCTTGCATTGGTTCGTTTTGCCATAGAAGTTTGACCATAGGAATTCTCTTATTCCTTAAGTTCTTATCCCTCTGGTCAATGATTCGTACTGGTTCTGTTTGATAGGTCAAGTTGTTTTCCAGCTCTGATGGAGGTCGGTCCAATACATGGCTAAGATCAGGTTGGTACTTTTGAAGCAGAGAGATATGGAATACATCGTGTATTCTCTACAAGTCTGAAGGTAGTTCCAATTTATAGGCCACCATCCTATCCTTTGAATGATGGGATATGGACAGATATACCTCGGTTTCAACTTTCCCCATTGTTGAAACCTAAGTATTCCCCTCCATGGGGATACCTTGAGAAATGCTTGATCTCCCACATCAAACTCTAGATCTTTCCTTCGATGGTCCGCATAACTCTTTTGCCTGTCTTGAGCGGTCTTGATGCGACTACTGATTAACTTTATTTTCTCTGTAGCATCCTCGATTAACTCTGCCCTTTCCAACCTCCTTCCCCCCACTTCTTCCAAAATAGAGGGGTATGACATGGTCATCCATAAAGGCTTCATAAAGAGCCATCTTAATATTGTCATGATAGCAATTATTATAAGCAAATTCCATTAGGCATAAATATTCATCCCAGCCTTTGTTCATGGTGAGTACGCATGCTCTTTGCATATCTTCCAAGGTTTGAACAGTTCACTCAGACTATCCATCAGTCTAAGGATGAAACGTCGTGCTCATGTGGAGCTTGGTTCCAATGGTACTTTGTAAATTTGGCCAGAACCTTTAAGTAAATCTTGGGTCTCTATTTGATACTATACTCACCGAAACACCATGGAGTCTTGCTATCTCCCTCATGTATAATACGACTAGTTGTTCCACTGTATCCATCACTCTTATTGGTAGAAAATGGGCAGACTTGGTTAATCGGTCCATTATGACCCAGATTATTTCTCGTCCTTTTCTTGTCATAGGTAATCCCGTGATGAAGTCCATGGTAATGTGCTCCCATTTCCACTCCGGGATTGGCAAGGGTTGGAGTAGTCTTGATGGTTTCTGATGCTCCACCTTTATCTGTTGACTTAGGCTACATATTCCGCAATATGCCTCTTCATTCCCTTCCACCAATATCCTTGTTTGAGGATGAGGTACATCTTAGTATTGCCTGTATGCATCACATACATCGAATCGCGTGCCTCTTCCAGGAATAATCTCTTCAGATCCTTATCTTGAGGCACACATACCCTGCCCTTGTAAGTTAGTTGTAAACCCCGTCTTTTAGTAATGAGAAAAATTGGGAAAGAACTGGTCAATGTGATCTTTAAACCGAATTGGTCTATAAACCCAACTAATTGGGGACGAGCAGATTAAAAAATTTATAACTCCCATGTGACTAAAAAATAATTATAAACTTGTAAAAAGAGCCCTAGGATGATATGAGGAAGAAAGGCCAAAGCAGTTCAAGAGAACCAAATCCGAACTGGATAGAATCCATTTATGAACCAAGTTGGTTCATGAATCGGAACTGATAGAGAACGAGCAAAATAGAGAAATCCAACTCTCTTGTGCCCCAAAGAAATTTATAAACCTTGGGAAGGAACCTTAGAACAAAGTGGGAGAAAAAAAACCAGATCGGTTCGGGTAAACCGGACCCGAATCGGATCGAACCGGTTTAAGGACCAAGCCGATTTATGAACCAGAATTGATAAAGAGATGGTAAACTAGGAATCCTATGGACCTTAAGTGACCCAAGGAGTCACAAAATACATGGAAATAGACTTGTCAAGGAATTGGGGATGAAAACCAAACCGGTTTAGTGAACCGGATTCGAACCGGTTCGGACCGATTTGAACCACTAATGAACCAAATCCTAAATTCATTTTTCTAGGTGACTTAAATAATTCAAATTGGAGATCATTGGATAGAGAATGAATTTAGATGAATTTAGAAATTTTTAGATTTGAAAAACTTGGTTGAATGAGGGGTGAACCGGCCGGTTTAAAATTGGAACCCGGTTCAGACCGGTTCGGAATAGTGTCATCTTCTTCCTCAGGATGACAGCACTGTTCACTCACCGGGAAACTGAAGAAACACTGGTGAAGAAGAAACGCCTCTATTTGGTACGTTTTAGGTCATCAATTCCTGTCATAACGGTGTTAAACGGACGACCAATGGGTCCCCAAGCTCCATATATAAAGAGTCCCTCTCCATTCGTCCTCTCTACACCTGAAAAGCTCTCTTTCTCTCAGTTGCTTAGTTTTCCGGTGAAGCTCAAACCAAAGCTCCAATATAGGGTCAATTCTAAGCCAAAGAAGGCGAGGTCAGGTTCATTAGAAGTGGGGATAAGTCAGCTACACGGTGGTAGCATTCGTTCGTCCCGAGAGTCACCGGAGAAGCACCGACGTGATCAAACAGTGAAGCAGCTCCGGAGGACTGAAGCTACCCTATTTCGGCCGAGTTGAAATTGGCCAATTCAACCCTTCACAGGCCAAACCAAGCTCTTTCGACACCACCTCAGCCCTTCCACGGCCGAATTAGGACCGAAAGGTAAGCCAATTTGGCTCCCCTTTACCATTTTAGATCGTTGTTAGAGAGAGAGTCGGGCGAATTTCGATGGAGAAATTCTAATATAATTCGACATCAATTGATGTCATTCTTGATCCTAAGAAAAACCTCTAGAGGAGAGCTAACTGCCTAGATAGAGAGCTTCGACTATCGCATCCTCACCGGTGAGAAATCGAAGCTTTCTCTGTCTACAGTCTATTTTCCGGCGAAGCTCCGTTTGAGCTCGTTCCGACAAAGCTCCGTTTGAGCTCGTTCTGATGAAGCTCCTTTTGAGCTCGTTCCAACGTTAAAATCTACGATTCAAAGTTCCTTAGAATCGTATGAACATGTAGGAACTCAATTCCAACTCCAATTTCAACAATTAGAGGTGTTTGATCGGTCAATTTGATGAAATCAAATTCGGCAGTGTTGAAGAGTTAAAATTGGAGAAATTTGGGGATTTTCAAAAATTCGAAGGACCAAAATGTAAATTCCTAAAATTGAGGATTAATTGGTCATGATAAGAATATTAGAGGGCCAACTGAGAAATTTTAGAATTTTTGGGGCAAAATTGACCATTTTTCTAAATAAAGGGTAAAATGGTAATTTTGGGAAAATTGAAGGACCAAATTGGAAATTTGGGAAATTAAACCTCCTTGTGTGAAATCAAATGATTTGAGGTCCTAAGATAAATTTTAAAGGTTTTGGGACTCAAATTTAGGAAAAACCCGACAATAGGGACTTAAAGTTAAAGAAAAATAACTTTAGGGACCTAATTGCAAATATTTGTAAAGTTGGGTTTTCTCATTCATTTGGAACGAATGAGGGCTATTAGGCCAAAGAATAATGAACAATTATGTTCATTTCGTGTAGGAGAATGAGACATCGGGAATGCCAGTCAAGGTCCAGCTTGCTAAGGATAAAGCCCAACTAAGTGGAATTTCACTGTATTACCGGGTGAGTGGGATTATGTATCATACCCGGTTGGGGATGATATGTACCTCGTTATGAAAACCCACAGCTTAGTGGTATTTTTAATCATCACTACTTAGATAAAGTGATGTGAAAGTTTTGCGGAAAAACTACTTATGGGTTGTAAGTAGACCATACCCGGTTGATATGATAAGACTTTCTCGAAGGAAGTTGAAAACCCGTTCATCGGTTATGAACAAAGATGTCCTTATATCAGTTGGTATAATAGATAGTAAAAATCTATTTTTGTCGGAAGTATTCTCCCTTGTCTATGTGCCAATGCTTAAACTATTTGGGAGACCTTCTTGACGAGAGCTCGAATAGCTCTTATAGGCCGGGGGCCTCGATTTTGGAACTTGATGGCTAAAATGCCAGTTTTTGAAAAACTCGAACAGTGGGTCATAGGCCAATGGATATGAGCAGGAGCTCGTAAAAGAACTTGATATATATATATGTGTGTGTGTGTGTGTGCCACTAAAACTTAATAAGTGAATTGTTTGGTCATGGTACCAAAGCAGGTCCGGCATACTTAGTCAACTAAGTAGCAGTGTGACATGATAGGTCTCCGGACTAGTCGAGACAAATAGCTACATGTTGACTTGAGGGTCGGGACCGTTGGGACAAATGGCACCACATATTATATGGCAAATTTAAGAAAACTTTGTTTGTGCATACACCATGAGTATAGGATCATCATGACGCCCAAGAGGGGTAGTGATGTGTGCTAAGGGCCTTGGATGACCCGATTAGTATAAGGGCAGATCATCGTTCTAGGTGTTTGTGCGAAATCTAGAGTAACACCAAGCGCATGAGACCGGGGTGGGGACAGGATGAGGTCTCTATCCTCATACGAACACAAAGAAGTGATTTCGGGATTGTGGGTCGGATGTCGCATGCATCCATTCATTCCTAGGGTAGAAGTGGTCGTACTTTTATCCGAGTAGCAGGAAAAGTCGCTCCGAAGCCACTAGCGGGTTCGGTAGTGATACTGACTTGTGAACGTGTGTAACCTTCATGATGAAGAATGTGTGTTGGGTGATGACACACCGGTAACTAAGAAATAATAGAAAAATCCAAATTTTTAAATGAAGGGATTTTTGAAAAGAAAGGAGTCTGGCACACTCCATATAAATGTTTTTCTTGAAAGTCAAAATATTTGAATCCCATTCACTGAGTAGTTGTACTCACCCCCTCCCTTATACCCCTTTTAGGAAGTCTCGAGAAGCCAAACCTTAAAAGACAAGCGCAATTAAACGCCTGTAAGACAGGTACGATTAAATTAAATTACTATACAGTTTTGATTTATGATATTCCTGCAAAAAGGTACAGGTTTAAAGAATGCCTTACTCTTTACGGTTTATAATATAAGGGGAAACCCTTTTGTAAATCGGGAGAGTGGCGAGTTGATCATGGGGATCAGACCAAACTGGGTCGGGGCGTGACATTAGCACTCCATCACCTCACATGTAATAGTCTAGTTTTGTTTCTCAGTTAATCGGGTCCAAATAAGTTTGGAGTTCCTTATCAGCCTATTGTTGAGCCTTAATCTGCTCAGTTAGACTGGACCTCACCACCACATTTGCCAACAAGCACTTCTCCTATTTATCCATCCTCAGATCCGCCTCCATTCTTCCCAACTGTTGCAACAAGGGTATGTAGCTCGTCTTTATTTTTACCGCCTCAGTTTGATATTTGCGATTAAAGGCATCTGCCACCACATTCGCCTTTCTGGGGTGATACTCTATCACCAGGTCATAGTCCATCACCAATTCCAGCCATCTCCTCTGGCGAAGATTTAACTCCATTTGAGTTAGGAAGTACTTAAGACTAATGATTTGTGTATATCCTACACTTAACCCTGTAAAGTTAGTGTCGCCAAATCTTTAAGGCAAACACTATCACGACAAATTCTAAATCATGGGTTGGGTAGTTCCTTTCATGTACCTTAAGTTGTCGTGAGGCATAAGCGATAACCTTCCCTTGTTGCATCAATACACATTCGAGTCCTTGTCCGGATGCATCAATATAGATGGTGTGCTCTCCCGCACTTGGGTCATGAAGGGAGAGTACCGATGCGGTTGTCAACCGAATCTTCAACTCCAAGAAAGACTTCTCGTAGCTTTTATCCCATTTATACTCTACTCCTTTCCTGGTGAGCCAAGTAAGAGGTGCTGCTATTTTAGAGAAATCTTGCACAAACTGTCTGTAGTATCCTGCCAGACCTAATAAACTTCGTATCTCCAAAGGATTCTTAGGTGCCTTCCAGTCAGATATGGCTTCCACCTTTGCTATGTCTACCTTGACTCCATCCTTGGACACTATATGTCCTAAAAAGCCTACCTCCTACAACCAGAATTCACACTTGGAAAATTTTACATATAAGTGATTTTCCTTCAATATCTTCAAGGTGATTGTCAAATGTTCTTCATGCTCCAACTGGGTTCGTGAGTATATAAGAATGTCATCAATGAATACTATCATGAATCTGTCCAAGTGTTATTGGAACACATGGTTCATCAAATCCATGAAGGCTGCAAGGGCATTCGTTAATTTGAATGGCATCACTCTGAACTTGTAATGTTTGTATCAGGATAAGAATGTCGTCTTAGAAATGTCCTCCTCTCGGATCCTGAGTTGATGATAGCTTGACCGAAGGTCTATTTTAGAGAAGTAAGTTGCTCCTTTTAACTGGTCGAATAGGTCATTAATTCGTGGAAGTGGGTATATGTTCTTGATGGAAACCTAGTTCAACTTCCTATAGTTTATGCACAGTCTCATGATTCCATCCTTTTTCTTTAGGAATAGGACGGGTGCACTCCATTGAGACTGGCTAGGATGTATAAAATCCTTCTCTAAAAGCTTGTCCAGATGTTCTTTAAATTCCTTCAATTCTGCTGGAGCCATACGATAGGGGCCTTGGGATATGGGGTTGGTTCCTGGGATAATCTCTATGGTAAACTCCACTTGTTGACTTGGAGGTAGCCCGTGTAGTTCTTCTAGAAATACTTCCGGGTAATGTTTAACCACCAAAATGTCTTTGATTCTCTTTTCTTCTGACTCTTCATTGATGACCATGGCCAGGAAAGTCGTACAACCTTCTCTATCATTTTCTAGGCTTTCATATGGGACACCATCTGCACTTCACCTCTCCTTCGGTCTCTTTAGAACTTTAGTCCGCTTGTCTGAGGAGTGTGGAAGGTCACTATTTTCTTTCCACAGTCCATCCTGGCATGGATTACTTCTACCTCCTTCAAGGGTAATGGAATCAAATCTGCTTCAAGTTTGATTCCCCCAATCTTTATCTCACATCCTTTCAATTGTTTATTCCTATTTAACCATTCTCCTAAGGGTGTGAGGATGTTGGGATTTTATTCTAGTGGAGTAAGTTCTAGAGGTACACTTGGAACCAAGTCTTCCATGATGAAGGATCTCTCAGCTCCTAAGTCGAATAGGAATAGACTTGTTGTCCCCATAATTGTACATACCCTAATTTGAAGAAATGTATATTTTAGAGGAAAGGCTTTTCTTTATTGAATAAAAATTTCAATTACAATGTTCTCTATAACTAGTTGGGAGGGTTTTGGGATGTACCCGCTACAATGCTAGGGTCATTTCTAGCCTCTTCTTGGGTGAGGTTGTATACCCTAGCTGATACTCGTATTGTAGCGTCTGGCCTGGGGTTCCCTTGAGGTGGTTCAAGTGTATTCCTCTGCTTGTTCTCCTTAAGAGTGGGGCATTCCTTTGCAAAGTGCCCCACTTGTTCGCATGCAAAGCAAATCAAGCATGCTCCCTTGTGGTTCCTTTGACACCTTGGACAATGAGAGTTTCCTTGGGGCAAGGTGGGGATTACTATCTAGGGAGGTTCTCCTTTGAAATTCCATTCTATTTCCCCATTTTGGACCATTATGCTCTTTCCGACCTCCCTGACGGTTTTGACCCTTATCCCCCTTCCGGGTCATTTGCTTCATCTGATGGCGTCGGGTCTGCACTAGTCACTCACACTCATGAGTCATATTGATTACCGTCATCAGGTCTGTGGGGTATCCTAGTACTCCCATACAGTCTCATATGTCCATATTGATACCGTCCACGAACCGCTGGCATATATTTGCTGGCCCAGCTAGGTCAGGAGGAAAGGGTCTTAATCGTTGAATTTCATTTCGTACTCTGATATGAAGTTAAGCCCTTGCCGAAGTCAGATGAACTCTTGCTTCTTCTCATTAATCAAATGAAGAGCCAGGTATTCCTCTGCGTACCTCTCCTCAAATTTCTCCCAGGTGGGGGTGGAAGTATGCAAGTTTCGAACATTGTCCCACCACCATTTAGCACTTCCCTCTAGTAAGAATTCTATCAGAATCACCATGTCCTCTAGTGGTATTCTAACGATTCCCATCAACTTCTTAATGTTTGTCAACCAATCCATAGCGACACCATCATCTTTCTCTCTGGGGAAAGGCTTACACCCCAGTTGATGGAGAGTATTGAGATTTCTAGGGATGTCTACTAGAGGGGAATGGCTAAGAGGTGGAGGATGAGATTGCACTTCCTCTAGTTCAACCCGAGAATTGGTGCCTACCTCAGGGATGAGGTTAGGTTGCCCAAATACACGAGTGAACTCATCGTACAACCTCTGGTGTTCTGAGCTAAGTCTAGGAGGGGTTGTTTGGGCTCCTTTGGGAGTTTCCACAGGTAGGGATGGTTGGGGACTGCAACTCTAAGTTTCTTGGTTCCATTCTTGGGAGCCATTCTAAAAATTTTAAGATCATTTCTATTAGTTATTATGTTTTCTAGTCTTAATAATGGATTCGAGGAAATAGACTCTTATACCACTCAAGTTATCACGCCCCGACCTAGTTTGGTCAGATCCTCGTGATCAACTCGCCAATCTTCCGGTTTATTAAGCATTTCCCCTTCTTTTAAACAGTGAAGAGTAAGGCGTCCTTTAAACTTATACCTTTCCTAGTCTTTTCTCCACCTGTTACTTCGACCTTTATTGGCATTTTGTTATTTTTGTTAGTTGTACTATCAAGGAGACTCGAATTTTTGCTCAAGGAAAAATCGGATTTTCATTCATTTAGGAAATAGTTTCTCGCCATACTTGGCATATTATAGAGATTTTCTACCCCTAGTCCCTTGGGGTCATAGGCTGAAAATTAGCCTTTGAACGGCTGTGGGATTCATGATCTGATGGCTCTGAGGAACTGGTTGAAGTCCATTCATATTCCCTTATGGGATGAACTTCATGTATGGCCTCCAGTTCGTACCGTCTTAATACCTCAACCTCCATTGAGAAGGATTAAAGTTGGATTGGGTAGGTGGAGGTACTTGGTGGACCTTCATGAAGGTGGCATAAGCATCCCAGTAGTTATCTCACACCTCCTTCTTAGTGGGATTTCTCTCCAGTTGTTGTGGGACTGGAGGAGGTGTTGGGCTCCTAGAGGAAGGACTCGATTCCTCTTGTCTTGGTAGAGGGTATGTAATGCCTTCTAGTTCTTGTAAGGCTCCCACGAGTTTTTGATAATCCTCCACCATATCTTTGAGCACTCTCTTCTCACCCTTCAAGAATTGTTGAATAGCTGCCTCCCTAGGGGTAGGAATCTTTTTCAAGGTCAAGTGTGGATGATTGGATTTTACGGTGAACTTTCTAGGGATTCTTCTTCCTACATGGTAGTTAATGTTTTATTAGTGTAAGGGCATAATATTGATAATGTTTCAAGGGAACTTAGCTCTGATACCACTCAAGTTGTCATGCCCCGACCCGATTTGGTCGGATCCCCGTGATCAACCCGTCGCCCCTTAGTTCAAGAGGGGTTTCCCCCTTCCTTAAATCAAGAGTGGCCATGCAAAATTTCAACTTTATTCCCTGGAATAACAAATATCAATAAAAATGCAAGTTTAAAAAGAAAATACTTTTAAGCATACCTGATAGAGGGTAAATCCAGGTATTATCCCTAGTCATTTTCTCTACTCCTGAAAAGGGATAGAAAAAGGTGGGTGAGTTTCTACAACTTAGTTAATGAGTGTTTGAAAAAGAGTTCTTATAAAAATAGTTTTTAATTGGAGTGTGTCAGACTCCTTATTTCCCTTGAGATTATTCCTTCCACAAATTTTTATTTTCAAACACTTTCCTCATTATCCACAATCAGTGTGTTTAACAATCAACACATTCCCTTCATCATGAAGGGATCACACATTCATAAGGTAGTACGTCCACTGCACCCACTTGTGGCGTCAGAGTGACTTTACCGAACACCTAGATAGAAGTCTATCCACTTCTACCCTAGAAATGAGTGGATGCTCACAACATCCGACCCTCAAACCCAAAATCATCTCTATGTCTATATGATGACAGAGACCTCATCCCGACCCTACCCCAGTCTCATGCACATGAAGCTACGTCGAGCTTCCCTGACTACTGGCATGAAAAACTACCATTATCTCCACTATGTCATCCAGTAGCCCTTAGGACGCATCACTTCCCCTCTTGGGCGTCTTAATGGTCCCGAACCTCAAGTGCATGCACAAACAAAGTTTTCCATAAAGCCATTTATCTTTGGTGCCACTAGTCCAACGGCCCCGACCCTCAACTCAACCTGCAGGTGTTTGTCTATATCGGTCTATCGAGTTGGTCCGGTCGCACTGTCGCCAGTTCATCGAGTATGTCGGTCTTGTCTTGGTACCATGATCAAATCACATAAACATTCATTAAGAATTTTCATGCCTTATCATCATGTTACGAGCTCCTTCTCATACCAATTGGCTTTGGGCCCACTGTACGTGATATCCAAAACCAGGCATTTAGCCCCCAAGTTCCAAAACCGAGGCCTCTGACCTATCTGAGCTATTCGAGCTCTTGTCAATAAGGTCTCCCAAAATTTTTATGCATTGGCACACAAACAGGGGAGAACACTTCTGACAAAATAACTTTTCAACTCGTCCATCACACAAACCGGGAGTGATGACATCTCCGCTTACAACCTGTAAGCGGGTTTTCTACTTCCGTCTAAGAAGTTAATCATGCCAACCGAGTATGATCTACTTATAACCGTTAAGTAGTTTTTCCGCGTAGTTCTCACATCACCCCAATCAAGCGAGATGTTAAAATTTCACATAGTTGTGGTTTTTCATTTCCAAGGTGCTCATCATCCCAACCGGGGATGATGTGAATAAACCCACTCACCTGATATTCATAGTGTATTTCCTCTTAATTGGTTTTTTGCCTCCACACGAGCTTATCCTTGCTGGCATTACAGTCCTTCATGTTCATTAACATTTGGCCTAATATCCTTCATTCTTCACATTTGAACAAAATGCCCAAACTTTTTAATTATTTGCATTTAGGTCCCTAAAGTTCTTTTTCCTTAACTTTATGTACCTAGTGCTATTTTTCCCAAAATTGTGTCCCCAAACTTCTAAAATCCACTTTGGGTCCTCAATTTATTCAAAATCTCAAAAAGGGGTTCAAGTTTCCCAAATTTCCAATTTGGTCCCCAACGTTTCAAAAATTACCATTTTGCCCCTACTTTACAAAAATGGCAATTTGACCCCAAAAATTTCAAAAATCGACCAATTGGTCCTCCAACATCTTTTTCATGGACAATTGACCCTCAATTTTGGGAAATTGTACTTTGGTCCCTCAATTTTATGAAATCCCCAATTTTCCCCAAAATTTTCCCCCCAATTTCCACATTTCAAATTGGTCGAATTTGATTTCATCAAATTGACCATTTAATCGAGGTTAATTGTTGAAATTGAAGGTAAAATTGAGTTCCTACATATCCATACGATTCAATTGAGCTTTGAATCACATGATTTGAGGCCGGAATGAGCTCAATCGGAGCTTCACTGGAAAACTAAACTTAAAGAGAGAGCTTTGAAAGCTTACCGTAGGAGGTGCGGTGGTCCGAGCTTTCGATCGGGGCAGGTAGCTCTTGTCTTGAGGTTCCTCCTAGGATCAAGAATTACTACAAATCATGTCGAATTGAGCGAGAATTTGGATAGTGAAGTTTCACCATTTCTCTCTCTATCGCTGATCGAAAATTATAAAGGGGAGCCAAATTGGGTTACCTTTTTGCTCTAATTTGGTCGTATGAGGGCTGTGGGAGTGTTAGGAGAGCTTGGTTTGGCCTAAGGAGGGCTCAATTTGGCTATTTTCAGCTTGATAGAAATAGGGCAGCTCCGATCTACTGGAGCTGCTTCATTGTTTGATTATGTCGATGCTTCTCCGACGATCCTCGGATCAAATGGTGACCACTGTTGGGTAGCTGACTTCTCCTCGAGTCTAAGGAACCCGACCTCGCCTTTTTTGGCTCGAAAAAATCCCTATGTCAAAGCTCTGGTTCGAGCTTCATTGGAAAATTGAGTATCTGAGGGAGAGTGGAGTTTTCAGGTGTGAGGAGAATGAATGGAGATGAGGTCTTTATATAGGTAGCTTGAGGACTCTCTGGCCATTTGTTTGGCACCTTAATGGCGCTCATTGATGGTTTGAAACATTCTGAATTGAAACGTTTCCTTTCCACAGGCACTATTCATTTTTCTGGTGAGTGAACAGTGCTGTCATCTAAAGGAAGAAGACGACGATGTTCCGAATTGGAACGGACCGGCTCGGACTGGGTTCAATGCTTAAACCGATCGGTTCAGGCCCGATTCAAATGAGTTTCTCAAAATTAAAAATTTCTAAATTTACTAAATATATTCTCTATCAAATGGTGGGTTCAATTCTGCAATTTGAATATTTTAAGCCACCTAAAAAAATGAATTTAGCATTTGGTTCAATAATGTTGAAAACGGTCCAAACAGGTTCAGATCCGGTTCACATGAACCGGTCTGGTTTTCTCTTCCAAATTGTTACTTGGAAGTTGTAAATTTCCAAATTTTGCCCTTTCTCTAACAGTTGGGTTTCGTGAACTGGTTCAGTTTTCTCACTCTGTTTGACCAGTTCTTTCCCGGTTTTCTTACCTCCAAAAGATAGGGTTTACAGGCGGGTTGATAATAGAACCTCAACCAAACCGGGTCGGGACGTGACAACTTCGGTGGTATCAGAGCATGTGTTTTCCCAAATACATTATCAAGACTTTATATGCTAAAAACTAATTAAAGAAAATTTTAACCCAACTATGGCACCAAAGAGAGTAGCCAAGAGAACGAGGGCAGTAATTGCCGATTCTACCGGAAACTCTCTCCTCGAGGTAGAATTCCCAGGGGCATAGCCAACCCCGTAGGGTCTTATCTCCGAGCCCCAAAGACTGTATGAGGACTTTACATGGGTGTTCAGGGAACCCCACCTCAACGATAAGCCCCACCTGGACTTCGAGTCCCATACCCATCCAGAAGAGGTCCAATCCCAGCCTCCTTCCACACATGTTCCACCTCTCTTCGAGATCCCCAAGTACCTAAAGACACCTCGACAAGTGGGGTGCAAGCTCTTCCACGGGGAGAAGGGTGTTGGGGTCGCCATAGACTAGCTAGCGAGCTCAAGAAGTTCATGGGGATCATCAGGACGCCCCCGAAAGAGATGATAATGCTGGCAGAATTTTTTCTAGAGTCTTGTGTGAAGCGATGGTGGGATAACGTAAGGAGCCTCTTCCCGACTACACCCACCTGGAAGGAATTTGAAGGAAGGTAAACGGAAGAGTACTTGGCCCCCCACCTGATCAATGAGAAGAAGGTGGAATTCTTTCGGCTTCACTAAGGAGCAAGCACGGTCTCAAAGTATGAGACCAGATTTAATGAGTTGAGACCCTTCGACCTTGATTTGGCAGGAGAAACAGACATCTGCCAGAAATTCATTGACGGTCTCAATATGGACATAAGAGACCGGAAGGGGGTTTTGGGACGCCCCACTGATTTGGCCACCATCGTCGACATGGCACACGAATGTGAGTGGCTGGTCCAAACAAGGCACCATGAGGTTGAGTAGGGTGGGCAGGAGGCAGAGCAGCAGAGGAGGCCTGAGAGAACATGGCAGGCCACGATGGGGGAACCTACCAAGGCTCCCATGAAGGGAAGAAGGCCACTATGGCCACAGGAAGGTGAACGCACCCCTCCGAGGATAAGCCTCTACTGCCCCCGGTGTCGGAGAAACCATGAGGGGGCATGTACGATATGCTATGGGTGCGGGCAACCTGACCATTACATAATGAATTGCCTAATGCCACAAGACAACTCTTCGCAAAATGCTCCACCACCATCATTCGAAAACCAGAGGACACACAATGGTGGAAGGGAAGCACCCACCAGAGTTCCAGCTTGGGTCTACAACCTGACCCAGGAGAAAGCCGAAAGGATCCCAGTGTAGTGGTTGGTATGTCCCAACCTACACTATAATCGAGTTTGTAGCTGGAGTCTTGTAGTCCCCTTTTCAATTTAATAAAATACATTCCCTTAAAAGCTTTGTTAACTCTCCCTTAGGCTTCATATAATTATTCGGAAAAGAAAGGTACGCCCTCTTCGACTCAAGGGAAGAGTGATCTTTTATCAAGGAAACCCAAGTTCCAAGCTTTCCGGTAGAACTCTCTCCCCCTCACACCACCCCTCAACATCCTTACACCACTAGGAGAGGCACTGAAGTGGCAGGAGTACCTTAAGGCATGCAGAATGCATATAAGAGAAATCATCTTAGAGGCCAACTTGATTCCCCTTCTACTAAGAGAAGTAGATGTTATCCTGGGAGTGGACTGGCTGAGCACACATCATGTCATGCCCCGACCCGGTTTGGTTGGATCCCTGTGAACAACCCACCACTATCCCGGTTTATTAAAGGGTTTCCCCTTATTATAAACCGTAAAGAGTAAGGCATCCTTTAAACCTGCACCATTTCCTAGAATAGCATAATCAAAACTGCATAAAATTTTAAACTTTACATAGTACAACTACTCAGTGAATGGGTTTTCAAAGGTCTACTTTTAACTTTTAAGAAAAACATTTATATGGAGTGTGCCAGACTCCTTTCTTTTCAAAAGTCCCTTTATTTAAAATTTCTCTTGGGTTTTTCCATTATTTCATAGTTACCAGTGTGTCATCACCCAACACACATCCTTCATCATGAAGGTTACACACATTCGTAAGTCAGTATCACTACTGAACCCGCTAGTGGCTTTAGAGCGACTTTTCCTGCCACCCGGATAGAAGCACGACCACTTCTACCCTGAGAATGAGTGGATGTTCTTGACATCTGACCCTCAATCCCGAAATTGCTTCTTCGTGTCCATATGAGGACAAAGATCTCATCCTATCCCCACCCCGGTCTCAAGCGCTTGGTGCTACTCAAAATTTCGCACAGATACTTGGAACTACGATCTGCCCTTATACTCACCGGGTCGTCCAGGGCCCTTAGGACGCATCACTACCCTTCATGGGTGTCTTGATGATCCTGTACTCATAGTGCATGCACAAATAGAGTTTTCTTAATTTGCCATGTAATATGTGGTGCCATTTGTCCTAACGGCCCCGACTCTATGAGGATAGAGACCTCATCCTGATCCCACCCTGGTCTCATGCGCATGAAGTTATGTCGAGTATCCTTGACTGTTGACACGACAAACTACCCTTATCTCCACTAGGTCATCCAATAACTCCTAGGATGCATCACTACCACTCTTGGGTGTTTTGAAGGTCTCGTACCTCAGTGCATGCACAAAACAATAATTTTCCTCATAAGCCATTTAATCTTTGGTTCAACTGGTCCAACGTCCCCAACCCTCAACTCGACCTGTAGCTGTTTGTCTCGATTGGTCCGCCGACCTGTCTTGTCGCACTATCGCCAGTCCATCGAGTATGTCGGACCTGTCTTAGTACCATGGCCAAATCACATCATTCATTAAAGTTTTCATGGCTTAACATCATGTTTGCTTATGAGCTTCTGCTCATGCCAACTAGCCTTGGGCCTACTATACGAGTTTTTTTTTAAATCGGGCATTCTAGCCCCAAGTTCCAAAACCAAGGCCTCCACCCTATCTGAGCTATTTGAGCTCTCGATAGGCGGGTTTTCTAGTTCCTTCTAGGAAGTTCATCATACCAACCAGGTATGATCTACTTACAACCGTTAAGTAGTTTTTCTGTATGTTTTCTCACATCACCCCATCCAGGTTTGATGTTAAAATCACACAGAGTAGCGAGTTTTCATAACTGAGGTGCTCATCATCCCAACCGGGTATGATGTGAAAATTCTTACTCACCCGATAGTGCAGTGAACTTCCTCTTAAAGCGGTTTCTGCCTCCACATGAGCTTAGCCTTGTTGGCATTCCCGGTACTTCATGTTCCTACACGATATGAACATGCTTGTTCATTATCCTTTAGCCTAATAGCCTCCATTCATCACTAATGAATAAAATGCCCAAACTTTTAGATATTTGCATTTAGGTTGCTAAAGTTCTTTTTATTTAACTTTAGGTCCTTGATGCCAATTTTCCTATCTTCAAGAATCACATCAATTCACACTGAATTGACAGAGAATTTGGTCAGTGAAGTTTCGCCGGTTCTCTCTCTAACACTGATCAGAAATTACAAAGGGGAATAAAATTGGCTTACCTTTCCACCCTAATTCAGTTGTGTGAGGGCTATGGAGGTGCTGGGGAAGCTTGTTTTGGCTTGAGAAGGGCTTGAGTTGGCCGTTTTTATTTTGGTCAAAATAGGGCAGCTTCGGTCTGCCAAAGCTACTTCATTGTTCTATCATGCTGGCGTTCCTCCGATGATCCTCGAAGCAAATGGAGACTACCACCGGGTAATTAAATTCTCCCCGAATGTAAATAACCCAACCTCACCTTCTTTGGCTCAGAAAAATTCCCAAGTGAGAGCTCTGGTTTGAGCTTCACTGAAAAATGGAGCAGTAGGGAGAGAGTGGAGTTTTCAGGTGTGAGGAGGATGAATGAGGAGGGACTCTTTATATAGGAAGCTCGGGGACTTCTTGGCCGTCTGATTAGCAATTTTATTATGGTCATTCATTGCATGAAACTCCCTAGCTGGAGACTTTTCATCTTTGTCGGCGCTGCTTAGTTTTCTGATGAGTGAACAGTGTTGTCATCTGAAGGAAGAAGATGACACTATTCCAAACTGAGTTCAACTCTTAAATCGGCTGGTTCATGGCTAATTCGGCTGACTTTTTAAAAATTAAAAATTTGTAAATTCATCTAACTTCATTCTCTATCAAATGGTGACCTCAATTCTCCAATTTGAATTTTCTAAGCCACCTAGAAAAATGAATTTACAAAATGGTTCATTAGTGGTTCAATCTGGTTCAAATCGGTTTAGGTCCAATTTACCTGAACCTGTTTGCTTTTCACCTCCAATTCATTCTAAAGTCCTTTCTCATGACTTTTGTGACTATTTAGGTCACTCAGGATCCATAAATTTCTCGGTTTTTCCTTTCTCTATAGGTTTCAGTTCTCTCTTTGGAAATGACCGATTCTTTTCCCAGTTTTTCTTATTATCAAAGAATGGGGTTTACAACTCCAATTTGAATTTGTAAATTTGTAGATTCAACTAAATTCATTCTCTATCAAATGTTGGCCACAATTCTCCAATTTGAATTTTCTAAGCCACCTAGAAAAATGAATTTAGAAAATGGTTCAATAGTGGTTTAAATCGGTTCAAACCAGTTCAGGTCCGATTCACCTGAACTGGTTTGGTTTTCACCTCCAATTCATCCTAAAGTCCTTTCTCATGACTTTTGTGACTCTTTAGGTCACTCGGGATCCATAAATTTCTCGGTTTGCCCTTTCTCTATCGGTTTCCGTTCTCTCTTTGGAAATGACCAGTTCTTTTCTGGTTTTTCTTAATAGCAAAGAATGGGGTTTACAACTCTTCCCTACTTTTAGGGGTTTTGTCCCCAAAATTATAACATGTTAAATAATTAAGGGTAACCTTCCCTCATTACACTATCGATTTCCCATGTCTCTTTTTGCACGGGTCCATTTTGCCAAAGAACTTTGACCATAGTAATCCTATTATTCCTCAAGTTCTTATCCCTCCGATCGATGATTCATACCGATTCTATTTGATAGGTCAAGTTCTCTTATAGCTCTTGTTGAGGTCATTCCAACACATGGCTAGGATCAGGCTGGTACTTCCAAAGTACCGAAACATGGAATACATCGTATATTCTGTGCAGGTCTGGAGGTAGTTCCAATTTTTAGGCCTTCGATCCTATCCTTTGAATGATTGGATAAAGACCGATATACCTTAGTTTCAACTTTCCCTGTTGTTGAAACCTATGTATTCCCCTCAATGGGGAGACTTTTAGAAATACTTGATCCCCCACATCAAACTCTAGGTCTTTCCTTTGATGGTCAACATAACTCTTTTGCCTGTCCTGAGCGGCCTTAAGATGACTCCTAATTAACTTAATTTTCTCTATGGCATCCTTGATTAGCTGTACCCTTTCCAGCTTCCTTTCCTCCATTTCTTCCCAAAATAAAGGGGTACAACAAGGTCGTCCATAAAGGGCTTCATAAGGAGCCATCAGAATACTGGCCTAATAGCTATTATTGTATGCAAATTCCATTAGGCACAAGTATTCTTCCCAACCTGTCCATGGTGAGTACACATGCCCTCAACATATCTTCCAAGGTCTAGATCATTCACTCAGACTGTATATCTATCTAAGGATGAAATGCCATACTCATGTGAAGCTTGGTTCCCAAGGCACTTTGTAAACTTGGCTAGAACCTTGAAGTAAATCGGGGGTCTCTATCCGATACTATACTCATAGGGATGCTATGGAGTTTTACTCTCTCCCTCATGTATAAGACGGCTAGTTGTTCCAATGTATCTTTCACTCTTATAGGAAGGAAATGAGTGGATTTGGTCAATCTATCCACAATGATCCAAATTGCGTCTCAACCTTTCCTTGTCACAGGTTGTCCTGTGATAAAGTCCATGGTAATGTGCTTCCATTTCCATTCTGGAATTGGCAAGGGTTGCATCAGTCCTAATGGTTTTTAATGCTCAACCTTTATCTACTAATAGGACAAACATCGGGCTACATATTCTGCAATATCCCTCTTCATTCCCTTCTACCAATATCCTTGTTTGAGGGTACGACACATCTTATTACTGCCCGGATGCATCGCATACACTGAATTGTGCGCCTCTTTCAGAATTAACCTCTTTAGCTCCTTATCTTGAGGCACACATACCCTACCCTTATAGGTTAGCACTCCATCACCTCATAGGTCATAGTCTGGTTTTATTTCTTTGTTAACCAGGTCCAAGTAAGATTGGAGTTCCTTATCAGCCTTTTATTGAGCCTTAATCTGCTCGATTAGACTAGGTCTCACCACCACATTAGCCAACAAGAATTTCTCCTGCTTGTCCATCTTCAGCTCCACCTCCACTCTCCTAGCTGTTGCAACAAAGGTATGTAACTTATATTTATTTGTGCCGCCTCAGTTTGGTATTTGCGACTTAAGGCATCTACCACCATATTTTCCTTTTCGGGGTAATACTCTATCACAAGCTCATAATCCTTTACCAATTCCAGCCATCTCCTCTGGCGGAGATTTAACTCTTTCTAAGTTAGGAAATACTTAAGACTCTTGTGATCAATGTATACCCTACACTTTACCCTGTAGAGGTAGTGTCGCCAAATCTTTAAGGAAAACACTATCACAGCCAATTCCAAGTCATGAGTTGGGTAGTTCCTCTCATGTACCTTAAGTTGTCACGAGGCATAAGTGATAATCTTCCCTTGTTGCATCAGTACACATCCGAGTCCCTGTCCGGATGCATCAATATAGACAGTGTACTCTCCCGCACTTGGGTCAGGAAGAGAGAGTACCAGTGCTATTGTCAATCGAGTCTTCAACTCAAAGAAAGAATTCTCACAGCTTTCATCCCATTTATACTGAACTCCTTTCCTGGTGAGCTGAGTTAGAGGGGTTGCTATCTTAGAAAAGTCTTGCATGAACTATCTGTAGTATCCTGCCATACCTAAGAAGCTTTGTATCTCTGAAGGATTTCTAGGTGCCTTCCAATCATATATTGCTTCCACCTTTGTTGGATCCACCTTGACTCCGCCTTGAGATATTTCTAGCTCAGGGGACGGCTAATCCAATACATGACCGAGGTCAAGTGTATACTTTCAGAGTACTAACACATGGAACACATTATGTATTCTTTGTAAATCTTGAGGTAGCTTGTGCTTGTATGTCATTGGTCATAGCCTTTGAATTACAATATAGGGACCAATGTACCTAGGTTTCAACTTCCCTCACTGTTGAAACTTGAGTATTCTCCATGAGTATACTTTGAGAAATACCTGATCACCTACTTCGAACTCTTGGTCCCTTCTACGATGATCAACATAGCTCTTTTATCTATCCTGGGCTGCCTTAAGCCGACTTCTTATGGTTTGAATTTTCTCTGTTGCATCCTCTATAAGCTCAATCTTCTGAAGCTTCCTATCCCCTACTTCTTCCTAGAATAGGGGTGTACGACATGATCCCTTGTAGAGGGCCTCATGTGGCACCATCTATATCCTGGCCTGATAACTATTGTTATTAGAAAACTCCATGAGGCAGAAATAATTCTCCCAACCATTGTTCATTGTCAGTATGCATGCCAAGAGCATATCTACCAAGGTTTGGATTATCTGCTCAGACTGTTCATAAGTCTAAGGATGAAATGCAATACTCATATGAAGTTTGGTTCCCAAGGCATCCTGTAGGCTGGCCAAAACTTAAAGGTGAATCTCGGGTCCCAAACCGATACTATGCTTACTAAGACCCAATGGAATCTTATAATTTCTCCTACATATAGTGCGACCAGTTGTTCCATGGAGTTGGTTACCCTTATTGTTAGGAAATGGGTGGACTTGGGCAATTGGTCCATGATGACCCAAATCACGTCCCGTCCTTTCCTTGTCATATGTAGTTCCATTACGAAATCCATAGTAATGTGTTCCCACTTCCATTTGGGGATCGGTAGGGGTTATAGTAGTCTTGAGGGTTTCTGATGTTTTATCTTAATCTGTTGGTAGGACAGGCATCGGTCAACATATTCTGTGATGTCCCTCTTCATCCCTTTCCACCAGTAGCCCTATTTGAGGGTACGATACATCTTTGTACTCCCAGGGTGCATTGCGTACATGTAGTCATATGCTTCCTCTAGTATTAATCTTCTCAACTCCCTTTCCTATTGTCACGCTCCAACCCGGTTTGGTCGGATCCCCGTGATCAACCCGCTACTCTCCCGGTTTATTAAAGGGTTTCTCCTTGTCATAAACCGTAAAGAGTAAGGCATCCTTTAACTTGCACCTTTTTCCCGGAATAGCATAATCAAAACTGTATGAAATTTAAAACTTTACATACCTGTCTTACCGGCATCTTAGTTGACGGTCTTTAAGGGGAGGCTTTCCGGGATTTCCTGAAAGGGATATAAGGGAGGGGGTGAGTACGACTACTTAGTGAATGAGTTTTTAAAAGCTTTTGACTTTTAAGAAAAACATTTATATGGAGTGTGCCAGACTCCTTTGTTTTCAAAAATCCCATCATTAAAAAATTTAGATTTTTTCATTATTTCTTAGTTACCACGGTGTGTCATCACCCAACACACATCCTTCATCATGAAGGTTACACACATTCGCAAGTCAGTATCACTACTGAACTCGCTAGTGGCTTCGGAGCGACTTTTCCTGCCACCCGGATAGAAGTACGACCACTTCTACCCTGGGAATAAGTGGATGTACGTGACATCCTATCCACAATCCTGAAATCACTTCTTCATGTCCGTATGAGGACAGAGACCTCATCCTATCCCCACCCTGGTCTCATGCACTTCGTGATACTCCGGATTTCGCATAGACACCTAGAACGACGAACTGCCCTTATAGCCACCAGGTCGTCTAGTGCCCTTAGGATGCATCACTACCCTTCATGGGCGTCTTGATGATCCTGTACTCATAGTGCATGCACAAACAATATTTTCTTATATTGCCATGTAATCTGTGGTGCCACTAGTCCAATGGCCCCGACTCTCAACTCAACTCACAACTGTTTGTCTTGACTAGTCCATCGACCTGTCATGTCGCACTGCCGCTAGTTGACTGAGCATGTCGGTCCTATCTTGGTACAATGGCCAAACAATTCACTTATTAAGTTTTATGGCACATATATCATGTTCATTTATGAGCTCCTGCTCGTGCCAACTAGCCTTGGGCCCACTGTACGAGATTTTCAAAATCGGGTATTTAGCCCCCAAGTTCCAAAACCGAGGCCCCTCGCCTATCAGAGCTATTTGAGCTCCTGTCGAGGAGGTCTCCCAAATTGTTTAAGCATTGGCACACAGTCAGGGGAGAGCACTTCCGACAAAAATAGGTTTTTACTGTCCATCATACCGACCGGTATAAGGACATCTTCGTTCATAACCGATGAATGGGTTTTCAACTTCCTTCGAGGAAGTCTCATCTTACCAACCGGGTATGATCTACTTACAACCAGTAAGTAGTTTTTCCGCATAACTTTCACATCACTTTCTCTAAGTAGTGATGATTAAAATACCACTAAACAGTGGGTTTTTATATCGAGGCACTTATCATCCCCAACCGGGTATGATGTTAGTAAACCCACTCACCCGTTAATGCCATGAATTCCACTAGACTGGTTCTTTGTATTCACGCGAGCTTGTCCTTGCTGGCGTTCCCAGTATTTAATGTTCCTACACGATATGAACAACCTTGTTCATTATTTCTCGGCGTAACAGCCTTCATTCATTAATGAATCAGAAAACCCAAACTTTTAGTTATTTGCAATTAGGTCCCTAAAGTTATTTCTCTTTAACTTTAAGTCCTTAATGTCGGTTTTTCCTCAAATTGAGTCCTGTAACTTTTAAAATTTATCGTGGGACCTCAATTTATTCAATTTCACCAAAAAGGGGTTTAATTTTCCAAATTTCCAATTTGATTCCACAATTTTTCCAAAATTACCATTTTGCCCTTCTTTCACAAAAATGGTAAGTTTTTCACCAAAATTTCCAAAATTCCTCAATTGGTCCTCCAACATTATTTTCATGCCCAATTGACCCTTAATTTAATAAAATTGTATTTTGGCCCCTTTGAATTTCGAAAATCCCCAAAATTTCCCCCAATTTCAACTCTTCAACACTACCGAATTTGATTTCATCAAATTGACCGATCAAACACTTCTAATTTAAAATTGGAGTTGAAATTGAGTTCTTGTATGTTCAGATGATTCTAAGAAACTTTGAATCGCAGATTTTAACGTCGGAACGAGCTCAAACGGAGCTTTGCCGGAAAATAGACTATAGAGAGAGAAAGCTTCGATTACTCACCGGTGAAGGCACGACAGTCCGAGCTTTCGATCTGGGCAGATAGGTCTCGTCCTGAGGTTAATCCTAAAATCAAGTATTGTATCAATTGATGCGAAATTGGATTAGAATTTCGTCATTGAAATTCGGTCGACTCTCTCTCTAGCACCGATCGAAAATTATAAAGGGGAGCCGAATTGGCTTACCTTTTGGTCGTAATTCGGCCGTGGAAAGGCTGAGGAAGTGTTGGGAGGGCTTGGTTTGGCCTGAGGAGGGCTTGAAATGGCCGATTTCAGCTTGGTCGAAATAGGGCAGCTTCGGTCCGCCGGAGTTGCTTCACTATTCCATCATGTCGGCGCTTCTCCAACGATTCTAGGATTGACTGGAGTTTGCTATCAGATAGCTGTCTTCTCCCCGGTTCTAAAGAGTCCGACCTTTGTTCAAGTCGAAGCTTTGGTTCAAGCTTTACCGGGAAATGGAGCAGTAGAGAGAGAGAGAAGTGTTTAGGTGTGAGGAGAATGAAATGGGGATGACCTCTTTATATAGTCGTAAAACCCGTGTATTAAATGGGCGAGATTTATTACTAGTATTAATATTGCCATAAATTATTGGTATTAATTCCAATAATTTAATTTCAGTATTAATTCCAATAATTTAAGGTCACCCATCCTCACACTACTCTCAAGTGAGCACGCTTAACTTTTAAGTTCTTATGGAATCTAGTTCACCTGAACCAATTTGGTTTTTATTTTCTAATTTGTCTTAAGTTTCTTTTCCAATGTTTAATAAATCCTTTGGATCAACTGAAAGTTGTAAATTTTCATATTTCTTATTCCCAAATGCAAACCGATTTGGTTTTCTTATTCTGTTTGACCGATTCTTTTCCCGATTTTCCTTAACTCAAATGTGCGGGGTTTACACCTATGGTACACAAACCCTACCTTTGAAGGTTAATAATCCATCACTATGGAGGGCAAAGTTCTAGGTCATTCTCTTTGTGGTCTGATCCAGGTGTGATTGGAGTTCTTTATCCCATTTCTAGTGGACCCTTATTTATTCCAATAAGATGAGTCTTACATATTAGCCATCAAGCACCTCACTTCTCCATCTAATTGGAGGTCCACCTTCATTTCCCACAACTATTTTAGTAGGGGTAAGTAGATCGCTTTTATTTGGACCACCTCAGTCTGATATTTGCAGCTAAGGACATCTGCCACCACGTTAGCCTTACCGTGGTGGTGTTCTATCACTAGGTCATAGTCCTTCACTAACTCCAACCATCTCCTTTGTCGAAGGTTGAGCTCCCTTTGAGTTAGGAAGTATTTTAAACTCTTGTGATCGGTGTATATTTTACACTTGACCCCGTACAGGTATTGTTGCCAAATCTTGAGTGCGGACACTATTGCAGCTAATTCCAAGTCGTGGATGGGGTAGTTCTTCTCATGCACCTTCAACTGCCGTGAGGTGTATGCAATGACTTTTCCTTGCTGCATTAGCACACATATGAGTCCTTGTCATGATGCGTCACTATAAATAGTATACTCTCCCGCATTTGGATCGGGCAAGGTTAGTACATGAGCGGTTGTTAGACAGGACTTTAACTTTAGGAAGGACTTCTCACATGCGCCATCCCACTTGTACTCCACTCCTTTCCTTGTAAGGTGAGTTAATGGGGTTGCTATCTTTGAAAAATCTTCTACAACCAGTAATAACCCGCAAGTCCCAAGAATTTGCGTATCTCTATGGGGCTAGTGGGTGCGTTCTAGTCGGATATGGCTTCTACCTTCACAGGATCCACCTTAACTCCATCCTTGGACATGATATGTTATAAGAAACCCACCTCTTGTAGCCAAAATTCACACTAGGAGAACTTTGCATAGAGTCAGTTTTCCCCAAGTATGTGTAGGGTGATGGCTAGATGTTCCTCGTGCTCCACCTTGGCTCGTGAATATATAAGAATGTCATCTATAAACTCTATCACAAACTTGTCCAAATGAGGTTGGAACACCCGGTTCATTAAATCCATGAATGCTGCAGTGGCATTTGTTAATCCAAAGTGCATCACCCTAAACTCATTGTGCTCGTATCAGGACCGGAACGCGGTCTTATGTACATCTTCCTCTTGGATTTTTAGTTGGTGGTATCTTGATTAGAGATTTATCTTGGAGAAGTAGGCCGCTCCTTTTAGTTGGTCGAATAGGTCATTAATTCGTGTTTGGGGATAGTTATTTTTAATGGTGACCTGATTCAACTTTCGTTAATCGAAGCACAGTCTCATATTCCCATCCTTCTTTTTTATGAATAAGACTGGTGCACCCCACGAAGATTGACTAGGACGTATGAAACCCTTCTCCAACAACTAGTCTAGTTGTTCCTTTAGTTCATCCAGTTCTACCGGAGCCATACGGTAGGGGGCTTGTGATATTGGTGTGTTCTGGGCATTACTTCAATGGTAAACTCTAGTTGATGGTTCAAAGGTAATTCAGGTAGTTCTTCATGGAATACATTCGGATAACGCTCAACTACAGGAATGCCTTCTAGTCCTTCATTTTTTGAACCCACATTGGTGATCATTGTGAGGAACACCTTGCACCCCTTTCGCATCATACTTTGAGCCTTCATATGGGACACCAGATGTGTTCCCTCTTTCCTTTTATCTCCTTTGAATTTTACTCCAAGCGTCTTTGGAGTGTGGAAAGTTACCACTCTCTCTCCACAATCCACTCTAGCTTGGTGAACACTCCGCTAGTCCATCCCCAATATTATCTCTACTTTCTTTAGTGGTAATGGGACTAGGTCCACCTCCAAATTCTCCCCATTATTCTTAACTTCACATCCTTTTAAATACTTGTCTCGATTCAGCCCTTCTCCTAATGGGGTGACAATGCTGAGGCTCAGTTCAAGGTATGTAAGTCTTTGAGCAAGGTTTGGAACCAAGTTCTCTTTGATAAAAGACCTTTCCGCCCTCGAGTCAAATAAGGCATAGACTTTTCTTCCCCATAGTTGCATGTATCCTGGTTACGACAATTAACAAGACTTCTTTAGTGAATAGAATTTCTCATTTATTATAATGGTAACAAATTAGTAAAGTTTGGCTATATTTATTCAGGGAGGATTTGGGAAGTACCAGCCACGGTACTAGGATCCTTCCAGGCTTCTTCCTATGTGAGGTTGTAAACCCTGGCTAGTACCCTCAATGTAGTGGATGTGTCTCGTCCCCCGTTTAGTGCCCTTGGATTCCCTTGAGGTGGTTGGAGGGTATTTTGTTGCGTATTGCCCCAAAGGGTTGGGAAGCTCTTCACAAAGTGTTAGAGTTGTCCACATGCATAGCAAGCTTGGCATGATACCTTATGGTTTTTCTGGCACCTGGAGTAGTAGGGGCTCCTCCTTTGTGGGGTTATACTTGCCTCCCTTTGTGCTTGGTAGCCTTCCTTTCTACTAAGGAACCCCATTCTTGTTCTCCACCTCTGCACGCCTTGCTCCTTTCAACCTCCCCGACTGCTCTAGCCCCTTTCCTCCTTCTGGCTGGCCTGCTTCATCCGATGACATCTCATTTGTACCAAACACTCACATTCATGGGCCATGCTGATGATGGTAGACAAATCTATGGGGCGTCCTAGTACTCCCATTCGATCTCGTATGTCCATGTTGAGACCACCCACAAACCGTTGACAAATATCTTGTAAACCTTGCCTTTTGGAGTTAAGGAAAATTGAGAAAAGAACTAGTTAAACTGAGGGAGAAAACCGAACCGGTTCACAAACCCGATCATTAGAGAATGGGCAATTTGAGAAATTTACAACTCCCAAGTGACCCAATGGGTGTCATAAAAACCTTGGAAGAGGGCCTAAGGACAATTTGGGAGAGAAAACCAAACCGGTTCAGGTGAACCGCATCCGAGCCGGAGTGAACCGATCATTTCCAAAGAGAAAACCAAGTCAGTTTATGAACCGAAATCGATAGAGAGACAAACCAAAAAATTTATAAATCTCGAGTGATCTGAAGAGTCACAAAAGTCATGAAAAAGGACTTTAGAATGAATTGGAGATGAAAACCAAACTGGTTTAGGCAAACCGGATCCAAATCAGATTGAACCGGTTTGGACCAGTTTGAACCACTATTGAATTGAATGCTAAATTCATTTTTCTAGGTGGCTTAAAAAATTCAAATCTGAGAATTGAGACCACCATTGGATAGAGAATGAATTTAAAAATCTTTAACTTTGAAAAAATTGGTCGAATCGGGCTTGAACCGGCTGATTTAAGCTTTGAACCCGGTTTAGACCGGTCCGGTCCTGTTTGGAACAATGTCATCTTCTTCCTTCCGATGATAGCGCTATTCACTCGCCAAAAAGTTGAACTAGTGCTGGTGAAGTGGAAATGTTTCCATTTAGTACATTTCAGGCCATCAATAACTATCATAAGGGTGCGAAACGGATGGCAAACGAGTCCCCGAGCTCCCTATATAAGGAGCCCCTCTTCATTCATCGTCTCCACACTTGAAAACCTCACTCTCTCTCTTCTACTTAGTTTTTTGGTGAAGCTCGAACCAGAGCTCCAATATACGATCCTTTCTGAGCCAAAGAAGGTCTGGTCGGGTTCCTTAGACTTGGGAAGAAGTCAACTACACGGTGGTAGTCTTCAATTGCTCCGAGGGTCGCGAGAGAAGCGCCGGTGTGATCGAACAGTGAAGCAGCTCCGGTGGACTGAAGTTGCCCTATTTCTATCGAGCCGAAATTATCCAATTTGAGACCTCCTTAGGCCAAACCAAGCTCTCCCAACAACTCCTTAGCTCTCCTACGGCCGAATTAGTGCGGAAAGGAAAGCCAATTTGGCTTCCCTCTGTGAAATCCGGTTAGTGCTAGAGAGAGAACTGACATATTTTGACTGACTAAATTCTCCTTCAATTCGACATTAATTGAGGTGATTCTTGATTCTAGGAAGGACCTCAGGACGAGAGCTATCTATCCAAATCAAAAGCTCGGATTGTCGCGCCCCCAACAGTAAACTTTTGAAGCTTTCTCTCTCTATGTTCAGTTTTTTGGTGAAGTTCGTTTGAGCACGTCCCAACATCAAATCGTACGATTCAAAGTGAAATTGAATCATATGAAGGTGTAGAAACTTAAATATAACTTCAATTTCAACAATTAAAGTCATTTGCTCGATCAATTTGATGAAATAAATCTAGCCAGGGTGGAAGGTTGAAATTGGGTGAAAATTTAGGGATTTCAACAATTCGAGGGACTAAAATGCCATTTCAACAATTAAAGTCATTTGCTCGGTCAATTTGATGAAATAAATCCGGCTAGGGTGGAAGGTTGAAATTGGGTGAAAATTTGGGGATTTCAACAATTCGAGGGACTAAAATGCAATTTCCAAAAATTGAGGGCCAATTGGACATGATAAAGATGTTGGTGGACTAGTTGGTCAATTTTTGGGGTAAAACTTACCATTTTTGTAAAGTAGGGGTAAAATGGTAATTTTTGAAAAATTAGGGACCAAATTGGGAATTTGGGAAACTTGAACCCCTTTATGTGATTTTGAATAAATTGAGGTTCTAAGGTGAATAAATTGAGGTTCCATGAACTAGTGATACGTTCTAGGGTCTACTGGACGACATGGTGGAGATAAGGGCAGATTGTCGTGCCAGTAGTCAGGGAAGCTCGACGTAGCTTCATGCACATGAGACCGAGGTGGGTCGGGATTAGGTCTCTGTCTTCATACGGAAACAGAGTTTTCTTTATAGGATTGAGGGTCGAATGTTGCGTACATCCACTCATTCTCTGGGTAGAAGTGGACACGTATCTATCTAGGTGGTCGGTAAAGTTACTTCGATGTCACAAGTGGGTGCAATGGACGTGCTGCCTTGCGAATGTGTGATCCCTTCATTATTAGGTTGCTATACACACTATTTGTGGTAGATGATGAAGAAATGGTTTTGAAAACCGAGAAAATAAGGAAGAAAGAATTTTAAAGAAAATAAGGAGTCTAGCACACTCCAATTTAAAACCAAATTTATTGAAAGTTTATTTTTTTAATACCTATTCACTGAGTTGTAGAAACTCAACCACCCTTTTTATCCCTTTTCAGGAAATAGAGAAATGACTAGGGATAACACCAAGCCTTACCCTCTGTCAGGTATGCTTAAATTTTTCTTATACTTGCTTTTTAATTGATATATGTTATTCCAGGGAACAAAGTTGAGATTTCACATGACTCCTCTTGAATTAAAGAAGGGGGAAACCCCTCTTGAACCAAGAGAGCGATGGGTTGTTCACGGGAATCCGACCAAACTGGGTCAAGGCATGACATATCTACCCATCGAACTAAATTTGGAGCAAATGTCTTTAACTCATTAAACCTAGTCTCGTATTCTGAGTTTGTGTTGGATCCTTGTCAAAGCCGAAAGAATTCTTGCTTCTTCTCATTGATCAAATGGGGTGCCAAGTATTCCTTTGAATACCTTTCTTCAAATTGCTCCTATGTGGGTAAGGTGGTGGATAAACTCCTTACATTATCCCATCACCTTTTGGCACTGGCCTCCAAGAAAAACTCCGCCAGGTTTACCGTCTCCTCCGGAGGTGTCCTTATTATCCACATGAATTTCTTAATGTTGGCCAACCAGTGCATAGCTGCCCCAACGTCCTTTTCTCCTTGAAAGGACTTACACCCTAATTGACAGAGCGTTTTGAGATACTTTGGAATTTCAATTAAGGGAGGTATATGGATGGAGGTGAGGTGGGATTGTACTTCCTCAAGCCTGGCATGGGAATTGGTATCAACTTCGGGGGCAAGGTTGGATCTCCCAAACACTCGTGTAAATTCCTCGTACAACCTCTAGTATTTCGAGCTTAGCCTGGGTGGGGTTGTCTGAGCCTCTTTGGGATCTCCTACAAGAATACTATTTCTGGTAATGTTGGTGACTATAGTCCTAGTTCTCTTAGTTCCTTTTTTGAGATCCATATAAGAAGAATTAAGTAGTTATCGTTTAGTTCTTAGATTATATAGTCTTGATAATGCATTCGAGGGTACCTGGTTCTGATATCACTTAAATTGTCATGCACCGACCCAGTCTGGTCGAAACCCCGAGTGCAACTCGCCACTTCCATTGGTCTAGGAATAATTACCACTTCAAAAATGAAAGGTGCCATACGTACCTTCTGCCATTGTTCCCTAGAATAACATTATACAAAATTGAAATATAGTAAGAGTAAATTACTTGAATTTTCAAGACTCGATGTAACAATTTCCTTATTGTTATCCTCCCTAAAAAGGGGTCAAAGGAAGGGGGTGAGTTTCTACAACTCAGTGAGTGGGTATTAGGGTTAATTTTTCAAAACATAGTTTATATTATCTTTATTTGGTAACATATTTGTGAAGAGCAATCTTCAACCTTTTCCCTTTCTCGTGATGTATTTAGCAAACAATCACACACCCTTTATCATAAAGGGTTCAAACAGTCACAAGATGCAGTTAGACTGACTACACTCACTTTTGGATCGGAGCGTCTTTAACATCCACCCTAATAGAAGTCCTCAACTTCTACCTAGAGTCTAAGTGGACATCAATTGTTTGACCCTCAAACCCAAAGATACTTCATATCCGCTATGTGGGATGAGATCTCTTGTGACCCCACCTCGGTCTGAATGAGTAGGAAGCTACTCCGAGCTTCATGACTCACTAGACGACAAAACTGCCCTTATAGCATCATGGTGTCCAATAGCCCTTAGAACCAACACTGCTCCAAACTAGGCACCTTGATGATTCTGTATCACAGTGCATGCACAAAAAAAGTCATAGGATTTTGATCCATTATCCCTGGTGCTACCGGCCCAACAGCCTTGACACTCAGCTTTGGCTCCATGACTGCTAGACCAATAGGTTCGTCGACCTACCTTTGGCTCCACAATTGCTAGCTCATCGAGTCTATCAATTTGGATTTGACACGGTCGCGGTACACATAATTAGCTGATTATGAAAGTTTTAATGGCTCATAATCATATTTATCTACGGGCTCAAGCCCATGCTCACTGGCCTTGGGCCCACTTCATGAGTTTTCAAAATTGGGCCTTAGGCCCTATAATTTCAAAACCGATGTACCTGGTTTATTAGAGCTATCCCAGCTCTCATCAGAAAAGTCTCTCAAAATGTTTAAGCAGTTTCACACATTCAGGGGAGGTCATTATTGGAAAATGGTTTTCAATTTTTCAAAAAGGGTACTCATCACCCTAATTAGGTATTATGTCAAAAATCTCCACTCACAGTGGTTTTTCAATTTAAGCGTGCTCATCATCCCAATTGGGTATGACGTTAAAAGTCCCAATCACCCAATAACTGTGACGTGTTCGTCCTGATCGAATTTCTAGTCCATGTTGTGCTCCTCTTCACACGTACTCATTCAACCTATTCATACAAGGTACGAGTATTCTCATAAGAAAAACTTGGCATGAAAAATTACTCATTTCCAAGTGTTTGCATAAATGCCCTTAATTTTTTTTCCGAAGTTACTAATTGGCCTCCCCTTTGATGTCCATTTGGTATTTGCTTAACATGCAAAACATGCAAACTCTTCTCTTGTTCTTTCAATTTAAACCTTTTTAAATCATTCACTGAAGGAATTTCTTTTTCTTTATATTATTTGCTCTCTCCATGGAGTTTATCATAACTTGACATTACTTACTTAAGGGTATATCATTAGATTCACATCTTTCTTTGCTTAGAGCAACATTTTTCCCTTTGAGGTCCTATACTCAAGGTTGGAAATTCTAAGATACCTAACCATTTTAGTGTCTAGTTAACCTCTTGGTCATTTAAACCCTTAGCTTGATGTCCTTTAAAACATTACATACTTATTTTCATGGGTTTCCTTGTTATCACCTTTTCATCCTATTTTGACTCTTCCTTCATCCATTGTCCATTACAATTTTAGTCCAAATTTTATGTTTGACCTTGTCATGCTTACTAATTGACTCTTATTTATTTTGAGTCATGTTTTCCTCGGGACTGTTGGTTTTACATGCCCCTTACAGCATGACATTTTCTAGATCTTGTCTTTATGGCCATTAGACTTCTAGAATACTTTCTTTAGGGTTGTTCCCAACTTTCCAACTTCTCAGGGATTGTATAACTTCATCCTTCTTTTCATTTGCTAGTATTCCTCAACTACCTTTATAATTATCCAATAAGCTTACATAACTGTGTCGATTCTCCTTACCCAGTCATCCTTTCTCAACTTCCTTATTAAGTCTTTTCGATTCTAATGATTTGTTTTTCCCAATGGTTTACCGAAAAGTTGGGATTCTTTCCTTCTTAAATCCTTGGCATTCTTTATTCAAGGATTTTTCCTTTTTCCTTAATCCATTTTTACTTGCTCGTGATCATTTCATGATTATTCATTCTTAAATTAATCACTTTCTATCTATGTGTTGATTCCTTTGCTTGGGAAGGTTCCCTTCTTCCGGTTTCATTCTCAACTATGTTCTTCACCATAGAGACTTCCATAGAGATATCATCCCAACCCCACCACGGTCTCGTGCGCTTGAAGCTACGTCGAGCTTTGCAAGATCACCTGGTCCAATAAACCACACTTATACCCACCGGGTCGTCTAGGGCCCAAGGACACATCACTACCACTCTTGGGCGTCTTAAAGGTCTCGTAATCACAGTGCATGCACAATTAGTATTTTCACATCATGCCATGTAATATGTGGTGCCACTAGTCCAACGGCCCCGACCCTCAACTCAACTTGCAGCTGTTTGTCTTAACTAGTTCGTCGACCTATCTTGTCGCACTGCCACTAGTTGATTGAATATGTTGGTCCTATCTTGATACCATGACCAAACAATTCATTTATTTAAAGTTTTATGGCATATAACTCCTGTTTGTTTATGAGCTCCTACTCGTGCCAATTGGCCTATGGCCCACTGTTCGAGATTTTTAAAATCGGGCATGTTAGCCCCCAAGTTCCAAAACCGAGGCCTCCCGCCTATAAGAGCTATTTGAGCTCCCGTCAACAAGGTCTCCTAAATCGTTTAAGCAGTGGCACACAGTCATGGGAGAGCACTTCGGGTATGATCTACTTACAATATGTAAGCAGTTTTTTTGCATCATTTTAACATCAGTCCTCTAAGTTGTGATGTTTAAAATAAAACTAAGTAGTGGTTTTTCATTTTGAGGTACTTATCATCCCCAACCAAGTATGATATAAAATCCCACTCACCCAATCGTGTAGTGAATTCCTCTTGACCGTTTCTTTGTATGCACGTGAGCTTGTCCTTGTTGGTGTTCCCGATACTTCGTGTTCCTACACGATATGAACATCCTTGTTCATATTCTCTCGGCCTAATACCCTTTATTCATTCCAATGAATTAAAATTTATCTTAGGACGTCAATTTATTCAAATTTACAAAAGGGGTTCAAGTTTCCCAAATTCTCAATTGGCCCCCAATTTTTCAAAAATGACCATTTTGCCATTCCTTTATAAAAATGGTATGTTTCACCCCAAAAATGGTAAGTTTCACACCAAAAATTCTTAAATTACTCAATTGTCCCTCTAAAATTCTTATCATGCCCAATTGACCTTCAATTTTACAAAATTGCATTTTTTTCCCTCGAATTTTTGAAAATCTCCAGTTTTCCCTAATTTTTCCCCCAATTTCAACTTACTAACACAGCCAAATTTGATTTCATCAAATGGACAAATTAAACACTTCTAATTGTTGAAATGAAAGTTAAAATTGACTTCCTACATCTTCATATGATTCAATAGCACTTTGAATCACAATTTTTGACACTCGAACAAGCTCAAACAGAGCTTTGTCGGAAAATAGACTCTAGATAGAGAAAGCTTCAATTGCTCACAGTCGGGGGCACGACGATCCGAGCATTCGATCTGGGCAGCTAGCTCTTGTCTTGAGGTTAATCCTAGGATCAAGAATTGCATCAATTGATGCCGAATTGAATGAGAATTTTATCATCAAATTTCTATCGGTTCTCTCTCTAGCACTAGTTAGAAATTGTAGAGTGGAGTCGAATTGGCTTACATTTAAGCTCTAATTCAGCTATAGGGGGCTATTGAGGTGTTGGGAGGGCTTGGTTTGGCCTGAGAATGGCTCGAAATGGCCAATTTCAACTCGACCGAAACAGGGCAGCTTCGGTCCACCGGAGCTGCTTCACTGTTCGATCACGCCGGTGCTTCTTCGGCGACCCTCGGAGCAAACAGAGACTACAGGCGTGTAGCTAGCTTCTCCTCGGTTATAAAGAACCTGACCTCACCTTGTTTGGCTTAGAAAAGACCCCATGTCAGAGCTCTGGTTCGAGCTTCACTGGAAACTAGAGCAGTTGAGAGAGAATGGAGTTTTCTGGTGTGGAGAAGATGAATGGGGAGGGGGTCTTTATATAGGAAGCTCAAGGTCTTCTTGGCCATCCATTTGGCACCGTTATAACTTACATTGAAGACCTGAAACACCCCGGACAGAAGTGTTTCTTCTTCACCGGTGTTTCTTTAGTTTCTCGGTGAGTGAACAGTGTTGTCATCCTGAGGAAGAAGATGACACTGTTCTAAATTGGACCGGACCATTCGAACCGGGTTCAAAGATTAAACCGACCGGTTCACCGCCCATTCGATCAAGTTTTTCGAATCTAAAAATTTCTAAATTAAACAGACCGAAGCTACCCTATTTTGGCCAAGTTGAAATTGGCCAATTCGAGCCATCTTCAGGCCAAACCAATCCCTCCCAACACTTCCTCAACCCTCGCATGGCCGAATTAGGATTGAAAGGTAAGCCAATTCGGCTCCCCTCTACAATTTCTAACTAGTGCTAGAGCGAGAACCGATAGAATTTCGATGATGAAATTCTAACTCAATTCGGTATCAATTGATACAATTCTTGATTCTAAGATAAATCTCAGGACGAGTGCTATTTTCTTGTAAAGGAAGGGCAAAATGGTAATTTTGGAAAAGTTGGGGGACCAAATTGGAAATTTGGGAAATTAAACCCTTTTTTGGGAATTTGAATAAATTGAGGTCCTAAGATAAATTTTAAAAGTTTCAGTACTCAATTTGAGGAAAAATCGGCATTTGGGGACTTAAAGTTAAAGAAAATTAACTTTAGGGACCTAATTGCAAAGAAATAGAAAGTTTGGTTTTCTCATTCATTTGGAATGAACGAAGGCTTTTAGGCCAAGTGATAATGAACAAGTATGTTCATATCATGTAGGAATACGAAGTACCGGGAACACCAGCAAGGATAAGCTCGCGTGAATACAAAGAATCGATCGAGTGGAATTCACTACATTAACGGGTGAGTGGGATTTTATATCATACTCGGTTGGGGATGATAAGTTCCTCGAAATGAAAACCCACTATGTAGTGGTATTTTAAACATCACAACAAAGAGGAGTGATGTGAAAATGATGCGGAAAAACTACTTACAAGTTGTGAGTAGATCATACCTGGTTGGTATGATGAAGCTTTATCGGAGGAAGTGGAAAACCCGTTCATCGGTTATGAGTGGAGATATCCTCATACCCAGTTGGTATAATGGATAGTTAAAATTTTATTTTTGTCGAAAGTGCTCTCCCCTGAATGTGTGCCACTGCTTAAATGATTTGGGAGACCTTCTTGTCGGGAGCTCAAATAGCTCTTATAGGACGAAGGCCTGAGTTTTGGAACTTGAGGGCTATTATGCCCAGTTTTAAAAATCTCGAACAGTGGGCCATAGGTTAGTGGGTATGAGCAGGAGCTCGTAAACAAATATGAGATATGTGTCATAAAACTTTAATAAATGAATTGTTTGGCCATGGTACCAAGACCTGACCGACATACCCAGTCAACTAGCGGCAGTGCGACATGACAGGTGGACGGACCAGTAAAGACAAATAGTTGCAGGTTGAGTTAAGGGTCGAAGCCGTTGGACCAATAACACCACAAATTATAAGGCATGATGTAAAAATACTGATTGTGCATGCACTATGATTACGTGACCATCAAGATGCCCAAGAGGGGTAGTGATGTGTCCTAATGGCCTTAGACGACCTGGTGAGTATAAGGGCAGTTCGTCGGACCAGGTGACCATGCGAAATTTGGAGTAGCATCAAGTGCATGAAACCGGGGTGGGGACGGGATGAAGTCTCTGTCCTCATATGGACATAGAGAATTGTTACGGGATTGAGGGTTGAATGTGACGAACATCCCTTCATTCTCAGAGTAGAAGTGGACGTGCTTCTATCTAGATGGCCGATAAAGTCGCTCCAACGCCACAAGTTAGTTCAGTGGACGTACTGGCCTACGAATGTGTGTTTGACCTTCATGATGAAGGATGTTTATTGGGTAATGACACAACATGATTAATAAGAAATGGTGATAAAAACAGAGATTTGAAATGAAAGGATTTTTGAAAGAAAATAAGGAGTCTGGCACACTCCAATACAAATCTTTTTCTTAAAAGTTAAATTTTGAAAAACCCATTTACTGAGTAGTTGTACTCACCCCCTCCTTAGATGAATTTATAAATTTTTAATTTTGAAAAACTTGATCAGATCGAACCTGAACCAACCGGTTTAAGCAATGAAGAAGGTTTGGAATAGTGTCATCTTCTTCCTTCAGATGACAACACTATTCACTCACCGGAAAAATGAACAGTGCTGGTGAAAAGGAAACGTTTCTGTTCAGGATGTTTCTGACCATCAATGAGTGTCATTAAGGCACCAAACAGACGGCCAGAGAGTCCTTGAGCTCCCTATATAAAGAGCCCATCTCCATTCATCCTCCACACACCTAAAAACTTCACTCTCTCTCAACTACTCAGTTTTTCGATGAAGCTCAAACTAGAGCTCTAATATAGGGGTTTTTTCTGAGCCAAAGAAGGTGAGGTCAGGTTCCTTAGACTTGAGGAGAAGTCAGCTACCTGACGGTGGTCACCATTCGATCCGAGGACCACCGGAGAGGCACCGATGTAATCAAACAGTGAATCAGCTCCGACAGAAAAAGCTACCTTGTTTCGGTCGAGCTGAAAGCGACCAAATTGAGCCTTCCTCAGGCCAAATCAAGCTCTCCCAACACTCCCTCAGCCCTCATAGGACATAATTAGAGTGGAAAGGTAAGCCAATTTGGCTTCACTCTGTAATTTTTTATCAATGTTAGAGAGAGAACCGGTGAAACTTCACTGACCAAATTGTAAACCCCGCCCTTTTGAGCTAAGGAAAACTGGGAAGGGAACCGGTCAAACCAAGTGAGAAAACCGAACCGGTTCACAAACCCGATCAATTGTGAATGGGAAATTTAGGAATTTACAACTTCCAGGTGATCTAAAGGGTTCATAATACTATGGAAAAGAACCTTAGGATGAATTGGAAGAGGAAAACTAGACCGGTTCGAATGAACCGAGTCCAACAGGATTGAACCGAGTCAGTTTATGAAACAAAACCGATAGAGATCGAGCAAAACAGAGGAATTCAACTCCATTGTACTCCAAAAAAATTTATAAACCTTGGGAAGGAACCTTAGAACAAAGTGCAGGAGAAAAACCAGATCAATTCGGGTAAACCGGACCCGAACCGGATTAAACTGGTTTAAGGACCAAGCCAGTTTATGAACCGAAATCGATAAACAGATGGTAAAGTAGAAATTTTATGGACCCTAAGTAACCCAAGGAGTCACAAAAGACATGGGAATGGACTTGTGAAGGAATTGGGGATGAAAACCAAACTGGTTCAGGTGAACCGGATCCGAACCGGTTCAGACCAGTTTGAACCACTATTGAACCGAATCCTAAATTCATTTTTCTAGGTGGCTTAAATAACTCAGATTGGAGATTTGAGCCCACCAATGGATAGAGAATGAATTTAGATTAATTCAAAAATTTTTAGAATTGAAAAACTAATTGGGGGGGGGGGGGGGTGAACCGGCCGATTTAAGCTTTGAACCCGGTTCGGACCAGTCCGATCCGGTTCGGAACAGTGTCATCTTCTTCCTCATGATGACATCACTATTCACTCGCCGGGAAATTGAAGAAACATAGCAAAGAAGAAACGCTTTTGTTCAATGTCAGTCATAATGGTGCCAAACATATGGCCAACGGGTCCCCGAGCTCCCTATATAAAGAGCCCTTCCCCATTCATCCTCTCCACACCTAAAAACTCCATTCTCTCTCAACTGCTCCATTTTCCGGTGAAGCTCGAACCAAAGTTCCGACATGGGGTCTTTTTTTAGCCAAACAAGGTGAGGTCGGGTTCTTTAGAACTGGGGAGAAGTCACTACACGTCTGTAGTCTCCGTTCACTTCGAGGGTTGTCGGCAAGACGCCGGTGTGATGAAACAGTGAAGCAGCTCCGACGGATCGAAGCTGCCCTATTTCGTCCGAGTTGAAATTGGCCATTTCAAGCCCTACTCAGGCTAAACCAAGCCTTCCCAAAACTTCTTCAACCCTCCCACAGCCAAATTAGGACTGAAAGGTAAGCCAATTCGGCTCCCCTCTACAATTTTTGGCCGATGCTAGATAGAGAATAGGCAAAATTTCAGTGATAAAATTCAAATTCAATTCGGCATCAGTTGATGCGATTCTTGATTATAGGATGAACCTCAGGATAAGAGCTATCTACCTAGATCGAAAGCTCGGACTACTGTGCCCTTACCGGTGAGTAATCGAAGCTTTCTCTCCCTACAGTCCATTTTCTGGCAAAGCTCTGTTGGAGCTCATTCCGGCGTCAAAACTTGCGATTCAAAGTGCTATTGAATTGTAAGAGGATGGAGGAACTCAATTTAAACTTCAATTCCAACAATTGGAGGTGTTTGATCAGTCAATTAGATGAAATCAAATTTAGCTGTGCTAAGGAGTTGAAATTGGGGGAAAATTGGGGATTTTCGAAATTCAAAGCACCCAAATGCAATTTTATGAAATTGAGGGTCAATTGGGCATGAAAATAATGTTGGAGGACCAATTGAGGAATTTTGGAATTTTTGGGGCAAAACTTACCATTTTTATATAGGAATTGCAAAATGGTAGTTTTGGAAAAGTTGAGGGACCAAATTGGAAATTTGGGAAATTAAACCGCTTTTTGTGTAATTGAATAAATTGAGGTCCCAAGATAAATTTTAAAAGTTTCGGGACTCAATTTGAGGAAAAACCGGCATTTGGGGACTTAAAGTTAAAGAGAAATAACTTTAGTGACCTAATTACAAATAACTAAAAAGTTTGGGTTTTCTCATTCGTTTGAAATGAATGAAGGTTGTTAAGTCGAGTAATAATGAATAAGGATGTCCATATCATGTAGGAACATGAAGTACCAGAAACACGAGCATGGATGAGCTCGCGTGAATACTAAGAACCAGTCTAGTGAAATTCACTACGTTAACAGGTGAGTTGGATTATATATCATACCCGATTGGGGATGATTAGTACCCTGGTATAAAAACCCACTATTTAGTGGTATTTTAATCATCACAACTGAGAAAGTGATGTAAAAATTTTACGAAAAAACTACTTACCGGTTGTAAGTAGATCATACCCGGTTGGTATGATGAGACTTGCTCGAAGGAAATTGAAAACTCGTTCATCAGTTATGAACGGAGATGTCCTTATACCAGTCAGTATAATTGACAATGAAAACCTATTTTTTCGTAAGTGTTCTCCCCTGACTGTGTGCCAATGCTTAAACTATTTGTGAGACCTTCTTGATAGGAGCTCAAATAGCTCTTATAGGTCAGGGGCCTCGGTTTTGGAACTTAAGGGCAAATATGCCCTATTTTTGAAAAACTCGAACAGTGGGCCATAGGCCAATGGACACGAGCAGGAGCTCGTAAAAGAATATGATACATATATATGTGCCATTAAACCTTAATAAGATAATTGTTTGGTCATGGTACCAAGGCAGGTCCGACATACTCAATCAACTAGTAGCAGTGCGACATGACCGGTCTTCGAACCAGACAATACAAATAGCTATAGGTTGAGTTGAAGATCGGGACCGTTAGGACAAATAGCACCACATATTACATGGCAATTTAAGAAAACTTTGTTTGTGCATGCACTATGAGTGCGGGATCATCAAGATGCCCATGAGGGGTAGTGATGTGTCCTAAGGGCCTTGGACGACCCGGTGAGTATAAGGGCAGATCGTCGTTCTAGGTGTCTGTGCGAAATTTAGAGTAGCACCAAGTGAATGAGACCAGGGTGGGGACAGGATAAGGTCTTTGTCCTCATTCAGACACGAAGAATTAATTTTGGGATTGAGGATCAGATGTTGCATACATCCACTCGATCTTAGGGTAGAAGTGGTCGTGCTTCTATTCAAGTGGCCAATAAAGTCGCTCCAATGCCATTAGTGGTCGTCCTGACCTGTGAATGTGTGTAACCTTCATGATGAAGGATGTGTGTTGGGTGATGACACATCGTGGTTACAAAGAAATGGTGATAAACCCGAGATTTCAAATGAAATGGTTTTGAAAGAAAGGAGTCTGGCACACTCCAATAATAAATATTTTCTTAAAAGTTTAAACTTTTGAAAACCTATTCACTAAGTAGTCGTACTCACCCCCTCCCTTATATCCCTTTTAGGAGATTTCAAAAAGCCTACCCTTAAAGATCATCAACTAAGATGTCGTGATATAGGTATGCTAAATCTAAAATTTTATGCAGTTTTGTTTATGTTATTCCTGGAAAAGGTGTAGGTTTAAAGGACGCCTTACCTTTTACGGTCTATAATAAGGGGAAATCCTTTAATAAATCGGGAGTGTAGCGGGTTGATCATGGGGATCCAACCAAACCGGGTCGGGGCGTGACACAAATTCTTCCTCAATTTGACATGAATTGTTGTAATTCTTGATCCTAGGATAAACCTTAGGACGAGATCTACCTACCCCGATCGAAAGCTTAGACTGTTGCACCCTCAACGGTAAGCTTTCGAAGCTTTCTCTCTTTAACTTCAGTTTTCCGATGAAGCTTCGTTATAGCTCGTTCCAGCCTCAAATCATGCAATTCAAAGCTCAATTGAATCGTATTAATGTGTATAAACTCAATTTTACCTTTTATTTCAACAATCAACCTCAATTGAATGGTCAATTTGATGAAATCAAATTTGGCTAGTTTGAAAGGGGGAATTGGGGGAACATTTTGGGAGAAATTGGGGATTTCATAAAATTGAGGGCCAATTGGCCATGAAAATGATGTTGGAGGACCAATTGGTCAATTTTTTAAATTTATTGCTGTCAAATTGCCATTTTTGTAAAGTATGGGCAAAATGGTTATTTTTTGTAAGTTTAGGACCAAATTGGGAATTTGGGAATCTTGAATCCTTTTTGTGATTTTGAATGAATTGAGGACCCAAGTAGATTTTAGAAGTTTTGGGACTCAATTTGGGGAAATTTTGCATTAGGGACCTAAAGTTAAGGAAAATGAACTTTAGGGATCTAAATGCCAATAATTAAAAAAGTTTGGGCATTTTGTTCATTCGTGAGGAATGAAGGCTATTAGGCCAAATGTTAATGAAAAATGATGTTCAAATCGTGTAGGAACACGAAGGACTGGGAACGCCTACAGGGATAAGCTCGTGTGGAGGCAAAAGGTCGATTAAGAGGAAAATACACTACGGATATTAGATGAGTGGCATTATTCATATCATACCCGGTTGGGATGATGAGCACCTCAAAAATGAAAAACTACTACTATGTGGAATTTTAACATCACACCTGATGGGAGTGATGTTAGAACTACACAAAAGAACTACTTACCAGTTCTAAGTAGACATACCCAATTGGTATGATAAACTTCCTAGAAGGAAGTAGAAAACCCACTTACCTGTTATAAGCGGAGATGTCATCACACTCGATTGGTGTGATAGACGAGTGAAAAGTTATTTTATTAGAAATGTTATGCCCTGACTGTGTGCCACTACTTAAAACTTTTGGGAGACCTTAATGAGAGTTGTAATATCTTAGATAGGCCAGAGCCTCGGTTTTGGAACTTGGTGGCTAAAATGCCCCATTTTGAAAATCTTGTACTGTCGGCCTTAGGCCAGTTGGCATGAGCAAGAACTCGTAAACAAACATGTTGAAAAGCCATGAAAATTTCTAAAAGAATGATTATATGATTTGGCCATGGTACCAAGACAGGACCGATATACTCGATGGACTAGCGGTAGTGCGACAGGACCAGATTGACGAATCGGTCTAGTCAAATAGCTGCATGTCGATGTGAGGATTGGGGCCATTGGACTAGTAGCACCAAAGATAAATGGCTTTATGGAAAACTTTGTTTGTGCAAGCACTTGAGGTTTGGGACAATCAATATGCCCAAGAGGGGTAGTGATGCATCCTAGGGGCTACTGAATGACATGGTAGAGATAAGGGCAGTTTGTTGTGCCACTTGTCAAGGATGCTCAACGTAGCTTCATGCACTTGAGACCGGGGTGGGGGTCGGGATTAGGTCTCTAGCCTCATACAGACACGGAGATGATTTTGGATTTGAGGGTTGGATGTCATGAACATCCACTCATTCCTAGGGTAGAAGTGGACGTGCTTCTATCTAGGTTACCGGTAAAGTCGCTCTAACACCACAAGTGGGTGTAGTGGATGGGCTACCCTACGAATGTGTGATCCCTTCATGATGAAGGGCTTGTGTTGATTGTTAAACACACCAATGGTGCATAATGAGGAAATTGATTTTTGAATAACCAAGAATTTAAGGAATAAATGAACTTAAAGGAAATAAGGAGTCTGGCATACTCCAATTAAAAACTATTTTATAGAAACTCTATTTTTTTAAACACCCATTCACTAAGTTGTAAAAACTCACCCCTCCCTTTCTATACCTTTTCAGGAGTAGAGAAAAATGTCTAGAGATAACACCAGGATCTACCCTCTGTTAGGTATGCTTAAAAGTATTTTCTTTTTAAGATTGTATTTTTATTGATATATGTTATTATAGGGAAAAAGGTTGAAATTTCGCTTGGATTCTCTCAATTTAAGGAAGGGGGAAACCCCTCTTGAACCAAGAGAGCGGCGAGTTGATTACGTGGATCCAACCAAACCGAGTCAGGGCATGACAACTTGAGTGGTATCAGAGCTAAGTTCCCTTGAAACATTATCAATACTATGCCCTGACACTAATAAAACTTCAACTACCCTGTAGGAAGGAGAATCCCTAGAAAGTTTGATGTGAAATCCAATCCTCTATACCTAACCCTGAAAAAGATGCCCACCCTAGAGAGGCAGTTGTTCAACGATTCCTAAGGGGCAAGAAGAGTGTGGCCAAAGATATGGTGGAGGATTATCGAAAACTTGTGGGAGCCTTACTAAAACTAGAAGGAATTTAGAGTCAATCCAAAAATTAAGTTTAACTTCAACTAGAATTAACTTGATTTTTTCCCAAAAATCACGGTGTTACAAAATTATTGTGAGTGATAATAACACAACTCCACAAATGAACAAGAAATGGAGATGGTCATGGGAGTACCATGCTCCAAGAATGAATACGGCTAATAAGCCGTAAATATTAAGGCAAGGTATCAATGCCTACCATGTGAGATAAACTAACGATAGGTGGATTAGCCAGATAGTAAGATAATCTTTAATGATTTTTGATATACTACATTCATACATTGCATTTGCATATGAATAGATACAAGGGGAAGTCATTTGCATACCCTGTCAGGAAACAAGGAAGATAATACCTTTTACCAAGATATGAATATGGGGAGTATTGTGTGTGCTTGTGAGGGATGGGACATAAGGGTGGCATTTGAATATCGAAACATTTATATGTATATGTGTGTTTAACTTATGTTGAGATATTTGAATGTGCCTAAGAATTGGTTCCCGTGAGATTCCCGACTCTGCTCGAAAACTAGATCTAATTTGTAAGATCGAGGTCAAATGTTGGAATACCCTTATAATCCTTGTCTCTAGAGGAGGCTCATTTGTATTGAATATGACTAAAAAGGATAGTTAGATACTCTAAAAATGAAAATTACATGGATGGAAATATGTCGACCCTAGATAGAAGGAATGAACAGGCGTTTGTGGACCCCGCTGGGTAAGTTACAACGGGAAAAGGGATTCCACCTAATTACACTCGAGAACATCATAGGATTGTTTACTAAACCATTACGAGGGATTCCAAAAGGAAACATCGTATATATTTTTTCTTCAATAGGATACCCATAATGGAGTACAAACCCTCCAAGAGTCCTACATAAAATAGTAGAGTTAATAAGGAAAGATTTTGAGAAAACTATGCAAGCTGTTTTCGAGTAGAGACATCGAGCCATGAATTATTGAATGTTCAAGCATTGTAGGAAAGTGTTGTCTCACTCACTAAGTGTTGTCTCACCCCATCCTCAATATGTTTTATAGGTTATAGGAAAGAATGCACATGGAGTAAAAAGATCTTGTACATCGGGAAGTCACTGCAACAAAGCTAGTTACATAGGCGGAGTGTTTCGAAGGGCACAACACAAGGATTTTCCACTAAGTATGCCATGTATTTTGTTAGGTTTTAAATGGTTCTACTTTTGAGAAGTAGAACCTTTTTGTAAATGGTTTTTATTTCCACTCTATAAGAAAAAAAATATATGCATATTTATATTTTGAGCATTGGTCTTGTTGGTACTACTTCGATGAAGGTACTCACCATGGTAGTATTTGGAGGATGTGGCAGTTTGGCACGACTACTCCGACCTGAAAAATCAAGTCGGGCTGTGACAACTAATTAGAGCCCAATTTTTGAATCATGGAAAAGGTAATGAAAGTTTGGAAACAAATTGGGCAAAGGGGGGGAGGGGAAGCATTATTTGGAAAGATCCGTGTGTAGTGTTAAAAAACTTCCTTAAGGGAAGTAGCACAAAGCGTTACTAATAAGAGGTAAAACAATTGTAGGAATGAGCCATAAGGGAAGTGCTCGACATAACTAATTGGTTGTTGAACCACAATCTATTAAGAGCAACACCAAACAAGCAGTGCAAAGATTGATACAAGGAACGAAAGTCAGGTAGCAAGGCCTAAGTTGAGAGATTTCTTAATTAAGGAACCTCTCTAGCAACCAAGACACCCTGAAGAGTGGGATGCCTACACAAATTTTATGGAGACATATTTTAGATACTTAAATATATGTAATATGCCCATAAGAGTTAGGAAAGAAGTATCAAAAAGGGAGGTTGAAGGAGTACCTTCCATAGTAGGGCTAATTGAGAGACCCAAGACATGGAATGTACCTCCCCATGAAGCACCATGTATGCAGTACTTTGACATATCGTAGTGCCTGAAGTCACTTAAACTATTGAGGTGTAAAAGCTCCATTGCAGAGAAAAATATTGTCATGGTTATGGAGTGGCTAGGAACCACGGAGAAGCTTATGACTATCATGAAGGTATTGACTATGAAAAATGTAGTCTTGGTCAGATTCATGTTAGAAGGCCTTGTGAGCTATTGATGGGATAATACCTTAGCTACATCTTCTACCCCACCAATAAGGGAAGACCTTGAGCATAAATTCATGGAAGAGTACACGGCCCCACACATAGTGTAAACACCAACCTTTTTTAATAAGAAAAACCGAGAAAAAGAACCAGCAATTTTCATGAGAAAATCAAGAACCTAAGTCAATCGAAAATGGTAAATAAGGGTCAGAATAGGGAAATTTGAAATCCCATGTGAAATCCATCCTCTCAGACCAAGGAAACTGGGGAAAAGAACTGATAATTTACATGAGAAAAATTGAGTCATTTGATGACCTGAAAATGATAAGAAGTGTTAAAATGCGAAATTGGAAAGTCTCAAGTGACCAAGAAGTCATTAAAATAATGGGGAAGAACCATGAAGTGAATTGGATGGGAAGACCATACATGAACCAGATTGAACCAAGTTGAACCGTAGTGAACCGGTTCAATAATTCATTTTTCTAGGTGGCTTAAAAAGAACAATTTGAGAAATTATGGCCACCGTTTAGTAGAAAATAAATTTAGATTAATTTAGTAAATTTTAATTTTATGAAAACTTGACAAATTGGGCCTGAACCTACCAATTTTTATTTATCGGACTGGACTAGTCAACGGTCAATCAGTCAATGATCAACAGATGCTTAATCAGCAGCCATGTAGACACGAGTAGCCAATGAGAGGCTGCCACATGTCCGATCAACCGGTCAATAGTTGACATGGCAGATGAGTTGGATCACCATGTTAGCTAAATCAGCCAATCACATCCTGCCATGTGGCTAGTCCGCACATGCGGAATATTGTTGTCTTCCTCCTCCATCAAAAGTGCTCAAGTTGAAGCTCTGGTCAGTAGGGCATGAATTCCTCTTCTGAAGAATTTGACACCACAAATTAGAATAATTAACAACATTTAAAAGGCCAATTTGAAGAAATCAAATTCGGTCAATAAAAAGGGGTAAAACTAGGGGGCAGATTTTGCAAAAAATTGGGGATTTCAAAAAATTGAAGGACTTTAGTGCAATTTTTCAAAATTGAAGGGCAATTGGCAAAGAGGAAGATATTGGAGGACCAATTGGTCATTTTTGAAAGAATTGGGACCAATTGGCCATTTTTAGAAAGTGATCGGTAATTTTGGAAAAGGTGGGGACCAATTGGAAATTTTGAAAGAATTGAGCCCCATTTACAATTTTGAGAAAAATTAAGGACCTAAGGAGGATATTGGAAATCCTTGGGACTTAATTGGAGATAATTGAACACTAGGGACCTAATGTCAAAGAGTGTGAACTTTAGAGACCTAAGTGCAATGAAACCAAGAATTAGGGGCTAGTTGTCAATACATGAGAACAAGAAGGCTTTCATGTCAAACCCTTCCTTCTAAGGATACCCAAATCATGTAGGGACACTTGGGATCAAAACATGAGCAAGGGGAGCAAGACTTGGACTTAGAAAATTGACTGGGGATGAACATGTCATTGTCATCAATTGAAAGGGACATTTTAAATATCATACCTGATTGGGGTGATGAGCAAGTTTAAAAGCTAAAAACCACTTATCGATTGTGAGTGGCCATATTTATACATCATAGCCGGTCGGGGTGGTGAGCACCCTTTTGAAAAGAAAATCCACTTGTGAGTGGGATTATTTAATGCCATACCCGGTTGGTATGATAAACTCCTTTACTGAAAGGAAATGCCACCAAGAGTGGGAATGTTGATCATTATACCCGATTGGTATGATTAGTGCATTTGAGTTTAAAAACCATTTTTTTTCCAAAAATGACTCCTATGACCATGTGCCAATACTTAAAATATTTGGGAGACTTTTCTAATTGGAGCTAGGATAGCTCCAACAAGTCGGAGGCCTCGATTTTGAACTTATAGTGCTCAAATCCTAGTTTTTAAAAAAAAAACTCGTGAAGTGGGCCTAAGGGTAGTGGATACAGGCTAGAGCCCATAGACAAATTAAGACTAAGAGCCATGAAAAGTTTCATAACTGGTCATTTGTGTGAATTGCCACCATGCCGAAGTTGGTCCGTCAACTTGTTGGGCTAGTAGTTGCTAAACCGAAGCTAGGTTGTTGAACCTGTTGGGTGTGAAAATTATTGAGTCGAAGCCAAGTGTCGGATCGTTGGGTCGGTAGCACAAAGATAATGGATATAATATCTAAAAATCATTATTTTTGCATGCACTTCAATTTTGGGACCATCAAGACGCCTAATGAGGGGTAGTGATGGGTTCTACTGGACCACCACAATGCATAAGGGAAGTTGTGATTCTAGTTTGTCATGAAGCTTGGCATAGCTTCTTGTGCATGAGATCGGGGTAGTGTCAGGATGAGGTCTTTATCCTCATATGAAAATGAAGTAATTTCAGGTCTAAGTGTTGAAAGTCTAGGACATCCACTCAGACTTAAGGTAGAAGTCTGAGACTTCTATTAGGGTGGAGAATAAAGTCGCGATGATCCCCAAGTGAGTGCAGTCTAAGACTACCTTGCGAATGTTTTTACCCCTATATAATAAAGCGCGTGTGAATGGTTGTTAAATACCTAAAGAGAAATGGGAAGTACTGAAATGAGTTGAACATACATAACAATGAACTTAAGGATAAAATGTTTTGATAAACTAAATGTTTTTTTAACTCACCCCAATACCCGTTCATTGAGTTGTAGAAACTCACCCCCTCCCTTTATCTTTTTTTAGGGAAAAAGGAGACCAACACTAGAGAATCCATGAAGATGAACCCTAAGTTAGGTATGCTTAAAATTCTTCTTTTTAAACTATTGAGTTACATATTATGTTATTCCAGGGAGCAAGGTTAGAAGTTATGCTTGACTCCTTGCGGCCTTAAAATGGTATGATCCTTCTTAAACCAAAGAGAGTGGTGGGTTGTTCATGGGGATCTGACCAAACCAGGTTGGGGCATGACATCCCAAGTGGCCAAGAAACATCTAAAAATTATGGAATGGAATCATAAAGAAATAAGAGGTGAAAACCAGACTGGTTCAGGGTAAACCAACCTCAAACTAGATTAAAGCATGAAGAAATGATTAAATAATTTATTTTTCTATGTGGCATAAAAATATCAAATTGGGAAATTGAAGCCACCATTAGATAGAAAATGAATTTATATGAATGTAGAAATTTTTAATTTTTGGAAAACTGATTGAATTGGACCTGAATCAGCCGATTTTCATATTTAGGTCAACGAACCTGGTCGAAATGGATCGGTTAATGGTCTAGTCCGTCAACGGAACGCTGCAGATCAGTGCCCATTTTGTTGGCACAAGCAATCAGCGTGCGACATGTGCATAGCGTGCCCAGTCAACCGCTCAATCAATGCTTGGAAGTGCTAGCCAATCAGAAGGTGACACGTGTCCTTAGTCAAAGGTCAAAGGTAACATATTTAAATTGTCATGCCCCGACCTACTTTGGTCAGATCCTCGTTATCAACCCACCACTCTATTTGGTCTATGAGCGGTTTCACCTCTTTCTAAACCATGAGTAGTCATGTGTCATTTTTCCTATTTTTCCTAGAATAGCATTTTACAAAACTGAATATATTAAAATTTTTGTACCTGTCTTATGGTGCAACTGCGAATGTCTTTAAGGTTGGTATTCCTCTTTTAACTGAAAAGGGGTAAAGGGAGGGGGTAAGTTTCTACAACTTAGTGAGTGGGTGTTGGAAGTGAGGTTTTAAAAATGTTTTGTTTCTTTATCAAAACCATGCCAAGGTTTATCAATCCTTTTTCAAGGATTTTTCCTCAACTCAAATCTCAAAACCTTTTCCCCATTTTCATATTAAGTGTGTTTAGCTCTTTTAGCTCATCCCCTTTCCTTGGGAGGCATTTAGCAAATACACACATATCATTTATCAGGAAGGGTATACACATTTACTGGGCAGTCCCAGACTGCACCCACTTGGGGATCAGCGCGGCTCTGTTGTCCAACCAGATAGAAGTCCTAGATTTTTACCCTGAGTCTGAGTAGATATTCCATACGTCCAATCCTTAGACCCGAATGCCACTTCGTGTCCGTATGAGGACAAAGACATCATCCAGACTCCACCTCGGTCTCATGTGCAAGAAGCTCCTACAACTTCATGACTAACTGGCACAACAATCTGCCCTTATCATCCCCCATGTCGTCCAATAGCCCTTGGAGCCCATCACTACCCCCTAGATCATTTTGATAGTCTCATACCTTAAGTACATGCACAAACAAATGTTTTTATGATTAAGCCATCCTCTATGGGGCCAAAAGTCCAATAGCCCCAACACTCAACCTGACCTGCAGCTGTTTGTCTAAGCTGGTTTGTCGACCTAGCTCTGACACACCGCTGCCAGCCCATTGAGCATTGTCGGTTCTAACTCGATACTGTGGCAAATCACACAATCATTATCTATTTTAATTAGGAGTTTTTATGGCTCTTCCTAATCATCTTTATTTTTAGTCTCCAGCTCGTCACCATTGGCCTTGGGAACTTTTTTGATCCCCCATTCCCTCAGTGCAGCCTTCACCCATGCCACATCGTCCCATCTATCCAGTGCGGCGTATATGTTGGCCAAGTTCACATGAGGGCCTGCATCCCTTAGCTTCTCCATTGTAAATAGTGCTGCCTCTGCTTTCATAGCCAATTCATGGTTCCTGTGGATCCTACATGAGTTCAGAATCGAGACCCACATGATCTCGTCAAGCGTGTAGGGCATTCGAGACATCATCTCCCCTGCCTCGGCAAACCTCCTGGCTCGATAGAGCACATCCAGCACACAAGCATAGTGTTCCCTCTTGACCACATGCTTATAATCTCTGATCATCAGATCAAAGTACTGTAGCCCTTCTTCCACGAGCCCTGAGTGGCTACAAGATGCGAGTACATTTAAAAAGCTTACTGAATTGGGGGCAAAACCCGACTTGACCATCTCCTCAAACACACTGATAGTGGTCTTCCCATCCCCATGGGCGTACGCTGTGAGCATCGTATTCCATGAGATGACATTCCGAGTTGGCATCTGTTCAAAAGTCCTTATGGCTTCTTTCATCAACCCGCACTTGGCATATACATCAAGGAGGGCGCTTCCTGCGAAGACATTTGACATAAAATCGAACTTGACGAGGCACGAATGGACCTGGTTTCCCAGTGATGGAGATGTAAGAGTTGCACAGGCCTTGAGGACGCTGGCAAAGGTGGCTTGATCGGGGCACACATCATCCCTAATCATCCTGATGAACTGTTGCAGGACCTCTTCATGCAATCCATTGTGGACATAAGCTGAAATAAGGGTAGTGCATCAAACAGAAGTCTTGTGTGGCAAGCTAGTAAACAAAACCTCCACCTTTGTGAATCTGCCGCATTTTGCATACATGTCGAGGAGGGAATTTTTGACCTAGGTTTCTGAATCAGCTGATGTAACAATAGCCTGCGTGTGGATTTGGCGGCCCATTTCTAGGTGGCCATTGCTTGCAGCCAGGCTCAGTAGTGGGGCGAATGGATAATGCTGACGGTCAAATCTCGTGGACTAAAGTCTATGAAACATTTCAGGTTTTTACTTCACCCACCCAGGTAACCACCCTAATAAGGCAAACGTGCTGGTCGGCACGCTCAACCACAAACACCACGCTGGAGTGGCCTCAATAAGGACCAGCTACCTACCTTTATTAAGTCAGCTGCGTAGTTTGAGAGTGGACCTCAGCATGGACGAGAGTCAGGGTAACTTAATGGCTAACCTAGTCGTCCAGCCTGGCCTAGTAGACCAAATACGGGCACAACAAAAGGAGGACAAGGAGCTCCATCCCCATTGGAACCAGCTTGTTGTTAGCCCAACTTAGGATCTCATGGTAAGGAGGGACCATATAATGACCTTCAAAGGGAGGGTTTGTGTAAACCCCGTCCTTTCATAATGAGAAAATCGTGGAAAGAACCGGTCAGTTTTGAATTTTTAAACTGAATCGGTCTATAAGCTCGATTAATAGGAAATGGGAAAATTGAGAATTTACAACTTCCATGTGACTCAAAATGGTTCATAAATCTTGGAAAAGAACCTTAGGATGAATTAGGGAAGAAAAACTGGACCAGCTCAAGTGAACCGAGTCCGAACCAGATAGAACCGGTTTATGAACCGAATCGACTCATGAACCGGAATCGATAGAGAGAGGGAGACCAGGAAATGTATGGATCCCAAGTGACCCAAAGAGTCCTAAAAGTCACAGAAATGGACTTGAGGAGGAATTGGAGATGAAAACAAACCAGTTCAGGTGAACCGGATCCGAACCAGTTTGAACTACTATTGAATCGGATCCTAAATTCATTAAAAAATTCAAATTTGAGATTTGAAGCCAGAATTAGATAGAAAATGAATTTAAAAATATTTAGATTTGAAAAATTCGATCAAATGAGGGGTGAACCGGCCGGTTTAAGCTTTGAACTCGGTTCGGAACAGTGTCGTCTTCTTCCTTTAAATGATAGCACTGTTCACTCGTCGGAAAATCGAAGCAGCGCCGATGAAAAAGAAACGTCTCTGTTCAATACGTTTCAGGCCATCAATGACCGTTATAAAGATGCCAAACGGACGGCCGACGAGTCCCTGAGCTCCCTATATAAAGAGCCCTTCTCCATTCATTCTCTCAACACCTAAAAACCTCACTCTCTCCGAGTTGCTTAGTTTTTCGGTGAAGCTCGAACTAGAGCTCTAATATAGAGTTATTTTTTAGCCAAAGAAGGTGAGGTCGAGTTCATTAGAACTGGGGAGAAGTCAGCTACATGGTGGTGACTTCCATTCATTCCGACAGTCACCGTAGAAGCACCGGCGTGATTGAATAATAAAGCAGCTCTGGTGGACCGAAGCTACCCTACTTCGGCTGAGTTGAAATTAGCCAATTCAAGCCCTCCTCAGGCCAAACCAAGCCCTCCCAACACTTCCTCAGCCCTCCCATGGCCGAATTAGGACGAAAAGGTAAGCCAATTCGGCTCCACTCTGCAATTTTCGATTGGTGTTAGAGAGAGAGTCGGCTGAATTTCAATGATGAAATTCTAATCCAATTAGACATCAATTGATGTCATTGTTGATCCTAGGAAGAATCTCATGAGGAGAACTACCTGCCCAGATCGAAAGCTTGGACTGTTGTGCCCTCACCGGTGAGTAATCAAAGCTCTCTCTCTCTCTATAGTTCATTTTCCGGCGAAGCTCCGTTTGAGCTCATTCCAACGTTAAAACTTGCTAATCAAATTGCTAAAGAATCGTATGAACATGTAGAAACTCAATTTCAACAATTGGAAGCATTTGATCAGTCAATTTGATGAAATCAAATTTGGCTGTGTTAAGAAGTTGGAAGGGGGAAAATTGGGGAAATTTAGGGAATTTCGAAAATTTGAAGGACCAAAATGCAATTTTCTAAAATTGAGGGTCAATTAGGCATGATAAAAATGTTAGAGGGCCAATTGAGGAATTTTAAAATTTTTGGGGTAAATTTACCATTTTTGTAAAGAAAGGGCAAAATGGTAATTTTGGAAAAGTTTGGGGACCAAATTGAAAATTTGGGAAATTTAAACCCCTTTTTGTGAAATTGAATAAATTGAGGTCCCAAGGGGAATTTTAAAAGTTTTGAGACTCAATTTGATGAAAAATCGACATTTGGGACTTAAATTTAAAGAAAAATAACTTTATTAATCTAATTGCAAATAAATAAAAGTTTGGTTTTTCTCATTCATTTGGAATGAATGAAGGCTATTAGACCGAGAGATAATGAACTGAGATGTTCATATCATGTAGGAACACAAAGCACCAAGAACGCCAGCATGGACAAGCTTGCGTGAATAGATGTTATAGGTCGGGGGCCTCGGTTTTGGAACTTGAGAGCTATTATGCCCGGTTTTGAAAATCTCGAACAAATGGGCCATAGGTCAGTGGGCACAAGCAAGAGCTCGTAAACGAACATGAGATATGTGCCATAAAACTTTAATAAATGAATTGTTTGGCCCTGGTACCAAGATAGGACCGACATATTCAGTCAACTAGTGGTAGTGTGACATGATATGTCTTCGGACTAGTCAAGACAAACAGCTGTAGGTTGAGTTGAGAATCGAGGCCATTGGACCAGTGGCACCACAGATTATATGGCATGATAAAAAAAATACTATTTTGTGCATGCACTCTAATTAGGGGATCATCAAGACACCCATGAGGGGTAGTGATTCATCCTAAGGGCTCTAGATGACCCGGTGAGTATAAGGGCAATTCGTCGTACTAAGTGACCATGCAAAATTTGGAGTAGCACGAAGTGCATGGGACCGGGGTCAAAGGATGATACAAAAAGGATGTACAACCTTTCTAGCCATGGTTATAGGCAAAAAGTTTGAAGAAAAAGAACTGGAAAACATTCCGGTAGTTAGACATTATCCAGAGGTTTTTCCAGAAGAGCTACCCAGACTATCTCCAAGTCGACAAGTGGAGTTCACTATAGAAATAATCCCAGGAACAAACCCCATATCCCAGGCCCCATATCGCATGGCTCCAGCAAAGTTGAAGGAATTAAAGGAACAGCTAGATGAATTATTGGAAAATAATTTAATATGTCCAAGTCAGTCTCCATAGGGTGCTCCTATTATATTTGTAAAGAAAAAGGATGGAAGCATGAGACTGTGCATTGACTATAGAAAGCTAAACCAGGTCACCATCAAGAATTGATACCCACTCCCAATGATAGATGATTTGTTTGACCAATTAAAGGGAGCAGCTTACTTCTCTAAAATAGACCTTCGGTCAGGCTATCACCAACTCAAGATTAGAGAAGTGGACATCACTAAGACAACATTTAGATCTAGATATGGACACTATGAGTTCAGAGTGATGCCATTTAGATTGACAAATGCCCCTACAGCCTTCATTGATTTAATGAACCACATGTTCCAACCTCATTTGGACAGGTTCATGATAGTATTCATATATGACATCCTTATATACTCATGAACCAGTTCAGAACATGAAGAGCATTTGGCAACTACATTGGAAATATTGAAGGAAAACCAATTATATGCAAAATTTTCCAAGTGTGAGTTCTAGCTACAGGAGGTAGGGTTCTTAGGGCACATCGTATTTAAGGACAGAGTTAAAGTGGATCCGGCTAAGGTGGAATCCATATCAGATTGGAAAGCTCCAAGGAATCCTATAGAAATAAGAAGTTTCTTAGGATTGGCAGGATACTATAAGTGGTTTGTGGAAGATTTTTCTAAAATAGCAACTCCGCTAACTGGACTCACTAGGAAGGGAGTTGAGTATTAATGGGATGAGTGTTGTGAGAATTCTTTCCAAGAGTTAAAGACTCAACTAACAACTACACTCGTACTCTCCTTACTTGATCCTAATGCAGGAGAGTACACAGTCTATAGTGATGCCTTTAGACAAGGGCTTGGTTGTGTCCTAATGCAACAGGGGAAGGTTATTGTATATGCCTCGCAACAACTGAAGGTACATGAGAGAAATTACCTGACTCATGACTTGGAATTAGCTACAATAGTGTTTGCCCTAAAGATATGGTGACACTACCTCTACATTGTTAAGTGCAGGATATACACAGATCACAAGAGCCTTAAGTACTTTCTGACTTAGAAGGAGTTAAATCTCCATTAGAGGAGATGGCTAGAATTGGTGAAGGATTATGATCTTGCAATAGAATATCACCCCAGAAAGGCTAATGTGGTAGCAAATGGCTTATGTCGCAAGTATCAAACTGAGGTGGCACAAGTAAAGACAAGTTACCTACCCTTGTTACAACAATTAGGAAGGATGGAGGTGGATCTGAGGATAGACAAGCAGGAAAAATGCTTAGTGGCAAATGTGGTAGTAAGGCCTAATCTAACCGAGCATATTAAGACTCAACAAAGGACCAATAAAGAATTCTAGCCTTATTTTGATCTAGTAAATAGAGAAAGGAAACCAGACTACGACGTACAAGGTGACAGAGTACTAACCTATAAGGGTAGGGTATGTGTGCCTCAAAATAAGGAGATGAAAAGATTAATTCTAGAAGAGACACACGATTTGATGTATGCTATGCATCCGGGCAGTACAAAGATGTATCGCACCCTCAAAAAAGGATACTTAGTGAAAGGGTATGAAGAGGGACATTGCATAATATGTAGCCCGATGTTTTTCTTGTCAACAAATAAAAGCAGAACAGCAGAAACCGTCAGGACTACTACAACCCTTACTAATTTCGTAGTGAAAATGGGAGCACATCACTATGAACTTCATCACGGGCTTACCGGTGACCAAAAGGGGATGAGATGTGACTTGGGTAGTAGTGGATAGATTGACTAAATCAGCACATTTCCTTCTTATAAAAGTGACGAACATGGTAGAACAGCTGGCCATCCTATACATGAAGGAAATCATAAGACTCCATGGTGTCCCGGTGAGTATAGTATCGGATAAAGATCCGAGATATACCTCCAAGTTTTGGCCAAGTTTACAAAATGCCATGGGGACTAAACTTCATATGAAAACGACATTTCACCCATAAATAGATGGTCAGTTGGAGCGAACCATCCAAACCTTAGAAGACACGCTGAGAGCGTGCATACTCACCATGAATGAAAACTAGGAGGAATACTTGTATCTGATAGAATTCGCTTATAACAATAATTATCAGGCAAGTATTCAGATGGCTCCCTATGAAGCCCTTTATGGACAACCATGCCGTACTCCTCTATTTTGGGAAGAAGTGGGAGAAAGGAAAATAGAAAGGGCAGAATTAATTAAGGATGCCACCAAGAAGATAAAATTAATAAGGAGTCATCTTAAGACCGCTCAGGACAAGCAAAAGAGTTATGCGGACAATCAAAGGAAAGATTTGGAGTTCGAGATAGGAGATCAAGTGTTCCTCAAAGTGTCCCCATGGAGGGGAATACTTAGGTTCTAGAAAAGAGGAAAGTTGAAACCAAGATATATTGGTCCATATGCCATCATTCAAAGGATAGGATCAGTAGCCTATAAATTGGAGCTACCTTCTGTCACGCCCCGACCCGGTTTGGTCGAATCCCCGTGATCAACCCGCCACTCTCCCGGTTTATTAAAGGGTTTCCCCTTATTGTAAACCGTAAAGAGTAAGGCATCCTATAACATGCATCTTTTTCCTAAAATAGCATAATCAAAACTCCATGAAATTTAAAACTTTACATACCTGTCTTACATGCATCTTAGTTGACGGTCTTTAAGGGTAGGCTTTCTGGAATTTCCTGAAAGGGATATAAGGGAGGGGGTGAGTACGACTACTCAGTGAATGGGTTTTTAAAGGTCTACTTTTAAGAAAAAACATTTATATGGAGTGTGCTAGACTCCTTTCTTTTCAAAAATCCATTCATTTAAAAATTTGGGTTTTTCCATTATTTCTTAGTTACCGGTCTGTCATCACCCAACACACATCCTTCATCATAAAGGTTACACACATTCACAAGTCAGTATCACTACTGAACCCGCTAATGGCTTCAGAGCGACTTTTCCTGTCACCCGGATAGAAGTACGACCACTTCTACCCTGGGAATGAGTGGATGTACGTGACATCCGACCCACAATCCCGAAATCACTTCTTCGTGTCCATATGAGGACAGAGACCTCATCCCTTCCCCACCCCAGTCTCATGCGCTACTCCAAATTTCGCACAGACACCTGGAACGACGATCTGCCATTATACTCATCAGGTCGTCCAGGGCCCTTAGGACACATCACTACCCCTCATGGGCATCTTGATGATCCCGTACTCATAGTGCATGCACAAAAAATGTTTTCTTATCAAGCCATATAATATGTGGTGCCACTAGTCCAATGGCCCCGACTCTCAACTCAACCCGCAGTTGTTTGTCTTGACTAGTCCATCGACTTGTCATGTCATACTACTGCTAGTTGACTGAGCATGTTGGTCCTATCTTGGTACCATGGCCAAACAATTCACTTTATTAAGTTTTATAGCACATATATCATGTTCATTTACGAGCTCCTACTTGTGCCAACTGGCCTTGGGCCCACTATATGAGATTTTCAAAAATCTGGGCATTCTAGCCCTCTAGTTCCAAAACCCAGGCCCCCGGCCTATAAGAGCTATTTGAGCTCTTGTCAAGAAGGTCTCCCAAATAGTTTAAGCATTGGTACACAGTCAGGGAAGAACACTTCCAAAAAAATAGGTTTTTACTATCCATTATACCGACTGGCATAAGTACATCTCCGTTCATAACCGATGAACAGGTTTTCAACTTCCTTCGAGGAAGTCTCATCATACCAACCGGATATGATCTACTTACAACTGGTAAGTAGTTTTTTCGCATAATTTTCACATCACTTTCTCTAAGTGGTGATGATTAAAATACCACTAAACAGTGGGTTTTTATACCGAGTTACTTATCACCCCCTACCGGGTATGATATAAAATTTCCACCCACAACCAGTCAGTGGTTATTATCTTGAATTTGTGCTCATCATCCCAATCGGGTATGATGTTAGTAAACCCACTCACCCGTTAATGCTATGAATTGCACTAGACTGGCTCTTTGTATTCACGAGAGCTTGTCCTTATTGGCGTTCCCGGTATTTCACGTTCCTACATGATATGAACAACATTGTTCATTATTACTCGGCATAACAGCCTTCATTCATTTCCAATGAATGAGAAAACCCAAACTTTTAGTTATTTGCAATTAGGTCCCTAAAGTTATTTCTCTTTAACTTTAAGTCCCTAATGTCGGTTTTTCCTCCAATTGAGTCCTGTAACTTTTAAAATTTATCCTGGAACCTCAATTTATTCAATTTCACCAAAAAGGGGTTTAATTTCCCAAATTTCCAATTTGGTCCCCCAATTTTTCCATAATTACCATTTTGCCCTTCTTTTACAAAAATGGTAAGTTTTGGCCCAAAAATTCCAAAATTCCTCAATTGGTCCTCCAACATTATTTTCATGACCAATTGACCCTCAATTTCATAAAATTGTATTTTGGCCGTTTGAATTTTGAAAATCCCAAAATTTTCCCCCAATTTCAACTCTTCAACACTACCGAATTTGATTTTATCAAATTGATCAATTAAACTTCTAATTATTGAAATTGGAGTTGAAATTGAGTTCCTGCATGTTCATACGATTCTAAGAAATGTGAATCGCAAGTTTTAACGTCGGGATGAGCTCAAATGGAGCTTCGCTGGAAAATGAACTATAGAGAGAGAAAGCTTCGATTACTCACCAGTGAAGGCACGTCGGTCTGAGCTTTCGATCTAGGCAGATAGCTCTCGTCCTGAGGTTCATCCTAGAATCAAGAATCGCATCAATTGATGCAGAATTGGATTAGAATTTCGTCATTGAAATTCGGTTGACTCTCTCTCTAGCACCGATCGAAAATTGTAAAGGGGAGCCGAATTGGCTTACCTTTCGGTCCTAATTCGGCCGTGGAAAGGCTGAGGAAGTGTTGGGAGGGCTTGGTTTGGCCTGAGGAGGGCTTGAAATGGCCGATTTTAGCTTGGCCGAAATAGGGCAGCTTCGATCCGCCGGAGCTGCTTCACTATTCCATCATGCCGACGCTTCTCCAACGATTCTTAGATTGACTGAAGTTTGCTATCATATAGTTGTCTTCTCCCTGGTTCTAAAGAGCCCGACCTCTCCTTTAGAGGTTAAGAAAAATGTTGAAGTCGAAGCTCTGGTTTAAGTTTCACTGGGAAATGGAGCAGTAGAGAGAGAGAGAAGTGTTTGGGTGTGAGGAGAATTAATGGGGATAACCTCTTTATATAGGTGGAATTAATACAAATAATTTAATTTATGTATTAAATTATTGGTATTAATTGCAATAATTAAATATATATTAATTTATGGTTATTTATGGTAAGTTCGCATAAAAATTTTTGACCGAAATTTCGGATTACAAAAAAAATCATACTTGCCAAGAGGTCACCCATCCTTACACTACTCTCAAGTAAGCACGCTTAACTTCAAAGTTCTTATGGAATTTTGTTCACTTGAACCAATTTGGTTTTTGTCTTTTATTTTGTCTTAAGTTTCTTTTCTAAGGTTTAATGAACTCTTTGGATCACCCGAGAGTTGTAAATTCCCAAATTGCCCGTTCAGAAATGATTAAGTTTATGAACCGGTTCTGAATCCTCACTTGGTTTGATCAGTTCTTTTCCCTGTTTTCCTTAGCTCAAAAGGGTGGGTTTTACACCTCCTCACCTGTAGATAATACATGATGTATTTCACATCTTAGTACTTCGAAAATATCAGACTAATCTGAATCATGTATTGGACTAACCTCCAATGAAACTAGAAGCAAACCTGACCTATCAGATAGAGTCGGTACGAATCATCGACCAGAGAGACAAGAATTTGAGGAACAAGAAAATTCCTATGGTCAAGGTGTTGTAGCAGAACGGACCCGTGCATAAAGAGAAATGGGAAACCGAGTCTATGATTATTTAACGTGCCCTCAATTACTTAACGTGTAACTATTTTTGGGACAAAACCCTTAAAAGGAGGAGAGAGTTGTAAACCCCGTCCTTTGAAAATGAGAAAATCGGGGAAAGAACCGGTCAATTTTGAATTTTTAAACTGAATTGGTCTACAAGCTCGATTAATAGGAAACGAGCAAATTGTGAATTTACAACTTCCATGTGACTCAAAATAGTTCAAGTGAACCGGGTCCGAACCAAATAGAACTAGTTTATGAACCGAATCAACTCATAAACTAGAATTGATAGAGAGAGGGTAGACCGGGAAATGTATGGATCCCAAGTGACCCAAATAGTCCTAAAAGTCATGAAAATGGAGTTGAGAAGGAATTGGAGATGACAACCAAACCGGTTCAGGTGAACCGGATCCAAATCGATTTGGACTGGTTTGAACTACTATTGAACTGAATCCTAAATTCATTTTTCTAGGTGGCTTAAAGAATTCAAATTTGAGATTTGAAGTCACATTAGATAGAAAATAAATTTAGATGAATTTAAAAATTTTTATATTTAAAAAATTCGATCAAATGAGGGGTGAACCAGCCAGTTTAAACTTTGAACTCGGTTTGGACCGGTCCAGTTTGGAATAGTGTCATCTTCTTCCTTCAGATGACGGCACTGTTCACTCGTCGAAAAATCAAAGCAGCATCGGCGAAGAAGAAACGACTCCATTCAATACGTTTCCGACCATCAATGCCTGTCAAAAAGATGCCAAATGAACGATTGACGAGTCCACGAACTCCCTATATAAAGAGCCCCTCTCTATTCATCCTCTCCATACCTGGAAAGCTCACTCTCTCTCAGTTGCTTAGTTTTCCGGCGAAGCTCAAACCAGAGCTCTGATAAAGGATTATTTTTTAGCCAAAGAAGGTGAGGTCAAGTTCATTAGAACCATGGAGAAATCACCTACATGGTGGTGACATCTATTCGTTCTTAGAGTCGTCGGAGAAGCGCCGACGTGATCGAACAATGAAGCAGCTCTGACGGACCGAAGCTGCCCTGTTTTGGCCGAGTTGAAATCAGCCAATTCGAGCCCTCCTCAGGCCAAACCAAGCCCTCCCAACACTTCCTCAGCCCTCCCATGGCCGAATTAGGACCGAAAGGTAAGGCAATTTGGCTCTCCTCTGTAATTTTCAATGACGAAATTCTAATCCAATTCAACATCAATTGGTGTCATTCTTGATCCTAAGAAGAACCGCAGGAAAAGAACTACCTGTCCAGATAGAAAGCTCAGACAGTCGAACTCTCACCGGTGAGTAATCAGAGCTTTCTCTCTCTATAGTTCATTTTCTGACGAACCTCTGTTTGAGCTCGTTCCGACATTAAAACTTGCGATTCAAATTGCTAAAGAATCGTATGACCATGTAAAAACTCAATTTCAACTTCAATTTCAAACTGGGTCGGGGTGTGACAGTTTGGGTCCCGAACAATCTAGAATTGGAAAGAGGGATACTAGAGGAGGCACATGACTCAATATACGCCATGCATCCTAGTAGCACTAAAATGTACCACACCCTAAAATAAGGGTACTGGTGAAGAGGAAAGAAAAGGGATATCATAGAGTAGGTGGCCAGGTGCTTGTCATGCCAACAGATTAAGGTCAAACACCAGAAATCCTTCGAACTACTATAGCACCTCCTGATTCTCAAATGGAAATGGAAGCATATCATGATGGAATTCGTAACAGGGTTGCCAGTGACAAAAAGGAGTAAGGATGTGATATAGGTCATCATGGTCTGGGTGACAAAGTTCACCCACTTCCTACCCATCCGAGTGATAGACCCAATAGAAAGACTAGCCGTTTTGTACATAGGAGAGAGATTGTACAGTTCCACGGGGTCCCCGTAAGTATAGTATCAAATCGGGACCCGAGGTTCTCCTCTCAGTTTTAGCCCAACCTACAAGCTGCCCTCAAGACTAGACTCCACATGAGCACTACCTTTCACCCTCAAATGGATGGACAATCTGAATGGACCATCCAAACCCTAGAGGACATGCTCCAGTCATGCATTCTGACAATGAATAAGGGTTGGGAGGACTACCTGTGTCACGACCCGACCCGATTTGATCAGATCCCCGTGATCAACCTGCCACTCTCCCGATTTACTAAAGGGTTTCCCCTTATATTATAAATCATAAAGAGTAAGGTGTTCTTTAGACCTGCACCTTTTTCCAGGAATATCATAAATCAAACTGCATATTAATTTAAATTAATTGTACCTGTCTTGCAGGCGTTTAATTGTGCAAGTCCTTTAAGGTTCGGCTTTCCGAGACTTCCTGAAAGGGGTATAAGGGAGGGGGTGAGTACAACTACTTAGTGAATGGGATTTAAATCTTTTGACTTTCAAGAAAAATATTTATATGGAGTGTGCCAGACTCCTTTTTTTTTCAAAATCCCTTCATTTAAAAATTCAGGTTACACACATTCGTAAGTCAGAATTTCTACCGAACCTGCTAGTGGCTTCGTAGCGACTTTTCCTACCACCCGGATAGAAGTACGACCACTTCTACCCTGGGAATGAGTGGATGTACGCGACATCCGACCCACAATCTTGAAATTTGCTTCTTCATGTCCATATGAGGACAGAGACCTCATCCTGTGCCCACCCCGGTCTCATGCGCTTTGTGCTACTCCAAATTTCGCACAGACACCTGGAATGATGATCTGCCCTTATACTCACCTGGTCGTCCAGGGCCCTTAGAACACATCACTACCCCTCATGGGTGTCTTGATGATCCCGTATTCATGGTGCATGCATAAACAAAGTTTTCTTAAATTACCATGTAATATGTGGTACCATTTTTCCCAACGGTCCCGACCTTCAACTCAACCTGTAGCTGTTTGTCTTTACTAGTCCAAAGAAAGGTCATGTCGCACTACTACTAGTTGACTGAGTATGTCGGACATGCCTTGGTACCATGACCAAACAATTCACTTAATAAGTTTTAATGGCACATATATATATATATATCATGTTCTTTTACGAGCTCTTACCGTGTCCATTGGTCTATGGCCCACTGTTCGAATTTTTCAAAAACTGGGCATTTTAGCCCTCAAGTTCCAAAACCGAGGTCTCCGGCCTATAAGAGCTATTCGAGCTCTCGTCAAGAAGGTCTCCCAAATAGTTTAAGCATTTGCACACAGTCAAGGGAGAACACTTCCGACAAAATAGGTTTTCACTGTCTATTATACCAATCAGTATAAGGACATCTCCGTTCATAACCGATGACGAGTTTTCAACTTCCTTCGAGAAAGTCTCATCATACCAACTGGGTATGATCTACTTACAACCGGTAAGTAGTTTTTTTCGCAAAATTTTCACATCACTTTCTCTAAGTGGTGATGATTAAAATACTACTAAACAGTGGGTTTTTATACCAAGGCACTTATCATCCCCAATCGGGTATGATATATAATCCCACTCACCCGATAGTGCAGTGAAAGTCCACTTAGTCGGGTTCCGTCCTTAGCAAGCTGGACCTCGACTAGCGTTCCCGATGTCTCATTCTCCTACACAAGATGAACATAATTCTTCATTATTCTTTGGCCTAATAGCCCTCGTTCCAAATGAATGAGAAAACTCAACTTTACATATATTTGCAATTAGGTCCCTAAAGTTAATTTTCTTTAATTTTAAGTTCCTATTGCTGGGTTTTTCCTAAATTCGAGTCCCGAAACCTTTAAAATTTATCTTAGGACCTCAAATTATTTGATTTCACACAAAGGGGTTTAATTTCCCAAATTTCCAATTTGGTCCTTCAATTTTTCCAAAATTACCATTTTGCCCCCTTCTTTAGAAAAGTGGTAAATTTTTGCCCCAAAAATTCTAAAATTTATCAATTAGCCCTCTAATATTCTTATCATGACTGACTGACCCTTAATTTTAGAAAATTACATTTTGGTCCTTCAAATTTCCAAAAATCCCCAATTTCCCCAACTTTTTTTTTTCAATTTCAACTCTTCAACACTGCTAAATTTGATTTCATCAAATTGACCAATCAAACACCTCAAATTATTGAAATTGGAGTTGAAATTGAGTTCCTACATGTTCATACGATTCTAAGGAACTTTGAATCACAGATTTTAACGCTGGAACGAGCTCAAACAGATATTCGCCGAAAAACAGACTGTAGAGAGAAAAAGCTTTGATTTCTCACCGGTGAGGATGTGGCGGTGGAGCTTTTCAATCTGGGCAGGTAGCTCTCCTCCAGAGGTTCTTCCTAGGATTAAGAATGACATCAATTGATGTCAAATTGGATTAGAATTTCTTCATTTAAATTCAGTCGACTCTCTCTCTAACAACGATCTGAAATTGTAAAGGGGAACCGAATTGGCTTACCTTTCGATCCTAATTCGGCCAAGGAAGGACTGAGGAGGTGTTGGGAGGGCTTGGTTTGGTTTCAGGAAGGCTCGAAATGGCCGATTTCAGCTTAGCCAAAATAGGGCAGCTTCAGTCCGTTGGAGCTGCTTCACTGTTCGATCATGTCGACGCTTCTCCAGCGATTCTCAGATTGACTGGAGTTTGCTATTAGATAGCTGTCTTCTCCCCGGTTCTAAAGAGTCCGGCCTCTCTTTCCAAGGTTAAGAAAATGTTCAAGTCAAAGCTCTGGTTTGAGCTTCACCAAGAAATGGAGAAGTAGAGAGAGAGAGAAAGAGAGAAGTGTTTAGGTGTGAGGAGAATGAATGGGGGTGACCTCTTTATATAGGTGTAAAATCGTGCATTAAATGGGAGGTCACCCATCCTCACACTACTCTTGGGCAAGCACGCTTAATTTCAAAGTTCTTATAGAATCTCGTTCACCTAAACCAATTTAGTTTTTCTGTTTTAATTTGTCTTAAGTTTCTTTTCCAAGGTTTAATGAACCCTTTGGATCATCCGAAAGTTGTAAATTTCCAAATTGCTTGTTCTCAAATGATCGAGTTTGTAAACCGGCTTAGTTTTCTTACTCGGTTTGACCGGTTCTTTTCCTGGTTTTCCTTAACTCAAAAGTGCGGGTTTTACAATTTGTGCCTCATGGAATCTGCATATAATAATAGCTATCTGACCATCATCTAGATGGCACCTTACGAGGCCCTTTATGGGTGACCTTGTCGCATGCCCCTATTCTGGGAGGAGGTAGGGGAAAGAAGACTTGAGAAGGTCGAGTTGATAGAGGATGCGGCCGAGAAAATCTGGATAATAAGGAGCCGACTCAAGGCAGCTTAGGATTAACAAAAGAGTTATGCCAACCACTGGAGGAAGAACCTAGAGTTCGAGTTGGGGGACCGAGTATTCCTCAAGGTGTCACCGTTGAAGGGAATACTCAGGTTTCAATAGAGAGGAAAGTTGAAATAGAGATACATAGGTCCGTATGCCATAACCTAGAGGGTCGGACCAGTAGCATACCGATTGGAGTTACCCCCAAATGTAAAACCAGCCCTTTTGAGCAAAGGAAAACCAGGAAAAGAACCGGTCAAACCAAGTGAGAATTCAGAACCGGTTCACAAAGCCGATTATTTCTGAACGGGCAAGTTGGGAATTTACAACTCTCGGGTGATCCAAAGGGTTCATTAAACCTTAGAAAAGAAACTTAAGACAAATTAGAAAACAAAAACCAAAGTGATTCAGGTGAACTAGATTCTATAAGAACTTTAAAGTTAAGCGTGCTTGCTTGATAGTAGTGTGAGGATGGGTGACCTCCTGAAAAGTATGAATTTTTTTGTAACCCGAAATTTCGGTCAAAAATTTGTATGTACGCCTTATAATAAATATCCATAAATTAATATATATTTAATTATTGTAATTAATACCAATAATTTAATACCTAAATTAAATTATTAAAATTAATACAAATAATTTAATACCATAAATTAATATATATTTAATTATTGTAATTAATACCAATAATTTAATACCTAAATTAAATTATTAGAATTAATACAAATAATTTAATATCTAAATTAAATTATTGAAATTAATACCAAAATTTAATTTATTGGAATTAATACCAAAATTAAATTATTGGAATTAATACCAATAATTTATGGCAATATTAATACTAGTAATAAATCTCGCCCATTTAATACACGGGTTTTCATCCCCATTTAATTCTCCTCACACCTGAACACTTCTCTCTCCATTTCCCGGTAAAGCTCGAACCAGAGATTCGACTTGAACAAAGGTCGGGCTCTTTAGAACTAGGGAGAAGACAGCTATCTGATAGCAAACTCCAGTCAATCCGACAATCGTTGGAGAAGCGCCGACATGATGGAATAGTGAAGCAACTCCGGCGTATCGAAGCTGCCTTATTTCGGCCAAACTGAAATTGGCCATTTCAAGCCCTCCTCAGGCCAAACCAACCCTCCCAACACTTCCTCAGCCTTTCCACGGCCGAATTAGGACCGAAAGGTAAGCCAATTCGGCTCCCCTTTACAATTTTCGATCGGTGCTAGAGAGAGAATCGACCAAATTTCAATGACAAAATTCTTATCTAATTCTGCATCAATTGATGTGATTCTTGATTCTAGGATGAACCTCAGGACCAGAGCAATCTGCCTAGATCGAAAGCTCGATCCGCCGTGCCTTCACCGGTGAGTAATCGAAGCTTTCTCTCTCTATAGTTCATTTTCTGGCGAAGCTCCGTTTGAGCTCATTCCGGCATTAAAACTTGTGATTCACATTTTTGAAGAATCGTATGAACATGTATAAACTCAATTTCAACTTCAATTTCAACAATTGGAAACGTTTGATGGGTCAATTTGATAAAATCAAATTCGGCTGTGTTAAGAAGTTGGAATTGGGGGAAAATTGGGGATTTTCGAAAATTCAAAGGACCAAAATGAAATTTTATGAAATTGAGGGTCAATTGGGCATGAAAATAATGTTGGAGGACCAATTGAGCAATTTTGAAATTTTTAGGGCAAAATTTACCATTTTTTAAAGGAAGAGCAAAATGGTAATTTTGGAAAAGTTGGGGGACCAAATTGGAAATTTGGGAAATTAAATCCCTTTTTGTGAAATGGAATAAATTGAGGTCCTATGATAAATTTTAAAAGTTTTGGGACTCAATTTGAGGAAAAACTGGCATTTGGGACTTAAAGTTAAAGAGAAATAACTTTAGGGACCTAATTGCAAATAAATGAAAGTTTGACTTTCTCATTCATTTGGAATGAATGAAGGCGATTAGGCTGAAGGATAATGAACTAAGATGTTCATATCGTGTAGGAACACGAAGTACAGGGAATGTCAGCAAGGACAAGCTCGCGTGAATACCAAGAACCGGTCTAGTAGAATTCACGGCATTAACGGGTGAGTTGGTTTACTAACATTATACCCGGTTGGGATGATAAGTACAACTTAAAGTTAAAAACCACTTATCGGTTGTGAGTGGGTTTACTAACATCATACCTGGTTAGGATGATGAATACAACTTAAAGTTAAAAACCACTTACTGGTTGTGAGTGGGTTTACTAACATCATACCCGGTTGGGATGATGAGTACAACTTAAAGTTAAAAACCACTTACCGGTTTTGAGTGGGTTTACTAACATCATACCCGGTTGGGATGATGAGCACAACTTAAAATTTAAAAACCACTTACCAATTGTGAGTGGGATTATATATCATACTTGATTGGGGATAATAAGTGCCTCGATATAAAAATCCACTGTTTAGTGGTATTTTAATCATCACCACTTAGAGGAAGTGATGTGAAAATTTTGCAGAAAAACTACTTACCGGTTGTAAGTAGATCATACCCGGTTGGTATGATGAGACTTCCTCGAAGGAAGTTGAAAACCCGTTCATCAATTATGAACGGAGATGTCCTTATACCGGTTGGTATAATGGACAGTGAAAACCTATTTTGTCGGAAGTGTTCTCCCCTGACTGTGTGCCAATGCTTAAACTATTTGGGAGACCTTCTCGACGGGAGCTCGAATAGCTCTGATAGGCTGGGGGCCTCAGTTTTGGAACTTGGGGGCTAAATGCCCAATTTTGAAAATCTCGTACAGTGGGCCCAAGGCCAGTTGGCACGAGCAGGAGCTCGTAAATAAACATGATATATGTGCCATAAAACTTAATAAACGAATTATTTGGCCATGGTACCAAGATAGGACCGACATGCTCGGTCAACTAGCAGCAGCGCGACATGACAGGTCGACGGACCAGTTAAGACAAACAACTGCGGGTTGAGTTGAGAGTTGGGGCCGTTGGACTAGTGGCACCACAAATTACATGGCAATATGAGAAAATATTGTTTGTGCATGCACTATGAGTACGGGATCATCAAGACGCCCATGAGGGGTAGTGATGTGTCCTAAGGGCCCTGGACGACCCAGTGAGTATAAGGGCAGATCGTCGTTCCAGGTGTTTGTACGAAATCTGGAGTAGCACCAAGCGCATGAGACCGGGGTGGGGACAGGATGAGGTCTCTGTCCTCATACGGACACGAAGAAGTGATTTCGGGATTGTGGGTTGGATGTCACGTACATCCACTCATTCCCAGGGTAGAAGTGGTCGTACTTCTATCTGGGTGGCAAGAAAAGTCACTCCAAAGCCACTAGCGGGTTCAGTAGTGATACTGACTTGCGAATGTGTGTAACCTTCATGATGAAGGATGTGTGTTCGGTGATGACACACCATGGTAACTAAGAAATAATGGAAAAAAATCAAATTTTTTTAAATGAAGGGATTTTTGAAAATAAAGGAGTCTGGCACACTCCATATAAATGTTTTTCTTAAAAGTCAAAAGCTTTTAAAAACCCATTCACTGAGTAGTCGTACTCACCCCCTCCCTTATATCCCTTTCAGGAAATCCCGGAAAGCTTCCCCTTAAAGACCGTCAACTAAGATGCCTGTAATACAGGTATGTAAAGTTTTAAATTTCATGTAGTTTTGATTATGCTATTCCAAGAAAAAGGTGCAGGTTAAAGGACGCCTTACTCTTTACGGTTTACAATAAGGGGAAACCCTTTGATAAACCGGGAGAGTGGTAGGTTGATCACGGGGATCCGACCAAACCAGGTCGGGGTGTGACACCAAACCTGTAGAGAAACCATGACGTCTTCCACGTGTCAATACTAGGAAAGTACGAGCCCAACCTCATCCATGTACTAGATCAACCGCCGCTAGAGATCGAGGAAGACCTGGTCTATGAAGTGGAGCCCATACGAATCCTCAACCGATGTGAGAAAAACCTTCGGAACAAGAGGATCCCCATGGTAAAGATCCCCTAGCGGAATGGTCAAGTGGAGGAGGAAACATGGGAGGTTGAGTCGGTTGTAAAGGGTATATAATTGCAACTATTTAGTATGTAATAATTTTGAGGACAAAACTCTTAAAATGAGGGGAGAGTTGTAAGACCAATCCTTTGGGACCATGGAAAACTAGAAAAAGAACCGGCAAGATTTTCATGTGAAGAACTGAGCCAATTAATGAATGAAAAATGGTAAAGAAGGGTTAACATGAGAAATTGGAAAATCCCAAGTGACAAAAAAATCACAAAAATTGTGAGAAAGAACTGAAAAGTGGAATTGAAGAGAGAACTGTACTAGTTCGAGGTGAACCAGACCCAAACCGAACTGAACTAGGATGAACCATAGTGAACATGTTCAATAATTCATTTTTTTAGGTGGCTTAAAATGTCAATTTGGGAAATTCAGGCCACCATTAGGTATAAAATGAATTTAGATAAATTTTAAAATTTTTAAATTTTAGAAAACCTATCGAATCGGGTTTGAACCGGGCAATTTTTGAATTCGGGTCACTGAACCTAGTCAGACCGGACCGGTCAATATTCCAACCGATCAATAGACCAAACTGGTCAATGGTCAATGGTGCCCATTTAGCAATCACGTAGACACGAACAACCAATGAGAGGATGCCATATGTCCTATCAATGGTCAGTGGGTGACCCGTCAACTTGCCACGTAGACATGAGCAGCCAATGAGAGGTTTTCACGTGTCCGGTTAACAGTTGACACGGTGGCTGAGTTGGACCTGCACGTTAGAAAAACTGGCCAATCACAGCGCGCCACGTGACACGCCCACCACGTCATCATCTTCAACCTCTGGCTACTGACAGAGAAAACAAAGAAGAGAGAGAGAGAGTGAAGGATGGGAAGTCTCCTACAACTCAAAAATCTCTTCAGTCAGGTCATCGGTGGCCGAGTTAGAGGCCTAATCTCACGCTGGCCGGTAGTCTGAATAGTTGTTGAGCTCCCTATATAAAGAGCACCCCTCCATTCATCCTCAGCATCCCACAATTGAGCGAAGAAAAAGAAGAGTATCATTTTTCGATGAGCAGTGAACTAGAGCTCCAGCAACGGAACTTTTCTCAACCTCCGAAGCCACATTCAATGTCTTTGGAACAGGGATTAAGTCCTCTACCTAGTCATACCCTCCTTTTAGCTTAAGGACCACCAAGGAGGAGTGAGGGAGCTCAAACAATACTGCTGCCCCTTGGCAGAACACTACTCTACCTTCTGCAACCCACTTTGAGCTTTCCCTCGGCTAATTACGGCCAAGCCAAACCCCCTACACCCTACCTACAGGTGCCCCGACCTTTCCCCGAGCTAAGAAGGTAAGCTCCCTCCGCCAAAAAATACTATTCACGGCCAAATTCTGCAAAAAAAAATTAACTGAGAAATTCACACTACTCAGGTCATCAATTGAGGCGTGGTTTGATCCAAGGAGGATCTCCATGATGAGAGCAACGCAGTGATAAACAAAGCTCTGGTCACCAGACCCCCACTAGTAAGATATCGAAGCTTTCCTCTCTAGACTGTATTTTCCAGTGAAGCTTTCTTTGAGCTCATTTCTAAGCCAAATGAAGCGATTCAATGCTTAAAATGATGAGGAAAACGTAAGGAAGGTGATCCAAATCATGAATGGATGCAATTAACATTTTGATGATCAATTTAATGAGATTGTAATCCATGAGAAATTTGGGCAAATTAGGGGTTTTTTGAAAATTGGGGGCTGAATGGCAAATTAATAAATTTGAGGGCATTTTCATGAAATTCACTCCCAATTGAGGGCCAATTGGGTAATTTGGAAAAAATGGAGGACCAATTTGTAAATTTTGAGAAGTTTGGGGTCAAATTTCAATTTTAGGAAACTTAGAGACTAAATGGCAATTTTGGAAAATTGATGGGCCAATGGGCGATTTTGATAAAACTAAGGACCCAAGAAGGATAATTGGAAATTCTAGGGTCTTAATTGAAACGAAGGGGCAAATAAGGACTTAAAGGTAAAAGTGCAAACTTTAGGGACCAAATTGCAATTAAGGCATAATGTGAGGGCCTATGTGCAAATGCCCAAAAAGATGCGGCCTCTTAGTCAAAGCATCCAAATATAGATATTCGTGCCGTGTAGGAGTAGACTGCTTGAACGTCGGCTTCCAGAAGCACACCGCAAGGCCAGACTCCACTGAGACAACCCCGTCGAGATTATCGGGTGAGTGGGAATTGCTATAACATCCATTATGGTTGGAATGACGATTCGCTTTGAAAAATAATTTTCTCGAAATTAGCCTCCCTTGAATGGGTGACCCTGCTTAAAATATTTGGGGGCTAATTTCGGGGTTTATGCTCGGTATGCAAGTGAGCCTAAGGGCGATGGACACGGGTATGGACCCGTCCAAAACTATCATGTGATGAGGAATGCTAAAAGATCCAATTAACGGGAAATTGTCTATGATACCCGTCGAGCCAAGTCTGAGTTGTTGGGCCAAACCGCTGCTCTGTCGAAGCCAAGTCATCGAGCCTGTTGGGCCAGTACGCGTGGGCCAAAGCCAAGCCAACAAACTGTTGCGCTGGAGGGCAAAATATAATGGCTATAACTTAAAAGACTCTTGATTTGTGCATGCACTGTGAGATTCTGGTCATCAAGACGCCTGACATGAGGTAGTGATAGATCCCAAGGATTGTTGGATGACCCAGGGTGCATAAGGGTCATTTGGCATCCAGTAGGTCAAGAAGCTCGGGGAGCTTCCTGCCCAATGAGATCGAGGCAGTAGGGGAAAGGAGGTCTCATCCCACAACGTGAACATTATAAAGCGATCAGGGTTTGAGGGTCGGACTATTAATGTCCACTCAAACTCGGGGTAGAGGCAGTTATCCTCTATTAGGGTGGATGGTAAAAGCGCTCCAGTCCACAAGTGGAACGATAGGGGACTGTTCTGTGAACATGTGATCACTTCTATGATAGGAGGGCGGTTGATGATTGTGCGCAAAACTTGAGAAGGAACTGCTTGTGAAATATTAAACATTTGAAAGTGCTAAATTGAACATTTCCTAAAAGATTTCTCCCACTTACTAAGTTGTTGAACTCACCCCCTCCCTTTAAACATTTTTCAGGAAGGAACGTGACTACGCCAGTTTCTTCCTCCCCATAACCTATCCTAGGAATAAGGATTTAAAGTTTCAGTTTTGTTTAATGTTGTCTAGGGAAAACATGACAGGTAATATATCTAACTCTATCACAGGATCTCGATCAAACCGAGTTGGGGCGTGACAGTGCGGTTGTGTATGATTGTTCATATGTGTGCATTGAATGCATTCATTTAAAACTAGTAATGGGCACTTATGATTCGAGTGGATCATTATATGTGAAAGATCGTGAAAATAAGCTTATACACATATATTCACTCGTTATCCCAAATAGTTGAATGAACGACATTCGATGATGAAGCATAGTTATGTGCTTACCCATGATTTTTCATGTGTGCATTGAACATTAATTTAAAACACGTAAAGACCACTTATGATTCGAGTGGATCAGTTTATGTAAAAGACTGCGAGTATATGATTACATGCATCTCTACATTCACCATCCCGAATAGTTGGAATAGCGACTCTTAATGATGAAGCACAATTACATGCTTGATTAACTATGTATACTTTGAATGCTTGATTTGTGACTCCTAATGGGCATTAAAAAAATTATAAAATTTTTAAAAATATGTTCTATTTTTTTAAAAAAAATTATGATTATGCTTATAAGATAAGAAATACCTGTACATGAATACTTAAATGAGTTACGCTTCTTAAGGATATTATATAAATAAATCTGACTTAGATATGACACCCGATAGAAATGGGGATGATAACGAGTATGTATTAGTAGATGTCACTTGATCAATTACTATGGAATAAAAACTTTATACCAACACTACTTGCATATTATATGTCAATAAATTATATTGATAATCTAACAGGAGGTTTAAGTAATAAATTATTGTATATAATGAATTTGAAACTAAATTATAGTGAGTTTTGTTGACTTTTTACCTATAATATTAAAAATAGAAACAATGAGTTGGGTTAATATTGAAGTTATAAGCGACTTAATGAGAGATATTCATATTCATTAAGTATTGTTCACTCTCTCTTATAACATATTTTTTATTAATATATAAAATATACTAGTTCAAGGGAAAATAACACTTATAAATAAAAAAATCTAAGATAAAATACTTAGGATTAATAAAAAATGATATAAGGTAACTTCTAATTCTCATAATTATTTTATTTTGTGTATTGTATTTTTTGAAAAAGTTATTTTATAAAAATTTAAATTTAAAATTTATTGTATTAATATAAGTATTTTAATATATTGTAACATAAAAGTAATAGTATAACTATTATATCGATGTGATGTGTGCCTGTATAAATACAACCAAATAATAACACGTGAATGAACTACACAAGATAAGTTAAATATAAATTATGATAAATATTTATTAATAAATATGTTGGGAGAAACACCAAAATGTATACTTTGTAGGAAAATTTTGATTCAATTATATGGACCCTTCAATGGGAGACCAAGATGGTCGTCCTAGCCCTACAAGTAGCCTTATTATTATTATTATTGATAGATATTCTATCATATTATAAATTTATATCAAGTACTTATTTGTAACATATTGGGTATTTTACCATACCTGGTAAAATGTTTCAAACTTATTAAATCCTCACCCCAATGAGAGTAGATGAGTACAAGAAAGTTTGAACTTACTAGTGAATATTTTAACCTTTATAGGGAAAAATGAGTAAAAAATTAGTAATTTTACTACAATACATTCCGTGTCTTTTGATTTGTTTCGATCCACCTCTGAATGAATGATGGCCGCGTGTATACTCGAAACTCGCGTATATATAGTTTATGTGCAAAAAAACGCTCCCACGTAGAGCTAGGAATTTGTAGTTTGATCCCTCAATAATTTAATATTTGCCTCTCTAACTCTTCACGGTACTCCACCGTCCCTCTATAACCCTCCGCTTTTGCTGCCGCGAGATCGGGCTCCAAGATCCAGCAAAAGGCAGCAGCTGCATTGAGATTCACGATTCGCTCCATTTCCAGATCCTGACCCTCTATGTAAGTTTCACCTCCTTTCACTTCCTCTGTGCGATTTATCGGAAATTTCCGAGTTCTATCTGATTTTGGCATCACTGGGCAGGCTTCACTTAAGTGATTGCTGAATCAGGTTGCCCTTCGTCCAGATTTTGCTTTACTGCCTCTTATAAACGCAGGGTTCAGGGCTCTCTTCCATTTTTTCATGCATTCTCTTCGGTGAATATTCCTGATACAAATGGATTCTTAAAATTAATGTTCATTTATATTGTATTTACAGTATTTACGATGTCAAAGGCAATGCAATTCTCAATATCTGCTGATCTTTAAGTAGAGTGCCGTATTTATGTGGATCTACCTGTGGTGAGGGTCTGTTATATAGAGTAGGGCTAAAATTCTCATGGAGAGGGAGGGACAGCATGATAATATGACGCAGATGTTATTATATAGATTACGTGATGTAATCCAGTTTAACTTCTTTGGCCCATTGACAAAAAATAACTAATACTTGACTACATGATAAATTCCTCTTCCATATGCATTCCTTGTAGAAGCACATCTCTATTAAATTTTCCATTCCAATATATTCCAAGAACAAAATGAAGGTTTACACATGTAATCAAAGGAAAAACCTATCTTGGATTCATTATAACCACAAAAAATTTATACTATATTCAGATCCCCGTAATGCAGGTTTTGATCTTCCGTAGGTGAAAAAGTATACTTTATATATTTCCTGCCTGATCTATGTTTGGAGGCCTGGCTACCCCATCCTCTGGTAGCCCACACTTGAGGAAGTCTGGTAGCAGAGTTGTGGTATCTGATATTGGTAAAACTGAACTCTATCTGAATGTTATTTACATTGAGGGGACTATGGATTTGGCTAAATTTATTAGGTTAATTCTCAGGTGGTGAGCTGATTCATGGTGTTGAGGAGACTCCTTTGAACTCTTTTGACACTGAACAAATGAAGGCTATGAATCCTGCTGCAATTATGCCTTCGCCTACTGCATTATGGAGATTCAAGGTTTCATAACATGAAATACATGTTTCATAAGTTCTCTGGGAATCTTTATTGATGACTAGAAATATTTATTATATGACTAGAATTGTTTTTTCCCTTCATTAAAATCTTTTGAATATGATACATGAATTTTTCCAGTTATATTATTTTTGGTTCATTTCTTCATTTTCCCCTGCTGTTTAGGTTTTATTATTCTTTGCCTGGGGCTTCACCTGTTGTAAGGTCAGTTCTTTTTTTCTACTATGTAGAGAACTAGTAGTTCCACTACAATTTAATGATATAAAGATATACTTTAATGATTGTTGGATTGGAGTGGTTTTTCAGCTAATCTTTTTGTGGGATTTACAGATTGGATGGGATTCAGTCATGAGGATGAGTGTGAATTTGCGAGATCTATTTTTGTATGAGGCATTTTTGTACTATAACCCTCTTCTCCTCGTGGTTAGTGGTTCATTTGCAACTGAATATAATGTGGTAATATTGCTAAATTAACTATTCTCTGAGTTATTAAATTTCATTTTTGCTTTTGATTCCAGACTTTGATGGTTTGGCTCTGGGGCATAAATCTATGGGTCTTTTCCCAGTCAAATATTGGCTATGCAAAAATTTTTGATCTTGATCAAAATCATCTTTCCCATAGAGAAATGTGGAAGGTACTTACACATTTTATTCCTGGCTACTGCTGTTCTTGCTCCCTACCACACTTAAAAGATTTTTCTATAGTCTTGAAATTTATCCACCATATAGATCTCTTCTTCCAGTGTCAAATATTTTCTTAATTTATGTGTATGTGTGCAGTGCGCAATGTGGATGACCATTGTTGTCCCAACTAGCATGACAGCATATCTTTATCTTTACTCTCATGGAGAAGTGTCACTAGCTGCTTCACAACCAGTGTAATAGACCTTCTATTTTTTAGTGTGTGCTGCTCATCTTTATATTGCAATACCAATGATTGGAAATGAAGCTCTTTTGATAAACTCCCAAGTGTAGTAGGTAGTTAGACTAATTATATATTTACTCCCACTATGGAAACCTGTCATGCCTTTATATCACAAATGGTATCCTGATTGGAGCATTGTGTGGTGTTATACATGTGTAGTTTGAAGTGAATGACTCTCTCCACCATTTGATCTTCAAACAATTCTCAAAATTACTGTGTTTCTCTTGTAGAATATTGAAAATTCATGTCTTTTGTTCTTATATTGTTTAGCATGACGAGGACACTGTTTTAGAAAGAGTTATCACTACTGAGTAGCTGCATTTTCTAATCCAAATGCAACATCTTTTGCAGTCTGAGCCAGACTTGATTTGTTCTTATGCTCTGAGATATTATAATACTCTGCAACTGCTGATCTTGCACATACCTTTTTAATTTATCTGGGTGATGTATGAATGTGTCCAATAAATCCTAAATTGTAATTAATGGTTTCTGCAGGTCCTCTTATACACTGTTGTTGCTTTGATTTTGGTTTTTCCTTTTGACATCTTTCACTTGTCAACTCGCTTCTTTTTCTTGAGGACTCTTTGGAGAATAGCTTTTCCTCTTCAGGTGCATCCGATTTTTCTATTTAATTTTGTTTTCTTGATGGCATTAACTCATTGCAAGTTGGCTCTAGTTATAAGTCCTTTGGCATTTCTTACAGGCAATAAGCTTCTGTGACTTTTTCTTGGCCGATATTTTTACTTCCATGTCAAAGGTATGGATTACATTATCAACAAATGAGGGCATGGGTAAGGTCTTGTACGAACCATAGAACAGCTTGTTCACTTACAACCTCTTTCATGTGCAGGTCTTCTCAGATCTCGAACGCTCAGTTTGTCGAATGGTACACCGACAGGTTTGTATATTACTTAAAATTATTTGCAATAAATTGAGATGTAGTATACTGGTTAATGTAAATTTTAAATGAGTAGGGGATGTATAGCTTGAAGCTAATATGTTCACATTGAATTCCTTGAAAATGAAGGATTGTATGAGGGTCCCAGAAGTACTTTGGATTTTTTAATTTGGATTTTCTAATATTAGCTATAGTGATTTAAGGTTAACATTGAAAATTATCTTGTTCCATCTCAATCCTTGGTGTTTGGCCATACTTCTCTTCCTTGAAAGTAGGAGCAAATTTTTAGTGTGGGTTAGACATATAGACTTCTCACATTACATCCTTTTTCTATGTAAAAGTTGCATGCAATTTTGGGATGGAAGATTCATTAATCTGTAGATGGTCTGATGATTTCCCTGTCAAAAGAACAATATCTGACTTTGCCCCATGTGGGCAGGTGGCTACTATAGCATGGTTTGAAGCTGATTCAGTTTGTGGAAGTCACTCAGTTGCAATCCCTTTAGTTCTGGTATTGCCTTATATCTTCCGCCTATTTCAGTGTCTCAGACAATACAAAGATACTGGAGAGAAGACAACCCTTTTAAATGGTAAGATTTACTGCTTGGAACCATCATCATTCTTCGAGTTATCTGTATTTAAGATAATTATATCCAATGGTTGCCAAACAAATATCACATAATAAAATTGAAATGAATCATCCTAAAAGTCTCCCCTTTACCCCACTCTCATGAACTTTCTGATTCTCGTTCTTCCTGTTTCAGCTTTGAAATATTCAACTGCAGTGCCAGTTATTTTTCTCTCAGCCCTCAAATATCATGTATTCCCGGAGAAATGGACAAGCTTCTATCGGCCTCTGTGGCTTCTCTCTAGCGTTTTGAATTCTTTATACTCATTTTACTGGGACGTGACCCGGGATTGGGACCTGAGGTATCCTGAGTCATGTCATCCATAACATTAGTATCATGAAGATTTTCTGCATATTGTATCAGTTCTCAATGACTTAGCTGCACTCATGGTCCTTTCTCCTTGATTCATCTGCAGTTGCTTCACACGGATATTCTTATTTGCAAAACCGAGCATCTTCTCATATTTCCTGTATGGACGAAGATGGGTAATGAAACTCATTCATTCTGGATTCTGATCCCATTCAATCTTGATCTAAACCTGTGATTCCATTTGCAGGTCTTCCTTTGGGTAATCGGGAGCAATCTGATATTGCGCTGCACATGGACTTATAAGCTGTCAGCTCACCTTCGGCACAACTACTTGACCGTCTTCACAATAACTGCACTTGAGATCTTCCGGAGATTCCAATGGGCCTTCTTCCGAGTGGAAAATGAATGGAACAAGACAAATCCTAAGTCCGGCATCCAGCTTTCAGCCCTGAGTGATATCAGCAGTGAGGAGGACAAATTACTCCCCTCAAATCACAGTGTATAGCCTCCTTATACCTTCTAGTTACTCTTCTTAATATGAGGGAAAGCCTTGGCCATTAAGGCCTGGAATATCCATTATGGGGTTTCCACCAGTTCTGTGACTTCCTCATTCTTTTGTTCCTAAGAAAGAAATAACGTTAATACTCTCCTCATACGCATGCTATTTGGAAGATTTTTATTTTATGATAATAGAGATTTCTGTTTTAATTGATTCTCTAGTATCTTGTCAAGTGGGATGTGATTGCAACTTCATTTCCAATTTCTATGCCAAACTTGAAATCCTTCTCCATCATGGTGGTTGTCATATATTGTGTATTCATGGTTAGATTAGCTTCAGAAAATGATCTAGTAACAGATTTATTGTAAATCAAACGAATTTGTGGAGGCCTACTGTGTAGACTTATGCTCAGTTATTAAGTACTGCAAGGAAAATTTTATAGTTAATTCAATGATGAATAGTCTAGGACAGACTCAATGTGCTGTCTTTTCTGTCTGCATGTGTTTCTACATAATTCCATCCATCAATATTATCACTAAGAAAATGTTAAGATTCATGCATTCATATTTTAGCTGCAACATTGTAGATGCAATTCTACGAATATTTTGAATCACCACACACAATAGAGTGGTATATAGACTATTTTGGGAATATATATAAATGAATATGATATTTTGATTGATATTGATCCTCTCTATTACAACTTACAAACTCTTTACAACTTGCAAACGCAAAGAGTGGTCACTAAATTTGAATTCAGAGTAACTGGAGAAACTTAGTAGAGAACATGCCTTTTCGTATGAAGTGAATCGGTATTTAATTTTTCATGACTTGCTTTTAAACAACGTGAGAATTATTTTTAGTATACTTTGTCAGTGCATGAAAAATTAATAGTCAAAAGATTATGGCATGAAAAATTAATAGTCATGAATGAACCCACATGAATCTTCTCATAGCAATACATAGAATATTGTATTTTGATTCAATTATAGCTGAGTGATTGTATTACACTAGATAGCCATACACTACTAGTAGTTCCATGTGATGGGATTTGATCTCAGAAATATGATAAAACTGTTAAAAAGTTGTCTATAATAAGGATTAAGAGGGTTGTTAGCATCAAAGAATTAATGAAATAGAAGGTTTGTCCATTTTCCAATGACAATTCAAGGTGTTTATACCTGCATTTGTTTGATATCTAGTAAACTACGATAGGAGCGTGGATGAACTAATTTACTTGTTTGATCACACCAGACTTACCAAGTTTTACTTAAATAAAATACTGGATAGGGACAACCACATGTGCATAGTTCATGATCAAGTTCATAATCAAGAATTAAATGATAAACATGAAGGACTTAGATTGAAGGAACCAATGTATTTGGATTGTATAAAAGAAAATACCTCTATCAGAATAAATGTTAGAGCCACTTAAGGTAGATGAGTATTTTGGATAATTTAATCCGTAGATATATAACTAGAAGTAGGGACCATTTTTCTTGAACTTCCAATTGAAGCCCATATTTTTTAAATGTTGGGATATAACTTAATTTTGTTAAAAGTTAGGTAGTAACTCTTAATTAATAAATATTGGATCGTTATCCAATTTTGTTTGACATTGGGATATAACCGAATATAATATTTTTTTTAACATTGGATCATAATTAACCTTTCTTAAAAATTGGGTAGTAGTCCAATTTTTTTAAATACTAGATTGTAGCTAATTTATAATATTCTGATCCAATACTTCGTATCAAATAAATATCAAAACCATCACATTCTTCTAATTTTATAATAGTAGTATCGACATATAATTGACATGCTATTAAATAATATAAAATAATCATATATTTAAAAATAATTTAAAATGTTTCAAAAATATCATTATACAAAACTTATTATATCATAATTACTAACAAAAAACTTTTATTGTTACTTGGAATACTCATATTTTCACACCTAACCCGGTTTATTTGATACAACCCCACATACTCTTATTTTTATAACAATGAACACATAATTATTTTAAGTCTAACATGAATTAATGTTGAAACTAAAACTTATAAGGCTATTTTAAAAAAGTATTAACTTAGATTCAAAAAATAAAGTTAATAAATAATAGCGAGATCAAATACTAAATAAAAGATATATTTTTGATATTTTATAGTTTTTCATATCCTCGAAGTGTTACTACAATATTTTAATTTTTTGAAATGGATCTTGTAGGGGAGTAAGTTCACAACTAAGTGAATAGTATTAACTAATATTATTACATTATGTATACGATTTAGCATGTACTATAAACAATTATAAGAGAAATTTTAGAAAATATTTTTAAGGTCAAACTATGATGGGTGTAAAGTTTTAATCACGAAGTATTAGACTTCTCAATTTATGAATTTAATCTATTTTTCTCGATCATGGACTTGACCAATTTCCGACATTAGGGAATAGATCTATATCCCATCATTGAACATGTTTTCACACTAAAATCAAATGGTAAATTTTCTAAGCAAGATTTATGCTCATACGAATAATATATTTCCCAAAAATAATTTTAGCGGGTTTCAAGTTATCAAGGTGAATATATTTCATAAAAAATATTTTAATCAGCTCATGCTATTAGATATGCAAGTAATATCACATCATCAATCCAATCGAACTGACTAGAAATTTCACTCACCGTTATTCAGAGACATATTCATCTCGAATGAATTCCTGAGTATTCGTGCTCCTCTTGCACTATCTTGTATGATTTGCTCCCTACATATTATACCTAGATTTTATAAATGTGTTTTGGGTTTATGATTAAGACATTTTTTACACTATAACATAATATTTCCAATATTACAGTTTTTCCCTAGACCCTATTTCATACTTAAATATAATTTTTCTAAATAAAAGGAAACCTAATTAATTTACAAATATGTACCTTCCGAACCTAACCGAGCTTTTGGAGAATGTAAACCCCATATTCACCTAATAAGACAATCGGGCTAAAGAACCGAGAAATTTCATGTAAAAACTGAGATTCGACCTAATATGAATGGATGAGTATGGGTCAAAACAGGAAATTAGGAAACCTCAAGTGGCCGATAAGGACCCAAATATTATGAGAAGGAATAGTGAGTAAAAATGAATGTGAGCTCTGGCTCTGAATCGGATTGAACTGGGATGAACGGTATAGAACTGATTTAAAGACATATTTTTCTAGGTGGCATAAAAACATAAAATTGAGAAATTAAGGCCACCACTAAATAGGAAATGATTTTAGAAAATTTTAAATTTCAGAAACTGGTCAAATTGGGCTTGAACTGACATATTTTTTAATTTGGATTGTCGAACCTGATCGGATTGGATCAGTCAACGGTCCAGCTGGTCAACGGACTGCTGCCAGGTTAGTGCCCCATCAGCAGGAGTGACCCATTAGTGCACGACATGTAGGAAAGTGTGCCATGTCAGCGCTTGGAAGCGCTGACCAATCAGGAAGCGACACATGTTCTCGGTCAACGTCGGAGAAGCCTAGTCAATTGTACCAACCAATGGGGAGTGGACACGTGGCAAAGGTGCCACATCAGTGTCTGACTAGGATGTTTGTGAAATGATCGACCAATCAGAGATCGACACATGGTAGAGCCACGTCGGATAGCCTTGGCCAATAAGAGGCTGACATGTGGTTGTGACACTATGCGTTAGGAGGGAAATCTAACGTATTTAAAATGATCAATTAGAGGATGCCATGTGTCATGGTTAGCAGTCGATAGGGATACAGTCACTAACCATGTTGGAATGAGCGGCCAATGGGAGGCTGCCACGTGTTTGGTCTGCGAGTCAAAGGTTGACTAGGCTGCTAAGCAGGATGCTGCATTAGCAAAGCCAACCAATCATGGCATGCCACGTGGCATGTCGGCACGTGCGAAGCTTGCACACGCGGTGCAATATCATCATCCTCACTTGGGTGACAAAGAGAAGAGGATAAGGAGAAGAGAGAGAGTCTCCAGTGACATAGAAAAAGCTCCGGTCTGACCGCCGGCGAGGGAGGAGGGGTCCGAGTTCCATGCCGACTAGTAGCCCGGACAATTGTCGAGCTCCCTATATAAAGATCACCCCTCCCCTTGCATTTCTCATCCCACCAGTGAGTGAAGAAGGAGAAGAGGTTAGTTTTTCAGCGAGGCTTAATCCATAGATCCAGCACTAGGCTTTTTCTCAACCTTTGAAGCTCTCCTCGGTGTCATTGGAACCAAGAAGAAGTCCTCCACCCGATGACAACCTTAGCTCGGCCTAAGGACCTCCACCAGAGCTCTGATGAGCTCAAACAAGACCACTACTCCTTTGGCTAAGAGGAAGCTGAACTTTTCAAGCTGCACTCTGGTCACCTAGCCTCCTTCAACTGAACTGATCCCTACCCAACCCTCCTCAACCCATACGAGACCTTTACAACCTTTGAGGTAAGCTAATTTCTGCCATGTGTTTCTGAAAATATGAAGTTATAGAAGCAAACTTGCCATAACTTCTCTCATCAAATTTGCGGTGCTCAGGCAGGTAATTGGCCAGAAAGTTGATCCTAGAAAGACCCCTCGGGAGAGTACTAGTTGCCCACATCAAGAGCTCCGATTGCCGTCCTGTCACGCACAACTCGGTTTGGTCGGATCCCCGTGATCAATCTGCCACTCTCTCAGCTTACTAAGAGTTGCCCCTTCTTTATAAACCATGAGAAGTAACACGTCCTTTAAACTTGCACCTTTCCTCGAATAATATAAATCAAAACTGCACACAATTTTAGACTTATTATACCTGCCTTACAAATACGTTAACTGGTGGTATTTGAGGTAAGCTTTCTAGGGTTACCTGAAAGGGATATAAGGGAGGGGGTGAGTTCAATGACTCAGTAATTAGGTGTTCAAAGATTTACTTTTAGAAAAATAGTTTGAATTTGGAGTGCGCTAGACTCCTTATTTTCTTTTAAAAATATTTCATTCTCAATTCTTGGTTTCCATAACCACTTCTCATTATAACGGTGTGTTCATCACTCAGCACACATCCTTAATCATGAAGGAACACACAATCACAGGCTAGCCCATCCACTAAACCCACTTATGGCGTCGGAGTGACTTTACCGGCCACCTAGATAGAAGCACATCCACTTCTACCTTGAGAATGAGTGGATGTTTGTGATTTTCGACCCTCAATCGCATAACAAAACTCTGTGTTCGTATGAGGACAGAGACATCATCTTGTCCCCACCCCGATCTTGTGCGCTTGAAGCTATGTCGAACTTTGCAAGACTTCTAGTACGACTAACTGCCCTTATATCCACCAAGTCGTCTAGAGCCTTGGGACACATCACTACTCCTCTTGGACATATTGAAGGTCCCATAACACGGTTCATGCACAAATCAATAGTTTTCTCATAAGCCATATAATTTGTGGTGCCACTGGTCCAACGCCCTTGACCCTTAACTCGACCTGCAATTATTTGTTTTTACTAGTCCGAAGACCTGTCATGTCGCACTGTTGCTAGTCCATTGAGTATGTTGGTCTTGTCTTAGTATCATGGCCAAGCAACTCATTTACTTAAGTTTTCATGGCTTAATAATCATCTTTGTTTATGAGCTCCTGCTCGTTCCAAGTGGCCTAGGGCCTACTATTGAGATTTTCAAAATCGGGCATATTAGCCCCCAAGTTCCAAAACCGAGGCCTTCGACCTTTATGAGCTATTCGAGCTCCCTTCAATAAGGTCTCCCAAAAATTTTAAGCAATGGCACACAGTAAGGGGAGAACACTTTTGACAAAATAAACTTTTTAACTATCCATCATACCAAACGAGTATGAGGACATCTCCGCTTATAACCGATAAGCAAGTTTTCTACTTCCTTCTAGGAAGTTTTATCATACCAACCGGGTATAATCTACTTATAACCGGTAATTAGTTTTTCCATATGATTTCCACATTACTCCCCTCAGGTGTGATGGTTAAAATACCACTTATCAGTGAGTTTGCATTTTCGAGGTGCTTATCATCCCAACCGGGTATGATATTAAATTCCCACTCACCTGATAGTGTAGTGAATATTCTTTTAGTCGGCTTGTTGTCCTTACTCGAACTTGTCTTAGCTGGTGTTCTTGGTATTTCGTGTTACTACACGATATGAACACTCTTGTTCATTATCCTTTTGCCTAATAGCACTCATTCACCATAAATGAATGAGAAAACTAAACTTTTCCTTTATTTGCAATTAGGTTACTAAAGTTATTTTTCTTTAACTTTAAGTCCTAATGCCGGCTTTTCCTCAAATTGAGTTTCGAAACTTTTAAAATTCACCTTGGGACCTCAATTTACTATTTTGCCCCTACTATACAAAAATGGTACATTTTGCCCCCAAAATTCCAAAATTTGCCCAATTGTTCTCCTATTTCTTTATCATGCCCAATTGGCCCTCAATTTTATGAAATTGCACTTTAGTCACTCAAAAATTTGAAATTCCCAATATTTCCCCCAATTTCAACCTTCTAACTCAGCCGAATTTGATTTCATCAAATTAACCGATCAAATGAGTTTAATTGTTGAAATTGAAGTTAGATTGGACTTTCTAAACCTTCATATGATTCAATTGCACTTTGAATCGCACAATTTGGTGCTCGGATGAGCTCAAATGGAGCTTCGCCAAAAAACTGTACTTAGAGAGAAAAAGTTTTGAAAGCTTACCATCGGGGCACGACGGTTCGAGCTTTCAATTTGGGCAGATAGCTTTTGTCTTGAGGTTCCTCCTAGAATCAAGAATTGCATCAATTGATGTTGAATTAAGTGAGAATTTTATCATCGAATTTCTGTCGGTTCTTTCTCTAGCATCGGTCGGAAATTATAGAGGGGAGCCAAATTAGCTTACCTTTCAGCTCTAATTTAGTGGTAGGAGGACTGTGGAGGTGTTGGGAGGGCTTGGTTTGACATGAGAAGGGCTCAAATTAGCCAATTTTAGCTTGGTTGAAACAGGGCAGCTTCGGTTCGCCGGAGCTGATTCACTGTTCGATCATGCCGGCACCTCTCTGGTAACCCCCAGAGCAAATGTAGACCACATTATGTAGCTGACCTCTCCCCAATTCCAAAGAACCCAACCACACCTTCTTTGGCTCGGAAAAGACCATATATCGAATCTCTGGTTTGAGCTTTGCTAGAAATTGGAGCAGTTTAGAGAAAATGGAGTTTTCAGGTGTGGAGAGGATGAATGAGGAAGGGCTCTTTATTAGGAAGCTTAGGGACTTCTTGGTTGTCCGATTGGCACCTTAATGGCAGTCATTCATTGCCTGAAACTCTCAGGCTGGAGACTTTTCTGCTTCACCGGTGAATGAACAGTGCTGCCATTTAAAGGAAGAAGACGACACTGTTCTGAACCGAACTAGACCGGTTTGAACCAGTTTCAAAGCTTAAACCGGCCGGTTCAAGCCCGATTCGACCAAATTTTTTTAAATTAAAAAGTTATAAATTCATTTTCTATCCAATGGTGGCCTCAAATCTCAAATTTGAATTTTTAAAGCCACCTAGAAAAATGAATTTAGCATCTGGTTCAATAATGGTTCAAACCAGTCCAAACCTGTTCAATCTGGTTCGGATTTGGTTCACCCGAACTGGTTTGGTTTTCATCTCCAATTCATCATTAAGTCATTTTCCATGACTTTTGGGACCCTTTGGGTCACTAAGGATCCATAAATTTCCTGGTTTGCCCTTTCTCTATTGGTTTTGGTTTGTAGACTGACTCGGTTTTCAAATTGAAAATAACCGGTTCTTTCCCTGGTTTTCTTATTATCAAAGGATGGGGTTTACATGCCCCCTCACCAATAAGGGAACCATGCTTTCTCTCTCTACAGACATTTTCCAATGAGTCTCCGTTTGAGCTAAAATCGGTACCAAATGAGGTGATTCAAAGATCAAATTAATCGAGGAGAGATGGGGGGAGTGATTAATAGCATGATAGGGGGCAATTGCCCAAGTTTGGGTTGTCAATTTGATGAATCCAAGATTCAGGTGTCAAAGTGCAATAAATAGGGGGAATTTGGGAAAAATTGGGGGCTGAATTGCAATTAATGAAAAAATTGAGGACTTGAATGGAAACTCATCGAAGGTGGCACGTAGGTCGTCGAGGCTGGTGGGGTTAGAAAGCTGACACTCCCAAGAGTTTGTAACCACTTGAACTAACCCGGTTAGTGGTCTATAGCTCATGCAATTAACATTTTAGTTAGAAGGGTTATTATTCTCGTGATCTCATATTTTCAATATTTAATTTAGACCATTTCTAAATCATTTCGGGCATATCTTGTGGCTATGGAAAGTTGGTGGTGCAAGGGACTCAACCAATTTTTCTCACCTTATAAGTGCTGTAAAGGCCATTGGTATTGGCCTTGAAAAAATGGTGTTGTATTTCTGCACGTTGGAGATCAGTTACTATGTGATCTCACCGACATTAGTAGAGGAAGAGTCGAAGGTTAAGAGGGGTGGTGATTGAAAGATGAGGTCCTCAGCTTTACAGAGATAGCAAGAACATCATCGGAGGTGGCCAGACAGTGAAGATAAGATTTCTGGTAGTAAGGTTATCAGAGATGGGAGCAATTGGTGGTTGGGAGAGAATTATGAGTAATTTCCGGTGAGGTAGCAGCCCCAATTTATATGGTTGTGTTCTAGACCTCCATGGAAATATATCCATAGACTCCTTTCTTTCATTAATATCATATGGTGCTGTAATGAATTAATTTCCCCAAGCGGTGGAGTTAATGAGTCAACTAATGAGGTGTCGGGTAAAATAGGAGATTTGGGTTGAGAGTCCGGCGAGGAAGACGACACGCATGCATGGCCGCGCGTGCAACACATGCATGCATCCTGCTTCCCTGCATATCGGTTCAGCACTGTAGCAAACCCGTTTTCGGTGAATTTCTCGGCCGGTCCAGGGGTTTTGGTCTAATTCACCCTCTTCTTGGAAGTTTCTTGAGAAAATAAAAATACCTAAAAAGTCTACATTCAATTTCCTATTGAATGGACCCAATAACTACAAAATTTGCATTTGTTTTGCCCATTTAAATCTTCTGGGGGTTTAGTGACTCCATCTAGCTTGAATTAGGTTCGAACTGGTTTTTCCCAGTTTTCTCCCAATCCTTGATTCTGAGTCCCACAATCCTCTTACGGGTTTCTCGTTACCCTATTTCATCTCTCATGGCCCCTTATTGACCTCTTTCCTCCTTTTGGTTCGATCTATTCCCTAGTTACCTTTTGGTTCCCAATTTAATCTCACTTCTTGGTTTGATTCGGCCCAGTTATGAAGTTAGGATCTTTCCATGGTTTTACAACCATCCCCTCCTTTTTAGGTGTTTTGTCCTCAAAACTTGACTTTTTATTTATATGGTAAAACTATATTTCATATACATAAGTTAGTTACACTTCTATGTCATGGGAGGGTTCAAACAACTTAGGATATTTTTCCATCATCTTTGCCTCAGGTTCCCACGTTTCCTCCTCTATCTGACTATTTCACCATTGGACCTTCACCATGGGAATCCTCTTGTTCCAGAGGCTCTTCTCCTGGCTGTCCAACAAGCGCACTAGTTTTATTGGGTAGGTTAGAGTTTCCTCTAACTCTGGAGATGGTCAGTCTAGCACGTGTTTGGGATCCAGTTCAGACTTATTTAGCACATACACTAGGAATACTTCATGGATCCAGTCCAATTCTGGTGAAAGCAATAGCTTGTACGATATTGATCTAATCTTTTTAGTAATCAAGTAGGGGTTGATGTACTTCGAGTTTAGTTTGCCTCTATTTTGGAACCTAATGACCCTCTTCCATGGGGACACCTTCCAAAATATTTTATCCCCTACCTCGAAGCTCAACTCTCGGTGCCTTTTTTTGGCATAGCTCTTTTGTCAGTCCTATAATGGCTTGACCCGATCACAAATGATGTGGATCTTCTCTGTCACATATTCGATCAGCTCGACCCTTTTCAACTCTCTCATGTCATCCTAATATGATGGAGTTTAGCACTTTTAGCCATGTAAAGTTGCATACGGGGCCATTTGGATGTTGGCCAAGTATTGATTGTTATACGTGATCTCCATGAGGCAAAGGTAGTCATCCCACCTTTTTTCAAAGTTAAGGAGGCACGCTCGAAGCATGTCCCCTAATGTTTGGATTGTCCTTTTGGACTGCCTGTTCGTCTAGGGATTGAATGCATTGCTTAGATATAACCTTATTCCTAGGGACTTCTGCAAACTCGGCCAGAATCTTGAGGTAAAGCTCGGGTCTTTATCGAAGATTATTGATTCTGGGACCCCGTGCAATTGTACTATCTCATAGATGTATTACTTGACTAGCTTCTCTATGGGGTTGATTAGTTTCATGGGTAGGAAGTGAGCAACTTTGGTGAGTCGATCCACTACGACCCATATGCAATCATGTCCTCGGACCGATGGTGGTAATCCCATCATGAAGTCCATTGTAATCTTCTCCCACTTCCATTTTGGAATGGCCAGCTGTAAACCCCATACTTTTGAGTTAAGGAAAACCGGGAAAGAACCAGTCAAACCGAGTAAGAAAACTGAGCCGGTTTACAAACTCAATCATTTGGGAACAAGCAAATTGAAAATTTATAACTTTCAGATGATCCAAAGGGTTCATTAAAACTTGGAAAAGAAACTTAAGACAAATTAGAAGAGAAAAAGTAAATTGGTTCAAGTGAACGAGATTCCATAAGAACTTTTAAGTTAAGCATGCTTACTCGAGAGTAGTGTGAGGATGGGTGACTTCTTGGGTCAAAAATTTTTATGCGAATACAAATAATTTAATACCGAAATTAAATTATTTGAATTAATACAAATAATTTATGGTAATATTAATACTAGTAATAAATCTCTCCCATTTAATACACGATTTTACACCTATATAAACAGGTTATCCCTATTCATTCTCCTCACACCTAAACACTTCTTTCTCTCTCTCTACTGCTCCATTTCCCGATGAAGCTCAAACCAGAGCTTTGACTTGAACATTTTTCTTAACCTCGGAAGGAGAGGTCGGGCTCTTTAGAACTGGGTGGAAGACATATATCTAATAGCAAACTCTAGTCAATTCGAGAATTGCCGACATGATGGAACAGTGAAGCAGCTCTGGCGGACCGAAGCTGCCCTATCTCGACCAAGCTGAAATCAGCCATTTTGAGCCCTCCTCAGACCAAACCAAGCCTTCCCAACACTTCCTTAGCCCTCCCACAGCCAAATAAGGACTGAAAGGTAAGCCAATTCGGCTCCCCTCTGCAATTTCCGGCCGGTGCTAGAGAGAGAACCGACAGAATTTCAATGATGAAATTATAACTCAATTTGGCATCAATTGATGCAATTCTTGATTCTAGGATGAACCTCAAGATGAGAGCTATCTGCTCAGATCGAAAGCTCAGACCGCCATTCCCGTATGCAACCAATCGAAGCTTTCTCTCTCTATAGTTTGTTTTCCGGCAAAGCTCCATTTGAGCTCGTTCCGGTGTTAAAATCTACGATTCAAAGTGCTATTGAATCGCAAGAAGATGGAGAAACTCAATTTTAACTTCAATTTCAACAATTAGAGGTGATTCATCAGTCAATTTGATGGAATCAAATTCAGCTGTGCTAAGGAGTTGAAATTAGGGAAAAATTAGGGAAAATTGGGGATTTTCGAAATTTAAAGGACCAAAATATAATTTTATGAAATTAAGGGTCAATTGGGCATGAAAATAATGTTGGAGGACCAATTGAGGAATTTTGGAATTTTTGGGGCAAAATGGTAATTTTGGAAAAGTTGGGGGACCAAATTGGAAATTTGGGAAATTAAACCCATTTGTGCGAAATTAAATAATTTGAGGTCCTAAGATAAATTTTAAGAGTTTCGGGACTCAAATTTAGGAAAAACTCGACAATAGGGACTTAAAGTTAAAGAAAAATAACTTTAGGCACTTAATTACAAATATATGTAAAGTTGGGTATTGGAACTTGAGGGCTAATATGCCCTGTTTTTGAAAAATTCGAACAGTGGGCCATCGGCCAATGGACACGAGCAGGAGCTTGTAAAAGAATATGATATATATATATATATATGTGTGCCATTAAACCTTTATAAGTGAAATGTTTGGTCATGGTATCAAGGCAGGTCTGACATACTCAGTGAACTAGTAGCAGTGCGACATAACCGGTCTCCGAACCAGACAAGACAAACAGTTACAGGTTGAGTTGAAGGTCAGGACCGTTGGAACAAATGGCACCACATATTACATGAAAATTTAAGAAAACTTTGCTTGTGCATGCACTATGAGTACGGGATCATCGAGATGCCCATGAGGGGTAATGATGCATCCTAAGGGCACTGGACAACCAGGTGAGTATAAAGGCAGATCGTCGTTCCAAGTGTTTGTGCGAAATTTAGAGTGGCACCAAGCGCATGAGACCGGGGTGGGGACAGGATGAGGTCTCTATCCTCATATGGACACGAATAATCAATTTCAGGATTGAGGGTTGGATGTCGCATACATCCACTCATTCTCAGGGTAGAAGTCATCGTACTTCTATCTGGGTGGCCGATAAAATTACTCCGAAGCCACTAGTGGGTTCAGTAGTCATACTGACCTACGAATGTTTAAAATTTCATGCAGTTTTGATTATGCTATTCCAGGAAATGGTGGAAGTCTAAAGGACGCCTTACTCTCTACGGTTTATATTAAGGTGAAACCCTTTAATAAACTGGGAGAGTGACGGGTTGATCATGCGGATCCAACCAAACCGGGTCGGGGCGTGACAACTAAAGTGGTATTAGAGCATGTTTCCTCGAATACATAATCAAGACTAGAAATTATTGTAATTAATAGGATTTATTCTAAAATTTTTAGATGTCTCCAAAGAGAGGAACTAAGAAAACTTGGAATGGCTCTACTCAACACCCTACCTTCGTAGGAAGACAACCCTAGAAGCTTCCCAAATGACTAAGACCTGGCAGAAATGTTGAAAGACCAAATGGGGAAGTATCTTGGAGAATGGTGCTAGAATCTATTGATGGCACAACCCTAAGTATAAAGGAGGATGCTTATCAAGAATCACATAGCTCCCTAGTTAATTTGTGACCATTTTCTGTGATAGGGCTAAGAGCCCAACCAATTGTATTCCCATGTTAATAAAATATTCAATTTCTCCAAAACTCTATCTTCTGAGGATGTGATCTTACTAGGAATATGGCCTAAAGAAAATAAAAAAAACCCATACTATCTTGGAAACTAAGGAAAAGTCACATTCCAATGATGGGAGATGAATCAGGAAACCTAGGATGACTCTTACCATGACCCTTAGCAAAGGTGATTCAGCAAGAAAACTATCAAAGTGATCAGACTCAAGAACGTAAAGCACCAAACCACTAGTAATCCTAGAAAAGCCCTACTTGATGGAAAGAAGAAACCAAAATAATCCATGTAAGGGAATAACGTGGGACATTACCTAAAGAGATGCCCAACCCTACTAAAGGACAAGTACCAAGATGAACTATTATAGGTGTAAGGAAAGAAGTGGTGTTCCACACCTCATAGATTCAGGGTAATACCTCCTCAAAGGCCACGAAGGACATGAAGGATTGGAGACCGATACCATGGAGCAGGTTACGTAAATGGTTCACAATGAGGTTAAGAACTGATGAGGTGAATGCAAAAACTTCTTAAGAAGGTTAAACCGATAAGGATACCTCATGAATAGGGATAAGGTATTTGAGAAGCATACTTAGAACCCTCTCATAAAGGGGCAAACACAGAAAAATGTCCCCCTAGAACTTTAGGGAATGATAGAGTGAGAGTGAAGAAGAGAAGGAATACAATGTAAAAGGGGAACTCTGGAGGGATGCATACAACCAAGTGCCTTGAAGGAATCATTGGTTGGCAAATGGACATAACGTGGAGTGCAAGGCGCTAACCCCTCATTAGAAACTACTTGAAGGAAGGATGTATCAGAGGCCAAGACTAACTTGCTTTGTAAAAAGTGATAGAATGTTAGGTACAACTTCCTTTGGAAAATATAGAGAAGTCAAAGTGCAGATTCGGAACAACATAGCAAAAGTAAGCAAACCATAAAAACAAGATAGTCAAAGGAAATAAATGATACCCTAAGGAAGTCTGAGAGGTAGAAAGGACTACAACCTAAAAGGTTAGTGAGATAGACGTTAAGGACAGGAGGACTCGAGAAACAACTGCCCTAAGAAACTTAGACCAAAGGAATGGATGATTGGATCAGAAAAATAGTGTGAAGGAGGTAGTTAAAGAACTAGCCTTCGAGAGAACCATGAATTTAAACCACGATAAAGAAGGGAGAACTGAAAAGGGAAAATCATTGGAAAAAAAGAATGAAGGAAAATCCTTAAAAGAAATCAATGGCCAGAACCAGAACTATAAAGTGTTGAGACGGTTAAATGAACCTCTCGAAAGGTAATCAAGGGATTTTGAAACTAGGTGGATGCGAGCTCTAGACATGTGTTGAGGTGCAAGTGATAATGAGGATGGAATATGAAAGATGTACCTGTAGGATCTCAAGAGTAAAGGTAAACATGAAATAATAGCATCAAGGGACGTCATTTAAAGTAAGGTGTCTTCAAGGATGTATGAAAAAGAAATTTCAGGAGAAAAGGGTAAGATTCCTCCCAAATAAGGAAATCCTAAGAAAGCATACATGACGTAATAAAGAATCAACGGAACCTAGTGACGAGAGGTGAGGAGACAAATTCACAGATAAAGGTGCATACTAAAGTGAAAGAAACCCAAGGAAGCATATTAAGAGATGTTGTGGCAAGTAAAACCCAAGGAATGAGTAGGTAGAAAGATAGCATCAATAGATGTCGTAACAAGTAAGAATGGGTAGACTACCCATAATAAGAACATCTGAAAAACCTTAGGAAAGTAAGCTCCCTAAATAAGAAGTGGTTAAGGAGGAACAACCACTATTATCAAGATGGATTGTGGTCCACACTCGCATAATAGAGCCTAAAGAGTGGATGGCTGAGCATAGGGTGGAGTACATGAAATAACACCGATGTAAAGAGATGAAGAAAGGAAACCTTCAAGAAATTTTAAAAAGGTTGAACATGTAACTCCTAAGGTGAAAGTCTTTACTTTGAAGGAAATAGTAGAGAATGAAAGTGTAAAAAGGGAAACTCCCTAAACCAAGCAAATCGACAGGTAGACCGAAAGGAATCAACTCGGTTTAAAGAATTGTGAAATGATTACAAACAAGTAAGAGTGGATTAAGGCCAAAGTAAAATCCTTGAGTAAATGATGTCATTGGGAGCGAGGATGGACCTAAGAAAGGATGAATCCCAGCTTGTCGATATAGTATTGGAAAACCCAATCAATTGGAACCGAAAAGATCCAATAAAGAAGTTGGGGAAGGATGAGTAGGTAAGAGAAATCCATGCGGTTATGTGAGACATAACTTCAAAGGCATGATGGAGGAGAGGATAACGGTAAAAAGGATAGTTGAGGAATGTTATAAATAGAAAAGAGGGATGAAGTTATACGATCCCTGAAAGGTCGAAAAGCTAAGAGAGACCCTCAAAGAGATGTTCTAAGAATTTAATGGACAAAGATAGGTCCTAGAAAATACCATGTTGTAAGGGGAATGTAAGCCCAACAATCCCGAGGAGAATATGACTCAAAGTAAGGAAGAGTTGGCTAATAAGCATGACAAGGTCGAATATAAAAAAATTTTTGGACCGAAGTTATAATAGACAACGAATGAATGAAGGGTCAAAATAGGACAAAAAATGATAATAAAGAAAAACCGTGGAAACAAGTACGTAACACTCGAAAGAACATCGAGCAAAAGGTTTCAACTACAAAAAGGATAACTAGACACGAGAATGATTAATTATCTTGGAGTTCCCAAATCTTGAGTACGGAATCTCAAAGGGAAAAATGTTGCTCTAAGCAAAGAAAGATATGAATCTAAGGATATATCTTGGAATATGGTATGTCTAGTTATGATAAACTCCATGGAGGGAGTAAATAATATAAAGGAAAAGAAATCCCTTAAGTGAAGGAGGTAAAAAGGGCTAATTGAAAGAATAAGAGAAGAGTTTGCATGTTAAGCAAACAACAAATGGACATCAAAGAAAATGGTTCCTCATGCAAGGTTGCTAATTAAGTTTTGGGGACAAATCTCCTAAAAGGAGGGGAGAGTTGTAAACCCCACACTTTTGAGTTAAGGAAAACCGGGAAAGAACCGGTTAAACCGAGTAAGAAAATCGAGACGGTTTACAAACCCGATCATTTGGGAACAAGCAAGTTGGAAATTTACAACTTCCGGATAATCCAAAGGGTTCATTAAACCTTGGAAAAGAAACTTACGACAAATTAGAAGAGAAAAACCAAATTGGTTCAGGTGAACGAGATTCCATAAGAACTTTGAAGTTAAGCGTGCTTACTCGGTTTTTATGCGAACGTACGCCTTATCATAAATAGCCATAAATTAATATATATTTAATTATTGGAATTAATACCAATAATTTAATACCTAAATTAAATTATTGGAATTAATACAAATAATTTAATACCAAAATTAAATTATTGAAATTAATACCAATAATTTATGGCAATATTAATACTAGTAATAAATCTCTCCCATTTAATACATGATTTTACACCTATATAAAGAGGTCATCCCCATTTATTCTCCTCACACCTAAACACTTCTCTCTCTCTCTCTACTGCTCCATTTCCCGGTGAATCTTGAACAGGAGCTTCGACTTGAACATTTTTCTTAACCTCGGAGGGAGAGGTCAGGCTCTTCAGAACTGGGGAGAAGACAGATATCTAATAGCAAACTCCAGTCAATCTGAGAATCGCTGGAGAAGCATTGGCATAATGGAACAGTGAAGCAGCTCCGACGGACCGAACCCACTCTATCTCAGCCAAGCTGAAATCAACCATTTTGAGCCCTCCTCAGACCAAACCAAGCCTTCCCAATAGTTCCTCAGCCCTCCCATGACCGAATTAGGACTGAAAGGTAAGCTAATTCCAGCCGATGCTAGAGAGAGAACAGACAGAATTTCAATAATGAAATTCTAACTCAATTCGGCATCAATTGATGTGATTCTTGATTTTAGGATGAACCTCAAGATGAGAGCTATCTGCCCAGATCGAAAGCTCGAACCATCGTACCCTCACCGGTGAGAAATCGAAGCTTTCTCTCTCTAAAGTCTATTTTCTGGTGAAGCTTCGTTTGAGCTCGTTCTAGTGTTAAAATCTATGATTCAAAGTGCTATTGAATCGTAAGAAGATGGAAAAACTCAATTTTAACTTCAATTTCAACAATTAGAGGTGTTTGATTGGTCAATTTGTTGAAATCAAATTCAGTAGTGCTAAGAAGTTGAAATTGGGGGAAAATTGGGGATTTTTAAAATTCAATGTACCAAAATGCAATTTTATCAAATTAAGGGTCAATTGGGAATGAAAATAATGTTGGAGGACCAATTGAGGAATTTTGGAATTTTAGGGGCAAAACTTACTATTTTTGTAAAGGAAGGGCAAAATGGTAATTTTGGAAAAGTTGGGGGACCAAATTGGAAATTTGGGAAATTAAACCCCTTTGTGTGAAATTAAATAAATTGAGGTCCTAAGATAAATTTTAAAAGTTTCGGGACTCAAATTTAGGAAAAACTCGGCAATAGGGACTTAAAGTTAAAGAAAAATAACTTTAGAAACCTAATTACAAATATATATGTAAAGTTGGGTTTTCTGATTCATTTGGAATGAATGAGGGCTATTAGGCCAAAGAATAATGAACAATTATGTTCATTTCGTGTAGGAGAATGAAACATCAGCAACTCCAGTTGAGGTCCAACTTAATAAGGATGAAACCCGACTAAGTGGAATTTCACTGCACTATCGGGTGAGTGGGATTATATATTGTACCTGGTTGGGAATGATAAGTGCCTCGGTATAAAAATCACCATTTAGTGGAATTTTAATCATTACAACATAGAGAAAGTGATGTGAAAACCATGCAAAAAAACTACTTACCAGTTGTAAGTAGATCATAACCGGTTGGTATGATGAGACTTCCTTGAAGGAAGTTGAAAACTCGTTCATCGGTTATGAACGAAGATGTCCTTATACCGATCAGTATATTGGATAGTGAAAACCTATTTTGTCAGAAGTGTTCTGCCCTGAATGTGTGCCAATACTTAAATTCTTTTGGAGACCTTCTTGACGGGAGCTCAAATAGCTCTTATAGGCCGGGGGCCTCGATTTTGGAACTTGAGGGCTAATATGCCCTGTTTTTGAAAAACTCGAACAGTGGGCCATAGGTCAATGGACACGAGCAGGACCTCATAAAAGAACATGATATATATATGTGCCATTAAATCTTAATAAGTGAATTGTTTGGTCATGGTACCAAGGTGGGTTTGACATACTCAATCAACTAGTAGCAGTGCGACATGACCAGTCTCCGAACCAGTCAAGACAAACAGTTACAGGTTGAGTTGAAGGTCGGGACCGTTCGAAAAAATGGCACCACATATTACATGGAAATTTAAGAAAACTTTATTTTTGCATGCACTATGAGTACGGGATCATTAAAACACCCATGAGGGGTAGTGATGCATCCTAAGGGCCCTGTACGACCAGGTGAGTATAAGGACGGATCATTGTTCCAAGTGTTTGTGCGAAATTTGGAGTAGCACCAAGCGCATTAGACTGGGGTGGGGACATGATGAGGTCTCTATCCTCATACGGACACAAAAAAATTGATTTTAGGATTGAGGGTCAGATGTCGCATACATTCACTCATTCCTAGGGTAGAAGTGGTCGTGCTTCTATCTGGGTGGCCGGTAAAGTCGCTCCAAAGCCACTAGTGGGTTCAGTAGTCATACTGACCTGCGAATGTGTGTAACCTTCATGATGAAGGATGTGTGATGTGTGATGACACACCGTGGTAACTAAGAAAAGATGGAAAAATCGAAAATTTTAAATGAAGAGATTTTTGAAAAGAAAGGAGTCTAGCACATTCCATATAAATATTTTTCTTAAAAATTAAAAGTAGACCTTTGAAAACCCATTCACTGAGTAGTCATGCTCACCCCATCCCTTATATCCCTTTCAAGAAATCCCGAAAAACCTACCCTTAAAGACCATCAAATAAGATGCCTGGTTTCATGCAGTTTTGATTGTGCTATTCCAAGAAATGGTGCAAGTCTAAAGGATGCCTTACTGTTTACGGTTTATAATAAGGGGAAACCCTTTAATAAACTGGGAGAGTAGCGAGTTGATCATGGGGATCTGACCAAATTGGGGTGGGGCATGAAACCAGCGGTTGGAGGAGTCCTGCTGGCATCTAATGCTTGGCCCTAATCTATTGTTAGGAGAGACACTAGGCCACATACTCTACAATCTCTCTTTTCATACCTAGCCACAAGTACCCCTCTTTTAGCATCCTATACATTTTGGAACTATCAGGGTGCATTGCTTATACGGAATCATATGCCTCCATTAGTATGACATTCTTAAGTTTGGTGTCCTTGGGGACCACTACCTGACCCTTGTAGGGCAATAATTTGCCTGCTCGAAAGCAGAATTCTATAGGGGTGTTGTAAACCCCGCACTTTTGAGTTAAGGAAAACTGGGAAAAGAACCGGTCAAACCGAATAAGAAAATCGAGACAATTTACATTTGGGAATAAGCAATATGGAAATTTACAACTTTCAGGTAATCCAAAGGGTTTATTAAAACTTGAAAAAAGAAACTTAGGACAAATTAAAAGACAAAAACCAAATTGTTTTAGGTGAACTAGATTTCATAAGAACTTTAAAGTTAAGCGTGCTTGCCCGAGAGTAGTGTGAGGATGGGTGACCTCATGAACACTTCTCTCTCTCTCTCTACTGCTCCATTTCCCGGTGAAGCTCGAACTAGAGCTTCGACTTGAACAAAGGTCGGGCTCTTTAGAATCGGGGAGAAGACAATTATCTAATAGCAAACTCTGGTCAATCCGAGAATCGTTGGAGAAGCGCCGACATGATAGAATAGTGAAGCAGCCCCGACGGACCGAAGCTGCCCTATTTCGGTCAAGCTGAAATCGGCTATTTCAAGCCCTCCTCAGGCCAAACCAAGCCCTCCCAACACTTCCTTAGCCTTTCCATGACCGAATTAGGACCGAAAGGTAAGCTAATTCGGCTCCCCTTTACAATTTTCGATCGGTGCTAGAGAGAGAGTCGACCAAATTTCAATGACAAAATTCTAATCCAATTCTGCATCAATTGATGTGATTCTTGATTCTAGGATGAACCTTAGAATGAGAGCTATCTGCCCAGATTGAAAGCTCGAACCGCCGTGCCTTCACTGGTGAGTAATCGAAGCTTTCCGGCGAAGCTCCATTTGAGCTCGTCTTGGCATTAAAACTTGTGATTCACATTTCTGCAGAATCATATGAACATGTAGAAACTCATTTCAACTTCAATTTCAATAATTGGAAACGTTTGATGAAATCAAATTCGGCTGTGTTAAGAAGTTGGAATTGGGGGAAATTGGGGATTTTCGAAATTCAAAGGACCAAAATGAAATTTTATGAAATTGAGGGTCAATTGGGCATGAGAATAATTTTGGAGGACCAATTGAGGAATTTTGAAATTTTTGGGGCAAAATTTACCATTTTTGTAAAAGAAGGGCAAAATGGTAATTTTGGAAAAGTTGGGGACAAAATTGGAAATTTGGGAAATTAAACCCCTTTTTGTGAAATGGAATAAATTGAGGTCCTATGATAAATTTTAAAAGTTTCGGGACTCAATTTGAGGAAAAACTAGCATTTGGGACTTAAAGTTAAAGAGAAATAACTTTAGGGACCTAATTGCAAATAAATGAAAGTTTGACTTTCTTATTCATTTGGAATGAATGAAGGCGATTAGGTCGTAGGATAATGAACCAAGATGTTCATATCATGTAGGAACACAAAGTACCGAGAATGCCAACAAGGACAAGCTCGCGTGAATACCAAGAACCGGTCTGGTGGAATTAACGGCATTAACGGATGTATGGGTTTACTAACATCATACCCGGTTGGGATGAAGAGTACAACTTAAAGTTAAAAACCACTTACCAGTTGTGAGTAGTTTTACCAATCCAGTTGGGATTATGAGCACAACTTAAAATTTAAAAACCACTTACCGGTTGTGAGTGAAAATTTTATATCATACCCGGTTGGGCAATGATAAGTACCTCGGTATAAAAACCCACTATTAAGTGGTATTTTAAATATCACTACTTAGAGGAAGTGATGTGAAAATTATGCGAAAAAACTACTTAACGGTTGTAAGTAGATCATACCCAGTTGGTATGATAAGACTTCCCCGAAGGAAGTTTAAAACCTGTTCATCAGTTATGAACGGAGGTGTCCTTATACCTGGGCGGTATAATGGATAGAGAAAACATATGTTTTGTCGGAAGTGCTCTCCCCTGACTACGTGCCAATGCTTAAACAATTTCGGAGACCTTCTCGACGGGAGCTCAAATAGCTCTGATAGGCAGGGGGCCTCAGTTTTGGAACTTGGGGGCTAAATGCCCCATTTTGAAAATCTCGTATAGTGGGCCCAAGGCTAGTTGGCACGAGCAGGAGCTCGTAAACGAACATGATGTATGTGCCATAAAACTTAATAAGTGAATTGTTTGGCCATGGTACCAAGATAGGACCGACATGCTCAGTCAACTAGCGGCTGTGCGACATGACAGGTCGATGGACTAGTCAAGACAAACAGCTGCGGGTTGAGTTGAGAGTCGGGGCCGTTGGACAAGTGGCACCACAGATTACATGGCAATATAAGAAAACATTGTTTGTTCATGCACTGTGTGTATGGGATCATCAAGACGCCCATGAGGGGGTAGTGATGCATCCTAAGGGCACTAGACAACCTGGTGGCTATAAGGGCAGTTCGTCGTTCCAGGTGTCTGTGCGAAATCTGGAGTAGCACCAAGCGCATGAGACCGGGGTCGGGATGGGATGAGGTCTCTGTCCTCATACGGACACGAAGAAGTGATTTCAAGATTGTGGGTTGGATGTCGTGAACATCCACTCATTCCCAGGGTAGAAGTGGTTGTACTTCTATCCAGGAGGCAGGAAAAGTTGCTCCGAAGCCACTAGCGGGTTCAATAGTGATACTGACTTGCGAATATGTGTAACCTTCATGATGAAGGATGTGTGTTGGGTGATGACACACCGGTAACTATGAAATAGTGGAAAAACCCAAATTTTTAAATGAAGGGATTTTTGAAGAGAAAGGAGTTTGGCACACTCCATATAAATGTTTTTCTTAAAAGTTAAAAGTAAACATTTAAAAACCCATTCACTGAGTAGTCGTACTCACCCCCTCCCTTATATCCCTTTCAGGAAATCCCAGAAAGACTACCCTGAAAGACAATCAACTAAGATGTCTGTAAAACAAGTATGTAAAGTTTTAAATTTCATGCAATTTTGATTATGCTATTCTAGGAAATGATACAGGTTTAAAGGATGCCTTACTCTTTACTTATTATAATAAGGGGAAACCCTTTAATAAATCGGGAGAGTGGCGGGTTGTTCACGGGGATCCGACCAAACTGGGTCGGGGCGTGACAGGTGTGTCCTCCATTATCCTTTCCACGTACTTTTTCATGTTGAGGTATGTCTTCTGTTTGATTTTGATTTAGTCCACCAAGGTAGGTTGGGTGGATATGTTAGTCACCAAACTCGGAGTCCCCTCCTCGGTGTTTAGGGAGATTTGGAGTTACTTCAGTTGTTCCAGCACGTTTAGGAACACCAACCTGATGTGAGTCACTCTCACCTCGTGCTTTCGACTTAAAGAATTAGCCACCACATTTACCTTCCCTAGATACTCTATGATCAGGTCACCATTTGTTAACAATGCACACAAGGCCACATAAGATCACACAATCGGCTTTGTCGGTCCAATATGTCACAACATCAACAATGGAATAAAACCAAAACCCACTGACGTAGTTTACATAAATTGTTCATTCTGTGATGCACCTAGAATCCACTCTAGTTGCGGTCTGATGCTCCTTGTGTTCTCTACAAGGTATAGTAAACCCAAGGTTAGTCTTTCTATTAATCCCATATATTTACTCTGACTGTACTCTTCCTACGATCCCTACCCTTTTGAAGGTTACTCTTTTCAAACCTAAGACTTTTCTTAAGTCATTCCAAATCAGTCCTTAAAGTTTCTTTGAATCCCATTTATGTCCCAATAGACATTAGAAATGAATCCAAGCACTATTTCTCTTCTATTGCCATAAAGGCCCAAAGTTTTTGTAAAATTACAATTTTGCCACTAAACTTGAGAACTTAGGTTTCATGATCCATTTGACCCCCAAATTCCCCACATAGGTCCTAAAAATTCTTTTTATTATATTTAGATCCTTGGACTTCACAAAAGTCCACTTGTTCATACAAAAGTTCATATTTGTAATTTGGCCCCAAACTATACATTTATTGTAAAAGCATCCCTAAACCTTTCCCAATAGGCAAAATTGACCCCAACCTTTCTAATCAAACCCACAACCTTATTTAGACCGTTACGAAGACCCCATAAAAAGCTTATTCACAATTGGGTCCCCTAACTTTCAAATCTTTATAAATTGGTCCACCATTGTTGACCCAAAATTCAAGTATCTCTAAAAATTCTCAAATTAAGCGGGGAGATCCCACTTGTAAACCCCGTCCTTTTATAATAAGAAAACCTGGCAAAGAACTGGTTATTTCCAAAGAGAAAACTAAGTCAGTTCATAAACTTTAACCGATAGAAAAAGAGTAGCTTGGGAAATTTATAAATCCCGAGTGACTTAAATAGTCATAAAAGTCATCAAAAAGGACTTTGGGATGAATTGGAAGAGAAAACCAAACAGGTTTAGGTGAACCGAACCTGAATAGAATTGAACCAGTTTAGACCACTATTGAACTGATTTCTCAATTCATTTTTCTAGGTGGCTTAAATATTCAAATTGAGGAATTGAAGCCACCATTGGATAAAGAATGAATTTAAATCAATTTAGATGAATTTAGAAATTTTTAATTTTGAAAAACTCGCTCGAATCGGGCTTGAACCAGCCAGTTTAAGTATTGAACCCAGTTCAGACCAGTCCGATCCAATTCGGACAGTGTCGCCTTCTTCCTTCAAATGACAGCACTGTTCACTCATCGAAAAAATGAATAGCACCGGTGAAGGTGAAAAGTCTCCGTTCAGGGCATTCCAGGCCATGAAAGATCGGCATAAAGGCGCCAATTGGACGGCCAGAGAGTCCTCGAGCTCCCTATATAAAGAGCACCTCCTCATTTATCATCATTACACATGAAAACTCCTCTCTCTATACTACTCCATTTTTTGATGAAGCTCGAATTAGAGCTCCGACTTGGGCATTTTTCTCAACCTCTGAAGTTGAGGTCACGATCCTTAGACTCTAGGGAAAGTTAGTTATTTGATAGCAACCTCCATTTGATCCGAGTATCACCGGAGAAGCATCGACATAATTAAATAGTAAAGTAGCTCCAACGGACCGAAGCTGCCCTATTTCGGCCAAGTTGAAAACAGCCAAATTGAGCCCTGCTCAGGCCAAACCAAGCTCTTACAACACTCCCATAGCCATCATATGATCTAATTAGAGCTAAAAGTCAAGCCAATTTGGCTACCCTTTGTAATTTTCGATTAACGTTAGAGAGAGAAATAGTGAAACTTCACTGACCAAATTTTCAATTCGATATGAATTGTTGCAATTCTTGATCCTAGGAAGAACCTCGGGATGAGAGCTACTTGCCTCGATCAAAAGCTCAGACCACCGCACCTCTGACGATAATCTTTCAAAGATTTCTCTCTCTAAGTTCAATTTTCCGGCGAACTCCGTTTGAGCTCAATTCGGACCCAATTGACACAATTCAAAGCTCAATTGAATTGTATGAAAGTGTAGGAACTGATTCATACCTTCAATTGGAGCAATTAACACTAATTGAATGGTCAATTTGATTAAATCATATTCGACCAGTTTAAAAGGGGAAAATGGGGGAAATTTTTTGGGAAATTTGGGGATTTCGTAAAATTGAGGGACCAAATTGAAATTTCCCAAAATTGAGGGTTAATTAGTCAATTTTTTAAAATAACTGGGGTCAAATTGCTATTTTTGTAAAGTAGGGGGAAAATGGTATTTTTTGAAAAGTTGTGGACCAAATTAGAAATTTGGGAAACTTGAACGCCAATTTTGGAAGTAGAGGACCCAAAGTGAATTTTGGAAATTCTGGGACTCAATTTGGGGAAATGTTTGCATTAGGGACCTAAAATCAAGGAAAATGAACTTTAGTGAACTAAGTGTAATTAACTAGAAGTTTTGAGTTTTGTCATTCCTACGTGAGGAACGAAGGTTGTAATGCTAAGTATTAATAGATAAGGTTGTCTAAATCATGTAGGAGCACAAACAACCGGAACGCCAATAAGAAAAGCTCACGTCGACTTGGGAAAAGTCAATAGAGGACGAACATGTTACGGTTAACGGGTGAGTGGGTTTATTCAATTATACCCAATTGGGATGATGAGCTCATCAGATATGAAAAACCACTTCTATGTGGAATTTTGACATCACACCTGATTGGAGTGATGTGAGAACTATGCAGAAAAACTGCTTACCGATTGTAAGTAGATCATACCCAGTTGGTACAATGGACTTCATGGAAGAAAGTAGAAAACCCACTTACTGGTTGTAAGCGGAGATGTCATCACGCCCGATTGGTGTGATGGATGGAAAGTTTATTTTGTCAGAAGTATTCTCCCCTAACTATGTGCCAATGATTAAAAATTTTGGAAGACCTTATTGACAAGAGCTAGAACAACTTATATAGGATAGAGGCCTCAGTTTTGGAACTTGAGGGCTAAAATGCCCTATTTTGGAAAATCACGTATAGTAGGCCCAAGGCCAGTTGGCACGAGTAGGAGCTCATAAACAAACATGATTATTAAGCCATGAAAATTCTTAATAAATGAATTTTGTGATTTCGCTATGGTACCAAGATAGGACCGACATACTCCATGGACCGGCAACAGTACGACAGCACTAGGTCGATGGACCAATCTAGACAAATAGTTTCATATCGAGTTAAGGGTCAGGGTCATTGGACCAGTGGCACCAAAGATAAATGGCTTTGTGGAAAACTTTTGTTTATGTATGCACTTGAGGTTTGGGATCATCAAGATGCCCAAGAGGGGTAATGATGCGTCCTTCGGGCTACTAGATGACATGGTGGAGACAAGAGTAGTTTGTCGTGCCAGCAGTCAGGAATGCTCGACGTAGCTTCATGCGCATGAGGTCGGGGTGGGGTCAGGATGTGGTCTTTGTCCTCATATGGACACGGAGTTAATTTTAGGTTTGAGGGTTAGATATTGCAAACTTCCACTCATTCCTAGGGTAGAAGTGGACGGGCTTCTATCTAGGTGGCCGGTAAAGTTTCTTCGATGCCACAAGTGGGTGTAGTGGACGGGCTACCCTGCTAATGTGTGATTCCCTTCATGATGAAGGGCATGTATTGATTGTTAAACATACCTGATATGAAAATGAGGAAAAATTGTTTGATGAATTGGTAATTTAAGGAAAGAATGTTTTTGAAAGAATAAGAAGTCTGGCACACTTCGATTAAAGATGTTTTGAACACTCTCTCCTAACACCCATTCACTGAGTTGTTGAACTCACCCTTTCCCTTTACCCTTTTTCAGGTAACCAAGGGAAAACCCACTTAAAGACCTACCTATAACTGAACCTACAAGACGGGTATGTAAGGTTAAATCTATTCAGTTTTGATTAATGTTATTCTAGGAAAAAGGACGTCTTGCTCCTTGCAGTTTAGAAAAGGGCGAAACCCTTCATGAACCAAAGGGAGTGGTAGGTTGCTCATGGGTATCCAACCAAACTGGGTTGGGGTGAGACAACTTGAGTGGTATCAGAGCCTGTTTCCTCGAATACATTATCAAGACTATATAACATAGTAACTAATAGGAGTAATTTTAAAATTTTCAGATGGCTCCCAAGAGAGGAAACTAGAGAACTTGAGTCGTAGTCTCTGACACTGCCCAACCACCCCTTCCTGTGGAAACTCCCCGATGAGCCCAAACAACCCCACCAGGACTAAGCTTAGAACACCATAGGTTGTATGAGGAGTTCACTTAGGTATTTAGATGGCCTAACCTCATCCCTAAGGTAGGCACCAATTCTTGAGCTGAATCGGAGGAAGTACAATCTCACACTCCTCCTATTAATCATCCACCTATAGTTGACACCCCCAAATATCTCAAAACTCTCCGTCAACTGGGGTGCAAGCCTTTCCTTGGAGAGAAGGATGCGGGAGCTGCCATGGACTAGCTAGCTAACATCAAGAAGCTGATGGGATAGTCAGGATAACACCAGAGGACATGGTGATCCTGACAAAATTTTTCCTGGAGGGTAGTGCCAAAAGATGGTGGGACAATGTTCGAAGCCTGCATACCTCCACACCCACCTGTGAGCATTTTGAGGAGAGGTACGCGGAGGAGTACCTGGCTCCCCATCTAATTAATGAGAAGAAGCAAGATTTTCTCAGACGTCGATAAGGGCATAACTTTATATCGGAGTATGAAACCAAATTCAACAAGTTAAGGCTCTTTGCTTTTGATCTGGCTGGACCAACAAACATATGCCAACGGTTCATGGATGGTCTCAATATGGACATATGAGACCGTATGGGAGTACTAGGATGCCCCACGGACCTAGCGGCACTGATCAGTATGGCTCACAAATGTGAGTGACTGGTGCAAGCTCGATGCCATCAGATGGAGCAGACAACCCGGAAGGAGGACAAGGGCCAAAACCATCACAGAGGACGGAAGGAGCAAAATGGCCCAAGATGGGGAAACATGGTGGGTTTCCAGAAGAAAAAGGATGTAGCACTACCAAGATTGATCCCCACACTACCACAGGGAAACCCTCACTATCCTAGGTGCCAAAGGTACCATGAGGGAGCGTGCTTGTCCTGTTATGCATGTAGACAAGTGGGGCACTTTTGCAAAGGAATGCCCCACTCTTAAGGAGAACAAGCAAAGGAATACACTTGGACCACCCCAAGGGAACCCAAGGACTCCCCGACAAGACGCCACATCTAAAGTACCAACTAGGGTATACAACCACACCCAGGAAGAGGCTAGTAATGACCCTAGTACCATAGCGGGTACTTCCCAAAACCCTCTCAACTAGATTAAGAAAAACCTGTAATTCGAAATTCCAGTCAATAAAAGAATTTTTTTTCTCTAAATATGCGTTTCTTCAATCCAAGTACGTACAATTGTGGGGACGAAAGGTCTTCGCCCTCTTTGACTCGGGAGAAGAAAGATCCTTCTTCCAAGATGACCTAATCTCAAGTCTACCCCTATAACTCACCTCTCTAGGACAAAGTCTCAACATCCTAACACCCTTAGGAGAAGGGTTAAATTGGGGCAAACAACTGAAGGGATGTGAGATAAAGATTGGAGGAATCAAATTAGAAGCATATTTGATTCCATTACCTCTGAGGGAGGTAGAAATAATCCCTAGAATGGATTGGTTAAGTGCACATCAGGCTAGGATGGACTATGGAAAGAAGATAGTAACCTTCCACACTCCTGAGACGATCAGACTAAAATTCCAAGGAGACCAGAGGAAGAGTGAAGTACAAATGGTGTCCCATATAAAAGCTCAAAAGATAATACATAAAGGTTGTAAGGCTTTTCTGGAAATGATCATCAACGAGATGTCTGATGAGAAGGGACCCAAAGATATTTCGATAGTAGAACACTACCCGGATGTATTCCCAGAAGAATTACCTAGATTACCCCTAAGCCGACAATTGGAGTTCACCATAGAGATTATCCCAGGAACAAACCCCATATCACAAGCCCCTTATCGCATGGTTCTAACAGAGCTAAAGGAACTGAAGGAGTAACTAGATGAGTTGTTGGAGAAGGATTTCATACATCCTAGCCAATCTCCATGGGGTGCACCGGTTCTATTTGTAAAGAAAAAGGATGCGAGCATGAGACTGTGCATAAATTATAGGAAGTTGAACTAGGTCACCATCAAGAACAAGTATCCTCTCCCACGGATTGATGACCTATTCGATCAAATAAAAGGAGCAGCCTACTTCTCCAAGATAGACCTTCAATCGGACTATCACCAACTTAGAATCTGAGAGGAGGATATTCCTAAGACAACATTTCAGTCCGGATACGGATATCACGAGTTTAGGGTGATGCCAGATGGATTGATAAATGCCCTTGTAGCCTTCATGGATTTAATGAACCGAGTGTTCTAACCACACTTGGATAGGTTCGTGATAGTATTTATAGATTACATTCTTATATACTCACGAACCAGGCTAGAGCACGATGAACATTTGATAATCACCTTGGATATACTACGGGAAAACTTGCATATGCAAAATTCTCCAAGTGTGAGTTATGGTTACAGGAAGTAAGACAAATAGCTGCACGTTCAGTTGAGAGTCAGGGCTGTTGGACCACTGGCACCACAGATTATATGACATAATAAGAAACTACTGTTTGTGCATGCACTATGATTACGGGATCATTAAGACACCCATGAGAGGTAGTGATGCATCCTAAGGGCTCTAGACGACCTCGTGAATATAAGGGCAGTTCATCATACTAGGTGACCGTGAGAAATTTGGAGTAGCACCAAGTGCATGAGACCGGGGTGGGAACGGGATGAGGTCTCTATCATCATACGGATATGGAGAATTGATTTCGGGATTGAGGGTAGGATGTCACATACACCCACTCATTTTTAGGATAGAAGTGGACGTACTTCTATCTAGGTGGCCGGTAAAGTCGCTCCGACGCCACAAGTGGGTTCAGTGGACATGCTGGCCAGTGAATGTGTGTTTGACCTTCATGATGAAGGATGTGTGTTGGGTGATGACACACCATGATTAAATAAGGAAATGGTGTTATAACCCGAGATTTTAAATGAAAGGCTTTTTGAAAGAAAGGAGTCTGCCACACACTAATACAACTCTTTTCCTCAAAGTTAGTTTTTTGAAAACCCATTCACTAAGTAATCTTACTCACCCCCTCCTTTCTAACCCTTTTTTAGGAAAATGGAAAATGACTAGGAATAATATCGAGCCTTACCCTCTATCAAGTATGCTTAAATTTCCTTAAGCTTGCATTTTATTGGATATATGTCTTTCCAGGGAACAAGGTTAAAATTACGCCTGGCTCATCTCGAGTTAAAGTCGAAGGAAACTCCTCTTGAACCGAGAGAGCGGCGGGTTGTTTACAAGGATCCAACCAAACTGGGTTGGGGCGTGACACCGGCGATGGAAAAATGCCTTCGATCAGGCCATTTTAGGGTGAGGATAAACTCAACCAAAATGGAAAGTTGTCAGGCAGAGGGTCCCCCGAGCTCCCTATATAAAGAGCTTCTCTCTATTCATCCTCCACACACCTTAAATCTCCATTCCCTCTCAACTGCTCCATTTTCCAGTGAAGCCAAACGAGAGCTTTGATATAGCCCTTTTTCGCATCTTGAGAAGGAAAGGCCATGTTTTATTGACTCCGAGGGAAGTCAGCTACTTGACAGCAACTTTCTTTCGACCCAAGGATCGTCGAAAAAGCACCGATGGAATCAAACAGTGAAGTAGCTCCAACGGACCAAAGCTGCCTTATTTTGGCCGAGCTGAATTTGGCCAAATTCAGCCCTCCTCCGGCCAAACCAAGCCTCCCCAACATCCCCATAGCCCTCATACAACCTTAACAGTGCTAAAAGGTAAGCCAATTCAGCCTTTCTCGATCATTACAGATCGGGTTATAAAGAGAAAGTGATGAATTTTACTAACTAAATTCACCATCGATTTGACTTTAATTGTAGCGATTCTTGATCTTAGAAAAAAGCTTAGGACAAGAGCTACCTTCCTAGATTGAGAGCTCGGACCGCTGCACCTCTAACGGTAAGATTTTGAAGCTTTCTCTCTCTACAAGCAGTTTTCGGCGAAGCTCCGTTTGAGCTCAATTCAGACCTAAATGTTGTGGTTCAAAGCTCAATTGAATCGTATGAAAGTGTAGGAACTGATCCATACCTTCAATTGGAGCAATTAACCCTGAATGAATGGCTAATTTGAAGAAATCAAATTTAGTTAGTTTGAATGGGAGAAATTGGGGATTTTTAAAAATTGAGGGACCTGTTTGCAATTTCCCAAAATTGAAGGCCAATTAGCCATGAGAAAGATGTTGAGGGACCAATTGGTCAATTTTTGGAACATCTGGGGTCAAATTTCCATTTTTGTAAAGTAGGGGCAAATGGTAATTTTTGAAAAATTCGGGACCAAATTGAAAATTTGGAAAACTTGAGGCCCTTATACAATTTTGAGTAAATTGAAGAGGACTCAAAGGAAATTTTGAAAGCATTGGGACTCAATTTGTGGAAAAGTTGGCATTAGGGACCTAAAGTTAAGGAAAATGAACTTTAGGGACCTAAGTGCAATTAATTAACAATTTTGAGCCTAGTCACTTATACGTGAAAAACGATGGTTGTTATGCCAAACCTTAATTGATAAGGATGCCCAAATCGTGTAGGAACACAAGAGACCGGAACGCCAGCAAAGATAAGCTAATGTGGAGTCTGAAATTGACTAGAGACGAATACGTCATGATTATCGAGTGAGTGGGCATATTTACATCATACCCGGTTGTGATGGTGAGCACTTTAGAAATCGTTGTACCACTTGTGCGTGGGACTTTATCATCATACCCAGATGGGGTGATGAGCGATTTAAGCTAAAAGCCACTTACCGGTTGTAAGTGGGGTTTTCTTACTCCATACCTGGTGGAGTTCCTTAGAATCGTATGAACATGTAGGAACTCAATTCCAACTCCAATTTCAAAAATTAGAGGTGTTTGATTGGTCGATTTGATGAAATCAAATTCAGCAGTGTTGAAGAGTTGGAATTTGGGGAAATTTTGGGGATTTTTGAAAATTCGATGGACAAAAATGTAATTTTCTAAAATTGAGGGTCAATTGGTCATGATAAGAATATTAGAGGGCCAATTGAGAAATTTTAGAATTTTTGGGGCAAAAATTACCATTTTTCTAAATAAAGGGTAAAATGGTAATTTTGGAACAATTGAAGGACCAAATTGGAAATTTGGGAAATTAAACCCCTTTGTGTGAAATCAGATGATTTGAGGTCTTAAGATAAATTTTAAAGGTTTCGGGACTCGAATTTAGGAAAAACAGGCAATAGGGACTTAAAGTTAAAGAAAAATAACTTTGGTACCTAATTGTAAATATATGTAAAGTTGGGTTTTCTCATTCATTTGGAATGAATGAAGACTATTAGGCCAAATAATAATGAACAATTATGTTCATTTCATGTAGGAGAATGAGACATCAGGAACGCTAGTCGAGGTCCAGCTTGATAAGGACGAAGCCCGACTAAGTCGAATTTCAATGCACTATCGGGTGTGTGGGATTATGTATCATACCCGGTTAGGGATGATAAGTACCTCGGTATAAAAAACCCACTGCTTAGTGATATTTTTAATCATCACTACTTAGAGAAAGTGATGTGAAAGTTTTGTGGAAAAACTACTTACGGGTTGTAAGTAGATCATACCCGGTTGGTATGATGAGACTTCCTTGAAGGAAGTTGAAAACCCGTTCATCGATTATGAACGGAGATGTCCTTATACCGGTTGGTATAAATGGACAGTAAAAAACTATTTTTGTCGGAAGTGTTCTCCCCTGACTATGTGCCAATGCTTAAACTATTTGGGAGACCTTCTTAACGAGAGCTCGAATAGCTCTTATAGGCCGGAGGCCTCAGTTTTCAAACTTGAGGGCTAAAATGCCAGTTTTTGAAAAACTCGAACAATGGGCCATAGGCCAATGGATATGAGCAGGAGCTCATAAAAGAACTTGATATATATATGTGCCATTAAAACTTAATAAGTGAATTGTTTGGTAATGGTACCAAGGCAGGTCCGACATACTCAGTCAACTAGTAGCAGTGAGACATGACAGGTCTACGGACCAGTCGAGACAACCATCTACATGTTGACTTGAAGGTTGGGACCGTTGGAAAAAATGGCACCACATATTATATGGAAAATTATAAGAAAACTTTGATTGTGCATGCACCATGAGTACAGGATCATCAAGACGCCCATGAGGGGTAGTGATGTGTCCTAAGGGCCCTGGACAACCTGGTGAGTATAAGGCTGATCGTCGTTCCAGGTGTCTGTGCGAAATCTGGAGTAGCACCAAGCACACGAGACCGGGATGGGGACAGGATGAGGTCTCTATCCTCACACAGACATGAAGAAGTGATTTCGGGATTGTGGGTCGGATGTCGCGTACATCCACTCATTCCCATGGTAGAAGTGGTCGTACTTCTATCCAGGTGGCAGGAAAAGTCGCTCCGAAGCCACTAGCAGGTTCAGAAGTGATACTGACTTGCGAATGTGTGTAACCTTCATGATGAAGGATGTATGTTGGATGATGACATACCGGTAACTAAGAAATAAGGGAAAAACCTGAATTTTTTAAAAGGAAGGGATTTTTGAAAAGAAAAGAGTCTGGCACACTCCATATAAATATTTTTTTTTAAAAAAAAGATAAAAGTAGACCTTTGAAAACCCATTCACTAAGTTGTAGAAACTCACCCCTCTTTTCTACCCCTTTTCAGGAAAAGAGAAAATGACTAGAAGTAACATCGAGCCTTACCCTTTGTCAGATGCTTAAATTTGTCTTTAAGCTTGCATTTTATTTGATATATGTCTTTTAGGGAACAAGGTTGGAATTTCACCTAGCTCCTCTCGACTAAAGAAGGGGGAAACTCCCCTTGAACTTAGAAAGAGTGGCGGGTTGTTCACGGGGATCCAACCAAACTAGGTTGGGGCGTGACAAATCCTACCATGACCCTTTAGCAAAAGATATTCAGCAAGAAAACTATCAAAGTGATAAGACTCAAGAATGGTAAAGCACCAAACCAATAGTCACCCTGGAAAAGCCCCACTCGAAGGAAAGAAGGAGCCACAATAATCCATGTAAGGGAATTACAAGTATGAACAATGGGACATTACCTGAAGATAGTAGAAGTAAGAAAACCATAAAAACAAGATAGTTAGAGGAAATAAATGACACCCTAAGGTAGTCTGAGAGGTAGAAAGGACTACAACCTAAAAGGTCAGTGAGATAGATGTTAAGGATAGGAGGACTCGAGAAATAATTGCCCCAAGGAATTTAGACCAAAGGAATGGTAAAGGCGAGGTAGTTAACAAACAAATACACGGAAAAAAACCAAAAATTGAGTTCCTACAGAGAAGAGAGGGGTAGAAAGGCCAGATACTCGGGAAAACAAGGATGAAAGAAATCCTTAAAAGGACCAAAGGCCAATTAACGACTAAATTCAAGTCAAGGAAGGAATAGACAAGCCTCTCACATAATGGTCAAGAAATCTTGAAACGAGGAAGATTTGTACGCTCCCTAAAGAAATAGACAGGTATTGGGTACGAATGAGGATGCAGATAAAGTATACAAGGTGTGTCTGCAAGATTTGTGGAGTAAAGGTAAACAGGAGAAGACGACATCAAGGAATGTCATTTAAGGGTAAAAATCCCCTAGAGCAAATGTAAAAAGGAATGTCAGAAGAAAAGGAAAGAATCCTACCAAGGAAGGAAGCCCCAAAAAGACATGTGTATCCCAATTGAGAGGAAATGGAACCAACCGAAATAGAAAGAACGATAAGCTCACAAATGAAATGTTGGTTGAGATGGAAAGATTGAGTACCAAGGAAAAATACTCATGAGATTCTAAGAAGTAAATTAAACTAAATGAATTATTGATGGGCGGATGACCATAATGTGGAGTGCAAGGAACCCACCAGTAATTAGGAAATGTTCTAAGGGAGGAATTATCGTGATGCCCCAGTGTGACCTGTTTGGTGAAAGAGTAGGAGAACCAAGAAATAATTTCAGGAGAACCGAGTAGAAAGAAGAAACTAGTAACGGTAGACAGCCAAAGAGAATGAACAAAATCCTAAGAAAGGAAGAGATGTACTAAAGACTACACTCTATGAAGGACAATAGGATGGGCATGAAGAACGAGTGATACAGCTGCCCAGACGATTAGACCAAAAAAATAAAGAGAAAAAGACAGTTAAAGAACTGGTATTTGAGAGAAGCATGGATTTAAACCACAACAAAAAAGGGAGAAGTGAAAAGGCCAAAACATTAGATAAGAAGAATGAAGGGAAATCCTTAAAGAAATCGATGGCCAAAACCGGATTTATAGTTTAAAGTCTTGAGAGGTTAAGTGAGCTTCACGAAGGATGAACAGAGATTTTGAAAAAAGGAGGATGTGAACCCTCCTTAAACGAAAATAAGTTAACGGGTTAGCATCAAAAAGATGTTGTGACAAGTATGAATGAGTGGACAACCCATACTAAGGTAATAAAGTAAAGAATGTTCGAGAAACATTGGGAAGGTAAGTCCTCCAAATAAGATGTGGCTAAGGAGGAATAACTGCAATTGGTAAGATGAGTCATAGTCCACACACGCATATGAAGCTTAAAGAGTGGACGACCGAGCATATGGTAGAATGCACGGAATAAAACCAATAATCGGAAGTATCCCATCTAAGGAATAAGGGATAAAATAAAAGTTGTGGATAAAGAAGGATCCAAAGCAAACAGATGCCCTAACATAGATAAAGGTGTGAAGAAAGGGAGAAAGAACCATACAATGAATGATAAGGAGGTTGAGCATGTAACTCCTAAGATGGAAATCTCTATTGTAAGGGACATAGTAGAGAACAAAATCGAAAGGAGGGAACCTTCCCAAGTAAAGTAATCGACATATAAATTCAAAGCAATTATTGTAGAATAAAGAATCATGAAGTGATTTATGAGTAAGTAAAAGTGGATTAAGGAAAAAGGAAAAACCCTTGAATAAGGAATGCCAAGGAGTTAAGAAGGAAAGAATCCCAATTTGTTGGTGAACTATTGGGAAATCAAATAATTGGCACCAAAAAGACCCAACAAAGAAGTTGGGAAAGCACTAGTGGGTAAGGAAAACTGACACAGTTATGTAAGACATGTTGTCAAGATATGAATGATAATTGGGTAACAGTAAAGTTAGTTGAGGAATACTACTCGATGAAATGAAAGATGAAATTATACAGTTCCTGGAAGGTTGAAAAGTTGGAAACAACCCTAAAAGAGGTGTTGTAGGAGTATGATGGACTAAGATAGGTTAAGAACTATGTCATGTCGTAAGGGACATATAAGCACCAATAATCCCGAGTAAAATGTAACTCGAGTAAGAAGGAGTCAGTTGGTAAACATAACAAGGTCAAACATAAATTTGACCGAAGTTGTAATCAATGACGGATGAAGGATGGGTCAAATTGGGACGAAAGAATAATAACACAAAAACATGTGAAAACAAGTATGTAATGCTCGAAAGAAGGTTGAGCTAAGGGTTTCAACGATGAAGAGAATAACTAGACAAAGGAACGATTGGGCACCTTGGAACTCCCAATCCTGAAATCTTGAGTAAAATCCCTAAAAGGAAGAACCTTATCCTAAATAAAGGGAGATGTGAACCTAAGAATATACAGTAAGATTAATGAGCCATACATGCCTCGTTATTATAACTCCATGAAAGGAGTAAGCGTGATAAATGAATAGAAATTCCTTAGATGAATGATTACGGGAACTAAGAAAAAGAGCAATCGAAGTGTCAACATGTCAAGAAAACCCAAGTTGACATTAAGGGAAATTATTCCCGATGTGGAATATATTGATTAAGTTTTGGGGACAAAACTCCTAAAAGGAGGGGAGAGTTATAAACCCCGCACTTTTGAGTTAAGGAAAATCGTGAAAAGAACTAGTCAAACCAAATAAGAAAACCGAGTCGGTTTACAAACCCGATAATTTGGGAACAAGCAATTTGGAAATTTACATCTTTCGGGTGATCCAAAGGGTTCATTAAATCTTGGAAAAGAAACTTAAGACAAATTAGAAGAGAAAAACCAAATTGGTATAGGTTAACGAGAATCCATAAGAACTCTAAAGTTAAGCGGGCTTGATCGAGAGTAGTGTGAGGATGGGTGACCTCTTAGGAAGTATAATTTTTTTTGTAACTCTAAATTTCGGTCAAAATTTTTTATGTGAACGTACGCCTTAACATAAATAGCCATAAATTATTACAATAATTTAATTTAGGTATTAAATTATTGGTATTAATACCAATAATTTATGGTAATATTAATACTAGTAATAAATCTCTCCTATTTAATACACGATTTTACACCTACATAAAGAGTTCATGCCCATTCATTCTCCTCACACATGAACACTTCTCTCTCTCTCTCTACTGCTCCATTTCCTGGTGAAGCTCGAGCCAGAGCTTCGACTTGAACATTTTTCTTAACCTTGGAAGGAGATGTCGGGCTCTTTAGAACCGGGGAGAAGACAGTTATCTAATAGAAAACTCCAGTTAATTTGAGAATTGTTGGAGAAGCACCGACATGATGGAATAGTGAAGCAGCTCCGGCGGACTGAAGATGCACTATTTCGGCCAAGCTGAAATCGGCCATTTTGAGCCCTCCTCAAACCAAACCATGCCCTCCCAACACTTCCTCAGCCCTCCCACGGCCGAATTAGGACTGAAAGGTAAGCCAATTCGACTACTCTCTTCAATTTTCGGTCGATGCTAGAGAGAGAACCAACAAAATTTCAATGATGAAATTCTAACTCAATTCGGCATCAATTGATGCAATTCTTGATTCTAGGATGAACATCAGGATGAGAGCTATCTGCCCAAATTGAAAGCTTGAAGCGTCGTGCCCTCACCGGTGAGTAATCGAAGCTTTCTCTCTCTACAGTCCATTTTCCGGCAAAGCTCCATTTGAGCTTGTTCCGACATCAAAACTTATGATTTAAAGTGCTATTGAATCATAAGAAGATGGAGGAACTCAATTTTAACTTCAATTTCAACAATTAGTTGTGTTTGATCGGTCAATTTGATGAAATCAAATTCGGCTGTGCTAAGAAGTTGAAATTGGGGAAAATTGGGGATTTTCAAAATTCAAAGGACCAAAATGCAATTTTATGAAATTGAGGGTCAATTGGGCATGAAAATAATGTTGGAGGACTAATTGAGGAACTTTGGAATTTTTGGGGCAAAACTTACCATTTTTGTAAAGGAAGGGCAAAATGGTAATTTTAGAAAAATTGGGGGACCAAATTGGAAATTTGGGAAATTAAACCCTTTTTTGATGAAATTGAATAAATTGAGGTCCCCAGATAAATTTTAAAAGTTACAGGACTCAATTTGAGAAAAAACTGAAATTAGGGACTTAAAGTTAAAGAGAAATAACTTTAGGGACCTAATTGCAAATAACTAAAAGTTTGGGTTTTCTCATTTATTGGAAATGAATGAAGGCTGTTATGATGAGTAATAATGAAAAAGGATGTTCATATCGTGTAGGAACGCGAAATACCGGGAACGCCAGCATGGACGAGCTCGCATGAATACAAAGAACCGGTCTAGTCGAATTCACTACGTTAACAGGTGAGTGGGTTTAATAACATCATACATGGTTGGGATGATGAGCACAACTTAAAGTTAAAAACCACTTACCGGTTGTGAGTGAGTTTACTAATATCATACCCGGTTGGGATGATGAGCACAACTTAAAGATAAAAACCACTTATCGATTGTGAGTGGAAATTTTATTTCATACCCGGTTGGGGATGATAAATACGTCAGTATAAACACCCACTATTTAGTGGTATTTTAATTATCACCACTTAGAGAAAGTGATGTGAAAATTATGTGGAAAAAACTGCTTACCGGTTATAAGTAGATCATACCCGATTGGTATGATGAGACTTCCTCGAAGGAAGTTGAAAACCCATTCATCGGTTATGAACGGAGATGTCCTTATACCGGTCGGTATAATGGACAGTGAAACCTATTTTGTTGGAAGTGTTATCCATTGACTGTGTGCCAATGCTTAAATTATTTGGGAGACCTTCTTGATGGGAGTTCAAATAGCTCTTATAGGCCGAGGGCCTCGATTTTTGGAACTTGGGGGCTAAATGCCCGATTTTGAAAATCTCGTACATTGGGCCCAAGGCTAGTAGGCATGAGCAGGAGCTCGTAAACGAACATGATATATGTGTCATAAAATTTAATAAGTGAATTGTTTGGCCATGGTACCAAGATAGGACCAACATGCTTAGTCAACTAGTGGCAGTGCGACATGACAGGTCGACAGACAAGTCAAGACAAACAAATGCAGATTGAGTTAAGAGTCGGGACCGTTGGACTAGTGGTACCATGATGTTTGTGCATAAGGGCTTGATAAGAAAACATTATTTGTGCATGCACTATGAGTACGGGATCATCAAGATGCCCATGAGGGGTAGCGATGCTTCCTAAGGGCCTAGGACGACCCGGTGAGTATAAGGGCTGATCGTCATTCCAATTGTCTATGCGAAATTTAGAGTAGTACCAAGCACATGAGATTGGGGTGCGGATAGGATGAGGTCTATGTCCTCATATGGACACGAAGAAGCGATTTCGGGATTGAGGGTCGGATGTCACGTACATCCACTCATTCCTAGGATAGAAGTGGTCGTGCTTCTATCCGGATGGCCAGTAAAGTCGCTCCGAAGCCACTAGTGGGTTCAGTAGTTGTACTGACCTATGAATGTATGTAACCTTCATCATGAAGGATGTGTGTTAGGTGATGACACGCCATGGTAACTAAGAAATGATGGAAAAACTAAAATTTTTAAATGAAGGGATTTTGAAAGGAAAGGAGTCTGGCACACTCCAATAATAATTATTTTCTTAAAAGTCAAAAGCTTTTGAAAACCCATTCATTGAGTAGTCGTACTCACCCCTTCCTTATATCCCTTTCAGGAGATTTCGGAAAACCTACCCTTAAAGACCATAAACAAAGGCGCATGTGATATATGTATAATAAATTTAAATTATTATGCAGTTTTGTTTATGTTATTCTTGTAAAAGGTGCATGTTTAAAGGAAACCTTACTCTTTACAGTCTATAATAAAGGGAAACCCTTTAATAAATCGGGAGAGTGGCGGGTTGATCACAGGGATCCGACCAAATAGGGTCAGGGCTTGTCATCTATTAATCGGATATACTAAAGAAAATCCAAGTAAAAAATTGTGAGAAGAAGGTGACTACTCACTCCTTTGTTATCTTAGAAGCAAATATAATAGGCCAAATTACATTGATGGTACCAATCTTTTGTGAAAAATGTTAGTTTGGTATCATACTTTCTAAAAAATTCTTTTGGTGTAAAACCTTTGATAAAATAGTTTCAACTAGTTTTAGACATAATTTTTACTTTTGACATCAAAATAGTCTTTTTAAAAGGTTTAATATCAAATTGTCACTTTTTGCAAATGTTTACTACTATCAATATAATTGTCACTTTTTACAATGGTTTGGTAGAATCAATATAATATAGCCAAATAAATTGTATGCATATGCATAGAGAGAGAAAGAATCATCCTTATCAATAAATCCAAAAGAAAAAAAAATGTCTTCATTTAGCCATCTTCACCGGTGGCAGAAATAAATATTTCTCTTAACCATCTAAATAGCATCACTAATAATTTCACTTCCTTGACAAGTCATGGGGTTAATGTGGACACGATTAGGATTTGCACTGAAAATATCAATATTGCAGAATAATCCCTGAAAGCATCACCACTGCACTCTTTCACTGCTGCATTTATGATAGTAGGATAGTAGCTCAAAAATGCTTTTACAAACTCGTACTTGAATGAAGGCTCTACCAACAACTTCAGCAGCAATTCATTCAGGTTCTTTACTATCAAATCTTCCAAGATCCTCCGAGTCCCCATTAAAATATCCAATAAGCCATTGCATGCAAACAAACGTAACTAAAACAAAACTAAGAAGACTCTGGCTGTGGTTACAAAATTCTAAAAATATATTGACCATAGTGAAAGTAAGCTCATTTGCAGCATTTGTCATGGCATCATTGCTTGCTTTATATTTTCCCTCACTAATAGATTCAGCAAGTCTCAACAACTTATCTCTCCAACATCATGAAAGAAGAACGTCAAGTACAGGTTGTGCAAACTTTGCAATCTCAGGTGAAAGGGGTTTTTTCTGCTCTGCACCTTTATGCTTGGAGCAGAAACCCTCACACTTCCAAGCAGTTACATCTCCACAATCGCAGTAGCCACCACAAGTCATTCCCATTTTCAAAACAGAGAACACATATTGCACATGTATGATAGTGTTCACAAGTTTGGCATCGATATGAAATATCGTTATTTCCCCAAACAACACCACAGACACCGTGCTTACCAATATACATTTCAGGCAAGTAGTTGAGAACATTGGATGGTTTATCTCTAAACATCAACCATTGCAACCAAAGCATTCTTGTCCACAACCGTTGTGTCAAGGTTAGTTTTCCAGCAGCTTTCCTAGACCATCCTTCTTATCTTTGTTGAAGCTCCAATATTTTGTCATCTGAGGGCGAAATTGCAGATGGCAACCTTGGTATCCAAGACTCGTTATTGCTCAAGAAATCAACAAATCTATATTGGCATTTGTAAAGGCACTCACTCCTTAGGAACTCCAATTTGAGAAGGCCTATGCCATTGATAAGGCAGAGCAAAGTAAACAAGTAAGCAACAACACTACACCTAAAGAAAGTCAACGAAACGATAATTAACCAAATACTTGACACACAAAAATATGGGAATCACATCAGATTAAACAAGGTCAACTTTCATAATGATTTTAATGTCGAGTTGTTTCAATTATTTTTTGCATTATGCTTCAGCCAAAATTTACAATTTACAATTGAGAGACTTCCAAACAAATTTTCAATAGATTCTTCTTGGATATATTTATCTACTGCTGTTGCGCTAGTAAGTAAGATGTCTTGTCCTGCTTCCCCAAAAATTGAAGAGACTCCTGATAAAACACATTATACACAATACCGTAATGGAGCAGCCATACGCAATACCATAAAAAGCATTCAACAATATAATGCTTGATAAAACACATTATACACATTACATCAGCAATAATAATAGGTAGCAGCCACCAAAGACAAAAAAGTAATCTATTCTAGTTCATCTTCTATATTAGAATGAAAAAATAATCATTCATATCACATCAACCTCCGTAATCAGATTTAATAGCAGCAACTTGGTAGAAAATTACAAATTTATATAGAGGTAAAATGATATCCAAACTAAAAATAAGTAGCTAACTTGGTCAGGAAAAGAATAAAAACTTAGTAAAAAATCTCCACACCAGCCCAATGCAAACATCAAAGCCAGAGACGATGTCAGTCTCGGACGACGAATCAATGTACATATTGTCCACCTTTTAGTCATTGAGAAGCAGTTTCATCGCAATCCATGCCGGTCACCAATAGATGTGGTGCGCATCACTTCCTTCACCACCCTTCTCGCATAAACTCGTGCACATGTCTGTGCTACATAATGCCCATAGATATAACCACTCACTCGATCACATCCATCACGTTAAATATCTAATCATATTTGAATATGAACTATGAGGAGGACCACCTATAGTTGTTGAATGAAATATGAGATAAAAAGTAATTCTATGGCAGTTTTCTCTAACGTTATTCCACTCAAATATAGACTCGTATAACTCTATTTAAAACTCATGACTACTCTACTCTCCTTATTCAACATCACCAAACCCTTCTCTCTCACATCGTCACCACCATATCCTAACATCCTCTCCTCTCTTCCTCTCCAACAGAATAGAATAGACCAAAAACCGAGGAAAAATAGCATGTTCATTCCTTTTTACCTTCATAAGCCATTTGAGTTTCTTCTACAATGAAGAGAGAGGGTGGTAATACAAGCGCATACTACATTGATCAGCGAGGTGATTTAAGGTAGCAGTGGGACGACCTGTAATTACAATTTTGTGTCTTGAACTATAAGTAATTATTTGGTGTTTTATTGTAATTTTGTGTTTCTTTTTAATTATTTTTTAATATTTATGATATTTTTTAATTAATTGTGTTTCTAGTTTAATTTATTTTACGGTATATATATTTTTTATTTTTATTATGTTTTTATGTGTTTGATACTATTTTAGTTCATTTTATTGATTATAACATTTTTTTATATTTCGAATAATTTAAACTATTCTTGGTATTTTTTTATTAATTTAATGTATATTAAGTATTCATTATTATTTTGTATTATTTTTTTGAATTTATCTTGTTATGTTTTGTTGGTCAAATATTTTTATCTTATTATTTTTGTTATATCTTTATGTATATAATTTCAATTATTATTTTTTGTAGTTATATTTACAATTTATTTGTAAATTTTTATTTTATTTTTGAGTATTTTATACTATTTTAAAAATTTTCAATGACTTTTACTATTTGTATAATGAACAATTATTACTATCTTTTACATTTATTTGTGTTTATTAATTTTTTGATAATTTATTTTTATTTTTTGTGTTTCTTATTTTGTATTGTGATTCTTTGAATGTGCCTGTGTCTTTATTTATTTAAGTGTTTTTTAATAATTTTTGTGTTTACATATATTTTTAGTGTTAATTACAATTTTTAATAATTATTTTTATAATTTATTTTTAAATTTTTATTATGTTTTTTAATGTCTAATACTATTTTAGTTTGTTTTAATTGATTTTTACTATTTTTTATCTTCAACAATCCAAAATATTTTTCATATTTTGTTGTGATTTTCAGTATTTCTAATTATTTTTGGGAAGTATATGGCATTTTAATTATTTTTACTATTTGTAGTGTTTATTTAATTTAATTTTTCTATATTTTATTGTTATTTAGGCATTTATTAATATTTTTGTGGTTGATTGTGTGTTTAATTTACATTTGTAATTTTAGTAATTGCGTTTGTGATATATATTTAAATTTTATTATTATTTTGTGTGTTTTATATTATTTTTAATTATTTTCATTAATTCTTACCATTTTTAATTTTTTGAACTATTACAACTATTTTTTATTTTTTTTGTATTTTTGTATGTTTCTTACCATATTTTGAAAAAGTATTTTATTTTATGAATTTATTATTGTTTTCAGTGTTTTTTTTGTATTTTTGTTGTTTATTTATTTAATTCTTACCAATTTTCATATTTCTCTATATTTTTTTCACTTATTATTTTTTTGTAAGATATTTTGTGGTTTATTTTTTGTATTTGTATTATATATTTAGTGGTTTATATTATTTTGGATATTTTGAGTGTTAGTTACCATTTTCTTATATGGAACAATTGATTTTACTTTTGCATATCTTTGTAATTTTTAGTGTTTCTTAATTTTTTTGGAGTTTATTTTATTTCATGAATTTTTTTTACTATTTGTGGTATTTTTTTAATTTATCTTACAATATTTTTTTATTATTTAAGTATTTTTTTAATATTTTTTTATGTTTTCTTATGTTTGTAGTTTAACTTCCTATTTTAGTAATAATTTTTACAATTTATTTTAAAATTTTTATTATATTTTTTACTATCACATGCTATTTTTATTTGTTGTATTGAATGTTTTTTTTGTATTGTTAAATGTTTCATACTATTTTAGGCATTTTGCGTTATTCTCACTATTTTTTGTATATTCAACTATTCATACTATTTATAACATTTATTTTTATCTTTTATATTTCTTATTGTTTTGGAGTTTTTTTTTAAATTTTATACTATTTTTCATATTTGTGATGTATATTTAAATGTAAATTGCTACATTTTGTAATTATTTATGTGTTTCTATGTTTTTTACAATTTTAGTGTTACATAGTATTTTTAGTGTTTACTTTTAATGTTTGTTTTTTAAATTTTTTATTGTGTTTTTTATTTTCTCATACTATTTTTGTAGTTATATTTACAATTTAATTTTGAATTTTTATTGTGTTTTTATAGTTTTATACTATTTTAAATTTTTTTAATGATACTTACCTTTTCCGTATAACAAACGTTCATTACTATTTTTTACGTTTGTTTGTGTTTTTCGTATTTATTAATTTTTTGTAGTATCTTTTTATTTTATATTTGTCTTACTATTTGTTGTGTATCTTTGAATATATCTTACAATTTTATTTTTTCTTTTATTAGGTTTTTTAATATTTTTTATGTTTAATTACGTTTTTAGTGTTACATCCTATTTTTATTAATAATTTTATAATTTTTTCAATTTTTATTATTTTTTTAGTTTCTCATACTTTTTTAGATTATTTTGAGTTATTCTTACTAATTTTTGTCTACCGTGTTTGGCTGTAATTTTCAGTATTTTTTATTATTTTTAAAAGTTTATAATATTTTAAGTGTTTTTACTCTTTGTAATATTTATTAAATTTATTTTTCAATATTTTGCTGGTCATTTAAGTAATTTTTAATATTTTTTATGTTTCATATTTATAGTATTTATTTGAATGTAAATTGCTACATTATATAGTTATTTAGGTGTTTCTCAAAATATTCTCATGATTCTTACATTTTAGTATTACTTAGTATTTTTTACGTTTGATATTTCATTTACTATAGTTTGTAATTTATTTTACATTTTTTTATTTTTAATTATTTTTTAGTAGTTTAAAAAAATTTGAATATTTTGAGTGATTCATAACTTTTTTGCATGTTGAACAATCTCTAATACTTTTTGCATTTTATTATATTTTTTTTAGTATTTATTACTTTTTTTTGAGTTTTTTGTATTTATAGATTTTTTTTATTATTTATGGTATTTATTTGAGTGTATATTACAATATTGTTTTTGTTTATTTAACTCTTTCTCAAAAAATTTTATATTTCCTTATATTTTTAGTTTAAATTAATATTTTTAGTAATAATATTTACTATTTGTTTTTAAATTTTTATTTAATTTTTAGTTTCTCATACTATTTTTAGTTTTTTATTTATTTTTACTAATTTTACAATGTTTTATTGGTCTTTTATTATTTTTTAGTATTTATTTATATTTTTAGTTTCACATACTACTATTTGTTAGTAATTTTTGCATATTCAACAATCCATATAATACTTGACATTTCTTTTTATTTTATGTGTTTCATTCCTTTTTTGGAGTTTTCTTGAATTTTATGTTGTTTTTCCTATTTGTGGTATTTTTTTAATGTAATATGCTATATTTGAATTTTTATTGTATTTTTGAGTTTTTAAAACAAATTTGGTTTATTTTCCTTGATTATCACTAATTTTTAGTATTAAATAATCTCAACTATCCCTATTATTTTTGTATAATAAACCATCCCTATTTTTTTTTTACATTTATTTGTATTTTGTGTGTTTGTTATTATATTGGAGTTTTTTATTTAATGTATTTATTATTATTTGTAGTTATTCTTTGAATGTATGTTACTATATTTTTTTCTTTATTTAAGTGTTTCTTAATATTTTTTTTATTTACATATATTTTCAATGTTATTTTCTATTTTTAGTAATTATGTTCATCAATTTGTTGTTAAATTTTTTGTGGTTTTTAGTGTTTCATCATTTTTTTCAGTTATTTTGATTGATTATTATCATTTTTTGTCTATAACAATCCAAAATATTTTTTTTGTTGTGATTTTGGGTGTTTCTTATTATTTTTGAAAGTTTATGACATTTTAAGTGTTTTACTATTTGTGGTATTTTTTTTAATTCAATTTTTTATATTTTGTTGATTATTGATATGTTTCTTAATATTTTTAGTATTACTTACTATTTTTAGTAATTATTTTGTAATTCATTTAAAATTTTTATTAATGTTTAGTGCATTTCATATTATTTTGGTTGTTTTAATTTATTTTTACTATTTTTGTATGTTGAATGACCCCAACTATTTTTTGTTTTTATTTATGTTTTTTAATATTTTTTATTTTTGAAAAAAATATTATTTTATGAATTGATTACTATTTTCAGTATTTTTTTAATGTAAGTATGATTTATTTTAGAAGTTTTATTGTGTTTTTTATATTTTATAATATTTTAGGTCTTTTTAATGATTATTATCATTTCTATATAACGAAACATAACTACTATTTTTTATTATTTTTGTGTAAATTACTTTTTTTGTATTTTCTTTTTATTTAAAGTATTTGATACTATTTGTGGTGTTTCGTTTAATATATCTTACTTTATAATTGTCTATAATTAGATGTTTTCTAATATTTTTTTGTGTTACTTACTCTTTTTAATAATTATTTTTATAATTTATTTTTAAGTTTTTATTAAGTTTTTAGTGTCTCACACTTTTATGGTTATTTGTTGTTATTTTGAGTTTTTATTTTTTTTGAGAGTTTTTGAAATTTTTTGTGTTTTTACTAATTGGGATGTTTTTGTTTATTTTATTTTTCTATATTTTAGTGGTTATTTAGGTATTTTTTGATATTTTTTTTGCTTGTGCCTTTAGTTTGCCTTACTTTTTTTAGTAATTATATTTGTAATTTTTTTAATTATTATTATTTTATGTGTTTGATATTATTTTTTGTTGTTTTCAATAATTGTTACGTTTTTATGTCTTTAACGATCCCATTCTTTTTTTTTATTATTTTCTATGTTTCTCGGGATTTTTTTGAAAAATTATTGTATTTTATGAATTTATTATTGTTTTCAATATTTATTTAAATGTATATTACTATGTTATATTATCTATTTATTTGATTTACTTTTTTTTATATTTATTTATATTTTTATTTCACTTACTATTTTTTGTAATACATTTTATTGTTTGTTTTTTGTAATTTTTATTGTGTCTTTTAGTGATTTTAATTATTTTAGATATTTTTAGTAATTTTACAATTTTTGTATATTGAATAATTAGTACTTTTTTTGTATTTATTTGTATTTTCTTTTTACATTTTTAGAATTTATTCCATTATATGAGTTTTTTAATTATTTGTGGTGTTTCTTTGTGTGTATCTTACAATATATTTTTTGTTATTTATGTGTTTCTCAATATTTTTCTTGTTTTTTTTACTTTTGTAGTTTAAGTTAATATATTTAGTAATAATTTTTACATTATTTATTTTTATCAATTTTACTATATTTTGTTGATCTTTTTTTAGTCTTATTTTTTATATTTTTTACATTTTTCGTTTCACTTACAATTCTTAATAATTTTTTTTACTTACATTTTTTGTATTACTTACTATTTTTAGTAATTAATTTTACAATTTTTTTAATCTCTATAGTCTATTTTAATTTCTGATTTATTCTTAAAATTTTTATATTCAACAATACAAAAAAAAATTTTGCTTTTAGTTGTAATTTTTAGTGATTATATATAGTTTTGGAAGATTCATATATTTTAAGTGTTTTTAATATTTATGGTGTTTATTTGTATTCATTTTTTCATATTTTATTTATTATATATATCTTTTTTAATATTTTTGATATTTGCTTGTGTATTTAGTTTGACCTAATATTTTTAGTAATTCTTTTTGGTGTTTGTTTTAAATTATTATTATTATTTTATTTCTTTCATATTATTTTTTATTATTTTAATATATTGTTACCATTTTTTTATTTTGAACGGTCTCAACTATTTTTTATTCTTCTGTGTTTTTGAATATTTCTTAAAATTTTTAAAAAATTCTTGTATTTTATAAAATTATTATATTTTATATTTATTTGAATGTATCTTACTATGTTTTATATATTTTATTAAAATATTATATAAAATTATTATATTTTTATTTTACTTACTATTTTTTATAATTCATTTTAAGTTTTATTTTTGTAAATTTTATTTTATTTTGAGTGGTTCATATTATTTTTTATATTTTAAGTTATTATTACAATTTTTGCATATGGAATGACCGGTTGTTTTTGTATTACATTTTTTTTAATATTTCCTACTTTTTGGGGAGTTTATTTTATTTTAGGTGTTTATTCCTATTTGTGGTGTTTTTTAAATGTATTTTATAATGTTATTTTTTTTATTTTGGTGTTTCTTAATATTTTTCGTATTTTCTTATTTTTGTAGGTTTAGTTAATATTTTTAGTAATAATTTTTAATATTTATTTTTAAAATTTTTAGTGTATTTTTATTGTCTCATGCTATTTTTTATTTTTAATTTCTTCTTACCAATTTTATTATGTTTTGTTAGTCATTTATTTTTTTTTATTATTTTTGGTATTTTCTTACATTTTCACTTACTATTTTTTGTAATTACTTTAGACATTTTTCTTTGTATATTATTTTTTTGTTTTTCACTATTTTTATGTTATTTTCTTACATTTTTTTTACTTCCAATTGCTATTTTTTGTAGTTATATTTGAGATTTATTTTTGAATTTTTATTGTGTTTTGGAGTGTTTTATATTATTTTGAATCATTTTGGGTGATTATTTTTATTTGTGTATAATGAGCCATTACTACTATTTTTGGCATTTATTTGGGTTATGCATGTTTATTAATTTTTTATATTTTATATTTTATTTTATATATTTATTACTAAAATTTTAATTCATTTTACAATTTATTTTGGTATTTTCATTATGTTTTTAATGGTTTATATTATTTTAGATATTTTGAGAGATGATTACTATTTTGGCATATCAAAATATAGGTAACACCTTTTGCATGTTCTTGGATTTTCAATATTTTTAATTATTTTTTTGGACCTTTATGGCATTTTAATTATTTTTATTATTTGTGGCATTTATTTGATTTCATTTTTCTATATTTTGTTAGTTATTTAGGAATTTCTTAATATTTTTTTTGTGTTTGATTGTGTGTTTAATTTGTATTAGTATTATTGTTTTACATGTTTCATATAATTTTTTATTATTTTTAGTCATTCTTACCATTTTTTGTATTATAAACCATCCAATCTATTTTTTATTTTTCTTTTTATTTTGGTATGTTTTTTAGGATATTTTGGAAAATTATTTTATTTTATGAATTTATTATTATTAGTTTTTTTATTTGTATTTTACTATATTTTATTGTTCATTTATTTGATTCTTACCAATTTTTATATTTATATTTTTTTTTCAATTACTCTTTTTTGTAAGATATTTTGTGGTTTATTTTTGCTTTTTTATTGTATTTTTAGTAATTTATATTATATATTTTGAGAGATACTTACCGTTTTTGTATATAGAACAATTCGTATTGGTTTTTACATTGTATTTTTGTAATTTTTAGTTTTTCTTACTTTTTTTTTGGAATTTCTTATATTTTTTGGGTTTATTATTATTTGTGATATTTCTTTTTAATGTTACTTAGTACTTTTAGTGTTTTCTTTTAATTTTTTAATATATTTTTTAGTTTCTCGTACTATTTTTGTAGTTATATTTGTAATTTAATTTTGAATTTTTATTATATTTTTTATGGTTTCATATTAGTTTAAATATTTTTTAGTGATACTTTCCATTTGTGTATAACTAACGTTCACTACAATTTTTGACATTTTTTGTGATTTTCGTGTTTATTAATTTTTTATTGTTTATTTTTATTGTATGTGTATCTTACTATATGTGGTATATCTTTCAATGTATCATACTATGTTGTTTTTTCTTGATTTATGTTTTTTTTTAATATTTTTAGTATTTATTGTTACTTACTATTTTTAGTAATTATTTTTGCAATTTGTTTTAAAATTTTTATTATTTTTTATGTCTAGTACTTTTATGGGTTGTTTTAATTTATTCTTACCATTTTTGTCAACCAAAATATTTTTGGTGTTTCATTGTGATTTGAAGTGTTTTATTTTATTTTTGGAAGATCATGGCATTTTAAGTGTTTTTACTATTTGTGGTATTTTTTTGAATTTATTTATCTATATTTTGTTTGTTATTTATGCATTTCTAAATATTTTATGTGTTTGCTTATTTGTTTAGTTTGACTTACTACTTTTACTAACACTTTTGTAGTTTGTTTTTAAGTTTAATTATATCTTTGTGTATTTCATATTATTTTTTGTTATTTTCATTGATTTTTACCATTTGTATGTGGTGAAATATACCAAATATTTTTAGTTTTTCTGTGTTTTTAATATTTTTTATTATTTTTTAAAAATTTTGTATCTTACTATGTCTTATTGTTCTTTATTTTATTATAACATTTTATTTATTTATTTACATTTTTATTTCATTTACTATACTTGGTAATTTATTTTGTTATTTATTTTTACATTTTTATTATGTTTTGAAGTGGTTCAAAATATTTTAGACATTTTTAGTGATTATTTACATTTTTACCTATCCAACCATCTCTACTACATTTTGAATTGATTTGTGTTTTTTAATATTTTTTACTTTTTTTTGAGTTTCTTGTATTTTATGAGTTATTATTTATTTGTTTCTTTGGATGTATCTTACAATTTTTTTGTTTGTTTAAACCTTCCTCAATATTTTCATATTACCTTACCATTTATAGTTTAAGTTAATATTTTTTGTAATAATATATGTGATTTGTTTTTAAATTTTTCAGTTTCTCATACTATTTTTGGTTTTTTATTTATTCTTTCCAATTTTACTATGGTTTGTTGGTCTTTTATTTTTTTTATCATTTTTAGTATTTATTTAAATTGTTAATTTAACTTACTATTTTTTGTAAATATTTTTATAGTTTGCATTTAAATATTTTCTATGTTTTTTCATAGTTTTATATTATTTTAGTTTTTTGAGTTATACTTACAATTTTTGTATATTCAACTATTCATACAATTTTTAATGTATCTTTTTTATTTTATGTGTTATGTTCTTTTTTGGATTTTCTTTGAAATTTATGCTATCCTTTTCTATTTGTAGTCTTTTTTTTATGGTAAATTACAACGTTATGTAGTTATTTATATCTTTCTCAAAATATTTTAGTTTTTCTTACATTTTTAGTGATACTTTGTATTTTTCGTGATTATTTTTATAGTTTATTTTTTAATATTTAATATTATTTTAAGTTTCTCATAATATTTTTTATTGTTTTGATTGATTACTACAATTTTTGTCTTTAACAATAACAAGTTTTTTGTGTTTCAATGTTATTTTTAGTGTTTCTAATTGTTTAAGAAAGTTTATAGTATTTAATTTTTTTTACTATTTGTGATATTTTTAATTCATTTTTAAAATTTTATTTTGTTATTTAGTTTTATACTATTTTAACTTATTTTTATTAATTCTCACAAATTTTCATGTCTTGGCATTTCTTTGTATTTTTTTTAGTGTTTCTTATTTTTTTAAAATTTTATGTATATTAAGTATTTTTTACTATTTGTATTTTTTCTTTGAATGTATCATTTTATGTTTTGTTGACCATTTATTTATATATTATTTTTTTTTATTATTCCTTATATTTTTAATTTTAATTACAATTTTTTGTGGTTATATTTATAATTTATTTTAAATTTTGAATATTTTTGAGTATTTAATTCTATTTTATGTATTTTTAGTATTTCTTACCACATTAAATGAACAATCCCTACTATTTTTAGCAGTTCTTTGTATTTTATGCGTTCATTATTATTTTAAAATTTATTTTTATTTAATGTGTTTCTTACTATCTTTAGTATTTATTTAAATAAATCTTACTATATTTTTTCTTTATTTACGTGTTACTTAATATTTTTTTTGTATCTACAGACGTTTATAGTATTATTTATTATTTTTAATAATTATTTTTATAATTTATTTTTGAATTATTTTGTTGTTTTTAATTTCTCACACTTTTTTTGGTTGTTTTGATTTATTCTTATAATATTTTCTCTATAACTATCCAAAATATTTTTAGTGTGATTTGGAGTGTTATTATTTTTTAAAGTTTATAATATTTTAAGTATTTTACTATTTGTGGTATTTATTTGAATTCATTTTTTTATATTTTATTAATTTTGATGTATTTCTTAATATTTTTGGTATTTTCTTGTGTGTTAAGTTTGACTTACTATTTTTAGTAATTTTTTATAATTTGTTTTAAATTATTATTATTATTTAATGTATTTCATAATATTTTGGTTGTTTTTATTAATTTTTACCATTTTTTGTATGTTGAACGATTAAAACTATTTTTTCTTTTTTTTAAATATTTCTTTTTATTTTTACAAAAAGATTGTATTTTTTTAATTTATTACTATTTTGATATTTTTTAATATAATTATGATTTATTTTTGAATTTTTGTTGTATTTTATACTATTTTGGGTCTTTTTAGTGATTATTACCATTTTTATATAACGAAAGATTACTACTATTTTTTTTAATTTTTTGTATAAATTATTTTTTATAGTTTCTTTTTATTTTAAGTATTTCATAATATTTGTAATATTTTATTAAATATATCTTACTATTTGTTTATCTTTATTTAGATATTTATTAATATTTTTGGTGTTTACATATATTTTTTATTTTGCTTACTATTTTTAATAATTATTTTTACAATTTATTTTTATTTTTATCGTATTTTTAGTATCTTAAACTTTTTTGATTATTTTAATTAATTCTTACTATTTTTATATACAATAATCTGGAATATTTTTGGTGTTTCGTTGTTATTTTAAGTCATTATTATTTTTTATAGTTTATGGTATTTTATGTATTTTTACTATTTGTGGTATTTCCTTTTTATTTTATTTTTCTATATTTTGGTGATAATTTAGGTATTTCTTAATATTTTTATTGTTTGTATGTGTGTTTAGTTTACCTTACTTTTTTTAGTAATTATATTAGCAATTTCTTAATTATTATTATATTATGTGTTTCGTATTATTTTTTGTTATTTTGAATAATTGTTACCATTTTTATGTCTTGAACGATCCCATTCATTTTTTATTTTGTTTGTATATTTTTATGTTTTTCAGTATTTTTTGGAAAATTAATATATTTTATAAATTTATTATTATTTTCGTTGGTATTTGAATATAACTTACTATGTTATATTGTTTATTTATTTAATTCTTATTATTTTTTATATTTTTATTTCACTTGTAATACATTTTATTATTTATTTTAACTATTTTTATTGTATTTTTTAGTGGTTCTAATTATTTTAGATATTTAGAACGATTTTTACCATTTTGTATATTGAACTATTTATACCACATTTTGTATTTATTTGTATTTTTTAATATATTTTTTAACATTTTTTGAGTTTCTTCTATTTCTTATGGTTTGTGGTGTTTATTTGGTTGCATGTTACAATATATTTTTGGTTATTTATGTGTTTCTCAATATTTTTATTGCTTACTTAAGTTTGAAGTTTAAATTAATCTATTTTTTAATAATTTTTATGATTTATTAATGAATTTTAAATGTATTTTTTAGTATTTTATACTATTTTTTTATTTATCATTAACAATTTTACAATGTTTTGTTGGTCTTTTTTATTTTTATTATTTGTGTTATTTTCTTACATTTTTAGTTTCACTTACTATTTTATATAATTATTTTTATATTTTGTCATTGAATATTTTTTGTGTTGTTCAATATTTCATACTATTTTGAGTATTTTTGAGTTATTCTCACTATTTTTTTGTATATTCAACAATTCATAATATTTATAATGTTTATTTTTATTTTTATGTATATCCTAATTATATATATGCATTTTTAATTTTTTAGTGATTTTTACCATTTGTGTATAACGAACGGTGTCACACCTTGGTCCAATTTGGTCGGGGTCCTATAAGCAATCCGCCACTCTCCTGGACCTTGAAGAGGGACTTCTCTTAAGAGATCAAAGAGAGTGAGACATAATACCTCTCATGTTTTTCCTGTACAACATTAATCAAAACTAAAACTTTAAATTTGTATACTTGGGTTGAGGTTTGGGGAGGGAGAGACTGGCGTAGTAGCGATCCTTCCTGAAAAATATTTAGAGTGAGGGGGTTGAGTGGGAAAAAATCTTTTAGGAAACGTGATATTCAACATTTTCAAATATTTAATATTTCAACAGTTTCTTCCCAGGTTTTCCTGTTCACACGATCAACAACCACTCTCCTATCATGTCATGTCTCGATGCGATTTGGTCGGATCCCCGTGAACAATTTGCCGCTCTCTCAGTTCAAGATGAGTTTCCCCCTTCTTTAACTCGAGAGAAACCAGGCGTACTTTTGACCTTGTTCCCTAGGAAGACATATATCAAATAAAATGCAAACTTAAGAGAAATTAAGCATACCTGACAGAGGGTAAGACTCAGTGTTATTTCTAGTAATTTTCTCTTTTTCTGAAAAGGGATAGAAAAAGAGGGGTGAGTTTCTACAACTTAGTGAATAAGTATTTTAAAATGAAGTTTTTATAAAAATATAGTTTTCAAGTTGGAGTGTGCCAGACCCCTTATTTTCTTTAAATTTTCTCATCTTCAATTCTCGGTTTTCAAAAACACATCCTTTATCATGAAGGTCTAACATACAATCGCAGGCCAGTACGTCCACTGAACCCACTTGTGGTATCGGAACGACTTTACTAGCCACCTAAATAAAAGCACGTCCAGTTCTACCCTGATAATGAGTGGATGTTCGCGACATCTGACCCTCAATCCCATAACATTTCTCCATATCCGTATGAGGACAGAGACCTCATCCCGATTCCACCCTGGTCTCATGCACTTGAAGCTACGTCGAGCTTCGCAAGGCCTCCTGGTACGACTAACTGCCCTTATATCCATCAGGTCATCTAGGGCCCTAGGATACATCACTACCTCTCTTAGGTGTCTTGAAGGTCCCGTAAACATAGTGCATGTACAATTAATATTTTCACATCATGCCATATAATGTGTGGTGCCACTGGTCCAACGACCCCAACCCTCAACTCAACCTACAACTGTTTGTCTTGACTAGTCCGGAGACTTGTCATGTTGCACTACCGCTAGTTGATTGAGTATGTCGGTCCTGTCTTGGTACCATGGCCAAACAATTCAATTACTTAGGTTTTCATGTTATATAATTCATGTTTGTTTACGAGCTCCTACTCGTACCAACTGGCCAAGGGCCCACTGTTTGAGATTTTCAAAATTGTGCATAATAGCCCCCAAGTTCCAAAACCGAGGCCTCCGGCCTAATAGAGCTATTTGAGCTCTCGTCAAGAAGGTCTATCAAATGGTTTAAGTAGTGGCACACAGTAAGCGGAGAGTACTTCTGACAAAAATATATTTTTTAACTATCCACCATACCAATTGAGTATGAGAACATCTCCGCTCATAATCGATAAACGGGTTTTCCACTTCCTGCGAGTAAGTTTTCATCATACCAACTGGGTATGATCTACTTACAACCGGTAAGTAGTTTTTTCGCGTCATTTTCATATCACTACTCTAAGTTGTGATGTTTAAAATACCACTTAGTAGGGATTTTCATTTCCGAGGTACTTATTATCCCAACCGGGTATGAAATAAAAATCCCACTCACCTGATCGTGTAGTGAAGTTCCACTTAGTCGGTTTTCGTCCCTTGCGAGCTTAACCTCAACTGGCGTTCCCGATGTCTCGTGTTACTACATGAAATGAACATCGTTGTTCATTATCATCTGGCTTAATCACCTCATTTAGTATAAATGGCTAAATTCACAACTTTTCCAATATTTGCAAATTGGTCCCTAAAGTTATTTTTCCTTTTACTTTAGGCTCCAATTGCCGATTTTCCCCAAATTGAGTCCTGAAACTTTTAAAATTTCCCTTGGGACCTCAATTTACTCAATTTCATAAAAGGGGTTCAAGTTTTCCAAATTCCCAATTTGAACCCCAACTTTTCCAAAATTACCATTTTGCCCTTCCTTTACAAAAATGGTAAGTTTTACTCCAAAATTCTTAAATTGTTCAATTGGACCTCTAACATTCTTATCATGCCTAATTGACCCTCAATTTTATAAAATTTGCATTTTGATCCTTCAAATTTTCAAAAATCCCTAATTTTCCCCCAATTTCAACTTCCTAACATAGCCAAATTTAATTTCATTAAATTGACCAATCAAATGCTTCTAATTGTTGAAATTGGAGTTAAAATTGAGTTTTTACATCTTCATACGATTCAAGAGCACTTTGAATTGTAAGTTTTGATGCCAGAACGAGCTTAAACGGAGCTTCACCGAAAAATAGAATGTAGAGAGAGAAAGCTTCAATTCCTCACCATCGGGGGCGCGACAGTTGGAGCTTCCAATTGGAGCAGATAGCTCTCCTTCTGAGGTTTCTCCTATGATCAAGAATTACATCAATTGATGTCGAATTGGATTAAAATTCTATCATTGAATTTCTGCCAGTTCTCTCTCTAGCATCGGTCGGAAATTGTAGAGTGGAGCCGAATTAGCTTACCTTTCAGTCCTATATTGGCCGTGGGAGGGTTGAGGAGGTGTTGGGAGAGCTTGGTTTGGTCTGAGGAGGGCTCAAATCGACAATTTCAGCTCGGCCACAATAGGGCAGCTTCGGTCCGCTGGAGTTGCTTCACTATTCGATCACTCCGTCGCTTCTTTGGCGACCCTTGGAGCGAATGGATATTACCACCATGTAGCTGACTTCTCCCCGATTCTAAGGAACCCAACCACACCTTCATTGGCTTAGAAATGACCCTATATCGGAGCTCTAGTTCGAGCTCCGCCAGAAAACTAAGCAGCTGAGAGAGAGAGAGAGTGAGCTTTTTAGGTGTGGAGAGGATGAATGGAGGGCTCTTTATATAGGGAATTCGAGGACTCGTCAGCCGTCCGTTTGGCACCTTTATGATAGTCATCGAAGGCCTGAAACATATTGAATGGAAACATTTTCTCTTCGTCGGCGCTACTTTGATTTTCTGATGAGTGAATAGTGTTGTCATCTGAAGGAAGAAGACGACATTGTTCTGAACCAGACCAGACCGGTCTGAACTAGGTTCAAAGCTTAAATCGCTCGGTTCACCCCCAATTCGACCGCGTTTTTCAAATCTAAAAATTTCTGAATTTATTTTCTATCCAATGGTGGCCTAAAATAAAAAAATTGAATTTTTAAGCTACCTAGAAAAATGAATTTAGCATTCGGTTCAATAGTGGTTCAAACTGGTCCAAACCGATTCAATCCGGTTTGGATCAAGTTCACATGAACCGGTATGGTTTTCATCTCCAATTCATCCTAAAGTTCTTTTTCATGACTTTTATGACTCATTCGGTCATTTAGGGTCTATAATTTTCTCGGTTTGCCCTCTCTCTATTGGTTTTGATTCATAAACCGACTCAGTTCTTAAACTGGTTCAATCAGGTTCGGGTCCGGTTCACTCGAACCGGTCTGGTTTTTATCTCTCAATTTGTCCTAAAGTTCTTTTCCAAGGTTTATGAACCTTTTTGGGTTATTTGGGAGTTAAAATTTCTCTAATTTGCCCGTTCCCCCAATAAACGGGTTTGTGAACCGATTCAGTTTTTCTCACTCAGTTTAACCGGTTCTTTCTTGTTTTCCTTAACTCCAAAGAGCGGGGTTTACATATCATAGGAGTGATCACACGTTCATAGAATAGTCCCCGACCATTCCACTTGTGGACTGGAGCACCTTTACTATTCACCCTGATAGTGGTGCACTGCCTCTACCAAGAGTTTGAGTGTACATCAATAGTCTGACCCTCAAACCTTGATTACTTCATTGTGTCCACCAGGGAAATAAGTACTTAACACTCAAAAGAACATCGAGCTAAAGGTTTCAATGACCAAGGGGTTAATTAGACACAAGAATGGTTAAGTATCTTAGAATTCCCAATTTTGAGTATAGAACCTCAAGGGGAAGTATGTTGCTCTAAAGCAAAGAAAGAGATAAAATCTAAGAACTTACCCTGAAATAAGGTATGTCTAGTTATGACAAACTCTATGGAAGGAGTAAATAATACAAAGAAAAAAGGAATTCCTTAAGTGAAGTTTGTAAAAAGGGCTAATTGAAAGAACGAGAGAAGAGTTTGTAGGTTAAGCAAACACCAAAGGGGAATCAAAGGAAATGTCTCCTCATACAAAGTTGCTAATTATGTTTTGGGGACAAAACTCATAAAAGGAGGGGAGAGTTGTAAAACCCTCCCTTTTGAGCTAAGGAAAACCGGGAAAAGAACTGGTCAAACCAAGTGAGTATACAGAACTGGTTCACAAACCCAATCATTTATGAACGGGCAATTTGAGAATTTACAACTCTCGGGTGATCCAAAGAGTTCATTAAACCTTCGAAAAGAAACTTAAGACAAATTAGAAGAGAAAAACCAAATTGGTTCAGATGAACGAGAATCCATAAGAACTCTGAAGTCAAGCGTGCTTGATTGAGAGTAGTGTGAGGATGGGTGACCTCCTAGGAAATTACTCTCTCTCTCTATTGCTCCATTTCTCGGTGAAGCTTGAACCTGAGCTTCGACTTGAACATTTTTCTTAACCTCAGAATGAGAGGTCGGGCTCTTTAGAACTGGGGAGAAGACAACTATTTGATAGTAAACTCTAGTCAATCTGAGAATCGTTGGAGAAGCGCCGGTATGATGGAACAGTGAAGCAGCTCCATCGGACCGAACTCTATCCTCATATGGACACGAAGAAGTGATTTCGGGATTGAAGGTCGAGATTGAGGGTCGGATGTCACGAATATCCACTCATTCTCAGGGTAGAAGTGGTCGTGCTTCTATCCGGGTGTAGGAAAAGTCGCTCCGAAGCCACTAGCGGGTTCAGTAGTGATACTGACTTGTGAATGTGTGTAACCTTCATGATGAAGGATGTGTGTTGGGTGATGACACACCGGTAACTATGAAATAATGGAAAAACCCGAGAGAAATTTTAAATGAAGGAATTTTTTTGAAAAGAAAGGAATCTGGCATACTCCATATAAATGTTTTTCTTAAAAGTTAAAAGTAGACTTTTGAAAACCCATTCACTGAGTAGTCGTACTCACCCCCCTTATGTCCCTTTTAGGAAATCCCAGAAAGCCTACCCTGAATGACCATCGACTAAGATGCCTGTAAGACAGGTATGTAAAGTTTAAAATTTCATGCAGTTTTGATTATGCTATTCCAGGAAATGGTGCAGGTTTAAAGAACGCCTTACTCTTTACAGTTTATAATAAGGAGAAACCCTTTAATAAACCGGGAGAGTGGCAGGTTGTTCACAGGGATCCGACCAAATCGGGTCGGGGCGTGACACCAAATGTGGCTTCGGAGGCTAAGAAAAGTCCCATCACCGGTGCTCTAGTTTGCTGCTTGTTGGAAAATGTACTCTTCTTCTTCTTCTTCGCTCGATTGTGGGATGTTGAGAATGAATGAATGGGTGCTCTTTATATAATGAGCTCAACAACTATTCAGGCTACCCACCAACATAAGACTCATCCTCAGACTTGACTACCAACGACTTGACCGAAGAGTTTTTCAAGTCGCCGAAGACTCCATCTTTTCCGGCCTCTCTCTCTCCTTCGTTCTCTCTGTCAGCGACTGAAGGTTGAAGATGATGACGTGGTGGTTGTGCCACGTGGTGCATCATGATTTGCCAATTTTTCTAACATGGAGGTTCAGCTCAACTGCCGCATCAGCCGTTGATCCGTTGACCAGACACGTGATAGCTTCTCATTGGCTGCTTGTGTCCGTGTGGCATATTGACAGGTCGCTAGTTGACCATTGACCGAACACACAACAGCCTCCCTTTGGATGCCCGTATCTGCATGGCTATTAACGAGACGCCGTTGACCGATTTGGTTCATTGACTGGTCAAACCACTAACCGGTCCGGTTAGATCGTTGATCTATTTAGTTCGATCGAGTTCGTTGACCCCAATTTGAAAATTGACCAGTTCATACCCGATTCAACCAATTTTCTAAAATTTAAAAATTTCTAATTTCATATAGATTCATTTTCTATCTAATGGTGGCCTCAATTTTCCAAATTGACAATTTAAAATCACCTAGATAAATGAATTATTGAAGGGATTTGCTATGGTTCATCCTGGTTTAGTCCGGTTCACCCGAACTGGTCTAGTTTTCTCTTCAATTCCACTTCTCGGTTCTTACTCATAATTTTTTGTAAATTTCTTATCTCTTGGGATCTTCAAATTTACCACGTTAACCCTTCTTTAAAAATTTCCATTCATTAATCGGCTTGGTTCTTCACATGAAAATCTTTACCAGTTCTTTTCCAGTTTTCTTTGGTCCCAAAGGATGAACCTTACAAACGGTCACTACTATTTTTGGTGTTTCTTTGTTTTTTCATGTTATTTTTTTTAATTTTCTTATTATTTTATGTGTTTCTTACTATTTGTTGTGTTTTTTTGAATGTATCTTATTATGTGTTTTAACTATTTATGTGTTTCTTAATAACTTTTATTTTTACTTACATTTTTTGCAGTAGTTACTATTTTTAATAATTATTTTTATCATTTGTTTTGGATTCTCTATAGGTTATTTTAGCGCCTAATACTTTTTTGAGTTGTTTTGATTCTTTTCTAGCATATTTATATTGAATAATCCAAAATATTTTTGATATTTCTTTGTGATTTTGATTGTTTCTTTTTATTTTTGGAAGTTTATTATATTTTAAGTGTTTTTAATATTTTTAGTGATTATTTATTTATTTTTTTATATTTTCTTTATCATATAGGAATTTCTTAATTATTTTTTTTTGTTTTTGCTTGTATGTTTAGTTTGAACTACTATTTTTCGTAATTTTTGTTGCCGTTTGTTTTAAATTTTTTGATATATTTTTTTTTATTTTCATCAATTATTACCATTTGTTTTCTTGAACAATCCCAACTATTTTTATTTTTATTTGTATTTTGAATGTTTCTTATGATTTTTGGAAAATTATTATATTTTACAAAATTATTATTTTTTATGTTTCTTTTGAATTTATTTTACTGTCTTTTTCTATTTATTTGATTCTTACTATTTTTCGTATTTTTTATATTTATATTTCTTTTACTATTTTTTGTAATTTATTTTACGTTTTACTTTTTTTGTAATTTTTATTATGTTTTGAGTGGCTCATATTATTTTTTTATATTTTGAGTTATTATTATAATTTTTGCATATCAAACGATATGTACTAATTTTTATATTTCATTTTTAGTGTGTCTTACTTTTTTAGGATTTTCTTGTATTTTTGGGGTTTTTACTATTTGGGGTGTTTTTTAAATTTATCTTACAATAATTTTTTTATTATTTTGTTGTTTCTCAATATTTTTTATGTTTTCTTATGTTTGTAGTTTTAGTTATAATTTTTAATAGTTATTTTTTTAATTTTTATTTTATTTTTGAATTTGTGAAACTATTTTTTATTTCTTCTTATCGATTTTACTATATTTTGTTGGTCTTTTATTTTTTTAATATTTGTGGTATTTTTTTTGTTATTTTTCTATATTTTGTTGGTTATTTAGGCATTTCTTAATATTTTTTGTATTTGCTTATGTGTTTAGTTTGCTTTAGTATTTTTAGTAAATATGTTTATGATTTGTTTTAATTTTTATTATTGTTTTACATTTTTCTTGGTTGTTCTCATTAATTCATAAATATTTTTTATGTTTTGAACAATCTCATGTATTTTTGTTGGTCCAACAGCCCCAACCCTCAACTCTACTTGCAGCTGTTTGTCTCGATTGGTCTGTCGACCTGTCATATCGCATTGCTGCCAGTCCATCGAGTATGTTGGTCCTTTCTTGGTACCATTACCAAACAAATCATTCATTTAAAGTTTTCATGGCTTAACTCATGTTTGTTTACGAGCTCCTGCTCGTGCCAACCGACATTGGGCACACTGTATGAGATTTTCAAAATCGGGTATATAAACCCCCAAGTTCCAAAACCGAGGCCTCCGGCCTATCTAGTTATTCGAGCTCCTCTCAAGAAGGTTTCCCAAAAAGTTTAAGCAGTGGCACACAATTAGGGGAGAGCACTTCTGATAAAAATAAATTTTTAGCCATCCATCACACCAACTGGATATGAGGACATCTCTACTTATAACCGATAAACGGGTTTTCTACTTCATTCTAGGAAGTTCATCATACCAACTAGGGGTGATCTAATGACAGCGGTGTGATGGTTAAAATATTACTTAGTAGTGGATTTTAATTTTTGAGGTGCTTATCATCCCAACCGGGTATGATATAAAAATCTCACTCACCCGATAACGTAGTGATTTCCTCTTAACTAGTTCTTTGTATTCACATGAGCTCGTTCCCAGTACTTCGTGTTCCTACACGATATGAACATACTTGTTCATTATCCCTTGAACTAATAGCCTTCATTCATCATGAATGGATGAAATGCTCAAACTTCTCCATTAATTACAATTAGGTCCCTAAAGTTCTTTTTCTTTAACTTTAAGCCCCTAATACCAATTTTCTCTTAAATTGAGTCCTAAAACTTCTAAAATTCACATAGGGACATCAATTTATTCAAAATCATAAAAGGGGGTTCAAGTTTCCTAAATTTCCAATTTGGTCCCTAATTTTTTCAAAATTACCATTTTGCCCCAACTTTACAAAAATGGTAAGTTTTACCCCAAAAATTCCAAAAATTATCCAATTGGTCCTTCAACATCTTTTTCATGCCCTATTGCCCCTCAATTTTAAGAAATTAAACTTTTGTCCCTCGAATTTTTAAAATCCCCAATTTCCCCCTAATTTCAACCTTCTAACTCATCTGAATTTGATTTTATCTAATTGACCAATCAAATGAGTTTAATTGTTGAAATTAAAGTTAGATTGGACTTCCTACACCTTCATACGATTCAATTGCACCTTGAATTGCACGATTTGATGTCGGAATGAGCTCAAATGGAGCTTCGCTGGAAAATTGAACGTAGAGAGAGAAAGCTTCGAATGCTTATCATCGGAGGTAGTGAGAAAACATTGTTTGTGTATGCACTATGAGTACGGGGTCATCAAGACGCCCATGAGGGGTAGTGATGCATCCTAAGGGCACTGGATGACCTACTGGCTATAAGGGCAGATCGTCGTTCCAGGTGTCTGTGCGAAATCTGGAGTAGCACCATGCGCATGAGAGGTGGGGACGGGATGAGGTCTCTGTCCTCATACGGACACGAATAAGTGATTTCAAGATTGTGGGTCGAATGTCACGTACATCCACTCATTCCCAGGGTAGAAGTGGTTGTACTTCTATCCGGGTGGTAGGAAAAGTTGCTCCGAAGCCACTAGCGGGTTTAGTAGTGATACTGACTTGCAAATGTGTGTAACCTTCATGATGAAGGATGTGTGTTGGGTGATGACATACCGGTAACTAAGAAATAAGGAAAAAAAACCTGAATTTTTAAAGGAAATAATTTTTGAAAATAAAGAAGTCTGTCACACTCCATATAAATGTTTTTCTTAAAAGCTAAAATATTTGCATCCCATTCACTGAGTAGTTGTACTCACCCCCTCCCTTGTAACCCTTTCAGGAAGTCCCAAAAAGTCGAACCTTAAAAGACTTGCACAATTAAATGCCTACAAGATAGGTATGATTAATTTAAATTACTATGCAATTTTGATTTACGATATTCCTAGAAAAAGGTGTAGGTCTAAAGAACGCCTTACTCTTTACAGTTTATAATATAAGGGGAAACCCTTTAGTAAATCGGGAGAGTGGTGGGTTGATCACGGGAAGCCGACCAAACCGGGTTGGGGCGTCACACTGTGGCCCAATTATAATGAGGAAAAAATGTTGTACACGTGACAGCCTCACTTGTTATCAAAGAAAGGGGAGGTGAATAATTTTGCTCGGCTGTGAATCTCCGGCGCCGCCCTTTCAAGTGAGATCAAATCGACTGCAAGGAGCTTTGCTCGAGGCTATGACTGCTTACGCATAGAATTGGTTTGATTAACGCGATCCGTGGGACATGGGCTTGCGATTTAGGTAGCTTATTTGCTACTCGGTTTCCATCAGGTAACTCGTCTGGTTCACTGAGATGGACAATATGTACATTTATTCGCCATCCGAGACTGGCACCGTCTCTAGCTTCGATGTTTGTATTATGCCGGGGTGGAGATTTTTTTACTAAGCTTTTATTCTTTTCCTGGCCAAGTTAGCTGCTTATATTTAGTTTAGATATCATTTTACCTTTATATGAATTTGCAATTTTCTGCGGAGGTGCTGCTATTGAATCTGATTAGGGAGGTTGATGTGATATGAATGATTGTTTTTTCATTCTAATATGGAAGATGAACTAGAATAGATTGCTTTTTTTGTCTTTGGTGGCTGCTACCTATTATTATCGCTAATGTAATGTGTATAATGTGTTTTATCAAGCATTATATTATTGAATGCTTTTTATGGTATTGCGTATGGCTGCTCCATTACGATATTATGTATAATGTGTTTTATGAGGAGTCTCTCCAATTTTTGGGGGAAGCAGGATAAGACATCTTACTTACTAGCGCAGTAGCAGTAGAGAAATATATCCAAGAAGAATCTTTTGAAATTTAGTTTGGAAGTCTCTCAATTGTACATTTTGGCTGAAGCATAATGCAAGAAATAGTTCAAACAACACACCATCAAAATCATTATGAAAGTTGGCCTTGTTTAGTCTGATGTGATTCCCATATTTTTGTGTGTCAAGTATCTGGTTAATTATCGTTTTGTTGACTTTCTTTAGGAGTAGTGTTGTGGCTTACTTGTTTACTTTGCTCTGCCTTATCAATGGCACATGCCTTCTCAAATTGGAGTTCCCAAGGAGTGAGTGCCTTTACAAATTTCAATCTAGATTTGTTGATTTTGTGAGAAATAACGAGTCCTAGATATAGAGGTTGTCATCTGCAATTTTGCCCTCAGATGACAAAATATTGGAGCTTCAACAAAGATCAAAAGGATGGCCTAGGAAAGTTGTTGGAAGACTAAGCTTGACACAGCGGTATCGGATAAGCATGCTTTGGTTGCAATGGTTGATGTTTAGAGATAAACCATCCACCCGAAGAGTTTGTGGAGATGTAACTGCTTGAAAGCGTGAGGGTTTTTGCTCCAAGCATAAAGGTGCAGAGCAGATAAAGCCCCTTCCACCTGAGATTGCAAAGTTTGCACAACCTGTACTTGACGTTCTTCTTTCATGTTGGAGAGATAAGCTGTTGAGACTTGGTGCATCTAGTTGTGAGGGAAAGCATGAAGCAAGCAATGATGCCATGACAAATGCTGCAAATGAGCTTACTTTCACTGTGGTGAATATGTTTTTAGAATTTTGCAAGCATAGCCAGAGTCTTCTCAGTTTTGTTTCAGTTAGGTTTGTTCGCATGCAATGGCTTATTGGATATTTTGCTGGGAACTCAGAGGATCTTGGATGATTTGATAGTAAAGAAGCTGAATGAACTGCTGTTAAAGTTGCTGGCAAAGCCTTCATTCAAGTACGAGTTTGCAAAAGCATTTTTGAGCTACTATCCTACTATCATAAATGCAGCAGTGAAAGAGTGCAGTGGTGATGCTTTCAAAGATTATTTTGCAATATCGACATTTTTGGTGCAAATTCTATCCGTGCCCACATTGACCCCATGCCTTGTCATGGAAGTGAAATTATTAGTAATGCTATTTAGATGGTTAAGAGAAATATTTATTTCTGCCGCCGGTGAAGATGGCTAAACGAAGACATTTTTTTTTCTTTTGGATTTATTGATAAGGAGGATTCTCTCTCTCTATATATATGCATACATTTTATTTGGCTAAATTATATTGATTCTACCAAACCATTGTAAAAAGTGACAATTTTGTATCAAACATCTTAAAAAGGCTCTTTTGGTTCCAAATCCTTGGACTAAATTATATTGATAGTACCAAACATTTGCAAGAAGTGACAGTTTGGTGTGAAACCTTTAAAAGAAAAATCTTTTGAAATCAAAATTTTATAAAAGGTGACAGTTTGGTCAAACCTTTTAAAAAGGCTCTTTTGGTACCAAAATATGTGGGCTAAATTATATTGACAGTAGTAAACATTTGCAAAAAGTGACAAATTGATATTAAACCTTTTAAAAAGTCTATTGTGATGTCAAAAGTAAAAATTACGTCTAACACTAGTTGAATCTATTTTATCAAAGGTTTGACACCAAAAGAGTTTTTTTTAGAAAGTTTGATACCAAACTGACACTTTTCACAAATGATTGGTACCATCAATGTAATTCGGCCTATTTTATTTGCTTCTAAGATAAGAAAGGAATGAGTGGATGTACGCGACATCCGACCGCTTGGTGCTACTCCAAATTTTGCACAGACACCTGGAACGATGATCTGCCCCTATACTCACCGGGTCGTCCAGGGCCATTAGGACGCATCGCTACCCCTCATGGGCGTCATGTCGCATTGCCGCTAGTTGACTGAGCATGTCGGTCCTATCTTGGTACCATGGCCAAACAATTCACTTATTAAGTTTTATGGCACATATATCATTTTCGTTTATGAGCTCCTACTTGTGCCAACTGGCCTTGGGACTACTGTACGAGATTTTCAAAATTAGGCATTTAGCCCCCAAGTTCTAAAAACCGAGGCCCTTGGCCTATAAGAGCTATTTGAGTTCCCATCAAGAAGGTCTCCCAAATAGTTTAAGCATTGGCACACAATCAAGGGAGAACACTTACGACAAAATAGGTTTCACTGTCTATTATACCGACCAGTATAAGGACATCTCCGTTTCATAACTAATGAACGGGTTTTCAACTTCCTTCGAGGAAGTCTCATCATACCAACCAGGTATGATCTACTTACAACCGACAAGTAGTTTTTTCCACATAATTTTCACGTCACTTTCTCTAACTGGTGATGATTAAAATACCACTAAATAATGGGTTTTTATACTGAGGTACTTATGATCCCCAACCGGGTATGATATAAAATTTCCACTCATAACCGGTAAGTGGTTTTTATCTTTAAGTTGTGCTCATCATCCCAACTGGGTATGATGTTATTAAACCCACTCACTCGTTAATGCAGTAAATTCCACTAGACCGGATCTTTGTATTCATACGAGCTCGTTCATGCTGGCGTTCCCGATATTTCACGTTCCTACACGATATGAACATCCTTGTTCATTATTACTCGACATAACAGCCTTCATTCATTTCCAATAAATGAGAAAACTCAAACATTTAGTTATTTGCAATTAGGTCCATAAAGTTATTTCTCTTTAACTTTAAGTCCCTAATGTCGGTTTTTCCTCAAATTGAGTTTCGTAACTTTTAAAATTTATCTTGGGACCTCAATTTATTCAATTTCACCAAAAAGGGGTTTAATTTCCCAAATTTCCAATTTGGTCACCCAATTTTTTCAAAATTATCATTTTGCCCTTCCTTTACAAAAATGGTTAGTTTTGCCCTAAAAATTCCAAAATTCCTCAATTGGTCCTCCAACATTATTTTCATGCCCAATTGACCCTCAATATTATAAAATTGCATTTTGGTCCTTTGAATTTTGAAAATCCATAATTTTCCCCAATTTTAACTCCTTAGCACAACCGAATTTGATTTCATTAAATTGACTGATCAAACACATCTAATAGTTGAAATTGAAGTTAAAATTGAGTTCCTCCATCTTCTTACGATTCAATAGCACTTTGAATTGTAAGTTTTGCCGTTGGAACGAGCTCAAATGGAGCTTCATCGGAAAATGGATTGTAGAGAGAGAAAGCTCCGATTACTCACCGGTGAGGGAACGGCGGTCCGAGCTTTCAATTTGGGCAGATAGCTCTCATCCTGAGGTTTATCCTAAAATCAAGAATCACATCAATTGATGCCGAATTGAGTTAGAATTTCATCATTGAAATTCTGTTAGTTCTCTCTTTAGCCCTGACCAAAAATTGCAGAGAGTAGCCGAATTGGCTTACCTTTCAGTCCTATTTCGGCCGTGGGAGGGTTGAGGAAGTGTTGGGAGGGCTTAGTTTGGTTTGAGAAGGGCTCGAAATGGCCGATTTCAGCTTGGCCGAAATAGGGCAGCTTAGGTCCGCCGGAGCTGCTTCACTGTTCCATCATGACGGCGCTTCTCGGATTGACTGGAGTTTGCTATTAGATAGCTGTCTTCTGCCTGGATCTAAAGAGCCCGACCTCTCCTTTAGAGGTTAAGAAAAATGTTCAAGTCAAAGCTATGGCTCAAGCTTCACTGGGAAATGGAGCAGTAGAGAGAGAGAGAGAAGTGTTTAGGTGTGAGGAGAATGAATGGGGATGACCTATTTATATAGGTGTAAAATCGTGTATTAAATGGGAGAGATTTACTACTAGTATTAATATTAGCACAAATTATTGGTATTAATTCTAATAATTTAATTTTAGTATTAAATTATTTGTATTAATTCTAATAATTTAATTTAGGTATTCAATTATTGGTATTAATTACAACAATTAAATATATATTAATTTATGGCTATTTATGATAAGACGTAAGTTTGCATAAAAATTTTTTGACCGAAATTTTGAGTTATAAAAAAAAATCCTACTTCCCAGGAGTTCACCCATCCTCAGCATCCTAGTGGACTAATATATTCTTGTTTGTGATTTATACAAAAAAAATCATACATGCCAATATTGCCATTTATCTCGTTTGCTTGCTAGTAGACTAATATATTCTTGTGATCTTAGTTCTGGAAATATGCCATCCTCAGCATCCCAGAGCATCTAATACATAGTAGCTTCTTTTCTTTCCTTTTTCTTTTTTTGCCTTACTTGCTGCTAAACACGGATATAATTAGGCCTAAAAGTATGCATTGTGAAAACAATAGAACCAGTAATTCTAGTTTAGTGCCTTGTGAGAATATCATTGATTTCATTTCTGTAGGTTACAAAGTGGCAAGGTTTGTATGACACCACCATTTGTGTTATGGAAGATGTTCGGTTTGTTAAGAGCCATGCTTTCTATTTGAACGAGGAACGCCATGCTACTCTTAGTTATATGGTGGGGATATCTATCTAATGCTTTCTACATAAACCTTAGTTGGCATAACCAATGACTTCCTTGTTTGTCATTAATGTTAATAGTACAACTCTTTCTTAATTAGTCATTAATTAACAGGAACCTAAAACCCCCGTAAGCCAGGTGGTGGCCTCTCATAGAATCGACCATCGACCTTGAGTGTTCTCTTGGTGGCTTTGTATCGCAGATGGACCGCCTGATATTCATGAGCAGTCACCAACTGCTCATTTCTTTTGGGTATGGCCTTAGAAAGCGGATTGTACATATGGACGATAAGCCTTCTCATCATCACATCCTATCTCGTTTGTACTCACAATTCTGATGAAGCCCACGTCGCAGGTAGTAGGTGACATATTATTACTGGGACATGTTCACCGGGAGTTACTGTGCTTCCCCGTTGGAGACGAGATGGGCTTATAGGTAAGTGATGAGTTCATGCAATTTAACTTTCACTCTTTAGTTATTTTCATTCTTGGCCTCAAAAGCAACGACTATATTCAACAAGATCACTTCCTTTTATGGTTTCATACTGGGAAATTCGGTAAAAACAATTAGTTGTGTCCGTTTAATTTGCCTACCGTGAATAATAATAACTTTCGATGTAGAAAAGAGATCATATTATTCCATAACTATTTGTTTACATGTACAGGTTCATAGAACTGGACACTTTTAGGCCAAATGTGTATCTAATTATATAAAGAAATGATAGCATAAACCATTAAACATGTTGTTGACTTGTTAGGTGGTAACTTCACTTGATGTATCAAAATTATTCCATTTATAAAACAATGGTATACGAGATTGGACTTCATGTATTGTATAAATGAGCTGAAGCTGGGTTTTCTAAATCATTGAACAACATCATATCAAGGCATTCAAGATCGGATTCCTCGCTGATCTGTACAAACATAAATAATAAATGATGAAATTTTATGTAAATTAAGTAATTATCATATTGAACTAAATAGTAGAGGTATAAGAATAGATATCTTACCGAACCCAAATTTAGATTTGAACTTGAAGTTGATGTGTGATCTTGTTTACTTGTTTACTTGCAGATGCAGGAGGATCTTATCCACTTGTAGATGTTGAGTTTTCTAAATCATTGAACAAATATTGTAAATCATTGAACAATATCATATCAAGGCATTGAAGGTCGGATTCCCCGATGACCTGTGCAAACATAAATAATAAATGATGAAATTTTATGCAAATTAAGTAATTATTATATTAAACTAAATAGTAGAGGTATAATAATAGATGACTTACTGAACCCAAACCCACATTCAAACTTGAAGTTGATTTGTGATCTTGTTTACTTGCAGATGCAGGAGGATCTTGTTTTGATGCGGGAAAACTTCTACAACACAGAAGCTATGAGAATTTTGAGGAGGGCATTTGTAGATATGATTTGGAAAATTGTGGTAAAGTGGGATAGTTTCCTGTAAGGAATGTTGGGCTATGTGGGGGAGTTGTTTGTTAGGCACTTGAAAGAATTGAGAGAGATTGGAGATCAAAGGCATTATATTTGCCCGGTGCATGGAATTAGAAGTTTGATTCAATAAAGGCAAGCAATCTTGAATAATAGGGCAATGTTGGAGGTAATTATTGGATAAAGGATACTAGGCGAGACAGGGAGAGGTGGAAGGTTGATGTTGAGTGGAATAAGCTAATACAGAAGCCCAAATAAAATTGGACTCCATTGGCATTGATTGAGTCATAATTGATGCACGTTTCTCCTTTATGTTTGTATGAAATTTCTGTAAATGAAAAATATATATTAGTGTATAAACTTAGTATTTTTCAAATGATGATGAACTTGTAAGATGCAATATTACCTAAGGTAACGGGAGATGTAATATCTGGTTAAATGGGTTTCTTCATCTTTTTCATCTCCTCTAATATCTCCTTTGGAGTGGCCTTCACGTTGGATGAATCTGAAAATTTGGATGGAATCAGGCATATAGATAATAATTAATTATGACACATGTAATTTGATTATATTTTTAAATAAAATGATATGGTGAATGAGTAGAGAATGTTGGTGTAGGCTTACACTTTCTAAAGTGAACTTGAGTGAGAGCTGCCATGAATTTATCATGTAAAATCATGCATCCAACGTATCCGGGGCGACTTTGCAGCAGTGGAGCTCTATCCAGTCTGGCGCGTTATAGTGTTATCGGAGGAGTGATAATGGGGATCCGATTCAGCCACCGCTCCGTCATTGTAACTGAAAGCGGCCGTCACGGATGCCTCATTTCGCAACTTGAGACGGAGCACGTGCTGCCAGATCATTTTCAGCGTCTCGTCCTGGATGGGCTTAATCAAGACATCGCAAGCCCCCTTCTCGATCACTCTTACCGTAACTACTACATCGTACTGGTCCGAGAACACTCGAAAAATAGTAGAGCTGCAAGAAAGTTATATCTCCACCTTCTTTTGCTGATTAGAGAGGTAGAGAAAGAAATTAAAATAAACACTTACTAATGACTGGGATGTGGCGTGTGGAGGAGGATGATAATTTTATTAAATCAAGAAACTGAAGGCCATCCATGTCGGGCATGTGAAGACGCCAATACAATATCAAATTGATCACTCTCCAAAAGTAGGGATAAAGCTTCGGTTGCTGTGTGCACCAAGTCACTTGAAAAAGGAAAAAAATATTAATTTGCATATTTTTATCATCCCAATAATTTTGTAATAGAGAATGATTATCACACGTCAATATAGTTAAAAAATAATGATTAGGTTTAATTATAAAAAAAATTAAATATTTATTCGAGCAAGAAATGTTTACAATAAAGCAATAAATATGTATCAGAGTAAAATATTCATATAATAATCAATAGTATAATGATTTTATCTATTAAGAAAATCCTAAAATGCCACACACATTAATTAATCTAACTTAGTTTCCCCATAATAATAAAAATGAACGACCAAAATTATTATTGATCAACACAAATTGTCATAATAAAATCTTTATAGTAAACCATACAAAAAAAATATCAAACCACAAATCAAATTTAAACAAGTACCTTGATATTTGCACTCTAGTTGAAACTTTTTTATGAGAATATGGAGACTTGCCCCATCATTTTTCACTAGAAGAACTCTCAAATCTCAAGCAAATTTTATTGTTGATACTGGAGTTGATATACACTCTACTTCCATAGTAACTTTTCTATCCTTAACACACTATTATTTTTGAGAATTTGATCAATGAGGAGGTTTATAAACTATTACAAGAAAACTTTTTAATTAAGTAGTTGTTACCCTTTATTTCCTATTTGAATGTTAGTTACAATTTCATTTCCGTCATAGTTATTTCCAAATATGTGATTGATTGATTAAATTTAATTTTTTTGTATTTGTTTACAAAAATGTAATTAGATGATAGAAAAAACTTATTATAACATATTAATAATTCAAATTAAGAAATTTGAATTGAAATTGAAATTGGGAGATTTATAAACTATTACAAGGAAACTTTTTGATTAAGAACTTGTTAACACTTATTTCCTATTTGAATGTTAGTTACAATTTTATTTGAGTTATAGTTATTTCCAAATATGTGATTGATCGATGAAATTTAATTTTTTTGTATTTTTTTCCAAAAATATAATTAGATGATAGAAAAAAATTATTATAACATAGTAATAATTCAAATTAAGAGATTTGAATTTAAATTGAAATGAGGATGAATGAGTGTGTTATCAAATTAACATTCAATTTTTTCAATAGAATATAAAATCATTCTAATAAACTATATTTTTCTATTTTTATTTGATAAGTAAAAATTAAATCTTACTTTTTTTTACCCTTAAATTTTCAACAAAATTATTATATAAAATTGACTTCCATATTATTTTATTAAAATAGTGTAATTTTTCTTCATTGCATATTATTAGTAGTAGTAATTTATTCAAATTTAAATATAAAGACTTATATATATATACACGACAAAATTCATCCAATAAATAATTATATTTTTTTCCAGTGGGCCATACTCAACCAAAAAATTGTATTAGAATTTGACCCAAAAATAAAATCACTTATATAGACATGGGCTGTGGCCCAATTATAATGAGGAAAAAATGTTGTACACGTGATAGCCTCGCTTATTATCAAAGAGGGGGGTGGCAAATAATTTTGCTCGGCTGTTAATCTCCGGCGCCGCCCTTTCAAGTGAGGTGAAATCGACTGCAAGGAGCTTTGTTCGAGGACCGACTGCTTACGCGTAGAATTGGTTTGATTAATGCGATCCGTGGGGTGTGGGCTTGCGATTTAGGCGGCTTATTTGCTACTCAGTTTCCGTCTAGTAACTCGTCTAGTTTGCTGATGTAAACCCCATCTTCTAGTAATGAGAAAAATTGGGAAAGAATCAGTCAATGTGATATTTAAACTGAATTGGTCTACAAACCCAACTATTTAGGGACGAGCGAATTTAAAAATTTCTAACTCCCATGTGACTAAAAAATATTTATAAACTTATGAAAAGAACCCTAGGATGATATGAAGAAGAAAGGCCAAAGCCGTTCAAGAGAACTGAGTCCGAACTGGATAGAACCGGGTTATGAACTAAGTTGGTTCATGAACCAGAACCAATAGAGAACGGGCAAATCTGAGAAATTCAACTCCCCTGTGCCCCAAAGAAATTAATAAACCTTGGGAAGGAACCTTAGAACCAAGTGGGAGTGAAAAATCGGATCGGTTCGAGTGAACCGGACCCGAACCGGATCAAACCAGTTTAAGGACCAAGCCGATTTATGAACCAGAATCGATAAAGAGATGGTAAACTGGGAATCTTATGGACCCTAGTGACCTAAGGAGTCACAAAAGACATGGAAATAGACTTGTGATGAAATTTGGGGATGAAAACCAAACCGGTTCGGACCGGTTTGAACCACTAATGAACTAAATCTTAAATTTATTTTTCTAAGTGGCTTAAACAATTCAAATTAGAGATTTGAGGCCACCATTGGATAGATAATGAATTTAGATGAATTTAGAAATTTTTAGATTTGAAAAACTCGATCGAATGAGGGGTGAACCAGCCGGTTTAAGCTTGTAACCCGGTTCGGACTAGTCCTATCACGCCCCGACCCAGTTTGGTCGGATCCCCGTGAACAACCCACCACTCTCATGAATTATCAAAGGGTTTCCCCTTATTATAATCCGTAAAGAGTAAGGCGTCCTTTAAACCTGCACCATTTCTTGGAATAACATAATCAAAATTGCATGAAATTTTAAACTTTACAAACCTGTCTTACAAGCATCTTAGTTGATTGTCTTTCAGGGTAGGCTTTACGGGATTTCCTGAAGGGGATATAAGGGACGGGGTGGGTATGACTATTTAGTGAATGGGTTTTTAAAGATCTATTTTTAACTTTTAAGAAAAATATTTATATGGAGTGTGCCAGACTCCTTTCTTTTCAAAAATCCCTTCATTTAAATATTTGGGTGTTTTTTTCCATTATTTCTTAGTTACCGGTGTGTCATCAGCCAACACACATCCTTCATCATGAAGGTTACACATATTCACAAGTCAGTATCACTACTGAACATGCTAGTGGCTTCAGAGCGACTTTTCCTGCCACTCGGTTAGAAGTACGACCACTTTTACCCTGGGAATGAGTGGATGTACACGACATCTGACCCACAAACCCGAAAATCACTTCTTCGTGTTCGTATGAGGACAGAGACCTCATCCCGTCACCACCCCGGTCTCATGCGCTTGGTGCTACTCCAAATTTTGCATAGACACCTAGAACGACGATCTGCTCTTATACGCACCAGGTCGTCTAGGGCCCTTAGGACACATCACTACCCCTCATGGGCGTCTTGATGATCCCATACTCAAAGTGCATGCACAAACAATGCTTTCTTATCAAGCCATGTAATATGTGGTGCCACTGGTCCAACGGCCCCGACTCTCAACTCAACCCGCAGTTGTTTGTCTTAACTACTCTGTCGACCTGTTATGTCGCACTGCCGCTAGTTGACTGAGCATGTCGGTCCTATCTTTGTACCATGGCCAAACAATTCACTTATTAAGTTTTATGGCACATATATCTTGTTCGTTTACGAGCTCCTGCTCGTGCCAACTGACCTTGGGCCCACTGTACGAGATTTTCAAAAAATTTTGTTCATTCTAGCCCGCAAGTTCCAAAATCGAGGCCCCCGGCCTATAAGAGCTATTCGAGCTCCCGTAAAGAAGGTCTCCCAAATAGTTTAAGCATTGACACACAGTCAGGAGAGAACACTTTTGACAAAATAGGTTTTCACTGTCCATTATACCAACCGGTATAAGGATATCTCTGTTCATAACCGATGAATGGGTTTTCAACTTCCTTCGAGGAAGTCTCATCATACCAACCAGGTATGATCTACTTACAACCGGTAAGTAGTTTTTCCGCATAATTTTTACATCACTTTCACTAAGTGGTGATGATTAAATACCACTAAATAGTGGGTTTTTATACCGAGGTACTTATCATTCCCTACCGGGTATGATATCAAATTTCCACTCACAACCGGTAAGTGGTTTTTACCTTTAAGTTGTGCTCATCATCCCAACCGGGTATGATGTTAGTAAACCCACTCACCCGTTAACGCAGTGAATTCCACTTAACCGGTTCTCTGTATTCACGCCAGCTCGTCCATGCTGGCGTTCCCAGTATTTCACAATCCTACACGATATGAACATTCTTGTTCATTATTACTCAACATAATAGCCTTCATTCATTTCCAATGAATGAGAAAACCTAAACTTTTAGTTATTTGCAATTAGGTCCCTAAAGTTATTTCTCTTTAACTTTAAGTCCCTAATATCAGTTTTTCCTCAAATTGAATCCCATAACTTTTAAAATTTATCTTGGGACCTCAATTTATTCAATTTCACCAAAAAGGGATTTAATTTTCCAAAATTCCAATTTGGTTCCCCAATTTTTCCAAAATTACCATTTTGCCCTTCCTTTACAAAAATGGTAAGTGTTGCCCCAAAAATTCCAAAATTCCTCAATTGGTCCTCCAAAATTTTTTTGATGCCCAATTGACCCTTAATTTCATAAAATTGCATTTTGGCCCTTTGAATTTCGAAAATCCCCAATTTTTCCCACAATTTCAACTCTTCAACACTACCAAATTTGATTTCATCAAATTGACCGATCAAACACTTCTTATTATTGAAATTGGAGTTGAAATTGAGTTCCTGCATCTTCATATGATTCTAAGAAACTTGAATCACATATTTTAACGCCAGAACGAGCTCAAACGGAGCTTCACCGAAAAACAGACTATAGAGAGAGAAAGCTTCAATTTCTCACCGGTGAGGGCATGACGGTCCGAGCTTTCGATGTAGGCAGATAGCTCTCATTTTGAGGTTCATCCTAGAATCAAGAATCACATCAGTTGATGCCGAATTGAATTAGAATTTCATTATTGAAATTCTACCGGTTCTCTCTCTAACACCGATGGAAAATTGTAGAGTGGAGCCGAATTGGCTTACCTTTCAGTCCTAATTCGGCCGTGGGAGGGTGGAGGAAGTGTTGGTAAGGCTTGGTTTGGCCTATGTAGGGCTCGAAATGGCCAATTTCAACTCAGTCAAAACAGGGCAGCTTCGGTCCGCCGGAGCTGCTTCACCATTCCATCATGTCGGCACTTCTCTAGTGATTCTTGGATTGATTGAAGTTTGCTATTAGATAGCTGACTTCTCCCCGGTTCTAAAGAGCTTGACCTCTCCTTTTGAGGTTAAGAAAAATTTTCAAGTTGAAGCTCTGGTTTAAGCTTCACCGAGAAATAGAGGATTAGAGAGAGAAAGAGAGAGAAGTGTTCGGATGTGAGCAGAATGAATGTAAATGACCTCTTTATATAGGTGTAAAATCGTATATTAAATGGGAGAGATTTATTACTAGTATTAATATTGCCATAAATTATTGGTATTAATTCCAATAATTTAATTTCGGAAAAAAATTCATACTTCCTAGGAGGTCACCTATCCTCACACTAGTCTTGAGCAAGCACACTTAACTTCAAAGTTCTTATGGATTCTTGTTCACCTGAACCAATTTGGTTTTTCTCTTCTAATTTGTCTAAAATTTCTTTTCCAAGGTTTAATAAACCCTTTGGATCACCCAAAAGTTATAAATTTTCAAATTGCTTGTTCCCAAATGATCGGGTTTGTAAACCGGCTCGGTTTTCTTACTTGGGTTGACCGGTTCTTTCCCCATTTTCCTTAACTCAAAAGTGCGGGTTTTACAACTCTCCCCTCCTTTTAGGAGTTTTGTCCCCAAAACTTAATTTGCAACCTTGCATGAGGAACCATTTCTTTAATGTCCATTTGTTGTTTGCTTAACATGCAAACTCTTCTCTTATTCTTTCAATTAGTCCTTTTTACATCCTTCACTTAAGGAATTTCTTTTCCTTTATATTATTTACTCCCTCCATGGAGTTTATCATAATGAGACATACCTTACTTCAGGGTATATTCTTAGATTTATATCCTTCTTTGCTTAGAGCACATTCTTCCCTTTGAGGTTCTGTACTCAAGATTGAGAATTCCAAGATACCTAACCATTCCCGTGTCTAGTTAACACATTGGTCATTGAAACCTTTAGCTCAATGTTCTTTCGGGCGTTACATACTTGTTTCCATGGTTTTCTTTATTATCACTTTTTCATCCTATTTTAATCCTTCCTCCATTCGTTGTCTATTATAACTTCAGTCCAAATTTTTATATTCGACCTCATCATGCTTATTAGCTGACTCTTACTTACTTTGAGTCATATTCTCCTCGGGATTGTTGGACTTACATACACCTTACAGCATGGCATTTTCTAGAACCTGTCTTTGTCCATTAGATTTCTAGAACATCTCCGTGAGGGTTTCTCTTAGCTTTTTTTTTTTTTTACCTTTCAGGGATCATATAACTTCATCCCTCTTTTCTTTTGATAACATTCCTCAACTATCCTTTTTACTGTTATCCTCTCATCCATCATGCCTTTGAAGTTATGTCTCACATAACCACATGGATTTCTTATGTCCTTTCTCTTCTTTAGTGACATCCCTTATTCAATAACTTCCTTTTTCCTTAATCCACTTTTACTTGCTTATAAATCACTTCATGAATCTTCATTCTACAATAATTGCTTTCGATCTATGTGTCGATTACTTTGCTTGGGAAGGTTCACTCCTTCTAGCTTTGTTCTCTACTATGTCTCTTACAATAAAGATTTCCATCTTAGGAGTTACATGCTCAACCTCCTTATCATTTATTATATGGTTCTCTCTCCCTTTCTTTGCACCCTTATCTATGTTAGGGCATCTGTTTGCTTTGAATCCTTCTCTATCCACAACTTTTATTTTATCCTTTATTCCTTAGATGGGATACTTCTGATTATTGGTTTTATTCCTTGCATTCCACCCTATGCTTGGTCGTCCACTCTTTAAGCTTCATATACACATGAGGACTATGACCCGTCTTACCAATTGTGGTTATTCCTTCTTAGCCACATCTTATTTGGGGGATTTACTTTCACAATGTTTCTCGAACATTCATTCCTTTATTACCTTAGTATGGGTTGTCCGCTCATTCATACTTGTCACAACATCTTTTGGTGCTAATTCGTTAGATTATTTCCGTTTAAGGAGGGTTCACATCCTCCTTGTTTCAAATTCTCTTGTTCGCCCTTCGTGAGGCTCACTTAACCGTCTTAAGTCTATAAACCCGGTTATGGCTATCGATTGCCTTAAGAATTTTCCTTGGTTCTTCTTTCCCAATGTTTTGGCCTTTCTTCTCCCTTCTTTGTTTTGGTTTAAATCAATGGTTCTCTTGAAGATTAGTTCTTTGTCTCTTTCTCTTTATTTTTCTGGTCCTATCGTCTGGGCAACTGTATTCATGCCCATCCTATTGTCCATCATAGAGTGTAGTCTTTACTACATCTCATCCTTTCTTAGGGTTTTGTTCATTATTTTTGGCTGTCCACCGTTACTAGTTTTCCTCTTTCTACATGGTTCTCCTATTCTCTCCAAACAGGTCACACTGGACCATTACAATACTTTCTTCCTTGGAAAACATTTCCTAAATAAGGGCTGGTTCCATTTCCTCTTAATTGGGATACGCATGTCTTTACGGGGCTTCCTTCCTTGGTAGGATTCTTTGCCTTTCCCCTGACATTCTTTTCTTACATTTGCTCTAGGGGATTTCTACCCTTAAATGACATCTCTTGATGTCGTCTTCTCCTATTTACCTTTACCCCTCAAATCTTGTAGGCACATCTTTTATGCTCTATCTGCATCCTTATTCGTACCTAGTACCTGTCTATTTCTTTAGGGAGCGTAAAAATCTTCCTTGTTTCAGGGTCATTGTGGGAGAGGCTTGCTTATATCTTTCTTGGCTTGAGTTTAGTCCTTAATTGTCCATTGGTCCTTTTAAGGATTTCTTGCATCCTTCTTTTCCCGAGTATTTGACCTTTCTGCCTCTCTCTTCTTTGTCGGAACTTACATTATGGATTTCCCGAGTATTTGTTCGTTAACTGCTTTGCCTCCACCATTTGTTTGGTCTAAGTTTCTTAGGGCAGCTGTTTCTCGAGCCCTCCTATCCTTAACATCCATCTCACTGACCTTTCTAGGGTGTAGTCCTTTCTACCTCCCGATCTTTCTTAGGGTGTCATTTATTCTCCTTGACCCTATTTGGCTTCATTACTTTTTCCAAGGTGATTCATTCCAATACATCCCGTTATTTGGCTCTATTACTCTTCCAAGGTAGGTCATAATTGGCCTCCAATACATCCTTCCATCAAGAAGTTTCTAACGGTGGGTCCGTGCCTTGCACTTCACATTATGTCTATCTGCCAATCCAATGATTCCTTCAAGGTACTTAGTTGTATGCATCCCTCCAGAGTTCCCTTTCCCAACGTATTCCTTCTCTTCTTCACTCTCATTGTTCCATTCTCTAGAGTTTCTAGAGGATGTTTCTCTGTGTTTGCCCCTTATGAGAGGGTTCTAGATATACTTCCCATGTACCTTATCCCTACTCTTGAGGTATCTTTCTCGGGTTGACCTTCTTAAGAAGAAATTTAAATTTTGCATTTACCTCATCATTTCTTGAGCTCTTGGTGAACCGCTTACTTAGCCAGCTCCATGGTTTCGGTCTCTAGTCCTTCGTGGCCTTTAAGGAATTATTGCCCTGAATTTATGAGGTGTGAAACACCCCTTCTTTCCTTACACCTATAATAGTTTATCTTGGTACTTGCCCTTAGTAGGGTTGGGCACTTCTTCAGGTAATGTCTCAATCATTCATACTTGTAATAGGTTATTCCTTATAAATATTTTTTTATTTTTGAAAAAATATTTTATTTTTTAATTTATTACTATTTTGGTGTTTTTTTTAATATAATTATGATTTATTTTTTAATTTTTGTTATATTTTATACTATTTTTGGTCTTTTTAGTGATTATTACCATTTTTATATAACGAAAGATCACTACTATTTTTTTAAAATATTTTATTTTTTAATTTATTACTATTTTGGTGTTTTTTTAATATAATTATGATTTATTTTTTAATTTTTGTTATATTTTATACTATTTTTGGTCTTTTTAGTGATTATTACCATTTTTATATAACGAAAGATCACTACTATTTTTTTAAAATTTTTGTGTAAATTATTTTTTATAGTTTCTTTTTATTTTAAGTATTTCATAATATTTTGTGATATTTTATTTAGATATTTATTAATATTTTTGGTGTTTACTTATATTTTTTGTTTTGCTTACTATTTTTAATAATTATTTTTACAATTTATTTTTATTTTTATTGTGTTTTTAGTGTCTCAAACTTATTTTAGTTATTTTAATTAATTCTTACTATTTTTATATACAATGATCTATAATATTTTTGGTGTTTAGTTGTTATTTTGATTCATTATTATTTTTTATAGTTTATGGTATTTTATGTGTTTTTACTATTTGTGGTATTTCCTTTTTATTTTATTTTTCTATATTTTGTGATAATTTAGGTATTTCTTAATATTTTTATTGTTTGTATGTGCGTTTAGTTTACCTTATTTTTTTAGTAATTATATTAGCAATTTCTTTATTATTATTATTATTATTATTATTATTATAATATTATGTGTTTCGTATTATTTTTTGTTATTTTGAATAATTGTTACCATTTTTATGTATTGAATGACCCCATTCATTTTTTTTTGTATATTTTTATGTTTTTCAGTATTTTTTAGAATATTAATATATTTTATAAATTTATTATTATTTTCGTTGGTACTTTGAATATAACTTACTATGTTATATTGTTTATTTATTTGATTCTTATTATTTTTCATATTTTTTTATATTTTTATTTCACTTACTATTTTTTGTAATACATTTTGTTATTTGTTTTAACTATTTTTAATGTGTTTTTTAGTGGTTCTAATTATTTTAGATATTTAGAACGATTCTTAAATTTTGTATATTGAATGATTCATACCACATTTTGAATTTGTTTGTATTTTTTAGTATTTTTTTTTACATTTTTTGAGTTTCTTCTATTGTATGAATTTCTTATGATTTGTGGTGTTTATTTGGTTGTATGTTACAATATATTTTTGGTTATTTATGTGTTTCTCAATATTTTTATTATTTACTTAAGTTTGAAGTTTAAGTTAATCTATTTTTTAATAATTTTTACGATTTATTAATAAATTTTAAATGTATTTTTTAGTATTTTATACTATTTTTATTTTTTATTTATCATTAACAATTTTACAATGTTTTGTTGGTCCTTTTTGTTTTTATTATTTATGTTATTTTCTTACATTTTTAGTTTCACTTACTATTTTATATAATTATTTTTATATTTTATCATTTAATATTTTTTGTGATGTTCAATATTTCATACTATTTTAGGTATTTTTTTAGTTACTCTCACTATTTTTTGTATATTCAACAATTCATACTATTTATGATGTTTATTTTTATTTTTATGTATATCTTAATTATATATATATATTTTTAATTTTTTAGTAATTTTTACCATTTGTGTATAACGAACGGTGTCACACCCTGACTCGGTTTGGTCGGGGTCCTATGAGCAATCCGTCACTATCCCGGTTCAAGATGAGTTTCCCCGTTCTTTAACTCGAGAGAAGCTAGACTTACTTTTGACCTTGTTCCCTTGGAAAACATATATCGAATAAAATGCAAGATTAAGAGAAATTAAGCATTCCTGACAGAGGGTAAGACTCAGTGTTATTTCTAGTTATTTTCTCTTTTCTTGAAAACGGATAGAAAAGAGGGGTGAGTTTCTACAACTCAATGAATGAGTATTTTAAAATGAAGTTTCTATAAAAATATAGTTTTCAAGTTGGCGTGTGCCAAGCTCCTTATTTCCTTTAAATTTTCTTATTTTCAATTCTCGGTTTTCAAAAATACATCTTTTATCATGAAGGTCAAACATACAATCGCAGGCCAGTATGTCCACTGAACCCACTTGTGGTATTGGAGCGACTTTACTAGCCACCTAGATAGAACCATGTCCACTTCAACCTTGAGAATGAGTGGATGTTCGCGACATCTGACCCTCAATCTCGTAACATTTCTCTGTGTCCGTATGAGGACAGAGACCTCATCCCGATCCCACCCCGGTTTCATGCGCTTGAAGCTACGTCAAGCGTCGCAAGGCCTCTTGGTACGACTATCTGCCTTTATATCCACCAGGTCGTCCAGGGCCCTAGGACACATCACTACCTCTCTTGGGCATCTTGAAGGTCCCGTAAACACAGTGCATGTACAATCAATATTTTCACATCATACCATATAATGTGTGGTGCCACTGGTCCAACGGCCCTGACCCTCAACTCAACCTACAACTGTTTGTCTTGACTAGTTTGGAGACCTATCATATCACACTACCGCTAATTGATTGAGTATGTCGGACCTGTCTTGGTACCATGGCCAAACAATTCAATTACTTAGGTTTTCATGTCATATAATTCATGTTTGTTTACAAGCTACTGCTCGTGCTAACTGTCCTAGGGCCTACTGTTTGAGATTTTCAAAATTGTGCATAATACCCCCAAAGTTCCAAAACTGAGGCCTCCGACCTAATAGAGCTATTTTAGCTCTCGTTAAGAATGTCTCCCAAATGGTTTAAGTAGTGGCACACAGTAAGGGGAGAGTAGTTTTGACAAAAATATATTTTTAACTATCCATCATACCAATTGAGTATGAGAACATTTCCGCTCATAACCGATAAATGGGTTTTCCACTTCCTGCGAGTAAGTTTTCATCATACCAACCGAGTATGATCTACTTACAACCGGTAAGTAGTTTTTTCGTGTTATTTTCATATCACTACTCTAAGTTGTGATATTTAAAATACAACTTAATAGTGAATTTTCATTTCCGAGGTACTTATTATCCCAACCGGGTATGATATAAAAATCCCACTCACCTGATCGTGCAGTGAAATTCCACTTAGTCGGTTTTCGTCCCTTGCAAGCTTAACCTCAGTTGGCGTTCCCGATGTCTCGTGTTCCTACACGAAATGAACATCGTTGTTCATTATCATCTAGCTTGATCACCTCATTTAGTATAAATGGCTAAATTCCAACTTTTCCAATATTTGTAAATTGGTCCCTAAAGTTATTTTTCCTTTTACTTTAGGTCCCAATTGCTGATTTTTCCCCAAATTGAGTCCTGAAACTTTTAAAATTCCCCTTGGGACCTAAATTTACTCAATTTCATAAAAGGGGTTCAAGTTTCCCAAATTCCCAATTTGAACCCCAACTTTTCCAAAATTACCATTTTGCCCTTCCTTTACAAAAATGGTAAGTTTTACCCCAAAATTCTAAAATTGCTCAATTGCAATTTATAAAATTTGCATTTTGATCCTTCGAATTTTCGAAAATCCCCAATTTCAACTTCCTAACATAGCCAAATTTGATTTCATTAAATTGACCAATCAAATAATTCTAATTGTTAAAATTAAAGTTAAAATTGAGTTTCTACATCTTCATACAATTCAAGAGCACTTTGAATTGTAAGTTTTGATGTCGGAACGAGCTCAAATGGAGCTTCGCCGAAAAAAAGAATGTAGAGAGAGAAAGCTTCAATTTCTCACTATCGGGGGCGCGGCGGTTCGAGCTTCCAATTGGAGCAGATAGATCTCCTCCTGAGGTTTCTCCTATGATCAAGAATTGCATCAATTGATGTCAAATTGGATTTGAATTCTATCATCGAAATTCTGCCAGTTCTCTCTCTAGCATCGGTTGAAAATTGCAGAGTGGAGCTGAATTAGCTTACCTTTCAGTCCTATATTGGCCGTGGGAGGGCTGAGGAGGTGTTGGGAGAGCTTGGTTTGGTCTGAGGGCTCAAATCAATAATTTCAGCTCGGCCAAAATAGGGTAGCTTCGATCTGCTGGAGTTGCTTCACTATTCGATCACTCCATCGCTTCTTTGGCGACCCTCGGAGCGAATGGATGTTACCACCATGTAGTTGACTTCTCCCCGGTTCTAAGGAACTCGACCACACCTTCGTTGGCTCAGAAATGACCCTATATTGGAGCCCTGGTTCGAGCTTCGCCAGAAAACTAAGCTGCTGAGAGAGAAAGAGAGAGAGTGAGGTTTTCAGGTGTGGAGAGGATGAATGGAGAGGGGCTCTTTATATAGGGAGTTCAGGGACTCGTCAGCCGTCCGTTTGGCACCTTTATGACAGTCATCGAAGGCATGAAACGTAATGAACGGAAACATTTTCTCTTCACCGGCGCTACTTTGATTTTCTGATGAGTGAATAGTATTGTCATCTGAAGGAAGGAGACGACATTGTTCTGAACTAGACCGGGCCGGTCTGAACCAGGTTCAAAGCTTAAACCGCTCGGTTCACCCCCAATTCGACCAGTTTTTTCAAATCTAAAAATTTCTAAATTCATATAAATTCATTTTCTATCCAATGGTGGCCTCAAATAAAAAAAAATTGAATTTTTAAGCTACTTAGAAAAATGAATTTAGCATTCGGTTCAATAGTGGTTCAAACTGATCCAAACCGATTCAATCCAGTTCGGATCCAGTTCACCTGAACCGATTTGGTTTTCATCTCCAATTCATCCTAAAGTTCTTTTTCATGACTTTTATGACTTATTTGGTCATTTAGAGTCTATAATTTTCCCGGTTTGCCCTCTCTCTATCGGTTTTGGTTCATAACCGGCTCGGTTCTTAAACTGGTTCAATCAAGTTTGGGTCCGATTCACCAGAACCGGTCTGGTTTTTATCTCTCAATTTGTCCTAAAGTTCTTTTCCAAGGTTTATGAACCTTTTTGGGTTATTTGGGAGTTAAAATTTCTCTAATTTGCCCATTCCCCCAATAAACGGGTTTGTGAATCGGTTCGATTTTTCTCACTCGGTTTAACCGGTTCTTTCTCATTTTCCTTAACTCCAAAGAGCGGGGTTTACATATTATAGGAGTGATCACACGTTCGTAGAATAGTCTCCGACCATTCCACTTGTGGACTGGAGCACCTTTACTGTTCACCCTGATAGTTGTGCACTGCCTCTACCCGGAGTTTAAGTGTACATCAATAGTTTGACCCTCAAACCTTGATTACTTCATCGTGTCCGCCTGGTGGGATGAGACCTCCTTTCCCCTACTACCTCGGTCTCAATGCGCAGGAAGCTCCTCGAGCTTCTCGACCTACAAAATGCATACCGCACTTATGCACCCTAGGTCGTCTAGCAATCCTTGTACTCCATAACTACCTCATGCCAGGTGTCTTGATGGCCCGAATATTGGTGCATGCACAATCAACAGTCTTTTAAGTTATTACCTTTATCTTTGGCCCTCCAGTGCAATGGTCTATTGGCTTGGCTTCAGTCCACATGTACTAGCCCAATAGGTTCGACGACCTAGCTTCAGCAGAGCAGCGATTTTGGGCCAACAAGCTCGACAACTCAGATTTGGCTCGGCGGGTATCACACACAATTTCCCATTAATAGGATATTTTAGCATTTACTCTCAACATGCTAGTTTTGGGCTAGTCCACACCGTGTCCATCGGCCTTGAGCCCACTTGCATACCGAGCCTAAGCCCGTGATTAGCTCCCAAATATTTTTAAGTAGAGTCACCCAGTCAGGGGAGGCTAATTCCGAGAAAATCGTTTTCAAAAGAATCGTCATTCTAACCAGAACAGACGTTATAGCGACTCCCACTCACCCGATAATCTTGGTGGGGCTTTCTCGGCAGAGTTTGGCTTCATGGGCTCTTCAAAGCCGGCGCTCGAGTATTCTGCTCCTACACGACATGAATATCCATATTAGGGTACTTGACTAAGGGACCACATCTCTTTGAGTGTTTGCATATAGGCCCTCATATTTTACCTTAATTGCAATTTGGTCCCTAAGATTTGTGCATTTACCTTTAAGTCCTCGTTTGCCCCTTCTTTTCAATTCAGCCCCTAGGTTTTCAAATTTTCTTTCCTCGATCCTTAGTTTTATCAAATTTTTCCCATAGGGCCCATAATTTTCCAAAATTACCATTTAGTCTTCAATTTTCCCAAAATTGCAATTTGACCCCAAACATCTCAAACTTTGCAAATTGGTCCACCATTTTATCCAACTTTCCCAATTGACCCTCAATTGGGAGGGAATTTCATGCAAATGCCCTCAATTTTATCAATTTATCATTCATGCCCCAATTTTTGAAAAATTCCCAATTTGCCCAAATTTCTCAAAATTTGCACTTTAGCCCTTGAATCTTAATTTCATCAAATTGACTAGCAAAACTTCGTTAATTGTCCCCATTCATGATTTTGATGACTTCCTTTATGTTTTAGTCATCATTTTAAGCCATGAACTGCTTCATTTGACTTGAAAATGAGCTCAAACGAAGCTTCACTAGAAAATGCAGTTTAGAGAGAGAAAGCTTCGATATCTTACCGATGGGGGTCTGGTAATTGGAGCTTTAGCTACCACTGTGTTGTTCTCATCGTGGGAATCCTCCTTGGATCAAACCACACCTCAATTGATGACCTGACCAATGTGAATTTTAGTGTTAACGTTTTTGTAAAACTCGACCATGAATAGTGTTTTTCGACGAAGGGCGGTAGAGGGAGCTTACCTTCTTAGCTAGGGGGAGGTCGGGACACCTCCAGGTGGGGTGTAGGGGGTGTGGGTTGGCCGCAAATGTCCGAGGGAAAGCTCGAAGTGGCTGTAGGGGGCCGAGCACTTCTTTGGTTGAGGAGCGGTAGTACTGTTCAAGGTTCCTCGTTCCTCCTTGGTGGCTCTCAAGATGAACAGAGGGTAGGGCCAAGTAGAGGACTTCCTTTCAATTCCAAGGACACCAAATGTGGCTTCAGAGGCTAAGAAAAGTCATGTCGTTGGAGTTCTGGTTTGCTACTAGGGGGCCGAACACTTCTTTGCTCAATTGCAAGTTTGAGAAATTGAGTAATTTAGGAATTTTTGGAAAATTGGGGGTTGAATTGTAATTTAAGGAAAATTGGGGCATTTTCATTGATTTAACTTCCAATTGGGACCCAATTGAGCAATTGGATGAAATGGAGGACCAATTGGCAAAATTTGAAAGTTCAAGGACCAATCGGCAAAATTTGAAAGTTCAAGGACCAAATGGTAATTTTCGGGAAGATAAGGACCAATTGACAATTTTGAACAAATTGAGAACTAATTAGTAATTTTGGAAAATTTAAGGACCCGTGAGGAAAATTGGAAGTACAAGGGACTTAATTAAAAATAAGTGGAGCACTAGGGGCCTAAAGTCAAAAGTTATGAACTTTAGGGACCTAATCGCAATAAGGCATAAATCAAGGACCTATATGCAAATATAAGAAAGTAAGATGTCTTTTATGCCAAACCATCCTAATACAAATACTTGAACCATGTAGGCATGAGTCATATGAGTATGGGTGCCAAGGAGCACATTGAAGATTGGGAATACACCTGGGACGAATCCGTCACAATACCGGGTGATTGGGATTTTCAGCATCATACCTGGTTGGCAGTGATGAGAAACGTTTTAAAGTATTAAAAATTATTTTTTTCTAGGAATGATCTTCTCTAACTACGTGAAACTGCTTAAATATTTTGGGAGACATTCATGATAGGAGCTAGAATCGCTCTGATAGGCTCAAAGCCTCGAATTTAAAAATGATAGGGCTGAAGGCCCAGTTTTGGAAAACTCGTGAAGTGGTCCCAAGGCTATGGACATGAGTTGGACCCATAGACAAACATGAATTATAAGAACCATGAAAAATCTCAGGAAAACTAGAATTGTTGTGTGATTTTCCACGGGGCCAAGATAGGACTAATAAGGCTCGATGGGCTAGTGGCAGTGCACCCAGACCAGGTCGACGGGTCGGTCAAGGCAAACAGCTGCATGCCAGATCGAGTGTCGGGGCCGTTGGACTGTTGGCACCAAAGAATAGGGTTAATGAATCAAAACTATCGTGTGCATGCATGAGGAATCTGGGGGCATCTAGACACTCGAGAGGTTTAGTTGATAGGTTCCAAGGGCTGTTGGACAACCCAAGAGTACATAAGGGTGGGTTTGTCGTGCTAGTCAGTCATGAAGCTCTAATAGCTTCTTGCACACTAAGACCAAGGTCGAAGGGGAAATGAGGCCTCATCCCATAAAGCAGACACTATGAAGCACTAAGACCGAGGCCGGAGGGGAAAGGAGGTCTCGAGACCGAGGCCGGAGGGGAAATGAGGTCTCGTCCCACCAAGCAGACATGACGAGGGTTTGAGGGTCGGACTATTGATGTCCACTCAAACTCAAGGTAGAGGCAATGTACCTCTATTGGGATGGATGGTAAATGCGCTCCGATCCACAAGTAAAACGATTGGAAATCATTCTGCGAACGTGTGATCCCTTTCTATGAAAGAATGTGCATGTGAATGCTTGTTGAAATGCCTCCCGAGTAAGCGAAAGGGCTTAACTTAAGTGGTATCAGAGCAACGTTTTCCAAAAAAAGTTTCAAAACTAAAAGCCTTGGAACCCTAACCCACGATAAACTCATATCAAACATATATGACCACTTCTAGAGAAAATGAATAGACCCACGCTATCACGGCCACCCCAAGACCGAAAGGAAATCCTATCTCACATGAGAGAATTAGATTGGGAGCTCGAGAGTCTAGGAGGACCCAACCCACGAGGCCAAGCATGTCTCTTGAGCCAAGGAGACTTTATGAAGAATTCGTCAATGTATTGGAGGAACCTTGCTTCACACTTAGGAAAGGGGTCCATTCCGTAGGATACACGCACCCAAGGATGGTGAAACACAAAAACCACGAATAACCCCCAAGAAAAATTCCCCAAGGTCCGGATGGATCTATGAAGGTCCATGCAAGGAAGTAACCTACTACAATTGTGGACATAGGGGACACTACGCACAAAAGAGCCCAAAACCACTAAGGAATGTGGTACCCACTCATGGGAATCCTATCTCTATAAGTGGGGAAGGACATGAAGAAAAGAAAAGAGGGCAGAGGAAGCCTTTCCACCAAGTAAATACCAAATGACCTACATAGGAAATTGGGTCGGTGATGGAATAGCCTGCTATAGGTGTGGAGGAATAGGACACATGGTGAGAAGATGTCCCAAACCACAAGGATGGATGGCAATACCTCCCAAGAGGAATACCTCCCCAACTCCAGGAGTCTGAAGGGATGGAAGACAGGTGGCCACCCCAGGAGCCACAACTCCAACTGAGGACTTCAAACCCACCCCGAAGAGAGTTCATCAAAATTCTAGCATAGAGCTTCCCGACCTTTCTTTTAACCATTTCCATTAGAGGGAAGAGGTCCCCAAGTGTACTGTATTCAATTCCAAGAAATAATATTTCAAATTCCCATAAAAGTTTTGTTGCCTCGACTCATAATGAGTCCAATCAAAATCTCGTGCCTCAGGACAAATAAGGAACGAGAAGGACAAACCTAATAAGGACAAATAATGCCTTTAAAAGAGGTCAAGGTACTCCGACCTCCCCGAAAGAGGTAAGCCTAGGTAAGAGGACCTCGCATAGAGCTAAACCAAAAGAACGGATGAATGAGGAGACAATAGCAAAGGAGACGACAACCACATTTGGGATCGGTGAGGTAAAAATAACCATGAAATAAGGAAAGAATTTTCGAGGAGAGAGGAACCTTGGAAGACGTATGCCCACTAACTAAATAACGATGAACCTCAAGACTAGTCTCTAACCCAACCTACTTAAGGAAAATTAGGATCCAATTACGAGGCAAAATCGAGAGTGCACAAGATGAGGACGAGAACCAGAAGTTCCTCATGTAGAAACATGAAATTAGGGATGGCAGAGTGTAATCTGCTTTGGAAAAGCAGAGGAGCCAAGTAGGGTTACAAACCCACCTAGCGAAAGTAGATAGCTAGTAACCATGAGATAACCAAAGGAGACTAAAACAATGCCCTAAGAAGGACCGAAATGGTAGTGACAACCACACCCTATAGAAGGTGATAAGATAGGCATTAAGGACAAGTGAACTCAAGAGACTACTATCTCGAGACAATTGGAAAAAGAGGGCAATAGGAATAGGGAAGTTGAACGAACCGACCCTCGTGAGAATCACAGATTTAAACCCCGATGAGGAGGGAAAGGTAAAAAGGGTCAAACATCGTACTAGAAGGATGAAGGAAATCCTTAGAATGAACCACAACTAAAAGGAATTGGCAACCACCCTTGAGCCACAAGAAGGACTAAGTGAACCTTTCGTGAGGCGATCATGAGACCTCAACACGAAGAGTATTTGAACTTTCAAAGGAAATTTGTAATAATTACAAGTAGGAATAAGGAAAGGGTACAAAGGAAGGGTAAGCAAAAAGGGACACCATCAAAGGATGTCACAAAGTTGAATAAAGGTCTGATATCCTCAATGACAAATGTAAAAGGAAGTGTACCCAAAGCCTAAGGGGCAAAGCGAAGCCTAAGGAATTGGTATTAGGAAGATAACCTCAGATGATGCTGTAACGAGTGGGAATGGGTGGAATACCCCTAATAAGGAAAATACAGAGGAGGATATCCGAAGAACCTAGGGGAATGCGCCCTTCAACTAACAGTGATTAAGGGAAACCTTCAAGTAAGGGTGAGAAGGACGAACACGCAACACAAAGGATAGAAAGAAATCCTGTCTTTAAGGTACGGGAGTAGGAAATAAAACCAACTAGGGAACTCCTTCAAGTGAAATCTAGGAATGGACAAGTAAGCGATATGAGATTAATTCAGAATAAAAGAACTGTGAAATGGTCACGAGCGAGTAAGGTGGGACTTGAGAAAAAGAAGTCCTTGAGTAAGGACGTCGTAGGATGGGAGGGAGGACTGAAAGGAAGAAACCCACTAGTGGGTCCGTAAGTCGAGGAGTGGATAGGAAAACCAATAAATGGGAAATGGAGAAACCAAACAAGGAAGTGATATAAGAATGGAATAAAGGGCCAACATAGGACAAGAAGGGGATGAAACCTGGGAACGTGAGCACGAATTGCTCGAACAGACACTGAGTTAAGGGTTTCAATAATCAAGGAAACAACTAGACTCGGGAACGATCAAACATTTTGGAAGTCCTAGTTTCAGACGAAACCCTCAAAAGGAAAGGTCTTACCCCAAATGGCGGGAAGTATTGGAATTAAGAAATTACTTGGACATGGGGGTGAGGCAAGTCGAAGGAACGAAGTCCAAGGTCACAAGTAAATGAGCAAAAAGGGGTAACTAGAGTGATAGGATGTCAAATCAAACCCAAGTTGACCGCAAGAGAATTCACTTCTGATGTAAAGGATGGACGGCTATGTTTTGAGGACGAAACTCCTAAAAGGTGGTGAGAGTTGTGAAACCCGTCCCCTGGACCAAGTAAATGAGGGAAAGAACCGACGACTTTGAGAAAACTGAGCTGAAAAAGGAACAAAAAATTATAAAGAAGGGTTAAAGTGGGAAATTGGAAAATCCCAAGTGACAAAAAATTCACAAAAATCATGGGGAAGAACCATGAGGTGAATCGGGTGAGGGAACCATATCCGAACCAGATTGAACCGGATTGAACCACAATGAATTGGTTAAATAATTCATTTTTCTAGGTGACTTAAAAATGTCGATTTGGGAAATTGAGGGCACCATTAGATATTAAATAAATTTAGAAAATTTTAAATTTCAGAAAACTGGTCGAATCAGGTCCAGACTAGTCGATTTTCAAATTCAGGTCACCGAACCCAATCGGACTGGACCAGTCAACGGTCTAGCCGGTCAACAGTTCAGAATGGTCATTGGTCCAGACTAGTCAACAAACCGGATCGGTCAATGGTTAATGGAGCCCAGTCAGTAGCCACACAAGCACGGATAGCCAATGAGAGGTTGCCACATGTCCGATCAATGGTCAACAGATGACTGATCAGCATGCCATGCAGACACAAGCAGCCAATGGGAGGCTACAATGTGTCTGATTAACCAGTCAACAACTGATGTGGCGGCTGAGTTGGAACGCCATGTTAGAAAAACTGAGCAATCACAACGTGCCAAATGGCATGCCCACCACATCATCATCTTAAACCTCTAGCCGTTGATAGAGAGAATGAAGAAGAGAGAGAGGCCGGAAAAATTGGAGTCTCCTGTGACTTGAAAATCTCTCTAGTCAGGTCGCCGACGGCCGTGTCGGAGGCCAAGTGTCAAGCTAGTAGCCTGAACAGTTGCTGAGCTCCCTTTATAAAGAGCACCCCTCCATTCATTCTCAGCATTCCACAATCGACCGAAGAAGATGAACTGCTCAGTTTTCAAGTGAGCAGCAAACTAGAGCTCAGACATTGGGCTTTTCTCCATCTCTAAACATGCATTCGATACCATTAGAACTGGGAGGAAGTCCTCTACATAGCTGCACCCTCCTTTCAGCCCAAGGGCCACCGTAGATGAGCGAGGAAGCTCAAATAGTAATGCCGCTCCTCGTCTGTCATCAACCCAAGCTGCTCGAGCTTAACTCGAGCAGTCCCAAGGCTAATTCCAGCCAAACCAAGCCCACCAAACTCCACCTAGAGGTGCTTCGACCATTCCCCGAGCTAAAATGGTAAGCTCCTTTGCCAAAAAACATTGTTCATGGTGCATTTCTATAAGAATGAAAACTAAGAAATTCACACTACTCAGGTCATTAATTGAGGCACGATTTGATCCAGGGAGGATCCCAGAGAGGAGAGCAATTTAGAGAAAGCAAGAGCTCCGGTCGCCAGACCCTCAATGGAAAGATATCGAAGATTTCTCTCTCTAGACCGAATTTTCTAGCGAAGCTCCGTTTGAGCTCATTTCCAAGCTAAATCAAGTGGTTCAAATCTTGAAATGACGAGAAAATCATAGCGAAGATGAATCAAATCAAGAATGAGGGCAATTAACAAATTTTTGGAGGTCAATTGAATGAAATTGTGATTCGGGGACCAAATTGCAATTTTGAGAAATTGGGAAATTTGGGGATTTTTGAAAAATTAGGGGTCGAATTGCAATTTAAGGAAAATTGGGGCATTTTCATGAAATTAACTTCCAATTGGGGCTAAATTGAATAATTGGATGAAATGGGGGACCAATTAGAAAAAAATTGAAAGTTCAAGGACCAAAAGATAATTTTTGGGAAAATAAGGACCAATTGGCAATGTTGGGAAAATTGAGGACCAATTGGTAATTTTGGAAAATTTAAGGACCCGTGAGGAAAATTGGAAGTCCTATGAACTTAATTAAAAATAAGTGGAGCACTAGGGGCATAAAGTCAAAAGTTATGAACTTTATGGACCTAATCTTAATAAGGCATAAATCAAGGACATATGCAAACATAAGGAAGTAAGAGGTCTTTTACGCCAAACCATCCTAATACAATTAATTGAACCATGTAGACATGAGTCATATAAGTACGGGTGCCAACAAACACTTTGAAGATTGGGAATCTAACTGAGACGAATCCGTCACATTACTAGGTTAGTGGGATTTTTAGCATCATACCTGGTTGGGGGTGATGAGAACCGTTTTAAAGTTTGAAAAATCACCTTTTCTAGGAATGGTCTCCCTTAATTGTGTGAAACTACTTAAACATTTTGGGAGACATTCTTGATGGTTGCTAGAATTGCTCTAATAGGCTTGAAGCCTCAAATTTGAATATGATAGGGCCGAAGGCCTAGTTTTGGAAAACTTGTGAAGTGGGCCCAAAGCTAGTGGGCATGGGTTGGACCCGTTGACAAACGGAATTATAAGAACCATGAAAACTCTCAAGAAAACTAAAATTGTTGTGTGATTTACCATGGAGCCAAGATAAGACTGATAAGGCTCGATGGGGTAGTGGCAGTGTACGCAAACCAGGTCGACGGGTCGATCAAGGCAAACAGCTGCAGGCCAGGTCGAGTGTTGAGGTCGTTGGACCGTTGGCACCAAAGAGCAGAGTTAATGGATCAAAACTGTCGTATGCATGCATGAGGAATCCGAGGGCATCTAGATACCCAAGAGGAGTAGTCGATGGATTCCAAGGGCTATTGAACGACCTAAGGGTGCATAAGAGCGTGTCTATCATGCTAGTCCGAGGTTGGAGGGGAAAGGAGGTCTCGAGACCGAGGTCGAAGGGGAAATGAGGTCTCATCCCACCAAGCAGACATCATGAGGGTTTGAGGGTCAGACTATTGATGTCCAATCAAACTTAGGGTAGAGGCAATGTACCTCTATCATGGTGGACAGTAAAGGTGCTTTGATCCACAAGTGGAACAGTTGGGGATCGTTCTGTGAACATATGATCCCTTTCTATGATAGAAATGGCATGTGAATGCTTGCTGAAATGCCTCCCAAGCAAGGGGAAGGGTTCAAGAAGACATGAAACTCATATTACAATAAACAAAAAGTATAACACATTTTGATAGACTGATTATTTTGAAAACTTACTTCCCAACCCCTACACATCAAGTTGTAGAAACTCACCCCCTTCCATTAAACCTTTTTCATGAAAACCACCTCGCCATTATTAGCCGAGGCAAGATGAGGAAGCCAAAGATACCGTAAGCATGTAACTTTTAATTAGTTGTTTTGTAAACTTTGTTATGGAAAACAGGTACACTTCGATACCTTTACCTCCCCTGGACTATTTTGTAGAAATATTAAATTAGTATGAGGAAGGGTGACAGGTTGATCACATGACTCCAACCAAACTGGGCCGGGGTGTGACAACTTAAGTGGTATCAGAGCAAGGTTTTCCAAACAAAGTTTCAAAACTAAAAGCCCTGGAACCCTAACCCATGGTAAACTCATGTCAAACAAATATGATCACTCCTAGAGAAAATGAACAAACCCACACTATCACAGCCACCTCAAGACTTAAAGGAATTCCTACCCGGCAAGTGGGAATTAACTTGGGAGCTCAAGAGTCTAGGAGGACCCAACCCACAAGGGCAAGTAAGTCTCTTGAGCCAAGGAGACTTAATGAAGAATTCGTCAAGGTATTTGAGGAACCTTGCTTCACGCTTAGGAAAGGGGACTGTTCCGTAGGATACACACACCTAAGGATGTTGGAACATAGAAACCACCAATAACCCCCAAGAAAAATTCCCCAAGGCCTGTGATAGAGTTATAAAGGTTTGTGCAAAGAAGTAACATCCTAGAATTGCGGACAGGGACACTACGCATGAAAGTGCACAAAGCCACTAAGGAATTTGGTACCCACTCCTAGGAATCCTACCTCCACATGTGGGGAAGGACATGGAGAAAGGAAAAGGGCACAGAGGAAGCCTCTCCACTGAGTAAATACCGAAGGACCCACATAGGAAACTGGGTCGGTGACAGAATAACTTACTATAGGTGTGGAGGAATAGGATACATGGCGAAAAGATGGCCCACGCCAAAAGGATGGATGGCAATACCTCGCAAGAGGAATACCTCCCCAACTCTAGGAATCTGAAGGGATGGAAGACAGGAGGCCGCCCTAGGAGCCACAACTCCAACTGAGGACTTCAAACCCACCTAGAGAGAGTTCATCAAAATTATATCATAGAGCTTCCCGACCTTTCTTTTAACCATCTCCCTTAAAGGGAAGAGGTACCTAAGTGTACTATATTCAATTCCCAAGAAATAACATTTCAAATTCCCATAAAATTTTTGTTGGCCCGAATCATAATGAGTCCAATCAAAATCTTGTGCCTCAGGGTGAGAGTTTTCAAAACAACAACTTTAATCGTAGTGTGATAAACTCCTTATTTTCTTTAAGAATATTATTTTCTTCTAATTCTGGTTTTCAAAACCTTTTTTTAAGGTTTACCAATTCTTTTCTAAGGATTCTCAAATCCTTTCCAATGTTTTCAAAACCTCATTCCCATTTCCATATTAGGTGTGTTTCATAAACAACATACGACCTTCATCAAGAAGGGTACACACACATATTTGCTAGATATAGTTGTGCTGAATAAACCCACTTGTGGATCAGAGCATCTTTACCATACACCCTGATAGAAGTCCCTGACTTCTACCCAGAGTCTGAGTGGACATCTCTGATGCTCAACTCTTAGACCCAAAAATACTTCGTGTCTATATGAGGACGGAGACTGCATCCTGACCCCACCCCGATCTCATACGCATGAAGCTACAACAAACTTCCTTGATTGCTAACATGACAAACTACCCTTTTATCCACCATGTCATCCAGTAGCCCTTAGGACGCATCACTACCCCTCTTGGGTATCTTAATGGTCTTGAACATCAAGTGCATGCACAAACAAATGTTTTCCACAAAGCCATTTATCTTTGGTGCCATTGGTCCAATGGTCCTGTTGCACTGCAGTTAGTCCATCGAGTATGTCGGTCCTGTCTTGGTACCATGGACAAATCACATAAATCATTCATTAAGAATTTTCATGGCTTATCAACATGTTTAATTATGAGATCCTGCTTGTGCCAACTGGTTTTAGGCCCACTGTACGTGATTTTCCAAAATTGGGCATTTTAGCCCCCAAGTTCCAAAATCGAGGCCTTTGGCCTATCTGAGCTATTCCAGCTCTCATCAAAAAGGTCTCCCAAAAGTTTTAAGCATTGGCTCACAATCAGAGGAGAACACTTCTGACAAAAAAAATTTTCACTCATCCATCACACTAGCCGGGTGTGAGGACATCTCCGCTTACAACTGGTAAGCGGGTTTTCTACTTCCTTCTAGGAAGTTCATCATAACAACCGAGTATGATCTACTTACAACCGGTAAGTAGTTTTTCCATTTAGTTCTCACATCACTCCAACTAGGTGTGATGTTAAAAATTCCACATAGAAGTGGTTTTTCATTTTCGAAGTACTCATCATCCCAATCAGGTGTGATGTGAATAATCCCACTCACCCGATAGTCGTAGTGTATTCCTTCTTAATCGGCTTTTTACCTCCAAGCCAGCTTATTTTTGCTGGCGTTCCAGTCCTTCGTGTTCCCACATGATTTGTACATCTTTGTTTTTTAACATTTGGCATAATAGTCTTCGTTCCTCACGTATGAATAAAATGCCCAAACTTTTCAATTATTTGCATTTAGATCTCTAAAGTTCTTTTTCCTTGACATTAGGCCCCTAATGCTAACTTTTCCCCAAATTGAGTCCCATAACTTTTAAAATTCACATTTGGGTCCTCAATCTATTCAAAATCACTTAAGGGGTTCAAGTTTCCCAAATTTCAAATTTGGTTCCCAACTTTTCAAAAATTACCATTTTGCCCCTACTTTACAAAAATTGCAATTTGACCCCAATAAATTTCAAAAATTGACCAATGGTTCCTCCAAAATCCTTTAAATGGCTAATTGGCCCTCAATTTTGGGAAATTGCACTTTATTCCCTATATGTTATGAAATTCCCAAATTTTGCCAACAATTTTCCCCAATTTCCCCCTTTCAAATTGGTCGAATTTGATTTCATCAAATTGACCATTCAATCGGGGTTAATTGCTCTAATTGAAGGTATGGATCGGTTCCTACAGTTACATACAATTCAATAGAGCTTTGAAACGCGTCATTTGGGTTCGAATTGAGCTCAAACGGAGCTTCATTGGAAAACTGAACTTAAATAGAGAAAGCTTCGAAAGCTTACCGTCGAAGGTGCGTCGGTCCGAGCTTTTGATCGGGGCAGTAGCTCTCGTCCTAAAGATCCTCCTAGGATCAAGAATCACAATAATTCACGTTGAATTGAGTGAGAATTTGGTCAGTGAAGTTTCACCATTTCTCTCTCTAACGTTGGTAAGAATTTATAGAGGGGAGCCAAATTGGCTTAACTTTTTGCTCTACACCAGTCGTATAAGGGCTGTGGAAGTGTTGGGAGAGCTTGGTTTGGCCTGAGGAGGGCTCAATTTGGCCATTTTCAGCTCGACCGATAGAAGGCAGCTTCAGTCCACCAAAGCTGCTTCACTGCTTGATTACACCGGCGCTTCTCTAGTGACCCTCGGAGAAAATGAAGACTACTGTCTGGTAGCAGACTTCTCCCCGAATCTAAGGAACATGACCTCGCCTTCTAAGGCTTAGAAAAATGCCCAAAAATTAGAGTAGTAGAGAGTGAGGGAGATGAGTTTTCAGGTGTAAGGAGGAGGAATGGAGAGGAGCTCTTTATATAGGGAGCTCGGGGACTCCTTGGTCATCCAATTGGTGCCATTTTGGTGATCATTCATTGCCTGGAACACCCTAAACAAAGAATTTTCTCCTTCGCCAGTGCTGCTCGATTTTCTGGAAAGTGAATAGTGTTGTCATCTGAAAGAAGAAGATAACACTATTTCGAACCGGACTGTACCAGTCTAAACTGGGTTCAATGCTTAAATCAGTCGGTTTAGCTCCGATTCGACTGAGTTTTTCAAAATTAAAAATTTATAAATTTATCTAAATTCATTCTATATCTAATGGTGGCTTCAATTCGTTAATTTGAATATTTAAGCCACCTAGAAAAATGAATTTAGAAATCGGTTCAATAGTGGTTTAAACCGGTTCAATTAGGTTCAGGTCCGGTTCACCTGAACCGGTTTGGTTTTCTCTTCCAATTCATCCCAAAGTCCTTTTCCATGACTTTGATGACTCTTTGAGTCACTCGGGATTTGTAAATTTCCTAATTTGCCCTCTCTCTAATTGTTGGGGTTTGTGAATTGGTTTGGTTCTTTTTCTTGGTTTTGACCGGTTCTTTCCCTAGTTTTCTTATCCCCAAATGGAGTGGGGTTTACAACTCTCCCGTCCTTTTAGGAGTTTTTTCCATAAAACTTAATCAACATTTTTCACTCCGGGATAAACTTCCCTTAATGTCAACTTGGACATGTTAACACTTCGGTCGTTCTTTCACTTAGCCCACTTTAAATCACACGCTTAAGGAATTTCTTTTCCTTTACATTGTTTACTCCTTCCATGGAGTTTATCATAACTAGTATGTCCTGCCCACGTGTCCAAAGGTATTTCCCTAGGTTCACATCTTCCTTTACTTAGGGAAAGATTCTTCCCCTTGAGGTTCTTACTCAAGATTTTAGGATTGGAAGTTCCAAGAGGCCCAATCGTTCCAGTGTATAGTTATTCTCTTCATCGTTGAAACCCTTAGCTCGATGTTCTTTTGAGCATTACGTACTTGTTTTCACAGGTTTCAGTGTTAGTACCCCTTCGTCTTATTTTGACCCTTCCTTCATCCGTCATTTATTACAACTTCGATCAAAATTATGTCTGACCTTGTCATTCTTACCAAGTGACTCTTCCTTACTTGAGTCACATTTTTCCTCGGGACTATTGGGCTTACATGCCCCTTATAGCATGACATACTCTAGAACTTGGCTTTGACCATTTTAAACTTTTAGAACACTTCCATAATGGTTGTTCTCAACTTTCCAATATTTCAGGGATTGTATAACTTTATATCTCTTATCATTTGGTAGTATTCCTCAACTACCTTTATTGTTATTCAATCAACTTACATAATCGTGTTTGTTTTCCTTATCCATTCATCCTTTCCCAACTTTCTTATTGGGTTTTTCTAATTCCAATTATTTGGTTTCCAGATGATTTACCAACACGCTAAGATTTTTCCCTTCTTAGGTTCTTCCTCATTCCTAGTGGCATCTTTTACTCAAGGACTTTCATTTTCCCTAAATCCATTCTTACTCGCTTGTGACCATTTCACAATTATTTATTCCGAGTTGATCCCTTTCGATCTATGTGTCGATTGCTTTATTTGGAAAGTTCTCTTCTTACAATTTCGTTATCTACCATGTGCCTCAAAGTAGATATTTTCGCCGTCGGAGCTATACATTCAATTTTTTCAACGTTCCTCTCATGTTTCCCTTTTTTCATCTCTTTACACCCTTTATATTGAAACATCTGCATGCTTTCAATCCTCCATTGTATTAAAATCTCTATTTCATTTCTTATTCCCTATCCAAAAACTTCCTACTATTGGTCTTATTTCTTGTATTCCATCCTATGTTCAGCCGTCCACTCTTTTTGGGTTCCATTTGGCGATTGTGGACCACGACTAGTCTTAATATTGGTGGTTGTTTCTCTTATTCACTTCTAAAGTGGAGGGTTTACCTTTCTGAGGTTTCTCAAGTATTCTTTCTTCTATTCCTTTGTTATGGGTAGTTCACCCCTTTCCTACTTGTCACGGCATCCTCAGATGCTATCTTCTTACTTACCTATTCCTTGGGTCCTCTTAGTTTTCCTTGGTTCTTTCACCTTAACATGCTCTTCATGTCCTCATCTTTCGTCACTTGGTCCATTACTTCTCAGTCGGGACATGTATGCCTCCCCAAGGTTTCCTTCCTTAGGAGAATCCTTCCCTTCTTTCACAAAATTTCTTTTTATTCACCCTTACAGATAGCTAACCTTAAATTTACTTTCTTGACATCTTCAGATGCCATCGCTCCTGTTTCCCTTTCTTTGGAGGTTGGGTGGATATGTCCTTAGACTTTTCTTTTACTTGCATCTCATCACAAATTTATTATTTGTTGGAAATTGAACTTTTTTTTTATTATAATGATAATGAATTATAGGGTTTTTGGCTATATTTGTCTAGGGGAGTTTTGGTAAGTACTAGCTATGGTACTGGGATCATTTTGTGCTTCCTCCTGGGTGAGGTTGTATACTCTGGTTGGTACCCTCGACGTAGTGGCTATGTCTCATCCCCCGTCTAGTGCAATTAGGTTCCCTTGAGGTGGTTGATAGTACTTCATTGTGTATTACCTCGAAGGGATGGACAGCTCCTTGTAAAGTGTCCGAGCAGTCCGCATTCGAAGCATGCTCGACATGACCCATTCATGGCTTTTCCAGCACCTAGGGCAATAGGGGTTTCTCCTTTATGGGGTTGTACTTGCCTTCCTTTGGGCATGATAACCTTCATTTCTCATAATTAATCCCATTCTTATCCTCCATCTCTGCCCACCAGACTCCTTTTGACCTTTCTGACTGTTCTCTCCTCCTTCTTCCTTTTGGTCGGCCTATTCTATCTGGTGGCGTCTTATCTGTACCAGATGCTCACACTCATGGGCCATGCTGATGATGACATCCAAATCCATGGGGCATCCTAGTACTCCCATCCGGTCTCGTATGTCCATACTGAGACTATCCATGAACCGTTGGCAGATATCTACCGATCCAGCTATATATGGAGCAAAAGGTCTTAGCTCATTAAATCTAGTCTCATACTCCGAGATGGTGTGGGATCCTTATCGAAGTCGGGAGAATTCTTGTTTCTTCTCATTGATTAGATGCAAAGCTAAGTATTCCTCTGAATACCTCTCCTCGAATTGTTCCCAGGTGGGTGTGGTAGCATGAAAGCTTCTAACATTATCCCACCACCTCTTTACACTAGCTTATAGGAAAAACTCTACCAGGATTACCATATCTTCTGATGAAATCCTGACAATCCCCATGAGTTTCTTGATGCTGGCTAACTAGTCCATAGCAGCTCCAACATCCTTCTCTCCTAAGAATGGCTTACATCCTAGTTGTCGGAGGGTTTTGAGATATTTGGAGATGTCAAGGAGGAACATTAACAGGAGGGTGATGAGATTGTACTTCCTCGGGGTCAGCTCGAGAATTGGTATCCTGGTTAGGCCATCCAAATACTCGAGTGAATTCCTCATACAATCTCTGTTGTTCTGAGCTTAGTACAAGTGGAACTCTCTAGGTTCCTCGGGGAGTTTCTACAGGAAGGGGTTGTTTTGGCAGTATCAGAAACAACAACTCTTATTCTCTTGGTTCCTCTCTTGGGAGCCATTTAAAATTTTAAAATTTATTCATATTTTACTATATTATATAGTTTTGATAATTTATTTGAGGAAACATGCTCTGATACCACTCAAGTTGTTACACCCCGACCCGTTTTGGTCGGATCCCCGTGAGCAACCTACCATTCACACAGTTTATTAAGAGTTTCACCTTCTCTAAAACGTGAGGAGTAAGGTGACCTTTCACCTATATCTTTCCTGGAATAGCATTAATAAAAAATGAACATATTAAATCTTACATACCTATCTCGCAGATTCGACTACAGTAAAATCTTTGGGTTTGTTTTCCATTGGTTACTTGAAAAGGGGTAAAGAACGAGGGTGAGTTCGACAACTTAAAGAATGGGTGTTGGGTGAGAGTTTTCAAAACAACAACTTTAATTGGAGTGTGCCAAACTCCTTATTTTCTTTAAGAATATTGTTTTCTTCTAATTCTAGTTTTCAAAACAAATTTCCAAGGTTTACCAATTCTTTTCCAAGGATTTTGAAATCCTTTCCAAGGTTTTCAAAACCTCTTTCCCATTTCCATATTAGGTTAGGTGTGTTTCACAAACAACACACGTCCTTCATCAAGAAGGCTACACATACATATTCGCGAGATGCAGTTATGGCGAGTGCACCCACTTGTGGATCAGAGCGTCTTTACCATTCACCCTGATAGAAGAGCCTTACTGCTACCCAGAGTCTGAGTGAACATATTTGATGCTCAACCCTTAGACACAAAAATACTTCATGTCCATATGATGACGGAGAGCTCATCCCGACCCTAGCCCGGTCTCATGCGTATGAAGCTACGTCGAGCTTCCTTGACTACTAGCACGACAAACTATCCTTATCACCACCATGTCGTCCAATAGCCCTTAGGACGCATCACTACCCCCTCTTGGGCATCTTAATGGTCACAAACCTTAAGTGCCTGCACAAACAAAAGTTTTCCACAAAGCCATTTATCTTTGGTGTCATTGGTCCAACAGCCCCGACCCTCAACTTGACCTGCAACTCTTTGTCTAGACCGGTCCGTCGACCTAGTCCTGTTGCACTGCCACTAGTCCATTGAGTATGTTAGTCCTGTCTTGGTACCATGGCCAAATCACATAAATCATTCATTAAAAATTTTCATGGCTTATCATCATGTTTGTTTACAAGCTCCTCCTCGTGCCAATTGGGCTTGGGCCCACTATACGTGATTTTCCAAAACCGGGCATTTTAGCCCCCAAGTTCTAAAATCGAGGACTCTTGCCTATTTGAGCTATTCCAGCTCTCATCAAGAAGGTCTCCCAAAAGATTTACGCATTGACACACAATCAAAGGAGAACACTTCTAACAAAATAACTTTTCACTCATCCATCACACCAACTCGGTGTGATGAAATCTCCACTTACAACCGGTAATCGGGTTTTTTACTTCCTTCCAGAAAGTCCATCATACCAACCAGGTATGATCTACTTACAACAGGTAAGTAGTTTTTCTGCGTAGTTCTTACATGACTCCAACAAGGTATGATCTTAAAATTCCACATAGAAGTGGTTTTTCATTTCCGAAGTAGTCATCATCCCAATCGGTATGATGTGAATAATCCCACTCACTCGATAGTCGCAGTGTATTCCTTCTTAATTGGCTCTTTGCCTCCACGTCAACTTATTCTTGTTGGCATTCCGGTCCTTCGTGTTCATACACGATTTGGACATCCTTATTTATTAACATTTGGCATAATAGCCTTCATTCCCCACGTATTAACACAATGCCCAAACATTTCAATTATTTATATTTAGGTCCCTAAAGTTGTCTTTCCTTGACTTTAGGTCCCTAATGCTAACTTTTCTTGGAATTGAGTCCTAGAACTTCTAAAATTTACTTTTGGGTGCTCAATCTATTCAAAATAACTTAAGGGGTTCAAGTTTCCCAAATTTCCAATTTGGCCACGAACTTTTAACAAATTACCATTTTGCGCCTACTTTACAAAAATGGCAATTTGACCCCAGTGAATTTCAAAAATCAACCAATTGGTCCTCCAACATCTTTTTCATTGTCAATTGGACCTCAATTTTGTGTAATTGAACTTTGGTCCCTCAATTTTACGAAATTCCCAAATTTCCCCCTTTCAAATTAGCTGAATTTGGTTTAATCAAAATGACCATTCAATCAGGGTTAATTGCTCCAATTAAAGGTATGGATCAGTTCCTACACTTCCATACGATTCAATAGAGCTTTGAACCGCATCATTTGGGTTCGAATTGAGCTCAAACGGAGTTTTGCTGGAAAACTAAACTTAAAGAGATAAAGCTTCGAAAGCTTCCCATCGGAGGTGCGGCAGTCTGAGCTTTTGATCGGGGCAGATAGCTCTTATTATGAAGATCCTCCTGGAATCAAGAATCACAATAATTCATGTGGAATTGAATAAGAATTTGGTTTGTGAAGTTTCACTATTTTTCTCTCTAATGCTGATCGAAATTTAGAGAGGGAAGCCAAATTGACTTACCTTTCAGCTTTAATCCGATTGTGTGAGGGTTATGGAAGTGTTAGAGGAGCTTGATTTGGCCTAAGTAGGGCTCAATTTGGCCATTTTTAGCTCGGCCAAAACAGGGTAGCTTTAGTCTGCCGAAGCTGCTTCACTGTTTGATTATGTCGGCGCTTCTCTGACGACCCTCGGAGAAAATGAAGACTACCGTTGGGTAGCTGACTTCTCGCCAAATCTAAGGAACTTGACCTCGCCTTCTAAGGCTTAGAAAAATGCCCAAGTCGGAGCTCTGGTTTGAGCTTCACCGAAAATTGGAGAACTAGAGAGAGAAAGAGAGAGATAGGAGTTTTTAGGTGTGAGGAGGAGGAATGGAGAGGAGCTATTTATATAGGGAGCTCGGGGACTCCTTGGCCGTCCAATTGGCACCTTTATGGCGATCATTCATGGCCTGAAACGTTCTGAATTGAGACTTTTCACCTTCGTTGGTGCTGCTCGCTTTTCTGGTGATTGAACAGTGCTGTCATCTGAAGGAAGAAGATGACACTATTCCGCACTGGACTAGATCGGTCCGAACCAGTTCAATGATTAAACTGGCCGGTTCAGGCCTGATTCGACTGAGTTTTTCTTTATTTAAAAATTTCTAAATTCATCTAATTTCATTATCTATCCAATGGTGGCTTCAATTCCTCAATTTGATTATTTTAAGCCACCTAGAAAAATGAATTTAAAAACCAGTTCAATAGTGGTTCAAACTGGTTCAGGTTTGGTTCACCTAAATCGGTTTGGTTTTCTCTTCTAATTCATCACGAAGTCCTTTTGCATGACTTTTATGACTCTTTGAGTCACTCAAGATTTGTAAATTTCCCAATTTTCCTTTTCTCTAACAATTGTGGTTCATGAATCGGTTCGTTTCTTTCTCTTGGTTTGACCGGTTCTTTCCCTGGTTTTCTTATCCTGAAGGGGAGGGTTTACGTAGTGTACCTCTATTAGGGTGGATGGTAAAGGCACTCCGGTCCTCATGTGGAATGATCGGGGATTGTTCTATAAACATGTGATCCCTTTCTATGATAGAAAGGGCATGTGAATGCTTGCTGAAATGCCTTATGAGCAAGGGGATGGGCTCAAGAAGAGATGTAACTCATATTACAATAAACTAAAAATATAACAAATTTTTATGGACTGATTGTTTTGAAAACTCACTTTCCAACCCCCACTCACTAAGATGTAGAAACTCACCTCCTCCCATTATACCCTTTTCAGGAAAACCACCTCGGCACGACCAACCGAGTCTAGAGGAGGAAGCCAAAGGCACCATAAGCAGGTAACTTTTATTTAGTTGTTTTGTAAACTTTGTTATGGAAAACAGGTACACTTCGACACCTTTACCTCCCTTGGACTATTTGGTAGAAATACTAAATTTGTACGAGGAAGGGTGGCGGGTTAATCACAAGACTCCGACTAGACCGGGTCGAGGCGTGACAATAACCCTGGTACTTCCTCAAGAAATACATCTGGGTAGTGTTCAACCACCGGAATGCCATCTGGTCCTTTCTCCTCCGACTTCTCATTGATGACCATTGTGAGAAAAGATTTGCAACCATTATTCATCAACTTTTGGGCTTTTATTTGGGACACCAAGTGCATTTCTCCCTTCATCCCGTCTCCTTGAAAATGCAGTGCGAGTGTTTTGGGAGTGCGGAAGGTTATTACTTTCTTCCCACACTCTACCTTGGATTGGTGTGTACTTTACCAATCCATTCCCAATATTATTTCTACATCTCTTAGAGGTAATGGGATCAAATCTGCCTCCAGCTTTACTACTCCAATTTTAATCTCACATCCTTTTAACTGTTTGTCTATATTTAGTCTTTCTCCTAAGGGTGTGATGATGTTAAGACTATGTTTCAGTGAGGTAAGTTCTATCGGAAGACTTGGAACTAAATCTTTCTTGATGAAGGACCTCTCTCCTCCTGAGTCAAAGAGAGCATAGGCTTTTCTCCCACAAAACTATATGTAGCCTGATCGAAGAAATGCAAAATTTTAGAAAAAAATTACACCTCTATATTGAATAGGATTGAATTATAAGTTTTTTTTTTAAATTTTTGGTCAGGGATGGTTTGGGAAGTACCCGCTATAATACTAGGGTCTTTTATGGCCTCCTTTTGGGTGAGGTTGTATGTCATGTCGCGACCCGGTTTGGCTAGAGTCTGATGGACAAGCCGCCATTCTCTTGAACCTCAAGGAAGGCTCCTCAGGGTCAAGAGAGTCAGGCGTATTACCTGTCATGCTTTCCCTGGATAACATTTAACAAAAATGAAATTTCTGAAATGGTGTACCTGGTTTTGGGTTCGAGGGGAAACACCGAAGCAGTTGTGTTCCTTCCTAAAAATGTTTAGAGGGAGGGGGGTGAGTTCGACAACTCAGTGAGGGGAAACTTACTATAACAGTTTACTTGAATTTATCTTGTATTTAATTTATTTATGTTATTTCACACATTCACAGAATCAACAACCGCCCTCGTATCATAGGAGGGATCACACGTTCACAGAACGGTCCTCGACCGCGCCACTTGTGGATCAGAGTGCTTTTAACGTCGACCCTGATAGAGGGATGCTACCTCTACTCGGAGTTTGTGCGGATATCAGTAGTCCGACCCCAAACTCAAATTCTTCCACCATGTCCGCTCAATAGGACGAGACGTCATTCCCCCTACTGCATCAGTCTCTGTGCATAGGAAGCCCTCGGCTTCACAACCTACTGAATGACGATACTACCCTTATGCTCCCTGGGACGTCCAACAGTCCTTGGGTCCCATCACTACCTCATGCCAGGTGTCCTGATGGCCCGAACCTAGAAGTGCATGCACAATCAATAAGCTTTTTACGTTATAGCCATTATCTTTGGCCATCTTGTACAACGGTCTGTCAGCTTGGCTTCGGCCCCACCACGTGTACTAGCCTAACATGTTCGGTGATCCAACTTCTGCAGAGTAGCGATTCGACCCAACAAGCTCGACAACTCAGCTTGGCTTGATGGGTATCACACAAGTTCCCATTATTCAGGTATTTTAGCCTCATGTATCACATGTTTGTTTTGGATGGGGTCATGCCCGTATCCACAGGCATTGGGCCCACTAGCATCTCGAGCATAAGCCTGGAATTAGCTCCCAAATATTTTAAGCATAGTCACCCAGTCAGGGAGGCTAATTCCGAGAAAACAAATTTTCAAATCTTAAACCATCATTCCAACTGGAATGGACGTCATAGCGGTTCCCACTAACCCGGTGATTTTGCCGAGGTCGCATCCGCGGAGTCTAGCCTCGTAGTTCCTCTTCCGGAGGAAGGTGCTCGAATAGTCAGTCCCTATATGTCACGTATGTCCTTGTTAGGCCTTTGAACTAAGGAATTGTATTTCTTGGCATATTTGTGTATAAGCCTTCATATTTGGCCTTAATTGCACTTTAGTCCCCGAAGTTTGTGCGTTCATCTTTTCCTCTTCAATTACCCCTTTTTTTCTTAATTCAACCCCCAAATTTTCTAATTATCCCTTCGGTTCCTTAATTTTATCAACACTGCCCCTGGTTTCCTTAAATTTTCTAAAACTGCCATTTAGACCAAAATTTTTCAAAAATTACAATTTGACCCCCAACTTTTCAAATTTTACAAATTAGTCCTCCATTTGATCCAATTTGTCCAACAGACCCTCAATTGAAAGGGAATTACATAAAAAGACCATTAATTTTGTCAAATCACCATATGGTCTCCAATTTTCAAAAAATCCTCAATTTGCCCAATCTTTTCAAAAATTGCATTTTGGTCCCTCAACTTTGCAAATATTCTATTTTGCCCCAAATTTGTCCAATTTGCCCATTTGTCCCTCTATTGGGGTGAATTTCATGAAAATACCCTCAATTTTGTGAAATTACCGTTCAGCACTCCAATTTTTGAAAAATGCAAAAAAGTCCCCCAAAATCCCCAAATTGGCCTCTAGCTTCATCCCCAATTTGAGCATATGACACTTCGGATCTTACCTCGTCTAATTGGTGGCCTATAGATCCTTGTTTTCTTCAATTCTTGCTTCTAATCACCTTTTACAACTCCCCTCGATCATTCTGCACTTCAAATTTCTGAATTTGGCTAAGTTTCGTGCCATGCCGGAGCTCCGCCGAAAAAGTTATAGTAGAGAGAGAAAGCTTGCATTTCTTACCGACGAAGAGGCGGTGGCCAGAACTTGGGGTGGGGGTGGCTAGAGCTAGTCATGGGGAACCTAGCAGGATTGAGTTCTGCTACAATTCATTGTTGCACTACAAGAATTTGAAGAGAGAAGTTTCTATCGGTGCAGCTCTGAAATTCAGAAATTCTGACGAGTAGAGGTAAAATTGAGCTTATCGGGGCCTGTAGGGGTGTTGTGGAGTACCTTAGGCGGTTAGTGGTGGCCAAGGTTGGCGGTGGAAGGGCCGGTTGGGGCGAGGTGGTGTCGGGCAATAGCTTGCTGCTTCGAACTTTGAAGCAGCTTTATTGTATGATCTCCCTCGCACCTCCTTGAGCGCTCCCTAGTGTTTTGGGCAGGTCTAGAGCTAGAGGATTCTTCATCGATTCCAATGCCACCCTTCAGAGCTCCTTTGGTGGACGTTTCGCCCGTCGTCGAAGCTCTAGTTTGAATCTCGCCGAAAAGCTCACTCTTCTTCTTCTTCGATCGATTGTGGGATGTTGAGAACAAATGAGTGGGTGCCCTTTATATAGGGAGGTTGGCAACTACTCGGGCTACCTGCCAGCGTAAAAGTCGGCCTCTGATGCAGTTGCCGGCAACCTGACCGGAGCGGTTTTCGAGTTGCCGGAGACTCCATCTTTTCCAGTGACTTACTCTTTCTCTTTATGTTCTCTGCTGTTATTATTGTTATAATTATTATTATTTTTTATTTTTTCAATTTAGGCAGGTTTTACAACTTTCCCCTCCTTTTAGGAGTTTTGTCCTCAAAACTATTACATATCAAACAATTGTAGATATTTGTCCCTTATTGTTAATTCGATCTCCCATGTCTCTTCAGCTACCTGAGTATCCTCACCATAGGAATATTTTTGTTATGGGGGTTCTTCTCATGCCGGTCAAGGATCCGGATAGGTTCTACTCGGTAGGTTAGGTCTTCCTCGATTTCTGATGGCGGCTCATCTAGTATGTGGCTGGGGTTGGGTTCGTACTTTTGTAGTAGGGACACGTGAAAGACGACGTTGTGGATCCTATGAAGGTCCGGAGGCAACTCCAACTGGTAGGCTACAGGTCCGACCCTACGAATGATGGTGTATGGTCCAATGTACCGGGGTTTCAACTTCCCTCTTTGTTGAAACCTAAGTATCCCTTTCCAAGGTGACACCTTTAGGAATACTCGGTCTCCCACTTCAAATTCTAGTTCCTTTCTCTGGTTATCGACATAACTTTTCTGCCTATCTTGGGCTGCCTTGAGTCGGCTCCTTATGATCTGGATCTTCTCTGATGCGTCTTCTATTAATTCCATCCTTTCGAGTTTTCTTTCTCCTACTTCCTCCCAAAACAAGGTCGTGTGACAGGGTCGTCCATAGAGGGCTTCGTAGGGTGCCATTTGGATGCTGGCCTGGTAGCTATTATTGTACGCGAATTCCATGAGGCAAATATGGTCCTCCCAATTTTGCTTCATGGTTAGAATGCACGCCCATATCATATTTTCAAAGTTTGGATAGTCCGTTCAGACTGCCTGTCTGTTTGGGGATGACAAGCTGTGCTCATGTGGAGTCTAGTGCCTTGCGCTGCCTAGAGGCTAGGCCAGAATCGGGAGGTGAACCTCGGGTCTCGGTCCGGTATGATGCTTACCAGTACTCCGTGGACTCATACGATATCCCCCTCATATAGGGCGACGAACTTTCCTATTGGGTCTATCACCCGTATGGATAGGAAATGTGAAGATTTGGTCAATTGATCCATGATTAACCATATGGCATCTCGACCCCTTCTTGTTGTCGGCAGTCCAGTCAAAAAATCCTTGGGGATGTGCTCCCATTTCCATTCCAGAATCGAGAGAGGATGTAGTAGCCCAGAGGGTTTCTGATGTTCGGCCTTAATTTGTTGACATGATAGGCATCTGGCCACGTACTCGACAATGTCCCTCTTCATTTCCTTCCACCAATACCCCTATTTTAGAGTGTGATACATTTTCGTATAGCCAGGATGCATAGCGTACATCAAGTCGTGGGCTTCTTCCAGTATCCCCTATTTAATTCCTGACTATTTGGTACCCACACTCTTCCTTTGAAGGTCATCACCCCATCATTCCTAACTGCAATATCCGACACTGTGTTGTTCTTGTTTGGCTCCTAATAGGGATGGAGTTCCTTATCTTCCTTTTGTAAAACTTGTATTTGGTCCAATAGATCGGGTCGTACTACCAGGTCCGGTATGATGCTTACCGGTACTCCGTGGAGTCATACGATCTCCCCTTCATATAGGGCGGCGAGCTTTCCTATTGGGTCTGTCACCCGTATGGGTAGGAAATGTGAAGATTTGGTCAATCAATCCACGATTAACCATATGGCATCTCGACCCCTTCTTGTTGTCAGCAATCCAGTAAAAAAATCCATGGTGATGTGCTCCCATTTCCATTCCAGAATCGGGAGAGGATGTAGTAGCCCAGAGGGTTTTTGATGTTCGGCCTTAATTTGTTGACATGATAGGCATCTGGCCACGTACTCGACAATGTCCCTCTTCATTTCCTTCCACCAATACCCCTATTTTAGAGTAAGATACATTTTTGTACTGCCCGGATGCATAGCGTACATCAAGTCATGGGCTTCTTCCAGTATCCCCTATTTAATTCCTGACTATTTGGTACCCACACTCTTCCTTTGAAGGTCATCACCCCATCGTTCCTGACTGCAATATCTGGCACTGCGTTGTTCTCGTTTGGCTCCTAATAGGGACGGAGTTCCTTGTCTTCCTTTTGTAAAACCTGTATTTGGTCCAATAGATCGGGTTGTACTACCAGGTCCGTTATGATGCTTATCGGTACTCCGTGGAGTCATACGATCTCCCCCTCATATAGGGCGGCGAGCTTTCCTATTGGGTCTGTCACCCGTATGGGTAGGAAATGTGAAGATTTGGTTAATCAATCCACGATTAACCATATGGCATCTCGACCCCTTCTTGTTGTCGGCAGTCCAGTCAAAAAATCCATGGTGATGTGCTCCCATTTCCATTCCAGAATCGAAAGAGGATGTAGTAGCCTAGAGGGTTTCTAATGTTCAGCCTTAATTTGTTGATATGATAGGCATCTGGCCACGTACTCGACAATGTCCCTCTTCATTTCCTTCCACCAATACCCCTATTTTAGAGTGCGATACATTTTCGTACTGCCCGGATGCATAGCGTACATCAAGTCGTGGGCTTCTTCCAGTATCCCCTATTTAATTCCTGACTATTTGGTACCCACACTCTTCCTTTGAAGGTCATCACCCCATCATTCCTGATTGCAATATCTGGCACTGCGTTGTTCTCGTTTGGCTCCTAATAGGGACGGAGTTCCTTGTCTTCCTTTTGTAAAACCTGTATTTGGTCCAATAGATTGGGTCGTACTACCAGGTTGGCTACTAGGCTACCTTGGCTCTTGTCCACATGGAGGGCTACCCTTAAATTTCGCAGCTGGCTTAGTAAAGGCAGATAGCTTGATCAGACAGAGGCCACTCCTATGTGGTATTTGCAGCTTAGTGCGTCTGCCCACCACATTGGCCTTACTGAGGTGATACTCGATGGTCAGATCGTAGTCCTTTACTAGTTCTAACAATCTTCTCTGTCGCAGGTTGAGTTCCTTTTGGGTTAGGAAGTATTTCAGGCTCTTATGATCGGTGTAGATACAACACTTTACTCTGTACAAATAGTGGCGCCATATTTTTAGAGCAAACATTATTGCGGCTAGTTTGAGATCGGGGGTGGGGTAATTCTTCTTGTAGGGTTTCAGCTGTCATGAGGCATAGGCGATGACTTTTCCTTATTGCATCAAGACACATCCTAGTCCTTGTCCGGACGCATTGCTCTACACCGTAAATTCCCCAGCATCTGCGTCGGGTAAGGCCAGTACCGGGGCTGTGGCGAGTCAAGTTTTAAGCTCTTGGAAGGATTCTTCACACTTGGCATCTCACTTGTAGTTCACTCCTTTCCTTTTGAGGTGAGTTAAGGGAGCTGCTATCTTGGAGAAATCTTCCACGAATTTCTGATAGTATCCAACGAGGCAGAGGAAGCTACGGATTTCTGTCGGGTTAGTTGGGGCTTTCCAATTTTATATGGTCTCTATTTTTGCTGGATCCACCTTTACTCCTTCTTTGGACACTACATGCCCTAGGAAGCCCACTTCTTGTAGCCAGAACTCACACTTAGAGAATTTGGCGTACAACCAGTTTTCTCGCAGGGTACTTAGGATTATCTCCAGGTGTGTCCGATGCTCTTCTTCTGTCTGGGAGTATATGAGAATATCGTCTATGAATACGATAACGAACTTGTCTAGAAATGGCTGGAACACCTGGTTCATCAGGTCCATGAAAGCCGCGGGTGCATTGGTTAGTCCAAAGGGCATTACCCTGAACTCGTAATGCCCGTATAGTGATCGGAAAGTAGTTTCCTGTATGTCCTCTTCATGAATCTTCAGTTGATGAAACCTCGACCTTAGGTCGATCTTGGAGAAGTAGGCAACTCCTTTGAGTTGGTCAAATAAGTCGTCTATCGTGGGGAGAGGGTACTTATTCTTAATCACCACCTAGTTCAGTTTTTGGTAATCGATGCAATGTCACATGCTTCCATCTTTCTTCTTGACAAATAGTACGGGTGCACCCCATGAGGACTGGCTTGGGTGTATAAACCCTTTTTCTAAAAGTTTGTCCAACTGATCTTTCAGCTCCTTGAGTTCCGCGGGTGCCATACGATAGGGTGCCTTGGATATAGGGTGGGTGCCTAGCAGTACCTCAATTACAAATTCCAGTTGGCGATCTGGGGGTAAACCAGGTAGTTCCTCTGGGAAAACTTCTGGATAATGGTTGACCACTGGGATCTCTGCTAGAACCTTCTTGGTGGGTCCTTGCAAGTGGTCTGTGCTAGGAAGACCTTACATCCTTTCCTTAGCAAATCTTGAGCTTCCATACAGGACACCAGATGTATTTCGACTCCTCTATTATCTCCTTCAAATACAGTTTCTTCTTTTCCCGGGCCATGGAAGGTTATCCTCTTTTTCCCACAATCTACTTGCGCTTGATGCATGCTTAGTCAGTCCATCCCTAAAATGATCTCTACTTCTTGGAGCGGAAGAGGAATCAGGTCGGTTTCCAAGGTTGTTCTTTCGACTTGCACTTCACAGGCTTTAACGTACGTGTGTCTTTCCATGGTTTCGCCTAATGGGGTGAGGATGTGGAGTGGTGGCCGGAGAGGAGAGGTTTCCTTAGGGAGTTCCGGGACTAGAGTTTCCTTGATAAAAGAGTGTTCCACCCCAGAGTCAAAGAGGGTATACCTTGCCTTTCCGAATACTTGGATGTAGCTAGCCGCCATGCTGGGGTCCTTCCGGGCTTCTTCCTAGGTTAGGTTGTAGACAGTTGGAACTCTCGTGGGTGCTTCTCATCCCCTGTTGTTTGGTCTCGGGTTCCTAGGTGGTGGTGGTGGTGGGGCATTCCGTGGGGCGTTCTCCCGAGCCCTTAGGCAACTCCTGATGTAGTGCCCGTGTTGCCCACACCCATAGCATGTGGCACATGGTCCTTCATTGTTCCTCTAACATCGAGGGTAATAGGGGCTTCTTTTTGGAGGGAGTGCATCTATTTCCTTATGGCCACGATGACCCTCCTCCCTCCAAGAGAATCTTGGCGGATTCCTCCATTGGGGTCGGCCTAGTTCCCTCGTGCCTCCTCGGTTGCCTTGTCCCTTGTCTGCTATATGTCCCTCCATTTCCATTCAACGACGCCTTGTCTGGACTAGCCATTCGCATTCATGGGTCATGCCGACTATGGTAGCTAAGTTAGTGGGGTGTCCCAAAACCCTCATTTGGTCTCTTATATCCATATTGAGACCGTCAATGAACTTTTGGCAGAGGTCGGCTGGTCTTGCTAGGTCGGGGGCGAAGGGTCGCAGCTCGTTGAACCTAGTCTCATATTTTGAGACCGTGCGGGCTCCTTGGCAGAGTTGGAAGAATTCCACCTTCTTTTCATTGATGAGGTGGGGAGCCAAGTATTCTTCTGTGTATCTTTCTTTGAACTCTTCCTAGATAAGTGGAGTTGGGAAGAGGTGTCTTGAGTTGTCCAACCATCTTTTCGCGTTGGACTCTAGGAAAAATTCAGCCAATGTCACCCTCTCCTCTGGGGGATCCAGATGATACCCATGAACTTCTTAAGGCTTGCTAACCAGTCCATGGCAGTCTCGACCTCTTTCTCCCCGTAGAAGGGCTTTTTCCCCGTAGAAGGGCTTGCTAACCAAATGTCAGTTTTTTCTCAAATTGAGTCCCGTAACCTTTAAATTTTATATTGGGACATCAATTTATTCAATTTCACCAAAAAGGGGTTTAATTTCCCAAATTACAAATTTGGTCCCCCAATTTTCCAAAATTACCATTTTGCCCTTCCTTTACAAAAATGGTAAGTTTTGCCCCAAAAATTTCAAAATTCCTCAATTGGTCCTCCAATATTATTTTCATGCCCAATTGACCCTCAATTTCATAAAATGACATTTTCGCCCTTTGAATTTCGAAAATCCACAATCCCCCCCCAATTTCAACTCTTCAACACTACCGAATTTATTTCATCAAATTGACCGATCAAACACTTCTAATTGTTAAAATTGGAGTTGAAATTGAGTTCCTGTATGTTCATACGATTGTAAGAAACTTTGAATCGTAGATTTTAACGCCGGAACAAGCTCAAACGGAGCTTCGCTGGAAAACAAACTATAGAGAGAGAAAGCTTCAATTTCTCACGACGGTCCGAGCTTTCGATCTAGGCGGATACCTCTCATCTTGAGGTTCATCCTAGAATCAAGAATTGCATCAATTGATGCCGAATTGAGTTAGAATTTCATTATTGAAATTCTGTCGGTTCTCTCTCTAGCACCGATCAGAAATTTCAGAGGGGAGCCGAATTGGCTTACCTTTCAGTCGTAATTCGGCTGTGGGAGGGCTGAGGGAGTGTTGAGAAGGCTTGGTTTGGCTTGAGGAGGGCTCAAAATGGCCAATTTTAACTCGGCCGAAATAGGGCAGCTGCGGTCCACCGAAGCTGCTACACTGTTCCATCATATCGGTGCTTCTCTAGTGATTCTCGGATTGACTGGAGTTTGCTATCAGATAGCTGACTTCTCCCCAGTTCTAAAGAGCCCGACCTCTCCTTTCGAGGTTAAGAAAAATGTTGAAGTCGAAGCTCTGGTTTAAGCTTCACTAGGAAATGGAGCAGTAGAGAGAGAGAGAGAGAAAAGTGTTCGGGTGTGAGGAGAATGAATGGGGATAACCTCTTTATATAGGTTACAAAAAAATTCACACTTCCTAGGAGGTCACCCATCCTCACACTACTCTTGGGCAAGCACGCTTAACTTTAAAGTTCTTATGGAAACTCGTTCACCTAAACCAATTTGGTTTTTATTTTCTAATTTTTCTTAAATTTCTTTTCCAAGGTTTAATGAACCCTTTGGATCACCCGGAAGTTTTAAATTTCCATATTGCTTATTCCCAAATGTAAACCGACTCGATTTTCTTATTTGGTTTGACTGGTTCTTTTCCCAATTTTCCTTAACTCAAAAGTGCAGGGTTTACATGCTACCTCTACCCGAAGTTTTTGCGGATATCAGTAGTCCGACCCCAAACTCAAATTCTTCAACCATGTCCACTCAATGGGACGAGATGTCATTCCTCCTACTGCCTCAGTGTCCATGCGCAGGAAGCCCTCGGCTTCACGACCTACTGAACGATGATACTGCCCTTATGCTCCCTGGGTCGTCCAATAGTCCTTAGGTCCCATCACTACCTCCTGCCAGGTGTCCTGATGGCTCGAACCTCTCGGTGCATGCACAATCAATAAGGTTTTTAAAGTTATAGCTGTTATCTTTGGACCTCTTGCACAATGGTCTGTCAGCTTGGCTTTGGCCCCACCTCTTATACTGGCCCAACAGGTTCGATGACTCGGCTTTGGCAGAGCAACAGTTCGGCCCAACAAGCTCCACAACTCAACTTGGCTTGATGGGTATCACACAAGTTCCCATTATTCAGGTATTTTAGCCTTATGTATCATAATGTCTGTTTTGGACGGGTCCATGCTTGTATCCACTAGCCTTGGGCCCACTAGCATCTCAAGCATAAGCCCATAATTAGCTCCCAAATATTTTAAGCAGAGTCACCCAGTCAGGGGAGGCTAATTCCAAGAAAATAAAATTTTAAATCTTAAACCATCATTCCAACCAAAATGGATGTCATAGTGGTTCCCACTCACCTGGTAATTTTGGCGGGGTCGCACCGGCGGAGTCTAGCCTCACAGTTCCTCTTCCGGAAGCAGGTGCTCGAATAGTCAGTCCTTACATGTCACAGATGTCCTTGTTAGAGCGTTGAACTAAGGAATTCTACTTCTTGGCGTATTTGCGTATAAGCCTTCATATTTGGTCTTAATTGCACTTTAATCCCCGAGGTTTGTGCGTTCATCTTTTCCTCTTCAATTACCCTTTTTTTTTATTAATTCGACCCCCAAATTTTCTAATTATCCCTTCAGTTCCTTAATTTTATCAACACTGCCCCTGGTTTCCTTAAATTTTCTAAAACTGCGATTTATCCCCAAATTTTCCAAAAATTACAATTTGACCCCCAACTTTTCAATTTTTCAAAGGTCCTACATTTAATCCAATTTGTCCAACGAACCCTCAATTGGAAGGGAATTACATATAAAGACCCTTAATTTTGTCAAATCGCCATTTGGTCTCCAATTTTTTGAAAAATCCTCAATTTTCCCAAACTTTTCAAAAATTGCATTTTGGTCACCTAACTTTGCAAAATTTCCATTTTGCCCCAAATTTGTCCAATTTGCCCAATTGACCCTCAATTGGGGTGAATTTCATGAAAATACCCTCAATTTTGTGAAATTACCGTTCAACCCTCCAATTTTTGAAAATTGCACAAAAGTCCTCCAAAATCCCAAGTTGGCCTCCACCTTCTTCCCTAATTTGAGCATATGACACTTTGGATCTTACCTCCTCCAATTGGCAGCCTGTAAGTCCTTGTTTTCTTCAATTTTGCTTTTAATCACTCCTACAGCTCTCCTCGATCATCCTGCACTTCAAATTTCTAAATTTGGCTAAGTTTCATGACATGTCGGAGCTCTGCCGGAAAAATTACAATAGTGAGAGAAAGCTTGCATTTCTTACAGACGGAGAGGCGGTGGCCGGAGCTTGGGGTGGGGGCGGCTAGAGCTAGTCAAGGGGAACCTAGCAGGATTGAGTTCTGCTGTAATTCGTTGCTGCACTACGGGAACTTGAAGAGAGAAGTTTCTATCAGTGCAACTCTAAAATTTAGAAATTTCGATGAGGAGAGGTGAAATTGAGCTTACTGGAGCCTGTAGGGACCTAAGTGCAAATAAATAAAAAATTTTGAGTTTAGGCTTTTATGCCAAACCGTAAATGATAAGGCTGCCCAAATTGTGTAGGGACGTGTGATGAGAACACAAGCAAGAGAAGCTCAAGTAGAATTGGAAAATCAACGAAGGACGAACATGTCACGGTTATCGAGTGAGTGAGCTTACTTACATCATACTTGATTGGGATGATGAGTACTTTAGAAATGGAAGACCACTTGTAAGTGGAACTTTAACATCACCGGTTGTAAGTAGAGAAAATCATACCCAGTCGGTATGATGGACTTTCTTGAAGGGAGGAGAAACCCGCTTGCTGGTTCTAAGAATAGATATCATCACACCCAATTGGTGTGATGAAGTGAAAATACATTTTTGTCAGAAGTGTTCTCCCTTAACTATGTGCCAATCCTTAAACTCTTTGGGAGACCTTCTTGATGGGAGCTAGAATAGCTTAGATAGGCTAGAGACCTCAGTTTAAGAACTTGTGGGACTAAATGCCCGATTTTTGGAAAATCATGTACAGTGGGCCCAAGGCTAGCGGGCATGAGCAGTAGCTCATAAACAAACATGAGATATGAAAGCCATGAAAATTCTTAATGAAATGTTGTATGTTTTCTCCATGGTACCAAGTCAGGACCGACAATACTCGATGGACTAGCGGCAGTGCATTAGGGCTAGGTCGACGGACTGGCCTAGACAAATAGTTGCAGGTCGGGGCCATTGGACTTGTGGCACCAAAGATAAATGGCTATGTGAAAATTGTTGTTTGTACATGCACTTGAGGTACATGACCATCAAGATACCATAAAGGGGTAGTGATGGGTCCTAAGTGCTACTAGATGACATAGTGGAGATAAGGGTAGTTTGTCGTGCCATCAGTCGGGAAGCTCGACGTAGCTTCTTGCACATGAGACCGGGGTGGGGTCGGGATGAGGTCTCTATCCTCAAATGGACATGGAGTTACTTTCGAGTTTGAGGGTCGGATGTCACGAATATCCACTCAGACCCAAAGTAGAAGTAGATGGGCTTCTATCTTGGTGGTCGGTAAAGATGCTCTTAGCCAGAAGTAGGTGTAGTGGACAGGCTACACCTACGAATGTGTGATGCCTTCTTGATAAACGACGTGTGTTGACTATTAAACACACCTAGTGTGGAAATGAGGAAAATGTTTTGAAAAAATGGAATTTGAGGAAAGATCATTCTTAAAGGAAATAAGGATTTTGGTACACTTTGATTAAAGCTGTTTTATTTATGAAAACTCACTCCCTACACCCATTCACTAAGTTGTAGAACTCACCCCTCCCTTTACCCCTTTTTAGGTAACCAAGGGAAACCAACCCTAAAGACCTTTTTGTAGCCAAACCCTTAAGACATGTATAAGATTTAATATATTCAGTTTTGTTTAATGCTATTCCAAGAACGATACAGGTAAAAAGGACGCCTTACTCCTTACGGGTTAGAAAAGGGGAAACTCTTGATAAATCATGAGAGTGGCGAGTTGTTCACGGGAATCCGACTAAACAGAGTCGGGGCATGACAGGTTGAACATGCTCCCTCATGGTACCTCTGACATTTAGGATAATGAGGGCTCCTATGTAGTATTGTAGGGATTACCTCCTTTCGCACGGGGTATGCTTCCTTCCTCCTTTGGAAACCCACCTTCTTTCCCCACTTAGGACCACTTTGCTCCTTTCGTCCCCTACGACGACTTTAGCACTTACCCTTCTTCCAGTTGTCTTGCTCCATCTAGCGGCATGAGGTCTGTACTAGATGTTCACATTCATGAGCCATACTAATTATGGCGGCCAGATCCGTGGGGTGTCCTAATACCCCCATTCGGTTTCTAATGTCCATGTTGAGACCATCCAAGAATCGTTGGCAAATATCCGCAAGTCCAACCAGATCAGGGGCAAAGGGACTTAACTCGTTGAACTTAGTTCCATACTCTTAGATAGAGTTAAGCCCTTGTCGGAGTCGGGAGAAGTACTGCTTCTTCTTGCTAATCAGATGTGGAGCCAAGTATTCCATCGTATATCTCTCCTCAAATTGCTCTCAGGTGGGGGTAGTGGTATGCAGGCTTTTGATGTTATCCCACCAACTTTTTTCACTAGCTTCTAGAAAAATTTTTGCTAGGAACGGCATCTTCTCTGTTGGAAACTTGGTTATTCCCATGAGTTTCTTGATACTGGCCAACCAGTCCATAGCGGCTCCAGCATCCTTCTCTCCTAGGAATAACTTACATCCCAGTTCATGGAGAGTTTTGAGGTACTTGAAAATGTCTACTGGAGGAGGGATGTTGGTAGGAGTGGGATGGGACTGTACTTCCTCGGGCGCACCACGAGACTTGGTGTCCACCTCGGGGGTGAGGTTGGGCCTTCCAAACACTCGAGTGAACTCTTCGTACAGCTTCTGATGCTTCGAGCTTAGTCTAGGTGGAACTGTTTGGGCTTCTCTGGGAGTTTGCACAAGGATGGGGAGTTGGGTATTGTTAGTGACTGCGACTCTAGTTCTCTTGGTTCCTCTTTTGGGAGCCATCTGTAAATTTTAAAACTTATTTCTCTTATTTACTACATTATATAGTCTTGATAATATATTTGAGGAAACAAGCTCTAATACCACTCAAGTTGTCACGCCTCGACCCGATTTGGTCGGATCCCCATGAGTAACTTGCCACTTCCTTTGGTCTATGTGTGTTTCACCCCTTTCTAAACCGCGAGGAGTCAGACATCCTTTTTTTTTCATGTTTTTCTAAAATAGCATTATACCAAACTGAGTATATTAAAATTTTCATACATGTCTTATGGTTCAACTGCGAGGGGTCTTTAAGGTTGGTCTTCCTCTTTTACTTGAAAAGGGGTAAAGGGAGGAGGTGAGTTTCTATAACTCAATGAGCGGGTGTTGGGATTGAGTTTCAAAATATTTAGTTTATTTATCAAAACAATGCCAAGGTTTACCATTCCTTTTCCCAAGGATTTTTCTCAAATATTAAGTCACAGGACTTTTTCCCATTTTCATATTAAGTGTCTTTAGCTCTCTTAGCCTATCCCCTTGCCTTAGGTGGCATTTAGTACACAAATACACACCCTTCATTAGAAAGGGTACACACATTCGTAGGGCAGTCCCACACTGCACCCACTTAGGGATTAGCGTGACTTTATTGTCCACCCAGATAGAAGTCCTAGACTTCTACCCAAAGTCGGAGTGGACGTCCCAAATGTCCGACCCTCAAACCTAAATGCCACTTCGTGTCTGTATGAAGACGGATATCTCATCCTAACCCCACCCCAGTCTCATGTACAAGAAGCTCCAAAAGCTTCATTCACTATCCAATGGTGGCATCAATTCTCCAAAAATTTTAAGCCACCTAGAAAAATGAATTTAGAAAATGGTTCAAAAGTGGTTCAAATCAGTTCAAACTAGTTTAATCTGGTTCAGGTTTGGTTCACCTGAACCGGTCTAGTTTTCACTTCCAATTCATCCCAAAGTCCTTTTCCATGACTTTTATGACTCTTTAGGTTAGTTGGGATTTGTAAATATCCCGTTTTGCCCCTTTCTCTAATGGTTGGGGTTCGTGAACTTGTTCAGTTTCTCACTTGGGTTGACCGGTTCTTTCCACAGTTTCCTTGTCTTTAAGGGATGAGGTTTACAAAACATGAAAAGGAAGAGCCAAGAAAACTCCTAATTAAAATGGAATTGTTTGTGTGATGCGCCATGGTATCATGTCAGGACTGACAATGCTCGATGGACTGGCGGCAATGCATCAGGGCCAGGACGACAAACCGCCCTAGACAAATAGCTGTAGGTCGGGTTTGCCGGGGCCATTGAACTGTTGGCACCAAAAAGGATGTATAACTATATGAAAACTGTTGTTTGTGCATGCACTTAAGGATCGGGACCATCAGGATGCCCTAGGGGGTAGTGATGGGTCCCAAGGATTGTTGGATGACATAGGGGCAATAAGGGCAGCTTGTCATGCTAATCAGTCATGAAGCTCTCGGAGCTTCTTGCGCATGAGACTGGAGTGGGGACATGATGAGGTATCATCCTCTTACAGACACAAAGTGGCATTCGAGTCTGAGGGTCGGACGTTTGGGACGTCCACTCGGACTCATTGTAGAAGTGGATGGGCTTTTATCGGGGTGGACAACAAAGTCGTGATGGTCCCCATATGGGTGCAATCTGGAACTGCTTTGCGAATGTGTGTACCCTTCTTGATGAAGGGAATGTATTGTTTGCTAACGCCTCCCCAGGCCAGGGGATGGGATAAAACACACCTAATAATATGGTATTGGAAAGGTTTTAGGGAATTGAATTTGAGGAAAATTCTTTAAAATGACAATAGCATGGTTTTGATTAACTGAAATTATTTTTGAAACTCACTCCCAACACTCACTTACTGAGTTGTAGAAACTCACCCCTGCTCTTTACCCCTTTTAAGGAGTAAGGAGATCAATTGAAAGAGAGTGTGAAGATGTACCCTCCGTCAGGTATTCTTAAAGTTTCTTTTAAGGTTGCTTTAGATTGATTTATGCTATTCTAGGGAACAAGATTTGAATTTACGCCTGACTCCTCTTGAATCAAAAAGGGAAAACACCCTCTTGGACCAACGGAGCGGCAGGTTGATCACGGGGATTTGACCAAGCCGGGTTGAGGCATGACAACTTGTGTAAACCCCGTTCTTTTTATTATAAGAAAAGGCAGAAAAAGAATTGGTCATTTCCAATGAGAAAATCGAGTGGGTTCGTAAACCTTAACCGATATAAAAAGAGCAATTTGGGAAATTTACAAATCCCAAGTGACTCAAAGAGTCATAAAAGTCATGGAAAAGGACTTTGGGATTAATTGGAAGAGAAAACCAAATCGGTTCAGGTGAACCGTACCTCAACCGGATTGAATCGGTTTGAACCACCATTGAATCGATTTGAACCACCATTTTTCTAGGTGGCTTAAAATATTCAAATACATTGGATAGAGAATGAATTTAGATGAATTTAAAAATTCTTAATTTTGAAAAACTCGGTTGAATCAAGCTTGAAACGACCAGTTTAAGCATTAAACCCGGTTCAAAACATTGTCGTCTTTTTCCTTCAATTGACAACACTATTCACTCACCGAAAAATTGAATAGTGCTGGCGAAGGTGAAAAGTCTCCATTCAAGGCATTTCATGCCAAGAATGAGTGCCATAAATGTGCTAAACAGATGGCTAGAGAGTCACCAAGCTTCCCATATAAAGAGCTTCTCTCCATTCATTCTCCTCACACCTGAAAACTCCATTGTCTCTCAACTAATCAGTTTTTTGGCGAAGATCGAACTAGAGCTCCGAAATTGAGATTTTTTTAGCCTTAGAAGGTGAGGTCAGGTTCCATAGATTTAGGAGAAGTCAACTACCCAATGGTAATCTCCATTCGATCTGAGTACCGATGGAGAAGCGTCGGCGTAATCAAATAGTGAAGTAGCTCCGACGAATCGAAGCTGCCCTATCTTGGCCGAGCAGAAAATAGCCAAATTGAGCCCTCCTTAAGCCAAACCAAGCTCTCCAAACATCCTTCCCACCCTTAGACGACCTCAACTAAGCTAAAAGGTAAGCCAATTCGGCCATCCTGAGTCATTGTAGGTCAGAGTTAGAGAGAGAAACTACATAATTTCTCTAACGAAATTCTCCCTCAATTCGAGGTCAATTATAGGAATTCTTCATCCTAGAAGATACCTTAGGAAGAGTGCTATCTTCCTTGATGGAGAGATTGGATCGTCGCACCTCCGACGGTAAGTTTTCAAAGCTTTCTCTCTCTAAGTTCAGTTTTCCGACGAATCACCATTTGAGCTCAATTCGGACCCAAGTGACACGGTTCAAAGCTCAATTGAATCATATGAAGTATAGGAACTGATCCATACATTCAATTAGAGCAATTATCCCTGAAAGAATGGTCGATTTGATGAAATCAAATTCGACCAGTTTGAATGGAGAAAATTGGGGAAATTTTGGGGAAATTTGGGGATTTCATAAAATTGAGGGTCAATTGGTCATGTAAAGGATATTGAAGGACCAATTGGTCGATTTTTTGGAACATATTGGGGTCAAATTGCCATTTTTGTAAAGTAAGGGCAAAATGGTAATTTTTGAAAAGTTAGGGACCAAATTGGAAATTTAGAAAATTTGAGCCCCTTAAACAATTTTCAGTAAATTGAGGATCCAAAGTGAATTTTGGAAGTTTTGGGACTCAATTTGGGGAAAAGTTTGCATTAGGAACCTAAAGTCAAGGAAAATGAACTTTGGGTATCTAAGTGCAATTAACTAAAAATTTTGAGTTTAAGTCATTCATACATGAGGAACGAAGGCTATTATGTCAAGTATTGATAGATAAGGTTGTCCAAATCGTGTAGGACCACGAAGGACTGGAACGCCACCAAGAGAAGCTCGCGTCAACTTGGGAAAATCAACCGAGGACAAACACGTCATGGTTAACGGGTGAGTGGGTTTATTCACATTATACATGGTTGGGATGATGAGCACTTCAGAAATGAAAAACCATTTCTATGTGGAATTTTAACATCACACCAGTTGGAGTGATGTGAAAACTACGTGGAAAAACTACTTACATGTTGTAAGTAGATCATACCCAGTTGGTATGATGGACTTTCGGATAGGAAGGAGAAAACCCGCTTGTTGGTTGTAAGCGGAGAAGTCATCACACCCGGTTGGTGTGATGAGTGGAAAGATTATTTTGTTAGAAGTGTTCTTCCTTGACTATGTGCCAATGCTTAAAAATTTTGGGAAACCTTCTTGACGAGAGCTAGAACAGCTCAAATAGGCAAGATGGCTCAGTTATAGAACTTAAGGGCTAAAATGCCCGATTTTAAAAAAATCACGTACAGTGGGCCCAAGGCTAGTTGGCACGAGTAGGAGCAAGTAAACAAACATGATCTATTTATGCCATGAAAATTATAAATGATTGGAATGTGTGATTTCACTACTCGATGGACTAGCGGCAGTGCATCAGGGCCAGGTCAATGGACCGATCTAGACAAACAGTTGCAGGTCATGTTGAGGGTCGGGGTCGTTGGTCTGGTGGCACCAAAGATAAATGGCATTGTGAAAAACTTATTTTTTGTGCATGCATTTGAGGTTCAGGACCATCAAGATGCCCATGAGGGGTAGTGATGCGTCCTGGGGGCTACTCGACGACATGGTGGAGAAAATGGCAATTTATTGTGCCAACAGTCAAGGAAGCTTGGCGTAGCTTCATGGGCATGAGACCAGGGTGGGGTCAGGATGAGGTCTCTATCCTCATATGGACATAGAGTTGATTTTGGGTTTGAGGGTCAAATGTCACTAAAATTCACTCATACCCAGGGTAGAAGTGGACGATTTTCTATCTAGGCGGCCGATAAAGTTGCTCCGACATCACAAGTGGGTGTAGTGGACGAGCTATCCTGTGAATGTGTGATTCCCTTCCTAATGGAGGGCGTGTGTTGATTGTTAAACACACTTGATATGGAAATGAGAAAAATGGTTTTGATGAACCAAGAATTTTAGTAAAGAATATTTTGATAGAAATAAGGAGCCTGATACACTCTAATAAAAGATGTTGAACTCACCCCCTCCCTTTACCCCTTTTCCAGGTAACCGAGGGAAAACCCACTTAAGGACCTTCTGATAGTTGAACCTGCAAGACAAGTATGTAAGGTTAATATAATCAATTTTGATTAATGTTATTTCAGAAAAGATATAGGTGAAAAGGACGCCTTACTTCTCATGGTTTAGAGAATGGGAAAACCCTTAATAAACCAGAAGAGTGACAGGTTGTTCATGAGGATACGGCCAAACTAGGTCGGGACATGACAACTTAAGTGGTATTAGAGCTTGTTTCCTCGAATACATTATCAAGACTAGAGAACATAGTAACTAATATTGATAATTTTAAATTTTCAAATGGCTCCCAAGAAAGGAACCAATAGAACTAGAGTCGTAGTCTCCGACACTACCCAACCACACCTTCCTGTGGAAACTCCCCAAGGAGCCCAAACAACCCCACTAGTATTAAGCTCAAAAAATCAAAGGTTGTACGAGGAGTTTGCTCGGGTATTTGGATGACCTAAACTCATCTCTAAGGCAGACACCAATTCTCGAGCTCAATCGGAGGAAGTACAATCTCATCCTCCTCTTGTTAACCATCCACCTAAAATTGACATCCCTAAATATCTCAAAACTCTCCATCAACTAAGGTGTAAGCCTTTCCTTGGAGAGAAGGATGTGGGAAATGCCATGGACTAGCTGGCTAATATCAAGAAATTAATGGGGATAATCAGGATATCACCAGAGGAAATGGTGATCCTGATAGAATTCTTCCTGTAGGGTAGTGCCAAAAGATGGTGGGACAATGTTCGAAGCCTACATACCTCCACAACCACTTGGGAGCAGTTTGGGGAGAGGTACACGAAAGAGTACGTGGCTCCTCATTTGATTAATGAGAAGAATTAGGATTTCCTTCGACTTCGACAAGGGCTTAACTCTATATCGAAGTATAAGACCAAATTTAATGAGTTAAGACCATTTGCCCTTGATTTGGCTGTACCGACAAACATATGCCATCGATTAATGGATGGTCTCAATATGGACATATGAGACCATATGAGAGCACTAGGATGCCCCACGAATCTAGTGACAGTGATCAGTATGGCTCACGAATGTGAGCGACTGCTATAGACCCGATGCCGCTGAATGGAGCAGACAACCCGAAAGGAGGACAAGAGCCAAAGCCATCATGAAGGACAGAGGGAGAATAATGGTCCAAGGTGGAGAAATAAAGTGGGATTTCAAAAGAGGAAAGATGTGCGACCGCCTCCCCAGAGAGTAATCCCCACCCTACCACAAGGAAACCTTGCTGTTCTAGGTCCCAAAGGTACCACGAAGGAGCTTGCTTGTCTTGTTTTGCATATGGACAAGTGGGGCACTTTGCAAAGGAATGCCCTACTCTAAGGGAGAACAAGCAATAGAGTACGCTTGGACCACCCCAAGGGAACCCTAGGAATCCCAGGTAGGATGCCACAGCCAGAGTACCGGCTAGGGTATACAACCTCATCCATGAAGAGACTAAGAAAGACCCTAGTACCGTAGCGGGTACTTTCCAAAACTCTCCCAACTAGATTAAGAAAAACTTGTAATTGAAATTTTATTCAATAAATGAAATCTTTTCTCTAAAAATATGCGTTTCTCCAATCAGGGTATGTGCATTTGTGGGGACAAAAGGTCTACACCCTCTTCGAATCAGGAGCAGAAAGATCTTTCATCAAAGAGGACCTAATTCCAAGTTTACCCCTAGAACTCATCCCTCTACAACGAAGTCTCAACATCCTCATGCCCTTAGTAGAAGGGTTAAATCGGGATAAACAGTTGAAGGGATGTGAGATAAAGATTGGATGAATCAAAGTTGAAGCAGATTTGATTCCATTACCTCTAAGGAAGGTAGAAATAATCCTTGGAATGGATTGGTTAAGTACCCCTCAGGCTAAGATGGACTGTGGAAAGAAGATAGTAATCTACCACACTCCCCAAAAAATCAGACTAAAATTCCAAGGAGACCGAATGAAGAGTGAAGTACATTTGGTGTCCCATGTAAAAGCTCAAAAGATGATACAGAAAGGTTGTAAGGCTTTTCTGGCAATGATCATCAACAAGAAATCTAAAGAGAAGTGACCCAAATATATTATGGTAGTTGAGCACTACCCAGATGTATTCCCAGAAGAATTACCTGGATTGCCCCTAGGTCGACAATTGGAGTTCACCATAGAGATTATCCTAGGAACAAACCCCATATCCCAAGCCCCTTATCACATGGCTCCAGCAGAACTGAAGAAATTGAAGGAGCAACTGGATGAACTATTGGAGAAGAATTTCATACGCTCTAGCCAGTCTCCATGGGGTGCACCAATCCTATTCGTAATGAAAAAGGACGTAAGCATGAGACTGTGCATAGACTATAGAAGGTTGAACCATGTTACCATCAAGAATAAATATCCACTTCCACGGATTGATGACATGCTTGACCAACTAAAAGGAGTAGCCTACTTCTCCAAGATAGATCTTTGGTTGGGCTACCACTAACTCATAATAAGAGAGGAAGATATTCCTAAGACCGCATTCCAGTCCCGATACGAGCATTACGAATTTAGGGTGATGCATTTTTGGCATAACTAATGCCCCTGCAGCCTTCATGGATTAATGAACCAAATGTTCCACCCACACTTGGACATGTTCATGATAGTATTTATAGATGACATTCTTATATACTCATGAACCAGGCTAGAACACGAAGAACATTTGGCAACCACCTTGGAGATACTAAGGGAAAACCGCTTATAAGCAAAATTCTCCAAGTGTGAGTTCTGGTTGCAGAAAGTAGGGTTCTTAGGATACATAATGTCTAAAGATAGAGTCAAGGTAGACCCGACAAAGGTGGAAGCCATATCCGATTGGAAGACACCCAGGAATCCCTTAGAGATACGAAGTTTCTTAGGCTTGGCGAGATACTACAGATGGTTTTTATAGGATTTCTCTAAGATAGCTGCCCCTTAAACTCGGCTCACTAGGAAAGGAGTAGAGTATAAATGGGATGAAAGTTGTGAGAATTCTTTCTTGGAGTTAAAGACCCATTTGACAACGACACCTGTACTCTCCCTTCCTGACCCAAGTGTGGGGGAGTGCACCATCTATAGTGACGCATCCAGACAAGGATTCATATGTGTATTGATGCAACAAAGAAAAAGTTATAGCCTACGCCTCGCGACAACTTAAGGTACATGAGTGGAATTACCCTACTCATGACTTGGAATTAGATACAATAGTGTTCGCTCTAAAGATTTGGTGACACTACCTATACGAGGTTAAGTGTAGGATATACATTGATCACAAGAGTCTTAAGTATTTCATAACTCAGAAGGAGTTAAACCTTCACAAGAGGAGATGGCTAGAATTAATTAAAGATTATGACCTTGTGGTAGAGTATAACCTCAAAGAGGCAAATGTAGTAGCAGATACCCTAAGTAAAAAGTACTAAATAGAGGCAGCGTAGATAAAGACAAGCTACTTACACTTGTTGCAACAGTTGGAAAGAATGGAGGTGGACCTTAGGATCGATAAAAGAGAGAGATGCTTATTGGCTGACATGGTGGTGAGACACAACTTAATAGAGCAAATTAAGGTCCAGCAAAAAGTGGATAAGGAGCTCGAACTCTACTTAGATCCAATCAATGGAGAGACAAAACTGGACTATGACCTTCGAGGTGACGGAGTACTAACCTACAAGGGTAGAGTGTGTGTGCCTCAAGATAAGGAACTAAAAAGGTTAATTCTGGAAGAGGCACACGATTTTGTGTATGCGATGCATCTGGGCAGTACTAAGATGTACCGACCCTCAAACAAGGATATTGGTTGAAAGGAATGAATAGGGATATTGCGGAATACGTAGCCCGATGCTTGTTTTGTCAACAGATTAAAGTTGAGCATCAGATACCATCATGACTGCTACAATCCTTGTCAATCCCAGAATGGAAATGGGAACACATCACTATGGACTTTGCCATGGGATTACATGTGACAAGGAAGGGACGAGATGCAATTTGTGTCATAGTGGACAGATTAACCAAGTCTACCCATTTCCTACTGATAAGAGTGAAAGATTTAGTAGAACAATTGGACGTTTTATACATGAGGGAGATAGTAAAACTTCATGGCATTTCGATGAGGATAGTATTAGATAGAGACCCTAGATTTTCCACATGGTTCTGGTCGAGTTTGCAAAGTGCCTTGGGAACTAAGCTCCACATGAGTATGACATTTCATCCTCAGACCGATGGATAGTCTGAGCAAACAATCCAAACCCTAGAAGACAAGCTAAGAGCATGCGTACTCACCATGGATAAGGATTAGGAGGAATACTTGTGCCTAATGGAATTTTTCATACAGTAACAATTATCAGACCAGTATTCAAAATGAACCACTATGAGACCCTCTATGGACGACCTTGTCGTCCCCCCTTATTTTGGGAAGACGTGGGGGAAAAGAAATTTACAAAGGGTCAAATTAATCGAGGATGCCACAAAAAGATCAAGATCATCAGGAGTCTACTCAAGGCCACTCATGATAGGCAAAAGAGCTATGCGGAAAAAAGGAGAAAGGATCTTGAATTTCAGGTAGGGGACCAAGTATTACTAAAAGTATCCCCATGGAGGGGAACAATTAGGTTTCAACAGTGAGGGAAGTTGAAACCAAGGTACATCAGTCCTTATCCCATCATCCAAAGAATAGTACAAGTGGCATATAAATTGGAACTACCTCCAAACTTACACTGAATACATGATGTATTGCAAATCTTGGTACTCTGGAAGTACCGACATGATCCAAGCCATTTGTTGGACCGACCTCCACCAGAGCGGGAAGAGAACTTGTGTCACGCCCCGACCCAGTTTGGTCGGATCCCCATGATCAACTCGCCACTCTCCCGATTTACTAAAGGGTTTCCCCCTATATTATAAACCGTAAAGAGTAAGGCGTTCTTTAGACCTGCACCTTTTTCTAGGAATATCATAAATCAAAACTGCATAGTAATTTAAATTAATTGTACTTGTCTTGCAGACATTTAATTGTGCAAGTCTTTTAAGGTACGGCTTTTCGGGCCTTCCTGAAAGGGGTAAAAGGGAGGGGATGAGTACAACTACACAGTGAATGGGATTCAAATCTTTTGTCTTTCAAGAAAAATATTTATATGGAGTTTGTCAGACTCCTTTCTTTTAAAAAAGCCCTTCATTTAAAAAAAATTCACGTTTTTCCATTATTTCTTTATTACCGGTGTGTCATCACCCAACACACATCTGTCATCATGAAGGTTATACACATTCGCAAGTCAGTATCACTACTGAACTCGCTAGTGGATTAGGAGCAACTTTTCCTGCCACCCGGATAGAAGTACGACGACTTCTACCCTGGGAATGAGTACATGTACGCGACATTTGACCCACAATCCCGAAATCACTTCTTCATGTCCGTATGAGGACAGAGACCTCATCCTGTCCCCACCCCGGTCTCATGCGCTTGGTGCTACTCCAAATTTCGCACAGACACCTTAAACGATGATCTGCCTTTATACTCACCGGGTCGTCCAAGGCCCTTAGGACACATCACTACCCCTCATGGGCATCTTGATGATCCCGTACTCATAGTGCATGCACAAACAAAGTTTTCTTAAATTACCATGTAATATGTGGTGCCATTTGTCCTAACGGTCCCTACCTTCAACTCAACCTATAGCTGTTTGTCTTGACTGGTCTGGAGACCGGTCATATTGCACTGCTACTAGTTGACTGAGTATGTCAGACCTATCTTGGTACCATGACCAAATGATTCACTTATTAAGTTTTAATGGCACACACACACACACATACACACACACATATATATATATCATGTTCTTTTACGAGCTCCTGCTCGTGTCCATTGGCCTATGGCCCATTGTTCGAGTTTTTCAAAGAGAGGGCATATTAGCCCTCAGGTTCCAAAACTGAGGCCCCAGCCTATGAGAGCTATTCGAGCTTCCCTCAAAAAGGTCTCCAAAATAGTTTAAGCATTGGCACACAGTCAGGGGAGAACACTTCCGACAAAATAGGTTTTCATTATCCATTATACCGACCGATATAAGGGCATCTCCTTTCATAACCGATGAACGGGTTTTCAACTTCCTTCGAGGAAGTCTCATCATACCAACCGTGTGTGATCTACTTACAACCAGTAAGTAGTTTTTCCGCATAATTTTCACATCACTCTCTCTAATTGGTGATGATTAAAATACCACTAAACAATTGGTTTTTATACCGAGGTAATTATCATCCCCAATCGGGTATGATATATAATCCCACTCACCTGATAGTGCAGTGAAATTCCACTTAGTCGGATTCCGTCCTTAGCAAGTTGGACTTCGACTGGCGTTCCCGATGTCTTGTTCTCCTACACGAGATGAACATAGTTGTTCATTATTCTTTGGCCTAATAGCCCTCTTTCGTTCCAAATGAATGAGAAAACCCAACTTTACATATATTTGCAATTAGGTCCTTAAAGTTATTTTTCTTTAACTTTAACTTCCTATTACCGGGTTTTTCCTAAATTCAAGTCCCGAAACCTTTAAAATTTATCTTAGGACCTCAAATTATTTGATTTCATGCAAACAGGTTTAATTTCCCAAATTTCCAATTTGGTCCTTCAATTTTCCAAAAATTACCATTTGGCCCCTTCTTAAAAAATGGTAAATTTTTGCCCCAAAAATTCTAAAATTTCTCAATTGGGCCTCTAATATTCTTATCATGACCAATTGACCCTCAATTTTAGATAATTACATTTTGGTCCATTGAATTTTCAAAAATCCCCAATTTTTCTACTAATTTCAACTATTCAACATTGTCGAATTTGATTTCATCAAATTGACCAATCAAACAGCTCAAATTGTTGAAATTGGAGTTGAAATTGAGTTACTACATGTTCATACAATTCTAAGAAACTTTAAATCGTAGATTTTAACGCTGGAACGAGCTCAAACAGAGCTTCGCTTGAAAATAGACTGTAGAGAGAGAAAGCTTCGATTTCTCACCGGTGAGGGCGCGGCGGTCTGAGCTTTCAATCTGGGCAGGTAGCTCTCTTGCAAAGGTTCTTCCTAGGATCAAGAATGACATCAATTGATGTCGAATTGGATTAGAATTTTGTTCATTGAAATTCGGTCGACTCTCTCTCTAACAATGATCTGAAATTGTAAAGGGGAGCCAAATTGACTTACCTTTCGGTCCTTATTTGGCCGAGGAAGGACTAAGGAGGTGTAGGGAGGGCTTGGTTTGGTTTGAGGAGGGCTTGAAATGGTCGATTTTAGCTAGGTCGAAATAGGGCACCTTCGGTCCGTCGAAGCTGCTTCACTGTTCCATCATGCTGGCGCTTCTCCAACGATTCTCGGATTGACTGAAGTTTGCTATTAGATAGCTGTATTCTCCCAGTTCTAAAGAGCCCAACCTCTCCTTCCGAGGTTAAGAAAATGTTCAAGTTGAAGCTCTAGTTCGAGCTTCACTGGGAAATGGAGCAGTAGAGAGAGAGAGAGAAGTGTTCAGGAGAATAAATAAATGGGGATGACCTCTTTATATAGGTGTAAAATGAGAGAGATTTATTACTAGTATTAATATTGTCATAAATTATTGGTATTAATTTCAATAATTTAATTTCAGTATTAAATTATTTATATTAATTCCAATAATTTAATTTAGGTATTAAATTATTGGTATTAATTTCAATAATTAAATATATATTAATTTATGGCTATTTATTATAAGAGTATAAAAATTTTTGACCGAAATTTTAGGAGGTAACCCATCCTGGAGGTAACCCATCCTCACACTACTATCGGGCAAGCACTCTTAACTTCAAAGTTCTTATGGAATCTCATTGTCCTTAACCAATTTGGTTTTTATTTTCTAATTTGTCTTAAGTTTCTTTTCCAAGGTTTAATGAACCCTTTGAATCATCCCTTTGAATCATCCAAGGTTTCTTTTCCAAAGTTCCCAAATGATCGGGTTTGTAAACCGGCTCGATTTTCTTATTCAGTTTGCCCGATTCTTTTCTCGATTTTCCTTAACTCAAAAGTGCGAGTTTTACAACTCTCCCCTCCTTTTAGGGGTTTTATCCCCAAAATAGTTAGACGTTAAATAACTGAGGATAACTATCCCTCATCAAAGACTCAGTTTCCCATGTCTCTTCCTGCATGGGTCTGTTCTGCCACAACACCTTGACCATTGGGATTTTCTTGTTACTCAAATTCTTGTCTCCTCGGTCGATGATTCGTACTGGCTCTTTCTGATAAGTTAGATTCTCTTCCAGTTCCATTGGAGGTTGGTCCAGTACATGACTGGGATCAGGCTGATAGTTCCGAAGTACTGAAATGTGGAATATGTCATGTATTCTCTACAAATTAGGAGGCAGTTCTAATTTATATGCTATTGGTCCTATCCTTTGAATAATGGGATATGGACCGATATATCTGGGTTTTAACTTTCCTCTTTGTTGAAACCTAAGTATTACTCTCCATGGAGATACTTTCAGAAATACCTGATCGCCCACTTCGAACTCCAAATCCTTCCTTCGATTGTTTGCATAACTCTTCTGCCTAACATGTACAATCTTAAGACGACTCCTTATTAATTTTATCTTCTCTGTGGCATCCTCTATTATCTCGGTTTTCTCTAACTTTCTTTCGCCCACTTCTTCACAAAACAAAGGGGTACGACAGGGTCGTCCACAAAGGGCTTCATAGGGAGCCATCTGGATGCTGGCTTGATAACTATTATTATACTCAAATTCCATCAGGTATAAGTATTCCTCCCAGCTTTTATTCATGGTGAGTACACATGGCCTTAGCATGTCTTCCAAGGTTTGGATGGTTCACTCAGACTGACCATCTATCTGAGGGTGAAATGTTGTACTCATGTGGAGTTTGGTTCCCATGGTATTTTTCAGACTTAGCCAAAACTTGGAAGTAAATCTCGGATCTCTATCCGATACTATACTCACCGGGACACCGTGTAGTCTTATTATTTCCTTCATGTATAGGATGGCCAGTTATTCTACTGTGTCTGTCACTCTTATAGGAAGGAAATGAGCTTATTTGGTCAATCTATCCACAATTACCCAAATCGTATCTCGACCTTTTCTGGTCACTGACAGGCCTGTGATGAATTCCATGGTGATGTGTTCCCATTTCCATTCCAGAATTGGTAAGGGTTGTAGTAGCCCTGACGGCTTTTGATGCTTTGCTTTTCTCTGTTGATAGGACAAGCATCGGGCTACATATTATGCAATGTCCCTCTTTATACCCTTCCACCAGTATCCTTGTTTGAGGGTGTGGTACATTTTAGTACTGCCCGGATGCATAGCATACACTGAATCGTGTGCCACTTCCAATATTAATCTCCATAACTCCTTGTCTTGAGGTACACATACCCTACCCTTATAGGTCAGTACTCTGTCACCTCGCACATCGTAGTCCAGTTTCCTTTCTCTATTAGTTGAATCCAAGTAGGACTGAAGTTCTTTATCAATCTTTTGATGGGCCTTTATATCCTCGGTTAGACTGGGCCTTATCGCTAGATTCGCCACCAGGCATTTTTCCTGTCGATCCATCCTTAGAATCACTTCCATTCTTCCCAATTGTTGCAACAAAGGTAAGTAGCTTGTCTTGACTTGTGTCACCTTAGTTTGATACTTGTGACTTAAGGAATCTGCTACCACATTTGCCTTTTCGGGGTGGTATTCTATCACAAATCATAGTCCATCATTAATTCTAGCCATCTCCTCTAACGAAGATTTAACTCCTTCTTAGTTAGGAAGTACTTAAGGCTCTTGTGGTCTGTGTATATCCGACACTTAACCCCATAAAGGTAGTGTCGCCATATCTTCAAGGCAAACACTATTGCATCTAATTCCAAGTTGTGAGTCGGGTAATTTCTCTCATGTATCTTCAGTTGTCGTGAGGCATATGCGATAACCTTCCCATGTTGCATTAAAACACATCCCAGTCCTTGTCCCAAGGTATCACTATAGACTGTGTACTCTCCTATAGTAGGATCAGGTAAGGAGAGTACTAGTGCGGTTGTCAGTCGAGTCTTTAACTCCTGAAAAGACTTTTGACAATCCTCATCCCATTTATACTCAACTCCCTTCCTGGTGAGTCGAGTTAGAAGAGTTGCTCTTTTAGAAAAGTCTTACACAAACCGCCTATAGTATCCTGCTAATCCTAAGAAACTTCTAATTTCTGTAGGATTCCTTGGAGCTTTCCATTCTGATATAGCTTCCACCTTGGCTGGATCCACCTTAAATTCGTCGTTAGATATGATGTCACGCCTCGACCCGGTTTGGTCGGATCCCCGTGAAAAACTCGCCACTCTCCCGGTTTATTAAAGGGTTTCCCCTTATTATAATCCATAAAGAGAAAGGCGTCCTTTAAACCTACACCATTTCCTAGAATAGCATAATCAAAACTGCATGAAATTTTAAACTTTACATACCTATCTTACAAGTATCTTAGTTGATGGTCTTTAAAGGTAGGCTTTCTGGGATTTCCTGAAAGGGATATAAGGGAGGGGGTGAGTACGACTACTCAGTGAATTGATTTTCAAAGGTCTACTTTTAACTTTTAAGAAAAACATTTATATGGAGTGTGCCAGACTCCTTTCTTTTCAAAAAAAAATCCCTTCATTTAAAATTTTGGGTTTTTCCATTATTTCTTAGTTACCGGCGTGTCATCACCCAACACACATCCTTCATCATAAAGGTTACACACATTCACAAGTCAGTATCACTACTGAACCCGCTAGTGGCTTCGGAGTGAATTTTCTTGCCACCCGGATAGAAGTACAACCACTTCTACCCTGGGAATGAGTGGATGTACGTGACAACTGACCCACAATCTCGAAATCACTTCTTCGTGTCCGTATGAGGACAGAGACCTCATCCTGTCTCCACCCCGATCTCATGCGCTTGGTGCTACTCTAGATTTCGCACAGACACCTGGAATGACAAAGTGCCCTTATAGCCACCAAGTCGTCCAGTGCCCTTAGGACGCATCACTACCCCTCAAGGGCATCATGATAATCTCGTACTCACAGTGCATGCACGAACAATGTTTTCGTATCAAGCCATGTAATATGTGGTGCCACTGGTCCAACGGCCCCGACTCTCAACTCAACCCGCAGTTGTTTGTCTTGACTGGTCCGTCGACCTGTCATGTCGCACTGCCGCTAGTTGACTGAGCATGTTGGTCCTATCTTGATACCACGGCCAAACAATTCACTTATTAAGTTTTATGGCACATATATCATGTTCGTTTACGAGCACCTGCTCGTGCCAACTGGCCTTGGGCCCACTGTACGAGATTTTCAAAAAACTGGGCATTCTAGCCCGTAAGTTCCAAAATCGAGGCCCCTGGCCTATAAGAGCTATTCGAGCTCACATCAAGAAGGTCTCCCAAATAGTTTATCCATGAACAGAGGATCTATATAGACTGTCCATTATATCAACCGGTATAAGGACATCTCCGTTCATAACCGATGAACGGGTTTTCAACTTCCTTCGAGAAAGTCTCATCATACCAATTGGGTATGATCTACTTACAACCGGTAAGTAGTTTTTCTGCATAATCTTCACATCACTTTCTCTAAGTGGTGATGATTAAAATACCACTAAATAGTGGGTTTTTATACCGACGTACTTATCATTCCCTACCGGGTATGACATAAAATTTCCACTCACATCCGGTAAGTGGTTTTTATCTTTAAGTTTTGCTCATCATCCCAACCGGGTATGATGTTAGTAAACCCACTCATCCGTTAATGCCGTGAATTCCACTAGACTGGTTCTGTGTATTCACGCGAGCTTGTCCTTGTTGGCGTTCCCGATATTTCACGTTCCTACACAATATGAACAACCTTGTTCATTATTACTCGGCAATTAGGTCCCTAAAGTTATTTCTCTTTAACTTTAAGTCCCTAATGTCGGTTTTTCCTCAAATTGAGTCCCTTAACTTTTAAAATTTATCCTGGGACCTCAATTTATTCAATTTCACCAAGAAGGGTTTAATTTCCCAAATTTCCAATTTGATTCCCCAAATTTTCCAAAATTACCATTTTGCCCTTCTTTTACAAAAATGGTAAGTTTTGCCCCAAAAAATTCCAAAATTCCTCAATTGGTCCTCTAACATTATTTTCATGCCCAATTGACTCTCAATTTCATAAAATTATATTTTTGCCCTTTGAATTTCGAAAATCCCCAAATTTTCCCCAATTTCAACTCTTCAACACTACCGAATTTGATTTCATCAAATTGACCAATCAAACACTTCTAATTATTGAAATTGGAGTTGAAATTGAGTTCCTGCATGTTCATATGATTTTAAGAAACTTTGAATCGTAGATTTTAACGCCAGAACGAGCTCAAATGGAGCTTCGCTGGAAAACAGACTGTAGAGAGAGAGAGCTTCGATTACTCACCGGTGAAGGCACGACAATCCGAGATTTCGATCTAGGCAAATAGGTTTCGTCTTGAGGTTCATCCTAGAATCAAGTATTGCATCAATTGATGCAGAATTGGATTAGAATTTCGTCATTAAAATTCGGTCGACTCTCTCTCTAGCATCGATCGAAAATTGTAAAGGGGAGTCGAATTGGCTTACCTTTCAGTCCTAATTCGGTAGTGGAAAGGCTGAGAAAGTGTTGGGAGGGCTTGGTTTGGCCTAAGGAGGGTTTGAAATGGCTGATTTCAGCTTGGCCAAAATAGGGCAACTTCGGTCCGTCAGAGTTGCTTCACTATTCCATCATGTCGGCGCTTCTCCAACAATTCTCGGATTGACTAGAGTTTGCTATCATATAGTTGTCTTCTCCCCAGTTCTAAAGAGCCCGACCTTTGTTCAAGTCGAAGCTCTGGTTCGAGATTTACCAGGAAATGGAGCAGTAGAGAGAGAGAGAGAGAAGTGTTCAAGTGTGAGGAGAATGAAATGGGGATGACCTCTTTATATAGGCGTAAAACCCGCGTATTAAATTAGCGAGATTTATTACTAGTATTAATATTGCCATAAAAAAATTCATACTTCCCAGGAAGTCACCCATCCTCACACTACTCTCAGGCAAGCACGCTTAACTTTAAAGTTATTATGGACTCTCATTCACCTGAGCCAATTTGGTTTTTCTGTTTTCTAAAGTTTCATAAATTTTTTTCCAAGGTTTAATGAACACTTTAGATCACCCGAAAGTTGTAAATTTTCATATTGCGTGTTGTTAAATGTAAACTGGCTCGGTTTTCTTACTCGGATTGATCGATTCTTTTCCCGGTTTTTCTTAACTCAAAAGTGCGGGGTTTACATATGATATGCCCTAAGAATTCTACTTCTTGCAACCAGAATTCACACTTGGAAAACTTTGCATATAATTAGTTTTTCTTCAAGATTTCCAATGTAATTGCCAGATGCTCTTCGTGTTCCGACCTGGTTTGTGAGTATATAAGGATATCATCTATGAATTCGATCACGAACCTGTCCAGATGAGGTTGGAACACACGGTTCATTAGGTCCATGAAAGCTACAGGGGCATTTGTCAATCCGAATGGCAGCACTCGAAATTCATAATGTCCATATCTAGATCGAAACGTCGTCTTAGGGATGTCCTCTTCTCTAATCCTTAGTTAGTGGTAGCCTGATCGAAGATCTATTTTTGAGAAGTATGCTGCTCCTTTTAATTGATCAAACAAATCATCTATCCTTGGGAGTGGGTATCAGTTCTTGATGGTGACCTGATTCAGCTTCCTGTAGTCAATACATAGTCTCATACTCCCATCCTTTTTCTTCACTAACAAAACAAGAGCACCCCATGGAGATTGACTTGGACATATGAAATCCTTTTTCCAATAATCCGTCCAGTTGTTCCTTTAGTTCTTTTAGTTCTGTCAGAGCCATGCAATATGGGGCTTGGGATATGGGGTTGGTTCATGGGGTTATTTCTATAGTAAACTCCACTTTGCGACTTGGAGGTAGTCTAGGTAGCTCTTCTAGAAAAACTTCTGGGTAATGCATGACTATCGGAATGTCTTCCATTTTCTTTTCTTCAAAATCCTCATTTACCACCATGGCTAACACAACTGTACATTCTTTTTGAATCATCTTTTGAACCTTCAAGTGGGACACAAATTTTACTCCACTTTTTCTTTTATCTCCTTGGAACTTTAGTCTCTTAGTCTTGGAGGTATGGAAAGTTACTGTCTTCCTTCTATAGTCCATCCTTGCATGATGATTACTCAGCCAGTCCATCCCCAGGATTACTTCCACTTCTCTTAGAGGTAATAGAATCAAGTCAGCTTCAAGTTTGATTCCTCCAATTTTTATCTCACACCCTTTAGTTGCTTATTTCTGTTCAGACCTTCTCCTAAGGGTGTAAGGACGTTAAGGCTTTGTACAAGAGGAGTGAGCTCCAAGGGTAACTTAGAAACCAACTCTTCCTTGATAAATGATCGTTCTGCTCCAGAGTCAAAAAGAGCATAGACCGGTTGTCCCCATAGTTGTATATACACTAATTTAAGAAACGTATATTTTAGAAGGAATTCTCTTTATTAATTCAAAAGACGTTCAGTTTACATGACTCTTTTGAACTAGTTGGTAGGGTTTTGGGATGTATCCGCCACGGTGCTAGGGTCTTCTCTAGCCTCCTCCTAAGTGAGGTTGTATACTCTAGTCGGTACTCTTGTCGTAGCTTCCGATCTAGGGTTCCTAGAGTTCCCTTGAGGTGGTCCAAGAGTATTTTTCTGCCTGTTCTCCGTAAGAGTAGGACAATCCTTCACAAAGTGTCCCGCTTGGCCGCAAGATAAACAGGCATGGCATGCTCTCTCATGATTCCTTTGACACTTCAGACAGCGAGGGTTCCCTTGGGGTAAGGTAGGGACTACTCTAGGAAAAGGGTGGAGGCATGTTCCTTCTTCGTTGCAATACCTTTTTGTTTCCTCCCCTTAGGCTAGTATATTCTCTTCGTCCTCCTTGATGATTTGAATCTTTATCCCCCTTTCTAGTTGTTTGCTCCCTTCGACGACGTCGAGTTTGTACTAGTCGCTCGCATTCATGAGCCGTACTAATTACAGCTACCAGGTCTATGGGGTGTCCCAGTACTCCCATACGGTCTCGAATATCCAAGTTGAGACTGTCGACAAACCTCTAGCATATGTCAGCTGGTCCAACTAGGTCGGGAGCAAGGAGTCTTAAATCGTTGAATTTTGTTTCATACTCTGCTATGTAACTAAGACCTTGCCAAAGTCCGATGAATTCTTGTTTCTTGTCATTTATTAGGTGGGGTGCCAGGTACTCTTCCGAGTATTCAAATTGCTCCCAAGTGGGGCAGCGACATATAGATTTCGGACATTGTCCCACCACCACAATCAGGATCACCCTATCCTCTAGCAGTATCTCGACAATTCCCATTAACTTCTTAATATTGGCCAACCAGTCCATGGCGATCCCAGCATCCTTTTCTCCGAGGAAGGGTTTACATACTAGTTATCGGAGAGTTTTGAGATTTCTAAGTATGTCCGTTGGAGTGGTTGGATTAGCAGGGAGGAGGGTGGGATTGCACTTCCTCGGGCTCAGCCTGTGAGTTGGTACTTGCCTCAGGAGTAAGGTTAGATTGGCCAAATACACAGGTGAACTCCTCGTACAATCTTTGATGCTCCCTGCTGACTCAAGGAGGAGTTGTTTGGGCTACTCTAGGAGTTTCTACCGGTAGGGGTGGCTGGGCGGTGTTGGAGACGGTAACCCTAGTTCTCTTGGTTCCTTTCTTCGGAGCCATTCTGTCAAATTTAAAAATAATCCTATTAGTTACTATATTTTCGAGCAGTATTAACTATGTATTCGAGAAAATAAGCTCTGATACCACTCTAGTTGTTACGCCCCGATCCGGTTTGGTCGGATCCACGTGATAAACCCGCTACTCTCCCGATTTACTAAAGGGTTTCCCCTTATATTATAAACCGTAAAGAGTAAGGCGTTCTTTAGACGTACACGTTTTTCCAGGAATATCATAAATCAAAACAGGTTAGTAATTTAAATTAATCGTACCTATCTTGTAGGCATTTAATTGCGCAAGTCTTTTAAGGTTTGGCTTTCCGGGACTTCCTGAAAGGGGTAAAAGGGAGGGGGTGAGTACATCAACTTAGTGAATGGGATTCAAATCTTTTGAATTTCAAGAAAAATATTTATATGGAGTGTGCCAGACTCCTTTCTTTTCAAAAATCCTTTCATTTAAAAAAAATTGGGTTTTTCCATTATTTCTTAGTTACCCGTGTGTCATCACCCAACACACATCCTTCATTATGAAGGTTACACATATTCGCAAGTCAGTATCACTACTAAACCCACTAGTGGCTTCGGAGCGACTTTTCTTGCCACCCGGATAGAAGTACGACCATTTCCACCCTGGGAATGAGTGGATGTACGTGATATCCAACCCATAATCCCAAAATCACTTATTCATATCCGTATGAGGACAGAGACCTCCTTCCGTCCCCACCCCGGTTTCATGCGCTTGGTGCTACTCCAAATTTCGCACAGACACATGAAATGACGATCTGCCCTTATACTCACCGGGTCGTCCAGGGCCTTTAGGACACATCACTACCCCTCATGGGCGTCTTGATGATCCCATACTCATAGTGCATGCACAAACAAAGTTTTCTTAAATTACCATGTAATATGTGGTGTCATTTGTCCCAACTGTCCCGACCTTCAACTCAACCTATAGCTGTTTGTCTTGACTGGTTCGGAGACCGGTCATGTCGCACTGCTACTAGTTGACTGAGTATGTCGGTCCTGCCTTGGTACCATGACCAAACGATTCACTTATTAAGTTTTAATGGCACATATATATATATATATATATATCATGTTCTTTTACGAGCTCTTGCTCGTATCCATTGGCCTATGGCCCATTGTTCGAGTTTTTCAAAAATAGGGCATATTAGCTCTTAGGTTCCAAAACCGAGGCCTTGACCTATGAGGGCTATTCGATCCCCTGTCAAGAAGATCTCCCAAATAGTTTAAGCATTGGCACATAATCAGGGGAGAACACTTCCGACAAAATAGGTTTTCATTGTAAGGGGCATGTAAGCACGTCAATCCCAAGGAGAATATGACTCAAAGTAAGGAAGAGTTAGCTAGTAAGCATGATAAGTTCAAATATAAAAATTTGGACCGAAATTATAATAAACAACGAACGGAGGAAGGGTCAAAATAGGACAAAAAAGTGATAATAAAGAAAACTGTGAAAACAAGAATGTAACGCTTGAAAGAACATCAAGCTAAGTGTTTCAACTACCTAGAGAATAATTAGACATGGGAATGGTTGGGTATTTTGGAAACTCCCAATCCTGGAATCTTGGGCAAGAATACTCAAGAGGAGAAATCTGGTCCTAAGTAGAGGAGGAAGTGGACATTAAAGGAAATTAACCAAGATGTGAAATATACGGATTATGTTTTGAGGACAAAACTCCTAAAAGGAGGGGATAGTTGTAAACCTCACTCTTTTGAGTTAAAAAAACAAGATAAAAAATGGTCAAACCGAGTGAGAAATACCAGACTGGTTTTCAAACCCGACCATTTGAGGGTTTATAAAACCTTGGAAATGAACCTTAAGACAAATTAGAAGAGAAAAACTAGACTGGTTCAGATGAACTGGATCTCATCAGAATATCAAATTTAAGTGTGCTTGCATGAGAGTAATAAATCTCCCCCATTTAATACACAATTTTACACCTATAAAGAGATCACCCCCATTCATCCTCCTCGCACCTAAACACTTCTCGATGTCTCTCTCTCCCTATTGCTTCATTTCCCAGTGAAGCTCGAACCAGAACATCGTCTAGGGCATTTTTCTTAACCTTAGAAGGAGAGGTTGGGCTCTTTAGATTTTGGGGGAAGTCAGCTATCTGATAGTAACCTCTATTCGATCTTAGGATCTCCAAAGAAGCGCTCACATAATCAAAGAGTGAAACAGCTCCGACAGACTTAAGCTGCCCTATTTTAGCCGAGCTGAAATTGGCCAATTCGAGCCCTCCTTAGGCCAAACTAGCCTTACCAACACCTCTACAACCCTTCTATAGCTGAATTAGGACTAAAAGGTAAGTCAATTCAGCTCCCCTATCCAATTTCCGACCGGTGTTAGAAAGAGAGTCAACAGAATTTCAATGACAGAATTCTAATCCAATTCGACATCAATTGATGTCATTCTTGATCCCAGGAGGAACCTCAAGAGTAGAGCTACCTGCCCAGATAGAAAACTTAGGTCGTCGCGCCCTCACCGGTGAGCAATTGAATCTTTCTATCTATAGTTTATTTTCCATCGAAGCTCCGTTTGAGCTCGTTCCAACGATTAAGCTTCCGATTCAAAGTGCTATGGAATCATATGAACATGTAGAAACTCAATTTCAACTTCAATTTCAACAATTAGAAGTGTTTGCTCAGTCAATTTGATGAAATCCAATTCGGCTGTGTTAAGAAGTTGAAATTGGGAGGGGGGAAGGGAATTGGAGAAAATTGTGGATCTTCAAAAATTCGAAGGACTAAGATGCAATTTAATAAAATTAAGGGTCAATTGGACATGATAAGAATATTAGAGGGCCAATTTAGGAATTTTAGAATTTTGGGGGTGAAACTTACCATTTTTGTAAAGGAAGGGCAAAATGGTAATTTTGGAAAAGTTGGGAGACCAAATTGGAAAATTGGGAAATTAAACCCCTTTTTGTGAATTTGAATAAATTGAGGTCCTAAGATAAATTTTAAAAGTTTCTGGACTCAATTTGAGGAAAAATCAGCATTAGGGACTTAAAGTTAAAGAAAAATAACTTTAGGGACCTAATTGTAAATAAATAGAAAGCTTGGTTTTTTTCATTCATTTGGAATGAATGAAGGCTATTAGGCCGAGAAATAATGAACAAGGATGTTAATATCGTGTAGAAATACGAAGTACTGGGAATGCCAACAAGGACAAGCTCGTGTGAACACAAAAAACTGGTCGAGTAGAATTCATTAACAGGTGAGTGGGACTTTTAACATCATACCTGATTGGGGTGATGAGCTAATTAAACTAAAAACAACTTACCGATTGTGAGTGGGATTTTATATCATTTCTGGTTGGGGATGAAAAGTACTTCGAAATGGAAATCCACTACTTAGTGGTATTTTAAACATCACAACATAGAGGAGTGATGTGAAAATGATGTGGAAAAATAACTTACAAGTTGTTAGTAGATCATACCCGATTGGTATGATAAAGCTTTCTCGGAGGAAGTGGAAAACTTGTTCATCGGTTATAAGTGGAGATATCCTCATACTCGATTAGTATGATGGATAGTTGGAAATTTATTTTTGTTGGAAGTGCTCTCCCCTGATTGTGTGCCACTACTTAAACAATTTGGGAGACCTTCTTGACGGGAGCTCAAATTGCTCTTACAGGTCGGAGGCTTCAGTTTTGGAACTTGAGGGCTATTATGCCCAGTTTTAAAAATCTCGAACAATGGGCCATAGGCTAGTGGGCACAAGTAGGAGCTCATAAACAAAAATGAGATGTGTCATAAAACTTTAATAAATGAATTGTTTGGGCATGGTACCAATACAGGACCAAAATATTCAGTCAACTAGCGGTAGTATGACATGACAGGTCAACGGACTAGTCAAGATAAATAGCTGCAGGGTGAGTTGATGGTTGGGGTCGTTGGACCAGTGGCACCACAGATTATAAGGCATTTTGTAAAAATACAGATTGTGCATACACTGTGATTACGGGACCTTTAAGATGCCCAAGAGGGGTAGTGATGTGTCCTAAGGGCCCTAGATGACCTGGTGGATATAAGGGCAGTTCATCGGACCAAGTGACCATGCAAAATTTAGAGTAGCATAAAGCACATGAGACCGAGGTGGGGATGAGATGAGGTCTCTGTCCTCATACAGACATGGAGAAATGTTATGGGATTGAGGGTAGGATGCTTCTATCTAGGTGGCCGGTAAAGTCGCCCCGACGCCACAAGTGGGTTTAGTGGACGCACTGGCCTGCAAATGTGTGTTGGATGATGACACACTGTGATTAATAAGAAATGATGATAAAAACCAAGATTTGAAATGAAATGATTCTTTTTTGAAAGAAAATAAGGAGTTTGGCACACTCCAATTCAAATCTTTTTCCTAAAAGTTAAAATTTTGAAAAACCCATTCACTGAGTCGTTGTATTTACACCTCCTCCCCCCCCCCCCCCCCCCCCCCCCCCATATACCTTTTAGGAAATCCCAGAAAGCCTACCTTCAAGGACCACTAACTAATACACATGTGAGATAGGTATGATAAATTCAAAATTTTATGCAGCTTTGATTTATGTTATTCCAAGAAAGGTGCATGTTTAAAAGATGTCTTGCTCTTTACAGTTTATAACAAGGGGAAACCCATAAATAAACCGGGAGAGTGGCAAGTTGTTCATGGGGATTTGACCAAATCGGGTCTGGGCGTGACACCCTAAGTGCCTAGCCCTCAGACCCAAAATCACTTTGTGTTCGTATAAGGATGGACCTCATCCAGCCCACTTGCCCCAGTCTCATGCGTAAGAAGCTTCGATCAGCTTCATGACTAACTGGCATGAAAAACTGCACTTATCGCCACCAAGTCATCCAGTAGTCCTTGGCACCCATCACTACCACTTATGGGCATCTCGATGGTCTCGAACCAGAGTGCATGCACAAACAATAGTTTTTCACATAATATCCATCATCTTTGGTGGCAGCGGTCCAACGACCCCGACACTTGACTTGGACTGTAGTTGTTTGCTTGACTGGTCTATCGACCTAGTCCTAATGCACTGCCACTAGCACATCGAGCCTTGTCATTCTAGACATGGTACCATGGCAAATCACACAAAATTTCAAATTTATTGAGAGTTTTCATGGCTCTTTAACTCATGTTTGTCCACGGGCTCCAGCCTGTGCCCACTAGCCTTGAGCTTTGTAAGTTCAAAATCGAAGCCCTCAGCCTGTTGGAGCAGTTCTAGCTCTCATTAGAGAAGTCTTCCAACTAGTTTAAGCATTTACACACAGTGAGGGGAGAACATTTCTGACAAAATGGTTTTTAGCTCAAAGTACTCATCATACCAAATGGGTATGATGATAAAGGTACATCCACTCACAACCGGTGAGTGGTTTTTAGCTTTAAAATGGTGCTCATCACTCCAACTAGGTATGATATTTAAAAGGTCACACTCACCCAATGACTGTGACGTGTTCGTCCCCAATTAGCCTTCCAAGTCCTATTCGAGCTCCTTTGCTCACGTCCATATTCGAATTCGTTCCTATGCGTTTGAGTATCCTTATAAGGAAAGGTTGGCATGAGTAGCCCTTTTATTTCCATGTATTTATATTTAGGCCCTTATTTTTGCCATATTGCAATTAGGACCCTAAAGTCCATAATCTTTGATTTTAGATCCCCAAATGCTCAATTATTTTCAATCAAGTCCTAAAGGTTTCCAATATCCCTCTTGGGTCCTTAATTTTCTCAAAATTGTAAATGGGGCTCAAATTTTCCAAATTTCCAAATTGGTCCCCAACTTTCCAAAATTATCGTTTTGCCCCAAACTTCCACAAATGGCCAATTGGTACCAATTCTTTCAAAAATTGACCCATTGAAAATCCAAACATCTTTCTCATCGCCAATTGACCTTTAATTTTGAAAATATTGCATTTAGGTCCTTCAATTTTTTGAAATCCCCAATTTCCCCCAAATTCTTACCACAATTTCACCCATTTCTATTGACCTAATCTGATTTCTTCAAATTGGCTGTTAAAATAGGGTTAATTGCTCCAATTGGTGGCATGAATCAGTTTCTACAGTTCATACAATCCAATTGAGCTTTGAATTGCGGATTTTGGGTCCAAAATGAGCTTAAATGGAGCTTCACGAAAAACTAGATGTAGAGAGAGAAAGCTTCGAAAGCTTACCATTGGAGGCACGACGATTCGAGTTCTTGATTTGGGAAGGTAGCTCTTGTCCTCAAGGTCCTTCTAGGATCAAGAATTAGTATAATTGGTATCAGGATCAGTGGGAATTGATCAATGAAATATAGTCATTTCTCTCTCTAGAACTGAACTATTCCGACAATGAAGGGCCAAATTGGCTTACCTTTCTCCTCTAGAGTGGTCGTGTGACAGTTGTGAGGGCTAATGAAGGACTTCATTCAGCCGTAGGAGGTCTGAATAGGCTAAATTCAAATCAGCCAAAACATGGTACCTTCGGACCGACGAAGCTGCGTCACTGTTTGGTCTTGTTGGTGCTTCTCCGATGATCCTCGGGTTGAGTGAAGGTTGTTGTCGGGTAGTTGACTTCCTCTTGAGTCTGTAGGACCCGAATTCACCTTTTGAGGATGAGAGAAGTGACTAAGTCAGAGCTCTAGTTTGAGCTTTACCGGAAAACGGAGCACTTCGCCTTCTTCGAAGGCTTGAGGTGTGTGGAGGATGAATGGAGGGGAGCTCTTTATATAGAGAGCTCAGAGACTCTCCACTCTACCAGTTTCCATATTGGTTGAGCTTATCCTCGTAAGAAAATGCCATAATCGAAGGGAATATTCCCTTGTTGGGAAAGGAAGGTTTTTCTACCATTGATGAATAGTGTTGTCATCCTAAGGAAGATGATGGCACTGTTCATTGACCAGTAGTACCATTGGCTAGTCCGGTCTGACCGGGTTCGATGATAAAAATCAGTTGGTTTAGGCACGATTCAACCGGTTTCCTTAAAATTAAAACTTTTTAAATTAATCAAAATTCATTATATATCTAAAGCTTCAATTTCCCAAAATTGCCATTTTTAAGCCACCTAGAATAATAAATTATAAAATCCGGATCACCACGATTCATGTCTGGTTCACCCTGAACCGGTCCGATTTTCCCGTCCAATTCACTTCATGGTTTTTTCCCATGATTTTTATGATATATTGGTCACTTGGGATTTTCCAATTTCCCATTTCAACCCTTTTTTTTATCATTTTGGATTCCTTTAAATGGCTCATTTTCTCATGAAAATGGTCAGTTCTTTTCCCAATTTTCTTTGGTCTGAGAGGACGGGTTTCATAACTCTCCCCTCCTTTTAAGAGTTTTGTCCCCAAAACTTAACTATGCCCCCTTTCCATCGGGGATAATTTCCCTTGACGTTAACTTGGGGTGTTCTCTAACATGCTACCACTTTGGTTGTTCCTTCACTCTAGCCCTTTAAATCACACACTTTAGGAATTTCTTTTCCTTTCCATTATCCACTCACTCCATGGAGTTTATCCTAATGAGGCATGTTTTACCCCTAGTTCAAAGGTATGTTCTTCGGTCCAATTCTTACTCTGCTTAGGGTAAGACTCTTTCTCCTGAGGGTTCTTATCCAAATCACTGTGTTGGGTGTTCCATAAACATCCGATCGTTCTCATTTCCAATTATTTCCTTGGTCATTGAAGCTCTTTAGTTCAGCATCCTTTCGGGCTTTTCATTCTTAACCTTGTGGGTTTTGGTATTATCCCCTTTTGATCCTATATTGGTCCTTCCTCCATCCTTTGTTTATTACAGCACCGGTCCAAATTTTATGTTTTACCTTGTCATGCTTAACTAACTGACTCTTTCTCACTTGAGTCACATTTTCCTGGGACAATTGAACTTACATGTCCCTTACAGCATGACATGTTCTAGAACTTGTCTTTGTCCATTTATAATTCTAGAACATTTCCTTGATGGTTGTTCTCGACTTTCTAACATTTTGGGGATCGTATGATTTCGTCCCTTCTTTTCATCTGGTAGTATTCCTCGACTACCTTCACCATTATCTAATCATCCTTTTACCTTTGACGTCAAGTCTTTCATAATCGTATCAGTTTTTCTTATTTACCCCTCCCTTACCAACTTCCTTATTGGTTTTCCCGGTTCCAACCATCGGGTTTCCCAATCACAATATGACTTACCAATGTGTTGCAATTTTTCCTCCCTTATGTCCTTCCTCATATCTAATGGTGTCCTTTACTCAAGAATTTCTTTTCTACAATCCATCCTTACTCACTCGTGATCATTTCACGGTTCTTTACTCCAAGTTGATCCCTTATGGTCTACTTGTTGATTCTTTGAATTCACCAGAAGATGTCCCTTCGTTGGTTTCATCCTTCACTCTCGTAGTTCAAGGCAGAGACTTCCATCTTGTGAATTACGTGTTCGACCTTCTTACCATTCCTTAGAGGTCTTCCTTCATTTACATTCTTACACCCTTTTAGATTAGATCATTTGCCCACCTTTAATCCTTCACTGACCTTAATTTCCCATTTTTCCCTTTACTTCCTATCTGAAGTATCTCTGATTGCCGAGTCTTACTTCATGTCCTCTACATTAGACCCCAACATTCAATCTTAAGCTCCATTAAATGGGTATGGACCGGAATTAGTCTTGGTGTCTGTCGTTGTTCTTTTAAATCACACTTGGGGTATTTCGTCCATCCCCACTTGTTATGATATGAGTAGATACAATCTTCATGCTCACCCATTCCTTGGGGTTTAACTTGCTCTATGGACTTTGGGTACACTTCCCTTGTAATTGGTCCTTTATCCCAACTTGCATTCCATTTGTAATTTTTTTTTACCTTCTATTCCACTTCAATTGGGTTCATTACTTCTTCGTTGGGAAATGTATGCCTCTCCAGGGCTTCCTTTGTTGGTAGGATTCCTCCTCTTATCCTAGGATTTCCTCTTTCCTTCGTCTTCATGGGTATCTATCTTTAGATCAACCTCATAACATCCTTTGATGTCATCCTCTCCTACTTACCCTTACTTTAGGAATCTTGCTGGCACATCCTTTGTACCTTGTCTTTATTCATACTTGTAATCACTACAATTTTATTTTATTAGGGAGGAATTTTGATCTCTTTTTGTTTTGAGGTTTCTTAACCTCCTTCTAAGAGCTTGCTTAATCCCTCCTACGGCTTGAGTTTGGTGGCCAATCCATTTTCGACCATTGGTTTCTTAAACGATTTCCTTCATCCTTCTTTTCTGGCGTTTAGCCTTTGCACTTCTCCCTTCTTCGCATGATTCTCATGAGGGTTAGTTCATTAATTGCCTTGTCCCTACTACTCTCCTTGTTCAATTGTCTTGAGACATTTGTCTCTCAAGTTCACTCATTCATTGATGCCCGTCATGTCACCCTTTGTAGGGTGTAGTCGTTACTACTCTCCAATCCTTATTAGGGAATCACTTATTATCCTAGATCATCCCGTTGTTACTAATTGCTTCCATCCACTAAGTTTGTCTGTAACCCAATTTGGCTCCTCTGCATTTCCAAAGCAGGTCACACTTTGCCATTCTGAGACATCCTATTTGTCATCCAATGTTCGGGGCTTGCCTTCTCTTGTGAAAATGCTTCCTTCGTTGCTCCTAGATGGCTTATAGATCTCCTTAAGAGAAAATTTCCTTCATCTATACTCTACTTCGTTTGTGGTTTCCTCAAGGTCTTACCTTCAGTCCTTATTGCCTTCCGTGATCCCTCCTCATATAGATGAGGCACACGATTGCATTATTATTTGAGATGTAGAGTTTTAGGAACATAGAATTTTTTTTATAAGATGAGAATGATTACAATACGTTGGGGTTTAATCCCTATTACAAAGAGATGGTTACAAATTAGGTTAGGAAACTACTATACTAGGTTCTTGATAAGCGTACTCCTTGAGAAGGTCATAAGCCCTTGCTAGTGTTCATGGCATCAGGTTGGCTCTCTTCGTACTTAGGGCTATGACCTTAACAAATCCTGACACCACATTCCTTGGTGGTACTGGACACTTCCCCCACATAATGTCTCTTGGTCCTTCATGACTTCTACTATACATTGGGCATTGGAGAGCTTTTAGGGTCATCCTCCTATGGGAACCAAATTTTGGGTAGTGTAGGTGACAGTAGTCCTAGTTTTCTTGGTTCCTTATCTAGGAGTCATCTGAAAAAATTAGGTAGTTTTTCTCTTAGTTGTTATGTTATATAGTCTTAATAATGTATGCGAGAAACAGGCTCTGATACCACTCAAATTGTCATGCCCCGACCCGGTTTGGTCGAAACCCCGTGAGCAACCCGCCATTCCCTTTGTTCTAAGAAAGATTTCTCTTTCTTCTAGACCATGAGGACTCAAACGTGCTTTTGACTTGCTTTCCTATAATAGTATTATACAAAACTTGAGTAATTTAAAGGCATACCTAACCTAGGATTCATCTTCAAGAAATTCTTTGAGGTTTTGCCTCCTTTCCTGAAAAGGTTAAAATGATGGGTGAGTTTCTACAACTCAGTGAACGGGTGTTGGGAGTGAGTTTTAATAGTAGTTTATTAAAATCATTTCATAAATTCTTCTTCAAAGCCCTTCATGCTTTTTAAAATTCTTTAATGTTATGTGTATTTAGCATTTTTAGAAATTCCCCTTGCTCGGGAGGTGTTTAGCAAACATCAACATGCCCTTTATCATAAAGGGTACACATGTTCGCAGGATAGTCCCAATGTCATGCCCTGACCCGGTTTGGTCGAATCTCCATAAGAAATCCGCCACTCCCTTTGGTCTATGAAGGACTTCACTTCCTTCTAAACCATGAGGAGTCAAGCATCCTTTTTACCTGATTTTCCTGGAATTACATTATATAAAACGGAATATGTTAAAAACTTACATACATGTGTTTGTCTTAAGTGTTTGGCTTCGAGGTATTCTTTAAGGGTTTGCCTTCCTTCCTGAAAAAAGGTTAAAGGGAGGGGTGAGTTTCTACAACTCAATGAGCAGGTGTTGGGAAATAAGTTTTTCAAAAATACTCTTTCTTCACTAAGATCTTAGGGTTTCTCTTTATCTTAGAAAAACAAATCATCCCTTTAAAATTTCTTCACCATTATGTGAGTTTAACTCTTTTAACACTTCCCCTTGCTCGGGAAGTGTTCCAAGTAGTCCAACCGTACGTGTTTTTAAAACCTTTTACCATTTCACTTATTATGTATGTTTAGCTCTTTTAGCACATCCCCTTGCCTCGAGAGGTATTTAGAAAACAAACATACGCCTTTTATCATTAAGCGTACACACATTCGCAAGGCAGTCCTAGACTGCACCCACTTGGGGATTGGTGCGACTTTGTCATCCACCCTGATAGAACTCCCAGACTTCTACCTTAAGTCTGAGTGGACGTCCCAAACGTCCGACCCCCAGAACCGAAATTCACTTCTTGTCCGTATGAGGATGGAGACCTCATCCTTACCTCACTCTGGTCTCATGCACATGAAGCCAAAACACAGTAGCTTTAGGAAGCCCAAACACGGTAGTTTCATGACTAACTAGCACGACAAACTACTATTATCTCCACCATATCGTCCAGCAGCCTATGGAACCCATCACTACCCACATTGGGTGTCTTGATGATCCCCAATCCATAGGAGCGTGCACAAACAATAATTTTCATAGTTTAGCCATTCCCTTTTATGTCGACGATCCAGTGGCCCCAACACTCAACCCAGCATGCAGTTGTTTGTCTATGCCAGTCCATCAACCTAGCCCTAATGCACTACCACCAGCCTATCGAGCATTATTGATCTTAACTCAGTACCGTGGGAATCACACAATTGATTCCATTTTAATTGAAAGTTTTCATAGCTCTTCCTATTCATATTTGTTTACAAGCTTCAGCTCATGCCTACTAGCCTCGGGCCCACTACATGTGTTTTTCAAAATTGGGCCTTGAGCCCTATGATTTCAAACTCGAGGCCCTGGCCTATTAGAGCTATTCTAGCTCAGGTCAAAAAGGTCTCCCAAATTATTTAAGCAATGGCACACCGTCAAGGGAGAACACTTCTGACAAAATTTCTTTTTAACTCATCACACCAACTAGGTGTGATGATAGGGCTTTTTACAACCAGTAAGTGGATTTTTCCTTTCCATAAGAAAGCTCATAATACCAACCGTGTATGGTGTTTAAATGATCATACTCACAACTGGTAAGTAGGTTTTTAACTTTTAAAACATCCTCATCATCCCAACCGAGTATGAAGTATAAAGTTTCCACTCACACGATAACTATGATGTGTTTGTCTCCAATCAACTTTCCAAGTCCTATTCGAGCTACATTGCTCACGTCCTTATCCAAATTCATTCTTACATGGTTTGAATATCTTTATCAGGAATGACTTGGCATGAATAGCCATTCTATTCCAATGTCTTTATACTTACACCATTATTTTTGCCTTATTGCAATTATGTCCCTAAAGTCCATAATCTTTGACATTAGGTCCCAAACGCTCAATTATTTTTAATTAATTCCCTGGGGCTTCCAATATCTCGTTGGGTCATTAATTTTCTCAAAATGGTATATGGGGCTCAAATTTCCCAAATTTTCAATTTGATCCCCCAATTTTTTTAAAATTACCATTTTGCCCCTAAGTTCCAAAATTGGTCAATTGGCCCTAATTCTTTCAAAAATTGACCAATTGGTCCTCAATACCTTTCTCATTGCCAAATGACCTTCAATTTTGAGAAATTCCATTTAGGTCCCTCAATTTTCCAAAATTCCCAATTTCTACCCCTCTCTACTAATTGAATTTGATTTCTTCAAATTGGTCGTTCAAACGGGGTTAATCGCTCCAATTGATGTCATTAATCAATTTCTACATTTCCATACGATCAAATGGAGCTTTGAATTGCATAATTTGGGTTCGAAACAAGCTCAAATGGAGCTTCACTGGAAAAATGTACGTATAGAGAGAAAGCTTTGAAAGCTTATTGTCGGAGGTGCTGTGATCAGAGCTCTTAATCTGAGAAGGTAGATTTGGTCCTTAGGGTCCTTCTAGGATCAAGAATTGTCACAATTGATGTCCAGATCAATGAGAATTTAGTTAGTGAAGTTCAGCACTTTCTCTCTCTAAAATTGATCTACAATGATGAAGGAGGGTCGAATTGACTTACCTTTCGCCTTTGTGGAGGATGTGTGATGGCCGTGGGGACTATGAGGAGGCTTGGTTTAGTCGTAGGAGGTCTGAATTGGTTAAATTCTAATCAGCCAAAACAGGGCAAGTTCGAACAAACGGAGCTACTTCACTGTGTAATCCCACCGATGCTTCTCTGGTGTTTCTTGGGTCGAGGGGAGGTTGCTATCAAGTAGTTGACTTCCCTCAGAGTCTATAGAACCCAAGTTTGCCTTATAAGGCTGAGAAAATTGCCCAAGTTGGAGCTCTGGTTTGAGCTTCACAGAAAAATGGAGCACTTCGAAGGAGGAGAGGATTTGAGTTGTGTGGAGGATAAATGGAGGGGAGCTCCTTATATAGGGAGCTCAAGGACCCTCTACCATGCCAGCTTCCATATTAGTCGAGTTTATCTTCTTTAGAAAATAACCAATCGGAGGGAATATTCCCTCGTCGGAGAAGAAAAGTTTTTCTGCCATATGAACAGTGTTGTCATCCCAAGGAAGAAAATGACATTGTTCTGGACCGGACCGGACCGGTCCGACCAGGTTCGGCGACGAAAACTTTCTGGTTAAGGCCTGATTCGACCGGTTTTCTCAAAATTTAAAATTTCTAAATTCATTTTCTATATAATGATGACCTCAATTTTCCAAATTGAGATTTTTAAGCCACCTAAAAATATGAATTTTGAAATCAGTTTATCCATGATTCAACCTGGTCCAATTTGTTTCATTCTGGTTCAGGTCTAGTTCCCCCTAAACCGGTCGAGCTTTCCCATCCAATTTACTTCATGGTTCTTCCCCATGATTTTCATTACTTTTTGGTCACTTGGGATTTTCAAATTTCCTAATTTAACCCCTTTTTATCATTCTCGGTTCCTTAAGGGGTTCAGTTTTCTCAATAAATTGACTGGTTCTCTCCTGGTTTTCCTTGATTTGAAACGACGGGTTTCACACCCAGACTGCACCCACTTAGGGGTCACTACGACTTTGTTGTCTACCTTGATAGAAGTTCGACCACTTCTACCTTGAGTCTGAGTGTGACACCCAAGGTGTCCGACCCTCAGACCCAAAATCAGGTCATGTCCATATGAGGATGGAGACCACATCCAGCCCACACGCCCCAGTCTCAATGCTTAAGAAGCTTCAACCAGCTTCATGACTAACTGGCACTACAAACTGCCCTTATCGCTACCAAGTCGTCCAGCAATCCTTGGAACCCATCACTACCTCATATGGGTGTCTCGATGGTCCCGACATAGAGTGAATGCACAAACAATAGTTTTTCACATAATATCCATCCCCTTTGGTGCCAACGGTCCAATGGCCCTAACACTCGACTTGGACTGTAGTTGTTTTCCTGACCTATCTGTCAACCTAGTCCTAGTGCATTGCCACTAGCCCATCGAGTCTTGTTAGTCCATACTTGGTACCGTGGCAAATCACATAGAATTTCCAATTTAATAAGAGTTTTCATGGCTTTTTTACTCATATTTATCTATGGGCTCCAGCATGTGCCTATTGGCCCTGGGCCCACTTAATGAGTTTTTCAAAAATTGGGCTTTGAGCCCTATAAGTTCAAAATCAAGACCTTCGGCCTGTTGGAACTGTTCTAGCTCTCGTCAAATAAGTCTCCCAAATAGTATAAGCATTTGTAAACTGTCAAGGGAGAACATTTCTCACAAAATGGTTTTTAGCTCAAAGAACTCATCAAACCAACCAGGTATGATGATAGAGGCACATCCACTCACAACTGGTGAGTTGTTTTTAACTTTGAAATGGTGCTAATCACCCTAACCGAGTATGATTTTTAAAAGGTCTCACTCACCCGATGACTGTGACTGTTCATCTCCAGTCATCTTTCCAAGTCCTATTCGAGCTCCTTTGCTCACATCCTTATCCAAATTCGTTCCTACACGGTTTGAGTATCCTTATAATGAACTGTTTGGCATGATTAGCCCTTCTATTTCCATGTATTTACCTTTAGGCCCTTATTTTTGCCTTATCGCAATTAGGTCCCTAAAGTCCATAAACTTCTACTTTAGGTCCCTAAATGCTCAATTATTTTCATTCAAGTCCCTGAGGTTTCCAATATCCCTCTTGGGTCCTTAATTTTCTCAAAATTGTAAATGGGGCTCAAATTTTCTAAATTTCCAAATTGGTCCCCAACTTTCCAAAATTACCGTTTTGCCCTTAATTTCCAAAAATGGCTAATTATTATCATCTCTTTCAAAATTTTACCAATTGGCCCACCACATCTTTTTCATTGCCAATAGACCTTCAATTTTCAAAATCCCCAATTTCACCCCTTTCAACAAACCAAATTTGATTTATTCAAATTGGCCATTCAAACAAGGTTAATTGCTCCAATTGGTGGCATAAATTAGTTTCTACACTTCCATACAATCCAAATGAGCTTTGAATTGCAGATTTTGGCTCTGAAACTAGCTTAAACGGAGTTTCACTAGAAAATTGGACGTAGAGAGAAAAAGATTTGAAAGCTTACTAGCGGAGGCGCGGGGATCCAAGTTCTTCTTCTTGAAAGGTAGCTCTCGTCCTCAGGGTTCTTCTAGGATCAACAATTAGTATAATTGGTGTTAGGATCAGTAAGAATTGATCAATGAAATCTAGTCATTTCTCTATCTAGTATTAAACTGTTCTGACAATGAAGGGTCGAATTGGCTAATCCTTCTCCTCTAGAGAGGTCGTGTGACAGTTGTGAGGGCTAAGGGAGGACTTGATTTAGCCGCAGGAGGTTTGAATTGGCCGAATTCAGATCGGCCAAAACAGGGCAGCTTCAGACCGACGAAGCTGCATCACTGTTTGGTCTCATCGGTGCTTCTTCGGTGATCCTTGGGTCGAGTGGAGGTTGTCATTAAGTAGCTTACTTCCTCCTAAGTCTGTAGGACCCAAATTCACCTTCTAAGGTTGAGAGAAATGCCCAAGTCGAAGCTCTGGTTTAAGCTTTGTTGAAAAAGGGAACACTTATCCTTCTTCGAAGGCTTGAGGTGTGTGAAGGATGAATGGAGGAGAGCTCTTTATATAGGGAGCTCAAGGACCCACTACTCTACCAATTTTCATATTGGTTGAGCTTATCCTCATCAAAAAATGCCATAATCAGAGGGATTATTCCCTGTCATGCCCCAACCCTATTTGGTCGGATCCCCGTGATCAACCCACCACTCTCTTGGTTTATTAAAGGGTTTTCCCTTATTATAGACCGTAAAGAGTAAGACGTCCTTTAAACCTGCACCTTTTCCAAGAATATCATAAACAAAACTGCATAAGAATTTAGATTTTATCATACCTATATCACAGGCGTCTTAGTTGATGGTCCTTAAGGGTAGACTTTTCCAGTATTTCCTAAAAAGGGATATAGGGGAGGGGTGAGTACAACTACTTAGTGAATGGATTTTTCAAAAGTTTTGACTTTTATAAAAAACATTTATCATTGGAGTGTGCCAAACTTCTTTCCATTCAAAATCCCTTGATTCAAAAATTTGGGTATTTCTTAGTTACCACCATTTCATATTTAACCACGGTGTGTCATCACCCAACACACATCCTTCATCATGAAGGTTACACACATTCGTAGATCAGCATGATCATTGAACCCACTAGTGGCTTCGGAGCGACTTTACCAGCCACCTGGATAGAAGTACGACCACTTCTACCCTGGGAATGAGTGGATGTACGTGACATCCGTCCCTCAATCCCGAAATTGCTTCTCCGTGTCCATATGAGGATAGAGACCTCATCCCATCCCCACCCCAGTCTCATGCGCTTAGTGCTACTCTAAATTTCGCACAGACACCTGGAACGATGATCTGCCCTTATACTCACTAGGTTGTCCAGGGTCCTTGGGACACATCGCTACCCCTCGTGGGCATCTTGATGATCTCGTACTCATAGTGCATGCACAAACAGAGTTTTCTTAAATTGCCATGTAATATGTGGTGCCATTTGACCCAACGGCCCTGACTCTCAACTCAACCCGCAATTATTTGTCTTGACTAGTCCATCGACCTGTCATGTCGCACTGCCACTAGTTGACTAAGCATGTCAGTCCTATCTTGGTACCATGGCCAAACAATTCGCTTATTAAGTTTTATGGCACATATATCATGTTCATTTACGAGCTCCTGCTCGTGCCAATTGGCCTTGGGCCCACAATACGAGATTTTCAAAATCAGGTATTTAGCCCCCAAGTTCCAAAACCTAGGCCCCATGCCTGTTAGAGCTATTCGAGCTCTCGTCGAGAAGGACTCCCAAATTGTTTAAGCATTGGCAGACAGTCAGGGGAGAGCACTTCTGACAAAACGTATGTTTTCTCTATCCATTATACTGCCTGGGTATAAGGACACCTCCGTTCATAACTGATGAACAAGTTTTCAACTTCCTTCGAGGAAGTCTAATCATACCAACTGGGTATGATTTACTTACAATCGATAATTAGTTTTTCCGTATGATTTTCACATCACTTCCTTTAAGTTGTAATGTTTAAAATATCACTAAATAGTGGGTTTTCATACCGAGGTACTTATCATCCCCAACCGGGTATGATATAAAATTCCCACTCACAACCGGTAAGTGATTTTTAATTTTAAGTTGTGCTTATCATCCCAATCGGGTATGATGTTAGTAAACTCACTCACCCGTTAACGTAGTGAATTCCAATACACCAGTTCTTTGTATTCACGCGAGCTTGTCCATACTAGCGTTCACGATATTTCTCATTCCTACACGATATGAACATCCGTGTTCATTATTACTTGGCATAACAGCCTTCATTCATTTCAAATGAATGTGAAAACCCAAACCTTTAGTTATTTTCAATTAGGTCCCTAAAGTTATTTCTCTTTAACTTTAAGTCCCTAATGTCAGTTTTTCCTCAAATTGAATCTCGTAACTTTTAAAATTTATCTTGGGATCTCAATTTATTCAATTTCACCAAAAGGGGGTTTAATTTCCCAAATTTCCAATTTGGTCCCCCAATTTTTCCAAAATTACCATTTTGCCCTTCCTTTACAAAAATGGTAAGTTTTGCCCCAAAAATTCCACAATTTCTCAATTGGTCCTCCAACATTATTTTCATGCCTAATTGACCCTCAATTTCATAAAATTGCATTTTGGTCCTTCAAATTTGGAAAATCCCCAATTTTCCCCCAATTCCAACTCTTTAACACAGCCGAATTTGATTTCATCAAATTGACCAATCAAACACTCTCATTGTTGAAATTGAAGTTGAAATTGAGTTCCTCCATGTTCATACGATTACATAGAACTTTGAATCATGAGTTTTGACGTCAAAACTAGCTCAAACAAAGCTTCGTCGGAAAACAGACTATAGAGACAGAAAGCTTCGATTACTCACCGGTGAGGGCACGACGGTCCAAGCTTTCGATCTGGATAGATAGCTCTCGTCCTGAGGTTAATCCTAGAATCAAGAATCGCATCAATTGATGCTGAATTGGATTAGAATTTTGTCATTGAAATTCAGTCAACTCTCTCTCTAACACCGATCAGATATTGTAAAGGGGAGCCAAATTGGCTTACCTTTTGGTCTTAATTCGGCCGTGGAAGGGCTGAGGAATTGTTAGGAGGGCTTGGTTTGGCATGAGTAGGGCTTGAAATGGTTGATTTTGGCTTAGCAGAAATAGGGCAGCTTCGGTCCGCCGGAGCTGCTTCACTATTTCATCATGTCGATGCTTTTCTAGTGATTCTCGGATTGACTAGAGTTTGCTATCAGATAACTGACTTCTCCCCAGTTCTAAAGAGCTCAACCTCTCCTTCTGAGGTTAAGAAAAATGTTCAAGTAGAAGATTTGTTTTAAGATTCACCAGGAAATTGAGTAGTAGAGAGAGAGAGAAAAGTGTTCAAGTGTGAGGAGAATGAATGGGAATGACCTCTTTATATAGGTGTAAAATTATTTATTAAATGGGGGATATTTATTACTAGTATTAATATTGTCATAAATTATTGGTATTAATTCCAATAATTTAATTTCGGTATTAAATTATTTGTATTAATTCAAATAATTTAATTTAGGTATTAAATTAATGGTGTTAATTACAATAATTAAATATATATTAACTTATGGCTATTTATGATAAAGTGTACGTTCGCATAAAAATTTTTGACCGAAATTTCGGGTTGCAAAAAAAATCATACTTCCTAGGAGGTCACCCATCCTCACACTACTCAGTGTAAGCACACTTAACTTCAAAGTTCTTATGGATTCTCGTTCACCTTAACCAATTTGGTTTTTCTCTTCTAATTTGTCTTATGTTTCTTTTCCAAGGATTACTGAACCCTTTGGATCACCAGGAAGTTGTAAATTTCTAAATTGCTTGTTCCCAAATGATCAGGTTTGTAAACCAGCTTGGTTTTCTTACTCGTTTTGACCGATTCTTTTCCCGGTTTTCCTTAACCCAAAAGTGCGGGGTTTACATTCCCTCACTAGAAAATGAAGGTTTTTCTGCCATTGATGAACAGTGATGTCATCCTAAGGAAGATGATAATACTTCATTGATCGATCGGACCGTTGACCAGTCCGGTCCGACTAGGTTCGATGATGAAAATCGATCGGTTCAGGCACGATTCGATCAGTTTCCTAAAAATTAAAATTTTCTAAATTAATCTTAATCCATTTTCTATCTAGTAATGGATTCAATTTTCCAATTTTCCATTTTTAATCCACCAAGAAAATTGAATTATAAAAAATCTGGTTCACCACGTTTCAACCTAGTTTAATCTAGTTTAGGTATGATTCACCCTGAAATGGTCCAGTTTGCTCATCCAATTCACTTCATGGTTCTTCCCATGATTTTTATGACATTTTGGTCATTTGGAATTTTCCAATTTCCTATTTCAACACTTCTTTATCTTTTTTGGTTCCTTTAAATTGCTTGGTTTTCTCATGAAAATCGTGGGTTCTTTTCCCAGTTTTCCTTGGTCTGAGAGGACGGGTTTCACAAGATGGGCTTGATAAACCCCTTATTCATTAGCTTCTCAGGCTGTTTTTTCAACTGCTTGAGTTTTGATTGTGCCATACGATATGGCGCTTGTGATATCAATTTCATCTATGGGATGACTTTGATTACAAAATCGAATTGTCTATTTGCGGGCAATTTGTCATGCCCCGACCTGGTTTGGTCGGATCCCCGTGATCAACTCATCACTCCCTTGGTTTATGAGGGGTTTCCCCTTTTTTAATCAAGAGGAGCCAAGTGTAATTTCAAACCTTGTTCCATCGAATAGCATAAATCAATCAAAATGCAAGCTTAAAAGTAAATTTTAAGCATACCTGACTGAGGGTACATCTTCACAATTTCTTTTGTTAAATCTCCTAACTCCTAAAAGGGGTAAAAGAGATGGGATGAGTTCTACAAGTTAGTGAGTGGGTATTGGGAGTGAGTTTTCAAGACAAATAGCTTCATCTAAATTGTGTCAAGGTTATTGTTTCCTTTAAAGGAAAGTTTTTTTGAAGTTCAGTTTTAAAAACCTTTTTCCCATTACCATATTAGGTGTGTTTAGCAAACAACACATGCCCTTCATCGAGAAGGGTACACGCATTCACAGGTGTAGTCCGTCCATTACACCTACTTGTGGATCGAAGCGTCTTTACCGTCCACAAAGATAAAAGCCCATACACTTCTACCCTGGGTCTTAGTGGATGTTCTCGACATCCGACCCTCAGACCTGAATGCCACTCCATTTCTGCATGAGGACAGAGACCTCATCCCGAACCCACTCTGGTCTCATGCATAAGAAGCTACTCCGAGCTTCCCAACTTACTGGCACGACGCACTACCCTTATCTCCACAATGTCGTCCAATAGCCCTTAGGACCCATCACTACCTCTCTTGGGCATCTTGATGATCCTGTACCACAAGTGCAAGCAAAAATAATAAATTTTCACATATGGCCATTATCTTTGGTGCCAGTTGTCCAACGGCCCCAACCCTCAACCTGACATCTAGCTAAATTTTCAAAAAACGTTTGATTAATTGCACTTAGGTCCCTAAAGTTCATTTTCTTTAACTTTAGGTCCATGGTGCTAACTTTTCTCTAAATTGACTCACAATGCTTCCAAAATTCCCTTTTTGGTCCTTAATTTACTCAAAATTGTACAAGGGGCTCAAGTTTTTCCAAATTTCCAAATTGGTCCCCAACTTTTCAAAAATTACAATTATGCCCATACTTTCCAAAAATGGAAATTTGGCACCAATTTTTCCAAAAATTCACCAATTGGTCCTCCAACATCTTTCTTATGGCCAATTGGCCTTCAATTATGGGAAATTGTAATGAAGCCCCTCAATTTTTTGAAATTCACAATTTTTCCCCAAAATTTTCCCCAATTTCTCCCCTTTAAACTAACCGAATTTGATTCCATCAAATTGGCCACTCAGTCGAGGTAAGTTGTTTCAATTGGAAGTATAAATTTGTTCCTACACTTCTGAATGGTTCAATGGAGCTTTGAATCGCATGAATTGAGTCTGAAACGAGCTCAAATGGAGCTTCGTCGAAAAATTGTTTGTAGAGAGAGAAAGCTTCGAAAGCTTACCGTCGGAGGTGCGGCAGTCCGAGCTCTCTACCTGGGAAGGTAGTTCTCGTCCTGATGTTCCTTCTAGGATCAAGAATTTCTACAATTAATATCAACTCGAGGGAGAATTTCATCAGTAAAGTTTTAGCACTTCTCTCTCTAACTCCGACAGACAATGACAGAGGAGGGATGAATTGCCTTACCTTTCAGCTCTATTGAGGTCGTGTGAAGGGTTGTAGGGGTGTTGAGGAGGCTTGGTTTGTTCGGATGAGGGCTAAATTTGGTCAAATTCAGCTCGGCCAAAATAGGGCAGCTTCGGTCCTTCGGAACTGCTTCACTATTCGATTCCGCCGGTGCTTCTTCGATAGTCATCGGGTCGAAAGGAAGTTCATGTCAAGTAGTTGACTTCCTATGGAGACTATAGAATCTGATCTTGCCTTTTGAGGTAGAGAAAAAGGCCTATATCGGAGCTTTGGTGCAAGCTTCGCTGGAAAATGGAGCAGTTGAGAGAGAATAGAGATTTGAGGTGTGTGGAGCATGAATGGAGAGTAGCTCTTTATATAGGGAGCTCGGGGACCCTCTACCCAACCACTTTCCATTTTGGTCGAGCTTATCCTCACCCTGGAATGGCCTAAACGGAGCAATTTCAGCTCATTGCATTATCCATTTTCTACATTAATGAACAGTGTTGTCATCCTCAGGAAGAAGATGACACAGTTTCAAATCAGACCAGACTGGTCTGATAGGGTTCAATGCGTAAATCGGTCGATTCATACCCGATTCGACCGGTTTTCTCAAAATTAAAAATTTTTGAATTCATCTAAATTCATTCTCAATCTAATGGTGGCTTCAATTCCCCAATTTGATCATTTTAAGCCATCAAGAAAATTGAATTTAGAACCCGGTTCAAGTATGGTTTAAATCGATTCAATCTAGTTTAGGTTCGGTTCACCCCGAACCGGTCTAGTTTTCTCTTCACATTTGTCCCAAGGTTCTTTTCCATAATTTTTATAACTCTTTTAGTCACTCAGGATTTGTCAATTCCCCAATTTACCCTTTCCTTATCAATTATGGTTCATGAATCAACTCGATTTTCTCTTTTGAAACGACTAGTTCTTTTCCTAGTTTTCTTATCTTTAAAGGACGGGCTTTACATAATCCATGCAACTACTCCAAGAATATATCCAGGTATTTTCACACTACTAATGTATAGCCTGTTGTGGTTCCTTCTACCACAACACTAGTGATATACGTAAACCCCGTCCTTTTGGACCAAGGGTACTGAAAAAGAGAGCCGAAAGTTTTTTAGAAAAAATTGAGAATATAAATGAACCACAATTTGTAAGAAGGACCACATCAGGAATTTAGAAAATTCCAGGTGGACAAGAAATATCCAAACATCGTGGAAAAGAACCATGAAGCTGATTGGATGTGAAAACTGGACCTGAATTGGATTGAACATGGTTGAACCGTGAAGAACTGGTTCAAAGATTCATTTTTCTAGGTGGCTTAAAAATATGAAATTGTAAAATTGAAGCTACCATCAAATAGAAAATGGATTTAGATAAATTTATAAATTTTAATTTTTGGAAAACCGGTCAAATCAAGCCTGAATCGACTAATTTACGATTTAAGGTCACCAGACCCAGTCGGACCAGACCGATCAACGGACCACCGCTAAGTTAGCGCCCAGCCAACAAGCATTACCAATCAGCACGCGACATGTGGCGAAGTGCATCCAATCAGCACTTGGAAGTATTGGCCAATCAGCAAGTGACACGTGTCCTTGGTCAACGATCGGAGTAGGAAAATCCACATCAGCGATGACCGACCAATAGGGGAGTAACACATGTCCCGGTTAACAGTCAATGTCGGAAAGTCCCCATCAGCAATGATTGAACAATGAGATGCTGACACATGGCAAGGGCACACTTAATGACCGACCAATTAGAAGTTGACACGTGGTAGTGTCACGTCGGATAACCTCAACCAATTATAGGCTGACACGTTGTAGTGGAACTGTGCATCAGGAGGGAAATCTAATGTATTTAAATCAGCCAATTAGGGTATGCCACGTGTCACGGTCAATGGTCAACAGAATCTGGTCAGTAGCCACGTAGGAGGGAGCAACCAATGGGAGGCTGCCACATGTCTGGTGAGAGAGTCAAAGGCTGACTAGGCTATTGAGTAGGAAGCCACGTCAGCAGAGCTAGTCAATCATAGAGCACCACGCGGCAAATCCGCACTTGCTAAGCTCACACGCGTAGAGCAGTGTCATCTTAAACCTTGGACTAACGGTAGCCCAAGACTGTTGGAAGGAGACCAGATCTTCCACGTTCAAAAACTTGGCCACTATCAGCGGAATAGGGTGAGTCAGACGCCAAAACCAACATCAACTAGTAGCCTTGTTAGTTGTTGAGCTCTCTATATAAAGAGCACCCTTCCACTCGACCTCTCCACCACTCGGATGCCCACTAAAGACCGATAGTCCACTTTTCGATGAAGTGCAAACTAGAGCTCTGACGATGAGCCTTCATTCAACCAAAGTAGCTCTGGTTGGTGACAACAGAATCGAGGAGAAGTCATCCGACTAGTTGCACCTTTAGTCGCCCTAATAACCCCATGAGAAGCGTCGAAGTGATCGCACAGTGAAGTTGCTCCAACAGCTCGAAGCAGAGAACTTCTGGTCAATAGAATTCGGGAGACCTCTAGCCTCCTACAGCTGAAATCGACCTCTCATGACTCTCCTAAGACACCTCTTGATCACTCTAAGTCGCCAAGTAAGCCAATTTCATCCCTCTCCATTGGAACAATAGAGTTGTAGAACTTTGCACCTAAAAAACTTCTCTCTTCTAATTCCCCTCGTCCGGCAGCCAATTGCTACAGTCCATCCTAGCCTGATAGTTAACATCTTCTTTCCACAGTCCATCCTAGCCTGATAGTTACTTAACCAATCCGTCTCAAGGATTACTTCTATCTCCATTAGAGGTAACGGAATCAAATCTGTTTCAAGTTTGATTCCTCCAATCTTTATCTCACATCCCTTAAGTTGTTTGTTCCTATTTAACCCTTCTCCTAAGGTTGTAAGAATGTTGAGATTTTGTCCTAGAGGGGTGAGTTTTAGGGGTTAACTTGGAATTATATCCTCTTTAATGAAGGATCTCTCAGCTCTTGAGTTAAAGAGGTCGTAAACCTTCTGTTCCCACAATTGCACGTACCTAGTTGGAGAAACGCATATTTCTATAGAAAATATTTCTTTTATTGAATAAGATTTCAATTACATGTTCTTTCTTAATCTAATTGGGAGGGTTTGGGGATGTACCCGCTACAGTACTAGGGTTTTCTTTAGCCTCTTCCTGGGTGAGGTTGTATACCTTAGTTGGTACTCTGGCTGTAGTGTCTGGCCTAGGATTCCTGGGGTTTACTTGTGGTGGTCCAAGCATATTCCTTTGCTTGTTCTCCCTAAGAGTGGGGCATTCTTTAGTAAAGTGCCCTATTTTTCCGCATACAAAATATGACAAGCATGCTCCCTCATGGTGCCTTTAACACCTAGGACAATAAGGGTTTACTTTTGGCAAGGTGGGGATTACTCTCTAGGGAGGTGATGGCATATCCTTCCTCTTTTGAAATGCCACTCTATTTCCCCATCTTGTACCATTTGCTCCTTCCATCCTCCCTAGAGGTTTTGGCCCTTGTCCTCCTTCCGGGTCGTTTGCTCCATCCAACTGCATCGGGTTTGCACCAGTCGCTCACACTCATTAGCCATACTGATTACCGTCGCCAGGTCCATGGGGCATCCTAGTACTCCCATACGGTCTCATATGTCCATATTGAGACCATCCATGAACTGCTGGCATATATTTGCTGGTCCAGCTAGGTCAGGAGCAAAGGGTTTTAACTCGTTGAATTTAGTTTCATACTTCGATATATAGTTAAGCCCTTGCCAAAGCTAGAGGAAATTCTGCTTCTTCTCGTTAATCAGATGAGGAGCTAGGTACTCCTCTACGTACCTCTCCTCAAACTGCTCCCAGGTGGGTGTGGAGTTATGCAGGCTTGGGACATTGTCCCACCATCTTTTGGCACTTCCCTCTAGGAAGAATTCTGTCAGGATCACCATGTCCTCTAGTAATATCTTGACTATCCCCATCAGCTTCATGACATTAGCTAGCCAATCCATGGTGGCACTAGCATCTTTTTATCTGAGAAAAGGGTTACACCCCAATTGACAAAGAGTCTTGAGATTTTTGGGAATGTCAACTGGAGGGGGATGGCTAATTGGAGGGGAAAGGCTAATAGGGGGAGGATGGGTTTGTACTTCCTCTGGTTTTGCCCGAGAGATGGTGTCTGCCTTAGGGACGAGGTCAGGTTTCCCAAATACATGGGTGAACTCCTCATATAACCTCTAGTGTTCTGAGCTAAGTTCAGGTGGGGTTGTCTGGGCTCCTCGGGGGGTTTCCACGGGGAGGAGTGGTTGGACAATGTCGAAGGCTACAACTCTAGTTCTCTTGGTTCCTTTCTTGGGAGCCATCTGAAAATTTTAAAATTATCCCTATCAATTACTATGTTCTCTAGTCTTGATTATGTATTGGAGGAAACAGGCTCTGATACCACTCAAGTTGCCACGCCCCGACCCGGTTTGGTTGGATCCCCGTGAGAACCCACCACATTCCTCTTTTATTAAGGGTTTTCCTCTTATTTAAACTGTGAGGAGTAAGGCGTCTTTTATACTTGTACCTTTACTAGAATAACATTAATCAAAATTAAATCAATTTAAACTTACATACCAATCTTGCAAGTATAGCTAGCGGAAGCTCCTTAGGTAGGTTTTTCCCTCAGTTACCTGAAATGGGGTAAAGGGAGGAGGTGAGTTCGACAACTCGATGAATAGGTGTTTGAAAAATGTGTTTCTATAAAATAGTTTGAATTAGAGTGTGCTAGAATCCTTATTTCCGTTAAAATCATTTATTTCTTGAATTTCCTAGTTACTCAAAACCATAATTTCTCATTAACCACAAGGAGTCTGTTTAACAATCAACACACGCCCTTCATCATGAAGGGATCACACATTCGCTAGGCAGCCCGTCCACTGCACCCACTTGTGGCATCGGAGTGACTTTACCGGCCACCTAGATAGAAGGTCGTCCACTTCTACCCTAGGAATGAGTGGATGTTTGTGACATCTGACCCTCAAACCCGAAAAGCAAATTCGTGTCCGTATGAGGCTAGAGACCTCATCCTGACATCAGCCCGGTCTCATGCACATGAAGCTACATCGAGCTTCCGTGACCGCTAGCACAACAATCTACCCTTATCTCCACCATGTCATCTAGTAGCCCTTAGGACGCATCACTACCCCTCTTAGGCATCTTGATGGTCCAGAACCTTAGTGCATACATTAACAAAGTTTTTCATAAGCCAATAATTTATGGTGCCACTAGTCCAAAGGCCCCGACCCTCAACTCGACCTACAGCAGTTTGTCTAGAGCGGTTTGTCAATCAGGTCTTGTCGCACTGTCGCTAGTGCATTGAGTATGTCGGTCCTATCGTGGTACCATAGCCAAATCACATCATTCATTCATTAAAAGTTTTCATGGCTTATCATCATATTTGTTTATGAGCTCTTGCTTGTGCCAACTGGCTTTGGGCCGACTTTACGAGATTTTCAATGTAAACCTCGCCCTTTTGAGCTAAGAAAAACTGGGAAGGGAATAGGTCAGACTAAGTGAGAAAAATGAACGGGTTCACAAACCCGATCAATTGTGAATGGGCAATTTAGGAAATTACAACTCCCAAGTGATCCAAAGGGTTCATTAAACCTTGGAAAAGAAACTTAAGACAAATTAGAAGATGAAAACCAAATTGGTTCAGGTGAACGAGATTCCATAAGATCTTTGAAGTTAAGCGTGCTTGCCCGAGAGTAATGTGAGGATGGGTGACCTCCATTTCCCGGTAAAGCTTAAACTAGAGCTTTGACTTGAACATTTTACTTAACCTCGAAAGGAGAGGTCGGGCTCTTTAGAACTTGGGGGAAGTCAGCTATCTGATAGCAAACTCTAGTCAATCCGAGAATCACTCAAGAAGCGCCAACATGATGAAATAGTGAAGTAGCTTCGGCGGACCGAAGCTGCCCTATTTTGGCTGAGTTGAAATTGACCATTTCGAGCCCTCCTCGAGCCAAACCAAGCCTTCCCAACACTTCCTCAGCCCTCCCACGACCGAATTAGGACTGAAAGGTAAGCCAATTCGGCACCCCTCTGCAATTTTCGGCCGGTGCTAAAGAGAGAACCGGCAGAATTTCAATTAATGAAATTATAACTCAATTCGGCATCAATTGATACGATTCTTGATTCTAGGATGAACCTCAAGATGAGAGCTATCTACCCAAATCGAAAGCTTGAACCGTCGTGCCCTAACCGATGAGAAATCGAAGCTTTCTCTCTCTATAGTATATTTTCCGGTGAAGCTCCATTTGAGCTCGTTCTAGGGTTAAAATATGTGATTTAAAGTTCCTTAGAATCGTATGAACATGTAGGAACTCAATTTCAACTCCAATTTCAACAATTAGAGGTGTTTGGTCAGTCAATTTGATAAAATCAAATTCGTCGGTGTTAAAGAGTTGAAATTGGGGGGAAAATTACGGATTTTCGAAATTCAAAGGACCAAAATGCAATTTAATGAAATTGAGGGTCAATTGGGCATGAAAATAATGTTAGAGTACCAATTGAGGAATTTTGGAATTTTTGGGGCAAAAATTACCATTTTTGTAAAGGAAGGGCAAAATGGTAATTTTGGAAAAGTTGGGGGGACCAAATTGGAAATTTGGGAAATTAAACCCCTTTTTGTGAAATTGAATAAATTGAGGTCCCAAGATAAATTTTAAAAGTTTCGGGGCTCAATTTGTGGAAAAATCTGCATTTGGGGACTTAAAGTTAAAGAGAAATAACTTTAGGGACCTAATTGCAAATAACTAAAAAGTTTAGGTTTTCTCATTCATTGGAAATCAATGAAGGTTGTTAAGTCGAGTTATAGTGAACAAGAATGTTCATATTATGTAGGAACACGAAGTACCAGGAACACCAACATGGACGAGCTTGCGTGAATACAAAGAACTGGTCTAGTGGAATTCACTACGTTAACGGCTGAGTGGGTTTACTAACATCATACCCAGATGGGTTGATGAGCACAACTTCAAATTAAAAACCACTTATCGGTTGTGAGTGGAAATTTTATATCATACCCGGTTGGAAATGATAAGTACATCGGTATAAAAACCCATTATTAAGTGGTATTTTAAACATCACTACTTAGAGGAAGTGATGTGAAAATCATGCAGAAAAATTACTTACCGATTGTAAGTAGATCATACCTGATTGGTATGATGAGACTTACTCGAAAGAAGTTGAAAACTTGTTCATCGGTTATGAACGGAGGTTTCCTTATACCCGGGCAGTATAATGGATAGAGAAAACATATGTTTTGTCGGAAGTGCTCTCCCCTAACTGTGTGCCAATGCTTAAACAATTTGGGAGACCTTCTCAATGGGAACTCGAATAGCTCTAATAGGCCAAGGGCCTCGGTTTTGGAACTTAGGGGCTAAATGCTCGATTTTGAAAATTGCATATAGTGGGCCCAAGGTTAGTTGGCGCGAGCAGGAGCTCGTAAACGAACAAGATATATGTGCCATAAAACATAATAAGTGAATTGTTTGGCCATGGTACCAAGATAGGACCGACATGCTAAGTCTACTACCGGCAGTGCGACATGACAGGTTGACGGACCAGTCAAGACAAATAACTGTGGGTTGAGTTGAGAGTCGGAGCCGTTGGACCAGTGGCACCACAGATTACATGGCAATATAAGAAAACATTGTTTGTGCATGCACTGTGAGTACGGGATCATCAAGATGCCCATTAGGAGTAGTGATGCATCCTAAGGACACTGGACGACCTGGTGGCTATAAGGGTAGTTCGTCGTTCCAAGTGTCTTTGTGAAATCTGGAGTAGCACCAAGCGCATGAGACTGGGGTGGGGACAGGATGATGTCTCTGTCCTCATACGGACGCGAAGAAGTGATTTCAGGATTATGGGTTGGATGTCGCGTACATCTACTCATTCCCAGGGTAGAAGCAGTCGTACTTCTATTCGGGTGGTAGGAAAAGTCGCTCTGAAGCCACTAGCAGGTTCAGTAGTGATACTGAGTTGCGAATATGTGTAACATTCATGATGAAGGATGTGTGCTAGGTGATGACACACCGTTAACTAAGAAATGGTGGAAAACCCCAAATTTTTAAACGAATGGATTTTTGAAAAAAAAAAGAGTCTGGCACACTCCAATAATAATTATTTTCTTAAAAGTCAAAAGTTTTTAAAAACCCATTCACTGAGTTGTGGTACTCACCCCCTCCCTTATATCCTTTTCAGAAAATCTCGAAAAGCCTACCCTTAAAGACCGTCAACTAACATGCCCGTAAGACAGGTATGTAAAGTTTTACATTTTATGCAATTTTGATTATGCTATTCCGAGAAAAAGGTGCAGGTTAAATGACGCCTTACTCTTTACGATTTACAATTAGGGGAAACCCTTTAATAAACCGGGAGAGTGGCGAGTTGATCACGGGGATCCGACCAAACCAGGTCAGGGCGTGACAACTAGAGTGATATTAGAGCCTATTTCCTCGAATGCATAATCAATACTAGAAAATATAGTAACTAATAGGATTTATCCTAAAATTTTCAGATGGCTCCTAGGAGAGTAACCAAGAAAACTTGGAAGGGCTCTACTCAAAACCCTACCTTCATAGGGAGACAACCCTAGAAGCTTCCCAAATGCCTGAGACCTTGAAGAAATGTCGAAAGACCAAATGGGGGAGCATCCTGGAGAATGGTACTAGGACCTATTGATGGCACAACCCTAAGTATAAAGGAGGATGCTTATCAAGAATTCCATAGCTCCCTAGTTAATTTGTGACCATTTTCTGTGATAGGGCTGAGAGCCCAACCTTTTGTATCCCCATGTTAATAAAAGATTCGAATTCCCCAAAACTCTATCTTCTAAGGATGTGATCTTACTAGGAATATGGCCTAAGGAAAATAAAACAAACCCACACTATCCTTGAAACTAAGGAAGAATCGCATTCCAGTGATGGAAGATGAATCAGGAAACCTAGGAGGACTCTTACCATGACCCTTAGCAAAGGTGATTCAGCTAGAAAACTGTCAAAGTGATCAAACTCAAAAACGGTAAAGCCCCAAACCAATAGTAACCCTGGAAAAAGCCCCACTCGAAGAAAAGGAAGGACCACAACAATCCATGTAAGGGAATAATAATGGGACATTACCTGAAGAGATGCCCAACCCTACTAAAGGACAAGTACCAAGTTGAACTATTATAGGTGTAAGGAAAGAAGGGGTGTTCCACACCTCATAGATTCAGGGCAATACCTCCTCAAAGGTCACAAAGGACATGAAGGATTGGAGACTGATACCATGGAGCGGGTTACATAAACAATTCAAAAAGAGGTCAAGAAAAGACGAGGTGAATACAAAAACTTCTGAAGAAGGTAAAATCAAGAAGGATACCTCATGAATAGGGATAAGGTACATGAGAAGCATACTTAGAACCCTCTCATAAGGGGCAAACACTGAAAAATATCCCCTGAAACTCTAGGGAATGACATAGTGAGAGTGAATAAGAGAAGGAATACGCTGTGAAAAGGAATCATTGGTTGGCGGATGTGCAAGGAGCCAACCCCTCATTAGAAACTACTTGAAGGAAGGAAGTATTAGAGGCCAAGACTAACCTACTTTGGAAAAGTGATATAATTTTAAAGTACTACCTCTTTTGGAAAAAGCAAAAAAGTCAAAAATCGAAGTCTCTTATCAACATACCTAAGGAAGACCGGGAAGTAGAAAGGACTACACCCTAAAAAGGTCAGTGAGATGACGTTAAGGACAGGAGTACTAGAGAAGACAACTGCCCTAAGAAGACCTAAACCAAGGGACTGGTGGAGGCAGTTAACCAGCTAATACGCAGAAGAACCATGATATAAGTTCCGATAAGGAAGAGAGGCGAAAAGGTCAAATACTCTAAAAGAGAAGGATGAAAGAAATCCTTAAAGGGACCAAAAGGCCAAATTAACAACCAAACTCAAGCCAAGAAAGAAATAGGCAAGCTTCCCACATAATGATCAAGAAATCTTGAAACAAGGAAGATTTGTACGCTCCCTAAGGAAATAGACAGGTATTGGGTATAAATGAGGATGCGGATAGAGTATAAAAGATGTCCTGCAAGACCTGAGGAGTAAAGGTAAATAGGAGAAGACAACATCAAGAGTAGAAATCCCCCAGAGCAAATGTAAAAAGGAATGTTCAGAGAAAGGGAAAGAATTCTACAAAGGAAGGAAGCCCCGAAAAGATATGTGTATCCCAATTGAGAGGAAATGGAACCAACCAAAATAGAAGGAACGATAAGCTCACAAATGAAATGTTGGTTGAGATGGAAAAGTCGAGTACCAAGGAAAAATGAGGTCCTAAGAAGGAAATTAAACTAAAGGAATTATTGATGGGCAGATGGACACAATGTGGAGTGAAAGGAACCAACCCTTAATTAGGAAATGTTTCCAAGGAATGAAGTATCGTAATGGCCCAGGTTGACCTATTTAGAGGGAACAGGAGAACCAAGTAGAAAGAGGAAAACTAATAATGACAGACAACCAAATAGAATAAACAAAACCCTAAGAAGGAATGAGATGTAGTAAAGACTACACTCTATGATGGACAATAGGATGGGCATGAAGAACAAGTGATACAGCTGCCTAGAGGATTGGACCAGAAAAATAAAGAATCGTGAAATGGTTGCGAACAAATCAAAGGGGATTAAGGCCAAAGGAAAACCATTGAGTAGAGGATATCATTGGGAATGATGATGGATCTATGAAAGGACGAAATCCAACATGTCGGTAAAACATCTGGGAATTTAATTAATTGGAATAGGAAATACTCAATAAGGAAGTCAAAAAGGAACGAGTGGGTAAGGAGAACTAACACAATTGAGTAAATGGAGTTAATAATGGTAAAAAAAAAAGATAGTTGAGGAATACTATCAAAAGAAAAGAGAAATGAAGTTATACGATCCCTTAAAGGTCTAAAAGCTAAGAGAGACACTTCAGGAGATGTTCTAGAAATCAAATGGACAGAGACGGGTCCTAGAAAATGCCATGCTGTAAGGGCATGTAAGCCTAACAACCCGAGGAGAATGTGACTCAAAGTAAGGAAGAGTCGGCTAATAAGCATGACGAGGTCAAATATAACAATTTGGACTGAAGTTATAATAGACAACGAATGGAGGGAAGAGTCGAAATGGGACGAAAAGGTGGTGATAAAGAAATTCGTGCAAATAAGTACGAAATGCTCTATAGGACGACAAGCTAAGGGTTTCAATGATTAAGCAGTTAACTAGACACGGAAATGGTTAGTTATCTTGGAATTCCCAATCTTGAGTACAGGACCTCAATGGGAAAAATGTTTCTCTAAGCAAAGAGAGAGATAAAATCTAAGAACATACCCTGAGGTAAGGTATGTCTAGTTATGATAAACTCCATGGAGGGAGTAAATAATATTAAGGAAAAGGAATTTCTTAAGTGAAGGTTGTAAAAAGGACTAATTTCAAGGACGAGAGAAAAGTTTGTATCTTAAGCAAACACCAAAGGGGCATCAAAGGAAATGATTGCTCATGCAAGGATGTTAACTAAGTTTTGGGGACAAAACTCCTAAAATGAGGGGAGGGTTGTAAACCCCGCCCTTTTGAGCTAAGGAAAACCAGGAAGGGAACCGATCAAACTGAGTGAGAAAACTGAACTAGTTCACAAACCCGATTAATTGTGAATGGGCAATTTAGGAAATTACAACTCCCTAGTGATCCAAAGGGTTCATTAAACCTTGTAAAAGAAACTTAAGAAAAATTAGAAGATAAAAAACTAAATTGGTTCAGGTGAATAAGATTCCATAAGATCTTTAAAGTTAAGCGTGCTTGCCCGAGAGTAATGTGAGGATGGGTGACCTCCTAAGAAGTATGATTTTTTTTTGTAACCGAAATTTCAGTCAAAAAATTTTATGCGAACGTATACCTTATCATAAATAGCCATAAATTAATATATATTTAATTATTATAATTAATACCAATAATTTAATACCTAAATTAAATTATTATAATTAATACAAATAATTTAATACTAAAATTGAATTATTGGAATTAATACCAATAATTTATGTCAATATTAATAATAGTAATAAATCTCTCCGATTTAATACACGATTTTACACCTATATAAAGATGTCATCCTCATTCATTCTCCTCACACACGAACACCTCTTTCTCTCTCTCTCTCTCTACTACTCCATTTCCCGGTGAAGCTTAAACCAGAGCCTCGACTTGAATATTTTTCTTAACCTCGGAAGGAGAGGTCAGGCTCTTTAGAACCGGGGGGAAGTCAGCTATCTGATAGCAAACTCTAGTCAATTCGAGAATCACTGGAGAAGCACCGACATGATGAAATAGTGAAGAACCTTCGGCGGACCGAAGCTACCCTGTTTCGGTCGAGTTAAAATTGGTCATTTTAGTCCTCCTCATGCCAAACCAAGCCTTCCCAACACTTCCTCAGCCCTCCCACGACCGAATTAGGACTGAAAGTTAAGTCAATTTGGCTCCCCTCTACAATTTTTGGTCGATGATAGAGAGAGAACCGGTAGAATTTCAATTAATGAAATTCTAACTCAATTCAGCATCAATTGATGCGATTCTTGATTCTAGAATGAACCTTAAGATGAGAGCTATCAGCCTAGATCGAAAGCTCGGACCGTTGTGCCCTCACCGGTGAGAAATCGAAGCTTTCTCTCTCTATAGTATATCTTCCGGCAAAGCTCCGTTTGAGAGGGCGTCAAGCTAAGGATGGACCACGAGCATGGAAAACAACCAGAAATGGGGGACGATCAGATCTTCTTGAACTCCCAACCAAGAGATTTATGATGAACATTTGGACAAAACACCAAGAGGGAGAGCTCTACCCTAGGAGACATAGGACTTGGGCCTAGGAAAATACCATTGGTAAATGGGTAGGACCAGCCGCTCAGAATGGTCTCATGGACTAGATGGATATTTGAGGCGAAAGGAACCCCATTAAGCCCATTGCCTAAAGAATCAAGTGAAGAAGTAACCTTAGGGATGTTTTGCCAAAGAAAAGTGAATAAGTAAGAGAATGCTCAAATAAAAGGAAATGGGAGGTCGGGTCATTCCGAAAACTCCTTGTCACATGATAGGGACAGGTCGAGTAGATAACGAGATAATGGATGGCCAAGCCATGGATGAGAAAGATGCCCAAAGGATGGACAGGCATGAGGGATTCCAAAAAGGAAGTGGAGGTCATTTTAGGATGCAGCTAGGATGGGGACGTACCTCGAGGCATCATATCATAGCAAATTCCAAGTTGACCTTAAAGGAAATCACTCTCTATGTGAGGAATGTATAACGAGTTTTGGGGACAAAACTCCTAAAAGGTGGGGAGAGTTGTAAACCCCATCCTCTCGGACCAAGGGAACCAGAAAATAGAGTTGGAAGATTTCGAGAGAAAAAACAAGAATTTAAACGAACTGAAATTTGTAAAGAAGGATCACAATGGGAATTTGGAAAATTCCATGTGGATAAGAAATATCCAAACATCATGGAAAATAACCATGAAGTTGATTGGAAGTGAAAACCAGACCAGCTCGGGGTGAATCGGACCTGAACTAGATTGAACCGAGTTGAATCGTGAAAAACCCGATTCAAATATTCATTTTTCTAGGTGGCATAAAAATATCATACTAGAAAATTGAAGCCACCATCAAATAAAAAATGAATTTATATGAATTTAGATAAATTTAGAAAATTTTAATTTTTGGAAAATAGGTTGAATCGGGCCCGAACCAGCCGATTTACAATTTTGGGTCACCGAACCTGATCAGACCGGACTGGTCAACAATCCAGCCAAACAATGGACTGATGCCAGGTCAGTGCCTAGTCAGCAGGCACGACCAATCAGTGCATGACATGTGGCGAAGCACGTCCAGTCAACCGCTTAGTCAGTGCCTAGAAGTGTTGGCCTATCAGCAAGTGACATGTGTCCTTGGTCAACGAACGACCGACCAATAGGGAAGTGACACATGTCCCAGTCAACGGTCAATGTCAAAAAGGACCCATCAGTAATGACCAACCAATGAGAAGCTAACATATGACAAGGGTGCCCCCGTCAGCATCTGACAAGGATGTTAGAGAAACGATCGACCAATTAGAGGTCGACACGTGGTAGTGCCACATTGGATGATCTCAGCTAGTCAAAGGCTGACACGTGGCATTGGCAAGGAGGAAAATCTAACACATTTAAATCAGCCAATTAGAGGACGCCACATGTCATGGTCAACAGTTAACAGAATCAGGTCAGCAACCATGTAGGAGGGAGCAACAAATGGGAGGCTACCATTTGTCCGGTCAATGAGTCAAATGCTGACTAGGCTGTTAAGTAGGAAGTTGTGTTAGTAAAGCTAGCCAATCACAGAGCGCCATATGGCAAATCTGCACGTGCGAAGCTCGCATGCATGAAGTAGTGTTATCTTCAACATTGGACTGACGGCAGCCTGCTACCTTCGGAAGGAGACCGAATCTTCTGCGTCTAGAAAATTGGCCATTGTCGGTGGAATAGGGTGAGTCAGATGTCGAAATCGACGCCGTCTGGTAGTACTGTCAGTTGCCGAACTCACTATATAAAAAGCACCCTCCCACTTGGCCTCCCCATCGCTCAAGCACCATGTGAAGACCGACAGTCCACTTTTCTGACGAATTACAAATCAGAGCTCCGAAGTGTAATATATTTAGAAAAGTGGTGAGCTCACAGTTTAGTAAATGGGAAACTAACGTCATGCCACTAAATGAAATGTTTTAAAAGCATCTAATATCATTTCACCAAACTATATAAAACCACTTTATAGAGTGCTAATATAGGCTATATTTTTTTGGGAAGGGAACGGATTCACAAAAGTTTTAAAAGCATCTAATATCATTTCACCAAACTATATAAAACCACTTTGTAGGGTGCTAATATAACCTATATTATTTTTTTTGAGGGAGAGGGGTGGGGGAGGGGAGGACAGGCTAGGACGGTCCGTGCAATCGAGAGACCCAACTGCTCGGCACAAGGCAAATTTTTTGTGACATGTCTTGTCGAGCTTTTGGGTTGGACATACACGACACAAGTATCTACTCCATGGAAATTTCAATTTGTGGAAAAATAAGGAGATAAATTTAGATTTAGTAATGTTCCCAAAATCCTGACATATATTCGGGGATATCCTTTTTTTTGTTGTTGTATATCAGAAAAAACAATTATCTATTTCCGACTGGTGTAGGTTTATCTTCATGTTCTCAAATTTTTTCTCCTTTTCTTTTTTTGTATATTAACTCATAGATTTTATCAATTAATGATATTTAGATTTAAATTTTACCTAACAAAAAGAGCCATTAAATATTAGGGCAAGATGCCCAACTCATTTACTTGGTTGTCCAGGATAAATTAGCTGCGGACATGAATTGCAAATATCGATCTCTCGCACAGTGCGAGTAAACCCAATCTGAATCTAAGAAATTTTTGCAGGAAATGTTAAATAATTTATGTTTTTTAAATTAAATGGTATGCATTTTATTTTCACATTTCATTCTTCCACTCTAATTTAGTATGCATTTTATATAATAATTCTAATATTTTCAAATTATATATGAATTATATATATTTGAAAGTAATTTTTCATTGTTATATATATACTGAAAAGTATAATATTTTAATATATCAACTAAATCATATATTTTGAAAGTTAAAGTTTAAATTACATGTATTTAATAAAATATGATATTTTTATCTTATATAAAAGATTTTTTTTAGGATTTAGAATATCATTTTTATTAAATGTATATGATTTTAAAATATTTATATTAACGTTTTTTAATATATTAAATTAAAAAAAATATTTTTAAATATATGATATTTTTTACCATTAATATATAGATCTCAAGTGTAGAAAAATTCAAATATATAAGATGAATGGTATCATTTTCCCTTAATTATTGTACTATCACGTTATTGTGTCATGTTAGCCTGATATCATATCCCATTACTTGCCTTATTAACATATTAAGTTAGTGGGGGTGTTAATGTTAGGATCCCAATATATTACATAATTAAAAATATAGAGTTTCAAGAACCAAAATCAAACATATATAATGCAACCGTTTTCAAGCTCCTTCGTCCACGCATTTTAAAAGGGTATAAAGAATGGGATCTCCACGGATCCCCCTCCGACTCTGGCCTCCTCCACAAAACCCATTTAGGATTTCTCGAGATGCCACGAGGGCTCATTGACAGCCTCCCTCCCTCCAGCCGCCTGGCTGCTAGTAAGTACCTCGCCAAGGTGGCAGGAGGGTGGGGAGCTTCCTTCCCTTGTTAGTTTTTTATTATTAATTTTATTAGTATTTATATCTTATCAATATTTAAAATATTAATATAAATTAAAAATATAACATTTTGTATTTAATTAAAATATTTTTAATAATTTATACGAGTTTAGCCCGCATACTCTTTTTATAAAGTTTATGATAAATAAAGAGAAATTTTCAAAAAATATATAGAAAAAGTATTTTATCAATGTTATTATCCTTTGTACTTTATATAAATAATTATAAATTATTCTAAAATAATAATCCATAGATTTATCCGTATACGGGGACGGCCAATCTAACTCGATCCAATGTGAGTGACATTCGGGATGGATGGTTATGGTTAAAAGGTCGGTTTCAATCCATGTCAAGTGGAAATGTACCACTAAACAATATATAAATCGTTCTAAAATCGTGAACAACCATCAACGGTGAAGCTTGTTCGCCCAAACATATTTTCAGTTTGTGTATAAAATAAAATTAATTATATAAAATTCTTTAAAATTTTATAAACTAACAAAATATTAAAAATATAATCTGTATATAATTCAATAGATTATTTACCCAATACTCACATTATTTTCAGTCATATTTAATAATATTCTTACCATTTACTTCTCACACCTTTATTTAATGAATTAAGAATATGGCCAACCAAAAAAAAATAATAATGATGAACGTGGATTGCTTGTAAACGTTATTTAGTTGAGAGAATTGAAGTTATTTAGTTGAGAGAATCCACCGCCACAATGAGGATCTTTTTACAAGGCACTATAGCTACGTGGATATTTTGGATTGAAATACCAAATAAGATTATAATTTTTTTAATTTAAATAATATAATAATATTTGTATAATTATTTTTAAAAAATTTATTCACCATAAATTTAATTTTATATTAATGAACCAATAAAATGAGGTTAACACAATTTAGGGCTCTATTTGAGCAAATTAGAAACAATATAGTCTTACGTAACTACCGCCGAGAAGATTATATTCTATTAAGTTAAAAAATTTTAGGTTTTATCTAAAGAGTTACATAAATATTAAAATTTTATTTAAGCTAAAAAAAATTAAAACCTCATTTGAGATTTTATCGACAAGTTATGGTTTTATTTAATATTTCAACTTTATATGTTGTATAAATAGTTAATATAAAATTGATAAAACTTCGCATTTTAAATTAGTAAAAATCTAAAAAAGTTAGATAAGTCATGACACAAATAACCATAAAAATATTATTATAAAATTTAAAAATAAAAAAAGTACATAAATGAATGAGCTAGTACAATTAATGCACTGAGACACTTGTACGTTGATACTGATGCCTGCAGGACTGCAATATTTAGACCTCATCAGCAATGGCCAAGTAGCAAGCTTGAATTATATAGAGGAGAGTTTCTTGATTGACAAGAATGATTTAGGTCAGTGCATAAAAATAAAACGGCAAAGAAAAATGAGCATAAGCACAGAAATCTAAGTAGCAACTTGCATGATAATACATGGCCCAGCAGCTAGTGTCTATTCATGAGGCCAATTATGCGGACGTCTCCCTTATTCTCGTCAGACTTCTGATTTCTCCTGTTCTTTTACCTTAAAAAAGGATCCTATAGCTCAATAAAGTGAAGCTTCACACGGGAAAGGTAGAAAAAAATTAAACGAAGAATCGCCTTGGGAAGGGAGATGTCCGGTGAAAGAGGAGGAGAGGGCCCGTCGAGGTGGACCACCGGAGAGAGCCAGCAGCCACCGCCAGCCCCAAGCCGCTACGAGTCGCAGAAGAGGCGAGACTGGAACACTTTCGGCCAGTACCTGAGGAACCAGCGGCCGCCTGTGCTGCTCTCGCTGTGCACCTGCAGCCACGTACTGGACTTCCTCCGGTACCTCGATCAGTTCGGGAAGACCAAGGTCCACCTCCAGGGGTGCATATTCTACGGCCAGCCTGAGCCGCCGGCACCCTGCGCCTGCCCTCTCCGACAGGCCTGGGGGAGCCTGGACGCCCTCATAGGGCGGCTCAGGGCGGCCTATGAGGAGAACGGAGGGACGCCGGAGACAAACCCTTTTGCGAGCAGTGCTATAAGGGTTTACCTCAAGGAGGTGAGGGATTTCCAGGCAAAGGCGAGGGGGATCCCTTACAAGAAGAAGAAGAAGAAGGCAACTGATCATCAACAAGGCCGGGGTAGTGTCCCATTATCAAACTCCACCACCATCCACTTCTCTTAATTAGGTTTTCTTATTTTGGCGTCTCAAACGGTAAGATTCGCCATAACTTGAGTTTTTTTAACCCCTCCCCTATTTGGTTCAAAAAACAAGGAAAAAAAAGGTTCATCTACTCTCAGTTACCATATAGTCTACGAGAAAAAAATAAGCAAAGGCATTTTTATGCACCTGAACAAAATATACTCCATCTGTAACTAATGGATCTGGTATTAATCGTGACCCTCCAATATTTCATGTCCATTGGAACATCTATGCTTATCCACCTTTCAGGATCGGTTATAAACATGTGTAATTATAGAAAAAATGATTATTTGGTGGGAATTTATGATGGGTTTCTTGAAAATATATAATAGATTAAAAGACAATCTGTAAGATGATGAATTAGTGAATCTATCTATCAATGTTAGATTCAGATGGGTTAATTCTAAGATCATACTTAAATGGCTAAAAAAGTTTTGAACAATCGAGAAAGGATTTGGACCAAGAAAAGGACAATGAAGAAACGAGCAGATCCTCTTCGTTGGGATGTTTTATTGCTATGTTTATTATTAACACTATAAAGAAATATACACACTATAATATAATGTAGATGTGGAAACTTTACTCTACACTTTGGTGCTGGTTGACAAGTAATGAACGAGGTATTTCCTTGCTAAAAGAGAAACGTTAGGATTATGGTGAGGATTTTAACTGCAAAAAATTACCTGAGCCTCAATTAAAACCATTTTAGTTCATCTTTGTTGGACTTAGTCATCTTTAAGGATATAAATTTATCATTCGATAAAAATTCGGAAAGTGATAAAATGCAGTAAAATGTGCATTATGATGTGAATGAGTTAGTAGCATGGTAGTATATTAATATGCCCAATCCTTTCATTCTAGCTCTATGAGCATCATATTATAGTGGAAAATAAGGAATTGTGGTGATAGGAAAATTATTAATACTAGAAGGAAATATAACTTCAATGGGTATAACAAATAAACAAATTTACATAAATATTTTATTAGTTAAAATGCAAAGCTTAATTTCTGAAAAAAGTTGCAAAGTTTTGGTTAGTACCATGGTACTAACAATGAAATTTATGTACTAGAGAAAATTAGAAGAATGATACGGTTGTCCTATATTTATGATTTTTTTTTCATTTTGATTTATATATATTTACCTGAAAAAATACACTTTCAATTCTACATCTTTGAAATAGTTTTTTAAATCATATATTTGGAAAATAATAACATTTTTCTTATTTATACATTATAGACTTTTGGAGTAAAAATCATATTTATATTATAAATAAGACTTACATTGTTACATTAGAATTTTTCATTTTTTTATAAATATATACACTTAAAAAATCAATTTTAACTATATAAAAATCTAGTACTAAAATATCAAAAATATAAAATCAGCATGGCCCCACAAAATCTATTGATCTTAATTTTAATTTACTTGATTTTATATACTATATTGGGTGTGATAAGATATTGTAAGTTCATTAATTGAATTTATTTCACAACATTCAATTTTAGATCCACTTTTAACCATAGTTTACAAATAATATATTATTGTTATTATATAATATCGATTACAAATACGAATAAACTAACTTTTATAACTTGTGATAATATATTTTAAGTCTAGATAATATTAAATTTATATTTATTTAAAATTTATATCTAACTTTTATAACATTTAAAAACATATTTTAAGTTAATATAATATTAAATTTATATATATTTAAAATTTATAACTTATAATTAATAAAATACTTATAATTTTATAGAGCTAAAACAATTCGTGTGAGTATATTCTCCAAATTACGTAGCAACCATTTACGTTAAAATTCGTCCACTCGACCGAAATTATGAAATAATAGAGGGTCATCACTTTGGTGAGGTAGCTAGTGAACCAATATCACCGTTTCCCTTTACAGCAGGCAAAGCCAAATATCTTAGTAAAACGTGATCTGTGTGTCAGATGCATCCAGAACAAATGATTCCACCAAAAAAAAACCCAAACAAATGATTAAAAGTTCAAGGTAGCTAGCTTAGTTAAAATATTTTTTTTTCTTTGTGCCTATTTGGTTTAGTGTCTAACCTAAACTGAATAATTTCATGCATACATACATATATACATATTTTATTGATTAGTTAAAATATTTAATTCTTTGTATCGTATCTGATTTAGTGTCTCACCTAAATTGAATAATTACTTGCATTCATACATATTATTATGATTATTTAATTTTTTTTATCAAAATGCGCTGACCTCTTGTACCACTGGGGAGAAGCAAAGGAATATAGCATTTATGATGCATAGTTTTGGGCCAATTCACGCCCACCCACACAATGTTTGCAATATTTCAAAGTAAGATTAATTTTTTATAACAAATATCTAAAAGTGATGAGAAAAATATTAAAATTTCAAGTAAAGTCTCAACTTTTATTTTTTTTACACAAATATGATTAACATTTGTATAAATATTATATATTTTTTTATAAAATTTTAATAATAAAAAAAATTAATTTATCATAAATTACAACCATCCGTTTCAATAAGAGGGGAGAATTTAATTATACAATTTAATTAGACTAGTAGTTAACATAGATATCAACCATATTAGTAGAATCTTATATTGAGTTGGGACCCAAGTTTAATTATGTACAGACTCGAGTCGGATCCAAGTTTAATCACCCGAATTTAAACCTTCGTTCCGTGCCGATTTAAATCTTATAAACTCAAATTCTGATCACAAAAAAAATCGATTCAAATTGAGATTTGTCAATCTCTTTCTATATGCCAAAATTTCTGTATATTAGACCAATTTCATTTCATTATCCACAACATTCCTGAGTTCTTACCTTATAGAGTCAAAATCATCACAACAGTTCCCATCTAATTCAAGCCTCACAAAGTCTAATAGGCTTGAATTACCATTAATTACAATTATTGTATATTATATAACAAATAGAATGTAATTGTAAATACACAATAGAAAACACCATAAATTAATGGCTTACTCATTTTGTTTATTGTTTGTTCTTCCTAACATTCTTCATATGGCATTTAGAGTGTTTCTACTTAAATGCACATTTGAATCCTCTATTAGCCTCTTCATAAAAGCAATCTCCCACTTCTGCAAATTAAGCAACCAGACTCGGACACTCACTAGTCATAGAATTTTGCTTAACAATAGAATTACAAAAACACTTAACCTTCTCACAAGTGCTCTCTTAATCAGATCAGCTTTCATAAGCAATCATCTTTTACATACAATCCTCACTTAGTTCTCTTCGTTCTCCAATACAATAAACAAATATATGAATAGTCGTCGAATTCAATCCTCTATTCTACTCAACTATCTATTAGTTTACCTACACTCGAATTCAAGCTAAGGGAAATTATTATCTTTTGAGGAATAATATCACTCCATTACTTGATACTTATAAGCTCCTCGAATATCTAGATGATTCTATGACAACTTTTCCTACTTTGATTCATATCAAAGCAAATGAATGTGACTATTATCATAAAATCATAGTTATAAGCATGAAATCCAATCCAATATAAGTGATTTTAAAGACATATAGTAAGTTTACTTTAACTACAATTTTAGTTACAATCTCTGCCTCTGTAAATTTACAAATAATTGAAGTCCAATATATTGTCGAGATATGTCAAAAACTTTAAATAATCTTCACTATTCAAATTAATGAAAAAAAACTTTTAGATAAAAAATGAAGGGACATTCAAAAAAAAAATGGCTCGATGAGTGAATACCTGACAATAGTCACTGCCATCAGTTCAAACAAATTGGTCTCGCGAAGTCTGATTCTAATGTGAAGGATCGACTTTTGTTAGGATTGAGACCTTCGTGCTTGGCCTTAGCACTAATTCTCGATAAGACACTAATTGATGAGCTCTGAAGTTTGCTACTCATAAGAAGCAAAACAGAACTACAAGCATTCCCTTCTAGTACCTCTAGTGTTGTGTCTCTTTTTGGGTGACTCAAAGTTGATCCTTCTAATGTTATTGCTTACATCACTTCCTCATCATGGTATCGTGACTGCCACAAATCGAGTGCATCTTTTCATAGGTCGTCGAGTTCTTGGCTATGGTGAGTTACTATTCAACCCTAATCATAACATCAAGTGAGGGAGCTCTACTTTGTTTTCATCTGCTCGAGGCACATGGCATCGATGATCATTCATCAAACGTTGGACATGCCTAGCTTATCATCAACTAGGCTTTGATGGAGCCCACAATAGTGACACCTTGTATTTTCAATCCCAACTCACTCCTTTGGAACACATGGAGTTCTAAGCTAACATTATGATCATCATTTAATTCTAACTTTGCTACCCATCTACATCCTCCAACATATCACGACCCAAATTCATCATGCCAATTATGCCGTGACATTAATCATTCTACTCCGGCATACTTGAGTCTGCCTTAATTTTTTTAAGCACCCTAAATCAACGTCAACGTGAGTGCTTTGTCTGACACATATGGAGTCTCATATATTGAATTTGAAACTATTAATCATGATTTAAATCAAATTGGGTGTGTTATTATTCACAAGCTAACTAAAAAATTTAAATAAATTGCATGGACTGATTAAATTAATCATAGAAACCCAAGTTAAATACCAAAAGAAAAGTCAGACATGATATCAAGAAAAGAATTCAAATTCGAATTTAAATAGTAGATTTATTAACATAATAAAAATTCTAGAATATTGAAAGATAATATAATATATTTCTTAGATATATCTAAGATAACCTACCAAATTTAGAATATTCAATATATTAGATATCTTTAAAGCAATATACAACAAATGTCTTAGAAATATTTTCTATATAAATAATTTAATGGTTAACATATCAACCATACTATATTATTTTCTTATTTTTAGAATATCTAGTATTTATAAGCGCCTATAAATACTTTTGATTTTAATAATATTGTGAATTTTATATTTTTTTCTATTTTAGAGAACTTTCGAACTTATTAGATTTTTACTTGTGGCGTTTAAGCAATCAGATTTATAATCAAGATTTTCTAAGAGTTCATTTTATAGGAGTTTAGTGTGGCGTCTACATCAATACTTATATTGTTTTTAAACCAAATAATATATATTGCATTTATTTTACTTGATTTGTGAAAATTTTAAAATATATTTCATATTTGGGGTAGGATATCGTCAGTATATTGGTGGGGTTCACATTAGTTAGTATTAAATCACACGGTTGCACGATAAGTTTCATACCATCATTTCATACTTGGTTTTATTTTTATTATCTTATAACTATTTTTATTATCTATAAAATATATAAAAAATATTTTCTTCTATCTAGTTTCCTTTTCATAAAAAAGAAAGAAATAAAAATAAAAAAATAAAAAAATGAGCAAAAAAGGAAGAATGAAAAAATAAAGTAAAAAAAGAAAACAAAATTCTATACTGAGTATCTTATTCATTATACTCTATTATATTTTCATTGTTTTCTAAATCATTTTTATTATCTTCGTACCTCTCACTTAAAGTATATTTGAATTACTTTTTGAAACATTTTTTATTTGTCTTGATTATTTCTTAAGTCAAACTTCTTTATAAAAAAGATTATTTTTTGAGTTCAATTAAGATTGAAATAAGACATATGAGTGGAATAAATGCAATATTGTTTTGAATCTATCAGAAAAATCCATTTTAGTGTGAAAGATGAGTGATTGAGAGAAACATGTGAGGGAGAGCTACGAGAATTTTTTTTATTTCTAACAATTGGCGAGACTACAAATCTAAATGACGAGGAAACACATGGAAAGAAGACAGTTCCCATCATCCTGTTGAAAACATGATGAGTAAAACAAGATAGATAGTGAAGTTTGGAGTTGAGCTATTACACACGTGATTGGATTGTTTGGAGGAACGGATGACCCGAGTGTTATATACAACAATAAGGAGATCAATGGGTGATAACCTGAATGATTTGAATGTACCATCTTTCCAAGGGAATGAGTTCACAAAAGAATATCTTGAATGAGAAAAGAAGATGAATAAGTTTTTTGAATATCATAATTACTATTAAGCAAAAATGGTACGAGATGCATCATTTACATTTTCACATTATGTAATTACATGGTGGGATCAATTGGTGAAATATAGAAGATGCAGCCATGAACGCCCTGTGAAATCATGAAATGAGATGGAAGTAATTATACAACGACGATTTATTCCTAGCAACTACTATTGAGATTTATCCAATAAAAACATTGAGCACTTCTTCAAAAAGATGGAGATTACTATAATACAATCAAGTTTCGAAAAAGAATAAATAAAAACTGAAATTGAAAAGGAAGAGATAAAACATAGAGTTGAAAAATAAGAAAGAAAAGACAAAATTGAAAAAGAAGAGAGAAAAGAAAAAAATGAAAAAGAAGAGAGAATAATCATAGTTAAAAAAAAAGAGAAAAACCATAATTGAAAAGAAAGATATCAAGAATAATTTTATTACAAGAAAAAGTAAGATTAAAAGATATATAATTTTACAATATGTCCTTATAATACTTATGTACAAGGATATATTTTTTAATACTAACCACATTGTCAAATATTTGCCGAGCAATATTATCTATTTTTTTTTACAGAAATTAAAGAATGTTCCTAAGAAGATATCTCATGTTTTGTCGTCAGCTCAATGGATCAAGCATAAAATTCAATACCAAGTCCTAAAGTTGATGGAAAAGAGAAGCGTACAAAGGAGAATTAATCCATGTATTGTGAAAATATCCAAGAAGGGTAAAATTTAGCGAATGTGCATTTATTACCGAACTATCAATAATATCAAGGTAATGTATCGTCACCCTATTCATTATTTATATAATATTTAGGTGAGTTGCATTGATCTTATTTGATTTAAAATATAAAGTTTAAGAGTGAATATAATAAAATTCGAATGCAAGATAAATATGAATTGAAAACTATACTAAGATTTAATATTACTTATTGTTACTGAGTTAGTAAATTTAGATGGAAAGAGGAAATCTGAGTTTTTGAAACGAATTTAAAAGACAAATATGCACATAATGCGATATACTCAGCTATATTAAAATCAAGCTAATTAGAGCTCCAAAAAGATTGTTTTTTTATCCAGGAATTTGGGTTAAACTCCTTCGAGCAAATGAAATAATTTGAGTGTTGAAACTTATTAATAATACTCACAAGCGGGTGTTATCGGGTAAATATGGGATTAATTATAGTTTCAATATTTAAATTTAATGTCTTTTGATGTTGGTGACATGTATATTGAAAATTTGAGGATAAATCATTTTTAAGAGTGGGAGAATGATGTAAATCAAATTGGACACGCTATGATTCACAAGTTTAGTACTCAAATATTTAAATAAGAATTGCATTAGCTAATTGGAGCAATTGTAGAAACTCAAGTGGAAGCACAAAAGAAAAGTCCAACAAGACATCAAGAAGAGAATTTAAATTCTAATTTCAAGAGTAGGTTTATTAACATAATAAACATTCTATAATATTAAAAGATAATATAATATATTTCTTAGATATCTCTAAGATAACCGGTCAAATTTAGAATATTCAATATCTTGGATATATCTAAAGCAATATATAACAAATATCTTAGAAATATTTTCTATATGAACAATTTAATTGTTTGCATATCAACTATAATATATTATTTCCTTATTTTTAGAATAGCTATTCTTTATATAAGTGCCTATAAAATTCTCACTCCATAGCCTTGTAAAAAACTTTTGATTTTAATAGTATTTTGAGATTTATGTCTTATTTCTATTTTGAGAGAACTTTTGAACTTGTCAGTTTTTTTATATGTTGTGTTTAAGCAATCAGATTTATCATTAGGGTTTTCTTTGAGTTATTCTTAAAGAAGTTTGGTGTGACATTTATATCTATCCGTACATTATTTCTCTATAAAAAAATGTATATCCCATTCTTTTTACTTGCGTTGTGTACATTTTGGGATCTATTCCATATTTGATGTAGAGTGTCGTCAATATATCGGCGAGGTAGATATTAAATCATGTCACAAATTCATTATCTCATTTGAATTTATAGGATGAGCATGACACTCCATATTAGTTTTTGGGAGCAGTATTTAAGTAGCACCTCATGAAATCTTGAAAACCTTAGCCCTATTTATAAGAAAGTTTCTTCTCCACATCATGATGCAAATTTCTTCTCCACATCATGATGCTTCTAGAGAGAACTCATAGGCCTCCCACTCAACACAGAAAGTTTGAATTGTTATTTCTTTCCTTGAGATCAAGGCTGACCAGTCATCGAAGGAGCGCTTGAGCAATCATCTTCATACTACCTCGATGAAATAGACCCAACTACCTTGACTTTGCCCCCTCCAAAACTCGGCAACTCCATAACCATATGGGACTTGCTCGAGTGTCACCATTTTCAACCTCGTTGATGATAAAATCATTAGTGACCACCCTATATGAAACCCCTTATGGCCAAGTGATTGCATATATGTGAATAATGACTAAGACATTACTCCCTTCAACGTTGAAAGCCACAAATTTGAGAAGATATAACAAGGACTACCTTTCCCGACTCGACAACTCTTAGATCTAAGTAGGAAAGGCTTGGGAATGACCTCCATTGGCTGTGATGACACCATATCTGTCACATCGTGTTTTTAGTAACCCAAAATTTCGATCGGAAAATTTTCTGGAATTGTATTATAAGTTTAAAATTCAATTGATATAATTGAAATAAATTTAATTTAAAATAAAATGAAAAGTGTTGTTTTGACCGAAATAAATAACTCAATGGAATGGATAGGATAAATACCTAGTAAATTCTTTTAGGTGAAAATAATGAGATAATTATGTGAATTTGGTTTAGTACGAAATAATTAATTAGTCCTACGCCCCTACCATAAATTAATACCTACATTCAAGTATTGGAATTAATACCCATAAATACCCATCAATTTCATAATTTAATGAGAATAACTAACAACATTAATATCTATAAATACCAATAAAATAGTAATAAATCTTCCCCATTTAACAAACAATTTTACAACTATATAAGGAGCTTAGAACAATTTATACACCAACTGAGCTAAAAGAGCAATTCGAGTGGAAGAGAGCTGCCTGGTTCACTAGTCCTTGTTCACACCTCAAACATCATCTTTGAAATGATCACATTAGATCTACCAAATTAATACTCCCTACCTATGAAATTCTCAATCTCGACATCCACCATGCAACAACCAAAGTTAAGGAAAATGAGGAAGTATCAGAGAAGAGAAACACCAATATGATCAATCAGGGATAGGTACTTGGGAATCCCTCCAGGATGAACATATCTCTAGATAAAAGGTGAGTGGGTTTGTTCACATCATACCCGGTTGGAATGATGAGCACTTACGAAATGAAAAACCACTTCTATGTGGGATTTTAACATCACACCTGGTTGGAGTGATGTGAGAACTAAGCGGAAAAACTATTTATCGGTTGTAAGTAGAGAGATCATACTCGGTTGGTATGAAGGACTTTTTTGAAGGAAGAAGAAAACTTCCATGCCTGTAGCAAGCGGAGATATCATCACACCTGATTGGTGAGATGGATTGAAAGATGATTTTATCAGATGTGTTCTCCCTTGACTGTGTGCCAATGCTTAAAATTTTTGGGAGACCTTCTTGACGAGAGCTAGAACAGCTTAGATAGGCCAGAGGCCTCGAATTTGAAACTTGTGGGCTAAAATGCCTGATTTTGGAAAATCACTTACAGTGGGTCCAAGACTAGTTGGCACAAGTAGGAGCTCGTAAACAAACATGATATGTTAAAGCCATGAAAATTCTTAATGAATGAATTATGTGATTTCTCCATGGTACCAAGACATGACTGACATACTCGATGGGCTGGCAGCAGTGCGTCAGGGCAAGGTAGACGGACCAACCTAGATAAACAACTACAGGTCGAGTTAAGGGTCGGGGCCATTGGACTAGTGGCACCAAAGATAAATGGCTTTATGAAAAATTATTGTTTATGCATGCACTTGAGGTTCGGGACCATTAAGATGCCGAAGAGGGCTAGTGATGCGTCCTAGGGGCTACTGGACGACATGGTGGAGATAAGGGCAGTTTGTCGTATGAGCAGTCAGGGAAGCTTGACGTAGCTTCATGCGCATGAGACCAGGGTGGGATTGGGATGAGGTCTCCATCCTCATACAGACACGGAGTTGATTTTGGGTTTGAGGGTCGGATGTCGCGAACATCCACTCAGATCTAGGATAGAAGTGGACGAGCTTCTATCTAGGTGGCCAGTAAAGTTGCTCCAACGCCACAAGTGGGTGTAGTGGACAGGCTGCCCTACGAATGTGTGATCCCTTCCTGATGAAGGACGTGTGTTTGTTTATTAAACGCCTCTCAAGGAAAGGGGATGGGTTAAGAAAACTAAACACACCTAATATAGAAATGGGAAAAAGGTTTCGAAACTTGAGAATCCTTGGAAAAGTAATGGTAAACTTTGGAAAAAGGTTTTGGAAAGGAATTTAAATTTGAGGAAAATCCTTATAAAAGAAAATGTTACCCTTGGCAGTGTAAATTTTTTGAAAACCAAAATTTAGGAATAAATCCTTTTTGAAGGAAATGATAACCTTGACGTGGTTTGTATAAACTAAGTCTATTTTGAAAACTCACTCCCAATACCCATTCACTGAGTTGTAGAACTCACCCCCTCCCTATTACCCCTTTCACGTAACCAAGGGGAAAACCAAACTTAATGACCTCCCTGTATAGGAAATGTAAAGACAAGTATGTCTATTTAAAAGATTTTCGGTTTCGTATAATGTTATACTAGGAAAGACGAGAAAAAGGACGTCTTACTCCTCGTGGTTTAGAGAAGGGCGAAACCCTTCATGAACCAAATGGAGTGGCAGGTTGCTTACGGGGATCCGACCAAATCAAATCGGGGCATGACAAATTGAGTGGTATCAGGGCATGTTTTCTCGAATACATTATCAAGACTATATAACATAGTAACTAAGAGAAAGTTTTAAAATTTTCAGATGGCTCCCAAGAGAGGAACCAAGAATACTAGGACTGATTTCACCAACATTACCTAACAATTTGTCCCCTTAGGAAGACCACCCTAAAAGCTCTCCAATGTCTGAGGTGTAGTAGATGTCACAAAGGACCAAGAGGCATTATGGGGAAGTACCCAATGCCACCAAGGAATGTGGTGCCAACATCTGTTGAGGTCACATCCATGAGTAAGACTAGAGCCAACCTAACACTAAGGACACTGTAAGGGACTTATAACCAAGAAGGACGATTACTAAGAACCTAGTATAGTAGCTCCACAAGCTGAAACTACTTCTTGTAATAGGGATAACTCCCAAAATGTATTGTACCCCTTATTAATAAAAATTCTAATTTTTTTCCAAAACTTTGTCACTCAAAAAAAGTTGCGTTTTCATACCTCAGCTATATGAGGAGGGGTCACGGAAGATAAGAAGGACTAGAGGAAATACAATGAAGCAGAATATAGATAAAAGGAAAAGAGAAGTAGGAGGAATATCTTGGATGAGGAATGCAAGGATCAAGGAAGGACTGATAACCAAAACCATGAAGCAAGTTAAGTAAGTTGTTTGCAAGGAGGTCAAGAAATAGTAGGATAAAGAAAAAAAATTCAAACTTCTTTTTAAGAAGGTCAAACAAGAGAGGACTTCCATAATAATTGAGATAAGGTACATGGGAAGTACACCTAGAACCCCCTTAGAAAGGGAAAACACGAAAAACATCCTCTGAAAACTTTAGGATAGGACATGGAAACAATGAAGAGGGAAGAAATGTGCTAGGAAAGGGAACTCCGGAGGGATATATACGGCTAAGTACCCCTTGAAGGGACCATTGATGAGCAGTTGGACATAACGTGGAGTGCAAGGAACTAACCCATAATTAGGAACTTCTCGAAGGAAGGATAAGGAACAAAAAGGGAATTGGAGGATGGTGAAGGATTAAGGGTGGATGACCGATGGGTGTAAGAAAGTAAATAAGAAAAAGCCTTCAAGGAGTGTTAGGGAGGTTGAACGTGAAACTCATAGGACGGAAGTCCCTAGGTGGAAGGATAAAGGTAGGAAGTGAGACCATAAAAAGGGAAAATTCCCAAGCTAAAGAACTGACAGATGGATCCTAAGAGGCTTAATCTGAAATAAGGAATCTCATAAAGGGGCATAAATGATTAAGGATGTATTGAGATGACCAAGTGTAACTGACTTTGAAAGAGTAGAAGAGTCAAATAAAGGCTTCAAACCTAGCGGAAGGAATCAACTAGTAACAACGAGAAGGTCAAGGAGAATAAATGACGCCCTAAGAAGGACCGGAAAGTAATAATGTAAACCACATTCTTTAGTAATAAGAAAACCGGGAAAAGAACCAGTAAATTTGAATCTTTAAACCGAATTGGTCTAAAAACCTGATTGTTAGGGGATGAACAAATTTGAAAATTTCTAACTCCCATGTGACTAAAAAAGTTTCATAAACTTGGGCAAAAGAACCCTAGGACAGAATGAGGAAGAAAGACTGAAGTAGTTCAATAGAACCGGGTCTGAACCGGATAGAACCTGTTTATGAACCGAGTTGATTCGTTAAATCGGAACCGATAGAGAATGGGTAAACCAAGATGCTTATGGATCCCTTGTGATTCAAGGAGGTTTATAATCCTTGGGAAGGAACCTTAGAACAATGTGGGAGAGAAAAACCAGATCGATTCGGATGAACCGAACCCGAACTAGATTAAACCGGTTTAAGAACTAAGCCGGTTTATGAATCAGAATCGATTAAGAGATGGTAAACCATGAATATTATGGACCCTAAATGACCCAAGGAGTCAAAAAAGACATGGAAATGGACTTGTGAAGGAATTGGGGAAGAAAACAAAACTGGTTCAGTGAACCGAATCCAAACCGGTTTGAACCACTATTGAACCATATCCTAAATTAATTTTTCTATGTGGCTTAAATAATTCAAATTTGAGATTTGAGGCCACCATTGGATATAAAATAAATTTAGAAATTTTTAGATTTGAAAAACTCGGTCGAATGAGGGGTGAACTGGCTGGTTTAAGCTTTGAACCTGGTTCGGAATAGTGTCATCTTCTTCCTCAGGATGACAACACTGTTCACTCGCCGGAAAATTGAAGCAGCACCAGCAAAAAAGAAACATTTCCATTCGGTACATTTCAGGTCTTAAATGCCTATCCTAATGGTGCCAAACGAACAGCCAACAGGTCCCCGAGCTCCCTATATAAAGAGCCCCTCTCCATTCGTCCTCTTCACACCTGAAAAGCTCACTCTCTCTCAATTGCTTAGTTTTCCAGTGAAGCTTGAACCAGATCTCTGATATAGGGTCAATTCTGAGCTAAAGAAGGCAAGGTCGGGTTCATTAGATCCAAGGAAAATCAGCTACACGATGGTGACATCCATTTGTTTTGAGAGTTGTTAGAGAAGTATCGGCGTGATCAAATAGTGAAGCAGCTCCGACGGGCCAAAGTTGCCCTATTTCGGCCGAGTTGAAATCGGCCGAAACCAGGCTCTCCCGACACCTCCTCAGCCCTTCCACGGCCGAATTAGGACTAAAAGGTAAGCTAATTCGGCTTCCCTTTATAATTTTCGATTAGTGTTAGAGAGAGAGTCAGCTGAATTTCAATGACAAAATTCTAATCCAATTTAACATAAATTGATGTCATTCTTGATCCTAGGAAGAACCTCTAGAGGAGAGCTACCTGACAAGATAGAAAGCTCGGACCTCCGCGCCCTCACCGGTGAGAAATCGAAGCTTTCTCTCTCTACAGTCTATTTTTCGGCGAAGCTCCATTTGAGCTCGTTCCTACATTAAAACATGTGATTCAAAGTTTCTTAGAATCATATGAACATGTAGAAACTCAATTTCAACTTCAATTTCAATGAATAGAGGTGTTTGATCCATTAATTTGATGAAATCAAATTCGGTTGTGTTAAATAGTTAAAATTGGGGGGAAATTTGGGGATTTTTGAAAATTCGAAGGACCAAAATGTAATTTTCTAAATTGAGGGTCAATTGGTCATGATAATAATATTAGAGGGCCAATTGAAAAATTTTAGAATTTTTGGGGCAAAAATTTACCATTTTTGTAAAGGAAGGGCAAAATGGTAATTTTGGGAAAATTGAGGGACCAAATTGAAAATTTGGGAAATTAAACCTCTTTTCACATAATTTAATAAATTGAGGTCCCAAGATAAATTTTAGAAGTTTTAGGATTTAATTTGAGGAAAAACCTGGCAATAGGGACTTAAAGTTGAAGAAAAATAACTTTAAGGACCTAATTGCAAATATAAATAAAGTTGGGTTTTCTCATTTATTGGAATGAATGAGGGCTATTAGGCCAAATAATAATGAACAACTATGTTCTTTTCTTGTAGGAGAATGAGACATCAAGAACTCCAGTTGAGGTCCAGTGTGCAAGGGATGAAACTCGACTAAGTGGAATTTCACTGCACGATCGAGTGAGTGGGACTTTAGATCATACCCGGTTGGGTATGATAAGTACATCGAAATAAAAATCCACTACTATGTGGTATTTTAAACATCACGACTTAGAGTTGTGATGTGAAAACCATGCAAAAAAACTACTTACCGATTGTAAGTAGATCATATGATGAAACTTCCTCGAAGGAAGTTGAAAACCCATTCATCAGTTATGAACGGAGATGTCCTTATATCGGGTCGGTATAATGGATAGTGAAAATACTCTGAAAGTGATAAGTACAAGGAAGTGTTCTCCCCTGATTGTGTGCCAATGCTTAAACAATTTGGGAGACCTTCTCGACGGGAGCTCAAATAGCTCTTATAGGCTGGGGGCCTCGGTTTTGGAACTTGGGAGCTAATATGCCTGATTTTTAAAAATCTCGAACAAAGGGCCATCGGCCAATGGGCACGAGTGAAAGCTCATAAACGAACATGATATATGTGCCATAAAACTTTAATAAGTAAATTGTATGGTCATGGTACCAAGGCTGGTCCGACATTCTCAGTCAACTGGCAGTAGTGCGATATGACCGGTCTTTGAACTAGTCAAGACAAACAGCTGCAGGTTGAGTAGAAAGTCAGGACCGTTGGACAAATGACACCACAAATTATATGGCATATTAAGAAAACATTGTTTGTGCATGCACTATGAGTATGGGATCATCAAGATGCCCATGAGGGGTAGTGATGCGTCCTAAGGGCCTTGGACGACCCGGTGAGTATAAGGGCAGTTCGTTGTTGCAGGTGACCATGCAAAATTTGGAGTAGCACCAAGCACATGAGACCGGGGCGGGGACAGGATGAGGTCTCTATCCTCATACAGACACGAAGCATCGATTTTGGGATTGAGGGTTGGATGTCATGTACATCCACTCATTCTCAAGATGGAAGTGGTCGTACTTCTATCTAGGTGGCTGATAAAGTCGCTTCGAAGCCACAAGTGGGTTCAGTGGTCTGTTGACCTGTGAATGTGTGTAACCTTCATGATGAAGGATATGTGTTGGGTGATGATACACTGTAAGAAATGGTGAAAAACCCGAATTTTTAAATGAAGGGATTTTTGAAAAAGAAAGGAGTTTAGCACACTCCAATAATAAATGTTTTCTTAAAGGTCCAAACTTTTGAAAACTCATTCATTGAGTAGTCGTACTCACCCCCTCCCTTATATCCCTTTTAGGAAATCCTAGAAAGCCTACCCTTAAAGATCATCAACTAAGACGCATGTAAGATAGGTATGTAAATTTTAAAATTTCATGCAGTTTTGATTATGCTATTCTAGGAAATGGTGCAGGTTTAAAGGACGCCTTACCCTTTACGATTTATAATAAGGGGGAACCCTTTAATAAAACGAGAGAGTGGCGGGTTGATCACGGGAATCCGACCAAACCGGGTCAGGCGTGACAAATAAGAACTACACCCTAAAGGGCAATAAGATGGACATTAAGACAAGTAGACTCGAGAGACAACTATCTTAAGATAATTATACGAGGAGAATAGTAGGGACGATGTAGTTAACGAACTGACCATCGAAAAGGTCATAAATGTATACTCTAGCAAAGAAGGGAGAAGTGGAAAGGCCAAACATTTGGTAAATAAGGATGAAGAAAATCCTTAAAGAGATCAATGGCCAAGACCGGATCAATGACCAAACTCAAGCCATGGAAAGGTTAATTAAGCCTCTCGTAGGATGATCAAGAGATCTTGAAACAAGGAGAATTTGAGCTCTCCCTAAAAGAAAAAGACGTGTACTAGGGTACAAGTGGGAATGAGGATGGGGTACAAAAGACGTGCCCACAAGGCTTCAAGAGTAAAGATAAGCAGGAGAGGATGGCATCAAAGGATGTTATTTAAGATTGGATGTCCTTAAGGGTGAATGAAAAGGGATGTCACGAAACCAATAGTCGGAAAACATCCACAAGAGTAACATGAGTGTTATTAAGAATATGATATGTGGATTTCAGGGAGAAATTAGAAAATATCCTTATAAAGGATTGATCAAAAGTTTGGAAAGCTAAAAAAATATACAAGAAACCTTATGAATGATACTCGACAAAGGAGTCAAAGGAAATAGAAAGGAATATGTAATTTCCTTACCTTAAAACTTTACATATGGAATGCAGTAAATTTAAGTACCAAAATTTTGTACTAAATGAAACCCATGAAGGGAAATTTTATTGCAAGTAATAAAAAACTTGCTTTACTACCAATGATAACCGTAGGGATGTTGTGGAAAACTTATAAGAGTCTAATCCAGTTAATAAGATGTAACAGATCTGAAGCATGTGTCTAAAATAAGAGGTTCTAGGAAATGTGAGACAAAGGTTTAATAAACCAAAAACTCATGCAATACGCATAGAGTACCTTGATTTGGATTAATGGATGTAACCAATGACAAATTCGAATGAGATTGAAATCCTCAAATACAAATGAAATTAGTTTCTAAAGTGGGAAATTCCTTGGGAGGTCATTAAAGGAAAGGTGGTCACATATGATCGAGATAAAATTTTCTAAAGCAATAGACTCAAATGTACAAAAAGAAGTCAAATGAGATGAAAGTATTAAAAAAAGAACAATTTATAAAGTAATAAGTCATAATAGAGAACAATGAAATAGTTATAAATAAATACCTCAATAAAAAAGTATGTGAAGAATGTAAAATCCTAGAGAATGATATACCAACATGTCTTTCCATGAGGAAGGGCATGATGATGGGAAGATGGAGTAAATAAAAAAGTATGTGGTATCTTAGACCCAATAATTTGGTACAATTTTAATGGAAAAAGGACTCTAAAATGGGAGAATATAGTCCAATGATGGATGCATTTACCGGTGGAGGAAAATTTGTAAAAGATTTTTCGAACCTTTGTTGGATTATAAGGTGCCAGACGAACCTGCTAAAGCAAATGAACTATTAGTAAATATAAAGACTATGTGATCAAAGAACATAAATTCTCTAATGAGATATAGGTATTTAAAAATACTCTGAAAGTGATATTTCTTTTTTAATGGTATAAACAATGCTCGCTAAATAGGGCAAAAGTTTTATGTAAACACTAAGTGATCGATTAAGATCCAAAGATACCATTGACTTGGTGTGCAATTCAACCTTATAAGGAAGCCCCAATCAAAAATTTTAACCAATTAGAATGTATGGTTGAATACGCAATTTACTTTGGATGAATTAGATAAGAGAACCTGAGTAAAATTGTCCAATGATAAAATAAATAGTCTTTAGAAAAGATAACATTATCTTGAGAAGTTACTGTGGTAAAGTAAATAAATGTCTCTATAGAAAGTTATTGAAAATGAAACCACATAAGTGCACAAAAAAAGGTAAGAAATAGAGACTAATGTTGCATGAGTTTTGGGGACAAAACTCCTAAAAAGGTGGGGAGTAGTTGTCACACAATGTTTTTAGTAACCCAAAATTTCAGTCGGAAATTTTTCTGGAATTGTATTATAAGTTTAAAATTCAATTGATATAATTAAACTAAATATGATTTAAAATAAAATGAAAAGTGTTGTTTTGACCGAAATAAATAACTCGATGGAATGGATAAGGTAAATGCCTAGTAAATTCCTTTAGGTGAAAATAATGAGATAATTATGTGAATTTGGTTTAGTAGGAAACCATTAGTACTTTGTAGTATTAGTCCTATGCCCCTACCACAAATACCCATAAATTAATATCTACATTCAATCATTGGAATTAATACCCATAAATTAATACCTACATTCAATTATTGAAATTAATACCCATAAACACCCATCAATTTCATAATTTAATGAGAATAACTAACAACATTAATATCTATAAATACCAATAAAATAGTAATAAATCTTCCCCATTTAACAAACAATTTTACAACTATATAAGGAGCTTAGAACAATTTATACACCAACTGAGCTAAAAGAGCAATTCGAGTGGAAGAGAGCTGCCTGGTTCACTAGTCCTTGTTCACACCTCAAACATCATCTTTGAAATGATCACATTAGATCTACCAAATTAATACTCCCTACCTATGAAATTCTCAATCTCGACATCCACCATGCAACAACCAAAGTTAAGGAAAATGAGGAAGTATCAGAGAAGAGAAACACCAATATGATCAATCAGGGACAGGTACTTGGGAATCCCTACAGGATGAACATATCTCTAGATAAAAGGTGAGTGGGTTTGTTCACATCATACCCGATTGGGATGATGAGCACTTACAAAATGAAAAACCACTTCTATGTGGGATTTTAACATCACATTCGGTTGGAGTGATGTGAGAACTAAGCGGAAAAACTACTTATCAGTTGGAAGTAGAGAGATCATACCTGGTTGGTATGAAGGACTTTTTTGAAGGAAGAAGAAAACTTGCATGCCTTTGGCAAGGGGAGATATCATCACACCTGATTGGTGTGATGGATTGAAAGATGATTTTGTCATATGTGTTCTCCCTTGACTGTGTGCCAATGCTTAAAATTTTTAGGAGACCTTCTTGATGAGAGCTAGAATAGCTCAGATAGGCCAAAGGCCTCGAATTTGGAACTTGTGGGCTAAAATGCCCGATTTTGGAAAATCACTTACAGTGGGTCCAAGACCAGTTGACACTAGCAGGAGCTCATAAACAAACATGATATGTTAATGAATAAATTATGTGATTTTTCCATGGTACCAAGATAGGACTGACATACTCGATGGACTGGCGACAGTGTGTTAAGGCGAGGTCGACGAACCAGCCTAGACAAACAGCTACAGGTCAATTTAAGGGTCGGAGTCGTTGGACTAGTGGTACCAAAGATAAATGATTTTGTGGAAAATTGTTGTTTGTGTGTGCACTTGAGGTTTAGGACCATCAAGATGCCCAAGAGGGATAGTGATGCGTTATAGGGGCTACTGGCGACATGGTTGAGATAATGGCAGTTTGTCGTGCCAATAGTTAGGAAAGCTCAACATATCTTCATGTGCATGAGACCAGGGTGGGGTCAGGATGAGGTCTTTGTCCTCACCCAGCCATAGAGTTGTTTTTGGGTTTGAGGGTCGGATGTTGCGAACATCCACTCAGACCCAGGGTAGAAGTGGATGGGCTTATATCTAGGTGGCCAGTAAAGTCACTCCGACGCCACAAGTGGGTGCAGAGGATGAGTTGCCTTATTAATTTGTGATCCCTTCCTGATGAAGGGCATGTGTTTGTTTATTAAACACCTCCCGAGGCAAGGGGATGGGCTAAGAAAGCTAAACACACCTAATATGGAAATGGAAAAAAAAGGTTTTAAGACTTGATAATCCTTGGATAAGGAATGGTAAACTTTGGAAAGGAAATTAAATTTGAGGAAAACCGTTATAAAATAAAATGTTACACTTGGCATGGTAAAAGTTTTGAAAACCAAAATTTAAGAATAAATCCTTTTTGAAGAAAATGATAACCTAGGACTGGTTTGGATAAACTAAGGCTATTTTGAAAACTCATTTCCAACACCCATTCACTGAGTTGTAGAACTCACCCCCTCCCTATTACCCCTTTCAGGTAACCAAGGGAAAAACCAAACTTAAAGAATTCCATGTATGGGAAATGTAAATACATGTATGTCCGTTTAAAAGATTTTCAATTTTGTATAATGTTATTCCAGGAAAGACAGGAAAAAGGACGTCTTACTCCTCGCAGTTTAGAAAAGGGCAAAACCCTTCATGAACCAAAGGGAGTGGCAGGTTGCTCATGGGGATCCGCCCAAACCAGGTCGGAGCATGACAATATCTATGAAGGTCAACCTTAGCACCATCCTCCTCCGATGCCACAAGTCTCATATCTGAACATAATCGACATGGATGGGGCCTCCTCGGACCTGGACAACAACATACCTAAGGAGGATGGCATCGAGTGGACCCTCCCTCAATCTCTTTGGCCTTAGATCTGAGCACAACTAACTCATGTAACCATATTATAGCTTCACATATCCGAATTTCGAACAGACAAGCCATGCCGCTAGCTTCCTCCACCCTTGCATGATTTGGGTCTAAACTATACAAGCCTCTTTAGGCGTTGGTCCTCTCGACACCCAAACTAAACAGACTAGACCCAACCTCCACCATCTCTACAAACTCACTACTCATCTCAACCTAGTCTAAAGTTAGGGGCTTCAGGATGATCCTCCTTAGATTTTCGTTGGCATCTTAAGTTGTAATCCTCACCGACCCCATACACGTGGTGTAAACCCTGTTTCTTCATAAAGAGAAAGCCATAACAGAAAATAAAAAATTTCAAAAGAAAACTGAGGATCAAAGTGGTCCGGAATAAATGAATAAAAGTAAAAATGGGAAATCGGGAAGCCTTAAGGGGCCAACAAAGACCCAAACTTTAAAGAAAAAAACCTTGAGGGGAATTGAGTGTCAAAACTGGACCGGTGAAGGGTGAACCGGACCCGAACCAGATTGAACCAAACGCAACCATGAAGAACCAGTTCAAAGATTGATTTTTCTAGGTGACATAAAAATGTTAAATTAGGAAATTGAAGTCACCACTAGGTAGAAATTGAATATATAAATTTTTAGATTTTAGAAAACCGTTCAAATCGAGCCTAAACTAGTTGATTTTAAATTTTGGGTCACCGAACTTGGTTCGATACATGTCCCTGATCAGCGGTCAGAACGTAAAACGTGTCCCCGATCAACGGTCAAAATGTAACACGTGTCCCTGGTCAACGGTCAAACCCACGTCATCGACGACTGACCAATAAGAGAGAGACACATGTCCTCTATCAATGGTCAATTGAGGAGAACCCTCGCTAGCCATGCTGAAAAATGAGGAGCTGACACTTGGCAATGGTGTTACTCCAGCGACCGGGTATGACATCAGAGAAATGGTCGACCAATCGGAGGTTGACACGTGGCCTAGCCACGTCGGACGGTTTTAGCCAATTAGGGGCTAACACGTGGTAGTGGCACAGTACGCCAAGGAGGAAATCCGATTTATTTAAATCAACCAATAAGAGGATGCCACATGTCACAATCAAATGACTAGATGAGGACGCTCAACTTCCATGTTAGAAAAAACGACCAATGGGAGGTTGTCATGTTGCCAGACAATTAGTCAAAGGATGACTCAAACATTGAGTGGAATGCCACGTCAGCCAAGCCAGCCAATCATAGCACACCACATGGCAGCTCGCATGTGCAACGCAATGTCATCTTCTTCCTTAGAATGCTGACATAGAGAGAGAGAGAGGAAGGCGAACTACTCAGTCTCTAGAGATCTAAATGCCCTCTGATATGACTAATGACTGGTGAGATTAGGGTTGAGTCAGGCATGATAAAGTAGCCCTGTCAGTTGTCGAGCTACCTATATAAAGAGCTACTCCCCATTTGTCCTCCTTGTCCCTCAAACGATCGAAGAAGACATGGTACTCCATTTTTTGATGAGGCACAAACTAGGGCTCTTACAAGGGCCTTAATTGCAACCACATAAGCCGAATTTGGGTTCTTTGAAACGAAGAAGGAGTTCTCTACCTTGCTGCAACCTCCTTCCAACTCAAGATTTGCTAGAGAAGTGACAATGAGGTTGCACACTGAACTTGCTCCTCCAACTATAGGCGACCAGAATAGGTCAAGCTATATTTGAGCCTCCCCGGAGCAACCACGACCAAATCAAGCACCCCGACCTCCCCTAGCAGTACCATGACCTCCCCTAGCAGTGCCTTGACCTCCCCTGAGCTGCCTTGGCAAGTCTCCTCCATAATACTTCACCAGAATTCATTGTTAACAATGTACTTTCCTTGAAAACTAAATTTAGAAATTCTCATTGCTCAGGCCATCAATTGAGTTGAGGCTTGATCTAGGAAGAATCCCCATGAAGAGAGGAATCCATTGGAAATGATAGCTTCGATCATCATCTCCTCACTGGTGCATAATTGAAGCTTTCACTCTCTAGAACCATTTTCCAGCGAAGCTCTATTTAAGCTCATTTCTAAGCCAAAATGGGTCTTTAAAAGATTGAAATGAACTAGGGGACGCGATGAAGATGATTAGGACCTTGTTAGGACTAAATTGGGAGGAATTTAGGTTGAATTGATGAAGTCCAAGTTTAAGAACCAATTTTCATTTTTTTGAAAATTTTGGGGGCTAAATGACAATTTTCAAAAAATTTGGGATTGCCTGTAATTAAAAGAATTATGGTGACCTAGATAGAAATTTAAGGAAATTAGTGGCCCAAATGAGAGATTTGATAATGTTAGGGATCTAATTGAAAATAAGATACACTTAGGGACTAAAATATTATTATGAAAAATTACGGGTATTAGGTGTAAATACATTATGGTTTGAAACATAATTATACTTCTCTATAGGAAAGCATTGCCTACAAGTTGACATAGAGGAAACACATGCACTCTTGGAAATCCACGGGACGACCATGTCTCGAAATACGAGTGAGTGGAAATTTTCGACATCACGCCTAATTAGGGTGATGAGCATGTTTTCAATTTAAAAACCAATTTTCTGGAAATAGTCTCCCCTCACTACGTGAAACTACTTAAACCTTTTGGGAGCTATTTCTGATGAGAGCATGGGATGCTCTAGTGAGCCCAATTCCAATGGGCATGGGCTTAGGCCCATAGACAAATAGACAAGTAATTAGCCTATGAAAACTTATATAAATGGTAAATTGTGTTTGATAGCTACCGAGCCAAGGCCATGGTTTCCAAACTCGTTAGGTTGGTAATTATCGAGCCAAAGTCGGGTCAGCAAGCTCATGGGGGTCTGTAACACCAAAGATAAATGTCTTAACTAAAAGACTGATGCTTGTGCATACATTAGATATGAAACCATCGAGGCACTCAGTATGGAGTAGTGCTAGTTCTAAGGACTACTGGATGACCCAGGGTGCATAAGGGAAGTGTGTCGTCTAATGAGTTAGGAAGCTTAGGGAGATTCATGTGCATTGAGACCGGGGAAACAAGAGGAGAGGTCTCATCCCACTACAGCAGATACAAAGGTATTGAAGTATGAGGGACGGATAGTAAGGCTCATTCAAATTTGTGTTAGAAGGTGTGACCTTCTACCACGATGGTCGGTAAAGGTGTTCAGACCATAAACGGAGTAGTCAAGGACTATTTTGCGAATGTATTAACTATTTGATGGTAAAGGGCGATTGTTTGTGTGTTGACATTATTTAAGAAAAATGGAGAAAGACGACAAGAGAAATCCTACCAAACCTTTTCCTTTAATTCCAAAACCCCACTCACTAAGTTTTAGAACTCACCCCTCCCCTTCTCCCTTTTTAGGAAGAGAAGACTCCACCACGCAAGAAAGCACCACCCGCTAGCTAACATAAGATACAATCATTATAAAGTTTTAATTTTGAACTAGTTTTGATAACATTGTTTTAGGAAAACCAAGGAGATTGAATTACTCATCACTCTTATCGGTGACTAGAGGGAGAATATCCTTTTATACCAGGAAAAGTGGCAGGTTGATCACGGAGTCAACTAAATTAGGTTGGGGTCTAACAACTTGAGTGGTATTAAAGCTTGGGTTCCCTTGAATAAATTAGCATGACTTTATAACCTAAAAATTAACAAAAAATCCTAAAATTATAGATATGGCTCCCAAGAGAGGAACCAAGAGAACCCGAGCAACTACCGCAGAGGCAACAAGGAATCTAATTCCTGAGGAAGGGTCTAGAAGGACTCAGACAACTCCAACAGGTTTAAACCATGAGCACCAAAAGTTGTATGAGGAATTCACCCGGGTGTTCGGAAGGCCCAACCTTGAGACCCACTCGGACACCAACTTTCGCACCAGGATTGAGGAAGTGCACTCCCAGCTCAGCCCTATGGTTCCCCCACCCTTGTTTAACATCCCGCGATATTTGAAGACACTTCATCAACTGGGGTGTAAACCCTTCCAAGGGGAAAAGGATGCAGGAGCAGCCATGGATTGGCTTGCAAGCTTAAAAATGTTCGTGGGAATTATAAGGACCCTGCCAGAAGAGATGGTGACCCTGACAGAATTCTTCTTTGAAGCGAGCGCCAAGAGATGGTGGGATCATGTAAGAAATCTTTCACCCACCATACCCACGTGGGAAGAGTTTGAGGAAAGGTACTCGAAGAAGTACTTATGTCACACCCCGACTCGGTTTGGTCAGCTCCCCGTGATCAACCCACCACTCTCCCAATTTATTAAGGGTTTTCCCCTTCTTTTAAATCGTGAGGTGTAAGGCATCCTTTAAACCTGTACTTTTCCTAGAATAACATTAATCAAAATTGCATGAAATTTAAACTACCATAATCATCTCCCTTCTTTCCTCAAAGGAGTGATTTCTTTTCCAATTTATCTCAAGATAATTCTTATAAGTTAGGAGAACTCGTATCTTCGATAGGCCCATAACTATGGTCCCACCTCTTCCAGTATCGTTTGTCTATTGAGGTTTTTTTAGTCTTTCATTTATCTTTTCATTGTACGAATGCCTCCGTCTATCACTTGTCATGACTTGATAGGTGTTCATTTTTTTCCGTCCTAAGTTCTTAGCAAGGGTGGAATATCTTTCCATAATACTTTCTTAGTACGTTACATCCATTTTCCTTAATCGAATGACAAGAATCCTCAAAATCCCATCCACATGCTTAATCCCACATCATTCCATCACTTTTTAAGTACTTCCTTTGTACTTGGTCAACATTGATTTCTTGATTAACATCCTTGGGTCTCCCTAGAAATTTCTAATACCAATCAATTGTCATTGTCTCCAATGGGCATTCATTTAACATAATTTTCCCTTTTCATCCCACTTATATCGCTTGGAAAACTTCTTCGTGTCTACTCATTATCCTTTCATAACACTTCTTCATTGCCCTAAGGTTAAATAGCTTCCTGTCCTAAGTGCCTGGCAAGAGTTATTATCTAACCATTATGGGTGGTATGGTCATAGGCTTTGTATCGCCTTGTGGCTTCTTGACGTCGTAACTTAGATCCCATTCACTTGTCACAAATCGTTACTTCCTTGTCTTCCTTTCGAGTCCGACACCTTCAATTTTCTAGTTAGGTATTCCTACATTATCTATTTTACCCATCTTATTCAAAATAAACTTGCTTGACATCCTTCCAACTGATAGAGTTTTCCTCACCAAAGACTGTAGATTCTTCCACCTTTCTGGTCCTCATTACTCCTTGTATGCATCCATTGTAGGATGGGTTTCTTCTTCTGAGCTTGCCTTTGGCTAGTGTGCGCACTAGGTCTATGTCAAACATCTGTCATTGTTCCCCTTAGCTAGGATATTATGGTCTTTATAACAGTTAATGACTTCCGAGGTTTTTCTCGGTCATTAGTGAGTTTCCATCTCACTGTCTTTTTATCTGCTTCTACGGTTTCGCAACCATCCCTTTTTTGTTAGTAACTTCATTTGATGTCTTCTTAACCAATGGGGATCTTTTTGTACTTGTTATAGGTTTCCTTCAAATAATTTTATCATTTTGATTTACCCTTCTTTTACCAATTTTTTTATTGGCCCCTTTTTGCTCCAACTTTCGGGTTTTTCGAGTATTCGTCAACTTGACTGATAGCATAGTCATGGTTATCCTCCTTCTATTTATTATCATATATCTCCATTTGGTTGAGATATCCTTCCTTAAGTGTTTCTATTCCTTAATTGACTTGTGCTTGATTGTGACTATTTCACAAGTATTCCTTCTTTACTTATAAATGGCCCAATGTTATAAGTATTTCGTACTGTAGGCTTTTCTTTAAAAGATTTTCTTATTTGTCCCATTCTCTACTCTTGTCCCTTGAAGTAGAGAAGACTTCCATCTTTGTAACTTTACATCCAACCTTCTTATCACTCCTTGAAAGTTTCCTTCCTTCATATCCTTTCACCTTTTGTATTGGTGTATTTGTTAATATTCAATCCATGGTTGTACATGAAGTTATCCCTTTGAATTTTTTAGTTCCTATCTAAGGATTTCTTATTGTTGGGGTCTTATTTCGTATACTCCACATATGCTTCGTCGCTTGAGTTCTTTATGGTGGATGTGGAATTTGACCAACACTATCTGATATTCATAAGTCTTTAACTTCCTTATTGGAATCTCATGAGTACTCCTTCATACCTTTTTCACCCATTCCATATCTCCACTTGTATTCCATTTACAAGTTTACTTGTTAAGAGAAAAACTTTGAGTATTGGCTCATTGACTTCCTTGTCAAAAGTATCAAAAGGTTATTCCTCCCCAAAATTTTAAACTTGTCGTCCAAGTTTCCTTTGACATTTCAGTCCAAGTATTAAACTTTATCCTTAACCCCTTGGTATTAGTATTTAGAGTATTTACTATTTTGGCTTTTAATTGCCTTAAGGATTTTCTTAATCCTTCTAAGGTTCTGACCTTCAAAACCTTTTTACTAATGTTTTTTATTTGCTCAAAATTTAAAGAAGACAAACTTTAGTACATAAAGTTTTACATTATTGATTTAATTAGTCATTATATAACTTAATTACAAAGGTAAAGAGTTACATCAAACATACTTACTATGTCATGCCCCAACCCGGTTTGGTTGGATCCCCGTGAACAACCTGCCGCTCTCTCGGTTTAAGAGGAGTTTCCTCCGACTTTAACTTGAGATGAGCCGTAATTTCGACCTTGTTCCCTGGAAAGACATATATCAAATAAAATGCAAGCTTAAGAAAAATTACACATACCTGAAAGAGGGTAAGGTTTGGTGTTATTCTTAGTCATTATCTCTTTTCCTAAAAAAAGGATAGAAAATAGGGATGAGTTTCTACAACTCAGTGAATGGGTTTTCAAAACTTTTAACTTTTAAGAAAAAGATTTGTATTGTAGTGTGCTAGACTCCTTTCTTTCAAAAGTCCTTTCATTTCAAATTTCAGTTTTTACCACCATTTCTTATTAATCACGGGGTGTCATCACCCAACACACATCCTTCATCATGAAGGTCAAACACACATTCGCAGGTCAGTATGTCCACTGAATCCACTTGTGGCGTCGAAGCGACTTTAACATCCACTTAGAGAGAAGTACGTCCACTTCTACCCTAAGAATGAGTGGATGTTTGTGACATCCAACCCTCAATCCCGTAACCATTCTTCGTGTCCGTATGAGGACAGAGACCTCATCCCGTCCCCACCCTAGTCTCATGCGCTTGATGCTACTCCAAATTTCGTATGGTCACCTAGTACGACAAACTGCCCTTATACCCACCAGGTGGTCTAGGGCCCTTAGGACACATCACTACCCCTCTTGGGCATATTGATGGTCTTGTAATCATAGTGCATGCACAATCAGTATTTTCTTATCATGCCATATAATTTGTGGTGCCACTGGTCCAACGGCCCCGACCCTAGACTCAACCTGCAGCTGTTTGTCTTGACTAGTCTGTCAACCTATCATGTCGCACTGTCGCTAGTTGACTAGGTATGTCGGTATTGTCTTGGTACCATTACCAAAAAAATTCATTTATTAAAGTTTTATGGCCCGTATCTCATGTTTGTTTATGAGCTCTTGCTTGTGTTCTCTAGCCTATGGCCCACTGTTCGAGATTTTCAAAACCGGGCATATTAGCCCCCAAGTTCCAAAATCGAAGCCCCCGGCCTATAAGAGCTATTTGAGCTCATGTCAAGAAGGTCTCCCAAAACATTTAAGCATTGGCACACAGTGAGAGCACTTCCGATAAAAATATATTTTCAAATGTCTATCATACCAACTCAGTATGAGGAAATCTCTGCTCATAACAGATAAACGGGTTTTCCACTTCCTTTATGGAAGTTTCATCATACCAACTGGGTATGATCTACTTACAACCGGTAATTAGTTTTTCTGCGTGATTTTCACATCACTTCTCTAAGTTGTGTGTTTAAAATACCACTAAATAGTGGGTTTTCATTTCGAGGTACTTATAATTCCTAACCGGGTATAATAAAAAATCTCACTCACCCGTTAATGCAGTGAATTCCACTAGATTGGTTATTTGTATTCACACGAGCTTGTACTTGCTAGCTTTCCCAGTACCTTGTGTTCGTACATGATATGAACATCTTGGTTCATTATCCCTCGGCCTAATAGCTTTCATTCATTCCAAATGAATGAGAAAACTAAACTTTTATTTATTTGCAATTAGCTCCCTAAAGTTATTTTTCTTTAAGTCCCTAATGCCGATTTTTCCTCAAATTGAGTAAAAAAACTTGTAAAATTCCCCTTGGGACCTCAATTTATTCAATTTCACAAAAAGCTGTTTAATTTCCAAAATTTCCAATTTGGTCCCCCAACTTTTCCAAAATTACCATTTTGCGCTTCCTTTGCAAAAATGGTAAGTTTCACCCCAAAAATTCTAAAATCCCTCAATTGGTCCTCTAACATTTTTATCATGCCCAATTGACCCTTAATTTTATAAAATTGCATCTTGGTCCTTCAAATTTTTGAAAATCCCCAATTTTTCCCCAATTTCAACTCTTTAAAATAGTCGAATTTGATTTAATGAAATTGACCGATCAAACACATCTAATTGTTGAAATTGAATTTAAAATTGAGATCCTATATCTTCATACGATTCAATAGCACATTGAATCACAAGTTTTTATGTTGGAACGAGCTCAAACGGAGCTTTGCCGAAAAATAGACTATAGAGAGAGAAAGCTTCAGCTACTCACCATCGGAGGCACGACTGTCCAAGCTTTCAATCTAGGCAGATAGCTCTCATCCTGAGGTTCATCTTAGAATCAAGAATGGCATCAATTGATGCCAAATTGAGTTAAAATTCCATCATCAAAATTCTGTTGGTTCTCTCTCTAGCACCGGTCAGAAATTACAGAAGGGAACCAAATTGGCTTACCTTTCAGTCCTCATTCGGCTGTGGGTGGGCTGAGGAAATGTTGGGATGGCTTGGTTTGGCCTGAGGAGGGCTCAAAATGGCCGATTTCAGCTCGGTCGAAATAGGGCAGCTTCAGTCTGCCAGAACTGCTTCACTCTTCCATCACGCCGACACTTCTCTGATGACCCTTGAAGCAAACAAAGACTACAGGCATGTAGCTAACTTCCCCCCAGTTCTAAAGAACTCGACCTCACCTTCTTTGGCTCAAAGATGACCCTATATCGCAGCTCTAGTTTGAGCTTCACCGAAAAATGGAGCAGTTGAGAGAGTGTGTGCTTTTCAGGTTTGGAAAGGATGAATGGGGAGGGGGTCTTTATATAGGAAGCTCGGGGACACCTTGGCCGTCCGATTGGCATATGGTAAGTAGAGGAAATCATACCCGGTTGGTATGATGGACTTCCTTAAAGGAAGGAGAAATCCACTTGCCGGTTGTAAGCAAAGGTATCATCACACCCGGTTGGTGGGATGAAGTAAAAATATATTTTTGTTAGAAGTGTTCTCCCCTGACCATGTGCCAATGCTTAAACTATTTGGGAGACCATCTTGACAAGAGCTCGAACAACTCAGATAGGCCTCAGTTTTTGAACATGTGGGGCTAAATGCCTAGTTTTGGAAAATCACGTGTAGTGGGCCCAAGGCCAATGGGCACGAGCAAGAGCTCGTAAACAAACATGAATTATATAAAGCTATGAAATTTCTAATGAAATTGATGTGTGACTTCGCCATGGTATAAAGACAGGACCGACGGTACTCGATAGACTGGCGACAATGTATTAGGGTTAGGTCAACGGACCGACCTAGACAAACAGTTGTAGGTTGGGTTGAGGGTCGGGGTTATTTGACCAGTGGCACCAAAGATAAATGGCTATATGTGGAAAACTATTGTTTTGTGCATGCACTTGAGGTAAAGGATCATCAAGAAGCCCAAGAGGGGTAGTGATGGGTCCTAAGGGCTACCGGACGACATGGTGGAGATAAAGACAGTTCGTTGTGCAAGACATTCAGGAAGCTCACAGTAGCTTCTTACGCATAAGACTGGGGTGGGGTTAAGATGAGGTCTCTATCCTCATATGGATATGAAGTGGCATTCAGCTCTGAGGGTCAGATGTTGGGAACATCCACTCAGACCCACAATAGAAGTGGACGGGCTTCTATCTTGGTGGCCGATAAAGACGCTCTGAACCACAAGTGGGTGTAGTGGATAGGCTGCACCTGCGAATGTGTGTACCCTTCCTAATGAAGGGCCTGTGTTGTTTGCTAAACACACCTAATGTGGAAATGGGAAAAAGGAATTTGAGAACCAAAACATGAGAAAAGATCTTTCTTATAGGAAATGATAACATTGCCACACTTTGAACAAAGTTATTTCCAAAAACTTACTCCCAACACCCGCTCACTGAGTTGTAGAACTCACACCTCCCTTTTTACCCCTTTTAGGTAACCAAGGAAAAACCTTTGAAAAAGACCTTACAAATTTTGGAACAAGACAGGTATGTCGTTTTTAAATTACTTAGTTTTGTATAATGTTATTCTAGGAAAATAAGTAGAAAGGATGCCTTACTAGTAGCAGTTTAGAAAGCAGAAAACTCTTGATGAACTGTAGAGTGGCGGATTGTTCACGGGGATCTGACCAAACCGGGTCGGGGCATGACACCCTTCCTACGACTCCCTTCATGGTAAACTCCTTTTTCTTCCCTGGATTTCTCCTTGAGGTTTCCTAGTCCTTAACTTGTCGTGTCACCTTTTCCCCTCTAGGCTTGAAATTCCTTGCTCTAGTTGGAAACTGCCCAATTTAAGTTAAGTTATCTTAGGGGTCAGTTAGTATTAACTCCTTTTTTAGTTCTTCCCGTCCTTTCTTTTATGTGGAGGTCTTGCTATAGTCTTTCTCCTTGGATGGTCCCTCCAAGCTCTGCCTTGGTCCTACATTTGGGTATTTTCCCCTCACTTGTGGTAACCCATTCATCAATGGGGAGACTAGCATATATATATGAAAGAAAAACTTTATTCATCTTTATTTATTCAGAAATAGTACTTGCCATACTCAGCATAATATAGATGATTCTCACTACTCTCCCTTCTAATTCCTCGGGGTCATAGGCTAGGAGTTAGTCTCCAAATTATTTCGGGATTCGTGGTCCGAGGGCTCAAAAGAGCTGGTAGATGTCCATCCATACTCCTGGTGGACCTCCCAGTTGTGTCGAACTGCATGGAATACCTCGGGTCCATACCTTCCCAACATCTCAGCTTCACATTCATAGTCCCACTTTATCCATTGGGTGGGGTCTAGGTTACAATAAGTTGGTGGGGTGCCTGAAAAACCTTCATGAAGGTTGTGTGAGCATCCCAATATTTGTTCCAAGCCTCCCTTCGAGTTAGGGTCATTTTCGGCCATCGCGGTGCTGGAGGTGATGTTAGGTTCCTTGGACGGAATGTGGATTCTTCTTGCCTTGGGGAGGGATATGTTATGCCAGCTGGCTTCAACATCTCCTCAAGAAGCTTTCTATAGTCCTCGACCATGTCCTTTGGCAACCTCTTCTCGAATTCAGCAAGTTTTTGGATGTCTATCTTGATGAAGGTAGCAACCTTTTCCAAGGGTCCGTGAGTGGGGTTGGTTCTCACGTCAAATTTTCTAGGCACTCTTCTTCCTACAAGGTAATTTAATCCTTATTAGTGTAAGATCATAGTCTTGATAATACTTTCAAGGGAACAAAGATTTGACACCACTCAAGTTGTCACGCCTAGACCCGGTTTGGTCAGATCCTCATGAACAACTCGTCGCTCCCCTGGTTCAAGAGGGGTTTCCCCTTCTTTCAATCAAGATGAGCCAGGCGTAATTTCAAATCTTGTTCCCTAGAATAGCATAAATTAAAACTAAAGCGAGCTTAAAAGAACGTTAGGTATCCCTGGCAGAGTATACATCTTTCGGAGTTCCTTTAGTTGATCTCCTTACTCCTGAAAAGGGATAAAGGGGGTGAGTTTCTACAACTCAGTGAGTCGGTGTTGGGAGTGAGTTTTCAAACATGTATAGTTTATCAAAACCAGGCCAAGGTTTTTAAGGATTTTCTCAAAACTCAAACCTCATGATTTTTCCCATTTCCATATTAGTGTGTTTAGCTCTTTTAGCACATCCCCTTGCCTCGGGAGGCGTTTAGCACACAACAAACGTCCTTCATCAGGAAGGGTATAGACATTCGCAGGGTAGTCCCAGACTGCACCCACTTGGGGATTAGCACGACCTTGTTGTCCACCCTAGTAGAAGTCCTAAATTTCTACCCTGAGTCTAAGTGGACATCTAGGACGTCCGACCCTCAGACATGAATTCCACTTTGTGTTCGTATGAGAATGGAGACCATATCCTAACCCCACACCGGTCTCATGTGCAAGAAGCTCCCAAAGCTTCATGACTAACTAGCACGATGAACTACCCTTATCTCCACCATGTCATCTAGCAGCCCTTAGAATCCATCACTACCCCCTAAGGCATCATGATGGTCTTGTACCATGAGTGCATGTACAAATAAGTATTTGTTTTCATGATTAAACTATTCTCTTTTGTGCCAATGGTCTAACGACCTCGACACTCACCCGACCTACAGCTGTTTGTTTAGGTCGGTCTGTCAACCTAGTGCACACTACAGCCAGCCCATCGAGTATTGTCGGTCCTAACTTGATACCGTGGCAAATCACACAGTCAATTTTCCATTTTTAAATAGTAGTTTTCATGTCTCTTCCTAATCATGTTTGTTTACGGGCTCCAGCCCGTGCCCACTGGCCTTAGGCCTACTACAAGTGTATTTCCAAAACTAAGCCATGAGCCCTATGAGTTCAAAAACTAAGGCCTCTGCCCTCTTAGAGCTGCTCTAGCTCTCGTTAAGAAGGTCTCCCAAATTGTTTAAACAATTGTCACACAGTTGAGGGAGAACACTTATGACAAAATCTCTTTTAGTTCATCACACAAACCGGGTGTGATGATAGATCCGCTTACAAACGGTATCGAGTTTTTCCTTTCCTTAAGGACACACACCATACCAACCGGGTATGAAGTTGGTTTAATCCTACTCACATCCGGTAAGTAGGTTTTTAGCCTTTAAAATAGTGCTCGTCATCCCAACCGATATGATGTGTAAAATTTCCCACTCTCCCATCGAATATGACATGTTCGTCCTCAATTAGTTTACAATCCAGTCTTGCTCTCTCTTACTTGCGTTCTAGTCTCATGTGTCCCTACACGGTTTGGGTATCATTATCAATAAAGGTTCAACATAACAACCTTCATTTTCTCACGTATGAGCGACTAGGCCCAAATTCTCGGTTTATTGCACTTAGGTCCCTAAAATTCATTTTTCTTGATTTTAGGTCTCTAATGCTAACTTTTTTCCCCAAATCAAATCCCAAGGTTTTCAATATCCTCTTTGGATCCTCAATTTACTTAGAATTGTGTAAGGGGCTCAAGTTTTACAAATTTCCAATTTGGTCCCCCAATTTTTTAAAAATTACCATTTTCCTCCTACTTTCTAAAAATAGTCAATTGACCCAATTCTTTCAAAAATTGACCAATTGGTCCCCCAACATCTTTCTCATTGTGAATTGACCTTCAATTTTGAGAAATTGCATGGAGGTCCCTCAATTTCTCGAAATCCCCAATTTCATTCCCCTTTACTAACCGAATTTGATTTCTTCAAATTAACCATTCAATTAGTGTTAATTGCTCCAATTGATGGCATGGATTGGTTTCTACACTTCCATATGATTAAATAAAGCTTTGAATTGCCAAATTTGAGTCCGAAACAAGCTCAAACGAAGCTTTGCCGAAAAATTGTTCATAGAGAGAGAAAGCTTCGAAAGCTTACCGTCGGGGGTGTGATAGTTTGAGCTCTCAATCTAGGGAGGTAGCTCTCATCCTTAGGATTCTTCTAGGATCAAGAATCCCTACAATTGAACTCCATATGATGGGAAATTTCGTTAGTGACATTCGACACCTTCTCTCTCTAGCACCGATCTACAATGATGTAGGAGAGCCAAATTGGCTTACCTTTCACCTCTATGGAGGTTGTGTGAGGGCCGTGGGGAATTTGAGGAGGCTTGGTTTATTGGGGGCGGTCCGAATTTGGCCAAATTCAGCTCAACCAAAACAAGGCAGCTTTGAACCGTCGTAGCTGCTTTACTGTTTGATTCCGTCGGCACTTTTCTAGCGATCCTCAAGTCGAAGGAAGGTTGTTGTCGCGTAGCTGACATCCCCCAAAGTCTATAGGATACAACCTTGCCTTTTAAGTCTGAGAAAAGTTCCCAAGTCGGAGATCTTGTATGAGCTTGACCGCAAAATGGAGCACTTGGGAGATGAGGGCTATTTGAGGTGTCTTGAGGATAAATGGAGGGGAGCTCTTTATATAGGGAGCTCAGGGACCCTTTGCCCGACCAGTTTCAATTCTGGTTAAGCTTATCCTCACCCAAAAATGCCCTAATCGGAGGAATATTCCTCTTGCAGGAAATGGAAAGTTTTTGAACTAATGAATAGTGTTGTCATCCAAGGGTAGAAACGACATTGTTCTAGATCGGACCGGTCCGGTTCGACCGGGTTCAATGGAGAAAATCAGTCGGTTCAGACATGATTCAATCGGTTTTCTCAAATCTAAAAATATCAAAATTTGTCTAAATTCATTTCCTATCCAATGGTGGAGTCAATTTCCCAATTTGAAAATTTTAAGCCACCAAGAAAAATGAATTTAGAGAGTGGTTCATGTATAGTTCAAACCAGTTTAGGTCCGGTTCACCCTTAATCATTCCGATTTTCTCTTTCAATTGGTTTCATGGTTCTTCCCCATGATTTTTATGACTCTTTTTGTCATTTGGGATTTCCCAATTTCTCATTTTACCCTTCTTTACCGGTTTCGGTTCGTTAAATGGCTCAGTTTTCTCTTTTAAATCGCTGGTTCTTTTCCTAGTTTTCTTATCCTTAAAGGAACGAGGTTTACATAGTCGGTACTACTTCTCAGTCCTTCTTAGGTTTTCATTTTTTCTTCTTGATCATTTCATTGTTACTAGTCGCTTCCTACTTGACTTCTCTACTTTTCCAAAGCATGTCACATTTGCCATCCTGAGACATCTTATTTGTCATCCATTGTCCGAGCTTGTCTTATCTCTTGGAGGCATTTCCTTCTTTACTCCTAGATGGCTTGTAACTATATTGTACTTCATTTGTGTTTTCTTTATTTGGACCTTCTTGTCTTCTGTGACCCCTCCTCATATAATTGAGGTATGAGAACGTGTCTTTATTTGAGAGACAAAGTTTCTAGGAAAAATTGGAATTTTTATTAATAATGGGTACAATGTGTTTTGGGCATTATCCCTATTACAAGTAGTAGTTTAGCTTGGGGGCTACTATACTACGTTCTTGATAAGTGTTCTTTTTGGTTATAAGTCCCTTGTAGTGTCCTTGGTGTTAGGTTCACTCTCCTCATACTCGTGGATGTGACCTCAACGGGTGATGGCACCATACTCCTTGTTGGTACTGGATACTTCCCATTATGTCTCTTGGTCCTTAAGGACTTCTACTATACCTTGGGCATTGGAGAGCCTTTAGGGTTGTCTTCCTATGAGGACAGAGTGTTGGGTGGTGTTGGTGATGACAGACCAAGTTTCCTTGGTTCATCTCTTGGGAGCCATCTAAAAATTTTAAAACATTTCTCTTAGTTCTTATGTTATATAGTCTTGATAATGTATTTGAGGAACATGGCTCTAATACTACTCAAATTGTCACGCCCAGACCTGGTTTGGTTGAATTCCCATGAGCAACCCACCACTCTCATTAGTCTATGAAGGATTTTGCTTCCTTCTAAACCGCGAGGAGTTAGGTGTCCTTTTTACATGATTTTCCTGGAATAACATTATAGAAAACTGAATATGTTAAAACTTACATACATGTCCTTGTCTTAAGGGTTTGGCTACGAGGTATTCCTTAAGGGTTTGCCTTCCTTCCTAAAAAGAGGTTAAAGTGAAAGGGTGAGTTTCTACAACTCAGTGAGCAGGTATTGAGAAATGAGGTTTTCAAAAATACTCTTTCTTCACTAAAATCTTGGAGTTTCTCTTTATCTTAGAAAAATATTCCATCTTTTTTTATATTCCTTCACCATTATGCGAGTTTAACTCTTTTAACACTTCCCCTTGCTCATGAAGTGTTTCACGTAGTATAACCGTACATATTTTTAGAACTTTCACCATTTCACTTAATATATGCGTTTAGATCTTTTAGCACATCCCCTTGCCTCGGGAGGCATTTAGCAAAACAAACACACGCCATTTATCATAAAGGGTACAAACATTCGCAGGGCTGTCCCAGACTACACCCACTTGGGGATCAGCGCGACTTTGTCGTCCACCCTGATATAAGTCCCAAACTTCTACCCAGAGTCTGAGTGGATGTCCTAAATGTCTGACCTTGAGACCCGAAATCCACTTTGTGTATATATGAGGATGGAGACCTCATCTTGACCCCACCCCGGTCTCATGCGCATAAAGACCAAACACAATAGCTTAAGGAAGCCCAAATATAGCAGTATCCGGAAGCCCAAACATAGTAGCTTCATGACTAACTTGTATGATGAGAAGACCAAACACAGTAGCTTCACCTTCCCTTATCACCATCATATCGTCCAGTAGTCCTTGGAACCCATCACTACCTCCTTAGGTGACTTGATGGTCCCGAACCAAAGTGCATGCACAAACAATAATTTTAATCATTTAGCCTTTCTCTTTGGTGATTATTGTCCAATGGCCCTAACACTCAACCCGGCCTGCAGTTGTTTGTCTAGTCGGTCCGTCGGCCTAGTCCTGATGCACTGCCACCAACCCATTGAGCATTGTCGATCCTTACTTGATACCGTGGTGAATCATACAATTAAATTCTATTTTAATTATGATTTTTTTTGCTCTTCTTATTCATGTTTATTTACGGGCTTCAGCCCATGCTCACTGGCATTAGGCCCACTGCACCTATTTTTCAAAACTAGGCCTTGATCCCAATGAGTTTAAAATTGAGGCCCGTGGCCTATTAGAGCTATTCTAGCTCTCGTCAAGAAGGTCTCCCAAATAGTTTAAGCAATGGCACACGGTTAGGGGAGAACACTTCTGACAAAATCTCTTTTTAACTTATTACACCAACTGGGTGTGATGATAGGTCCGCTTACAACCAGTATGCATTTTTTCCTTTTCATAAAGAAGCTCATCATACCAACCGGGTATGATGTTTAAGTAATCTTACTTACAACTAGTAAGTAGGTTTTCCTTTAATAAAATGCTCATCATCCCAACCGGGTGTGACGTTAGAAAATTCCCACTCATCCGATGACTCTGACGAATTCGTCCCTAGTCAGCTTCCATGTCCTACTTGAGCTCCTTTGCTCATGTCCTTATCCAAATTTGTTACTACATGGTTTGAATATCCTCATAAGGAATAGTTTGGCATGAATGGCCCTTCTATTTCCATTTAGGCCCTTATTTTTGCCTTATTGTAGTTAGGTCCCTAATGTCCATAATCTTTGACTTTTAGTCCAAAACGCTCAATTATTGTTTAATTAAGTCCCCAAGGATTTTAATACCCCTCTTAGGTCCTTAATTTTCTCAAAATAGTATTTGGGGCTCAAATTTCCCAAATTTCCAATTTGGTCGCCCAACTATTACAAAGTTACCATTTTGCCCCTAAGTTCCAAAAATCGTCAATTGGCCCTGATTCTTTCAAAAATTGACCTATTGGTCCTACAACATCTTTCTCATTGCCAATTGACCTTCAATTTTAAGAAATTTCATTTAGATCTCTCAATTTTTTGAAATTCCTAATTTTCTCCAATTTCACCCCTTTACACTAACCAAATTTGATTTCTTCAAATTGGTCATTCAAATGTGGTTAATTGCTCCAATTGATGGCATGGATCAGTTTCTACATTTCCATACGATCAAATGGAGCTTTGAATTACAGAATTTGGGTCTGAAACGAGCTCAAACAGAGCTTCACCGAAAAATTGTACATAGAGAGATAAATCTTCGAAAGCTTACCATCGGAGGTGCGGTGGTCTGAGCTCTTGATCTGGAAATGTAGCTCTTGTCCGTAAGATCCTTCTAGGATCAATAATCCCTACAATTGATGTCAGGATCAAGGTGAATTTGGTTAGAAAAGTTCAACACTTTCTTTCTCTAAAATTGATCTAAAATGATGGAGGGTCGAATTGGCTTACCTTTCACCTCCGCAGAGGTCGTGTGATAGTCGTGAGGACTTTGGGAGGGCTTGGGTTGGCTGTAGGAGGGCTGAATTGGACGAACTTCGATTGGATAAAGTAGAGTAGCTTCAAACTGACAGAGCTACTACACTGTTCGATTTCCCCAGTGCTTCTCCAGCAATCCTTGGGTCGAAGGAAGGTTGCTATCAGGTAGCCTTCTTCCCCCAGAGTTTGTAGGATCCGACTTTACCTTCTAAGGCTGAGAAAAGTGCCCAAGTCAAAGCTCTTGTTTGAGCTTCACCGGAAAACTGAGCACTTCAGAGGAGGAGAGGGTTTGAGGTGTGTGAAAGATGAATGGAGGGGAGCTCTTTATATAGGGAGCTCAGGAACCCTCTGCTCTACCAGTTTCCATATTGGTTGAGCTTATCCTCTTCAGAAAATACCCAAATCAAAGGGAATATTCCCTCACCAAAGAAGGAAAGTCGAGTTATCGAACTCGTTAGGCCAGTAGTTATGAAGTCGAAGCTGAGATGTCGGGTCTTTTGGGCCAATAACACTAAAGATGACGGCTATAATAATTAAAAACTATTTATTTTGCATGCATGAGATGTGGAGCCATCGAGATACTCGATATGGGGTAGTGGTGGTTCTAAGGGCTGCTGGACAACCTATGGAGCATAAGGGCAGTTCGTCGTTCAGTATGTCAAGGAGCTCTAGGAGTATCCTGCACACGGAGACCAAGGTAGGAGGGGGAAAGAGGTCTTGTCCCTAAAAGCGGACATGAAGTATGATTAGGTTTTGAGGGTTAGGCAATTCATGTCCATTCAAACTCAGAGTAGAGGTCGTAGGACCTATATCATGGTGGACAGTAATGGCGTTACGATCCACAAGTGGAATAGTCGGGGACTGCTCTACGAACGTGTGAACCCTTTTTATGATAAAGAGGCCATGTCATTATATGCCAACCCGAGAAGGGGTAGATAATGGAATACCACAAATATAACAAACACACGGATAAGAACATCCTTAAGATTTTCCCTACTCACTAAGTTGTGAAACTCATTCCTCTCTCCTTAAATTGTTTTTAGGAAGAAAAGGACCACTTGAGAGTTTTCCCTCTCCAAGTCTTGAACTCAGATACGAATTATGCCTAACTCTTCTTGATCTAGGGGAGGAGAGTCTCCTCGAGGTCTAAGAGAGTAGCAGGTTAATCATGGGGTTCCGACCAATCCGGGTCAGGACGTGACAACTTAGGGGTATCTGAGCATGTGTTTCTCTTGAATGTAATGTTAAGACTTTATAACCTAAAGACTAATTAAAAGCCTTTAACCCAGCCATGGCACGTAGGAGTGGAATCAAGAGGACAAGGGCGACAGTTATAGACTCTGCCGGAAAACACCTTTTAGTAGAAGAATCCCTAGGGGTCTAGCCGATCCCACAAGGACATAGCTCGAAACACCAATGGTTGTATGAGGAGTTCACCAGAGTGTTTGGAAAACACAACCTCAACACTGAACCCCACCTAGATTCCGAGTTCCACACCCGGCTAGAGGAACTATAGTCAGAGTATTCTTCTGCCACTGCCCTACTTCTCTTTGACATTTCGAAGTACCTAAAGACACTCTAACTGCTGGGGTGTAAGCACTTCTAGGGGGAGAAGGATGCTGGGGCAGCTATGGATTGGCAAGATAGCCTTAAGAAGTTCATGGGGATCATAAGGATGCCCTTAGAGGAGATGGTGACGCTGGAAGAATTCTTTTTGGAGTCCAGCGCCAAGAGGTGGCGGGACAATGTGAGGGGCCTCTCCCCCACCACAACCACCTGGGAGGAATTTGAAGAAAGGTACTCAAAGGTGTACCTGGCTCCCCACTTAATCAATGAGAAGAAATGGGAGTTTTTCGGCTTCGACAATGAGCGAGTATCTCGAAGTATGAGAACAAGTTTAATGAGTTAAAACCCCTAGCCCCCGACTTGGTGGGACTAGCAGATATCTGCCAAAAGTTTATCGAGGGGCTCACTATAGACGTGAGAGACCAGATGGAGGTATTGGGATGCCCCACCGACTTGGTTGTCATCCTCAGCATGGCCCATGAGTGTGAGCATCTAGCCCAAATGAGACACCACCAGGTGAAGCAGAATGAGCGAAGGGAGGAGAGGGGCCGAAATAGCAAGGGAGGTCAGAGAGAGCAAGTGGGACTATAATGAGAGACCAAGGCATGGTTCCTGAGAAGAGGGGAGGTTTATCAATCCCATAGGGAGGTGAACACACCCCCACAGTGGAAGGGACCCTATTGCCCTAGGTGCAAGAGGATCCATGAAGAGGCGTGCCCAATGTATTTTGGGTGTGGATAGCATGGGCACTACGTGAGGAATTGCTTGGCACTACGAGGCAACCCTAGCAAAATGCCCAGCAGCCACTGCTTGGGAATCCGAGGTCACCCAACAGGGGAAGGGAGGTGCCCACACAAGTCCCGGCCAAAGTATACAACCTCACCCAAGAGGCAGCCCAGAAGGACCCCAACATAGTAGCTGGTATGTCCCAACCACTCCCTTAAGACGAGTCTGTCATCCTGAATCATGTAGTCCCTATTTCCAAATTAATAAAGTTCGTTCTCTTAAGAAATCCTATTAAATGCCATTTAGGTCACATACAAATATTTGAGAAGGAGATATACACCCTCTTCGACTCAGGGGTTGGATGATCCCTTATCAAGGAGACCCTTATTCTGGACCTTCCTAAGAAGCTCACACCTCTCACAACACCCTCTTATGCTATTAATAAAGTTCGTTCTCTTAAGAAATCCTATTAAATGCCATTCAGGTCACATACAAATATTTGAGAAGGAGATATACACCCTCTTCGACTCAGGGGTTGGACGATCCCTTATCAAGGAGACCCTTATTCTGGACCTTCCTAAGAAGCTCACACCTCTCACAACACCCCTCAACATCCTTATGCTGTTAGGAGAGGAGCTAGCCCAACACGAACTCCTCAAGGCATACAAAGTCTAGATAGGGGAAAATACCTTGGAAGCAGATCTAATCCCCCTACCGCTAAGGGAAGTAGAAGTCATCCTAGGAATGGTGTAAACCCCGTCCTTTAGTAATGAGAAAAATCAGGAAAGAACCGGTCAATGTGATCTTTAAATCGAATTAGTCTACAAGCCTGACTATTAGGGGATGAGCAAATTCAAAAATTTCTAACTCCCATGTGACTAAAAAATATTCATAAACTTGGGAAAAGAACCCTAGGATGATACGAGGAAGAAAGACCGAAGCAGTTCAAGAGAACCGAGTCCGAACTTGATAGAACCGGTTTATGAACCAAGTTGATTCATAAATTGGAACCGTTAGAGAATGAGTTAACCAAGAAGTTTATGGATTCCTTATGATTTATAATCCTTGGTAAGGAACCTTAGAACAATGTGGGAGAGAAAAACTAGATCGGTTCAGGTGAACCGGACCCGAACCGGATTAAACTGGTTTAAGAACCGAGCCGGTTTATGAACCGAAATCAATTAAGAGGTGGTAAACCGGGAATTTTATGGACCCTAAGTGACCCAAGGAGTCACAAAAGACATGGAAATGGACTTGTGAAGGAATTGGGGATGAAAACCAAACCGATTCAGGTGAATCAGATCCGAACCGGTTTGGACCAGTTTGAATCACTATTGAACTGAATCCTAAATTCAATTTTCTATGTCGCTTAAATAATTCAAATTGGTGATTTGAGGCCACCATTGGATAGAGAATGAATTTAGATGAATTTAGAAATTTTTAGATTTGAAAAACTCGGTCGAATGAGGGGTGAACCGGCCGGCTTAAGCTTTGAACCTAGTTCGGATCGGTCCGGTACGGTTCAGAACAGTGTCATCTTCTTCCTCAGGATGACGACACTGTTCACTCGCTGGAAAATTGAAGCAGCGCTGACAAAAAAGAAACGTTTCCATTCGGTACGTTTCAGGTCTTCAATGCCTGTCATAATGATCCCAAACAGATGGCCAATGGGTCCCCGAGCTCCCTATATAAAGAGCCCCTCTCCATTCATCCTCTCCACACCTGAAAAGCTCACTCTCTCTTAGTTGCTTAGTTTTCCAGTGAATCTCGAACCAGAGCTCCGATATAGGGTCAATTCTAAGCCAAAGAAGGTGAGGTCGGGTTGGAATTAAACCACATGCTCCAAAGCTTGTGCGGGCCCCCGTCAATTCCTTTGAGTTTCATTCTTGCGAACGTACTCCCCAGGTGGGATACTTAATGCATTAGCTACAGCACTGCATGGGTCGATACGCACAGCGTCCAGTATCCATCGTTTACGGCTAGGACTACTGGGGTATCTAATCCCATTCAAGTCTATAGAACATAGAAAGGCAGGATGCCCATGACGCGTACGTGTAGGATGAACCAAATCCTCATTGAATTTTATTTTTCCATTCGAGGGGGCTCGTACATGTCCTGCAATACCTAGAACCAGGGAGAAGTCTGCTACACGGTAGTAGTATCCGTTCATCCCGAGAGTCACCGGAGAAGCATCAGCGTGATCAAATAGTGAAGCAGCTTCGGCGGACCAAAGCTGCCCTGTTTCGGCTGAGTTAAAATCGGCCAATTTGAACCCTCCTTAGGCCAAACCAAGCTCTCCCAACATCTCCTCAGCCCTTACACAGCCGAATTAGGACCAAAAGGTAAGCCAATTCGGCTCCCCTTTAGAATTTCAGATCTTTGTTAGAGAGAGAGTCGGCAAAACTTCAATGAAGAAATTCTAATCCAATTCAACATCAATTTATGTCATTCTTGATCCTAGGAAGAGCCTCTGGAGGAGAGCTACCTACCTAGATAGAAAGCTTCGACCGCCGCACCTTCACCGGTGAGAAATCGAAGCTTTCTCTCTCTACAGTCTATTTTCCGATGAAGCTCCATTTGAGCTCGTTCCGGTGTTAAAATCTATGATTCAAAGTTCCTTAGAATCGTATCAACATGTAGAAACTCAATTTCAACTACAATTTCAACAATTAGTGGTGTTTGATCGGTCAATTTGATGAAATCAAATTTGGCAGTGTTGAAGAATTGAAATTGGGAGAAAATTTGGGGAATTTTGAAAATTTTAAGGACCAAAATGTAATTTTCTAAAATTTAGGGTCAATTGGTCATGATAAGAATATTAGAGGGCCAATAGAGAAATTTTAGAATTTTGGGGGCAAATTTACCATTTTTCTAAAGAAGGGGCAAAATGGTAATTTTGGAAAAATTGAGGGACCAAATTGGAAATTTGGGAAATTAAACCCCTTTGTGTGAAATTGAATAATTTGAGTCCTAAGATAAATTTTAAAGGTTTCGGGACTCTAATTTAGGAAAAACCCAGCAATAGGGACTTAAAATTTAAGAAAAATAACTTTAGGGACCTAATTGCAAATATATGTAAAGTTGGGTTTTCTCATTCATTTGGAACGAATGAGGGCTATTAGGCCACATAATAATGAACAACCATGTTCATTTCGTGTAGGAGAATGAGACATCGGGAATGCCAGTAGAGGTCCAGCTTGCTAAGGACGGAACCCGACTAAAGTGGAATTTCACTACACTATCGGGTGAGTGGGATTTTATATCATACCCGGTTGGGGATGATAAGTACCTCGGTATGAAAACCCACTATTTAGTGATATTTTAATCATCACAACTTAGAAGAAGTGATGTGAAAATGTTATGGAAAACTACTTACCAGTTGTAAGTAGATCATACCCGGTTGGTATGATGAGGCTTACTCGAAGGAAGTTGAAAACCTGTTCATCGGTTATAAACGGAGATGTCCTCTTACTCAGTTGGTATGATGGACAGTTAAAAATATATTTTTGTCAGAAGTGCTCTCCCTTGATTGTGTGCCAATACTTAAACAATTTGGGAGACCTTATTGATGGTAGCTCGAATAGCTCTGATAGGCAGGGGGCCTCGGTTTTGGAACTTGGGGGCTAATATGCCTGATTTTGAAAAATCCCGAACAGTGGGCCATATGCCAATGGACACGAGCAGGAGCTCATAAACGAACATGATATACATGTTAGAAAACCCACTCACCCGTTAATGCCGTAAATTCCACTATACCGGTTCTTTGTATTCACGCAAGCTCGTCCATGTTGGCGTTCCCAGTACTTCGCATTCCTATACAATATGAACATCCTTGTTCATTATTACTCGACATAACAGCCTTCATTCATTTCAAATGAATGACAAAACCCAAAATTTTAGTTATTTGCAATTAGGTCCCTAAAGTTATTTCTCTTTAACTTTAAGTCCCTAATGTCGGTTTTTCCTCAAATCGAGTCCTGAAACTTTTAAAATTTATCTTGGGACCTCAATTTATTCAATTTCACCAAAAAGGGGTTTAATTTCCCAAATTTCCAATTTGGTCCCCCAACTTTTCCAAAATTACCATTTTGCCCTTCCTTTACAAAAATGGTAAGTTTTGCCCCAAAAATTCCAAAATTCCTCAATTGGTCCTCCAACATTATTTTCATACCCAATTGACCCTCAATTTCATAAAATTGCATATTGGTCCTTTAAATTTAAAAAATCCCCAAATTTCCCCCAATTTCAACTCCTTAGCACAGTCGAATTTGATTTCATCAAATTGACCGATCAAACACCTCTAATTGTTGAAATTGAAGTTAAAATTGAGTTCCACCCTCTTCTTACGATTCAATAGCACTTTCAATCACAAGTTTTGACGTCGGAACGAGCTCAAACGGAGCTTCGCCAGAAAATGGATTGTAGAGATAGAAAGCTTCGATTACTTACCGGTGACTGCACGGCGGTCCGAGCTTTCGATCTGGACAGATAGCTCTCATCCGGTTCATCCTAAAATCAAGAATCGCATCAATTGATGCTGAATAGAGTTAGAATTCCATCATTGAAATTCTGTCAGTTCTCTCTCTAGCACCGGCCGAAAATTGCAGAGGGAAGTCGAATTAGCTTACCTTTCTGTCCTAATTCGGCTGTGGGAGGGCTAACGAAATATTGGGAAGGCTTGGTTTGGCCTAAGGAGGGCTCAAAATGGTTGATTTCAACTCTGGCGAAATAGGGCAGCCTCGGTCCGCTGGAGCTGCTTCACTATTTCATCACGTCGGTATCTCGTCGGCGACCCTCGGAGTGAACAAAGACTACAGACATGTAGCTGACTTCTCCCCGGTTCTAAAGAACCCGACCTCACCTTGTTTGGCTCAGAAAAGACCCATGTCAGAGCTCTAGTTCTAGCTTCACCGGAAAATGGAGCAGTTGAGAGAGAATGGAGTTTTTAGGTGTGGGAAGGATGAATGGGGAGGGGCTCTTTTTATAGGGAGCTCGGGGACCCGTTGGTCGTCCGTTTGGCACCGTTATGACTGACATTGAAGACCTGAAATACACCGAACAGAAGCGTTTCTTCTTCATTGGCATCTCTTCAGTTTCCCAGCGAGTGAACAGTGCTGTCATCATGAGGAAGAAGATACACTGTTCTGAACCAGGTTCAAGCTTAAACCGGCCCGTTCACCCCCCATTCGATCAAGTTTTTCAAATTTAAAATTTTCTAAATTCATCTAAAATCATTTTCTATCCAATGGTGGCCTCAAATTTCAAATTTGAATTGTTTAAGCCACTTAGAAAAATGAATTTTGGATCCAGTTCAATAGTGGTTCTAACCGGTGCAAACCGGTTCACCTGAACCGGTTTGGTTTTCATCCCTAATTCCTTCATAAGTCCATTTTCATGACTTTTGTGACTCCATAGGTCACTTAGGGTCCATAAGATTCCCGATTTATCATCTCTTTATCAAGTTCAGTTCATAAACCGGCTCGATTCTTAAACTAGTTTAATCCGGTTCGGGTCCGGTTCACCCGAACCAGTCTGGTCTTTCTCTCCCACTTTGTTCTAAGGTTCCTTCCCAAGGTTTATGAATTTCTTGGGAGTACAATGGAGTTGAATTTCTCTGATTTTCCCGATCTCTATCGGTTCCAGTTCATGAACCAACTTGGTTCATAAACCGGTTCAATTTAGTTGGATCCGGTTCATCCAAACTGGTCTGGTTTTTCTCTTCCAATTTGTCCTAAGGTTCTTTTCCATAGTATTATGAACCCCTTTGGCTCACCCAGGAGTTATAAATTCCTAAATTTCCCATTCACAATCTATTGGGTTTGTGAACCGGATCAATTTTCTCACTTGGTTTAACTGGTTCTCTTCGTGGTTTTCCTTAGCTCAAAAGTGCGGGGTTTATAACTCTCCCCTCCTTTTAGGAGTTTTGTCCCTAAAACTTAGTTAGCAACATTGCATGAGCAATCATTTTCTTTGATGCCCCATTGGTGTTTGCTTAAGATGCAAACTTTTCTCTCGTCCTTTCAATTAGCCCATTTTACAACCTACACTTAAGGAATTCATTTTCCTTTATATTATTTACTCCCTCCAGGGAGTTTGTCATAACTAGACATACCTTACCTCAGGGTATGTTCTTAGATTTTATCTCTCTATTTGCTTTGAGCAACATTCTTCCCCTTGAGGTTCTGTACTCAAGATTGGAAATTCCAAGATAACTAACCATTTTCGTGTCTAGTTAACCGCTTGGTCATTGAAACCCTTAGCTCGTCGTTCTATAGAGCATTTAGTACTTATTTCCATGGATTTCTTTATCGTCACCTTTTCATCCCATTTCGACTCTTCCTTCATTCGTTGCTCATTACAAATCGGTCCAAATTATGTTTGACTTTGTCATGCTTATGAACCGACTCTTCCTTATTTTGAGTCATGTTTTCATGGGGATCATTGGGTTTTCTTATCCCTTATAGCATGCCATTTTCTAGATCTTATCTCTATATCCATTAAATCTCCAAAACACCTCCTTTAGGGTTATTCCTTATTTTTCAACCTCTCAAGGATTGCATAACTTTATCCCTCTTTTCCTCTGGTTGTATTCCTCGACTACCTTTGCCGTTATTAACTCAATTTACACAACTGTGTCGGTTCTCCATACCCATTCATCCCTTTTTGACTTCCTTATTGAGTATTTCCGGTTCCAATTAATTAAATTTCCAAATGTTTTACCGACATGCTGGGTTTCATCCTTTCTTAGGTCCATCATCATTCCCAATTATATCCTTTATTCAAGGGTTTACCTTTGGCCTTAATCCCCTCTTATTTGTTCATAACCATTTCACAATTATTTATACCGAGTGGATTCCTTTCGGTCTACATGTCATTTGTTTGGTTTGGGGAGTTTTCCCTTTTTACGGTTTCATTCCCTACTATTTCCTTCAAGGTAGAGACTTTCATCTTAGGAGATACATGTTCAACCTTCTTACCATTTCTTGAAGGTTTCCTTTCTTCATCTCCTTACACCCTTTCCATATTGGGGCATTTGCCCCCTTTTAGTCCTCCATTGTCTTAAATTTTTCTCCTTCCATCCTTTATTCCTTATTTGAGTAGTTTATTAATCTTATTTCGGGTACTTCATATTATGCTCAGCCATCCAATCTTTAGGCTTTATTATACGCGTGTGGACTACAGCATGTCTTATCAATCGCGGTTATTCCTCCATAACCACATCTTATTTGGAGGGCTCACTTTCCCAACGTTTCTTAGGCGTTCTTTCCTTCCTTACCTTATTATGGATAGTCCACTCATTCTTACTTGCCACAACATCTCTTAATATGCTTCCTTGGGTTTCTTTTACCTTAGCAAGCATTTTATTTGTGAATTTGTCCCCTCACCTCTCGCCACCAGGTTCCGTTTATTCTTTATTACGTCATGTATCCTTTCTTAGGATTTCCTTATTTAGGAGGATTCTTACCAGTTTATCTCTTTGTCCCTTTCTCTTGATTCCATTATCTCTTAGTTGGGATGCATGTCTTTCCAAGATTTTCTTCCTCAATAGGACTATCCCCTTTTTCTTGGTTCTATGGAATATCTGCCTTTAAATGGCATCCTTTAATTGTCTTCCTCTTCTGTTTATCCTTTCTCTTGAAATTTTGCAGGTATATCTTTGGTTCCCTATCCTCATCTTTACTCATACTATAATACACGATACCCTTCATTATAAACTTACCGAGGCCACTCTCATGTGGTACTTGCAGCTCAGTGCGTCGGCTACCACGTTTTCCTTACCGGGGTGGTACTCGATCATGAGGTCATAGTCCTTCACCAGCTTTAACCACCTCCTTTGCCGCAGGTCGAGTTCCTTTTGGGTTAGGAAGTATTTCAGGCTCTTGTGGTCATTGTAGATGCAAGACTTCACTCCATACAAATAGTGACACCATATCTTGAGGGTGAACACTATGGCTGCCAGCTCGAGGTCATGGGTAGGGTAATTTTTCTCATAGGGCTTCAGCTGTCATAAGGCATAGGCAATAACTTTCCTCTATTGCATTAGTACACATCCTAATCCCTATCCGGATGCATCACTATATACATGTACTCCCCGGTGTCCACGTCGGGTAAGGCCAGCACGAGGGATGTCATTAATCGGGATTTGAGCTCTTGGAAGGATTCCTCTCACTTGGCATCCCACTTATAGTCCACTCCCTTCCTCATGAGGCAAGTTAATAGACCAGTAATCCTGGAGAAGTCTTCCACAAACTTCTAGTAGTACCCTACGCGGCCGAGGAAACTACGTACCTCAGTAGGGTTGGTGGGGGCTTTCCAATTTGAGATGGTCTCTATCTTGGCTGGATCCACCTTCACTCCGTCCTTGGACACTAAATGCCCTAGGAAGCCCACTTCTTGTAGCCAAAATTCACACTTAGAGAATTTGGCATATAGCCAGTTTTCTCGCAAGGTACTTAGGGTGGTCTCTAAATGTGCCCAGTGTTCCTCTTCTGTTCGGGAGTATATGAGGATGTCGTCTATGAACACGATCATGTCCAAGTATGGATGAAACACCCACTTCATCATGTCCATGAAGGCTGCGTGTATGTTTGTCAGCCCAAAGGGCATCACTCTAAACTCATATTGCCCATATCATGATCAGAAAGTAGTTTTCTGTATATCCTCCTCTCGAATGTTTAGTTGATGATACCTTGATCGCAGATTGATCTTGGAGAAGTTGGCCACCCCTCTTAGATGATCGAATAAGTCATTTATCCTGGGGAGAGGGTACTTATTCTTAATCGTTACCTGGTTCAATTTCTGGTAGTCGATGTAGAGTCGCATGCTTCCATCTTTCTTTTTGACGAACAACATCGATGCACCCCATGGAGATTGGCTTGGGTGTATAAAAACTTTCTCTAGGACTTCGCCCAACTGGTCATTCAACTCCTTAAGTTCTGGGGCACCATATGGTAGGGTGCTTGGGATATGGTGTGGGTCCCTGACACCACTTCAATCACGAACTCTAGCTGGTGATCCAGGGGTATGCCAGGTAGTTCCTTTAGGAAGACGCTAGGATAATAGTTGACTATCGGAATTTTGGCTAACTCCTTCTCCGGTGAATCCTTGCAAGTGATCTGAGTGAGGAATACCTTACACCCTTTCCATAGCAAGTCTTGTGCCTCTATGCATGATACTAGGTGTATTCTGGCTCTTCCTATATCTCCTTCAAATACCGCTTCCTCCTTCCTAGAGGCACGAAAGATTATCCTTTTCTTTCTGTAGTCTACCTGGTCGTCATGTGTGCTTAGCTAGTCCATTCCCAGGATGACCTCTACTTCTCTTAGCGGGAGAGGAATCAAGTTAGTCTCTAGGGTGGTCCTTCCTATCTGCACTTTGCAGACTTTTATGTACTCGTGCCGCTCCAATGTTTCTCCTAGGGGTGTGAGGATGTGGAGGGGTGGTAAGAGAGGGAATGGTTCCTTAAGGAGTTTTGGGACTAGGGCTTCTTTGATGAAAGATCTTTCTGCCCCGGAGTCAAAGAGGGTGTACCTCTCCTTTTCGAATACTTGTATGAAACCTAAGTGTGAGTTATAGAACTCGTATTTTATTAAATTGAAGGGGAGGACTACAAGACTCCAAGCTACAAACTCGATTTAAGAGAAGGGTTGGAACGTACCAGCCACCATGCTGGGGTCCTTTCGAGCTTCTTCCTGGGTCAGGTTGTAGACCCTCGCTGGGACTTTGGTGGGTGCTTCCCTCCCTCTGTTGGGTGCCCACTGGTTTGTTGGTGGTGGAGGTGGAGCATTCCAAGTTCTTTATTATGTCCTTAAATTCTTGAAATCATTTTTTTTAGGTTTCTAAACTTACTTTAGTCTTATTTGGGTCCCCAAATCTCTGAAATTTCTTTTAAGACTCTAACTTCCCATTACTTACTATATCCCCCTTCAACTTTTCCAAAGTTCTATTTTAGTTATTTTTCTTATAGTTCTCATCATTCAAACCTAAACAATTTTTCAATCTTTCCATTGTATCCTAAACATTTCTCATGTCCTTATTGCCCCTCCACCTCCCCCCTTCCCTCCCCAAGAATCCTCATTCTCTAAATAATCCCTTAATTTTTTCAAAATTATGTTTTGGCCCCCGAGCTTCATACCCCATCAAAAAATAATTCAAATATTATTAATGTTCAATATTATGTCCATAAACAATTACCCTTGGTCACCATGATCTTTGTCCAGCCAGAGTTGGTTGGAGCAGTACACTTTAGGGTCGATTTATAAAACTCGCTAGAAATTGACCAAAATTGTTAAAGGTGAGGAACTCATTAGAGAAGGCAACTTGGCTAGTACCACTAGTGGGATTGGAAAGCTGACTTCAATAGGAGTTTGTGGACTTTTGAATCAACTCAAACATATATTTGAGTCATCGGAAAATGAAGATTTACTAAGTTCGTCATGATTGGGAGCTATTCAAAAATTTCATGAATTAATTATTCTTCTATACTTACTTTCTACTTGAGACTTAAGTGGGGTTTGTTAGCTGGGGCCAAGAGGAGTCTATGGACTTTTCTTGGTCGTGGTTGGCCAATAGGGCATCAAAAATGGCTCGGGAAGGGAGTGATTTATTTTTTACCTATAGAGCGAGGTTTCTCTTTCATCTCACTAACATGGGTATGTGATCTTCGTTGTCATGTAGAGGTAGCATTTGAAAGCTAACTCAAGCACAATTCTAATAAAACTTGAGTCACTTGATTTGTTGGTTAGAATTAAAATTTATGCTCTCTAGAAGTTGGTTCACCAAAAAAATGTGATACAAGTTCTAGAGAGAATTTTAGCCTAATGCTGGCGAGTGGGAGAGTCAACCTTATATAGGTAGCTCTCCCACCTCAAAGACCACTAGTTCATGGCTCTCCCCGTTAAAATTAGGGACCCAATATCCTTGCAAGAACATATTTCCCATAGGGACTCAGATTGTAGGTTTTCATCTAATATACACATTGGAAATGAGGTTATGGTCATGCGGAAGGGTGACATGCGTGCATGCGCATGCAGTGTGTGCCCCACTTATCGACCATTTCGATACTATTTTGGAGGAATTTCTAGCAAATGTTTCGATTGGTTAGAACAATTTTGTCTTTTTATTGGTCAGTTCACCCATAATATGACTAGTTCTTTATCCAATTTAATTTTCTAAAAATATTTCAGCTCATCTAATGAGTTTAAAACAAAAAAATCCCTTTTTTATCATTTTCAATGTTCTTTTATATATTTCTCCAAAATCTTCGATTTAAGTTGATTCAATCTGCATACTTCATATTCTCAATCAGATGTTTCACAATCCTTGATTCACAATCAAATAGGTTCTTAAGGGTTTGTTTAATATCAATTCCACAATATCTCGTGTCCTGACTCGAATCGGATTTCTGGTCCATCTTGGTTTTTTTAGCTTGATTCAACCTTAAATATCGATTTTACTCTAATTTTTTTACCCTTTTGATCAACAATTTTTCCGTCTTGTAAAATTAGGTATTACATATTTGGAGTGTGTTATAGGAGCATGGAGGCTACTTGGTCCTTGTGGACTAGGGTTTTAAATGGTTAGTATTTTAGGAAATTAGATTTTGCAAAACTTGGGTCTCAATCCTACTAGCACTTGAGGAGCATTTTTACATGTTTGGGATTGGGAGCGTATCTTAAGGGCTCGAGCTATTTCTTGGAGCTTTATATCTCATAGGTCCTTATCTTTTTTGAGGTTCCTAAAAGGGTGAGCAAAGGGGAATGAGTATATACATATATACTCAATGAGGGAAAATTTCTACCATGATCGATTTAATTTGTTACTTAATTCATCATTCATTGTCAACATAATATTCACATGTCAACCACCCTTCTATCATAGAAGGAATCACACGTTCATAGGACAGTCCCCGACTGTCCCACTTATGGACCGAAGCACCTTTACTATGCACCATGATAGAGGTTAAAAGACTCTACCTCGAGTTTGAGTGGACCTTGCTTGTCCGACCCTCAAACCTCAATCACACTTCATACCCACTTTGTGGGACGAGACCTCCCTCTAGGTTCGACGACATAGCAGCTATTCGGCCCAACAAGCCTAACATCTTAGCCTTGGCTTGGTAGGTATCACACACAATTACCCATTATTTAATCTTTTAGCAGTTCATAATGTGTTGATTTTGAACGGGTCCATACCCGTGTCCATTGGCCTTGGGCCCACTTGCATTATGAGCATAAGCCCCAAAATTAGCTCCCAAATATTTTAAGAAGAGTCACTTAGTCAAGAGAGACTAATTCCGACAAAATCGATTTTAAAGCAAGTCATTGTTCCAATCGGAACCGATGTTATAGAGTTCCCACTCACCCGATAGTCAAGTCACGTTCGCCTAGCCAGGATCCGCTTCCGGGCATGCGTTCTGTTGTAAGCTCCTATGAGGCCCGCTTCACCCGATCCGAGCTTTCGAGCTCCATGTAATTGAATTTTGGACTTTAATTTCATTATAATCTCGTGGTTTTTCCCAGTGTATCAATTTACGAATTTGCCCCCAAAGTTTCCCAAAATTATTGAAATGCCCTTGTCCAATAAAACAGGAAATTCAGCACCAACCCCCCTCCCCCCTCCCCCGTTCCAAAACATCACCAATCGGCCTTGAATTTCTTCATTTTTGCTAATTGGCCCTCGAATTTTGAATAATTGCACAAAGCCCCCTTACTTTAAAAGATCCCCAAATTTCCCCCACTTCTCCTCCAAATTGAGCCTTTGGATTTCTTGAATCTTACCTTGTCCAATTGACTACCTAAGAGTCCTTAATTCCTTTGTCTCTTGCTGTTATTCACCTCCTCCAACTTCCCCCGATCATCCTACACTTTGAATTTCTAAATTTGGTTAAGTTTTGAGCTTCGGTGGAGCTTTGTCGCAAAACAACAATAGAGATAGAAAGTTGCCGAGCTTACCAATGGAGGGGCGATGGTCAAAGCTTGAGATGTGGGCAGCAAGTGTTCATCGAGGAGGTCCTACCAGGATTGGATACTATTGCAATTTTCCGCTGCACTATGGGAATTCAAAGAGAGAAGTTTTGGGGGGTGAAGTTCTAAAACTTGGGTAATCCAACGGGGAGAGGTGGAATTGAGTTTAGCGGGTGTGTTAGAGAATTTGGAAAGTGTCTCAGGAGGTCGGAGGTGGTCAATTCTAGCGGCGGAAGGTCTGAGAGGGTTGGGGTTGGGTTAGTTCGGAGTATGCTGATTCGGAGCTCTGGAATGACTTCACTTTGTGATTACTTCGACACTTCTCCAACTATCCTCCGGTCGAGCTAAGCGTTCCCCGAGCTAGGGGACTCCTTCCTGATTCTGGTGCCACCCACCAAAGTTCTTTTGGTTGCAATATGGTTCGTCATTTGAGCCTTGATCGACTCTTCATCGGAAAAGGAGTAGTTTTTCTTTAGAGGGTGCATGAGTGGTAGGGAGGCCAAGTGGGAGGGTGCTCTATTTATAGGGAGCTCGGCAACTATCTGAGTTACCTGCCAGCGTGAGACTCGACCCCCGCCTTGCTAGTCGACAACCAGACCAAAGCATATTCCGAGTCGCCGGAGACTTCCTCCTTCGTCGGTCTCTCTCCTTTATGTCAGCGGATTGAGGTTGAAGACAATGATGTGGCGGATGTGCCACGTGACGTGCTATGATTGGTTGGTTTTTCTAACTTGGCATTCCAACTTGACCGCCGCGTTAGCCGTTGACCGGACACATGACAGCCTCCCATTGGCTGCTTATGTTTGTGTGGCAAGCTGATTGGTCATTCGCTGTCCGTTGACCGAACACGTGGCAACCTCCCGTTGAATGCCCCTATCTGCGTGGCTGTTGATGGGGCGCCATTGACCGTTGACCAGTCCGGTCTGTTGACCGACTGGACCATTGACCGGTCTGGTTCATTGACCAGCTGGACCGTTGACCGGTCTGGACCAACTGAGTTCGATGATCTAAATTCGAAAATCGGCTGGTTTAGGCATGATTTGACCAGTTTTATTAAATTTAAAATTTTCTAAATTCATCTAAACTAATTTTTTATCTAATGGTGGCCTCAATTTTCCAAATTAATATTTTAAGCCACCTAGAAAAATGAATCATTGAACATATTCATTATGGTTCAACCTGGTTCAATTTAGTTAGTGTTTGGTTCACCTTGAACTAGTTTGGTTCTCTTGTCCAATTCACTTCATGGTTCTTCTCTATGATTTTTGTGAATTTTTGGACACTTGGGATTTTCCAATCTTACATGTTAACCCTTCTTTATTATTTCTCAGTTCATTAATTAACTTGGTTTTTCATATAAAAATTTGTCGGTTCCTTTCCCGGTTCTCCTTGGTCCAAGGGAACGGGTTTCAAAACTCTCCCATTGTTTTAGGAGTTAAGTCCTCAAAACTTAGCTATTCATCCTTTCTATCTGAAATGAATCACCGTGCGGTCAACTTGGGGGGTCCGGGTTGATTCCCTACCACTTTGGTTACCTCTTCTGACTCAATCCCTTACTTCCCTTAGACTTAATTACTTTGACTTGTCTTACCCATTGTGTCCATGAAATTCCTTAGGTCCAATATTCCTGCCGTTTATGGTTAGACTTTTCCACTTGAGGGTTTTGTTTGGAATTGGGAGTTCCAACATGTCTAATAGTACCATTTATTCTTTGGTTGTTCAAACTCCTTAGCTCATTGCCCCTTCGAGCTTTTTGTGCTCACTTTGCATGGGTTTCGGTGTTATCCCCCTTTTTGGTCCTTTAACCCATTCTTTCATACTCGAGTCCCCCTTTTTATCAGGGTCATTAGACCTACTGTCCCCGATAGTATGACTCTCGCATTCGGTTATTTCTCTTTACACCCAAAGTTATGCTTACCTTTGAAGCTTGGACCACATTCTTCCACTCCCTTTCTTAGAGCGTGCTTCCTTTATCCTTCCTCATGCATTGTCAAATGCTTCGGTTCCGATTCATACCCTCTTCCATGCTCCAAATGTCCCTTGGACGTTTACGTGAGGCTCTTTATGAGTGTTCGGGTTTCCCGCATTGATTCGTCCTACCCCACTTCTTTATTGGGTTTTCCCGCCTCCAACTATCGAATTTCCTATACCCTTCAGAACTTATCGACATACCGAGGTTTTCCTTCCTCAATCCATCTTCACGTCCAATGGTGTCATTCGACTAGCAAAGGGTTCTTCCCTTTCCTTCTTCCTCTCTTCTCACCTTGTTTTGGGCCATTATACCTATTTGCCCTTGGCAGTTGAACATCTTTGGGGTTTAATCTCTCCCTTATTCTAAATGACAAGGTTTGGTGGTCTCCCCACGATCACTTCTTCTCATAGTCCCTATTTATTTCTCCCTCGAGGGACTCCTCTTCTCTTCCAATGTCTATCTACCCCATGGTACTTATACTGACTTTCTGGGGTTACCCCTTTGTTCCCAAAATATAGTCTTGGATCCTATTCTCATATGGCTTGGAGTAGGCTTCTCCCTTTATTCTCAATTGCTCTTTTATTCCATTTTTCCCTTAGTATTTCTCAAGTCCATCCACTCCCTTACTTGACTTTGTCAAGCTTGTATAAACGACTCTTCTTTCCCTGAATCATACCTCTTTTTAGGGACTCGAGGCCCACATGCCCCTAGTAATCCAACATGTTCCAGACATGTGCTCGTCGTTTGGAGCATCTCTCCCGCAATCCCTTAATTTATTGGGAACTTGGGCTCTGCCTTTCATTCTAATTTGGTAGTTTTTCTTCACTACCTCAGGCCATCTGGTAATCTAACGTATATACCCATGGCTTGGTCACTTCTTCCAAACCCTGTAGGTGTCTATTTCCTTGAAATTCCTGGTTCTAGAGGAGGGTGTCCTCCCACGCTTTCCTCCTTATGGGGTAGGATGCCCTTCCTGCCTCGTGTTCTCTTGGAGTATTGAACTTCTCCTCATTGTTTTCTTTATATAGCATCATAACCAACTTCATTGCCAGCTCCACGCTTGTTCACCCAATTCTCTTTGCCTTTCCACTTTTCTTGAGTCCTATTGCCAGGGTTCCCTATCACTTCCCCACTAGCTCATCACTAATTCCTTCATTCAATTTGGATTCCTCCTCGCTACTTCATGATTCTCTTAGCTATCACTCACTAGGATTCCTCTAGGGCGGATAGGCCCCTTCTTATTTGTCCTCAACAAGTCTTTGGCCTGCCCTAGTTTCTATTTGCACGTACTAGGTTGGGGCTTCCACTTCCATGACCAGGCGGTTACCTTGTTGTTATCCTTGGCTAGTGTCCTCCCCTTGCATCTTACTACCCTCTCTTGTGGTCACCTCATTAGTTCTCACCATGTGCTCCTCGACCTCCACTTGGTTTCCCAACCTTAGCTTATCCTTACTTCGATTGACCTCATTTCTACTTAGGGTTCCCCGAACATTGGTACGTCGTGGTTCTGTTGGGGTTCCTTTATGGCACCCTACTTTAGCTTACCCTGTATGGTTTCTCTTATGACTTTCTGGGCTCACTAGGTGTTTTACTTCGTTGGTTGCCTTATCCTTGGGTTCGAACCTCTCTTGTCCCTCTCAGGATTCTTTCCAGGTCATATGTCCTAGCCTTACTTGTCAACCCCGCCCTCAGAGTTAAAAAAAACTGGGAAAGAACTGGTCAAGCCAAGTGAGAAAATAGAACCGGTTCACAAACCCTGACCACCAGAGAAGAGGCAAATTGGGAAATTTATAACTCCCGAGTGATCGAAAGAGTCATAAAAACCTTGAAAAAGGACTTTAGGACAATTTGGGAAAGAAAACCATACAAGTTCAGGTGAACCGGATTGAACTGGTTTGGACCAATTTGAACCATTATTGAACTAGACACTAAATTTATTTTTCTAGTAGGCTTAGAAAATTCAAATTGGAAAATTGAGACCACCATTGGATAGAGAATGAATTTAGAAAATTTTAATTTTAAAAAACTCGATCGAATCAGGCCTGAACCGGCCAGTTTAAGTGTTGAACCCAATTCAGACCGATCTGGTCTGGTTCGAAACATTATCATCTTCTTCCTGTAGGTGACAACACTGCTCACTTGCCGGAAAATCAAACAGCGCCAACGAAAAGGAAACATTTCCGTTCAGAACATTTTATGCCATCAATGACTGTCATTAAGGTGCCAAACGGACGACCGGAGAGTCCCCGAGCTCCCTATATATAGAGCCCCTCTCCATTCATCCTCCACACACCTGAAAACCTCACTCTCTCTCAACTACTCAGTTTTCTGATAAAGCTCAAACCAAAGCTCCGACATAGGGGTTTTTTTTAGCCAAAGAAGGTGTAGTCGGGTTCTTTATACTTAGGGGGAAATCAGCTAGGCGACGGTTGTCTCCAATTGCTCTAAGGATCGCTGGAGAAGCACTTGTGTGATCAAACAGTGAAGTAGCTATGGAGGACCGAAGCTGCCCTATTTCTATTAAGCTGAAATTGGTCGATTGGCCACCCTTCGCCGGAATTTACTCTTCACAATTCATTTTTATCTGAAAACAAAGTTAAGCTATTTGCGTTGCTCAGGCTACTAATTGAGGTGCGGTTTGATCCAAGAATGATCCCTAGGAATAGAGCAACCACGATGGAAGCAAAAGATCCAATCGTCGGACCATCACTAGTGAGTAATCAAAGTTTTCTCTATCTAAGATGATTTTTCAACAAAGCTCCATTTAAGTTCATTTATATGCCAATTTTAGTGATTAAAAGCTTGAAATGATTATGGGAACATAAGCATGATAATTATAATCTTGTTAGGACTAAATTAGGAAGGATTAAGGTTGAATTGATGATATCTAAATTTGGAGGACTAAATTTCAATTTTTGAAAGTTTGGGAACTTAATTGCAATTTTTGAGAAATTTGGGATTTTCTATAATTAGCAAGAAATATTGTACCAAATTGGAAATTTGAGTAATTTAGGGACCCAAATGAAAGATTTAAAAATCCTAGGGACCTAATTGGAAATAAGACCCAAATGGTAATTATTGGAAAGTTACGAGTCTTAAGTGTAATTATCTTATTACTTGGGACTTAATTGCCCAATTTATTGTAGGAATGAATCACCTACAAGTTCGTGCAAAGGAAAGGTGCGTCAAGCTTGGAAGTCCTCGGGACGACCAAGTCTTGAAATATAGGTGAGTGAGATTTCTAGCATCATGCTCATTTAGGGTGATGAACATACTTTCATATTACTGAAAGCTAAAAACCGTTTTCCAAAAATTGTCTCCACTAACTGTGTAAAACTACTTGAAACTTTTGAGAGATATTTTTGTTGAAAGCATGAAGCACATATTGCATAGAGCTAGAATTTCTTTAGTGGGTCCAAGGCCTCAGTTTTGGAACTAATATGGGCCTAAGGCCATGTTTTTGAAAAAACTCTTGAAGTGGGCCCAAGACCAATGGGAACGGGCTTAATCCCGTAGACAAATTATGATTTATTAGCCTTATGGAAAACTTTCATAAATAATTAATTTTGTAATTTACCTACTGAGTTGAAGTCGGGTCATTGAACCCATTGGGTTTGTAGCACCAAAGATAAATGTCTAAATTAAAATAACTATTGATTGTGCATGTTGAGATATGGAACCATTAAGGTGCCTAGTATGGAGTAGTCTTCATTCTAAGGTCTGATAGATAGCTTAGGAAGCATTGTCATTCTAGTGTGTCGTTGAGCTCTACGAGCTTCATGCACATTGAGACCAAGGAAGAAGGGGGTAGAGGTATCGTCCCTTAATAACGGACAAAAGAAGCAATTAGTGGAGCACCGCATGGAGACTGACTAGAGCATATGAAACCCTTCTCCAATAACTCGTCCAATTGCTCCTTTAATTCCTTTAATTTCACTAGAGTCATGCGATAGGGGGCTTGGGATATGGGATGTGTTATGGGGATTACCTCTATCATAAATTCTAGTTGACGGATTGGGGGTAATCATGGTAGTTCCTCAGGGAACACATTCGGGTAGTTTTCAACCACTAGGATGCCCTCTAGTCCTTTCTCCTCCAACTTTTCATTGATGACCATTGCGAGAAAAGCCTTGCAATCCTTATGCATCATCTTTTAGGCTTCTATATGGGACACTAAGTGTGTTTCTCCCTTCATCCTATCTCCTTGGAAATGTAGTCCGAGTGTTACAGGAGTATGGAAAGTTATCACTTTCTTCCCACAGTCCACCTTGGCTTGGTGGGTACTTAACCAATCCATTCCCATTATTATTTTCACCTCCCTTAGACATAATGGGATCAAATCCACCTCCAATTTTAATCCTCCAATCTTAATCTCACACCCCTTTAACTATTTGTCCCTATTTAGTCCTTCTTCTAAGGGTGTGAGCATGTTGAGACTTTGTTCCAAAGAGGTAATTTCTAGTGGAAGACCTAGAACTAGATATTCCTTAATCAAAGATCTCTCTTCTCCTAAGTAAAAGAGAGCGTAGAGTTTTCTCCCCCATAATTGTATGTACCCTAATCGAAGAAATGCACGCTTTTAGAGAAATTTTGAATGTCTTTATTAAGTAGGATTGAATTATAGGTTTTTGTCTAATTTTGGTTAGGGGGGTTTGGGAAGTACTCGCTACAATACTAGGGTCTTTTCGGGCCTCCTCTTAGGTGAGGTAGTACACCCTTGTTGTGGTGGTTGTGTCCTGCCATGAAGTCCTCGGGTTCCCTTAGGGTGGTTCAAGTACGTTTCGTTGCTTATTCTCTCTAAGAATGGGGCACTCCCTTGCAAAGTGTCCCACTTAGTCGTATTTGAAGCAGGTTGAACATGCTCCCTTGTGATACCTCTAACATCTAGGACAGTGAGGTCTCCTCTATAGTATTGTGGGGATCACCTCCCTTTGAGGTGGGTGTGCTTCCTTCCTCCTTTGGAAGCCCACCTTGTTTCCACACTTAGGACCACTTTGCTCCTCCTATCCCTCATGGCGACTTTGGCCTTTATTCTCCTTTCGCTTGGCCTACTCAATTTGGCAACGTCGGGTTTGCACCAGATGCTCACATTCGTGGGCCATACTGATTATGGCTACCATATCCGTGGGGCTTCCTAGTACTCCCATCCAGTCTCGTATGTCCATATTAAGACCGTTCATCAATCGTTGGCAAATGTTTGCAGGTCCGGCTAGATCAGGGGCAAAGGGTATTTACTCGTTAAACTTGTTTTCATACTCCAAGATAGAGTTAAGCCCTTGTCAGAGTTAGAAGAAGTCTTGCTTCTTATCGTTGATCAGATGCAGAGCTTAGTATTTGTAAACCCCGTCCTTTGATAATAAGAAAACAGGGAAAATAACTGGTCATTTCCAAAGATAAAACTGAGCCGGTTAATAAACCGAAACTGATAGAGAAAGGACAAAGTAGGAAATTTATGGATCTCGAGTGACCTAAAGAGTCACAAAAGTCATGATAAAAGACTTTAGGGTGGATTGGAGGTGAAAACCATACCGGTTTAGGTGAACAAGATTGAACTAGTCTTAACCACTATTGAACTAGTTTCAAAATTCATTATTCTAGATGGCTTAGAAAATTCAAATTGGGGAATTAAGGCCACCATTTGATCGAGAATGAATTTAGATGAATTTAGAAAATGAAAATTTTGAAAAACTCGGTCGAATCGGGCCTGAATCGACCGGTTTAAGCTTTGAACCTGGTTCGGACCGATTTGGTCCGGTTCGGAATAGTGTCATCTTCTTCCTTTAGATGATAGCACTGTTCACTCACTGGAAAATTGAGCAATGCAAGCGAAGATGAAAAGTCTCCAGCTAGGGAGTTTTAGGCAATGAATGACCACCATTAAGGCACCTATCGGATGGCCAAGAAGTCCCCGAGCTTCCTATATAAAGAGCCCATCCTCATTCATCATCCTCACACCTGAAAACTCCACTCTTTTACTACTACTCTATTTTATGGTGAAGCTTAAACCAAAGCTCTGACTTGGGCATTTTTCTGAGCCAAAGAAGGTGTGTTCGGGTTTATTAGATTTGGGGAGAAGTCAACTACCCAATGGTAGTCTCCATTTGCTCTAAGGGTCACTAGAGAAACACCAACGTGATAGAACAGTAAAGTAGCTCTGATAGACCGAAGCTGCCCTGTTTTGGTCGAGCTCAAAATAGGAAATTCAAGCCCTTCTCATACCAAACCAAGCCCTCCTAACACTTTCACATCTCTCCTACAGCTGAATTAGAGTGGAAATGTAAGCCAATTTGGCTCCCCTTTGTGAATTCTGATCGATGATAAAGAGAGAACTGATAGATATTTACTGACCAAATTCTCCCTCAATTTGACATGAATTGAGGTGATTCTTGATCATAGGAGAAACCTTAGGACTAGAGCTATCTACCCAGATTGAAAGCTCGGAACGTCGCGCCCCCAACGGTAGGCTTTTGAAGCTTTCTTTTCTCTACGTTCAGTTTTTCGGCGAAGCTCCATTTAAGCTCATTCAGGCGTCAATTCATACAATTCAAAAGGAAATTGAATTGTATGGATGTGTAGAAACATAAATCTACCTTCAATTTCAACAATTAACCTCGTTTGATTGGATAATTTGATAAAATCAAATTCGACCAATTTGAAAGGTTGAAATTGGGGGAAATTTTGGGGATTTTGAAAATTCAAGGGACTAAAGTGGAATTTCATAAAATTGAGGGCCAATTAGGCCTGGAAAAGATGCTGAAGGACCAATTAGTCAGTTTTTGGAAATTTTTGGGTGAAATTTACCATTTTTGTAAAGTAGGGGAAAAATGGTATGTAAACCCATCTCTTTGGAGTTAAGGAAAAATCGAGAAAGAACCGAGTGAGAAAACTGAATTGGTTCACAAACCCGATTATTGAGTAAAGGGAAAATTGGAGAAATTTCAACACTCACGTGACCTAAAAAGATTCATAAACCTTGGTAAGTAACTTTAGAACCAAGTGGGAGAGAAAAACCGGGCTGGTTCAGGTGAACCAGATCCAAATCGAATTGAACCAGTTTAGGAACCAAGCCAGTTTATATACTAGAACTGATAGAGAGAGGGCAAACTGGGAAATATATGGACCCCAAGTGACCTAAAGAGTCACATAAGTCATGATAAAGGACTTTAGGATGAATGGGGAATAAAAACCAAACCGGTTCTGGTGAACCGAATCCAAACCGGATTGAACCGATTTGGACCAATTTGAACCACTATTGAACTGGATGATAAATTCATTTTTCTAGGTGGCTTAAAAATTAAAATTTGAGATTTGAGACCACCATTGGATAGAAAATGAATTTAGATGAATTTAGAAATTTTTAGATTTGAAAATTTTGGTCGAATTAGGGGTGAACCGGCTAGTTTAAGCTTTGAATCCGGTTCAGATCGGTCCAGTCTGGTCCATAACAGTGTCATCTTCTTACTTGAGATGACAGCACTGTTCATTTGCCGGAAAATCAAAGCAACGCCAGCGAAGAAGAAATGTTTCCATTCAGTACATTTTAGGCCATCAATGACTTTCATAAACCTTAACTCTAAAGGGCAGGGTTTACAACTCTCCCCTCCTTTTAGGAGTTTTGTCCCCAAAACTTATTCCATATTCTTTGTACTGGAATGAATTTTCATTGATATAATTTGTAGTTATCGACCTACAACCTCCTCGATTGTTTCCATTTATCCCTTATATCACATAGTTAAGATTTTCTTTTCATTCACATCCCTTTTTCATTCCATGGAGCTTACCTTAGCTAAGCATATCTCACTAGAAGTCTTAAGGTCATATCATTAAACATACATCCTTCATTTCCCCCAAAGCACTATTTTTCCATTCCAAAATCCTTTACTTAAGATTTCAGGATTGGGAGTTCCAAAATATCCAATCCTTCTTGCATCCGGTTATTTTCTTTATTGTTGACCATCTTAGCTCAGTGTCCGTTCCAACATCGCGCACATATTTCCACAGGTGTTGGTGTCATCACCTTTTCATCCTACATTGATTCTTCCCTCATTCTTTGGTTAGTCCTTTGTTCGACATTTTAACGTCTGACCTTGTCATGCTTAAATCATTGAATCTTCCTTATCAAACTCATATTTCCCTAGGACAGTAGGGTTTACCTGTCCCTTACTGCATGACATTCTTTGGAATTTGTCTTTGACGTCATATCCTTTGGAACCATATTGGTTTCCTTACTTACTTGTCTTTTCCCAACTTCTTTATTGGGTCTTTCAAATTTTCAAGTTTTTTTTAATTTCCTGATACATACTGACATGCTGAACCTCTTCCTTTCTTATGTCATTCCTAATTCCCAAGGGCGTCCTTTCCTTTAAGGGCCCTTCTCTTTCGTAAACCACTCTTACTCACTCGTGATCATTTCAGGATCCTTTATTCCGAGTTAGTTCCTTTCTTACTCGTATGACATCTTTTTATGTTATCTTCCTACTTACCCGTTACATGGGTTTAACATAGCCCTTGGAACTTCATGATTACTTTCCCTTTGTACTTGATCCTTTAATCTCCTATAGTTTATCTTTGAGGAGCTTATCTTCTTTCCAATTTCGTTGGTTTCATTTCCTTCTAATTGGTACACATGTTTTTCCAAGGTTCCCTTCCTTGGTAAGTTTTATACTTCTTTTCTCTTGGAATTTCCTCCTAGTTTTACCATTGCGAATATCCAACCTTGAATGACATTACTTGATGCCATCTTCTCCTGCTTACCTTTACCCTTGAGATCCTACGAGTACTTCTCGTCTATCTCACCTCATTCTCATTTTCTCCCAGTACTCATCTATTCCTTTGAAGTGGATTTTACATCCCACTTTGTGTCAAAATCTCCCGTTCATCATGGAGAAATCTACTTAACATTTTCATAGCTTTTGGGTTATTACTCCGTTCTTAGTCTTTGATCTCTTTGAGGCTTTCCTCTTCCCTTAATCCCCAAAGGTTTGGATCTTTTCATCATTTCCTTCTTTACTAGAATTGTGACTTTCACAAGGGTCAGTTCGTTAACTGTCCCACCCGTATTATCCTCTTAGTTTAATTGTTTTGAGATAGTTGTCTCTCGAATCTTTGTGTCCTTGGTATCCATCCCTTTGCCTCGTTTAGGGTGTAGTCCTTAATACTCCCCCAGTTCTTATTAGAGTGTAGTTTATTCTTCCTGATGATTTGGTCAATATGAGTTATTTCCTTCAATCGGATCCATCTCAAATCCCCATTTGGTTTCCTACTCTTTTGCAATTAGATCATGCTTGGCCTTCCAGGTATTTACTTAGTCACTTATGTCTTTTAATGAGGTCCTAGTTCCTTTTCTAGTTTATGATATCTCATATATTGATTTCCTTAGCTTGGAGCTTCCTCCTTTTCACGTTCAATTTCCTTAATGCTCCTTGTAAGTCCTCCCTTCATTCTTTCTTATACTTCTTGACCTTTGCATGGTGATTCACTCTGGCTTTCTCCCTTATCTTCTATTCCTTTTTGTTTAACATCATTATTTCCAAACAAAGTCCTTTATTACTATCGAGTTCCTAAGGATGTGTGTCTTAACTCTTTCCAAGTATTGGTATTATTCCCGGAGTTTCTTTCTATCATACTTCTTTCCCTTCTCTTTTTCCTTGTCTTGTTTTAATTGTCTTGACATTTTTTATGCTTCCCCTATCCTTCTATCTTTCTTCCCGATCAACTTCCATCCCTTTGGTTTTCTTTGGAATAGTCTATTTGTTTTCTTTACCCTTATCCTTTGAACCCATCCTTAACTCCTTAAACTAATCCCCTGCTCTTTAATGCTTACTTCCTTTTTGTTTTAACTTCTTCTTCTTTCCTTTAGTTAGGATTCATCTTCCCTGGGTGAACTCTAAGAGTTTCTTCCTTTCCAATTTCCTTGTACTTCTAAGGAAAAATTTTAAAGGTTAAGGTTAACTAGAAATAACCCATTTTCCTTATTTGGGTGATTTTCTATTATTTTATGTTGATCTTTATTTGCATACACTTATTGTTTGAATTTATCAAGGAAACTCATAAATATTATCAAGAAGAATTTAACATCATTCATTCAAGAATTTTTTCTTGCCATACTCGGCTTGTTACAGAAATTTTCTACCCCATAATCCTTTGGGATCATAGGCCGAGAGTTAGCCTTAGAATGGTTGTGGGATTCTTGATCAGAAGGCTCTGAAGAACTAGTTGAAGTCCACTCGTATTCCCTTATGGGATGAATCTCATGTGTGGCCTCCAATCCGTACAGCCTTAGTATCTCTACCTTGCACTCGTAGGTCCACTTCATCCATTGGGAAGGATTGAAGTTGGGTTAAGTAGGTGGGGTTACTTGGTGGACTTTCATGAAGGTGGAATACACATCCCAAAAGTTGTCCTAAGCCTCCTTCTTGGTTGGATTCCTCTCTAGTTGTTATGGGGCTGGAGGAGGAGTTGGGCTCCTAGGAGGAGGTACATGTTCCTGTAGTCTTGGAGGAGGGTATGTGATGCCTTCTGGTTCCAATAAGGCTCCTACCAGTTTCTGGTAGTCTTTCACCATGTCCTTGGGTACTCTTTTCTCGCCTTTTAAAAATCTTTGAATGGCTTCCTTCCTTGGGTTGGGTGTCTTTTTTTAGGCTTATAGGTGGAGGGTTGGATTTCATAGCAAATTTCTTAGGGATTCTCCTTCATACGCGATAGTTAAAGTTTGATTAATGTCAGAGCATAATATTGATATTGTTTCAAGGGACTTAGCTCTTATACCACTCAAGTTGTCACACCCCGACCTGGTTTGGTCGGATCCCTATGAACAACCCATCATTCTATTGGTTCACAAGGGGTTTCCCCCTTCTTTGATTCAAGAGGAGCCAAACGTAATCTCAACCTTGTTCCTTGGAATAATATATATCAAATAAAATGTAGGCGTAAGAAAAATTAAGAATACCTAATAGAGGTTAAGGCTTGGTGTTATCCCTAATCATTTCTCTATTTCCTGAAAAGGGATAAAAAGGGTGGGTGAGTTTCTACAACTCAATGAATGGGTATTTAAAAAAAATGAAGTTTCAATAAAATAGTTTTTAAATTGGAGTGTGTCAGACTCCTTATTTACTTTCAGACATTTCATCCTCAAAATCTCATTTTAAAAATCATTATTTCTCATCATTGATCACAATCGGTGTATTTATCAACCAACACACACCCTTCATCATGAAGGGAAAACACATTCACAGTGTAACACATCCACTACACCCACTTGTGGCATCGGAGTTCCTTTAACGTGCACCTAGATAGAAGCACGTTCACTTCTACCTTGAGAATTAGTGGATGTACGTGACATCCGACCCTCAACCCTATAAAGAAAACTCTGTGTCCCTTTGAGGACATAGACCTCATCCCAACCCCACCCCGGTCTCATGCGCATGAAGGTACGTCGAGCTTCCCTAAATGTTGGCACGACATTATGCCCTTATCTCCACCATGTCATCTAGTAGCCCCTAGGATGCATCACTACCCCTCTTCGGCATCTTGATTGTCCTGTACCTTAGTGGCTGTACAAAACAATAGTTTTCCTCATAAGCCATTTAATCTTTAGTGCCACTAGTCCAATGGCCCCGACCATCAACTCAACCTACAACTATTTGTCTCAACTGGTCCGTCGACCTGTCATGTCGCACTGTCACCAGTCCATCGAGTATGTCGGTCTTGTCTTGGTACCATGGCCAAACATATCATTCTTTTAAAGTTTTTATGGCTTAAACTTCATGTTTGTTTATGAGCTTATGTTCATGCCAACTGGCATTGGGCCCACTCTACGAGATTTTCAAAAAATTCGGTCATATTAGATATTCTAGCTCCCGTCAAGAAGGTGTCCCAAAAGGTTTAAGTTGTGGCACACAGTCACGGTGAGCACTTCAGACAAAAATAATCTTTTAGCAGTCCATCACACCAATCGGGAGTGAGGACATCTCCGCTCATAATTGATGAACGAGTTTTCTACTTCCTTCTAGGAAGTTCATCATACCAACGGAGTATGATCTACTTACAACCGGTAATTAGTTTTTCCGTAAAATTTCCACATCACTCCATTCATGTGTGATGTTTAAAATTTCACTTAGTAGTGGGTTTTCATTTTCGAGGTACTTATTATCCCAACTGGGTATGATATAAATATCCCACTCACCCGTGAATCCTTCTTAACCGACTTTCGTCTCCTTGCGAGCTTTGCTTTAGCTGGCGTTCCCGATACCTCTTGTTCCTACAAAATATGAACATCCTTATTCATTAACCTTTGGCTTGATACCCTTCATTCATTATGAATGAATAAATTATCTAACTTTTCAAATATTTGCAATTTTTTCCCTAATGCCAATTTTACCCCAAATTGAGTTCTGAAAATTCAAAAATTTACTTTGAGAACTCAATTTATTCAAAATTACTCAAAGGGGTTCAAGTTTCCCAAATTCCAATTTGGTCCCCAATTTTTCCAAAATTACCATTTTACCCCTACTTTACAAAAATGATAAGTTTCACCCTAAAAAATTCTAAAGATTGGTTAGTTGGTCCTACAACATCTTTAACATGCCCAATTGGCCCTCAATTTTATGAAATTGCACATTAGTCCCTCGAATTTTCAAAATCCCCAATATTTCACCAAAATTTTCCCCAATTTCAACCTTCCAACTTAGTCGAATTTGTTTTCATCAAATTGACCGATCAAATGAGTATAATTGAAGTTATATTGGAGTTTCTACACCTCCACACGATTCAATTGCACTTTAAATAGCATGATTTGACGTCAAAACGAGCTCAAATAGAGCTTCGCTGAAAAACTGAACGTAGAGAGAGAAAGCTTTGAAAGTTTATCGTGGCAGTCTGAGCTTTCGATTTGGGTGTATAGCTCTTGTCCTGAGGTCCTTCCTAAAATCAAGAATCACCTCAATTCATGTCGAATTGAGGGAGAATTTAGTCAATGAAATTCTGTCGGTTCTCTCTCTAGCACTGATCCAAATTTATATAAGGGAGCCAAATTAGCTTATCTTTTCACACTAATTCAACCATAGGAGGGCTGAGGAGGTGTTGGAAAAGCTTGGTTTGGCTTGAGAAGGCTCGAATTGGCTAATTTTAGCTCGACAGAAACAGGGCAGCTTCGGTCTGCCAGAGTTGTTTCACTGTTTGATCACGCCAGCACTTCTCCGGTGACCCTCAAAGCAATTGAAGATACCACCGTGTAGCTGACTTCTCCCAAAGTCTAAGGAACAACTCAACCATGCCTTCTTTGGCATAGAAAAGACCCTATATTAGAGCTCTGGTGTGTGGAGGATGAATGGAGAGGGACTCTTTATATAGGGAGCTTGTGGACTCGTCGGCCATTCGTTTGGCACCTTAATGACAGTCATTGATGGCCTAAAATGTATTGAATGAACACATTTCTTCTTCGACTATGCCGATTTGATTTTTCGGCGAGTGAACAGTGTTGTCATCTGAAGGAAGAAGATTACACTGTTCTGAACTGAACCAGACTGGTCCAACTGGGTTCAACGCTTAAACACGTTGGTTCAGGTCCGGTTGAACCGCGATAGACTACACTGTTCTGAACTGAACTAATTTAACCGAGTTTTTCAAAATTAAAAATTTCTAAATTCATATAAATTCATTCTCTATCCAATGGTGCCCTCAATTCTCCAATTTGAATTTTTTATGCCACCTAGAAAAATAAATTTAGAAACTGGTTCAATAGTGGTTCAATCCGGTTTAGGTCTAGTTCAAGTTCGGTTCACCTGAACCGGTTTGGTTTTCACCTTCAAATCATCCTAAAGTCCTTTTCATGACTTTTGTGACTCTTTAGGGTACTTGGAATCCATAAATTTCACGGTTGCATTTTCTCTATCGGTTCTGGTTTATAAATCGTCTCGATTTTCTCTTTGGAAATGACCAGTTCAATCCAGTTAGGATCAAGTTCACTTAAATCGATCTGATTTTCTCCCCCAAATTATCCTAAGGTCCTTTTCTAATGTTTTTATGACCCATTTGGGTCACTCAAGAGTTGTAAATTGTCCAATTTTCTCGTTCTCTAATTATCGATTTTGTGAACTGGTTCGATTTTCTCACTCGGTTTGGCCGGTTCTTTTCCTGGTTTTCCTTTACTCCAAATGGTGGGGTTTACATAGCTCCTGTAATTTTTGTTTTAGTTAGATGGATATCTCTGCCCATGATCTGATACTTTGAAGATTTAATTAAGACCCATTTCTGAATCATTTTAGGAAAATTTGGTGACTATGAGAAGCTGGTGGTGTAATGGACTCACTAGATTTTTCTCAACTCATGAGCATTGTCGAGTCCGTCACAATCAATCCTGAAATAGGTGTTATGTTTTTTTTCCACCGAAGATAGGTTATTATGCGATCTCACCATCACCGATGGAGGAAGAGTTGGAGGTCGAGAGGGACGGCGATGAAAAGCTGGAGTTCTTAGCTTTTTAGGGATACCTTGAACATCATCGAAGGTGGTCGGACGATGAAGTTATGGTTTCTGGTAGTGTGGTCGCTAGAGTTGGGAGCAATTTGTGGTTGGGAGAGACTTTTGAGCAATTGTCACCGAGGTAGTGGCCCCAATTTATATGGTTGTGTTCTAGACCTATGTGGTAATATATCTATTGCTTCCTCTCATTAATTCATAGCATGTGGTACTGGAAATGAATTAATTTTCCCAAGCAGTGGAGTAATGAGGTGTCATGTAAAATAGGGGATCCATGTTAGGGAGTCAACCGAGGAAGACGATACGTGACGATGTGTGACCGCACGTGTAGTGCGTGTGTGCACCCAGCATCCCTATTGGTCAGTTCAACACTATAGCGACCTGGTCTCTAACAAATTTCTCAACCATTTCAACGATTTTTAGATGTATACACCCTCTTCCCAATCGATTCTTGAGAAATTAAAAATAACTAAAAATTCTACATTAAATTTTCTATTGAAAGTACTCAAGAACTACCAAATTTGGATTGTTTTGATCCCTTAAAATTTGGGGGGATTTTTGTCTCCATCTAGCTTGAATCCAATTCTAATAAGCTTTTTTTGGGTTATCTCCCAATCCTCGATTTCGGGTCCCATAATCCTCCTAAGGGTTTCTCCTAACCCTATTTCATCCCTCATGGCCTCTGATTGACCTCTTTCCTCATTCTAGTTCAGTTTACTCCATGGTTACCCATCAATTCTTGGGTTAATCCCACTTCTCGGTTTGATCTAACCCGACTATGAAGTCGGGATTTTCCTTGGTTTTACAATAAAAGTTTAAAGTATCTTATGATGTAAAAAAAGTTCAATCTAAGGCAAAGAAGGTGGATTGAGTTAGTTAGAGATTGTGACTTGATAATTGAATATCACCTGGTAAAGCCAATGTGGTTGCAGATACTCTATGTGGGAAGTATGAGACATGAGTACCCTATATAAGGACAACTTATATGCCTCTATTGGTACAAATGGATAGACTAAAGATAGAACTCAACTCAGATCCAGAAGAATAATGTCTATCGACTTAGGTCATAGTGAGACCTCGCCTGGTAGAACAAATCAAAGTTCAATAGAAATTTGATTTGGGGCTCAAGTCATATGTTGACCATATAGCCAACATAGTAGCCAAGGACTTCACCATAAAGGGAGATGAACTATTAGCATTTAAAGAATGGGTATGTGTGTTGAGTAATGAAGAACTGAAGAGGGACATACTAGGAGCACACGACTCAGTATACGCTATACACCTAGGAAATACAAAGATGTATCGAACCCTAAAGAAAGGGTATTACTGGAAGGGCATGAAATGAGACATACCTGAGTATGTGTGTAAACCCCATTCCTTAAAGACAAGGAAACCGGGGAAAGAACCCGGTTCGAACAGGTCCAGTTTAATTCGGAATAGTGTCATCTTCTTCCTTCAGATGACAACACTATTCACTCGCTGGAAAATCGAACCAGCATCGGTGAAGATGAAAAGTCTCTATTCATGGAGTTTTAGGCAATCAATGACCACCATAAAGGTGCAAATCAGATGGACAAGGAGTCCTCGAGTTCCTATATAAAGAGCCCATTCTCATTCATCATCCTCACACTAGAAAACTACTCTCTCTCCCTACTGCTCCATTTTCTTATGAAGCTCGAATCAGATCTCTAACATTGGGGTTTTTCTAAGCCAAAGAAGGTGAGGTTGGGTTATTTAGATTTGATGAGAAGTCAACTACCCGACGATAGTCTCCATTTGCTCCGAGGATCACTAAAGAAATGACGACGTGATCGAATAGTGAAGCAGCTCCGACGGACCGAAGCTACCCTTTTTCGATCGAGCTAAAAATGGCCAATTCAAGCCCTTCTCGGGCTAAACCAAGCTCTCCCAACACTTCCATAGCCCTCATATGACTGAATTAGAGCTGAAAGGTAAGCCAATTTGGCTCCCCTTTTTTTTCAATTAGTGTTAGAGAGAGAATTGGTGAAACTTCAATGACCAAATTCTCCCTCAATTTGGCATGAATTGATGCAATTCTTGATCTTAGGAGGAACCTCAGGATGAGAGCTATCTACCTAGATCGAAATCTCGGACCTACTAGATATAAGGGTAGTTAGTCACACTAGAAGTCTTGCGAAGCTCGACGTAGTTTCAAGCGCATGAGACTGGGGTGGGGACAAGATGAGTTCTCTATCCTCATACACACACGAAGTTTTATTAAGGGATTGAGGGTCGAATGTCATTAACATCCACTCATTCTCAAGGTAGAAGTGGACGTGCTTCTATTTAGGTTTCCGATAAATTCGCTCTAACGCCACAAGTGGGTTTAGTGGATAGGCTGGCCTGCGATTGTGTGTTTGACCTTCATGATGAAGGATGTGTGTTAGGTGATGACACATTGTGCTAATAAGAAATGGATATAAAAACTGAAGTTGAGAATGAAATATTTTTTTAAAAAAGAAAATAAGGAGTTTGGCACATTCCAATTCAAACATTTTTAATAAAAGTTAAATTTTGAAAACCCATTCACTGAGTTATTGTACTCACCCCCTCCCTTATACCCCTTTTAGGTAATCCCGAGAAGCTTACCCAAAGACCACCAGCTAACACATCCGTAAAGAAGGTATGAAATGTTTGAAATTTTATGCAGTTTTGATTTATGTTTTCCAAGAAATGTATAGGTTTAAAGAATGCCTTACTCCTCACAGTTTAAAAAGAAGAAGCAACCCTTAGTAAGCTCGGAGAGTGGTGGGTTGATTGATATGAATCAAATTGGGCACTCTGTGATTCACAAGTTAAGGGCCAAAAGATTTGATAAAGGACTAATTGGAGCAATTGAAGAAACCCAAGTGGAAGCCCAAAAGATGAGTCCAATAAGATCTTAAGCCCAAAAGAAGAGCACAATAAGATCTCAAGCCCAAAATAAGAGCCCAATAAGATCTCAAGCCCAAAAGAAGATCTCAAGAAGATAATTCAAATTTTAAATTCAAATTTGAATTTAAAGTGGGAGATTTATCATAAATCTTCTAGAAGATTAAATTAGGAAACAATATATTTTCTAGATATAATCAAGAAATATATTAGCAATATTTTCTATATGGTTGGCATGTCAACCCTAATATTTTATTTCCTTATTTAGATAATTGCTAATATTCTCAAGTGCCTATAAAAGGCTAACTTTAGACCATTGTAGACAAATCTTTGATTTCAATTTTATTGTGAGGCTTATGTCTTCTTTCTCTTTTGAGAGAACTTTTGAACTTATCAGGTTTTTACTTGTGGCGTTCAAGCAATCAAACTTATCACCAGGGTTTTCTAGGAGCTCTTCTTAGAGGTGTTTGGTGTGGCGTCCACTTCTACCGTACCTTGTTTCTTAACCAAACAAGGTATATTCCATTCTTTTTACTTGCGTCGTGAAAGTCTTGGGGTGTATTCCATATTTGGTGTAGGGTGTCGTTAGTATATTGGCGGGGTTCGCATCATTGATCATGTGAATCTGACCAAACTAGGTTGGAGCGTGACAAAACCAATCCTATTCGTGAAGAAAAATGACTGGAGCATGAGGCTGTGCATTGATTATCAAAAATTGAATCAGGTCACCATAAAGTATCCACTTCCATGGATTGAAGACATGTTCGACCAATTAAAAGGAGCAGCCTTGTAAACCCCGTCCCATAAAGACAAGGAAACTAGGGAAAGAACCGCTCAACCTAGGTGAGAAAACCGAACCGGTTCACGAACCCCAACTGTTGGAGAAAGGGCAAAAAGGGGAATTTACAAATCCCAAGTGACCTAAAGAGTCATAAAAGTCAAGGAAAAGGACTTTGGGATGAATTGGAAGTTAAAATCAGATCGGTTAAGGTGAACCAGACCTAAACTAGTTTGAACCACTATTTAACCGGTTTCTAAATTAATTTTTCTAGGTGGCTTAGAAAATTCAAATTGGGGAATTGAAGCCACCATTGGATTTATATAAATTTAGAAATTTTTAATTTTGAAAAACTCGGTCAAATCAGACCGGTCCATTGCATAATAGAGTCGTCTTCTTCCTTTAGATGACAACATGGTTCATTCACCGAAAAATTGAGTAGTGTCAGCAAAGATGAAAAGTCTCCATTCAGGGAGTTTCAGCCAATGAATGGCCACCAAAAATGTGTCAATCGGACGACCAAGGACTCCCCGAGCTTCCTCTCTCTCTCTCTCTCTCTCTCTCTCTCTCTCTCTCTCTCTCTCTCTCTCTCTCTCTCTCTCTCTCTCTCTCTCTCTCTCTCTCCCCCTCTCTACTGCTCCAATTTCTAGTGAAGCACGAATCAGAGCTCCGACTTAGGCACTTTTCTAAGCCAAAGAAGGTGAGGTCGGGTTCCTTATATTTGGGGAGAAGTTAGCTACCCAAATTGGAAAGTTGGAAAAATTGAACCCTTTTTAGTATTTTTGATAAATTGAGGACCCAAAGTGAAATTTTGAAAGTTTCGGGAATCAATTTGGGGGAAAATTGGCATTAGGGACCTAAAGTTAAAAGAAAAGAACTTTAGGGACCTAAATGCAAATAATTAAAAATTTGGGGATTTTATTCATTCATGATGAATGAAGGATATTAAGCCAAAGGATAATGAACAAGGATGTTCATATCATGTAGGAACATGAAGTACCGGGAATGCCAACTAGGATAAGCTCGCATGGAGGCAGAAAGCCGCTTTAAGAGAAAAGTGCACTACACTTATCGGTTGAGTGGGAATTTTCACATCATACCCGGTTGGGATGATAAGTACCTCGAAAATGAAAACTCACTATTATGTGGAATTTTAACATCACACCTGGTCTAGGTGATGTGAGAAAACATGTGAAAATACTAATTACCAGTTGTAAGTAGATTATACCCAGTTGATATGATGAACTTCCTAGAAGGAAGTAGAAAAACCGCTTATCGGTTATTAGCGAAGATATCCTCACACCCGGTTGGTGTGATGGACAGGTGAAAAGTATTTTTTTTTTTTTGTCAGAAGTGCTCTCATTTGACTGTGTGCCACTGCTTAAACATTTTGGGAGACCTTATTGATGAGAGCTCAAATAGCTCATATAGGTCGGAGGCCTCGGTTTTGGAACTTGGGGCTAAAATGCCCGATTTTGAAAATCTCGTAGTGTGGGTCCAAGGCCAGTTAGCACGACCAGGAGCTCATAAATAAACATCATTTTAAGCCATGAAAACTTTAATGAATGATGTGATTTGGCCATGCTACCAAGACAGGACCGACATACATGATGGACTGGTGGCAGTACGACAAGACAGGTTGACGGACCAGTCAAGACAAACAGTTGCAGGCCGAGTTGAGGGTCAGGGCCGTTAGACCAATGGCACCAAAGTTTAAATGGCTTATGAGGAAAATTATTATTTTGTGCATGCACTAAGGTTCGGGATCATCAAGATGTCTAAAAGGGGTAATGATGCGTCCTAAGAGCTATTGGACAACATGGTGGAGAAAAGGGCAGTTTGTCATGCCAGGAGTGATGGAAGCTCAATGTAGCTTCATGCGCATGAGACTGGGGTGGGTTGGGATGAGGTCTCTGTTCTCATATGGAAACAAAGTTTCTTTTCAAGTTTGAGGGTCATATGTCACGTACATCCACTCATTTCTTTGGTAGAAGTGGATGAGCTTCTATTTAGGTGGTCGGTAAAGTCGCTTTGACGCCACAAGTGAGTGCAGTGACAGGCTGCCCTACAAATGTCTGATCCCTTCATGATGAAGGGCATGTGTTAAATGTTAAACACACCGACTGTGGTTAATGATGAGTAATGGTTTTGAAAACTGAGAAATTGAGAAGGAAATGGTTTTAAAGAAAATAAGGAGTCTAGCACGCTCCAATTCAAACTATTTTTCTGAAACTCATGTTTTAAACACCTATTCATTGAGTTGTCAAACTCACCTCCCCCCTCCCTTTACCCCTTTTCAAGTAACTGAGGGAAAAACCTACCTACATACATCCCACTAGCTAAACCTGCAAGACAGGTATGTAAATTTAATTTATTTTAGTTTTGATTAATGTTATTCCAGGAAAGGTACAAGTACAAAGGGTGTCTTACTCCTCACAGTTTAAAGAAGGGAAAAACCCTTAATACATAGGAAGAGTAGTGGGTTGCTCACGGGGATCCGACCAAACCAAGTCAGGTGTGTCAAGCCTACTTCTCAAATATAGACCTTCGGTTAGGATACCACAAACTCAGGATCCGGGAGGAACATATCCCAAAGATCGCCTTTAGGTCCTGATACAGACATTATGAGTTCAGGGTGATGCCTTTTGGCTTAACAAATTCCATTGCAGCCTTTATGGATTTAATGAGTCGAGTGTTAGAGCCACACCTGGATAAGTTCATGATAGTATTTATAGATGAACTAGGCTGGAGCACGAAGAACATCTAGCTATCACCTTGGAAATACTACGAGATAACCGCTTATATGTGAAATTCTCCAAGTGTGAGTTTTGGTTGTATTAGGTAGGGTTCTTATGACACGTAGTGTCCAAAGATGGAGTCAAGGTAAATCCAATAAAGGTAGAAGCCATATCCAATTGGAAGGCACCCAAGAATCCCTCTGAGATACGTAGTATCTTGGGCCTGGCAGGATAATACATACAGTTTGTGCCAGATTTCTCTAAGATAGTGGCCCCCTTTGACTCATCTCACAAGGAAAGGAGTGGAGTATAAGTGGGATGAAAAATGTGAGAAATCCTTCCAGGTGTTGAAGATCCATTTAACAACGACACCCATAATCTCTTTGTCTAACCCAAGTGCAGGGGAGTATACCGTCTACAATGATGCATCCGAACAGGGACTTGGATGTGTATTAATGCAACAAGGCAAGGTCATCACCTACTCCTCATGGCAACTAAAAGTATATGAGAAGAACTACCCTACTCATGACTTGGAGTTAGCTGAAATAGTGATCGCCCTTAAGATTTAGCGACACTACATATACCGGGTTAAGTGAAGGATATATACCGATCACAAGAGTTTTAAGTACTTCCTGACTTAGAATGAGTTGAACCTTCGCCAGAGGAGATGGCTGGAGTTAGTAAAGGATTGTGACCTTGTGATAGAATATCACCACGGTAAGGCCAATGTGGTTGCAGACACTCTAAGTCGCAAGTATCAAATTGAGGCAGCACGGATAACGACAGGCTACTTACCATTGTTGCAGCAGCTGGGAAGAATGGAAGTGGATCTTAAGATGGACAGAAGATTGAAATGCCTGTTAGCTGACATAGTGGTAAAACCCATCCTAGTGGAGCAAATTAAGGTCTAGCAAAAAGGGAATATTGAACTCCAGCCCTATTTGGACCCAGTTAACAAAGGGACAAAACCATACTACAATCTTTGAGGCGATGGAGTATTAAACTACAAGGGTAGAGTGTATGTGCCTCAAGATAAGGAACTGAGGAGATTGATTTTGGAAGAGGTACATGACTCTGTTTATGCAATTCATCTAGGCAGTACTAAGATGTATCGCACCTTCAAACAAGGTTATTGGTGGAAAGGGGTGAAGAGGGATATTGTGGAAAACGTAGCCCGATGCTTGTTTTGTCAGCAAATTAAGGTGGAGCATCAGAAACCTTCAGGACTGCTACAACCCTTGCCAATCCTAGAATGGAAATAGGAATACATCACTATGGACTTTATCACAAGACTACCTGTGACTAGAAAAGAACGAGACACAATCTGGGTCATCGTGGACAGATTGACCAACTCCGCTCATTTCCTACCTATAAGAGTAATGGATTCGGTAGAACAACTGGTCATCTTATATATAAAGGAGATTGTGAGACTCCATGGCATCTCGGTAAGTATAGTGTCAAATATAGACCTAAGATTTACCTCGAGGTTCTGGCCTAGTTTGCAAAATTCCTTGGAGACCAAGCTCCACATGAGTACAACATTTCATCCTCACACCGATGGACAGTCTGAGCAAATAATCCTAACCCTGGAGGACATGCTACTAGCATGTGTACTCACCATGAATAAGGGATGGGAAGAATACTTGTGCCTGATGGAGTTTGCTTATAATAACATTTATCATGGCAGTATTCAAATGGCACCTTATGAGGCCCTTTATATATGACCATGTCGTACCCCCTTATTTTGGGAAGAGGTGGAAGAAAGGAGGCTAGAAAGGGTCGAATTAATAGAGGATGTCATAGAAAAGATTAAAATTATAAGGAGTCGACTTAAGGCGGCTCAAGAGAGGCAAAAGAGCTATGTGAATCATTAGAGAAGAGATCTGGAATTTGATGTGGGAGATCAAGTGTTCCTAAAGGTATCCCCATGGAGGGGAATACATAGGTTTCAACAAAGGGTAAAATTGAAACCAACATTGGTCCTTACGCCATAGTCCAAAGGATAGGATCGGTGGCATATAAAATAGAACTGCATCTAGACTTACAAAGAATACGCGATGTATTCAATATCTCGGTACTACGGAAGTACCAACCTGTTCATAGCCATTTGTTGGATGGACCTCTACTAGAGTTATTAGAGAACCTGACTGATCAAGTAGAACCGATACAAATCATCGACCAGAGAGACAAAAACCTAAGGAACAAGAAGATTCCTATGGTCAAGGTTCTTTGGTAGAACAGACTCATGCAAGAGTAGACATGGGAAACGGAGAGCGTTATGATGGATGGGTACCCTCAGTTGTTTGACATGTAAATTTTTTTGGTGACAAAACCCTTAAAAGGAGGGGAGAGTTGCAAACCCCATCCCTTTATAGATAAGAAAATCGGCTAAAGAAATGGTTGTTCCAAAAGAGAAAATCGAGTTGGTTCAAAAACCATAACCGATAAGAAAAGGGTAAATTGGGAAATTGATCAATCCCAAATGACTTAAAGACTCATAAAAAGAATGGAAAAGAACCATGAGATAATTGGGAAGGGAAAATCAAACCGGTTCAAGGTGAACCGGACTGAACCAAATTGAACTGATTTCTACATTCATTTTTCTAGGTGGCTTAAAATATTCAAATTGAGGAATTGGAGCCATCATTAGATAGAGAATTAATTTAGATGAATTAAGAAATTTTTAATTTTGAGAAAATTGGTCGAATTAGGCCTGAACCGATTGATTTTCACATTCAACTCAATCGGACAGGTCCGGTCTAGTTCAGAACAGTGTCATCTTCTTCCTTTAGATGACAGCATTGTTCATTCAATGTAGAAATGGATAATGCCAGTGAAGGAAAAACAGCTCCGATCAGGTCGTTTTAGGGCGAGGATAAGCTCAACCAAAAAGGAAAGTTGTCGGGCAGAGGGTCCCCGAGCTCCCTTTAAAAAGAGCTCCTCTCCATTCATCCTCCACACACCTGAAATCTCCATTTTCTCTTAACTCCTCCTTTTTCTGATGAAGCTCGAACCAGAGCTCTGATATACGCATTTTTCTCAGCCCCAGAAGGTGAGGTTAGGTCCTACAGATTCCGGGGGAAGTCAGCTACCTGATAGCATCCTTTTTTCGACCTGAAGAACACTGGAGAAGCACCGGCATAATCAAATAGTGCAGCAGTTCCGACAGACCGAAGGTGCCCTATTTCAGCCGAGCGGAAATTGGCCAAGCTCAGCCCTCCCCTAGCCAAACCAACCTCCCTAACACTCCTACAACCCTCATACGACCTCAACAGAGCTGAAAGTATGCCAATTTAGGCCCTCCTCAATTGTTGTAGATCGGAGTTAGAGAGAGAAAATGTAAAACTTCACTAATAAAATTCTCCATCAATTCGATGTCAACTGTAGCAATTCTTGATCCTATAAGTAACCTCAAGATGAGAGCTACCTTCCCTGATAGAGAGCTCGGACCGCCACACCTCTGATGGTAAGCTTTCGAAGCATTCTCTCTCTACGAGCAGTTTTACGATGAAGCTCCATTTAATCTCAATTCGGACCCAAATGTTGCGATTCAAATCTCAATTGAATTGTATGGAAGTGTAGGAATTGATCCATACCTTCAATTTGAGCAAATAACCCCGATTGAATGGCCAATTTGAAGAAATCAAATTCGGTCAGTTTCAAGGTGAGAAATTGGGGGAAATTTTGGAATTTCAAAAAATTTGAGGGACCTCTTTCCAATTTCCTAAAATTGAAGGCCAATTGGCCATGAGAAAGATGTTGAGGGATCAATTGATCGATTTTTGAAATATTTAGGGTCAAATTGCCATTTTTTGAAAATAGGGAAATTTTGTAATTTTTTAAAAGTTAGGGACCAAATTAGAAATTTGGAAAACTTAAGCCCGTTATATAATTTTTTAGTAAAATGAGGACTCAAAGGGAACTTTGGAAACCTTGGGACTCAAATTTGGGGAAAATTGGCATTTGGGACATAAAGTTAAGAAAGATGAACTTTATGGGCCTATGTGAAATTAATCGATAATTGGTGAGACTAGGCTTTTATGTCAAACCGTAATTAATACAGCTTCCAAATCGCGTAGGGACAATTATGACCAGAATGCAAGCAAGAGAAAGCTCGTGTCAACTTGGAAAACCAACCGAGTACAAACACGTCATGATTATTGGATGAGTGGGAATAATTACATCATACCTGGTTGGGATGGTGGAACCACTTGTGAGTGGAACTTTAACATTATACCCAGTAGGGTTGAATGGCGAACTAAGCAAAAACCCCTAGCTGGAGACTTTTTAGCTTCACCGGCGCTACACGATTTTCTAGCGAGTAAACAATGTTGTCATTTGAAGGAAGAAGATGACACTCTTCCGAACCTTACCTGACCGGTCCAAACTGGGTTCAAAGCTTAAACCGGTCGGTTCACCACCCCCGCCCCCCATTCGGCCGAGTTTTTCAAATCTAAAAATTCCCAAATTCATCTAAATTCATTTTCTATCCAATGGTGGCCTCAAATCTCAATTTGAATTTTTTAAGCCACTTAGAAAAATGAATTTAGAATATGGTACAATAGTAATTCAAGCCGGTCCAAACAGGTTCATTCCGGTTCGGATCTAGTTCACTAGAACCGGTTTGGTTTTCATCTCCAATTCCTCCTCAAGTCCATTTCCATGACTTTTGGGACTCTTTGGGTCACTCGGGATTCATAAATTTCCCGGTTTACCCCTTTCTCTATCAATTCTAGTTTATGATTCAACTCGGTTCATAAATCGGTTCTATATGGTTCGGACCCGGTTCATAAACCGGGTCTTTAACCGGTCTGGTTTTTCTTCCAAATTTTTCCTAGGGTTCTTTTCCAAGATTTATGAACCATTTTGAGTCACATGGGAGTTTTAAATTCTCAATTTGCCCATTTCCTAATAATCATGCTTGTAGACTGATTCGATTTTAAATTTTGAAATTGACCTGTTCTTTCCCTGGTTTTCTCATTATCAAAGGATGGTGTTTACAACTCTCCCCTCCTTTTAGGGGTTTTGTCCCCAAAATAGTTACGTTAAATAATTGAGGGTAACTATCCCTCATCATACACTCGGTTTCCGATGTCTCTTCATGCACGGGTCCATTCTGCCACAACACCTTGACCATAGGAATTTTCTTGTTCCTCAAATTCTTGTCTCTCCGGTCGATGATTCGTACCGGTTCTGTCTGATAGGTTAGGTTCTCTTCTAGTTTCATTGGAGGTCGGTCCAATACATGACTAGGATCATGCTGATATTTTCGAAGCACTAAGATGTGGAATATATCATGTATTCTCTACAGATCAGGAGGTAGTTCCAATTTATAAGCTATCGGTCCTATCCTTTGTATGATGGGATATGGACCGATATATCTTGGTTTCAACTTTCCTCTTTGCTGAAACCTAAGTCTTCCCCTCTAGGGGGACACTTTGAGGAACATTTAATCTCCTACCTCGAACTCCAAATCTTTCATTTGATTGTCCGTGTAACTCTTTTGTCTATCCTGTGCAGTTTTAAGATAAATTCTTATTAATTTTATCTTCTCAGTGGCATCCTCCCTTTCTATCTTCCTTTCTCCCACTTCTTCCCAAAATAGGGGGTACGACATAGTCATCCATAAAGGGTTTCATAGGAATCCATCTGAATACTGTCTTGATAACTATTATTATAAGCAAATTCCATCAGGCACAAGTATTCCTCTCAGCTCTTGTTCATGGTGAGTACGCACACTCTCAGCATGTCTTCCAAGGTTTGGATGGTTCGCTCAAACTGACCATCTGTCTGAGGGTGAAATGTCATGCTCATTTGAAGCTTGGTGCCCATGGCATTTTGTAAACTCGGCCAAAACATAAAAGTAAATCTCGGGTCTCTATCCGATACTATACTCACTGGGACACCATAGAGTCTTATGATTTCCTTCATGTATAGGACGACCATTTGTTCTACTATGTCCATCACTTTTATAGGAAGGAAGTGTGCTGATTTGGTTAATCTATCAACTATGACCCAAATCACATCTCGACCCTTTCTAGTCACTGGTAGGCCTGTGACAAAGTCCATGGTGATTAGCTCTCATTTCCACTCCGGAATTGGTAAGGGTTGTAGTAGTCTTGACGGTTTATGATGCTCTGCTCTTATCTGTTGGTAGGACAAACATCATGCTACATATTTCGCAAAGTCCCTCTTCATTCCTTGGTACACCAATGTCTTCCCAAAATTTCTTTCTCTGATGAGCTTCACATTCTCCCCCCCCCCCCCCATTTTCCTCTAGTGCTACCATTGAAATCCTTAAATTTCTAGAGTATCTTATTGCCGATATTTTCACCAACTTACCCTTACTCTTTGAACCCATGAGTACCATATGTTGATCTTGATTCATTTCCACTCGCTTCAATATTCGTTTATTCCTTTGAGGTGGATATTTCATCCTCATCATGTCCAAACCCTATCATACCTTCATATCCTGAGTATTTCCCTTTTGGTCTTGGTTAGGGTGTATTCTTCCACTATTCCTGATCTCTGGTTAGACTTCGTTTACTCCTCCATATAATTTGTTATAAATAAGTAATTTTCTTATATAGGATTCTTCTAAAGTTCCTATTTGAGTTTTCCAGGCTTTCTTGTAGTAGATCATGTTCAGCCTCACAATACTCCCACACAAGCACGCTTAACTTCGATGTTTTGATGGGATCTAGTTCATCTGAACCAATCTGGTTTTTCTTCTTTCTTTGACTCATGCTTTAACTTCCACATGTCTCTTATCCTTTGGAATTTCTCAGGAATTTGTATCTTAGTTCTTTAATAGTAAATTGTTACATCAAGGACTTCCTGTCTCCATCTTTCCCTGGTGGACTCTATACTTAATTTCTTTTTTTTCTCGATCAGCTTATATTTGTGTGGTTCCTTTTGGGATGTTATACTTCCTCCCGGGTTTTGTTCCTTATCCTAAATTCTTAGAGTTTAGTTTTAATTTCTTGGTCTCTCAAAAAAATTATGTACTCTTGGATGGTTGCTCCTCCAACTCTCTTTTTCCTTTTCTTAGTATCTCCATCAAATGAATTTCTCCTTATCGTGTTTCTAAGGGTAAGTCTTAAGGGTTGAGTTTAACTATCCATAACTCATTCTTCCTTAAGGGGATTTCTTCCCTTTTATTTAAACTTTTATTATAATACTCTTAAATTTGGTCGGATCCCCGTGATCAACCCGCCACTCTCCCGGTTTATTAAAGGGTTTCCCCTTAATTTAAACCGTAAAGAGTAAGGTGTCCTTGAACCTACACCTTTTTCCTAGAATAGCATAATCAAAACTACATGAAATTTAAAACTTTACATACCTGTCTTACAAGCATCTTAGTTGACGGTCTTTAAGGAGAGGCTTTTTGGGATTTCCTGAAAGGGATATAAGGGAGGGGGTGAGTACGACTACTCAGTGAATGGGTTTTTAAAAGCTTTTAACTTTTAAGAAAAACATTTATATGGAGTGTGCCAGACTCCTCTGTTTTCAAAAATCACTTCATTTAAAAATTTGGGTTTTTCCATTATTTCTTAGTTACCATGGTGTGTCATCACCCAACACACATCCTTCATCATGAAGGTTACACACATTCGCAAGTTAGTATCCCTACTGAATCTGCTAGTGGCTTTGGAGCGACTTTTCCTGCCACACGGATAGAAGTACGACCACTTCTACCCTGGGAATGAGCGGATGTAGGTGACATCCGACCCACAATCCAGAAATCACTTCTTCGTGTCCGTATGAGGACAGAGACCTCATCCTGTCCCCACCCCGATCTCATGCACTTGGTGCTACTCCAGATTTCGCACAGACACCTGGAACGACGAACTGCCCTTATAGCCACCAGGTTGTCCAGTGCCCTTAGGACACATCACTACTCCTCATGGGGGTCTTCATAATCCCGTACTCACAGTGCATTCACAAACAATATTTTCTTATATTTCCATGTAATCTGTGGTGCCACTGGTCCAACGGCCCGACTCTCAACTCAACCCGCAGCTGTTTGTCTTGACTAGTCCGTCGACCTGTCATGTCACACTGCTGCTAGTTGACTCAGCATGTCGGTCCTATCTTGGTACCATGGCCAAACAATTCACTTATTAAGTTTTATGGCACATATATCATGTTCGTTTACGAGCACCTACTCATGCCAACTGGCCTTGGGCCCACAGTACGAGATTTTCAAAATTGGGCATTTAGCCCCCAAGTTCCAAAACCGAGGCCCCTGGCCTATCAGAGCTTATTCGAGCTCCCGTCGAGATGGTCTCCCAAATAGTTTAAGCATTGGCAAACAGTCAAGGGAGAACACTTCCGACAAAATAGGTTTTCACTGTCCATTATACCAACCGGTATAACGACATCTCCGTTCATAACCGATGAACGGGTTTTCAACTTCCTTCGAGGAAGTCTCATCATACCAACCGGGTATGATCTACTTACAATCGGTAAGTAGTTTTTTTTGCATAATTTTCACATCACTTTCTCTAAGTGGTGATGATTAAAATACCACTAAACAGTGGGATTTTATACCGAGGTACTTATCATCCCCTTCCAGGAATGATATAAAATTTCCACTCACAACCGGTAAGTGGTTTTTATCTTTAAGTTGTGCTCATCATCCCAACCAGGTATGATGTTAGTAAACCCACTCACCCGTTAATGCCGTGAATTCCACTATACTGGTTCTTTGTATTCATGCGAGCTTGTCCTTGTTGGCGTTCCCGGTATTTCGCGTTCCTACATGATATGAACATCTTGGTTCATTATCCTTCAACCTAATCGCCTTCATTCATTCCAAATAAATGAGAAAGTCAAACTTTCATTTATTTGTAATTAGGTCCCTAAAGTTATTTCTCTTTAAGTCCCAAATACCGGTTTTTCCTCAAATTGAGTCCCGAAACTTCTAAAATTTATCATAAGATCTCAATTTATTCCATTTCACAAAAAGGGGTTTAATTTCCCAAATTTTCAATTTGGTCCTCCAACTTTTTCAAAATTACCATTTTGCCCTTCCTTTACAAAAATGGTAAATTTTGCCCCAAAAATTTTAAAATTCCTCAATTGGTCCTCTAACATTATTTTCATGCCCAATTGACCCTCAATTTCATAAAATTTCATTTTGGTCCTTTGAATTTCGAAAATCCCCAATTTTCTCCCGATTCCAACTTCTTAATACAGCCGAATTTTATTTCATCAAATTGACCCATCAAACATTTCTAATTATTGAAATTGAAGTTGAAATTGAGTTTCTACATGTTCATACGATTCTTCAGAAATGTGAATCGCAAGTTTTAATGCCGGGACAAGCTCAAACGGAGATTCGTCGGAAAATGAATTATAGAGAGAGAAAACTTCGATTACTCACCAGTGAAGGCACGATGGTTCGAGCTTTCGATCTGGACAGATAGCTCCCATCCTAAGGTTCATCCTAGAATCAAGAATTGCATCAATTGATGTGGAATTGGATTAGAATTTTGTCATTGAAATTCAGTTGACTCTCTCTCTAGCACCTATCAAAAATTATAAAGGGGAGCTGAATTGGCTTATCTTTCGGTCCTAATTCGGCTGTGGAAAGGCTGAGGAAGTGTTGGGAGGGCTTGGATTGGCCTGAGCAGGGCTTGAAATGGCTAATTTCAGCTTGGCCGAAATAGGGCAGCTTTGGTCTGCCGGAGCTGCTTCACTATTTTATCACGTCGGCGCTTCTCCAACGATTCTCGTATTGACGGTAGTTTGTTATCAGATAACTGTCTTCTCCCCGGTTCTAAAGAGCCCGACCTTTGTTCAAGTCGAAGCTCTGGTTCGAGCTTTACCGGGAAATGGAGTAGTAGTCAGAGAGAGAGAAGTGTTCAGGTGTGAGGAGAATGAAATGGGGATAACCTCTTTATATAGTTGTAAAACCCATATATTAAATGGACGAGATTTATTACTAGTATTAATATTGCCATAAATTATTGGTATTAATTCCAATAATTTAATTTCTGTATTAATTTCAATAATTTAATTTCGGTATTTAATTATTTATATTAATTCCAATAATTTAATTTAAATATTAAATTATTGGTATTAACTTCAATAATTAAATATATATTAATTTATGGTTATTTGTGATAAGCCGTTCGCATAAAAATTTTTTATTTACAAAAAAATTATACTTTCCAGGAGGTCACCCATCATCACACTACTCTTAGGTAAGCACAATTAACTTTGAAGTTCTTATTAATCTAGTTCACCTAAACCAATTTGGTTTTTGTTTTCTAGTTTGTCTTAAGTTTCTTTTCAAATGTTTAATGAACCATTTGGATCATCCGAAAGTTGTAAATTTTCATATTGCTTATCCCCAAATGTAAACCGGTTTGGTTTTCTTATTCAGTTTTACCGGTTCTTTTCCCGATTTTCCTTAACTCAAATGTGCGGCATTTACAACTCTCCCCTCCTTTTAGGAGTTTTATCCCAAAAACTTAGTTAACATCCTTGCATGAGCAATCATTTCCTTTGATGCCCCTTTGGTGTTTGTTTAACATGCAAAGTCTTCTCTTATTCTTTTAATTAATTCTTTTTTTTACATCCTTCACTTAATGAATTTCTTTTCCTTTATATTATTTACTTCCTTCAGGGTATATTCTTAGATTTATATCTTTCTTTACTTAGAGCACATTCTTCCCTTTGAGGTTCTGTACTCAAGATTGTAAATTCCAAGATAACTAACCATTTTCGTGTCTAGTTAAATACTTGATCACTGAAACACTTAGCTCATCGTCCTATAGAGTATTTCGTACTTATTTTCACGGATTTCTTTATCACCACCTTTTCATCCTATTTCAACTCTTTCTCCATTCGTTGTATATTATAAATTCGGTCCAAATTGTTATATTTGGCCTTATCATGCTTATTAGCCGACTCTTCCTTACTTCGAGTCATATTCTCCTCGGGTTGTTGGGCTTACATGCCCTTATAGCATGGCATTTTCTAGGACCTGTCTCTGTCCATTTGATTTTTAGAACATCTCCAGAAGTGTCTCTCTTAGCTTTTAGACCTTTCAGGGATCGTATAACTTCATTTCTCTTTTCTTTTGATAGTATTCCTCAACTATCCTTTTTTTACCATTATTAACTCCACTTACTTAATTGTGTTGGTTCTCCTTACCCACTTGTTCCCTTTCGACTTCCTTATTGAGTATTTCCTGTTCCAATTAATTAAATTCCTAGATGTCTTACCGACATGCTGGGTTTCGTCCTTTCTTAGATCCATCATCATTCCCAATGATATCCTCTATTCAAGGGTTTTCCTTTGGCCTTAATCCCCTTTGATTTATTCGCAACCATTTAACAATTCTTTATTTTTCTGGTCCAATCGTCTGGGCAGTTGTGCACTCGTTCTTCATGCCCATCCTATTATCCATCATAGAGTGTAGTCTTTACTACATCTCATTCCTTCTTAGGGTTTTGTTTATTCTATTTGGCTGTTTGTCGTTATTAGTTTTCCTCTTTCTACTTTGTTCTCCTATTCCCTCCAAACAGGTCATCCTGGGCCATTATGATACTTCCTTCCTTGGAAACATTTCCTAATTAAGGGTTGGTTCCTTTCACTCCACATTGTGTCCATCCGCCCCTCCATAATTCCTTTAGTTTAATTTCCTTCTTAGGACCTCATTTTTCCTTGGTACTCGACTTTTCCATCTCAACCAACATTTCATTTGTGAGCTTATCATTCCTTCTATTTTGGTTGGTTCCATTTGCTCTCAATTGGGATACACATGTCTTTTTGGAACTTCCTTCCTTTGTAGAATTCTTTCCCTTTCTCAAGACATTCCTTTTTACATTTGCCCTGGGGGATTTCTACTCTTGATGTTGTCTTCTCCTGTTTACCTTTACTCCTCAAGTCTTGCAAGACATCTTTTATACTCTATCTGCATCCTCATTCATACCCAATACCTGTCTATTTCCTTAGGGAGCGTATAAATCTTCCTTATTTCAAGATTTCTTAATCATTATGTGAGAAGCTTGCCTATTTCTTTCTTGGCTTGAGTTTGGTTGTTAATTTGGCCTTTTGGTTCCTTTAGGGATTTCTTTCATCCTTCTCTTTCATAGTATTTGACCTTTCCACCTCTCTTCCTTGTCGGAACTTACATCATGGTTCTTCCGCGTATTAGCTGGTTAACTGCCCCGCCTCCACCAATCCCTTGGTTTAGGTCTTCTTAGGGCAGTTGTCTTCTCGAGTACTCATGTCCTTAACATCATCTCACTGACCTTTTTAGGGTGTAGTCCTTTCTACTTCCCGATCTTCCTTAGGTATGTTGGTCAGAGACTTCGATTTTTAACTTTTCTGCTTTTTCCAAAAGAGGTAGTACTTTAAAATTATATCACTTTTCCAAAGCATATTAGTCTTGGCCTCTAACACTTCCTTCCTTCAACTAGTTTCTAATGAGGGGTTGGCTCCTTGCACATCCGCCAACCAATGATTCATTTTCACATCGTATTCCTTCTCTTCTTCACTCTCACTATGTCATTCCCTAGAGTTTCGGGGGATGTTTTTCTGTGTTTGCCCCTTATGAGAGGGTTCTAAGTAAGATTCTCATGTACCTTATCCCTATTCATGAGGTATCCTTCTCGGTTTGACCTTCTTAAGAAGTTTTTGTATTCACCTCGTCTTTTCTTAACCTCTTTTTGAATTGTTTACGTAGACCACTCCATGGTATCAGTCTCTTATCCTTCATGTCCTTCATGACCTTTGAGGAGGTATTGCCCTGAATCTATGAGGTGTGGAACACCCCTTCTTTCCTTTCACCTATAATAATTCAACTTGGTACTTGTCCTTTAGTAGGGTTGGGCATCTCTTCAGGTAATGTCCCATCGTCATTCCCTTATATGGATTGTTGTGATTCTTACTTTCCTTCGAGTGGGGCTTTTTCCAGGGTAACTATTGTTTTGGTGCTTACTGTTCTTGAGTCTGATCACTTTGACAGTTTTCTAGCTGAATCACCTTTGCTAAGGGTCATGGTAAGAGTCCTCCTAGATTTCCTGATTCATCTTCCATCTCTGGGTTGCGACTCTTCCTTAGTTTCTAGGATAGTGCGAGTTTGTTTTATTTTTCTTATGCCATATTCCTAGTAAGATCACATCCTTAGAAGATAGAGTTTTGGGGAATTTGAATCTTTTATTAACATGGGGATACAAAAGGTTGGGCTATCAACCCTATCAAAAAAAATGGTTACAAAATAACTAAGGAGCTATGGAATTTTGATAAATGTCTTCCTCCATAATTAGAGTTGTGCCACCAATAGGTCCTAGCACCATTCTCCAGGATACTTTCCCATTTGGTCTTTTGACATTTCACCCCAATCTCAAGCATTTGGGAAGCTTCTAAGGTTGTCTTCCTACGGAGGTAGGGTGTTGAGTAGAGCTATTCCAAGTTTTCTTGGTTTCTCTCTGGGAGCCATCTGAAAATTTTAAAATAAATCCTATTAGTTACTATATTTTCTAGTCTTAATTATGTATTCGAGGAAACAGGCCCTAATACCACTCTAGTTGTCATGCCCCGACCCAGTTTGGTCGGATCCCCGTGATCAACCCACCACTCTACCAGTTTATTAAAGGGTTTCCCCTTATTGTAAACCGTAAAGAGTAATGCGTCCTTTAACCCACACCTTTTTCCTAGAATAGCATAAACAAAACTGCATGAAATTTAAAACTTTACATACCTATCTTACAGGCATCTTAGTTAACGGTCTTTAAGGGGAGGCTTTTTGGGATTTCCTGAAAGGGATATAAGGGAGGGGGTGAGTACGACTACTCAGTGAATGGGTTTTTAAAAGCTTTTAACTTTTAAGAAAAACATTTATATGGAGTGTGCCAGACTCCTTTGTTTTAAAAAATCACTTCATTTAAAAATTTGCGTTTTTCCATTATTTCTTAGTTACCATGGTGTGTCATCACCCAACACACATCCTTCATCATGAAGGTTACACACATTCGCAAGTTAGTATCACTATTGAACCCGCTAGTGGCTTCAGAGCGACTTTTCCTGCCACCCGGATAGAAGTACGACCACTTCTACCTTGGGAATGAGTGGATGTACGTGACATCCGACCCACAATCCCGAAATCACTTCTTCGTGTTTGTATGAGGACAAAGACCTCATCTTGTCCCCACCCCGGTCTCATGCGCTTGGTGCTACTCCAGATTTCGCACATATACTTGGAACAACGAACTGCCCTTATAGCCACCAGGTCGTCCAGTGCCCTTAGGACGCATCACTACCCTTCATGGGCATCTTGATGATCCCGTACCCACAGTGCATGCACAAACAATATTTTCTTATATTGCCATGTAATCTATGGTGCCACTAGTCCAACGGCCCGACTCTCAACTCAACCTGCAGCTGTTTGTCTTGACTAGTCTGTTGACCTGTCATGTCCCACTGCTGCTAGTTGACTCAGCATGTCGGTCCTATCTTGGTACCATGGCCAAACAATTCACTTATTAAGTTTTATGGCACATATATCATGTTCGTTTATGAGCTCCTACTCGTGCCAACTGGCCTTGGGCCCACTGTACGAGATTTTCAAAATTGGGCATTTAGCCCCCAAGTTCCAAAACCAAGGCCCCTGGATTGGATTAGAATTTCGTCAGTGAAATTCGGTTCACACTCTCTCTCACACCTATCAAAAATTATAAAGGGGAGCCAAATTGGCTTACCTTTCGGTCCTAATTCGGCCATGGAAAGGTTGAGGAAGTGTTGGGAGGGCTTGGATTGGCCTGAGCAGGGTTTGAAATGGCTGATTTCAGCTTGGCGGAAATAGGGCAGCTTCGGTCCGTCGGAGCTGCTTCACTATTCTATCACGCCGGTGCTTCTCCAACAATTCTCGTATTGACTGGAGTTTGCTATCAAATAACTGTCTTCTCCCCAGTTCTAAAGAAGCCGACCTTTGTTCAAGTCGAAGCTCTAGTTCGAGCTTTACCAGGAAATGGAGCAGTAATGAGAGAGAGAGAAGTGTTCAGGTGTGAGGAGAATGAAATGGGGATGACCTCTTTATATAGTGGTAAAACGCATGTATTAAATGGGCGAGATTTATTACTAGTATTAATATTGCCATAAATTATTGGTATTAATTCCAATAATTTAATATTGGTATTTAATTATTTATATTAATTCTAATAATTTAATTTAGGTATTAAATTATTGGTATTAATTTCAATAATTAAATATATATTAATTTATGTCTATTTATGATAAGCCTTCGCATAAAAATTTTTGATCGAAATTTCGGGTTCCAAAAAAATTATACTTCCCATGAGGTCACCCATCCTCACACTACTCTTATGTAAGCACGCTTAACTTTGAAGTTCTTATTAAATCTAATTCACCTAAACCAATTTGGTTTTTTTTTTCTAGTTTGTCTTTAGTTTCTTTTCAAATGTTTAATGAACCATTTGGATCACCCGAAAGTTGTAAATTTCCATATTGTTTATTCCCAAATGTAAACCAGTTTAGTTTTCTTATTTAGTTTGACCGGTTCTTTAACCGATTTTCCTTAACTCAAATGTGCGGGGTTTACAAGCTTCCTCCCTTGGGTTGGATGTCTTTTTCACAATTATAGGGGAAGGACTAGGTTTTTACATGAATTTCCTAGGGACTTTCCTTCCTACATGATACTTTAGAGTTGGGATAATATCAAGTCATAATATTGATAATATTTCAGGGGAACTAGGCTTTGATACCACTCTAGTTGTCACACCCCAACCCGGTTTGGTTGGATCCCCATGAACAATATGCCGCTCTCTCAGTTTAAGAGGAGTTTCCTCTGACTTTAACTCGAGATGAGCCAGGCGTAATTTTGACCTTGTTACCTGGAAAGACATATATCAAATAAAATGCAAGCTTAAGGAAAATTAAGCATACCTAATAGAAGGTAAGGTTCGGTCTAATTCCTAGTCATTATCTCTTTTCCTAAAAAAGGGATAGAAAATAGGGGTGAGTTTCTACAACTCAGTGAATGGGTTTTCAAAACTTTTTAATTTTAGGAAAAAAATTTGTATTGGAGTGTGCCAGACTCCTTTTTTTCAAAAGTCTTTTCATTTCAAATCGCGATTTTTACCACCATTTCTTATTAATCATGGTGTGTCATCACCCAACACACATCCTTCATCATGAAGGTCAAACACACATTCGCTGGTCAGTACGTCCATTGAACCCACTTGTGACGTCGGAGCGACTTTACCAGCCACCTAGATAGAAGTACGTCCACCTCTACCCTGAGAATGAGTGGATGTTCGCAACATTCGACCCTCAATCCCGTAACAATTCTCCAAGTCTGTATGAGGACAGAGACCTCATCCCGTCCTCACCCCAATCTCATGCGCTTGATGCTACTCCAAATTTTGCATGGTCACCTGGAACGACGAACTACCCTTATACCCACCAGGTCGTCTAGGGCCCTTAGTACGCATCACTACCCCTCCTGGGCGTATTGATGGTTTCGTAATCACAGTGCATGCACAATTAGTATTTTCTTATCATGCCATATAATTTGTGGTGCCACTGATCCAACGGCACCGACCCGCAACTCAACCTACAAACGTCTTGACTGGCCCATCAACCTGTCATGTCGCACTATCGCTAGTTGAATAAGTATATCGATCATGTCGTGGTACCATGTCACACCCCGACCTGGTTTGGTCGGATCTCCGAGATCAACCCGCCACTCTCCCGGTTTATTAAAGGGTTTCCCCTTATTGTAAACCGTAAAGAGTAAGGCATCCTTTAACCTGCACCTTTTCCTGGAATAACATAATCAAAACTATATGAAATTTTAAACTTTACATACCTATCTTACAGCCGTCTTAGTTGATGGTCTTTAAGGATAGGCTTTCTGGGATTTCCTAAAAAGGGATATAAGGGAGAGGGTGAGTACGACTTCTCAGTGAATGGGTTTTCAAAGGTCTAATTTTAACTTTTAAGAAAAAAATATTTATATGGAGTGTGCCAGACTCCTTTCTTTTTCAAAAGTCCCTTCATTTAAAAATTTGGGTTTTTCCATCATTTCTTAGTTACCACGGTGTGTCATCACCCAACACACATCCTTCATCATGAAGGTTATACACATTCGCAAGTCAGTATCACTACTGAACCCGCTAGTGGCTTCGAAGCGACTTTTCCTACCACCCAGATAGAAGCACGACCACTTCTACCCTGGGAATGAGTGGATGTATGCAACATTCGACCCTCAATCCTGAAATTGCTTCTTCGTTTCTATATGAGGATAGAGATCTCATCCCGTCCCCCACCCCAGTCTCATGCACTTGGTGCTACACCAAATTTTGCGCAGACACCTGGAACAACGATCTTGTCACGCCCCAACCCGGTTTGGTCGGATCCCCGTGATCAACCCACCACTCTCCCGATTTATTAAAGGGTTTCCCCTTATCGTAAACCGTAAAGAGTAAGGCGTCCTTTAACTTGCACCTTTTTCCTGGAATAGCATAATCAAAACTGTATGAAATTTAAAACTTTACATACCTGTCTTACAGGCATCTTAGTTGACGATCTTTAAGGGGAGGCTTTCTCGGATTTCCTGAAAGGGATATAAGGGAGGGGGTGAGTACGACTACTCAGTGAATGGGTTTTTAAAAGATTTTGACTTTTAAGAAAAATATTTATATGGAGTGTGCCAAACTCCTTTGTTTCCAAAAATCCCATCATTTAAAATTTTGGATTTTTCCATTATTTCTTAGTTACCACGGTGTGTCATCACCCAACACACATCCTTCATCATGAAGGTTACACACATTCGCAAGTCAGTATCACTACTGAACCCGCTAGTGGCTTCGGAGCGACTTTTCCGGCCACCCGGATAGAAGTACGACCACTTCTACCCTGGGAATGAGTGGATGTACGTGAAATCCTACCCACAATCCCGAAATCACTTCTTCATGTCCGTATGAGGACAGAGACCTCATCCTATCCCCACCCCGGTCTCATGCGCTTCGTGCTACTCCAGATTTCGCACAGACACCTGGAACGACGAACTGCCCTTATAGCCACCAAGTCTAGTGCCCTTAGGACGCATCACTACCCCTCATGGGCGTCTTGATGATCCCGTACTCACAGTGCATGCACAAACAATGTTTTCTTATATTACCATGTAATCTGTGGTGCCACTAGTCCAACGGCCTTGACTCTCAACTCAACCCGCAGCTGTTTGTCTTGACTAGTCCGTGGACCTGTCATGTCGCACTGCCGCTAGTTGACTCAGCATGTCGGTCCTATCTTGGTACCATGGCCAAATAATTCACTTATTAAGTTTTATGGCACATATATCATGTTCATTTACGAGCTCCTGCTCGTGCCAACTGGCCTTGGGCCCACTGTACGAGATTTTCAAAATCGAGCATTTAGCCCCCAAGTTCCAAAATCGAGGCCCTCGGCCTATTAGAGCTATTCGAGCTCCCGTCAAGAAGGTCTCCCAAATTGTTTAAGCATTGGCACACAGTCAGGGGAGAGCACTTCTAACAAAAATAGGTTTTTACTGTCCATCATACCGACCGGTATAAGGACATCTCCGTTCATAACTGATGAACGGGTTTTCAACTTCCTTCGAGGAAGTCTCATCATACCAACCGGGTATGATCTACTTACAACCCGTAAGTAGTTTTTTTTTCGCATAACTTTCACATCACTTTCTCTAAGTAGTGATGATTAAAATACCACTAAACAGTGGGTTGTATATCAAGCACTTATCATCCCCAACCGGGTATGATGTTAGTAAACCCACTCACCCGTTAATGTCGTGAATTCCACTAGACTGGTTCTTTGTATTCACACGAGCTTGTCCTTGCTGGCGTTCCGGTATTTAACGTTCCTACACGATATGAACAACCTTGTTCATTATTACTCGGCATAACAGCCTTCATTCATTAATGAATGAGAAAACTCAAACTTTTAGTTATTTGCAATTAGGTCCCTAAAGTTATTTTTCTTTAACTTTAAGTCCCTAATGTCAGTTTTTCCTCAAATTGAGTCTCGTAACTTTTAAAATTTATCGTGGGACCTCAATTTATTCAATTTCACCAAAAAGGGGTTTAATTTTTCAAATTTCCAATTTGGTTCGCCAATTTTTCCAAAATTACCATTTTGCCCTTCTTTCACAAAAATGGTAAGTTTTTCTCCAAAATTTCCAAAATTCCTCAATTGATCCTCCAACATTATTTTCATGCCCAATTGACCCTCAATTTCATAAAATTGTATTTTGGCCCCTTTGAATTTCGAAAATCCCCCAAATTTTCCCCCAATTTCAACTCTTCAACACTACCGAATTTGATTTCATCAAATTAACCGATCAAACACTTCTAATTATTGAAATTGGAGTTGAAATTGAGTTCCTGTATGTTCATACGATTCTAAAAAACATTGAATCGCAGATTTTAACGTCGGAACGAGCTCAAACGGAGCTTTGCCGGAAAACAGACTATAGAGAGAGAAAGCTTTGATTACTCATCGGTTAAGGCACGACAGTCCAAGCTTTCGATCTGGGCAGTTAGGTCTCATCCTGAGGTTCATCCTAAAATCAAGTATTGTATTAATTGATGTGGAATTGGATTAGAATTTTGTCATTGAAATTCGGTCGACTCACTCTCTAGCACCGATCAAAAATTATAAAGGGGAGCCGAATTGGCTTACCTTTCGGTCCTAATTCAGCAGTGGAAAGGCTGAGGAAGTGTTGGGAGGGCTTGGTTTAGCCTGAGGGGGGCTTGAAATGGCCGATTTCAGCTTGGCAGAAATAGGGCAGCTTCAGTCCGCTGGAGTTGCTTCACTATTCCATCATGTCGGCGCTTCTCCAACGATTCTCGAATTGACTGGAGTTTGCTATCAGATAGCTGTCTTCTCCCCAGTTCTAAAGAGCCCGACCTTTGTTCAAGTCGAAGCTCTGGTTTGAGCTTTACCGGGAAATGGAGCAGTAGAGAGAGAGAGAGAGAAGTGTTTAGGTGTGAGGAGAATGAAATGGGGAAAACCTCTTTATATAGTCGTAAAACTCGTGTATTAAATGGGCGAGATTTATTACTAGTATTAATATTGCCATAAATTATTGGTATTAATTCCAATAATTTAATTTCGGTATTAAATTATTTGTATTAATTCCAATAAATTAATTTAGGTATTAAATTATTGGTATTAATTTTAATAATTAAATATATATTAATTAATGGCTATTTATGATAAGCACGCTTAACTTTGAAATTCTTATGGAATCTAGTTCACCTGAACCAATTTGGTTTTTGTTTTCTAGTTTGTCTTAAGTTTCTTTTCCAATATTTAATAAATCTTTTGGATCAACCGAAAGTTGTAAATTTTCATATTGCTTATTCCCAAATGTAAACCGGTTTGGTTTTCTTATTCGGTTTGACCGGTTCTTTTCCCGGTTTTCCTTAACTCAAATGTGCGGGGTTTACAGATCTGCCCTTATACTCACTAGGTCATCCAGGGCCCTTAGGACACATCACTACCCGTCATGGGCGTCTTGATGATCTCGTAGACATAGTGCATGCACAGACAATATTTTCCCATATGGCCATGTAATCTTTGGAGCCACTGGTACAATGGCCTCGACTCTCAACTCAACCCGCAGCTGTTTCTCTTGACTAGTCCGTTGACCTGTCATGTCCCACTGCTGCTAGTTGACTCAGCATGTCGGTCCTATCTTGGTACCATGGTCAAACAATTCACTTATTAAGTTTTATGACACATATATCATGTTCGTTTATGAGCTCCTGCTCGTGCCAACTGGCCTTGGGCCCACTGTACGAGATTTTCAAAATTGGGCATTTAGCCCCCAAGTTCCAAAACCGAGGCCCCTGGCCTATCAGAGCTTATTCGAGCTCCCGTCGAGAAGGTCTCCCAAATAGTTTAAGCATTGGTACACAGTCAGGGGAGAACACTTCCAACAAAATATGTTTTCGTTGTCCATTATACCAACCGGTATAAGGACATCTCCGTTCATAACCGATGAACGGGTTTTCAACTTCTTTCGAGGAAGTCTCATCATACCAACCGAGTATGATCTACTTACAACCGGTAAGTAGTTTTTTTCGCATAATTTTCACATCACTTTCTCTAAGTAGTGATGATTAAAATACCACTAAACAGTGGGTTTTTATACCGAGGTACTTATCATCCCCTACCGGATATGATATAAAATTTTCACTCACAACCGGTAAGTGGTTTTTATCTTTAAGTTGTGCTCATCATCCCAACCAGGTATGATGTTAGTAAACCCACTCACCTATTAATGTCGTGAATTCCACTATACTGGTTCTTTGTATACACGCGAGCTTGTTCTTGCTGGCGTTCCCAGTATTTCGCGTTTCTACACGATATGAATATCTTGGTTCATTATCCTTCGGCCTAATCGCCTTCATTCATTCCAAATGAATGAGAAAGTCAAACTTTCATTTATTTGCAATTAGGTCCCTATAGTTATTTCTCTTAAACTTTAACTACCTAATGCTGGTTTTTCCTCAAATTGAGTCCCGAAACTTTTAAAATTTATCAAGGGACCTCAATTTATTCAATTTCACAAAAAGGGGTTTAAATTTCCAAATTTCCAATTTGGTCCCCCAACTTTCCCAAAATTATCATTTTGCTCTTCCTTTACAAAAACGGTAAATTTTACCCCTAAAATTCTAAAATTTCTCAATTGGCCCTCTAACATTTTTATTATGTCCAACTGAACCTTAATTTTAGGAAATTGCATTTCGGTCACTCAAATTTTCGAAAATCCCCAATTTCCCCCAATTTTTCATCCAATTCCAACTCTTTAACACATCCGAATTTGATTTCATCAAATTGGCCAATCAAACACCTCTAATTTTGAAATTGAGTTTCTCTATGTTCATACGATTCCATAGAACTTTAAATTGTGAGTTTTAACACCGAAACGAGCTCAAACGGAGCTTCACCAGAAAATAGACTATAGAGAGAGAAAGCTTCGATTACTCACGAGTGAGGACACGGCGGTCTGAGCTTTCGATCTGGGTAGATAGCTCTCATCCTGAGGTTCATCCTAAAATCAAGAATCGAATCAATTGATGCTAAATTGGATTAGAATTTCATCATTGAAATTTGGCTGACTCTCTCTAACACCGATCGAAAATTGTAAAGGGGGGCCGAATTGGCTTACCTTTCAGTCCTAATTCGGCCATGGAAGGGCTAAGAAAGTGCTGGGAGGGCTTGGTTTGGCCTGAGGAGGGCTCGAAATGGCCGATTTCAGTTTGGCCGAAATAGGGCAGCTTCAGTCCGCCGGAGTTGCTTCACTGTTTCATCATGTCCGCGCTTCTCTAGTGATTCTCAGATTGACTGGAGTTTTCTATCAGATAGCTGTCTTCTCCCCGATTCTAAAGATCCCGACCTCTCCTTCCGAAGTTAAGAAAAATGTTCAAGTCGAAACTCTAGTTCGAGCTTCACCGAGAAATAGAGCAGTAGAGAGAGAGAGAAGTGTTTAGGTGTGAGGAGAAAGAATGGGGATTACCTCTTTATATAGGTGTAAAATCGGCTATTAAATGGAAGATATTTATTACTAGTATTAATATTACCATAAATTATTGGTATTAATTCCAATAATTTAATTTCGGTATTAAATTATTTGTATTAATTTTAATAATTTATTTTATGTATTAAATTATTAGTATTAATTAAATATATATTAATTTATGGCTATTTATGATAAAGCGTTCATATAAAAAAATTTTGACCAAAATTTTGGGTTACTAAAAAGATCATACTTCCCAAGAGGTGTCACCCATCCTCACACTACTCTCAAGCAAGCACACTTAACTTTAAAGTTCTTATGGATTCTCGTTCACTTAAACTAATTTGGTTTTTCTCTTATAATTTGTCTTAAGTTTCTTTTCCAAGGTTTAATGAACCCTTTAGATCACCCGGAAGTTGTAAATTTCCAAATTGCTTGTTCCCAAATGATCGGGTTTATAAACCGGCTTGATTTTCTTACTCGATTTAACCGATTCTTTTCCTGATTTTCCTTAACTTAGAAGTGTGGGGTTTACATACCACGACCAAGAAATTCATTTATTAAAGTTTTATGGCACATATCTCATGTTTGTTTACGAGCTCCTGCTTGTGTCCACTGGCCTATAGCCCACTGTTCGAGATTTTCAAAATCGAGGCCCACGGCCTATAAGAGTTATTCGAGCTCCCATCAAGAAAGTCTCCAAAATTGTTTAAGTATTGGCACACAGTCAGGGGAGAGCACTTCTGACAAAAATATATTTTCAACTTTCCATCATACCAACTAAATATGAGGACATCTCCGCTCATAATTGATGAACGGGTTTTTCACTTCCTTCGAGAAAGTTTCATCAAACCAACCAGGTATGATATACTTACAACCGATAGGTAGTTTTTCTGCATGATTTTCACATCACTTCTCTAAGTTGTGATGTTTAAAATACCACTAAATAGTGAATTTTAATTTCGAGGTACTTATCATTCCTAACCGGGTATAATATAAAATCACACTCACCCGTTAATGTAGTGAATTCCACTATACTAGTTCTTTGTATTCACACGAGCTTGTCCTTGCTAGCGTTCCCGGTACCTCATGTTCCTACACGATATGAACATCTCGGTTCATTATCCCTCGGCCTAATAGTCATCATTCATTCCAAATGAATGAGAAAATGAAACTTTTATTTATTTGCAATTAGGTCCCTAAAGTTATTTTTCTATAACTTTAAGTCCCTGATGTTAGTTTTTCCTAAAATTGAGTCCCAAAACTTTTAAAATTCCCCTTGGGACCTCAATTTATTCTATTTCACAAAAAGGGGTTTAATTTCCCAAATTTTCCAATTTGGTCCCCAAACTTTTCCAAAAATACCATTTTGCCCTTCCTTTGCAAAAATGGTAAGTTTTACCCAAACAATTATAAAATCCCTCAATTGGACCTCTAATATTTTTATCATGCCCAATTGACCCTCAATTTTATAAAATTGCATCTTGGACCTTCGAAATTTTGAAAATCCCCAATTTTTCCCAAATTTTCCCCCAATTTCAACTCCTTAACACAGCCAAATTTGATTTCATCAAATTGACCGATCAAACACATCTAATTGTTGAAATTGAGATCCTACATCTTCATATGATTCAATAGCACTTTGAATCGCAAGTTTTGATGTCAGAACGAGCTCAAATGGAGCTTCGTCGAGAAATAGAGTGTAGAGAGAGAAAGCTTCAATTACTCACCGTCAGGGGCACGACGGTCCGAGCTTTCAATCTGGTTAAATAGCTCTCATCCTAAGGTTTATCTTAGAATCAAGAATTGCATCAATTGATACCGAATTGAGTTAGAATTTCATCATCAAAATTTTATTGGTTCTCTCTCTAGTACTGGTTGGAAATTACATAGTAAAGTAGAATTGGCTTACTTTTTAGTCCTAATTCGGCCATGGGAGGGCTGGAAAAGTGTTGGGGGGCTTGGTTTGGCCTAAGGAGGGCTTAAAATGGATGATTTCAGCTTGGCCAAAATAAGGCAGCTTCAGTCCGTCGGAGCTGCTTCACTGTTCCATCACGTCGGCGCTTCTCCAGCGACCCTCAGACCAAATGAAGACTACAAGCGTATAGCTGACTTACCCCGGTTCTAAAGAATCCAACCTTGCCTTCATTGGCTCAGAAATGATCCTATATCGTAGCTCTGGTCCGAGCTTCGCCAGAAAATGGAGTAGTTGATAGAGAGTGAGCTTTTCAGGTGTTGAGAGGATGAATGGGGAGGGGGTCTTTATATAGGAAGCTCGAGGACTCCTTGGCCGTCCGATTGGCACCTTAATGACAATCATTCATTGCCTGAAACTCCCTGGCCGGAGACTTTTTAGCTTCGCCGGTGCTGCATAGTTTTTCAGCGAGTGAACAGTGCTGTCATTTGAAGGAAGAAGATGACACTGTTCCGAACCGGACCGGACCGGTCCGAACCGGGTTCAAAGCTTAAACCAGCCGATTCACCCCCATTCGACTGAGTTTTTCAAATTTAAAAATATCTAAATTCATTTTCTATCCAATGGTGGCCTCAAATCTCAAATTTGAATTCATTTTCTTTCGATTAAGACTTCTTACTCCATGAACTCTTGAATCTGGTCTTCCAAGTTATAGAGACCCCGTACTTTTCTAGTACTACCGCTTAATTCTCATAAGCTTGCCGCATAATATTCATCGGCTTTGAACTTGTACAAACCGGTGGTAGTTTCTTGAAGACTTATATATAGTTAGCATAGGCTTCCTAGAAGTTATTTTTTACTTCTATTTGGGCTTAGGCCAGCTCTCACTTATGGGTTTTGGTGGAGGTGTCTTATCTTCCACTGAGATTCAGGGGGCTCTCTTTACATTGGGAATTCTCCTACAAATGGAATATTATTATAAGTTTAGGAAGCATTTTCATAAGATAAGTTTTATACAATAATTACTTTCGGTATTATTTCAAAATATTTTCACATGCGTTCCTCTTCAAAATTTTCCTGAAAGGGTTTAAGGGAGGGGGTGAGTTCGACAACTCAGTGAGTAGGTAGTAAGGTAATTTCTCAAGGATGTAAAGGGTTGTTGATTCATCAACATATATCACCATTCTCATTTATAAGTTTTTGGTTTAATCCCACAACCTTTATCATGAAAAGGGATATTTTACCATTCTCCTTTACGAGTTTGGTTTAACAAACAATCAAATGCCTTTTATCATCAAATGGTTCATTCCTTCGTAGAATAGTCTCCAACTGTTCCACTTGTAGCACAAAGCGACTTTACCATTCACCCTAGTAGGAAGTTGCAATATCTATCACAAGTCTATATGTACACCATTGCCCAACCCCCAGACTTTATTCGAAACTTCATGTCCTCTATTGTGGGATGAGACATCTCCCCCTTCTTCATCAGTCTCAATGTGCATGAAGCTCCTAGTGCTCCTTGACATACTAAAGCAGCAAAGATTCATTTATGCTCCCCAACTCATCTAGTAGCCCTTAGAACCAACACTACCCCTATATCGGGCGCCTCGATGGTTCCGTATCTCATCAAACACAATCAACAGTTTTTTGTTAAGACCTTTATCCTTGTGCTACCAGCCTAATGAGTTCGACGACTCGGCTTTGGCTCGATGGCTAAATCACACAAATTATCCATTTTTTATAATTTTATAAGGCTTAATAATCAAAATTTATCTATGGGATTGGACCATTTCCATTGGCATTGGGCCCACTTCTATTTTTAAAACTACGAACTTGGACCCACTTGAGCAATTCTAGCTCTATAAGATATATGATTCATGCTCTCAGCATAAATAACTCCCAAAATATGTTTAAGTAGTTTCATATAGTTAAGGTAAACTATTTTTTTAAAACGGTTTTAACTTCCGGGTAATATAAAAGTACGTTCATCACCCCCAAATAGGCATTATGCCAGAAATCCCACTCACTCGAAATATGTGACTTATTCGTCCTGGATGGATTTCTGCATGTCACTGAACGATCTTGCGATTGCAAGTAGAAGTTTACTTTTTGCACCTACATTATCATGGATAATTAATTACTCGAATATTTGAATTTTTCACTTATATCTTTATGTTTTCTCCAAATTATATATAATTAAATTTATTTTATTGGTAATTAATTCATGATTAATTACCAAAATTTCTTATCTTAACTTTATTTACAATTTTATCCCTTATATAATTTTATTAAAATAAATTTATTTAAAATTACTAATAAATCTGCATAATTATTTTTTAATTGCAATTAAATTTCCAAAAAAAAATAATTTTAATTGCAATTAAATCCAAAAACTCATCTTATTTGCAAATTAACCATCGATTGATGTCAAATTCACAAAAATCTCTAAACTTTCGAAAATTCTTAATTTGCCAAATTTCCAAAAGATGCACTTTAGCCCCTAAATTCTTAATTCATCAAATTGATCGCTTAAACCTTTATAATTTCCTCCTAACATGCTATTAATCATTTTCAATACATATTTTTGAAAGTGGACTTCACAAAAATCTCTAAACTTTTGAAAATTCTTAATTTGCCAAATTTCCAAAAGATGCACTTTAGCCTCTAAATTCTTAATTCATCAAATTGATCGCTTAAACCTTTATAATTTCCTCCTAACATACTATTAATCATTTTCGATACATATTTTTGAAAGTGGACTTCGACTCAACTATTTGGAAGTGGTGTTTCAACTCATATTATATGAAAGAAGGAACTCGGTTCATATTTTGTGAAGGGGACTTCAATCCATATTTATAAATGTATAACCGTGATATTTGAAAATTTAAAATAAAAAATATCTCCATAAAATTATGGGACCTTTGTGATCCATAATTGGATATTTATACTACCTTGGGTTGACCAAATAACAAGGCAACATTTATTGCTATTATTGAAATTATGTTGAATTAATTGTAATTGAGGTAGATAAGGTAAATATCCCTAGACATCTATATGAATAAGTTGTGTCATCTATAAAGAGATATTTGTTATGAAAGATAACAAGTGGAGATGATTTTTATTCCCCTTATATCCTGGATATGGGAATATTAAGGAGGTGTTCACATATTGAGATGGTCACTATATTTATGAGTATTTTGTGGCCTAACTCAAATCAAAAATGCGATTCTTTTTTATATTAATAAGATTTCACATGAGTATTTATATTATATTATATGGTGTTGAATGATTCTTGTTTTCTTTGTCTTTGTGAGGTGAATTTTCAACCATATAATTACAGCCCAATACCACTACATTTTCCTTACCCTCGATTAGCTTGGTAGTTGGCCATCATTTCTCTAGCCTATATTCCCTTCCATATTCAGAATACTCACTATCCATTGTACCTTCCTTTATAGGCACATAATTCATCTGCTACAGTGTCTCTACTCTTGGCCTGCCATGGAGTTAAATGGTGTCCTTGGCCAATGGAGTGCTAGAGTCTTGAGTTGATAGACTTTCCCTCGGTAGCCTCCTTTTAGTTGTTATATTACTAGAACGTATGCTCAGAGTAGCCACTTTTGGATTGGATACCTTTAACCATTTGGGCATTCTCTCGGTATTTTATAACCACGTGTTTCAATCCCTCACAACAAAAATAGAAGGATGACAATCCTTCATATTTGAACTCTAGCTAGATATCTTCCCTTAAGTATTAATAGTCCGACCGGCCAGAGAGGTTCATATATGTCAATCTTAATCCGACATCTCAAAAAATGACTATGGCTAGCCTCTTGATTAGGATCACCCACAATGAGCACATGTCCAATTGATTAGTCTATCTTCTATGCATTACTTTGGACTATTTAATTTATTACTGGCACATGAATCTAAACCCATAATGGTATCTTTTTCAATTCCACTTTATTTAAATTCCTATCTACTTCCCATTCTTGAAAAAATAGACTATTACCTTCAATAGACCAATGTCTACCATTCAAAATTCGGTGAGCCACTTCCGATTAAGCAAACTCAAAAGGAAAATGTATTCTCAATTATGACTTTTATTTTTACAATGGCAGTCTCACACCAAAACCATTTTAGAACACCCATCAACATACCGTTGATCTTCCTTCCGTAACTCACCTAATTAATAGAGAGAAACTAGGTGTAGTAGGAAGGGAATTCAAGCCGAGTACTTGAGTTCCAACTACCATACGTACTGGCATTGCGGGGGAGCTAATGCTTCCATCTATTGGACATGAGAATGCCTATTATGCAAAACGAAGCTCAACTTAGTGACATAACACACAGAATTCGAGGAGTGAAAATTCATATCAGAGACTGAATCAAGAAGGAAAGAGTTGTCAAAGTATAAGGCCTACACTAATAGAAACAAACGAGCAAGGTTCGAAAACCGATGGAAGGGGCGACTCGCGAAAGCTAATGAATGAGTGACAGCCCATGGACAAGGGGCTGGACTAAGCTGTTGGTGATTAGGCAACCAGAGCCAAGGGAGAAAGTCATGACTGGACTCCACTGCTCAAGAACGGTCGTGACTGGTCTGATTTGATCTTGAGAAAATTGAGGTCGGACTACTCTCCAAATGGCATGGCCTTGAAGTATCAGTGGACAAAATTGCCAAATTTTCGTATATTCTGATTATGAGGGAGAGATTAAAGAAGAATTGGACATTGGATAGGAAAGGAGGTCATTGGAAGGCAACGAAAATTGCTACCTAATAGTCCAAAAGCTTTCTCTATGATACGAGGGGTAAGGGAATGGCAAGCGGGCCTTTTCATAAATATTGAAGCAGGCACGAATAAATCAAATCAAATTTGTGTGATATAAACATTTATAAAAAAAATGAAAGAAAGGATGGTCGCACGGGCCCTCCTTGGCTTCCCCTACCTCTGGCCGTCCAAGGAAGTAATTGACCACCTTATGGCAAGCCCATCCGAGCAACCGAAGGGAAGGGGCAACTCGATATCCATTAAGAGTTTGGGGAGGAGAGGCTCCAGCCTCTCCTCATTGCCCCTATTCATGACCACCCCATTTTAAGTCTATTACACTAGCCCCACCTCATGATCGTGGGCATCATTCATCGTCTCCTTCCATTTTTGGAACTATATACTATTTTTCAACCATCCTAAAAAACTCATCACTCATTGTTATTTGGTGGTCTCTCTTTCCACGGACTTGTACCATTGTTCTCTATTCCCATAACTTTGTTCCCATTGTCATTGTTTTCCTTCCAATCACATCTACTTCGCTTACTTTCTTCTTGTTCAACCTCCATGACTCTGGCCATTTTATCTAACGGTTTCCTACCTCTCTATCTTCGATTAGCCTCTACCACTGGCATCGGGCCTTCTTGGCTTTGTTTCCAACGTCCTCGGTAAAGGACGCTTCTATTCCAAGAACTGCCTTCGGCCGCCCATGCTCTCTCGGTCCTCTCCACGGTCGCCACCTCTCCAACCAGCTATGCACCCACAGAGAACTCAACGCGGAAGATAGAGGCATTTTTGCGAATCACACGCTCGAATATATGGATCTCGAGCTTTTGTAATCTACGTCTCTCTTTCTAACGCCACCACTAGTTTACTCGATCTCGCGCACTCACCTATGTCAATGGTTGTCACCGGTTCTACTCCAGCAACTCTCGCACTCTAGGCGAACTTCTTCTGCAGCAACAGACCCTCCAAATGCCTATCCTTCTCATCCCTCTTCCTCCACCAGATTTGCCCTTGGGCTTCTCAATCCTCCATTGTCGTCCCGTTCCCGATCTGATTCCCTATAGCCTCTTTGCTTCAAGAAACCCTTCTTAACCCATATATGAACGATGTGCTTCCACACGTCTTAGTCATGGCTTTCTCCCTCTCTCTCTCTCTTGGAAGACAGGTCTTTCTATCCAATTGAATCTCAATGGTCGTTTAGTCCTAGATCTGCTCCAGCTACCCTCATCTAGTCAGCAATTTCGCTTATTATAATAAATTCAATATTTATGGAGTGATTTAATTACTATGTGTTAGTTTATGAAAAATCTGATAACATTTATGATGGATTTTAAAATTTGTTGTATTAGGAGTATATTGAAGTTTTAACCAATACAATCTGATATGCCTATTTGGTAAATGGACAGAATATTTGTATAAATAATCTATATTTTTAAAATTAAGAATGTAATTAAATTTTATTGTATTATACTTAGTATGATAAAAATAAGCATTAAATTACTTATCCAAACTTCTATAACATAATTAAATAAAAATATTCTTTATATTTTATTCTAATTTCATTCAAATTATTCCACCCATACTAGGTTGCCCCTTTAGAAGTCCAAGCTTGATAATAATCTTCAACTTCTACATGATCTGAAATGTGTAGTTCCACTGAAACTTGCAGCAAATTTACATGGGTCAATGACATCAACAGTTAACGCAAAAAATGACATCAATTGGATCAGCAGTTTTAACAATAATTTCAAAAGATGACAACCTTAAACAAGAGATAACTAACACAGATAAGGATTGGTACAAACCAAACAAGAAAAATTACACAGCAAAAGCCATGTGCTTAACTTTCACACTGGCATCCGAAGGAAACTTCACACTGACTTCATAAGAGAAGGTAACCACTAGTAAATGATGGAAAATCTGATAGACCACCTCGTTATGCAAAAAGAAATGTTATTCTTGAGTTGCAGTGTTGTTTTTTTCCCCAGCCAGCAATGAGTTGCAGAATTGAAGCCGGAGAGATGAGAGCAAAGCATTGAAGGAAGGTTCTACTATGTCTTCTATATACAATGGCCCGACTAGAAACAAAAAGAGGTGGATAGCATTTGTGCTAGCAGAGGGAACATTGACAGTCTAGCAAACGGGAGAATACTTCCTCACAGGTCGGTCGCTCATTGGGTTCTGCCCAACAATCTGCATATCAATGCACAAGAGAGATTGTTGAGAACTTCAACCAAGTATAGAAGCTTCAGTGATGCACAAAGGATAACAGGTCATGATTTAGATTACCTTCAATCAGGCTCCTCAATGGACCTTCAGGGATCTCAAGCCTGGACCCTTCATTTGCTACTGAATATACAACCTGGGGCCAGAGAAAATAAAGGAAATAATCAAATTTGAACCACCATCAAGATTTGAGCAGAGTATCCAAAAGAAAAGGAAATGGAAGTAAATGAAAAGCAGGCCAATTCAGTAGTAGCTGGCAAATTAGAAGGGATGATAGCTTACTTTTTCTGGTGGAACATCCTTCCATGGCCTACTTAAAGTGCAGAGCTCCCACATAATGACCCCAAGGCTGAATATATCACATTTCTCCGTGAAGGGTTCATTGCGTATTAGTTCAGGAGCCATCCACTCTGGAGTTCCAGCAGAAGAGGAGTCTCTCATGGGCAACTCTGTCATTATCCTTGAGAGACCAAAATCACATATTTTGACGGTGGAGTGCTTGTTTACGAGGCAATTCGCAGATTTTAAGTCTCTATGGACTATTTTCATTCTATGTATGCACATCAATCCCCTGGATGCCATAAAATAGTGCTTAACAAAATAAACAAAAAAAGATGCAAAGTAAGAATAGCTATGACAAATAAAAAACCAAGTTTACAATAAACAGTGAAATGGATTGCGGGTGTGTCATTTGATAATTATAATAATTTATAGTTCATGTATATATAAAAACATATATATGTTCCTTTAAATTTTCTTCAGGGAAAATAACCTAGAAATTTTTAGATTGCCATACCTTGAAAATAACTCTTCCTGACCAGACCTTGTCTATTATTAGATTGCCATTTAGATCATGTAAAACACAAGTTACAAAATCAAATTTTTACTGATACTAAGCCAACTATGTCAGGAAAATGAAACAACAAGATGTTTCTATTTTCGCAAAGCAATTGACAGGGAAACAATAGCAGTTCAGTGGTGGAAGATGAAGCAAGTGTACCTGCATATGTCACGTAACATTTTAAGTCTCCTTCTCCATGTAAGCTTCTTTTTCTGGCCACTTGAATGAATCAAAAAGTACAATGAACCCATTTCCATGTATTCAGTGACCATTGATAATCTAGGAGGTTTTGTGCAAGCACCCAAGAATAAAATAACTGCAAGAAACATTCAAATACTACTTATCAGCAATAGCCAAAAAAATCCAGCTCAATCATCTTCAAGCTTCATCATCTCTCAGAAGCAAAGACACAATATCCCATGATTAACCAAAGAAAACGAAACCAATCCAATATTAGCAGAAAATTTGAAGATTATCCGGAAAATGACAGAAAAGCCAACTAAAGCAAAGAAAGGGATTTACCATTTGGATGTCGTAGGCGGCTGAAGAGTGAGACAGAAAAAAAAGTGGAAGATATTCAGTAAGGATGAGAGGGAACAAAAACTTTCCTTGAAACTTATAAAGGGGAAAAAGAACCATGATTCATAATCTTCTAAGTTTGAAGATACCTGAGTATTGATATCTCGTTACAGAAGTCTTCCATGTTTTCAGCAGTCAAATCTTGCTCCAGGAAAACTTTAATGGCAACTTCTGTACCATTCCAAATGCCACGGAACACCTCTCCAAAGAATCCTTTTAAAAGAAAGAAAATCATCAATAAACTAGGGCAGCATGTAAATATTAACAAGTTGTCTTTTTTACCAGAATCACATACTAAAATGTACAAACAGATGTATTAGAGGAAAGGGGTATATAATTTAGTGGCTTATTGTTGATATATATATAACCTCAGTGATAAAAAGAAAAACCAGGATAGGATGCTTACCAATGCCAACACGAGTCCCAACTGTTAACTCAGAAAAGTCAATGTTCCATTCTTCACAAGGCAATAAAGGATTATTAAGGAACAATGGAGATTCAAGAACCTTATTCCACGTTGACACCAGATAATCATTTTGTGCACAATTTGAAGCCCCGCTTATTTCAGTTGTTTGAGATGCAAACTGATGAGGAGATGAAGGTAGTGATATTGCCCTTTGTGAAGTTACATGCTCCCTACCAAATGAAGGAGACATTCTACCAGATAATTCAACATGAACATTGGCAGGGAAATTGGATACCTGAGGTTAAATCAGTATAAGATAGATAACAAATGAATAAAGTGGATATTAAGAAAAACATTGGAAAGTATAATAAGAGTGCTTTTCAAGTTCCTGAGGAACCACTGGTCTAAGTCAAAGTATGGAAGTGCTTTAATCATATCAAGATACTGATCTTAATCAAGAGACATAAAAAGTCAGTTGTGCATTATGGTATGTTCAGAAGAAACAACTACTTCAGTTGGTTAAAGAACACAAAATCCAAAATATTTCTAGGATAGTATGCAGATAATAATGTAGCTCATACATTTTGCAGAAGCTCTTTACTCTTTCTACTGTGTGAAGTAAATGATCTTTCACCTCCTTGCTCTGTTGATAGCCGATTCTGTTTAAAGGTTTCAGCCATTGCCCTCACAGCCCTGACACAATTGTAGAAGGGGATGAATAATAGCTTTGCTATCTAACCAAATTAGGAAGGACGAAGAGAATATAGATAGGACAACCTAATTATCCATAGCTAACCTTGAAACAGAACAGATTACAGAAATATACTATATCCAATCAGTCAGGGAATGTTAACAAATTGAAGGCAATTGATAAGATAATCATTAAAGAGTTGCATGTTCCCATTATGATTCATGTATATCCATCTCAGCTGGATAAGTTGCTCTTTATAGACTGTGCACATACGTGTGTCCTCTGAATAATTTCAAGACATTCATTCATGTTGAGAAATTTAATAGCAACCTTGCAATATCATCACCAATCTCAGGGGTAATGCTTATGCTTCTTCTTCTTATCCTACGAGCTTCTGGAGTAGGCGCACCATCTGATCTGCATCTCATTCAACTCCAAATCAGACAACTATAGACTGAGCTTATGCATAGAGAAGAAATGTGTTAGAAAGGGGATACAATATAATTGCATTGAGTTAGTGAAATACCTTGTTGTTGATACATGATCAGCAAAATCCATCGTTGATTTTCTATCACCACTTAAAATGGAGAGTCCTCGTCCTTGAAATGAAGGATGCTCCGGACTGTAAAACTACATTGAGTGATTATGATGTTCGAAAAAAGGAAAGAGGTGTTGAAAATCAATATCAACTTAAGTGCTATGAAGAACATCACTAGTACCTAAAGAAAACAATCTCATGTTAAAATTATAAGTTCAATTAACCATTGTAAGGATAAGGTTACAGTGATGTAGTAAATACACTTCCATATAACTTAATATTTCATATACACACTCTTCTTTCATTATTTTGAGCACAAAGTCTGATTTGAAGCATAATATCTACAATCTCAACCAGCACGAGACATCCCAGCAAATAGACATGGCATGTTACTTAGGACAATATAAATAGATGGTGATAAAAGCAACAAATCCCTTCAAAGTAACTCATTATATTTGAGATGAAAACTTATATGGTCTTGTCTCCATTAAGACAAACCCAATAATATCTATCCTCAAACAGACATGTTGAAAGCAGGATTAGTATTACCCATGAAATAACATATATCAAGAGAGGAAAATTGTCACTATCCACCTGAACATATAGATCTCATATCTTTAAATCAGATGAGTAAGTTATTAATAGGACCTTGAGCTAGCTGTTCGCTGCTCTGATACTGCCTTTCTCCGAGTGTGCCTCCAAAATGCTGTTGCAACATTGGGTTCGCTCTGGCATAAACAGCTGAAGAACCAACAAAAGCAAGAAAAGGAGAGAATTGTCAGCCCACAAAACTTTTCAGGTTCCTCAGATCTTAATTGAATGCTATAGGAACACATGGCAGAACATATGACAGTAAATGCATTACACCTCAGTTTCCGGTCTACAGATGCAGTTCGCAACATTATATTTCTAGAGGAATGACCAGGTACATTTGAGGAAGCTTCAAACTTTTTGCGAGATTGAGGGCTCTCTTCTTTCTCAACACTGTGCCACCATCACCAAATAAAAAAGTATGAATTACAGCAAAATAATGATACTTAAATTGTAAAACAATCTCTGGCATTAAATATGTTGCACATACATTTCAGGATCCATCCTCTCAGAATAACCATACATAGGACTGTTTGGTTCGAGGGGTGAATCACAGGAGTCATTCTCCGCGGAATCACTTTCCCCAGCTGCAGATATATGGGTCATAAAAATTGCTTTTGTTGACCGTGGTATCAGCTGGCCGGGAAACCGCATTAGATCGACCACATGTTCCACAGAATTCAACACAACTATCACAGATAAATGCTTATACGAGTCCACAAATTCAATACCCACATCATTCGGTAAACCCTGAAGAAATAAAAAAAAAGTATAATATTAAAATATCTCATAACAAGTATAATAGCAGGCAGATTCCCAGTCAAAACTTACCACCACAAGCCTACTCTCAAGACCTACTGTATCTGCAAGAACCTTGAATAAAATAGCTCGGGGACGACATGATCCATGCTTTATTTGCCCCAGCATCTGCACTCCCCGATTCTCAAACATGTGAAGAGTTTCATTTGACATAGCTTTTGCGGGAGTTTCCAAATTTGACCTTTTGTAAACATCAGAAACCTGCAACAGAGAACAGCATCAATAACTAGTTCACTTCTAAATATTAGACCTTGAACAGCATCCCAAAAATTTTATTCATCAATTTCTTACGTTAATAATTCTTTATTTGAATGTTCTGAATGAAAAGGTGGATAACTTCCACTAATACAAAAGAAAGGTTGGTGAAATTTACAGCTACATGAACATCCCACCTAGGTTCTCAACCATAGAAAAGGAAGTTACAACTCTAGTCATATATTAATAAACAAGGTATCAGGAATTTATGCTCCTCAAATGATTCATCTCATGCCATACATACAAGACATAAAAGAAATTATATTGATTACTCACTACTCTTTATACTGACAGAAAAAAAAAAAAAGCAGTGACAAACCATTGATCCAAGGTGTACTTTTGAAAATAAAAAAGTGCCCCAAGAGAGACATTATCGACATGATCTATATTTTGATATTAAAGATGCATCAAAATAATGAAGAAAGACCATTGAATGTCTTAAACAGGAAAGACAATCATATACCGTGGAGAAAGTAAATAGGGAAAGGTATGGTAAGTATCATTAATTGTACTCACCAATCCACCTATTTTTTTTATCATTGAAGCAGGATTTGAATTCATTCCTTTAACCAGAGATAGAGTCCACTGCTTCAGCATCCACAATTTTTTGTCTTTTCTAGTGTCCACCAGGATGATATCAGCCATGGAACTTTCTTCTCCGAGTGTTTGAAGCTCTTCTAGAGTGGGAATACTATTGAAAAGTTCAGTAAGCCTTTTTTCCTGTGGAACATTGTATGGTCTCATCAGAGAAACGGTATAACGAGTGTTGGAGTAAGAATCATCCAAGTCAGAGAGAAATATAAAAAGTTGGAACTTTGGTGACTGGAAGATATACTTTTCAGGTTAAAGTTTCAACAGAAAGCATCTTTAAATACTCGATTCGAAATGTAATTATATTAAAAAAAATTAGCAAAATTTAAAACATAAACAGTTTGAAATTCCTAAATCAACCATAAAAGAACAAGTAGAGGCAAAGAATAAAGTATAGAAACCACTAACCATAAAAGTACAAGTAGAGACAAAGAATAAAGTATAGAAACCACTCTAGTTTAACCCTCAAGAGACAAGTTCCATAAATAAGAAAATACTGCAAATAGCATGTTATCAACAATAAATACCACACAAGGTTTGGCACTTACTGGAATAACCGAATAAAATCCATCAGGGATAGGTCTAGAAAGTATCCCAGTATTCCAGAGTATTTGTGATGCTGTTTCTGAGGATAAAATATCAAGTTCGGCCTCTCTGGGTGATTTTGTAGTGGTTTGAGTTTCTTCTTGAGAACCAAGAGTAAGGGATCTGAATTTCTCGCCATACTCTGAATGCCACCATGGACTGCTAGAAGGTCCTGGCTCTGATGTATCCTGTTGTCTCTCTGACATCTGATCAAGGAATCAGGGTGCAAAACCATTTTAGTCTACTCCTCGTCTCACAGACAGCCTTCTCATACTTGCCTACTTCCTGTGTAAATATATGGACGTGTATATCCCAACTCTAAACTGCTCAGGTTGGTCTCCACACAATCTCTGAAAAGGGAAATCTATATCTCATTAAACATGGAAATTTTCACATCCTTCTTATCTATTCAAAAGGAAATGCAGTCGAGGGTTATCTACCAATATCAAATACTAGATTGGGACAATAGTGAAATTACAGATGTGCCCAGCTCTTTCCCAATATAATTGAAACTGCCCAGTAACACGCAATATTGTTTCCCCTTGACTCTATTATTTGGTACAATCTAGGAAGGGTTGAATTTGAATTTGAATTTTCATGCGCTATAATGCACAAAAGACAAGAGGTAGATCAGGATATTAGCATTCTCCTGAGTGATAAGAGAACCGATTAAAGTAGAATTTACATCAGCAATAAAAACCCTTGTCAAGACAAAATTCCCAAATTGATCAAATTCTTACGAACATCTGAAAAGATAGCATAAATATAGTCGACGTAGCACTTCACCAGATTAAAACTTCCACAAGAACTTGAATACTCAACTTGTTCTTTGAGATTCGCCATTTCGTCCTATAACAGTGGATTAAATCCTAAATGATGCACTTCTCAGAAAGAGTTTTTTTTTTTTAAATTACCATGGGCATTGATCTCATTATTCAAAATGAAATTTAATTAGTCAGTCAAGATCTTGGTAGACTGATTTTCCTATAATATACAACCAGTGTTCCAAGCTGACATTCACCCAACGCATTAAGCTGAATATAGCATACCGCCCATCACTTGCAGATGGGAATTTGCAATCGCATTTCAAAGGAAACATATTTGCGATTTCAAAAGGAAGAAGATTCCCACTAAACTCGCAGAGGCAGAAAATTTACTCACCACCAGCAGATCAGTGCATTTGTGACACCGCGAGATGATGTAGTCCCAGCGAAACACAGCTCACAGGACGGCCGTCAGCTCTCTCCCGTAGCCCCGGGAAACGCGGAGAGGAGCAGCTAGACGGTATCAGAAGTTTTCAAGGATGCGAAGATGCAGATTTAGGTGCGATAAGCAGTCGCTTGAGAGATGGACAGGGAGAGTGCAATAAAGGAGAGAAAGAGGTAACGAGCAGAGAGAGATAGAGAGAGGGGGGAAATATTTGATTTTTAGGCCACCATTTGACTAAAATCGCACTGTTTAGGAATTCTCTGTACGGCTTTAGGTCGGATGGAACAAAAAAATACTCAGAATTGCTGGCGTTTTCCTTTTTTCTAGTTTTCATGGAAAGCAATTTTACCGTCTTCAGAAAGTGAAATTTCCATTTTCGTTCTCCAGCTAGCCCTTGAACCAGTTTCATATTTAAACATTTGAATACACAAATATAAAAATAAAATAAAATTTTTACTGTCTATTAGAAACAATTAAAGACTTCCTTATTTAATATTTTAATATTAATAATATTTTTACCATTTTATAATACATAGGATAAAGTCTCCTTTTATTTGTATATTAATAAATAATAATACTGGATAAAAATATAGATAATATTATATATAGTAATGAATAATTGATTTTAATATTATTTATATAATCATATTTATTTATATAACTAATTTATTTTTCTATAAATTTATAATACTAATATTTTATTTTTTTATCAGAGTAGAAATTTATTTTTCTTTTTTATTTTCATATTAATAAATAATAATGGATACAAATATAAATAATATTATATATGTTAACGAATAATTTATTTTGATAATATATATATAATCATGTACATTTATATAAATTATTCATTTTCAATCAATTTTTATACTGATAATTTAATTTTTATCACAAATATTTAATTTTATATTTTATACATATTAATTTTGCATATTTTATTAATTAAATATATTTAGCGATAGTTTAATATATTAATAAATATTATATGTTATGAAAACATATTTTATATTTTTATATTTAAATTTATGGTTTATTCTATTATAATCTGTTTTTATATTAGGAAGTTAAAAGAATTAAAATTGTATTACAAGTAAAGGGTTTATAATAAAATTGATAAAAAAAGTGAAATAATTTTTCTCTAATACTAATGACCTATTTATAGTTAAAAGTTGTATCTTTTTATTTTAAATAGTTGCTTATTATATTTATTAATTTCATTAATATTAATTTATTTTTTTTAATTTTACTTATTTTAAAATTTATTAATAATTTAGATTAAAAATATAATTATATATTTGATAAAAAATAGAAAAATATTGTAAGTTTATAAATTAAAATTATTCAACTATTTATAAATAATAAATTTTAAGTTTATACGAGTAAAATAATTTATTATTATACAATAAATTCTCATATTATATTAAAATTAGTAGTATTATATGTGTATAGTATTCTACCCGATTATTTAAAAAAAATACTAAAATTGATATAATTTTTTATACTGATATAATATCCGAATAATAATATCCGCATAATAAATATTTGTTTAGTTAGAGTTTAAAATTTAAAGTGAAAAGTATATTTGAATGTTAATATTGAGAATATTATTATAAAATAGATAAAGTAGAGAAGTAAATTTAATTTATAATATTAAAAATATTAAATTAATTATATTTTATAATTTTTAAATATAAATTTATACTATTACTTATCATTTTCATGTGTTAATCTGAAATTTAAGGTAATAGAAAGATTTATTAATTTCTTTAAATAAAAATCTAAAATGATAAACCATATTAAGGCTATATAATTATTGCTCAAAACAAAGCCTATAAATTGATGATAACATTATATCGTACCAATTTGTTGACAATCAAATTAAAGTATAATTCATTCCAAAAGGAGCATTTATTGATAATATTAATTTCGATAATTGGTATATTTTTCGATTGAAATTTTGTGTAAAAAGGATTCTAAATTTTGGAAATATTTTATAATATTTTAATGATAAAATTCATTCTCCTATAATTTTTTTTCACAGTTAAAATCTCCCTTTATATAAATAAAAATAATAATTATCGAAATCTAAAAAAAATACAACTAAGCTGCAAGAGATTTTTATAACAAAAAGATGAGCAAAAAATGTCCAAAAAAACTATCGATACCAGCACTAATATTAAGAGTATATGTTTTGCTTATAGGGGAGATAGAACTGTATCACGTGAAACGTGCACAACGTGGGAGATGCATCCAGCTGGCAAAATGGGCCTACTTTGGACGCGTGAATACCATATAAAGGTGAATTTATCCGCACAACTCACAGCTGTACGTTTTTCCCCTTTGGATTCAGACAATCTCAGCCAACTCATACTCAATGCGTATCTTACACAATATATATACGTTAATAAAAAATTGAGTAGCATCCACCCATACAGTAATCTTTGTTTTTACGAAAATTAAGGTGTTTGTAAAATGGATCAACCCTATAAACCCCTCCCTTTAAAATAAAATCTAATCATTCCATTTTTACTTTTGTTTTTTAATCACTTTAATAACCTTTATATATTTATATTATTTTTTATTATATATAAAATTACATGATATAAGTATATAATAAAAATAATATATCAAATATATTTGATATAATTATATATTTTTATTTAAATTTATTTATTATTATTATTTTATATTAATAGTTATTTTATTATAAGTATATAATGTTAATTTAATATATATTACTTAATAAATTATTATATTTAATTAAAAATAATAAATTTTTATTTTTATTTTTATTAACAAACAATTCACTTAATCCAAATAATTTATTATTTCAAATTCAGATCATTAACTTCACAATCCCTACCAACCACCCATTTATAAATCTCACAAAACCCGTCGGTACAAAGTGTATAGGTGGGCCCTCTTCTCGTGCATCGATCTCATCTTTTGCACATGGGGAAAAGGGGAATACATGATAAAATGAAAGCTGGTTGCATTGATTTTTAATTAAACGCTGTCGGAGAGGAAAGACCGAACAGTGAGATTACAAGGTTGTAGGTAAGCCCAGCTCATGCCAGACCTACAAGCTGGAACATGTTCCCTGCAAATAGGCCCGATTGTTCTGCTGCCTCCGTATCACTCTCTTTCTCTTTCTACAGTTTAGTTTGCCTCCGTATTTTTGCTTCATTTTATTTGAAAATTAATAATATGATTAGACATTAAAAACCGAGAAATTAATCTAACCATTAAAAGTTCATCAATTCCATTTTTATTTTTATTTTTTTACACAATATTCCATTTTTATTTTTCATTAACCTATTTTTTTCTGTCAAAAATTCGAATAATATAACCAAATTCTATAAATGAACTTCTCTATTGTGGATGCAAATAAAGGAAATATAAAACCACAGTAGTTATTCTATCTCACTTTGACTAAGCAAAAATAATAAAATTTTCATAACAATATTGCGTATGAGAAGTGGGTGGGACAAGATCCAAGTTTATATTATATTATTCTTTTATCCATATATTTTTTCTCAAAAATACAATCATTTAATTGAGATAAACCAAAATGATTTATTGATAGATATCCAAGTTTAATACATTCGATTTTTTATCAATTAAATTCGAAAAACGGATGAGAAACATTAGAAAATGGATTATTTAAATATTAATTCTCCCAATAGGTTTAGGCTGTAACCCACACAAATTGAGCCACAATGTCCATGTTCTAGTTTATCCTTTTTCACATTATTGGTAATAAAATTTTAATATTGTAGATCATTTGTTTACTCATTTGCTATCACCCCATTCCAACATTATAAGTATTGTTTTCAATTGAGTAATCACATTTAATTTAAACATATATGATTGGGTCTTTATTTTATATTGAGTAGTTTTTAAGTTAACTTTTATTAACTATTTAATAGTCAAATTTATGATTTCAATTACTGCCTCATTATTTGGTATAGTACTTTGATTAACAACTTTACTAACCTACTTTTATATTGTCCAATATCTCATTACTTCGTATTATTGTTCACCTTCCCACACTTTTCTAAATAGAAAAATTGGTGGCACCTCCTTTATATTTCACATACTACAAAAGTAAAACTATATATTTTGAGTGCATAAGCAATTAGAGAATATATTTATATCATAACATAATTGACATGAAATAGATAACCTAATATTGCTTATAACTAAATTATTAGTCACAACTAGACCATTTGAGCATTATTCATCACAACTAGACTATTTGAGCATGATATACACATGAAATTTCAAACCTTAGGAAGACAATTAATTTGCTATAGGGCAATCCAAATAGATTTAGGAGTAATACTACTAGGGGAAGGCATACTTGCTTTGTGCCTCTATTTTTATTTAGAAAAAAGTCATAGGTTGATCTTAATGTCTTTTTTCACGGCCAAATGCATCTATCTTCACACCCTAGGATATGAATTTGATGGATGGCATAAATCTCATAATTCGTAATCCCGCCCTAATAGTATTGAGTTGTTAAGTTGTATACTCTGATTTATCAAAAAAAAAAAAAACATACACTCATATGTAGCTATTCTTCGTTGATCGATTGTAATGACATTATTTGTTCTTGTAGTTGTGGAATTCATTTGTCTGTGCATACAATAACCTAGCGACCATTCCCTATCTTCCAAGTTAACCTTTCATTCAAATGCTCTTTCTCTCTCTCTACAGATTCTCTAGAGACTATTCCACGACTAAGAATGTCAAGTACCTACACTTAAGTAGAGAGAAAGCAAGTCCTAAAATATTTGTATTTGAGTATTCTCCTAAAAGGGGGCGAGGATTTCATGAGGAGGGCTTTATTAAAGGCATGCTGTTCTTTAATTCTAATTTTCCTATTTCCTTCGGCTCTATTTGTTATTACCAAGCTATCCAGTGTGTTTTTCTGTAAACTCACTAACCGCTTCACTAGAATTTGAATATGATAGATTTGATTTATTAAAATTCACCTCAGGCCAAAATGAAACAACACAACAATAATAATTGGTATAAATTTGATAAGTATATCTATGCCATAGATTTGATAATTACGGTCATACTATTTTATAAGAATATTTCATACAATCTAATTTACCGGAATCGATAACAACTTATCACTTTTTCTTGATATTTTGTACTTAATTATACTTCATAATAAAAAACTTATAAAATTTAATAAAAATTTAAATTTATTTTAAAATTAAGTAGTGTGTCAAAAATAATTATATATTTTTTATAAGAATATAACAACTAATAAATAATTATAAAATTAATATTAGTGCATACATTTGAATCTCATTTCTTAATCGTATGCATTTATATGTTAAATCTATTATAGTGCCTTCTATACTACTTCCCATGTACTAGTAATTAGTTAAGGGAGTGGTGAACTAAGTAAAAGTCACAACATCACTTATTACCCAATTTTTACACAATTTTTTTATTAAATTTTTTAGTAATATATTACTAGTATCTTTTTAGAATATTGTACTTATTATTTACTGTCTTTTAACTCATTTTTTTAACTTGATAATTAAATTACTATTTTATAATTCTCACAATTATCTAGTTTGCACACACAATTTTAGGGTAAAAAGAATAATGTGCTTACGTAGTCCTCTAAATAAAATCATTAGGTAACCTTACAACAACATCACACATGGTCCACGTACTACCATATTCACTAAGATTTTAAATATGAGTGTCTCATTGCTATTAATAGTATGTGCATTATATATTTACACTTGAAAATATTTTATAATAAACCGTCCCACTCATATTAATATAAATAATGTATCATTTAACATCTTCCATCCTTTTATCGACGTATCATTGGAGATGTCAATAGTTCAGGTCGAATAGATTTTAGCAGACCTGTGCCTAACCCGATCCTGAGTCCACTTGATCGGATATGCTGGACCCGAACCTGCAACTTGGTTCCATTTGGACCCAAGTCGGTCCTTTTGGAAGGCCCCAACTCAGGTCCATATGGATGGACTTACTCGGGTTCTTGTTTGAAGGACCCGACTCGGGTTCTTGTTTGAAGGACCCGACTCGGGTCCTTTTTGGAAGGCCCTAGTCGGTCATGTGAATAGGGAATTCCAAGTGTTATATCATAGAGGTGAGTTTCATTTTCTCCTTGCCGTAAACTCTGATCACTTGCTTTAGAAAGTTGTCCAAGTATTGTAAAAGCTACTAGAAACATACAATCAAACAAGAATGGATTCTGTAAGGAGCTTTTACTTGCCATTACATGGGAATGAACATAAATAGAACATAAGCAGTTGGCGACTGACTGCGCATACATATTCATCTTTCTCCCCCCAAATACCGTAGATGATCAGAGGCCATTTCTTATTTATGCACACTTAGAACAATAGCACATACATGTTCCTAGTATGCTTGTATATACCTACACCAACATTTAACCACTTAAGCAAAAGAGCTGCTGGTTTATTAATTCAGCTGGTTACACTTGGACACAAGAAGGGGGAAGCAGGAGATTGTGGTCGTTAGAAGGGATACTTTGAGTTCAAGAAAGAGATATAATCTGGAATTAGATGGAACAAGTCATCAGTAGAGTAGTCCACTTGAAGAGGCTGGCAGCCATTGCTGCCATAGATGACCCTCTCCAGCTACTCCAGATTCCTTCTAACGGGACTCGGGCTCTCCCTTCTCGAGCCCTCGACCTTCCTCTTCCTCCTCCACGTCCTCACCCTCCCCTTAGTTCTCATATGAGACGAAAGACACAGAGCAAAGTTGAAAGAGCAAAACGAAGATAGCTCATTAAGACTCGTTGAGATCATGCATTTATATAGGCATCAACATCACTGTAAGCTTACATCATAACAAGTACAAAAAACCATCAATTACTTCGTAACAAGCTTGGAGTCGACGAGCGGTAGCTCGGGTGGGTCCATTTTTTTGGACCTACCCTTCGGGCCCAACCAATGGGACCTGAGGGTGGACCTAGGTCTCGTCTCTCGAGTTCCATTGACATCCTACACACTATAACTTCAGAATTACAAGTGATAACTGAATCTCAATTATAAGTCTCCCTTGATTTGTAGAAATATTTTGGAGCAACTTTTCACTTGTACTTTGCTCCATTACATTTGATATCATCTCTATTTCTAGATGTTATATTAGCGACACAACAATCATACCAATCATATTATAATAATATACACCTAATACAATTGTTATTTTTATTATGTCATTTTTATTTGTGTATACGATATGTTATTTGACTGAATTCGCTACTCATTTTCTTAAAAAAAATTTAACAATATAATAATCAAACAATATATTTTTTTTAAATTCCCAAGGTTTGACATGTTAGCCGACCGACCCCATCACTTATTATTCATATTTAAAAACTTATAGTATAAAGGTATTTATTTGCATTTCATGGTTCTAACATTAGGCCAACTCATTCATTCCTACCTATTTAGCTTTACTTGTGATATCTTGTAAACCCCATTTCTTTAAATATAAAAAAATTGGAAAAAGAACCGATTAATTCAAAAAAGAAAACCGAGCTAGTTAATGAACCAAAACCGATAAAAATGGTAAAATGATAAATTTGAAAATCTCAAATAACTCAAATAGTTATAAAGATCATGAAAAGAAACAATGGAGCAAATTGGAAGAGGAAACTGGACCGGTTCAGGGTGAACCGGACCCGAACCAGATAAACCAGCTTGAACTGGCTTGAACCATACATGAACCGCTTTCTAAATTCATTTTTCTTGGTGGCTTAAAATGATCAAATTGGAAAATTGAAGCCACCAATAGATAAAAAATGAATTTAGATTAATTTATAAGTTTTTAATTTTGAGAAAATAGGTCAAATCGGGCTTGAACTGGCCAATTTTTTCCATTGAACCCGATCGGACTGGTCCGGTTCGGAACAGTGTCGTCTTCTTCCTGAGGATGACAATACTGTTCATCATTCAAAAACGTTTCTTCTTCGGCGAAGGAATATCCTCTCCGATTAGGGCATTGTCGGGTGAGGATAATCTCGACAAAAATGGAAAGTGGTCGGGCAGAGGGTCCCTGAGTTCTCTATATAAAGAGTTTCTCTCCATTTATCCTCTACACACCTCAAATCTCCATTCTCTCTCAATTGCTCCATTTTCCTGTGAACTCGAACCAGAGCTCCGACTTTGACACTTTTCTTAGCCACAAAAGGCAAGATCGGGTCCTCTAGATTCTGGGGAAAGTCAACTACCTGACAATAACCTCTTTTCGACCTGAGGACTGCCAGAGAAGCGCCAGTAAAATCAAACAGTAAAGCAACTCCGACGACCGAAGCTACCCTATTTTGGTCGAGCTAAATTCGACTAAATTTAGACCCCTTTCCATCCAAACCAAGCCTCCCCAACACACCCACAGCCTTTAAATGACCTCCACCGAGGTAAAAGGTAAGCCAATTCAGCCCTACTCCGTTGTTACAGATTGGTGTTAGAGAGAGAAAGTGCCAAATTTCATCTATAAAATTCACCCTCACATGTACTTCAATAAATCTCCTTGGGTCACAAGAGAGTTGAAATTTCTCCAATTTTCCCATTCCCCAAATAAATAGGTTTGGCAACCATTTCAATTTTCTTAGTTTGACCGGTTCTTTCCCAGTTTTCCTTAACTCCAAAAATCGGGGTTTACAAAAGACCTGTCATATCGCACTGCCACTAGTCCATCGAGTATGTCGGTCCTGTCTCAGTACCATGGCTAAACAACTCTTTTATCTAGGTTTACATGGCATATTAATCATGTTTTTTACGAGCTACTGCTCGTGCCAACTGGCCTAGGGCCCAATGTTTGAGATTTTTAAAATTGGGCATTATAGCCCCCAAGCTTCAAAACTAAGGCATCCGTCCTATATAAACTATTCGAACTCCCGTCAAGAAATTCTCCCAAAAATTTTAAGCAGTGGCACACAGTAAGGGGAGAGCATTTCTGAAAAAATAAACTTTTCAATTGTCCATCATACCAATCGAGTATGAGGACATCTCCACTTATAACCGATAAGCGGGTTTTTCACTTCCTTATAGGAAGTTTTATCATACCAACCGGGTATGATCTACTTACAATCGTTAGTTAGTTTTTTCGTGTGATTTCCACATCACTCCTTTCTGATGTCATGATTAAAATATCATTTAGCAGTGGGTTTTCATTTTTGAAGTGTTTATCATCCCAACCGTGTATGATATTAAATTCCCACTCACCCGATAGTGTAGTGAATATCCTCTCAGCTAGCTTATTGTTCTTACTCGAACTTGTCTTAGCTGGCATTCTTGGTACTTCATGTTCCTACACGATATGAACACTCTTGTTCATTATCTTTTGGCCTAATAGCCATCATTCATCCCAAATGAATGAGAAAATCAAACTTTTCCTTTATTTGCAATTAGGCTCCTAAAATTATTTTTCTTTAAGTTTAAGTTCCTAATGCCGGTTTTTTCTCAAATTGAGTCCCAAAACTTTTAAAATTCACCTTGGGACCTCAATTTATTCAAATTCACAAAAAGGGGTTTAATTTCCCAAATTTCCAATTTGGTCCCAAACTTTCCCAAAATTACCATTTTGCCCCAACTTTACAAAAATGGTAAGTTTTGCCCCAAAAATTGCCCAGTTGGTCCTCTAACATCTTTATCAAGCCCAATTGGCACTCAATTTTATGAAATTGCACTTTAGTCCCTCAATTTTTCGAAATTCCCAAATTTCCCCCAAAATTTCCCCCAATTTCAACCTTCTAACTTAGCCAAATTTGATTTCATCAAATTGACCAATCAAATGAGTTTAATCGTTGAAATTGATGTTAGATTGGAGTTCCTACACCTTCATACGATTCAATTGCACTTTGAATCGCACGATTTGATGCCAAAATGAGCTCAAACGGTCCGAATCGGGTTCAAAGCTTAAATTGGCCGGTTCAGGCCCTATTTGACCGAGTTTTTCAAAATTAAATTTTTTTTAAATTCATCTAAATTCATTCTTTATCCAATGGTGGCCTCAAACCTCAAATTTGAATTTTCCAAGCCACCTAGAAAAATGAATTTAGCATTTGGTTCAATAGTGGTTCAAACCTGTCCAAACCGATTCAATTCGGTTCAGATCCAGTTCACCTAAACCTGTTTGGTTTTTATCTCCAATTCATCCTAAAGTCCTTTTTCATGACTTTTGTGACTCCTTAGGTCACTCGAGATCTATAAATTTCCTAGTTTTCCCTTTTTCTATCAGTTTCAGTTCATGAACTGACTCGGTTTAATCTGGTTGGATCCGGTTCATCTTAACCAATCAAGTTTTTCTCTTCCAATTTGTCTTAAGGTTCTTTTCCAAGGTTTTATGAACCCTTTGGGTCACTCATGAGTTGTAAATTTCCCAAATTGCCCATTATTTATTGATTGGGTTTGTGAACCGGTTCAATTTTCTCACTTAGTTTGACCGGTTCTTTTCCTAGTTTCCTTAACTTCAAAAGGGTGGGGTTTACAATGTCGGTCATGTCTTGGTACCATGGCCAAACAACTCATTTATTTATGTTTTCGTGTCTTAATAAACATGTTTATTTACAAGCTCTTGCTCGTGCTAACTGGCCTAGGGCCCATTGTTCAAGATTTTCAAAATCGGGCGTATTAGCCCCCAAGTTTCAAAACTTAGGCCTCCGGCCTATACGAGCTATTCGAGCTCCTGTCAAGAAGGTCTCCTAAAAATTTTAAGTAGTGGCACACAGTCAAGGGAGAGCACTTCCGAGAAAATAAACTTTTCAACTGTCCATCATACCAACCGAATATGAGGACATCTACTGCTTATAACCAATATACGGGTTTTCTACTTCCTTCTAGGGAAGTTTCATCATACCAACCAGGTATGATCTACTTACAACCGGTAAGTAGTTTTTCCGTATGATTTTCACATCACTCCTCTCAGATGCGACGGTTAAAATACCAATTAACAGTAGGTTTTCATTTTCGAGGTGCTTATCATCCCAACCAGGTATTATATTAAATATCTCACTCATCTAATAGTGCAGTGAATTTCCTCTTAGTTGGCTTGTTGCCTTTACGTGAACTTATCTTAGCTGGCATTCCCGATACTTTGTGTTCCTACATGATATGAACATACTTGTTCATTATACTTTGACCTAATAGCCTTCATTCATCCCAAATAAATGAGAAAACTAAACTTTGCATTTATTTACAATTAGGTCCTTAAAATTATTTTTCTTTAACTTTAAGTCCCTAATGTCGGTATTTCCTCAAATTGAGTTCTGAAATTTTTAAAATTTACCTTGGGATCTCAATTTATTGAAATTCACAAAAAAGGTGTTTAACTTCCCAAATTTCCAATTTGGTCCCCAACTTTTCCAAAATTACCATTTTGTCCTTACTTTACAAAAATGGTAAGTTTTGCTCCAAAAATTCCAAAATTGCCCAATTAGTCCTCTAATATCTTTATCATGCCCAATTGGTCCTCTAATATCTTTATCATGCCCAATTGGTCCTCAATTTTATGAAATTGCACTTTAGTCCCTCGAGTTTTCAAAATTCCCAAATTTCCCCCAATTTCAACCTTCTAACTTAGCCGAATTTGATTTTGTCAAATTGACTAATCAAATGAGTTTAATTGTTGAAATTGAAGTTAGATTAGAGTTACTACACCTTCATATGATTCAACTGCACTCTGAATTACACGATTTGGTGTCAGAATGAGCTCAAACGGAGCTTTGCGAGAAAATTGGACTTAGAGAGACAAAGATTCGAAAGCTTACCATCAGGGGTGCAGCGGTCCAAGCTTTCAATCTGGACAGATAGAGAGATTACTCCTATGATCAAGAATTGTATCAATTAATGCCGAATTGAGTGAGAATTTTGTCATTGAAGTTCTGTTGGTTCTCTCTCTAGCACCGATCGAAATTTACAGAGGGGAGCCAAATTGGCTTACCTTTCAGCTCTAATTCAACTATAGGAGGATTGTGAAGGTGTTGGGAGGGCTTGGTTTGGTCTAAGAAGGGCTCGAATTGGCCGATTTCATCTCAGCCGAAATAGGGCAACTTCGATCCGTTGGAGCTGCTTCACTGTCCGATCACGCCGGCACTTCTCCAGCGACACTCGGAGCAAATAGAGACTAAAGGCGTGTAGCTGACTTCTCCCCAAATCCAAAGAACCCGACCATGCCTTCTTAGGCTCAGAAAAGACCCTATATCAGAGCTCTAGTTCGAGCTTCACCAAAAATTGGAGCAGTTGAGAGAGAATGGAATTTTCAGATATGGAGAGAATGAATCAGGAGGGGCTCTTTATATAGGAAGCTCGAGGACTTCTTGGCCGTCTGATTGGTGTCTTAATGGTGGTCATTTATTGCCTGAAACTCCATGGCTTGAGACTTTTTAGCTTCGTGGGCGCTACTTGATTTTTCGGTGAGTGAATAGTGGTGTCATCTGAAGGAAGAAGACGACACTATTCCGAACCAGACTAGACCGGTCCGAACTGGGTTCAAAGCTTAAACCGGATGGTTCAGGCCCAATTCGAACAAATTTTTTAAAATTAAAAATTCTTAAATTTATCTAAATTTATTTTCTATCCAATGGTGGCCTCAAATCTCAAATTTGAATTTTATAAGTCACCTAGAAAAATGAATTTAGCATACGATTCAATAGTGGTTTAAACCGATTCAATCCGCTTTGGATTTGGTTCTCCTGAACCGGTTTGGTTTCCATCTCCAATTCATTCTAAAGTCCTTGACTTTTGTGACTCTTTAGGTCACTTAGGATCCATAATTTTCCTGATTTGCTCTTTCTCTATTGGTTTTGGTGTAGAAACCGACTCGGTTTATAACCGATTCAATCTAGTTGGATATGGTTCATATGAACTGGTCTAGTTTTTCTCTTCCAATTTGTCCTAAGGTTCTTTTCCAAGATTTTATTAACCCTTTGGGTCACTCGTGAGTTGTAAATTTCCCAAATTGCCCGTTCTCTGATGATCGGATTTACGAACCATTTCAGTATTTCTCACTCGATTTGACCGATTATTTTTCCGATTTTTTTAACTCCAAAGGGCGGGGTTTACATCCCCGTTCTAACAGACTGAGCCTAACGGAGACATAAGGTGTGGTCGAGCATACTTATGACCACGGATGATGTAGTATGACCTTAGTATGTAAATGTTCAGTTAAGCATAGTCTCGAGCATCCTTATGATGGGGATGACTCTTGTGTTAAGGATTTATGAGTGCGAGATTCGTACACCCTCACAAACATCGATTGAGGTAACAACTCTTGTGTAGGGTTTCGCCAGTGTGCGATATTGTATATAGTCTCGATGTACTCAAATGGTCTATGAATGACATTCAGGAGCATGACACATTCATGTTATTTATTTATGCATATTATTGCTTGCTTGCACAAATATTTTGATTATAAGCATATTACTAAAACATGGAAATGGGTTAACTTACCAGGGGAATATATATTGAACATATGTGACAAAAATGATAAAACTCTATGTAATATATACTTTGAGTAGGGGTGGGGTCAAAGCCTAGTGGCTCAACTTCAGTAAACTAATTTACTAATTTGTGAGCTCACTTACCTACCCAAAAATATTTAGGTGAAATTAAAAGTTTGTGGAGAAAATAGAGTTGTAGATCACCTATATCATTCACAAAACTTAAATTCGTCTTGATAATTTATATAAAATGGGATGAGACCTAATAATTTATATAAAATGGAATGAGTACAGACGTTTGAGAAAATATGAGCATAGTGACCCTTTATGAAAAACGGACAGATTCCTAACAGTTTATAAAAGGTTGGTTAAGGCTAGAAGATTTATAAAAAATGGTTTGAGTTCCGATAATTTAGTTCAAAAGTTTTTTGAAAAAAATAGTTAAGTTCGATAATTTATAAAAAAAAACGAGTTGAGCAACGAAGAATGGTCAAGTCTCGATAATTTACAAAATCTAGAATAAAACCCAAAATTTTATAAAATATCGGTTGACACTTAATATATTTATAATATAGTCAATGGACATTAATGAACATGGATTAATTGATTTATGATTGGCAAGAGAATAAGGCAATGTATTTATGTATGTTTATTATTAGCTAGAAAACAAACCAATATTTATTTATATGCAGTGGAGGGGTGTTGATCACTCACCACCTTAATAAAAGAGGTTGAATGATCCTTATAGCCTATTAGAAAGCGGTAAACATAAGGGGTGTATTATATTATTTTCTAGTATACTTGGACGTGTGAGTTATAATACATTGTCCAACATATATTGAGCAGGTGCCAGATAAGTATGTTCATTGCTTTCTACGATGGGAAAGTTTACTCGAATGATCATCCTGTTTTAACAACATTCAAATGAGTTGTTAGTAATAAACACCTAAACAGTGTTACATTGGTGCATTTGAAAATGTAATGACTATTACGTCGTTTTCCGAGACTTGAATGATTAGATGGAAAAGTAAACCTCCCAGTAGTAATGTGTTTTGAAAATAAGATGTGTGTGAAATAATTGATTGATTGTTTATGAAAGCACATGAGTGTATGTGTTTTACGACATTTAGATGATTATTTCATAAATTAAACCTCTTAACAAAAATATATTTTGAAAACACTAGTTTTTGAAGAATATTAATAATTGATTATAAAAGATGAAAATACATCTGTATTATATATTTTAAGTAGAGGACGATATAGATATACTCTTAACTAACTCATCTCTCCCCAACATATTTGTATATAAAAAGTTAGAGAATATGAAAGAAAATTAGAGTGGGACAAAATTTTCAACTGTAAAGCGATGGTATACTTTAAAAAAATACAAAAAGATTAATTTAGTTATATATTTTTATAAAATTTTCAAATTTTGATAAAATTGATAAGTGATTTGTATCATAAATCTTATATTATATCAGTTATATTGTATTGTGGTGCACTCGTTATATCAGAGTGATTTATATTATAAATCTTATATTATATCATAGCATAACAATTTATTATACAAGTTCAACATCAAGGGCATGAGAGTAATGAATATTTGAGGTTTACAATGCTATATTTGGTCTCTCTCTTTCTTCGGCCAACTCTCAATCTTTGAACTCTCTATTTTCGGCCACCTTACCTCTGTTTTCAGTCTTTTTGGCTATATCTTCCTATCTCCGGCCTTATTTTATCTGTAAATCCTAGCCAACATCTTCTTATTATCTGACTTTTTTATTCGTAGTCACATATGACTTCTCTCCTACATGCATATTTGGTTCAACTTCCTCTTAGCAGATAATCGGCCTCCTCCATATCTATCTTCTTCACTCAGCCTCCTATATCTCGACATCAGATTCAACCTTCTTCTCGGCCCGTCAATTTCTACTTTATGTGCCTTGAGCTTAGCCTTGATATGCAATATTTGACTATTTTATTTGGGTTTTCTCCTTTTTCAGTAGCAGAAGTAGTCCAAAAATATTTAGTCCAACAATTCAACTAATGGTCCAATAATAAGATTAATCTTTATCTCCTGTATATCGTAAAACTAACAAAATCAAAAATAGGTAGACATTCTTATATTTCTTACCTTTATTTAGACTATACTATTTTTTCAGTATAAATTTGATCTCGTATAAGTTTAGAGTTAGTCCAGCAAATCCAAAAGTATTGGCACCCCAAATTAGGTTAGAAACTATTAAGTCGAACAGGTGACCTTATTTTTAGTGTGTTCGATGATGATCAACATGTCTCTTAAAATTCACTAGGGTGAACTCCCAGTTTTTGTAGACAAACTTTAATAGCATTACAACAAAAAATTAAAATTGAAGTATAAAATTAAAATTGCTGGCACAAAGGAAACGTGTGTAATACATTAAAAATTTATAGGGACACTTGTGATTTTTATGGGTATAATTTTTGTACCAAAATTTTTATGGTAGTAAAAAAATGAGAAGGGAAAGTGATGACAGGTGTTTCTATTCAAAACCCTAGCGCTGTTTTCCCCATTCTTAGCCTCCGCTCTACCGTCTTTCAGTCGGTGTTGCACCACCCTTCAAGGCAGCAGTGGTGGCCGACTGCTCATAATCACCAGTCACCTCTGTGCCGTCCGTGAAGGCTACTGTCAGCCTGCTCATTCAGAAGGGAGGCGGGCGGCAAGCGACGTCTAGTGAGCAGCTACCGTCGAGGCGGCGAGTTCACTTCTGTGCCGACCGTGAAAGCCGACTGCTCTAATTATATCTCCAGACATTTTAGCAGCCTCCGTTAGGTGCTCAATCCGTCCCTTCTTCCACTTCGAAGCTTTTCTGCCCGTGCTCAGTGTGTTGGGTGATCAGTCCGTCCGAACTGTTCGGTGTTTGATCCATCCAATTCAGTTGGTGTTTCTGCCTGTGGCTTCCTGATTTGGTTTCCTCTGCCCGTCCTCTTATGTGGCTTGTTCTGAGCTCATTGCAGTCTCTGCTACTGGTTTGTCTGCCATCCGTAATGTGCTATACTCATGTTTATTTAGTTAGAAGTTGATACTATATATAGATGTAGATCAGTTGAATCTAGATGAGCAGTGAATAAAGATGTGAGGAAGATTCCTGGAGATTTTCTAGCAAATCCATTTGGAATCAATTCGAGTAGTTAGAAACTTCGAATGTAAAAACTGGTAAATGTTGTTATTTTTGTATATGCAAACCAGCGAATGATTTTAACTTGAATGGTTTTGGGGTATTTGACTATCTGTGAATGTTGAGGGTCATATCGATAGTGAACTTAAGTGGCTTTTGCTAGTATTGTAGGGGTTACTTTTATCATTGAAAGGTTGGATCCATAAACCTTTGAGGTGCCTAGTTCCTGCTCTGATAATGTTTTCATTATAATTTCTACAGTTGAAAGACCATCTATACCATCTTCAGACCTGTTGCCTTCCCTCTCTCAATCCTTCCTGCTCCCTGCATTCCTATAAGCCTAGGCCCACTGCCTGTTGAGTTTGGTCTAGTGATTTCTGTCCTGGTTGTAGCAATAATGTTGTCCATATCATGGAGGCTGCTGCGCTCTGTATGCTCATCGAATGCACGTCATTGTTGTGATCTCACAAGTTTCACAAAGCAAAAGATTCATAGTTCTCATGGTGAGGGATTCAAAATTATTCAAGCTTGTTGATCCTCAGCATGCTTTCCTTTTTCTTAGGGGTTACAGTTTGATAATTATATCTTTGCAGGGTCTCACAGCGTTCTTTCTCGGGATTGTGTCCATTTGGCTGAATCTTGTAGCTCTCTCAAGGTATTTCATTATGTGATATATATTTACAGATTGATTGATGTCTGTTGATGCTGAGTGATAGGAATAATTGATATCCCACATTATTTACATTTTAACAGTCATTCACATGTTTCTACCAAATAGTTTCTGGATAATGTATGCTTGCTTCATCATTTTCATTGGGCCCATGAAATGTGCAATTTGTCTGGTATTTTATTTTCTCATGTAATATCCATTTACTCTAATTAATCGTTCACCTGGATGTTCGAAACGTAGGGCTGGTCTTCGTTCCTCTCTTGTAGGAGATTGTCGACCATCCTTACTCCTACTTCTAGCGAAGGTGAATTTCCTTCTCACTTATTGTCCAACAAGACTGTTACTTCATCTGACAGGAATATTGGTAAGTTATCATTTTAGAGATTCTTCAATTATATGTCTTGAGTTTTTGAAGGGTTTCTCATTGGTGGTTTTTATAAAGCAGATGTTTTGATTGTTAAATGGTTGAAAGTAAACTGAGTGTTATTTTGTTTATGACATTGTCATACATTCATATTTTCAGGGCTATATCAGGATCTTGTCATTCCAGTGACTAACTTTCTTAACGAGGATAAGGGATTCATGGTTTTGGCGGGTGATGTCTTTGATGTTCCTATCAGAAAGGATATTGTCCATCGTGTTGTGAGGTGGCAGCTTGCAAAACGGCAGCAGGTATTTCATTTCACAATCTGCAAGGCTGTAATTTTTGTTATTTTACATGTTGATACTCTTCAGATGAAAAGATTTTTGAAATTCTAAATTTGGATTTTGTATTCCTTCTCTTTGTCATAGGAAATTATTTCTAAGAAAGTCATGCCCATGTGTATTTTTTTTACAGGGAACCCATTCAACAAAAACTATCAGTGAGGTCAGTGGGACTGGGAGAAAACCATATCAGCAGAAGGGTCTTGGTCGGGCTCGGCATGGGACGCTGCGTGGACCACAGGTTCTTTTACCTTTTTCTTTCATTCAAATGGGTCCTTTATTGGCGTTCTTTAAGGCATTGCACGTGCTCAGTTGCATTGATGAAAGTACTTGGGATTGTCAATGAGTAAATATATATATGTTAACAGTTCAGAGGCGGTGCAACGATGCATGGGCCAAAGCCACGGAGTCATGCTATAAAGATAAATAAGAAGGTTCGGAGGTTGGGACTGAAAGTTGCTCTATCAGCTCGTGCAGGAGAAGGAAAGGCAAGTTTTCCTATAATTTCCACTCCGTATGAAGTGATAGACTCCCAAGGGGCCTGTATTCATGTTTTGTTAGGATAGGAGTTGTAATGCTAACAAATTTTATTGTTTGAATGAAATATATTATGAAAGAGAGAAATATAAGAAAATCTCTAATGAGTGGATATCCTAAATGTAGGAAATTAAATGAAGAGGACTGAATATGTCAGTATAGAACTTTCCTGATTGGGTTTTATTAACTATTTTCTTTTTTCTGTTCTTGGATGCTTCTTTCTATTGTTTCATTCTGGGATTTGTTAGAGCTGTTGCAATTGATTTTGCATTCTAGCATATAATTAGTCAATAATAGTTTGTATTTCAAACTGTTCTACAGCTTCTTGTATTTGATGACTTGGAACTGCCAACACACAAGACTAAGAACATTGTCAACTATGTGAAGGAAATGGAGAGCACCAAGAAGGTTCTGCTTGTTGATGGTGGACCCATCAATGAAAATCTAAAGTTAGCAACACAAAATCTTCACTATGTGAATGTGTTGCCTTCTATAGTAAGTTTGGGGGCCTGGTTCCTTTGTGATTAATATTAAGTTTTTTTGCCAGATAATTAATATAAGGTCTGATTACCCTTTTTATATTCTTTGTTAAAGACTTGCACAACCTTTTGTGTTTATTATCACTTGGGCAGGGTCTGAACGTTTACAGCATCCTCCTTCACGACACATTGGTGATGTCACAAGATGCTGTGAATCGTATTGTTGAGCGCATGCACACTCCAATAAATCGTTGAAGTCAATTTCATTGGCTGCTTGCCAGTTCAAGTCACTCAAAATTCGGAGGTTTCAGATTCCATATGCTTGAGCTTTGGTATGCACTGTTACCTCCTAGGAATGAATCTCTTTGGAGTTATTTGTTTGAATTTTATTGGACCCATTTTCCATGTTGCGGTTTGAGAAGTTGGGAATGAATTTTGTTTGCCAACATCAAATTATGGATCATTTCCACACCTTTGTTATGGAATAAATGTCATTTTTTGGAAGAAAGCTACCAAATAAATGTCATATGTTGCTATTCAATGCCTTTTCTCTCCACGACCGCATACCTTGAAATTAGTACATTTTCCATGGAGGATTTATACTTTGATCCTGTTAGACACAAATTCTATAGGTTGATATGGTAATGATACATTATTTTATGCATAATATTTTATTATTTGAATACTTCTTGGATTATCAATAATATTTGAATATTATTGACATAAAAAATGATTAAATTTGATGTTCTAACCTTTGAAAAATTCTGAATTAAATTCTTGAAATTTAATGTTATTAGTGTGCAAGGAAACCTGCTAATCATGGATTATCCTTTTTTTTAATTTCACTGGGGTAATATTTTTCTTTATTTTGCAAATGGCCAACACAAACATTACCTCACGTTCGATTTCCATCAGGATTTTCTCCAAGTTCAAATAATTAGCCATCTAACACCCTTTTACAATGGTCTTGGCATTAAACTTAAAAGTAAAAAGTATGGATAAAATAATTGATATAGGCACAAATATTATATTTTAACATTTAAATAGTTATTTTTAAAATTAATATTATGAACTTAAAAGTAAAATATATATGATTATAATATATTAAAGCAAAAAAGTCATTTTACAATTAGTTAATAGTTCACACACTGAGTTTTTATTCATAGGTATAGTGGCAAAGCCCTTCACTTAAGTGAAGTGTATGATGTATATGGCAAGTAATGAAAAATGTCTAGTTTGACAAATTGGCTAGGAAATAAGTGGATGTATGGTTGGATAAATAGGTTGAGAACTTTGACCATAAGAAGCCCTACCATTATTAGATGAACCATCAACACATCAAGTCACCTCCTCAATAAATGTAACAACACGTGAATGAGATCTTTAAAGTATCCCTGATGTGATATGATCACTACACATATTAGTGAAAACCTCCCTTCCCAATACCAAAAAAGTAATCACTAGGAGGTGAAAATAAACCGCCTGAGTTCATAATTTTTTGTGAGGTGGATGTTCATGTAATATAGTTGTTTATGGAGAACTTATTTAGACATAAGTGTAAGTAACATCCATGTTGTCCCTTTTATAATCCGTAGAGTTTATATGATTACTTGTTGGGTTATTTTGAAAATAGAGAAATAAATGGATTTTTCCTCCTAAATTTTTAAATGCGGGAGATACCATTATAGATTACAAAATATTTGTTATGCACAATCAAAAAAACATAGACACTGACCCTTAATAATAAGGAATTATCCAAAATCTAGATGGACGTGAAACCTTTGTAATTGGTCTTTTGATAGGAAGTGCCGCCCAAGAGTCCATCACCTTGACAAACACATCGATATATACATGAGTGTTCAGTCACTCTAATTCATATATATTGATTCTTTAGTTTCATTGAAACATATAAATAATTGTCCTCATTGGATATTTACTAGAACAACAGTTGGTTGATTAATTGAATTACTGGTTTTTGGTGCAAAACCTACGTTAATTCTAACATTTGAGCAATATAGAAAAACATCATTCTTGTTATACATTCTAGTATGTGAGTCCGTAGTCTCATGACACTTCTAATACATTTTCACTATAGGCTGCCACAAATTACGTGAAAAGGAAATAGTTGCAATTTCTTTTTTTATGACCCAAAGATTACGGACGAATAGTTAGATCTAGGGCACCTAGTACACATAGGTTAATCAAGGCTATTTAGTTTCCAGGATTCTATTATGTATGAGGTTGAGATAAATTAGGCCATTTTAGTACTTTTGGTAAAATTACAGATTTTATTCACCACTTTGTTAGGTCTCAAACAAACAATTTAGAAAATGAGAATTCAGAAATTTACAAATTAAAAAATGAGAATTCAAAAATTTATTGAGAGGATTGGGAGCTATCCAATGCCAATTTTAATAATGCGATCCTCTTGTTATTTGGTCCGCATACATGGGTGGGCGATCCTCTTGTTATCATACATGGGTGGGTGTTGAGAGATCCTAAATTACAACATTTTTGTGATACCTATTCATTTTTTTATATTTATGAATGATTATTTTTATATAACCATTTCCTAATTCAATATCATTGAGACAAAAGTAAACTTTTGGATGAGAGAATTTGGATAGAATAACTGCACTCTATTTTCATCTTAATTTGGGAAATTAAACCCCTTTTTGGGGAAATTGAATAAATTGAGGTCCCAATATAAATTTTAAAGATCACGAGACTCAATTTGAAGAAAAACCGACATTTGGGACTTAAAGTTAAAGAGAAATAACTTTAGGGACCTAATTGCAAATAACTAAAAGTTTGGGTTTTCTCATTCATTGGAAATGAATGAAGGCTGTTTATGCTGAGTAATAATGAACAAGGATGTTCATATCGTGTAGGAACGAGAAATACTGGGAATGCCAGCATGGACGAGCTCGCGTGAATACAAAGAACCGATCAAGTGGAATTCACTGCATTAACGGGTGAGTGGGTTTACTAACATCATACTCGATTGGAATGATAACCATACCTTATAATTTAAAAACCACTTACCGGTTGTGAGTGGATTTACTAACATCATACCCGGTTGGGATGATGAGCACAACTTAAAGATAAAAACCACTTACCGGTTGTGGGTGGAAATTTTATATCATACCTAGTAGGGGATGAAAAGTACCTCGGTATAAAAACCCACTATTTAGTGGTATTTTAATCATCACCACTTCGAGAAAGTGATGTGAAAATTATGTGATAAAACTACTTACCGGTTGTAAGTAGATCATACACGGTTGGTATGGGTGGGCGATCCTCTTGTTATCATACATGGGTGGGTGTTGAGAGATCCTAAATTACAACATTTTTGTGATACCTATTCATTTTTTTATATTTATGAATGATTATTTTTATATAACCATTTCCTAATTCAATATCATTGAGACAAAAGTAAACTTTTGGATGAGAGAATTTGGATAGAATAACTGCACTCTATTTTCATCATGATATCTCTTTTTCCACTAATAGAAGATATAATTTCTCATCTTAAAAAGATATTGGGTCAATATGAACCCAACATTGTTTTAGTTTTGAAAACATGGCCTCCTTTTAAATAAGATACCATTTTTAGGTTAGTATTTGGTGGATGTGGAATAACACTAATCACTTTTATATTTAATTTATAATTATTAATATCAAGCTATATGATATAGTTGAATAAATAGCTTTAACTTTGTAGATCAATTAGTTTGATTTATTGGTGATACTTTATTTGATATCATTTGTCACTGTAACTTGATTTCTCCTATCGGATTCAATAATAACCTGTCAAATCTAATCGATACTATTAAGTTATGTAATTTCACCAAAATATAATTGACATACCAAATGATTCAAATTAAAACTCACAAAATTTAGTAGAAATTTAAAAATTTGAAAGTATATAATAAATTCAAATCAATTTATAATATTTTACTAGGGAAATAAATGATTGATAAGTAAAGATAACATTCGTGTGCGCTTCTTAAGTATTGTACTTCGGTTACAGTGTGTGTATAGACATTGATGCTAGTGCATGATTCTTTGTATTCCTTGCACATTCTAAAAAAAGGGTTAGGAGAGGGGTGGACCCACAATTTAGTGAATGTGTTTATTGAGTCTGAGCAATGACATAACTTACGACCTAATCCTTACCTAATAATTTATTAGGGTTTATTGATATCTTACTTGTATTTTTTTAATGATTTCTTGCACATTATTTACAATAGTATTTTGTCTCGTATTCATCAACTAGGGAATTCACTCCCCATTTAACAATTCATACATTAAATACACACAAACGATCTGTTCTTCACATGTGAACTTAGGATTCGAGGGGTATGCGTGTCATAATTCACTCCCATGAAACATCTCGAGATGGTTGCCCCCTCACACGAATGCTGATGATAAGTCATCTGATATCTCGTATCATTTGATCAAACTCAACCTAACTCCTGGATCATAAGCAATGCATCTACCCTTACCATACACCTCCTTTTCGGGTCTGTGTGAGGTTATGAAACTCAACTCTTCTCTTGTATCCCCACTTCCAGTACTCTGTATACGCTTGGTATCATCTGTGTTACTAGGTGTCATGCTGAAGTCATAACACATCCACTCTGTCACGCCCTGACCTGATTTGGTCGAGATCTCGTGAATAACCCACTACTCTGACTGGCCCAAAAAGGGGCTACCCCTTCTGACATCGGGGGGAGTGAGGCATACTTCTTACCATAATTCCTTAGAATGACACTATCAAAACTATTAAATAAAAAATCACAATAAATAGAGTACCTGGTTTGAAGGGTCTAACAATTGGGTTCTAGCTAGGCCTCCTCTCTTGAAAAATGGAAAAAGGGGAGGGGGTGAGTTCTTTAACTCAGTGAGCGAGTATTTGTTTAGACTTTTTCAGTTCATTATATTCATATTATTGTTCTTGATAATCTCATCATTTTCATCGTGAGATATTCTTATTCACAACAACTGGATTAACATGGAACACACGCCCTTTTATAAATAAAAGGGATCACATGGTTGCAGAACAATCTTTAACTGTTCCACTTATTGACTGGAGCGCCTTTACCATCTACCAAGAGTCTGAGTGGGTATCAACTACCCGACCCTTAGACCCGCATCATACTTCGTGTACGCAAATGTGGGATGAGACCTCTCCCCATCCGACCTCGGTCATTGTGTGCATGAAGCTCCTCAAGCTTCCCGATACATTGGACGACAAACCATCCTTATGCTCCATTGGTCATCCAACATCTATTAGAACCATCACTACCCACTATTGGGCGCCTCGATGGTTCTAGACTAATGGCATGCACAATCAATAGTCTTATTAATTATGACCAATATCTTTGGTGCTACTAGCCCAACGAGCTTGACAACCCGACTTCGGCTCAATAGCTACTAATCCAACGAGTTTGATGGCTCGACTTTGGCTTAGTAGCAAAATTTCACAATCAACCGGTTATGATAATCTTTTAAGCATATATGCTTAAATTTGTCTACGAGCTAAAATCCATTCCCATTAGCCTTGGGCCCACTTGTTCGGTTCAATAGCTACCAACCCAACGAGTTCGATGGCCTGACTTTGGCTTAGTAGCAAAATTTCACAATCAACTGGTTATGATAATCTTTTAAGCATATATGCTTAAATTTGTCTACGGGCTAAAATCCATTCCCATTAGCCTTGGACCCACTTGTTAGGCTTAATAGCTACTAACCCAATGAGTTTGATGGCCCGACTTTAGCTTAGTAGCAAAATTTCACAATCAACTAATTATGATAATCTTTTAAGCATATATGCTTAAATTTGTCTACAGGCTAAAATCCATTCCCATTGGCCTTGGGCCCACTTATTCGGCTCAATAGCTACTAACCGAACGAGTTCGATGGCCTGACTTTGGCTTAGTAGCAAAATTTCATAATCAACTAGTTATGATAATCTTTTAAGCATATATGCTTAAATTTGTCTACAGGCTAAAATCCATTCCCATTGGCCTTGGGCTCACTTGAGAAATCTATCTCTATTCTGACATGACCCATGCCCATATCAGAAATGTCTCCCAAAACATTTAAGCTGGATCACACAGTTCAGGGGAGATCATTTCCAAAACAATTGGTTTTCAATTTAGAACGGAGCATTCATTTTCACACAGTTCAGGGGAGTCCAACCGGACGTGATGCCAAAAACTCACTCACCCGAGGTATCGTGACTCTTCTGGCTAAATCTCGGTCGGCCACACGTTCCTTTCATGGTTCCTTGGACTACTCATCCTACACGACCCCAAGGTCATACATTAGTACAATTTTGGTCATGAAGGACATCACACTTGCACGTAGTGGCAATTTGACCCTGAATTATGCCCTAATTGCGAGAAGTTCCCTAAAGTTCATAGTTTTACCTTTAGGTCCCTAATGTCCATTGTATCTTCGGTTAGATCCCTAAGGTTTCCAAATTCCTTTTGGGTTCCTAATTCCCTCTTATTTCCACCCAAGTCCTCATTTTTTTCATTAATTTAATATAACCCTAATTTTCCCCAAAATTCCCAATTTTGCCCAATTTCCTCATTTCCTTGCATTTTGACCCCCGAGTCTTTGTTTCATCAAATTGGTCACCTAAACTTGGTTAATTGCCCCCTTTCATGCTGCTAATCGCTCCCCTTCTCTTGATGAGCCTTTATGCCCTTGAATCATTTTATTTGGCGACGATATGAGCTCAAACGGAGACTCGTCAGAAAAAGTTCTTAGAGAGTGAACACTCAATTTACTCACCGGTGAGGGGGCGGTGATCGAAGCTCTCAATGTGGGCTAGTGCTCCTCCGAGGGTCCTTCTAGTATCCAAGTGTGGCTCAATTGCATGTCTGAGCATAGCAAATTTGATGAGAGAAGTTCGGGGGCTCTAGCTTCTACAACTTCAAAATTTTGGAGAGACATGGCAGAATGAGCTTACCTCGAAGGTTGTAGGGAGTCGAAAATCGGTCAAGAAGTGCTGGGAAGGGGTTGGTTTGGCTACATGAGATAGGGGGTGACCAGAGGAAAGCTTGGAGTAATTCGACTTCCTCATGACCAGTGGAGTAGTGACACTGTTTGAGCTTGTTGGTGCTTCGGTAGGAGTCCTCAAGCCGAGCTGAGGTTGCCATCAGGTGGAGAAATTCCTCCCGATTCCAATGACACCGATGGAAGCTTTAGAGGTTGAAAAAAAGCCTAATGTTGGAGCTCTCGTTTAAGCCTCACCAAAAAGTTGACCCCTTTACCTTCTTCGCTCGTTGGTGGGATGAGGTATGCGAGGGGAGGGGTGCTCTTTATATAGGGAGTTCAATAACTGTCCAAGATACTAGCTGGCATAGGACTCAACCCCAAACTCGATCACCGACGGTCATACTAGAGCTTTTCCTGGGTCACTTGAGACTGACCTTGTCATGCCTCGACATAGTTTGGTCGGATCCTCGTGAGCAATCTGCCACTCCCTTTGGTCCATTAAGAGTTTCACCCTTTTCTAAACCGTGAGAAGTAAGACATCCTTTTACCTATCTTTCCTAGAATAGCATTACACAAAACTGTATATTTTAAAACAAATATACCTATCTTAAGTTCCAATATAGGAGGGTTTTTAAGATTGTTGTTTCCTTGGTTACTTGAAAGGGGTAATAGGGAGGGGGTGAGTTCTACAACTCAGTGAGCGGGTGTTAGGAGTTAGTTTTCAAAATAGTCTTATCCAAACCGTGCCAAGGTTATCATTTCCTTTAAAAAGGAATTTTCCTAAATTTTGGTTTTTAAAACCTTTTCCATTTCGAACTAGGTGTGTTTAGCTCTCTTAGCCCATCCCCTTGCCTTGGAAGGCATTTAGCAAATAAACACACGCCCTTCACCAGAAAGGGTACACACATTCGTAGGTGCAGTCCGTCCACTACACCCACTTGTGGATCGGAGCATCTTTATCGTCCACCATGATAGAAGCCCGTCCACTTCTACCTTGGGTTTGAGTGAAATGTCCCAGATGTCCGACCCTTAGACCCGAATGCCACTTCGTGTCCATATGAGGATGGAGACCTCATCCTAACCCCACCCCGGCCTCATGCGCAAGAAGCTTACAAAGCTTCACGATTGACTAACACGACAAACTACCCTTATTGCCCCCATGTCGTCCAACAACCCTTGGGACCCATCACTACACCCTAGGGCATCTTGATGGTCCCATACCACAAGTGCATGCACAAACAAGAGTTTTTCATATCATAGCTATCATCTTTGGTGCCAACGGTTCAATGGCCCCGACACTCAACCCGACCTATATCTGTTTGTCTAGGCCGGTCTGTCGACCTAACCCTAACGCGCTGCTGCCAATCCATCGAGTATTGTCATTCCTGACTTGGTACCGTGGTGAAATCACACAACCAATTTCATTACAATTTTTATGGCTTTTCTTAGTTTGTTTATGAGCTACTACTCATGCCCACTGGCCTTGGGCCCACTAGCCTTGGGCTCACTGGCTGTGTTTTTCCAAAATTGGGCATTTAGCACCATGAATTCAAAAACCATGGTCCCCTGCCTATCTGAGTTGTTCTAGATCTCATAAAAAAGATCTCCCAAATGTTTTAAGCATTGACACACAGTCAGGGGAGAACACTTCTGACAAAAATTCATTTTCAACTCATCACACTAACCGAGTGTGATGGTATCTCTACTTACAACTAGTAGGCGGGTTTCTCCCTTCCTCAAAGAAACTCATCATACAAACCGGGTATGATTATCTCTACTTACAAATGGTGAGTAGGTTTTATCCATTAATGATAGTGCTCATCATTCCAACCAAGTATGATGTATAATTAAGTCCACTCACCCGATGACTATGACCCGTTCGTCCCTAGTCGACTTACAAGTCCACGCGAGCTTTCTCTTGCTGGCGTTCTGGTCACACGTGTCCCTACAAGATTTGGGTATCATCATCAATCAGTGTTCAACATAATAGCCTTCATTTTCTCACGTATGGGCTATTAGGCCCTAACTTTTCGATTTATTGCACTTAGGTCCCTAAAGTTCATACCTTCTAACTTTAGGTCCCTAGTGTTAAATTTTCCTCAAATTAAGTCCCGGGAACTTCCAATATCCTCCTTAGGCCCTTAATTTATTTTAAATTTGTAAGGGGCTCAAGTTTCCCAAATTTCCAATTTGGTCCCCAATTTTCCAATTTGGTCCCCAATTTTCCAAAAATTACAATTTTGCCCCTACTTTCCAAAAATAGCAATTTGGCCACCAAATATTTCAAAAATTGACCAATTGGTCCCCCAACATTTTTCTCATTGCTAATTAGGCTTCAATTTTGAGAAACATGGAGGTCCCCCACTTTTTTGAAACCCCTAATTTTCCCAAACTTTCCCCCTAATTTCTCCCCTTCAAACTGACCAAATTTGATTTCTTCAAATTGGCCATTCAATCAGGATTAATTGCTCCAATTGATGGTATGGATCAATTCCTACACTTCCATACGATTCAAGTGAGCTTTGAATTGCATTATTCGGGTCCGAAATGAGCTCAAACGGAGCTTCGCCGAAAAACTGTTTGTAGAGAGAGAAAGCTTCGAAAGCTTACCGTCAGAGGTGTGGCGGTCTGAGCTTTCAATCTGAGAAGGTAGGTCTCATCCTGAGGTTCCTTCTAAGATCAAGAACTGCTACAATTGAGGTCCAAATGAAGGTGAATTTAATTAGTGAAATTCATCACTTTCTCTCTCTAACACCGATCGAAAACGACAGAGGAGGGCCGAATTGGCTTACCTTTCAACTCTATTGAGGCTGTGTGAGGGTTGTGCATGTGTCAGGGAGGCTTGGTTTGGCAGGAGGAGGGCTGAATTTGGCCAAAATCAGCTCATCCAAAATTAGGCAACTTCGGTCTGTCGGAGCAGCTTCACTGTTTGATTCCGCCAGTGCTTCTCTGATAGTCCTCGGGTTGAAAGGAGCTTGCTATTAGGTAGTTGACTTCGCCCAGAGTCTGTAGGACTCGACCTTTCCTTCTGAGGCTAAGAAAACTATCTAAGTCGCAGCTCTAGTTTGGGCTTTACCAGAAAATGGAGCAGTTGAGAGAGAATGGAAATTTGAAGTGTGTGGAGCATGAATAGAGATGAGCTCTTTATATAGGGAGCTTAGGGACCCTCTGCCCGACCACTTTCCATTTTGGTCGAGCTTATCCTCGCCTGAAAATGGCCTGATTGGAGTGGTTACACCTTCATAAGAGAAGGAAAGTTTCTACATTGATGAACAGTGCTGTTATCCAGATGAAGAAGACGACACTATTCCAAATCGGACCGGATTGGTCTGACTGAGTTCAATGGCGAAAAGCGGCCAGTTTAGACCTGATTCAACTGGTTTTCTCAAAATTAAAAATTTTTAAATCATTCTAAATTCATTTTCTATCTAATGGTGGCTTCAATTTTCCAATTTGAAAATTTTAAGCCACCAAGAAAAATAAATTTAGAAACTAGTTCAAGTATGTTTCAGACCAGTTCAATCCGATTTAGGTCCGGTTCACCTTGAACTGGTCTAGTTTTCTCTTCCCATTTGTTCCAAGGTTCTTTTCTATGATTTTTATGACTATTTGAGTCACTTGGCATTTTACAATTTCCCATTTTACCCTTTCTTTATCAGTTATGGTTTGTTAACCGGCTCGGTTTTCTCTTTTAAAATGGCCAGTTCTTTTCTCAGTTTTCTTATCTTTAAAGGGACGGGGTTTACAGACCTCCATCTTATCCCCTTCTCTATTAGGTGCTGAAAGGAAGGAGATGACACTATGCCGCGTGAGCGAGCTTCGCACCTCTGGGCTTGAAAAATGACATGCCGTGATTGGCTAGTTTTGTTGATGTTGCATCCTACTCAGCAACCTAGTCAACTTTTGACTCGCTGACCGTGACACGTGGCATCCTCTAATTGAACCATTTAAATACGTTAGATTTCCCATCGCCACGTGTCAACATATGATTGGTTGGGGCTATTTGTGGCTCTATCACGTGTCGGCCTCCGATTGGTCGTGTAAACACCACACTTTTGAGTTAAGAAAAACCGGGAAAAGAACTGGTCAAACCGAGTAAGAAAATCGAGCCGGTTTACATTTGGGAACAAGCAATATGAAAATTTACAACTTCCGGGTGATCCAAAGAGTTCATTAAACCTTTGAAAAGAAATTTAAGAAAAATTAGAAGGCAAAAATCGAATTGGTTTATGTGAACAAGATTCCATAAGAACTTTGAAGTTAAGTTTGCTCGAGAGTAGTGTGACGATGGGTGACCTCCTGGGAAGTATGAATTTTTTTGTAACTCGAAATTTCGGTCAAAAATTTTTATGCGAATGTACGCCTTATCATAAATAACCATAAATTAATATATATTTAATTATTATAATTAATACCAATAATTTAATATCTAAATTAAATTATTGGAATTAATAAAAATAATTTAATACCAAAATTAAATTATTAGAATTAATACTAAAATTAAATTATTGGAATTAATACCAATAATTTATGGCAATATTAATACTAGTAAAAAATCTCTCTTATTTAATACACGAGTTTTACACCTATATAAGTAGGTCATCCCCATTCATTCTCCTCACACCTGAACACTTCTCTCTCTCTCTACTGCTCCATTTCCCGATGAAGCTTAAACCAGAGCTTCGATTTCAACATTTTTCTTAACCTCGAAAGGAGAGGTCGAGCTCTTTAGAACCCGGGAGAAGACAGCTATCTGAAAGCAAACTTCAGTCAATCCAAGAATCGTTGGAGAAGCGCCGGCATGATGGAATAGTGAAGCAGCTCCGGCGGATCGAAGTTGCCCTATTTTGGCCAAGCTGAAATCGGCCATTTCAAGCCCTCCTCATGCCAAACCAAGCCCTCCCAACACTTCCTCAGCCTTTCCATGGCCGAATTAGGACTGAAAGGTAATCCAATTTGGCTCCCCTTTACAATTTTGGATCGGTGCTAGAGAGAGGGTTGACCGAATTTCAATGATGAAATTCTAATCCAATTCTGCATCAATTGATGCGATTCTTGATTCTAGGATGAACCTCAGGACGAGAGCTATCTACCCAGATCGAAAGCTCGGACCGTAGTGCCTTCACCAGTGAGTAATTGAAGTTTTCTCTCTCTATAGTTCATTTTCTGGCGAAGCTCCATTTGAGCTCGTTCCAACGTTAAAATCTACGATTCAAAGTTTCTTAGAATCGTATGAACATGCAGGAACTCAATTTCAACTCCAATTTCAACAATTAGAAGTGTTTGATCGATCAATTTGATGAAATCAAATTCAGTAGTGTTGAAGAGTTGAAATTGGTGAAAAATGGGGGATTTTCGAAATTCAAAGGGCCAAAATGTAATTTTATGAAATTGAGGGTCAATTAGGCATGAAAAATAATGTTGGAGGACCAATTGAGGAATTTAAAATTTTTTGGGGCAAAACTTACCATTTTTGTAAAGGAAGGGCAAAATGGTAATTTTGGAAAAATTGGGGGACCAAATTGGAAATTTGGGAAATTAAACCCCTTTTTGGGGAAATTGAATAAATTGAGGTCCCAATATAAATTTTAAAGATCACGAGACTCAATTTGAAGAAAAACCGACATTTGGGACTTAAAGTTAAAGAGAAATAACTTTAGGGACCTAATTGCAAATAACTAAAAGTTTGGGTTTTCTCATTCATTGGAAATGAATGAAGGCTGTTTATGCTGAGTAATAATGAACAAGGATGTTCATATCGTGTAGGAACGAGAAATACTGGGAATGCCAGCATGGACGAGCTCGCGTGAATACAAAGAACCGATCAAGTGGAATTCACTGCATTAACGGGTGAGTGGGTTTACTAACATCATACTCGATTGGAATGATAACCATACCTTATAATTTAAAAACCACTTACCGGTTGTGAGTGGATTTACTAACATCATACCCGGTTGGGATGATGAGCACAACTTAAAGATAAAAACTACTTACCGGTTGTGGGTGGAAATTTTATATCATACCTAGTAGGGGATGAAAAGTACCTCGGTATAAAAACCCACTATTTAGTGGTATTTTAATCATCACCACTTCGAGAAAGTGATGTGAAAATTATGTGATAAAACTACTTACCGGTTGTAAGTAGATCATACACGGTTGGTATGATAAGACTTCCTCGAAGGAAGTTGGAAACTCATTCATCGGTTATGAATGAAGATGTCCTTATACCGGTTGGTATAATAGATAGTAAAAACCTATTTTGTCGGAAGTGTTCTCCCCTAACTGTGTGCCAATGCTTAAATTATTTGGGAGACCTTTTTGACGGGAGCTCAAATAGCTCTTATAGGCCGGGGGCCTTGGTTTTGGAACTTAAGGGCTAGAATGCCCAGATTTTTGAAAATCTCGTATAGTGGGCCCAAGGCCAGTTGGCACGAGCAGGAGCTCGTAAATGAACATGATATATGTGCCATAAAATTTAATATGTGAATTGTTTGGCCATGGTACCAAGATAGGACTGATATGCTCAGTCAACTAGCGGCAATGCGACATGACAGGTCGACGGACCAGTCAAGACAAACAACTGCAGGTTGTGTTGAGAGACGAGACTGTTGGACTAGTGGCACCACATATTACATGGCTTGATAAGAAAACATTGTTTGTTCATGCACTATGAGTATGGGATCATCAAGACGCCCATGAGGGGTAGTGATGTGTCCTAAGGGCCCTGGACGACCAGGTGAGTATAAGGGCAGATTGTCATTCCAGGTGTTTGTGCAAAATTTGGAGTAGCACCAAGCGCATGAGACCGGGGTGGGGACGTGATGAGGCCTCTATCCTCATACGGACATGAAGAAGTTATTTCAGGATTGTGGGTCGGATGTCGCGTACATCCACTCATTCCCAGGGTAGAAGTGGTCGTACTTCTATCCGGGTGGTAGGAAAAGTCGCTCCGAAGCCACTAGGGGTTCAGTAGTGATATCGACTTGCGAATGTGTGTATCCTTCATGATGAAGGATGTGTGTTGCTCCCAGAATCCTCATGTATGCATACAAAAATTTTGATTGAAGCTTGATTTAGCTCAGAAATGAGCTTAAATGAAGCTTAGACAAAAATTTCAGTCTAGAGAGAGAAGCTTTGTTATATTACTAGTGAGGGTCCGTCGACCGGAGCTCTTGATTTCTCTGAATTGGTCTCCTCCCATGGATCCTCCCTGGATAAAACCACGCCTCAATTGGTGGCATGAGCAATGTGAATTTCTTAGTTTAAATTTTTACAGAAATGCACCGTGAATAGTATTTTCTAGCGAAAGGGCGGCGGAGGGGCTTACCATATTAACTCAGGGGATGGTTGGGGCACCTCTAGGTGGCATTTGGGGGGCTTGGTTTGGCCAGAATTGGCCTAGGGATGGCTCAATTTGAGCTCCAGTAGCTCGGGTTGCTAACAGCCGAGGAGCGGCATTATTGTTTGAGTTTCCTTGTTCTTCTACGGTGGCCCTCGAGCTGAAGGGAGGGTGCAGTTGGGTAGAGGACTTCCTCCTGGTTCTAATGACACCGAATGCAGCTTTATAGGTGGAGAAGAACCCCGATGTCGGAGCTTTAGCTTACTGATCGTCCGAAAACTAAGCACTTCACCTTCTTTGGTCAATTGTGGGATGCTGAGAATGAATGTAGGGGTGGTCGTCATATAGGGAGCTTGAAAAGTCACGAACCCAAGCATTAGAGAAAGGGCAAATTGAGAAATTTCAAATCTCGAGTGACCCAAAGAGTCATAAAAGTCACAGAAAAGGACTTTGGGATGAATTGGAAGAGAAAACCAAATCAGTTCAGGTGAACTGGACTTGAACCAGTTTGAACCATCATTGAACCGGTTTCTAAATTATTTTTTCTAGGTGGCTTGGGGAATTGAAGCCACCAATGGATAGAGAATGAATTTAGATGAATTTAGAAAATTTTAATTTTGAAAAACTCGGTCAAATCGGGCCTAAACCGACCCATTTAAGCATTGAACCCAGTTTGGACCGGCCCAATTTGGTTCAGAATAGTGTCATATTCTTCCTTCAGATGATAACACTATTCACTTGTCAGAAAAATGAATAGCGCGGATGTATGTGAAAAGTCTTTGTTCAGGGTGTTTTAGGCCATGAATGAGCGCCGTAATAGTGCCAATCGGATAGTTAAAGAGTCCTCAAGCTCCCTATATAAAAAGCTCCTCTCCATTTTCTTCTCCTCACACCTGAAAACTTCACTATTTCTCAACTACTCAGTTTTCTGGCGAATCTCAAACTAGAGCTCCGACATTGAGGTTTTTTGATCCTTAGAAGGTGAGGTCGGGTTCCTTAGGTTCGAGGGGAAGTCAGCTACCCGAAGGTAGCCTCCATTAGATTCGAGGATCTTCGGAGAAGCGCCAGCGTAATCAAACAGTGAAGTTGCTCTGGCGAACCGAAGATGCCCTGTTTCGGCCGAGCTAAAAATGGCCAAATTGAGCCCTTCTCAGAAAAGACCAAGCTCTCCCAATATCATTACAGCCCTTAGACGACCTCAACTGAGCTGAAAGGTAAGACAATTCGGCCCTACTCGGTCGTTGTAGGTCAGAGTTGAGAAAAAAAAAGGTGAGGTCGAGTTCTTTAGAATTGAGGAGAAGTCAGCTACACGACTGTAGTCTCCGTTTGCTTCGAGGGTTGCCAAAGAAGCGCCGGCGTGATAGAACAGTGAAGCAGCTCTGGCGGACCGAAGCTACCCTATTTCAGCTGAGATGAAATTAGCTAATTTGAGCCCTCCTCAAGCCAGACCAAGCCCTTCCAACACTCCCTTAGCCCTCCCACGACCAAATTAGGACTGAAAGGTAAGCCAATTCTGCTCCCCTCTGCAATTTTTTACCGGTGCTAGAGAGAGAACCGATAGAATTTTGATGATGAAATTCTAACTCAATTCTGCATCAATTGATGCAATTCTTGATTCTAGGATGAACCTCAGGATGAGAGCTATCTGCCCAGATCGAAAGCTCGAACCGCCGTGCTCCTGACAGTGAGTAATTGAAGCTTTCTCTCTCTATAGTCTATTTTTCGACGAAGCTCCGTTTGAGCTCATTCCGGTGTCAAAACTTGTGATTCATAATGCTATTAAATCGTATGAAGATGTAGGAACTCAATTTTAACTTCAATTTCAACAATTAGAAGTGTTTAAACAGTCAATTTGATGAAATCAAATTCAGATGTGTTAGGAAGTTGAAATTAGGGATTTTCAAAAATTCGAAGGGCCAAGACACAATTTTATAAAATTGAGGGTTAGTTGGGAATGACAAGAATGATAGAGGGCCAATTGAGGAACTTACCATTTTAGTAAAGGAAGGGCAAAATGGTAATTTTGGAAAAGTTAGGGGACCAAATTGGAAATTTGGGAAATTAAACCCCTTTTTGTCAATTTGAATAAATTGAGGTCCTAAGATAAATTTTAAAAGTTTCGGGACTCAATTTGAGGAAAAACCGGCATTAGGTACTTAAAGTTAAAGAAATATAACTTTAGGGACCTAATTGCAAATAAATAGAAAGTTTGGTTTTCTCATTCATTTGGAATGAATGAAGGCTATTAGGCCAAGGGATTATGAACAAGTATGTTCATATCATGTAGGAATACGAAGTACTGAGAGTACCAGCAAGGACAAGCTCACATGAATCCAAAGAACTGGTCGAGTGGATTTCACCGCATTAACGGGTGAGTAGGATTTTATATCATACTCAGTTGGAGATGATAAGTATCTCAAAAGGAAAACCCACAACTTAGTGTTATTTTAAACATCACAACTTAGATGAGTGATGTGAAAATCATATGAAAAAACTACTTACCGGTTGTAAGTAGATCATACCCGGTTGGTATGATTAAACTTCCTCGAAGGAAGTGGAAAACCCGTTCATCGGTTATGAAAGGAGATGTCCTTATATCTGGTTGGTATGATGGACAATTGAAAACATATTTTGTCGGAAGTGGTCTCCCTTGACTGTGTGCCATTGCTTAAACGATTTGGGAGACCTTTTTGACGGGAGCTCGAATAGCTCTTATTGGTCGGGGCCTCGATTTTGGAACTTGGGGGCTAATATGCCCGATTTTAAAAATCTCGAACAGTGGGCCATAGGCCAATTAGCATGAGCAGGAGCTTGTAAACAAACATGAGATATATGCCATAAAACTTTAAATAAATGAATTGTTTGGCCAAGGTACCAAGACATGAACGACATATTCAGTCAACTAGTGGTAGTGCGACATGACAGATTTGCGGACTAGTCAAGATAAATAGCTACAGGTTGATTGAAGGTCAAGACTGTTGGACTAGTGGCACCACTGATTATATGGCATGATGTGAAAATACTAATTGTGCATACATTATGTGTATGGGACCTTCAAGATGCCCAAGAGAGGTAGTGATGTGTCATAGGGCCCCAGACGACCTGTGGATATAAGGGCAGTTCGTCGGACCAGGTGACCTTGCGAAGCTCGACGTAGCTTCATTGCGCACGAGACTGGGGTGGGGTCAGGATGAGGTGTCTGTCCTCATACGGATACAGAGTAGTTTTGGTCTGAGGGTAGGATGAGATTGCTGTCCTCATAAGAATGTTAGTGGGCCAATTGAGAAATTGTATAATTTTTGGGGTGAAACTTACCATTTTTGTAAAGTAAGGGCAAAATGGTAATTTTGGAAAGTTGGGGGACCAAATTAGAAATTTGGGAAATTAAACCCATTTTAGTGAATTGGAATAAGTTGAGGTCCTAAGATAAATTTTAAAAGTTTCGGGACTTAATTTGAGGAAAAACCGATATTAGGGACTTAAAGTTAAAGAAAAATAACTTTAGGGACCTAATTGCAAATAAATAGAAAGTTTGGTTTTCTCATTCATTTGGAATGAATGAAGGCTATTAGGCCAAGGGATAATGAACAAAACTGTTCACATCGTGTAGGAATGCGAAGTACTGGGAACGCCAACAAGAACAAGCTCGCATGAATACAAAGAACCGGTCGAGTGGAATTCACTGCATTAATGGGTGAGTGGGATTTTATATCATACCTGGTTGGGGATGATAAGTACCTCAAAATGAAAACCTACTACTTAGTGGTATTTTAAACATCATAACTTAGATTAGTGATGTGAAAATCACACGGAAAAACTTCTTACCAGTTGTAAGTCGATCATACACGATTGGTATGATGAAAGTTTCTCGGAGAAAGTGCAAAACCCGTTCATCGGTTATGAGCGGTGATATCCTCATACTTAGTTGGTATGATGGATAGTTGAAAATTTATTTTGTTGGAAGTGCTCTCTCCCGACTGTGTGCCACTACTTAAACGATTTGGGAGACCTTCTTGATGGGAGCTTGGATAGCTCTGTTAGGCCGGAGGCCTTGATTTTAGAACTTGGGGGCTAATATGCCCGATTTTGAAAATCTCGTACAATGAGCCCAATGCCATTTGGCACGAGTAGGAGCTCATAAACAAAACATGAGTTATATGCCATAAAACTTTAAATAAATGAATTGTTTGGCCATGGTATCAAGAGATGACCGACATACTCAATCAACTAGCGGCAGTGTGATGTAACAGGTTGACGGACCAGTCAAGCCAAATAGCTGTAGGTTGAGTTTAGGGTCGGGGCCATTGGACCAGTGGCACCACATATTATATGGTAAGATGTGAACATACTGATTGTGCATGCACTATGATTATAGGACCTTCAAGATACCCAAGAGGAGTAGTGATGTGTCCTAGGGCCTTGGACGACCTGGTGGGCTAAGGGCAGATCGTCGGACCAGGTGACCTTGTGAAGCTCGACGTAGCTTCAAGTGCATGAGACCGGGGTGGGGTCGGGATGAGGTCTTTGTCCTCATACAAACACAAAGTATTTTTGGTTTGAGGGTAGGACGTCAGGGACGTTCATTCAGACTTTGGGTAGAAGTCAGGGACTTCTATCAGGGTGGATGGTAAAGACTCTCCGATCCACAAGTGGGTGCAGTCAGGGTAACTGCATCTTGTAAATGTGTGTGTGATCCTTTCACGATGAATGGTGTGCGATTTGTGAAACACACTGAATATGGAAATGGAAAAAAGGTTATGGAATCCTTGGAAAGGATTTGAGAATCCTTGGAAAAATAATTGGCAAACCTTAGGAAAAGGTGTTGAAAACCAGAATTTGAGAAAATAATATTTTAAAAGAAAATAAGGAGTCTAGCACACTCAAATACAAATCTTTTTCCTAAAAGATAAATTTTGAAAACCCATTCACTGAGTAGTTTTACTCACCCCTCCCTTATATCCCTTTTCAGGTAACCAAGAGAAACCTACTCACAGACCTCCTATTAGTCACACTTGCAAGGCAGGTATGTAAGTTAAAATTTTTATACAGTTTTGATTTATTTATTCTAGGAAATGTACAAGTTTAAAGGACGCTTTACTCTTCACGGTTATTAAACAAGGGGCAACCCTTAATAATCCGGGAGAGTGGCGGGTTGATCACAAGAATTCGACCAAACCGGGTCGGGGCGTGACATTCTCCAATAGAGAGATCGGACTGCCGCACCTCCAATGGTAAGCTTTCGAAGCTTTCTCTCTATAAGTTTAGTTTTTCGGCGAAGCTCCGTTTGAGCTCAATCCAAACCCAAATGATGTGGTTCAAAGCTCAATTTAATTGTATGGAAGTGTAGGAAGTGATCCATATCTTTAATTGGAGCAATTAACCTTGATTGAATGGTCAATTTTATGAAATCATATTAAGCCAATTTGAAAGGGGGAAAATTAGGAAAATTTTGGGGAAATTTAGGGATTTTGTAAAATTGAGGGACCAAATTGTAATTTCCTAAAATTGAGGGCCAATTAGCCATGAAAAGGATGTTTGAGAACAAATTGGTCGGTTTTTTAAAATAGTTGGGGGGTCAAATTGCCATTTTTGTAAAGTAGGGGCAAAATAGTAATTTTTGAAAAGTTGGGACCAAATTGGAAATTTGGGAAACTTGAACCCCTTAAGTGATTTTGAGTAAATTGTTGACGCAAAGTGAATTTTTGGAAGTTTCGAGACTCAATTTGGGGAAAAGTTTGCTTTAGGGACCTAATGTCAAGGAAAATGAACTTTAGGAATGTACGTGCAATTAACTGGAAGTTTTGAGTTAGTCGTTCATACGTGAGGAACGAAGGCTGTTATGCCAAGTATTAGTATATAAGGTTGTCCAAATCGTGTAGGAACATGAAGTACCAGAATGCCAACAAGAGAAGCTCGCGTCGACTTGTGAAAATCAACCAAGGACAAACACGTCACGGTTAATGGGTGAGTGGGCTTATTCACATCATACCCAGTTAGGATGATGAGCACTTCAGAAATGAAAAACCACTTCTATGTGGAATTTTAACATCACACCTGGTTGGAGTGATCTGAGAACTACATGGAAAAACTATTTACCAGTTGTAAGTAGATCATACCCGCTTGGTAACCACCCTTTACACCTTTTCAGGTAACCAAGGGAAAAAAAACTTAAAGAAATTTCATGTAATCGAACCTGCAAGACAGGTTTGTAAGGTTTAATGTATTCATTTTTAATTAATGCTATTCTACGAAAGATACAGGTAAAAAGGATGTGTTACTCCTCACAGTTTAGAGAATGGGAATCTCTTAATAAACCCGGAGAGTGGCAGGTTGCTCACGGGGATTTGACCAAATCGGGTCGGGGTGTGACATGGTGGGCGTGCCACATGGTGCACTGTGATTGGTTAGTTTTTCTAATGTGGCATTCCAACTCACTCGCCATGTCAGCCATTGACATGTTGACTTGACACGTGGCAGCCTTCCATTGGCTACCCGTGCTTGCGTGGATGCTAACTGGGCTCTAGTGATCGTTGACCGTCCAGTCTGTTGACCTATCTGGACACCAATCTGGTTCATTGACCAGCTAGACCGTTGATCGGTCCGATCTGACAAGGATCGGTGATCCGAATTCGAAAATCGGCTAGTTCAGGATCGATTTAACCATTTTTTTGAAATTTAAAAATATCCAAATTCATCCAAATTCATTTTCTATCTAATGGTGGCCTCAATTTCCTAAATTGAAAATTTTAAGCCACCTAGAAAAATAAATCGTTGAATCGGTTCAACTCGGTTCGAGTCTGGTTCACCAAGAACCGGTCTAGTTCAGGTACGGTTCACCCTCGAACTGGTTTGGTTCACCCTTGAACTGGTCCGGTTCACCCCCGAACTTGTCCAGTTCTCCTATCCAATTCACCTCATGGTTCTTCCCCATAATTTTTGTTATTTTTTGGTCACTTAGGATCTTCCAATTTCCCATATTAACCCTTCTTTATTATTTTTGGTTCTTTTTTCGGCTCGGTTTTCTCAAAACTGTGGGTTCTTTCCCTGGTTTACTCGGTTCGGGTGGCGGTTTCACAACTCTCCCCTCCTTTTAGGAGTTTTGTCCTCAAAACTTAACTGTCTATCCTTTACATTGGGAATGAATTCTCTTACGGTTGACTTGGGGTTTGATTTGATATCCTACCGCTTTGGTTACCTCCTTCACTCCTTCATTACTCCCTTGGACTTAGTTTTTTTTACTCGTCTTACCCCCATGTCCAAGTAATTTCTTAGGTCCAATACTTCTCGCTATTTGGGGTCAGACCTTTCCTCCTGAGGGTTTTGTCCGGAGTTGGGAGTTCTAGAATGTCCAATCGTACCTGAGGCTATTTACTCCCTTGGTCATTGAATTTCCTTAGCTCGTTGTCCCATCTAACCTTTCATACTTATTTTTCATGGGTTTCAGTGTTATTCCCTTTTTGTTCTATGTTGGTCCTTTATTCCATCCTTGTACCACTTTCTTGTTTGGCCTCTCCATTTCCAACTATCGGATTTTCCCTCCACTTCCTGCCCTACCGACATATTGGTGGGTTTCTTCCTTTCAGCCCTCTTTCATGTCCAATGGCATCCTTACTTAAGGACTTTTTTTCTCAGGTCCATCCTTACTCACTCGTGACCACTTCACTGTTCTTTAGTATGAGTTGATCACTTATGGTTTACTTGTTTATTTCTTGGTTTCATTTGAAAGAGTTCCCTTCATTGGTTTTTATCTCCTATTCCCATACCTCGGAATCAAGAGTTTCCATCCATTGAGTTGCACGTTCATCCTTCTCATCCTTTCTTGTAGGTATCCCTTAATCACCTTTTAGTTGAAGGGTGCACTCCCTAAGGTTTTCGGACACCCTTCTCTATATTTCCTTATTAGGGTATTCTACCCATTCCCACTCGTTACGACACCATTTGAGGTTGTTTTCCTACTTCCCATTCCTTAGGCTTCGCTTTACCCCTTGGGCTTTGTGTATACTTTCTTTTGCATTCGTCCTCGAGGGAATCAGACCTTTAATCAACTTTGTGACATCCTTTGATGTCGTACTTTTCTGCTTACCCTCCCTTTGTACCCTTTCCTCATTCCTACTCGTAATTATTACAAGTTTCCTTTGATTTGGGGGAAGGTCCAAATCTTCTTTGTGTCGATGCCTCCTGATCACCTTATTAGAGGTTCGCTCAATCCTCCTTGTGGCTTGGGGTGGTTGCTTATAAACCTGGCACTTTTGAGTTAAGGAATACCGAGAAAAGAACCGGTCAAACCAAGTAAGAAAATGGAGCCGGTTTACAAACCTGATCATTTGGGAACAAGCAATTTGGAAATTTACAACTTTCAGGTAATCCAAAGGGTTCATTAAACCTTGGAAAAGAAACTTAAGACAAATTAAAAGAGAAAAATCAAATTGGTTCAGGTGAACAAGATCTCATAAGAACTCTATAATTAAGCATGTTTGCTCGAGAGTAGAGTGAGGGGAAGTAAGATTCTTTTTGTAACCCGAAATTTTGGTCAAAATTTTTTATGGGTACGCCTTATCATAAATAGCCATAAATTAATATATATTTAATTATTGTAATTAATACAAATAATTTAATACCTAAATTAAATTATTAGAATTAATAGGCAATATTAATACTAGTAATAAATATCTCCCATTTAATACACAATTTTACACCTATATAAAAAGGTTATTCCCATTCATTCTCCTCACACCTGAACACCTCTCTCTCTCTCTCTACTGCTCCACGTATTGGTGAAGCTCAAACCAGAGCTTCGACTTAAACATTTTTCTTAACCTCAGAATGATAGGTCGGGCTCTTTAGAATCAGGGAGAAATCAGCTATTTGGTAGCAAACTCCAGTCAATCCAAGAATCGCTGGAGAAGTGTCGGCATGATGGAATAGTGAAGCAGCTCCGGAGGACTGAAGCTGCCCTATTTCGACCAAGCTGAAATCAACTATTTTGAGCCCTCCTCAGGCCAAACCAAGCCCTCCCAACACTTCCTTAGCCCTCCCACGACCAAATTAGGACTGAAAGGTAAGCCAATTCGGCTCCCCTTTGCAATTTCTGGCCGGTTCTAGAGAGAGAACCGATAGAATTTCGATGATGAAATTCTAACTCAATTCAGCATCAATTGATGCGATTCTTGATTCTAGGATAAACCTCTGGAAGAGAGTTATCTGCTCAGACCAAAAGCTCAGACTGTCGTGCCCTCACCAGTGAGTAATCGAAGCTTTCTCTCTCTACAATGTAAACCCCACACTTTTGAGTTAAGGAAAACCAGGAAAAGAACCGGTCAAACCGAGCCGGTTTACATTTAGGAACAAGCAATATGAAAATTTATAACTTTCGGGTGATCCAAAGGGTTCATTAAACCTTGGAAAAGAAATTTAAGAAAAATTAGAAGATAAAAACCAAATTGGTTTAGGTGAACAAGATTCTATAAGAACTTTGAAGTTAAATGTGCTTACCCAAGAGTAGTGTGAGGATGGGTGACCTCCTTAATTAATATATATTTAATTATTAGTAATAAATCTCTCCCATTCATTCATGCAGCTATTTTTTCTAGATCGGTCCATCTACCTGGTCTTAACGCACTGCCACCAATCCATCAAGTATGTTGGTCCTGTTTTGGTACCATGGCAAAATAACATAATCCATTTATTAGGAATTTTCATGGCTTATACATCATGTTTGTTTACAAGCTCCTGCTCATGCCAACTAGTCTTGGGCCCATTGTGCGTGATTTTCCAAAATCGGGCATCTAGCCCCACAAGTTCCAAAATCGAGGCATCTAGCCTCTCTGAGTTGTTCCAACTCTCGTCAAGGTCTCCCAAAAATTTTAAGTATTGGCACACAGTCAGGGGAGAACACTTCTGACAAGATAATCTTTCCATTCATCACACCAACTGGGTGTGATGACATCTCCGCTTACAATTGGCAAGCGGGTTTTCTCCTTCCTTCTAGAAAGTTCATCATACCAACCAGGTATGATCTCTCTACTTATGACCGGTAAATAGTTTTTTTGCATAGTTCTCACATCACTCTAATCGGATATGATGTTAAAATCCCACATAGAAGTAATTTTTCATTTCTAAAGTGCTTATCATCCCAACCGGGTATGATGCGAATAAACCCACTCACCCGATAATTGGAGTGTACTCTTCTCTAGTCGGTTTCCGTGTCCATGCTAGCTTATCCTTGCTGGCATTCTGGTCCCTCATGTTCCTACACAATTTGAACATCTTATCTATTAATATTTGTCATGACAACCTTCATTCCTCATGTATGAATGACTAAGCCCAAAATTTTTAGTTAATTGCACTTAGGTCCCTAAAGTTCATTTTTCCTTGACTTAAGGTCCCTAATGCTAAGTTTTCCCAATTGAGACCCCAAACTTTCAAAAATTCACTTTGGGTCCTCTATCTACTCAAAATTATTTAAGGGGCTCAAGTTTTCCAAATTTCCAATTTGGTCCTCTAACTTTTCAAAAATTACCATTTTCCCCTACTTTACAAAAATGGCAATTTGACCCCAATTATTTTCAAAAATTGACCAATTGGTCCCCCAACATCCTTTTAATGGCCAATTGGCCCTCAATTTTGGAAAATTACAATTTGGTCCCTCAATTTTACGAAATCCCCAAATTTCCCCAAAAAATTCTCCAATTTCCCCCTTTCAAACTTGTCGAATTTGATTTTATCAAATTGACCATTCAATCACCAATTGAAGGTATGGATCAGTTCCTACACTTCCATAAGATTCAATTGAACTTTGAACCGCGTCATTTGGGTCCGAATTGAACTCAATTGGAGCTTCGCTAGAAAACTAAGTGTAGAGAGAGAAAGCTTTAAAAGCTTAATGTAGGAGGTGCGATTGTCCAATCTCTCTATCGTGGAAGATAGCTCTCTTCCGAGTTATCTTCTAGGATCAAGAATTCCTACAATTGACCTCGAATGAAGAGAGAATTTTGTTAGTGATATTCTACAGTTTCTCTCTCTAACTCCGACTTGCAACGACTTCGGAGGGTTGAATTAACTTACCTTTCAGCTCAGTTGAGGTCATCTAAGGGCTGTAGGTATTTTGGAAGAGTTTGGTTTGGCTTGAGGAGGGTTGAATTTCCGCTGATTTCAACTCAGCCGAAACAGGGCGGCTTTGGTCCACTGGAGCTGCTTCATGTTTGATTACACTGGCGCTTCTCCGGCGGTCCTCGAATCGAACGGAGGTTGCTATTAGATAGCTGACTACCACCAGAGTCTAAAGAACCCGACCTTGCCTTCTAAGGTTGAGAAAAATGCCCAAGTCGAAGCTCTGGTTCGAGCATCATCGGAAATTGGAGCAGTTGAGAGAGAATGGAGTTTTCAGGTGTAAGGGGGATGAATGGTGATGAGCTCTTTATATAGTGAGCTCGGTGACTCTCTGGCCATCTGTTTGGCACCTTTATGACATTCATTCATGGCCTGAAATGCCGTGACCAGAAGCGATTCAACTTCGTCGGCACTGTCTGTTCTTTTGGTGAGTGAACAGTGCTGTCATCTGAAGGAAGAAGACGACACTGTTCCGAACCGGATCGGCCGGTCCGAACTGGGTTCAATGCTTAAATTGGATGGTTCAAGCCCAATTTGACCGAGTTTTTAAAAAATAAAATTTTCTAAATTCAACTAAATTCATTCTATATCCAATTGTGGCTTCAATTCCCCAATTTGAATGTTTTCAGTCACCTAGAAAAATGAATTTAGAAATCAGTTTAATGATGGTTCAAACTGGTTCAATCGGTTTCAGGTCCAGTTCACCTGAACCAGTTTTGTTTTCTTTTCCAATTTATCTCAAAGTCTTTTTCCATGACTTTTATGACTCTTTCGGTCATTCGGAATTTGAAAATTTCTCAATTTGCCCATTCTCTAATGGTTAAGATTTGTGAACTGACTCGATTTTCTCTTTAGAAATGACCGGTTCTATTCTTGGTTTTCTTATTATAAAAGAATGGGGTTTATAGTATTGAACTGGCCAAATGGTTAGTACACATGCCACACACGTGGATGCACAGCTCTGCTATACACCTCGCGCAAATGCATGCACTCATCCCCTCCGTTCGACTTGAAGACACGAATCTGGTGGAAATTTTGAATTTTCCCTAGCAGAATTTCAAAACCACCACTTGGTAATTAACTCATTCAGAGAGTCACCCACTATGGAATGATGAAAGGGGGCTATGATCATATAGACAATTAAGTCCTGAATTTGAAAATATTAATTATTGATGTCCCCTCTATTAGTTGAAGATCAAAATTCTCTCTAAAATATTCAGACTTCCATTTTTCGGTTATCCCACTTGGAGAGAGCACCACTTTCTCTCCCGACCACCAAACTAGTGTTTAAGGTATTTGTGTAAAGCTACAAGAGTCAGCTTTCCAATGCTACTTTTTTGGCCAATGATGACAGCTCTACCATCATTGACATCAAATAGTGTCAAACCTTCTTTAGCGAGAAATAGAGCATCTACTTCGTTGGTCATTTTCGACTACCAACAAGAGCTACAAAACATTTAGTAGACACCTCTTGGTTGAGCTTTTGAGTGCCACTAGCCTCATACAATTTTGGTAAGTATCGAGTTTGAATTAATTTTGAGATGTGCTAGTTAGATTCAATTATGACAGCAATTAGTAAAGGTTGCTCAAACCTCTAATTGAGGTGCTTTTTGTGGCCACAGACTCCTCTCTAAATCAGCTTTCAAACTGCACCAGTGTCATTGATCGAGTCGTCGTCTCTGGTGAAATTTCGGCCTTGATCCGACTTCTACTCGATAAACTTTTTGCTTATAATTAATCATGATCGTCACTATTCTAGTTAACCATGGTCAAATAGAGACTATGTCGGCCTAAGCGAAGGCTATAGGGATCTCATATTAGAGTTTGAGATTTTTTTGGAATTATTTGCTTATGGAGCAAATGTATGGGACTAAGATGTAAATATGGATATGTTGGAGGAACCATTTGAGAATAACTTTTATTCGGGGTTCTTTTAAGGGACTGAATAAAGTTTAAAGAAAATTTGGAAAGATTGGCAAAGTTTTAAAACTTGCATGGCATATTAGGAATGTATAAGGGCTTAAAAGTGACAAATGAAAAAGTCTAGGGACTAAAGTGTAAATAAGGGAATTTATGCACCTAGAAGTAATTTTTTTGGAAATTTTAAGGATCTAAATGAGACTAAGCTAAGTCTAGAGACCCAAATGAAATATTTGGAGAATTTAAGGTCACGAAATAATAAGTTTTAAGGAGTATGGGGAAAATGGCAATTTTGCCCAACTTGATAACTATTTTATAAATAGTGGGAAATAAGATTCAGAAAATACCCTAACATTATGTTTGGATCGAGCGGTTTGGAAAAATTTGGAAGGAGAGTGGTTTGGAGTGATAGAATAATCACTCATTTGATAACATAAAACGGAGTGGTTTAGAGTGGTTTGTAGAGGTATAGAAACAAATTCAGACCACTCACTCCACTTTTGGAGGTTTTGCGGATATTATGAAATGTAATGTTTAAATTACTTTAATAAACTAATTTTATGAGTTTATATTATTAATTAATTATTTTATTATTTATATTTATTATTATATAATTTAAATAAATGTATATATTAATAATATTTTATACAAAATTATATGATATAAATATATAATAATATATTTTACATAAAAATAAAATACAGATTATTTATAATATAATTTATTATATATATTTATATAATTTATTATTATAATTGTAAATATGTATATATAATAATTATTATATAATTAATATTATTTATTTTTTATGATAATAAATTAATTATTTTATATAATATATTATTTTTGTCACGCCCCAACCCGGTTTGGTTGGATCCCCGTGAACAACCCGCCGCTCTCTCGGTTCAATAGGAGTTTTCTACGACTTTAACTCGAGATGAGACAGGCGTAATTTCGACCTTGTTCCCTAGAAGACATATATCAAATAAAATGCAAGCTTAAGGAAATTTAAGCATAATTGACATAGGGTAAGGCTCGGTATTATTTTTAGTCAATGTTTCTTTTCCTGAAAAAGGGATAGATAGGAGGGGTGAGTATGACTAATCAGTTAATGGGTTTTTCAAGAAAATATCTTTAAGGAAAAGAGTTAGTATTGGAGTGTGAAAGACTCCTTTATTTAAAAAATCTTTGCATTTAAAAATCTCGAGTTTTATCACCATTTCCTTATTTACTCACGGTGTGTCATCACCCAATACATGATCTTCATCATGAAGGTCAAACACACGTTCATAGGCCAGCACGACCACTGAACCCACTTGTGGTTTCGGAGCAACTTTACCGACTACCTAAATAGAAGTACGTCCACTTCTACCCTGAGAATGAGTGGATATACGTGACATCTGACCCTCAAACCCGAAATCAATTCTTCGTGTCCGTATGTGGACAGAGACCTCATCCCGTCCCCACCCCGGTCTCATGCGCTTAGTGCTACTCCAAATTTCGCATTGTCACCTGGTACAATGAGCTGCCCTTATACTCACTAGGTCATTTAGAGCCCTTAGGATGCATCACTACCCCTCATGGGCGTCTTGATGATCCTGAAATCATAGTGCATGCACAAACAGTATTTTCTTATCATGCCATATAATCTATGGTGCCACTGGTCCAACCGCCCTGACTCTCAACTCAACCAATAGCTGTTTGTCTTGACTAGTTCGGAAACCTATCAAGTCGCACTGCCGCTAGTTGACAGAATATATCGGTCCTTTCTTGGTACCATGGCCAAACAATTCATTTATTAAAGTTTTATGGCACATATCTCATGTTTGTTTACGAGCTCTTGCTCGTACCCATTGGCCTATGGCCCACTTGTTCGAGATTTTTAAAATCGGGCATAATAGCCCCCAATTTCCAAAACTGAGGCCCTCGACCTATAAGAGCTATTCAAGCTCCCGTCAAGAAGGTCTCCCAAATAGTTTAAGCATTAGCACCCAGTTAGGGGAGAGCACTTCTGACAAAATTTTATTTTCATGTCCAGTATACCGACCGGGTATAAGGACATCTCCGCTCAAAACTGATGAACGGGTTTTTAACTTCCTTCGAGAAAGTTTTATCATACCAACCAGGAATGATCTACTTATAACCGGTAAGTAATTTTTCCGCATAATTTTCACATCACTCCTCGAAGTTGTGATGTTTAAAATACCACTAGGTAGATGGTTTTCATTTCGAGGTACTTATCATCCCCAATCGGGTATGATATAAAATCCCACTCACAGCCGTTAAGTGGTTTTTAACTTTGTGCTCATCATCCCAACCGGGTATGACGTTAGTAAGCCCACTCCCCCATTAATGCCATGAATTCCACTAGATTGGTTCTTTGATTTCAAGCAAGCTTATCCTTGCTGGCGTTCCCAGTGCTTTGTGTTCCTACACGATAGGAACATCTTGATTCATTATCTCTCGGCCTAATAGCCTTCATTCTTTCCAGATGAATGAGAAAAACCAAACTTTTATTTATTTGCAATTAAGTCCTTAAAGTTATTTTTCTTTAAGTCCCTAATGCCGGTTTTTCCTCAAAATGAGTCCCAAAACTTTAAAAATTCCCCCTAGACCCCAATTTATTCAACATCATAAAAAGGGGTTTAATTTCTCAAATTTCCAATTTGGTCCACAACTTTTTCAAAATTACCATTTTGCCCTTCCTTTACAAAAAAGGTAGATTTTACCCCAATTTTTCTAAAATTCCTCAATTGGCCCTATGACATTTTTATCAAGCCCAATTGACCCTCAATTTTAGGAAATTGCATTTCAGTCCTTCGAATTTTCAAAAATCCTCAATTTTCCCCTATTCCAACTTCTTAACACAACCAAATTTAATTTCATCAAATTGACTGATCAAACGTTTCCAATTGTCGAAATTAAAGTTGAAATCAAGTTTCTACATGTTCATACGATTCTTTAGCAATTTGAATCACAAGTTTTAATGCTAGAACGAGCTCAAACGGAGCTTCGCCGAAAAATCAATTGTAGAGAGAGAAAGCTTACTCACTGGTGAGGGCACGGTGGTCCAAGCTTTCTATCTAGGCTGGTAGTTCTCCTCCTGAGGTTCTTCCTAGGATCAAGAATGACATCAATTGATGTCAAATTGGATTAGTATTTCATCATTGAAATTCCGCCCACTCTCTCTCTAACATTAATCGAAAATTGTAGAGGGGAGCCGAATTGGCTTACCTTTCCATCCTAATTCGGTCGTGGAAGGGTTGAGGAAGTGTTGGGAGGGCTTGTTTTGGCCTAAGGAGGGTTTGAATTGACCGATTTCAACTCGGCTGAAATAGGGCAGCTTCGGTTCGCCGGAGCTGCTTCACTATTCGATCACACCGGCGCTAGTCCAGTGACTCTTGGATCGAACGGATGTCACCACCATGTAGCTGACATCTCCTTGGTTCTAATGAACCTGACCTCACCTTCTTTGGCTCAGAAATGACCCTATATCGAAGCGTTGGTTCAAGCTTCGCCGGAAAGCTAAGCAATAGAGAGAGAGTGAGCTTTCTAGGTGTGGAGAGGATGAATGCAGAGGGGCTCTTTATATAGGGAGCTCGGGGACTCATTGGTCGTCCGTTTAGCACCTTTATTACAAACATTGATGGCCTGAAATGTATCGAACGGAAATGTTTCTTCTCCACTAGCGCTTTTTCGATTTTTCGGTGAGTGAATAGTGTTGTCATCTGAAGGAAGAACACATCACTGTTCCGAACTGGGTTCGAAGCTTAAATAGGTCGGTTCACCCCTCATTCGACCGAGTTTTCAAATCTAAAAATTTCTAAATTCACTTTCTATTCGTTGGTGGCCTCAAATCTCAAATTTGAATTATTTAAGCTACCTAGAAAAATGAATTTAGGATCCGATTCACCTAAACCGGTTTGGTTTTCATCCCCAATTCCTTCACAAGTCCATTTCCATGTCTTTTGTGACTCCTTAGGTCACTTAGGGTCCATAAAACTTTTGGTTTACCATCTCTTTATCAATTTTGATACAAAAACTGATTTGGTCCTTAAACCGGTTCAATCTAGTTCGGGTCCGGTTCACCCAAACTGATCTAGTTTTTCTCTCCCACTTTGTTCTAATGTTCCTTCCCAAGGATTATAAATCTCTTTGGATCACAAGGGATCCATAAATTTCTTTGTTGACCCATTCTCTATCGGTTCCGATTCATGAATCAACTCTTTTCATAAACTAGTTCTATCCAGTTCGGACCCGGTTCTCTTGAACCAATCTTGTTTTTCTTCCCTATTTCGTCCTAAGGTTCTTTTCCCAAGTTTTTGCACCATTTGAGTCACATGAGAGTTGAAAATTCTCAAATTTGCCTGTTTCCTAATAACCGAACTTGTAGACCAATTCGGTTTTAAAATTTAAAAGTGGCCGGTTCTTTTCTCAGTTTTCTCATTATCAAAGGATAGGGTTTACAACTCTCCCCTCCTTTTAGGAGTTTTGTCCCCAAAACAGTTACACGTCAAATAATTGAGGGTAACTATCCCTCAACATACAGTCAGCTTCCCATGTCTTCTCTTGCACGAGTACATTGTGCCATAAAACCTTAACCATAGGGATTTTTTTTCTTGTTCCTTAAATTCGTGTCTCTCCATTCGATGATTCGTACCAGTTCTGTCTGATAGGTCAAGTTCTCTTCTAGTTCCATTGGAGGTCGGTCCAGTACGTGACTAGGGTCAGGCTGATATTTCTGAACCACGGAGTTGTGGAATACATCATGTATTCTATGTAAATCAGGAAATAGTTCCAATTTATAAGCTATCAGTCTTATCCTTTAAATGATGGGATATGGACCGATATATCTTGGTTTCAGCTTTCCTCTTTGCTGAACCTTAGTATTCCTCTCCATGGGGATACCTTGAGGAATACTTGATCTCCCACTTTAAAACCCTAGACTTCGATTATCCGCGTAACTCTTTTGCCTATCTTGGGCGGTCTTAAGACAATTCTTTATTAATTTTATTTTCTCTATGGCATCCTCAATTATTTTTGTCCTCTCTAACTTCATTTCCCCCACTTCTTCTCTAAGTAGAGGGGTGTGGCAAGGTCGTCTATAAAGGTCTTCATAGGGCACCATCTAAACACTAGCTTGATAATATTATTGTAAGAAATTTCCATCAGGCAAAAGTATTCCTCCCAGCTTTTGTTCATGGTGATCTCGCACGCTCTTAGTATGTCTTCCAAGGTTTGGATGGTCCACTCAGACTAACCATCTATCTGAGGGTGGAATGTAGTGCTCACATGAAGCTTGGTCCCTAGGGTGTTTTGTAGACTCAGCCAGAACCTGGAAGTAAATCTCAGATATCCATTTGCTACTATACTCATTGGGACACCATGGAGTCTCATGATTTCCTTCATGTATAGAACGGCCAACTGTTCCACTATGTTCGTTACCTTTATAGGAAGGAAATATGCTGATTTGGTCAATCTATCCACAACTATCCAAATTGCATCTTGACCTTTTCTGGTCACCGATAAGCTCGTAACGAAGTCCATGGTGATGTGCTCCCATTTCCTCTCTGGAATTAGTAACAATTTCTGATGCTCTACTGTTATCTATTGACAGGACAAACATCGATGTAGACATTCCGCAATGTCCCTCTTCACGCCCTTCCACTAGTATCCTTGTTTGAGGGTGTGATACATCTTAGTACTGCCCGGATGCATAGCATACACTGAGTCGTGTGCCTCTTCCAGAATTAATCTTTTCAACTCCTTATCTTGAGGCACCCATACCCTACCCTTATAGGTTAGTACTCCATCACCTCACACGTCATAGTCTAGTTTCCTTTCTCTGTTTACCAAGTCCAAATAAGATTGGAGTTCTTCATCAGTCCTTTGTTGAGCCTTAATATGCTCGGTTAAACTAGGTCTCACTACTACATTAGCCACCAAGCCTTTCCTGCTTGTCTACCCTCGAATCTACCTCCATCCTTCCCAAATGTTGTAACAAGGGTAGGTAACTTGTCTTTATTTGTGTCGTCTCAATTTGATACTTACAACTTAAGGCATCTATTACCACATTAAACTTTCTGAGGTGATATTCTATTGCAAGATCAAATCCTTCACCAATTCTAGCCATCCCCTCTGACTGATATTTAACTCCTTGTAAGTTAGGAAGTACCTAATTCTCTTCTGATCTATGTATATCCTACGCTTAACTCCATAAAGATAGTGTCACCACATCTTTAAGGCAACACCATTACAACAAATTCTCAGTCATGAGTCGGGTAATTTCTTCCTCCTTGTTACCTAATTCTTTCTTCCCATTATCTTGTTCTTGAGGAATTATCCTATTGCTTATTCCATTTATTGTACTTTCTTTCCTTGGTACGCCAATGTCTTTCAAAGATTTCTTTCTCTAGTGAGCTTTTCATTCTCTTTTCCCTCCTTATTTCCTTCTAGATCTACTATTGAAATCCATAAATTTTTGGAGTATATTTTGCTGATATTTTTGCTAACTTATTCTTGCTCTTTGGATCTAAGAGTACCTTCTATTGATCCTACCTCATTTCCACTCGCTTCAGTGTTCTCCTATTCCTTTGAGGTGGGTCTCTCCTCCTCATTGTGTCCAAACCATTTCGTACCCTTATATCCCTAGTGCTTCCCTTTTTGTCTTGGTTGTAGTGTATTCTCCCACTATTCCCCATCTCTGGTTAGTCTTCGTTTACTCCTCTAAATCATTTGGTCCAAATAAGTTATTTCCTTATATAGTATTTCTTTTACGTTCCAAATTTGAGTTTTTCAGGCCTTCTTGTAGTAGATCATGCTCCACCTCCCAATACTCCACTTGTATTTTTTAGTGTTTGATCGCTTTAGCCTTTGAAAATTTTCTCCTAAACTTAGGGGCCTAGTTCGCTCCTTCTACTCTTGTTTTTTTTCTTCTTTCCTAGACTTACACTTTACCTTCCATATGTCTCTTATCCTATGAAATTTCTAAGGAATTTGTTACACTTGGGACTTCCCGTTTTTGCACTTTCTCTTCATCTTTACCGGGTGGACTCTTAATCTCTTTTCCTTATCGATCAGCTTCTATTATCGTGGTTCTTTTGGGATATTATACTTCTTCTTGTATCTTCAATTCTCAAAACTTCTTGTCTCTCAAAAGCCACGTACACTTGGATGGTTGCTCCTCCAACTCTTTTCCTTTTCTTAGGATTTCCATTAGATGAACTTATCGTGTTTTTCTAAGGTAAGTCTTAAGGGTTGAGTTTAACTACCTATAACCCATTCTTCCTTAAGAGGTTCCCTTTTTATTTAAACTTTTATTATCTTACACTTAATTTTTCTCAAGGCAACTTAGGAGTTTTAATAAACTTCACTTAAATTTAGGAAATATCTTCTTGCCAAAATTTGGCTTATTATAGGAATTCTTTAACCCCTAATCCCTTAGGGTCACAGAGCTAGAGTTAACCCTAGAACGATTATGGGACTCTTGATCATAAGGCTCTGAGGAACTATTTGGGATCTTTTTGTGCTCATTAATAGGACAAATTCCATGCATGGCCTCCAATCCGTACCGCCTTAGTACTTCCTCTTCGCACTCATAAGTCCACTTCACCCATTAAGATGAGTTGAAGTTAGGTTGAGTGGGTGGAGGTACTTGGTGGGCCTTCATGAAGGTAGCATATGCATCCCAATAGTTATCCTATGCCTCCTCCTTGGTGCGATTCCTCTTCGGTTGTTGTGATATTGGAGGAGGAGGGGTCGGACTTCTAGGATGTGTTGTTGATTCTTCTTGTCTTGGAGGAGGGTATATGATACCTTCTAGTTCTAATAAGGCTCCAACTAATTTCCGGTAGTCTTCTACCATGTCCTTGGGCACCCTCTTTTCGCCCTTTAGGAACCTTTAAACAGCTTCCTCCCTATGATTATAGTGGAAGGACTGGATTTCTTCGCGAATTTCCTAGGGACTTTCCTTCCTACACGATAGTTTAGAGTTGGGTTAATATCAGTGCATAATATTGATAATGTTTCAAGGGAACTTGGTTCTGATACCACTCTAGTTGTCAAGCCCCAGCCTGGTTTGGTTGGATTCCCGTGAACAACCCGTCGCTCTCTCGGTTCAAGAGGAGTTTCCTCCGACTTTAACTTGAGATGAGCCAGGTGTAATTTCGACCTTGTTCCCTAGAAGACATATATCAAATAAAATACAAGCTTAAGGAAATTTAAGCATACCTGACACAGGGTAAGGCTCAGTATTATTCTTAGTCATTTTTCCTTTTCCTGAAAAAGGGATAGATAGGAGGAGGTGAGTACGACTACTCAGTTAATGGATTTTTCAAGAAAATATCTTTAAGGAAAAGAGTTGTATTGGAGTGTGTCAGACTCCTTTCTTTAAAAAATCCTTGCCTTTAAAAATCTCAGGTTTTATTACCATTTTCTTATTTACACACGGTGTGTCATCCCCCAACACATAACCTTCATCATGAAGGTCCAACACACATTCACAGACTAGTATGACCACTAAACCCACTTGGGGCTTCGGAGCGACTTTACCGGCCACCAAGATAGAAGTAAGTCCACTCCTACACTGAGAATGAGTGGAAGTACGTGACATCCAACCCTCAAACCTGAAATTAATTCTTCGTGTCTGTATGAGGACAGAGACCTCATCTCGTCCCCACCTCGGTCTCATGCGCTTAGTGCTACTCCAAATTTCGTACGATCACCTGGTACGATGATCTGCCCTTATACTCACCGGGTCGTCCAGGGCCCTTAGGATGCATCACTACCCCTCATGGGCATTTTGATGATCTTGAAATCATAGTGCATGCACAAACAGTATTTACTTATCATGCCATATAATCTATGGTGCCACTAGTCCAACGGCCCTAACTTTCAACCCAACCTGCAACTATTTGTCTTGACTGGTCCGAAGACCTATCATGTCGCACTGCCACTAGTTGACTAAATATATCTATCTTGTATTGGTACCATGGCCAAACAATTGATTTATTAAAGTTTTATGGCACATATCTCATGTTTGTTTATGAGCTCCTACTCATGCCCACTGGCCTATGGCCCACTTATTCGAGATTTTTAAAACCGAGCATAATAGCCCCCAATTTTCAAAACCGAGGACCCCGACCTATAAGAGCTATTCGAGCTCCCATCGATAAGGTCTCCCAAATAGTTTAAGCATTGGCACACAATCAGGGAAGAACACTTTCGACAAAATTTTATTTTCAAATGTCCAGTATACCGACCAGGTATAAGGACTTCTTCGCTAATAACCGATGAACGTGTTTTCAACTTCCTTCGAAGAAGTTTCAATATACCAACCGGGTATGATCTACTTACAACCGGTAAGTAGTTTTTCCGCATGATTTTCACCTCACTCCTCTAAGTTGTGATGTCTAAAATACCACTTGGTAGTGGGTTTTCATTTTGAGGTATTTATCATCCCCAACCAGGTATGATATAAAATCCCACTCACAATCGGTAAGTGGTTTTTAACATTGTGCTCATCATCCCAATTGGGAATGATGTTAGTAAGCCCACTCACCCGTTAATGCCGTGAATTCCACTAGACCGGTTCCTTGATTTCACGCGAGTTTGTCCCTGTAGGCATTCCCGGTGCTTCGTATTCCTACACGATATGAACATCTCGATTCATTATCTCTTGGACTAATAGCCTTCATTCATTCCAGATTAATGAGAAAAACCAAACTTATAATTATTTGCAATTAAGTTCTTAAAGTTATTTTTCTTTAACTTTAAGTCTCTAATGCCAATTTTTCCTCAAATTGAGTCCCAAAACTTTTAAAAATTCCCTTGGGACCTCAATTTATTCGATTTCATAAAAAGGGGTTTAATTTCCCAAATTTCCAATTTGGTCCCCCAACTTTTCCAAAATTACCATTATGCCCTTCCTTTACAAAAATTGTAGATTTTACCCCAAAAATTCTAAAATTCCTCAATTGGCCCTCTAATATTTTTATCATGCCCTATTGATCCTCAATTTTAGGAAATTGAATTTCGATCCTTCGAATTTTTGAAAAACCCCAATTTTCCCAATTTTTCCCACAATTCCAACTTCTTAACACAGCCGAATTTGATTTTATCAAATTGACCGATAAAATGTTTCCAATTGTTGAAATTGAAGTTGAAATCAAGTTTCTACGTGTTCATATGATTCTTTAGCAATTTGAATCACAAGTTTTAATGTAGGAAGGAGCTCAAACGGAGCTTTGCATGAAAATGAACTATAGAGTGAGAAAGCTTCGATTACTCACCGGTGAGGGCACGGTGGTCCGAGCTTTCTATCTAGGCAGGTAGTTCTCCTCTTAAGGTTCTTCCTAGGATCAAGAATGACATCAATTGATGTCAAATTGGATTAGTATTTCGTCATTGAAATTTGGCCGACTCTTTCTCTAACACTTATTAGAAATTGCAGAGTAGAGCCGAATTGGCTTACCTTTTTGTCCTAATTAAGCTGTAGAAGGGTTGAGGAAGTGTTGGGAGGGCTTGGTTTGGCCTAAGAAAGGCTCAAATTGGCCGATTTCAACTCAGCCAAAACATGGTAACTACAGTCAGTCGGAGCTACTTCACTGTTCAATCATGTCGGCACTTTTCCGGTGACTCTAGGATCGAACGGATGTCACCACCGTGTAGCTGACTTCTCCCTGGTTCTAATGAACCCGACCTCGCCTTCTTTGACAAATAAATGACCCTATATTGGAGCTATGGTTCGAGCTTTACTAGAAAACTAAGCAACAGAGAGAGAATGAGCTTTTCAGGTGTGGAGAGCATGAATGGAGAGTGGCTCTTTATATAGGGAGCTCGGGGACTCATTGGCCGTCCGTTTGGCACATTTATGATAGACATTGACGACTTGAAACGTATTGAACGGAAATGTTTTTCCTCCACCGGGGTTGTTTCGATTTTCCAGCGAGTGAATAGTGTTGTCATCTGAAGGAAGAAGACAACACTATTTCAAATCGGACCGGACCGATCCAAACCGCGTTCGAAGCTTAAACCAACCGGTTCACCCCTCATTCGGCCGAGTTTTTCAAATCTAAAAATTTCTAAATTCATCTAAATTCATTTTCTATCCAATGGTGCCTCAAATCTCAAATTTGAATTATTTAAGCTACCTAGAAAAATGAATTTAGGATTCGGTTCAATAGGGATTCAAACCGGTTCGAATCCGGTTCAGTTGAACCGGTTTGGTTTTTATCCCCAATTCCTTCACAAGTCCATTTCCATAACTTTTGTGACTTCTTAGGTCACTTAGGGTGCATAAAATTTTCGGTTTACCATTTATTTTATCAATTCTCGTTCATAAACTGACTCGGTCCTTAAACCGGTTCAATCCAGTTTAGGTCTGGTTCACTCAAACCGATTTGGTTTTTCTCTCATACTTTGTTCTAATGTTCCTTTCCGAGGTTTATAAATATATTTGGATAACAAGGGATCCATAAATTTCTTGGTTGACCCATTCTCTATCGGTTCCGGTTCATGAATCAACTTGGTTCATAAACTAGTTCTATCCGATTTGAACTCGGTTCTCTTGAACCGATCCAGTTTTTCTTCCCCATTTTGTCCTAAGGTTTTTTTCCTAAGTTTTTGGATTATGAGTCATATGAGAGTTGAAAATTCTCAAATTTGCCTATTTCCTAATAATCGAACTTGTAGACCAATTCGGTTTTAAAATTTGAAAGTGACCGGTTCTTTTCCCGGTTTTCTCATTATCAAAGGACAGAGTTTACAATTTTAGCCTAGGAAAAATTACTCTAAAAATAAAGTAATTAGTACAATTTATTATTAAAAAAATTATTAGTTTTTAATAAGAAGACTAGATGAGTGTTGGCCAGGGTGACGGTGAGGGCAGATGAGATCCAAATGTCAATGGGATAGAGATGAACCTTAGTTTATCATATAGGAGACAAGTTGTGGATCATGCGTTCCACTAACTCCTCCATATGCATCAATTGAAAAATGATTTAGAACTTTTATATGATTGAGGTTGTTCTAGGATAGTAGGTTGGCCTTTACGACTATATATCAAACTTATTTCCCCTGAGTTTTTTTATTGAAGGTTGTAATGATTGTGGGATGTCCGTGAGAATGAGCAGGAAAAGACACATAGAAGGATACACATGTATGTGTGGTGCATATTTAAGGAGTATATTATAAGGGTTGGAGGTCAATGCTCAAAGAAATTGACGAGTAGAGAGCAAGGGATGGGGAACAAGGAACTATTTATATAGCAGAAGAGAAGGTGAATAGAATTCACTCTTAATATAATTTAATTGTATATAATATTTAATAAATTATTTAATTTATTAAAATATAAAAGTTATATTTCTAATTTTTTTTATTAATAATTGTTAACTCACTTCAAATTCATCCAAACGTAGATTATTAAAACATTTTAACATCTCTAAATCTTTCACTTTATTTCACCTTCTAATACCTCTGAACACCTTCCCTTCAAATCTTTCTAAACCCCTCAATCCAAAGATAGCCTAAGGGATTTTAGGGACTAGAATGGAATTCAAAAGAACTTGAACATCCAAGTGAAAATTTTGGAAAAGTATAGAATCCAAAAATAAAGGATTTTAACTCATAAATGACAAAATGATTATTTTGCCCAACTTAGGGGCCAAAATATAATTGTGAAAAAGTAAGGTACCTAATTGGTAGGTTAAGGATTTCTACGTAAATGGACAAGTATAACCACATGAGATTATTACCCTAAATAAGTACTAACGAACCTTAAGAGAAGGTTAGCTAAATAACAGATCTTCGACTCATAAATAGAATGAACTAAGCTCGATGAACAAAACCATAACTTCTTAGCAAAGTTATGGTGTAGCATTTATGTGTTAATATAAGTATTTAAACTGATCCCTTTGCCATATTATGACTTTTATAGAGAGAATACATGATAGCTCGAGTAAGGACCTCACGAACAGATCGCAAAATGAAACCCGTCAGAACGAACAAGTTCCTATGAATACTATGAGTGGGAGGGAGTATTGACGATGAGTTAAATTGGACCGACTGATATGCTTTACTACCTTTCTATAATACAGCGAAATATATGATGCATATTTTGGAAAATAATTTGAAAAGCGATGAAACACTATATGGATGCATGCTCACTAAATAAGACCATTTTTCTAGAATGAATAAATGGGATAACATCAATAGATAGTGAGAAAACCATAGCAGAATGCTAGGAATATGTGAATAAGAGTTGTGTACCCAAGAATGAATTTATGATATGAAGTTGGTTGGATTTAGGACTAAACTACTCGTGAATATGAATTGAACATGTTTGATGCTTGCTAATTTTTATCATGCATATGAGAGATAGAGTTTATTGATTTGAGAACTAGACTTTATAATATTCTGATTTGAGTATATGTGTTATCTATCATATTATTCTTGCAATACACTTATTATTGTAAATATATGCGTTGTCACACTCCGACCCAGTTTGGTCAGATTCCCGTGAGCAACTCGCCACTCACTTTGGTTCATGAAGGTTTTCGCCCTTTTTCTAAACCGTGAGATGTAAAGCATTATTTTTCTTGTATTTCCTAGAATAACATTATACAAAACTATAAAATAAACATATATGTCTTTATAGTTCCCATACAAAGAGGTTTTTAAATTTGATTTTTAACTTTGTTACCTGAAAAGAGTAAAAGGGAGAGGTGAGTTCTACAACTCAGTGAACGGGTGTTGTGCGTGAGTTTTAAAAACAACTTTATCCAACCCGTGCTAAGGGTAATATTTTCTTTTAAAAAAAGTTTCCTCAATTTTAATTTCTTTTTCCAAGGTTTATCATTTCTTTTTCCAAGGATTTTCAAATCCTTTCCAAGGTTTTCTTAACCTTTTTCCCATTTCCATATTAGGTGTCACGCCCTGACCCATTTTGGTCGGATCCCCGTGATCAACCCGCCACTCTACCGGTTTATTAAAGGGTTTCCCCTTATTATAGATCATAAAGAGTAATGCATCCTTTAAACCTGCACCTTTTCCAGGAATAATATAAACAAAACTACATAATAGTTTAGATTTATCATACTTATATCACATGCGTCTTAGTTGATGGTTCTTAAGGGTAGGCTTTTCCAGTATTTCCAGAAATGGGATATAGGGGAGGGGTGAGTACAACTACTCAGTGAATGGATTTTTTTAAAGTTTTGACTTTTAAGAAAAATATTTATCATTGGAGTGTTCCAGACTCCTTTCTTTCGAAAATCCCTTGATTCAAAAATTTCAGTTTTTCCACCATTTCATATTTAACCATAGTATGTCATCACCCAACACACATCCTCCATCATGAAGGTTACACACATTCGCAAGTCAGCACGATCACTGAACCCACTAGTGGCTTCGGAGCAACTTTACAGGCCACCCGGATAGAAGCACGACCACTTCTACCATGGGAATGAGTGGATGTACTTGACATCCGACCCTCAATCTCGAAATTTTCTTCCTCGTGACCATATGAGGACAGAGACCTCATCCCATCCCCACCCCGGTCTCATGCGCTTGGTGCTACTTCAAATTTTGCACAAACACCTAGAATGATGATCTGCCCTTATACTCACCAGGTCGTCCAGGGTCCTTGGGACGCATCGCTACCCCTTGTGGGCGTCTTGATGATCTCATACTCATAGTGCATGCACAAACAGAGTTTTCTTAAATTTCCATGTAATATGTGGTGCCATTTGTCCCAACGGCCCTGACTCTCAACTCAACCCGTAGTTGTTTGTCTTAACTGGTCCATCGACCTGTCATGTTGCACTGCCGCTAGTTGACTGAGCATGTCGGTCCTATCTTGGTACCATAGCCAAATAATTCACTTATTAAATTTTATGGCACATATATCATGTTCGTTTATGAGCTCATGCTCGTGCCAACTAGCCTTGGGCCCACTGTACGAGATTTTCAAAATCGGGCATTTAGCCCTCGAGTTCCAAAACCGAGGCCCCTAGCCTATCAGAGTTATTCGAGCTCTCGTCGAGAAGGTCTCCCAAATTGTTTAAGCATTGGCACACAGTCAGGGGAGAGCACTTTCGACAAAACGTATGTTTTCTCTATCCATTATACCGCCCGAGTATAAGGACACCTCCGTTCATAACCGATGAATGAGTTTTCAACTTCATTCGAGGAAGTCTCTTCATACCAACCGGGTATGATCTACTTACAACCGGTAAATAATTTTTCCGTATGATTTTCACATCACTTCCTTTAAGTTGAGATATTTAAAATACAACTAAATAGTGGGTTTTCATACCGAGGTACTTATCATCCCCAACCGGGTATGATATAAAATTCTCACTCACAACCGGTAAGTAGTTTTTAACTTTAAGTTGTGCTCATCATTCCAACTGGGTATGACGTTAGTAAACCCACTCACCCGGTACTGTAGTGAAATTCCACTTAGTCGGGTTCCGTTTAACAAACTGGACCTCGACTGTCGTTTCCGATGTCTCATTCTCCTACACTAAATGAACATAATTGTTCATTATTCTTTGGCCTAATAGCACTCATTCGTTCCAAATGAATGAGAAAATCCAACTTTATGTATATTTACAATTAGGTCCCTAAAGTTATTTTTCTTTAATTTTAAGTTCTTATTACCGGGTTTTTCCTAAATTTGAGTCCCAAAACTTTTAAAATTTATCTTACAATCGTAAATTATTTAATTTCGCACAAAAGGGTTTAATTTCCCAAATTTCCAATTTGGTCCCCCAAGTTTTCCAAAATTACCATTTTGCCCTTCCTTTACAAAAATGGTAAGTTTTGCCCCAAAAATTCCAAAATTCCTTAATTGGTCCTCCAACATCATTTTCATGCCCAATTAACCCTCAATTTTATAAAAATTGCATTTTGGTCCTTTGAATTTCAAAAATCCCTAATTTTCCCCCAATTTCAACTCCTTAGCACAGCCGAATTTGATTTCATCAAATTGACCGATCAAACAACTCTAATTATTGAAATTGAAGTTAAAATTGAGTTCCTCCATCTTCTCACGATTCAATAGCAATTTGAATCGCAAGTTTTGACGCTGGAATGAGCTCAAACGGAGCTTCGCCGGAAAACAAACTGTAGAGAGAGAAAGCTTCGATTACTCACCGGTGAGGGCACGGAAGTCCGAGCTTTTGATCTGGGCAGATAGCTCTCATCTCGAGGTTCATCTTAGAATCAAGAATTGCATCAATTGATGCCAAATTGAGTTAGAATTTCATCATTGAAATTCTGTCGGTTCTCTCTCTAGCACCGACCAAAAATTGCAGAGAGGAGCCAAATTGGCTTACCTTTCAATCCTAATTTGGTCGTGGGAGGGCTGAGGAAGTGTTGGGAAGGCTTGTTTTGGTCTGAGGAGGGCTTGAAATGGTCAATTTCAGCTTAGCCGTAATAGGGCAGCTTCGGTCCACCGGAGTTACTTCACTGTTCTATCATGCCGGCACTTCTCCAGCGATTCTCGGATTGACTTGAGTTTGCTATAAGATAGTTGTCTTCTCCCTAGTTCTAAAGAGCCCGACCTCTCCTTCCGAGGTTAAGAAAAATGTTCAAGTCGAAGCTTTAGTTTAAATTTCACCGGGAAATGGAGCAGTAGAGAGGGAGAGAAAGAGAAGTGTTCGGGTGTGAGGAGAATGAATGGGAATGATCTCTTTATGTAGGTGTAAAACCGTGTATTAAATGGGAGAGATTTATTATTAGTATTAATATTGCCATAAATTATTGGTATTAATTCCAATAATTTAATTTCGGTATTAAATTATTTGTATTAATTATAATAATTTAATTTAGGTATTAAATTATTGGTATTAATTACAATAATTAAATATATATTAATTTATGGCTATTTATGATAAGGCGTACGTTCTAATAAAAAATTTTTATCAAAATTTCAAGTTACAAAAAAAATCATACTTCCCAGTAGGTCACCTATCCTCTTAACTTCAAAATTCTTATGGATTCTTGTTCACCTAAACCAATTTAGTTTTTTTTCTTTTCTAATTTGTCTTAATTTATTTTCTAAGGTTTAATGAACCCTTTGGATTACCCAGAAGTTGTTAATTTCCAAATTGCTTGCTCCCAAATGATCGGGTTTGTAAACCGGCTTAGTTTTCTTACTCAATTTGACTGGTTCTTTTCCTGGTTTTCCTTAACTAAAAAATACGGGGTTTACATTAGGTGTGTTTTACAAACAACACACGCCTTCATTAGGAAGAATACACACATTCGTGATATGCAGTTACGCCGACTACACCCACTTGTGAATCAAAACGTCTTTACTATCCAATCTAATAGAAGTCCCTAACTTCTACCTAGAGCCTGAGTGAACATCTTAGATGTTCAACCCTCATACCCAAAAATACTTCATGTTCATATGAGGATGGAGACCTCATCTTGACCCCATATTAGTCTCATGCGCATAAAGCTACGTCGAGATTCCCTGACTGTTGGCATGACAAACTGCCCTTATCTCCACCATGTCGTCCAGTAGCCCTCAAGACGTATCACTACCCCTCTTAGGCGTCTTAATGATCCCGAACCTCAAGTGCATGCACAAACAATAATTTTTTTACAAAGCCATTTATCTTTGATGCCACTGGTCTAACGGCCCCGACCCTCAACTCGACCTACAACTATTTGTTTAGGCTGGTCCGTCGACCTGGCCTTGATGCACTACCGCCAGTCCATCGAGTATGTTGGTCCTGACTTGGTACTATGGTAAAATCACATAATCCATTTATTAAGAATTTTCATGGCTTTAACATATAATATTTGTTTACGAGCTCCAGCTCATGCCAACTGGCCCTGGGCCCATTGTACGTGATTTTCCAAAATTAGGCATTTAGCCCCACAAGTTCCAAAATCAAGGCCTCTAACCTATCTGAGTTGTTCTAGCTCTCGTCAAGAATGTCTCCTAAAACTTTTAAGCATTGGCACACAATCAGGGGAGAACACTTCTGACAAAATCATCTTTCAATTCATCACACCAACCGGGTGTGATGATATCTCCACTTACAACCGACAAGTGGGTTTTCTTCTTTCTTCAAGTAAGTCCATCATACCAACAGAGTATGGTTTTCTCTACTTACAACCGACAAGTAGTTTTTCGCTTAATTCTCACATTACTTTGATCGGATGTGATGTTAAAATCCCACATATAAGCGGATTTTTATTTCCGAGGTGCTCACCATCCCAACCGAGTATGATGTGAATAAACCCACTCACAAGTGGTTTTTCATTTCTAAACTGCTCACTATCCCAACCGAATATGATGTATAATTAAGCCCACTCACGATGGCTTCCAATTTAGAAAAGGTGCTCATCATCCCAACCAGGTATAAAATGTAAATTAGCCCACTCACCCGTTAACCGTGACGTGTTCTTCCTTCATTGGTTTTCCAAGTTGACGCGAGCTTTCTCTTGCTGGCGTTCCAATCACACGTCCCGTCGGAGGTGCGACAGTCTGAGCTTTTTATCGAGAAAGGAAGTTCCCTTCCTAAAGTACATACTAGGATCAAGAATTCCTACAATTGACCTTTTAGCTTCGTTGAGGTCGTGTGAGGGTTGTGGAGATGTTGGGAGAGCTTGGTTTGGTCAGAGGAGGGCTGAATTCAACAGATTTCAGCTCGGCCAAAATAGGACATCTTTAGTCTTTCGGAGCTGCTTCACTATTTGATTACGCCGACTCTTCTTCGACGATCCTTGGATCGAATGGAGGTTGCTATCAGATAGTTGACTTCCCCTAGAGTCTAAAGAGTCCGACCTTGCCTTCTGAGGTTGAGAAAAATGCCCAAGTCTGAGCTATGGTTTGAGCTTAATCGGAAAATGGAGCAATAGAAAGAGAGTAGTTTTCAGGTGTGAGGAGTATGAATAAGGAGGAGCTCTTTATATAGGTGTAAAATTGTTTGTTAAATGGGGAAGATTTATTAATAAATTATGGGTATTAATGTCGCGGAAATTGATGGGTATTTATGTGTATTAATTCTAATAATTGAATGTAGATATTAATTTATGGATATTAATTCCAATAATAAATGTAGGTATTAATTTATGAGTATTTATGGGTATTAATTTATATATTAATTTATGGGCATAAGACTAATACAAAGTGCTAATAGTTTCGTACTAAACCAAATTCACATAATTATCTCATTATTTTCACCTAAAGGAATTTACTAGGTATTTACTTTATCCATTCCATCGAGTTATTTATTTTAGTCAAAACAACACTTTTAATTTTATTTTAAATTAAATTTTAAACTTATAATACAATTAAAAAAAATTTCGACCGAAATTTCTGGTTACTAAAAACACGGTGTGACATGTGTCGTCATAATAACTATCGAGTTAGTAACAACATATAGGGTAATAATAGAAGTAGGGGATAAGGAGTGCATAAGTTATGTTTCCAAATCGCATGTAGTTCCATGTATACTTATGTTGTGTGGACAACCAAAGTATATGTATACTTAAGTGTGTGGTCGGAGAGGACAACCAGAGTATACGGGTGATTGAGAACATAACCTTGACATCCATATGAATCATGTTTATGGTTTGGAACATGGTGAGATCATGTTCGTTACATTGTGAACTTGTTAAATAATTCCTCATGTATTAGGGTAAATTGTGAAAGCTACCAAAGAGGAAGAAAAAAACTAAGGGACCTCATAGAGCCTTTCCATGTTGAATTTAACTATCTAGATGAATTAGAGAGCTTCAAAAAACTCATACTCTATTTTTTTTTTGTCATGGATGTGATCACTTTTTGGTAATGTCGATCAACTTCGGTCACCGACGAGCTCCAGCATGGGCTCCTTGGAGTAGAGAGGATTTCTAGGAAACTTTTATATTAAGGGAGAACTTATCTCATGTCATGTAGAGCTCAAAGTCAAATTTGGAAGTTAATTCGTTATAAAACTATGATACAGACTTTTAAAGAGAGATTCTGAGAAGGAGAGTAGGGTCAATTTTATAGTGGAAAGCTCTATACATTAATGTTATTTACCATTTTGTTGAAGTAACTACACATTGCCGCAAACTTTCCTAATTTATCCAATGAACCTTGCATGTTTTATGTAGGGGCGTTGAAAAAGACGACATTATGAACGAGTGTACACTCCTAAGGGATGTCACATGGAGTGTGGTGATTGGCCATCACTCATTGACATGATTAGTTGACTAGATTTATAATTTTCTAATTATATAAGTTATCACATGGTGTATCATAATTAGTTGCACTCATCTGATTGTATTAAATTATTATTAACTGTGTAATTATCAACGTGTAATATACTAAGATTGATAGTGCATTGACGCGGCCTAACCATTGCTAATAGTGACGACTTGCCACATAGCTTGCAACTATTGGTCATGCCTATTAATGTGGATTACATCACTATTGACCATACTTTCTTTTCATATTTTGTGTGGTAGTGGTTGTGCTATGTTGATATGATCTAATTATTACCAACATTGTTAGAGTTGGCATGCAGCGTGTATCGATAGGTTGTGTCTACACATGTTGTCTTGTCACGCAACATACAGATGTGTTAGTTTGACCCTAACTATAGGTCGGCATTTTTTAAACTTATTTATGTTAAATTTCTTGTTCAATTCAACCAATTTTAACCTTATTTAACCTTGTTCACCTAAAATTTGAGTGATTATGTATCCAAATTATTTTTCTAAAAATGTTTTGCTACTTATTTTTAATTTTAAACTAAAAATTACTTTTTATTTCCTTTTAGATGGTCTCTTGTATAATTTATCTCATTTCTAATTTGGTTTGATTCAATTTTAATATATTTTTTGTCTAATTACTTCACATTTTAATTTTAAAAATAATGGTCCTTAATTAGTGATAAAAGCAGATTTTTTTTTTAGTTTGTCCAATTTATCCAAATTTTTTAGATTTTGTTACCAATGATAGTTCTATTCAATTTTTTTATCTTAACTCAGTTGTAATTTATTGATAAATAATTTCAGATGTTACAAAATAATAGGAATTTAGTGGAATTACTTATAAGTTTATTTGTTCAAAGAATAAAATGTAACAATGAATAAATTTTAGAAAATGGCATAGGCATGTATAAAAACTACATATAAATACAAATAATTTATAAATATAAAAATAATTGTATAGATTGATTAAAATATCTCATTGGTGCTTATAATAAAATAAAATAAATCTATTTATAAACGAGTTGACTGAATTTATTTATTTTGAGTTCATTATGATTGGAGCAATGAATTATGTATATGAAATTTTTTAAAATGATAAAATAATTATTTGAAAATAGTTATTTTTGTGAAAAAAGAAAAATAACTATTATTATTATTAGGATTTAGAAACTATTTTTTTGTTCGTTCTTTTGGTAATTGAGTGAATGGAATGTATTTGTTAAATATTTTTTTGAAATGTTAAAAGTAAGAGTTACAGTGCTCCTGTTAACGTGATATTTTGATTGAAAAAGTTCATTAGGCTCTGATTTATGAAATGATGCATGCAATTTTTTTAAGGTTATTAAACGATTGATTATGATGACTTATATTACATATATTGATTGTTTGAGTATATTATACAAGTGGTTATCTTCACACATATTACATTGCTTCATTAATTATTCTATGATTATGTATGGGGAATTATTAGATGTAAGATTAGAGGATAAATGTTATCCTATCACTACCTAAAAATCATGTAGTTATAAGGGAGAGAGATTGGGATTCCCGGTAAGATAGGATGAGGAGTTTAGAGAGATGGGTCCATAACTACGAGTTCGGTGATGATGGGCTATAAAATCACATATAATATTTTACGACGTGAGAAAATATATCAAAAGTAAATTAAGTAATGAAATGTTTTATTAGGTTATGAATAATTTCAGAAATAATTATTCAAGGGAGAAATACTTTAAAAATAAAGGAAAAAGTTAATATATGTAGTATGTTATGAATTGTATGACTATACTTTAAAATATTTTTTTTAGTATTATCGAAAATAAGTACATGAATATTTAGTGTTACTAATCACCGCTAGGAAAAAAAATTAAAAGTGAATGGAGGAGTGGGGCATAATATCAAGAGAATAAAATATATTGGGGTAAAATTATTTTTTTAATGTAATATATAAAGATTTAATAGAGAATTTTATTAGGTGAATATAAATGTTTTAATCTGAGTTTTAGGTTGTTATACATGAATGATCTCCAGATTAGGGATTGAGTTATGATAATATAGATACAAGTACTTCATGGAGAGGATCCAAATGAACCAGCCTCTTCTTACATTAGACTGAAAATAAGGATCGATGACGCTTTGATTATATGAAGATGGATTATAAGAAGTAATGGGGAAGACAAGTGACTTAATTTTAAATACAAAAGGATCACTGCATTCTATTTCAAAAATCTGGCCAAAACTTTTGAATTGTTTCAATTGAGTTATGCAACTCATATATAGATGATACTGCCGATTATATACTATACGAGTAGGATAGAAATCAAATAATCAATTTATGACTGTACCTAGTTCATTTTTATGTTTATTTGAACAAAATTTATATGATTCTCGTATGGAATACTCCCAACCAAGGCAATCCCCTCTCTGGTTAGGTTAGATGTAACCTAAACCACTAAAAAGAATGCATGGAATGGGGCCGTACAACTCGGAAAAGTCTGTAGGGCCTTAAAACAATCCCCCGACAGTGAGTTGATGTCCACACTGCTGCCCACATGAACCTTAGATTTCCAAGAAGAATCACATGGTCTGAAATAGTTGAGGGCCACCTGCAGAGGATACTCATCTGTAATTCTGGTAGCAAGGAATAGTAGGAATTGAGATTTAAATTTTATTTTAAATTGGGACTTGGCATATCAATTTCGCCTTAATAAGAATTTTTTTTCTTACTATTATGAAATAAATACTCAAATACTCTATATATAATTAGGAATTATTCATCATACAACACTAAAAAGGAATTTCATTAGAAAATGTAGGTATTACAAGTGCATAATAATGTAGAGGAAGAGGGAATCCAAGGGTAAAAGCTGAGTAGAAAAACTTTTTACCTAGTGGAATCCAACAGGCTACACATAGATAGTTGAACTTACATGAGAAAAGTCTATGATAATGCTTGAGAAGATAAGCCAATGTGCTCGCGTGTTCTTTCACATTGCACATGGACAGCATGATATGGCAACACCACATCTTGCCCAATCATAAGGGTTGCTTAGAGGCTTTATTCCTTCTCCAACTTGGATCTTAGTAAAGAAAGTAAGAAACTTAAGGGGCTAGGAAACATTTATGCTTCTAGCAAAGCGATCCATGTCGCAATCCATGTAAACATAGTATGGAATAGGATAGTCATGACCCATTCATTCCATGCTACTTATGCAATAAATGGATCTTATGGCAAACAATTGTAGATAATCATTTCATTACTTCTCATAACAATAGGAAGACAATTGCAGTGGTAATGTTGCCGATGAACTGTAAAAAGGAGAACAAAGTTGTGCCCAAATAGCCATGGCTGCTGCGGCCATTGATGGCCCTTCCTCTGCATGTGCCCTTCAACGAACACTATTTTCTTTAATATAAATTGAACTGATCTCAATGATCCAACAGATGCAATGCGTGCAAAACTTGCAGAATCCAAAAAAGGACAAACGTTGAGATGTTATGATGGCAAATCATGCATTAGAACCCAGAAATTACATGCTGGATAAATAGTGAAAAGAAATGACCTTTTTTTTAGTGGTTGCAAAAGGGAAGAGCCGTGGAAAATGTAAAATTCTACGGTTCATAGTTTGAGAAAACAAATAAGCGTAAAGATGAAGAGAAAATGCCTTAAAATGTAAGAATCCGTGAACAAGAAAGGCAGGCAAAATTGAGCACATAATCAAAGTCATGTGTTGCACTTGCTACTCAGTATACCTTGGCTTCCAAAATGCGCAGTGTTCAATAAATTGAGGAGAATAAACCATCAAAAAAAAAAATTAAGGAGATCAAGATTGCTTAACTTGTGCCCAAGAAAACAATCTTCTGCCTAAAAGCCTAGAATAACAATAGGCAAAACTGCATCCTAAACCAGTTCCTCTATCTAATTATACTATCTTGATCCTAAAAAGGAAGAAGTAATGCCATATTATTGCTACCCAATCAGAACAAAGGTATCTTGGGGGAAAATAAATCAGAACAAAGGTACATGGAAAATTCAAGATATTCAAGTAGCAGCATACCCAAGAAGCAAACACATTGGACCATCTGAGGGCATGCTAGACTCTGTCTGATTCATATTCGTGCATGCAAACCCAACAAATTGATGGAAGAACTAAAAAAGAGCTTAAAAATGCTAAAACTTAGAGAATATTTCTCGGTAAGGTGATAATTAGTCTTTGTACATCACATTAAAGTAAAGGCATGGATCAGGAATTCAATAAGGACCGGACAATATCATCATCTTGAACTTACCTTCATCTATCATAAGCCAGCTTAGTTGAAGAAACCCTCGTCCTTTTACCAACTCTCTTACATTATCACTAACCTACATACGGTTGACTAATCTGACGAAATAGCTTCTGCTTGTGATGTTTTCCGCAAAGGGAAGCTAAGATTAGAGGGAAAGGGGGAGTGGGGAGAAAAAAGATACTACACAGAGATAGAATCAGCGCCATCCGATAGTCTAATATCATCAGAGTCGGAGAGAGGTGTCGAGTAGGTCTTCGCATCCGACAGGATCCGGCGGAGGGAGGTTCAGATCGAACTGTGAAAACGGCGAGGTGAGGATGCGGCAGTCGTCATCCGCATCATCCACAACAGAGGAGGAGGAATCGCAGTCGCTCAAGCAATCATCGAGCCGGATTTCAAGCTCCGGAAGTCGCCTCTCACGCGGTGCGGCGGAGCGGGGATATGAGATGCGGGGCCCGCTGGATGACTCCACAGTGGAGCTGAGGCTGCTGGTGGTGGGGCGGATGTAAGGAGCGGGGCCACCAGGGAGGGTGGTCCGGATCCGAAAGCCAGAGGATTCGGCCTGAGGGCTCTCGAGGGGGAAGTTGGTCTTAGCCTTGGGACCGCGGAGGGACCGCGCAGCCTCATCGTAGGCACGCGCCGCCTCCTCGGCGGAATCGTAGGTCCCCAGCCAGACCCGGGCCTTCTTCCACGGGTTCCGGATCTCCGCCGCGAACCGCCCCCACGGTCGCTTCCTCACGCCGCGGAACCTGGTCTCTAACTGAACCTTCTGCTGCCCAACGGCGTCGGAAACCGGCGCCATAGGAGAACCTGCAGGTTTACGTCCGGCTCTGCCCCGAGGCATAGTTTAGGGAATTCGGTGAAGGCGGAGATTGAGATTGTAGTGGGAGAAGGAAGAACCGGGAGAAAACTATAAAATAAATGGAATAGGTGAATAAATTAGCAATGGAAACTTGTGAAATAAGGGGCAAATTTTTGCCATTCATTTTCACCCTATAAACATCACTTTCACCTTCATTTTTACCTTTCTTTTTGGATACTCCTATTCTTAACTGCAATTAATGATAAATATTATATAATATTATGTAATAATTAATTCAAAAATAATAAAAATAGTTAGACAACATTATTCGAATTTAGATGGAACTCTTTCAATAATCCATCATTTCTCTCAATATTATTATATAAATAATTTTATTTTTATATTATTTATATAATTAAATTTTAAGTAGAAAAATTGTATATAAGATAAATTTATTAAAAATATATTATAATATATATTAAAATACATAAATATTAAAAAAATTATATAATTTTTTCTCTAGCATTATTTACTTATTTTAGAATATCAAGTGGGTAATAAATGTGTGAGTATAAATATCATAACTTCTTACTAACAAGTAATTTCATACTCAAAATTTTTAATATTTTTATAATATCATGATAAATAAGCTATAATTTGTTATATATTTTTTTAAATTTTTTTCCAAATAAATTCACCATTTGTCTTACATAATCTATAAAATAAATTCATTTTCAGTTGAAAAAATTTCTCGTATTTCATATTTAGTAGATTTTTATTAGTTTCTATTATATAAATACATATAGTAACCGTACAAACCCTTTTAGTTTATGTGTTATGCCCCTATTCAATTTGGTCGGATCTCTGTAAATAACTCGTCGCTCTCTTGCTTCAAGAGTAGTTTTCCTCTTTAATTTATAGCTACTTAATCTTAACCTTTTCCCCTATAATAACATATATCAAATAAAATGTAAACTTAATAAATTTAAGTTATTTCTTTATTTCTTGAAAAATGATAAAAATGGTGGGTGAGTTTCTACAACTCAGTTAATGGGTATTTTAAAAAAATAAACTTTCAATAAAATGGTTTTTAAATTAGAGTGTGTCATACTCCTTATTTTCTTTAAAATTCTTTATTCCTTATTTTTCTTGGTTTTCAAAGCCATTTATTTATCATCAACCACAAATAGTGTGTTTAGCAACCAACACACGCCCTTCATCATGAAGTAATCACACATTCGTAGGGCATCACTACACCCACTTGTGGTGTCGGAGCAACTTTATCGGTCACCTATATAGAAACACGTTCACTTCTACCCTAAAAATAAGTGGATGTACGTGACATCTGACACTTAATCTCCTAAAGGAAACTCCATGTCCATATGAGTACAGAGAACTCATCCCGATCCCACTCTGGTCTCATGCGCATGAAGCTACGTCGAGCTTCCTTGACTACTAGCACGATAATCTGCTCTTATCTCCACCATGTTGTCTAGTAGCCATTAGGACGCATCACTGCCCATCTTGGCCATCTTGAAGGTCTCGTAATTCAGTGCATGTACAAAACAACGATTTTTCACATAAGCCATTTAATTTACGGTGCCACTGGTCCAACGGCCCTGACCTTTAACTTGACTTGCAGCTATTTATCTCGATTGGTTTGTCGACCTGTCATGTCGCACTACCGCCAGTCCATCGAGTATGTCGGCCATGTCTTGGTACTATGGCTAAACATATCATTCATTTAAGTTTTCATGGCTTAAACTCATGTTTGTTTACTAGCTCCTGCTCGTGCCAATTGGCCTTAGGTCCACTATAAGAGATTTTCAAAATCGGGCATATTAGCCCCCAAGTCCCAAAACCAAGGCCTCCGGCCTATCTGAGCTATTTGAACTCCTGTCAAGAATGTCTCTCAAAAAGTTTAAGCAGTGGCACATAGTCAGGAGAGAGCACTTCCGACAAAATAATCTTTTCATTTGTCCATCACACCAACCGGGTGTGAGGATATCTCCGCTTATAATCGATAAGCGGGTTTTCTATTTCCTTCCATAAAGTTCATCATACCAACCATGTATGATCTACTTACATTCGGTAATTAGTTTTTTTGCATAATTTTCACATCACTCCATTCAGGTGTGATATTTAAAATTCCACTTAATAGTGAGTTTTTATTTTTGAGGTGCTTATCATCCCAACCGAGTATGATATAAAAATCCCACTCACCCAATAATACAGTGATTTCCTCTTAACCAGTTTTCGCCTCATTGCGAGCTTTGTCTTAGCTGGCGTTCCCTATACCTCGTGTTCCTACACGATATAAACATTCTTGTTCATTATCCTTTGGCTTGATAACCTTCATTCATTATGAATGAATAAAAATACCCAACTTTTCAATTATTTGTAATTTGGCCCATAAAGTTCTTTTTCCTTTACTTTAGGTACCAAATGTCGATTTTTCCCCAAATTGAGTCCCGAATTTCAAAATTATACTTTGAGACCTCAATTTATTCAAAATTACATAAAGGGGTTCAAGTTTCCCAAATTTCCAATTTGGTAACTAATTTTTCTAAAATTACCATTTTGCCCCTACTTTACAAAAATGGTAAGTTTTGCCCAAAATTTTCAAAAATTACCCAATTGGTCCTCCAACATCTTTATCATGTTCAATTGGCCCTCAATTTTATGAAATTGCACTTTAGTCCCTTGAATTTTTGAAAGCCCAAAAATTTCCCCAATTTTTCCCAAATTTCAACCTTCTAACTCAGCCGAATTTGATTTTATCAAATTGACCAATCAAATGAGTTTAATATTTAAAATTGAAGTTAGATTGGAGTTACTACACCTTAATATGATTCAATTTTACTTTGAATCGCACGTTTTGACGCCAGAACAAGCTCAAATGGAGCTTTGCCAGAAAACTGAATGTAAAGAGAGAAAGCTTCGAAAGCTTACCGTTGGGGGTGCGACAGTCCGAGTTTTCGATCTGGGCAGATAGCTCTCATCCTGAGGTTATTCTAGAATCAAGAATCACTTCAATTCTTGTCGAATTGAGAGAGAATTTAGTTAGTGAAAATCTGTCGGTTCTCTCTTTAGCACCGATCGAAATTAATAGAGAAAAGCCAAATTGGCTTACCTTTCTGCACTAATTCGCCCATCGGAGGGCTGAGGAGGTGTTGAGAGAGCTTGGTTTGGCCTAAAGAGGGCTCAAATTGGCTGATTTTAGCTTGACATAAATAGGGCAGCTTCGGTCCGTCGGAGTTTCTTCACTATTCGATCACATCGATGCTTCTCTAGCGACCCTCGGAGCAATTGGAGACTACCACCATATAGTTGACTTCTCCCTGAGTCTAAGGAACCCAACCATGCCTTCTTTGGCTTAGAAAAGTGCCTATGTCAGAGCTCTGGTTTGAGCTTCACTAGGAAACTGGTTAGTTGAGAGAGAGTGAGGTTTTCAGGTGTGTGGAGGATGAATGAAGAGGGGCTCTTTATATAGGGAGCTTGGGGACTTGTCGGCCGTCCGTTTGGCACCTTAATGTGAGTCATGATGGCCTAAAATGTACTAAATGGAAACATTTCCTCTTCGCCAGTGCTGGTTCGATTTTCTAGCGAGTGAACAGTGCTATCATCTGAAGGAAGAAGATGACACTGTTCTGAACTGAACTGTATTGATCCGAACCGGGTTCTAAACTTAAACCGACCGATTCAGGCCTGATTCAACCGAGTTTTTGAAAATAAAAATTTCTAAATTCATTTTCTATCAAATAGTGACCTCAATTCTCCAATTTGAATTTTCTAAGCCACCTAAAAAATAAATTCAGCATCTGGTTCAATAGTGGTTCAAATCGGTTCAGATCAGATTTGATTTTCATATCCAATTCATCCTAAAGTCTTTTTTTCATGACTTTTGTGACTCTTTAGGTCACTCGGGATCCATAACTTTCCTGATTTGTCCTTACTCTATCGGTTCTAGTTTATGAATCAACTTGGTTTTATCTTTGAAAATGACCAGTTCGATCCGGTTCACCTAAACCAGTTTGGTTTTATCTTCCAAATTGTCCTAAGGTTCTTTCCAAGATTTTTATTACCCCTTTGGGTTACTCATGGATTGTAAATTTTCCAAATTGCTCGTTCTCTGATGATCGGGTTTGTGAACTGCTTCAATTTTCTCACTCGATTTTGACCGGTTCTTTTCTCGGTTTTTCTTAACTCCAAAGGGTGGGGTTTGCATTATGAACTCGATCTACCCCACTAGTGGCCCGTAGCGTCTTTATTGTCCACTCTGGTTATAGGCCACAACCTTCACCACATTGTATGTGAGAACAATTGTCCAACCCCATAAATGATTGATTCTTATGTCCGCTATTGAGTGACGAGACCCCTCCCCCTTCTTCAACGGTCTCAATGTGCATGAAGCTCTCATAGCTTCAAAACATATTAGAACAACATGACTATACTTGTACCAACCTTACTATCTTGTAGCCCTTATAACCAAAACTACCCCGTATATATTTGGTTATGCATGATTGCAATAACATAAAATTTTTTTTTATTTAAGACCTTTATTTTTGCGTTGCTAGCCCAACAGACTGCGACCTGGCTTCACTATAACAAATTCAACAAAAAATATCAAATTATGATAATTTTAACAAACTCTTAAATCATAACTTTTTACAGGGCTTGATTTGTTTTTCATTAGCCTTAGGCTCATTTGTATGAGTTTTCAAAATATAGCCTTTGATCCACTTCACTTTCCAAAATCGTGGCATTAGGCCCACTTGAATAGAACTAGATCTAGCACACCATTGTCGACCATGAGCCTCGTCTAATTCTCGCATCGATGGTTGGACTAAATCATATCACTTGAAGTGTATCCATATACCAAAAATGGTTGTCCTATAAACATATTTCATACTTTCTTCAAAATATAATTTCAAAAGATTTAAGCAGTTTTACACAATAATGATATTATATTTCTAAAAATTTATTTTCATGATAAACCATGCTTCTAAGTATGCGTTATCAGTCCAATCGAATTCGATGTCAATAATTCCACTCACCTGAGATCCATGACTTGTTCGTCCCGGACAGTATTCCCATGACTCGAGTTGAATTCTTAGCTAAAGGTCAGAGACTTTATTTCACACCTACATGATCACAGATAACCGATTCATTAATTATTTGATATTTACACTTAAATTTCTATTTTTTTTAATTATACATAAGTTACTAAGTATATTTTCCTAACAAATAAATTCTCAAAATATTTGCCATAATTTTCTTAATTTACTTTATTTGTAATTTTCTTTTCAAATAATATTATTTAATATAAAATTATTATAAATTACAAATAAAGTATTTTAATTACTTTTAATTGTAATTAAATTCCTCAAAAATTATTTTAATTACAATTGAATCCCCAATTTTATTTAAATCATCAATTGACTCTCAATTTATGTTAATTGCACAAAAATCCTCAAATTTACACAAATCCCCAAATCGCCCAATTTCTCCAAAAAATACTATTTGGTCTCGAAATTTTATTTTATCAAATTTGCAGCATAAACTCAATTAATTATTTTTTATCATGCTACTAATCATCTCCCTTACCTCTCCATGATTATTTCAAGATTTGAATCATTCCATTTGGCCTAGAATTGATGTAAATCTCGTTCTCTCAAACTAAGAACCATAAATTTTCAAGAGAAAACCGAGAAACTAAGTGAACTAAAAATGGTAAAGAATGGTAAGAACTGAAAATCCCAAATGGCCAAGAAACACTTAAACACCAGAAAAAAGGAATTAGGAAGAGATTAGACGTGAAAACCAGACCGGTTTAGGGTAAATTGAACCCAAACCAGATTGAACCAGATTAAACCGTAAAGAAATGGTTCAATAATTTATTTTTCTAAATGGCTTAAAAATATTAAATTGGGAAATTGAAGCCACCATTAAATAGAAAATAAATTTTTAAATTTTTAAAATTTGGAAAACATATCGAATTAGGCATGAACCGACCGATTTTCATTTTCAGGTCATTGAATCTAGTTGGATCAGACAAGTTAACGGTTCCACTGATCGATGAACTACTGCCAAGTTAGCGCCCAGTCAGCAGGTGAGACCAATCAACGTGTGACATGTAGCAAAGTGGGCCTAGTCAGCACTTGGAAGCGTTGGACAATTAGAAGGTGACACATATTCTCGGTCAAATGAGGAAAATCCACATCAACGATAACCAACTAATAGGAGAGCGACACCTGTCCCCAATCAACGGTCAATGTCGGAGAAGCCCCATTAGCAAGGCTGACCAATGAAGAGCTGACACATAGCAAAGACGTCATGTTAGCATCCGACAAGGATGTCAAAGAAACGACTGACTAATTAAAGGTTGACATGTGGCATGCCATGTCGGATATCTTTATCCAATCAAAGGCTGATAAATGTTAGTGGCACTGTGTGGCAGTTGGGAAACCTAACATATTTAAATCAACCAATCAGATGACGCCATGTGTGCACGAGCAACCATTGGGAGGTTGCTGCGTGTCCAGTTAATGGGTCAATGACGGACTAATCTATTTAGTAAGAAGTCATGTCAGCAGAGCCAGCCAATCACGGAGCGCTACTTATTATATCACTATTCATGGAAGGATTATGTAACACCAATATTTTTGAAAAGAAAATCGATTATAATTATTTCATAATTTTTGTTAAAATCTGATTAATTATATTCAAATTCAATATAAATAAACATAATTTATTTAATTAATTACAATAAATTTAACCGATTTAAATAATTTAGAGTATATATATATATATAATTGTGAATAAAATAAATATATATAGTTAGATTACAAATAAATAGAAAAAGTGAGCCTAGCCTGCTAGGGCCACCCATCCCTAAAAAGCCTCCCTATAAATACCTACTTGTAAAAACCCTATAATTTTCTTATTTTGGAAATAACAAATGCCACTCCCCGCTCCTCCCACCTTTGTGCCCATCACTCCCTCCTACACTTGCAGTCTCCTCCTCCCTTCTACTGCCTTTCTCCGATTCCTGTGACCTCCTCGGCCGTTACAAATGGTCCGAACCACCTCGCCTTGTTAGTCACATTTGTGGTCGCTCTTATCAAAGATGAGTAAATAACCTCCTCAGGTTCATCTTCCCCGCCTCCCGCTAAGATCATAAGTGCCGCTGATCCGCCTTCTAGAGCCCTCGGACTTTTGAGATCTGCTTTTGATGTAGTCGAGGGCTGATCTCTTGTCGAATAAGGAAGTGGGTGCAAAAGCTTTTTGTATCTTCTTCGGGCCTATGACGGTCTTCGAAATATTCCTCCTCCGGATCGCCCTGACTCTTGCAACCGCAAGCTCCTTGGGCAATGAGGAGACGACAGCGCTCGCTACCGAAGTCGAGCCCGAGATCACCTTGAAAGCCACATCTCCGGCCGGAATCAGATACTTCTTTTTCGAGAAGCAGCAGATAATCGAGGACATGACTTTCTTTGCAGGATGATGAGTGTGATGATCAGGATATGCCACTCTTCTTCCGTGCCTCCAATTATCCTTGCATTCGTGTATGACCCTCGCTAACATATCTTTGAGAGAGACCCGACTCTCCAATGGAGGAATATAGATGAGAGCGTTAGAGAGAGTGGTATGATCGTGTGAGGAAAAAGTACTTTAAATGCATGCAGTTGATGAATGTGTGTGTGAGGGAGAGAGCTCAGCTTACCTTGGGCGGAAGTTCGAGCTACGACATGGACGGTTCCAAACAAGTTTTAACGGTGAATCTCTTTGAGAGATTTGCCGCGGAGGACCACCATGTGATAACTTGCATGGTTGTAGGGAACGACGCGATCGTTCTGGGTACTACTAAAGGTTGGCTTGTCATGCACGATATTGGAGTGGGCATATCCCTATTCTCCCACTTACTTTAGCTATTCTCCTTCCATGGTGTCTAACCTCCTTCGAGTTGCACCCTATGAAGCAGAGAACCAGCTGGAGCTCTTCCTCCATCAGTCCTTCCACCCAGTCGAGAAGAGCCTCCGCCCCCTTCCCCTTAACAATCCCCACTCAAGAACAATACAAAACACTCAACCGCACTATCCTCTACGGGATCTTAACAGAAGTTCACCACGCGAAAACTCACCTTCAGCACCTACATGCTGTTGTCTTCGATGGGTACGCATTCTTCCTGAGTTTTCTCACTCCGATAGTCAGTGAGTTGCTCGAGAAGCTCGTGGATTCAGCGAGAAATCAGGTGCTTTGTGTCGCAAGGGAGATGGTTGATGTCTCTGCTATCGGGTTTCACATGCTACTAGTGTCATTGCTGAGGCAAATAGTCAGGGGAGACTTGAGTGATGGCAATTTGTGTCTATGTTTCGAGTTAGTAAGTCTGTTTCTAGGTAAATGGAAACTGCTGCTAGAGGAAGAGCCCACGCTCTTGGCCAGCGGACTGTATGTCTTTCTACGGTTGTTAGCTGATCAATGTCGGGTGTCTAGTAACAACTTAAAGTTAGGAGCTTTGGTGAAGTTAGAGATTGAATTTTGGATAAAGATACTCAGATAGCAGTTCCACCTGTGCTTGAAGATTGGTAGTGATATTATTAGACTGCTTCAGGATTTGGTTCATGTCCCTAAGTTCCAAGCTGTGTGGAAAGATTTGGTCTTGAATCCAAGTGAGTTCAGGATCTCAGGATTTTCTGGTATTTCGCAGATCTATTGCACTCGAACTTCAAGTCAATTTATCTTGCTTTTCATTCCTCCTAAAATGGAGTCTTACCTACGATTCTTATTCACCCACGTGAAGCTGGGGTGTCAAAAATAGGCACTAGGTTTGTTTTGCTGACAAGTTCTTGTTCAACTCCGGGAGAGAGACTCTTATATGTGATATTATTCGTTTTATATGCTACTGCCACCATCCAACAAATGAAATAATTCAGTTAGATATCATCCCTAGGTGGGCTGTTATTGGATGGCTTCTCAAATCTTGCAGAAAAAAAAATTATGTAGAAGCCAATGCGAAGCTGACCCTATTCTATGACTGGCTCTTTTTCGATGAAACGGCTGGTTGGATATAACCCTCAATATCCTCTATTTGAGGTTTGTACACAACTATATAGACATTCCCCCTCCCTCCCTGGCAACCTCGTACTATGCTGGAATGACAAGTTGACAATCATACGAGGGAAGTCCCAAATTAGGCGCTCGAGCGTATTAGGCTCCTGCTCAATGAATGGTACCAGCGGGGATAGTAAAGGAGGAATTCTTGATCCACCGGACAACCTTTTAGGTCGAGCGGGAGCAAGCTATCTTTCCCCAATCACTAACACAAAATGACCTGGGTGAAACTCTTTGGGAAGGCCAGTATAGACCAGTTCGTTGGATTGTCCCACTGATGGTCCCCCATTGATGATCTCTCGAAGGGGATACACAAAACCCTTGATAACTATGAGACAGTTGCCATTTTCTCAGTCGCCACCTCCTCCTTAGTAGGGGATGACAACTTAGGCCATGCTTGCAATGGTGCTAGTAGAAGCATCCCAAGTTAGGTGCCACCTGGTAATAACTTGCTTAGGTGTAGTAGAACAACAAAGTGAGCAACTTGAGCATCTAAGTGGTAACACAGGGAGAACATTCACACACAATGGTGCAGGAGGAACATGTGCAGTTATGATCCATTCGGGATGAACATGTTCTTGAATAATGGTGAGTGAGATTTTTAACATTGGTACTGATTAAACTGATGATGTAATAGTACGCGAAATTTTCTATTTTTTATTAAGTAAAACGTTTTGAGTATATATCCCCCTTAATTGTGTGAACCAAGCTAAAAATATTATTTTGAGGAATATATTTTGTATGGGAATTATAATGTACCAATGGGCCCAATGCCACGATTTTTAAAAAGAAGTGGGCCCAAGGCCATATTTTAAAAATCTCGTGAAAGTGGGCCTAAGGCCGATGCACATGGGCGTGGACCCGTCCAGAATGAATACGTGATGAATGATGCTAAAAGGTATGAATAATGGAAACTTTGTGTGCTACCCATTGAGCCAAACTGAGTTGTTGAGCTTGTTGGGCCAAATTGCTATTTTGCTGAAGTTAGGTCGTCAAACCTGTTGGGCCAGTATGCGTGGGCCGAAGCTAAGCCGATAGACTATTGTGCTAGAGGGCCAAAGATAAAAACTATAATTCAAAAAGACTATTGATTGTGTATGCACTGTGATTTTTGGGCCATTAGGACACCTGGCATGAGGTAGTAATGGTGTCCAAGGACTACTGGACGACCTAGGGTGCATAAGGGCGGTTTCATCGTTTAGTAGGTCGTGAAGCCGAGTAGCTTCCTATGCACGGAAATTGAGGTAGTAGGGAAAATGAGGTCTCATCCCACTAAGTGGACATGGTGAAGTAATCGAGGTTTAATTTGTCAGACTATTAATATCCACTCAAACTCCAGGTAAAGGCAGTACACCTCTATTAGGGTGGACGATAAAGGTGCTCTGGTCCACAAGTGGCACGGTCGATGACCGTTCTGCGACTATGTGATCCCTTTGATGATAAAGGGCATATGATTGTGTGTGCTAAACTTAAAACGTAAGGTGAAAGGATAAATTTCTTCCGATGAAAGAAATGTATTTCAAACTTGTCAAATACAAGTCAATTCTTTAATATATCCACAAGCTTACCCATGGTGACTCCTATTTTACCTAAACCTTCCTGAAATCCTATTTAGAGTATGAGATGAATCATGGACATGAAGTCATGATGTCAGCAAAGCCCTCTCACTGAGTTGTCGAACTCATTCCCTTTTGATCACCCCTTTTAGGTAAAAATGGTGAAGAGGGACATGTGTTGATGGAGAAAGCCAAACCTAAACCAAAGGTATGTCTTACATTCAGTATGTAGTCCCGATATATGGTTTTCAAATTTGATATTCCAAAAATCAATTTACTAAATTGAAAAATAATTTGGGATATTTTGTTTTGAGCCTTGCACCCTATTAGTTTTACAATGATGAGGCGCTCATCGTTGTAAAGTCGGGAGGATGCAGTGGTTGTCTGCAGGTTTGACCGGGGAAACCGGGTCGGGGTGTGACAACTTAGGTGATATTAGAGAAAAATATTTTTGAACTTGGTTTTTGTGGAAGTGAAAACATTTTTGAAAAGCAAAAGCATTAGGAAAGTACTATGTAAGACTTACACCTGTCATCCCCCAAAGATCTCAATAATCTTAGTTTTAAATCAGGACTACTCTTGTTGAATGGAGCACTTAGTCCATGACCTTAGTTTGGGAGTGATCTTGAGAAAAATTTCAAAATGAAATATCGACTCAAGAATGTCAGGAAATATAAATTGGAAAACCTCCACAAGAACATTTTGGGTAGTCCTAAAGGAAGTAGTACGAAGAATTCTGAGGAGGAATCGAAAAAGCATCTTTTGAAAGGATGAGGAGCGACAACACTTTTCAAGCTCCCTCTCTCCTCCTTGGTGGCTCTCAAGATGAATGGAGGGTAGGTCTAGGTAGAGGACTTCCTCCTGGTTCCAAAGACACTGAATGTGGCTTCGGAGGTTGAGAAAAGTCCCATCATCGGCGCTCTGGTTTGCTGCTTTCCAAAAACTTGCACACTTCTTCTTCTTCACTCGATTGTGGGATGTTGAGGACGAATGGAGGGGTGCTCTTTATATAGGGAGTTTGAGAACTATTTAGGTTACCTGCCGGCATGAGACTCGGCCTCCGACTTGGCCGTCGACGACCTGATCAGAGAGATTTCTGAGTCACCGGAGACTCCATGTCCTTTGCCCTCTCTCTCTTCTCTATTCTCCCTGTCAGCGGCTAGAGGTTGAAGATGATGATATGGCGGGCATGCTACGTGACGCACTATGATTGACCAGTTTTTTTGACGTGGAGGTCCAACTCAGTCGTCGTGTTAGTCGTTGATCGGTTGACCAGACACATGGCATCTTCTCATTGGTTGCTCGTGTTTGCGTGGTAGGATGATGGGTTGCCCGCTGACCATTGACCGGATACGTGACAGCCTCCCATTGGCTGCCCGTGTCTACATGGGTGTTGATTGGGCATCGTTGACCATTAATCGGTCTAGTCTATTGACAGATCCGATTCATTGACCGGTCAGACAGTTGATTGGTTTGGTCCGACCGGGTTCGGAGACCCGAATTCAAAAATCGGCCCGTTCAGACCCCATTCGACCAGTTTTTTAAAAATTTAAAATTTCTAAATTAATATAAATTCATTTTTTTTATCTAATGGTGGTCTCAATTTCCCAAATTGACATTTTTAAACCACCTAGAAAAATGAATTATTGAATCGATTTATTATGGTTCATCCCGATCCAGTCCGATTCGGGCTCGATTCACCCCGAACCGGTCCGGTTCTCTCCTAAATTCTACTTCCTGGTTCTTCCTCACAATTTTTGTAAATTTTTGGTCACTTGAAATCTTCCAATTTTTCATGTTAACCCTTCTTTACAATTTTTCATTCATGAATTGGCTCGGTTATTCACATGAAAATCTTACCGGTTCTTTTTTTTTTTCCAATTTTCCTTGGTCCCAAAGGACGGGGCTTACAACTCTCCCCTCCTTTTAGGAGTTTTGTCCTTAAAACTATTACATACTAAACAATTGTGGGTATTGACCCATTACAACTGACTCGACCTCCCATGTCTCCTCCTCCACTTGACCATTCCGCCAGTGGATCTTTACCATGGGGATCCTCTTGTTCCAGAGGTTTTTCTCACATCGGTCGATGATTCGTATGGGCTCCACTTCATAGACCAGGTCTTCCTTGATATTTGGCGGTAGTTGATCTAGCACATGGCTGGGGTCGGGTTCGTACTTCTGTAACATTGAAACGTGGAAGATGTCGTGGATTCTTTGCCGGTCCGGGGTAACTCCAGTCGGTATGCTACTAGTCCAACCCTCTGGGTTATGGAGTGCGAACCTATGTATCTTGGTTTCAACTTTCCTCTTTGTTGAAACCTGAGTATTCCCTTCCATGGTGACACCTTGAGGAATACTCGGTCTCCTACCTAAAATTCCAGGTTCTTCCTTCAGTGGTCAGCATAACTCTTTTGTCGATCTTGAGCTGCCTTGAGTCGGCTCCTTATTATCCGGATCTTCTAGGTCGCATCTTCTATTAACTCAACTTTCTCAATTCTTCTTTCCCCTACCCCTTCCAAAATAGAGGCGTGCGACAAGGTCGCCCGTAGAGGGTCTCGTAAGGTGCCATTTGGATGCTGGTCTGATAGCTATTATTATATGCGAACTCCATGAGGCACAAATAGTCCTCCCAACCCTTGTTCATTATTAGAACGTAGGCCCAAAGCATTTCCTCTAGGGTTTGGATGGTCTGTTTGGATTGTCCATCTATTTGGGGGTGGAAGGCGGTGCTCATGTGGAGTTTAGTTCCGAGTGTAGCTTGTAGGCTAGGCCAAACCCGAGAGGTGAACCTTGGGTCCCTATCCGATATTATACTTATGGGGACCCTATGGAGCTGTACGATCTCTCCTACATACAATGCGACTAGTCTTTCTGTCGGGTCTGTCACCCAGATGGGTAGGAAGTGGTTGGACTTTGTTAGCCAATCCATGATGACCCATATCGCATCCCGACTCCTTTCTGTTACTGGCGGCCCCGTTACAAAATCCATTGTAATATTCTCCCATTTCCATTTGGGAATCGGGAGGGACTATAGTAGTTCGGAGGATTTCTGGTGTCCAACCTTAATCTGTTGGCATGACAAGCACCTAGCCACGTATTATGCGATATCCCTCTTCATCTTCCTCCACTAGTACCCTTATTTTAGGGTGCGGTACATTTTTGTGCTGTTGGGATGCATAGCGTATATTAAGTCATGCGCCTCCTTGAGTATCCCTCTTTTCAATTCTAGATTGTTCGAGACCCAAACCCTCCCCTTGAAGGTCATTATCCCATCACTCCTTATCACGAGATCTTGGATTGGGCTGTTAATAGGCTGGTTCCAATGGGGACGAAGCTCCTTGTCCTCCTTTTGCAAAGCCCATATTTGGTCTACTAGGCCAGGCCGAATGACTAGGTTAGCCATTAAGTTACCACAGCTCTCGTCCATGCTAAGGTCCACTTTCAAACTACGCAGTTGGCTTAATAGAGGTAGGTAACTGGTCCTTACTTGATGCGAATCCGACTAAAGAGACTACGAATTCACAAGTCCAATCAACCGAACCTGCAATGGAACTGAACAGTTTGTCACAAAATGAGATGAATAATCATTTGAGACTGCAAGAGGGCCCAATCACAAGGTCAATGGCTAAAAGATTCAAAAAAGCTTTATATGGGTTGATTAAAGAGATTGTTGAATATTCAAATAGAAGCCCAAATGAAGAGCCCAAGATGAGCCCAAGAGAAGGTCCATATTTAATTAATAAGGAGAGATTTATAAATATAAGAAATCTTTTAGGATAATATTAGGTAGTTTAGATTTTTAAATTAGTTATTAAAATATCCTAGATATTTAGATTAGATATGGTTAGCTTATAACTATAATAGATTTTTTCCTCATTTTGTGGGCCATTTAGTTGTTTTCTGAGCTTATAAAAGGCATACTCCACATTGGAGAGACACACTTTGGAATTTCAATCTTGTAAGTTTTGTCTTCTTTCTATCTTGAAAGTGCTTTTGAACTTATCAGGTTTTTACCCGTGGCGTTCAAGCAATCAAGACTTATCACCCTGGGTTTTCTAATAGTTCTTCTTAGAGGATTTAGGTGTGACGTCTATATATCCCATACCTTGTTTCTCACATAAACAAGGTATATTCCATCTTTTCGCACTTGCGTCGTGAAAGTCTTGGGATCGTTGCCATATTTGGTGTAGGGTGTCGTTAACATATTGGCGAGGTTCACATCAGTTGGTATCAGAGCACACGGTTGCACGGCAAGTTCTATCCCATCTTTTTATCTTATTCTTTTTTTTTCTTTGCCTATTTCTATTCTCTATAAAAGAAAGAAAAAAAATTCTCATCTTCTTCTATCTATCTTCCCTTCAGTCGATTAAAAGAAAAAAAAGAAAAAAAAGCCAAAAAAATCTGTGCCACAAAAAAAGAGGAAAAAAAAGCAAAAAAAAATTCGTGCTAAAAAAAGAGCAAAAAAAATTTGTACAAAAAAGGCAAAAAAAAAGGCACACAATTCTAGCTTGATTTTCATTCTATTTAGTCTACTTCATTTCATCTTAATTTCTTTCTCTATTTAAATTTTATTATTCTCTGAGTCAATTCGTACTCCACACTTAAATTCTTCTGGAATTGGTTTTTGAAAACCTTATTGATTTGTCTTGATTGTTCGTCAAGTTGAACTGCTTCGTAAAAATGATTTATTTTTAAAGTTCAATTTAGATTGAAAGAAGACATACGAGAGGAAAAAGGCAAGAGTTTTTGAATCTTTAAGAAAAAGCCAATTGAGTGTAAAAACATGAGTGATTGAGAGAAATACGTGAGTGAGCGTTTGCAAGGTTCTTCTATTATTTTTATCATTTGTAGGAACTCATGGCACAACGATGAGGAGATACGCCAAATGAAGAAGATTCCCAACAACCGATTCCAAATTTACAAATGCAAGCCATAATAAGCGAAATGAGACGAATGCTGAAGTCCGAGTTGGAACCGCTTCATGAGCGAATTGATCAATTGGAAGAAGGAGTGAGGGGTTCGCGTCAACATACCCCTACTGAACAGCGACCTCGAAGCTTTCAGCCAAGATGTTTTGATCCACAAGAACTCGAGGAGTTCGATTGATATGCTCATAGAGAACGACCCCGAGTTGATGACAACCTGGATAATATCAAGTTGAAGATACCCTTTTTTCAAGGAAAAACTGATCCAGAAGTGTATCTTGAATGGGAAAAGAGGATGGAGATGGTTTTTGACCGTCATAATTACTCGGAGATGAAAAAGGTACGACTTGCTGCTGTTAAATTTACTGATTATGCTATAATATGGTGGGATCAGTTGGTGAAGGAAAGGAAATGAAATCACGAATGCCCTGTGGAGTCTTGGGATGAAATGAAAGTGATCATGCAACAATGATTTGTTCTCAACCTCTATCACCAGGAGTTGTTCAATAAACTCCAAAGGCTTACCCAAGGATCAAGAAGCGTCGACGAATACTTCATGGAGATGGAGATTGCGATGATTCGAGCAAATGTGGAGGAAGATAGAGAGGCAACAATGGCGAGATTTTTGCATGGTCTAAACCATGAGATAGCTGACGTGGTGGAAATGCAATATCATGTTGAGCTCCAAGATATGGTACATCAAGCTATCAAAGTCAAACAACAATTGAAGAGAAAGAGTTTACACAAAAGGGGATTAAACAATGGTTCCTTGAACTCATGGAAACCATCCTCAAGGCGATTTGAGAGTCAATCAACTCAACCTCAGCAGGGTCCACTAAAAGGGACAACCAAGCAAGCTGTGATCCAAAATCAAGGTAACACCCATATCACAACTCCCAAAACTTGTGATATTAAGTGTTTCCGATGCCAAGGCAGGGGTCACATTGCAAGTCAATGTCCAAATAAGCGGGCAATGGTGATCAATGCTAATGGTGAAATTGAGACCGATGATGAAAAAGAAGATATCAATCTGGGGATGCCACCACTTGAAGATGCTGATGAATATGCAGAAGAAGGGGAATTGTTGGTTGCACGACGAACTCTCAGTGTTCAAGCCCAAGAAGAAGAAAACAATCAGTGTGAGAACTTATTTCATACTCGTTGTTGTGTGAAAAATAAGGTTTATTGTGTTATTATAGATGGGGGAAGCTGCACTAATGTAGCTAGCACTGAGCTGGTGGAGAAATTGGCATTACCAACCTTCAAGCATCCGAAGCCTTATCGACTACAATGGCTGAACGACCAAGGTAAACTCAAAGTAACCAAACAAGTGTTGGTTGCATTTTCTATTGGAAAATATCAAGATGAAATACTATGTGACGTGGTACCAATGCACGCGTGCCATATACTTTTGGGACGACCTTGACAGTTTGATCGTCAAGTTATACATGATGGATTCACTAATAGGTACTCTTTTGTGATGAATGAGACACCAATATCTCTTGTACCATTGACTCCAAGGAAAGTTTTTGAGGATCAATTGAAAAAGAAAAAGGCAAATGAACAGAAAATAGAAGAAAAAAAGAAAGGAGAAATATTAGAGTTAAAAAAAAAGAGGGAAAAGCCAGAAGTGGAAAAAAAAGAGAGTAAAAGTAATTTCATTGCAAGAAAAAGTGAGATCAAGTGAGCTTTTCTTTCACATCAGACTCTTATTGTACTTATGTACAAGGATGCCTTTTTTAGTACTAATGATCTTGTCGGATCTTTGTCGAGCAATATTATTACTGTTTTGCAGGAATTTATCGATGTCTTTCCTGATGAGATACCACCAGGTTTGCCACCAATTCGAGGAATTGAACATCAAATTGATTTCATCCCTGGAGCGACAATTCCCAACCGACCAGCATATAGAAGTAACCCTGAGGAAACAAAGGAACTTCAACACCAAGTTTTAGAGCTGATGGAAAAGGCGTATGTTCGAGAGAGTATGAGTCCATATGCTGTGCCAGTGCTACTTGTACCTAAGAAGGATGGAACATGGTGAATATGCGTGGATTGTCGAGCCATCAACAACATCACGGTAAAGTATCTCCACCCTATTCCTCGTTTGGATGACATGTTAGATGAGTTGCATGGATCTTGTTTTTTTTTGAAAATAGATCTTAAGAGTGGATATCATCAAATTCGAATGAAAGAAGGGGATGAATGGAAAACTGCATTTAAAACTAAACAAGGATTATATGAATGGTTAGTTATGCCCTTTGGATTGACTAATGCACCAAGCACTTTCATGAGATTAATGAATCATGTATTACGTGCTTTTATTGGGAGATTTGTAGTGGTATATTTTGATGATATTCTAATCTACAGCAAGACCATGGATGAACATGTAGCACATTTAAGAGCTGTGTTAGAAGCATTAAGGCAACATAAGTTGTTTGCCAACTTGAATAAATGTATCTTTTGTTTGGATAAACTTGTGTTTCTTGGATATATTATAAGTTCAGAAGGGATTGGAGTTGACGAGGAAAAGATTAAGGCAATTCGTGACTGGCCGACACCTAATTTGGTAAGTCAGGTAAGAAGTTTCCATGGATTAGCTAGTTTTTATAGACATTTTGTTCCAAATTTCAGTAGTTATGTTGCACCTCTTACCGCTGTTATAAAGAAAAACGTACCTTTTAAATGGGGTAATGAGCAACAAAATGAATTTCAATTGATAAAGGAAAAATTAACTACTGCCCCATTGCTCTCATTGCCTAATTTTTCGAAAACATTTGAAATTGAGTGTGATGCATCAGGAGTAGGAATTGGAGGTGTATTAATGTAGGAAGGAAGACCAATTGCATATTTCAGTGAAAAGTTAAGTGGAGCAACCCTTAACTATCCTACCTATGAAAAGGAGATGTATGCCCTAGTTCGAACTCTTCAAACATGGCAGCACTACCTATGGCCGAAAGAGTTTGTGATTCACACAGATCATGAATCTCTTAAACATCTCAAAGGATAACACAATTTGAACAAATGCCATGCAAAGTGGGTGGAGTTCATCGAAACATTCCCATATGTGATCAAGTACAAACAAGGTAAGGAAAATATAGTTGCAGATGCTCTATCGCGAAGGTACACTATGCTTTCAATGCTTGATTCTAAATTACTTGGTTTTGATTATATCAAGGATTTGTATGCAAACGATCCTGATTTCTATGAAGTGTTTAAAGGTTGTCGAAGTGGTAGGTTTGGAAAATTTTATTTACAAAATGGATTTCTTTTTCAAGAAAACAAATTATGCATCCCTCAGTCTTCTTTGTGTGAGTTACTTGTTAGGGAAGCACATGGTGGAGACTTATGGGACATTTTGGGGTAGCTAAAACTATGGCGATAATGCATGAGCATTTTTTTTGGCCCCACATGAAAAGGGATGTTGAGAAAATTTGTTATCGATGCATTACATGTAAGGAGTCTAAGTCTAGGCAACAACCTCATGGCCTGTATACTCCTCTTCCGATTCATAATGCACCTTGGATTGATATTTCCATGGATTTTGTTTTAGGATTACCAAGAACTAAGAGGGGGAGGGATTCTGTGTTTGTGGTAGTTGATAGGTTTTCGAAGATGGCACATTTCATTCCATGTCATAAAATTGATGATGCATCGAATGTTGCTGATTTGTTCTTTAGAGAAGTTGTCAGATTGCATGGTATGCCTAGGACTATTGTTTTTGATCGTGATTCTAAATTCTTGAGTTACTTTTGGAAAACCCTATGGAGTAAATTGGGAACCAAACTGCTGTTTTCAACATGTCACCTATAAACTGATGGTCAAACAGAAGTAGTAAATAGGACATTAGGTACTTTATTACGTTCTATAATAAAAAAGAATTTGAAATCATGGGAAGATTGCTTACCGCATGTTGAATTTGCTTATAATCGTTTTGTTCATTCCATAACTAAGTTTTCACCATTTGAGATTGTTTATGGTTTCAATCCATTAACCCCTCTAGATCTAACTCCACTTCCTGTAGGTGAATTGGTGAATTTTGATGGAAAGAGAAAAGCAGAGTTTGTGAAAGAACTGCACGAGAAGACAAAGATGCACATTGAACGGATGACTAAAGTTTATGAAAAACAAGCAAATAAGGGCCGCAAAAGTGTCATTTTTGAACCCGGTGATTGGGTCTGGCTTCATATAAGGAAAGAACGATTTCCGGAACAAAGACAATCAAAACTTCTTCCTAGAGGAGATGGACCATTTCGTGTGTTCGAACGCATTAATAATAATGCTTGCAAGCTAGAGTTACCTGGTGAGTATAGCGTTAATGAAAGTTTCAATGTTATTGATTTAATGCCCTTTGATGTAGGTGATAAGAAACAAAAGATTTGAGGACAAATCATTTTCAAGAGGGGGAGAATGATGCGAATCTGACTAAATAGACTACGAATTCACAAGTACAATCAACCGAACCTGCAATGGAGCTGAACAGTTTGTCACCAAATGAGATGAATAATCATTTGAGACTACAAGAGGGCCCAATCACAAGGTCAATGGCTAAAAGATTCAAAGAAGCTTTATATGGGCTAATTAAAGAGATTGCTGAATATTCAAATAGAAGCCCAAATGAAGAGACTAAGATGAGCCCAAGAGAAGGTCCATATTTAATTAATAAGGAGAGATTTATAAATATAATAAATCTTTTAGGATAATATTAGGTAGTTCAGATTTTTAAATCAATTATTAAAATATCCTAGATATTTATATTAGATATGGTTAGCTTATAACCATAATAGATTTTTTTCCTCATTTTATGGGCCATTCGATTGTTTTTTGAGCCTATAAAAGGCATACTCCACAGCATTGGAGAGACATACTTTGAAATTTTGATCTTGTGAGTTTTGTCTTCTTTCTATCTTGAAAGGGCTTTTGAACTTATTAGGTTTTTACCTATGGCGTTCAAGCAATCAAGATTTATCACCTGAGGTTTTCTAAGAGTTCTTCTTAGAGGATTTGGGTGTGGCGTCTACATATCCCATACCTTGTTTCTCACATAAACAAGGTATATTCCATCTTTTCGCACTTGCATCGTGAAAGTCTTGGGATCGTTGCCATATTTGGTGTAGGGTGTCGTCAACATATTGGTGAGGTTCACATCATTACCGAGGCCACTCCGATGTGGTGCTTACGACTGAATGTGTCAGCCACCACGTTTGTCGTACTGGAGTGGTACTCAATATTTAGGTCGTAGTCCTTCACCAACTCTAGCCACCTACTATGCCGAAGGTTGAGTTCCGTTTGGGTTAGGAAGTATTTCAAGCTTTTGTGTTCAGTGTAGATGTGGCACTTTTCTCCTTGCAATTAATGACACCATATCCTGAGTGCAAACACTATCGTTGCCAGCTCGAGGTCATGTGTGGGGTAGTTTTTCTCATGGGCCTTCAGTTGTCACGAGGCATAGGCGATGACTCTCCCTTGTTGCATTAGGACACATCCTAATCCCTATTCGGATGCATTATTGTATACGGTGTATTCCTCGGTGTTCGAGTTGGGTAAAGCCAGCACTAAGGCCATCGTCAATCGAGATTTGAGTTTCTGGAAAAATTAGTCGCACTTAGCGTCCCACTTATAATCTACCCCCTTCCTCGTGAGGCAGGTTAATGGAACTGCAATTCTGGAAAATTCCTCCACAAGCTTCTGGTAGTATCAGGTGAGGCCAAGGAAACTACGTACTTCGGTTAGGTTGGTGGGAGCTTTCCAATTGGAGATGGTCTCTATCTTCATTGGGTCCACCTTCACTCTGTCTTTTGTCACTATATGCCCCAAGAAGCCCATCTCTTGTAGCCAAAATACACACTTAGAATTTGGCATAAAGTCGGTTTTCTCTTAAGGTACTTAGGGTGATCTCTAAGTGCGTCTGATGTTACTCTTCAATTCAGGAGCATATGAGAATATCATTTATGAACACGATCACGAACTTGTTCAAGTAAGGCTGGAACACCCAGTTCATTAGTTCCATGAAGGCGGCGGGTGCGTTTGTTAGCCCGAATGGCATTACCCAGAACTCATAATTCCCATATCGTGATCGGAACACGGTCTTCTATATGTCCTCCTCCCGAATCTTCAATTGGTCAAAACCCGACCGCAGGTCGATCTTGGAGCTAGGGTTTCCTTGATAAAAGATCGCTCTACCCCTAAGTAGAAGAGGGTACGTTTCCTTTTCGAATAATTGTATGAAACCTGAGGGGGAGTTAATGGAACTTTTAAGGGAACACATTTTATTAGATTGAAAGGGGACTACAAGACTCTAGCTATAAACCCGATTTATAGAGGAGGTTGGGACGTTTCAACCACCACGCTAGGGTCCTTCCGGGCTTCCTCCTAGGTCAGGTTGTAGACCCAGGCCAAAACTCTGGTGGGTGCTTCCTTTTCCCCATTGGGTGCCCATTGGATTCCGGGCGGTGGTTATGGAGTGTTACGCTGGGCATTGACTTGATGCGTTAGGCAATTCTTAATGTAATGCTCGGGCTGCCCGCACCCATAGCATATTGTACAAACCCCTTCATGGTTTCTTTGGCAATGGGGACAGTAGGGGCTTCTCCTTGGAGGGGGTGCATTCACCTCCCTTTGGGTTGGGTAGCTCCTCTCCATTCATCCTCCACACACCTCAAATCACCATTCTCTCTTAACAAATACATTTTTCGATGAATCTCAAACAAGAGCTCCAACTTGGGCAGTTTTCTTAGCCTCATAAGGCAATGCTAGGTCCTACAGACTTTAGGGGAAGTCAGTTAGCTAACCTCTTTTCGACCTGAGGGCCGCTGGAGAAGCGTCGACGGATAGAAGCTGGCCTATTTTGACCGAGCTGAATTTGGCCAAATTCAGCCCTCCTCCGGCTAAGCCAAGCCTCCCCAACACCTCCACGACCCTCAAACGGTCTCAACAAAGCTGAAAGGTGAGCTAATTCGGCCCTCCTCCGTCATTACAAATAGGTGTTACAAAGAGAAAGTGCCTAATTTGACTAATCAAATTCACCCTTAATTACACATCAATTGTAGCAATTCTTGATCCTAGAAGGAACCTCAGGACAAGAGCTACGTCCCCCAATCGAGAGCTCGGACCACCGCACCCTCGACGGTAAGCGTTCAAAGCTTTCTCTCTCTATGAATAGTTTTATGGTGAAGCTTCATTTGAGCTCGTTTCGGATCCAAATCATGTAATTCAAAGCTCAATTGAATAGTATGGAAGAGTAGAAACTGATCCATACCATCAATTGAAGCAATTTACCTCGATTGAATGGCCAATTTGAAAAAATCAAATTTGGTTAGTTTGAGGGGTGAAATTTGGGGAAACTTTTGGGGCAAATTAGGGATTTCAAAAAATTGAGGGACCTCTATGCAATTTCTAAAAATTGAAGGCCAATTGGCCATGAGAAAGATGTTAGGGGACATATTTGTCAATTTTTAAAACATTTAGGGCAAAATTGTAATTTTTGAAAGGTAGGGGCAAAATTGTTGTAAACCCCATCCTTTGATAATAAGAAAACTGGGAAAATAATTGGTCATTTCCAAAGAGAAAACTGAGCTGGTTTATAAATTGAAACCAATAGAAGAAGAACAAACTGGCAAATTTATGGATCCCGAGTGACCTAAAGAAGTCACAAAAGTCATGATAAAGGACTTTAGGTTGAATTGGAAGTGAAAACCATACCGAATCAGGTGAACCAGACCTAAACTAGATTGAAACGGTTTAAACCACTATTGAACCAATTTCTAAATTCATTTTTCTAGGTGGCATAGAAAATTCCAACATGAGAATTTAGGCCACCATTGGATAGATAATGAATTTAGATTAATTTACAAAATTTTAATTTTGAAAAACTTGGTTGAATCGGGTCTGAACCGACCAGTTTAAACATTGAACCCGGTTTAGAATAATGTCATCTTCTTCCTTCAGATGACAACATTGTTCACTCACCGAAAAATTGAGCAGCGCTGACGAAGATGAAAAGTCTCTGACCCTAGAGTTTTAGGCAATGAATGATCGCCATTAAGGTGCCAATTGGACGACCTAGAAGTCCCCGAGCTTCCTATATAAAGAGCCCCTCCACATTCATACTCCTGACACCTGAAAAGTTCAGTCTCTCCCTACTCGTCCATTTTTTGGTGAAGCTCGAACTAGAGCTCCGACTTAGGCACTTTTCTGAGCCAAAGAATGCGTGGTTGGGTTCTTTAGATTCTAGGAGAATTTAGCTACACGATGGTCACTTCCATTTGCTTTGAGGATCGTTGGAGAAATGCCAACGTGATAGAATAGTGAAGTAGCTCCAACGGATCGAAGCTGCCCTATTTCGACTGAGCTGAAAACGGCCAATTCGAGCCCTTCTCGGGCGAAACTAAGCCCTCCCAACACTTCCACAACCCTCATATAGTTGAATTAGAGTGGAAAGGTAAGCCAATTTGGCTCCCATCTATGAATTTTTATCAGTGCTAGAGAGAGTACCGACAGATCTTTAGTGTCCAAATTCTCCCTCAAGTCGACATGAATTGTGGTGATTCTTGATCCTAGCAGGAACCTAAGGACAAGTGCTATTTGCCTAGATTGAAAGCTTGGACTGCCACACCCCCGATGGTAACCTTTTGAAGCTTTCTCTCTCTACGTTCAGTTTTCTGGTGAAGCTCCATTTGAGCTCGTTCTGGCATCAATTCATGTGATTCAAAGTGCAATTGAATCGTATGGAAGTTTTAGAACTTAAATCTACCTTCAATTTCAACAATTAATCTTGTTTGATTGGTCAATTTGATGAAATCAAATTCGGCCAAGTTGAAAGGTTGAAATTGGGGGAAAATTTGTGGATTTCAAAAATTCGAGGGACTAAAGTGCAATTTCATAAAATTAAGTGCCAATTAGACATGGAAAAGATGTTGGAGGACCAAGTTGTTGATTTTGGAATTTTTGGGGTGAAATTTACCATTTTTTTAACATAGGGGCAAAATGGTAATTTTGAAAAAATGGGGACCAAATTGGAAATTAGGGAAACTTGAACCCCTTTTTGTGATTTTGAATAAATTGAGGTTCTAAGGTAAATTTTAGAAGTTTCGAGACTCAATTTGGGTGAAATATGCATTTGGATCTAAAGTTAAAGAAATAGAAATTTAGTGACCTAATTACAAATAATTGAAAAGTTTGGATATTTTATTCATTCCTGATGAATGAAGGCCATCAAGCCAAAGGATAATGAACAAAATATGTTTTCAACTTTCCATTATACCGACTGAGTATAATGACATCTCCACTCATAACTAATTAATGGGTTTTCAACTTCATTCGAGTAAGTTTCATCATACCAACCAGGTATCATCTACTTACAACCGGTAAATACTTTTTCCGCATTATTTTCACATCACTCTCCTAAGTTGTAATGTTTAAAATACCACTAGGTAGTGGGTTTTCATTTCGAGGTACTTATCATCCCCAACCGGGTATGATATAAAATCCCACTCACCTGTCAATGCAATGAATTCTACTAGACCGGTCCCTCATTTTCACGCGAGCTTGTCCTTGCGGGTGTTCCCGGTGCTTCGTGTTCCTACACGATATGAATATCTCGATTCATTATCTCTCGACCTAATAGCCTTCATTCATGCCAAATGAATGAGAAAAACTGAACTTTTATTTATTTGCAATTAGGTCCCTAAAGTTATTTTTCTTTAACTTTAAGTCCCTAATGCCAATTTTTCCTTAAATTGAGTCCCAAAACTTTTAAAATTCCCCTTGGGACCTCAATTTATGAAATTTCACAAAAAGGCATTTAATTTTCCAAATTTCCAATTTGGTCTCCCAATTTTTCTAAAATTACCATTTTGCCCTTCCTTTACTAAAATGGTAAATTTTACCCCAAAAATTTTAAAATTCCACAATTGGCCCTCTAACATTTTTATCATGCCCAATTGTCTCTCAATTTTAGGAAATTGCATTTTGGTCCTTTGAATTTTCGAAAATCCCCAATTTTTCCCAATTTTTCCCTCAATTCCAACTTTTTAACACAACCGAATTTGATATCATCAAATTGACCAATCAAACATTTTCAATTATTTTAATTGTAGTTGAAATTGAGTTTATACATGTTCATAAGATTATTTAGCAATTTGAATCGCAAGTTTTAACGTCGAAACAAGCACAAATGGAGCTTCGCTAGAAAATGATCTGTAGAGAGAGAAAGTTTCAATTACTCACCGATGAGGGCACCGCAGTCCGAGCTTTCTATTTGGGCAGGTAGTTCTCCTCCTAGGTTTTTCCTAGGATCAAGAATGACATCAATTGATGTCTAATTGGATTAGAATTTCATCATAGAAATTCGGCCGACTCTTTCTCTAACACTGATCAGAAATTGTAGAGTGGGGCCGAATTGGCTTACCTTTCATTGCTAATTCGGCCATGGGATGGCTGAGGAAGTGTTGAGAAGGTTTGGTTTGGCCTGTGAAGGGCTCGAAATGGCCGATTTCAACTCAGCCAAAATAGGACAACTTCGGTCCGCTGGAGCTGCTTCACTATTCCATCACGCCGACGCTTCCCCAGTTCTAAAGAACCCGACCTCGCCTTCTTTGGATGAAAAAAAGACCCTATATCAGAGCTCTGGTTTAAGCTTCACCAGAAAACTAAGCAACTGAGAGAGAGTGAGCTTTTCAGGTGTGGAGATGATGAATGGGGAGGGGGTCTTTATATAGGATGCTTGGGGACTCCTTGGCTATCCGATTGGTGCCTTTATGACAGGCATTGATGGTCAGAAACATTTTGAACGGAGACATTTCTTCTTTGCCAGCGCTGCTTCAATTTTCTGGCAAGTGAACAGTGCTGTCATCTGTAGGAAGAAGACGACACTGTTTCGGACCAGACCGGACCGGTCTGAACCGCGTTTGAAGCTTAAACTAGCCGGTTCACCCCTCATTTGACCAAGTTTTTCAAATCTAAAAATTTTGAAATTCATCTAAATTCATTTTCTATCCAATGGTGGCCTCAAATCTCAAATTTGAGTTATTTAAGCCACCTAGAAAAATGAATTTAGGATTCGGTTCAATAGTGGTTCAAATTGGTTCAAACCGGTCCAAACCAGTTTGGATCTGGTTCACCTGAACCGGTTTGGTTTTCATCTCCAATTCCTTCACAAGTCCATTTCCATGACTTTTGTGACTCCTTAGGTCACTTAGAGTCCATAAATTTCCCGATTTACCCTCTCTCTATCTGTTCCAGATAAACCGACTTAGTTCTTAAACCGGTTAATCCGGTTCGTGTCGGTTCACCCGGACCAGTCTAGTTTTTTCTCTCCCACTTTGTTCTAAGGTTTCCTTCCCAAGGTTTATAAATCTCTTTGGGTCACAAGGGATCCATAAATTTCCCTATTTGCCCTTTCTCTATTGAATCCGGTTCATGAATCGTCTCGGTTCATAAACTGGTTCAATCCAATTGGATTCGGTTCATCTAAACCGGTCTAGATTTTCTCTTCCAATTTGTGCTAAGGTTCTTTTCCAAGGTTTTATGAACCCTTTGGATAACCCGAGAATTGTAAATTTCCAAATTGCCCATTGCCAATTGATCAGGTATGTGAACTGGTTCGGTTTTCTTACTCGGTTTGACTGGTTCTTTTCCGATTTTCCTTAACTTAAAAGGGCAGGGTTTACATCATCCGACTTCAGCAAAGGCTTAACTCCATAGCGGAGTATGAAACAAAATTAAACGAATTAAGACCCTTTGCTCCTAATCTAGCTGGGCCAGCAGATATATGCCTTCAGTTCATGGACGGTCTCAATATGGACATACGAGACTGTATGGGAGTACTAGGACGTCCCACAGACTTGGCAGGGATAATCAGTATGGATCATGAGTGTGAGTGACTGGTACAAACCCAACGCCGTCGGATGGAGCAAATGACCCAGAAGAAGGATAAGAGTCAAAACTGTTAGGGAGGATGGAAGGAACATAATGGTTCAAAATGGGGAAATATAATGGCATTTGAAAGGAGAAAGGACATGTCACCTCCTTCCTAGAGAGTAATCCCCACCTTGCCTCAGGGAAACCCTCGCTGTCCAAGGTGTCAAAGGAACCATGAGGGAGCATACTTGACCTACTTTGCATGCGGACAAGTGGGGCACTTTGCAAAAGAATGCCCCACTCTCAGGCAGAACAAGTAGAGAAATACACTTGGAGCACCTCAAGGGAACCTTAGGGACCCCAGACCAGACGTTACAACTTGAGTACCAGCTAGGGTATACAACCTCACTCAGGAATAGGCTAGAAAAGACCCTAGCACTATAGCAGGTACATCCCAAAACCCTCCCAAATAGTTAAAGAGAATCTTGTAATTGAAAATTTTTATTCAATAAAGAAAAGCCTTTTCTCTAAAAACATACGTTTCTTAAAATCAAGGTATGTGCAATTATGGAGACAACAAGTCTATGCCCTCTTCAACTCAGGAGCTGAGAGGTCTTTCATCAAGGAAGACTTGATTCTAAGTATACCCCTAGAACTTACTCCACTGGAACATGGTCTCAACATCCTCACACCCTTAAGAGAAGGGTTAAATAGGAATAAGAAATTAAAAGGACGTGAGATAAAAATTGAGGTAATCAAACTTGAAGCGGATTTGATTCCCTTACCCTTGATGGAGGTAGAAGTAATCCTTGGGATGGATTAGTTAAGTAAGCATCAGGCAAGGATGGACTGTGGAAAGAAGATAGTAACCTTCCACACTCCCGAGACAAGCGAATTAGAGTTCCAAGGAGATTGACGGAATGGCGAAGTACAATTGGTGTCTCATATGAAAGCCCATAAAATGATACAAAGAGGTTGTACAACTTTCCTGGCCATGGTCATCCACGAAGAGTCTAAAGAGAAGAGGATCGAAGACATTTTGATGGTTAAACTCTATGTGAAAGTATTTCGAGGAGAACTATCCAGGTTACCTCCAAGTCGATAAGTAGGGTTCACCATAGAAATTATCCCAGGAACAAACCCCATATCCCAAACTCCTTATCGCATGGCTCCAACGAAATTGAAGGAGCAATTGGACGAATTATTGGAGAAGGATTTGATATGCCCTAGCCAATCTCCATTGGGTGCACCCGTCCTATTCATAAAGAAAAAGGATGGAAACATGAGATTGTGCATAGACTATTGGAAGTTGAACCAGGTCACCATCAAGAACATATACCCACTTCTGCGGATTGATAACCTATTCGACCAATAAAAAGGAGCAGCTTACTTCTCTAAAATAGACCTTCAGTCGGGCTATCATCAACTCAAGATCCGAGAGGAGGAGATTCCCAAGACAACGTTCCGATCCCGATATGGATATTACGAGTTCAAAGTAATGCCATTTGGATTAACGAATGCCCCTTCAGCCTTCATGGATTTGATGAACCGTGTGTTCCAACCACACTTGGATAGGTTCGTGATAGTATTCATAGATGACATTCTTATATACTCATGAACCTGGTTGGAGCATGAAGAACATTTGGCAATCACCTTGGAGATATTGAAGGAAAATCACTTATATGTAAAATTCTCCAAGTGTGAGTTTTGGTTGTAGGAAGTAGGCTTTTTAGGACATATAGTGTCCAAGGATGGAGTCAAGGTAGACCTAGCAAAGGTGGAAGCCATATCTGACTGGAAGACATCCAAGAATTCTTTAGAGATATGAAGTTTCTTAGGTCTGACAGGATACCACAGACGGTTTGTTCAAGATTTCTCTAAGATAGTAGCCCCTCTAACTTGGCTCACCAGGAAAGGAGTTAAGTATAAATGGGATGAAAGCTATGAGAAGTCTTTCTTGGAGTTAAAGACTCGGTTGACAACCACACCGGTACTCTCCTTTCCTAACCCAAGTGCGGGAGAGTACACTGTCTATAGTGATGCATCCGGACAAGGACTCAGATGTGTATTGATGCAACAAGGGAAGTTTATTGCTTATGCCTCGCAACAACTTAAGGTACATGAAAGGAACTATCCAACCCATGATCTAGAATTAGCCGCGATAGTGTTTGCCTTAAGATTTGGTGACATTACCTTTACGGAGTTAAATGTAGGATATACACGGATCACAAGAGTCGTAAGTGCTTCCTAACTCAAAAGGAGTTAAGTCTCTACCATAGGAGATGGCTGGAATTGGTGAAAGACTATGACCTTGTAATAGAATATCATCCCGAAAAGGCGAATGTGGTGGCAGATGCCTTAAGTCGTCAATATCAAACTAAGGTTGCACAAATAAGGATGAGCTACATACCTTTATTGCAATACTTGGGAAGAATGGAGGTGGATCTAAGAATGGACAAGTAGGAGAAATATTTGTTGGCAAATGTGGTGGTGAGGCCCAGTCTAACTAAGCAAATTAAGGCTCAACAATAGGTTGATAAGGAACTCCAAGCCTATTTGAATCTAGTTAACAAAGGAATAAAACAGGACTATTTCTTGCGAGGTGATGGAGTGCTAACTTATAAGGGCAAGGTATGTGTGGCTTAAGATAAGGAGCTGAAGAGATTAATTCTAGAAGAGGCACACGATTCTTTGCATGTAATGCATCCAAGAAGTACTAAGATGTACAGCACCCTCAAAGAAGGATATTGGTGGAAATGAATAAAGAGGGAGATTGCGTAATATGTAGCCCGATGCTTGTCCTGTCAGTAGATTAAAGTTGAGCATAAAAATCCATCAAGACTGCTGCAACCCTTACCAATCCCGGAATGGAAATGGGAGTACATCACAATGGAATTTGTTATAGAACTACTTGTGACCAGGAAGGGTCGAGACGTCATTTGGGTCATCGTGGATAGATTGACCAAATCCGCTCATTTTCTCCATATAAGGGTGATAGATACAACAGAATAATTGGTTGTATTATATGTGAGGGAGATAATAAGACTTTAAGGCGTCCCGTTGAGTATAGTATCAGATAGAGACCCAAGATTCACTTCAAGGTTTTGGACAAGCTTACAAAGTGCCACAGGAACCAATCTCCACATGAGCACGATGTTTCATCCTCAGATTGATGGACAGTCTGAGCAAACTATTCAAACCTTGGAGGATATGCTAAGACCGTGCGTACTCACCATGAACAAAGGTTGGGAGGAATACTTATGCCTAATGGAATTTTCTTACAATAATAGCTATCAGACCAGTATTCAGATGGCTCTTTATGAAGCCCTTTATGGACAACCATGCCGTACCCTTATTTGTTTGGGAAGAAGTGGAGGAAAGGAAGCTGGAAAGGGTAGAGTTAATCGAGGATGCTATAGAGAAAATAAAGTTAATCAGTACTCATCTTAAGATTGCTTAGGACAAGAAAAAGAGTTATGCAGATCATCAGAGGAAAGATCTGGAATTTGATATGGGAGATCAAGTGTTTCTCAAGGTATCCCCATGGAGGGGAATACTTAGGTTTCAATAACGGGGAAAGTTGAAATCGAGGTATATCGGTCCATATCCCATCATTCAAAGTATAGGACTAGTGACCTATAAATTGGAACTACCTCTAGACTTGCAAAGAATACCCGATGTATTCCATATCTTCGTGCCTCAAAAGTACCAGTGTAAACCCTGTCCTTTGTTAATGAGAAAATTAGGGAAAGAACCGATCATTTTTAAATTTAAAATCGAGTCAGTCTACAAATATGATTATTAGGAAATGGGCAAATTTGAGAATTTACAACTTGCAACTGACTCAAAATGGTTCATAAACCTTGGAAAAAAACCTTAGGACAAATTGGAAGAGAAAAACTAGACTGATTCGGGTGAACCGGATCCGAACAGGATTGAGCCAATTTATGAACTAGAACCGAAAGAGAGAGGGTAAACCGGGGAATTTATGGATCCTGAGTGACCTAAAGAGTCATATAAGTCATGAAAGAGGACTTTAGGATGAATAAGGGATGAAAACCAAATCGGTTCAGGTGAACCAGATCCAAACTGGATTGAATCGATTTGGATTGGTTTGAACCACTATTGAACCTGATTCTAAATTCATTTTTCTAGGTGTCTTAAAAAATTCAAATTTGAGATTTGAGACCACCATTGGATAGAAATAAATTTAGATGAATTTAGAAATTTTTAGATTTGAAAAATTCGGTTGAATCGTGGGTGAACCGGCTGGTTTAAACTTTGAACCCAGTTGGAACCAGTACGATCTGATTCGGAACAGTGTCGTCCTCTTCCTTAAGATGACATCACTGTTCACTCACCGGAAAATCGCACAATGCTAGTGAAGCTGAAAAGTCTCTGACCAGGGAGTTTCAGGCAATGAATGACCGCCATTAAGGCGCCAATCGGATGGCCAAGATGTCCCCGAGCTTCCTATATAGAGACCCCCTCCTCATTCATCCTCTTCACACCTAAAAACTCCATTCTCTCTCAGCTGCTTAGTTTTCTGATTAATCATGAATAAGAGCTCCAATATAGGGTCATTTTGAGCCAAAGAAGGTGAGGTTCGGTTTTCTCCATTTCCTCCAAGAGTTGCTGGAGAAATGCCGGTGTGATAGAACAGTAAAGCAGCTCCAACGGACCGAAGCTACCCTGTTTCGACCGAGCTGAAATCGACTAATTTGAGCCCTCCTTAGGCCAAACCAAGCTCTTCCAACACTTCCTCAGCCCTCCCACGGTCGAATTAGGACTAAAAGGTAAGTCAATTCGGCTCTCTTTTATAATTTTTGACCGGTGATAGAGAGAGAACTGACAAAATTTCAGTGATAGAATTCTAATTTAATTTGGCATCAATTGATGTCATTCTTGATCCTAGGGAGAACCTCAGGAGGAGAGCTATTTGCTCCGATAGAAAGCTCAGATCGCCGCGCCCTCACCGGTGAGCAATTGAATCTTTCTCTCTCTATAGTATGTTTTTCGGTAAAGCTCCGTTTGAGCTCATTCCGACGTTAAAACTTACGATTCAAAGTGCTATGGAATTGTATGAAGATGTAGAAACTCAATTTCAACTTCAATTTCAACAATTAGAAGTGTTTGATCAGTCAATTTGATGAAATCAAATTTGACTATGTTAGAGAGTTGAAATTGGGGGAAAATTTTGGGAAATTAGGGATTTTCAAAAATTTGAAGGACCAAAATGAAATTTTATAAAATTGAGGGTCAATAGGGCATGATAAGAATGTTAGAGGGCCAATGGAGAAATTTTAGAATTTTTGGGGTGAAACTTACCATTTTTTTAAAGGAATGGAAAAATGGTAATTTTGGAAAAATTGGTGGCCAAATTGGGAATTTGGAAAACTTGATCCCCTTTTTATGAAATTGGGTAAATTGAAGTCCCAAGAGGAATTTTAAAGATTTTGGGACTCAATTTGAGGAAAAATCGAATAGCTTTGATTGGCTGGAGGCCTTGGTTTTGGAACTTGGGGGCTAATATGCCCGGTTTTGAAAATCTCGAACAGTGGGCCATAGGCCAATTGGCTCGAGCAGGAGCTCGTAAACAAACATGAGTTATATGCCATAAAACTTTAAATAAATGAATTTTTTGGCCATGGTACCAAGACAAGATTAACATATTCAATCAACTAGTGGTAGTATGACATGACAGGTCTCTGGACTAGTTAAGACAAACAATTACAGGTTGAGTTGATGGTCGGAGCTATTGGACCAGTGGCACCACATACTATATGGCTTGATGTGAAAATACTGATTGTGCATGCACTGTGTTTACAAGACCTTCAAGATGCCCAAGAGGGGTAGTGATGTGTCCTAGGATCCTTGACGACTTAGTGAGTATAAGGGCAGTTCATTGGACTAGGTGACCTTGCGAAGCTCGGAGTAGCTTCTAGCGCACGAGATTGAGGTGGGGACAGGATGAGGTCTCTATGCTCATACAAACACGAAGAATTGTTATAGGATTGAGGGTCGGATGTCATGAACATCCACTCATTTTTAGGGTAGAAGTGGACGTACTTCTACCAAGGTGGTCGATAAAGTTGCTTCGACACCACAAGTGGGTTTAGTGGACGTACTGGCTTGCGACTGTGTGATTGACTTTCATGATGAAGGATATTTTTTTTAAAACCGAGATTTTTAAGTGGAGGAAATTGAAAGGAAATAAGAAGTCTGGCACACTCCAAACAAATCTTTTTCCTAAAAATTTAATTTTGAAAACCCATTCACTGAGTCGTTGTACTCACCCCTCCCTCATATCCTTTTTCAGGAAATCCCGGAAAGCCTACTCCAAAGGACCTTCAACCAATATGCCTGTGAGACAGGTACTAAATGTTTAAAATTTTATGCAATTTTGATTTATGTTTTCCAAGAAAGGTACATGTATAAAGGACACCTTACTCTTCACGGTTTATAAATAAGGGGAAACCCTTGGTAAATTGAGAGAGTGGTGGGTTGATCACGGGAATCCAACTGAACTGGGTTGGGGTGTGACAACCAACCTGATCCTAGACATGTATTAGATAGACCTCAACCAAAGCTAGAAGAGAACTTGACCTATCAAGCAGAATCAGTAGGAATTATTGACCGGAGGGATAATAACTTAAGGAATAAGAGAATTCCTATGGTCAAAGTTCTTTGGCAAAATGAACCCGTGCATGAAAAGACATGAGAAACTAAATGTCTAATGAGGGAAGGTTACCCTCAATTATTTAACATGTAACTATTTTGGGGACAAAACCCCTAAAAGGAGAGGAGAGTTGTAAACCCCGTCCTTTGATAATAAGAAAATTGGGAAAAGAACCGGTCTTTTCCAAAGAGATAACTAAGCCGGTTTATAAACCGAAACTGATAGAAAAAGGACAAATCGAGAAATTTAAGCATCCCGAGTGACCTAAAGAAGTCACAAAAGTTATGATAAAAAACTTTAGGGTGAACCAGACTTGAACCGGATTGAACCGGTTTGAACCACTATTGAATCGGTTTCTAAATTCATTTTTTTAGGTGGCTTAGAAAATTCAAATTTGAGAAGTTAGACCACCATTGGATAGATAATGACTGCAGATAAATTTACAAAATTTTAATTTTGAAAAACTCGGTCGAATCGGGCTTGAATCGGCTGGTTTAATTATTGAACCCGGTTTGAAACGGTTCGATCTGATTCGAAACAGTGTCATCTTCTTCTTTCAAATGACAACACTGTTCACTCGCTGAAAAATTGAGTAGCGCCGGCAAAGAAGAAAAGTCTTTGGCCAGGGAGTTTCAAGCAATGAATGACTGCCATTAAAGCACCAATCGGACGACTAAGAAGTCCCCGAGCTTCCTATATAAAGAGCCCCTCCTCATTCATCTTTCTCACACCTGAAAACTACACTCTCTCCCTACTACTCCATTTTATAGTGAAGCACGAACCAGAGCTCCAACTTGGGCACTTTTCTAAGCCAAAGAAGGTGTCTTTGGGATCTTTTAATTCGGGGAGAAGTCAGCTACATGATGGTCGCTTTAATTTGCTTCGAGGATCATTGTAGAAACGCTAGCAAGATAGAATAGTGAAGTAGGTTCGACGAACTGAAGATGCCCCTTTTCGACCGAGCTGAAATGGGCCAATTCGAGCCCCTCACAGGCCAAACCAAGCCCTTCTAACTCCTCCACAACCCACATACAACAGAATTAGAGTGAAAAGGTAAGCCAATTTGGCTTCACTCTATGAATTCCGATTGGTGCTAGAGAGAGAACCGATAGATCTTTAATGACCAAATTCTCCCTCAATTTGACATGAATTGAGGCGATTCTTGATCCTAGGAGGAACCTCAAGACAAGAGCTATCTGTCCAGATTGAAAGCTCAGACCGCCACGTCTCCGATAGTAAGCTTTCTCTCTCTACGTTCAGTTTTTCGGCAAAGCTCTGTTTGAGCTCGTTCCGACATCAATTCATGCGATTCAAAGTGCAATTGAATCGTATGGTAGTTAGAAACTGAAATCTACCTTCAATTTCAATAATTAACCTCGTTTGATCAGTTAATTTGATGTAATAAAATTCGACCAAGTTGAAAGGTTGAAATTGGGGGAAAAATTGGGGATTTTGAAAATTCGTGGGACTAAAGTGAAATTTCATAAAATTTAGGGCCAATTAGACATGGAAAAGATGTTGGAGGACCAATTGGTCGATTTTGGAATTTTTGGGGTGAAATTTACCATTTTTGTAAAGTAGTGGTTAAATGGTAATTTTCGAAAAATTGGGGACCAAATTGGAAATTTGGGAAACTTGAACCCCCTTTTGTGATTTTGAATAGATTGAGATGCCTAGGTAAATTTTAGAAGTTTTGTGACTCAATTTGAGGGAAAATCAGCATTTGGATCTATAGTTAAAGAAAAAGAACTTGAGGGACCTAATTGCAAATAATTGAAAAGTTTGGATATGTTATTCATTTGTGATGAATGAAGGCTATCAAGCCAAAAGATAATGAATAAGGATGTTCATATCATGTAGGGACACGAAGTACCGGGAATGCCAGCTAAGACAAGCTTGCGTGGAATAAAAAAGCCGGTTTAGAGGAATTCATTGCATTCACGGGTGAGTGGGATTTTCACATCATACCCGGTTGGGATGATGAGCACCTCAATAATGAAAACCCGCTACTTAGTGTGATGTGAGAAAACACACGAAAAAACTACTTACCTGTTGTAAGTAGATCATACCCACTTGGTATGATGAACTTCCTAGAAGGAAGTAGAAAACCCGTTCATTGCTTATGAGAGGAGTCCTCACACCCGGTTGGTGTGATGGACATCTGGAAAGTTATTTTTGTCATAAGTGCTCTCCCCTGATTGTGTTCCACTGCTTAAACTTTTTGGGAGACCTTGTTGACGAGAGCTCGAATGCTCAGATAGGTCAGAGGCCTCGGTTTTGGAACTTGGGGGCTAATATGCCCAATTTTGAAAATCTCGTACAGTGGGTCGAAGGCTAGTTGGCACAAGTAGGAGCTCGTAAGTAAACATGAGACTAAGCCTTGAAAACTTTAATGAATTATTTGTTTTGCCATGGTACCAAGACATGATCGATAAACTTGATGGACTGGTGGTAGTGTGACGAGACAGGTCAACGGACGAGTCGAGACAAACAATTGCAGGTTGAGTTGAGGGTTGGGGCCGTTGGACTAGTCACACCAAAGACTAAATGGCTTATGAGGAAAACTCTTGCTTTGTTTATGCACTAAGGTACGGGACCTTCAAGACACCCAAGAGGGGTAGAGATGCATCCTAGGGGCTACTGGATGATATGGTGGAGATAAGGGCAGTTTATTGTGCCAGCAGTCAGGGAAGCTCGATGTAGCTTCATGCACATAAGACTAGGGTGGGGTCGGGATGAGGTCTCTATCCTCATACGGACAAGGAGTTTCTTTATGGGATTGATGGTTGGATGTCACGTACATCCACTCATTCTCAGGGTAGAAGTGGATGGGCTTTTATCTAGGTGGCCGGTAAAGTCACTCCGATGCCATAAGTGGGTGCAAATGACGTGTTGCCCTACAAATGTGTGTTCCCTTCATTATGAAGGTCATGTGTTGATTGATAAACACATCGTTCTTGGTTAATGATGGGATATGGCTATGAAAACTAAGATTTTGAGGATGAAATATTTTAAAGAAAATAAGGAGTTTGGCACACTCCAATTCAAACTATTTATCTAAAAGTCAAATTTTAAAACACCCATTCACTGAGTCGTTGAACTTACCTCCTCCCTTATACCCCCTTTTAGGTAACCAAGGAAAAGCCTACCCAAAGACCCCAAGTTAACCACACCTATAAGACATGTATGTTAAGTTTAAATTTCTTACGGTTTTGATTAATGTTATTCTAGGAAAGGTACATGTTTAAAGAAAGCCATACTCCTCACAGTTTAAAAAAGGGATAACCCTTAATAAACTGAGAGAGTGATGGGTTGATCACGAGGATCTGACCAAACTGGGTTGGGGCATGACAATTGTAATTTTTGAAAAGTTGGGGACCAAATTGGATATTTGGAAAACTTGAGCCCCTTACACAATTTTGAGTAAATTGAGGACCCAAAGGGAATTTTGAAAGCCTTGGGACTCAATTTGGGGGAAGTTTGCATAAGGGACCTAAAGTTATGGAAAATGAACTTTAGAAACCTAATTGCAATAAACCAACAATTTTGAGCGTAGTCACTCATACGTGAGAAAACGATGGTTGTCATGCCAAACCTTAATTTATAAGGATGTCCAAATCGTGTAGGGACACGAGAGACGGGAACGATAGCAAGGAAAAGCTAGCGTGAAATTTGAAAATCGACTGGGGACAAACATGTCACGGTCATCAGGTGAGTGAGCTAATTTACACATCATATTGGTTGAGATGATGAGTACTATCTTTAATGGAGAAAACCTACTTACATGTTGTAAGTAGAGATAATCATACCCGGTTGGTATGATAAGTTTCCTTGAGAAAAGGAGAAACCTGCCTACTAGTTATTAGCGGAGATATTATCACACCTAGTTCGTGTGATTGTATTAAAAATAAATTTTTCCAGAAGTGTTCTCCCCTGACTGTTTGCCAATACTTAAAACATTTGGGAGACCTTCTTGACAGGAGTTAAAATAGCTCAGATAGGCTATGGGCCTCGGTTTTTGAACTCATGGGGCTAAATGCCCAGGTTTGGAAAAATACCTACAGTGGGCCCAAGGCCAAATGGCACGAGTAGAAGCTTGTAAAAAAAACTTGTTTAAAAAAGAGACATGAAAATTTCTAATGGAATTGGTTGTATTATTTTGCCACGGTACTAAGCCAGGATCGACAGTGCTCGATGGACCAGCGTCAGTGCGTCACGGCCAGGTCGATAGACTGGTCTAGACAAGTAACTGTAGATCGGGTTGAGCATCATGGTCGTTGAACTGTTGGCACAAAAGATAATGGCTATATGTGGAAAACTTTTGTTTGTGCATGCACTTGTGGTATGAGACCATCAAGATGCCTGAGGGGGTATTGACGGGTTCTAAGGGCTACTGGACGACATGGTGGAGATAAGGGCATTTCTTCATGCCATTTAGTCTTGAAGCTCTGTAAGCTTCTTGCGCATGAGACCGAGGTGGGGTTAGAATGAGATCTCTGTCCTCATACAGACACGGAATGGCATTCGGGTCTGAGGGTCAGATGTCAAGAACATCCACTCAGGCCCATGGTACAAGTGAACGAGCTTTTATCTTGGTTGATGGTTAAGACACTCTGATCCACAAGTGGGTGCAATGGACAGGCTACACTTGTGAATGTGTAAAATTGAGGGAACATTTTGGGGAAAATTGGGGATTTCATAAAATTGAGGAACCTTTTTGCAATTTCCCAAAATTGAGGAGCAATTGGCTATGAAAAGATGTTGGAGGACCAATTAGTCGATTTATGAAAACATTGGAGGTCAAATTGCCATTTTTGGAAAATAGGGGCAAAATGGTAATTTTTGAAAAGTTGGGGACCAAGTTGTAAATTTGGAAAACTTGAGCCCCTTATACAATTTTGAGTAAAATGAGGACTCAAAGGGAATTTTGGAAACCTTGGGACTCAAATTGGGCAAAAGTTGGCATTAGGGACCTAAAGTTAAGAAAAAATAAACTTTAGGGACCTAAATGCAAATTATCAATAATTTGTGAGCCTAGGCTTTGATGCCAAACCAAAAGTGATAAGGTTGTCCAAATCATGTAGGGACAAGTGTGACCGGAACACAAACATGAGCAAGCTCGCGTAGTATTGGAAAATCGACCGAGGATGAACACGTAACGGTTATCGGGTGAGTGGGCTCATTTACATCATTCCCGGTTGGGATGATTAGAACTTTAGAAATGAAAAACTAATTGTCGAGAACATCCACTTAGACCTAGGGTAGAAGTGGATGAGCTTCTATCTTGGTGGCTAGTAAAGACGCTTCGAGCCAAAAGTGGGTACAGTGCATGGGCTATACTTGCGAATGTGTGTTCCCTTCTTGATGAAGGGCATGTGTTGTCTGTTAAACACACCTAATATGGAAATGAGGAAAAAGGTTTTGAAAACTAGAATATGAGAAAAACTTTCTTTGAAAGAAAACAACACTAGCACAATTTAGTTAAAACTATTTGTTTTAAAAATTCATTTCCAACCCCTACTCACTGAGTTGTAGAACTCAACCCCTCTTTTATATCCCTTTTTAGGAGTAGCGGAAACCATGAAAAAGGAAAACACAAGGATATACCCTCTGTCAAGTATGCTTAATGTCACTTTTATACTTGCATGTTTATTGATTTATGTTATTCTAGGGATCAAGGTTTGAATTCTGCCTAACTCATCTTGATTAGAAGAAGGGGGAAACCCATCTTAAATTAAGGAAGCGGCGGATTGATCACAGGGATCCGACCAAACCGGGTTAGGGCATGACATTCTTGGCGGACCTCCCTGCTGAGATGGACCCCATGGAATACCTCGAGTTCGTACCTTCCTAGTATTTCAGCTTCGCTCTTGTAGGTCCACTTTATCCATTGGGGGGGGGTCTAAGTTGTGTTGGGCTGGTGGGGGCTCCTAGAAGACCATCATGAAGGTTGTGTGAGCCTCCCAATAGTTGTTCTAGGCCTCCCTTCGAGTTGGGGTCCTTCCCAGCTATCATGGTGTCGTAGGTGGTGTTGGGTCCCTTGGAGGAGGTATGGGTTCCTCTTGCCTTGGGGAGGGATATGGTATGTTGGTTGGTTTCAATATCTCCTTAAGGAGTTTCCTATAATCCTCAACCATGTCCCTTGGCAACCTCTTTTCGAATTCAACCAGTTTTTGGATGTTTATCCTGCTTGAGGTAGGAGCCTTTTTCAAGGGTCCGTGAGTGGGGCTAGTTCGCATGGGGAATTTCCTAGGGACTCTTCTTCCTACAGGGTAATTAAATCTTTATTAATGTCAGGTCATAGTCTTGATAATGCTTTCAAGGGAACACAGCTCTGATACCACTCAAGTTATCACGCCCTGACCTGGTTTGGTCAGATTCCCGTGAGCAACCCGCCACTCCCTAGGTTCAAGAGAGGTTTCCTCTTCTTTTAGACAAGAGGAGCCAAGCAAAATTTAAAATCTTGTTCCTTGGAATAGCATTAATCAAACTAAAGTAAGCTTAAAAGAACTTTAAATATACCTGACTTAGGATTCATCTTCTCAAGCTCTCTAGTTGATCTCCCTTTTCCAGAAAAAGGGATAAAGGGAGGGGATGAGTTTCTACAACTTAGTGAGCGTGTTGGGAGTGAGTTTTAAAAAAAATACTTAGTTTATTAAAAGCCCTTTTTAAAGATTTTTCTTGAATCCTTGGTGTGTCTAGCTCTATTAACACATCCCCTTGCCCTAGGAGGCGTTTAGAAAATCAACACACGACGTTCATCATAAAGGGTACAAACGTTCGCGGGGCAGTAATAGACAACACCCACTTGGCGATTAGCGCGACTTTGTCGTCCACCCTGATAGAAGTCCTGGACTTTTACCATGAGTCTAAGTGGACGTTCCCAGAGGTCCGACCCTCAAACTTGAAATCCACTTTGTATCCATATGAGGACGGAGACATCATCCTGACCCCACCCCGGTCTCATGCGTGAGAAGCTCCCAAAGCTTCATGACTAACTGGCATGATGAACTCCCCTTATCTCCACCATGTCGTCCAACATCCCTTGGAACCCATCACTACCCCCTAGGGCATCTTGATGGTCCCAAATCCATGAGTGCATGCACAAAAAATAATTGTTTTCATATTTAGCCTTTTTCTTTGGTGCTGACGGTCCAACGGCCCCGACACTCAACTCGGCCAGTAGTTGTTTGTCTAGGTTGGTCGATCGACCTAGCCCTGACACATTACTGCCAGCCCATCAAGCATTATCGATCCTAACTTGGTACCATGGTGAATCACACAAGTAAATTTCATTTTAAATAAGAGTTTTCATGGCTCTTCCTATTCATGTTTTTTTTTTCGGGTTTCAGCCCGTGCTCACTAGCCTTGGGCCCATTGCACATGTTTTTTTTTTTCAAAATTGGGCCTTGAGCCCTATGAGTTCAAAACTGAGGCCTCAGGCCTGTTCGAGCTGTTCTCACTCTAGTTAAGAATGTCTCTCAAATAGTTTAAGTAATGGCACACAGTTAGTGGAGAACACTTCAAACAAAATTTTCCTTTTAAGTCACCACACCAACTCGGTGTGATGATAGGTTCGCTTATAACCGATATGCAGATTTTTCCGTTCAGAAACTCATCATACCAACCGGGTATGATAACTTATTTAATCTTACTTAAAATTGGTTAAGTAGGTTTTCAGTTCATAAAAGTGATCTCATCATCCCAACCGGTACGATGTATAAAAGTCTCACTCACTCGGTGACTATGACGTATTCGTCCCTAGCCGGTTCTCTAAGTTTGAGTGTGGTTCCCTTGTTAGCATTTTATTCTCAAGAGTTCCTACATGGTTTGACCACTCTTATACATCAGGGTTTGTTGTAAAAGCTTTCTAGCTTTTCAGTATTGGGTACTAGGCCCAGATTTCTGGTTTTTTATACTTAGGTCCCTAAAGTTCATATTTCTTGACTTTATGTCCCTAATGTTCATAGTTCTTGACTTTAGGTCCATAGTGTTAAATTTTTCCCAAATCAAGTTCCAAGGACTTCCAATATCCCAAATCAAGTCCTAAGGGGCTCAAGTTTTCCAAATTCCCAATTTGGTCCCAATTTTTTCTAAAATAACCGTTTTGCCCCTACTTTCCAAAAATTACCATTTGGCCCCAAAATTTTCAAAAACTGACCAATTGGTGCTCCAACATCTTTTTCATTGCCATTTGGCCATCAATTTTGAGAAATTGCATGAAGGTCATTCAATTTTTTGAAATCCCCAAAATTTCCCCCAATTTCTATCTCCTCTACTGTTCAAATTTGATTTCTTCAAATTAGCCATTCAATGGGGGTTATTTCCTCAAATTGATGATATGAATCAGTTTCTATACTTCCATACAATTTAATTGCACTTTGAATTGCAGGATTTGGGTATTAAATGAGCTCAAACGAAGCTTCGTAAAAAAATTCGACGTAGAGAGAGAAAGCATTGAAAGCTTACCATTGGAGGTGCGGTGATCGGAGTTCTTGATCGGGAAAGTCAGCTCTTGTCCTCAAGGTCCTCCTAGGATCAAGAATCGAGGCAATTGCTGTTAGGATTAGCGTGAATTTGATTAAAGAATCCTATCACTTTCTCTCTTTAGAATCGAACTATAATGACAGAGGAGGGCTGAATTGGCTTACCTTTTGCCTTTAGGGAGGTCGTGTGGTGGCTGAGGGAACTATGGGAAGACTCAATTTGGCTGTAGGGGGTTGGAATTGGTCAAATTCTGATCAGTTGAAATAGAGCACCTTTGGTCTGCTAGAGCTGCTTCACTGTTCGAGCTCGTCGGCGTTTCTTGGAGGTAGGCGTCAGGTAGCTGACTTCCTCCCGAGTCTGTAGGACCCGAATTCAGCTTTTGAGGCTAGAGGAAGTGCCCAAATTAGAGATCTAGTTTGAGCTTCATCAAAGAATAGAGCACTTTAGAGAGAGATGCAAATTGAGGTGTGTGAAGTATGAACGGAGGGGAGCTCAAGAACACTCTGCCTAACCAATTTCCATACTAGTCGTGCTCATCCTAATTGGAAATTTCCTAAATTAGAGCAAATTTCCTTTAACGGGAAAAGGAAAGAAATTCTTTCCTCGAAGAACAGTGTCATCGAACGAATATGGAAGATGACACTATTCTACACGTGCGAGCTTTGCACGTGGGGTCGGCCACGTGGCATCACGTGATTGGTCAAGTTTTCTGACATGGCGATCCAACTCAACCACCACATCGACCATTGACTGGTTGACCAGACATGTGGTAGCCTCTCATTGGCTAGTCATGTCTGCGTGGCTACTAATTAGGCACTCGTTGACCATTGACCCACTAACAGAGCGCTCCTTGCCATGCGTTGTGCTCTAATTGGTCGCGTGCATGCTGACTGGGCACGGACCTATCAGTGGTCCATTGACCGGTTGGACGATTGACCGGTCCGGTCTGACCAGGTCTAGTGACCAGAAAATGAAAATCGGCTTGTTCAGGCCTGATTCGACCGGTTCTCTCAAAATTAAAAATTTCTAAATTTGTTTAAATTAATTTTCTATTCAATGGTGGCATCAATTTCCCAAATTGATTTTTTTAAGCCACCAAGAAAAATGAATTAAGAGACTGGTTCATATATAGTTCAACCTAGTTTAATCTGGTTTAGTTTTGTTCAGGTCTGGTTCATCTTAAATTGGTCCGATTTTCTCATCCAATTTCCTTCATAACCCTTCCCCATGATTTATGTGACATCTTGGTCACTTGGGATTTTCCAATTTCCCATTTCAACCCTTCTTTATCATTCTCGGTTCATCAAGTGATTTAGTTTTCTCCTTAATTTGACTGGTTCTTTCCCAGTTTCATTGATCCGAGATGACGGGTTTCACATGAAAAGCTGACACGTGTGAAGCACACACGTGTGGCAGTGTCATCTTCCTCACTTGGCTGACATGGAGAATGGGATATGGGGGAGAGAGACTTAGAAAAAGCTCTGGTCAAGTCGCCGGCGAGTGAGGAGGGGGCCGAATCGTACACTGGCCAATAGCCTATACAGTTGTTGAGCTCTCTATAGAAAGACACCCCTCCCCTCACATTCCTCATCCCACCAGCGAATGAAGAAGAAGAAGATTTCTACTTTCCAGCAAAGCTTAAACCAAAGCTCCAACAACGAGTTTTTTCTCAACCTCTGAAGCTCCACTCAAAGCCATTGGAATTGAGAAGAAGTCCTCTAATCGACTGAGACCTCAACTCAGCCTAAGGATCACCACTAGAGCTCCGGGGAGCTCAAACAGGACCATTGCTCCTTTGGCTGAGAAGAAGCCAAACTCTTCAAGCTGTACCCTGGTCGCCCCCGGCCTCATGTAGCTAAACTGATCCCTCCCCAGACCTCCTCAAACCTCCTCAACCCATACCAGGTCCTTTACAACCTTTGAGGTAAGCCAAATCCGCCTAGTGTTGCCAGAATTTTGAAGTTATAGAAGTTAACTTGCCTGAACTTCTCTCATCAAATCTGTAGTACTCCAACATGAAATTTGCCAGCAAGTTGATCCTAGAAGGACCCCTTGGAAGAGCAATAGCTGCCCTCATAAAGAGATTCAATTGTTGCCCCTCATCGGTAAAGACACTGAGCTTTCTCTCTCTATAGACTTTTTCCAATGAGGCTTCGTTTGAGCTCAAATCAGCATCGATTGAGGTGATTCAAAGGTCAAATTTATTGCAGGGAGATGGGGGAGTGATTGATAGCATGATAGGGGGGCAATTGCATAAGTTTGGGTGGTCAATTTGATTAACCCAAGATTCGACGGTCAAAATGCAATAAATTGAGAGAATTTGGGCAAAATTGGGTATTTTTGGAAAATTGGGGGTTGACTTGCAATTAATGAAAAGTTAAGGAATTGAATAAAAATAAAGGGAAATTAGGGACCTAAAAGGAAAAATGGGAACCTTAAGGACCTAATCGACGATAAATAGAATATTAGAGACCTAAGGGCAAAACTCAGGACTTCAGGGACCTAACCCTAATTTCGGCATATTTAAGGACCAAATTGCCAATATGGGCAAGTATAAGGTCTTTTGTAAATCCCATCCTCTTGAAATAAGGAACCGGAAAAGTGAACCATAAATTTTTCAAAAGAAAACCAAAGATCCAAGTGAACTAGAATTATAAAAGAAGGGTCATAACGGGAATCGAGTTTGAACTGACTAATTTAAATTTTTGGGTTAACAAACCCGTTCGGACAGGGTCGGTCAATGGACCACTGCCAGGTCAGCACCCTGTCCATAGGCACAACAAATCAATGAGCGACACTTGGGGAAGCATGTCCCATCAGTGTACAGTCAACGCTTGGGAGTGCTAACCAATTAAAAGGTGACATGTACCCTCAGTCAACGGTCAGAAGAGGAGAATCCACGTTAGTGAAGATCAGCTAATAGCAGGGTGACACATGTCCCAGTCAATGGCTGATCGAACACGGTCAGAAGCCATGTTAGAATGAACAACCAATAGGAGGCCGCCACGTGTCTGATCAATGGGTTAAAGGTGAACTACATTGCAGAGTAGGAAGTCGTATCAGCAAAGCCAGCCAATCATAGAGTGCCACGTGGCAAGTTCACAAATGGGTCACAAGGACATCATCTACCTTTTGATGAGCAGAAGAGGGAAGGCCAAAAATGGATGTCCTTCTCTAGTAACTGATAAACTCCTCCAACAAGGCTATAAATTGGAGAGTTAATGGCTAATTGATGGGGGTAATGGATAGAACAATCAGTCCCCAACCTCCCTATATAAAGAGCTCCTCCTGATTCGTCCTCCTCACTCCTCAAACACTTAGAGAAGAAGAAGTGTCCATTTTCTGGCAAATCACGAACTAGAGCTTTGACTTGGCCACTTTTCTCCACCTCTGAAGTTAAATTTTGGTTCTTTAGAATCATGAGGAAGTTGGCTACCTGAACACATCCTCCATTCAGCTCGAGGATAGCTAGAGAAGCACCGACGAACTCACACAATACCGTCGTTCATTGGCAGTCTACATCCCGAGGTGCTTTAGTTCAATTCGAGCAATCCTCGAACCAATTCTGTCAAAACCAAGATCCCTAGACCACCCCTAGAAGTGCTTTGAACTTCCCTAAGCTAAATTGGTAAGTCCCCTCTTCCGCCCTTTGCCAACATTCGCTGTTCATAATTAGTTTTGCCTGATAACTAAATTGTGAAATTCGCACTGCTTAGGCCAGCAATTGAAGTGCGTTTTGATCCAGGAAGAAAGCAATCCATTGGAATTAAAAGCTCCAATTGTCTGATCCTCTCTAGTAAGAAATCAAAGTTTTCTTTCTCTAAATCAATTTTTTGCCAAAGCTTCATTCAAACTCATTTTTTAGCCATTTTCAGTGTACTAAAGCTTGAAATGACGAGAGAGACATATGAAAGATGAATGTCATCATGAAAGGGGTCAATTAACCAAGTTTATGGGTTTAATTGAATGAAACAAGATTTTGGGGGTCAAATTGCAATTTTGGGCAAAATTGGGCAATATGGGGATTTTTGGAAAATTGGCAGTCGAATTGCAATTAAAGGAAAATTGGCGAATTTTTATAAAATTAACTCCCAATTGAGGGCCAATTGGCAATTTTTAGAAATTGGGGGACCAATTGGTAATTTTAAAGAATCTGAGGACCAATTGGTAATTTTGGAAAGTTAATGACATATATGTAAACATTGGGAAGTAAGAGGTCGTTTATGCTAAGTTTTCCTTATAAGAATACTCGGACCCTGTAGGAAATGGTCGTTTGAGTATTGGTGAAGAGAAGCACATTTGCGACTGGAATTCAGCCATGATGGACGCATCTCAGTACCCTGTGAGTGGAATTTTTTCAACATCATAACCAGTTGGAGTGATGAGCATTGTTTTTAGATTTAAAAACCATTTTCCAGGAATGGTCTCCCCTAATTACGTGAAACTGCTTAAACATTTTATAAGACATTTATGTTGAGAGCTGAGATAGATCCAATAGGTTGGAGGACTCGTTTTTGTAACTAATAGGGCCTAAGGCCTAGTTTTGGAAAGTTTGTAAAGTGGGCCCAAGGCTAGTGGGCACGGGCTGAAGCTCATAGACAAATAAGCTTATGAGCCATGAAAATTTTCATAATTGGTTCTTTGTGTAAATTGCCACTGTGTCGAAGCCAAGCCAATAGACTCCATGTGTTAGTAGTTATTGAGCAAAAGCTAGGTTGTCGAACCTGTTGGGCTAGCAGTTATGGAGCCAAAGCCTAGTGTCGAAACCATTGGGTTGTTAGAACCAAAGATAATGGATATAAATCCTAAGACCTTTGTTTGTGCATGCACTAAGGTACGAAACCATCGAGATGCCTTGTTTGGGGTAGTGTTGGTTCTTAGGGCCGATGGATGACATATGTTGCATAAGGAAAGTTGGGTCATCTAGTGAGTTTCGAAGCTCGAAGAAGGTTCCTGTGCATTGAGACCAAGGCAGGGTTAGGAGAGGTCTCATCCTACATAGTGGACACAAAGTATCTTTGGGTTTGACTGTGTAAACCCCATCCTTTGGAGTTAAGGAAAATCGGGAAAAGAACTGCTCAAACTGAGTGAGAAAAACCAATCCGGTTCACAAACCCGATCATCAGAGAATGGGTAATTTGGGAAATTTACAACTCCCAAGTGACCCAAAGGGTTCATAAAAACCTTGGAAATACACCTTTGGACAATTTGGGAGAGAAAACTAGACCGGTTCAGGTGAACCAAATCCGAGCCAGAGTGAACCAGTCATTTCTAAAGAGAAAATCGAGTCGGTTTATGAACAAAAATCGATAGAGAATAGGAAAACCAAGAAATTTATGGATCCCAAGTGACCTAAAGAGTCACAAAAGTCATAAAAGGGGACTTTAGGATGAATTGGAGATGAAAACCAAACCGGTTCAAGTGAACTAGATCCAAACCGAATTGAACCAGTTTGGACCGTTTTGAACCACTATTGAACTAAATACTAAATTCATTTTTCTAGGTGGTTCAGAAAATTCAAATTGGAGAATTGAGCCCACCATTGGATGAAGAAAGAATTTAGAAATTTTTAATTTTGAAAAATTTGGTCGAATCGAGCATGAACCGACCGGTTTAAGCTTTGAACCTGGTTCATACTGGTCCTGTCCTGTTTGAAACAATGTTGTCTTCTTCCTTCAGATGACAACATTGTTCACTCTTCGGAAAATTGAGAAGCGCCCACCAAGATGAAAAGTCTTCGGCCATGGAGTTTCAGGTAATGAATGACCACCATTAAGGTGCCAATTAGACGACTAAGAAGTCCCTGAGCTTCCAATATAAAGAGCCCCTCCTCATTCATCCTCCTTACTCCTAAAAACTCCATTCTCTCTCAACAACTCCATTTTTCGGTGAATCACGAACCAAAGCTCCGACTTGGGGCATTTTTTTGAGACAAAGAAGGCATGGTTGGGTTATTTAGATTAAGGGAGAAGTCAGCTACACGCCTATAGTCTCCATTTGCTCTGAGGGTCGTTGGAGGAGCACCGGTGTGATCGAATAGTGAAGCAGCTCCGACAGACCGAAGCTGCCCTATTTTGGCCGAGTGGAAATCGGCCAATTCGAACCCTTCTCAGGCCAAACCAAGCCTACCAAACACCTCTACAGCCCACCTACAGCTGAATTAGAGCAGAACGGTAAGCCAATTTGGCTCCCCTCTATTATTTCTGACTGGTGCTAGAGAGAGAACCAACAAAATTTCAATGACAAAATTCTCACTCAATTCAGCATCAATTGATGTAATTCTTGATCCTAGGTGGAACCTCAGGATCCGACGAATCGGGTTGGGGTGTGACAACTTGAGTGGTATCAGAGCCTGTTTCCTCGAATACATTATCAAGCTTAGAGAACATAGTAATTAATAGGGATACTTTCAAAATTTTCAGATTGATCCCAAGAAAGGAACCAAGAGAACTAGAGCTGTAGTCTTTGACACTGCCCAACCACTCCTTCCTATAGAAACTCTTCGAGAAACCCAAAAATTTCCACCTAGACCAAGCTCAGAACACTGGAGGTTGTATGAAGAGTTCACTTGAGTATTTGGGCAAACTAACCTCATCCTTGAGGTTGGTACCAACTCTCAGGCTGAACCAGAGCAAGTACAAACTCATCCTCCTCCTATTAATCATCCTCCTCTAGTTGATATTCCCAAGTATCTCATGACTCTCTGTCAACTAGGGTGTAAGCCTTTTCTCGGAGAGAAAGATGGGCGGGGTGGGGGGCATGGATTAGTTGGCTAACATCAAGATGCTGATGGGGATAGTCAAAATTATCACCAGAGGATATGGTGATCCTGACAGAATTTTTATTTGAGGGTAGTGCCAAAAGATGGTGGGACAATGTTTGGAGCCTGCACACTTCCACACCCTCCTAGGATCTGTTTGAGGAGAGATACGTGGAGGAGTACCTGGCCCATCACCTAATTAATGAGAAGAAGTAGGATTTCCTCCGAATATGACAAGGGCTTAAATCTATATTGGAATATGAGACTAAGTTTAATGAGCTAAGGCCTTTTGCTCTAGACTTAGCCGGACCGGCAGATATATACCAACGGTTTGTGTTTGGTCTCTACATGGATATAAGAGACCAAATGGGAGTACTAGGACGCCCCATAGATTTGGCTGCCATCATCAACATTGCTCATGAGTGTGAACATCTTGTATAGACAAGACACCGTCGGATAGAGCAAGCCGACCGGAAGGAAGAGGAAGGACAGAGCAACCAAAGAGGTTAAAAGGAGCTTGGTAGACAAAAATGGGGGATAAGAATGGGGTCTTTTTGGAGAAATGATGGTTACCATGCTCAAAGAGAGACAAGTAAAACCCTACAAAGGAGAAACCTCTCTTGCCCTAGGTGCCGGAAAAGTCATGAAGGGTCATGTTGAGCCTGTTTCGAATGCGGACAGCTTGGGCACTTTGCAAAGAGTTTTCTAGCCCTTTGAGGTAATACCCAACGAAGTGACCATCCATCACCTCAAGGAAACCCAAGGGCACTAAACAGAGGACAAGACATAGCCACTACGTCAAGGGTACCAACCCGAGTATACAACCTCAACCAGAAGGAAGCACAAGATGAACCTAGTACTATAGTTAGTACTTACCATAGCTCCCCTAGACCAATATAACAAAAAAAAAACCCTGTAATTCATCATCATTATAATAAAAGTTCCATTTCTTATAAAACTTGTGATGAAATACGAGTAAAAGGAAATCCTACGGATGTACCCTCTAAACCTCGAAGGTGAAGTAGGAAGGATGGCATCTGAGGATATCAGGAAAGTTAAAGTTGGATACCTTCAAGGACAAAAAAATAAGGAATTCCGAGAAAGAAGGGAAATGATTCTCCTAAAGAAGGAAACTCTAAGGAAGCATACAAGGAAGACCCAAGGAGTAAGCTAAACCCAAGGAGCAGGTAAGTAGGAAGATGGAATCAAAGGACGTCGTGACAAGTGGACTACCCATAAAAAGGAAAGAAGGAAAAGCCTTAAAGAAGCATTAGAGAGGTTGAACCAGGACAAGAATCCTTAGGTAGAGGATACAAGTAGGAAGTGACCTCAAAAAGGGAAGTTCCAAAGCTAAGGAACCACCAGATTGATCCTAAGAGGCTTAAATTGACATAAAGAACCTCATAAAGAACCATAAGTGGTTAAGGGTATGTCGGGATAGCCAAGGTATTACCTGATTGGAAGAGCAAAGAAGCCAATTAGAGATTTATGACAAACCTAGAAAAGAAGGAAGCAACTGGTAGCAACAGGATGGACAAGGAGAATAAACAAGACCCTAAGAAGGATCGGGAAGTAATGGAGACTACACTCTAAAGAAGGGTAATAGAGTGGGCATGGTGAGGAGTATATGAAATAAGACCCAACAATTGGGGATACATCAAATAGGAAAGTAAAGCGTGAACTAGGAAATTAAGGTCGGTGAATGATTAAATGTAGTCGAGAAATACTACCAGACGAAGAGAGAGACGAAGCTATGCAATCCCTGAAAGGTTGGAAGGTTGAGAACAACCATTATAGAAGTGTTCAAAAATTAAAGATGGTAAAAGACAGGTTCTAGAATATGTAATGCTGTAAGGGACAGGTAAGCCCAATAGTCCCAAGGAAAAATGTGACTCAAGTAAGGAAGAGTCAGTTGGTAATCTTGACCTGGTTAGACATAATTTGGATCGAACCTGAAATAAATAACAGATTGAGGAAGGGTTAAAATAGGATAAAGGGGTAATAACACCGAAACCTGTGGAAACAAGTACGTAATGCTCAGAAGAACACCAAGCTAAGGGTTTCAATGATAAAGAGAATAACTAGACATAGGAACGATTGGGCATCTTGGAACTCACAACCCTGAAATCTTGAGTAAGAACCTCAAGGGGAAGAATCTTGCCTTAAGTAAAGGAAGATGTAAAGCTAGGGATATACCTTTGGACTCACGGGCAAGACATACTAGTTATGATAAACTACATGGAGGGAGTAAACAATGTAAAGGAAAAGAAATTTATAAGTATGTGTTATACCAGGGCTAAATGGAAATGACCAAGAAGGTTGTATGTAATAAATAACAAGCTGACACCAAGATAAGTTCTTTTCAGTACAAAGGATGTTGAATAAAATTTGGAGACTAAACTCCTAAAAGGAGGGGAGAGTTGTAAACCCTGCCCTTTGGAGTTAAGGAAAACTGGGAAAAGAAACGGTCAAATCGAGTGAGAAAAACCGAACTGGTTCACAAACCCAATGATTAGAGAATGGGCAATTTGGGAAATTTATAACTCCCAAGTGACCCAAAGGGTTAATAATAAAAACCTTGGAAAAAGATCTTAGGACAATTTGGAAGAGAAAACTAGACCGGTTTAGGTGAACCAGATTCGAGCCGGAGTGAACCGGTCATTTCTAAAGAGAAAATCGAGTCGGTTTACGAACTAAAACCGATAGAGAAAGGGAAAACCGAGAAATTTATGAATCTCGAGTGACCTAAAGAGTCCCAAAAGTCATAAAAAGGGACTTTAGGATGAATTGGAGATGAAAACTAAACTGATTTAGGTGAACCAGATCTGAACCAGATTGGACCAGTTTGTACCATTATTGAACCGAATGCTAAATTCATTTTTCTAGGTTGCTTAGAAAATTCAAATTGGAGAATTGAGGCCACCATTGGATAGAGAATGAATTTAGATGAATTTAGAAAATTTTTAATTTTGAAAAATTCGGTCGAATTAGGCCTGAACCGGCTGGTTTAATATTTGAACCCTCTTCGGACCGGTCCGATCCGGTTCGGAAGAGTGTCATCTTCTTTGTTTAGATGACAACACTGTTCACTCGCCGAAAAATTGAGCAGCGTTGGCGAAGATGAAAAGTGTTCTGCCATGAAGTTTTAGGTAATGAATGACTGCCATTAACGTGCCAATCGAATGGCAAAGAAGTCCCCGAGCTTCCTATATAAAGAGCCCCTCATTCATCCTCCTCACACCTGACAACTCCATTCTCTCTCAACTGCTCCATTTTTTGGTGAAGCTGAAACCAAAGCTTTGACTTGCCTATTTTTCTGAGCCAACGAAGGCGTGGCCTATTCTTTGGATTTGGGGAGAAGTCAGCTACACGCCTATAGTCTCCATTTGCTTCAAGAGTTGTCGAAGAAGCATCGACGTGATCGAACAGTGAAGCAGCTTCGGCAGACCGATATTGCCCTATTTTGGCCGAGCTAAAATCAGCCAATTTGAGCCATTCTCAGGCCAAACGAAGCCCTCCCAACACCTCCACAGCCCTCCTACAACTGAATTAGAGTAGAAAGGTAAGCCAATTTGGCTCCCCTTAGTAATTTTCGATAGGTGCAAGAGAGAGAACCGGCATAATTTCAATGACAAAATTCTCACTCAATTCAGCATCAATTGATGTAATTCTTGATCCTAGGAGTAACCTCAGGACAAGAGCTATTTGCCCAGATTGAAAGCTCGGACCGCCGCGCGCCCAACGATAAGCTTTCGAATCTTTCTCTCTCTAAGTCTAGTTTTCCAGCGAAGCTCCGTTTGAGCTCATTTCGACATCAAATCGTGTGATTCAAAGTGTAATTGAATCGTATGAAGGTGTAGGAACTCCAATCTAACTTCAATTTCAACAATTAAACTCATTTGATCAGTCAATTTGATGAAATCAAATTCAGATGAGTTTGAAGGCAGATATTGGGGAAAATTTGTGGATTTCAAAAATTCGAGTGACTAAAGTGCATTTTTATAAAATTGAGTGCCAATTAGGTATGATAAAGATGTTGGAGGACCAATTAGACAAATTTTGGAATTTTTGGGGCAAAACTTACCATTTTTGTAAAGTAGGGGCAAAATGGTAATTTTGGAAAAGTTGGGGACCAAATTGGAAATTTGGGAAATTTAAACACCTTTTTATGGTTTTGAATAAATTGAGGTCATAAGGTGAATTTTAGAATTTCGGGACTCAATTTGGGCGATAACCAATATTAGGGACTTAAAGTTAAAAAAAATAACTTTAGGGATCTAATTGCAAATAAATGAAAAGTTTGGTTTTCTCATTCATTCGGGATGAATGAAGGCTATTAGGCCAAAGGATAATGAACAAGGATGTTCATATCATGTAGGAACATGAAGTACCAGGAACGCCAACTAAGATAAGTTTGCGTGAATGCAACAAGTCGACCAAGAGGAAATTGAATACACTATCGGGTGAGTGAGATTTTATATCATGCCCGATTGGGATGATAAGCACCTTAGAAATGAAAACCCACTAATATGTGGTATTTTAACCATCACATGGAATCAGTCAATTTGAAGAAATCAAATTTAGATGAGTTAGAAGGTTGATATTGGGGGAAAAATTGGGGGAAATTTGGGGATTACAAAAATTCGAGGGACTAAAGTGCAATTTCAAAAAATTGAGTGCCAATTAGGTATGATAAAGATGTTGGAGGACCGATTGGACAAATTTTGGAATATTTAGGTCAAAACTTACCATTTTTGTAAAGTAGGGGCAAAATGGAAATTTTGGAAAAGTTGGGGACCAAATTGGAAATTTGAACCCCTTTTTGTGGTTTTGAATAAATTGATTTCCTAAGGTTTTAGAGATTCAGGACTCAATTTGGGGGATAACCGGCATTAGGGACTTAAAGTTAAAGAAAAAAATAACTTTAAGGACCTAATTGTAAATAAATGAAAAGTTTGGTTTTCTCATTCATTCGAGATGAATGAAGGCTATTAGGCCAAAGGATAATGAACAAGGATGTTCATATCGTGTAGGAACATGAAGTACCAGGAACGCTAGCTAAGAAAAGTTCGCGTGAATGCAACAAGCCAGCCAAGAGGTAATTCACTACACTATCGGGTGAGTGAGATTTTATATCATGCTTGATTTGGATGATAAGTACCTCAGAAATGAAAACCCACTACTAAGTGGCATTTTAACCATCACACTTGAGAGGAGTGATGTGTAAATCAAGTGGAAAAACTACTTACTGGTTATAAGTAGATCATACCCGGTTGGTATGTTGAAACTTCCTAGAAGGAAGTGGAAAACCTGCTTTTTGGTTATAAGCAGAGATGTCCTCATACTCGGTCGGTATAATGGATGACTGAAAAGTTTATTTTGTCCGAAGTGCTCTCCCCTGACTGTGTGGCACTGCTTAAAAATTTTGGGAGACTTTCTTGACGAGAGCTCGAATAGCTCATTTAGGCCAAAGGACACAGTTTTGGAACTTGGGGGCTAATATGCCCGATTTTGAAAATCTCGAACAATGGGCCCTAGGCCAGTTGGCACGAGCAAGAGCTTGTAAACAAACATGATTTTAATCCATGAAAACATAAATGAATGAATTGTTTGGCCATGGTACTGAGACATGACTGACATACTTGATGGACTGGCGGTAGTGCAACATGACAAGTCTACGGACCAGTCGAGACAAACAGCTATAGGTCGAGTTGAGAGTTAGGGTCGTCGGACTAGTGGCACCACATATTATATGGCTTATGTGGAAAATTATTGTTTTGTGCATGCATTGTGTTATGGGATCTTCCGAACACCCAAGAGGGGTAGTGATCCATCCTAGGGCTCTAGACAACCTGGTGTAGATAAGGGCAATTAGTCGTACCAGAAGTCTTGAGAAGCTCGATGTAACCTCATGCGCATGAGACCGGGGTGGGAATGGGATGAGGTCTCTGTCCTTATATGGACATGGAGTATTTTTGGTCTGAGGGTAGGACGTTAGAGATGTTCTCTCAGACTTCGCATAGAAGTCAAAGACTTCTGTTAGGGTGGATGGTAAAGATGCTCTGATCCACAAGTGGGTGTAGTTGGCGTAACTGTATCTCACGAATGTATGTAATCCCTTCATGATGAAGGGTGTGTGTTGTATGTTAAATACACCGAATATGGAAATGGGAAAGAGGATATGAAAACCGTGTAAAGGATTTGAGAATCCTTGGAAATGAATTGGGAAACCTTGGAAAAAGGTTTTGATAAACTGAAATTTGAAGAAAAGAATTTTTTTTATGAAATAAGAAGTCTGACACACTCCAATTAAAGAAATTGATTTTTGTGAAAACTCTTACCCAACACCCATTCACTAAGTTGTCGAACTCACCCCTCCCTTTACCCCTTTTTAGGAAATCATGGGAAAACCAACCTTAAAGATTTATCAGTAGCTGAACCGTAAGGCATGTATATAAAATTTATATTCAGTTTTGATTAATGTTATTCCAGGAAAGATACAGGTAAGAAGGACGCCTTACTCCCCATGGTTTAGAAGAGGGGAAAATCTTGAATAACCGGGAGAGTGGCAGATTGTTCTTGGGGATCTAACCAAACCAGGTCAGGGTGTGACAGAGGGTCTGACAATTGATGTCTACTGAGACTCCGGGTAGAAGTCGAGGACTTCTATCAAGATGGATGGTAAAGATGCTCCGATCCACAAGTGGGTGCAGTCAATGTAACTTCATCTCGCGAATGTTTGAACCCTTTTTGTTAAAGGGCATGTGAAATAAAACCCAAGAAAAAAGGGAAATATTGAAAGAGTTAAATCCACACATCAGTGGACATGAAAGATGTTATAAATTCTTTTGAAAACTCACCCTAATACCTACTCACTAAGTTGTAGAAACTCACCTTCTTCCTTTAAAACTTTTTCAGGAAAGAAGATGACCCTTTAAGGAATCCTTACTCCATCTCCTAAAAATCTAGGTAACTTACTTTTAATGTTTTTAGTTTTTTATAATGTTATTCTAGGAAACAATGACTAAAGGTATGCCTAACTCCTTGTGGTTTTGGAAGTATTAACTCTTCCAAGATCAATGGGAGTGGCGGGTTTCTCATGGAGTTCCGACCAAACCGAGTCGGGGCATAGCATCATTCATAACCCTTGTACTGAAATGAATGCTTGGACCATGTTGGACGAGTAGTGCTAAGGATCTTGCACAAGTCACACCACCCTAGGTGAGTGGGTTTTGCATCACATCCGGTTGGACTGATGAGTACTAGTTTTCTTGAATTGAAAATAATTTTCCAGGGTCTTCTCCCTAACTGGTTGAACAAGCTTAAAAATTTTGGGAGGCGGTCCTAACAAGAGCATGAACCATGAAATAATAGAGCTAGTAATGCTCGAGTGGGCCCAAGGAAAATAGGCATGGGCTTGAGCCTGTAGATAAATAAGCTTACATGCTAAGAAACATTCTCATAAATGGTTAATTGTGTGAACTAGCCACTGTGCCGAAGTCAGACAGTTAGACTCATTGGGTTAGTAGTCGCTAAGACAAAGCTGGGTTGTCAAACTCGTTGGGCCAATAGTTATGGAATCGAAGTCGAGTTGTCAGGCTTGTTGTGCTGGTAGTACCAAAGATGACGAACATAATTATTAAAACTATTGATTGTGCATGCTATGAATTCAGAACCATCGAGGTGCCCAGTATAGCGTAGTGATGGTTCCATGGGCTGCTAGATGACCCAAGGAGTATAAGGGAAGTCCGTCGTCTAGTATGTCGAGAAGCTTATGGAGCTTCATGTGCACTAAGATCGAGGTCAGAGGGGGAGAGGTTTCATCCCACATTGCAGACATGGAGTAGTATTCGGGTCTAGGGGATGGTTAATTGATACCCACCCAACTCAGTGTAGAAGTTGTGGGCTTCTATCAAGGTGGATGGTAAAGGTGCTCCAGTCCACAAGTGGAATAGTCGGGAACTGTTCTACGAATGTGTGATCCCTTTTGATGATGAAAAGAGCGCATGATTGTGTTTCAACCCAATTTTATGAATAACACACAAGGATAATAAGAAATGATGAAGCACACTATGAGCAAATTTAAATTAGAAAGTCCAAACAAACCTACCTTTAAGATTCCCCACTCACTGAGTTGAAAGACTCACCCCCTCCCTTTTACATAAACGCTATTAGCATAAAAGTTTTGCATAATGTTATTCTAGGGAACGATTGTAGAAAGTACGCCTGACTCTTCACGATCTTGGGAGAAGTGACTCCTCTAGGCTAAAAGAGAGTGGCGGGTTGCTCACGGGGTTTCGACCAAACTGGGTCAAACTTTATTAACAAGACTATATAACCTAAAACTAAAACAAAAACCCTCCAACCCTCGACAGATGGCTCCCCAACACGGAACCAAGAGAACTAGAGCAGCAACTACCGACACTGGCAGAAACATCATTCTAGAGGGAGAGTCTAGAGGGGCTCAGACGACCCCACCAAGACTAAGCTTAGAACATGAGAGGTTGTACAAGGAGTTTACGCAGGTGTTCAGGAGAACCAACCTCACCCTTGAAGCTGATACCAACTCCCACGCCGGGCCTGAGGAAGTACATTCTCACTCCACATCCGTCCCTACACCGCCCCTAGTTGACATTCACAAGTATCTTAAAACACTATGTTAATTGGGGTGTGAAACCCGTCACCACAAGCCAAGGAAATTGGGAAAGAACCGGTCAAATTGTGGAGAAAACTGAACCCCTTGATGAATCAAGAACATTAAAGAAGTGTTGAAATGGGAAATTGGAAATATCCAAGTGACCAAGATGTCACATAAATCATGGGGAAGGATTATGAAGGAAATTGGATGAGAAATCTTAATTGGTTCAGGGTGAACCGAACCTGAACCGGTTTGAACTATACATGAACTAGTCTCTAAATTCATTTTTCTTGGTGACTTAAAATGATCAATTTGGAAAATTGATGCCACTATTGAATAGAAAATGAATTTAGATAAATTTAGAAATTTTTTATTTCAAGAGAACCGGTCGAACCGAGTATAAACTGGCTGATTTTCACTTTCTGGTCACAAGGCCTAATCGGACGTGACCACTCAATGGACTGTTGATGATTAGTGCCAGTCAGCACACATAAGACCAATCAAAGCGTGACACGTGGCAAGGTGTGCTCTCTCAACTGGTCAACGGTCAATGGGTGTCCAGTCAGCAGCCACATAGACACGACCATCCAATAAGAGGCTACCATGTGTCCGGTCAACGACTGACATGGCAGCTGAGTTGGATCACCATGTTAGTATGATTGACCAATCACGGGCTATTATGTGGCTGGCTCACAGTGTGAAGCTCGCACGAGTGAAATAGCGACATCTTCCTCCTCCGTCTAGTGACACTATTCATCACGAAAAGAATTTCTTTCCATTTTCCGATGAAGGAAATTTGCTCTGATTTGGGAAATTTCCGATCAGGATGAACATGACCAATATGGAAACTAGTCGAGTAGAGGGTCCCTGAGTTCTCTATATAAAGAGCTCCCCTTCGTTCATCCTCCACACACCTCAAGTCCCTTCTCTCTCTAAAGTGCTATGTTCTCTGACGAAGCTCGAACCAGAGCTCCAATTTGGGCACTTCCTCTAGCCTTAGAAGCCAAATTCAATTTCTATAGACTCAAGAGGAAGTTAGCTACTTGATGCCTACCTCCAACCGACCCGAGGTTCATCGGAGAAGTGCTGACGAGCTCGAATAGTGATGTAGCTCTAGCGGACCAAAGCTCCTCTATTTTGGCCGATTATAATTCAACCAATTCCAACCTTATGTGGCCAAATTGAGTTCTCCCATAGCTCCCTTGACTACTACACGACTTTCTCGAAGGCGAAAAGTAAGCCAATTCGACCCTCCTCCGTCGTTACAATTCGTTTCTAGAGAGAAAACATGATAGAGTTCTTGATCGAATTCCCATTGATCCTGACGATAATTGCCCCGATTCTTAATCCTAGGAGGACCTTGAAGACAAGAGCTGACTTCCCCGATCAAGAACTTGGATCGCCGTGCCTCCAACGGTATGCTTTCAAAGCTTTCTCTCTTTACGTCCAGTTTTCTAGCGAAGCTCCATTTAAGCTCATTTCAGACCCTAATCCTGCAATTCAAGGTGCAATTGAATTGTATGGAAGTGTAGAAACTGATTCTTATCATCAATTTGAAGAAATAACCCCAATTGAATGACCAACTTGAAGAAATCAAATTCGATCAGTAAAGGTGGTAGAAATTGGGGGAAAATTGGGAGAAACTTTGGGGATTTTGAAAAATTGAGGGACCTCCATGAAATTTCTCAAAATTGAAGGTCAATTGGCCATGAGAAAGATGTTGGAGGGCAAATTGGTTAGTTTTTGAAAGAATTGGGGCCAAATGGCTATTTTTGGAAAGTAGGGGCATAACGGTAATTTTGGTAAAATGGAGGACTAAATTGGTAATTTGGAAAACTTGAGCCCCATACACAATTTTAAGTAAATTAAGGACCCAAGGAAGATATTGGAAGTCCTTGGGACTTGATTTGGGAAAAAATTTAACACTAGGGACCTAAAGTCAAGAAGTACGAACTTTAGGGATCTAAGGGTAATAAACTAGAAATTTGGGCATAGTAGCCAATACTAAAATGCTAGAAAGCTTTTACGGCAAAACCTAACATATAAGAGTGGTCAAACCCTATAGGGACTCTTGAGATCGGACCGTTAACAAGGGAGTCAAACTCAGACATGCAGAATCGACTAAGGACGAACGCATAAGAATTATTGGTTGAGCGGGCTTAGTTACACTTCATTCCTGGTTGGGGTGATGGACACTTTTTTTAAAGGAAAACCTACTTACTGGATGTAAGTGGGATTATTTAAGCATAATACCCGGTTGGTATGATGAGCTCCCTTACGGAAAGGAAAAACCCACATACCAGTTGTAAGCGAACTTATCATTACACTTGGTTGGTGTGATGAGTTAAAAAGAGATTTTGTCATAAGTTTTCTCCCCTGATTGTGTGCCATTGCTTAATCAATTTGGGAGACCTTCTTGACGTGAGCTAGAATAGCTTTAATAGGCCAGGGGCCTTAATTTTGAACTTATAGGGCTCAAGGCCCAGTTTTGAAAAAACACGTATAGTGGGCCTAAGGCCAGTGAACACGGGCTAAAACCTATAAATAAACATGAGTAGGAAGAGCCACGAAAACATTTATTTAAAATGGAATTAATTGTGTGATTCACCATGGTACCAAGTTAGGACCGACAATGCTCGATGGGCTGGCGGTAGTGCGTCAAAGCCAAGTTGACGGACTGGCCTAGATAAACAACTGCTGGTCGGGTTGAGTGTCGGGGCTGTTGGACCATCGGCACCAAAGAAAATGGCTAAATGATGAAACAATTATTGTTTGTGCAAGCACTCATGGATTCGGGACCATCAAAATGCCCTAGGGGGTAGTGATGGGTTCCAAGGATTGCTGGACGACACGGTGGATATAAGGGCAGTTCGTCATGTCAGCTAATCATAAAGCTCTAGGAGCTTCTTGCGCATGAGACTAGAATGGGGTTAGGATGAGGTCTCCATCCTCATACGGACAAAAAAAAGATTTCGGGTCTGAGGGTCGGATGTTTAGAACTTCTATCAAAGTGGACAACAAAGTTACGTTGATCCCTAAGAACCCGACCTCACCTTCTTTGGCTCAGAAAAGACCCAATATCAGAGATCTGGTTCAAGCTTTGCCGGAAACTAAGCAACAAAGAGAGAGTGAGATTTTCAGGTGTGGAGAGGATGAATGGGGAGGGGGTCTTTATATAGGGAGCTCAGGGACTCATTGGCCGTCTGTTTGGCACCTTTATGATAGAAATTGATGGCATAAAACATATCAAACGGAAATGTTTCTTCTCCACCGGCGCTGCTTCGATTTTTCGACGAGTGAATAGTGTTGTCATATGAAGGAAGAAGACGACACTATTCCAAATCGGACCGTACCGGTTCGAACTAGGTTCGAAGCTTAAACTAGTCGGTTCACCTCTCATTCGACCGAGTTTTCAAATCTAAAAATTTCTAAATTCATTTTCTATCCATTTGTGGCCTCAAATCTCAAATATGGACCGACCGGTTAACATAGGTTTGGACCGGTTTGAACCACTATTCAAAAACCGAGTACTCTGGTCCATCTAAGCGGTGCTAGCTCCCATCAAGAAGGTTTCCCAAATAGTTTAAGTATTGACATACAGTCAAGGGAGAACACTTCTAACAAAAATATATTTTCACTTCATCCCACCAATCAGGTGTAATGATACCTTCGCTTACATCCAGTAAGCGGGTTACTCCTTTCCTCAAGGAAGTTCATCATACCGACTGGGTATGGTTATCACTACTTACAATTAATAAGTAGTTTTATTAGTTAAAGATGGTATTCATCATCCCAACCTGGTATGAAGTAATTAATTAAGCTCACTCACCCAATAATCATGACATATTCCTCTATAGTCGATTTCTGACTCAACGCTAGTTTTTCCTTGCTTGCATTCTGGTCTCTCATGTTCCTACCTGATTTGGGCATCTTTATCAATTTCGGTTTGGCATAGCAGCCATCATTTTCTTATGTATGAGTGACTAGGCTCAAAATTGTTAATTAATTAAACTTAGGTCCCTAAAGTTCATTTTCCTTAACTTTAGGTCCCTAATGCTATTTTTTCGCCAAATTGAGTCCCGTGGCTTCCAAGATTCCCTTTGAGACTTCAATTTACTCAAAATTATATAAGCGGCTCAATTTTTCCAAATTTCCAATTTGGTCCCCAATTTTCAAAAAATTACCATTTTTCCCCTACTTTCCAAAAATATCAATTTAATGCCAAATATTTCAAAAATCAACCAATTGGTCCTCCAACATCTTTCTCATGGCTAATTTGCCTTTAATTTTGGGAAATTCCAAAGAGGTCCATCAAATTATTAAAATTTCCAAATTTCCCAAAAAGTTTCCCCCAATTTCTGTCCTTCAAACTGACCGAATTTGATTTCTTCAAATTGGCTATGTAGATGGGATTAATTGCTCAATTGATGGTATGGATCAGTTCCTACACTTCCATAATATTCAATTGAGCTTTGAACAACATAATTTGGGTCCGAATTGAGCTCAAACGGAGCTTTGCCGGAGAACTATACATAGAGAGAGAAAGCTTCAAAAGATTATCGTCGGAGGTGCAGTGGTCTGAGCTCTCGATATGGGAAGGTAGCTCACGTTTTGAGGTTCCTTCTAGGATCAAGAATTTCTATAATTGATATCGAATTGTGGGAAACTTTTGTTAGTAAAGTTCAACACTTTCTCTCTCTAACTCCAATCTCCAACAACTAAGGGGGGCGAATTGGCTTACCTTTCAATTCTATTGAGGTCATGTGAGGGCTGTGGGGGTGTTGAGAGGCTTTGTTTAGCTAGAGGAAGGCTGAATTTGGTCAAATTCAACTCGGCCAAAATAGGGTAGATTCGGTCCATCGGAGCTGCATCACTGTTTGATTCTGCCGGTGCTTCTCCAACTGTCCTCTGGCGAAAAGAAGATGCTATACTATAATTGACTTCCCCCAGAGTCTGTAGGACCCAACCTTGCCTTTTGAGGCTAAAAAAAAGGCCTATATCAGAGCTCTAGTTCAAGCTTCATTGAAAAATGGAGCAGTTGAGAGAGAATGGTAATTTGAGGTTTGTGGAGGTTGAATGGAGAGGGGCTCTTTATATAGGGAGCTCGGGGACCCTCTGCCCGACAACATTCCCTTTTGGTCGAGCTTATCCTCGCCTTGAAATGGCCTAATCAGAGTTGTTTTACCTTCACCGGCGTTATCCATTTTTTACATTGAATAAACAGTGTTGTCATCCTAAGTAAAAGGATGACACAATTTCGAACCGGACCAGACCAATCCGACCGGGTTCAATGCTTAAATCGGCAAGTTCAATCTAGATTCGACCGGTTTTCTCAAAATTAAAATTTTCTAAATTTATCAAAATTTATTATATATCTAATGGTGACTTTAATTCCCCAATTTGATCATTTTAAGCCACCAATAAAAATTAATTTAGAAACAACTTCAAGTATGGTTTAAACAAGATCAATCCTGTTCAGGTCCGGTTCGCCCATAACCGGTCTGGTTTTCTCTTCCCATTTGTCCCAAGGTTCGTTTCCATAATTTGTATAATTCTTTGAGTCACTCGAGATTTTTCAATTTCCCATTTTACTCTTTCTTTATCGGTTTGGGTTCGTTAACCGGCTTGGTTTCCTCTTTGAATTGACCGATTCTTTTCCCAATTTTTCTTATCTTTAAAGGATGGGGTTTATAGATGGTGACCCTAGTCAAGTTTTTCTTGGAGGCTAGCACCAAGTGGTTGTGGGATAATGTAAGGAGTCTATCCACCACAATACCCTCATGGGATTTATTTGAAGAGTGGTACTCGAAGGAAAACTTGCCTCCCCCTCACTTGAACAAGGAGAAGAAGCAGGAATTCTTCCGACACGGATAATGATCGAACACCATCTTGGAGTACGAGACTAAATTTAATGAATTGAGGCCCTTTGCTCCAGACTTGGTCGAGTTGGCAAACATCTGCCAACGGTTTGTGGAGGGTCTCAACATAGACATACGAGACCGGATGGGGGTATTGGGATGACCGGTTCTTTTCCCAATTTTTCTTATCTTTAAAGGATGGGGTTTATAGATGGTGACCCTGGTCAAGTTTTTCTTGGAGGCCAACACCAAGTGGTGGTGGGATAATGTAAAGAGTCTATCCACCACAATACCCACGTGGGAGGAATTTGAAGAGTGGTACTCGAAGGAAAACTTGCCTCCCCCTCACTTGATCAAGGAGAAGAAGCATGAATTCATCTAATATGGATAATGATCGAAAACCATATCGGAGTACGAGACTAAATTTAATGAATTGAGGCCCTTTGCTCTAGACTTGGTCGGGCCAGTAGACATCTGCCAACGATTTGTGGAGGGTCTTAACATGGATGTACGAGACCGGGTGGGGGTACTGGGATGCCCCATAGACTTGGCTGACATCATCAGCATGGCCCATGAATGTGAGTGTCTATTACAAACAATGTGTCACCGAGTAGAGTAGGCTGGACGGATGAAGGAAAGGGGCCAGAGCAGTCGAGGAGGCTGAAGGGAGCAAGGCGGATAGAGGGGGACAAGGATGGGATTACCTAGGAAAAGGGAGGGCTACTAGACCAATAAGGAAGTGAGCACAGGTCCGCAAAGGAGGAGTCCCTACTGTGCCAAGTGCTAGAAAAACCATGATGTGATATGCCCGGCATTCTTTGGATGTGGTCAACTTGGGCACTTTACGAGGAGTTGTCCAGCCCTTCGGTGCAACACGTGATGAATTACCCTCCAACCACCCCAAGGGAACCCGAGGGCACCAAACGGATGATGGGAGACTACCACTGCGTCAAGTGTATAGGCCAGAGTATACAATCTCATGCAGGAAGAAGCTTGGAAGGATCCCAACACTATAGTTGGTACCTCCCAAACCCTCCTTGAACAAATGTAGCCCAACTATGCATTTTTTTATATTAAATAAAAGTGCTATTCCCAAAGGAAATCTGGTGATTTTTCTATACCCAGGCTACATACAATTGTTTGGAAGGAAAGTCTACGCCATTTTTTACTCATGGGCTGAGCGATCCTTTGTCAAGAAAAACTTGGTCCCAAATCTTCTTAAAAAACTTACCTCCGTTAAACTAAGCCTAAGCATCCTCACTCCATTGAGAGGAGTAACTCGAGACAAGTATTTAAAAGGATGAGAAGTCAAGATCAATAGGGTGAATTTGGAGGTGGACCTGATTCCATTACCTTTAAAGGAAGTGGAAATAATACTAGAGATGGACTAGCTGAGCGCTCAATAAGACATAGTAGACTGTGGGAAGAAAGTGATAACTTTCCATGCCCCGAGGATGATAGAGGTAGTGATCAAAGGAGACAAAAGAAAGGAGGGAGCACACCTAGTATCATATATAAAAGCTCAAAATATGATGCAAAAAGGATGTAAGGAATTCCTCGCCGTGTTCACAAATGAGAGTGCAAAAAGGAAAGGGCTAGAGCATATTCTAGTAGTGCAGTCCTACTCGAACGTATTTCCTGAAGAATTACTCGGGTTACCTCCAGACCATCAGCTGGATTTCACCATATAAATAATACACGGGACACACCCTATATCGAAGCCCCCTATCGCATGGCCCCAGCAAAGTTAAAGGAATTGAAGGAACAACTAGATGAGTTGTTAGAGAAGGGCTTTATATGCCCTAGTCAATCTCCGTGGAGTGCACCAGTCTTATTTGTGAAAAAGAAAGACAAAAGTATGAGGTTGTGCATAGATTATCGAAAGATAAACCAAGTGACCATTAAGAATAAGTATCCCCTCACCCAAATTGATGACATGTTCGACCAATTAAAAGGAGCGGCCTACTTCTCGAAGATAGATCTTTGGTCTAGGTACCACCAACAAAGAATCAGAGAGGGAGATGTACCAAAGATGGCATTCCAATCACGATATAGGCACTACTAGTTTATAGTAATGCCCATCAGATTGACAAACGTCCTAATAGCCTTCATGGACCTAATGAACCGGGTGTTCCAACCTCACTTGGATAAGTTCGTGATAGTTTTTATAGACAATATCCTCATATACTCACGAACCAAGATGGAACACGAGGAACATTTGGCAATCACCCTAGACATCTTACGGGAGAATCAACTTTACGTGAAGTTCTCCAAGTGTGAATTATGGCTACAAGAGGAGGGTTTCTTAGGACATATCGTGTCATAGGACAGGGTTAAGGTAGACCTGGCAAAGGTGGAAGCAATATCCAAATGGAAGGCACCTACCAAGCCGATAGAGATACGTTGCTTCCTAGGACTTGCATGGTATTATCCGAAGTTCATGGAAGATTTTTCAAGGATTGTAGTTGTGAAACCCGTCCCCCGGAGCAAGTAAACCGGGGAAAGAACTGACGATTTTGAGAAAACCAAACTAAAAAAGGAACCAAAAATAATAAAAAAGGGTTAATATGGGAAATTAGAAGATCCCAAGTGACCAAAAATTCACAAAAATCATGGGGAAGAACCATGAGGTGAATTGGATAGGAGAACCGAACCGGACTGAATCGGATTGAACCATAGTGAAACGGTTCAATGATTCATTTTTGTAGGTGGCTTAAAAATGTAAATTTGGGAAATTGAGGCCACTATTAGATAGAAAATAAATTTGATAAATTTAGAAATTTTTAAATTTCAGAAAATCAATCGAATCAGGCCTAAACTGGCCAATTATCTAATCTAGTTCACCGAACACGGTCGGACCAGACCAGTCAACGGTCTAACCGGTCAATGAACTAGACCAATCAACGGAGCCTAGTCAGTAGCCACGTAAGCACGGGAAACCAATGGGAGGCTACCATGTATCCGATCAACGGTCAGCGGATGACCGGTCAGCTTGTCATGCAGACATAGGCAGCCAATGGGAGGCCGCCACGTGTCTGATCAACTGATCAAGGACTGACGTGGCGGCTGTGTTATAATGCTAAATCAGAAAAACTAACCAATCACAGCGCGCCATGTGGCACACACGTGACATCATCGTCTTCAACCTCTGGCTGCTAATAGAAAGAATAGAGAGGAGAGAGAGAGAGAGCGAAGGAATGGGAAGTCACCGGTGACTCAGAAAATGCTTCAATCCGGTCGTCGGTGGCCGAGTTGGAGGCCGAGTCCTATGCCAGCCGATAGCCTGGTCAGTTGTCAAGCTCCCTATATAAAGACCACCCTTCCATTTGTTCTCAGCATCCCACAATCGACCAAAACAGGTGAAGTGGTCAATTTTCTGGCGAACAGCAAACTAGAGCTCCAACATCGAGGCTTTTCTCTACCTCTGAAGTTGCATTTGATGTCATTAGAGTCGGAAGGAAGTCCTCTACCTAGTTGCACCCACCCTTCAGCCCGAGGGCCACCGTAGAAGAGAGAGGAAGCTCAAACAGTAACACTGCTCCTCGGCTGTCAACAGCCTGAGCTGCTCGAACACAAATAGAGCCATCCCCATACCAATTCTGGCTAAACTAAGCCCCCCAAATGCCACCTAGAGGTGCCCCGACCTTCCCTTGAGCTAATACGGTAAGCCCCTTTGCCGCCCTTCGCTGAAAAACACTATTTACCCCGCATTTCTATAAAAACTTAAACTAAGAAATTCACACCACTCAAGCCACCAATTGAGGGACGGTTTGATCCAGGGAGGAGAGCAATTCAGAGGAAGCAAGAGCTTCTGTCGTCGGACCCTCATCGGTAAGATATCAAAGCTTTCTCTCTCTAGACTGAATTTTCCGATGAAGCTCTGTTTGAGCTCATTTCCAAGCCAAATCGAGCAGTTCAAAGTTTGAAATGATGATAAAAAACATAGAGAACATGATTCAAATCAAGAATGGGGACAATTAACCAAGTTTTGGGAGTCAATTGAACAAAATTATGATTTAGGGACGAAATTACAATTTTTGAGAAATTGGGCAATTTGAGGATTTTTGGAAACTTGGGGCATTTTCATGAAATTAATTTCAAATTGGGGCATAATTGAGCAATTTGATGAAATGGAGGGCCAATTGAATTTTTTTGAAAATTCTAGGACCAATTGGCAATTTTTGGAAAATTAAGGACCAATTGGTAATTTTGGGAAAATTGAGTACCAATTGGCAATTTTGGAAAAGTTAGGGAGCCATGACGGATAATTGAAAGTCCTAGGTACTTAATTGAGATTAAATGAAAATTGGGGACCCAAATGTAAGGTTTTAAACATTGAGGGACCTAAATGCAAATAAGACAGTGTGTGAGGACCTATGCACAAATACCTAAAACTATGAGGTCCCTTATGTTGATTCTCCTAATAAGGGTACTCGAACCATACATGAGCTTATTGTTCAAGTACCGGTGCAAGGAAGTGCACCACAAATCAATATCTCACCGGGACAGCCATGTCACTATTACCCGGTGAGCGGGATTTCCAGCATCATACCCAGTTGGGGGTGGTGAGAACTGCTTTTAAATTCGAAAATTATTTTTCTAGGAATGGTCTCCCCTGACTGTGTGAAACTCCTCAAACATTTTGGGAGACATTCCTCATGGGAGCTAGGATTGCTCCATAGGCTCGAGGCCTTAGATTTGAAAATAATATGGTAAAAGGCCTAGTTTTGGAAAACTCGTGAAGTGGGTCCAAGGCCAGTGTGCAAGGGTTGTACCCGTAGACAAACATGATTTTAAGAGCCATGAAAATATATCATAAAACGAGAATTATTGTGTGACTTGCCATGGGACCAAGACAGGACTGACAAGGCTCGATGGGCTAGTGGTAATGCGCCCAAACCAGGTCGACGTGCCGGTCAAGGCAAAGAGCTGCACGCGAGGTCGAGTGTCGGGGTCATTGTACTGTCAGCACCAAAGATGATGGTTAATGATTTAAAATTGTTGTATGCATGCATGAGGATTCCGAGAGCATCTAGATGCCCAAAGGTAGTCGATGGGTCCCAAGGGCTGTTGGATGATCCAGGGTGCATAAGGATGGTTTGGCGTCTAGTATGTCGAGAAGCTCTAATAGCCTCATGTGCACTGAGATCGAGGTCGGAGGGGAAATGAGGTCTCGTCCCACAAAGCAGACATGATGAAGCACTGAGATCAAGGTTAGAGGGGAAATGAGGTCTCGTCCCATAAAGCAAACATGATTAGGGTTTGAGGGTTGGACTATTGATGTCCACTCAAACTCATGGTAGAAGTTTGGGACTTCTATTTGGGTAGATGGTAAAGGTGCTCCAGTCCACAAGTGGAATAGTCGGGGACTATTCTACAAATGTGTGATCCCTTTCTATGATAGAAAGGGCGTGTGAATGTTTGTTGAAATGCCTCCCGAGCAAGGGGAAGTGCTTAAGAAGAGATGAATTCATATTAGAACTAAACTAAAAGTATAAAATGTTTTGATAAAAAAATTGCTTTGAAAACTCACTTCCCAGCCCCAGCTCACTGAGTTGTAGAAACTTACCCCCTCCCATTAGACATTTTTTAGGAGAAATACATTACCAAGAAGAATGGAAGCTAGGGGAGAAAGCCAAGGGTACTACAAACATGTAAACTACCATTTAGATGTTTTGTAACTTTGTTATGGAAAACTAGTACTCTAATGCCTTTACCTTCCTCGATCTATTTGGTAGAAATACTAAATTAGTATGAGGAAGGGTGGCGGGTTGATCACAAGACTCCAACCGAATCGGGTCGGGGCATGACAACTTAAGTGATATCAAAGGCTGGTTTTCTAAACAAAGTTTCTAAAATAAAAGTCCCAGAACCATAACCCACGATAAACTTGTTTCAAACAAATATGACCAATCCTATAGAAACTGAACAAACCTACACTGTCTCGGCCACCCCAAAACCGGAAAGAAATCATGCCCCATGCAAGGAAAGTAGCTTGGGAGCTCAACAGTCTAGGAGGACCCAACTCATGCGACCAAGGACCTCTCTTGAGCTAATGAGACTTTACGAAGAATTCGTCAAGGTATTCGGGGAATCTTGCTTCGCACTTAGGAAGGGGGACTATTCCGTAGAAAGTACTCACTCAAGGATGGTGAAACGTAGAGTCCCCCAAAAACCACCAAGAAAAACTCCCCAAAGCCGGAGATGGGGAAGAAGCTATAACGACCCACGCAAAGAAGTAACCTACTACAATTGTGGATAGAGGGGACACTACGCACGAAAGTGCCCAAAACCACTAAGGAATGTGGTACCCACTCTTGGGAGCACTACCTCCATAGGTGGGGAAGGACATGAAGAAAGGGAGAGAAAGGAAAAGAGAGTAGAGGAAGCCTCTCCACCACATAAATGTCGAAGGATCCACATAGGAGTCAATTTCGAGATAACCTATTATAGGTGTGGAGGAATAGGACACCTGATGAGGAGGTGTCCCACGCCACTAGGATGGATGGAAATACCTCCTAAGAGTAATACCTCCCCGACTACCAGAGTCTGAGGGAATGGAAGATAGGAGGCCACCCCAGGAGCCACAACTCCAAATGAGGATTTCAAACTCACCTCGGGGAGAGTTCCTTAAAATTATAGCATAGAGCTTTCTGACCTTTCTTTTAATCATCTTCCTTAGAGCGAAAGAGGTCCCAGATGTATTGTATTCTATTCTCAATAAATAAAAATTTCAAGTCCCCATAAACTTATGTCGCCCTAGATCATAATAAGAACAAATAAGGAATGTGAAGGATAAACCTAATGTTTAAACTTAGGAAGGACACATAATGCCTTTAAATCCCCCAAGCAAGGAGGTCAAGGTACCCCGATGTCATGCCCCAACCCGGTTTGTTCAAATCGCCGTGAGCTACCTGCCACTCTCTCGGTTTATTAAGGGTTTTCCCCTTATTAAAAAAATGAGGCGTAAGGCGTGCTTTATACCTATATCTTTCCTGGAATAAGATTAATCAAAATTGAATAATTTAAACTTACATACTTGTGTTACAGGTTTAGCTAGCGGAATGTGTGTAGGTAGGTTTTTCCCTCGGTTACCTAAAAAGGGGTAAAGGGAGGTGGTGAGTTTGACAACTCAGTGAATGGGTGTTTGAAACATGAGTTTCTATAAAATAGTTTGAATTGGAGTGTGTTAGACTCCTTATTTTCTTTAAAATCATTTCTTCCTTGAATTCCCAGTTATTCAAAACCAATTTCCTCATTATTCACAATCTGTGTGTTTAACAATCAACACATGCCCTTCATCATGAAGGGATCACACATTCGCAAGGAAAACCTTACACTATATCCATTGTGGCATCGGAGCGACTTTACTGGCCACATAGATAGAAGCTCGTCTACTTCTACCCTAGGAATGAGTGGATGTTTGCGACATCCAACCCTCAAACCCGAAAAGAAACTTAGTGTACATATGAGGACAAAGACCTTATCCCGACCCCACCCAGTCTCATGCGCATGAAGCTATATCGAGCTTCCCTGATTGCTGGCACGACAAACTGCCCTTATCTTCATCATGTCGTTCAATAGCACTTAGGACGCATCACAACCCCTCTTGGGCATCTTAATTATCCCAAACCTTAGTGCATGCACAAACAAAGTTTTTCATATAAGCCATTAATCTTTGGTGCAACTGGTCCAATGGCTCCAGCCTTCAACTCGACCAGCAACTATTTGTCTAGACTGGTCCATCGACCTTGTCTTGTCACACTACCGCCAGTCCATCGAGTATGTCAGTCCTATCTTAGTACCATGGCCAAATCACATCATTCATTCATTAAAAGTTTTCATGGCTTATCATCAGGTTTGTTTATCAGCTCCTACTCATGCCAATTGGCATTGAGCCCACTATACGAGATTTTCAAAACCAGGCATTTTAGCCTCCAAGTTCCAAAACTGAGGCCTCTAGCATATTTGAGCTATTCAAGCTCTCGTCAAGAAGGTGTCCCAAAATTTTTAAGTAGTGGCACACAGTTAGGGGAGAACACTTCTAACAAAATAACTTTTCACTCGTCTATCACACCAATCGGGTATGATGACATCTCCGCATACAACCGGTAAACGGGTTTTCCACTTCCTTCAAGGAAGTTCATCATACTAACTAAGTATGATCTACTTACAACCGGTAAATAGTTTTTTTCACATAGTTTCCACATCACTCCAAATAGAGTGATGTTAAAATTCCATATAACAGTGGTTTTTCATTTTTGATGTACTCATCATCCCAACCGGGTACGATGTAAAAAATCCCACTTACCTGATAAGTGTAGTGTATTCCTCTTGATCGGCTTTTTGCCTACACACGAACTTATTTTTGTCGTCGTTCCGGTCCTTCGTGTTCCTACACGATTTTGGACATCCTTGTATATTAACATTTGGCATAATACCCTTCGTTCCTCACGTATGAACAAAATGCCCAAACTTTTAATTATTTGCATTTAGATACCTAAAGTTCTTTTTCTTTAACTTTAGGCCCCTAATGCTAATCTTCCCCAAATTGAGTCCCGAAACTTCTAAAATTCACTTTACGTCCTCTATTTATTCAAAATGACTTAAGGGGTTCAAGTTTCCAAATTTTCAATTTGGTCCCTAACTTTTCAAAAATTACCATTTTGCCCCTACTTTACAAAAATGGCAATTTGACCCCTAATAAATTTAAAAAATCAACCAATTGGTCCTCCAACATCTTTTCTAGGGCCAATTGGCCCTTAATTTTGTGAAATTGCACTTTGGTCCCTCAATTTCACGAAATCCCCAATTTCACCCAAATTTTCCCCAATTTCCCCCCTTTCAAACCAGCCGAATTTGATTTCATCAAATTGACCATTCAATCGAGGCTTATTGATCTAATTGATGGTATGGATCAATTCCTATACTTTCACATGATTCAATGGAGCTTTGAATCACGTCATTTGGGTCCAAATTGAGCTCAAACGGAGCTTCGTCGGAAAACTGAACTTAGAGAGAGAATGCTTTGGAAGCTTATCGTCGGGAGTGCTGCGGTCTAAGCTTTCAATCGTGGCAGATAGCTCTCATCCTAAGGCACCTCCTAAGATCAAGAATTACAATAATTCATGTTGAATTGAAGGAGAATTTGGTCCGTGAAGTTTTATCAGTTCTCTCTCTAACACTGATCAGAAATTATAGAGGGGAGCTAAATTGGCTTACCTTTCCATTCTAATTCGTTCGTATGAGGGTTGTGGAAGTGTTGGGAGAGCTTGGTTTGGCATGAAGAGGGCTCAATTTGGTCATTTTTAGCTCAGACGAAAGAGGGCAGCTTCGGTTCGCAGGAGCTACTTCACTGATTAATTAAGCTGGCGTTTCTTCTATGATCCTCAGATCGAATAGTGACCAACGTTAGGTAGCTGACTTCTCCCCGAGTCTAAGAAACCCAACCTCGCCTTCTTTGGCTCGGAAAAACCCCAATGGCAGAGCTCTATTTTGAGTTTCACCAGAAAATGGAGCAATAGGGAGAGAGAAGAGTTTGAAGGTGTGATGAGGAAGAATGAAGAGGAGCTCTTTATATAGGAAGCTCGGGGACTCCTTGGCCGTCCGATTGGCGCCTCTATGGTAATCATTCATGACCTAAAACTCCCTAAATGGAGACTTTTCATCTTCATCGGCACTGCTTGATTTTCCGGCGCGTAAACAGTGTTGTCATCTGAAGGAAGAAGATGATATTGTTCTAAATTGGACCAGACCGGTCTGAATAAGGTTCAATTCTTAAACCGGTCGGTTCAAGCCCAATTCGACCAATTTTTTCAAATTTAAAAATTTCTAAATTCATATGAATTCCTTCTCCACCTAATGGTGGCTTCAATTCTCAAATTTGAATTTTCTAAGCCACCTAGAAAATTAAATTTAGAAATCATTTCAATAGTGGTTCAAACCGGTTCAAGCTAGTTCAATCTGGTTTAGGTCCAATTCACTTGAATTGGTCTATTTTTCACTTTCAATTCATCCCAAATTCCTTTTCCATGACTTTTGTGACTCTTTAGGTTACTCGGGATTTGTAGATTTACCATTTTTCCCTTTCTCTAACGGTTGGGGTTCGTGAATCGGTTATATTTTCTCACTCGAGTTGACCGGTTCTTTCCCTAGTTTCCTTGTCTTTAAGGGGACGGGATTTACAACTCTCCCCTCCTTTTAGGACTTTTGTCTCCAAAACCTAATTAGCAACCTTTGCATCAGGAATAATTTCCTTAGGTGTCAACTTAATATTTGCTTGGCATGCTAACTCTTTAGTTGTTCTTTCAGTTAGCCCTTTTTATATCAATCAGTTAAGGAATTTCTTTTCCTTTTCATTGTTTACTCTTTCCACAGGGTTTATCATAACTAGACATACCTTACTTAAGGTATATCTATAGATTCACATCTTTCTTTGCTCATAGCAACATTTTTCCCTTTGAGGTCTTGTACTCAGGATTGGGAGTTCCAAGATACCTAACCATTCCCGTGTCTAGTTTTTCTCTTAGTCGTTGAAACCCTTACTCAATATTCTTTTGAGTGTTAGATACTTATTTTCATGGGTTTATATGTTATCACCTTTTCATCCTATTCGATTCTTCCTTCATCCGTTGTTTATTACAACTTCGGTCCAAATTTTATATTTGACCTTGTCATGCTTACTAACTAACTATTCCTTACTTTAAGTCATATTTTCCTCGGGACTTTTGGGCTTATATGTCCCTTATAGGATGACATTTTCTAGAACTTGTCTCTGTCCATTAGATTTCTAGAACACCTCCTTGAGGGTCATTCTCAGCTTTCCAACCTTTTACGGATCGTATAACTTTATCCCTCCTATCGTTTGGTAGTATTCCTCGACTACATATATCGTTATCCTCTCATTTATCTTGCCTTTAACGTCATGTCTCACATAACCGTATTGATTTTTCTTACCTACTCGTTCTTTCCAAAATTCTTTATTGGGTCTTTTCGATTCCAATCGTTGGGTTTCTGGATGACTTACTGACATGCAAGGATTCTTCCCTTCTTGTGTCCTGCCTCTTCTTTAGTGGCATCCTTTATTGAAGGACTTTCATTTTCCTTAATCCACTCTTACTCGCTCGTGACCATTTCATAATTCCTTTGTTTGGGGAGTTCTCCTTTAATGGTTTTCATTCTCTACTATGTCCTTCAAAGTAGAGATTTCCCCCTTAGGTGCTATATGCTCGAATTTCTTACTACTCATTGAAGGTTTCCTTCCTTCGCATTCTTACACCCTTTTGAATTTAGGCTTTTGCCCACCTTTAATCATTCACCGACCATAATTTCCCAGTTCACCGTTTATTTTCCTACCCAAGGTATCTCTAATCGTCAAGTCTTATTTCGTGTACTCAACATTATGCACATCCTATTACTCTTCCTTAGAGTGTAGTCTCCACTACTTCCCGGTCCTTCTTAGGCTCTTGTTTATTCTCCTTGACCACCCCGATATACTTTCATCCACTTATGGTCTTTATGAGGTTCCTTATGTCAGATTTAAGTCTCTTATGATTCATCTGACGGTTCCTTAGCTTTGGAACTTCCCTTTTTAAGGTCTCACTTCCTACTTTTATCCTTCTACCTAGGGACTCCCATCCTAGTTCAAACTCCCTAACGCTTCTTGGAGGCTTTTCCTTCTTTCCTTTCTTACACCCTTTTGATATTAGTATTTTTGTTCGCTCTTTATCCTTCTCTATCATCCATCTCCTTTTTGTTCCTTATCCTCTCTTCGAGGAACTCCTGCTGATAGGTTGGTTCCTAACACTCTGTTTAATGTCCAGTCGTCCACTACTTGGGCTCTATTAAACGAGTGTGGGCCACGACCAATCTTGATGTCATTAGTTGTTTTCCCTTAACCACTTCCTATTTGGAGGGCTTACTTTCCCAACATTTCACGAATGTTCTTTTCTTTATTTCCTTATTATGGGTAGTCTACTTATTCTTACTTGCCACAAAATCTTTTGATGCTAACTTCATACTTACCCATTCCTTGGGTTTAACTTATTCCTTGGGTCCTCTTAGTATGCCTCCCTAGTTCTTTCACCTCAGTATGTGCTTCATTTGCAAGTTTATATCCTTATCCCTTTCACTTGGTTCCATTACCTCTCAGTTGGGATATATATGCCTTTCTAGGGTTTCCCTCCTTGGTAGGACTCTTTCCCCTTTTCTCCCGGAATTCCTTTTTCATTTGCTCTAGGGAATATCGATCCTTAAATGATATCCTTTGATGTCATCATCTCCTATTTACCCTTACTCTTGAAGTCTTGCGGACACATCTTTTGTACTCTATCCTCATCATCACTTGTACCCCAGTACACGTCTATTTCTTTTAGGAAGAGTTCAAATCCTCCTTGTTCCAAGATCTCTTTATCATCATATAAGAGGCTTGCCTACCCCTCTCTTAGCTTGAGTTTAGTCATTAATTTGGCCATTGTTATTTTTAAGGATTTCTTTCATCCCTCTTTTTCCCAATATTTGGCCTTTCCACATCTCCCTTCTTTGTTGGAGCTTAAATTATGACCGTCACGAGTATCAGTTCATTAACTGTCTCGTCCTTACCATTCCCTTGGTCAAATTATCTTACGGCAGTTGTTTCTCGAGTCTTCTTGTCCTTAATCTCCATCCTACTGCCCTTTTAGAGTGTAGTCCTCTCTATATTTCCAGTTCTTCCTAGGGTGTCTTCTCCTAAAGTTTCTAATTACACCTTCTCGCTAGCTCAGTCTACAACCCTACTTGGCTCCTTTGCTTTTCCAAGGTAGGTCACACTTTGTTATCCCGAGACATTTCATCGTTAGGGGCTTGTCTTCTATGGAGGAGTTGCTTCCTTCTTTGCTCCTAAGTGGCTTATAACGCTCCTTAAGGGAAAATTCCCTTTTATCCACATTCTACTTTGTCTAGGTTTTCTTATGGTCCTATCCTTGGTCTTCTTCATGTGATCCTTCCTCATGTAATTGAGGCACATAATTGTACTATTAAGGGACATAAAATTTTTAGGAACTTAGAATCTTATTTAAAGTAAGAATACAATTTAGGGTTTTAACATCTCTTAGGGGAGATTATTACAATGACGGTTTGGGGAGTCTCAGTACTATGATATGGTCTAGAAGGATTTCTTCTTGGGTGAGATTGGGATCCCTAGCACGAATTGTGGTTCTTTTAATGTTATCCCTTCGGGCTTTGTAGGGGTGGAGGTGTCCATAATGGATGGTCTCGCTTTGATCCCTTGAGGTGTGGGATAGTCCTTTACTATGTGTCCCACTCTCCTACACATTTGAAGGGCATCTCGTCCACTGCATCCAATTGTGGCATCGGAACAACTTTATCGGCAACCTAGATATAAGCTCGTCTACTTCTACCATGGGAATGAGTGGATGTTTGCGATATCCAACCCTTAAACCCGAAAAGAAACTTTGTGTCCATATGAGGACAGAGACCTCATCCCGACCCCACCTCGGTCTCATGTGCATGAAGCTATGTTGGGCTTCCCTGACTGCTGGCACGACAAACTGCCCTTATCTCCACCATGTCGTCCAGTAGCCCTTAGGACACATCACTACCCTTGTTAGGTGTCTTAACGGTCCTGAACCTTAGTGCATGCACAAACAAAGTTTTCCATATAAGCCATTAATCTTTGGAGCCACTGGTCCAACGGCCCCAACCCTCAACTCGACCTGTAGCTATTTGTTAGGATCGGTCTGTTGACCGGTCTTGTCACAATGCTACCAGTCCTTCGAGTATGCCGGTCCTGTCTTGGTACCATGGCCAAATCACATCATTCATTCATTAAAAGTTTTCATAGCTTATCATCAGGTTTGTTTAAGAGCTCCTGCTCATGCCAACTAGCTTTGGGCCCACTGTACGAGATTTTCAAAACCGGACATTTTAGCCCCCAAGTTCCAAAACCGAGGCCTCTAGCCTATCTGAGCTATTTGAGCTTTAGTCAAGAAGGTGTCCCAAAATTTTTATGCAGTGGCACACAGTAAGGGGAGAACACTCATGACAAAATAACTTTTCACTCGTCTATCACACCAATCGGGTGTGATGACATCTCCAATTACAATTGGTAAACAGGTTTTCCACTTCCTTATAGGAAGTTTATCATACTAACCAGGTATTATCTACTTACAATTGGTAAATAGTTTGTTCCACATAGTTTCCACATCACTCCAACTAGGGTGATGTTAAAATTCCACAAAATAGTGGTTTTTCATTTCCGATGTACTCATCATCCCAACCAGGTATGAGGTGAAAAATCTCACTTACCCAATAAGTGCAGTGTATTCCTCTTAATCGTCTTTTTGCCTCCATGTGAGCTTATCTTTACTAGCATTCTATTCCTTCATGTTCCTACATGATTTTGGACATCCTTGTCTATTAACATTTGGCATAATAGTCTTCATTCCTCACGAATAAACAAAATGCTCAAACTTTTAATTATTTGAATTTAGGTCCGTAAAGTTATTTTTTTTAACTTTAGGCCTCTAATGCTAATTTTCCCCAAATTAAGTTATGAAACTTCTAAAATTCACTTTGGGTCCTTAATTAATAAAAAATGACTTAAGGGGTTCAAGTTTCCCAAATTTTCATTTTGGTCCTCAACTTTTCAAAAATTACCATTTTGCCCCTACTTTACAAAAATGGCAATTTGACCCCAATAAATTTCAAAAATTGACCAATTGGTCCTCGAACATCTTTTTCATGGCCAATTCGACCTCAGTTTTGGGAAATTGCACTTTGGTCCCTCAATTTTACGAAAACTCCAATTTTTCACCTATCAAACTAACCGAATTTTTGAGAAAAAAAACTAGCCGAATATGATTTCATCAAATTGACCATTCAATCAGGGCTTATTGATCCAATTGAAGGTATGGATCAGTTCCTACACTTCACATGATTCAATGCATCTTTGAATCACGTTATTTGGGTTCAAATTGAGCTCAAACGGAGCTTAATTGTAAAACTAAACTTAGAGAGAGAAAGCTTTGAAAGCTTACCATCAATAGTGCGGCAATCAGAGCTTTCGATTGTAGCAAATAGCTATCATCCTAAGGTAACTCCTAGGATCAAGAATTATAACAATTCATGTCAAATTGAGGGAGAATTTGGTCAGTGAAGTTTCATCGGTTCTCTCTCTAACATTAATTGGAAATTACAAAGTGGGGCCAAATTGACTTACCTTTTCATTCTAATTCGGTCGTATGAGGGTTGTGGAAGTGTTGGGAGAGCTCGGTTTGGCCTGAGGAGGGATAAATTTTTCCATTTTTAGCTCGGCTGAAACAAGGCAGCTTCAATCCGTCGGAGCTGCTTCACTATTTATTGAGTCGGCATTTCTCCGCAATCCTCGGATCAAATGGTGATAACCATCGGGTTGTTGACTTCTCCCCAAGTTTAAGGAACCCGACCTCGCCTTCTTTGGATCAAAAAAACCTCAATGCTAGAGCTCTGGTTTGAGCTTCATAAAAAAATGGAGCTGTAGGGAGAGAGAGGAGTTTTCAAGTGTGACGACGATGAATGAGGAGGAGCTCTTTATATAGGAAGCTGAGGGACTCCTTGGCCATCCAATTGGCACCTTTCTGGCAATCATTCATGACCAGAAACTCCCTGAACGAAGACTTTTCATCTTCATTGGTGTGCTCGATTTTCTGATGAGTGAACAGCGTTGTCATCTGAAGGAAGAAGATGACACTGTTCTGAACCAGACCATACTGGTCCAAACCGGGTTCAATGCTTAAATTGGCTGGTTCAGGCTTGATTCAACAGAGTTTTTCAAAATTAAAATTTTTTAAATTAATCTAAATTCATTTTCTATCTAATGTGGCTTCAATTCTGTAATTTGGATTTTCTAAGCCACATAGAAAAATGAATTTAGAAACTGGTTCAATAGTGGTTCAAACCGGTTCAGGTCCGGTTCATCTGAATCGGTTTGGTTTTCATTTTCAATTCATCCCAAAGTCCTTTTACATGACTTTTACAACTCTTTAGGTCACTTGGGATTTGTAAATTTCCCATTTTGCCCTTTCGCTAACGGTTGGGGTTTGTGAACTGGTTCGGTTTTCTCACCCTGGTTGATTGGTTGTTTCCCCAGTTTCCTTGTCTTTAAGGGGACGAGGTTTACACCCAACATCCCAAAAGAGGCAAGCCTATGTAAGAGGGAAGGTAGGACCATGTATAGAGTTGAACCCAAAGAACGGACGAACAAGGAGACAACATCAAGCTAGACCATAACCCAATTGGGATGGGTAAGGTAACCATAACCAAGAAACAAAGGAAGGAATTTCCAAAGAGAGAGGAATCTTGGAGGAGTATGCCCACTAAATAAACGATGAACATCAAAACTGGTTTCTACCCACACCTACTTAAGGGGACTTAGGATCAGACGATGAAGCATAGTATGAAGTGCACAAGACAAGGGCCGAGAACCCAAAATTTCTCGAGTGGAAACATGGATCTCGGAATAGAAAAGCAAAGGAGTCAAGTAAGGATTACAAATGAACCTAGAAAAAGTAGGCCACTAGTAACGATGGAATGGTCAAAGAAGGATAATGACGTCCGAAGAAGGACCGGAGAGTAGTGACGACTACACCCAAAAAAAGGGCGATGGACAAGGAGAGTAGTAGGAACGAGGTAGTTAAAAGAACTGGCCCTCATGAGAATTATGGATTTAACCCCCAACGGGGGGGGGGGGGGGGGGGGGGAGGGGAGGGGAGAAGTGGAAAGGCCAAACGTCAGAAAAGGGAAGGATGAAAGAAATCCTTAGAGCAATCAATGGTCAAAATAGATTGGTGATGTCATGCCTCGACCCAGTTTGGACAGATCCTTGTAATCAACCCACCACTCTCCCAGTTTATTAAAGGGTTTCCTCTTATTATAAATCGTAAAGAGTAAGGCAACATTTAAACCTGTACCATTTCCTCGAATAACATAATCAAAACTGTATGAAATTTTAAACTTTACATACCTATATCACAGGCGTCTTAGTTGATGGTCTTTAAGGATAGGCTTTCCAAAATCTCCTGAAAGGGATATAAGGGAGGGGATGAGTACGACTACTCAGTGAATGGGTTTTCAAAAGTGGAAAGGCCAAACGTCGGAAAAGGGAAGGATGAAAGAAATCCTTAGAGCAATCAATGGTCAAAATAGATTGCTGATGTCATGCCCCGACCCAGTTTGGTCGGATCCCCGTGATCAACCCACCACTCTCCCAGTTTATTAAAGGGTTTCCTCTTATTATAAATCGTAAAGAGTAAGGCAACATTTAAACCTGTACCATTTCCTCGAATAACATAATCAAAACTGTATGAAATTTTAAACTTTACATACCTATATCACAGGCGTCTTAGTTGATGGTCTTTAAGGATAGGCTTTCCAAAATCTCCTGAAAGGGATATAAGGGAGGGGATGAGTACGACTACTCAGTGAATGGGTTTTCAAAAGTGGAAAGGCCAAACGTCGGAAAAGGGAAGGATGAAAGAAATCCTTAGAGCAATCAATGGTCAAAATAGATTGCTGATGTCATGCCCCGACCCAGTTTGGTCGGATCCCCGTGATCAACCCACCACTCTTCCAGTTTATTAAAGGGTTTCCTCTTATTATAAATCATAAAGAGTAAGGCATCTTTTAAACCTGTACCATTTCCTAGAATAACATAATGAAAATTGTATGAAATTTTAAACTTTACATACCTATATCACAGGCGTCTTAGTTGATGGTCTTTAAGGATAGGCTTTCCAAAATCTCCTGAAAGAGATATAAGGGAGGGGATGAGTACGACTACTCAGTGAATGGGTTTTCAAAAGTGGAAAGGCCAAACGTCGGAAAAGGGAAGGATGAATGAAATCCTTAGAGCAATCAATGGTCAAAATAGATTGCTGATGTCATGCCCCGACCTAGTTTGGTCGGATCCCCGTGATCAACCAACCACTCTCCCAGTTTATTAAAGGGTTTCCTCTTATTATAAATCGTAAAGAGTAAGGCATCTTTTAAACCTGTACCATTTCCTAGAATAACATAATCAAAACTGTATCAAATTTTAAACTTTACATACCTATATCACAGGCGTCTTAGTTAATGGTCTTTAAGGATAGGCTTTCCAAAATCTCCTGAAAGGGATATAAGGGAGGGGATGAGTACGACCACTCAGTGAAGTGGAAACCGTAAAGGGTTTCCACTTATTATAAACCATAAAGAGTAAGGCATCTTTTAAACCTGTACCATTTCCTAGAATAACATAATCAAAACTGTATGAAATTTTAAACTTTACATACCTATATCACAGCCGTCTTAGTTGATGGTCTTTAAGGATAGGCTTTCCAAAATCTCCTGAAAGGGATATAAGGGATGGGATGAGTATGACTACTCAGTGAATGGGTTTTCAAAAGTTTAGACTTTTAAGAAAATATTTATTATTGGAGTGTGCCAAACTCCTTTCTTTTCAAAAATCCCTTCATTTCAAAATTTGGGTTTTTCTATCATTTCTTAGTTACCACGGTGTGTTATCACCCAACACACATCCTTCATCATGAAGGTTACACGCATTCACAGGTCAGCATGACCACTGAACCCACTAGTGGCTTCGGAGCGACTTTACCGGCCACCCGAATAGAAGCACGACAACTTCTAGCCTTGGAATGAGTGGATGTATGCGACATCTGACGCTCAATCCCAAAATTGATTCTTCGTATCTGTATGAGGATAGAGACCTCATCCTGTCCCCACTCCAGTCTCATGCGCTTGGTGCTACTCCAAATTTCGCACAAATACTTGGAACGACAGACTGCCCTTATAGCCACCAGGTCGTCCAGTGCCCTTAGGACGCATCACTACCCCCTTATGGGCATCTTGATGGTCTCATACTCACAGTACATGCACAAACAATGTTATCTCATATTTCCATGTAATCTGTGGTGCCACTGGTCCAACGGCCCCGACCCTCAACTCAACCCGTAGTTGTTTGTCTTGACTGGTCCGTCGACCTGTCATGTCACACTGCCACTAGTTGACTGAGCATGTTGGTCCTATCTGGGTACCATGGCCAAACAATTCACTTATTAAGTTTTATGGCACATATATCATGTTTGTTTATGAGCTCCTACTCGTGCCAACTAGCCTTGGGCCTACTGTATGATATTTTCAAAATCGGGCAATTAGCCCACAAGTTCCAAAAACCAAGGCCCCCGAACTATCAGAGCTATTCGAGCTCCCATCGAGAAGGTCTCCCAAATTTTTTAAGCATTGGCATACAGTCAAGGGAGAGCACTTCCGACAAAACATATGTTTTCTCTATCCATTATACCGCCCGTGTATAAGGACACTTCCGTTCATAACCGATGAACGAGTTTTCAACTTCCTTTGAGAAGTGGAAAGGCCAAACGTCAGAAAAGGGAAGGATGAAAGAAATCCTTAGAGCAATCAATGGTCAAAATAGATTGGTGATGTCATGCCTCGACCTAGTTTGGACAGATCCCTGTAATCAACCCACCACTCTCACAGTTTATTAAAGGGTTTCCTCTTATTATAAATCGTAAAGAGTAAGGCATCTTTTAAACCTGTACCATTTCCTAGAATAACATAATCAAAACTGTATGAAATTTTAAACTTTACATACCTATATCACAGGCGTCTTAGTTGATGGTCTTTAAGGATAGGCTTTCCAAAATCTCGTGAAAGGGATATAAGGGAGGGGATGAGTACGACTACTCAGTGAATGGGTTTTCAAAAGTGGAAAGGCCAAACGTCGGAAAAGGGAAGGATGAAAGAAATCCTTAGAGCAATCAATGGTCAAAATAGATTGCTGATGTCATGCCCCGACCCAGTTTGGTCGGATCCCCGTGATCAACCCACCACTCTCCCAGTTTATTAAAGGGTTTCCTCTTATTATAAATCGTAAAGAGTAAGGCATCTTTTAAACCTGTACCATTTCCTAGAATAACATAATCAAAACTGTATCAAATTTTAAACTTTACATACCTATATCACAGGCGTCTTAGTTAATGGTCTTTAAGGATAGGCTTTCCAAAATCTCCTGAAAGGGATATAAGGGAGGGGATGAGTACGACTACTCAGTGAATGGGTTTTCAAAAGTGTAAAGGCCAAACGTCGGAAAAGGGAAGGATGAAAGAAATCCTTAGAGCAATCAATGGTCAAAATAGATTGCTGATGTCATGCCCCGACCCAGTTTGGTCGGATCCCCGTGATCAACCCACCACTCTCCCAGTTTATTAAAGGGTTTCCTCTTATTATAAATCTTAAAGAGTAAGGCATCTTTTAAACCTATCAGAGCTATTCGAGCTCCCATCGAGAAGGTCTCCCAAATTTTCTAAGCATTGGCATACAGTCAAGGGAGAGCACTTCCGACAAAACATATGTTTTCTCTATCCATTATACCGCCTGTGTATAAGGACACTTCCGTTCATAACCGATGAACGAGTTTTCAACTTCCTTTGAGAAAGTCTCATCATATCAACCGGATATGATCTACTTACAACCGGTAAGTAGTTTTTCCGCATGATTTTCACATTACTTCCTTTAAGTTGTGATGTTTAAAATACCACTTAATAGTGGGTTTTCATACCGAGGTACTTATCATCCCCAACCGGATATGATATAAAATTTCCACTCACAACTGGTAAGTGGTTTTTAACTTTCAGTTGTGCTCATCATCCCAACCGTGTATGATGTTAGTAAACCCACTCACCCGTTAATGCCGTGAATTCCACTTAGACCGGTTCTTTGTATTCACGCAAGCTTGTCCTTGCTAGCGTTCCCGGTACTTCGTGTTCCTACATGATATGAACATCTCGGTTCATTATCCTTCAGCCTAATAGCCTTCATTCATTCCAAATGATTGAGAAAGTCAAACTTTCACTTATTTGCAATTAGGTCCCTAAAGTTATTTTTCTTAAACTTTAAGTCCCTAATGCCGGTTTTTCCTCAAATTGAGTCCTGAAACTTTTAAAATTTATCAAGGGACCTCAATTTATTCCATTTCACAAAAAGGGGATTAATTTCCCAAATTTCAAATTTGGTCCCCAAACTTTTCTAAAATTACCATTTTGCCCTTCATTGACAAAAATGGTAAATTTCACCCCAAAAATTCTAAAATTCCTCAATTAGCCCTCTAACATTTTTATCATGCCCAATTGACCCTCAATTTTAGGAAATTGCATTTCAGTCCTTCGAACCTTCGAAAATCCCCAATTTTACCCCAATTCCAACTTCTTAACACAGCCGAATTTGATTTCATCAAATTAACCGATCAAACGTTTCCAATTTTTGATCCCGTCTTCCAGTGCCCTTAGGACGCATCACTACCCCTCATGGGCGTCTTAATGATCCCGTACTCACAGTGCATGCACAAATAATGTTTTCTCATATTGCAATTAGGTCCCTAAAATTATTTCTCTTGAACTTTAAGTCCCAAATGTCGGTTTTTCCTCAAATTGAGTCCCGTAACCTTTAAACTTTATATTGGGACCTCAATTTATTCAATTTCACCAAAAAGGGGTTTAATTTCCCAAATTTCCAATTTGTACCCCCAAATTTTCCAAAATTACTATTTTGCCCTTCCTTTACAAAAATGGTAAGTTTTGCCCCAAAAATTCTAAAATCCCTCAATTGGTCCTCCAACATTATTTTCATGCCAATTGACCCTCAATTTCATAAAATTACATTTTGGCCCTTTGAATTTCAAAAATCGCCAATTTTTCCCCAATTTCAACTCTTCAATACTACCGAATTTGATTTCATCAAATTAACCGATCAAACACTTCTAATTGTTGAAATTGGAGTTGAAATTGAGTTCCTGCATGTTCATACGATTCTAAGAAACTTTGAATCGCAGATTTTAACGCCGGAACGAGCTCAAACGGAGATTCGCCAGAAAATGAACTATAGAGAGAGAAAGCTTCAATTACTCACTTGTGAAGGTACGGCAGTCCGAGCTTTCAATCTGGGCAGATAGCTCTCATCCTAAGATTCATCTTAGAATCAAGAATTGCATCAATTGTTGTGGAATTGGATTAGAATTTCGTCATTGAAATTCGGTCGATCCTCTCTCTAGCACCGATCGAAAATTGTAAAGGGGAGCCAAATTGGCTTACCTTTTGGTCCTAATTAGGTCGTGGAATGGTTGAGGAAGTGTTGGGAGGGCTTGGTTTGGCCTGAGGAGGGCTTGAAATGGCCGATTTCAGCTTGGCCGAAATAGGGCAACTTCGATCCGCCGGAGTTGCTTCACTATTCCATCATGCCGGCGAGGGTTAGTGTCATTGGATGAATGGCACCAAAGAAAAATGGCTTTGTGAAAAATTATTGTTTGTGCATGCACTTGATGTTTGGGACTATCATGATGCCCAAGAGGGGTAATGGTGTGTCCTAGGGGCTAATGGAAAAGAATATTCTAAAAGAAAATAAGGAGTTTGGCACCTCCGATGAAAGATGTTTTGATTATGAAAACTCTCTCCCAACACCCATTCACTGAATCGTCAAACTAACCCCCACCCTTTACCTCTTTTTAGGTAACCAAGGGAAAACCCACTTAAAGACTTTTCTGTAGCTGAACCTGCAAAATAGGTATGTAAGGTTTAATGTATTCAATTTTGATTAATGTTATTCTAAGAAAGATATAGGTGAAAATAACGCCTTACTTCTCACGATTAAGAGAAGGGAAAAACCCTCTATAAACCAAGAGAGTGCGGGTTGCTCATGCGGATCCGACTAAACCAGGTTGGGGCATGACAACTTGAGTGGTATCAGAGCCTATTTCCTTGAATACATTATCAAGACTATATAACATAGTAACTAAGAGGAATAAAATTTAAAATGTTAGATAGCTCCTAAGAGAGGAACCGAGAGAACAAGAGCCATAGTCTCTAACACTGCCCAACCACCCCTTCTTGTGGAAATTCCCCGAGGAGCCTAGACAACCCCACTTGGACTAAGCTTGGAACACCAGAGATTGTAAAAGGAATTCACTCAAGTATTTGGATGACCTAACCTCATCCACGAGGCAGGCACCAACTCTCGAGCTGAACTAGAGAAAGTACAATCTTATTCTCCTCCTGTTAACCATCCACCTTCAGTTGACATCCCCAAGTATCTCAAGACTCTCCGTAAACTAGGGTGTAAGCCTTTCCTTAGAGAGAAAGATGCTGGTGCTGCCATGGATTGGCTAGCTAACATCAAGAAGCTAATGGGGATAGTTAGCATATCACCAGAGGACATGGTGATCCTCATAGAATTTTTCCTGGAGGGTAGTACCAAAAGATGGTGGGACAATGTCCGGAGCCTACATACCTCCACACCCATCTGGGAACAATTTGAGGAGAGGTACACAGAGGAGTACCTGGCTCCTCATATGATTAATGAGAAGAAGCGAGATTTCCTTCGACTCTGACAAGGGCTTAACTCTATATCGGAGTACGAAACTAAATTCAACGAGTTAAGACCCTTTTCCCTAGACTTGGCTGGACCGGTAGACATATGGCAGCGATTCATGGACGGTCTCAATATGGACATACGAGAATGTATGGGAGTACTAGGATGCCTCACAGATCTGGTGGCAGCGATTAGTATGGATCACGAGTGTGAGCGACTAGTATAGACCCGACACCGCCGAATGGAGCAGACAACTCAGAAGGAGGACAAGGGCTAAAGCTGTCATGGAGGACGGAAAAAGCAAAATGGCCCAAGATGGGGAAACATGGTGAGTTTTCGAAAGAGAAAGGACGTACCACCACCAAGAGTGATCCCCATCCTACCACAAGGAAACCCTCGTTGTCCTAGGTGCCAAAAGTACCACGAGGAAGCTTGCTTGTCCTATTTTGCATGTGGACAAGCGGGACACTTTACAAAGGAATGCCCCACTCTTAAGGAGAACAAGCAACGAAATACACTTGGACTGCCCCAAGGGCACCCAAGGACTTCCCGACAGGATGCTACAACTAGAGTACCAGCTAGGGTATACAACCTCACCCAGGAAGAGGCTAGGAAAGACCCTAGTACCGTAGTGGGTACTTCCCAAAACCCTCCCAACTAGATTAAGAAAAACCTGTAATTTGAAATTCCATTTAATAAAGGAAATCTTTTCTTATAAAAACATGCATTTCTTCAATCAGGGTACATACATTTGTGGGGACCAAAGATCTACACCCTTGTCGACTCAGGAGCAGAAAGATCTTTCATCATAAAGGACCTAATCCCATGTCTACCCCTAGAACTCACCACTTTAGGACAAAGTCTCAACATCCTCACACCTATAGGAGAAGGGTTAAATAGGGACAAACAACTAAAGGGATGTGAGATAAAGATTAGGTAAATCAAATTAGAAGCAGATTTGATTATGTTACCTTTAAGGGAGGTAGAAATAATCCTTGGAATGGATTGGTTAACTACCCATCAAGCAAGGATGGATCGTGGAAGGAAGATAGTAACCTTCTACACTCTTGAAACAATTAGACTAAAATTCCAAGGAGATCGGAGGAAGAGTGAAGTACAGATGGTGTCCTATATAAAAGCTCAAAAGATGAAACATAAAGGTTGTAAGGCTTTTCTGGCAACAATCATCAACGAGAAGTCTGAGGAGAAATGACTCGAAGACATTCTAGTAGAGATTATCAGGAATGGATGGGTTAACTACCCATCTGAACGAGAAGTCCAGATGTATTCCATGAAGAATTACCAGGATTACCCCCAAGCCGACAATTGGAGTTCACCATAGAGATTATCCTAGGAACAAACCCCATATCCCAAGCCCCTTATCGCATGACCCCAACAAAACTAAAGGAATTAAAGGTGCAACTGGATGAATTCTTGGAGAAGGACTTCATACGCCTTAGCCAGTCTTCATGGGGTGCACGAGTCCTATTTGTAAGGAAAAAGGACGAGAGCATGAGACTGTGCATAGATTATAGGAACTTGAATTAGGTCACCATAAAGAACAAGTATCCACTTTCACGGATTGATGACCTGTTCAATCAACTAGAAGGAGCAGCCTACTTCTCCAAGATAGACATTCGGTCAGGCTATCATCAACTTAGAATTTGACAGGAAGATATTCCTAAGATCGCATTTCGGTCTCGATACATGCATTATGTGTTTAGAGTGATGCCATTTGGCTTGATAAATACCCCTATAGCCTTCATGGATTTGATAAACCGGGTGTTCCAGCCACACTTGGACAGGTTCATGATAGTATTTATAGATGATATTCTTATATACTCACGAACTAAGCTAGAACATGAAGAACATTTGGCAATCACCTTGGAGATACTATGGGAAAACTGCTTATATGCAAAATTCTCCAAGTGTGAGTTATGGATGCAGGAGGTAGGGTTCTTAGGACACATAGTGCCCAAAGATGGAGTTAAGGTAGACCCATCAAAGGTTGAGGCCATATCCGATTAGAAAACACCTAGGAACCCCTCGGAGATATGAAGTTTCCTAGGCTTGGAGGGATACTACAGACGGTTTGTGTAGGATTTCTCTAAGATAGCTACCCCTTTGATTTGTCTCAATAAGAAAGGAGTGGAGTATAAGTGGGATGAAAGACGTGAGAAATCTTTCTTGGAGTTAAAGATCCATTTGACAATGACACCTGTACTCTTCCTTCCTAACCCAAGTGTGGGGGAGTACACCATCTATAGTGACGCATCTGGACAAGGACTCAAATGTGTACTAATGTAATAAGGAAAGGTAATCGCCTACGCCTCACGACAACTTAAAGTACATGAGCGATATTACCCTACCCATGATTTGGAATTAGCTACAATAGTGTCCACCCTAAAGATTTGGCGACACTACCTATACAGGGTTAAGTGTAGGATATACACTGATCACACGAGTCTTAAATACTTCCGAACTCAGAAAGAGTTGAACCTCTGCCAGAGGAGATGGCTAGAATTAGTTAAGGACTATGATCTTGTGATAGAGTATCACTCCGGGAAAGCCAATGTAGTGGCAGATGCCCTAAGTTGTAAATACCAAACCGAGGCGGCGCAAATAAAGACATGTTACATACCCTTGTTGCAACTGATGGGAAGAATGGAGGTGGATCTTAAGATGGACAAGAGGGAGAAATGCTTGATGGCTGACGTAGTGGTGAGACCCAACCTAACAGAGCAAATTAAGGTCCAGTAAAACATGCATAAAGAACTCTAATCCTGTAAACCCCGCACTTTTGAGTTAAGAAAAACCGAGAAAAAAACCGATCAAACCGAGTAAGAAAACCGAGCCGGTTTACATTTCAGAATACACAATATGTAAATTTACAGCTTCCGGGTGATATAAAGGGTTTATTAAAACTTGGAAAAGAAATTTAAGAAACTTTAGCAAACAAAACCCAAATTGTTTCAGATGAACTAGATTTTATAAGAACTTTAAAGTTAAGCGTGCTTGCCCAAGAGTAGTGTGAGAATGGTTGACCTCCTGGGAAGTATGAATTTTTTATTATAACCCGAAATTTCGGTAAAAATTTTTTATGTACGTCTTATCATAAATAACCATAAATTAATATATACTTAATTAGTGTAATTAATACCAATAATTTAATACCTAAATTAAATTATTGGAATTAATACAAATAATTTAATAACGAAATTAAATTTTGGGAATTAATACAAAAATTAAATTATTGGAATTAATACCAAAATTAAATTATTGGAATTAATACCAATAATTTATGTCAATATTAATACTAGTAATAAATCTCGCCCATTTAATACATGGATTTTACGCCTGCCTATATAAAGAGGTTATCCCCATTTCATTCTTCTCACACCTGAACATATCTCTCTCTCTCTCTCTAGTGAAGCTTAAACTAGAGTTTCGACTTCAAAATTTTTCTTAACCACGAAAGGAGAGGTCGGGCTCTTTAGAATCGGGGAGAAGTCAGCTATTTGATAGCAAACTCCAGTTAATCTGAGAATCACTAGAGAAGCACCGACAAGATGGAACAATGAAGTAGCTCTAGTGGACCGAAGCTGCCCTATTTCGATCGAGTTGAAATTGGTCATTTTGAGCCCTCCTCAGGCAAAACCAAGCCTTCTCAAAACTCCCTCAGCCCTCCCACGGCTAAATTACGACTTAAAGGTAAGCCAATTCGGCCCCCCTCTGCAATTTCCGATCGGTGCTAGAGAGAGAACCGACAAAATTTCAATAATGAAATTCTAACTCAATTCGGCATCAATTGATGCGATTCTTGATTCTAGGATAAACCTCAAGATGAGAGCTATCCACCTAGATTGAAAGCTCGGACCGTCGTACCCTCACAGATGATAAATCGAAGCTTTCTCTCTCTATAGTTTTTTTCCGGCGAAGCTCCGTTTAAGCTCGTCCCGGTGTTAAAATCTGCGATTCAAAGTTTCTTAGAATTGTATGAACATGCAGGAACTCAATTTCAACTCCAATTTCAACAATTAGAAGTGTTTGATTTGTCAATTTGATGAAATCAAATTCGGTAGTGTTGAAGAGTTGAAATTGGGGGAAAATTGGGGATTTTTGAAATTCAAAGGACCAAAATACAATTTTATAAAATTGCAGGTAAATTGGCATGAAAATAATGTTGGAGGACCAATTGAGAAATTTTGGAATTTTTGGGGCAAAACTTACCATTTTTGTAAAAGAAGGGCAAAATGGTAATTTTGGAAAAATTGGGGAACCAAATTGGAAATTTGGGAAATTAAACCCCTTTTTGGTGAAATTGAATAACTTGAGATCCCATGATAAATTTTAAAAGTTACGGGACTCAATTTGAGGAAAAACCGACATTAGGGACTTAAAGTTAAAGAGAAATAACTTTAGGGACCTAATTGCAAATAAGTAAAAGTTAGGGTTTTCTCATTCATTGGAAATGAATGAAGCCTGTTATGCCGAGTAATAATGAACAAGGATGTTCATATCGCGTAGGAACGCGAAATACCGGGAACGCCATCATGGATGAGCTCACATGAAAGTGGAATTCACTGCGTTAACAGGTAAGTGGGTTTACTAACATCATACCTGGTTGGGATGATGAGCACAACTTAAAGATAAAAATCACTTACCGGTTGTCAGTGGAAATTTTATGTCATACCCGGTAGGGAATCATAAGTACCTCGGTATAAAAACCCACTATTTAGTGGTATTTTAATCATCACCACTTAGAGAAAGTGATGTGAAAATTATGCAAAAAAATGACTTACCTGTTGTATGTAAATCATACCCGGTTGGTATGATGAGACTTCCTCGAAGGAAGTTGAAAACCCGTCCATCGGTTATGAACGAAGATGTCCTTATACCGGTTGGTATAATGGACAGTGAAAACCTATTTTGTCGGAAGTGTTCTCCCTTGACTGTGTGTCAATGCTTAAACTATTTGGGAGACCTTCGTGACGGGAGCTCGAATAGCTCTTATAGGTCGGGGGCCTAGATTTTGGAACTTGCGGGCTAGAATGCCAAGTGTTTTGAAAATCTCGTACAGTGGGCCCAAGGCTAGTTGGCACGAGCAGGAGCTCGTAAACGAACATGATATATGTGCCATAAAACTTAATAAGTGAATTGTTTGGCCATGGTACCAAGATAGGACCGACATGCTCAGTCAACTAGCGGCAGTGCGACATGACAGGTCGACAGACTAGTCAAGACAAACAATTGCGAGTTGAGTTGAGAGTCGGGGCCGTTGGACCAGTGGCACCACATATTATATGGCTTGATAAGAAAACATTGTTTGTGCATGCACTATGATTACGAGATCATCAAGACGCCCATGAGGGGTAGTGATGTGTCCTAAGGGCCGTGTATGTCTCAGTGAGTATAAGGGCAGATCGTCGTTCAAGGTGTCTGTGCGAAATTTGGAGTAGCACCAAGCGCATGAAACCAGGGTGGGGATGGGATGAGGTCTCTGTCCTCATACGGACATGAAGAAGTGATTTCGGGATTGTGGGTCGGATGTCGCGTACATCCACTCATTCCCATGGTAGAAGTGGTCGTACTTCTATCCAAGTGGCAGGAAAAGTCACTCTGAAGCCACTAGCGTGTTTAGTAGTGATACTAACTTGCGAATGTGTGTAACCTTCATGATGAAGGATGTGTGTTGGGTGATGACACACTAGTAACTAAGAAATAATGAAAAAACCCAAATTTTTAAATGAAGGGATTTTTGAAAAGAAAGGAGTCTGGCACACTCCATATAAATGTCTTAAAAGTTAAAAGTAGACCTTTAAAAACCCATTTACTGAGTAGTCATACTCACTCCCTCCCTTATATCCCTTTTAGAAAATCCTGGATAGCCTATCCTAAAAGACAATAAACTAAGATGCCTTGTAAGACAGGTATGAAAAGTTTAAAATTTCATGCAGTTTTGATTATGCTATTCTAGGAAATGGTGCAGGTTTAAAGGATGCCTTACTCTTTACGGATTATAATAAGGGGAAACCCTTTAATAAACCGGGAGAGTGGCGGGTTGTTCACGGGGATCTGACCAAACCGGGTCGGGGCGTGACAACTAGAGTGGTATTAGAGCCTATTTCCTCGAATACATAATCAAGACTATAAAATATTGTGACTAATAGGATTTATCCTAAAATTTTCAGATGGCTCCCAGGAGAGGAACCAAGAAAACTAGGAATGGCTCTACTCAACACCTTATCTTCGTAGGAAGACAACCCTAGAAGCTTCCCAAATGCCTAAAGCATGGCATGAATCTCAAAAGTGCAAATGAGAAAGTATCCCAGAGAATGGTGACAGGACCTACTAAGGTCACAACTCTAAATATAAAGGAAACCAAGCGTGAAGCCATAAAATGGGGCATATAACCTTACATAGGAGGATGCTTATCAAGAATCTCGTAGCTCCCTAGTTATTTGGTGACCATTTTCTGTAATAGGGCCAAAATCCCCAACGTACTCCAAATTCCTAAAAACCATGTCCCTCAAATGATGTGATCGTCAAGGAAGACTCCAAAAAGAAAAAAAAAACTCTTACGGTATCCAGACTTAAGGACGAAGGAGCACCAAAACTAACAATTCCCAAGAAAATGCCAGGAGGAACCACTTATGTTCATGTAATTACAAACATGAATGATAGGGACACTGCGTGGAGAAGTGCCCAACCCTACAAAGGACAGGAATCAAGTTAACCTAGAGGGGAATAGGATACGAAGTGAAAAACTGTCCCACATTGCCAGGAGTCAAGACAATATTTTCCAAGAATAAACACCCCACAACTATAGGAAATCTGAAAGGATACAATCCCAAGAAACATGACTCCATTTGCAACCACAGATAAGAGGAAACTCTTCAAAATCTTAGCAAAGTGGTAAGAAGGAAAAGGGGTAAAGGTAGGACCTCAATAAAACCACGAACGGAACAAAGGATAGTTGAAGAGAATTCCCCCTTTAAGAAGAAAATCCAAACAATTTAGGAGCAAAGAAAGGAGTGCATCCACAAGAGAAGACAAGATGAACATTTGATGACAAATGGGACCTATTGGGATTACAGGAATAAATCACCTTGAAAAAAACAACTATGTCAAATAGGAAGTTCGGACCAACAGGACAAGAGAAAGCAAGTTGTTACAACAAGATAGTCAGAGGGAACAAATGACATCCTAAGGAAGATCGGGAAGTAGAAGGGGCTACACCATAAAAAGGTCAGTGAGATGGACATTAATGACAAGAGTACTCGAGAAACAACTGCCCTAAGAAACTTAGACCGAAGGAATGGTGGAGGCGAGGCAATTAACAAACTAATACACGGGAAAACCATAATTTGAGTTCCAACAAAGAAGAGAGGGGCGAAAAGGCCAAATACTCAGGAAATGAAGAATGAAAGAAATCCTTAACAGGACCAAAGGCCAAATTAACTAAGAAAAAAAATAATAGGCAAGCCTCTCACATAATTATCAAGAAATCTTGCAGAGAGCAGGAGAACTAAACAATAATTTCAGGAGAATAGAGTAGAAAGAGGAAACGAGTAACAACGGGATGGCCAAAGAGAATAAACAAAACCCTAAAAAAGGCTGAGATGTAGTAAAGACTATACTCTATGAAGGACAAAGGATGGGCATAAAGGACGAGTGATACAGCTGCCCAGATGATTGGATAAAAAAAATGAAGAGGAATTGAAGAATTGGTCTTTGAGAGAATCCTGGATTTAAACCATGACAAAGAAGGGAGAAGTGAAAAGGCCAAAATATTGGAAAAAGAAGAATGAAGGAAAATCCTTAAAGAAATTAATGACCAAAATTGGATTTCTAGTTTAAAGTCTTGAGACGGTTAAGTGAGCTTCACGAAGGATGTGAATCCTCCTTAAATGGAAATAAGTTAATGAGTTAGTATCAAAAAGATGTTGTGACAAGTATGAATGAGTGGCAACCCATACTAAGGTAATAAAGTAAAGAATGTTCGAGAAACGTTGGGAAAGTAAGTCCTCCAAATAAGATGTGGCTAAGGGGGAATAATCGCAATTGGTAAGACGGGTCATTGTCCACACGTGCATATGAAGCTTAAAGAGTGGACGACCGAGCATAGGGTGGAATGCACGGAATAAAACCAATAATCGGAAGTATCCCATCTAAGGAATAAGAGATAAAACTAAAGTTGTGGATAGAAAAGGATCCAAAGCAAACAGATGCCCTAACATAGATAAGGGTGCGAAGAAAGGGAGAAAAAATCATACAATGAATGATAAGGAGGTTGAGCATGTAACTCCTAAGATGGAAATCTCTATTGTAAGGGACATAGTAGAGAACAAAACCGGAAGGAGGGAACCTTCCCAAGTAAAGTAATCAACACAGATCGAAAGCAATTATTATAGAATGAAGAATCATGAAGTGATTATGAGTAAGTAAAAGTGGATTAAGGAAAAAGGAAAAACCCTTGAATAAGGAATGCCAAGGACTTAAGAAGGAAAGAATCGCAGTTTGTTGGTAAACTATTGGGAAACCAAATAATTGGCACCAAAAAGACCCAATAAAAAAGTTGGGAAAGGACAAGTGGGTAAGGAAAATTGACACGATTATGTAAGACATGTTGTCAAGATACGGATGATAATTGGGTAACAGTCAAGGTAGTTGAGGAATACTACCCGATGAAAGGAGTGATGAAATTATACAGTCCCTGGAAGGCTGGAAAGTTGGAAATAACCCTAAAAGAGGTGTTGTAGGAGTTTGATGGACTGAGACAGGTTCAGAACTATGTCATATCATAAGGGACATATAAGCACCAACAATGCCGAGTAAAATGTAACTCGAGTAAGAATGAGTTAGTTGGTAAACATAACAAGGTCAAATATAAATTTGACCGAAGTTGTAATCAATGACAGATGAAGGATGGGTTAAATTGTAACAAAAGAATAATAACACAAAAACCTGTGAAAACAAGTATGTAATGCTTGAAAGAAAATCAAGCTAGGGGTTTCAACGATGAAGAGAATAACTAGACAAAGGAACGATTGGGCATCTTGGAACTCCCAATCCTAAAATCTTGAGTAAAATCCCCAAAAGGAAGAACCTTATCCTAAATAAAGGGAGATGTGAACCTAAGAATATACATTTGGATTAATGAGCCATACATGCCTCATTATTATAACACCATGGAAGGAGTAAGCATGATAAATGAAAAGAAATTCCTTAGATGAATGATTACGAGGACTAAGCGAAAGAGCAATCAAAGTGTTAGTATGTCAAGAAAACCACTTTAAGGAAAATTATTCCAGATGTGGAATATATTGGTTAAGTTTTGGGGAAAAAACTCCTAAAAGGAGTGGAGAGTTGTAAACCCCGCACTTTTGAGTTATGAAAAACCGGGAAAAGAACCGGTCAAACCGAGTAAGAAAACCGAGCCGGTTTACATTTGAGAACACGCAATATGGAAATTTACAGCTTACGGGTGATCTAAAGGGTTCATTAAACATTGAAAAAGAAATTTAAGAAACTTTAGAAAACAAAAACCAAATTAGTTTAGGTAAACTAGATTTAATAAGAATTTTAAAGTTAAGCGTGCTTACCCAAGAGTAGTGTGAGGATGGGTGACCTCCTAGGAAGTATGAAAATTTTTTTGTAACCCGAAATTTCGGTCAAAAATTTTTATGTACGCCTTATCATAAATAACCATTAATTAATATATATTTAATTATTGTAGTTAATACCAATAATTTAATACCTAAATTAAATTATTGGAATTAATACCAATAATTTATGACAATATTAATACTAGTAATAAATCTCGCCCATTTAATACACGGGTTTTACGCCTATATAAAAAGGTCATCCCCATTTCATTCTTCTCACACCTGAACACTTCTCTCTCTCTCTACTGCTCCATTTCCCGGTGAAGCTTAAACCAGAGCTTTGACTTCAACATTTTTCTTATCCTTGAAAGGAGAGATCGGGATCTTTAGAATCGGGGAGAAGTCAGCTATTTGATAGCAAACTCCAGTCAATCCAAAAATCACTAGAGAAGCGCCGACATGATGGAATAGTGAAGCAGCTCCAGCGGACCAAAGCTGCCCTATTTCGGCCGAGTTGAAATTGGCCATTTCGAGCCCTCCTCAGGCAAAACCAAGCCTTCTCAACACTCCCTCAGCCCTCCCACGGCTGAATTACGACTGAAAGGTAAGCCAATTCGGCTCCACTCTGCAATTTCCGATCGGTGCTAGAGAGAGAACCGACATAATTTCAATAATGAAATTCTAACTCAATTCAGCATCAATTGATGCGATTCTTGATTTTAGGATGAACCTCAAGATGATAGCTATCCGCCTAGATCGAAAGCTTGGACCGTCGTACCCTCACCGGTGAGAAATCAAAGCTTTCTCTCTCTATAGTTTGTTTTCCGGCGAAGCTCCGTTTCAGCTCGTTCCGACGTTAAAATCTGCGATTCAAAGTTTCTTAGAATCATATGAACATGCAGGAACTCAATTTCAACAATTAGAAGTGTTTGATCGGTCAATTTGATAAAATCAAATTCGGTAGTGTTGAAGAGTTGAAATTGGGGGAAAAATTGGGGATTTTCGAAATTCAAAGGGCCAAAATACAATTTTATGAAATTGAGGGTCAATTGGGCATGAAAATAATGTTAGAGGACCAATTGAGGAATTTTGGAATTTTTGGGCAAAACTTACCATTTTTGTAAAAGAAGGGCAAAATGGTAATTTTGGAAAAATTGGGGAACCAAATTGGAAATTTGGGAAATTAAACCCCTTTTTGGTGAAATTGAATAAATTGGTGTCCCATGTTAAATTTTAAAAGTTACGAGATTCAATTTGAGGAAAAACCGACATTAGGAACTTAAAGCTAAAGAGAAATAACTTTAGGGACCTAATTGCAAATAAGTAAAAGTTAGGGTTTTCTCATTCATTGGAAATGAATGAAGGCTGTTATGCTGAGTAATAATGAACAAGGATGTTCATATCGTGTAGGAACGTGAAATACCAGGAACGCCATCATGGATGAGCTCACATGAAAGTGGAATTCACTGCGTTAACAGGTAAGTGGGTTTACTAACATCATACCTGGTTGGGATGATGAGCACAACTTAAAGATAAAAATCACTTACCGGTTGTCAGTGGAAATTTTATGTCATACCCGGTAGGGAATCATAAGTACCTCGGTATAAAAACCCACTATTTAGTGGTATTTTAATCATCACCACTTAGAGAAAGTGATGTGAAAATTATGCAAAAAAATGACTTACCTGTTGTATGTAAATCATACCCGGTTGGTATGATGAGACTTCCTCGAAGGAAGTTGAAAACCCGTTCATCGGTTATGAACGAAGATGTCCTTATACCAGTTGGTATAATCGACAGTGAAAACCTATTTTGTCGGAAGTGTTCTCCCCTGACTGTGTGTCAATGCTTAAACGATTTTGGAGACCTTCTTGACGGGAGCTCGAATAGCTCTTATAGGTCGGGGGCCTCGATTTTGGAACTTGCGGGCTAGAATGCCTAGTGTTTTGAAAATCTCGTACAGTGGTCCCAAGGCCAGTTGGCACAAGCAGGAGCTCGTAAACGAACATGATATATGTGCCATAAAACTTAATAAGTGAACTGTTTGGCCATGGTACCAAGATAGGACTGACATGCACAGTCAACTAGCGGTAGTGCGACATGACAGGTCGACGAACTAGTTAAGACAAACAATTGCGAGTTGAGTTGAGAGTCGGGGCCGTTGGACCAGTGGCACCACATATTACATGGCTTGATAAGAAAACATTGTTTGTGCATGCACTATGATTACGAGATCATCAAGACGCCCATGAGGGGTAGTGATGTGTCCTAAGGGCCGTGTATGTCTCAGTGAGTATAAGGGCAGATCGTCGTTCTAGGTGTCTGTGCGAAATTTGGAGTAGCACCAAGCGCATGAAACCAAGGTGGGGATGGGATGAGGTCTCTGTCCTCATACAGACACAAAGAAGTGATTTCGGGATTGTGGGTTGGATGTCGCGTACATCCACTCATTCCCAGGGTAGAAGTGGTCGTACTTCTATCTGGGTGGCAGGAAAAGTCGCTCCGAAGCCACTAGCGGGTTCAGTAGTGATACTAACTTGCGAATGTGTGTAACCTTCATGTGAAGGACGTGTGTTGGGTGATAACACACCGGTAACTAAGAAATAATGAAAAAACCCAAATTTTTAAATAAAGGGATTTTTGAAAAGAAAGTAGTCTGGCACACTCCATATAAATGTCTTAAAAGTTAAAAGTAGACCTTTAAAAGCCCATTCACAGAGTAGTTGTACTCACTCCCTCCCTTATATCCCTTTCAAGAAATCCCGGATAGCCTACCCTAAAAGACAATCAACTAAGATGCCTGTAAGATAGGTATGAAAAGTTTAAAATTTCATGCAGTTTTGATTATGCTATTCCAGGAAATGGTGCAGGTTTAAAGGACACCTTACTCTTTACAGATTATAATTTGGGGAAACCCTTTAATAAACCGGGAGAGTGGTGGGTTGTTCACGGGATTCGACCAAACCGGGTTGGGGCATGACAATTTCTATTTGGACCCGGTTAATAGAGGGACAAAACCTGACTAAGACCTTCGAGGCAATTGAGTACTAACCTACAAGGGTAGAGTGTGTGCGCCTCAAGATGAGGAACTGAAGAGGTTAATTCTAGAAGAAGCACACGATTCTGTGTATGCGTTGTATCCAGATAGTACTAAGATGTACTACACCCTCAAATAAGGTTATTGGTGGAAAAGAATGAAGAGGGATGTTGTGAAATACATGGCCCGATGTTTGTTCTGTTAGCAGATTAATGCTGAGCATCCGAAACCATCAGGACTGTTACAACCTTTGCCAATCCTGGAATGGAAATAAGAGCACATTACCATGGACTTTGTCACAGGACTACCTGTGACTAGGAAAGTATGAGACACAATTTGGGTCATTGTGGATAGATTGTCCAAGTTCGCTCATTTCCTATTTAAACTCTGCTCTTTAAAGTTAAAGAAAACCGGAAAAGAGCCGGTCAAAACGAGTGAGAAAAATAAAACCGGTTCACAAACCTGATAATTGGGGAACAAGAAAATTGGAGAATTTACAACTCCCGAGTGACCCAAAAGGGTTCATAAACCTTGAGAAAGAACCTTAGGACAAGAGAGAAAAACCAAACTGGTTCATAAACCAGATTATTGGGGAACAGGCAAATTGGAGAAATTACAACTCCCGAGTGACCCAAAAAGGGTTCATAAAACTTGAGAAAGAACCTTAGGACAAATTAAGAGAGAAAAACTAGACCGGTTCGGGTGAACCGAATTCGAATCGGTTTATGAACTGGAACTGATAAAGAGAGGGCAAACTGGGAAATTTATGGATCCCAAGTGACCTAAAGAATCACATAAGTCATGAAAAAGGATTTTAGGATAAATGGGGGATGAAAACCAAATCGATTCAAGTGAACCAGATTGAACCGTTTTGGACTGGTTTGAACCACTATTGAACTAGATGCTAAATTTATTTTTCTAGGTGGCTTAGAAAATTCCAATTTGATAGATGAGGATATATTTGATAGAGAATGAATTGAGATGAATTTAGAAAATTTTAATTATGAAAAACTCGGTTGAATCGGCCCTGAACTAGTCGGTTTAAGTTTTGAACCCGGTTCAGACCGGTCCAATCCGGTTCGAAACAGTGTTGTCTTCTTCCTTTAGATGACAACACTGTTCACTCACTGAAAAATTGAACAACACCGATGAAGCTGAAAAGTCTTCGGCCAAGGAGTTTCAGGCAATGAATGACTGCCATTAAGGCACCAATCAGACGACCAAGAAGTTTCCAAGCTTCCTATATAAAGAGCCCCTCCTCATTCATCATCTCCACACTTTAAAACTCCATTCTCTCTCAACTGCTCCAATTTTCGGTGAAGCTCGAACCAAAGCTTTGATATAGGGTCTTTTCTAAGCCAAAGAAGGTGTAGTTAGGTTCTTTGGATTCGAGGAGAAATAAGCTACAAATCTGTAGTCTCCATTTGCTCCAAGGATTGTCGAATAAATGCCGGCATGATCGAACAGTGAATCAGGTCCAGCAAACTGAAGCTGTCCTATTTCGGCCGAGCTGAAATCAGCCAATTTGAGCCCTTCTTAGGCCAAAACAAGCCTTCCCAACACCTCCATAATCCTTCTACAACTGAATTAGAACTAAAAGGTAAACGAATTTGGCCCCCATCTGTAATTTATGACCGGTGGTAGAGAGAGAACCGATAGAATTTCGATGATAAAATTCTCACTCAATTTGACATCAATTGATGCAATTCTTGATACTAGGGGGAACCTCAGGACAAGATCTATATGCCCAAATTGAAAGCTCAGACTGTCGCACCCCCGATTGTAAACTTTCGAAGCTTTTTCTCTTTAAGTCCAACTTTCTAGCGAAGCTCCATTTAATCTCATTCCGACACTAAATCGTGCGATTCAAAGTGCAATTGAAATGTATTAAGGTGTATGAACTCCAATCCAACTTCAATTTCAACAATTAAACTCATTTGATCAGTCAATTTGATGAAATCATATTTGGCTGAGTTAGAAGGTTGAAATTGGGGAAAATTGGGGGAAATTTGAAAATTCGAGGGACTAAAGTGAAATTTCATAAAATTGAGGGCCAATTGGGCATGATAAAGATATTGAAGGGCCAATTGGGAAAATTTTGGAATTTTTGCGGTAAAACTTACCATTTTTGTAAAGTATGGGCAAAATGGTAATTTTGGAAAAGTTGGGAACCACGTTGGAAATTTGTGAAATTAAACCCCTTTTTGTGAATTTGAATAAATTGAGGTCCCAAGGGGAATTTGAAAAGTTTTAGGACTCAATTTGAGGAAAAACCGGCATTAGGGACTTCAAGTTAAAGAAAAATAAATTTAGGGACCTAATTGCAAATAATGGAAAAGATTAGTTTTCTCATTCATTGTGATGAATGAGGGCTATTAGGCCAAAGGATAATGAACGAGTATAGTCATATTGTGTATGAACACAAAGTATCAAGAACGCTAGCTAAGACAAGTTCGAGTAAAGGACAAGAAGCCAACTAAGTGGATATTCACGCCACCATCGTGTGAGTGAGATTTAATATCATACTCGGTTGGGATGATAAGCACCTCGGAGATAAAAATCCAATGCTAAGTGGTATTTTAATCATCACATGTGAGAGGAGTGATGTGGAAATCTCATGGAAAAACTACTTACCGGTTGTAAGTAGATCATACCCGGTTGGTATGATGAAACTTCCTAGAAGGAAGTGGAAAACCCGCTTATCAGTTATAAGCGGAGATGTCCTTATATCCGGTTGGTATGATGGACAATAGAAAAGTTTATTTTGTCAAAAGTGGTCTCCCTTGACTGTGTGCCACTACTTAAAATTTTTGGGAGACCTTCTTGATGGGAGCTCGAATAGCTCATATAGGCCGAAGGCCTCGGTTTTGGAACTTGAGGGATAATATGGCCGATTTTGAAAATCTCGAATAGTGGGCCCTAGGCTAGTTGGCACGAGGAGGAGGTCGTAAACAAACATGATTATTAAGCCATGAAAACTTAAATAAATGAGTTGTTGGCCATGGTTCCAAGACATGGCCGACATACTCGATGGAATAGCGGCAGTGTGACATGACAGGTTTTTGGACTAGTCAAGACAAACAACTGCATAACTAGTTGAGGGTCAGGGCCAGTGGACTAGTGGCACCATAAATTATATGGCTTATGTGAAAAACTATTGATTTTTGCATGCACTGTGTTGCGGGACATTCAAGATGCCCAAGAGGGGTAGTGATGCGTCCTAGGGCTCTGGACGACTTGGTGGATATAAGTGCAGTTAGTCATTCTAGAAGTCTTGTAAAGCTCGACGTAGCTTCAAGCGCATGAGACCAATGTGGGGATGGGATGAGGTCTCTATCCTCATAGGGACACATAGTTTTGTTACGAGATTGAGGGTCAGATGTCGCGAACGTCCACTCATTCTCAGAGTAGAAGTGGGTGTGCTTCTATCTAGGTGGTCGGTAAAGTCGCTCCAACGCCACAAGTGGGTACAATAGATGGGTTGGCCTGTGATTGTGTGTTCCTTCATGATGAAGGGCATGGGTTGGTTGATAAATACACCATTGTGACAATAAATGATTTTGGAAACCGAGATTTGAAAATGAGAAAATTTAAAGGAATTAAGGAGTCTAGCACACTCCAATTTGACAACTATTTTTATCGAAACTTCATTTTTTTTAAAATACCCGGGCCTTCTTGTTATTCTACTTTCTTCCCATCTTTCCTTGGTGATCTTAATAACCCTTGGTGTTTCCCCATACTTATTTCTTTTTCTTCTTGACCAGCTTCTATTCTTTTAGTTCCCTTTGAAATATTGTACTCCTTGTTTTTCCTTACTCTTATTCTTTAAGCCTATCTTTAACTCCTTGGACTCTCCATGAATCTGCACTCTTAGATGATTACTTCCAAACTTCTTTTTCCTTTTCTTAAGACCCTTGGATGAATTCTTCCTTATTGTAGTTCTGAGGGTAAGTATTAAGGGTTGAGGTTAACTATAAATAACCCGTCTTTTCTTCCTTAAGTGATTTCCTACCTTCTACTTAATTTTTTTTATTATCATACACTTTTTGTTTTTAATTTATTGAGAAACTTAGGAGTTTTTAACAGAAATTTCACTTTTATTCATTCAAGAAATATTTCTTGGCCATACATGGCTTATTATAGGAATTTTCTACCCCCAATCCCTTGGGGTCATAGGACTAGAATTAACCCTAGAATGGTTGTGTGACTCTTGATCAGAAGGCTCTGAGGAATTGGTTGGGGTCCATTTGTATTCCCTAATAGGACAAATTTCATGTATGGCCTCCAATCTGTACCTCCTTAGTACCTCAACCTCACACTCATAGGTCCACTTCACCCATTGGGAGGGATTGAAGCCAAGTTGAGTAGGTAGAGGTACTTGGTGGACCTTCATGAAGGTGGCATATGCATCCCAGTAATTATCCCATGCCTCCTTCTTTGTTGAATTCCCCTCCAATTGTTATGGGACTAGAGGAGGAGGGGTTGGGCTTCTAGGAGGTGATACTGGTTCCTCTTGTTTGGGAGAAGGGTATATGATGCCTTCCGGTTCCATTAAGACTAATACCAATTTCTAGTAGTCTTCCACCATGTCCTTGGGTACTCGTTTCTCGCCCTTTAGGAACCTTTGTACGACTTCCTCCCTTAGGTTGGGTGTCATTTTCAGGGTTATGGGTGAAGGACTAGATTTCACCGTAAATTTCTAAGAAACTCTCCTTCCTACATGATAGTTTAAAGTTGGATTAGTGCTAGGGCATAATATTAATATTGTTTCAAGGGAACTTCGCTTTGATACCACTCAAGTTGTCACACCCCGACTAGGTTTGGTCAGATCCCCATGAGCAATCCGCCGCTTTCCTGGTTCAAGAGGAGTTTCCTCCTTCTTTAACTCAAGAGGAGCAAGCCGTACTTTCAACCTTGTTCCCTAGAAAGACATATATCAAATATAATGCAAGTTTAAGAGAAATTAAGCATACCTAACTGAGGGTAAGGCTTGGTATTATCCCTAGTCACTTTTCCTATTTTCCTGAAAAGTGATAAAAATAGGGGTGAGTTTCTACAACTCAGTGAATGGACCAAGAGAGGAAGAAAGATTCTTAAGTATAAGTGAAGATTAAAAAAGAGAGAACTTTTAAAGAATGGTAGGGTGATCAAACAAAAGAATCACAGAATGAAAGACATTAGTAGGATGATGAGAGTAGAAAGTTGGATTGAGGTAGGAGAAAGCTCTAGGTTAATAAAAAACAATTGAGGAAGTGTCACAAAAGATCGAGCCGAATAAGGACTTCAGTAAGATGTACAAATAACCAAGTGAGTGTTTAGGAAGGATAAGTATGACATACTTGCAGGAAGATATGGAAACTCAAATAGGAATTTTAGTTAGATTCAATTGAAGGAATAAACTACTATTGACCAAATCGTCCGGAAGAGTAAACAAAGCTTTAATAAGAATTGGGGAGTAGAAGGGAATACACCCTAATCAAGACAAGGGAGGAATACCATGGGCATGGAGATGTGAAAGATTTTGATATAAGATGGGTGAGAGCTTCACCTCAAAAGAATAACTAAATTCTGAGAATAAATTAGAATAAGGTAAGACAAATAGAAAGTACTTGTAGGATCTTAGGAGTAAAGGTAAGCAAGTGAAGATAGCAGCTAGGAAGGACATTTGAGAGTGAGTATTCACAATGGTTAAGGTTAGAAGGAAATTTCGAGAGAAAAGTAGTGTAAAACCTACCCAGAAAGAGAAATGTGGAAGGACACAAGAGTAATAGTTAAGAAGAAATGGAACCAATAGAAATTGGGAAGAAGATAATCTCCTAAAAGACAAGTTACTAGAAATGAAAGGATCAAGTGCAAAAGGAATGAAATCATGAAGATCCAAGAGATAAGTAAAACCCAAGTAACGTGTAAGCGGGAAGATGACATCAAAAGACGTCATACAAGTAAGAAAGAGACTAACCAGAATAAAGGATAGTGAAATGATCACAATGTGATTAAAAAATGGATTTAAAAGGAGAAGAGACTTAAAAAGGGAAGGACGCCAGTGGGAATGAGGAATGAAATAAGAAAGGAAGAGTTTTAGTATGTTAATAAGTTATCGGAAGCTCAAGGACTTAAAGATTGAATGACCAAATATAGCAGTCGGAAAAGACAAGTAAGTAAGGAAATCGGTACGGAGATAGTAATGTGAAGTCAAAGACAAGTTACAAAGAATGTCATGCGGTAAGAGGCATGTAAACCCAACTATCCTAGGGAAAATATGACTTAGGCAGGGAAGGATCTATGATTAAGGCATAACAAAGTCAAGCATAAAGGTGATAACCAAAGAATGAGGAAGGGATCCATCCATGATGAAAAGGTGATAAACGCCAAAACATGTGGAAGAAAATGACTAGAACTCATAGTCTTGAAATCTTAGTTAAAAGAAGTCTGGAATGGAGAAATGGTGACTTGGGAAAGGGAGGATATAACTAAAGGAAATGATTCTAAGTCTTCCAGGGAGATATGTTTAGCTAAAGCAAGTTCCATGGAATGAGGGAAGGATGAGAATGAAACAAGAATCTTAGGTATGTGACGTAAGGGATGAATGAAAACAACCGAGAAGGTTATAAGACAATAAACTAGAAAATTTATAAATCAATGAAAAGTTTATTCTAGTACACAAAAAGCTTGAAATAAGTTTTGGGCACAAAACTCCTAAAAGGAGGGGAGAGTTGTAAACCCCACTCTTTGGATTTAAGGAAAACCGGAAAAGAACCGGTGAAACCGAGTGAGAAAAGTTGATCCGGTTCATAAACCTGATTATCGGGAAACATGCAAATTGGAGAATTTACAACCCCAAGTGACCCAAAAGGGTTCATAAACCTTGAGAAATAACCTTAGGAAAAATTAAGAGAGAAAAACTAGATCAGTTCGTTGAACCAAATTCAAACCGGTTTATGAACCATAACCAATAGAGTGAGTGAAAACTGGGAAATTTATGGATCCCAAGTGCCTAAAGAATCACATAAGTCATGAAAAAGGACTTTAGGATGAATGAGGGATGAAAACCAAACCAGTTCAGGTGAACCGGATCCAAACAGGATTGAACCACTCTTGAACCAAATTACTAAATTGATTTTTCTAGGTGGCTTAGAAAATTCCAATTTGATAATGGAGGCCACCATTTGATAGATAATGGATTTAGAAATTTTTAATTTTGAAAAACTCGGTTGAATCGGGCCTGAACCGACTGGTTTAAGCTTTGAACTAGGTTCGGACCGGTTCGGTTCGTTTTAGAATAGTGTCGTCTTCTTCCTTCAGATGATAGCACTATTTACTCGCCGAAAAATTGAACAGCGCCAGTGAAGCTAAAAAGTCACTGGCCTGGGAGTTTGAGGCAATGAATGACCACCATTAAGGCGCCAATCGGATGGCCAAAAAGTTCCCGAGCTTCCTATATAAAGAGTCCCTCCTCATTCATCCTCTCCACACCTGAAAACTCCATTCTCTCTCAATTGCTCCAAGTTCTGACAAAGCTTGAACCAGAGCTCTGATATAGAGTCTTTTCCGAGCCAAAGAAGGTGTGGTCATGTTCATTAGATTTGGGGAGAAGTCAGCTACACGCATGTAGTCTTTGTTTGCTCCGAGGATTACCGGAGAAACACCAGCATGATTGAACAGTGAATCAGCTCCGGTGAACTGAAGATGCCCTATTTTGGCCGAGCTGAAATCTGCCAATTTGAGCCCTTCTCAGGCTAAACTAAGCCCTCCCAACAACTCCACAGTCCTACTACAGTTGAGTTAGAGCTGAAAGGTAAACCAATTTGTCTCTCCTCTGTAATTTCTGACCGGTGCTAGGGAGAGAACCGACAGAACTTTGATGGTAAAATTCTCACTCAATTCAACATCAATTGATGCAATTCTTGATCCTAGGAGGAACCTCAGGACAATAGCTATCTACCCAGATTGAATGCTCAGACCGCTGCACCCTCGACAGTAAGCTTTCGAAGTTTTCTCTCTCTAAGTCTAGCTTTTCGGCGAAGCTCCGTTTGAGCTCAGTCGGGCACTAAATCATGTGATTCAAAGTGCAATTAAATCATATTAATGTAGGAACTCCAATCCAACTTCAATTTCAACAATTATACTCATTTGATCGGACAATTTAATGAAATCAAATTCAGTTGAGATAGTAGGTTGAAATTGGGGGAAATTTGGGAATTTTGAAAATTCATGGGACTAAAGTGCAATTTCATAAAATTGAGGGCTAATTGGGCATGATAAAGATATTGGAGGACCGATTGGGCAAATTTTAGAATTTTCGGGGCAAGACTTACCTTTTTTTAAAGTAGGGGCAAAATGGTAATTTTGGAAAGGTTTGGGACCAAATTGCAAATTTGGGAAATTAAACCCTTTTTTGTGAACTTGAATAAATTGAGGTCCCAAGGAGTATTTTAAAAGTTTTAGGACTCAATTTTAGGAAAAATCGGCATTAGGGACTTAAATTTAAAGAAAAATAACTTTAGGGACCTAATTGCAAATAAATGAAAAGTTTAGTTTTCTTATTCATTGTGATGAATGAGGGCTATTAGGCCAAAGGATAATGAGCAAGAATATTCATATCGTGCAGGAACACGAAGTACCAAGAACGTCATCTAAGACTAGTTCGAGTATGGACAACAAGTAGGCTAAAAGGATATTCACTACACTATCTGGTGAGGGAGATTTAATATTATACTCGATTGGGATGATAAGCACCTCGGAAATGAAAACCCACTGCCAAGTGGTATTTTAATCATCACATCTGAGAGGAGTGATGTGGAAATCTCATGGAAAAACTACTTACCAGTTGTAAGTAGATTACACCCGGTTGGTATGATGAAACTTCCTAGAAGGAAGTGGAAAACCCGCTTATCGGTTATAAGTGGAAATTTCCTCATACTCGATTGGAATGATGGATAGTAGAAAAGTTTATTTTGTTGGAAGTGCTCTCCCTTGATTGTGTGCCACTGCTTAAAATTTTTGGGAGACCTTCTTGATGGGATCTCGAATTACTCATATAGGCCGGAGGCCTCAATTTTCGAACTTGAGTGCTAATGTAACCTCGCCCTTTTTTCTTAACGAAAACTGGGAAAAGAATCGGTCAAACTGAGTAAGAAAACTGAACCGATTCAAAAACTCGACCATTTGAGGGTTCATAAAACCTTAGAAAAAAACCTTAAGATAAATTAAAAGAGAAAAATTAGACTGGTTTAGATGAACTGGATCTCATTAGAATACCAAAGTTAAGTGTGCTTGCATGAGAGTTGTGCAAGGATGGGTGACCTCCTAAGAAGTATGTTTTTTTTTAACCCAAAATTTCGGTGCGAATTTGGTTTAATTAGTTTTAATTACCCTATCATAAATACCCATAATTTAATACCTAAATTAAATTATTAGAATTAATACTAATAAATACCCATCAACTTATGGCAACATTAATACTATAATAAATCTCCCCATTTAATACACAATTTTACACCTATATAAATAGCTCACCCCATTCATCCTCCTCACACCTGATCACTTCTCTCTCTCTCCCTCTCTACGGCTCCATTTCTCAATGAAGCTCGAACCAGAGCTGTGACTTGGACATTTTTCTTAACCTCGGAAGGAGAGGTTGGGACTTTAGATTCCAAGGAAAGTTAGCTATCTGATAGCAAACTCTAGTCGATCTGAGGATCACTGAAGTTGCCCTATTTCGGCCAAGTTGACCAATTCGAGCCCTCCTCAAGCCAAACCAAGCCCTCCCAACACTTCCTCAACCCTCCTACAGCTGAATTAGGACCGAAAGGTAAGCTAATTCGACTCCCCTATGAATTTTCTAACTGGTGTTAGAGAGAGTGTCGACAGAATTTCAATGACAGAATTCTAATCCAATTTGACATCAATTGATATCATTATTGATTGTAGGAGGAACCTCGGGATGAGAGCTACCTGCCTAGATAGAAAGCTCAGGCCACCGCACCTTCACCAGTGACCAATTGAAGCTTTCTCTCCCTATAGTTTGTTTTTCGGTGAAGCTCTGTTTGAGCTTGTTCTGGTATTTAAGTTTACGATTCAAAGTGCTATGGAATCATATGAACATGTAGAAACTCAATTTCAACTTTAATTTCAACAATTAGAAGTGTTTAATTGGTCAATTTGATGAAATAAATTTGGTTGTGTTAGGAAGTTGAAATTAGGGAAAATTGGGGATTTTCAAAAATTTGAAGGACTAAGATGAAATTTTATAAAATTGAGGTTCAATTAGGCATGATAAGAATGTTAGAGGGGCAATTGAGGAATTTTAGAAATTTTTGGGGTGAAACTTACCATTTTTGTAAAGGAAGGGCAAAATGGTAATTTTGGAAAAGTTGGGGGAACCAAATTGGAAATTTGGGAAATTAAACCCCTTTTGGAATAAATTGAGATCCTATGATAAATTTTAGAAGTTTCAAGATTCAATTTTGAGGAAAAACTGGTATTCGGGACTTAAAGTTACAGAAAAATAACTTTAGGAATCTAATTATAAATAAATAGAAAGTTTGGTTTTCTCATTCATTTGGAATGAATGAAGGCTATTAGTCCGAGGGGTAATGAACAAGGATGTTCATATCGTGTATGAATACGAAGTACCGGGAATGCCAGCAAGGACAAGCTCGCGTGAATACAAAGAACCAGTTGAGAGGAATTTACTACATTAACGGGTGAGTGGGCTTACTAATGTAATACCCGGTTGGGATGATGAACACAACTTAAAGTTAAAAATTACTTACTGGTTGTAAGTGAGATTTTATAACATACCCGATTTGGAATGATAAGTACCTCAAAATGAAAACTCATTATTTATTGTTATTTTAAACATTACAACTTAGAGAAGTGATGTGAAAATCACGCGGAAAAACTATTTACTAATTGTAAGTAGATCATACTCGGTTGGTATGATAAAACATCCTCGAAGGAAGTGGAAAACCCGTTCATCGATTATGAGCGGAGATGTCCTAATACTCGGTTGGTATGATGGATAGTTGAAAACATATTTTTGTCGGAAGTGCTCTGCCCTAATCGTGTGTCAATGCTTAAATGATTTGGGAGACCTTCTTGACGGGAGCTCGAATAGCTCTTATAGGTCAGGGCCTCGGTTTTGGAACTTGGGGGCTAATATGCCCGATTTTGAAAATCTCTAGCAGTGGGCCATAGGCCAGTGGGCACGAGCAGGGGCTCGTAAACAAACATGAGATATGTGCCATAAAACTTTAATAAATGAATTGTTTGGCCATGGTATGAAGACAGGACTGACATACTTAGTCAACTAGCGGTAGTGTGACATGATAGGTCGACGGACCAGTTAAGACAAAAAACTACAGGTTGAGTTGAGGGTCGGGGCGTTGGACCAGTGTCACCACAAATTATATGGCATGATAAGAAAATACTGATTGTGCATGCACTGTGATTACGGGACCATCAAGACACCCAAGAGGGGTAGTGATGCATCATAAGGGCCCTGGACAACCTGGGGAGTATAAGGGCAGTTCGTCGTACTAGGTGACCGTGCGAAATTTGGAGTAGCACCAAGCGCATGAGACCAGGGTGGGGACGAAAGAGGTCTCTATCCTCATACAGACACAGAGAATTGATTTCAAGATTGAAAGTCGGATGTCGCGTACATCCACTCATTCTTAGGGTAGAAGTGGATGTGCTTCTATCTAGGTGGCCGGTAAAGTCGCTCCGATGCCACAAGTGGGTTCAATGGATATACTGGCCTGCGAATGTGTGTTTGACCATCATGAAAGGTTCAGTGGACATACTGACACACCATGGTTAATAAGAAATGGTGGTAAAAACCGAGATTTGAAATGAAAGGATTTTTGAAAGAAAGGAGTCTAGCACACTCCAATACAATTCTTTTTCCTAAAGGTTAAAAATTTTGAAAACTCATTCACTGAGTTGTCATACTCACCCCCTCCCTTATATCCCTTTCAAGATATTTTGGAAATCATACCCTTAAAGACCATCAACTAAGATGCCTGTGAGACATGTATGATAAATTTAAAATATTATGCAGTTTTAATTTATGTTATTCCAGGAAAAGTGCAAGTTTAAAAGGTGCCTTACTCTTTACGGTTTATAATAAGGGGAAACCCTTCAATAAACCGGGAGAGTGGCGGGTTGATCATGGGGATCCGACCAAACCGGGTCGGGGCATGACAGCTAATATGCCCGATTTTGAAAATCTCGAATAGAGGGCCCTATGCTAGTTGGTACGAATAGGAGCTCGTAAACAAACATGATTATTAAGCCATGTAAACTTAAGTAAATGAGTTGTTTGGCCATGGTACCGAGATAGGACCGACACACTCGATGGACTAGCGATAGTGTGACATGACAAGTCTTTGGACGAGTCATGACAACCAACTATAGGTCTAGTTGAGGGTCGGGGTCGTTGGACCAGTGGCACCACATATTATATGGCTTATGTGAAAAATTGTTGATTTGTGCATGCACTGTGTTATAGGACCTTCAAGATGCCCAATAGGGGTAGTGATGCATCTCAGGGCTTTGGACGACCTGGTGGATATAAGGGCAATTAGTCATTCTAGAAGTCTTGCGAAGCTCGATATAGCTTCAAGCGCATGAGATCGGGGTGGGGACGGGATAAGGTCTCTGTCCTCACACGGACACAGAGTTTTTTTACGGGATTGAGGGTCAGATGTCGTGAACATCCACTCATTCTCAGGGTAGAAGAGGACGTGCTTCTATCTAGGTGGCCGATAAAGTTGCTCCGACGCCACAAGTGTGTATAGTAGATGGGCTGTTCTGCGATTGTGTGTTCCTTCATGATGAAGGGTGTGTGTTGGTTGATAAACACACTATTGTGATAAGAAATGATTTTGGAAACTGAGATTTGAAGGTGAGAAAATTTAAAGGAATTAAGGAGTCTGACACACTTAAATTTGAAAACTATTTTTATCGAAACTTCATTTTTTTTGAAAATACCCATTCACTGAGTTGTAGAAACTGAATTGGGATAATACCAAGCCTTTTTAGGAAAATAGAGAAAATGAATTGGGATAATACCAAGCCTTACCCTCTATCAGGTATGCTTAATTTCTCTTAAGCTTGCATTATATTTGATATATGTCTTTCCAGGGAACAATCTTGAAAGTATGCCTAGCACCTCTTGAGTTGAAGAAGGAGGAAACTCCTCTTGAACCAGGAGAGTGGTGGGTTGCTCACGGGGATCTAACCAAAATGGGTCGGGGAGTGACATCTTACCTATAAGAGTGATGGATTTAGTGAAACAACTGGTCGTCCTATACTTGAGGGAGATAGTAAGAGTCTATGGCATTCCGGTGAGCATAGTGTAAACCCCTCTCTTTGGAGTTAAGGAAAACTGGGAAAAGAACCGGTCAACTTGAGTGAGATAACAGGATAAGTTCAAGAACCACGACCATTTGAGAGTAGGAAAATTGGGAAATTTACAACTCCCAAGTGACCCAAAGAGTCATAAAAACCTTGGAAAGGGACTTTAGAACAATTTGGGAAAGAAAACCAGACTGGTTCAGGTGAACCCGATTCGGACCGGTCCGGTTCAGAACAGTGTCATCCACATTCTTTAGATGACAACACTGTTCACTCGCCGAAAAATCTAACAGCGCCAACAGAAAGGAAATGTTTTCGTTCAGGATATTTCAGGCCATCAATGACTATCATTAAGGTGCCAAATGGACCGCCAGAGAATCCTTGGGCTCCCTATATAAAGATCCCCTCTCCATTCATTCTCCACACTCCTGAAAACTTTACTCTCCCTTAGCTACTCAGTTTTCCAATGAAGTTTCAACTAGAGCTCCAACATAGGTGTTTTTCTCAGCCAAAGAATGCATGGTTGGGTTTTTTAGAATCAAGGATAAGTCGGCTACCCGACAGTAGTCTTCAATTGCTCCGAGTATTGTTGGAGAAGTGCCAGTGTGATCGAACAGTGAAGCAGCTCCGGTGAACCGAAGCTACCCTATTTTTTTTGAGCTAAAATTGGCCGATTTGATCCCTCCTCAAACCAAACTATGCTCTCCCAACACCTCCTCAGCCCTCATATGACCCAATTTGGCTCATTTGTGTAAATTCCGATCGGTGTTAAAGAGAGAATCGACAAAACTTTACTGACTGGATTCTCCCTCAATTCTATATGAATTGAGGTGATTCTTGATTCTAGGAGTAACCTCAGAACTAGAGCTATCTGCCCAGATCGAAAGCTCAGACCGCTACACCTCCGATCGTAAGCTTTCGGAGCTTTATCTCTCTAAGTCCAGTTTCAAGCAAAGTTCTGTTTGAGCTCCTTCCAGTGTCAATTCATGCGATTCTAAGTGCAATTGAATCGTATGGATGTGTAGGAACTTAAGTTTACCTTCTATTTCATCAATGAACCTTGATAGATCGGTCAATTTGATGAAATCAAATCCAGCCACGTTGAAAGGGAAAAATTGGGGGTAATATTTTGGGGAAAATTGGGGATTTAAAAATTTTGAGGGAATAAAGTGCAATTTCCCAAAATTGAGGGCCAATTGGACATGAAAAAGATTGTGGAGGACCAATGTGTCCAATTTTGGAATTTTTGGGTATTAAATTGCCATTTTTGTAAAGTATGGGCACAATGGTAATTTTGCAAAAATTAAAGACCAAATTGGAAATTTGGGAAACTTGAACTCTTTTTGGAATTTTGGATAAATTGAGGACCCATAATGAATTTTTGAAAGTTTCAGGACTCAATTTCGAAAAAAATTGGCATTAGGGACCTTAAGTTAAAGGAAAAAGAACTTTAGGGACCTAAATGCAAATAATTAAAAGTTGGGTATTTTATTCATTCATGATGAATGAAGACTATTAGGTTGAAGGTTAATGAACAAAGATGTTCATATCGTGTAGGAACACAAAGTAGCGGGAATGATAGCAAAGACAAGCTCACGTGAAGACAAAGAGTTGAATAATAGGATTACACTGCACTATTGGGTGAGTGAGAATTTTCACATCATACCCGGTTGGGATAATGAGTACCACGAAAATGAAAACCCACTATTATGTAGAATTTTAACATAATAGCTGGTTGGGGTGATGTGAGAAAACATGCGGAAAAACTACTTACCAGTTGTAAGTAGATAATACCCGGTTGGTATGATAAACTTCCTAGAAGGAAGTAGAAAACCCGCTTGTCGGTTATGAGGGGAGATGTACTCACACCCGGTTGGTGTGATGGACAGGTGAAAAGTTATTTTTGTCAGAAGTGCTCTCCCCTAACAATGTGCCACTACTTAAACATTTTGGGAGACCTTATTGATGGGAGCTTGAATAGCTTAGACAAGCCAGAGGCCTCGGTTCTGGAATTTGGGGCTAAAATGCCCAATTTTGAAATTCTTGTACACTAGGCCCAAAGCCAGTTGGCACGAGCAGGAGCTCATAAACAAACATGAGATTAAGCCATGAAAATTTTAATGAATGATGTGATTTGGCCATTGTACCAAGACAGGATCAACATACTCGATGGACTGGAGGCAGTGCAACAAGACAGGTCAACGGACCAGTCAAGACAAACAGCTGCTGATCGTGTTGAGGGTCGGGGCCGTTAGATCAGTGGCACTAAAGATTAATGGCTTATATGGAAAATTATTGTTTTTGCATGCACTGAGGTTCGAGACCATCAAGACACCCAAGAGGGGTAGTGATGCATCCCAGGGGCTACTGTACTACATGGTGGAGATAAGGGCAGAATGTCATGCCATTAGTCAAGGAAGCTCGACGTAGCTTCATGCGCATGAGACCGGGGTGGGGTCGAGATGAGGTCTCTATCCTCATACGGATATGAAGTTTTCTTTTGGGTTTGAGGGTTGGATGTTGCATACATCCACTTATTCTAGCGAAGAAGTGGAATCACTTCTATCTAGGTGGCTGGTAAAGTCGCTCCGACGCCACAAGTGGGTGCAGTGTACGGGTTGCCCTGCGAATGTGTGATCCCTTCATTATGAAGGGCGTGTGTTGATTGTTAAACACACCGACTGTGGTTAATGATGAGTAATGGTTTTGAAAACTGAGAAATTGAGGAAGGAATGGTTTTAAAGAAATTAAGGAGTCAAACACACTCCAAATTATTTTATTGAAAATCTTTTTAAATTACCCATTCACATAGTTATAGAAACTCGCCCACCCTTTTTATCCCTTTTCAGGAATAGAGAATTACTAGGGATAACACCATGATTTATTCTCTGTCAGGTATGCATAAATTTTCTCTTAAGTTTGCATAATTATTTATATATGTTATTTTAGGGAGCAAGGTTGAGATTTCGTGAGGCTCCTCTTGAATTAAAGAAGGGGAAACCCCTCTCAAACCAAGGGAGCGGTGGGTTGCTGTAAAACCCGTACTTTTGAGGTAAGGAAAACCAGGAAAAGAACCGGTCAAACCAAGTGAGGATTCAGAACCGGTTTAAAAACCCGATTATTTCTGAATGGGCAAGTTGGGAATTTACAACACTCGGGTGATCCAAAGGGTTCATTAAACCTTGGAAAAGAAACTTAAGATAAATTAGAAAACAAAAACCAAAGTGGTTCAGGTGAACTAGATTCCATAAGAACTTTAAAGTTAAGCGTGCTTGCTCGAGAGTAGTGTGAGGATGGGTGACCTCCTATACTGGGAAGTATGAATTTTTTTTGTAACCCGAAATTTCGGTAAAAAATTTATATGTATGCCTTATCATAAATAACCAATAATTTAATAATTAAATAAAATTATTGGAATTAATACCGAAATTAAATTATTGGAATTAATACCAATAATTTATGACAATATTAATACTAGTAATAAATCTCGCCCATTTAATACACGAGTTTTACGCCTATATAAAGAGGTTATCCCCATTTCATTCTCGTCACACTTTAACACTTCTCTCTCTCTCTCTCTACTACACCATTTTCCAGTAAAGCTCGAACCAGAGCTTCGACTTGAATAAAAGTCGGGCTCTTTAGAACCGGGGAGAAGACAGCTATCTGATAGCAAACTCCAATCAATCCGAGAAACATTGGAGAAGCGCCGACATGATGGAATAGTGAAGCAACTCTGGCGGACTTAAGCTGCCCTATTTCAGCCAAGCTAAAATCGGCCATTTCAAGCCCTCCTCAAGCCAAACCAAGCCGTCCCAACACTTCCTCAGCCTTTCCACGGCCGAAATAGGACCGAAAGGTAAGCCAATTCAACTCCTCTTTACAATTTTTGATCGGTGCTAGAGAGAGAGTCAACCAAATTTCAATGACAAAATTCTAATCTAATTTCGCATCAATTGATGCGATTCTTGATTATTGGATGAATCTCAGAACGAGAGCTATCTGCCCAGATTGAAAGCTCGAACTGTCGTGCCCTCACCGGTGAGTAATGGAAGCTTTCTCTCTCTACAGTCTGTCTTCCGACGAAGTTCCGTTTGAGCTCGTTCCGGCGTTAAAATCTGCTATTTAAAGTTTCTTAGAATCATATGAACATGCAGGAACTCAATTTCAACTCCAATTTCAATAATTAGAAGTGTTTAATCGATTAATTTGATGAAATCAAATTCGGTAGTGTTGAAGAGTTGAAATTGGGGGAAAATTTGGGGATTTTTGAAATTCAAAGGACTAAAATACAATTTTATGAAATAGTAGGTCAATTGGGCATGAAAATAATGTTGGAGGACCAATTGAGGAATTTGGAATTTATGGGGCAAAACTTACCATTTTTGTAAAAGAAGGGTAAAATGGTAATTTTGGAAAAATTAGGGGACCAAATTAGAAATTTGGGAAATTAAACCCCTTTTTGGTGAAATTGAATAAATTAGAAAAACTCAAATTTTTAAATGAAGGAATTTTTTAAAACAAAGGAGTCTGGCACACTTCATATAAATGTTTTTCTTAAAAGTCAAAGTTTTTAAAAACTCATTCACTGAGTAGTTTTTAAAATTGATGTCCTAGGATAAATTTTAAAAGTTATGGGACTCAATTTGAGGAAAATCGACATTTGGGTCTTAAAGTTAAAGAGAAATAAATTTAGGGACCTAATTGCAAATAACTAAAAGTTTGGGTTTTCTCATTCTTTAGAAATGAATGAAGGCTATTATGCCGAGTAATAATGAACAAGGTTGTTCATATCGTGTAGTAATACGAAATACTGGGAATGCCAGCAAGGACAAGCTCGCGTGAATACAAAAAACCAGTCTAGTGGAATTCACAGCATTAACGGTTAAGTGGGTTTACAAACATCATACCCGGTTGGGATGATGAGCACAACTTAAAATTAAAAACCACTTACCGGTTGTGAGTGGAAATTTTATATCATACGTGGTTGGGCAATGATAAGTACCTCGGTATGAAAACCCACTATTAAGTGGTATTTTAAACATCACTACTTAGAGGAAGTGATGTGAAAATCATGCGGAAAAACTACTTACCGGTTGTAAGTAGATCATACCCGGTTGGTATGATGAGACTTCCCCGAAGGAAGTTGAAAACCCGTTCATCGGTTATGAACGGAAGTGTCCTTATACCCGGACGGTATAATGGATAGAGAAAACATATGTTTTGTCGGAGGTGCTCTCCCTTAACTGTGTGCCAATGCCTAAACAATTTGGGAGACCTTATCGATTGGAGCTCGAATAGCTATGATAGGCTGGGGGCCTCAGTTTTGGAACTTGGGGGCTAAATTCCCAATTTTGAAAATCTTGTACAATGGGCCCAAGGCCAGTTGGCATGAGTAGGAGCTCGTAAACGAACATGATATATGTGCCATAAAACTTAATAAGTGAATTATTTGGCCATGGTACCAAGATGGGACCGAAATGCTCATTCAACTAGCGGCAGGGCTCTTTATATAGGGAGCTCGGGGACTCGTCGGTTGTCCATTTGGTACCTTTATGAGAGACATTGAAGGCTTGAAACGTATTGAATGGAGACGTTTCTTCTTCGTCGATGTTGCTTTAATTCATAGGAAAGTGAATAGTATTGTCAACTGAAGGAAGAAGATGACACTGTTCTGAGCCGGGACAGACCAGTCAAGACAAACAACTGCCGGTGGAGTTGAGAGTCGAGGCCGCGGGACTAGTGGCACCACAGATTACATGGAAATATCAGAAAACATTGTTTGTGCATGCACTATGAGTACGGGATCATCAAGACGCCCATGAGGGGTAGTGATGCGTCCTAAGGGCACTGGATGACCTGGTGGCTATAAGGGCAGTTCGTCGTTCTAGGTGTCTGTGTGAAATTTGGAGTGGCACAAGTGCATGAGACCGGGGTGGGGACGAGATGAGGTCTCTGTCCTCATACGGACATGAAGAAGTGATTTCGGGATTGTGGGTCGGATATCACGTACATCCACTCATTCCCAGGGTAGAAGTGGTCGTACTTCTATCCGGGTTGTAGGAAAAGTCGCTTTGGAGCCACTAGCGGGTTCAGTAGTGATACTGACTTGCGAATGTTTGTAACCTTCATGATGAAGGATGTGTGTTGGGTGATGACACACCGTGGTAAATAAGAAATGGTAGAAAAACTCGAATTTTTAAATGAAGGAATTTTTGAAAACAAAGGAGTCTGGCACACTTCATATAAATGTTTTTCTTAAAAGTAAAAGTTTTTAAAAACTCATTCACTGAGTAGTCGTACTCACCCCCTCCTTTATATTCTTTTCAGGAAAAATCGGAAAGCCTCCCCTTAAAGACCGTCAAGTAAGATGCCTGTAAGACAGGTATGTAAAATTTTAAATTTCATATAGTTTTGATTATGCTTTTCCAGGAAAATGTGCATGTTAATGGAGGCCTTACTCTTTACAGTTTACAATAAAGGAGAAATACTTTAATAAATCGGGAGAGTGGCGAGTTGATCACGGGGATCCGACCAAACCAAGTCGGGGCGTGACAACTAGAGTGGTATTAGAGCCTGTTTCCTCGAATACATAATCAAGACTATAAAATATAGTAACTAATTAAAATTCCCCAAAATTTTCAGATGGCTCCCAGAGAGGAACCAAGAAAACTTGGAATGGCTCTACTCAACACCCTACCTTTGTAGGGAGACAACCCTAGAAGCTTCCCAAATGCTTGAGACCGGGGTGAAATGTCAAAATACCAAATGGGGAAGTATCCTGGAGAATGGTGCTAGGACCTATTGGTGGCACAACTCTAAGTATGGAGGAAGACGTTTATCAAGAATTCCATTGCTCCTTAGTTATTTTGCAACCATTTTTTGTGATAGGGCTGACAACCTTTTGTATCCCCATGTTAATAAAAGATTCAAATTCCCTAAAACTCTATCTTCTGAGGATGTGATCTTTCTTGGAATATGGAATATGGAATATGGCATTCCTAGAAACTAAGGAAGAGTCGCAACCCAGTGATGAAAGATGAATCAGGAAACCTTGGAGGACTCTTACCATGACCCATAGCAAAGGTGATTCAGCTAGAAAACTGTCAAAGTGATTAGACTCAAGAACGGTAAGCACCAAACCAATAGTAACCCTGGAAAAAGCCCCACTCGAAGAAAAGTAAGAATCACAACAATCCATGTAAGGGAATGACGATGGGACATTATCTGAAGAGATGCCCAACCTTACTAAAGGACAAGTACCAAGTTGAACTATTATAGGTGTAAGGAAAGAAGGGGTGTTCCACACCTCATAGATTCAGGGCAATACCTCCTCAAATGTCACGAAGGACATGAAGGATTAGAGACTGATACCATGAAGCGGGTTACATAAACAATTCAAAAAGAGATCAAGAAAAGACAAGGTGAATACAAAAACTTCTTAAGAAGGTCAAACCGAGAAGGATACCTCATGAATAGTGATAAGGTACATGAGAATCATACTTAGAACCCTCTCATAAGGGGCAAACACAGAAAAACGTCCCCCAAAACTCTAGGGAATGACACAGTGAGAGTGAAGAATAGAAGGAATACGTTGTGAAAATGAATCATTGGTTGGCGGATGTACAAGGAGCCAACCCCTCATTAGAAACTACTTGAAGGAAGGAAGTGTCAGAGGCCAAGACTAATATGCTTTGGAAAAGTGATATAATTTTAAAGTACTACCTCTTTTGGAAAAAGCAGAAAAGTTAAAAATCGAAGTCTCTGACCAACATACCTATGGAAGACCGAGAAGGTCAGTGAGATGACATTAAGGACAGGAGTACTCGAGAAGACAATTGCCCTAAGAAGACCTAAACCAAGGGTGTAAAACCCACCCTTTTAAGTTAAGGAAAACTAGGAAAAGAACCGGTCAAACCAAGTGAGGATTTAGAACCGGTTCACAAACCCGATTATTTCTGAATGGGCAAGTTGGGAATTTACAACTCTCGGGTGATCCGAAGGGTTAATTAAACCTTGGAAAAGAAACTTAAGATAAATTAGAAAACAAAAACTAAAGTGGTTCAAGTGAACTAGATTCTATAAGAACTTTAAAGTTAAGTGTGCTTTCTCATTCATTTGGAATGAATGAAGGTGATTAGGCCGAAGGATAATGAACCAAGATGTTCATATCGTGTAGGAACACGAAATACCAGGAACGCCAGCAAGGACAAGCTCGCATGAATACAAAGAACCAGTCTAGTGGAATTCACGGCATTAACGGGTGAGTGGGTTTACTAACATCATACCTAGTTGGGATGATGAGCACAACTTAAAGATAAAAATTACTTACCTCTTGTGAGTGAAATTTTTATATCATACCCGGTAGCGGATGATAAGTACCTCGGTATAAAAACCCACTGTTTAGTGGTATTTTAATCATTACCACTTAGAGAAAGTGATGTGAAAATTATACGAAAAAAACTACTTACCAGTTGTAAGTAGATCATACCCGGTTGGTATGATGAGACTTCCTCGAAGGAAGTTGAAAACCCGTTCATCGGTTATGAACGGAGATGTCCTTATACCGGTTGGTATAATGGACAATGAAAACCTATTTTGTCGGAAGTGTTCTCCCCTGACTGTGTGCCAATGCTTAAACTATTTGGGAGACCTTCTCGACGGGAGCTCGAATAGCTCTGATAGGCTAGGGGCCTCGGTTTTGGAACTTGGGGGCTAAATGCCCGATTTTGAAAATCTCATACAGTGGGCCCAAGGCCAGTTGGCACAAGCAGGAGCTCGTAAATGAACATGATATATGTGCCATAAAACTTAATAAGTGAATTGTTTGGCCATGGTACCAAGATGGGACCGAAATGCTCAGTCAATTAGCCGCAGTGCGACATGACAGGTCAACGGACCAGTCAAGACAAACAACTGCCGGTTGAGTTGAGAGTCGGGGCCGTTGGACCTGTGGCACCACAGATTACATGGCAATATCATAAAACATTGTTTGTGCATGCACTGTGAGTACGGGATCATCAAAACGCCCATGAGGGGTAGTGATGCGTCCTAAGGGCACTGGATGAGCTGGTGGCTATAAGGGCAGCTCGTCGTTCCAGGTGTCTGCGCGAAATCTGGAGTGGCACAAGCGCATGAGACCGGGGTGGGGACGAGATGAGGTCTCTGTCCTCATATGGACACAAAGAAGTGATTTCGGGATTGTGGGTCGGATGTCGCGTACATCCACTCATTCCTAGGGTAGAAGTGGTCGTACTTCTATCCGGGTGGCAGGAAAAGTCGCTCTGAAGCCACTAGCAGGTTCAATAGTGATACTGACTTGTGAATGTGTGTAACCTTCATGATGAAGGATGTGTGTTGGGTGATGACACACCGGTAACTAAGAAATAATGGAAAAACCCAAATTTTTAAATGAATGGATTTTTGAAAAGAAAGGAGTCTGGCACACTCCATATAAATGTTTTTCTTAAAAGTTAAAAGTAGACCTTTAAAAACCCATTCACTAAGTAGTCGTACTTACCCCCTCCCTTATATCCCTTTCAGGAAATCTCAGAAAGCCTACCCTTAAAGACTGTCAACTAAGATGTCTATAAGTCAGGTATGTAAAGTTTTAAATTTCATGAAGTTTTTATTATGCTATTCCAGGAAAAAGGTGCAGGTTAAAGGACGCCTTACTCTTTACGGTTTACAATAAGGGGAAACCCTTTGATAAACCGGGGGAGTGGCAAGTTGATCACGGCAATCTGACCAAACCGAGTCGGGGCGTGACAAAGGGACTGGTGGAGGTAGGGCAGTTAACTAGCTAATATGCAGAAGAACCATGATGTAAGTTCCGACAAGGAAGAGAGGTGGAAAGGTCAAATACTCTGAAAGAGAAGGATGAAAGAAATCCTTAAAGGAACCAAAAGGCCAAATTAACAACCAAACTCAAGCCAAGAAAGAAATAGGCAAGCTTCTCACATAATGATCAAGAAATCTTGAAATAAGGAAGATTTATACGCTCCCTAAGGAAATAGACAGGTATTGGGTATGAATGAGGATGCAGATAGGGTATAAAAGATGTCTTGCAAGACCTGAGTAGTAAAGGTAAACAGGAGAAGGCAACATCAAGAGTAGAAATCCCCCAGGCAAATGTAAAAAGGAATGTCCGGAGAAAGGGAAAGAATTCTACAAAGGAAGGAAGCCCCGAAAAGACATGTGTATCCCAATTGAGAGGAAATGGAACCAACCAAAATAGAAGGAATGATAAGCTCACAAATGAAATGTTGGTTGAGATGGAAAAGTCGAGTACCAAGGAAAAATGAGGTCCTAAGAAGGAAATTAAACTAAAGGAATTATGGAGGGGCGATGGACACAATGTGGTGTGAAAGGAACCAACCCTTAATTAGGAAATGTTTCCAAGGACGGAAGTATCATAATGCCCCAGGCTAACCTGTTTGGAGGGAATAGGAGAACCAAGTAGAAAGAGGAAAACTAATAATGACAGACAGCCAAATAAAATAAACAAAACCCTAAGAAGGAATGAGATGTAGTAAAGATACACTCTATGATGGATAATAGGATGGGCATGAAGAACAAGTGATACAGCTGCCCAGACGATTGTACCAGAAAAACAAAGAATTGTGAAATGGTTGCGAACAAAACAGAGGGGATTAAGGCCAAAGGAAAACCCTTGAGTAGAGGATATCATTGGGAATGATGATGGATCTAAGAAAGGACGAAACCCAGCATATCGGTAAAACATCTGGGAATTTAATTAATTGGAACAGGAAATACCCAATAAGGAAGTCGAAAAGGAACGAGTGGGTAAGGAGAACGAACACAATTGAGTAAGTGGAGTTAATAATGGTAAAAAAAAAAAGGATAGTTGAGGAATACTATCAAAAGAAAAGAGAAATGAAGTTATACGATCCCTGAAAGGTCTAAAAGTTAAGAGAGACACTTCAGGAGATGTTCTAAAAATCAAATGGACAGAGACGGGTCCTGGAAAATGCCATGCTGTAAGGGCATGTAAGCCCAAAAACCCGAGGAGAATATGACTCAAAGTAAGGAAGAGTCGGCTAATAAGCTTGACGAGGTCAAATATAACAATTTGGACCGAAGTTATAATAGACAACGAATCGAGGAAGAGTCGAAATAGGACGAAAAGTTTGTGATAAAGAAATCCACGAAAATAAGTACAAAATGCTCTATAGGACGACGAGCTAAGTGTTTCAATGATCAAGTGTTTAACTAGACATGAAAATGGTTAGTTATCTTAGAATTCCCAATCTTGAGTACAGGACCTAAAGGGGAAGAATGTTGCTCTAAGCAAAGAGAGAGATAAAATCTAAGAACATACCCTAAGGTAAGGTATGTCTAGTTATGACAAACTCCATGGAGGGAGTAAATAATATTAACAAAAATGAATTTCTTAAGTGAAGGTTGTAAAAGGAACTAATTTCAAAGGAAATTTTAAGATGGGGAAATATTCTAAGCGGACAAATTGCCACAATATAGAAGGAAAAGTAAGGAAAACGAAGGAAGAAACCTTCAAGGAATGGTAAAAAGGTAGAGCATGTAGTTCCTAGAACGAAAGTCTCTACCTTAAGAGACATATTAGAGAATGAAATCATAAAAAGGGAACTCCCCGAACAAAACAATAGACTAAAAAGGGTCAAACGGGAATAATGAACTATGAAATGATTACAAAAAAGTAAGAGTGGATTAAGGCCAAAGGAAATCCCTGAGTAAAAGGATGTTATTGGGAATGAGAATGGACCTAAGAAATTTAGAACCGGGGAGAAGACAGCTATCTGATAGCAAACTCCAGTCAATTCGAGAATCATTGGAGAAGCGCCGACATGATGAAATAGTGAAGCAACTCCGGCGGACTGAAGCTGCCCTATTTCAGCCAAGCTAAAATCGGCCATTTCAAGCCCTCCTCAGGCCAAACCAAGCCCTCCCAACACTTCCTCAGCCTTTCCACGACCGAATTAGGACCGAAAGGTAAGCCAATTCAACTCCCCTTTACAATTTTCGATCGGTGCTAGAGAGAGAGTCGACCAAATTTCAATGAAAAAATTCTAATCTAATTCCACATCAATTGATGCGATTCTTGATTCTAGGATGAACCTCAGGACGAGAGCTATCTGCCAGATTGAAAGCTCGAACCGTCGTGCCTTCACCGGTGAGTAATGGAAGCTTTCTCTCTCTACAGTTTGTCTTCCGACGAATCTCCGTTTGAGCTCGTTCCGGCATTAAAATCTGCTATTTAAAGTTTCTTAGAATCGTATGAACATGCAAGAACTCAATTTCAACTCCAATTTCAATAATTAGAAGTGTTTGATCGATCAATTTGATGAAATCAAATTCGATAGTGTTGAAGAGTTGAAATTGGGGGAAAATTTGGGGATTTTTTGAAATTCAAAGGGCCAAAATACAATTTTATGAAATTGAGGGTCAATTGGGTATGAAAATAATGTTGGAGGACCAAGTGAGGAATTTCGAAATTTTGGGGCAAAACTTACCATTTTTGTAAAAGAAAGGTAAAATGGTAATTTTGAAAAAATTGGGGGACCAAATTGGAAATTTGGGAAATTAAACCCCTTTTTGGTGAAATTGAATAAATTGAGGTCCCAGGATAAATTTTAAAAGTTATGGGACTCAATTTGAGGAAAAACTGACATTTGGGACTTAAAGTTAAAGAGAAATAAATTTAGGGACCTAATTGCAAATAACTAAAATTTTGGGTTTTCTCATTCTTTTGAAATGAATGAAGGCTGTTATGCCGAGTAATAATGAACAAGGTTGTTCATATTGTGTAGGAATGTGAAATACCAGGCACGCCAGCAAGGACAAGCTCGCGTGAATACAAAGAACCAGTCTAGAGGAATTCATGGCATTAACGGGTGAGTGGGTTTACTAACATCATACCCGGTTAGGATGATGAGCTCAACTTAAAATTAAAAACCACTTACCGGTTGTGAGTGGAAATTTTATATCATACGTGGTTGGGCAATGATAAGTACCTCGGTATGAAAACCCACTATTAAGTGGTATTTTAAACATCACTACTTAGAGGAAGTGATGTGAAAATCATGCGGAAAAACTACTTACCGGTTGTAAGTAGATCATACCCGGTTGGTATGATGAGACTTCCCCGAAGGAAGTTGAAAACCCGTTCATCGGTTATGAACGGAAGTGTCCTTATACCCGGACGGTATAATGGATAGAGAAAACATATGTTTTGTCGGAAGTGCTCTCCCCTGACTGTGTGCCAATGCTTAAACAATTTGGGAGACCTTCTTGATGGAAGCTCGAATAGGTCTGATAGGCCAAGGGCCTCGGTTTTGGAACTTGGAGTCTAAATGCCCTATTTTGAAAATCTTGTACAGTGGGCCCAAGGCCAGTTAGCATGAGAAGGAGCTCGTAAACGAACATGATATATGTGCCATAAAACTTAATAAGTGAATTGTTTGGCCATGGTACCAAGATGGGACCAACATGCTCAGTCAACTAGCGGCAGTGCGAAATGATTGGTCGACGGACTAGTCAAGACAAACAACTGTGGGTTGAGTTGAGAGTCGGGGCCGTTGGACCAGTGGCACCACAGATTACATGGCAATATAAGAAAACATTGTTTGTGCATGCAATATGAGTATGGGATCATCAAGACGCCCATGAGTGATAGTGATGCGTCCTGAGGGCATTGGACGACCTGATGGCTATAAGGGCAGTTCATCGTTCCAGGTGTCTGTGCGAAATCTGGAGTAGCACCAAGCGCATGAGACCGAGGTGGGGACGGGATGAGGTCTATGTCCTCATACAGACACGAAGAAGTGATTTCAAGATTGTGGGTCGGATGTCACGTACATCCACTCATTCCCAGGGTAGAAGTAGTCGTACTTCTATCCGAGTGGCAAGAAAAGTTGCTCCGAAGCCACTAGCGGGTTTAGTAGTGATACTGACTTGCGAATGTGTGTAACCTTCATGATGAAGGATTTGTGTTAGGTGATGACACACCCTAGTAAATAAGAAATGGTGGAAAAACTTGAATTTTTAAATGAAGGGATTTTTGAAAACAAAGGAGTCTGGCACACTCCATATAAATATTTTTCTTAAAAGTCAAAAGCTTTTAAAAACCCATTCACTGAATACTCGTACTTATCCCCTCCCTTATATCCCTTTTAGGAAAAACCGGAAAGCCTCCCCTTAAAGATCGTCAACTAAGATGCCTCTAAGACAGGTATGTAAAGTTTTAAATTTCATGCAGTTTTGATTATGTTATTCCAGAAAAATGTGCAGGTTAAAGGACGCCTTACTCTTTACGGTTTACAATAAGGGGAAATCCTTTAATAAACCGGGAGAGTGGCGGGTTGATCATGGGGATCCGACCAAACCGGGTCGGGGCGTGACAGTTGCTCACGGGGATCCAACCAAACTGGGTTGAGGCGTGATAACTTGAGTGGTATTAGAGTCAAGTTCCCTTGAGACATTATCAATAATATGCCCTGACATTAATAAAAATGTAACTATTGTGTAGGAAGGAGAATCCCTAGGAAATTCATTTTGAAATCTAGTCATCCCCATATGACCCTAAAAAAGACACCTACCCCAAGGGAGGCAGCTGTTCAATGATTCTTAAAGGGCAACAAAAGAGTACCCAAGGATATGGTAGAAGATTATTAGAAACTTGTGGAAGCCTTACTGGAACCAGAAGGCATTACATACCCTCCTCCAAGGCAAGAGGCATCTGTACCTCCTCCGAGGAGCCCAACCCCTCATCCAGCCCCACAACAACCAGAGAGGAATCCAACTAAGAAAGAAGCTTGGGACAACTACTGGGATGCATATGACACCTTCTCAGTCTAGCTTCAATCCTTCCCAATGGATGAAGTGAACATATGAGTGTGAGGCTGAGGTCTTAAGGCAGTACGAATTGGAGGCTATACATGAAGTTCATCCCATAAGGGAATACGAATAGACCCTAAATAGTTCCTTAGAACCATCTGATCAAGAGTCCCATAACCGTTATAAGGCTAACTAATGGCCTATGACCCCAAGAAATTAGGGGGTAGAAAATTTCTGTAATAAGAAAAGTATGGCAAGAAAATATTTCTTAAAAGAATGAAAGTCAAATTTTCCTAATAAAACTTCTAAGTCTCCTTGATGAATTTATGCTAATAAATGATCTAGGTAAAGGGTAGAAGTCACATAAGAAAGGAAAAATAGGTCATTACTAGTTAACCTCAACCTTTAAAATAAGATTTCCCTTAAAGGGACAATAAGACTTGGCAAAGAAGAGACTCCTAGAGTCCAGCCAATGGAGACAAATCCTAACTAAGGAAAAGAAAGAGAAGATTGGAGCAGGGGAAGAAAACATCAAAGAGCATGGAACTATTGAGATTCTAAGAAGTTAAGGAAAGACTTAAAGAATAAAAGTAAGGAAATAAGACGGATTAGACTATCCCAAGGAAAACCAAAGGAATGAAAGTTGACCAAGAAGAAAGTAAGAACGAAATAGGAGCACTGAGGAGGTTAAGTCGAATGAGATAACATAAGGAGAAAAGAGAAAAGAAGTATGATAAGAAGAGAATACCTTCTTAGAAAGAGTTAGGATACAAGTTCTTAGGAACTCCATGAAAATAAGGGGACTTGCGGAAAGCAAGGATATGGAACCGGAAGGGAGAAATTTAGAGTGAATAACCATACAAAGGTCGTAAGTATAAGAAAAGAATAAAAGAAGAACTTTCAAGGAGCAGTAGGGAGATCGAACGTAAAAATCTCTAAACGGAAGACCCTAGAAGAAGGATGAGAAAAGGAAGTGGGATCATGGAAGGAGAAAGTTCCAAGCTAAGGTAATCAACAAAGGAAATATTGCAAAACTGGAGCTGAAATAAAAACCTCATTAAAAGGTATACGTGGCTAAGTAAGTGCCTGGAGAGATTAGGTGTGATCTACTTACAAGAGAGCAGGGAAACCAAATAGGGATTTTAGATGGACCTAGTTGAAGGAAATAACCCATAACAACCATATCATCTAGGAGAATAAACTACGCTCTAAGAAGGATTGAGGAGTAGTAATGACTACAACCTAAATAGGGCAAAGGGATGGATATTAAGGACAAAAAGATTCGAGAGACGACCGTATCAAAATAATTAAACTAAGAGGATAATACGAGTGAGGCAGTTAATGAACCAACCCTTGTGAAGGTCACAATCCCAATAAAGAAGAAATGGATGGAAAGTCCAAAACCTTTGGAAATAAGGATAGAGGAAAGCCTTAAAGAGATCAATGGCTAAGATTGGAGTAATGACCCAAAAACTCTGAGAAGGTTAAATAAGCTTTTTGCATGAAGATCAAGAGATTGTGAAACAAAGGGGATGTGAACTCCACCTCAAAGAAATAGATGAATACTAAGAGCAAGTGAGAATGAAGATGAGGTATACAAGAAGTACTCGTAGGGTCTCAGGGGTAAAGGTAAGCAAGAGAGGATGGCATCAAAGAATGTAATTTAAGATTAGACATTCGCAGTGGTAAAACTAGAAGAGAATTCAGAGAGAAAAGGAGTATAAAACTTACCAAGGAAGAAAACCTTGGAAAAACATATGTATTCCAATTAGGAGGGAATGGAACCAATAGAATTGGAAAGAAGATAAGCTCCTCAAAGACAAGCTGTTGTAGATGAGAGGATCAAGTGCAAAAGAAAAGTAATCATGTGGGTCCAAGGGGTAAGTTAAACCCAAGTAATGGGTAAGTAGGAAGACACCATCAAAAAGATGCCATACGGGTAAGAAAGGAACTAACTCGGAATAGAGAAACATGAAATGAACATGAGTGAGTAAGAGTGGATTAAGTAAAAAAGAAAAGTTCTTAAGGGAAAGGACGCCACTGGAAATGAGGAATGAAGTAAGAAGGGAAGAGTGTCAGCAAGGTATCGGGAAACTCAAAGACTTGAAACTTGAAATGCCCAATAAAAAAGTTGGGAAAAGATGAGCAAGTAAGGAAAATATACTTTTGTCGGAAGTGCTCTCCCCTGACTGTGTGCCATTGCTTCGATTTAGGAGACCATCTTGATGGGAGATCAAATAGCTCTATTAGGCCTGAGGCCTCAGTTTTGGAACTTGGGGGCTATTATGCCCAATTTTGAAAATCTTGAATAGTGGGCCATATGCCAGTTAGCACGAGCAGGAGCTCGTAAACAAACATAAATTATATGCCATGAAAACTTGAATAATTGAATTGTTTGGCCATGGTACCAAGATAGGACCAACATATCAATCAACTAGCGGTAGTGTGACATGACATGTCTCCGAACTAGTCAAGACAAACAGCTGTAGGTTGAGTTGAGGGTCAGGGCCGTTAGACCAGTGGCACCACAAATTATATGGCATGATGTGAAAATACTAATTGTGCATGCATTGTGTTTACAGGACCTTCAAAATGCCCAAGAGGGGGTAGTGATGTGTCCTAGGGCCCTGGACGACCTAGTGGGTATAAGGGAAGTTTATTGTACCAGGTGACCTTTCAAATCTCAAAGTAGCTTCAAGTGCATGAGACCGGGGTGGGGACGAGATGAGGTCTCTGTCCTCATACGAACACAGAGAATTGTTACAGGATTGAGAGTCGGATGTCATGAACATCCACTCATTCTCAAGGTAGAAGTGGACATACTTCTATCTAGGTGGTCGATAAAGTCGCTCCAACGCCACAACTGGGTTTAATGGATGTACTGGCCTACGATTGTGTAATTGATCTTTATGATGAAGGATATGTGTTGGGTGATGACACACCGTGATTAATAAGGAATGCTGATAAAAATAAAGATTTGAAATGAAAGCATTTTTTAAAGGAACTAAGGAGTCTGGCACACTCCAATTTGAAAACATTTTTTTAAAAACAATTCCATCTCTAAAATACCCATTCACTAAGTTGTAGAAACTCAACACTTTTTTCTATCCCTTTTTAGGAAAAAGAAAATGATTCGGAATAACATTGAGCCTTACCCTTTGTCAGGTATGCTCAATTTATTTTAAGCTTATATTTTATTTGATATATGTCTTTCTAGGGAACAAGGTTAAAAATACGGTTGGCTCCTCTCGAGTAAAAGAAGGGGAAAACTCCTCTTGAACCAAGAGAGTAGCGAGTTGTTCATGGAAATTTGACCAAACCGGGTCGGGGCGTGATAACTAGGGTGGTATCAGAGCCTAGTTCCCTTGAAACATTTTCAATATTATGCCCCGACATTAACCAAACTCTAAACTATCGTGTAGGAAGAAGTCCCTAGGAAATTTGCAATGAAATCCAGTCCTCCATCCAAAATCTTGAAAAAGACATCCAACCCAAGGGAGGAAGTCGTACAAAGGTTTCTAAAGAGCGGGAAAAGATTGCCAGTGAAATCCAGTCCTCCACCCAAAACCTTGAAAAAGACATCCAACCCAAGGAAGGAAGTCGCACAAAGGTTTCTAAAGAGCAGGAAAAGATTGCCCAAGGACATGGTGGAAGACTATTGGAAACTAGTAGGAGCTTTATTGGAACCAGAAGGCATCATATACCCTCCTCCCAGACAAGAGAAACCAGCATCACCTCCTAGAAGTCCAACCCATCCTCCTCCAATCCCACAACAACCAGAAGGGAATCCCACCAAGAAAGAGGCATGGGATAACTATTGGGATGCATATGTCACCTTCATGAAGGTCCACTAAGTACCTCCACCCACTCAACTTGGCTTCAATCCCTCTTAGTGGGTAAAGTGGACTTATGAGTATGAGGTGAAAGTACTAAGGAGATATGGATTGGATGCCATACATGAAATTCTTCCTATTAGGGAGTGCGAATGGACTCCAATCAGTTCCTGAAAGCTCTCTAATCAAGAATCCCATAATCATTCTAGTGTGAACTCCAGTCTTATGACCCCAAGGGATTAAGGGGTAGAGAAATTTTGTAATAAACCAAATTATGGTAAGAAAATATTTCTTGATTAAATAAAAGTAAAAGTTTGTCAAAACTCTTAAGTTCTTTCATAAAGTTTAAAAGTATGATAATAAAAATTTTAAGTAAAAGATAGAAATTCACCCAAGGAAGAAAAGATGGGTTATTTATAGTTAAACTCAACACTTACCACTTAACTCAACTCAAAGTTTTTTCGGTTTGGCAAGATACTATAGATGGTTCATGCAAGACTTTTCTAACATAGCAGCCCCTTTGACTTAACTCACCAGGAAAGGAGTTGATTATAAATGGGATGAAAGCTATGAGAAGTCTTTCTTGGAGTTGAAGACTCGATTGACAACCCATCGGTACTTTCCCTTCCTGAACTAAGTGCGGGAGAGTAAACCATCTATAGTGATGCGTTTGTACAAGGACTCGGATGTATACTAATGCAACAAGTAAAGGTCATCATCTATGCCTCGTGACAAGTTAAGGTACATGAGAGAAATTACCCAACACATGACCTAGAATTAGCTGCGATAGTGTTTGCCTTAAAGATTTGGCGACACTACCTTTACGGGGTTAAGTGTAGGATATACACTGATCACAAGAGTCTTAAGTATTTCTTGAATAAAAAAGAATTAAATCTCCGCCAGGGGAGATGGCTAGAATTGGTGAAAGACTATGACCTTGTGATAGAATATCACCCCGAAAAGGTAAATGTTGTGGCAAATGTCTTAAGTCGCAAATACCAAACTGCGGTGGCATAAATAAAAACAAGTTACATAACCTTTGTTGCATTAGCTATGGAGAATGGAGGTGGACCTGAAGATGGACAAGCAGGAAAAATGCTTGTTGGCTAATGTGGTAGTGAGACCCAGTCTAATTGAGCTTATTAAGGCTCAACAAAAGACTGATAAGGAACTCCAATCTTATTTGGACCCAGTTAATAGAGAAACAAAATCGGACTATGACTTGTGAGGTGATGAAGTGCTAACCTACAAGGGTTGGCTATGTGTGCCTCAAGATAAGGAGCTGAAGATGTTAATTCTGGAAGAGGCACATGATTAAGTGTATGTGATGCATCCGGGGAGTACTAAGATGTACCCCACCCTCAAACGAGGATATTGGTGGAAGTGAATGATGAAGGATTGTCACACCCCAACCTATTTTGGTCGAATCCCCTTGATCAACCCGCCACTCTCCCGATTTACTAAGGGTTGCCCCTTATTTATAAACCGTGAGGAGTAAGGCATCCTTTAAACCTACACCTTTCCTAGAATAACATAAATCAAAACTGCACAAAATTTTAAACTTATCATACTTGTCTTACAAGTGCGTTAGCTTATGGTCTTTAGGGTAAGCTTTATGGGGTTACTTGAAAGGGATATAAGGGATGAGGTGAGTACAATGACTCAGTGAATGGGTTTTCAAATTATAACTTTTATGAAAAATGTTTAATTCAGAGTGTGCAAAACTCCTTATTTTCTTTTAAAAACCTTTCATTTTCAATTTCGATTTTTATCACCATTTCTTATTACCACGGTGTGTCATCACCCAACACACATCTTTCATCATAAAGGTTAAACACACAATCATATGCCAACTCATCCACTGAACCCACTTGTGGCATCGGAGTGACTTTACCGACCACCTAGATAGAAGCATGTCCACTTCTACCCTGGGAATTAGTGGATATTCATGACATTCGACCCTCAATGCCGTAACAAATCTTTGTGTTTGTGCGAGCATAGAGACCTCATCTTGTTCCCACCTCGGTCTAATGCACTTGAAGCTACTCCGAGCTTCGCAACACTTCTAGTACGACTAACTACCCTTATATCCACCAAGTCGTCGAGAGCCTTGGTACGCATCACTACCACTCTTGGGTGTCTTGAAGGTCCCGTAACATACTGCATGCACAATCAACAGTTTTTCACATAATGCCATATAATCTATGGTGCCACTAGTCCAATGGCCCTTACCCTCAACTCGACCTGCAGCTGTTTGTCTTGACTAGTCCAGAGTCCAATCATGTCGCACTACCGCTAGTCCATTGAGCATGTCAGTCCTGTCTCGGTACCATGGCCAAAAACCTAATTTACTTAAGTTTTCATGGCATAATAATCATGTTTTTTTATGACCTCCTCCTCATGACAACTAGCCTAGGGCCCACTATTCGAGATTTTCAAAATTGGGCATATTAGCCCCCAAGTTCCAAAACTAAGGCATAAGGCCTATATGAGCTATTAGACCTCCCGTCAAGAAGGTCTACCAAATATTTTGAGTAATGGCACATAGTCAGGGGAGAGCACTTCTGATAAAATATTCTTTTCAACTGTCCATCATACCAACCGAATATGAGGACATCTCCGCTTATAACCAATAAGCGGGTTTTCCACTTCCTTCGAGGAAGTTTCATCATACCAACCGGGTATGATCTACTTACACTATTAAGTAGTTTTTCCGCGTGATTTTCACATCATTCTCTCAGGTGTAATGTTTAAAATACCACTTAGCAGTGGGTTTTCATTTTCGAGGTGCTTATCATGTAAACCCTGCCCTTTTGAGCTAAGGAAAATTGGGAAGGGAACCGGTTAAACCGAGTGAGAAAATCGAACCGATTCACAAACCTGATCAATTGTGAATGGACAATTTAGGAAATTAGAACTCCTAGGTGATCCAAAGGGTTCTTAATACTATGTAAAAGAACCTTAGGATGAATTGGAAGAGGAAAATTAGACCGGTTTGGATGAACTGGGTCCAACAAGATAGAACCGGTTTATGATCTGAGTCGGTTCATGAACCGGAATCGATAGAGATCGGGCAAAACAAAGGAATTCAACTCCATTGTACTCCAAAGAAATTCATAAACCTTGGGAAGGAACCTTAGCACAAAGTGGGAGAGAAAAACTAGACCAGTATGGGTGAACCCAACCCTAGTCGGTTTATGAAACGGTTTAATGACTGAGTCGGTTTATGAACCGAAATCGATAAAGGAATGGAAAATTAGGAATTTTATGGACCCTAAGTGACCTAAGGAGTAACAAAAGTCAAGGGAATGGACTTGTGAAGGAATTGGGGATGAAAACCAAACCGGTTCAAGTGAATCGGATTCGAATCAGTTTTGACCGGTTTGAGCCACTATTGAGCTGAACCCTAAATTCATTTTTCTAGGTGGCTTAAATAATTCAAATTAGAGATTTGAGGCCATCATTAGATAGAAAATATATTTTGATAAATTTAGAAATTTTTAGATGTGAGAAACTCGGTCGAATGAGGGGTGAACCGAGCGATTTAAGCTTTGAACCCGATTTGGACTGTTCTGGTCTAGTTCGGAACAATGTCATCTTCTTCCTTAGGATGACAGCACTGTTCACTCACCGGGAAACTGTAGAAACGCTGATGAAGAAGAAACGCTTCTATTTGGGGTGTTCCAGGTATTCAATGTCAATCATAACGGTGCCAAACAGACGGCCAACGGGTCCCCGAGCTCCCTATATAAAGAGCCCCTCCCCATTCATCCTCTCTACACCTGAAAACTCCATTCTCTCTCAACTGCTCCATTTTTCGGTGAAGCTCAAACTAGAGCTTTGGCATGGGGTCTTTTCTGAGCCAAACAAGGTGAGGTTGAGTTCTTTAGAACCAGGGAGAAGTCAGCTACATGTTTGTAGTCTTCGTTCACTCTGAGGGTTGCCGACGAGAAGCCGACATGATAAAATAGTGAAGCAACTCTAGCGGACCGAAGCTGCAATGTTTCGATTGAGCTAAATTTGGCCATTTCGAGCCCTTCTCAGCCCAAACCAAGTCCTTCCAACACTTCCTTAGCCATCCCAAGGCCGAATTAGGACTAAAAGGTAAGCCAATTCGGCACCCCTCTGCAATTTACGACCGGTGCTCAAGGGAGAACCGGCAGAATTTCAATGATGAAATTCTAACTCAATTTGGCATCAATTGATATTATTCTTGATCCTAGGATAAACCTCAAGATGAGAGCTATCTACCCAGATAGAAAGCTCAGACCGCTGTGCCCTCACTAGTGAGTAATTAAAGCTTTCTCTCTCTCTATAGTCTCTTTTCTAGTGAAGCTCCATTTGAGCTTGTTCTAGCGTTAAAACTCACAATTCAAAGTTCTATGGAATGAACATGGAGGAACTCAATTTCAACTTCAATTTCAACAATTTGAGGTGTTTGATTAGTTAATTTGATAAAATCAAATTCAGTTGTGTTAAAAAGTCAGAATTATGGGAAATTGGGAATTTTTGAAAATTTGAGGGATCAAAATGCAATTTCCTAAAATTAAGGGTCAATTGGGCATGATAAAAATGTTAGAGGGCCAATTGAGAAATTATATAATTTTTTGGGCAAAACTTACCATTTTTGTAAAGGAAGGGCAAAATGGTAATTTTGGAAAAGTTGGGGGACCAAATTGGAAATTTGGGAAATTAATCCCCTTTTTGTGAAATGGAATAAATTGAGGTCCTATAATAAATTTTAAAAGTTTGGGGATTCAATTTGAGGAATAACCGGCATTAGGGACTTAAAGTTAAAGAGAAATAACTTTAGGGACCTAATTGCAAATAAATGAAAGTTTGACTTTCTCATTCAATTGGAATGAATGAAGGCTATTAGGCCAAAGGATAATGAACTGAGATGTTCATATCGTGTAGGAACACGAAGTATCGAGAACGCCATTAGTGGAATTGGGCATGATAAAAATGTTTATCATCCCAACCGGTTTAGTGGAATTCACGGCATTAACGAGTGAGTGGGTTTACTAACGTCATACCCGGTTGGGATGATGAGCACAACTTAAAGTTAAAAACCACATACCGGTTGTGAGTGGGATTTTATATCATATCCGGTTGGGGATGATAAGTACCCCGGTATAAAAACCCACTGTTTAGTGGTATTTTAATCATTACAAACTGAGAAAGTGATGTAAAAATTATGCGGAAACACTATTTACCAGTTATAAGTACATCATACTCAGTTGGTATGATAAGACTTCCTCGAAAGAAGTTGAAAACCCATTCATCAGTTATTAACGGAGATATCCTTATACCGGTCGGTATAATGGATAGTGAAAACCATTTTTTTTTCAGAAGTGTTCTCCCCTGACTGTGTGCCAATGCTTAAACTATTTGGGAGACCTTCTAGACGGGAGCTTGAATAGCTCTTATAGGTCGGGGGCCTCGGTTTTGGAACTTGAGGGCTAATATACCTTATTTTTGAAAAACTCGAATAGTGGACCATAGGCCAATGGACACAAGCAGGAGTGCGTAAAAGAACATGAATTATATATGTGCCATTAAACCTAAATAAGTGAATTGTTTGGTCATGGTACCAAGGCAGGTCTGACATACTCAGTCAATTAGTAATAGTGCGACAAGACCAATCTCCGGACCAGTCAAGACAAACAACTATGGGTTGAGTTGAAGGTTGGGACTGTTGGGACAAATGGCACCACATATTATATGGAAATTTAAGAAAACTTTGTTTGTGCATACACTATGAGTACGGGATCATCAAGATGCCCATGAGGGGTAGTAATGTGTCCTAAGGGCCCTGGATGACCCGATGAGTATAAGGGCAGATCGTTGTTCCAAGTGTCTGTGCGAAATTTGGAGTAGCTCCAAGTGCATGAGACCAGGGTGGGGATAGGATGAGGTCTCTGTCCTCATACGGACATGAAGAATCAATTTCGGGATTGAGGGTCGGATGTCGCGTACATCCACTCGATCTCAGGGCAGAAGTAGTCGTGCTTCTATCCGAGTGGCCGGTAAAATCGCTCCGAAGCCACTAGTGGGTTCAGTAGTCGTGCTGACCTGCGAATGTGTGTAACCTTCATGATGAAGGATGTGTGTTGGGTGATAACACACCGTAGATAAAAAGAAATGGTGATAAACACAAGAATTTGAATGAAATGATGATTTTTGAAAAGAAAGGAGTCTGGCACACTCCAATAATAAATTTTTTCTTATAAGTCTATACTTTTGAAAAACCCATTCACTAAGTAGTCATACTGACTCCCTCCCTTATATCCCTTTCAGGAGATTTCGGAAAGACTACCCTTAAAGACCATCAACTAAGACGCATGTGATACAGGTATGATAAATCTAAATTATTATGCAGTTTTGTTTATGTTATTCCTAGAAAAGGTGCAGGTTTAAAGGACGCCTTACTCTTTTTGGTCTATAATATGGGGAAACCCTTTAATAAACTGGGAGAGTGGCGGGTTTATCACGGGGATATGACCAAATAGGGTTAGGGCGTGATAACTATAGTGGTATTAGAGCATGTTTCCTCGAATACATAATCAAGATTAGAAAATATAGTAACTGATAGGATTTATTTTAAAATTTTTAGATGGCTCCTAGGAGAGGAACCAAGAAAACTAGGGATGACTCTGCTCAGTACCTTGTTCTCGTGGAAGGACAACCCTAGAAGCTTCCCAAATGCCTAAGGCATGGTATAAATCTCCAAAAACCAATTGGAGAAGTATCCCGGAGAATGTGCTAGGACCTATTGAGGGCACAACTCTAAGTATAATGGAAGCCAAGCGTGAAGCTACAAACATCAGTAAAGGGTGTATAACCATACCTTGGTGTTTATCAAGAACCCTGTAGCTCCTTATTTTGTGACCGCTTTCTGTAATAGGGATAATTGTACCCCTCGAATTAATAAAGTACTCCAAATTCCTAAAAATTTGTCTATCAAAGGATGGAATCTTGTTAGAAAGATAGCCCCAAGAAAAATACCTAAATAAAAGACACCATGGATATCAAGGAGATTATTATGCAAGGAAGGCATGACAAAAGAATCGTCATGGTAAGGAGTCTAGGAGAACTTCGGGGTAACTAAACAGGGAACAACCTATTATAAGGTACAAAGGAAGTAGGGCAAGAAATGAAGTGCTGTCTCACACCACTAGGATTTAGAATAATACTTCCCAAGGAAGACGCCCTCACAGCTATAGGAAATCCAAAAGGATACCATCCCAAGAAACGTGACTCCAGTTGCAACCATAAATAAGAGAAAACTCTTCAAAATCTTAGCGAAGTGGTAAGAAGGAAAAAGGGGTAAAGATAGGACCTCAATAAAACCACAAATGGAACAAAAGATAGCTGAAGATAATTCCCCCTTTAAGAAGAAAATCCAAACAATTTAGGAGCAAAGAAAGGAGTGCATCCACAAGAGATGACAACACGAACAATTGATAACAAATGGGACATATTGGGATTACAGGAATAAATCACCTTGGAAAAAAAAAAGCAATTATGCCAAATAGGAAGTTTGGACCAATAGGACAAGAGAAAGCAAGTCATTACAATAAGATAGTCAGAGGGAACAAATGACACCCTAAGGAAGATCGGGAAGTAGAAGGGACTACACCCTAAAAAGGTCAGCGAGATGGATGTTAAGGACAGGAGTACTCGAGAAACAACTACCCTAAGAAACTTAGACCAAAGGAATGGGGGAGGCGAGGCAGTTAACGAACTAATACACGGGAAAACCATAAATTGAGTTCCAACCAAGAAGAGAGGGGCAAAAAGGCCAAGTATTCAGGAAAAGAAGGATGAAAGAAATCCTTAATAGGACCAAAGGCCTAATTAACAACTAAACTCAAGCCAAGAAAAGAATTGGAAGGCCTCTCACATAATTGTTAAGAAATCTTGAAAAAAAAGGAAGATTTGAATGCTCCATAAAGAAATACACTATGAAAGTAAACTTAGGAGGGATGCATACGACTAACTACCCTTGAAGGAATTTTGATGGGCGGATGGACATAATGTGGAGTGCAAGGAACCAACCCTTAATTGGGAAATGTTTCAAAGGAAGGAAGTATCGTGATGGCCCAATGTGACCTGCTTGGAGAGAGCAGGAGAACCAAACAATAAATTTAGGAGAACCAAGTATAAAGAAGAAACGAGTAACAACGGGACGACCAAAGCGAATAAACAAAACCCTAAGAAATGCTAAGATGTAGTAAAGACTACACTCTATGAAGGACAATAGGATGGCATGAAGGACGAGTGCTACACTGCCCAGATGATTAGACCAAAAAAAATAGAGAGAAAATGACAGTTAAAGAACTAGTATTCGAGAGAACCATGGATTTAAACCATGACAAAGAAGGGAGAAGTGAAAAGGCTAAAAGGTTGAAAAAATGGAGAAAGGAAATCCTTAAAGAAATCAATGACCAAGATCGGATTTACTATAAAAAAAAGCCATGAGATGGTTAAATGAGCCTCTCGAAGGACCATCAAGTGATTTTGACACTAGGTGGATGTGAGCTCTTCCTAAGGAAGATGTAGATATGTACTGGGTATGAGTGATAATGAGGATGGAGTATGAAAGACATACCCGTAGGATCTCAAGAGTAAAGGTAAACATGAAACAATATCATCAAGGGACATTATTTAAAATAAGGTGTCTTCAAGATGAATGAAAAAGAAATTATGGGAGAAAGGGGTAAGAATCCTCCCAAATAAAGAAATCTTGAGAAGTGATACATGACCTAATAAAGAAGAAATGGAACCAGGTGATGAGAGGCAAGGAGACGAACTTGCAAATGAAGTGCATGGTGAGGTGTAAGAACCAAGAGAAACATACTAGGAGAACCTAAGGAGTAAGTTAAACCTAAGGAACGAGTAGGTAGAAAGATAGCATCAATAGATGCCGTAACAAGTAAGAATGGGTAGACTACCCATAATAAGAAAATAAAGGAAAAGAACGTACAAGAAACCTTGGGAAAGTAAGCTCCCTAAATAAGAAGTGGTTAAGGGGGAACAACCACTAATATCAAGATGGATTGTGGTCCACACTCGCATAATAGAGCCTAAAGAGTGGATGGCTGGGCATAAGGTGGAGTACACAAAATAAGACCGATAATCGAAATCTACTCGAATAAGGAATAATGGATGGAATGAAAATTTTAAGACAATGGAGGACTGAAAGCGGGAAAATGCCTCAATATTGAAAGGGTGTACAGAGATGAAGAAAGGAAACCTTCAAGGAATGGTAAGAAGGTGGAACATGTAACTCCTAAGGTGAAAGTCTCTACTTTGAAGGAAATAGTAGAGAATGAAACCTAAAAGGGGAAACTCCCAAAAAGTAGCAAATCGACATGTAGATCGAAAGGAATCAACTTGATATAAAGAATTGTGGAATGATTACAAACAAGTAAGGGTGGATTAAGGCCATAGTAAAATCCTTGAGTAAAGGATGTCATTGGGAACGAGGATGTACCTAAGAAAGGATGAATCCCAACTTGTCGGTATAGTATTGGAAAACCCAATCAATTGAAACCGAAATGACCCAATAAAGAAGTTGGGGAAAGATGAGTAGGTAAGAGGAATTCATGCAGTTATGTGAGACATAACTTCAAAGGCATGACGGAGGAGATGATAATCGTAAAAAGGATAGTTGAGGAATGCTATCAAAAGAAAAGAGGGATGAAGTTATACGATCCCTGAAAGGTCTAAAAGCTAAGAGAGACACTCTAGGAGATATTCTAGAAATCAAATGGACTGAGACAGGTCCTAGAAAATGCCATGATGCAAGGGCATGTAAGCCCAACAACCCCGAGGAGAATATGACTCAAAGTAAGGAAGAGTCGGCTAATAAGCATGACGAGGTCAAATATAACAATTTGGACCGAAGTTATAATAGACAATGAATGGACGAAGGGTCAAAATAGGACGAAAAGTGATAATAAAGAAAACCGTGGAAATATGTATGTAACACTCGAAAGAACATCGAGCTAAAGGTTTCAATGATCAAGCGGTTAACTAGAGACGAAAATGGTTAGTTATCTTGGAATTTCCAATCTTGAGTATAGAACCTTAAGGGGAAGAATGTTGCTCTAAGCAAATAAAGAGACAAAACCTAAGAACATACCTTGAAGTAAAGTATGTCTAGTTATGACAAACTCCATGGAGGGAGTAAATAATACAAAGGAAAATGGAATTTCATAAGTGAAAGTTGTAAAAAGGGCTAATTGAAAGAACAAGAGAAGAGTTTGCATGTTAAGCAAACACCAAAGGGGCATCAAAGGAAATGATTCCTCATACAAGGTTGCAAATTAAGTTTTGGGGACAAAACTCCTAAAAGGAGGGGAGAGTTGTAAACCCCGCCCTTTTGAGCTAAGGAAAATCGGGAAGGGAACCGGTCAAACCGAGTGAGAAAACCGAACCGATTCACAACCCCGATCAATTGTGAATGGGCAATTTAGAAATTTACAACTCCCAAGAGATCCAAAGAGTTAATAATACTATGGAAAAGAACCTTACGATGAATTGGAAGAGGAAAATTAGACTGGTTTGGATGAATAGGGTCCAACAAGATTGAACCGATTTATAATCCGAGTCGGTTCATGAACCGGAATTGATAGAGATCGGGCAAAATAAAGGAATTCAACTCCCTTGTACTCCAAAGAAATTCATAAACCTTGGGAAGAAACCTTAGAACAAAGTGGGAGAGAAAAACCAGACCGGTTCGGGTGAACCCGACACGAACCAAATTGAACCGGTTTAACAACTGAGTCAGTTTATGAACCGGAATTGATAAAGGAATGGTAAACCGGGAATTTTATGGATGCTAAGTGACCTAATGAGTCACAAAAGTCAGGGGAATGCACTTGCAAAGGAATTGGGGATGAAAGCCAAACCGGTTTAGGTGAATTGGATTCGAACCGGTTTTGACCGGTTTGAACCACTATTGAACCGAACCCTAAATTCATTTTTCTAGGTGGCTTAAATAATTCAAATTGGAGATTTGAGGCCACCATTGGATAGAAAATGAATTTAGAAATTTTTAGATTTGAAAAACTCGGTCGAATGAGGGGTGAACCGGCCGGTTTAAGCTTTGAACCCGATTCGGACCAGTCTGGTCCTGTTCGGAACACTGTTCACTCGCGGGGAAACTGAAGAAATGCCGGCAAAGAAGAAACGCTTATATTTGGGGCATTTCAGGTCTTCAATGTCAGTCATAATGGTGCCAAACAGACAGCCAATGGGTCCCTGACCTCCCTATATAAATAGCCCCTCCTCAGTCATCCTCTCCACACCTGAAAACTTCATTCTCTCTCAACAGCTCCATTTTCTGGCGAAGCTCGAACCAGAGCTCTAACATGGGGTCTTTTTTGAGCCAAACAAGGTGAGGTTGGGTTCTTAAGAACTGGGGAGAAGTCAGCTACATGTCTGTAGTCTCTATTCACTCCGAGGGTCGTCCGCGAGATGCCGGCGTGATGAAATAGTGAAGCAGCTCCGGTGGATCAAAACTGCCCTATTTCGACCGAGCTGAATTTGGCCATTTCGAGCCCTTCCTAGGCCAAACCAAGTCCTTTCAACACTTCCTCAGCCCTCCCACGGCCGAATTAGGACTGAAAGGTAAGCTAATTCGGCTCCCCTCTGCAATTTCCTACCGGTGCTAGAGAGAGAACCGGCAGAATTTCAATGATGAAATTCCAACTCAATTTGGCATCAATTGATGTGATTCTTGATCCTAGGATGAACCTCAAGATGAGAGCTACCTGCCCAGATAGATAGCTCAAACCACCGTGCCCTCACCAGAGTGAGTAATTGAAGCTTTCTCTCTCTATAGTCTATTTTCTAGTGAAGCACCATTTGAGCTCATTCCAGTGTTAAAACTCGCAATTCAAAGTCTATGGAATCGTATGAACATGGAGGAACTCAATTTCAACTTCAATTTCAACAATTAGAGGTGTTTGATGGGTCAATTTGATAAAATCAAATTCGGTTGTGTTAAAGAGTTGGAATTGGGGGAAAATTAGGGGAAATTGGGGATTTTCAAAAATTCAAGGTACCGAAATGCAATTTCCTAAAATTGAGGGTCAATTGAGCATGATAAAAATGTTAGAGCGCAAATTGAGGAATTTTAGAATTTTTGGGGTAAAATGGTAATTTTGGAAAAGTTGGGGGACCAAATTGGAAATTTGGGAAATTAATCCCCTTTTTGTTAAATGGAAAAAATTGAGGTCCTATGATAAATTTTAAAAGTTTCAGGACTCAATTTGAGGAAAAACCGGCATTAGGGACTTAAAGTTAAAGAGAAATAACTTTAGGGACCTAATTGCAAATAAATGAAAGTTTGACTTTCTCATTCAATTGGAATGGATGAAGGGTATTAGGCCAAAGGATAATGAACTGAGATGTTCATATCATGTAGGAACATGAAGTACCGGGAATGCCAGCAAGGATAAGCTTGCGTGAATACAAAGAACCGGTCTAGTAGAATTCACGGCATTAACGGGTGAGTGGGTTTACTAACGTCTTACCCGGTTGGGATGATAAGCACAACTTGAAGTTAAAAACCACTTACGGGTTGTGAGTGGAATTTTATATCATACCCGATTGGGGATGATAAGTACCCCGGTATAAAAACCCACTATTTAGTGGTATTTTAATCATCACAAACTGAGAAAGTGATGTGAAAATTATGCGGAAAAATTACTTACCGGTTGTAAGTAGATCATACACGGTTGGTATGATGAGACTTCCTCGAAGGAAGTTGAAAACCCGTTCATTGCTTATGAACGGAGATGTCCTTATACCGTTCGGTATAATGGATAGTGAAAACCTATTTTGTCGAAAGTGTTCTCCCCTAACTGTGTGCCAATGCTTAAACTATTTGGGGGACCTTCTTGATGGGAGCTCAAATAGCTCTTATAGGCCGGGGGCCTCGATTTTGGAACTTGAGGGCTAATATGCACTATTTTTGAAAAACTCGGACAGTAGGCCATAGGCCATATGACAAAGCAGGAACTTGTAAAAGAACATGAATTATATATGTGCCATTAAACCTTAATATGTGAATTGTTTGTTCATGGTACCAAGGTATGTCTGACATACTCAGTCAACTAGTAGCAGTGCGACATGATTGGTCTCCGGACCAATCAAAACAAACAGCTACGGGTTGAGTTGAAGGTCGGGACCGTTGGGATAAATGGCACCACATATTACATGGCAATTTAAGAAAAATTTGTTTGTGCATGCACTATGACTACCAGATCATCAAGACGCCCATGAGGGGTAGTGATGTTTTCTAAGGGCCTTGGACGACTTGGTGAGTATAAGGGCAGATCGTCATTCTAGGTGTCTGTGCGAAATTTGGAGTAGCACCAAGCTCATGAGACTAGGGTGGGGACAAGATGAGATCTCTGTCCTCATACGAACATGAAGAATCAATTTTAGGATTAAGGGTAAGATGTCACATACATCCACTCGATCTCAGGGTAGAAGTAGTCGTGCTTCTATCCGAGTGGCTGGTAAAGTCGCTCCGAAGCCACTAGTGGGTTCAGTAGTCGTGTTGACCTGTGAATGTGTGTAACCTTCATGATGAAGGATGTGTGTTGGGTGATGACACACCGTGGATAAAAAGTAATGGTTATAAACTTGAGAATTTGAATGAAATGATGATTTTTAAAAAGAAATGAGTCTGGCACACTCCAATAATAAATATTTTCTTATAAGTCTAAACTTTTGTAAAATCCATTCATTGAGTAGTCATATTCACCCCTCCCTTATATCCCTTTCAGGAGATTTCGGAAAGCCTACCTTTAAATACCATAAACTAAGACGCATGTGATACAGGTATGATAAATCTAAATTATTATACAGTTTTGTTTGTTTTATTCCTAGAAAAGGTGCAGGTTTAAAGGATGCCTTACTCTTTACGGTCTATAATAAGGGGAAACCCTTTAATAAACTAGGAGAGTGGCAGGTTGATCACGGGGATCCGACCAAACTGGGTTGGGGCGTGACATATCATCTCAATCGGGTATGATATAAAAATCCCACTCTCACATTAATATAGTGAAGTCCTCTCAACCGTTTCTTGGTATTCACGCGAGCTTATCCTTACTGGCATTCTTGGTACTTCATGTTCCTACACGATATGAACATCCTAGTTCATTATCCCTCGGTCTAATTGCCTTCATTCATTCCAAATGAATGAGAAAACCAAACTTTTCAATTATTTGCAATTATTTACTTAAAGTTATTTTTCTTTAAGACCCTAATGTCAGTTTTTCTTCAAATTGAGTCCCAAAACTTTTAAAATTCACCTTGAGACCTCAATTTATTTAATTTCACAAAAAGGGGTTCAATTTCCCAAATTTCCAACTTGGTCCCAAAATTTCCAACTTCATCCCCAAATTTATCCAAAATTATCATTTTGCCCTTGCATTACAAAAATGGTAAGTTTTGCCCCAGAAATTCCAAAATTGCCCAATTGGTCCTCCAACATCTTTACTATGCCCAATTGGTCCTTAATTTTATGAAATTGCACTTGAGTCACTCAAATTTTTGAAATTCCCAAATTCCCCCCAATTTTCCCGCCAATTTCAACCTTCTAACACAACTTAATTGTTGACATTAAAGTTATATTAGAGTTCCTACACCTTCATACAATTCAATTTCACTTTGAATCGCACGATTTGATGCCAAAATGTGCTCAAACGGAGCTTCACCGGAAAACAGGTCTTAGAGAGAGAAAGCTACGAAAGCTTACCGTTGGGGGCGCAACGGCCCGTGCTTTCAATCTGAGCAGATAACTCTCATGCTAATATTTCTCCTAGGATCAAGAATTGCATCAATTGATACCAAATTGAATTATAATTTAGTTATTGAAGTTCTGTCGGTTCTCTCTCTAGCACTGATCGAAATTTATAGAGGGGAGCCAAATTGGCTTACCTTTTCGATCTAATTCAGCTGTAAGAGGGCTGTGGAGGTGTGGGAGTGCTTGGTTTGTCCTTCTCAGAGATTTCTTGGCTGTCCGATTGGAGCCTTAATGGCAGTCATTCATTGCCTGAAACTCCATGGCCGAAAACTTTTCAGCATCGTTAGTGCTGACACTGTCATTCAGCGTGTGAACGGTGTTATTATCTGAAAGAAGAAGATGACACTATTTCGAACTAGACCTGACCGGCTCAAACCGGGTTCAAAGCTTAAACCGGCCAGTTCATGCCCGATTTGACCAAGTTTATCAAAATTAAAAATTTCTAAATTCATTATCTATCAAATGGTGGCCTTAATTCTCAAATTGGAATTTTCTAAGCCACTTAGAAAAATGAATTTAGCATTCGGTTCAATAGTGGTTCAAACCGGTCCTCCATGTTTATTCGAAACTCCTATTTGGTTTCACTACCTTTTCCAAAGTGAGTCGTATTTTCCATCTTGAGACATTTCATTTGTTGTCAAATGCTCAGCTGGTCTTTTCTTGTGGAGGCGCTCCTTTCTTTGCTTCTAAATGGCTGGAAATTTCTTCTTAAGGAAAGATTTTCTTCAGCTATACTTTGTTCTTGTTTGTAGTTTATCAAGGTCCTACCTTCAGTCCATTTTCCTCCCTGTCAATATGCAAGGATCTTGAAAAGCTTCCTCCTAGATGTAGTTGAAATTCCGAGTAGGAGTTGTATTTCTAGGTATGGTATCCTTTCGGGTTTCCTATAATTGTAGGGGGCGTTATTCTTGGAAAATATTGTCCTAAATCCTTGTGATGTGGGACAGTACTTCACTTCATGTCCTATTTCCATACACTTGTAATAGGTCATTTCTTGCTCAGTTACTCCAAGATTTCTCCTAGACTCCTTAATTACCTTGACAATTTTTCTTGTTGTATCTTCTTTGCCCAACAATTCCCTTTATTCATTTCTTTATTTGGTATGAGAATCTCCTTGGTCTCCATAGTGTCTAAGGTAATGCGAGTTTGTTTCATTACCTTCCATTGGAAATCTTCCTACAGTTGAGGTGCAAGGTCACATCATTTGAGATATATGGTTTTAGGAACTTGAAATTCTTTATTATTGGAGAGGTAATACAATAGGTTGGGGTCTTAGCCCTCATTACAAAAATGTTTCCGAAATAGATGGGAAGCTATTGGGTTCTTTGACAAGTGTCTTCCTTAGTAAGGTTATAAGCCCTTGATAGTGTTCCTCGCCTTAGGATTGGCTTCCTTCATACTCAGGATTGTAACCTCAATAGATCCTGACACCATCCTTCCAGATACTTCCCACTAATGTCTCTTGATTCTTTGGGACTTCTTAGGTATTTTAGGGTGATTTCCCTATGTGGACAGAGTTTTGGGTGGTGTTGGTAATGCCAGTCCGACTTATCTTGGTTCCTCTCCTAGGAGCCATCTAAAAATTTTAAAAATCTCTCTTAGTTACTATGTTATATAGTCTTGATAATGTATTCGAGGAAATAGGCTCTGATACCACTCAAGTTGTCACGCCCCAACCCGGTTTGGTCGAATCCCCTTGATCAACCCGCCACTCTCCCAGTTTACTAAGGGTTGCTCCTTATTTATAAACCGTGATGAGTAAGGCGTCTTTTAAACCTACACCTTTCCTAGAATAACATAAATCAAAATTGCAAAAAATTTTAAACTTATCATACCTGTTTTACATGTACATTAGAAATTTTTAGATTTGAAAAACTCAATCGAATGGGGGGTGAACCGGCCTGTTTAAGCTTTGAACCAGGTTCGGACCAGTCTGGTATGGTTCGAAACAGTGTCATCTTCTTCCTCAGGATGACAGCACTGTTCACTCACCAAGAAATTGAAGAAATGCCAGCGAAGAAGAAACGCTTCTGTTTGAGGTGTTTCTGGTCATCAATGTCAGTCATAACGGTGCCAAACGGATGGCCAACGGGTCCCCAAGCTCCCTATATAAAGACCCCTCTTCATTCGTCCTCTCCACACCTAAAACTCTCTCTCTCTCTCTCTCTCTCTCTCTCTCTCTCTCTCTCTCTCTCAGTTGCTTAGTTTTCTGGTGAAACTCAAACCAGAGCTCCAACATGGGGTCTTTTCTGAGCCAAACAAGGCGAGGTCGGGTTCTTTAGAACCAGGGAAAAGTCAACTACATGTCTATAGTCTCTGTTTACTCCGAGGGTCGTCGGCGTGATGAAATAGTGAAGCAGCTTCGACGGACCGAAGCTACCCTATTTTGGCCGACTTGAAATCAGCCATTTCGAGCCCTCCTCAGGCCAAACCAAGCCTTCCCAACACTTCCTCAGCCCTTCCACAGTCGAATTAGGATTGAAAGGTAAGCCAATTCGACTCCCCTTTACAATTTCCAGCTAGTGCTAGAGAGAGAACCGGTAGAATTTCAAGGATGAAATTCTAACTCAATTCGACATCAATTGATATGATTCTTGATTCTAGGATGAACCTCAAGATGAGAGCTATCTGCCCAGAGCTAAAGCTCGGACCGTTGTGCCCTCACCGGTGAGAAATCGAAACTTTCTCTCTCTACAGTCTATTTCCCGGCTAAGCTCCGTTTTAGCTCGTTCGGGCGTTAAAATCTACGCTTAAAAGTTCCTTAGAATCATATAAACATGTAGGAACTTAATTTCAACTCTAATTTCAACAATTAGAAGTGTTTGATCAGTCAATTTGATGAAATCAAATTCGGCGGTGTTGAAGAGTTGAAATTGGGGGAAATTTGGGGATTTTTGAAATTCAAAGGACCAAAATGAAATTTTATGAAATTGAGTACCAATTGGGCATGAAAATAATGTTGGTGGACCAATTGAGAAATTTTAGAATTTTTGGGGCAAAACTTTTGTAAATGAAGGACAAAATGGTAATTTTTGGAAAAGTTGGAGGACCAAATTGGAAATTTGGGAAATTAATCCCCTTTTCATGAAATGGAATAAATTGAGGTACTATGATAAATTTTAGAAGTTTTGGGACTCAATTTGAGGAAAAACCGGCATTAGGGACTTAAAGTTAAAGAGAAATAACTTTAGAGACCTAATTGCAAATAAATGAAAGTTTGACTTTCTCATTCATTTGGAATGAATGAAGGCGATTAGGCCGAATGATAATGGACCGAGATGTTCATATCGTGTAGGAACACGAAGTACCGGGAATGCCAGCAAGGACAAGCTCACTTGAATACCAAGAACCGGTCAAGTGGAATTCACGGCATTAACGGGTGAGTGGGTTTACTAACATCATACCCGATTGGAATGATGAGCACAACATAAAATTAAAAACCACTTACCGGTTGTGAGTGGAAATTTTATATCATACCCAATTGGGCATGATAAGTAACTCGGTATGAAAACCCACTATTAAGTGGTATTTTAAACATCACTACTTAGAGGAAGTGATGTGAAAATCATGCGGAAAACCCGATTGGTATGATGAGACTTCCTCGAAGAAAGTTGAAAACATCGGTTATGAATGGAGGTGTCCTTATACTACAGTGGTATAATGGATAGAGAAAACATGTGTTTTGTCGGAAGTACTCTCCCCTGACTGTGTGCCAATGCTTAAACAATTTGGGAGACCTTCTCGACGGGAGCTCGAATAGCTTCGATAGGCTGGGGGCCTCGGTTTTGGAACTTGGGGGCTAAATGCCTGATTTTGAAAATCTCGTATAGTGGGCCCAAGGCCAGTTGGCACGAGCAGGAGCTCATAAGCAAACATGATATATGTGCCATAAAAATTAATAAGTGAATTGTTTGGTTGTGGTACCAAGATAGGACTGACATGCTCAGTCAACTAGCGGTAGTGCGACATGACAGGTTGACGGACTAGTCAAGACAAACAACTGTGGGTTGAGTTGAGAGTCGGGGCTATTGGACCAGTGGCACCACAGATTACATGGCAATATGAGAAAACATTGTTTGTGCATGCACTATGAGTTCGGGATCATCAAGATGTCCATGAGGGGTAGCGATGCGTCCTAAGGGCACTGGACGACCTGGTGGCTATAAGGGTAGTTCATCGTTCCAGGTGTCTATGCGAAATCTAGAGTAGCACCAAGCGCATGAGACCGGGGTGGGGGCAAGATGAGGTCTCTATCCTCATACAGACACGAAGAAGTGATTTCGGGATTGTGGATCGGATTTCATGTACATCCACTCATTCCCAGGGTAGAAGTGGTCGTACTTCTATCCGAGTGGCAAGAAAAGTTGCTCTGAAGCCACTAGCGGGTTTAGTCGTGATACTGACTTGCAAATATGTGTAACCTTCATGATGAAGGATGTGTATTGGGTGATAACACACTGCTAACTAAGAAATGGTGGAAAACTAAAATTTTTTAAACGAAGGGATTTTTGAAAAGAAAGGAGTCTAGCACACTCCATATAATGTTTTTCTTAAAAGTTAAAAGTAGACCTTTGAAAAACCCATTCATTGAGTAATCGTACTCACCCCCTCCCTTATATCCCTTTTAGGAAATCCCAAAAAGCCTATCCTTAAAGACCTTCAACTAAAGATGTCTGTAAGATAGGTATGTAAAGTTTTAAATTTCATTCAGTTTTGATTATGCTATTTTAGGAAAAGGTGCAGGTTAAAGGACGCCTTACTCTTTACGGTTCATAATAAGGGAAACCCTTTAATAAACTGGGAGAGTGGCGGGTAGATCACAGGGATCCGACCAAACCGGGTCGGGGCGTGACACATTACCTGAAACTCACTGGCCGAAGACTTTTCACCTATGTCGATGCTGTGCAATTTTTTGGTGAGTTAACAGTGCTATCATCTGAAGGAAGAAGACGCTACAGTTCCGAATTGGACCAGATCGGTCTAAACTGGGTTTAATGTTTAAACTGGCTGGTTTAGGCTAAATTCGACCGAGTTTTTCAAAATTAAAAATTTATAAATTCATCTAAATTCATTATCTATCAAATGGTGGCCTCAATTCTCAAATTGGAATTTTCTAAGCTACCTAGAAAAATGAATTTAGCATCTGGTTCCATAATGGTTCAAACCGGTCCAATCCAATTTGGAACCGGTTCACTTTAACCAGTTTGGTTTTCATCCCCCATTCATCCTAAAACCCTTTTTCATGACTTATGTGACTCTTTAGGTCACTTGGGATCCATAAAATTCCTGGTTTGCCCTCTCTCTATCGGTTTCAGTTCATAAACTAGCTCACTCAAGTTGGATCCGGTTCATCTGAACCGGTCTAGTTTTTTCTCTTCCAATTTTTCCTAAGGTTCTTTTCCAAGGTTTTATGAACCCTTTAGGTCACTTGCGAGTTGTAAATTTCCCAAATTGCCCATTCTCTAATGTTTGGGTTTGTGAACTGGTTCGGTGTTTCTCACTTGGTTTGACCAGTTCTTTTTCTTGTTTCCTTATCTCCGAAGGGCAGTGTTTACAGGGATATTGTAGAATACATAGCGCGATACTTGTCTTGTCAGCGGATAAAGGTTGAGCATCAGAAACCATTAGGTCTTCTCCAACCCCTGCCAATTCCGAAATGGAAATGAGAGTACATTACCATGGACTTTGTCACAGGACTACCTGTGACCGATAAGGGTCGAGAGTGCCTTGTCTTATACATGAGGGAAATAGTAAGACAACATGGTGCCCTAGTGAGTATTGTATCGGATAGAGACCCCCGATTTACTTCAAGGTTCTGGCCAAGTTTTCAAAGTGCCTTGGGAACCAAGCTCAATATGAGTACGGTGTTTCATCCTCAGACCGATGGACAGTCTGAACGGACGATTCAGACCTTGGAGGACATGCTAAAGTCATGCGTACTCACCATGGATAAAGTATGGGAGGAATACTTGTGCCTAATGGAATCTGCTTACAATAATATCTATTAGGCCAGTATTCAGATGGCTCCTTATGAAGCACTTTATGGACGACCTTATCGTACCCCTTTATTTTGTGAAGAAGTGGGGACAAGAAACTAGAAAGAGTCGAGATCATAGAGGATGCCATAGAGAAAATCAAGTTAATCAGGAGTTGCCTTAAGGCCGCTTAGGACAGGCAAAAGAGTTATGCGGGTCATCAAAGAAGAGATCTAGAGTTTGATGTGGGAGACCAAGTGTTCCTAAAGGTATCCCTATGGAGGGGAATACTTAGGTTTCAACAACGGGAAAAGTTGAAACCAAGGTATATCGGTCCTTATCCCATTGTCTAAAGGATAGGACCGGTGGCCTTTAAATTGGAACTACCTCCATACCTATAGAGAATACACGATGTATTTCAAATTTCAGTACTTCAGAAGTACCAACCTGATCCTAGCCATGTGATGGACCGACCTCCACCAGAACTGGAAGAGAACTTGACCTATCAAATAGAACCGGTACAAATTATCGACTGGAGGGCTAAGAACATAAGGAATAAAAGAATTCCTATAGTCAAAGTTCTTTGGCAAAACGGACTCGTGCAAGAAGAGACATGGGAAACCGAGAGTGTAATGAGGGATAGTTACCCTCAATTATTTGATATGTAAATGTTTTGGGGAGAAAACCCCTAAAAGGAAGGGAGAGTTGTAAACTCCATCCTTTGATAATAAGAGAAAAAACAGGAAAAAAATAGTTCATTTCCAAAGAGAGAACTGAGAGAAAAAGGGAAAACTGGGAAATTTATAAATCCCGAGTGAACTAAAGATCACAAAAGCCATGAGAAAGGACTTTAGGATGAATTCAAGGTGAAAATCAAACCAGTTCAAGTGAACTAGACCTGAACCGGATTGAACCAGTTTGAACCACTATTGAACTGGTTTCTAAATTTATTTTTCTAGGTGGCTTAGAAAATTCAAATTGGAGAACTAAAGCCACCGATGGATAGAGAATGAATTTAGATGAATTTACAAATTTTTAATTTTGGAAAACTCAGTCGAATCGGGCCTAAACCAACCGGTTTAAGCATTTAACATGGTACGGATAGGTCTGGTCCAATTCGGAATAGTGTCCTCTTCTTCCTTCAGATGACAGCACTGTTCACTGTCAAAAATCTAGTAGCACTGGCGAAGATGAAAAGTCTTTGGCCAAGGAGTTTTAGGCAATGAATGATCGCCATAAAGGCACCAATCGGATGGCCAAGGAGTCCCCACGCTTCCTTTATAAAGAGCTACTCCTCATTCATCCTCCTAACACTTGAAAACTTCTTTCTCTCCCTACTGCTCCATTTTTTGGTGAAGCTCGAACCAAAGCTCCGACATTGGGGTTTTTTTGAGCTAAAGAAGGCGAGGTTAGGTTCTTTAGATTCGGGAAGAAGTTAGTTACTCAACGGTAGTCTCCATTTGCTTTGAGGATCGCTAGAGAAGCACTGGCGTGATAGAACAATGAAGTAGCTGCGGCGAACCGAAGCTGCCCTATTTCGATAGAGCTAAAAGCGATCAATTTGAGCCCTTCTCAAGCCAAACCAAGCTCTCTCAATGATTTCACAGCCCTCATACGACTGAATTAGAGCGAAAAGGTAAGCTAATTTGGCTCCACTCTATAATTTCTAATTAGTGTTAGAGAGAGAATCGACGAAAATTCTCTGACCAAATTCTCCCTCAATTCAACATGAATTGATGTGATTCTTGATCCTAGGAGTAACCTCATTATGAGAACTATCTACCTAATGTCGGACCGCCACACCCCCGATAGTAATCTTTCGAAGCTTTCTCTCTCTAAGTCCAGTTTTCTAACGAAACTCCGTTTGAGCTCAATTCGGATCCAAATAACGCAATTCAAAGTTCCATTGAATCATATGGAAGTGTAGGAACTCAATTTTACCTTCAATTTCAATAGTTAAACCTGATTGAATGGTCAATTTGATGAAATCAAATTCGGTCATTTTGAAAGGGGGAAATTGGGTGAAAATTTTGGAGAAATTTGGGAATTTCGTAAAATTGACAGACTAAAGTGCAATTTCCCAAAATTGTGGGTAAATTGGCCATGAAAAAGATATTGGAGGATCCATTAGTCAAATTTTGGAATTATTGGGGTCAAATTTGTCATTTTTGTAAAGTAGGGGCAAAATAGTAATTTTTGAAAAGTTGGGAACCAAATTGGAAATTTGGGAAACTTGAACCCCTTTTTGTGATTTTGAATAAATTGAGGTCCCAAAGTGAGTTTTAGAAATTTCGAGACTTAATTTGGGAAAAATTAGCATTAGGGACCTAAAGTTAAAGGGAAAAAACCTTTAGGGACCTAAATGCAAATAATTAAAAGTTTGAGCATTTTATTCATTCGCAATGAATGAAGGCAATTAGACCAAAGATTTATGAATAAGGATGTTCATATCATGTAGTAACACAAAATATTAGGAACGCCAGCAAGTATAAGCTCACGTGAGGCCTCGGTTTTAGAACTTGGGGGCTAAAATGCCCGATTTTGAAAATCTTGTACAGTGGGCCCAAGGCTAGTTGGCACAAGTAGGAGCTCGTAAACAAACATGATGTTAAGCCATGAAAATTTTAATGAATGATGTGATTTGGCCAAGGTACCAAGACAGGACCGACACACTCGATGGGTTGGTGGTAGTGCGACATGATAGGTCGACAGACTAATCAAGACAAACAGCTACATGTCGAGTTGAGGGTCGAGGTCATTGGACCAATGGCACCAAATATTAATGGCTTATATGGAAAATTATTGTTTGTGCATGCACTAAGGTTTGTAACCGTCAAGATGCCCAATAGAGATAGTGATGCGTCCTAGAGGCTGTTGGACGACATGGTGGAGATAAGGGCAATGTGTTGTGTCAACAGTCAGGGAAGCTCGACGTAGCTTTATGCGCAACTCATTTTCCTCTTCCCACCACAATTAGGCCTCTATATCTAGGATCACTACAGTATACCTCTCCCTATAAAAATAGTGCATTCCCATGGAGTCCATGCCCTTCTTGTAGTTCATTAGCCAATTCATGACATTCACCACATCGATTCCTCCTCAAAACTGCCCCACCCCTTCGAATGAGCCCAGGAGTTCTCTGTCCTGGTTTTAGGGGTTCATTATATTGCATTGGAGTTCTTAGTATTATTTCTCATTATTTGCAAAATAGTCCTTATATTGGGCAAAATTACTATTTTTCCCCTACTCTTTAAACTCATCTATTTGGGACCTTAGATTCTCTAAATCTTACATTTAGGTCCATAGACTTTCTTTAGTCTCATTTAGATACTTAGACTTCCCAAAAATCACTTTTGCATGGATAGACTTCATTGTTTACACTTTAGTCCTTAAACTTTCTTTTTTGTTATAATTAGGTCCTTAAGACTTCCCAAAAATCACTTTTGGGTCCATAGAATTTATTGCTTGCACTTTAGTCCATAAACTTTCTCTTTTGTTATAATTAGGTCCTTAAGCATTACAAAAATGCCAACCTAGTTCCAAAACTTCACTAATCCTTCCAAATAATTCTTAAAACTTCATTTATACCCTTAAAAAGACCCCATAGAAAACATATTCACAAATGAGTCCTATAACTTTTCCTTATTTTCATTTTATTCTCTGACCTTTGCACCTTAACAAAAATATACTAAAAAATTCCCAAACTTAGGTATGAGGTCACCTTGGCCTTCCTAGGTTGTCATCAACTTTCTTTGGCAAGGGTTGGTCGAAACATTGATGATTAGGATTAATTATAAATTAATAATTTAAAAAATAGGAGTTGAGTCGAGGTCAGGAACTTATCGGAGATGATGCCTCGATTAGTGGCACAAGTGCAGTTCAAAAGATAACTCTCCAAGGAGTTTGTGCCAACTTGAATCACCTCAAATGGAGGTTTGTTACACTTGTAATGTCTATTTTACTGAACTTTATTGTTACTAAATCAAACTTGAAATTTCTCAGATTTAATTCAACCTACACACTTACCTAAATCATATGAGGTTAGTGGCATTCAAAAGCTGATGCCATATAGAGTCTACTAAATTTTTTTTGGCCTTTGTTGGACATCCAAGCCATCAAAATTTGCTCCTGAAATAGATGCTCTATTTTCAACCGGCGTGGGCTAGTACTATGTGATCTCGTCAACAATGGTACATAGAGCGCCAAGTGTTGAGAGGGGCGGTGATGGAAAGCTAACTCTCATAGCTTTCCAAGGACACCAATAACGTTAAAGTTTGTGGCTGGATGGAGAAATGGTCATCTCTGTAACTGCTTTCATCGAAAAAATGAAGCTCTTCAGATTTTAGTGAGAACTCTGATCCAAAATTGACAAGGGAACATCAAAGTTTTATATCGTTTGATTCTAGACTTGTGTGGTTATCGAACCATAGCTCCCTTGCATCATTCCATAGCATGTGGCTCTCAAAATGAATTTATTTCCCAAGCGGTGGGTTTTGGATTGTCAGCTGTGGAATTTCGAGTTTTTAACCAGGTCGGTGCTTTCAATCGAGCGAGGAAGATGACATGCATGCGCATGTGGTGTGTGCATATGCCTGACATGGCAAGCTGACCGGTTTGTAGTGTTGTGAACCAATTTTCAGTGAATTTATCGATCAGTTCTTTGACCAATAAAAATTTCTAAAAATTATTTGTCTAATTTCTTATTGAATGGACTCAAGAATCCCACATTCTGATTTGTTTAGCCCCCTCTACAAATTTGGGAGTTTTGTGACCCAAGCCGATTCAAACCAGTTCTTTCTTGGATTTTTTTTCAAATTCGTGATTTCTAAACTTAGGATGTTCTATAAGGCATATTATGACTTTCATCATCATCTTAAACTCCTTTATAAACCATATTTTTAACCCTCTTCACTTTGAAATCTTGAGTCATGTTTTCCTTCTCGGGTTAGCCTTATTTCCCGATTTGGTTTGGCTTGGTTTCCGTTTCAGGAATTCTAAGTGTTACACATCGAATAGATAGAAAGTTGCAAATTTTCCAAAGGTATGCCTTAAAGTCAATACTTAATCTCGATATTGTTTATGAAATGTATTTTTCAATTCAAAATGAATATTTTTGGAAAATAACCTGATTTTTTTATTCTTAGCATCAAGTCATGTGAGACTTACAATGATAATGCACCAATTAAGTGTAAAATCGGGAGACTGTAGCGGGTTGTTCATAGATTTAAATCGTACAAACCGGGTTGGGGCATGATAGTATATGTCACCCCCCGACCCAGTTTGGTCGGATCCTCATGAGCAACCTGCCGCTCCCTTGGTTCAAGAAGGGTTTCCCCATTTCTTTAATCAAAAGGAGCCATGCAAAATTTCCACTATGTTCCCTGGAATAACATATATCAATAAAAATACTAGCTTAAAAATAAATTTAGCATACCCGAGAGAGGGTAAATTTTGGTGTTATCCCTAGTCATTTATCTACTTCTGAAAAGGGATAAAAAGGTGAGTGAGTTTCTACAACTCAGTGAATTGGTGTTTCAAAAGGGATTTTAAAAAATAGTTTTTAATTGGAGTATGCTAGACTCCTTAATTCATTTAAAATTATTTCTTCCTTAAATTCCCGATTTTCAATACCATAATTTCTCATTATCCACAATTGGTGTATTTAACAATCAACACATGCCCTTCATCATGAAGGGATCACACATTTGCAGGGCAATCCGTCCACTACATCCAATTGTAGCATTAGAGTGACTTTACCGGCCACCTAGATAGAAGCCCATCCACTTGCACCCTAGAAATGAGTGGATGTTCGTGACATTTGACTCTCAAAATCGAAAAGAAACTTCGTGTCCATATGATGACAGAGATCTCACACTGACCCCACCCCGGTCTCGTGCACATGAAGCTACGTCGAGCTTCCCTGACTATTAGCACAATAATCTAGCCTTATCTCCACCATGTTGTCTAGTAGACCTTAGGACGCATCACTACCCCTCTTGGGTGTCTTAATGCTCCCGAACCTCAGTGCATGCACAAAAAAGTTTTCCATATAAGCCATTAATCTTTGGTGCCACTAGTATAATGGCCCCGACCCTCAACTTAACCTGCAGCTATTTGTCTAGACCGATATGTCGACTTAGTCTTGTCACACTACCACCAATCCATCAAGTATGTCGGACATGTCTTGATACCATGGCCAAATCGCATCATTCATTAAAAATTTTATGGCATATCATAATGTTTGTTTTCGAGCTCCAACACGTGCCAACTAGCCTTGGCCCCACTGTACAAGATTTTCAAAACTAGGCATTTACCCCCAAGTTTCAAAATTGATACATCTAGCCTATTCGAGCTATTTGTGCTCTCGTCAAGAATGTCTCCCAAAATTTTTAAGCATTGGCACACAGTTAGGGGAGAGCACTTCTGAAAAAATAACTTTTCACTTGTCCAGTACAGCAATCGGGTGTGAGGACATCTCCACTTATAACTGGTAAGCGGGTTGTCTACTTCCCTCCATTAAGTTCATCATACCAACCGGTTATGATCTACTTACAACCGGTAAGTAGTTTTTTTTGCGTGTTTCTCACATCACCCCAACCAGGCATGATGTTAAATTTTCCACTTAGTAGTGGTTTTTTTCTTTCTGATGTACTCATCATCCCAACCGAGTATGATATAAAAATCACACTCACCTGATATTCGTAGTGTACTTTCTTCTTAATCGGTTTTTTGCCTTCACACAAGCTTATACTTGCTAGTGTTCTAAGTCATTCGTGTTCATACATGATTTGAGCATCGTTGTTCATTAACCTTTGGCATGATATCCTTCATTCCTCACGAATGAATAAAATGCCCAAAATTATAATTATTTGCATTTAGGTCCATAAAGTTCTTTTTATTTAACTTTAGGTCTCTAAAGATAATTTTTCCCCAAATTGAGTCCCGAAACTTCTAAAATTTACTTTTAGACCTCAATCTATTCAAAATCACAAAAAAGGTTCAAGTTTCCCAAACTTCCAATTTGGTCCCAAACTTTTCAAAAATTACCATTTTGCCCCTACTTTACAAAATGGCAATTTGACCCACAATAATTCCAAAAATTGACCAATTGGTCCTCCAACATCTTTTTCATGGTCAATTGACCTGCAATATTGAGAAATTGCACTTTAGTCCCTCCAATTTTTGAAATCCCCAATTTTCTCCAAAGTTGTCCCTCAATTTCCCCCTTTTTAAACTGGTCGAATTTGATTTTATCAAATTGACCGATCAATCGAGGTTAATTATTGAAATTAAAGGTAAAATTGAGTTGTTACACATTCATATGATTCAATTAAGCTTTGAATCGCATGAATTCACATCGGAACGAGCTCAAATGGAGCTTCATCAGAAAACTAGACTTAGAGATAGAAAGCTTCAAAAGATTTCCGTTAGGTAGCTCTCATCCTGAAGTTCCTTCTAGGATCAATAATAACCTCAATTCATGTCGAATTGAGGGAGAATTTGGTCAGTAAAGTTTCACCAGTTCTCTCTCTAACACTAATCAGAAATTACAGAGGGGAGCCAAATTGGCTTACCTTTCCACTCTAATTCGATCATATGATGGCTGAGGGATTGTTGGAAAAGCTTGGTTTGGCCTAAGGAGGGCTCAATTTGATCGTCTTAAGCTCGACCGAAATAGGGCAGCTTCGGTCCGTCGGAGCTGCTTCACTATTTGATTACACCGACGCTTCTCTAGTGATCCTCGGACTGAATGGTGATCACTATCGGTTAGCTGACTTCTCCCCGAGTCTAAGGAACTCGACCACACCTTCTTTGGCTTAGAAAAATCCATATGTCGGAGCTTTGGTTCGAGCTTCATTGGAAAACTAAGTAGCTTAGACAGAGTAAAGTTTTCAGGTCTGTGGAGGATGAATGGAGAGAGGCTCTTTATATAGGGAGCTCGAGGAATCTCCAGCCATCAGTTTGGCACCTTTAGTGTCATAAAACATCCTGAATGGAAACGTTTCCTTTCCACTAGTGCTGTTCAATTTTTCGATGAGTGAATGGTGCTATCATCTAAAGGAAGAACATGACACTATTCCAAACCATACCGAACCGGTCCGAACTAGATTTAATGCTTAAACAAGCTGGTTCAGGCCTAATTTGACCGAATTTTTCAAAATTAAAATTTTCTAAATTCATTCGCTATCTAATGGTGGCTTCAATTCTTCAATTTGAATTTTGTAAGCCACCTAGAAAAATGAGTTTGGCATTTGGTTCAATAGTGATTCAAACTGGTCCAAATCGGTTCAATCCGATTCAGATACGGTTCACGTGAACCGGTCTAGTCTTGCCCGCGAGTTCAAAATTATATCCTTTGGTTCACATCTTCCTTTGCTTAGGGCAAGATTCTTCCTCTTGAAAATTCTTGCTCAGTATTTCAGGATTGGGAGCTCCAAGATGCCCAATCATTCTTGTATCTAGTTATTCTCTTTATTGTTGAAACCCTTAGCTAATTGTCCTTTCAAGCTCTATGTAGCTGCTTCCACAAGTGTCGGTGTTATCACCTTTTCATCCTATATTGACCATTCCCTCATTCGTTGTTTATTACTACTTTGTTCCAAATTTAATGCTTGGCATTTTCATGCTTAACTAATTGACTCCTCCTTACTTGAGTCATATTTTCCCTAGAACTATTGGGCTTACATGTTCCTTATAGCACGGCATACTCTAGAACCTGTCTTTGACCATTTAACATCTTTAAAGCACTTCCATAACGATTATTCTCAACCTTCCTACCATTCAGGGATAGTATAACTTTGTCCCTCTTTTCGCCTGGTAGTATTTCTTGACTATCTTTACTATTAGCCAATCGTCCATTTTGCCTTTGACATCATATCCTACATAACCGTATTAGTATTCCTTACTCACTCGTCTTTTCCCAACTTCTATATTGGGTCGCTCCAGTTTCAAATCTTTGGGTTTCCCGATAACTTATTGACACTCTAAAATTTTCCCCTTCTTATGCCATTCTTCATTTCCAGTGGTGTCCTTTCTTCAAGAACTTTCCTTTTTCTTAATCCACTCTTACTCACTCGTGATCATTTCATGATTCTTTATTCTGAATTAGTTCCTGTCTTACTCGTACGGCATCTTTTTAATGTTGTCTTCCTACTTACCCGTTACATGGGTTTAACTTACCCCTTGGACCCTCATGAGTACTTTTCCTTTACACTTGATCCTTTCATCTCCAATAGCATGTCTTTGATGAGTTTATCCTCTTTCCACTTTTGTTGGTTCCATTACCTCCTAATTGTAACACATATGTTTTTCCAAGGTTTTCTTACTCGCTAGGTTTTATACTCCTTTTTTCTCAAAATTCTCTTCAAGTTTTTCCATTGGGAACATCTAACTTTAAATGTCATTCTTTGATTCCATACTCTCCTATTTACCTTTACTCTTGAAACCTTACATATACTTCTTGTATACCTCATGTTCATTCTCACTTGTTCCAAGTACCCATCTATTTCTTTGAGGTGGAGTTCACATCCTCTTTGTTTCAAAATCTCTTGATCATCTTGTAGAAAGCTTATTTAACCTTCTCATGGCTTTTTGGTCGTTACACCTATCTTAGTTATTGATCTCTTTAAGGCTTTCCTCCATTCTTATTTCCCAAAGGTTTTAGCCTTTTCCACCCCTTCCTTCTTTACTAGGGTTTTTACCTTCACGAGAGTTAATTCATTACCTGTCTCACTCGTATTATCCACTTAGTTTAATTATTTTGAGATAGTTGCCCATCGAGTCTTATTATCCTTAGTATCCATCCCTTTGCCCTACTTAAAGTGTAGTCCTTACTACTTCCCGATCCTTCTTAGGGCGTCGTTTATTCTCCCGGATGATCTGGTTGTTATGAGTTATTTTCTTCAACTGGGTCTGTTTAAAATCCCTATTTGGTTTCTCTGCTCTCTTCCAAGTATATCACATTTGGCCATCCAAGTATTTCCGTAGCCACCTACGTCTCTTTTAATAAAGTTCTTATTCCGGATTTTAGTCTTATGATGGTTCGTTTGTTGGTTACTTGAGTTTGGAACTTCCTCCTTTCCATGGTTCCACTTCCTATCATTATCCTTCTTCTAGGGACTCCCATCCTGGGATTTTTACATTCATTCTCCCTACTGCTCCATGAAAGTTCTTCCTTTATTCTTTTCTTATACTCCTTGACCTTTGTATGGTTATTCACTCTGGATTTCTTCCCTATCTTCTATTCCTTTTTGTTCTACATCCTTGTTTCTAAAAAGTCCTTTATTACTATTGGGTTCCTAAGGATTTGTGTCCTAACTCTTTTCCAAGTGTTGGTATTTTTTAGGGGGTTTTCTTTCTATCGTACTTCTTTCCTTTCTCCTTTCTTCTTGTCCTATCTTAATTTTCTTAACATCTTTAGTGCTTCCCATATCTTTTTTTGGTCAGTTTCCATTCCTTTGGTTTTCCTTGGGATAGTCTAATCCTTCTTTCTTCCGTATTTTTATCCATAGTCTTTCCTTGACTCCTTAGATTTCCACTCATCCCATGCTCTTTGACACTCACTTCCCCTGCTCCAGACTTATCCTTCCTTTCCTTATTTAGGATTTGTCTTCCTCTAGAAGTTTCTTCTTTGCCAAGTCTTTATTGTTCCTTCTCTATAGGGAAATCTTACTTTAAAGGTTTGGGTTAACTAGTAATGACCCGTTTGCATTTTCTTCCTTAGGTGATTTCTGCCCTTTACTCTAATCCTTATTAGCATATTCTTTTTGTTTGAATTCATCAAAGAGACTCAAAACTTTTATCAAGAAATTTAAACTTTCATTTATTCAAGAAATAATTCTTTGCCATATTTGGCTTATTATAGAGACTTTCTACCCCCTAGTCCCTTGGGGTCATAGGTCAAGAGTTGGCCTTAGAACGATTATGGGATTCATGATCTGATGGTTCTAAGGAACTAGTTGGAGTCCATCTATATTCCATTATGGGATGAACTTCATGTATGGTCTCCAATTTGTACTACCTCAATACCTCAGCCTCACACTCATATGTCTACTTCATCCATTGAGAGGGATTGAAGCTGGACTGAGTAGGTGGAAGTACTTGGACTTTCATGAAGGTGGCATACGCATCCGAGTAGTTGTCCCAAGCCTCCTTCTTAGTGGGATTTATCTCCGGTTGTTGTGGGGCTAGAGGAGGGGTTGGGCTCTTGGAGGAAGGAACATGTTCCTCTTACCTTAGAGGAGGGTATGTAATGCCTTCTGGTTCTAGTATGGCTCCCACGATTTTTTGATAGTCCTCCACCATATCTTTGGGCACTCTCTTATCGCCCTTTAGGAACCGTTGAATGGCTACCTCCCTAGGGGTAGGCATCTTTTTCAAGGTCAAGTGTGGAGGATTGGATTTCACAATGAACTTTCTAGGGATTCTCCTTCCTACATGGTAGTTAAAGTTTTTATTAGTGTCAGGGCATAATATTGATAATGTTTCAAGGGAACTTAGGTTTGATACCAATAAAGTTGTCACACCCCAACCCAGTTTGGTCAGATCCACATGATCAACCCGTCGCTCCCTTCGTTCAAGAAGGGTTTCCCCCTTTCTTTAATCAAAAGGAGTCAAGCAAAATTTCCACTATGTTCCCTAGAATAACATATATCAATAAAAGTGCAAGCTTAAAAATAAATTAAGCATACCTCACAAAGTGTAAATCCTGGTATTATTCCTAGTCATTTCTTTACTCCTGAAAATGGATGAAAAGGTGGGTGAATTTCTACAACTCAATGAATGAGTGTTTGAAAAGGAATTTTAAAAAAATAGTTTTTAATTGTAGTATGCCAGACTCCTTAATTCCTTTAAAATTATTTCTTCCTTGAATTCCCAGTTTTCAAAACCATAATTTCACATTATCCACAATCGGTGTGTTTAACAATCAACACACGCTCTTCATCATGAAGGAATCACACATTCGCAACATCATGAAGGAAACACACGCACCCAGATGTGGCATCGGAGCGACTTTATCGGCCACCTAGATAAAAGCCCGTCCACTTCTACCCTAGGAATGAGTGGATGTTCGCAACATCTGACCCTCAAACCCGAAAAGAAACTTCGTTTCTCTATGAGGATGGAGACCTCATCCCGACCCCACCCCATCTCGTGCACATGAAGCTATGTCGAGCTTCCCTAACTGTTGGCACAACAATCTGACCTTATCTCCACCATGTCGTCCAGTAGCCCTTAGGACACATCACTACCCCTCTTGGGCATCTTGATGGTCTCGAACCCCAGTGCATGCACAAAAAAAGTTTTCCATATAAGCCATTAATCTTTAGTGCCACTGGTCTATCAGCCCCGACCCTCAACTCGACCTACAGCTGTTTGTCTAGACCGGTATGTTGACTTGGTATTGTCGCACTGCCGCCAATCCGTCGAGTATGTCAGTCATGTCTTGGTACCATATCCAAATCATATCATTCATTAAAATTTTCATTGCATATCATCATGTTTGGTTATAGCTCCTACTCGTGCCAACTAGCCTTAGCCCCACTGTACGAGATTTTCAAAACCGGGCATTTAGCCCCCAAATTTCAAAACCGAGGCATCTGGCCTATCCGAGCTATTCGAGCTCTCATCAAGAATGTCTCCCAAAATTTTTAAGCATTGGCACACAGTTAAGGGAGAGCACTTCTAACAAAATAACTTTTCACTTGTCCATCACACCAACCGGGTTTGAGTACATCTCTGCTTATAACCGGTAAGCATATTTTCTACTTCCCTCCAGTAAGTTCATCATACCAACCAGGTATGATTTACTTACAACCAGTAAGTAGTTTTTTCGCGTGTTTTTCACATCACCCCAACCAGGCATGATGTTAAAATTTTCACTTAGTAGTGGTTTTTCCTTTCCAATATACTCATCATCCCAACGGGGTATGATGTGAAAAATCTCACTCACCCGATATTCGTAGTGAACTTTCTTTTTAATTGGCTTTTTGCCTTCACGCGAGCTTATACTTGTTGGCATTCCTGGTTCTTCGTGTTCCTACACGATTTGAACATCGTTGTTAATTAACCTTTGGCTTGATAGCCTTCATTCCTCATGAATGAACAAAATACCCAAATTTTTATTATTGGCATTTAGGTCCCTAATGTTCTTTTTTTAACTTTAGGTCCTTAATGCTAATTTTTCCCCAAATTGAGTCTCGAAACTTCTAAAACTTACTTTGGGACTCAATTTATTCAAAATCACAAAAAGGGTTCAAGTTTCCCAAATTTCTAATTTGGTCCCTAACTTTTCAAAAATTACCATTTTGCCCCTACTTTACAAAAATGGCAATTTGACCCCAATAATTGTAAAAATTGTCCAATTGGTCCTCCAACATCTTTTTCATGGCCAATTGGCCCTCAATTTTGGGAAATTGCACTTTAGTCCCTCCAATTTTCGAAATCCCTAATTTCCTCCAAAATTTTCCCCCAATTTCCCCCTTTTAAACTAGTCGAATTTGATTTCATCAAATTGATTGATCAATCGAGGTTAATTGTTGAAATTGAAGATAAAATTGAGTTGCTACACATCCATACGATTTAATTGAGTTTTGAATCGCATTAATTGATGCCGGAATAAGCTCAAATGGAGTTTTGTTGGAAAATTAGACTTAGAGAGAGAAAGCTTCAAAAGCTTACCATCAGGGGTGCAGTGGTCCGAGCTTTCAATCAGAGCAAGTAGATCTTGTCCTAAAGTTTCTCCTAGGAACAAGAGTCACTTCAATTCATGTCGAATTGAGGGAGAATTCGGACAGTAAAGTTCTGTCAGTTCTCTCTCTAACACTGATCGGAAATTATAGAGGGGAGCCAAATTAGCTTACATTTCCGCTCTAATTCAGTCGTATGAGGGTAGAGTGAGTGTTGGGAAAGCTTGGTTTGGCTTGAGGAGGGCTCAATTTGATCATTTTAAGCTTGGCCGAAATACGGCAGCTTCGGTCTATCGAAGTTGCTTCACTGTTTGATTACGCCTACGTTTCTTCAATGATCCTCGAACTGAATGGTGATCACCGTTGGTTAGCTGACTTCTCCCCGAGTCTAAGGAACCTGACCATGCCTTCTTTGTCTTAGAAAAACCCCTATGTCGGAGCTCTGGTTCGAGCTTTGTCGGAAAACTGAGTAGCTGAGAGAGAGTGAAGTTTTTAGGTGTATGGATGATGAATGGAGAGAAGCTCTTTATATAGGGAGTTCGGGGACTCTCTGGCCGTCCATTTGGCACCTTTATGACACTTATTAATGACCTGAAACGTTCTAAACGGAAATGTTTCCTTTCCGCGAACGCTGTTCAATTTTCTAGCGAGTGAACAATGTTGTCATCTAAAGGAAGAAGACGACACTATTTCGAACCGGACCGAACTAGTCTGAATTGGGTTCAATGCTCAAATCGACCGGTTCAGGCCCGATTTGACCGAGTTTTTTAAAATTAAAATTTTCAAATTCATTCTCTATCCAATTGTGGCTTCAATTCTCCAATTTGAATTTTCTAAGCCACCTAGAAAAATGAATTTAGCATTCGATTCAATAGTTGTTCAAACCGGTCCAAACTGGTTTGGTTTTTTTTCCCAAATTATCCTAAATTTCCTTTCTAAGGTTTTTATGACCCTTTGGGTTACTCGGGAGTTGTAAATTTCTCAATTTGTTCTTTCTCTAGTGGTTGGGATTCGTGAACTAGTTCGGTTTTCTTATTCGGGTTAACCGGTTCTTTCCCGATTTTTCTTAACTCCAAAGGACAGGATTTACCGTATAATTATTGTCATGTCGCATTTTGTGATTGGTTATCCTTTGTCTAACATGTTTAGCTATCGTGCTCTGTGTTTGTTAGGCATATGGTGCACTTTTATTGATCACCCTTGTCCAACATGTTTCATCTATCATACATAGCGTCATTTCGACATGTGGCACACCTTTATTCGTCGCACCAGTTAAAGTGGCTCAATATCCACTTACTAGACTATTTCGCCATGCAATGAATGACGGTTGATTGCCTAGCCACGTTATGTCGTCATATGGTTTTGCCCTCCGACTTGGCAGTCCTGTCCACGATTGCCGACCGACACTTTTTAGACTAGTTTCCGATGAATTTTTTTGACCGGTTCAACCCATTTCGACCGTTTTTAATATTTGGTCTGGTTTATGCTCGATTTATTTTTTTTAATTCTCTAACTCTTTTTATTCATTATATAGCTGATAATTATACTTTTGCCTTCTAAATTTACTCGAAATAATCTTTTTATTCTATAATCGGTTTATTTTGTATGAATTTTGTACTTATTTTTCTTCCTATCATTATACAACTCTTATTCTAGATTCCCAATTTTTAATCTTTAATTTAAATATAATCTTTTTAAAATCCACTCTAGATTCCATTCAATATTTTAATTTTAATTAAATTTTTTATTAAATTTATCTTCACATTACTTAATCTACTATATTTTATATTTTTCATATTTTATTTATAGCATTCGAATTAGATATTATAGCGAGTTTCTAAAATATTATTAAATAGTACACTTTTTCAAATTTTTAATTTAATTTCAAGTTTAGTTAACAAATTAACACGAGTTAGATTAAATTCGAATTCTTTTTTTAATAGACCAAAATTATTGAATTAACCCTTGTTGATTTATTTCAGAATTTAACTATGGTGTGACGTTAGAGGTTTAAAATATTAACATTATAATGAATTAGGAAAGACCGTCATGTATTAATAAAATCAATCGTGCCACCTTTTTTTTTATTTGATTACAGTACTGAGGAGTAGGAGAAGATGAAATCAATTGTCTACCTAAAGGATGAGGCATACAATTCAAGTATACACAATCTATTGAAGCATAAACGAAAGATTTGGTAAAAGGGATAAAGATTGTAAAAGAAAATGAATCAACCGAGATTATGTTAAAAACAAACTCGAAGATACTTATAAATAAATTAACCATAAGGATGGGATAGGTGAGTTGCTCTTTTAATTATCCAAGTGATTAATAAACAATATCTTGTATTCACAATCTCCCATATAGTATTAGATATACTATTGTATTTGATACACTTTTAGAGTTGACTGAGAGTGACTTGTAATTCACTTGTGAACTTATCAAAGGCGTAACTGGCCTAATTGATTAATGAAATTATATGTTACCGAGAAAAAAATGTCTTTGAGAAAGGTCCTAAAATGTCTAATCTCCTTGGTTGAAAGTGGAGGAAAGTGGGATTGGGGTCACTTGTGCAAAAATGAGCCTTCACTGTTACAATAATTAAAAAAATATTATGTGATTATTTCTCATGTAAGCATATTTCTGGCACATGTGCAAACATGTTGTATTTTTTCTATTTATATCAAATTAGTACTTTTGGGGAAGAATTATTGGTTTCCGCTTTTTTTTTAAATAAAAACTTTATATAACATTTATGAACTGTTATTCCAATTGATCTTGTTTTATGGATAATATGAGGTTGGATTAAAATAGCATAATAATCAATATTGAAATATTTATATTAATGAAAAAAATTGGATAAAAATTAAATTTTGTTAATTTTAATTTTTGTCCGCTCTCCATTCTTATTAGGGGCGTTGGGGATACAACTAGCATGCCAATTTATCCGTTCGAGTTTTTAAATCTAATTTTGGATAGTAATCCGATGAATGAATCTATTGGAATCTTTTGGATTTGAACCACCAAGAAACTACGAGTCTAATTAGAATATATCTAAAATATATTTTATTTTTAAGTAAATTTGAACGTTCAATTAAATAAATATTAAAATTTATAATATATTAATAAATATATTATTATTTTTTGTTATTAATTTAAAATATAAAAATTATTTTATAAAGATTTATTTGAATATAAAATAAAAAAAACTCAGTACAAAATTAAAAATTTTTTAATTTAATTATTATAATATAATATTTATATTTAAAATATATTAAATAATTTAATTTAATAATATAATATTTATATTTTAAATATATTAAATAATTAAAATCACTCAAATGGATAAATGGATACAATTGTTACTTATATTTTAGTTAGGTGTCCCGTTATTCTAAAATAAATATATGTTTTATAATATGATACAAAAAAAAACCGTATATAAATTATTAAACCGACCATCCAGTCTTCCCAGTATAGTAGAAATCATCATATTTATCGGTCGACTCTCCTTTTACCTTTGGACCCAACTGATATCCTATTGCCATCAGCCCGACCGAACCGAGAAAAATAGTTAAAACAAACTATGGGATATTAGCAGAGAAGCCCCTTGAGAATCCCAAAGATAACTGACAGAGAGCTGGACAGGGACATGAGAGGGAGAAGCAGAGGAAAATAAGCCAATTTGTTGTCTCTCGACTGGCACGGATATCGCCCTCACTACTCCCGGCGGGAAGTTTACGATCCTCAGAGGCTCATCATCTGCCATTTGAATCTGAAACAGTAAGTCTCTCTCTTTCTGCATCTGTTTGAGCAGTCATTACGTTTCGGAATGGCACGCCGATTCCATCTGCTGATCTGATTCCGATGTTTGACTTAGCCTGTTTTTCATTGGTATTCCTGTTGATTCGGATGATGTATGGAACTATTATTTTTCTTCTTTTCTTATTGGTACCCGATCAATGAAGTCATGCTCGGTTGCTTAGGATACTAGTCGTGTTCGATGAGCTCCACGATCCGGGATTGCCGTCTAGGGTATTGAGATCTGACATATTTTTTTTGGTGAAAAAAATATGATTCCTAATTTATGTTAATTACTGAGGCTTCTCATTGTCCCCGTCTTTGCTCTTGGCGTTATTCTTCCAGCTACAGATTTGTTCAAAATCTTGGTGATCTATCCTTTTGTAATGATGATCCAAAGATCGGATTGAGATTGTGAATCAGTGGTAGTCTTTCTTCCGTAGGTTTAATCATTATCTAGAGATATCTTCCGTTCCCTTGTCCGTTGCACTGTAAAGTGAGGATTCCGAGGAGAAACAAAGGTCTCCATTTCTTGGAAGTTTAATTGTTTTACACTGTTATTATGATAATTTTTTCCGGTGCATCGAAGCCACTGATTGAATGAGCTTCTGAATCTTGTAAGTTTTATCACTGGGACTTATTGTTACAAGAGATGTACTTAATTATCTGTCAGCAGCTTTCATTGTCTTCCTGTCTTGTGCAAGAGGTCATAATCTTTTCAGCGGACATCATTGAAAGAGTTGAGGGTTGCTGCTGTAATATATTTTGCTTAAAATCATGTCTTCCATATCTTACTTTGTACTCCTCATACCTTCTTCTGTTGACCTGTGATTCCATAATATGGCACCAATTCTAAGATCTTATTAGATGTTTTTCCATTTAGAGAATGGTCCTTTCTTATAGTCTTTTTAATGAGCATCCGTTTATACTTGTTGTCTTTCCATGGGTTAGATTTCACAAGGATGTCTGGCCAAAACCAGCGATTGAATGTGGTTCCAACTGTGACCATGCTTGGAATCATGAAGGCTCGTCTTGTTGGTGCCACAAGAGGCCATGCTCTGCTCAAAAAGAAGAGTGATGCTCTGACTGTACAGTTCCGGCAGATCCTTAAGAAAATTGTCTCCACAAAAGAATCAATGGGGGATATAATGAAAGCGTCTTCATTTGCCTTGACTGAGGCCAAGTATGTGGCAGGTGAGAACATCAAGCACATTGTCCTGGAAAATGTTCAATGTGCATCTCTCAAGGTCCGATCACGGCAAGAGAATGTTGCTGGTGTGAAGCTGCCTCGATTTGAGTATTTTACTGAGGGTGAGACCAAGAATGACCTTACAGGGTTGGCTCGTGGTGGTCAGCAGATCCAACTCTGTCGAGCTGCTTATGTGAAAGCAATAGAGGTCCTAGTCGAACTTGCTTCACTTCAGACATCATTCCTGACACTTGATGAGGCAATTAAGACTACTAATCGTAGAGTGAATGCTCTAGAGAATGTTGTGAAGCCAAGGCTAGAGAACACCATTAACTACATTAAAGGAGAATTGGACGAGCTTGAAAGAGAGGACTTCTTTAGGTTGAAGAAGATTCAGGGGTACAAAAAGAGGGAGATTGAAAGACAGCTTGCATCAGCCAAGCAATTTGTTGAAGAGCAGTTTGCAGATAAGGTTTCATTGCAGAAAGGGATATCTATAAATTCTGCTCAAAATTTGTTGACAGTAGCAATGGATAAGGATGAGGATATAATCTTCTGATAAGATGGGAAGGGTCGAGATTCTTTTCCAGGTAACATGTTTTGTATGGGACACAGGCATCTCAGTCTTGAACGCAGCGTACTGGAATGAATAAGCCCTGCTTATATTCTTGTTCATATTTAGTAGCAGGCTTTTCTTATCAGACGACTTAGTACAATAATTTCATTTCACCGGGCATATCATTCATGCTTTGGATGATATATTTCAGCATTGACTCCTCTGGTTATTTATCCTTGTATTGCTTTTCTCATGGGATGACTTGGAACATGGTAGATGATTTATCCTTGGATTGCTTTCTATGATCCTTCTATTTGTTCGTGAGAAGGAAGTCTCTTTTTTGGCCAAACGTGAGAAGTTACTGCCATTGTTCTTATTTTTTGCACCGAACTGCCATTGTTCTTAAGCATTTTTTTGCACATTGTTCTTATGCATGTAAAATGCCAAAAATGGAACGCCCGTCAATATTCAGTGTGTCAGTGACCTGTAGCTGAAATAGAGAACTTGTCAGTGATCTCGGGCTAAGTGGATGAGCTTATTAAATCGTGAATTATAGAAGCTACATACAATTAATTGAGGTGATTCAATTGGCCACAAATACATTGAAGAGTTAGCTTTTAGACCCCACAAGCTCGATGAGCGATGAGCCTTCACCACTGAGTTCTCAGATTTGACCTGACTATTGTCCGTCTACATGCGAGTTTTTAATCAAGCCTAATCAGAGCAACTTCGGCCAACTTAGGCCAAACTAAGTTTATGATAGCCTAGAGGGAGGTCGGAGACCTCCTAACTTTATTTGATAATTTTTAGAGATACTTTGTTTGTGGGTCAGAGGTCCGAGTCTAAATTGCAAAGATTTGAAAATTATGGGACCCAATTGCCATTAAGCCTTTTATGGGGTCTTTCTAAGGAGTAAAATAAAGCGAGGCTAATTAGAAATTTTGGTCAAGGTTGGAAATTGGGTGTGCCTATTGTGGGATGTCTAATGATATATCCCATCTTTTGATAAAAACTTATGTTTAGGATTTCAATGGATTTTTCAAAAGGTTTTCCAAAGCATACATTGGTCCAATTATACGAGAAGATGGAAATCTCACTCGGGACTTCTTTGTCCCGAAAGTTCAAAATTTTCGTGCTTCACTTGCACGATCATTACATAATTGTATGTATCACACTCATACCTAGTTTGGTAGGATCTCTATGAACAACTTGCCACCCCTTCCCATACTAGAATGGTATTTCCACCAAGCTAGCACAGGAAAGGTAAAGGCATACAAATACCAACGTTTTCCATAAAAAAGTAAATAAAATGATTAAATAAAGTTACCTCTTCGGGTAAACTCCTAGTATGCTTCTCCGGCTTCCCTCTCCTTGGTGTACGAGCTTCCCTGAAAGGGGATAAGGAGGATGAGTTATACAACTCAGTGAGCAGGGTCATAGGAAAACATGACTTCATGGTTTCGTATTTAAATAGAGTTTTTCCCTTGTTCGTGGAAAATCACTTGATAAGCAAGCCACCACTTGTCTTATATTCAGTAAAAGGATTCTCGTTGTCTATTCACTTATCTTATTAAGCTTAGGGTAGGTATCTTCCTAGTTTGAGGGATTTAATTAGTGAACCTACCAATGTTTATTTCATACCACAAATAAACACACGCCCTTTATCCATAAAGGGAACACATGGTCAAAGAATAGACCCTCAAGGTCTAAATGACCTCGATCAGTTCCACTAGTGGCCGGAGCGCTTTTTCCTTCCACCCCGGTGAGAGGCCACAACCTCTACAGCAAGTCTGTGTGAGCCCCACAACTCATCCCACATACCCATAGATAGTTCGATCCTTAAAAACTTTAGGTGTTAGATCTCGTCCTTCCACCCCCTCGATCTCAATGCGCATGAAGCTCCCCGAGCTTCGAGACATACTAAAACAGTGATCACTACCCTTATATCACCCTTGTTGTCTGGTAGCCCTTAGAACCAATACTACCCCGAACTGGGCATATCTTGGATCCTGTGCGATTACAACCACAAACAAAAATTTTGATTTAAAGCCTTTATCTTTGCGCTACCGACCCGTCAGACCACAACCTGGCTTTGGCACAATAGTTTCATAAGCATCACCAAATTTTGATAATTTCTTATAAGCTCTTAAATCAAGCATATTTATGGGGTGGGGCCTGTGTCCATTGGCCTTGAGCCAACTACTGTGATATTTTCAAAAAAACACGACCTTGGGCTATAAACCCCATCTCTTAAAGACAAGGAATCCATGGAAAGAACCGGTCAACCCAGGTGAGAAAACCGAACTGGTTCACGAACCCTAACAGTTATAGAAAGGGCAAACCGGGAAATTTATAAATCTTGAGTGACCTAAAGAGTCACAAAAGTCATAAGAAAGAACTTTAGGATGATTTGGAAGTGAAAAACAAACCAGTTCAGGTGAACCGGATCCAAACCGGATTGAATTTGTTTGGACCGGTTTAAACCGCCATTGAACCAGAATGCTAAATTCATTTTTCTATGTGGCTTAGAAAATTCAAATTGGAGAATTGAGGCCACCATTGGATAGAGAATGAATTTAGAAATTTTTAATTTGGAAAAACTCGATAAAATTGGGCTTGAATCGACCGATTTAAGTATTGAACCCGGTTCGAACCAATCAGGTCCGGTTCGGAACAATGTCGTCTTCTTCCTTCAAATGACAACACAATTCACTTTTCGAAAAATTGAGCAGCGTCGGCGAATATTAAAAGTCTCTAGCCAGGGAGTTTTAGGCAATGAATGACCACCATTAAGGCACCAATGGGACGACAAAGAGCCCCTCCTCATTCATCCTCCTTACACTTGAAAACTCCACTCTCTCCCTACTGCTCCATTTTTTGGTGAAGCTCAAACCAGAGCTCCAAAATGGGCATTTTTCTTAGCCAAAGAAGGCATGGTCGAGTTCTTTAGATTTAGGGAGAAGTCAGCTACACAATGATAGCCTTCATTTGCTTTGAGGGTCGCCGGAGAAACGCCGATGTGATAGAATAGTGAAGTAGCTCCGGCAGACCGAAGCTGCCCTATTTCGGTCAAGCTGAAAATGGCCAATTCAAGCCCTTCTCATAACAAACCAAGCCCTCTCAACACTTCCACCACCCTTATACAGCTGAATTAGAACAGAAAGATAAGCCAATTTGGCTCCCCTCTATGAATTTCGATCGATGCTAGAGAGAGAACCGACAGATCTTTACTGACAGAATTCTTCCTCAATTTGACATGAATTGAGGTGATTCTTAATTCTAGAATGAACCTCAGGACGAGAGCTACCTGTCCAGATCGAAAGCTTGGACTACCGCTATCACTCCTCGACCCGATTTGGTCGGATCCCCGTGAACAAACCTCACTCTCCCGATTTATTTAGGGTTTTCCCCTCTTCTAAACCATGGGGAGTAAGGCGTCCTTTGTACCTATATCTTACCTGTAATAACATTAATCAAATCTGAATATATATTTTACATACTTGCCTTAAGGTTCAGCTACCAATAAATCTTTAAGGTTGGTTTTCTCTTGGTTTCCTAAAAAAGGGGTAAAGGGAGTGTGTGAGTTCGACAACTCAATGAATGGGTGTTAGGTGAGAGTTTTCACAAAAATGAATTTTTTTAATTGAAGTGTGTCAGACTCCTTATTTCATAAAAATTCTTTTCTTCAAATTTTAGTTTACCAAAACTCTTTTTTTAAGGCTTCTCAATTCATTTCCAAGGATTCTCAAATCCTTTCCACGGTTTTCATAACCTCTTTCTCATTTCCATATTCGGTGTGTATAACATACAACGCACGCCCTTCATCATGAAGGGATCACACACATTCAAGAGATGCAGTTACGCTGACTGCACCCACTTGTTGATCAGAGTGTCTTTACCATCCACCCTGATAGAAGTCTCTAACTTCTACCCGAAGTCTAAGTGAACGTCTCTGACGTCCTACCCTCAAACTAAAAATACTCCGTGTCCATATGAGGACAGAGACCTCATCCCGTCCCCACCCCAGCCTCATGCGCATGAAGCTATGTTGAACTTCCAAGACTGCTAGCACGACTAACTTTCCTTATCTCCACCAAGTCATCCATGGTCCTAAGATGCATCACTACCCCTCTTGGGTGTCTTGAAGGTCCCATAACAAAGTACATGCACAAATCAATAATTTTCCACATAAGCCATATAGTCTATGGTGCCATTGGTCCAATGACCCCGACCCTCAACTCGACCTGCAGTTGTTTGTCTTGACTAGTCCGAAAGCTTGTCATTTCGCACTACCACTAGTCCATTGAGTATGTCGGTCATGTCTAGATACCATGGCCAAACAACTCATTTACTTAAAGTTTCCATGGCTTAGTAATCATGTTTGTTTATGAGCTCCCGCTCGTGCCAACTAGCCTAAGGCCTACTGTACGAGATTTTTAAAATCGAGCATATTAGCCCCAAGTTCCAAAACTGAGGCCTACAGCCTATTTGAGCTATTTGAGCTCCCGTTAAGAAGGTCTCCCAAAACTTTTAAGTAGTGGCACACAGTCAGGGGAGAGCACTTCCGACAAAATAAACTTTTCATTCGTCCATCATACCAACCGAGTATGAGGACATCTCCGCTTATAATCGATAAGCAGATTTTCCACTTCCTTCCAGGAAGTTTCATCATACCAACTGGGTATGAACTACTTGCAACCGGTAACTAGTTTTTTTGCGTGATTTCCACATCACTCCTCACAGTGTGATGATTAAAATACCACTTAGCAGTGAGTTTTCATTTCTGAGGTGCATATCATCCTAACTGGGTATGATATTAAATATCCCACTCACCCATTAATGCAATGAATTCCTTTCGACCGTTTCTTTGTCTTCAAGAAAGCTTGTCCTTGATGGCGTTCTCAGTACCTCGTGCTCCTTCACAATATGAACATCCTTGTTCATCATCCCTTGTCCTGATAGTCTTCATTCATCGTGCATGGGTGAAATACTCAAACTTTTTTATTTATTGCAATTAGGTCCCTAAAGTTATTTTTCTTTAACTTTAGGTCCCTAATGCCAATTTTCCCTCAAATTGAGTCCCGAAATTTGTAAAATTCACCTTGGGACCTCAATTTATTCAAAATCACATAAAGGGGTTCAAGTTTCCCAAATTTCCAATTTGGTCCCCAACTTTTCCAAAATTACCATTTTGCCCCTACTTTACAAAAATGGTAAGTTTTGCCCCAAAATTTCCCAATTGGTCCTCCAACATTTTTATCATGCCCAATTAGCCCTCAATTTTATGAAATTGCACTTTAGTCCCTTGAATTTTTGAAATCCCCAAAATTTCCCCAATTTTTCCTCAATTTCCACCTTCTAACTCAACTGAATTTGATTTCATCAAATTGACCAACCAAATACATCTAGTTGTTGAAATTGAAGATAGATTAGAGTTCCTACACTTTCATACGATTCAATTGCACTTTGAATCGCACGATTTGATGCCGAAATGAGCTCAAATGGAGCTTCTCCAAAAAACTGTACTTAGAGAGAGAAAGCTTCGAAAGCTTACCGTCGGGAGTGCGGCGGTCCAAGCTTTCAATATGGGTAGATAGCTCTTGTCTTGAGGTTACTCCTAGGATCAAGAATTGCATCAATTGATATCGAATTGAGTGAGAATTTAGTCATCGAAGTTCTATCGGTTCTCTCTTTAGCACTAATCAGAATTTACAAAGGGGAGCAAAATTAGCTTACCTTTCAACTCTAATTCAGCTATAGAAGGACTTTGGAGGTGTTGGGAGGGCTTGGTTTTGCTTGAGAAGGGATCGAATTGGTCGATTTCAGCTAGCCGAAATAGGGCAACTTCGATCCACCGGAGCTGCTTCACTGTTCAATCACACTAGCGCTTCTCCGGCGATCCTCACAGCAAATGAGACTACATGCGTGTAGCTGACTTCTCCCTGAATCCGAAGAATTTGAACACGCCTTCTTTGGCTTAGAAAAATGCCTAAGTCGGAGCTCTGGTTTAAGCTTCACCAGAAAATGGAGCAGTTGAGAGAAAATGGTGTTTTCAGGTGTTGGGAGGATGAATGAAGAGGGGCTCTTTATATAGAAAGCTTGGGGACTTCTTGGTCATCCGTTTGGTACTTTAATGGCGGTCATTCATTGCCTGAAACTCCTTGGCTAGAGATTTTTCATCTTCGCTGGCGCTGTTCGATTTTCTGACAAGTGAACAGTGCTGTCATTTGAAGGAAGAAGATGATACTATTCCGAACTGGACTGGAACGGTTCGAACCAGGTTCAAAGCTTAAACCGGTCGGTTTAGGCCCGATTCGACCAAATTTCTCAAAATTAAAAATTTCTAAATTCATTATCTATCCAAGGTGGCCTCAATTCTCCAATTTGAATTTTTAAGCTACTTAGAAAATTGAATTTAGCATCCGGTTCAATAGTGGTTCAAAACGGTCCAAACCGGTTCGTATTTGGTTCACCTGAACTGGTTTGGTTTTCATCTCCAATTCATCCTAAAGTTCCTTTTTATGACTTTGTGACTCTTTAGTTCACTCGAGATCTATAAATTTTCTGGTTTGCCCTTTTTCTATCGGTTCCGGTTCATAAACTAACTTGGTTTTCTCTTTAGAAATGATCGGTTCACTCCAGCTCTGATTTGGTTCACCTGAACCGGTATAGTTTTCTCTCCTAAATTGTCCTAAGGTCCTCTTCCAAGGTTTTTATGAACCCTTTGGGTCACTTGGAAGTTGTAAATTTTCTGTTCTCTGATGATCGGATTTGTGAATCGGTTTGGTTTTTCTCACTCAGTTTGACCAGTTCTTTTCTCGGTTTTCCTTAACTCTAAAGGGTGGGGTTTACAACTCTCCCCTCCTTTTATGAGTTTTGTCCCCAAAACTTTATCCAACATCCTTCGTACTGAAAAGAATTTATCTTGGTATCAACTTGTTATTTATTACATACAACCTTCTCGGTTATTTCCATTTAGCCCCGATATAACACATACTCATAAATTTCCTTTCCTTTACATTATTTACTCCATCCATGGAGTTTATCATAACTAGTATGTCTTGCCCATGAGTCCAAAGGTATATTCCTAGATTTACATCTTCCTTTACTTAAGGCAAGATTCTTCCCCTTGATGTTCTTACTCAAGATTTCAGGGTTGGGAGTTCCAAGATGCCCAATCGTTCATATGTCTAGTTATTCTCTTTATCATTGAAACCCTTAGCTTAGTGTTCTTCCAAGAATTACATACTTGTTTCCATAGGTTTCAGTGTTATTTTCATTTGTCCTATTTTAACCCTTCCTCCATCTGTTATTTATTTCAGCTTCAATCCAAATTATGCCTGACCTCGTCATGCTTACCAACTGACTCTTCCTTACTTGTGTCACATTTTTCCTCGGGACTATTTGGCTTACCTGTCCCTTACATCATGACATATTCTAGAACCTGCCTTTGACCATCTTTAATTTTTGAGCACTTCTATAATGGTTGTTCTCAACCTTCCAACCTTTCGGGGATTGTATAGCTTCGTCTCGTAGTATTTCTCGAATACCTTTAATCATTCACTGACCTTAATTTCCTAGTTCACCCTTTACTTTCCTATCCGAGGTATTCCCAATTGTTGGGTCTTATTTCATATACTCCTCACCATGCCCACTCTATTACCCTTCTTTAGAGTGTAGTCTCCATTACTTTCTGGTACTTCTTAGGGTCTCGTTTATTCTCCTTGACTATCCTTTTACTACCAATTGCTTCCTTCTTTTCTAGGTTCGTTGGAAATCTCTAATTGGCTTCTTTGCTCTTCCAATTAGGTAATACTTTGGCTATCCCAACATACCCTTAACCACTTATGATTCTTTATGATTTTCTTTATGTCAGTTTAAGCCTCTAGAATCCATCTGGTGGTTCCTTAGCTTTGGAACTTCCCTTTTTGAGGTCACTTCCTACTTGTATCCACTACCTAAGGATTCTCGTCCTAGTTCAACCTCTCTAACACTTCTTGGAGGCTTTTCCTTCTTTAGGAGAATCCTTTCCCTTCTTTCCCTTCTTTCTCAGAATTCCTTTTATTCGTCCTTGTGGGTATCCAACTTTAACTTTCCTGATATCCTCGGATACCATCCTTCTTGCTTCACCTTCGAGGTTTGGTGGGTACGTCCGTAGGATTTCCTTTTACTCATATTTCATCACAAGTATTATAAGAAATGAAACTTTTATTATAATGATGATGAATTACAGGGTTTTTGGTTACATTAGTCTAGGTGAGCTATGGTAAGTACTAACTATAGTACTAGGTTCATTTTGTGCTTCCTTCTGGTTGAGGTTGTATACTTGGGTTGGTACCCATGATGTAGTGGCTATGTCTTGTCCTTCGTTTAGTGCTCTTGGGTTTCCTTGAGGTGGTGGATGGTCACTTCGTTGGGTATTGCCTCGAAGGGCTGGACAACTCTTTGCAAAGTGTCTGAGCTGTCCGCATTCGAAACAGGCTAGACACGACCCTTCATGACTTTCCGGCACCAAGGCCAAGAGGGGTTTCTCCTTTGTGGGGTTGTACTTGTCTCTTTTTTAGCATGGTAACCATCATTTCTCCTAAAAGACCCCATTCTTGTCCCCCATTATTATCTTCTAGGCTCCTTTTGACCTCTCTGGTTACTCTATCCTTCCTCTTCCTTCCGGCCGACTTACTCTATCCGATAGTGTCTTGTTTGTACCAGACATTCACACTCATGGGCTATACTGATGATGGCAGCCAAATCCGTGGGGCGTCCTTGTACTCCCATTCAATCTCTTATATCCATGTTGAAACCGTCCACGAACCGTTGGTAGATATTTGTTGGTCCGGCTAAGTTTGGAGCAAATGGCCTTAGCTCATTAAACTTAGTCTCATATTCCGATATAGTGTTAAGCCTTTGTCGTAGTCGGAGGAAATCCTGCTTCTTCTCATTAATTAGGTGAGGGGCCAGGTATTCCTCCACGTATCTCTCCTCAAATTGCTCCCAAGAGGGTGTGGAAGTATGTAGGCTCTGGACATTGTCCTACCATCTTTTGGCACTACCCTCCAAGAAAAATTCTGTCAGGATCACCATATCCTCTATTGATATTCTGACTATCCCCATCAGCTTCTTGAATACAAAGAACCGGTCTAGTAGAATTTAAGGTTGGTTTTCCCTTGGTTTCCTACAAATGAATAAAAGGAGGGGGTGAGTTCGTCAACTCAGTGAATGGGTGATGGGTGAGAGTTTTCACAAAAATCAATTTTTTTAATCGGATTATGCCAAACTCCTTATTTCATAAAAATGCTTTTCTTCAAATTTCGGTTTATCAAAACCCTTTTTTTCAAGGCTTCCCAATTAATTTCCAAGGATTCTCAAATCCTTTCCATGGTTTTCATAACCTCTTTCTAATTTCCATATTCGGTGTGTTTAACATATAACACACGCCCTTCATTATGAAGGGATCACACACATTCGTGAGATACAATTACGCCGACAGCACCCACTTGTGGATCGGAGCACCTTTATTATCCACCCTGATAGAAGTCTTTAACTTCTACTTGAAGTTTGAGTGAACATCTCTGACGTCCTACCCTCATACCAAAAATACTCCATATCCATATGAGGATAGAGACCTCATCTCGTCCCCACTCCGGCCTCATGTGCATGAAGCTACGTCGAGCTTGCAAGATTGCTGGCATGACTAACTACCCTTATCTCCACCAAGTTGTCCAGAGTCCTAAGACACATCACTACCCCTCTTGGGCGTCTTGAAGGTCATGTAACACAGTGCATGCACAAATCAATAATTTTCCACATAAGACATATAATATGTGGTGCCACTGGTCCAATGGCCTCGACCCTCAACTCGACCTGTAACTATTTTTCTTGACTAGTCTGAAGACCTCTCATGTCTCACTACCACTAGTCCATTGAGTATGTCGGTCATGTTTAGGTACTATGGCCAAACAACACATTTACTTAAGTTTTCATGGCTTAATAATTATGTTTGTTTTCAAGCCCCTGCTTGTGCCAATTGGCCAAGGGCATATTGGCCCCAAGTTCCAAAATCGAGGCCACCGACCTATTTGAGCTATTCGAGCTCCCGTCAAGAAGATCTCCCAAAAATTTTAAGCAGTGGCACATAGTCAAGGGAGAGCACTTCCGACAAAATAAACTTTTCAGTTGTCCATCATACTAATCGAGTATGAGGACATCTCCGCTTATAACCGATAAGCGACTTTTCCACTTCCTTCTAGGAAGTTTCATCATACCAACCGGGTATGATCTACTTACAACCGGTAAGTAATTTTTCTGTGTGATTTCCACATCACTCCTCACATGTGTGATGGTTAAAATACCACTTAGCAATGGGTTTTCATTTCTGAGGTGCTTAACATCCCAACCGGGTGTGATATTAAATATTCACTTACCCGTTAATGCAGTAAATTCCTCTTGACTGGTTCTTTGTCTTCACGCAAGATTGTCTTTGCTAGAGTTCCCAGTGCCTCGTAATCCTATATGATATGAACATCCTTGTTAATTATCCCTTAGCCTGATAGCCTTCATTCATCGTGCATGGGTGAAATACTCAAACTTTTCAATTTATTGCAATTAGGTCCCTAAAGTACTTTTTCTTTAATTTTAGGTCCCTAATGCCGATTTTCCCTCAAATTGAGACCCAAAATTTCTAAATTCACCTTGGTACTCAATTTATTCAAAATTACTTAAAGGGGTTCAAGTTTTCCAAATTTCCAATTTAGTCCCTAACTTTTCCAAAATTACTTTTTTGCCCCTACTTTACAAAAATGGTAAGTTTTGACCCAAAAATTCCAAAATTGCCCAATTGGTCCTCCAACATCTTTATCATTCCTAATTGGCCTTCAATTTTATGAAATTGTACTTTAGTCCCTCGAATTTTTGAAATCCCCAAATTTCCCCCAATTTCAACCTTCTAGCTCAGCCGAATTTGATTTCATCAAAGTAACTGATCAAATGAGTTTAGTTGTTGAAATTAAAGTTAGATTGGAGCTCCTACACCTTCATACGATTCAATTGCACTTTGAATCGCACGATTTGATGCTAGAACGAGCTTAAATGGAGCTTCGCGGGAAAACTAGACCTAGAGAGAGAATGCTTTGAAAGCTTACCGTTAGGGGTGCAATGGTCCGAGCATTCAATCTGGGTAGATAGCTCTTGTCCTGAGGTTACTCCTAGGATCAAGAATTGCATCAATTGATGTTGAATTGCATCAATCTACAGGTTCTCTCTCTTGCACCGATCTGAATTTACCGAGGGGAGCCAAATTGGCTTACCTTTAAGCTCTAATTGAATTGTAGGAGGACTATGGAGGTGTTGGGAGGGCATGGTTTGGCATGAGAAGGGCTCGAATTAGCCGATTTCAGCTTAGTCGAAATAGGGCAGCTTCGGTCCGTAAGAGTTGCTTCACTGTTCGATCACACTAGCGCTTCTCCGGTGACCCTCAGAGCAAATGGAGACTACATGTGTGTAGCTGACTTCTCCCTAAATCCAATGTAAATGACCACGCCTTCTTTGGCTCAAAAAAATGCCCAAGTCAGAGCTATGGTTCGTGCTTCATCAGAAAATGGAGTAGTTAAGAGAGAATGAAGTTTTTTGGTTTGAGGAGGATGAATGAGGAGGGGCAATTTATATAGGAAGCTCAGGGACTTCTTGGTCATTCGATTGGCATCTTAATGGCGGTCATTCATTGCCTGAAACTCCCTAGCCAGAGACTTTTCATCTTCATCGACGTTGCCTGATTTTTCGATGAGTGAACATTGCTGCCATTTGAAAGAAGAAGATGACACTGTTCCGAACCGGACTAGACCAGTCTGAACCGGACTAGACTGGTCCGAACCGGGTTCAAAGCTTAAACTAGCCGGTTCAGGCCCAATTTGACCAAATTTTTTAAAATTAAAAATTTCTAAATTCATTCTCTATAAAACTCGCCCTTTTGAGCTAAGGAAAAATCGGGAAGAGAACCAGTCAAACCGAGTGAGAAAACTGAACTGATTCACAAACCCGATCATTTGTGAATGGGCAATTTGGGAATTTACAACTCCCGAATGATCCAAAGGGTTCATAATACTATGGAAAAGAACCTTAGGACGAATTGGAAGAGAAAAACCAGACCGATTTTGATGAACCAAATCCAATTGGATTGAATCGGTTTATGAACCGAGTTGGTTCATGAATCGGAACCGATAGAGAATGGGATATCAGAGAAATTCAACTCTCTTGTGCCCCAAAGAAATTTATAATCTTTGGGAAGGAACTTAGAACAAAGTGGGAGAGAAAAACTAGACCGGTTCAGGTGAACCAGACCCGAACTAGATTAAACCAGTTTAAGAACTGAGCCGATTTATGAACCAAAATCGATAAAAAAGATGGTAAACCGAGACTTTTATGGACCCTAAGTGACCCAAGGTGTCACAAAAGACATGGAATTGGACTTGTGAAGGAATTAGGGATGAAAACTAAATCGGTTCAGGTAAACTGGATTCGAACCGGTTTGAACCACTATTGAACCGAATCCTAAATTTAATTTTCTAGGTGGCTTAAATAATTCAAATTGGAGATTTGAGGCCACCATTGGATAGAAAATGAATTTAGAAATGTTTAGATTTGAAAAACTCAATCGAATGAGGGGTGACCCGGCTGATTTAAGCTTTGAACCCAGTTCGGACCGGTTCGATCAATCGCCGAAAAATTGCCGAAAAATCGAAGCAGCACCAACGAAGAAGAAACGTTTCCATTCGGTACATTTCAAGCCATCAATGTTGTCATAAAGGTGCCAAACGGACGACCAACGGGTCCCCTAGCTTCCTATATAAAGAGCCCCTCCCCATTCATCCTCTCCACACCTGAAAAATCTATTCTATCTCAATTGCTCCATTTTCTGGCGAAGCTCGAACCAGAGCTCCAATATGGGGTCTTTTCTGAGCTAAACAAGGTGAGTTCGGGTTCTTTAGAACTGGGGAGAAGTCAGCTACACGCCTGTAGTCTCTGTATGCTCCGAGGGTCGCCGGAGAAGCGCCGATGTGGTGGAACAGCAAAGCAGCTCCAGCGGACCAAAGCTGCCCTACTTCGGCCAAGCTGAAATTAGCCATTTCAAGCCCTCCTCAAGCCAAACCAAGCCTTCCCAAAACTTTCTCAGCCCTCCCACGACCAAATTAGGATAGAAAGGTAAGCCAATTCGGCTCCCCTCTGCAATTTTTGGTCGGTGCTAGAGAGAGAACCGACATAATTTCAATGATAAAATTATAACTCAATTCGGCATCAATTGATGCAATTCTTGATTTTAGGATAAACCTCAGGACGAGAGCTATCTGCCCAGATTGAAAGCTCGGACCACCGTGTCCTCCCCGATGAGTAATCCAAGCTTTCTCTCTCTACAATATATTTTTTAGCGAAGCTCCATTTAAGCTCGTTCCGGCATTACAACTCATGATTCAAAGTTCTATGGAATTGTATGAACATGGAGAAACTCAATTTCAACTTTAATTTCAACAATTAGAGGTGTTTGATAGGTCAATTTGATGAAATCAAATTGCTATGTTAAAAAGTTGGAATTGGGGGAAAAATTGGGGGAAATTGGGGATTTTCAAAAATTTGAAGGACCGAAATGAAATTTGCTAAAATTGAGATTCAATTGGGTATGATAAAAATGTTAGAGGGTCAATTGAGGAATTTTAGAATTTTTGGGGTGAAACTTACCATTTTTGTAAAGGAAGGGCAAAATAGTAATTTTGGAAAAGTTGGGGGACCAAATTGGAAATTTGGGAAATTAATCCCCTTTTTGTGAAATGGAATAAATTGAGGTCCTGTGATAAATTTTAAAACTCAATTTGAGGTAAAATTGGCATTAGGGACTTAAAGTTAAAGAGAAATAACTTTGGGACCTAATTGCAAATGAATGAAAGTTTGACTTTCTGATTCATTTGGAATGAATGAAGGCTATTAGTCCAAAGGATAATGAACCGAGATGTTCATATCGTGTAGGAACATTAAGTACCAGGAACGCCAGCAAGGATGAGCTCGCATGAATACAAAGCACCAGTCTAGTAGAATTTACTGCATTAACAAGTGAGTGGGTTTGCTAACACCATACCCGATTGGGATGATGAGCACAACTTAAAGTTAAAAACGACTTACCGGTTGTGAGTGGGATTTCATATCATACCCGGTTGGGGATGATAAACACGTCATAATGAAAACCCACTACTATGTGGTATTTTAAACATCACGACTTAGAGTAGTGATGTGAAAACCTTGTGAAAAAACTACTTACCAGTTGTAAGTAGATCATACCTGGTTTGTATGATGAAACTTCCTCGATGGAAGTTGAAAACCTGGAGATGTCCTTATATCAGGTCAGTATAATCGACCGTGAAAACATATTTTTGTTGGAAGTGTTCTCCCCTAACTATGTGCCAATGCTTAAACAATTTGGGAGACCTTCGCGACGGGAGCTTGAATAGCTCTTATAGGCCAGGGGGCTCGGTTTTTGGAACTTGGGGGCTAATATACCCGATTTTTTTGAAAATCTCGAACAGTGGGTGATAGGCCAATGGAAATTAGTGGAAGCTCATAAACGAACATGATATATGTGCCATAAAACTTTAATAAGTAAATTGTATGGTCATGGTACCAAGGTTGATCCGACGTTCTCAGTCAACTAGCAACAGTGTGACATTATCGGTCTCCAGACCAGCCGAGACAAACAGTTGTAGGTTGAGTTAAAAGTCAGGACCGTTGGACTAATGACACCATAGATTACATGGCATAATAAGAAAACACTGTTTGTGCATGCACTATGAGTATGGGATCATCAAGATGCCCATGAGGGGTAGTAATGTGTCCTAAGGGCCCTGGACGACCCAGTGTGTATAAGGGCAGTTCGTCATTCCAGGTGACCATGCGAAATTTGGAGTATCACCAAGCGCATGAGACCGGGGTGGGGATGGGATGAGGTCTCTATCCTCATACGGACACGAAGAATTTATTCCGAGAATGAGAGTTGGATGTTGCGAACATCCACTCATTCTCATGGTAGAAGTGGACGTACATCTATTCGGGTGGCCGGTAAAGTCTCTCCGAAGCCACAAGTGGGTTCAGTGGACGTACTGATCTGCAAATGTGTGTTTAACCTTCATGATGAAGGATGTGTGTTAGGTGATGACACACTGTGATTAAATATGGAAATGGTGATAAAACCCGAGATTTTGAATGAAACGATTTTTTAAAGAAATGAGTCTGGTACACTCCAATAATAAATGTTTTCTTAAAAGTCCAAACTTTTGAAAACCCATTCCCTAAGTAGTCGTACTCACCCCCTCCCTTATATCCCTTTCAGGAAATCACGGAAAGCCTACCCTTAAAGACCATCAATTAAGAAACCTGTGAGATAGGTATGATGAATTTAAAATGTTATGCAGTTTTGATTATGTTATTCTAGGAAAAAGGTGCAGGTTTAAAGGACGTCTTACTCTTTACAGTTTATAATAAGGGAAACCCTTTAATAAACCGGGAGAGTGGCAGGTTGATCGCGGAGATCCGACCAAACCGAGTCAGGGCATGACAACTAGAGTGGTATCAAAGCATTTTTCCTCAAATACATAATCAAGACTAGAAAATATAGTAACTAATAGGATTTATCCTAAAATTTTCAGATGGCTCCCAGGAGAGAAACTAAGAAAACTTGGAATGACTCGACTCAACACCCTATCTTCGTAGGAAGACAACCCTAGAAGCTTCTCAAATGCATGAAGCATGGCAGGAATCTCAAAAGACCAAATGAGAAAGTATCCCAAAGAATGGTGTCAGGACCTATTGAGGTCACAACTCTAAGTATAAAGGAAGCCAAGTGTGAAGCCATAAAAGGGGGCATATAACCTTACATAGGAGGATGCTTATCAAGAATCCTATAGTTCCATGGGAAGCATACTTAGAACCCTCTCATAAGGGGCAAACACAGAAAAACATCCCCCGGAACTCTAGGGAATGACATAGTGAGAGTGAAGAAGAGAAGGAATACGCTGTGAAAGGGAACTATGGAGGGATGCATACAACCAAGTGCCTTGAAGGAATCATTGGTTGGCAGATGGACATAACATGGAGTGTAAGGAGCCAACCCCTCATTAGAAACTACTTGAAGGAAGGATGTATCAGAGGCCACGACTAACTTGCTTTGGAAAAGTGATATAATTTTAGGTATAACTTCCTTTGGAAAATATAGAGAAGTCAAAGTGGAGTTTCGGAGTAACATAATAGAAGTAAGCAAACCATGACAACGAGATGGTCAAAAGAGAACGAACGACACCCTAAGGAGGACCAAGAAGTAGTAAGGAATACACCCTAAAAAGGGCACTGGAAGGATCATTAAGGACAAGGAGATTAGAGAGACAACTACCTCAAGAAAACTAAACAAGGTGAAAAGTAGGGGCAAGATAGGTAACGAACTACTCTCGTTAGGTCATAGAGTAAACTCTAGCAAAGAATAAAGAGGTGGAAAGGCCAAATATTGGAGAAAAGAAGGATGAAAGAAATCCTTAAAAAAAACTAATGACCAAATTAACGACGAAATTCAAGCCAAGAAAGGAGTAAGGTAAGCCTTTCACATAATGGTCAGGAAATCTTGAAACAAGGAAAAATTTAAACTCTCCCTATAAGAAATGGTCGTGTATTGTGGTATGAGTAGGGATGAGGATAGGGAACCAAAGATATACCTACAAAATTTCAAGAGAAACGATAAATAGAAGAGGACGACAATCAAAGGATGCCATTTAAAGGTAGATATTCCCCATAACCAGGGAAAAAGGGGAGAGTCCTGCTGAGGAAGAAAATCCTGGAAAGACATATGCATCCCAACTAAGAGATAATAGAACCGAGAAAAAGGGACAAAGAGATAAACTTTCAAATGAAGTGTGAGCTAAGGTGAAAGAACTAAGAAAGCATGTTTGAGCGATCCAAGGAAATAGTTTAAAAGGAAAGAATGTCCAAGAAACATTAGGAAATGCAAGTCTTCTAAATAACATGTGGCTAAGAAGGAATAACCACAATTGGTAAGACGGGTCAAAGTCCACGCGATCTAAAGAGTAGACGACTGAGCATAGTACGGAATGTATAGAATAAAACCAATAATCATAAGTATCTCATGTAAGGAATAAGGAATGAAAGAAAAGTGGTGGGTAGAGAAGGATCCAAAGTAAATAGATGCTCTAACATAGATAAGGGTACGAGGAAAGGGAGAAAAGAAATCTTCAAGCAATGGTAAGAAGGTTGAGCATGTAGCTCCTAGAACGAAAGTCTCTACCTTGAAGTATATATTGGAGAATGGAAACGTAAAAAGGGAACTCCTTGATCAAAACAATAAACTGAAAAAGGGTCAAACAGGAATAACAAACTATGAAATGGTTACGAACAAGTAAGAGTGGATTGAGGCCAAAGGAAAATCCTTGAGTAAAGGATGTCATTGGGAATGATGATGGACCTAAGAAAGGATGAATCCCAACATGTTAGTAAAATAATCAGAAATCAAATAATTGGAACCAGAAATACTCAATAAGGAAGTCGAAAAAGGATGAGTGGGTAAGGAGAAACGACACCGGTAAAGGTAGTCGAGGAATATAACCAAAAGAAAAGAGGGATGAAGTTATACAATCCCTCAGAGTTGGGAAAGTTCGGAATATCCCTAAAGGAGGTGTCCTGGAAATCTAATGGACACAGAGACAAGATTTTAGGAAACGTCACGCTATAAAGGGCAGGTAAACTCGACAGCACCGAGGAAAACATGACTCAAGATAAGGAAGAGTCAGTTAGTAAAAATGATAATGTCAAACCAAAAAAACATTTGGACTGAATTGTAATGAGCAACGGATGAAAGAAGAGTCGAAATAGGACAAAAAGGTGAGGATAAGGAAATCCACGAAAACATGTACCTAATGCTCTAAAGTACATCGAGCTAAGGGTTTCAACGACCAAGAGGTTAACTAGACACGGGAATGGTTTGGTACCATGGAACTCCCAATTTGGAGTACAAAACCTCAAAGGGAAAAATGTTTCTCTAAGCAAAGAAAGAGATAAAATCTAAGAACATACCCTGAAGTAAGGTATGTCTAGTTATGACAAAATCCATGGAGGGAGTAAATAATATAAAGGAAAAGGAATTCCTTAGGTGAAGGTTGTAAAAGGGGCTAATGGAAAGGGTGAGAGAAAAGTTGCATGTTAAGCAAACACCAAAGAGGCATAAAAGAAAATGATTGCTCATGCAAGATTGCTAATTAAGTTTTGGGGACAAAACTCCTAAAAGGAGAGGAGAGTTGTAAACCCCACCCTTTTGAGCTAAGGAAAAATTGGGAAGAGAACCGGTCAAACCGAGTGAGAAAACCAAACCCGATCATTTGTGAACGGGCAATTTGGGAATTTAGAACTCCCGAGTGATCCAAAGGGTTCATAATACCATGGAAAAGAACCTTAGGACAAATTAGAAGAGAAAAATCAGACCGGTTTAGATGAACCGGATCCAACTGGATTGAATCGGTTTATGAACTGAGTTGGTTCATGAACCGGAACCGATAGAGAACAGGCAAATCAGAGAAATTCAACCCCCTTGTGCCTGGTTTGAGCTTCACCGGAAAACTAAGCAGCTGAGAGAGAGTGAGCTTTTCAGGTATAGAGAAGATGAATGGAGAGGGGCTCTTTATAAAGGAAGCTCGGAGACCTGTATACCTTGCTATCCCAATACCTCATGTTTATCCAATATTTGAGGCTTGTCTTCTCTTGTGGAGGTGCTTCCTTCTTTATTCCTAGAGACTTGTAACTCTCCTTAAGAAAAAATTGCTCTTCACCTATGCTATGCTCGGCTTGTGGTTTCTCAAGGTCCTACCTTCGGTCCTTCTTGCCTTCCATGATTCCTCGTGAAGCACAAGATTATGTCCTATTCCTCTACACCTATAACAGGTTATCTTGGTACCTGTCTACAATAGTGTTGGGCATCTTCTCACGTAGTGTCCCCATTGTCCATACCTGTAATAGGTCATTTCCTTACGTGGACCTTTGTGTTTCCTCTTATGTCTCAAGCATTGGGGGGTCTTCTAAGTGTTTGCTGGTGGTTTTGTGCTTCACCATCCTTGAACCTGAACATCTTGACGGTTTTCTTGTCGAGTCTTCCTTGCCCAATAGTTCCTCCAAGAGTTCTCCTATACTCCTTAATCCCCTAGTTCATTTCCTTATTTGGGATGGGACTCTTCCCAGTCTCCATGGTGTCTAGGGTAATACAGGTTTGTTTGTATACTTTTCTTTGGGGCAATCTTCCTACAACTAAGGCATAAGATCACATCATTTTTTAGAGATATGGTTTTAAGAATTTGGAGTTCTTCATTAATGGAGAAGAAGTATATTATATTGGGGTCTTAGCCCTATTACAAAATGTAGTTACAAAATAGATAGGGAGCTACGTAGTTCTTGATAAGCGTCTTCTTTGGTAAGGTTAAAAGCCATTGTTGGCATTCTTGGCTTCAGGCTTGGCTCACTTCGTACTCGGGACTGTGACCTCAACAGATCCTAGCACCATCCTCTTGGATACTTCCCCCCTAATGTCTCTTGGTTCTTTGGGACTTCTACTATACCTCGAGCATTGGAGAGCTTTTAGGGTTGTCTTCCTACAAGGACAGAGTGTTAGGAAGTGTTGGTGACGTCAGCCCTAGTTTTCTTAGTTACTCTCTTGGGAGCCATCTAGAAATTTTAAAAAAATTCTCATAGTTCTTATGTTATATAGTCTTGATAATGTATTCGAGGAAATAAGCTCTGATACCACTCAAGTTATCACACTCTGACCCGGTTTTGTTGGATACACATAAGCAACTCGCCACTTCCTTTAGTCTATGAGGGGTTTCACCCCCTTCTAAACCGCGAGGAATCAGACGTCCTTTCTCCCTATTTTTCCTGGAATAGTATTATACAAAACTAAATATATTGAAATTTTCATACCTGTCTTATGGTTCAACTGCGAGGGGTCTTTAAGGTTGGTCTTCCTCTTTTTCAAGGAAAGGGGTAAATGGAGGGGTGAGTTTCTACAACTCAGTGAGCGGGTGTTGGGAGTCAGTTTTAAAAACATGTTTTATTTATCAAAACCATGCCAAGGTTTACCATTTCTTTTCCCAAGGATTTTTCTCAAATATCAAATCTATAACCATTTTTCCATTCTTTTTCCATTTCCATATTAGGTGTGTTTAGTTCTCTTAGCACATCCCCTAGCCTCGGGAGGCATTCAACAAACAAACACATGCCCTTCATTAGGAAGGGTACACACATTTATAGGGCAGTCCTAGACTGTACCCACTTGGGGATCAGTGCGACTTTGTTGTCCACCTTGATAGAAGTCCCAGACTTCTACCCTGAGTCTGAGTGGACGTCCCAAACGTCCGACCCTTAGACCCAAATGCCACTTCGTATCCATATGAGGAAGGAGACCTCATCCTGACCCCACCCCGGTTTCATATCAAAATATTATATATAGTTATTACGTTTTATTAAAAAATAATTAAACATATTTTATAATAATTTATTTATAAAATTTTAACAATATTATTATATAAAAAATATATTTTTTTATATTATAAATTAATTATATATTTTTTATATAACAATATTGTTAAAATTTAATAAATAAATTAATATAAAATATGTTTAATTATTTTTTAATAAAATGTAATAACTATTTATAATATTTTGATAGACTAAATATTAGAATCTCAACATCACACAATTAAGGAAATAAAGTTTAAAATAAAACTAAATTTAAAAATAATTACATTTTATAAAAAAATAATTAAACATATTTTATAATAATTAATTTATGAAATATTTCAATAATATTATTATATAAAAATATATAATTAATTTATAATATAAAATACATAATATTTTATATTCTAAACTATAAAAGCCTAACCTGCTTGTATCTATTTCATACCCGTAAATTTCAGTTATTAACATCTCTTCGTATATGTTATAAACTATTTCAACAAAAAATTGTTTATTTTATCAACATTTCATATTTTGAATTTTCAAATTTGAGTTTTATTTTTAACTATATTACCTTAATTATGTGATGTTGAGATTTTAATATTTAGTGTATCAAAATCTTATAAGGATTATTACATTTTATTAAAAAATAATTAAACATATTTTATAATAATTAATTTAAGAAATATGTTAATAATAGTACTATATAAAAATATATAATTAATTTATAATATATAATATTATATATTATATATTTTAAACTAGAGAAACCTAACATGCTTATTTGTCCATATCGTTCCCTATTATAACATTCAGTTATTAGCATCTTTTCACATATTTTATAAACTATTTGAACTAAAACATTGTTTATTTAATCGAAATATCGCATTTTGAATTGTTAAATTTGAGTTTTATTTTAAACTTTGTTACATTAATTGTGTAATGTTGAGATTCTATTATTTAGTCTATCAAAATCTTATAAAGATTATTATATTTTATTAAAAAATAATTAAACATATTTTATAATAATTTATTTATAAAAAATTTCAATAATATTATTATATCAATAAATATATAATTAGTAAACAATCCTATGATGTTCTCGAGTGTAGTTAGGTGGAATCCCTTTTCCCGTTGTAACTTACCCAGCGGGGTTCACAAACGCCTGTTCATTCCTTCTATCTAGGGTCGACATATTTCCATCCATATAATTTTCATTTTTAGAGTATCTAACTATCCTTTTTAGTCGTATTCAATACAAATGAGCCTCCTCTAGAGACAAGGATTATAAGGGTATTCCAACATTTGACCTCGATCTTACAAATTAGATCTAGTTTTCGAGTAGAGTCGGGAATCTCACAGGAACCAATTCTTAGGCACATTCAAATATCTCAACATAAGTTAAACACACATATACATATAAATGTTTCGATATTCAAATGCCACCCTTATGTCCCATCCCTCACAAGCACACACAATACTCCCCATATTCATATCTTGGTAAAAGGTATTATCTTCCTTGTTTCCTGACAGGGTATGCAAATGACTTCCCCTTGTATCTATTCATATGCAAATGCAATGTATGAATGTAGTATATCAAAAATCATTAAAGATTATCTTACTATCTGGCTAATCCACCTATCGTTAGTTTATCTCACATGGTAGGCATTGATACCTTGCCTTAATATTTACGGCTTATTAGCTGTATTCATTCTTGGAGCATGGTACTCCCATGACCATCTCCATTTCTTGTTCATTTGTGGAGTTCTGTTATTATCACTCACAATGATTTTGTAACACCGTGATTTTTGGGAAAAAATCAAGTTAATTCTAGTTGAAGTTAAACTTAATTTTTGGATCGACTCTAAATTCCTTCTAGTTTTAGTAAGGCTCCCACAAGTTTTCGATAATCCTCCACCATATCTTTGGCCACACTCTTCTTGCCCCTTAGGAATCGTTGAACAACTGCCTCTCTAGGGTGGGCATCTTTTTCAGGGTTAGGTATGGAGGATTGGATTTCACATCAAACTTTCTAGGGATTCTCCTTCCTACAGGGTAGTTGAAGTTTTATTAGTGTCAGGGCATAGTATTGATAATGTTTCAAGGGAACTTAGCTCTGATACCACTCAAGTTGTCATGCCCTGACTCGGTTTGGTTGGATCCACGTAATCAACTCGCCGCTCTCTTGGTTCAAGAGGGGTTTCCCCCTTCCTTAAATTGAGAGAATCCAAGCGAAATTTCAACCTTTTTCCCTATAATAACATATATCAATAAAAATACAATCTTAAAAAGAAAATACTTTTAAGCATACCTAACAGAGGGTAGATCATGGTGTTATCTCTAGACATTTTTCTCTACTCCTGAAAAGGTATAGAAAGGGAGGGGTGAGTTTTTACAACTTAGTGAATGGGTGTTTAAAAAAATAGAGTTTCTATAAAATAGTTTTTAATTGGAGTATGCCAGACTCCTTATTTCCTTTAAGTTCATTTATTCCTTAAATTCTTGGTTATTCAAAAATCAATTTCCTCATTATGCACCATTGGTGTGTTTAACAATCAACACAAGCCCTTCATCATGAAGGCGCCTTCACTGGTGAGAAATCGAAGCTTTCTCTCTTTACAATCTGTTTTCTAGCGAAGATTCGTTTGAGCTCGTTCTGTCATTAAAATTTGCGATTCAAAATTTCTTAGAATCATATGAACATGTAGAAACTCAATTTCAACTCCAATTTCAACAATTAGTGGTGTTTGATTTGTCAATTTGATAAAATCAAATTCAGTAGTGTTGAAGAGTTGAAATTGGGAGGAGGGGGGAGAATTGGGGCAATTTGGGGATTTTTGAAAATTTGAAGGACCAAGATGTAAATTTCTTAAATTGAGGGTCAATTGGTCATGATAAGAATATTAGAGGGCTAATTGAGAAGTTTTAGAATTTTTGGGGCAAAATTTACCATTTTTCTAAAGAAGGGGCAAAATGGTAATTTTGGAAAAATTGAGGGATCACATTGGAAAATTGGGAAATTAAACCCCTTTGTGTGAAATTGAATAGTTTGAGGTCCTAAGATAAATTTTAAAGGTTTTGGGACTCAAATTTAGGAAAAACCCGGCAATAGGGACTTAAAATTTAAGAAAAATAACTTTAGGGACCTAATTGCAAATATATGTAAAGTTAGGTTGTCTCATTCATTTGGAACGAATGAGAGCTATTAGGCTACAGAATAATGAACAACCATGTTCATTTCATGTAGGAGAATGAGACATCGGGAACGCCAGTCGAGGTCTGACTTGCTAAGGACGGAACCTGACTAAAGTGGAATTTCACTGCACTATCGGGTGAGTGGGATTTTATATCATACCTAGTTAAGGATTAAAATACATCGGTATGAAAACCCACTATTTAGTGGTATTTTAATTATCACAACTTAGAAGAAGTGATGTGCAAATGTTACAGAAAACTACTTATCGGTTGTAAGTAGATCATACCCGGTTAGTATGATGAGGCTTCCTCGAAGGAAGTTGAAAACCTGTTCATCGGTTATGAACAGAGATATCCTTATACCGATCGATATAATGGACAATGAAAACCTATTTGGTCAGAAGTGCTCACCCCTGACTATGTGCCAATGCTTAAACTATTTGGGAGACCTTCTTAACGGGAGCTCGAATAGCTCTTCTAGGCCAGGGGCCTCGATTTTGGAACTTGGGGGCTAATATGCCCGATTTTGAAAAATCCCGAACAGTGGGCCATAGGCCAATGGACACGAGCAGGAGCTCGTAAATGAACATGATATACATGTGACATTAAACCTTAATAAGTGAATTGTTTTGTCATGGTACCAAGGCAAGTCCGATATACTCAATCAACTAGTAGCAGTGCAGCATGACCAGTCGTCGGACCAGTCAAAACAAACAGCTACAGGTTAAATTTAAGGTTGGGACCGTTGGGACTAATGGCACCACATATTAGATGGCAATTTAAGAAAACTTTTTTGTGCATACACCATGAGTACGGGATCATCAAGATGCCCATGAGGAGTAGTGATGCATCCTAAGGTCCCTGGATGACCCAGTGAGTCTGTGCGAAATTTGTAGTACCAAGCGCATGAGACCAGGGTGGAGATAGGATGAGGCCTCTGTCCTCATATGGAAACGAAGAAGCAATTTTGGGATTTAGGGTCGGATGTCACGTACATCCACTCATTCCCATGGTAGAAGTGGTCGTGCTTCTATTCGGGTGGCCGGTAAAGTCGCTCCGAATCCACTAGTGGGTTCAGTAGTCGTACTAACCTGCGAATGTGTGTAACCTTCATGATGAAGGATGTGTGGTGGGTGATGACACACCGTTAACTAAGAAATAATGGAAAAACCTGAATTTTTAAATGAAGGGATTTGTGAAAAGAAAGGAGTCTCGCACACTCCATATAAAAGTTTTTCTTTAAAGACAAAAGATTTGAATCCCATTCATTGAGTAGTTGTACTCACCCCCTCCCTTATACCCCTTTCAGTAAGTCCCGGAAAGTCAAACCTTAAAAGACTTGCACAATTAAACGCCTGCAAGACATGTACGATTAATTTAAATTACTATACAGTTTTGATTTATGATATTCTTGGAAAAAGGTGCAGGTTTAAAGAACGCCTTACTCTTTGCAATTTATAATATAAGGGGAAACCCTTTAATAAATCGGGAGAGTGGCGGGTTGATCACGGGGATCCGACCAAACCAGGTCGGGACATGACAACTAGAGTGGTATCAGAGCCTATTTCCTCGAATACATAGTCAAGACTAGAAAATATAGTAACTAATAGGACCATTTTAAATTTGACAGAAATGGCTCTAAAGAAAGGAACCAAGAGAACTAGGGTTGCTGTCTCCAACACCACCCAGCCACCCCTACCGATAGAAACTCCCAGAGTAGCCCAAACAACTCCTCCTAGACTCAACAGGGAGCATCAAAGATTGTACGAGGAGTTCACCCATGTATTTGGCCAACCTAACCTCACTCCTGAGGCAGGCACCAACTCGCAGGTTGAACCTGAGGAAGTGTAATCCCACCCTCACCTTACTAATCCAACCACTCCAACGGACATACCTAGAAATCTTAAAACTCTCCGAAAACTATGATGTAAACCTTTCCTCAGAGAAAAGGATGCTGGGCCGCCATGGACTGGCTGGCCAATATTAAGAAGTTGATGGGAATTGTCCAGATACTACTAGAGGATAGGGTGATCCTGATGGAATTCTTATTGGAAGGAAGTGCTAGAAGGTGGTGGGACAATGTTTGAAACCTACATGCCACCGCCTCCACTTGGAAGCAATTTGAGGAAAGATACTCGGAGGAGTACCTGGCATCCCACCTAATAAATGAGAATAAACAAGAGTTCATACGGCTTCGGGAAGGGATTAGTTCCATAGCAGAGTATGAAACAAAATTCAATGAGTTAAGACCCTTTGCTCCTGACCTAGCTGGACTAGCTGACATATGCCAGAGGTTTGTAGACGGTCTCAACTTAGATATTCGAGACCGTATGGGAGTTCTGGAACACCCCGCAGACCTAGCAGTTGTAATTAGTATGGCTCATGAATGTGAGCGACTGGTACAAACCCGTCATCGTCGAATGGAGCAGACAACTAGAAAGGTGGATAAGGATTCAAACCGTCAAGGAGGATGGAGAGAATATACCGGCCCAAGGGGAGGAAACAAAAAGGTATTTCAACGGAGAAGGAACATACCTCCACCCCTTCCCAAAGTAGTCCCTACCTTACCCCAAGGGAACCCTCGTTGTTCGAAGTGTCAAAGGAATCATGAGGGAGCATGCCATACCTATTTCGCCTACAGACAAGTGGGACACTTTGTAAAGGATTGTCCTACTCTTAGGGAGAACAAATAGAAAAATACTCTTGGACTACCTCAAGGGAACTCTAGGAACCCCGAACCAGAAGCTACGACAAGAGTACGGGCTAGAGTATACAACCTCACTCAGGAGGAGGCTAAAGGATACCCTAGCACTGTAGCAGGTACATCCCAAAACCCTACCAACTAGTCCAAAAGAGTCATGTAAATTGAACGTCTTTTAAATTAATAAAAAGAATTCCTTCTAAAATATACGTTTCTTAAATCAAGGTATATATAGCTATGGGGATAACCAGTTTATGCTCTTTTTGACTCTGGAGCAGAGCGATCATTTATCAAGGAAGATTTGGTTTCTAAGATACCCCTGGAGCTTACTCCTCTTGTACAAAGCCTTAACGTCCTTACACCCTTAAGAGAAGGTTTGAATAGAAATAAACAACTAAAGGGGTGTGAGATAGAAATTGGAGGAATCAAACTTGAAGCTGACTTGATTCTGTTACCTCTAAGAGAAGTGGAAGTAATCCTGGGGATGGACTAGCTGAGTAATCATCAGGCAAGGATGGATTGTAGAAGGAAGATAGTAACTTTCCATACCTCCAAGACTAAGGGACTAAAGTTCCAGGGAGATAAAAGGAAAAGTGAAGTACAATTTGTGTCCCACCTGAAGGTTCAAAAGATGATTTAGAAAGAATGTACAATTGTGCTGGCCATGGCAAAAAATGAAGATTTTGAAGCAAAGAAAATGGAAGACATTCCGGTAGTCAGACATTATCCAGAAGTTTTTCCAGAAGAGCTACCTAGACTACCTCCAAGTCTCCAAGTGGAGTTTACTATAGAAATGACCCTAGGAACCAACCCCATATCCCAAGCCCCATATCGCAAGGCTCCTGCAGAGTTGAAAGAACTAAAGGAACAATTGGACAAATTATTGGAAAAGGATTTCATACGTCCAAGTCAATCTCCATGGGGTACTCCTGTTTTGTTCATGAAGAAAAAGGACGAGAGTATGAGATTATGTATTGACTACAAGAAGCTAAATCAGGTCACCAACAAGAACCGATACCCACTCCCAAGGATAGATGATTTGTTTGATCAGTTAAAAGGAGCAGCCGACTTCTCAAAAATAGATCTTCGATTAGGCTACCACCAACTAAGGATTATAGAAGAGGACATCCCTAAGACGGCATTTTGATCCAAATATGGACAGTATGAATTCTGAGTGATGCCGTTCGGATTGACGAATGCCTCTGCAACTTTCATGGACCTAATGAACCGCGTGTTCCAACCTCATCTGGATAGGTTTGTGATAGTATTCATAGATGATATCCTTATATACTCATGAACCAGGTCAGAACACGAAGAGCATCTAGCAATTACATTGGAAATCTTGAAGGAAAACTAATTATATGCAAAGTTTTCCAAGTGTGAATTCTGGTTGCAACAAGTAGGATTCTTAGGGCACATCGTATCTAAGGATGGAGTTAAGGTGGATCCAGCCAAGGTAGAAGCTATATCAGAATGGAAAGCTCCAAGGAATCTAACAGAAATTAGAAGTTTCTTAGGATTGGCAGGATACTATAGGCGATTTGTGCAAGACTTTTCTAAATAGCAACTCATCTAACACGACTCACCAGGAAGGAAGTTGAGTATAAATGGGATGAGGATTGTGAAAAGTCTTTTTAGGAGTTAAAGACTAGACTGACAAATGCACTAGTACTCTCCTTACCCGACCCTACTGCAGGAGAGTACACAGTCTATAGTGATGCCTCAGGACAAGGACTGGGATGTGTTTTAATGCAACAAGGGAAGGTTATCGCGTATGCCTCGCGATAATTAAAGATACATGAGAGAAATACAAGACTCATGACTTGGAATTTGCTGCAATAGTGTTTGCCCTGAAGATATGGTGACACTACCTTTACGGGGTTAAGTGCAGGATATACACAGATCACAAGATCCTTAAGTACTTCCTAACTCGGAAAGAGTTAAATCTTCGTCAGAGGAGATGGCTAGAATTGGTGAAGGATTATGATCTTGTGATAGAATACCACCCCGGAAAGGCAAATGTGGTAGCAGATGCCTTAAGTCGCAAGTATCAAACTGAGGCGACACAAGTCAAGACAAGCTACTTACCTTTATTGCAACAATTGGGAAGAATGGAAGTGAGTCTGAGGATGGACCAATAGGAAAAATGCCTGGTGGTGAATGTAGCGATAAGGCCCAGTCTAATTGAGCATATAAAGGCCCAACAAAAGATTGATAAATAACTTCAGTCCTACTTGGATTCCACTAACAGAGAAAGGAAACCGGACTACGATGTGCGAGGTGACGGAGTACTGACCTATAAGGATAGGGTATGTGTGCCTCAAGACAAGGAGTTACGGAGATTAATATTGGAAGAGGCACATGATTTAGTGTATGCTATGCATCCAGGCAGTACTGAGATGTACCGCACCCTCAAACAAGGATACTGGTGGAAGGGTATGAAGAGGGACATTGCAGAATATGTAGCCCGATGCTTGTCTTGTCAACAGATAAAAGCAAAGCATCAGAAGCCATCAGGGCTACTACAGCCCTTACCAATTCCGGAATGGAAATGAGAGCACATCACCTTGGACTTCGTCACGACCTGCCGGTGACCAGAAAAGGTCGAGATGCAATTTGGGTAATTGTGGATAGATTGACCAAATCAGCTCATTTCCTTCCTATAAGAGTGATGGACACAATAGAACAGCTGGCCATCCTATACATGAAGGAAATAATAAGACTCCACGGTGTCCCGCTGAGTATAGTATCAGATAGAGATCCGAGATTTACTTTCAGGTTTTGGCCGAGTCTGCAAAATGCCAAGGGAACCAAACTCCACATGAGTACGGCATTTCACCCTTAGATAAATGGTCAGTTTGAGCGAACCATCCAAATCTTGGAAGACATGCTAAGGACATGTGTACTCACCATGAATAAAAGCTGGGAGGAATACTTATGCCTGATGGAATTTACATATAATAATAGTTATTAGGCCAGCATCCAGATGGCTCCCTATGAAGCCCTTTATGGACGACCCTGTCGTACCCCTTTATTTTGGGAAGAAGTGGGTGAAAGGAAGTTAGAGAAAACTGAGATAATAGAGGATGCCACAGAGAAGATAAAATTAATAAGGAGTCATCTTAAGACTACACAGGACAGGCAGAAGAGTTATGCAGACAATCAAAGGAAAGATCTAGAGTTCGAAGTGGGTGATCAGGTATTCCTCAAAGTATCTCCATGGAGAGAAATACTTAGGTTTCAACAAAGAGGAAAGTTAAAACCCAGATATATCAGTCCATATCCCATTATTCAAAGGATGGGACCAGTAGCATATAAATTAGAACTGCCTCCTGATCTAAAGAGAATACATGATGTATTCAACATTTTAGTACTTCGGAAATATCAGCCTGATCCTAGTCATGTACTGGACTGACCTCCAATGGAACGGGAAGAGAACCTAACTTATCAGACAGTGCTAGTACGAATCATCGATCGGAGAGACAAGAATTTAAGGAATAAAAAAATTCCAATGGTCAAGGTGTTGTGGAAGAACGGACCCGTGTACGAAGAGACATGGGAAACCAAGTCTATGGTGAGGGATAGTTATCCTTAGTTATTTAACATTGGAACTGGATTAAACCGATTTATGAACTAAAATCGATAAAGAGATGGTAAACCGGGAATTTTATGGACCCTAAGTGACCCAAGGAGTCACAAAAGACATGGAAATGGACTTGTGAAGGAATTGGAGATGAAAACCAAACTGGTTCAAGTGAACCGAATTCGAACTAGTTTGGACCGGTTTGAACCACTATTGAACCCAATCCTAAATTCATTTTTCTAGGTGGCTTAAATAATTCAAATTGGAGATTTGAAGCCACATTGGATAGAAAATGAATTTAGATGAATTTAGAAATTTTTAGATTTGAAAAACTCGATCGAATGAGGGGTGAAATGGCTAGTTTAAGCTTCGAACCCGGTTTGGACCGGTGTGGTTCAGAACAGTGTCATCTTCTTCCTAAGGATGACAGCATTGTTCACTCACCGAAAAATCAAAGCAGCATCGTCAAAGAAGAAACGTTTATGTTTGGTACGTTTCAGGTTTTCAATGCCTATCATAACAGTGTCAAACGGGTGGCCAACGGGTCCCCAAGCTCCCTATATAAAGAGCTCCTCTCCAATAATCCTCTCCACACCTAAAAACTCTACTCTCTCTCAACAACTCCCTTTTTAGGTAAAGATCGAATCAGTGCTCCAATATGGGGTCTTTTCTAAGCCAAACAAGGCGAGGTCGGTTATGAACGAAGATGTCCTTATATTGGGTCGGTATAATGGATAGTGAAAATATATTTTTGTCGGAAGTGTTCTCCCATGACTGTGTGTCAATGCTTAAACAATTTGGGAGACCTTCTCGACGGGAGCCCGAATAGCCCTAATTGGCTGGGGGCCTCGGTTCTAGAACTTGGGGGCTAATATGCCTGGTTTTTTTTTAAATCTCAAACAGTGGGTCATAGGCCAATGGGCACGAACAGGAGCTCGTAAACGAATATAATATATGTGCCATAAAACTTTAATAAGTAAATTGTATGGTCATGGTACCAAGGCTGGTCTGACATTCTCAGTCAACTAGTAGCAGTGCAACATGACCAGTCTCCAGACTAGTCAAGACAAACAGTTGCAGGTTGAGTTGAAAGTCGAGACCGTTGGACTAATGACACCACAAATTACATGTCATAATAATAAAACATTGTTTGTGCATGCACTATGAGTACAGGGTCATCAAGATGCCCATGAGGGGTAGTGATGCATCCTAAGGGCCCTGTACGACCCGGTGAGTATAAGGGCAGTTCGTCGTTCCAGGTGACCGTGCAAAATTTGGAGTAGCACCAAGCGCATGAGACCGAAGTGGGGATGGGATGAGGTCTCTATCCTCATACGGACACAAAGAATTTATTCCAGGAATGATGGTCGGATGTCGCGAACATCTACTCATTCTCACGGTAAAAGTGGACGTACTTCTATCCGGGTGGCCGGTAAAGTCACTCTGAAGCCACAAGTGGGTTCAGTGGAGGTACTGACTTGTGAATGTGTGTTTAACCTTCATGATGAAGGATGTGTGTTGGGTAATGACACACCGTGATTAAATAAGGAAATGGTGATAAAACCCGAGATTTTGAATGAAATGATTTTTGAAAGAAAGGAGTCCGACACACTCCAACACATATATTTTTCATAGAAGTAAAAGTATTGAAAATCCATTCCCTGAGTAGTCATACTCACCACCTCCCTTATATCCCTTTCAGGACATTTCGGAAAGTTTACCCTTAAAGACCATCAACTAAGACGTCTGTGATATAGGTATGATAAATCTTTATGCAGTTTTGTTTATGTTATTCATGGAAAAGGTGCAGGTTTAAAGGACACCTTACTCTTTACAGTCTATAATAAAGGGATGGGGATCCAACCAAAGAGGGTCGAGGCGTGACACATTCATTTTCATTTTACGAACCATGTTATCTCACGAGGTTTTATTCGGCTCCTTGAGACTCCTATCTCAGGCCATTTATTATTTGTTTACAAAACTCTTCATTTCACATTTGTTTTATTTGGCTATCTGAGAATCCTGTCACGAGCCATTCTATATTCATAAATCTATCTGGCCCCATGAGATTCATGTCTCAAGCCACCCGAGAAGCGTAAATACACATTATGTCAGGTCTAACTCTCTTTTCCCAAAACAATAATAAAATTAATGGTATGCACAATGCATCATAAATCGGGCACTCATGGCACACACACATGGGCAACTCATGGCTCACTTCTCTTTCATTCATTTTCATTCGTGCCCAGAGTGTGAAACCCGCCTGCTCGGACCAAGGGAATCAGGAAAAGAACTACTAATCTACATGCGGAAATCGAGCTAGTTAATAAACAAAAAATGATAAAGAAGGGGTTAAAGTGGGAAATTGAAAATCCCAAGTGACCAAAAATTTTTAAAAAAATCATGGGGAAGAACTATGAGGTGAATTGGATGGGAAAATCGGACCGGTTCAGGGTGAATTGGACCCAAACCGGATTGAACCACAATGAAGCAATTTTTAAATTCATTTTTCTAGGTGGTTTTAAAATATTAATTTGGGATGTTAAGGCCGCCATTAGATAGAAAATGAATTTAGATTAATTTAAAAATTTTTAATTTTTATAAAATCGGTTGAATCGGACCTAAATTGACCGATTTTTGTTTTCGGGTCACCAAACCCGATCAGACCTTACCAGTCAATGGTCAATGGATGCCTGGTCAGTAGCCACGCAAACACATGCAGCCAATGGGAGGCTGCCACGTGTCTCATCAACTGGTCAACTGCTGACACGGCAACTAAGTTGGATCGCCATGTCAACCAGACCAACCAATCATGTGCTGCGACGTGGTAGGTCCACACGTGCTAAGCTCGCACATGTGGAATAGTGTCATCTTCCTCCTCCATCCGATGACACTATTCATCGATGAAAGATTTTTCTTTCATTTTCCAGTGAAGGAAATTTCCTCCAATTTGGGTAATTTATGATCAGGATGAGTACAACTAGTATGGAAACTGGTAGAGCAAAGAGTCCCCAAGCTCCCTATATAAAGAGCTCCCCTCCATTCATCCTCCACACACCTCAAATCTCCTCTTCCTTTGAAGTGCTCAATTTTTTGGCAAAGCTCAAACCGGAGCTTTGACTTGGGCACTTTTCTTAGCCTAAGAAGACAAACTTGGGTCCTATAGACTATGGAGGAAGTCAGCTACCTAACGACAGTCTCCCCTTGATCCAAGGATCGACGAAGAAGTACCGGCAAGATCAAACAGTGAAGCAGCTCTATCAGTTTGAAGTTGCCCTATTTTGGTCGAACTGAATACGACCAATTCAAACCTCATACGACCGAATCGAGTCCTCCCTTAGCTCCCCACGGTCATCACACAACTTTTCCAAAGGAAAAAGGTAAGCCAATTTGACCCTTTTCCGTCAGAACAGTTCGGTTCTAGGGAGAAAATGCTAGATTTCATTGATCAATTCCCACTGATCTTGATACCAATTGTGCTAATTCTTGATCCTATAAGGACCCTAAGAATGAGAGCTACCTACCCAAATCAAGAACTCGGATCGCCGTGCCTCCAATGGTAAGATTTTGAAGTTTTCTCTCTCTACGTCCAATTCTTCGACGAATCTCCGTTTGAGCTCATTTCGTACTCAAAATCCGCAATTCAAAGCTCAATTGGATTGTATGGAAGTGTAGTAACCGATACACACCACCAATTGTAGCAATTAACCCTATTTGTATGGCCAATTAGAAGAAAACAAATTCGGCCAACAGAAAGGGGTGAAATTGGGGATTTCAGAAATTTGAAGGAACTTAAAACAATTTTTCAAAATTGGAGGTCAATTAGTAATGAGGAAGGGTCAATTTTTGAAAGAATTGGGACCAATTGGCCATTTTGGAAAGTTAGGGGCAAATGGTAATGTTGGAAAAGTTGGGGACCGATTTGGAAATTTAGAAAATTTGAGCCCTATTTACAATTTTAAGAAAAATTAAGAACCCAATGAGGATATTGGAAGTCCTTGGGATTGATTGGGGAAACATTGAGCACTAGGGACCTAAAGTCAAGAAGTATGAACTTTAGGGACCTAAGTGCAATAAAACTAAAGAATCATGGCCTAGTTGCCCATACGTGAGAACAAGAAGGCTGACATGTCGAACCCTTCCTGATAAGGATACCTAAACCGTGTAGGAGTGGAACCAGAACTCGAGCAAGAGAGCTAGACTTGGACTTGGAAAACTAACTAGAGATGAAAACGTCACAATCATCAGGCGAGTGGGACATTTTAAACATCATACCCAGTTGGGATGATGAGCACATTTTTAGAGTGAAAAACCACTGTGATTGGACTTACTAACATTATTCCCGATTTTGATGATGAGCACATTTTAACATTGAAAGGCCACTATGAGTGGGAAATTTTATACATCATACTCGGTTGGTATGACGAACACTATTTGAAATAAGAAGAACTTACCGATTGTGAGTGGACATAGCTATATCATCATACTCAATTGGTATGATTAGTGCATTTGAGCTAAAAACATTTTTTGTCTGAAAGGTCCTCCCCTAACTGTGTGCAAATGCTTAAACTATTTGGGAGACTTTTTTAACGAGAGCTAGAACAGCTCCAACAGGTTGGGGGCTTTGTTTTTGAACTTATAAGGCTTAAGCCACAGTTTTGAAAGACTCATGAAGTAGGCCTAAGGCCAGTGGGCACGAGTTGGAACCCGTAGACAAGCATGAGTAAAAGAGCCATGAAAACTCTCATAAAACTAAAAATTCTATGTGATTTTCCACGGTACCAAGTTAGGACTAACAAGGCTCAATGGACTCGAGGCAGTGCGCTAGGACTAGGTTGACGGACCAGTCAGGCAAACAACTACAGGCCAAGTTGAGTGTCGGGGCTATTGGACCATCGGCACCAAAGATGATGGTTATTATGTGAAAATTATTGTTTGTGCATGCGCTCTAGTTTGGAACCATTAAGATGCCCATGAGGGGTAATGATGGGTTCGAAGGATTGTTGGACGACCTAGTGGTGATAAGGGCAGTTTCTCGTGCTAGTTAATCATGAAGCTGGTCAAAGCTTCTTGCACATGAGACCGCGGTGAGTGGGCAGGATGAGGTCTCCATCCTCATACGAACACGAAGTGATTTTGGATCTAAGTGTCGGGGGTATGGGGCGTCAATCAGATTCAAGATAGAAGTGGTCGGACTTCTATCAAGTTTTTTTTTTTTGCACAATAGGACTTCTATCAGGGTGGACAGTAAAGTCGCACTGATCCCCAAGTGGGTGCAGTCTAGGACTGTCCTACAAACGTGTGTACCTTTTATGATGAAGGGCGTGTGTATATATACTAAACACCTCCCAAGCAAGGGAAAGTGTTAAAAATATCTAAACACACATAATATTAAAGGATTATTTTTTGAAAAGGATAAAGGCTTTGAAGAAAGATTTATAGAATGGTTTTAATAAATTATCTATTTTTTTAAATCTCACTCCCAACACCCACTCACTTAGTTATAGAAACTCACCCCCTCCCTTTTTTTCCATTTTTCAAGAAAAAGGAGACCAAACTTAGAAAGTCCACAAAGATGAATCCTAAGTCAGGTACACTTAAAGTTCCTTTAAGCTTTTCTTTAGTTTTGTGTAATGCTATTCCAAGGAACAAGTTAAAAAATTATGTCTGACTACTCTTGGTATTGAGAAGGGGTGATCTCTTAAACCAAAGGGAGTGGCAGGTTGCTCACAAGGATCTGACCAAGCCGGGTCGGGGTGTGACATAGAGAGTATGTCATAATACCCATTGGGGATTCGTGCCCCAATGGTATGTCATAATACCAACCGGATTCTATTGAGAGTATGGGAGTCACATGTACGCTTCCAAAATTGATGCCCCTTGGGCTCGTCTCTCACTGGGATGCCTTTGTATCTAGGGATCATGGATAACTTATCTACCAACGTCCCTCACATTCCCCTTACACATGCGACTAAGTCCCACCTCTTCTCATCATAGTGGTGTAACTAGGACAGTACCCAAACATCAACCTGGTGTTCTAGGAAATCTAGAAGAATCCTTTAATCTCCCTTTATCATCACTTTCAAAATTTCCTTGTCATCGACACTATCTCAAAAGGTGTCTTGTTAATGCCCTCACACTTCATATTAGTATATCATATTCATAAAGAGGAAATTTAAACATATTCACATGCATATTTAGGCAAATCACATTTACTCGAGTATGGTCCTTATTTTGACCATATCTATACAAGAACTAGCATAATTCATCAGATATGATGCAAGATCAATTCATACTGGGAGTTTGGTCCATCTCTCAACCAACTCCCCTTAACAATTATAATGTAGTTTAATGCATGTTGGGAGTTTGGTCTCTCACTCGACAAACATCCCTTAGCAACAAAAAAATGCAATTCAATACACATCGGGAGTTTAGTACATCACCTGATCAACTCCCCTTATAAAAATACAAGGTAACTTAATGCACATCGGGAGTTTAGTCCATTTATCGACCCACTCCCTTCAGCAGATATGACAGGCACGAAGCCATAAATTCCATAGCCCTAGCATACCACTATGGCTCATCTATCTCGGTCTTTAAGTCCCTTACCCTATTTCTTAACCTTTAAAGGGTATTTTTTTAGTGGATAGACAGTTATTTCGATTTACACTTCTTATACGAGTTTCAAAATCTACTTAGCTATTATTTCATAACACAACTCAAAAAGCGTAAAATGCTTTGATCGGTCCAATCGGACTCGCCATCATTACTCTCACTCACAATTTTCATCGAGACTTGTTCGTCCCAATTGTTATTTGTCCTATCTCTAGTTGTGTGATCCTCATGTGATCCAATGTAGGATTCATTCTACATGAATCAAATTACACAATTGGGTCGGTTTAAATATCCACTAAACACATATAAATATTATCATGTAAATTCACACAAATTACGATTTTGCCCATCGGGCTTGATTCTCTCGACTAACGTGTCGATGAACCTTCATAATCACTAACTCCACTTATGATTTCCTTCCAAAACAAGGTTAAACTCACATTAGGTCTTATTTAACAAAATTTTAAAAATTTTCTAAGTTCATTACTTAGATAACTCAACTTTTCGAAAGTTTGCATTTTAGTCCTTAAGTTGGGCAAAATCATCATTTGCCCTTACTCCTCAAAATTTCTCATTCTAGAGCCTAGACTTTCCAAGTAACTTAATTGGGTCCTCACAACCTATTTAAACACATTTGGGGCCCATAAATGTATTTATTACAATTTGGTCCCTAAAATGGGTAAAATTATCATTTTCCCCTCCCTTGCAAAAAAAATCTATTTTTGCATATTTACTTTGGAAAAATTATAATTTTGCCCTCAATAGTTTAAAATAAACTATTTGACATCCATTTCGGGATAATTGACCATTTGCCTCTATTTGAGCAAAATAACCATTTTGCCCCTCTTTTACTTAAAATTTACGATTTTTCACTCGAACTCCTAAAAATGACTTTAGACATTCTCATATTTTTTAAAAATCACTTCTAAGCCCCTTAGGCTACTCTTAGGGACATTATCCACATTTTTTTCTATATTTGCAATTTGGTCCCCAAACTTTCCATAATGGCATTTTAGTCCCTAAACTTTAGAACTTAAATCAAATGAAGTTCTAAATTCACAATTTACCCACAATTGATCTAATCATACACCCAATGGATAGTGGAAGGAGTGGGGGCCTTACCCTGACTGACCATGACCGAATTTGGCTATTTTCCTAAACTACCTAAAATAGAGCAACTGAGGGGTTTGTTGAAAATTCTCATCGGAGGTGGTCGGATCTTAGATATTTTGTAGCCAAGGTCCATGTGAATCTTTATGTAGTGGTGGCCAGCCAATAGGTCATCGGAGTTGGTCACATTTGGTAGTCGATTGGCCACATCAAGCTGAACCCGACTCACTCACTGGTGGAAATTGACCCAAGCCAACCAATTTCTCCATTGTCGATGGTCAACCCTGGCCATGGAAGGGTAGAGGGGAGGCATGCAATCACTTTGGCATCGATGGCCACCAAAGTGGTGGATGAATTTGGCCCTAAAAGGTCATCGGCAGCAGGCAGAACTTCGGTCCCGAAATTGGGTCGACCAAAACGACCCACTAACAGGTTGGAACCCAGCCATAGAACTCAAGAGGTGTCCATCAGCAACATTTTGACACCAAGATCACCCCATGTGGTGATTGAACAAGAGAGTTTCTTGTTCAACAGTCGAGAGATCGGGTAGCTCTTTGAGATCAGGATTTTCAACTTTGATTCCAAAATTCGTGCTATCTAGGAGGAGTTAATGCAATTAACTCCATAGGAAGACCAATAGCTCAATTTCAGGAAACACCCACTCGTCTCTTTTCCTAGAACTTGTTCTTTCTATGAGGTTCCCAGAACTTGTTCTCATTTTCACTAGCCTGCTTTTTGCGTTCTCTATATGGTTAAAAAATCATAAGATCAGCTTCACTTCTAACCATTAACAAATCAACCTACCATACTATTTCTATAATTTTATGTTATAGCATTTTCGGGTCCCGATTACCCGACTCAATGATCGATAACCCGACACTCGATCTAACGCTCCATATGGTTAATTTTCTTGGACTCAAACTTATGCTCTTTTCATTTATCACTTATTATAGTGCTCATATTTTCTTTAATGACCACCTACTAGTTTCATTTTCACCAAATTACTATTTGATACTTAACTTCGATAAAATTACTATTTTAACAATATACATTACAAATTTTTTTAATATTATACTTTCCCAATTTTTTAATTTGGGTCACTCAAGTCCATTGTGTCTCATTTAGATCACACTGAATATTTGTCAAATCAAATTGTTCATATAAGAAAAGGTATGAAAACTTATAAATTATCCGTAACAAACGTATACGAACTACTTGTGTTTAGAATTTATGAATCGCATCCGATGTAAAATAAAATTGGGAGATGCAAATTTCCAAGATGATCTATGACTAAATCCTTACCTTTTGAGAGATCTCTTAGTATTCCTTCATGTTTTGGAAAGTGAAAATACGCAAAATGTAAAACTTTCTATTATCCCTTAGCGCTACACATATATCACTTATATATACTACCCTCTTTTAAAATTTTAACCATTTGTCGATTAAAACTAAAGAATTATAAAGAAGATTCACAACTATAATAAGACTTCAATATTTATATTTATAGGAAATTTTACAATGATATCATTTTGGATTTTCCGTCGGCCACTATCGATATTGTAATGATCGGATTTGTCGGTTTGTGGAAAATGAAACTTTGAACCAAAAGAGGGACGACATGGTTTTGGCCGGCTTACGGTAAAATACATTTTATCCGTACCATCATTTTTAACCGTACTTAACGGATGCATTTGCTGTGAAAAAAAACCGATGCATTTAATTATAAGAGTGATCAAAGCTTTAGAAATGAAATAAATTAATTTAAAATATTATATATTCAAGTGTAAAGTCGATCACATAACAGTCCAATGAAATTTTGCTTAAAAAGAATAAACCTGTGTATAAATGGGAGCCCCAATAAAACGAGCACCACATAGCTCTTTATCCACAACCAAAGCTTTGCTGCTTCCTCCATCGCTGACTGACGAAGAACGATTAGCTGTGTAATCAATGGCGGAAAAATCGCAGCAGCAGAAGAGTGCAGTAGTTGCTCCGACTGCGGAGAAGGTGGAGCCGACATGGCCGCAGCTGCTGGGGAAGGAGAACTGGAAGGGGCTGCTGGAGCCGCTGGATATGAGCCTCCGCCTCCTCATCCTCCGCTGTGGGGACCTCATCCAGGCCACCTACGACACCTTCATCAACGACAATAACTCCAAGTACTGTGGCGCCAGCCGCTACGGCAAGAAGGAATTCTTCCAAAAGGTTTTCTTCTTTCTTTTAATTCCTTGTTTGTTTATTGCAATGATTACATAGTTCACTTTAAATTGGACCTATCTTTTCACCAAATCTCAAATAAGAGTTTAATTTCGTTACTTCAAATATAATTCTATTCTTTTAGAAAAAAAAGTTTTTATTAAGCTCATAACATTTATTTTTCTTAATCAAAATATGATAATTTATATTCAAATAAGATATGATATTTTTATTCCATTAAAATATGATCTTAATATTTTTTAGATAACTCAAATACGATCTTAATTTTTATCATACATCATATTTTCATTTTTCAATGTAATTAATTATAATAGGTGAAATTAAAATTAGCAGCTTAATTTTAGTTATTTTATAAATATTATTGTTGTGTTTGAGTAATAATATAAATGTCAAGATTTTTTTAACGGGAAGAGGTTGGGAGGATTGCCCGAGAAGGTTTTGAGCCTCTGTCATATTTTTTGCACAATGCGTGTCATATAAAACTATTGCAATGAGGTAAAATATAAATTTATTTTTATGGTATTGAGAATAAGATATTAAATTGGATAATATAAAGAAGTGTTGTGAGTTTATAAGTTTGGAAATTTAGCACTACTTACAAGTCATAACTTTTAAGTAGATATGGAATCGACCCCTTATCATCCACAATACCTTCTCTAACATATGGAATATCTCCTCCATCATAAAGAGTAGACTTTGGCATCTCTATTTTTATTATTAGAATTTTGCTTATCTAAACTTTTTTATAAGTTGCCTTATTTCAAATGATAGTCACTTTTTGGAATGTATTGAATAAGATTAGTTTGATCCCTTTCTATATTAGTTAATAAGTGTATAAGGCAGTCATATCAAATTCTTCTAATAAAATAAAAGTCTTAGCTTAATACTCTCGTTTTCGTACTATCAGCCCCACATGATGAGACTCACTTTTAGCTCGCTAGTATTTATTGGGTATGGCCCATTTCATACAAAATTACTTATTTATGTGTTTTATATTGAGACTTAGCTTATAATTCATAATCAAAATTGTTTACGGGGTAATGCATGTTTTCATTGGCTTTGGGCCCACGTTCACAGATTTTTAAAATATGGTCTTGGGGTCACTTCTTTTGAAAACGTTCTCCTTGGGCGCACTTATCAAAATATGGATCTAGTCTATTTCCATTAACCATGGACTTATATGTCTCGAGTGATTTTTTATCCTTTGTGCTTCTCATTGCACGTATATGTAGGTGAATAGTCCCTACATTAAGTTAAGCGACTTAGTCCTTATGAATAAGATAATTGCACTTAAGACCCTATGATTTTTATTATTTACGTATGGATCCCTCAATTATATCGTCACACCTCGATCTAATTTGGTCAGATCCCCATGAACAACCCGTCACTCTCCCGATTTATCCAAGGTTTTCCCCTCTTCTAAACCGTGGGGAGTAAGGCGTCCTTCTTACCTGTACTTTTCCTGAAATAACATTAATCAAAACTTAATATAAATTTTACATACCTGCTTTAAGGTTTGGCTACTGATAAATCTTTAAGGTTGGTTTTCCCTTGGTTTCCTAAAAAGGGGTAAAAGGGAGGGGTAAGTTCAACGACTCAGTGAATAGGTGTTTAAAGATTTACTTTTAGAAAAATAGTTTGAATTTACAGTGTGCCAAACTCCTTATTTTTCGTTTAAAAACATTTCATTCTCAAGTTTTTAGTTTCCATAACCATTTCTCATCATAACGGTGTGTTTAACAACCAACACACACCATTCATTATGAAGGAACACACAATCATAGGTCAGCCCGTCCATTGTACTCACTTGTGGCGTTAGAGCGACTTTACTAGCCACTTAGATAGAAGCACGTTAACTTCTACCCTGAGAATGAGTGGATGTTTGCGACATCCGACCCTCAATCCCGTAACAAAACTCTGTGTTCGTATGAGGACAAAGACCTCATCCTGTCCCCACTCCGATCTCAAGCGCTTGAAGATATGTTGAGCTTCGCAAGACTTCTGGTACGACGAACTGCCCTTATACCCACCATGTCGTCTAGAGCTTTGGGACGCGTCACTACCCCTCTTGGGCATCTTGAAGGTCTTGTAACATAGTGCATGCACAATCAATAATTTTTTACATAATGCCATATAAAGTGTGGTGCCACTGGTTCGACAGTCTCGACCCTCAACTCGACTTGCAGTTGTTTGTCTTGACTAGTACGAAGACTTATCATATCGCACTACCACTAGTCCATCGAGTATATCGGTCTTGTCTCGGTACCATGGCCAAAACAACTTATTTACTAAAGTTTTCATAGCATATTAATCATGTTTGTTTACAAGCTCCTGTTCGTGCCAACTGGCCTAGGACCCACTGTTCGCGATTTTCAAAATCGGGCATATTAGCCCCCCAAGTTCCAAAACCGAGGCCTTCGGCCTATATGAGCTATTTGAGCTCCCATCAAAAAAGTCTCCAAAAAATTTTAAGCAGTGACACACACTCAGGAGAGAGCATTTCAAATAAAATAAACTTTTGAATTGTCCATCATATCAACTGGGCATGAGGATATCTCCGCTTATAATCGAAACGTGGGTTTTCCACTTTTTTCTAGAAAGTTTTATCATACCAACAGGTTATGATTTACTTACAACCGGTAAGTAGTTTTTCCGCGAAATTTACACATCACTCTTCTCATATGTGATTATTAAAATACCACTTAGCAGTGGATTTTTTTTTCGAGGTGCTTATCATCCCAACCGGGTAAGATATTAAATCTTACTCACCCGATAATGTAGTGAATATTCTCTTAGCCGGCTAGTTGTCCTTACTCGAACTTTTCTTAGTTGGCGTTCTCGATACTTCATGTTCTTACACGATGTGAACACTTTTGTTCATTATCCTTTGGCCTAATAGCCCTCATTCATCTCAAATAAATGAGATAACCAAACTTTTCCTTTATTTGCAATTAGGTTTATAAAGTTATTTTTCTTTAACTTTAGGTCCCTAATGCCGATTTTTCCTCAAATTGAGTCCTGAAACTTTTAAAATTCAATGTGGAACCTCAATTTATTCAAATTCACAAAAAAGGGGATTAATTTTCTAAATTTCTAATTTGGTCCCCACCTTTTCCAAAATTATCATTTTGCCCCTATTTTACAAAAATGGTAAGTTTTGCCCCAAAATTTTCAAAATTTATCCAATTGGTCCTCTAACATCTTTATCATGCCCAATTGGCACTCAATTTTATGAAATTACACTTTAGTGCCTTGAATTTTTTAAATTCCCAAATTTCCCCCAATTGTTTCCCCAATTTTAACTTTCTAACTCAGCCGAATTTGATTTAATTAAATTGACCTATCAAATGAATTTAATTGTTGAAATTGAAGTTAGATTGGAGTTTCTACACCTTCATATGATTTAATTGTACTTTGAATTGCATGATTTGATACTGGAATGAGCTCAAACGAAACTTTGTTGGAAAACTAGACTTAGAGAGAGAAATGTTTGAAAGCTTATCGTATGGGGTGCAGTAGTCCGAGCTTTCAATCTGGGCAGATAACTCTTGTCCTAAGGTTTCTCCTAGGATCAGGAATTGCACCAATTGATGATGAATTGACTGAGAATTTTATCATCAAAGTTTTGTCGGTTCTCTCTCTAGTACCAGTCAGAAATTAAAGAGGGGAATCGAACTGGCTTACCTTTCAGCTCTATTTCAGCTATAAGAAGAATGTGGAGGTGTTGGGAGGGCTTGGTTTGGCATAAGAAGGGCTCGAATTGGCCGATTTCACCTTAGTTGAAATAGTGCAGCTTCGGTCCGCCAAAGCTGCCCGGCGCTTCTCTCACAACCCTCGAAGCAAATGGAGACTACAAGTGTTTAGCTGACTTTTCCCCGAATTTAAAGAACCCCATCACGCCTTTTTTGGCTTAAAAAAGACCCTATATCGGAGCTCTGGTTTGAGCTTCATCGAAAATTGTAGCAGTTGAGAGAGAATGGAGTTTTTAGGTGTTAAGAGGATGATTGAGAAGGGGCTCTTTATATAGAAAGCTTGAGAACTTCTTAGTCGTACGATTGGCGCCTTAATGGTGGTCATTCATTGCCTGAAACTCCCTAGCCGGAGACTTTTCAACTTCACCGGTACTACTCAATTTTCCAGCGGGCGAACAATGCTGTCATCTAAAGGAAGAAGACGACACTGTTCCGAACCGGACCGTACCGGTCCGAACTGGGTTCAAAGCTTAAACTAGCCGGTTCAGGCCCGGTTTAACCAAATTTTTCAAAATTAAAATTTTCTAAATTATTTTCTATCCAATGGTGGCCTCAAATCTCAAATTTGAATTTTATAAGCCACCTAGAAAAATAAATTTAGCATTCGGATTAATAGTGATTCAAACTGGTTCAATCCGGTTCGGATCTGGTTCGCCTGAACCGGTTTGGTTTCCATCCCCAATTCATTATAAAGTCTTTTTTCTTGATTTTTTTGACTCTTTAGGTAACTCGGGATTCATAAATTTCTCGGTTTTCCCTTTCTCTATTGGTTCTGGTTCATGAACCGACTCGGTTCATAAATGATTCAATCTAGTTGGATTCGGTTCCTCTGAACCAGTCTGATTTTTCTCTTTCAATTTGTCCTAAGGTTCATTTTCAAGGTTTTATGAACCCTTTGGGTCACTCAAAAATTGTAAATTTCCCAAATTACCCATTCTCTGATGATCTGGTTTGTGAGCCGGTTCAATGTTTCTCACTCGGTTTGACCGATTCTTTTTCCGGTTTTCCTTAACTCTAAAGGGCAAGGTTTACATATAACTTATTTTCAATTAAGTACATAAGATTTTTAAATCTTTCATTTATATCCCTAATCTTCATTTATTTCCATTTGGGTCCTTGATTTATCACCATCTATAGTTTAGTCCTTAACTTTCCAAAAATTACCATTTAGTTCCCAAACTTTCAAAAGCTTGCAATTTAGTCCTTGAAACATTATTTTTCATAAAATTGAGTTTAAACCTCCTTAATTTGGCCTTATCATGTTACTAATCATCTTTTATATATCTCAACGATCATTTTAATCTTTGGTCCGCACCATTTGGCCTAAAGATGATGGAAAATGAAGTTTAGAAAATGTTTCTAGAGTGAGAAATCTCTATTTTTTTATTGACAAGAGCACGACAACCAAAGCTCTCGGTATGGGAAACTAGCTCTTCTCTAGGGAATCATTACTGGACCAAATGGCATCTCAATTAATGGCTTGAGCTATCAGAATTAGATTGGGTAAGATTTCAATAAAATCATAGTGAGATTTGGAAATTTCGACGAACGATAGTGGTGGGGACTTACCACGGAAGTGCAAGAGATATGTGGACTCGACTAGAAAAGGTATGGGAGACTTGGTTCGATTTTGGCTTAGCTTGATCTCAACTCAAATTAAACTAGGTGCAAACGGACGTCGAAGTCACAATATTGTGTGAACTTATTAGAGCTTCTCTAGTCGTCCTCGAGTTGAAACGTGACTACTATCGGTTGGAGGACATCTTCAAGATTTTGGAAAACTCAAATTCGCATTCTACGGTGGAGAAAAGTACCTAAGTTGGAGCTATGGTTTGTGGTGATCGAAATATGGAGTAGCATGGGTTCTTTAAGCATTTGAGGTGCGTAGAAGATGAGAGAGGAGTAGGTCTTTATATAGTGAGCTTGGGAACTCTCGGTTCTATCTGTTTCACCGTTCGCCGACCATTAATTCTCTAATTTAAGTCGTGCTCGAAGCAATTTAATACTCGATGGAGTTATGACAACTTTCCTTCACCTCTTTTAGTAGGTGTTTGGAGGTTGAAGATGACACAATAAGTGCGCATGCAAGCTTCGCATGTGTAAACTGCCACGTGTTGCAATGTGATTGGTTGGAGTTTTTGACGTGACATCTAACTCAGCATCTATGTTACTTTTTGATCATCTGACATGACTTATGGCGACCTCCTATTAGTCACTTAATCTCAAATGGAGGTTGTCTGAATTTGAATGTCACACAAATGTTAAGACTCTACCACATGGCATCCTCTAATTAGTTAATTTAAATAAGTCAGATTTTCCATATGACAGTATGTACTATTGTCACATGTCTTTTCAGGATTGGTTGGGGATTTTTGATGTGGCTTTGTCACGTGTCATTCGTTAATTGGTCAATTTATTTTAGACATCTTAGTTGTTTGCTGACCAGGCGTACTTTTTGTCTATCATCCTCTAATTGGTCAACCCGACTGACTTGAAGTTCTTCTAGTTGACAGATAATTACTGACACGTGTCACTCTCTAATTAGTTAGTCTAGCTAACGTGGAATTTTAATTGACCATTGACGATAGACATGCGTCACTCTTTTATTGATTAGCGCTTCCAAATGTTGATTCGATAGCTGACAGGTCACGCATGCCATGTGTCACGTGCTGATTAGTATTGCATGCTGACTGGATGCTGACCTTGTAATCGATCTATTGACCCGATTGGATTGTTGACCAGTTCAATTGAATCGGGTTTAGTGACCCAAAAATGAAAATTATTCATTTCAAGCTTGATTCGAGCGATTTTCTAAAAAATTAAAATTTTTTAAATTTATTTTCTAAATGGTGGTGACATTAATTTACCAATTTATTATTTTTTAGTCACCCCAAAAAATGAATTTTTTAACCAATTACTCCCAGCAATCCGATTCGATATAGTTCACTTTAATTTGGTATGGTTCTAATCTTAATCATTTGAATTTATCATAACTTCTTATCAATGAATAGATTACAATCTACTTTAGGTCATTTTGTATCCCATACTAATAATTTTGTATAATCTCAGTTTATTCGGAATCTCGATTTTTCATTGAAATTTTCTGGTTATCTTATTTTGGAAAATAGGGTTTATAGAATTGGTCTAAACCAACTTTTTAAACATTTTAGTTTTTTGCTTGTGCAATTAATTTTCAATCATATTCAATTTCAACTCTTAGTTTATATTTTCATTAATGTCTCAACCTTAATTTTCAGTTCAATTTAGTTTTATTTTACTTTTAAAATTTCCAATGTTATAGTAGGTGTTAGGACTGTTTTAGTGACTCTAAAAAATATTCCTGAAATATGTAGAGCTTTTTAAAAAAATTATAAAATCTCAATTTAATTTAATTTTTCTCTTCCATCCATTTATCCATGATTGGAAAGATATGGTTGTATACTCTATATTAGATAACACTTTGATGAGAGTAGGCAATGTTTTTATTTGTTTCTACAAACTATTTAATACGAGTACGTAGCTGCCCCAATAGTTATTCTACTCTTCACACTTGGTTTAATGGTGAGATAAGAGAGTTTCATTTTGATTGAACTCCCATCGTTTCTTATTGAATGAGATTGTACTTGTTTTATAACTCCTCAATGAGTTTTTGAAAATAGGGAATTGATTTCTTGCTCCACGTGATTAATCGATATAAGACCGAACTTAGCTTCTTCTTTATTAAGCTTAAATTTCAATGAAGCATTAGTGCAAGCTTCTTTCATAATATGTCCACACTATTCTTAAACAATCAATTTATCCTCAAATTTAAACTATTTTAGATAGGTTTTGATCATTTCACACAATCAATTGCTAAAAGAATGTGATTAAATCCTATGTAGTCTCCATGAAGACATGTGTATAAGAGAAAGTGGACCTCCATGCAACCAAACAAAGTGCAGTGTCAATATGTTCTAACATAAAGTATGTAGTCTCTATTTTGTTAGAACATGTAAAAAGTTGTCATTTGAATATCACCCATTAGATTTGTGTCATATAAGGCTGCAGAAAATAGATATAATGTGTTGGTCATTTTGTCATTCACTTCTTTACCTCTTATAATAGAATATCATTAAAGTCTTCTAGTATCATCCATGTCATTAATCTATTATGTGCAATATTCTCAGTTAACTCACACTATATATGTCTTTTTTTAACATCACGATTGTCGAACACAATGCTCGATTATCAATCGTAAATTATTGTGCAAAAAAAATTATCAATCATAAAGGGAAGTTTATATATGATTTTATCCGCACATGGTTCCACCAAATGATAACCTAAGCTCCATCCTACCAGGACTATGTTAATTTATTCCATAAACTTCAGTTGGCTCCTAATTTTATTGAGAATGTGTTACTTATTTTTAGTTTACATGAGAAAAAAATATATGTTACAAGGGTATTAATTGTTCAAATTATCAAGTTATGTCTTAATACCTAATAATTTCACACAATAAGTTGCATGATTCACTTATGATTGTTCCAATTTAGTCACGAGTGCCCTTCTCTTTGATTAGATCCACTATTCCTCTATGCTTTGGTTGCACAACAAGAAGGCATTTCCCATGTCTGATAAATCACTGGTCCAAATTGTACCTATTTTTTTATCTACTATTTTTAGTCATTATTTCCAGCAACAAATCATTTTAGCTAGAGCATGAGAAGTACGCATAAGTTAACCTCCACCCTTCTACTATATAGTGGGAGTCTAGTGTTAGGGTATTTTCCTTTTCAATCTATTCACTCAGAATATTCCACTACATACCTATAACATCCCCTTTTGAGTATCTACCACAATAACATTCAACCTCAAGTGTGATGTTCTACTAGTTGAAATACTGTCAATTTTTTTATCCATGACATTTAATCCTAGGTTAAAGTCTCAAATACACCTATTTTTAGTAAAATTTTAAATAAAATTATACATCTTCTTTAAATAAAATCAATTTTTAATTCATATAATATTTATTATTTATTATTTTTATTTAAATAAGAGTGTAACATTTGACATAATTTTATTGGTTCATAATTGTACTTATAATATTTAAAATTAAATATTATATTATATATATTTGAATTACAGAGTATTTCAACTTCCAATCAGATGTCATATGACCCTTCAATTACGACATTTAATTCTTCACAAATTAAATAAATAAGCTGATATCAAAATTTCCTCCGGAGGAGAGGAGGTTTGGTACCTCTTATATTTAGGCTGTTCGAATTTTTTAGGATCAAGTGAAATCCGTCTCAAAATATTTGTGAGTTGTACGGACATGGGCTAATAAGCACATGATACGATTTTAGCCATTTGCTGTCTTTATTTTCTATTTTTTCACTTTAATCAAACTTCTTGGGTATGAGTAATTGTAAATTAAAAATATATCTACATATTATATGAATCTTATCATGTTTAGTAGATCAATTTACTCTTCTGTAAAGTTATGTGCTGAAATAAATATAAAATTAAAATATATATTTTAAGAATTTTTATATAATATATATTATTAATTTTTAATTTATGTATAAAATTATCCTAAAAATTTTAAATAAATACATGAATGTTAAATGTTAAATAGAAAAAAGAGAGGAGAGAGAGGATACGTAGAATTGATGGAAAATAAATAAAATTATTTTTAATTTCATACACTTGATAATTTAATTTTTAGATAGAATTTCATATTATAAGATTTAATAAATTGAACAAGTTAAATAGTACTATACAAATTTATTTATTATATAAGTTTATATAAGTGTAAATTGAAACTAGTTTTGATAATTATTTTAAGTGATTTGTGTAATGTAAGTCACTTGATTCATTGTAATTTTAGAATGTTATGGCATTATTAGATTAATACGATTACACAATAATATTCGGATGATAACGATGGTACCGACAGGGAAGGAAGAATGCAATATCTTCCCACCCCTAACATGACTGCCGCATGAAGTGGGCCCTCCGTCGGATGGCATAGTGGGAGGGTTGTCATGGCCAACACCCAAGGATATCGGCAGAGGGAGGGGATGGCCCCGAAGCTCCCTTTTCTTGATAATTACTTATTTTATTATCACATCATATTAATAATATTAAATAATTTTTTTTAATAATTTGACATCACAAACCTTAGTATGTCAGGCTCTTAACCTTATGGTCCGACAGACAATAAATATCTATTAATTATATGGTTAATAAAACATTAAAATTAGTATTGAATATACTCATTTAATGAAACTCTTAGTAGAAAAAAATAATTTTTTTAATAAGCCTTAAAATTGATATGAAATGTACTCATTTTATGAAACCTTTGTTACAGAAAATACTTTTACCCTTGGTAAAATGTTAGTTATCAATATTGTCATTTGACCTTTATAATTATATAAATAGTTTGGTTATTATTTTTCTTATATAAATCTAATTTATTTAATTTTCTATATAAACATTTGACAAAATAAAATTATTCACTATTTTGACAATATATACAAAAAATATGACATATATAGATATTTGTATTATAATTTTGTATATTTTATTAAATAAAATTATATCAATAACTTGACTCATTTTTATTAATATAAATATATGTTTAATAGAATTTATTTAAGATTAAATATTATATTAACTAATATATTTTATTCTTATATATAATATATTTTTATTCAGCATGTTTTGTTATATGATTTGATATTAGAAGTATGTTTAGCCTTGAAGTTTCAATAATTTTCATATTTTTGTTTAACTATCCACAATGCCAATTATCATTTCACAAAAAAAAAAAATGAGATGTGATGACTTATGTGACTAACTGTAAATTCTATTCAGCGTTTTTTTAATGGTAGTGTTACTTTGATATAAAAAATGATATTTTCAAAGATTTGGTATTAAATTTAGGGTAAATATTTGGTAACAATATTATAATTTGACCTAACAAAATGAGTTTTGATAGAGGCCTTGTAAACTTCTCAAAAGTGATAGGGCAAGTGGCATTAAAAAATGGTTTTTTTTTGGTAATTCACCGGTACTCTAGTATAGCGACATTTTGTGTTTCTGTCGCTCACTGTGTTCTGGTTGGCGACTCCTGTGCTGTGGGGGAAGGTGATGATGGAAAAAGGCGAGGATTACAGCGTGGTTAGCTTCCTGTACGGGACTGCCCAAGTGAGCGAGGCCGAGACACTTATGTTCCACTCCTTGTCCCGCGAGGCCTGGGACCGTGAATCCAACTGGATTGGTTACATTGCGGTAACTTCCGACCAGAAGAGCCACCAGCTGGGCCGCCGCGAGATCTACGTGGCATGGCGCGGCACCACCAGAGACTACGAGTGGATCAACGTCCTCGGCGCTGCGCCCGTCTCCATGGAGTCACTTCTTAGCAAAGACGACGCCAATGGTAATAACACAACCAAGGTAATATTAATTTCCCATCATGACATGGTTTCTGTTTACAGAAGCCCGTAGAAACAGTTCTTATAAGCTTGGGAAATTAAGGTGGCCAGTCTTTCAGGCATGGCCGGAACTCCGAATTAGAATTACCTGCTGGTCTATTATCACTTCATCGGAGCGTTCGGCGACTAGTTATTTTTAATGACAGGGACAGGGTGGTGGCAAATCTAACACCAGTTCCAAAGATGATGATGACAAGGGTGGCCCCAAGGTCATGAAAGGGTGGCTCACGATCTACGTGACCGAGGATCCGAAGTCGCCTTTCACGAAGCTGAGTGCCCGGGACCAGCTGCACCAGAAGCTTGCCGAGCTGAGGAAGCTCTATAAGCACGAGAGCCTGAGCCTGACCATCGTAGGCCATAGCCTCGGTGGGAGCTTGTCGGTCCTCAGCGCCTTGGACGTGGTGGAGAACTGCACAAGGGACATCCCCGTGGCGGCGATCGTTTTTGGGTGCCCCGGGGTCGGGAATAAGGCGTTCGATGATCGGTGCAAGAGGTACGTCTGAAACATTTATTTTTTTTCAACCGGAGGGATTGCACTATAATTTAAAAAATAATATTTAAAAGATATTTTATTATTATGTTTTAAAAATGGAAAATGCTATAGGATGGATTGCACTATCAACTTAATAATTTATTTTTTCAATAATTCAGTGTAATGTCAATTTTTCTAACATTTTCACCGAGAAAATTTTATTTTCAACCACATACTCTTTCACTTTTATTTACACTAATAATAATATATTTGAACTGATCGGTTTGAACACTCAAATCCCTCAATTTAATCACTCAATTTAATCACTCAATTTTTGGGATTTGATAGGTTATTTTTTTTGTTTAAATGATTTTAATATATTTATGTTATTTTTAATTTTATTCTTCATTTTATATTAATTTATTATTATTATATTAATAATATTTTATATAAAATTATATGTTATAATTATATAATAAAAATATTATACAAAATATAAGTAGTATATATAATATATTTTATTATATATATTATTTTTTATTATAATTATACCATATTTATATATAATAATTATTATATAAATAATATTAATTCATTTTTTTGTTATAATAATTCAATTTTGCATATGATTTGATTATATGATAAGATTTGATATATATAATATAATTTTTTTTATATTATTTTATAATAATATTTGATTTTAACATAACGGCATATAATATAATTATATATTATATCACTTAATAAATAAGTGAATTTAATTAAAAAAATTAAACTCTTTTTTTTTTTCAATTTTTTATTAACAGCACCTATTCTTCACCCTTCACTTAACATTTCTTACAAATCCCTCCATACGGATTAAACTAGATGGATAAGAATGATTGATAAAAATTGAATTTATGAATTTACCGTTTTATCTAAATTTAATAATTTATTGAGTAATATAATATATAATTAAATTTTATTTCATAAACTATATAATACAATGAAATATTAATATAAAATAAAATATAATTATAAATAAAAATACATATAATTATATTATATATAATAAATTATTTTATCATAATTTATTATATAATTAAATCATGTAACATAAATAATAATAATAATAATGAATTAATTTTAATTATATAATAATAGTTATATATAAAGATTGTATAATTTTTAATAAGAAAATAATATATATAATAAAGTATATTATATATGCTTGATATGTTTTTTATTTATAATATTTTTATTATATAATTCTATCATAAATCTATATATATTTAAAATATATAACAATAAAATAAAAATAAAAAAGAATAATATTTATAAAAGGGTATTAATGTAATTTAAAATAAGAAAATGATAGCTCTATATATCACTTAATAAATTATATTTTAAGGTAAATAAAAATTTATTAGTTATTCATTAATTACTCTTATTCCAAATTCCTCCTAATCTTCTTGGTAAGACTTTGGTTCACCATTCAATTAAATTCAAATGAAATTGAGCCACAAAATATTAATAAATAAAAAATTAGAGGACTAAAATAATAAGTCACTCTTTTTCTTTATTTTTTATATTTTATTTTTCAAAAATGATAACAAAATATTTGTAATTTTACCTTTTTTAGTTAGAGACCACTATTGACATATAAATCATTCATTTATTCTTGGATTAAGAATAAAAAATGAGTTTAAATTGAGACTATGCTAAAGGCTATTTTTCTCGTATTGTCATTAATAATTTTTTTAAAAATACTAAATTATAGTATTATGTCAAAAATTTGAAGTAATTCTATTTTTGTACAAAATTCTTAAAATATTACAAATTAGTATAAAATATTTCATAAAATTAACCTAATTTTATCAATTTTAACTTCATTTTCTACCAATCATTTAATAAAATAAACTGTTTGATACCAATTTTAAATTTCGTTAAATTAAATACACATTAAAAATATTGTATTGTACCATTGAGGCAAATAGAGTTAGGATATCAACAAAATATATGTCGAGTATATAATATTTTTTTATATATGACAAAATATATATAATAAAATATAATGTATACCAATATATTAGGCTAAATTACAGATTTATAATACTAAATTTTAGTCTTATACGATGGTTATTTTAGTAATAATTTAAAACGATATCACATATATTTTTAAGTGTTGACTTGACAATTTAAGTACTAATTAATACTTATAATTGAGCTTTTTAATTAAAATTCACTTATATATATTTAAAATGAATATACATTAAATATATATTTTAGTTAGTAAAATTATAATTAAAAATGATATAGAATTAGTATTTTATTTTACTAATTTGAAATAATAAATTAAATATATTTTACAAATGCATGGGTTATTTTTTTATAATAATATATTTTTAATAACAAATTAAATAATTTAATATTATTAAAATGTTAAATATTATTAATTTATTTGTATAATATAATAATATATATTTATTATATAATATATATTTAATAAAATATTAAAACTTATATATAATTTAAGTTAAATAAAAAATATATAAATTATAATATTATATAAATACATTAATAAAAATTAGCATTTTAATTATAATAAATTATATATTTTTCCTATTGAAATTATATTATTATAAATAATAATACTTGCATTTGTAAAATATGTTTAATATATTATTTCATATTAATTAAACAAAATATTAATTATATTATTTTTACTTATAATTTTAACAAGTGAAAATATATATTTAATTTATATTTATTTTAAATATATATAATTTACTTTAAATATAATATTATGGTTTATTTTTAATATTATTTATATTAATAGCGAAAACTGATATTTTATAATTGAACGTTATTTAAAAAATTAAAATATATTTGTTATGGTTTAATGGTAGTGTTACTATTTTAATGAGTAAATAATATAATTTTATTTAATCATAGATATACACATTGGCGTAAAATATTTAACTTATTATTTTAAAATGATTAAACAAAATATTAATTAATATAATTTTATTAAATAAAAAATATAATATATATATGTAATTGAAATTAAATAAAAAATATATAAATTGATAATGAGATATTATAGATTATAATTTATAATAAATTATATTTTAAAGTTGTTTCCTTGTTGCTATATTGAATTTGGAGATCTATGTTTGATTTTGGATGTGTATATTTATTTTTACTTCAAATATTTGGAATAATACTATAATTTAGCATGTAAAAAAAATTGACAGAATTGTAACTCTCAAAATAATCTATTCAATCTTAAAATTTGGATTTAATTAGGATTGAATATATTCACTATTAAAAAGTTTTAGGACTGAAACATGTAAGTTCAAAATGTTAGGATCGACCTAATTAGTCCCTTTTAAACATTTTAGGACTGTATTTCAAAATTTTTAATTTTTAGGTCCACTACATTTGTTTCCCTGTTATAAGCCAATATTAATTCCTTTATCTGCTATGAACAAACAATCTCTACAGATACCCGAACCTCAAGATCCTCCACGTGAAGAACAAGATTGACATGATACCGCTCTACCCGGGGAGGCTGCTAGGGTACGTGGACGACTCGTGGACGGACCTTGAGATCGACACGAGGAAGTCGCCGTTCCTCAAGGACTCAAAAAACCCGAGCGACTGGCACAACCTGCAGGCGATGGTCCACACCGTGGCTGGGTGGGCTGGCGAGAAGGGCATGTTTGAAGTGAAGGTGAAGAGGAGCTTGGCGCTAGTGAACAAGTCATGCGATTTCCTCAAGGAGGAGTACATGGTCCCTGGGTCCTGGTGGGTGGAGAAGAACAAGGGCATGATCCTGGGCAAGGATGGGAAGTGGGTTTTGGATGAACCTGGGGAAGACGACATGCCGATCCCTGAGTTGTGAGGAGATTAAAGAGGTTATGGATTCGGATTATCATATCGTAAAGCTTTTCGTTTGATCTTTTGAATGTCATATATGCACGGCCACATGCATATCAAAACTTTTATAAGGCACATATACTGTTTTGGTACAAACTATGAAGGGTGTTTTGGTACAAACTATGAAGGGAGAGGGGATCCGGTCTTGTTCCCCTTGATCATTCCCTTGGATTGGAGAAGATTTACAATTTCTATGATCTTGAGTGTTGATGCTAAAGATCCCAAAGTAGGGTCTTTTCGTTTTTTTTACTTTATTTTGATTTGAGAATCCATGGGAGTTACCGGAAAAAATTGTGGTGAATCGTGGATTGTGAATCCATACCTAAGTGCAATAGCCAAATTCACTTTCAAAGAACTGGTGTGGTTGCTGGTACAATTTTCCTAAGGATGTGTGCAATCCACCTAAGAAAAGAATGGAGTGGTCAACTCAACCCCAAGATCATGTATTGTCCGAATTGATCTAGATACTGTCCCAATAGCTCTAGCGATAATGAAAGTATAAGTAGACATTGTGATAGTGAAAATTCTGTTGGACACTCACACTAGTGCTTTGAAGGAAGTGGGTTTGTAGTGAAAGTGCAAAATACCTTTGCTTTCAAGACCACTCATTAATATAAAGCATATAATGTTGACCATATTTTATGCAATTTTCAGTGAGTAATTGAAGAATTCAACCTTTTTTTCTTAAAGTAATGGACGTGAGAGCAAAATTTAGCCTATATGATTGAAAATAGATCACAACTAGCTAATAGATGGCAACCACTAGAAATTAGGGTGTGCAGCTGGCACCGTGATCCAAATGGAGTAATACGATATGGTGATATGAGGCAATTTGTAGTGGAGTTTATCTAAGAGTATGAGTTAATATTAAAAATTGAGTTTTTAGATGTGGGAGATTGGATTGCTAATTGTGGATGGGCCAAGAATTTTAGAACTCTATATTTGAAGGTGTGACGTGCATATCCGATACTAGAAAGGGTATTTACTACCTTATACAATATTCATAATAAAAAAAACACATATTCATACTTTTCCATAAAAAATTTAACATTCATAAATACGATACATTCATTAATAAATCCCCTAGAAAAATTATTAGAATAATAATAACAACTTATAAGTGACAATAGTTAAGTAGATTTTTTTTTCGAGATTTTATAACTCGATTGCACAACTAGTATCGGTATGGTATTTTTGAGTTTTTATGATTCGAATGCACAATTAATATTAGTATCGCATTTTGACTTAAAATTTTCTCCACACGTGAGGTTAGAAAGAGTTGTGAACTTAAAGTTCTATTAGTGTGAAGATTCACACTAATATGATATATATATATATATATATTTCATTAACTTCAATATAAATCAATATCATATGTTTTTCAACTATTCATTAATTCTTAAAATAATTTATAACCCATAATAAATATTCTTTTAAAATATATTTAATGCATGCACTAAGCAATAAAATCAATTCTATGTGCAAAAATAGTTTTGTTGATCCGAAGTTCATTACCAATACTAACTAACTAAAACTAAGCTATAAATTCAATGTAACACCAAAATGTTTAAAACTAGATTTCAACCTAATTGGACCGAAAAATTAAGTTGAACCGGACACGTGAACCCAAATTGAGATTTGAGATCAGATTGAATTAGATCGAAAGTTATTTTCTGAACAAGGAGACAATTTATTTGGGAAGCCAATTGAAATGAGTTCGAATTGGAAAGAGGCGTAGGTTAAATTACCAAGAGGGTTTGAAGAAAGCAAAATGATAATTATGAAAATATGTGAAATTATAGAAAATAAAAGAGAAAATGGGTCATTGAGTTGGGTTCTAAGTCCGACTCGACTCCTTGCCTCTCTACACACTTCGCAGACAGAATTCTACCGCACAACATCAGTTGAAAACACACCAAATTGACTCAATTTTGATCAAATTACACCTAACAAAACCTAATATCAAGACTCCCTTATTAGTCTTTTTGTGAAATTAATTAAGTGATCTCATTCCCATCAGATTAAATTTTACTCCTAAAGTCTGAAAACTCATTTCCAAAAATGGTATCGACACCTGAGTGGTTGATCGAGCAATACTCCCTCATCCGACCACCAAATTTGAGTATTTTGGTGTAAAAATACCGCTAAGGGAGTACTCTTGAAGTCTGTGGCCGGGTTGCGACCTGCAAGTGGTAGAAAATGCCATACAAGGGACATTTTGACGTAATCTAACTCGAGATAGAAAAATTGTTTGTCGTCATTACCCTTTAGGGGCCAAATTTGGCCAACTCAGACCACCTGTTTGACCCACACCAGTGCCAAAAGGACACCCTACCTCTCGTCTATCTCCCATAAGCCTTGGTCGACTTTTGACAAGGGAAATTTTTGGCTGCCATAAGTTGATTTTCTCCTGTGGGTCTGCTCTAGAACATCTGATTGCCGCCCTTTCGAAGCTAAATTTACCCAGCTTCGTTGACCACTTGCTTAACCACTACTACAAAATGAGTCACATGTGCCTTGGATTCAAAAGGCCTGCCCACCAACCACTGGTAGTGCCCTCTTTTATGATTATTTTTGACCAACTCTCAGTTAGATTAGTTTTAACTATTTTTAGAAAATGACCAAATGCGAGGTAAGATCCCCAACTCTTCCCATGAGCCCTTATGAAATAAATGAAGTTATTTAGGATGGAGTTACAAAATTGGAAGTATATTGGAGTTGTTTTCAAAATTTGGGAACTAAAGTGCAATGTTTAAATAGTTAGGGGACTAGTTTGTAAAAAGGAAAAAAGTTGTGAAATAGTCTCAAAGTGAAGTCTGAGGTGCTATGAAGTAATTTTGGGCCAAATGGAGATGTACAAAATGATTTTTGGCATTTAGGGAAAAATAAGGGGTAAAATAGTAATTTTTGCCTAAATAATGGAAAAATAGTCATTTTGCTCAATGATGGAAAGAATGATCAGTTTTGATAAGTTGGGGGTGAAAATAATAATTTTTTGAAAATGAAGTTTTTCAAGACTATGATTTCTCTGAAACTACCTTAGTTCATCCAACCTATGATTTCAAAATTCTCTTATAAAAGGTATTTACTCCTTATATTGGTATGACATGTACCTAATAACAATGGAAATGCCATATCCACTCTACTCGTCGTACTTAAATTGTGACTGATGACCTTACTTTCCATAGTCCTTGCTTGTTTTTTGTTAGTTTCATCCATTCTTCTTCATATTATACAAGGATTCCATACCTTGCTTTCCTCCACAAGGTCTCACCTTGATCCGTGTTGAGTGCGTCGACTTTTCTTTCTCGCGTCCATATGTCTTTCGATGTTTACTTACTCACACCTAATAGTACATCATAGGGTTCTCCCCTCCTTTGGGGCAAGTCCTTTTGAATCCTTATTTCCAACATTCACAACTTGATCCTCACTCTCCTTACTCAGAATGTTTTACTACACCCTCCTCTTGTGTATTATATTACCAAAACCCATTTTAGTAATACTTGACCAACCTTATCCGCGCACTTGGTCCAAAAGTTTTCTTACTCATGAACCATCCCTAATCCTAGCAAATGGTTTGTTGATTTATTTGTAGACATTCCTTGAACTGCCTCGACTTCCTCATGCATTATGTTATGCCCTATTGTGGCACCCTTTATTGCACATGAGGGTTTCCCCCATCGTATCTCATCTTGGGTCACTACCCCATACATTTTCCAATATCTACAGGGCTTGTGTTATCCTTTTCCCTTTAAGTATGCTCACTGCAGCCCTAGGCTGGATGTAATTTGCCCGTACTTAATTGTAACATGTACATGTTACCTTCCTTGGTAGTAGTCCACCTCTCATCAACTATACTTCCACATTTCATTGGTACCAAAGTTGAGTCTTTATTATTCGGCCATCTTATAGTTCATATATTATAGTTTCACGACATTTTCTTTGCTTGATGACCATGATTCATTGTGTCATTTATCCCATGGTACTGAAACTCTTACCATTTTTCACTTATGATTAACTTTCTTTTGGGGGCATTTATGATACTTCACATTTCCCAACGGATCCTTTCCGATTTACTTGGGAAACTCTCTCATATCGTATATTATCTGATACTTTCCACATGATGTCCTTGTAGTCTTGTAGTAATTTGAGTATTGTATATTTCTATTATATACTTTTTTACATTAGAGTTTTCATCCTCTAACTCTATTACTTGTGAGGCGTTTAATCATTTACCCTTATGGTAATTAATCATACTTAAGAGTAGTAAGTCATGCTAGTGGTGTGTGATGTATCCGTAGTATTTTCCCACAGGGTCTAATCGTACCGTTACGTTGGAACCCTCCCCGCATTTTGGGGGTTACTAAGACTTATCACTTCTTCGCGTCCTTACCATCCATCCTAATCCAATAGGTCTGGTATAAAATAGGTACTTTGTTCCTTTATAATGTGAGAGGCTTTCCTATTCTTTTCTTGGCCTGAGATTAGGCATTAATTTGGCCTTTGGTCCTATTAAGGATTTCTTTCATCCTTCTTTTCCCGAGTATTTGGCCTTTATGTCCCTCTCTTCTTTGTTGGAACTCAAATTATGGCTTTCTCGTGTATTAGTTCGTTAACTGCCTCGTCTCCATCATTCCTTTGGTCTAAGTTTCTTAGGGCAGTTATTTTCTCGAGTCCTCCTGTCCTTAACGTCTATCTCATTGACCTTTTAGGTTGTAGTTCTTTCTACCTCTCGGTCTTCCTTAGGTATGTTGGTCAAAGATTTCAATTTTTTACTTTTCTGCTTTTTCCAAAAGAGGTAGTACTTTAAAATTATATCACTTTTCCAAAGCAGGTTAGTCTTGGCCTCTGATACTTCCTTCCTTCAAGTAGTTTCTAATAAGGGGTTGACTCCTTACACATCCACCAACCAATGATTCCTTCAAGGCACTTGGTTGTATGCATCCCTCCAGAGTTCCCTTTCACAGCGTATTCTTTCTCTTCTTCACTCTCACTGTGTCATTTCCTAGAGTTTCGGGGGACGTTTTTCTATGTTTGCTCCTTATGAGAGGGTTCTAAGTATGCTTCTCATGTACCCTATCCCTATTCATGAGGTATCCTTCTCGGTTTGACCTTCTTAAGAAGTTTTTGTATTCACCTCATCTTTTCTTGACTTCTTTGTGAATCGTTTACGTAACCTGCTCCATGGTATCGGTCTCCAATCCTTCATGTCCTTCGTGACCTTTGAGGAGGTATTGCCCTGAATCTATGAGGTGTGGAACACCCCTTCTTTCCTTACACCTATAATAGTTCAACTTGGTACTTGTCCTTTAGTAAGGTTGGGCATCTCTTCAGGTAATGTTCCATCGTTATTCCCTTACATGGATTGTTGTGGTTCTTCCTTTCCTTCGAGTGAGGCTTTTTCTAGGGTTACTAGTGGTTTGGTGCTTTATCGTTCTTGAGTCTGATTATTTTGACAGTTTTCTAGCTGAATCACCTTTTCTAAGGGTCATGGTAAGAGTCCTCTTAGGTTTCCTGATTCATCTTCCATCACTGGGATGCGACTCTTCCTTAGTTTCTAGAATAGTGTGGGTTTGTTTTATTTTCCTTAGGCCATATTCCTAGTAAGATCACATCCTCAGAAGATAGAGTTTTGGGGAATTTGAATCTTTTATTAACATGGGAATACAAAAGGTTAGGCTCTCAGCCCTATCACAGAAAATGGTCACAAATTAACTAGGGAGCTATGAAATTCTTGATAAGCATCCTCCTTTATACTTAGGGTTGTGCCATCAATAAGTCCTAGCACCATTCTCTAGGATGCTTCCCCATTTGGTCTTTCGACATTTCTGCCATGTCTTAGGCATTTAGGAAGCTTCTAGGGTTGTCTCCCTACGAAGGTAGGGTGTTGAGTAGAGCCATTCCAAGTTTTCTTGGTTCCTCTCCTGGGAGCCATTTGAAAATTTTAGGATAAATCCTATTAGTTACTATATTTTCTAGTCTTGATTATGTATTCGAGGAAACAGGCTTAATACCACTCTAGTTGTCATGCCCCGACTTGGTTTGGTCAGATCCCCGTGATCAACCCGCCACTCTCCCGGTTTATTAAAGTGTTTCCCCTTATTGTAAACCGTAAAGAGTAAGGCGTCCTTTAACCTGCACCTTTTCCTGGAATAGCATAATCAAAATTACATAAAATTTTAAACTTTACATACCTGTCTTACAGGTGTCTTAGTTTATGGTCTTTAAGTGTAGGCTTTTTGGGATTTCCTGAAAGGGATATAAGGGAGGGGGTGAGTACGACTACTTAGTGAATAGGTTTTCAAAGGTCTACCTTTAACTTTTAAGAAAAAAAAACATTTATATGGAGTGTGTCATACTCCTTTCTTTTTAAAAAATCCCTTCATTTAAAAATTCGGGTTTTCCCATCATTTCTTAGTCACCACGGTGTGTCATCACCCAACACACATCCTTCATCATGAAGGTTACACACATTCGCAAGTCAGTATCACTACTGAATCCGCTAGTGGCTTCGGAGTGAGTTTTCCTGCCACCTGGATAGAAGCACGAACACTTCTACCTTAGAATGAGTGGATGTACGCGACATCCGACCCTCAATCTTGAAATTGCTTCATCGTGTCCATATGAGGACAGAGACCTCATCCCATCCCCACCTCGGTCTCATGCGCTTGGTGCTACTCCAAATTTCACACAGACACCTGGAACAATGATTTGCCCTTATACTCACCGGGTCGTCTAGGGCCCTTAGGACACATCACTACCCCTCATGGGCGTCTTAATGATCCCGTACTCATAGTGCATGCACAAATAATATTTTCTCATATTTCCATGTAATTTGTAGTGCCACTGATCCAACAGCCCCGACTCTTAATTCAACAAGTAGTTGTTTGTCTTGATTGGTCCGTCGACCTGTCATGTCGCACTGCCGCTAGTTGACTGAGCATGTCGGTCATATCTTGGTACCATGGCCAAACAATTCACTTATTAAGTTTTATGGCACATATATCATGTTCATTTACGAGCTCCTGCTCGTGCCAACTAGCCTTGGGCCCACTGTACGAGATTTTCAAAATCAGGCATTTAGTCCCCAAGTTTCAAAACTGAGGCCTCCGACGTATTAGAGCTATTCGAGCTCCCGTCGAGTAGGTCTCCCAAATTGTTTAAGCATTGGCACACAGTCATGGGAGAGCACTTCCGACAAAACATATGTTTTCTCTATCCATTATAACACTCGAGTATAAGGACAACTCCGTTCATAACCGATGAATGAGTTTTCAACTTCCTTCGAGGAAGTCTCATCATACCAACTGGGTATGATCTACTTACAACCGGTAAGTAGTTTTTCCGCATGACTTTCACATCACTTCCTCTAAGTAGTGATGTTTAAAATACCACCTAATAGTGAGTTTTCATACCGAGGTACTTATCATTCCCAACTGGGTATGATATAAAATTTCCACTCACAACCAGTAAGTGGTTTTAAATTTTAAGTTGTGCTCATCATCCCAACCGGGTATGATGTTAGTAAACCCACTCACCCGTTAATGCAGTGAATTCCACTAGACCGATTCTTTGTATTCACGCGAGCTCGTACATGCTAGTGTTCCCGGTATTTCGCGTTCCTACACGATATGAACATCCTTGATCATTATTACTAGGCATAACAGCCTTCATTCATTTCCAATAAATGAGAAAACCCAAACTTTTTATTATTTGCAATTAGATCACCAAAGTTATTTCTCTTTAACTGTAAGTCCCTAATATCGATTTTTCCTCAAATTGAGTCTTGTAGCTTTTAAAATTTATCTTGGTACCTCAATTTATTCAATTTCACCAAAAAGGGGTTTAATTTCCCAAATTTTCAATTTGGTCCCTCAATTTTTTCCAAAATTACCATTTTGTCCTTCGTTTATAAAAATGGTATGTTTTGCCCCAAAAATTCTAAAATTCCTCAATTGGTCCTCCAACATTATTTTCATGCCCAATTGACCCTCAATTTCATAAAATTGTATTTTGGTCCTTTGAATTTCGAAAATCCCCAATTTCCCCAAAATTTTCCCCCAATTTCAACTCCTTAGCACAACCGAATTTAATTTCATCAAATTGACCAATCAAACACATCTAATTGTTGAAATTGAAGTTAAAATTGAGTTCCTCCATCTTTTTACGATTCAATAACACTTTGAATCGTAAGTTTTGCCGGAAAATGGACTGTAGAGAGAGAAAGCTTCGATTACTCACCGGTGAGGGCGTGGTGATCCGAGCTTTCAATTTGGGCAGATATCTCTCATCCTGAGGTTTATCCTAGAATCAAGAATCACATCAATTAATGTCGAATTGAGTTAGAATTTCATCATTGAAATTCTGTCGGTTCTCTCTCTAGCACCGATCGAAAATTATAGAGAGAAGCTGAATTAGTTACCTTTCAATCCTAATTCGGCTGTGGGAGGGCTGAGAAAGTGTTGGGAGGGCTTGGTTTGGTCTGAGTAGGGGTCGAAATGGCCAATTTTAGCTTGGCCGAAATAGGGCAGCTTCAGTCCACTGAGCTGCTTCTCTAGCGATTCTCAGATTGACTGGAGTTTTCTATTAAATAGTTGTCTTCTCCTCGGTTCTAAAGAGCCTAACCTCTTGTTTTGAGGTTAAGAAAAATGTTCAAGTCGAAACTCTGGTTCGAGATTAGGTGTAAGAAATGGAGCAGTAGAGAGAGAGAGAAATGTTTAGGTGTGAGGAGAATGAATGGGGATGACCTCTGTAAAATCGTGTATTAAATGGGAGAGATTTATTACTAGTATTAATATTTACATAAATTATTGATTTTAATTTTAATAATTTAATTTTGGTATAAAATTATCTATATTAATTCTAATAATTTAATTTAGGTATTAAATTATTGGTATTAATTATAATAATTAAATATATATTAATTTATGGCTATTTATGATAAGACGTACTTTCGCATAAAAAGTTTTGACCGAAATTTTGGATTACAAAAAAAATCATATTTCCTAGGAGGTCACCCATCCTCACATACTCTCGTGTGAGCATGCTTAACTTGAAAGTTTTTATGGGATATTGTTCACTTGAACCAATTTGGTTTTTCTCTTCTATTTTGTTTTAAATTTCTTTTCCAAGGTTTAATGAACCCTTTGGATCACTCGGAAGTTGTAAATTTCCAAATTGCTTATTCCCATATGATCGGGTTTGTAAACCGGCTCGGTTTTCTTACTCGGTTTGATCGATTCTTTTCCCGATTTTCCATAACTCAAAAGTGCAGGGTTTACATGGTCTCTACCTTTCCTAGGATGCTCTCACGCTCTTCTAGTTTCTCAAGTCATCCTATTGTAGTGACTACGTCCTCTTTTTCTTTGAGGGATTCCTAGTCCAACCCAATTGTATACTCCACATACTTAAGTATATTTAATTTGTGTCTCTCCCAGTCCCATACCTGGGTATTCCTAGAGGTAACATGCACTCTTAGCATCTCCACTTAATAGTTTCAATAATATCAACATATTTCTTCTCATCTCTTTAGGAGTATGTCATAGGTTTCTTGTATAGTTCAGACATAATCTTAAGACCCTAAAAGGAAGGGTCTTACACCTAAGCGACATGAGGATTTGGAGCAAAGAAATAACATTGGACACGAGGGTAAGACAAGCCAATGATAATAAATTCCATGGAGTAAGTGAATAATTGAAGGGAAACAAAATCCCTTCAGCACGATGCCTATGAGACTAAGTGAAAGGGGTGAACCAATGTGGTAGTATACCAAAGCGAACCCTAATTGAAGTCAAGATAACTATTCCCGATGGAAATGGGGCATAATTAAGTTTTGGGGACAAAACTCCTAAAATGAAAGGGGAGTGGTGAAACACGTCCTCTCGGACCAAGGAAACCAGGAAAAGAACTGGTATTTTCATGAGAGAACCGAACCCATAAATGAACAAAAAATGGTAATGAAGGGTTAAAATGGGAAATTGGAAAATCCCAAGTGACCAAGAAGTCATAAAAATCATGGGGAAGGACCATAAAGTAAATTGGGTGAGAAAACCAGACCGGTTCAGGGTGAACCAGACCTAAACCAGATTGAACCATGATGAACCAGATTCGATAATTCATTTTTCTAGGTGGCTAAAAAATGTCAAATTGGAGAATTGAGCCTACCGCTATATAGAAAATGAATTTGCATTAATTTAGAAATTTTAAAATTTTGGAAAACTAGTTGAATCGGGCCTAAATCGCCTGATTTTTGTCACTAAACCCAGTTAGACCGAACTGGTCAATGGTCCGACTAGTCAATGAACATTGTCACCGTCTTCCTTAGAATGACAATACTGTTCATTAAGGTAGAAATACGTTCATTTTCCGATGAGGGAATATTCCCTCCGATTATGGTAATTTCTGATGAGGATAAGCTCAACCAATATGGAAACTGGTGTAACAGAGGGTCCCTAATAAAGAGCTCCCCTCCATTCATCCTCAACACACCTCAGACCTTCGATAAGGGAGAAGTGCTCCATTTTCTGGTGAAGCTCAAGCCAGAGCTCTGACTTGGGCACTCCTCTCAACCTTAGAAGGCGAATTCGGGTCCTACAGTCTTAAGAGGAAGTCAACTATGTGAAACTCGTCATCTCGGATCAAGGAAAATCTGGAAAGAACCGGTCAATTTTACGAGAAAACCGAACAACTTATGGAACTGATAATGATAGAGGGGGGTTAAAATGGAAATTAGAAAATCCCAAGTGACCAAAAAGTTATGAAACTTATGGGAAAGAACCATGAAGTAAATTGGATGGGAAAACCGAACCGATTCAGGGTGAACCAAACATAAACTGAATTGAATTAGATTAAATCGGTTTGAACTATATATGACCAATTTCTAAATTCATTTTTCTTGGCGGCTTAAAATGATCAAATTGGGAAATTGAGGCCACCATTGGATAGGAAATTAATTTAGATGAATTTAGAAATTTTTAGATTTGAGAAAACTGATCAAATTAGGCCTGAACTGGCTGATTTTTGCCATTGAACCTAGTTGGATAGAACCAGTTTGGTTAAGAATAGTATCGTTTTCTTCCTTGGGATGATAACACTGTTCATATAGTAGAAAAACTTTCCTTCTTTGGCGAAGGGATATTTTTTTCGATTTGGGCATTTTATGAAGAGGATAAGCTTGATCATTATGGAAACTGGTAGGGTATAGGGTCCTTGAGCTCCCATCCATTCATCCTCCACAGATCTCAAATCCTCTCCTCCTCTGATGTGCTCCATTTTCTGGTGAAGCTTAAACCAAAGCTCTGACTTGGGCACTTTTCTTAGCCTCAGAAGGCAAGGTCGAGTCCTATAGACTTTGGGGAAAGTCAGCTACCTGACAGCAATCTTCCTTCGACCCAAGGATCGCCGAAGAAGCGTCGACGGAATCAAATATTAAAATAGCTCCATCGGTACAAAGCTGTTCTATTTTGGCCGAGCTGAATTCAACCAAATTCAGTCCTCCTTAGGCCAAACCAAGCCTCTCCGAAGTCCCCATGGCCCTCACACGACCTCTATAGAGGTGAAAGATAAGCCAATTTAGCCATCCTCCGTCGTTGCATGTCGGCGCTAGAGAGAGAAAATATCAAATTTCACTAACAAAATTCACCATCATATGGACTTCAATTGTAACAATTCTTGATCCTATAAGGATCCTAAGGATGAGAGCTACTTTCATAGTTCAAGAGCTTGGACCGCCGAACCTCCGACGATAAGCTTTCTCTCTCTATGAGTAATTTTCCGACGAATCTCCGTTTGATCACGTTTCAGACTTACATTCTAAAATTCAAAGCTCCATTTGATCATATGGAAGTGTAGGACCTGACCCATGCCATCAATTAGAATTAATCCCAATTGAATGGCCAATTTGAAGATATCAAATTTAGCCAGAAATGGAGGAAGAAATTGGGGGGAAATTTCGGGAAAATTGGGGATTTTGAAAAATTGAGGGACCTCCATGTAATTTCTCAAAATTGAAGGTCAATTGGCAATGAGAAAGATGTTGGGGAACCAATTGGTCAATTTTTAAAAGATTTTGGCCCAAATGGCTATTTTTGGAAAGTAGGGGCAAAACCGTAATTTTTGGAAAACTAGGTACCAAATTGGAAATTTGGAAAACTTGAGCCCCTTATACAATTTTGAGTAAATTGAGGATTCAAAGAGGATATTGGAAATCTTGGAATTTAATTTGGGGAAAAATTTAGCGTTAGGGATCTAAAGTCATCAAAAATGAACTTTAGGGACCTAAGTGCAATAAACCAAGAATTTTGGGCTTAGTCGCTCATACGTGAGAAAACGAAGGTTGTCATGCTGAATACTTATTGATAATGATACCCAAACCGTCTAGGGACACGTGGGACTGGAACACAAGCAAGAGAGAGAGAGAGTTAGCGTGGACTGGGAATTGACTAGGGACGAACACGTCACAGTCAACAGGTGAGTGGGACTTTTATACATCATATCGGTTGGGATGATGAACACTATTTCTAAAGGATAAAACCTACTTACTAGTTGTGAGTTGGAATAAACAAACATCATACCTGGTTGGTATGATAAGTTTCCTTAAGTAAAGGAGAAACCCGCCTATCAGTTGTAAGCAGATCCATCATCACACTCGGTTGGTGTGATGAGATAAAAAGTGATTTTATCATAAGTGTTCCCCCTTAACTGTGTGACAACTGCTTAGACTATTTGGGAGACCTTCTTGATGGGAGCAAGAGCAGCTCTAATAGGCTAGGGTCCTCGGGTTTTGAACTCATAGGGCTCAAGGCCCAGTTTTGGAAAGACACGTGTAGTGGGCCCAAGGCAAGGTGGCACGGGCTGGAGCCTGTAAACAAACATGATTAGAAAGAGCCATGAAAAGTCCTAATTAAATGAATAAGGTTTTTTTTTTTGTGATTTTCCAAGGTATCAAGTCCGGACTGAAATGCTCAATGGATTGGTGGCAGTGCATCTAGGCCAGGTCGACCGACCGGCCTAGACAAACAGTTGTAGGTTGGGTTGAGTGTTAGAGTCATTGGACCGTTGGCACCAAAGAGGATGGCTTAATCATGAAAACTTTTTTTTTTGCATGCATTTAAGGTATGTGACCATCAAGACACCCTAGGGGGTAGTGGTGCATCCCAAGGGCTACTGGACGACATTGTGGTGATAAGGGTAGAACGTTGTGCCAATCAATCATGAAGCTGCGAAAAACTAAGCAACTGAGAGAGAGTGAGCTTTTCAGGTGTGGAGAGGACGAATGGAGATGGGCTCTTTATATAGGGAGCTCAAGGACCTGTTGGCCATCCGTTTGATGTCTTTATGACAGGCATTGAAGACCTGGAATGTACCAAACATAAACGTTTCTTTTTCGCCGGCGCTGCTTCGATTTTCCGGCGAGTGAACAGTATTGTCATCCTGAGGAAGAAGATGACATTGTTCTGAACCGGACCGGACCAAATCAGTCCAAACCGGGTTCAAAGCTTAAATTGACCGGTTCACCCCTCATTCGATCGAGTTTTTCAAATCTAAAAATTTCTAAATTCATCTAAATTCATTCTCTATCCAATGGTGGCCTAAAATCTTTAATTTGAATTATTTAAGCCACCTAGAAAAATAAATTTAGGATTTGATTCAATAGTGATTCAAACCGGTTCGTACCAGTTCGGATCCGGTTCACCTGAACTGGTTTGGTTTTCATCCCAAATTCCTTCACAAGTCCATTTCCATGTCTTTTGTGACTCCTTGGGTCACTTAGGGTCCACAAAATTCCTGGTTTACCACCTCTTAATCGATTTCGGTTCATAAACTGGCTCGGTTCTTAAACCGGTTTAATCCGGTTCTAGTCCAATTCCCCCGAACCGATCTAGTTTTTCTCTCCCACATTATTTTAAGGTTCCTTCCCAAGGAATCCATACACTTTTTGGTTAACTCATTCTCTATCGGTTCCGGTTCATGAATCAACTTGGTTCACAAACCGGTTCTATCCAGTTCGGACCCGATTCTCTTGAATTTCTTCAGTCTTTCTTCCTAATATCATCCTAGGGTTCTTTTCCAAAGTTTATTAATATTTTTGAGTTACATGGGAGTTAGAAATTTTCGAATTTGCTCGTCCCCTAATAGTCGGGCTTGTAGACCAATTCGGTTTAAAGATCACATTGATCGGTTCTTTCCTGGTTTTTCTCATTACTAAAGGACGGGGTTTGCACATTGTGGTGACCTCAATTTGCTAATTTTTCCTTTTTGAGTCACCCCAAAAAATGAATCTTTGAATCGGTTCCTCTTGGTTCGGCTTGATCCAGTTCAAGTTCGATTTACCTTTATCCTATCCGATTCTAACTTCCAATTTCCAATTAGATCTATTTCCTTTTAAATTTGGTAATTTAAATCTCACTTGGATAACTTTCAATCCCATTTTGATTTCTCTTCATGATTTTAGTTCTCCTTTTTGATAACTCGTTATTTTCTTGAAATTTTCCAGTTCTCCTTTTTGATTATCTTGTTTGGGAAGAACAAGGTTTACAACTACTCCGCTCCTTTTTAGAAGTTTTGTCCATAAAAGTACAGTAGTCGTTACCAGTACTTGTTAAAATTAATGCGAGTCTTTTCCTTGTTTACCCTGAATTACACTTGGATCATATCAAAGTGTCTCCTCTGTTTGGGGTTAGCATTCCCTAGTTGGGGTTAGCATTCCCTAGTTGGCGTACTCTGCTAGCCCATGTATGTGCCAAGCACCTTCTTCTTCGATATTTACAACGTTCAATCTTATTCCTTGGGTTTGGTCCCTTAATACAACCTTTAGATCTACCATGATGGATTTATTTTATCCCAATTATTTTGGAGTTGCCTTAAAGATTGTTTTTATTTATCATGAAAACCTTTCTTAGGGTTTTCACATATCATTTTATTCCTTGTTGTATCATAATTTGTACTTATGATTTGACTGTTGTTTCTACATGACCATGTATTGACTTGTTTAGACTATCTGGAGTCATGGTCCATTATTCCATATCGTCATTTTGATGATGTGATCCTTGGTTAATACTTGGGGTCCTTCGCATCCAATTCTATCAGTTGTTGATAGTAGAATCTTAATTATTCTTGGATTCTATAATTGAATATGATTTTTACGCTAGGCACTACTTAATGACCACTAGTTTCATATTCAAACTCAAGTTTCCAAATTGTGAGAATTTAAGGCTTTGGTACCTTACTCAAATAATCCATATTCGTAGTCTCTTCTGCCCAAGTGTCCTTCATTTTGGGCCCTTGTTTTACGACTTTGCCTATTTCAAATCTAATATCTTAGAGGCATTTTATGCCACTTATTTAATATTCATGTCATCTTCGATTGACATTGTAAACCCTAATTTTTAATAAATAAGAAAAATAGGATGAGAGAACATGGAAATTTTGAAAACAACCGAGGTTCAAATTGAATCAAGATCATAAAGAGAGATCAAATGAGATCTAAAGTGATCCAAGTGGAACTTAAATTACCAAAATTTCTAACGAAATTGATCAAATTGGAAATTTAAAGTGAGAACCAGATCAAATAAAGGTAAATCGAGAGTGGACAAGATCAAACCGGACCAAACCAAGATGAATCGGTTCAAAGATTCACTTTTTGGGGTGATAGAAAAAGGGCAAATTAGTAAATTGAAGTCACCACCATGTAGAAAATTAATTTGATGAATTTAGAAATTTATAATTTTTAGAAAATAGTTAAAATCGGGTATTTACCGTCCAATTTTCAATTTTGGGTTATCAAACCTAATTCAATTGAATTGGTCAACGTTCTAGTCAGGTCAACGCTCAATCAACGCACACAAATAATCAACACATGACGTGCGGCAAACGGACCAATTAAACCATCAAATTAGCACTAGAAGCACTAACTAATGAGAGAACGACTGATGTCCATTGTTAATGGTCAACTGATGAAAATCGACATTGGCTGGACAAACCAATTAGAGGGTGAAACATGTTAATAGTTAACAAAAAACTGATAGAATGCCATGTTAATGGGATTAGCCATTTAGAGGATAACATAAGGCAAGTGGGACAAGTGATAAGCCAACTTGGACATTAGAGAACCAATCAGTGAACAACATGTGGCATTGGCGCATGACATAAGATGGGGAATGTGACTTATTTAAATTAACCAATCAAAGGATGCCACATGGCAGAGTCTTAACGGTCATTTGACGGTCATATTCAGTCAACTTCCACATTAAATTAAATGACTAATGAGAGGTCGCCATTTGTCAGGTCAGACGATCAAAGGATGACATAGATACTAAGTCAACCACAATATAAATAATTCCAACCAATCGCAAAGCACCACGCAGCAGCTTGCATGTGTGAAACTCACACACGCGTGCACTATGTCGTCATCAACCTTTAGACATCTAAATATAAGGGAAGGGAAAGGCTATCATAACTTCATTGAGCAGTAAATTGCTTTGACAAGGCCATAAATCAAAGTGTTAATGGCTGAAAGGCGATGGAATGGATAAGACCAAGAGTTCCCGAGTTCTCTATATAAAGAGTTGCTCCTCTCTCATCTCCTTCACACCTCAATAGCTCAAAGAACTCATATTGCTCCATTTTCTGATCTCCTGTAAAATAGAGACCAGACTTCGACACTTTCCTTCACCTTAGACGGAAAATTTGAGTTCCTTAGAATCCTTAGGAAATACTCCACTCAACAGTACACTCCATTTAGCTCGAGATTCACAAGAAAAGCGCTGACGAGTGTACACAATAGCATTGATCAAACACAGAACACTCCCTGAACAATTTGAGCACAATTCATGCCACCTTCAAACCAACTATGGTCAAGCCAATCCTCCCCGAACATCCTCAGTTGAGCCCCGTCCTCTCTGGATCCTAGTAGTAAGTCCCTACCGCCGCTCGAATTATAGAGCAATTTCATAGAAATGTACTAAATTAATTTCTAATCACTCAAACCAACAATTGAGGTAGCATTTTATCCTAGAAGGATCCATTTGGAGAGAGCTAGCTTCCCACATCAAGAACTTCGACCGCCACACCATCGCTGGTAAGAAAACAATGCTTTCTCTATCTAGAACAATGTTTTTCGCCGAAGCTCCATTTAGGGTCATTTCTAGGCTAAATTTGATGAACCAAAGCTTAGAATGATCATAGGGACATAGGGAGACAATTGGTATCATGATATGATGAAATTAAGGAAGTTTAACATGATTTCTTGAAACTCAAAGTTTAGGGGACTAAAATGTAATTTTTGAAAAGTTGGGGGTAATTAATGATAAACCAAGAACCTAAAGGGAAGTAAAGAATAATTAGTGACATAAAAGAGACATTTGAGAATATTAGGGACTTAATTATAAATAAAGTAAACTTAGTGACCTATATGAAAAAAATGGAAAATATAAACACTTAAGTGCGAATTTCATACATGGTTGAACTTAATTGTTCAGAATAATGTAGGAACAAAATTATCTACGTACGTGTGCAAGGAAAGACACAAGAATTCGGATATCTACTAGGGGCAAACAAGTCATGAACCCGAGTGTGTGGAATTTGTGACATCGAGTTCGGTTGGACTGATGACACATCAATATTAATACAAAGTATTTGCATGAGATGCTTAACCCTTTTTCTAAAAATATATTACCATTACTGTATGAAGCCCACTTAAAACTATTTTCAGGATGTATTTCTATTATGAGCATGAATACTAAATACCTTTAAATATGAGCATGAACCATGTTACTAAATGGGCCCTAGGCCATCATTTTCAACTAGAAGTGGGCCTAAGGCCAATTGTTTTGAAAACACGTTCAATGGGCCCAAGGCTAATGGAAACGGGCCAAGTCCAGTAAATAATATGACCAATTTCTATTAGCATATCTGTCACGCCCTGGCCTAGTTTGGTCGGATCCCCATGATCAACCCGTCGCTACCTTGGTCTAAGAGGGGTTTCACCCTTCTTTTATTCAAGAGGAGCCAGGCGTAAATTCAAACCTTGTTCCCTAGAATCACATAAATCAATATAATGCAAGCTTAAAAGGAACTTTAAGTATACCTGACGTAGGATACATCTTCACGCTCTCTTTCATTCTATCCCTTACTCCTGAAAATGGGTAAAAGCGAGGGGGTGAGTTCTACAACTCAATGAGCGGGTGTTGTGAGTGAGTTTTCAAAATAGCTTTATCCAAACCATCCAAGGTTATCATTTCCTTAAAAAAGATTTTTCCTCAATTTTGGTTTTTAAAACCTTTTCCATTTTTGAGTTAGGTGTGTTTAGCTCTCTTAGTCCATACCCTTGCCTCAGGAGGTGTTTAGCAAACAAACACACGCCCTTCATTAGGAAGGGTACACATATTCATAGGTGCAGCCTGTCCACCGCACCCACTTGTGGATCAGACCATCTTTACCATCCACCAAGATAGAATAGACCTCATCCCAACCCCACCCTAGTCTCATGCACAAGAAGCTTATAGAGCTTCAAGACTAACCGACACAACGAACTACCCTTATCTCCACCATGTCGTCCAGTAGCTCTTAGGACCCATAACTACCTCATGAGGTGTCTTGATGGACACTACCATAAGTTTATGCAGAAACAAGAGTTTTCATATCATAGCCATCATCTTTGTTGCCAACGGTTTAATGACTCTAACACTCAACCCAACCTGCAGCTATTTGTTTAGGCCGGTCCGTCAACCTACCCTACCTCACCACCGCCAGTCCATCGAGTACCGTCGGTCCTTACTCGATACTATGGCAAAATCACACAATCAATTTAATTAGAAATTTTGATGGCTCTTCTTAATCAAGTTTTTTTACGAGCTCCTGTTCGTGTCCACTGGCCTTGGGCCCACTGCATGCATTTTTCCAAAACTAGGCATTTAGCCCTATGAGTTAAAAAATCGAGGCCCCTGGCCTATCTGAGCTATTCTAGCTCTCATCAAGATGGTCACCCAAATATTTTAAGCATTGACACTCAGTAATGGTAGAACACTTATGACAAAAATTTATTTTTAACTCATCACACCAACTGGGTGTGATGATACCTCTGCTTACAACCGGTAGGTGGGTTTCTCTTTTCCTCAAGGAAACTAATCACACCAACCGGGTATGATTATCTATACTTACAACCAGTAAGTAGGTTTTATCTGTAAAAGATAGTGCTCATCATCCCTACCCGTATGATGTGTCAATTAGCCCACTTACCCAATGACTGTGACGCGTTCGTCCCTAGTCAACTTCCAAGTCCACGCTAACTTTTCCTTGCTGGCGTTCCGGTCTCACGTGTCCTTACATGATTTGGGTATCATTATCAATGAGGGTTTGACATAACAACCTTCGTTTTATCTTGTATGAGAGACAAGACCCAAATTTTTGGTTTATTGCACTTAGGTCCCTAAAGTTCAATTTTCTTAACTTTAGGTCCCTAAGGCCAATTTTTCCCAAATTGAGTCCCAAGGTTTCCAATATCCTCTTTGGATCATTAATATACTCAAAATTGTGTAAGGGGCTCAAGTATTCCAAATTTCTAATTTGGTACCCAATTTACCAAAAATTACGGTATTGTCCAATACTTTCCAAAAATAGCCACTTGGCCCCAACTATTTCCAAAATTGACCAATTGGTCCCCCATCATCTTTCTCATTGCCAATTGGCCTTCAAATTTAAGAAATTGCATGAAGGTCCCTCAATTTTTTGAAATCCCCAATTTCTCCCCTTCAAATTGGCTGAATTTGATTTCTTCAAATTGGCCCATCAATTAGGATTAATTGCTCCAATTGATGGTATGGATTAGTCCCTACACTTCCATATGATTCGATTGTGCTTTGAATTGCATGAATTGAGTCTAAAACGATTTCAATGAAAACTATTTGTAGAGAGAAAAAGCTTACCCTGAGAGGTGCGGCGGTCCAAGCTCTCAATCTGGGGAGTTAGCTCTCATCCTGAGGTTACTTTTTGGATAAAAAATTGCTACAATTGAAGTCCAAATGAGTATGAATTTGGTTAGTGAAATTTGACACTTTATCTTTCTAACACCGATTTGTAACGATGGATGATGGTTGAATTGGCTTACCTTTCAGCTCTGTTGAAGCCGTGTGAGGACCGTAGGGGGTGTTAGGGAGGCTTGGTTTGGCTAGAGGGGGTTTGAGTTTGGTTGAATTCAACTAGGCCAAAATAGGGCAGCTTTGGTCCATTAGAGCTGTTTCACTGTTTCATTCCGCTGACGCTTCTCTAGTGGTCCTCGGGTCGAAAGGAGGTTGCTGTCAGGTAGCTGACTCCCCCCGGAGGCTGTAGGCCCCAACCTTGCATTTTGAGGTTAAGAAAAACACCCAAGTTAGATCTCTGGTTTGATCTTCACCAAAAAATGGAGTAGTTGAGAGAGAATGGCGAATTGAGGTGTGGGGAGGACGAATGGAGAGGAGCTCTTTATATAGAGAGCTCGGGGACCCTATGCCCGACCACTTTCCATTATGGTCGAGCTTATCCTCGCTCGAAAATGCCCTGATTGAAGCGAATATTCCTTCGTTGGAGAAGGAATTTTTCTACAATAATAAACAGTGCTGTCATCTTGAGGAAGAAGACAATAGTGTTCAAAATCGGATAGGTTTGATCCAACCTGGTTCAATGGCGAAAATCGGCCAGTTTAGGCCCAATTCGACTAGTTTTCTTAAATCTAAAAATTTCTAAATTGATCAAATTCATTTCCTATCCAATGGCGGCTTCAATTTCGCAAATTAATCATTTTATGCCACCACGAAAAATGAATTTAGAATCTAGTTCATGTATGGTTCAAACCGGTTCAGGTCCAGTTTTCTCTTCCCATTTGTTCCATGGTTCTTTTCCATGATTTTTATTACTCTTTGAGTCACATGAGATTTTCCATTTTCCCATTTTACCCTTTCTTTACTGGTTTGGGTTCGTTAACCGGCTCAGTTTCTCTTTTGAATTAATCGATCTTTTTCTCGGTTTTCTTAACTTTAAAGGACGAGGTTTTGTAACTCACCCCTCCTTTTAAGGGTTTTGTCCCCAAAACTAAGTCAACAATCCTTTGCATTGGGAGTGACTTCCCTTGATGTCCTCTTGGGGTTTGCTCGGCATGCTATCACTTTGGTCATTTCCTTCACTTAGTCCCTTAGCCATGCAATTAAGAAATCTTTCTTCATTCCCATTTTCCACTCACTCCATGGAGTGTATCAGATCAATTATGTCCTATCCACTAATCCCAAGGTACATCTTAGCTCCACTTCTTACTCTACTTATATAAACCCCACCCTTTTGAGTTATGGAAAAATGGGAAAAGAACCGGTCAAATCGAGTGAGAAAAACCGAATCGGTTCACAAACCCGATCATCATAGAACGGGCAATTTGGGGAATTTACAACTCCTGAGTAACCAAAAGGGTTTATAAAACTTTGGAAAACTACCTTAGGACAATTTGGGAGAGAAAAATCAGACCGGTTTAGGAGAATCGGATCTGAGTTGGATTGAACTAGTTTATGAACCAAGTCAGTTCATGAACCAGAACAAATAGAGAAAGGGCAAACCGAGAAAATTATGAATCCTGAGTGACCTAAAGAGTCACAAAAGTCAAGACAAAGGATTTAGGATGAACTGGAGATGTAAACCAAATCGGTTCAAGTGAATCGGATCTGAACCGGATTGAACCAATTTGAACCACCACTAAACGAGATGCTAAATTCATTTTTCTAGGTGGCTTAAAAAATTCAAAATTTAGATTTGAGGCCACCATTGGATAGAAAATGAATTTAGAAATTTTTAGATTTTAAAATTTTGGTCGAAATGCAAACCGGTCGGTTTAAGCTTTGAACCTGATTCGGACCGGTCCGGAACAGTGTCATCTTCTTCATTCAGATGACAACACTATTCACTCACGGAAAAATCATGTAGTGCCGATGAAATTGAAAAGTCTCCGGCCAGGGAGTTTTAGGCAAGGAATGACCACCATTAAGGCACCAATCGGATGAACAAGAAGTACTCAAGCTTCCTATATAAAGAGCCCCTCCTATTCATCCTCTCCACACCTGAACACTTCATTCTCTTGTAACTGCTCCAATTTTCGGTGAAGCTCAAACCAGAGCTCTAACTTGGGCATTTTTCTGAGCCAAACAAGGTGAGGTCGGGTTCTTTAGAACCGAAGAGAAGTTAGTTACATGCCTGTAGCATCCATTTGCTCTAAGAGTCATTGGAGAAACGCTAGCATGATAAAACAGTGAAGCAGCTCTAGTGGACTGAAGCTGCCCTATTTTGGCCAAGCTGAAATCAGCCAATTCTATCCCTTCTCTGACAAAACTGAGCCTTTCCAACACCTCCACAACCCTTCTACAGCTGAATTAGAGCTGAAAGGTAAGCTAATTCGGCTCCCCTCTGTAATTTCTGACCACTGCTAGATAGAGAACCAATAAAATTTCAATGATGAAATTCTCACTCAATTTGGTATCAATTGATACAATTCTTGATCCTAGAAGGAACCTCAGGACACAAGTTATTTGCCTAGCTTGAAAGCTCAGACCGCTGCACCCTCGATGGTAAGCTTTCAAAGCTTTCTCTCTGTAAGTCCATTTTTCCGGCGAAGCTCCGTTTGAGCTCATTCTAACACCAAATCATACGATTCAAAGTGCAATTGAATCATATGAAGGTGTAGGAACTCTAATTTAACTTCAATTTCAACAATAAAGCTCATTTGACTGGCCAATTTGATGAAATCAAATTTGGTAGAGTTAGAAGGTTGAAATTGGGGGAAGAATTGGGGGAAATTTGGGAATTTCGAACATTTGAGTGACTAAAGTGTAATTTCATAAAATTGAGGACCAATTGGGCAATTTTGGGGGCAAAATTTACCATTTTTGTAAGTAGGGGCAAAATGGTAATTTTGGAAAAGTTGTGGGACCAAATGGGAAATTTGGGAAATTAAATCCCTTTTTGTGAATTTGAATAAATTGAGGTACTAAGATGAATTTTAAAAGTTTTGGGACTCAATTTGAGGCAAAACCGACATTTGGAGACTTAAAGTTAATGAAAAATAACTTTAGGGATCTAATTGAAAATAAAGGAAAAGTTGGGGTTCTCATTCATTTGGGATGAATGAGAGCTATTAGACCAAAGAATATTAAACAAGAATGTTCATATCGTGTAGGAACATGAAGTACTGAGAACGCTAGCTAAGACTAGTTCGAGTAAGGACAACAAGCCGACTAAGAGGAATTTCACTGTACGATCGAGTGAGTGGGATTTTTATATCATACCTGGTTGGGATGATAAGCACCTTGAAAATGAAAACCCACTACTAAGTGGTATTATAAACATCACATCAAATAAGAGTGATGTGAAAATTATACAGAAAAACTACTTACCAGTTGTAAGTAGATCATACCCGTTTGGTATGATGAAACTTCCTCAAAGGAAGTGAAAAACCCATTCATCGGTTATGAGCGGAGATGTCCTTATACTCGATTGATATAATGGACAGTTAAAAATATATTTTGTTAGTAGTGCTCTCCCCTAATTGTGTGCCACTGCTTAAACAATTTGGAAGACCTTCTCGACAGGAGCTCGAATAGCTTTGTTAGGCTGAAGGCCTCGGTTTTTTAACTTGGAGGCTATTATGCCCAATTTTGAAAATCTTGAATAGTGGGCCCTAGGCTAGTTGGCACGAGCAAGAGCTTGTAAACAAACATGATTTATATGCCATGAAAACTTAAGTAATTGAATTGTTTGGCCATTGTAACAAGACTAGACCGACATACTCAGTCAACTAGCGGCAGTGCGACATGACAGGTCTCCAGACTAGTCAAGATAAACAGCAACATGTTGAGTTGAGGGTTGGGGCCGTTGGACCAGTGGCACCACAAATTATATGGCATCATGTGAAAAATGTTGATTTTGCATGCACTGTGTTTACAAGACCTTCTAGACGTCCAAGAGGGGTAGTGATGCGTCCTAGGGCCCTAGACGACCTGGTGGATATAAGGGCAGTTAGTCATACGAGAAGCCTTTTGAAGCTCGACGTAGCTTCAAGTGCATGATACCAGATTGGGGTCAGGAGGAGGTCTTTGTTCTCATATGGACACAAAGATTTGTTATGGGATTGAGGGTCGGATGTCCCGAACATCCACTCATTCTCAGGGTAGAAGTGGATGTGCTTCTATCTAGGTGGCCGGTAAAGTCACTGCGACACCACAAGTGTGTTTAGCGGATGGGCTGGCCTGCGATTGTGTGTTTGACCTTCATGATGAATGATGTGTGTTGGGTGATGACACACCATGACTAATGAGAAATGGTGATAAAAATTGAAATTTGAAATGAAAGGTTTTTAAAAGAGAATAAGGAGTTTGACACACTTCGAATCAAACATTTTTCCTAAAAGAAATTTTTTGAAAAAACCATTCACTGAGTCATTGTACTCACCCCTCCCTTATACCCCTTTCAGGTAACCCCAAAAAGCCTACCCCAAGACCAACCGCTAATTCTCCTGTAAAGACAGGTACGAACAGTTTAAAATTGTTTGTAGTTTTAATTTATGTTATTTTAGGAAAGGTGCAGGTTCAAAGGATGCCTTACTCTTCACGATTTATAAATAAGGTACAACCCTTAGTAGACTAGGAGAGTGGTGGATTGTTTATGGGGATCCAACCAAGCTGGGTCAGGGTGTGAAAACTTCAGTGGTATCAGAGCTTGTTTCCTCGAATACATAATCAAGACTAGAAAAGATAGTCACTAATAAGAATGATTTTAAAATTTTTAGATGGCTCCTAGGAGAGTAACCAAGAAAACTAAAACTAGCCTACTAATACCACCCAACACTCTATCCCCATAGGGAGATCACTGTAAAATAACTGAGAAGTTCCAAGAACCAAGAGACATTATTAGGAAGTATCCAGAAGGATGGTGCTAGGATCTCTTGAGGTAATAATCCTGAGTACAAAGGAAGCCAAGCCTAAGGCCGGGAACGCCATCAAGGGCTTATAACCTTACTAAGAATGATGGTTGTTAAGAACCCAGTAGCTCCCCATCTGTTTCATAAATAGTTTTTGTAATAGGGCTAAGACCCCAACCTATTATACTACCTCTCCAATAATAAAGAACTCCTAGTTCCTCAAAATTATATCTCTAAAAAATAATGTTAGCTCGCATCTCAACCATAGGAAGATTGCCCAAGAAAAGTAACCACACAAACCCATGTTACCCTAAACATCATATAAATCAAGAAGACTCCCATCCCAAATAAAGGAATGAAGCAAGGAAATTTTTGGGCAAAGAAGGCATGACAAGAAACCTGTCAAGGTAAGGAGTCTAAGAGAAACTCTTGGAGAAAGAAATGGGCAAGGAAACAACATATTACAAGGTGCAAAGGAAATGGGACATGAAGTGAAGGACTATCCCACACCACAAGGATTTAGAACAATATTTTTCCAAGAAAAACGCCCCCACAACTATAGGAATCCGGAAGGATACCATCCTAAGAAACATGATTCCTGTTCGTAAATTCAACCATAGCCAGGAGGATGATCTTCAAGATCCTAGCATAGTGGCATGAAGGAAAAATGACTGAATTTAGGACCTCGATAAACCACAAATAGAACAAGGGTAGTTGAAGAGAACTCTCCCTTAAGAAGAAATTTCCAGCCATTTGGGAGCAAAGAAGGGAACGCCTCCATAGGAGAAGAGAAGCTGAGCATTTGACGACAAATGGGTTGTCTCGGGATTTGCAAGTACGACTCACCTTGAAAAAAATAATGAAGCCAAATAGGAAAGGAAGCAAGTCGTAACCACAAGATAGTTAAGGAAAATAAATGACTCCCTAAGGAAGACCGAGAAGTAGAAAGAACTACACTAAAAAGGGTAGTAGGATGGATCCAAATGAAGTGCATGCTGATGTGAAAGAACCAAGGGAAGCATACTAGGGGGACCCAAAGAGCAAGTTGAACCCAAGGAAACATGTAAGTAGGAAGATAAAATCAAAAGATGTCATACAAGTAAGAAAGGGGTGGACTGCCCATGATAAGGAAAATGAGGAAATAACATATGAGAAACCTTGGAGAAGTAAACCCTACAATTAAGAAATGATTAATGGAAGCAACCACAAATATCAATACGGGTCGTGGTCCACACTCACATAAGGAGTGGACGACTAGGCATAGGATGGAGTACATGAAATAAGACTAATAATTGGAAGTTCCTTAGATAAGGAATAAGGAATGAAATGGAAATTTAAGATGAGGAATGATTCAAAGAAGGCAAATGCCTCTATATAGAAGGAGGTGTAAGAAAATGAAGGAAGAAACCTTCAAAGAATGGTAAGAAGGTTGAGCATGTAGCTCCTAAGACGGAAGTCTCTACTTTGAGGGACATATTAGAGAATGAAACCGTAAGAAGGAAACTCCCCAAATGAAGCAAATGACACATATACCAAAAAGGTATAAACTCAAATATAATGAATCATGAAATGTTCACAAGTGGGTGAGAGTGGATTAAAGAAAAAGGAAAGTCCTTGAATAAGGAAAGCCACCAAAGAAAAGAAAGGACATAAGAAGGGAAGAATCCTTACATGTCGGTAAGTCATCAGGAAACCCAATGATTGGAATTGGGAAGACCCAATAAAGAAGTTTGGAAAAGATGAGTAGGCAAGAGAAATCGGTACGGTTATGTGAGACATAACATCAAAAAGCAAGATGGATGAGAGGATAACAGTAAAGGTAGTCGATGAATACTACCAAACTACAGAGGGATAAAATTATACGATCCTTGAAAGGTCGGAACGCTGAGAATGACCCTCAAAGTGGTGTTCTAGAATTCTAATGGACAAAGATAAGATCTAGAAAATGTCATGTTGTAAGGGGTATGTAAGTCCAATAGTCCTGAGGAAAACATGACTCAAAATAAGAAAGAGTTAGTTAGTAAGCATGATAATGTCAAACATAAAATTTGGACTGAAATTGTAATGAACAACGGATGAAGGAAGAGTCGAAATAAGACGAAAAGGTGATAACAAGGAAACCTGTGAAAACAAGTATGTAACGCACTAAAGAACATTGAGCTAAGGGTTTCAACGACCAACATGTTAACTAGACATGGGAATGGTTAGGTATCTTGGAACTCCCAATCCTGAGTACAGGACCCTAAAGGGAAAGATGTTGCTCTAAGCAAAGAAAGATGTGAATATAAGAAGAAGGGCTAATTGAAAGAACAAGAGAAGAGTTTGCATGTTAAGCAAACACCAAGTTGACATCAAAGGAAATTGTACCTCATGCAAAGGTTGCTAATTAAGTTTTGGGGACAAAACTCCTAAAAGGAGGGGAGAGTTGTAAACCCTGCCCTTTGAAGTTAAGGAAAATCGGGAAAAGAACCGGTCAAACCGAGTGAGAAAAACCGAACCAGTTCACAAACCTAATCATTAGAGAACAGGAAATTTGGGGAATTTACAACTCCTGAGTAACCCAAAGGGTTCATAAAACCTTGGAAAAATACCTTAGGACAATTTGGGAGAGAAAAACTAGACCGGTTCAAGAGAACCAGATCCGAGTTGGATTGAACCAATTTTTGAACCGAGTCGATTTATGAACCGGAATCGATAGAGAAAGGGCAAAGTAGAAAATTTATGAATCCCGAGTGACCTAAAGAGTCACAAAAGTCAAGAAAAAGGACTTTAGGATGAATTGGAGATGAAAACCAAACCGTTCAGGTGAACCGAATCTAAACTAGATTGAACTGGTTTGGACCGGTTTGAACCACCACTGAACTAGATGCTAAATTCATTTTTCTAGGTGGCTTAAAAAATTTAAAATTTAGATTTAAGCCCACCATTGGATAGAAAATGAATTTAGGTGAATTTAGAAATTTTTAGATTTAAAAAATTTGGTTGAATTGGGGGTGAACAGGCTGGTTTAAACTTTGAACCCGGTTCGGACCTGTTCGGTGCGGTTCAGAACAGTATCGTCTTCTTCCTTCCGATGGTAACACTGTTCACTCACCGGGAAATCGCGCAGCACTAGCGATGCTGAAAAGTGTCCAGCAAGGAAATTTTATGCAATGAATGATTGCCATTAAGGCGCCAATTGAATAGCCAAGAAGTCCTTGAGCTTCCTATATAAAGAGCCCATCCTCATTAATCCTTTCCACACCTAGAAACTCCATTCTCTCTCAACTACTCTAATATTTGGTGAAGCTCAAACCAGAGCTCTGAATTGAGGCATTTTTCTGAGCCAAACAAGGTGAGGTTGGGTTCTTTAGAACCGGTGAGAAGTTAGCTACATGCCTGTAGTCTCCATTTGCTCCGAGAGTCGCCAGAGAAACGCTGGCATGATAGAATAGTGAAGCAGCTTCGACAGACCGAAGCTGTCCTGTTTTGGCCAAGCTGTAATCAGCCAATTGGTGCCCTCCTTAGGCCAAACTGAGCCCTCCCAACACCTCCACAACCCTCCTACAGCTAAATTAGAGCTGAAAGGTAAGCAAATTCAGCTCCACTCTGTAATTTTTTACCAATGCTAGAGAGAGAATCGACAGAAATTTGATGATGAAATTCTCACTCAATTCGGTAGCAATTGATGCAATTCTTGATACTAAAAGGAAACTCAAGACACAAGCTATCTATCCAAATAGAAAGCTTGAACTGCCATGCCCCCGATAGTAAGCTTTCGAAGCTTTCTCTCTCTAAGTCCAATTTTTCAGCGAAGCTCCGTTTGAGCTCATTACAGCACCAAATCGTGCGATTAAAAGTGCAATTGAATTGTATGAAGGTGTAGGAACTCTAATTTAACTTCAATTTCAACAATTAAACTCATTTGATCGGTCAATTTAATGAATTCAAATTCGGTAGAGTTAGAAGGTTGAAATTGGGTGAAAAATTGGGGGAAATTTGGGAATTTCAAAAATTTGAAGGACTAAAGTGCAATTTCATAAAATTGAGGACCAATTAGGCATGATAAAGGTTGGAGGACTAATTGGGCAAATTTCGGGTCAAAACATACCATTTTTGTAAGAAGGGGCAAAATGGTAATTTTGGAAAAGTTGGGGGACCAAATTGGAAATTTGGGAATTTGAACCCCCTTTTGTCAATTTGAATAAATTGAGATCTTAAGATGAATTTTAAAAGTTTTGGAACTCAATTTGAGGAAAACCGGAATTTGGGGACTTAAAGTTAAAGAAAAATAACTTTAGGGACCTAATTGCAAATAAAGGAAAAGTTAGGGTTCTCATTCATTTGGGATGAATAATTAACTAAAATGTTCATATTGTATAGGAACATGAAGTATCAAGAACGCTAGCTAAGACGAGTTCGAGTAAGGACAACAAGCCGACTAAGAGGAATTTCACTGCACGATCGGGTGAGTGGAATTTTTATATCATACGCGGTTGGGATGATAAGCACCTCAAAAATGAAAACCCACTGCTAAGTGGTATTTTAAATATCACATCTGATAGGAGTGATGTGAAAATCACACGAAAAACCTATTTACCGGTTGTAAGTAGATCATGCCCGGTTGGTATGATAAAACTTCCTCAAAGGAAGTGGAAAACCCGTTCATCGGTTATGAGGGGAGATGTCTGCATACTCGGTTGGTATGATGGATAGTTGAAAATATATTTTGATCTCCCATAACTATGTGCCACTGCTTAAACAATTTGGGAGACCTTCTCGACGGGAGCTTGAATAGCTCTGTTAGGTCAAAGGCCTCAGTTTTGGAACTTAGGGGCTATTATTCTCAATTTTGAAAATCTTGAACAGTGGTCCCTAAGTCGGTTGGCACGAGTAGGAGCTTGTAAACAAACATGATTTACGTGATATGAAAACTTAAGTAATTGAATTGTTTGGCCATGGTATCAAGACAGGACCAACATACTCAATCAACTAGCGATAGTGCGACATGACAAGTCTCCAGACTAGTCAAAACAAACATCTGCAGGTTGAGTTGAGGGTTGGGGCCATTGGACCAGTGGCACCACACATTATATGGCATCATGTGAAAAATGTTGATCGTGCATGCACTGTGATTACGAGTCCTCCAAGATGCCCAAGAGGGGTAGTGATGCGTCCTAGGCCCCTGGATGACCCGGTGGATATAAGGGCAGTTAGTCATACTAGAAGCCTTGTGAAGCTTGACGTAGCTTCAAGTGCATGAGACCGAGGTGGGATCAAGATGAGGTCTCTATCATCATATGGACACAGAGATTTATTATGGGATTGAGGGTTGGATATTGCAAACATCCACTCATTCTCACGGTAAAAGTGGGCGTGCTTCTATCTAGGAGGCTGGTAAAGTTGTTTTAACGCCACAAGTGGGTTTAGTGGATGGGCTGGCCTATGATTGTGTGTTTGACCTTCATGATGAAGGATGTGTGTTGGGTGATGACACACCGTGACTAATGAGAAATGGTGATAAAAATTGAAATAAAAGGTTTTTAAAAGATAATAAGGAGTCTGACACACTCCGAATCAAACATTTTTCCTAAAAGATAATTTTTGAAAAAACCATTCACTGAGTCGTTATACTCACCCCCTTCCTTATATCCCTTTCAGGTAACCCCATAAAGCCTACCCTAAGACCAACCACTAATTCACCTGTAAAGACTGGTATGATCAATTTGAAATTATATGCAGTTTTGATTTATGTTATTCCAAGAAAGGTGCAGGTTTAAAGGATGCCTTACTCTTCATGGTTTATAAATAAGGGGTAACCCTTAGTAAACTGGGAGAGTGGCAGGTTGTTCACGGGGATCCAACCAAATCAGGTTGGAGCATGACAACATAGGGTAAGATTTTTCCTCTTGGGGGTTCTTATCCAAATCACCCGGTTGGGTGTTCCATATATATGTCCCCGTTTCCAATCATTCTATTAGTTGTTGATGCTCTTTAGTTTAGCATCCTTTCAGACTTTTTGTCCTTAAACCCGTAGTTTTGATATGATTTCCTCCTTAACTTATTTTGGTCCTTGCTCTATCTTCTGTTTACTATGACTTTAATTCCAGTTCTTAGGTTTGACTAATGGACTATGTCTTGCTTGAGTCAGCTTTTTCCAGGAGTGTTGGAATTATGTGTCCCTTACAACATGACATGTTCTACAAATGTCTTTTCCCATTATAGTTCTAGAATCTTTTTCCTCGATAACGGTTCATGCCTTTCCAACCTTTTAAGAGCCGTGTGGCTTCGTTTCTTCTTATTACCAGATAGTGTTCCCCCAAAGTGAGGTATGTCTAGTTATGATAAACTCCATGGAGGGAGTAAATAATATAAAGGAAAAGAAATTACTTAAGTTCAGTGTTGTCCAATTGTCCCTTAAATTTTGACATTATGATCGTGTTGGTTTTGCCTTATCTACTCGTCTCTTACCAACTTCCTTATTGGTTTTCCCCTGGTTCCAATCCATCCGGTTTGCCAATGACTTACCGACATGTTAGGATTTTTCCCTCTTATGTCCTTCCTCATTTCCAATGTCATCCTTTAATCAAGAACTTTTCCTTTCTTCAATCCACTCTTACTTGCTTGCGACCATTTCATGATTCCTTATTCCGAGTTGATCCCCTTTCGGCCTATGTGTCGATTCATTGTTTGGGGAGTTCCCTTTTGATGGTTTCATTCTCCACTAGGTCCCTCAGAGTAGGGACTTCCACCTTAGGAGTTACACCTTTGATCTTCTTACCATTACTTGAAGGGTTCCATCCTTTACATTCTCACACCCTTTCTATATTGGGGCATTTGCCCGCTTTTAATCCTTCATCGTCTTGAAATTTCCATTTCATCCCTTATTCCTTATCTGAGTAACTTCCAATTATCAACCTTATTTCATGTAATCCACCATATGCCTAGCCATCCATTCTGTAGGCTCCATTAAGTGAGCGTGAGCCATGACTAGTCTTGATGTTAGTGGTCATTTCCTTTGATCACTCCTTAACTGGAGGGCTTACTTCTCCAAGGTTTCTTAGATGTGCTTTCCTCTATTTCCTTATTATGGGTAGTCCACCCCTCTCTTACTTGTAGGGCATCTTTTGATGTTATCTTCCTACTTACCCATTCCTTGGGTTTAACTTACTCTTTGGGCCCTCAAGAGTACTTTTACTTTGTACTTGATCTTCCCATCCCACTAGCATTGCATTTGTGAGCTTACCTTCTCTTCCCAATTTAATTAGATCCATCACCTCTTCATTAGGGCATGTACTTCCCTAGGACTTCTTTCTTAGATTGGCTTCTTCCTTCTTCGCCCTTACAAGCATCCGACCATAGAGCAACTTTATGACATCAATTGATGTCGTCCTCTTCTGCTTACCCTCTCTTTCAAAATCTTTCAGACACGTCATTTGTACTCTATCATCATTCCAACTTGCATCTCGATACCAATTTATCTCCTTTAGGGATGTGTTCAATTCCTCCTTGTTTTAAGGTCTAATGATCACCCTGCAAGAGGCTTACTTGAAACTTCTCATGTTTTGAGTTGTGGTCGTTAATCCTTTTTCGACCATTGATTTCCTTCATCCTTGTTTCTCGATGATTGACCCTTTTCACTTCTCCCTTCTTCGTTTGGGTTTAACTCCATAATCCTTATGAGGATCAGTTTGTTAACTACTTCATCCCTACCACTCTCCTTGTTCAATTTGTCGAGACCACCGTCCCTCGAGACCTCCTATCCCTGATGTCCATCCCATCACCCTATGTAGGGTGCCATCGTAATTACTTCCTAGTCCTTTCTTTCCTCCTTCAATGGACTCCTAAGTGTCGAACCCCTTTAACAGATTCTATACTAAGTCTAATCATGCCGTTGTGACTCCCTTGAGCCGTGCGTACCCTTTCTAGGCTTTCTACCCTTGATACTTATTTTTCTCTCCTTGTTTCTACAACTACTGATCCTAGAACCTCTTGATGTTGTTTCCCAAGTTCACTTCCTTCTGGTGAAGTCCTGTGGGTATGTCTTAGTTGCCATATCCTTTGTTGTCTTTCTTTCAACTTATCCTTCTTAGAGGAAACCTCAGTTCCTCTTTGTTTCTTAACTCTTGTACGAGGGCCCGTCGAATCCCTCTTTGGTCGTTAGGTTTCTTTATGGTACTAATCCTCTCGCTCCTACTATATCTCTTGATGTCATCTTCTCCTTTTTCCTTTTCCCAGGTTTATCCTATTCTTTGATCCTGTAGAAGTATGCTTTCCTTGCACGCAACCCCTTATGAGCACATTCTTTCCTTACCTAGTTTCAGTTGGGTCCTTTGTCTCCTGGTTAGGGCATGTCTTTTCCAATGACTCCTCTTCTGGGTAGGCTCTTCGTTCCTTCCTAGAATCCTCCTTCCTAGTTTTTTGTCTTGACTTGTTGCCTCGTTATTTTGGGAGTAACTAGTTTCTATGGGGGACTATTTAGGTTGGATCTCTTAGGGTTGTCAGTTAGTACTAACTAGAGGTGGCCTGTAGTTTTCCTTCTCAGGTGGCCCTTCTCGACTTCCTACTCCAAGTCTTGATCGGTATATTCTAATCTATTAATGGTACTTGTCATTAATAGGAGACTATCTTTTAAATGAAAAAAAAAGTCTTTATTCATTCAAGGAGGTAGTTTCTTGCTGCACTTGCTTATTATTGGAAATTTCTTACTACTTCCTATTCTAGTCCCTTGAGCTCATCGGCTGGGAGTTAGCCTCCGAATTGTTTCGGGATTCGTGGTCTGAGGGCTCTGATGAACTGGTGGACATCCATCCATACTCCCGTCGAGCTTCCCTACTAGGATAGACTTCCTGGAACACCTCGAGTCCATACCTTCCTAGCACCTCCGCTTCGCACTCATAGGTTCATTTAATCCATTGGGGAGGGTTAAAGTTGTATTGAGACGGTGGGGGTGCCTGGTGAACTTTCATGAAGGTTGTGTGAACATCCTAGTAGTTGTTCCTGGCCTCCATCTGAGTCGGGGTCCCTTTTGGTTATCGCGGGACTGGAGGGGGTGTTGGTCTCCTTTGAGGAGGTATAGGTTCTTCATGTCTTGGGGGAGGATACGTTATACCGTCTGGCTCTAACAATACCCCAACAAGCTTCCTATAGTCCTCGACCATGTCATTTGGCACTTTCTTTTAGACTTTAACAAACCTTTGAACATCTATCTAACTGGAGGTAGAAGCCTTTTTCACGATTTTGTGCGTGGGTTTGGTTCTTACGGTGAACATCCTAGGGACTCTTCTTCCTATTGGGTAATTAAGTTTTTTTGTTAGTGTTAGAGCATAGTATTGATAATGCTTTCAAGGGAACATAGCTCTAATACCACTCAAGTTGTCATGCCCCAACTAGGTTTGGTCGGATCTCTATGATCAACCCGCTGCTCCCTTGGTTTAAGAGGGGTTTCCCCTTTCGTTTATTTAAGAGTAGTCATGCGCAAATTCAAACCATGTTCCTTTGAATCACATAAATTAATCTAATGCAAGCTTAAAAGGAACTTTAAGCATACCTGATGGAGGATACATCTTTACACTCTCTTTCATTCTATCCCCAACTCCTGAAAATGGGTTAAAGAAAGGGGGTGAGTTATACAACTTAGTGAGCGGGTGATGGGAGTGAGTTTTCAAAATAGCTTTATCCAAACCATCTAAGGTTATCATTTCCTTAAAAAAGATTTTTCCTCAATTTCGGTTTTCAAAACCTTTTTCATTTCCGAGTTAGGTGTGTTTAGCTCTCTTAGCCCATCGCCTTGCCTCGAGAGGCATTTATCAAACAAACACACGCACTTCATCAGGAAGGGTACAAACATTCACAGGTGCAGCCCGTACATTGCACCCACTTGTGGATCGAAGCATCTTTGTCGTCCACCAAGATAGAAGTCCGTCCACTTCTACCCTAGGTCTGACTGGATGTCCTAGACATTCGACCCTCAAATCCAAATGCCACTCTGAGTTTGTATGAGGATAATGACCTCATCCCGATCCCACCCTGGTCTCATGCACAAGAAGCTTACACAGCTTGAAGACTGACTGGCACGACGAATTGCCCTTATCTCCACATGTCATCCAGTAGCACTTAGGACCCATCACTACCCCATGGGGTGTCTTGATGGTCCCGTACCACAAGTGCATCCCTAACAAGAGTTTTCATATCATAGACATCATTTTTAGTGCCAACGGTTCAACGACCCTGACGCTCAACCCAACCTGCAACTTTTTGTCTAGGCCAGTCTATCGACCTGGCCCTGACGCACTGCCACCAATCCATCAAGTACTATCGGTCCTGACTTGGTACCATGAAGAAATCACATAATCAATTTCATTAGAAATTTTCATGGCACTTCTTAATCAAGTTTGTTTACGAGTTCCTACTCGTACCCACTGGCCTTGGGCACACTACATTTGTTTTTCCAAAACTGGACATTTAACCCTATGAGTTCAAAAGCCAAGGCCCCTGGCCTATCAGAGCTATTCTAGCTCTCGTCAAGAAGGTCTCCCAAATGTTTTAAGCATTGGTACTCAGTCAGGGGAGAACACTTTTGACAAAAATTTATTTTTAACTCATCACACCAACTAGGTGTGTTGATATCTCCACTTACAACCGGTAGGCGAGTTTCTGCTTTCCTCAAGGAAACTCATCATACCAACCGGGTATGATTATATCTACTTACAAACAGTATGTAGGTTTTATCTGTTAAAGATAGCGCTCATTATCCCAACCGGTATGAAGTGTAAATTAGCCTACTCACTCGATGACTGTGATGCGTTCATCCTCAATCAGCTTCCAAGTCCATGCTAGCTATTCCTTGTTGGTGTTCTGGTCTCATGTGTCCCTACATGATTTGGGTATCATTATCATGAGGGTTCGACATAACAACATTCGTTTTATCACGTATCAGCGACTAGGCCCAAATTTTTGGTTTATTGCACTTAGGTTGCTAAAGTTCATTTTTTTAACTTTAGGTCTCCAATGCTAATTTTTCACGAATTGAGTCCCAAGGTTTCCAATATCCTATTTAATCATTAATTTACCCAAAAATATCCACTTGGCCGTAGCTTTTTCGAAAATTGACCAATTGGTCCCCCATGATCTTTCTCATTGTCAATTGGCGTTCAATTTTGAGAAATTACATGAAAGTCCCTCAATTTTTTGAAATCCCCAATTTTCCCCAAAATTTCCACCCAATTTCTCTCCTTCAAACTGACCAAATTTGATTTCTTCAAATTGGTCATTCAATCAGGGTTAATTGCTCCAATTGATGGTGTGGATCAAGTCCAATTGAGCTTTGAATTGCATGAATTGAGTCCAAAACGAGCTCAAATAGAGCTTCGCAGGAAAACTATTCGTAGAGAGAGAAAGCTTCAAAAACTTACCATCGGAGGTGCGGCGGTCCAAGCTCTTAATCTGGGGAGGTAGCTCTTGTCCTGAGGTTCCTTATAAGATCAAGAATTGCTTCAATTGAAATCTAAATGAGGATGAATTTGATTAGTAAAATTCAGCACTTTCTTTGTCTCTAACACCGATCTGCAGCGATGAAGGATGGCCAAATTGGCTTACCTTTCAGCTTTGTTGAGGCCGTGTGAGGGCCGTAGGGGTGTCAGAGAGGCTTGGTTTGGCCAGGGGTTCTGAATTTGGCCAAATTCAGCTTGGCCAAAACATGGCAATGGTGGCTTCAATTCTCATATCTAAAAATTTCTAAATTCATCTAAATTCATTTCCTATCCAATGGTGGCTTCAATTTCCTAATTTGATCGCTTTAAGCCACCACAAAAAATGAATTTAGAATCTGGTTCATGTATGGTTCAAACCGATTCAATTTGTTTCAGGTCTAGTTCATCCTAAACCAGTCTGGTTTTCTCTTCCCATTTGTTCCAAGGTTCTTTTCCATGATTTTTATGACTCTTTGAGTCAATTGAGATTCTCCAATTTCTTATTTTACCCTTTCTTTACCGGTTTGGGTTCGTTAACCGGCTTAGTTTCTCGTTTGAATTGACCAGTCATTTTCCTAGTTTTCTTTTCTTTAAAGGACAGGGTTTACAATATCAATATACTAAAATATGTGATATTGTGTGAATTAGGCTATGCCACATAAATACTAATGTGCTCGAAGCAGGTCTCATGCCATAGGGCAAATAACACAAAGAAAATGACCTCAAATTAAAACATATTTGTGTTTATTTATAAACAGGGACCATGAGATGCCTAATATGTGGTACTGATGGTTCTAAGTACTACTAATCAACAAGGTTGGTGCAAGGGAAGCTATATCTGAGTGAGGACGTTGAGGGATTTAGGAGTCTTGTGCACATTAGACCTAGTGAAGGTGGAAGGTCAAGCCCCTATATAACGAACAATTTGATCGATATGCTTGGGTGTTGGGTGATGGTGATTACACAAAAAGTTTGACATAGAGATTATGATACAATCAGACATGTGGTTGAGGTTGTAGCTCTGTACCAAGGTGGTTGATAAAGTCACTCTAAACCACAAGTGGAACAAATAAGATATTTTTTTTTACGAATGTTATCCCTTAAATGATTATAAAGGGTGTGTGAAATGATGTGATTTAAAAACAACCATTAATGTAATAGTATTGAATCTTATTATAATCTAAACCATGAATATGTTGTTAAAACATCTATCTTTTCCACTCTCTGTGTTATAAACTCACATCCCTCCAAAAATCCTTTAGGATATTTGAAACACAAGAGGAACATCTTCAAATAATCACATCTAAGGTACATAAACCTTATGAAATTCTTACAATTAATTTTCTCAGATTTGTTTTTAGATAATTAAGTTTTGGAAAAGCTGATGTTGTATATATTCTAAGCCTTTCTCCTGTCTAAACTATCATGGTAGCTCATACCATTTTAGAATTGAAAGGAGTTGTGGGTTGTTCATTGATTCCGATTGAAAAAACTAGATTGGGGTGTGACAACTTAAGTTGTATCAGAGCCAATTTTTCCAAAACTAATTTTCAAAATCCAAGACAAGGAAAAGACTATTGGAAAACTCACTTTTATAAAAAATTCTAATAATTTCTTCCCTACGCTGTAGAAATGGCCACCAAGAGAAGAACCATATGTACTTATGCTGTGGATGAAGGCAAAATTGCGTAGTCAGTGAGAAACCCCGTCCCTCAAGGAGGGATGTATACAAAAGGAAAAGTGCCATGAAGGGATCAAATCGTCACCAGAAATGAACCTCGAACACCAAAACATATATCAAGACTTTATCTGGATATTAGGGTAACACAATTTGAATATGAAAGAGGCACCTTACTTTGTTAGAAGCCCTCAACCTAAGACAGATGAAGTTCACTCTTAGACCACCTCTCTTTTGATCAATTCATCCTTTGATATACCAAGGTACCTAAAGACACTCCCATAATTGAGGTGTGAATTCATTAAAGGAGATAAATATGCGAGAGTAGTTATGGATTGGCTAACTAGCAACAGGAAGTTAATGAACTTGATCAGGATTCCTCTAGAGGAGATGATGACAATGGCATAATTCTTCATAGAGGGGAGAGTGCTAAATGATGGTGGGTGAATGTGCGAAATCTAATCACCATTATGCCAACATGGGAGGATTCGAGAAGAGATTCTCTGAAGAATATTTGGCCCCTCATTTAATTAATGAGAAGAAGCAAGAGTTTTTCTGACTTCGAAAAGGCTCCAACGCCATCTCCGAGTATGAAACTCATTTTAACGAGTTGAGGCCCTTTGCCCCTAACCTAGTTAGCCCCGCTGATATTTGTGAGAAATTTGTGTATGGTCTCAATTTGGATATTCAAGACTGGATGGGAGTTTTTGAAAGATCCACTGACCTGGCTGCCATTATTAGCATGACACATGAGTGCAAATGCCTAGTTTAAGCAAGGCAAAGAAGGATGGAGCACTCATGTAAAAGGGAGGATAAAAGCCTTACTCCTTTTGAGACAAAAAAATTTCCAAAATTTTGCTAAACATCTCAATGGGGAATGTAGCCAAAATCTAGTGAGAGGGTGGGACCTTCCTAGTTGAGCAAGGAGGGAAGCAATAATGTTCCACCAAGAAAAGCTCCGTACTGCACCAAGTGTAGAAGGAGCATTTAAAGAGATAACATGTTTTTATGTGCGATTAGTTGGGACATTACGACGAAAAGTTATCCTCTAAACAAAATAACACTAAGAGCAACAACTATGCTAACTAAGGACAATGCTCCACCAATAATCGAAGCTAGGAATATCCATTAAGGTAGCCGCAGACCAGCCACGCCAAAGAGGGCTCCTACAAGAGTATACAACCTCATTCATGAAGAATCCCAAATGAACACTAGTGTAGTGGTGTGTACTTTCAAACCCCTCCTGTCACGCCTCGACCCGGTTTGGTCGAGGTCCTGTGATCAACCCGCTAGTCTCCCGTACCCTAAAGAGTCAGGCATAATACCTGTCATTTTTCCGTGGACAGCATTAAACAAAACTGTAATTTTAAATCTTTATACCTAGGGCAGCTACTGGTGAGGAAGAGGTTGGTGTAGTCACGTTCCTTCTTGAAAAATTATTTAGAGAGAGAGGGTGAGTTCGACAACTCAGTGAGTAGGAAAGATCTTTTAGGAAATGTTCATTTAAACATTTTGAAGATGTTCGACATTTCACAAGCAGTTCCTTCTCAGGTTTTACACACAATCAACCACCCGTTCACAACTATCATAGGAGGGATCACACGTTCACAGAACGGTCCTTGACTGATCCACTTGTGGACCAAAATGCCTTTACCATCCACCTATATAGAAGTTAACTACCTTTACCTTGAGTTTGAGTGGACATCAATAGTCTGACACTCAAACCCTGATCACTTCATGATGTCCGCTTTGTGGGACGAGACCTCCTTTCCCCTACTACCTCGGTCTCAGTGCACATGAAGCTCCTTGAGTTTCTCGACCTACTGGACACCATACCGCCCTTATGCACCATAGGTCATCTAGCAGTACTTGGGATCCATCACTACCTCATGCCAATTATCCTAATGGCCTAAATCTCATAGTGCATGCACATTCAAGAGTCTTTTAAGTTGTAGCCATTATCTTTATCCTCCAACACAATGATATGTTGGCTTGGCTTTGGCCCAAACGTACTGGACCAACCGGTTCGACGACCTGGCTTTGGCCCAACAAGCCTAACATCATAGACTTGGCTCGGCGGGAATCACACACAATTTCCCCTTAATTTGTCTTTTAGCATTACTCATCACATGCTAGTTCTGGACGAGTCCATACCTATGTCCATCGACCTTGTGCCCACTTGCATACCGAGCCTAAGCCCTAGAATTAGCTCCCAAATGTTTTAAGTAGAGTCACCTAGTCATGAATGGCTAATTCCGAGAAAATCATTTTCAAAACGAACTGTCATTCCAATCAAAATGGACGTTATAGAATTCCCACTCACTTGGTAATCTCGACGGGGTTGTCCCGACAGAGTCTGGCTTTGCAGGGTGCTTCTAGAAGTCGGTGCTCGAGCAGTGTACTCATATACAACACAAATTTCCATATTAGGATGCTTTGACTAAGAGGCTACATCTTTTTGGGCATTTGCACATAGGTCCTTACATTATGCCTTAATTACAATTAGGTCCCTAAAGTTTGTACTTTTACCTTTAGTTCCTTATTTGCCCCTTAGTTACAATTATCCTTATTGGGTCCTTAGTTTTATCAAAATCGCACATTAGCCCCTAAAATTTTCAAAATTTCCATTTAGTCCTTCATTTCCCCAAAATTGCAATTTATCCCCAAACTTCTCAAAATTGCAAATTGGTCCTCCATTTGGTCCAAATTGCCCATTGGCCCTCAGTTGGGAGTGAATTTCATGAAAATGCCCTCAATTTTATCAATTTGCCATTCGGCCCCAAATTTTCGAAAAATCCCCAATTTTCCCAAATTTCTCAAAAATTGCACTTTGGCCCCCAAATTATAATCTCATTAAATTGATCATCAAAACTTTGTTAATTGTCCCAATTCATGATTTGCATCACCTTCCTTATGTTTTCCTCATCATTTTAAGCCTTGAACCACTTCATTTGGCTAAAAAATGAGCTCAAATGGAGCTTCACCAAAAAATAAAATCTATAGAGAGAAAACTTCGATATCTTACCGGTGGAGGTCCGGTGATTGGAGCTTTGGCTATCACTGCATTGCTCTCTTCGTGGGGATCCTCCCTAGATCAAATAGTGCCTCAATTGATGAGCTTAGGAGTGTGAATTTCTTAGTTAAAATTTTTACAAATTTAGCCATGAATAGTATTTTTCGGCGAAGGGCGACGGAGGGGACTCACCTTCTTAGCTCGGGGGAAGGTCGATGCACCTCTAGTGGAGTGTGGGGAGTCTAGCTTGGTCGTAATTGGCCAGGGGAAAGCTCGATTTGGGCTGCAGAATGTCGGGCTATTTTCTGGCTGAGGAGTGACAACACTATTCGAGCTTCCTCACTCCTACTCAGTGGCTCTCAAGCTGAAAGGAGGGTATGGCTAGGTAAAGGACTTCCTCCCGGTTCCAAAGACACCGAATGTGGCTTTAGAGGTTGAGAAAAGTCCCATCGTCGGAGCTCTGCTTCGCTTTTCATCAAAAATTGGTACACTTCTCTTCTTTGCTCGATTGTGGGATGTTGAGGACGAATGGAGGGGTGCTCTTTATATAGGGAGCTCGACAACTGTTTAGGCTACCGACCTGTGTGAGACTCGGCATTCACCCCACTCGACGGGGACCTAACAAGAGTGATTTTTGAATCACCGAAGTCTCCCTCTTTCCCGATGTCTCTCTCTTCTCTGTCAGCGGACTAAGGTTGAAGACGATGACATGGTAGGCATGCCACATGGCACGCTCTGATTGGCCAATTTTTCTAACGTGGAGGTCAAGCTCAACCATCGTGTTAGTCATTGATCAGTTGATTGGACACATGGCAACCTCCCTGTAAACCCCGTCCTTTGATAATAAGAAAATCAGGGAAAGAACTAGTCATTTCCAAAGAGAAAACTAAGTTGATTTACAAACCGGAACTGATAGAGAAGGGGCAAACCGGGAAATTTATGGATCTTGACTGACCTAAAGAGTTACAAAAGTCATGAAAAAGGACTTTAGGATGAATTGGACATGAAAACCAAATCAGTTCAAGTGAAACGAATTCAAACCAGATTGGACCGGTTTGAACAACTATTGAACCGTATGCTAAATTTATTTTTCTAGGTGGCTTAGGAAATTCAAATTGGAGAATTGAGGCCACCATTGGATAGAGAATGAATTTAGATTAATTTATAAAATTTTAATTTTAAAAAATTCTGTCGAATCGAGCCTCAATCGACCGGTTTAAGCTTTGAACCCGGTTTGGACCAGTCTGGTCCGGTTCGGAATAGTGTTGTCTTCTTCCTTCAGATGATAGCATTGTTCACTTGTCAAAAAATTGAGCAATGCTAACGAAGATGAAAAGTCTACGACCAGGGAGTTTCAGGCAATGAATGACCACCATTAATGTGCCAATCAGATGGACAAGAAGTCCTCTTTCTTCCTATATAAAGAGCTCCTCCTTATTCATCCTCCTCATACCTGAAAACTCCACACTATACCTACTACACCATTTTTTGATGAAGCTCAAACCAGAGCTCCGACTTAGGCATTTTTCTAATCCAAAGAAGATGTGGTCAAGTTCTTTAGTTTTGGAAAAAAGTTAGCTACATTTGCTCCGACTACAAGCTTGTCGTCTCCATTTGCTCTATGGGTCACTAAAGAAATGCCAGCATGATAGAACAGTAAAGCAGCTCCGGCGGACCGAAGCTGCCCTTTTTCGGTGGAGTTGAAATTAGCCAATTCGAGCCTTTCTCAAACCAAACCAAGCTCTTCCAACACCTCCACATCCCAACTACACCTGAATTAGAGCGGAAAGGTAAGGCAATTTGTCTCCCCTTTGTAAATTCTGATCGGTGCTAGAGAGAGAATCGATAGATTTTCAATGACTAAATTATCACTCCATTTGTCATCAACTGATACAATTATTGATTATAGGAGAAACCTCGGGACAAGAGCTATCTGTCCAGATTGAAAGCTCGGACCGCCGCGCTCCCAATGGTAAGATTTCAAAGCTTTCTCTCTCTAAGTCCAGTTTTTCGGTGAAGCTCCATTTGATCTCATTCTAAAATCAAATCATGCGATTAAAAGTGCAATTGTATTGTATGAAGGTGTAGGAACTCCAATCTAACTTCAATGTCAACAATTAAACTCATTGGATTGTTCAATTTGATGAAATAAATTCGGCTGTGTTGGAAGGTTGAAATTGGGGAAAATTTGGGTATTTCAAAACTTTGTGGGCTAAAGTGCAATTTCATAAAATTCAGGGCCAATTGGGCATGATAAAGATGTTGGGGGACCAATTGGCCAATTTTTGGCGTGAAACTTACCATTTTTGTAAAGTAGGGGCAAAATGATAATTTTGGAAAAGTTGGGGACCAAATTGGAAATTTGGGAAACTTGAACGCCTTTTTATGATTTTGAATAAATTGAGGTACAAAGGTGAATTTTAGAGTTTCAAGACTCAATTTGGGGGAAAACCAGTGGTAGGGAACTAAAGTTAAAGAAAAATAACTTTAGGGACCTAATTGCAAATAATGAAAAGTTGGGTTATTTCATTCATTCGGGATGAATGAAGGCTATTAAGCCAAATGATAATGATCATGGATGTTCATATCGTGTAGGAACACGAAGTACCGGGAATGCTGGCTAGGACAAGTTCGCGTGAAGGCAACAAGTTGGTTAAGAGGAAATTCACCGCAATATCAAGTGAGTGAGATTTTTATATCATATCGGGTTGGGATGATAAGCACCTCGAAAATGAAAACTCACTACTAAGTCGTACTTTAACTATCACACCTTAGAGGAGTGATGTAGAAATTATGCGAAAAAACTGCTTACTGGTTGTAAGTAGATCATACCCGGTTGGTATGATGAAACTTCCTACAAGTAAGTAAAAAACCCGCTTATCGGTTATAAGCGGAGATGTTCTCATACCCGGTTGTTGTGATAAATGACTAAAAGTTAATTTTGTTAGAAGTGCTCTCCAATGACTATGTGCCACTGCTTAAACTTTGTGGGAGACCTTCTTGATGGGAGCTCAAATAGCTCAGATAGGCCAAAGGCCTCAGTTTTGGAACTTGGGGGCTAATATGCCTGAGTTTGAAAATCTCGTATAGTAGGCCCTATGCCACTTGGCACGAGCAAGAGCTCGTAAACAAACATGAGTTTAAGCCATGAAAACTTTAAATGAATGAATTGTTTGGCCATGGTACCAAGACAGGATCGACATACTCGATGGACTAGCAGTAGTGCGACATGACAGGTCTTTGGACCAGTCGAGACAAATAGTTGCATGTTGAGTTGAGGGTCGGGGCCGTTGCACCAGTGGCACCACAGATTAAATGGCTTATGTGGAAAACTATTGTTTTGTGCATGCTCTGAGTTATAGGACCTTCAAGATGCCTACGATGCGTCCTAGGGCTACTAGACAACATGGTGGAGATAAGGGCAGTTAGTCGTGCCAGCAGTCTTTGAAGCTCAACGTAGCTTCATGCGCACTAGACCAGGGTGGGGTCGGGATGATGTGTCTGTCCTCATATGGACATGGAGTTTTATTTATGGGATTGATGGTTGGATGTTGCGTACATCCACTCATTCTTAGGGTAGAAGTGATTGTGCTTCTATCTAGGTGGCCGGTAAAGTTGCTCTGATACCATAAGTGGGTATAGTGGACGTGTTGGCTTGCAAATGTGTGTTCCCTTTATAATGGATGATGTGTGTTGGTTGAATAACACACCATGGTGATGATAAATGACTATGAAAATTGATATATTTAAATAAAGGAGTCTAGCACACTCAAATTCAAACTATTTTCTGAAAGTCATACTTTAAACACTCATTCACCGAGTCGTTGAACTCACCCCTTCCCTTATATCTCTTTCGGGTATCCTGAGGAAAGCCTATCCAAAGACCGTGTTAACACACCTGTAAGGTATGTATGATAAATTTAAAATTTTATATATTTTTTATTTATTTTATTCTAGGAAAGGTACATGTTTAAATGACGCCTTACTCCTTAGGTTTAAAAGAAGGGGGAAATACTTAGTAAACCAGGAAAGTGGCAGGTTGATCATGGGGATCTGGCCAAACCGGGTCGGGGCATGACAACTTGAGTGGTATCAAAGCATGTTTCCTCAAATACATAATCAAGACTAGAAAATATAGTAACTAATAGGATTAATCATAAAATTTTCAGAATGGCTTCGAAGAAAGGAACCAATAGAACTAGGGTTGTAGTCTCTAATACTGCCCAACCACCCCTACCTGTGGAAACTCCCAAAGAAGCTCAAATAACCCCTCCTAGACTTAGCACGGAACACCAGAGGTTATACGAGGAGTTCACTTATGTATTTGGGAAACCTAACCTCGTCCATGAGACAAACACTAATTCTCGGGTTGAACAAGAGGAAGTGCAATCTCATCCTCCCCCTGTTAACCATCCCCCTCCAGTCGACATTTCTAGTAACCTCAAGACTCTCGGTCAATTGGGTGTAAACCCTTCCTTGGAGAAAAAGATGCTGGTGTCACCATTGATTGGCTGACAAATATTAAGAAGCTGATGGGAATCATCAGGATACCACCAGAGGATATGGTGATCCTGGCAGAATTCTTCTTGGAGGAAAGTGCCAAACTGTGGTGGGACAATGTCCGAAACCTGCTTACCTTCACCCCCACCTGGGAACAGTTTGAAGAGAGGTACTCGGGGGAGTACCTGGTACCTCATTTAATTAATGAGAAGAAATAGGAGTTCATCAAACTTCGGCAAGGGCTTAACTCCATATCAGAATATGAAACAAGATTCAATGAGTTAAGACCCTTTGCTCCCGACCTAGTTGGACTAACAGACATATGACAACAGTTCGTGGATGGTCTCAATATGGACATATGAGACTGCATGTGAGTACTAGGACACCTCGTAGACCTGGCGACAATAATTAGTATGGCTCATGAGTGTGAGCAACTGGTCTAGACCCAATGTCGTCGAATGGAGCAAACAACCTGGAAGGAAGATAAGGATCAAAACCGTCAGGGAGGATGGGAGGAGCATAATGGTTCAAAATGGGGAAATATAATGGCATTTCAAATGAGAAAGGACATGCCACCACCTCCCTAGAGAGTAGTCCCCACCTTACTTCAAGGAAACCCTCGATGTCCAAGGTGTCAAAGGAACCATGAGGGAGCATGCTTGACCTGCTTTGCATGCGGACAAGTGTGGCACTTTGCAAAGGACTGTCCCACTCTCAAGGAGAATATGCAAAGGAATACCCTTGGACCACCTCAAGGGAAACCCTGAAATCCTAGGTCAGACACTACAGCATGACTACTAGCTAGGGTATACAACCTCAACCAAGAAGAGGCTAGAAGAGACCCTAACACTATAGCGGGTACATCCCAAAACCCTCAAAACTAGTTTAAGAGAATCTTGTAAACTGAAAAATTTTATTTAATAAAGAAAAGTTTTCCTATAAAATACATGCTTCATTAGGATATATACAATTATGGGGACAATAAGTCTATGCCCTCTTCGACTTAGGAGCTCAGAGATCCTTCATCAAGGAAGAGTGGATTTCAAGTGTACCCCTAGAACTTACTCCACTAGAACAAAGTCTCAACATCCTCACACCTTTAGGAGAAAGGTTAAACAAGAATAAAAAATTAAAAGGATGTGACATAAAGATTGGAGGAATCAAACTTGAAGCTGACTTGATTCCATTACCCTCGAAGGAGGTTGAAGTAATCCTTGGGATGGATTGGTTAAGTAACCATCAAGCTAGGATGGATTGTGGGAAGAAGATGGTGACCTTCCACACTCCCAAGATGAATGGATTAAAGTTCCAAGGAGACCGAAGGAAAAGCGAAGTACCGATGGTGTCCCATCTAAAAGTCCAAAAGATTATACAAAAAGGTTGTACGACTCTCATGGCCATGGTCATCAATAGAGAGTCTGAAGAGAAGAAACTTGAAGACATTTCGGTAGTTAAGCACTATCCATAAGTATATCTAGAAGAGCTACCCGGACTACCTCCAAGTTGGCAAGTGGAGTTCACCATTGAGTTCACATCCAAGTATGCAAAATTCTCCAAGTGTGAGTTCTGGCTGTAGGAGGTACGATTCTTAGGACATATAGTGTCCAAGGATGGAGTGAAAGTAGATCTAGCCAAGGTGGAAGCCATATCAGATTGGAAGGCTCCAAGGAATCCTTCAGAGATATGGAGTTTCTTATGTCTGGCAGGATACTACAAATGGTTTGTGCAAGACTTTTCTAAGATAGCAACTCATCTAACTTGACAAACCTAGAAATGAGTTGAGTATAAGTGGGATGAAAGTTATGAGAAGTCTTTATTGGAGTTAAAGACTCGATTGACAACCACACCGGTACTCTCCCTACCTGACCCTAATGCGGGAGAGTACACCATCTATAGTGATGCACCCGAACAAGGACTTGGATGTGTATTGATGCAACAAGGGAAGGTTATCACTTATGCTTCGCGACAACTTAAGGTACATAAAAGAAACTACCCAACTCATGATCTGGAATTAGCTGTGATAGTGTTTACCCTAAAGATTTGGCAACACTACCTTTATGGGATTAAGTGTAGGATATATACAGCTCACGAGAGTCTTAAGTACTTCCTAACTCAGAAGGAGTTAAATCTTTGTCAAAGGAGATGGCTGGAATTGGTTAAGAACTATTACCTTGTGATAGAATATCATCCTGAAAAGGTAAATGTGGTAGTAGATGCCTTAAGTCACAAGTACCAAACTGAGGTGGCACAAGTAAAGACGAGTTACATACCCTTGTTGCAAAAATTGGGAAGGATGGAGGTGGACCTGAAGATGGACAAGCAGGAAAGATGTCTAGTGGCTAATGTGGTAGTGAGGCCTAATCTAGCTAAATAAATCCATGCTCAACAAAAAGTGGATAAGGAGCTTCAATCCTATATGGATCCGGTTAATAGAGAAACAAAACTAGACTACGACCTACGAAGTGATGGAGTGCTGACCTACAAGGATAGGGTATGTGTGCCTCAAATTAAGGAATTGAAAAGGTTAATTCTAGAAGAGGCACACGATTGAGTGTATGCAATGCGTCTAGGCAATACCAAGATGTACCGCACCCTCAAACAAGGATATTGGTGGAAAGGCATGAAGAGGGACATTGCGGAATATGTAGCCTAGTGCTTGTCCTGTCAACAAATAAAAGCGAAGCATCAGAAATTGTCAGGACTATTGTAACCCTTACCAATTCCAGAATGGAAATGAGAGCACATCACCATGGATTTTGTCACAAGACTACCTGTGACAAGAAAGGGTCGAGATGCAATTTGGGTCATTATGGATAGATTGACCAAATCAGCTCATTTTCTTCCTATAAGAGTGACAAATATAGTGGAACAACTATCCGTCTTATACATGAGGGAGATAGTGAAACTCCATGGCGTTTTAGTGAGTATAGTATCAGATAGAGATCCAATATTTTCTTCAAGGTTCTAGCCAAGCTTACAAAGTGCCATGGGAACCAAGCTCCACATGAGTATGACGTTTCATCCTCAAAGCGATGGGCAGTCTGAGCGAACCATTCAAACCTTGGAGGATATGTTAAGAGCGTGTGTACTCACCATGAACAAAGGTTGGGAAGAATACTTGTGCCTATTAGAATTTGCTTATAATAATAGCTATCATGCCAGTATTAAGATGGCTCCCTATGAAGCCCTTTATGGATGACCATGTCGTACCGCTCTATTTTGGGAAGAAGTAGGGGAAAGAAAGCTAGAAAGGACAGAACTAATTGAGGATGCCATAGAGAAAATAAAACTAATCAGGAGTCACCTTAAGACAACATAAGACAAGTAAAAGAGTTATGTAGATCATCGAAGGAAAGATATGGAGTTTGAGGCGGGAGATCAAGTATTTCTCAAGGTGTCCCCATGAAAGGGAATACTTAGGTTTCAGCAAAGAGGAAAGTTGAAACTGAGGTATATTGGCCCATATCCCATCATTCAAAGGATAGGATCGGTGGCCTATAAATTTGAACTACCTCCATACCTGCACAGAATACATGATGTATTCCATATCTTTGTGCTTTGGAAGTATTAGCCCTAGCCATGTATTGGACCGACCTTCACTGGAGCTGGAAGAGAACCTAACCTATTAAACGGAACCCGTATGAATCATCGACCAGAGGGATAAGAACTTAAGGAATAAGAGGATCCCTATCGTCAAGGTTTTGTGGCAGAACAGACCCGTGCAGGAAGAGACATGGGAAATCGAAAGTGTGATGAGGGAAAGTTACCCTCAATTATTTAACATGTAATTGTTTTGGGGACAAAACCCCTAAAAGGAGGGAAGAGTTATAAACCCCATCCTTTGATTATAAGAAAATCGCGGAAAGAACCGGTCATTTCCAAAGAGAAAACCAAGTTGATTTATAAACCAGAACCGATAGAGATGGGGCAAATCAAAAACTTTATTGATCCCGAGTGACCTAAAGATTCACAAAAGTCATGAAAAAGAACATTAGGATGAATTGGAGATGAAAACCAAACCGGTTTAGGTGAACTAGATCCAAATCGGATTGAATCGATTTGGACCAGTTTGTACCACTATTGAACCAGATGCTAAATTCATTTTTCTAGGTGGCTTAGAAAATTCAAATTGGAGAATTGAGGCCACCATTAGATAGAGAATGAATTTAGATGAACTTAAAAATTTTTAATTTTGGAAAATTTGGTCGAATCGTGCCTGAATTGGCTGGTTTAAGCTTTGAACCCGGTTCGGTCCGATTCAGAATAGTGTCATCTTCTTCCTTCAGATGATAGCACCATCCACTTGCCGAAAAATCGAGCATCACTGGCGAAGATGATAATTCTCCGGTCGGGGAGTTTCAGGCAATGAATGACTACCATTAAGGCACCAATCGGATGACCAAGAAGTCCCCAAGCTTCCTATATAAAGAGCCCCTCCTCATGCATGAGAAAACGAAAACTGTCATGCCAAACCTTAATTGATAAGGATACCCAAATTGTGTAGGGACACAAGAGACCTGACTGCCAACAAGGAAAAGCTAGCGTGGAATTGGAAGATATTTCAGAACGAATGCATCACAATTATCGGGTGAGTGAGCTAATTTACACATCATACTGTTTGGAATGATGAACATTGTTTTATTGAATAAAACCTACTTACCGGTTGTGAGCAGGAATAAATATCATAATCAATTGGTATGATGAGTTCCTTGATGAAAGGAGAAACCTGCATACCAATTGTAAGTGGAGTTACCATCACACCCGATTGGTGTGGTGAGATAAAAATGAGATTTTTTCAAAAGAGTTTTCCCCTGACTGTGTGCTAATGCTTAAAATATTTGGGAGACCTTTTTTATAGGAGCTATTACAGCTTAGATAGGCCAGGGGCCTCAGTTTTTGAACTCATGGGGCTAGTGGAATTCGCGGCATTAATGGGTGAGTGGGTTTACTTACATCATACCCGGTTGGGATGATGAGCACAACTTAAAGATAAAAACCACTTACCGGTTGTGAGTGGTATTATATATCATACCCATTTCCTGAAAAGGGATAAAAAGAGTGGGTGAGTTTCTACAACTCAATGAATGGGTATTTAAAAAAAAAACTAGATTGGAGTGTGTCATTCTCCTTAATTTCTTTAAAATTTTTCATTTTTAAAATCTCAATTTTCATATTCATTTCTCAATCCAGAATCATAACTAGTGTGTTTATCAATCAACACACGCCATTCATTATGAAGGGAACACACATTCGTAGGCCAGCACGTCCACTATACCCACTTGTGACGTCGAAGCAACTTTACCGGCCACCTAGATAGAAGTACATCCACTTCGACCCTAAGAATGAGTGGATGTACGCGACATCTGATCCTCAATCCTATAAATAAAACTCTGTGTCTGTATGAGGATAGAGACCTCATCCAGACCCCACCCCGGTCTCATGCGCATGAAGCTACGTTGAGCTTCCAAGACGGCTGGCATGACTAACTGCCCTTATCTCTACCATGTCATCCAGTAGCCCTATGACACATCACTACCCCTCTTAGGCATCATGAAGTTTCTATAAATCAGTGCAACGATTTTCCATATAAGCCATATAATTTGTGGTGCCACTGGTCTAACGGCCCCAACCCTCAACTCGACCTATAGCTGTTTGTCTCGACTGGTCCATAGATCTATCATGTCGTACTACCACCAGTCCATCGATTATGTCAGTCTTGTCTTGGTACCATGGCCAAACAATTCATTCATTTAAAGTTTTCATGGCTTAAACACATGTTTGTTTACGAGCTACTGCTCATGCCAACTAGCCTAGGGCCCACTATACGAGATTTTAAAAGTCGGGCATATTAGCCCCCAAGCTCTAAAACTGAGACCTACGACCTATCTAAGCTATTCGAGCTCCTATCAAGAAGGTCTCCCAAAAAGTTTAAGCAGTGGCACACATTCAGGAGAGAGCACTTTCGACAAAATAGACTTTTAGTTATCCATCACACCAACCAGGTATGTCACGCCCCGACCCGGTTTGGTCAGATCCCCATGATCAACCCGCCACTCTCCTGATTTATTAAAGGGTTTCCCCTTATCGTAAACCGTAAACAGTAAGGCGTCCTTTAACTTGCACCTTTTTCTTGGAATAGCATAATCAAAAATGTATAAAATTTAAAACTTTACATACCTGTCTTATAGGCATCTTAGTTGACGGTCTTTAAGGGGTGGCTTTCCGGGATTTCCTGAAAGGGATATAAGGGAGGGGGTGAGTACGACTACTCAGTGAATGGGTTTTTAAAAGCTTTTGACTTTTAAGAAAAACATTTATATGGAGTGTGCCAGACTCCTTTATTTTCAAAAATCCCATCATTTAAAAATTTGGATTTTTTTCATTATTTCTTAGTTATCACGATGTGTCATCACCCAACACACATCCTTCATCATGAAGGTTATACACATTCGTAAGTCAGTATCACTACTGAACCCGCTAGTGGCTTCGGAGCGACTTTTCCTGCCACCCGGATAGAAGTACGACCACTTCTACCCTAAGAATGAGTGGATGTACGTGATATCCTACCCACAATCCCGAAATCACTTCTTCCTGTCCGTATGAGGATAGAGACCTCATCCTGTCCCCACCTCGGTCTCATGCGCTTCGTGCTACTCCAGATTTCGCACAGACACCTGGAACGACGAACTGCCCTTATAGCCACCAGGTCGTCTAGTGCCCTTGGGACGCATCACTACCCCTCATGGGCATCTTGATGATCCCGTACTCATAGTGCATGCACAAACAATGTTTTCTTATATTGCCATGTAATCTGTGGTGCCACTAGTCCAACGACCCTGACTCTCAACTCAACCCGCAGCTGTTTGTCTTGACTAGTCCGTCGACGTGTCATGTCCCACTGCCGCTAATTGACTGAGCATGTCGGTCCTATCTTGGTACCATGGCCAAACAATTCACTTATTAAGTTTTATGGCACATATATCATGTTCATTTACGAGCTCCTGCTCGTGCCAACTAACCTTGGGCCCACTGTACGAGATTTTCAAAATCGGGCATTTAGCCCCCAAGTTCCAAAATCGAGGCCCCCGGCCTATTAGAGCTATTCGTGCTCCCATCGAGAAGGTCTCCCAAATTTTTTAAGCATTGGCACACAGTCAGGGGACAGCACTTCCGACAAAAATAGGTTTTTACTGTCCATCATACCGACCGATATAAGGACATCTCCGTTCATAACCGAGGAACGGGTTTTCAACTTCCTTCGAGGAAGTCTCATCATACCAACCGGGTATGATCTTCTTACAACCCGTAAGTAGTTTTTTCGCATAACTTTCACATCACTTTCTCTAAGTAGTGATGATTAAAATACCACTAAACAGTTGGTTTTTATATCGAGGCACTTATCATCCCCAACCGGGTATGATGTTAGTAAACCCACTCACCCGTTAATGTCGTGAATTCCACTAGACTGGTTCTTTGTATTCACACGAGCATGTCCTTGTTGGCGTTCCCTGTATTTAACATTCCTACACGATATGAACAACCTTGTTCATTATTACTCGGCATAACAGCCTTCATTCATTAATGAATGAGAAAACCCAAACTTTTAGTTATTTGCAATTAGGTCCCTAAAGTTATTTCTCTTTAACTTTAAGTCCCTAATGTCGGTTTTTCCTCAAATTGAGTCTCGTAACTTTTAAAATTTATTGTGGGATCTCAATTTATTCAATTTCACCAAAAAGGGGTTTAATTTTCCAAATTTCCAATTTGGTTCCCCAATTTTTCCAAAATTACCATTTTGCCCTTCTTTCACAAAAATGGTAAGTTTTTTCCCCAAATTTTCCAAAATTCCTCAATTGGTCCTCCACATTATTTTCATACCCAATTGACCCTCAATTTCATAAAATTGTATTTTGGCCACTTTGAATTTCAAAAATCCCCAAATTTTCCCCCAATTTCAACTCTTCAACACTACCGAATTTGATTTCATCAAATTAACCGATCAAACACTTCTAATTATTGAAATTGGAGTTGAAATTGAGTTCCTGTATGTTCATACGATTCTAAGAAACTTTGAATCACAGATTTTAACGTCGGAACGAGCTCAAACGGAGCTTTGCCAGAAAACAGACTGTAAAGAGAGAAAGTTTCGATTACTCACCGGTGAAGGCACGACAGTCCGAGCTTTCGATCTGGGCAGATAGGTCTCGTCCTAAGGTTCATCCTAAAATCAAGTATTGTATCAATTGATGTGGAATTGGATTAGAATTTCATCATTGAAATTCGGTTGACTCTCTCTCTAGCACCGATCGAAAATTATAAAGGGGAGCCGAATTGGCTTACCTTTCAATCCTAATTCGGCCGTGTAAAGGCTGAGGAAGTGTTGGGAGGGCTTGGTTTGGCCTGAGAAGGGCTTGAAATGGCCGATTTCAGCTTGGCTGAAATATGGCAGCTTCGGTCCGCCGAAGTTGCTTCACTATTCCATCATGTCGACGCTTCTCCAACGATTCTCGGATTGACAGAGTTTGCTATCAAATAGCTGTCTTCTCCCCGGTTCTAAAGAGCCCGACCTTTGTTCAAGTCGAAGCTCTGGTTCGAGTTTTACCGAGAAATGGAGCAGTAGAGAGAGAGAGAAGTGTTCAGGTGTGAGGAGAATGAAATGGGGACGACCTCTTTATATAGTCGTAAAACCCGTGTATTAAATGGTCGAGATTTATTACTAGTATTAATATTGCCATAAATTATTGGTATTAATTCCAATAATTTAATTTTGGTATTAATTCCAATAATTTAATTTTGGTATTAATTCCAATAATTTAATTTTGGTATTAATTCCAATAATTTAATTTCGGTATTAATTCCAATAATTTAATTTACGGTATTAAATTATTTATATTAATTCCAATAATTTAATTTAGGTATTAAGCACTCTTAGTTAAGCACACTACTCTTAGTTAAGCACGCTTAACTTTGAAGTTCTTATGGAATCTAGTTCACCTGAACCAATTTGATTTTTGTTTTCTAATTTGTCTTAAGTTTCTTTTCAAATGTTTAATAAATCCTTTGGATCAACCGAAAGTTATAAATTTTCATATAGCTTATTCCCAAATGTAAACCGGTTTGGTTTTCTTATTCGGTTTGACCGGTTCTTTTCCTGGTTTTCCTTAACTCAAATGTGCGGGGTTTACAAGGTATGAGGACATCTCTGCTTATAACCAATAAGTGGGTTTTCTACTTCCTTCCAAGAAGTTTAATAATACCAAACGAGTATGATCTACTTACAACCGGTAAGTAGTTTTTCCGTGTAATTTCTACATCACTCCTCTCTGGTGTGATGCTTAAAATACCACTTAGTAGTGGATTTTCTTTTTTGAGTTGGTTATCATCCCAACCGGATATGATATATAATATCCCACTCACCCGATCGTGCAGTGAATTCCTCTTATTGGGAAATTTGCCTCCATGCGAGCTTGTACTTGCTAACGTTCCCGATAGCTCGTGTTCCTACACGGTATGAACATTTTTGTTCATTATACCTTGGCTTGATACCTTCATTCATTATGAATGAATAAAATTTTCCAAAATTTCAAATATTTGCAATTTGGTCCCAAAAGTTCTTTTTCTTTTACTTTAGGTTCCAAATGTCGATTTTCCCACTAATTGAGTCCCAAAAATTCAAAATTATACTTTGATACCTCAATTTATTCAAAATTACATAAAGGGATTCAAGTTTCCCAAATTCCTAATTTAGTCCTCAAATTTTCCAAAATTACAATTTTACCCCTCGTTTACAAAAATTGTAAGTTTTACCCCAAAATTTTCCCAATTGGTACACCAACATCTTTATCATGCCCAATTGGCCCTTAATTTTATGAAATTGCATTTTACTTCCTCAAATTTTTGAAATCTCCAATTTTTCCGCCAATTTTAACTCTCTAACACATCTTAATTTGATTTCATCAAATTGACCGACCAAATGAGTTTAATAGTTTGAAATTGAAGTAAGATTGGAGTTCCTACATCTTTATACGATTCAATTGCACTTTGAATTGTACGATTTGACGCCGGAACGAGCTCAAACGAAGCTTCACCTAAAAACTGAACGTAGAGAGAGAAAGCTTCAAATGCTTACCGTTGGGGGCGCAGCGGTCCGAGCTTTCGATTTGGGAAGATAGATCTCGTCTGGTTCCTTCTAGGATCAAGAATTGCATCAATTGATGCGGAATTAAAGGAGAATTTAGTTAGTGAAAATCTATCGGTTCTCTCTCAAGCTTTGATAAAAATTTACAAAGGAGAGCCAAATTGGCTTACCTTTCCATACTAATTCGGCCGTAGGAGGGCTGAGAAGGTGTTGGAATAGTTTGGTTTGGCCTGAGGATAGCTCGAATTAGCCAATTTTAGCTCGTCAGAAATAGGACAGCTTTGGTCTGTCGGAGCTATTTCACTGTTCGATCACGTCGGCGCTAAACTAGCAACTCTCGAAGCAATTGGAGACTACCATTATGTAGCTGACTTCTCCCCGAGTCTAAGGAACTTAACCATGCCTTCTTTGGCTTAGAAAATACCCTATATTGGAGCTTTAATTCGACCTTTGCTAGAAAACTGAGTAGCTGAGAGAGAGTGAGGTTTTCAAGTGTGGAGATGATGAATGGAGAGGGGCTCTTAATATAAGGAGCTCGGAGAGTCATCAGTCACCCGTTTGGCACCTTTATGATAATCATTGATGGCCTGAAACATATTGAATAGAAATGCTTCCTCTTTGTCGGTGCTGGTTCGATTTTTTGGTGAGTGAACAGTGCTGTCATCTGAAGGAAGAAGAAAACACTGTTCCAAACCGAACCTGACCGGTCCGAACCAAGTCCAAAGCTTAAACTAGTCGGTTCAGTCCCTACTCGACCTAGTTTTTCAAAATTAAAAATTTCTAAATTCATTCTCTATCCAATGGTGCCCTCAATACTCCAATTTGATTTTTCTAAGCCACCAAGAAAAATTAATTTAGTATTCAATTCAATAGTGGTCCAAACTGGTTTGATCCGGTTCGGATCCAATTCACCTGAACCGGTTTTATTTTTATCTCCATTTCATCCTAAAGTCCTTTTTCATGATTTTGTAACTCTTTAGGTCACTTGGGATCCATAAATTTCCCGATTTTCCCTTTCTCTTCCGATTTCAGTTCATAAACCGGTTCAATACGGCTCAGATCCAGTTCACCTGGATCGGTCTAGTCTTTCTCTCCCAATTTGTCCTAAGGTTCTTTCCCAATGTTTTATGAACTCTTTGGGACACTCAGGAGTTGTAAATTTCCCAAAGTGCCCATTCTCTAATGATCGGGTTTGTGAACCTGTTTGATTTTTCTCACTTGGTTTTACCAATTCTTTTCCCGATTTTTCTTAACTCCAAAGGGCGAGGTTTACACATGCCCTTCATCAGGAAGGGTACACACATTTGCATGGCAGTCCCAGACTCCACCCATTTGAGGATTAGCACGACTTTGTTGTCCACCAAGTTAGAAGTTCGAGACTTCTACCCTAAGTCTAAGTGGACGTCCCAGACGTCCAACCCTCAGACCCGAATGCCACTTCATGTTTGTATGAGGACGGAGACCTCATCCTCATCCCCCCCCCCCCCCCCCCCGGTCTCATGCGCAAGAAGCTCCCAAAGCTTTATGACTGATTGGCACAACAATCTGTCTTTATCACCCCCATGTCATCCAATAGCCTTTGGGACCCATCACTACCCCTTGGGGCATCTTTATGGTCATGTACCATAAGTGCATGCCCAAACAAAAGTTTTCATGATTAAGCCATCCTCTTTGGAGCCAACGGTCCAATGGCCCCGACACTTAACTCATCCTACAGCTATTTTTCAAGGCTGTTCCATCAAACTAGCCTTGACGCCCTACCACCACCATCAAGCATTGTCGGTCCTAACTCGATACTCTGGCAATTTACACAATCAATTTCCAATTTAAGATAAGAGATTTCATGGCTCTTCCTAATTATGTTTGTTTATGGGCTCCAACCCATGCCTACTGGCCTTGGGCCCACTGCACGTATTTTTCCAAAACAAGGCCTTGAGCCCTATGAGTTCAAAAAATGAGTCCCCCGGCCTATTAGAGCTACTTTAACTCCCGTCAAGAAGGTATACCAAATAGTTTAAGAAGTTGTCACACGGTCAGGGAGAATACTTCTGAAAAAAATCACTTTCAAATTCATCACACCAACCAGGTGTGTTAACAAATCTACCCACAACCGGTATGCAGATTTCTCCTATCCTTAAGGAAGCTCATCATACTAATGGGTATGATATTTGTTCATTCCTACTCACAACCAGTAAGTAGGTTTTAGGCTTTAAAATAGTGCTCATCATCCCAACTATGTATGAAGTTTAAAAGGTCCCACTCACCTGTTGATTGTGACGTGTTCGTCCCAAGTCAGTTTCTAGTCCACACTAGCTTTCTCTGGCTTGCGTTCCAGTCTCATGCTTGCCTACAAGATTTGGGTATCATTATCAATAAGCATTTGGCATGACAGCCTTCGTTTTCTCACGTATGAGCAACTAGATCCAAAATTCTTGGTTTATTGCACCTAGGTCACTAAAGTTCATTTTTTTTTAACTTTAGTTTTTAATGCTAAAATTTCCCCCAAATTGAATCACAAGGTTTCTAATATCCTCTTTGGATCCTCAATTTACTCAAATTTATGTAAGGGACTCAAGTTTTTCCAAATTTCCAATTTGGTCCCCAATTTTCCAAAATTACAGTTTTGCCCCTACTTTCCAAAAATAGCCACTTGGCTCCAAATCTTTCAAAAATTGACCAGTGTGTCACCCAACATCTTTCTCATTGCAAATTAACCTTCAATTTTAAGAAATTGCATGGCGGTCCCTCAATATTTCAAAATCCCCAATTTTTCCCAAAATTTTCCCCCAATTTCTTCCCCCTTTTCTGACCGGATTTGATTTCTTCAAATTGGTCATTCAATTGGGGTTAATTGCTCCAATTAATGGTATGGATCAGTTCCTACACTTCCAAATGATTGAGATCAAACAGAGCTCTAAATTGTAGAAGTTAAGTTTGACACGAGCTCAAACAGAGCTTCACCGGAAAAATGTTCGTAGAGAGAGAAAGCTTCGAAAGCTTATTTTCGAAGGTGCAACGGTCTGAGCTCTCTATATAGAGAGGTAGCTCTCATCCTGAGGTTCATGTGCAAAGGAGCACACCATAAATTGAGATCTTATCGGGATGGCATATCACGGTTACTAGGTAAGTGGGAAATCTACAACATCAGTTCTAATTGGGATGATAGCATTGCTTCTAAATTGGTTTTTTTCAGAATTAGCCTCCCCTGACTAGGTGTGTCATGCCTCAACCCGATTTGGTCAGATCCCCATGATCAATCCGCAGCTCCCTTGGTTTAAGAGGGGTTTCCCCTTCTTTTATTCAAGAGGAGCCAAGCGTAAATTCAAACATTGTTCCCCATGATAGCATAAATCAATTTAATGCATGCTTAAAAGGAACTTTAAACATACCTAATGGATGGTACATCTTCACGTTCTCTTTCATTCTATCTCCTTACTCCTAAAAAGGGGTAAAAGAGAGGGATTAGTTCTACAACTTAGTGAGCGGGTGTTGGGAGTGAGTTTTCAAAATAGCCTTAGCTTATCCAAACTATGCCAAGGTTATCATTTCCTTTAAAAATAATTTCCTCAAATTTAGGTTTCCAAAACCTTTTCCATTTCCATATTAAGTGTGTTTAACTCTCTTATCACTTCCCCTTGCCTTGAGAGGCATTTGGCATACAAACATAAGCCCTTCATCAGGAAGGGTACACACATTCGCAGGTGCAGTCGGTACACTGCATCCACTTGTAGATCGGAGCGTCTTTACCATCCACCAAGATAGAAGCTCGTTCACTTCTACCTTGGGTCTGAGTGAATGTCCTAGATGTCTGACCCTCAGACCCGAATGCCACATTATATCCATATGAGGATGGAGAGCTCATCCAAACCCCACCTTAGTCCCATGCATAAGAAGCTTATAGAGCTTCAAGACTGACTGGCATGACGAACTGCCCGTATCTCCACCATGCAATCCAGTAGCCCTTAGGACCCACCACTACCCCCTAGGGCATCTTGATGGTCATGTGCCACAAGTTCATATAATAGCCATCATCTTTCGTGCCAATGGTCCAACGGTGCCGATGCTCAACCAGACCTCTATCTATTTGTCTAAGTCGATTCGTCGACCTAGCCTTGACGTACTATCACCAGTCCCTCGAGCATTGTAGGTCCTGACTCAGTACCATGGCAAAATCACACAACCAATTTCATTAGAAATGTTCATGGCTCTTCTTAATCAAGTTTGTTTACAAGCTTCTGCTCATGCCCACAAGCCTTAGGCCGACTGCACGTGTCTTTCCAAAACTAGGCATTTAACCCCATGAGTTCAAATATCGAGGCCCCTGGCCTATCTAAGCAATTCTAGCACCCGTCAAGAAGGTCTAACAAATGTTTTAAGCATTGGCACATAGTCAGGGGAGAACACTTATAACAAAAATTTATTTTTAACTCATCACACCAACCGGGTGTCATGATATCTCCGCTTACAACCGGTAGGCGGGTTTCTCCTTTCCTCAAGGAGAGTGGGCTTAATTATACATCATACTCACCTTGTCACGCCCCTGACCCGATTTGGTCAGATCCCCATGATAAACCCACCACTCTCCCGGTTTATTAAAGGATTTCCCCATATTGTAAACTATAAAGAGTAAGACGTCCTTTAACCTGCACCATTTCCTAGAAGGTCTTTAAGGGAAGGCTTTCCGGGATTTTCTAAAAGGGGTATAAGGGAGGGGGTGAGTAGGACTACTTAGTGAATGGGTTTTTAAAAGCTTTTGACTTTTAAGAAAAACATTTATATGGAGTGTGCCCGACTCCTTTGTTTTCAAAAATCCCAATTGACCCTCAATTTCATATAATTGCATTTTTCCCCTTTGAATTTCGAAAATTCCCAAATTTCCCCAATTTCAACTCTTCAACACTATCAAATTTGATTTCATCAAATTGACCGATCAAACACCTCTAATTGTTGAAATTGGAGTTGAAATTGAGTTCCTACATGTTCATACAATTATAAGGAACTTTGAATAACAGATTTTAATGTCGGAACGAGCTCAAATGGAGCTTCACCGAAAAATAGATTGTAGAAAGAGAAAGCTTCGATTTCTCACCGGTGAAGGCACGGCAGTTCGAGCTTTCGATCTGGGCAGATAGCCCTCATCTTGAGGATCATCCTAAAATCAAGAATCACATCAATTGATGTTGAATTGAGTTAGAATTTCATCATTGAAATTCTATTTGTTCTCTCTCTAGCACCGGCCAAAAATTGCAAAGGGGAGTTGAATTGACTTACCTTTCAGTCCTAATTCAGTCGTGGGAGGGCTTGGTTTGGTCTGAGGAAGGCTCAAAATGGCCAATTTTAGCTTTGCCAAAATAGGGCAGCTTCGGTCCGTCGTAGTTGCTTCACTGTTCCATCATGTCAGTGCTTCTCTAGTGATTCTCAGATTGACTGGAGTTTGCTATCCGATAGCAGACTTCTCCCCAGTTCTAAAGAGCTTGACCTCTCCTTCCAAGGTTAAGAAAAATGTTCAAGTCGAAGCTCTGGTTTAAGCTTCATCGAGAAATAGAATAGTAGAGAGAGAGAGAGAAGTGTTCAGGTATGAGGAGAATGAATAGGGATGACCTCTTTATATAGGTGTAAAACCGTGTATTAAATGAGAGAGATTTATTACTATTATTAATATTGCCATAAATTATTGGTATTAATTTTAATAATTTAATTTTGGTATTAAATTATTTGTATTAATTCCAATAATTTAATACCCAAATTAAATTATTGGTATTAGTTACATTAATTAAATATATATTAATTTATAGCTATTTATGATAAGCCATACGTTCGCATAAAAATTTTTTACCGTAATTTCGAGTTACAAAAAAATCATACTTCCCAGGAGGTCAAGCACGCTTAACTTTGAAGTTCTTATAGAATCTAATTCACCTGAACCAATTTGGTTTTTATTTTCTAGTTTATCTTAAGTTTCTTTTCCAATGTTTAATGAACCCTTTGGATCACCCAAAAGTTGTAAATTTCCATATTGCTTATTCTCAAATGTAAACCGGCTCGGTTTTCTTATTCGGTTTGACCGGTTCTTTTCTCGGTTTTCCTTAACTCAAAAGTGCGAGGTTTGCACACCTGATGTATAATTAAGCCCACTCACCTGATTATTGTGACGTGTTCCTCCCCAGTCAGTTTTCCAAGTCCACACTAGCTCTCTTGCATGCATTCCGATCCCAAGTGTCCCTACATGGTTTGTGTATCATTATCAGAAAGGGTTCGACATGACAATCTTCTTTTTCTCACGTATGGGCGACTAGGCCCAAATTTTGGTTTATTGCACATAAGTCCCTAAAGTTCATTTTCCTTAACTTTAGGTCCCTAATGCTAACTTTTCCCCCAAATTGAGTCCCAAGGTTTCCAATATCCCCTTTAGATCCTCAATTTACTTAAAATTGTGTAAGGGGCTCATGTTTTCCAAATTTCCAATTTGGTCAAAAAAATTTCATAAATTATAATTTTGCCCCTACTTTCCAAAAATAGAAATTTGGCCCCAAATATTTCAAAAATTGAGCAATTGGTCCCCCATCATCTTTCTCACTACCAATTGGCCTTCAATTTTGAGAAATTGCATGAAGGTCCCTCAATTTTTCGAAATCCTTAATTTTCCGCAATTTCTTCCCTTCAAACTGACCGAATTTGATTTCTTCAAATTGACCATTGAATTAGGGTTAATTGCTACAATTGATGGTATGGATCTATTCCTACACTTCCATATGTTTCAATTGAGCTTTCAATTGCACGATTTTAGTCTGAAACGAGCTCAAACGGAGCTTCACTGGAAAACTGTTCGTAGAGAGAGAAAGCTTTGAAAGCTTATTGTCGGGGGTGTGGCAGTCCGAGCACTCGATATGGGGAGGTAGCTATTGTCCTAAGGTTCCTTCTAGGATCAAGAATTTCTACCATTGAAGTCCAAATGAGGGCAAATTTTATCAGTGAAATTCAGCACTTTCTCTCTTTAACCCGAATTTGCAACAACGGAGAAGGGCCAAATTGATTTACCTTTCAGCTCTATTGAGGCCGTGTGATGGTTATGGGGGTGTCTGAGACTTGGTTTGGCCAGAGGAGGTCTGAATTTGGCCAAATTTAGCTCGGCCAAAATATGGCAGGTTTGGTCTGTTAGAGAAGCTTCATTGTTTGATTTTGCCGGCGCTTCTTCGGCGGTCCTCGAGTCGAAAGGAATTTGTTATCAGGTAGATGACCTCCCCTGGAGTCTACAATACCTGACCGTGCCTTCTAAGGTAAGAAAAATGCCCCAGTCGAAGCTCTGGTTTGAGATTCACTGGAAAATGTAGCAGTTGAGAGAGAATGGCAATTTGCGGTGTTTGGAGGATGACTGGAGAGGAGCTCTTCATATAAGGAGCTCGGGGACCCTCTGCCCGACCACTTTTCATTTTGGTCAAGCTTATCCTGACCCGAAAATGCCTTGATCGGACTGAATATTCCTTCACCGGAGAAGGAACTCTTCTGCATTGATGAATAGTGTTGTCACCCTAAGGAAGAAGACGACACTGTTTCGAATTGGATCGGTCCAGTCCGACCGTGTTCAATGGCAAAAATCGGACATTTCATGCCTGATTCGACCAGTTTTCTCAAATATAAAAATTTCTAAATTCATTTTCTAGCCAATGGTAGCTTGAATTTTCCAATTTGATCACTTTAAGCCACCATGAAAAATAAATTTAGAATCTGGTTCTAGTTCGGTTCACCCTGAACTGGTCTGGTTTTCTCTTCCCATTTGTTCCAAGGTTCTTTTCCATGATTTTTATGACTCTAATGGTCGGATTTTGAGAGCATCCACTCAAACCCAGGGTAGAAGTGGACGGACTTCTATCTTGGTGGTCGGTAAAGATGCTCCGACCCATAAGTGGGTGCAGTGGACATGCTGCAACTACGAATGTGTGTACGTGTGTGTTGTTTTCTAGACACATCTAATATGTAAATGGGAAAAAGGTTTTGAAAACCTTGGAAAGGATTTGAGAATCCTTGGAAAAATGAATGGTAAACCTTAGAAAAAGGTTTTTGGAAATGAAATTGAAATTGAGGGAACCCTTTTAAAAGAAATTGTCATCGTTGGTAGGGTAAAGGTTTTGAAAACTGAATTTTGAGGAAAATTTTTCTTTTAAAAGAAATGATAACCTTAACATGGCTATTTTTAAAACTAACTCCCAATACCCACTCATTGAGTTGTAGAACTCATCCCCTCCCTTTTACCAATTTCAGGTAACCAAGGGAAAACCAAAACTTAAATACCTTTCTATAAGACAGGTATGTCAATTTTAAGATATTCAATTTTGTATAATGCCATTCCAGGAAAGACAGGAAAGAATGACGCCTTACTCCTCACGGTTTAGAAAATGGTGAAACCCTTTATGAACCAAAGAGGGTGGTTGGTTGCTCATGGGGATCCAACCAAACCGGGTCAGGGCATGACATTCGGTGTTTTCCAATTGTCCCATAAATTTTTTACATCAAGATCATGTCAAATTTTCCTTATCTACTCATTCCTTACCAATTTCCTAATAGTTTTTTCCCTCAGTTCCAACCATCGGGTTTCCCGATGACTTACGAACACATTGGGATTCTTCCTCTCTTATGTCCTTACTCATTTCCAATGGCATCCTTTACTCAATGTCTTTCTTTTCTTCCATCCACTCTTACTCGCCTGTGACCATTTCACCATTCCTTATCCTGAGTTGACCCCTTTCAGTCTACGTGTTGATTCCTTTTATTTGGGGAGTTCTCCTTTTATAGTTTTCATTCTCTACTATGTCCTTTAGAGTAGAGACTTCCATCTTAGGGGTTATACCTTCAATCTTCTTTTCATTCTTGAAGGTTTCCTTCCTTCACATTCTCACACCCTTTTGAATTTGAGCTTTCGCCCCCCTTTAATCCTTCACTAACCTCAATTTCCCAATTCACCCCTTTACTTCCCATCCGAGGTATTTTCAATTGTCGAGTCTTATTTTGTGTCCTTTACATTAGTCCTAAACAACCAATCTTAAGCTCCATGGGTGTAGACAAGAATTTGACCTGGTGTCCATCATGACTCCCTTAAATCACGTTTTGACTAGAGTACGTCCTTTCCCAAGGTTGTGCTTCCTTCGAAATTCGTTCCCTTGTTCATTTATTTGGGTTATATCACCCACTCCCACTTATTACTGCATCATTTGATGCTATTTTACTACTTATCTATTCCTTGGTTTAACTTACCCCTTGGGTCCTCGTGAGTACATTTCCTTTGTACTTGATCTTTTCGCCTCACCATGCATTGCTTTTGTGAGCTTATCTTCTCTTCCCAATTTAATTTGGTCCATTGCCTCTTCGTTGGGGCATATACTTTCCTGAGACTTCTTCCTTGATTGGCTTCTTCCTTTCTTTGCCCCTACAGGTACCTGACCTTAGAGCAACTTTATGACATCCCTTGATGTCGTCCTCTTCTGCTTACCCTCTCTTTTGAAATCTTGCGGACATGTCATTTGTACCCTATCATCATTCCGACTTGCATCCTAGTACCAGTTTATCTCCTTTAAGGAGAAGTTCAAATCCCCCTTGTTGCGAGAGGCTACTTAATCCTTTTCACGGTTTGAGTTTGGTCATTAATCCGTTTTTGGCCATTAATTTCCTTAAGGATTATCTTCATCCTTCTTTCCCAATGTTTGACCCTTTTCACTTCTCCCTTCTTCATTTGGGTTTAACTCCATAATTCTTACAAGGATAGGTTCGTTAACTACCTCGTCCCTACCACCCTCCTTGTTAAATTTGTCGAGATTGTCGTCCCTCGAGTTATCATATCCTTGATGTCCATCCCATTGCCCCTTTGTAGGGTGTAGTCATAATTACTTCCCAGTCCTTTCTTCCTCCTTCAATGGACTCCTGGGCGTCGGAATCTTTTCGTATGTTATGTACTATGTCCAATCATGCAGTTGTGACTCCATTGAGTTGTACATACCCTTTCTAGGCTTTCTTCCCTTAATACTTATTTTCCTCTCCTTGCTCCTACAGCTTCCAATCCTAGAACCTCTTGATGTCATTTCCCCAGTTTACTTCTTTCTGGGAAGTCCTGTGGGTATGTCTTAAGTGCCATATTCTTTGTTGTCTTTCTTTCAACTTGTCCCACTTAAAAGCAAACCCAGTTTCTCTTTGTTCAGAAATTTCTTGCCTCCTTTATGAGGGCTCGCTTAATCCCATGTCGGTCCTTAGGTTTTCTTTCTAGTACTGATCCTTCCACTCCTACTGCATCTCTTGATGTCGACTTCTTCTTTTCCCTTTCTCCAGGTTTATATTATTCTTTGACCCCGTAGAAGTATTGCTTCTATTATACTCGACCCGTTTATGATCATACTATTCCCTTTTCCTATTTTAGTTGGGCTCTTTGTCTCTTGGTTAGGGCATGTCCTTTCTGATGACTCTCCTTCTAGGTAGGCTCTTCGTTCCTTCCTGGAATCCTTCTTCTTAGTCTTTTAACTTGTTGCCTTGTTACTCTACATTGGGAATTCCTAGTTCTTGTGTGTGGGATGGGTGAACTTTTTAGGTTGGCTATCTTAGGGTTGTTAGTAGTATTAACTAGTGGTGGCATGTAGTCTTCCTTCTTAGGTGGCCTTTTCTCCACATACTTCCCTGGGTCCTGATTCGTATATTCCAAGTTCGTTATTAGTACTTGTCATTAACAGGGAGACTAACTTTTAAATGGAAAATGGTCTTTATTCATTCAAGGAGGTTGTTTCTTGCCGCACCCAACTTATTACAAGAAATTTCTCACTACTTCCTATTCTAATTCCTTGGGGTCATAGGTTGGGAGTTAGCTTCTGAATTGTTTCAGGATTCGTGGTCCAAGGGCTCCGATGAACTGGTTGATGTCCATCCATACTCCTGTCGGGCTTCCCTACTAGGATGGACTTCATGGAACACCACTAGTCCATACCTTCCCAACACTTCCGCTTCGCACTCATTGGTCCACTTAATCCATTGGGGAGGGTCAAAGTTGTAATGAGCCAGTGGGGGTGCCTCATAAACCTTCATAAAGGTTGCATGGGTGTCCCAGTAGTTGTCCTAGGCCTCCCTCCAAGTTGGGGTCCTTTTTTACTGTCGCGGGACTCGAGGGGGAGTCAGGCTCCTTGGAGGAGGTATATGTTCTTCCTGCCTTGGGGGAGGATACTTTATGCTGTTTGGCTATAAAAATGCACCAAGAAGCTTCCTATAGTCCTCGACTATGTCTTTTGGCACTTTCTTCTTGATTTCAACGAACCTTTGAATGTCCATCTTACTCGAGGTAGGAGCCTTTTTCACAATTTCGTGTGTGTTTAGTTCACATGGCGAACTTCCTAGGGACTCTTCTTCCTACAAGGTAATTAAGTTTCCATTAGTGTTAAGGCATAGTATTGATAATGCTTTCAAGGGAACATAGCTCTAATACCACTCAAGTTGTCACGCCCCGACCTGGTTTGGTCGGATCCCCGTGATAAACCTGTCGCTCCCTTGGTTTAAGAGGGGTTTCCCCTTCTTTTATTCAACAGGAGCTAGGCGTAAATTCAAACCTTGTTCCCTAAAATAGCATAAATCAATCTAATACAAGCTTAAAAGGAACTTTAAGCATACCTGACGAAGGATACATCTTCACGTTCTCTTTAATTCTATCTCATTACTCCTAAAAAGGGGTAAAAGGAAGGGGGTGAGTTCTATAACACAGTGAGCAGGTGTTGGGAGTGAGTTTTCAAAATAGTTTTATCCAAACCATGCCAAGGTTATCATTTCCTTTAAAAACAATTTCCTCAAATTCAGGTTTTCAAAACCTTTTCCATTTCCATATTAGGTGTGTTTCACTCTCTTAGCCCATCTCCTTGCCTCGAGAGGCATTTAGCAAACAAACACACGCCCTTCATTAGGAAGGGTACACACATTCGCGGGTGCAGCCCATCCACTACACCCACTTGTGAATTGGAGCGTATTTACCATGTCATCCAGTAGCGTATTTACCATGTGAGGACAAAACCTCATCCCGACCCCACCCCGATCTCATGCACAAGAAGCTTACAAAGCTTTAAGACTGACTGGCATGACGAACTATTCTTATCTCCACCGTGTCATCCAGTAGCCCTTAGGACCCATAACTACCCCTAGGGCATCTTGATGGTCTCGTACCACAAGTGCATGCACAATCAAGAGTTTTCATATAATAGTCATCATCTTTGGTGCCAACGGTCCAATGGCCCCGATGCTCAACCCGACATGCAACTGTTTGTCTAGGTCGGTCCATCGACCAAGCACTAACGTACTGCCGCCAGTCCATCGAGAACCATCGATCCTAACTCGGTACAGTGGCGAAATCAAACAACCAATTTCATTAGAAATTTTCGTGTCTTTTCTTAATCAAGTTTGTTTATGAGCTTCTGCTCGTGCCCACTAGCATTGGGCCCATTGCACGCGTTTTTTCGAAATTGGGCATTTAGGCCCATGAGTTCAAAAACCAAAGCCCTACCCTATCTGAGCTATTCTAGCTCCCGTCAAATAGGTCTCTCAAATGTTTTAAACATTGGTACATAGTAAAAGGAGAACACTTCTAACAAAAATACATTTTTAGCTCATCACATCAACCGTGTGATGAATCTCTGCTTATAACCGGTAGGCGGGTTTCTCCTTTCCTCAAGGAAATTCATCATACCAACCAGGTATGATGTGAAATAATCCCACTCACAAATGGTTTTTCATTTCTAAAGTACTCACCATCCCAATTGGGTATGATGTATAATTAAGCTCACTCACCCGATGGCTGTGACGGGTTCGTCCCTAGTCGGTTTTCCAAATCCACGCTAGCTCTCTTACTTGCATTCTGGTCCCAAGTGTCCCTACACAGTTTGTGTATCATTATTAGGAAGGGTTCGGAATGACAGCCTTCTTTTTCTCATGTATGGGCAACTAGGCCCAAATTTTGGTTTATTGCACTTAGGTCCCTAAAGTTCATTTTCCTTAACTTTAGGTCCCTAATGCTAACTTTTCCCCAAATTGAGTTCCAAAATTTCTAATATCCCCTTTGGATCCTCAATTTACTCAAAATTGTGTAAGGGGCCCAAGTTTTCCAAATTTCCAATTTGGTCCCCAATTTTTCAAAAATTACGATTTTGCCCCTACTTTCCAAAAATAGCAATTTGGCCCCACATGTTTCAAAAATTGACAAATTGGTCCCCCATCATCTTTCTCATTGCCAATTGGCCTTCAATTGAGAAATTGCATGTAGGTCCCTCAATTTTTTGAAATCCTCAATTTCTACCCTTCAAGCTAACCGAATTTGATTTCTTCAAATTGGCCATTCAATCGGGGTTAATTGCTCCAATTGATGGTATGGATCAGTTCCTACACTTCCATATATTTCAATTGAGCTTTCAATTGCATGATTTGAGTCTAAAACGAGCTCAAACAGAGCTTTGTAGGAAAACTGTTTGTAGAGATAGAAAGCTTCGAAAGCTTACCGTCGAAGGTGTAGCAGTCCGAGCTCTCAATCTAGGGAGGTAGCTCTCGTCCTAAGGTTCCTTCTAGGATCAAGAATTTCTAAAATTGAAGTCCAAATGAGGGTGAATTTTATGAGTGAAATTCGGCACTTTCTCTCTAACACCGATCTGCAACGACGAAGGAGAGTCGAATTGACTTACCTTTTAGCTTTGTTGAGGCCATGTGAGGGTCATGGGGGTGTAGGGGAGACTTGGCTTGGCCAGAGGAGGTATGAATTTGGCCGAATTCAGCTCGGACAAAAAAGGGCAACTTCGATGCATTAGAGCTGCTTCACTATTTGATTCCATTGGCACTTCTCCGATGATCCTCAAATCAAAAGGAGATTGCTTTTAGGTAGGTGACTTCCCTAAGAGTCTATAGGACTCGACCTTAACTTTTGAGGCTAAGAAAATTTCCCAAGTAGAAGCTCTGGTTCGAGCTTCTCCGAAAAATGGAGCATTTTAGAGATAATGGTGATTTGAGGTGTGTGGAGGATGAATGGGGAGGAGTTCTTTATATAGGGAGCTCGGGAACCCTCTACCCGACCACTTTCCATTTTGGTCAAGCTTAACCTCACCTGAAAATACCATGATCGGAGCAAATATTCCTTCACCGGAGAAGGAAAGTTTCTGCGTTGATGAACAGTGTTGTCATCCTGAGGAAGAAGATGACACTATTTTGAACCGGACCGGTCCAGTCCGACCTGGTTTAATGGCAAAAATCAGCCAATTCAGGCCCGATTCGATTGATTTTCTCAAATCTAAAAATTTCTAAATTCATTTCCTATCCAATGGTGGCTTCAATTTCCCAATTTAATCACTTAAAGCCCCCGCAAAAAATGAATTTAGAATCTAGTTCATGTATGGTTCAAAACGGTTCAATCCGGTTCAAGTCCGATTCACCCTGAACCAGTCTAGTTTTCTCTTCTCATTTGTTCTAAAGTTCTTTTCCATAATTTTTATGCCTCTTTCAATCACTTGGTATCTGTCAATTTCCCATTTTACCCTTTAGTTACCGGTTTGGGTTCATTAACTGGCTCAATTTTCTCTTTTGAATTGACTGGTTCTTTTTCTGGCTTTCTTATCTTTAAAGGATGGGATTTATAGGGTGACTCTACTTAAATTGTTTGGGAGCTAATTACGGGTCTTAGGCTCGATGATATAAGTGGGCCTAAGGCCGATGGGCACGGGTACAGACCCGTTAAGAATGAGCATATTATGAACTATTAAAAGTCCTGATAATGGATAATTTTGTGTGATACCCACCGAGCTAAGGCCAAGATGTTAGGCTTGTTAGGCCAAATAGCTGCTAAGTCGAAGTTGGGTCGTCAAACCCATTGGGCTAGCGCGCATGGGGCTGAAGCTGAGCCAACGGACCTTTGGGTAGGTGGGCTAAAGAGAATGGTTATAATGAATAAAATTCTTTATTATGTATGCATGTGATGTGGGGCCATTAAGATGCCCGATATGGGATAGTGGTGGTCCCAAGGGTTATTGGACGACCCAAGGAGCATAAGGGCGGTCCGTTGTTCAGTATATTAAGAAGCTCTAGGAGTTTCCTGCACACGGAGACCGAGGTAGCAGGGGGAAAGAGGTCTTGTCCCACAAAGCGGACACGAAGTGTGTTTAGAGTTTGAGGGTCGGACATGTGAGGTCCACTCAAACTTTGGGTAGAGGCTATTAACCTCTATTAAGGTGGACAATAAAGGCGCTCCAGTCCACAAGTGAAATGGTCGGGGATTGTTCTATGAATGTGTGGTCCCTTTCTATGATAGAGAGGGCGTATGATTGTGTGACAACCCAAGAAGGGGTAGAAGGTGAAACACTATAAACCTAACGACACATATTTATGTACACCCCTAAGATTTCTCCCACTCAATGAGTCATGGAACACACCCCTACCCTAAACTTTTTCAGGAAGGGAGAAACTACACGAAAGCTTTCCCTCGCCAAGACTCGTACCAGGTACGAATTATATTTCTAATTTTATTTAATGTTATTTTGGGAAAACATAATAGGTAATACACCCGACTCTTCACGATCGAGGAGAGGAACCCCTCCTCGAGGTCCCCGAGAGTGACAAGTTGGTCACGAGGTTCCGACCAAACCGGGTTGGGGTGTGACACAAGGAGCATAAGGGAAGATTGTCTTCTACTATGTCAGGAAGCTCAGAGAGCTTCATGCACACTAAGATCGAGTTTAAAGGGGAAGAGGTCTCATCCCACATTACGGACACTAAGTATGATTTGGGCATGAGGGACGGGTAATTAATGCCCACTCAGACTTTTGGTAGAAGTTGAGAGCTTCTGTTGCGGTGGACGGTAAAGGTGCTTCGGTCCACAAGTGGAACGTTCGAAAACTTTTCTGTGTACATATGAACCCTTTTTGATAAATGGAGATTGAATTGTGTGCAAAGCTGAACTAGCGCCTTAAATAAAAATATGAAATGATGATGTACGTCGATAGCTTAGCCCCTCACTAAGTTATGAAAACTCACCCCCCCCTTCCCTTACCCTTTTTAGGGAGGCATACACGCTGAGGGGGAGAAGAGTGACAATCGGGAAGCTTTCACTCTCTAAGGTACAAATTGTCACGCCCCTACCTGGTTTGGTCGGATCCCCGTGATCAACCCGCCACTCTCCCGCTTTATTAAAGGGGTTCCCCTTATTATAAACCGTAAAGAGTAAGGCGTCCTTTAACTTGCACCTTTTCTTGGAATAACATAAATCAAAATTGTGTAATAATTTAGATTTATCATACCGGTCTTACAGGCGTCTTATTTGATGGTCTTTAAGGGTAGGCTTTCTGAAATCTCCTGAAAGGAATATAAGGGAGGGGGTGAGTACGACTACTCAGTGAATGGGTTTTTAAAAGTTTAAACTTTTAAGAAAACACTTATTATTGGAGTGTGTCAGACTCCTTTCTTTCAAAACCATTTCATTTGAAATCTTGAGTTTATCCGCATTTCTTTTTAACCACAGTGTGTCATCACCCAACACACATCCTTCATCATGAAGGTTATACACATTTGCAGGTTAGCACGACCACTAAACCCACTTGTGGCTTCGGAGCGCCTTTACCGGCCACCCAGATAGAAGTACGTCCACTTCTACCCTGAGAATGAGTGGATATTCGTGACATCCGACTATCATTCATGAAATAAATTCTTCATGTCCATATGAGGACAGAGACCTCATCCCGTCCCCACCCCTATCTCATGCGCTTGATGCTACTCCAAATTTCGCACGGTCACCAGGAACGACGAACTGCCCATATACTCAATGGGTCGTCCAGGGCCCTTAGGACGCATCACTACCCCCTCATGGGTGTCTTGATGATCCCGTACTCATAGTACATGCACAAATAATGTTTTCTTAATATGCCATGTAATATGTGGTGTCATTAGTCCAATGGTCTCGACTTTCAACTCAACCTGTAGCTATTTGTCTTAACTGGTCCGGAGACTGGTCATGTCGCACTGCTGTTAGTTGATTGAGAATGTCGGACAAGACTTGGTACCATGACCATACAATTTACTTATTAAAGTTTTATGGCACATATATTATGTTTTTTTACGAGCTCCTGCTCGTGCCCATTAGCCTATGGCCCACTGTTTGAGATTTGCAAAAACTGGGCATTTTAGCCCCCAAGTTCCAAAACCGAGGCCCCCGGCCTATAAGAGCAATTCGAGCTCCTGTCGAGAAGGTCTCCCAAATTGTTTAAGAATTGGCACACAGTCAAGGGAGAACACTTCCAACAAAAAAATATTTTTACTGTCCATTATACTGACCCGATATAAACACATCTCCATTCATAACTTATGAACGGTTTTCAACTTCCTTCGAGGACGTTTCATCATACCAATCGAGTATGATCTACTTACCACTGGTAATTAGTTTTTCGCATGGTTTCACATCACAACTCTAAGTCGTGATGTTTAAAATACCACATAATATTGGGTTTTTATTTCGATGTGCTTATCAACCCCAACTGGGTATGATATAAAATCCCACTCACAACTGGTGAGTGGTTTTTAACTTTAAGTTATTCTCATCATCCTAATCGGGTATGACGTTAGTAAACCCACTCACCTGTTAATGTCGTGTATTCCACTAAACCGGTTCTTTGTATTCACGCGAGCTTGTCCTTGCTTGTGTTCCCAGTACTTCGTGTTCCTACACAATATGAACATCTCGGTTCATTATCCTTTAGCCTAATAGCCTTCATTCATTCCAAATGAGAAAGTCAAACTTTCATTTATTTGCAATTAGGTCCCTAAAGTTATTTTTCTTTAAATTTAAGTCCCCAAATGTCGGTTTTTCCTCAAATTGAATCCCGAAACTTTTAAAATTTATCATAGCACCTCAATTTATTCCATTTCACAAAAAGGGGATTAATTTCCCAAATTTCCAATTCGGTCCCCCAACTTTTCCAAAATTACCATTTGCCCTTCCTTTACAAAAATTGTCATACCCCGACCCTATTTGATCAGATCCCCGTGATCAACCCACCACTCAGTCCATAAAGGGTAAGGCATCCTTTAAACCTGCACCATTTCCTGAAATAGAATAATCAAAACTGCATGAAATTTTAAACTTTACATACATGTCTTACACGTGTCTTAGTTGATTGACTTTAAGGGTAGGCTTTCCAAAATCTCTTTCAAGGAATATAAGGGAGTGGGTGAGTATGACTACTCAGTGAATGGATTTTCAAAAGTTTAGACTTTTAAGAAAACACTTATTATTGGAGTGTGTCAGACTCCTTTCTTTCAAAACCATTTCATTTGAAATCTCGAGTTTATCCGCATTTCTTTTTAACCACAGTGTGTCATCACCCAACACACATCCTTCATCATGAACGTTATACACATTTGCAGGTCAGCATGACCACTAAAACCCACTTGTGGCTTCGAAGCGACTTTACCAGCCACCCGGATAGAAGTACGTTCACTTCTACCCTGAGAATGAGTGGATGTTCGCGACATTCGACCCTCATTCTCGAAATAAATTCTTCTTATCCATTATGAGGACAAAGACCTCATCCCGTCCCCACCCCAGTCTCATGCGCTTGCTGCTACTCCAAATTTCGCACGGTCACCTAGAACGACAAACTGCCCTTATACTCACCGGATCATCCAGGGCCCTTAGGACGCATCACTACCCCTCTTGGGCATCTTGATAGACCCATACTCATAGTGCATGCACAAACAATGTTTTCTTATGAAGCCATGTAATCTGTGGTGCCACTGGTCCAATAGCCCCAACTCTTAACTCAACCTGCAGTTGTTTGTCTTAGTTGGTCCGTCGACCTGTCATGTCGCACTGCCGCTAGTTGACAGAGTATGTCGGTCCTATCTTGGTACAATGGCCAATCAATTCCTTTATTTAAATTTTTATGGCACATAATTCATGTTTTTTTATGAGCTCCTGCTCGTGCCAACTTGCCTTGGGCCACTGTACGAGATTTTCAAAATCGGGCATATTAGACCCCAAGTTCCAAAACCGAGGCCCCCGGCCTATAAGAGCTATTTGAGCTCCTGTCAATAAGGTCTCCCAAATAGTTTAAGCATTGGCATACAGTCAGGGGAGAGCACTTCCGACAAAAATTATATTTTCAACTGTCCATTATACCGACCGGGTATAAGGACATCTCCACTCATAACCGATGAATGGGTTTTCAACTTTCTTTGAAGAAGTTTTATCATACCAACCGGGTATGATCTACTTACAACCGATAAGTAGTTTTTCTGAAAGGTTTTCACATGACTACTCTAAGTTATGATGTTTAAAATACCACATAGTAGTGGGTTTTCATTACGATATGCTTATCATCCCCAACTGGGTATGATATAAAATCCCACTCACAACCGTTAAGTGGTTTTTAACTTTAAGTTATGCTCATCATCCCAACCGGGTATGACGTTAGTAAACTCACTCACCCATTAATTTCGTGAATTCCACTAGATCGATTCTTTGTATTCACGCAAGTATGTCCTTGCTGGCGTTCCTGGTACTTCGTGTTCCTACAGGATATAAACATCTCGGTTCATTATCCTTTGGCCTAATAGCCTTCATTCATTCCAAATGAATGAGAAAGTCAAACTTTCATTTATTTGCAATTAGGTCCCTAAAGTTATTTCTCTTTAAGTCCCTAATGCCGATTTTTCCTCAGATTGAGTCCTAGAACTTTTAAAATTTATCATATGACCTCAATTTATTCCAATTCACAAAAAGGGGATTAATTTCCCAAATTTCCAATTTGGTCCCCCAACTTTTCCAAAATTACCATTTTGCCCTTCCTTTACAAAAATGGTAAGTTTCACCCCAAAAATTCTAAAATTCCTTAATTGGCCCTCTAACATTTTTATCATGCCCAATTGACCCTCAATTTTAGGAAATTGCATTTTGATCCCTCGAATTTTTGAAAATCCCCAATTTTTCCCCAATTCCAACTCTTTAACACAGTCGAATTTGATTTCATCAAATTGACCGATCAAACACCTCTAACTGTTGAAATTGAAGTTGAAATTGAGTTTCTCCATGTTCATACGATTCCATAGAACTTTGAATCGCGAGTTTTAACGCCAGAACGAGCTCAAACGAAGTTTTGTTGGAAAATAGATTATAGAGAGAGAAAGCATCGATGACTCACCGGTGAGGGCATAGTGGTCCAAGCTTTCAATCTGGGCAGATAGCTCTCATCTTGAGGTTTATCCTAGAATCAAGAATTGCATCAATTGATACTGAATTGAGTAAGAATTTCATCATTGAAATTTTGTCAGTTCTCTCTCTAACACCGGCCAGAAATTATAGAGGGGGGCCGAATTGGCTTACCTTTCAGTCCTAGTTCAGCCTTGTGAGGGCTGAGAAAGTGTTGGGAGGGCTTGGTTTGGCCTGAGGAGGGCTCGAATTGGCCGATTTTAGCTTGGACGAAATAGGGCAGCTTTGGTTCGCCGAAGCTGCTTCACTGTTCCATCATGCCAGCGATGGCATCCCGGCACTACTTTCGAACAAGCACGCTTAACTTCAAAGTTCTTATGGAATCTCGTTCACCTAAACCAATTTGGTTTTTCTTTTCTAATTTATCTTAAGTTTCTTTTCCAAGGTTTAATGAACCCTTTGGATCACCCAGAAGTTGTAAATTTCTAAATTGCTTTTTCCTAAATGATCGGGTTTGTAAACTAACTTGGTTTGACCAGTTCTTTCCCCGATTTTCCTTAACTCAAAAGTGCGGGGTTTATAGAAATGGTAATTTTCACCCCAAAAATTCTAAAATTCCTCAATTGGCCTTCTAACATTTTTATCATGCCCAATTGACCCTCAATTTTAGGAAATTGTATTTTGGTTTATCAAAATTTTGAAATCTCCAATTTCCTCCAATTTTTCCCCCAAATTCCAACTCTTTAACACAATTGGATTTGATTTCATCAAATTGACCAATCAAACACCTCTAATTGTTGAAATTGAAGTTGAAATTAATTTTCTCCATGTTCATATGATTCCATAGAACTTTGAATCGCGAGTCTTAACGCCGAAACGAGCTCAAACGGATCTTCACCGGAAAATAGACTGTAGAGAAAGAAAGCTTTGATTAGTCACCGATAAGGGCACGGCAGTCCGAGCTTTCGACCTAGGCAGATAGCTCTCATCCTGATGTTCATCCTAGAATCAAGAATCGCATCAATTGATGCTAAATTGAGTTAGAATTTTATCCTTGAAATTCTGTCGGTTCTCTCTCTAGCACCGACTAGAAATCGTAGAATGGAGCCAAATTGGCTTACCTTTCAGTCCTAATTCGGTCGTGGGAGGGCTGAGAAAGTGTTGGGAAGGCTTGGTGTGGCTTGAGGATGGCTCGAAATGGCTTATTTCAACTCGGCCGAAATAGGGCAGCTTCGGTCCGCTAGAGCTGCTTCACTATTTCATCACGCCGGCGTTTCTCCGGCAACCCTCGGAACAAACAGAGACTATAGGCGTGTAGTTGACTTCTCCCTAGTTCTAAAGAACTCAACCTTGCCTTATTTGGCTCAAAAAAGTGCCCATGTCGGAGCTCTGGTTCGAGCTTCACTGAAAAATGAAGCAGTTGAGAGAGAATGGAGTTTTCAAGTGTGGAGAGGATGAATGGGGAGGGGCTCTTTATATAGGGAGCTCAAGGACCTGTTGGCCGTCCGTTTGGCACATTTATAACAGCCATTGATGGCCCGAAACATATCGAACGGAAACGTTTCTTCTTCGCCAGCACTGCTTCGATTTTTAGGCAAGTGAACAGTGCTGTCATTCTCAATAAGAAGATGACACTGTTCTGAACCGGACCGAACCGGTCCAAACCGGGTTCAAAGCTTAAACCAGTCGGTTCACCCCCCATTCGATTGAGTTTTTCAAATCTCAAAATTTCTAAATTGATCTAAATTCATTCTCTATCCAGTGGTGGTCTCAAATCTCCAATTTGAATTATTTAAGCCACCTAGAAAAATAAATTTAGGATTCAGTTCAATAGTGGTTCAAACTGATCCAAACCGGTTCAAATCCGGTTCACCTGAACCAGTTTGGTTTTCATCCCCAATTCCTTCACAAGTCCATTTCCATGACTTTTGTGACTCCTTAGGTCACTTAGGGTCAATAAAATTCCCAGTTTACCATCTCTTTATCGATTCTGGTTCATAAATCGGCTCAGTTCTTAAACTGGTTTAATCCGGTTCGGGTCCGATTCACCCGAACCAGTCTGGTTTTTCTCTCCCACTTTGTTTTAAGGTTCCTTCCCCAAGGTTTATGAATTTCTTTGGAGCACAAGGGAGTTGAATTTCTTTGATTTGTCTGTTCTCTATCAGTTCCGGTTCATGAACCGACTCGGTTCATAAACCAGTTCAATCTAATTGGATCCAGTTCATCTAAACCGGTCTAGTTTTTCTCTTCCAATTCATCCTAAGGTTCTTTTCCATGGTATTATGAAGCCTTTGGATCACCCGGGAGTTGTAAATTCTCAAATTTCCCATTCACAAATGATCGGGTTTATGAATCGGTTCGGTTTCTCACTTGGTTTGACCGGTTCTTTTCCCGGTTTTCCCTTAGCTCAAAAGGGCAGGGTTCACATGAATCCTCACTTAAGTTGTTTGATTACTCTGCTTTGGAAAATCAGTTAACTGTACGCCTTTACTTTTCTTGTCCTAACCCAGTAGTGATACTTGGATAGTAGAAGTAAAGGTGGCGGGTTGCTCACAAGGTTCCAGCCAAACCGGGTTCATGCGTGATACCATGTGTCAACTGTTGATTGATCCATCCAGCTAACGTGGAACTTCTTTCAGTTGACTATTAACGACCACCACGTGTCACCCTCTGATTGGTCAGCGCTTCCAAAAACTAATGTGGCAATTGACGGGATGTGCTTGCCACATAGTACCCGTTGATTGGTCGTGCACACTAATGTGGCGCTAGCCTGCCATTCCATCCCGCTGATTGTGTGAACCACGTTGACTTGTTCGGACCATTAACCTATTCAATTGAATTAGATTCTAGTGATCTGAAATGTAAATTGATTGGTTCATGCCCAATTCAATTAGATTTCTAAAAATTAAAATTTTCTAAATTTATTTTCTAAATGGTGGTGACTTAAATTTAACAATTTTCCCTTTTTCAGTCACTCCGAAAAATAAATCTTTGAAACAATTCTTTTAGGTTCGATCTGATTCAATTCAGTTTAGATCCGCTTCACATTGGTCTAGCCTAGCTCTATCCTCATTGGTTGAATTTGTTTAATTTACTTGATAGTTGATGGTTTATATTTCACCTTAAATCACTTCATATCCCACATTGCTTACGTTGCAAAAGTCGGGTTCAATCAAAACCTCGATTATTACAGACCTAGGCATTACGGGTTGGGCAATGCACAAGATTGTATGCAGACCTCGTAGGTACAAGGGTTTCTTCTCTCATACGCGTCAAGGGTTCCTTTTGAGTACTCTATAAATTAGCTCCTACTGAAGTCTCTCGTCTTTGATGATGCCCCTTTGAGGTCTCATTCGAACATTCACTTCTCTTTAATCCCCTTACCATCCTCTTTAGTCTATATCTCTTGAGCATAACATATTTATATTCATATGGCATCTACGATTATTCAGTTAAGTTATTCAACCTTTTAAGTCATCCTATATTTGGCGCAACTCTACCAAAAGTTCTCAGAAATTTCAACATTGTTCTCATATTTTCATGGTACACCCTCATCTCTTCGGGATATATTTCTTGCTAGGAAATCTCTTCGGCGGAGATTGTTCCATTGAGTACAAAATATGAGCATTAGTCTCACTTTCTAAAAGATTGGTCGGAGTGCATCTTTCACAAATATAGGTAAGAGTGAAGGGACGTGGGGAATGATTGTGCCTTTCAAATTGTCCGAATCCGAGAGTGGGATGCGGTGGAATCTATGTATATGGATAGTAAGTCATTATTTTTCAGTCACTCCGAAAAATAAATCTTTGAAACAATTCTTTTAGGTTCGATCTGATTCAATTCAGTTTAGATCCGCTTCACATTGGTCTAGCCTAGCTCTATCCTCATTGGTTGAATTTGTTTAATTTACTTGATAGTTGATGGTTTATATTTCACCTTAAATCACTTCATATCCCACATTGCTTACGTTGCAAAAGTCGGGTTCAATCAAAACCTCGATTATTACAGACCTAGGCATTACGGGTTGGGCAATGCACAAGATTGTATGCAGACCTCGTAGGTACAAGGGTTTGTTCTCTCATACGCGTCAAGGGTTCCTTTTGAGTACTCTATAAATTAGCTCCTACTGAAGTCTCTCGTCTTTGATGATGCCCCTTTGAGGTCTCATTCGAACATTCACTTCTCTTTAATCCCCTTACCATCCTCTTTAGTCTATATCTCTTGAGCATAACATATTTATATTCATATGGCATCTACGATTATTCAGTTAAGTTATTCAACCTTTTAAGTCATCCTATATTTGGCGCAACTCTACCAAAAGTTCTCAGAAATTTCAACATTGTTCTCATATTTTCATGGTACACCCTCATCTCTTCGGGATATATTTCTTGCTAGGAAATCTCTTCGGCGGAGATTGTTCCATTGAGTACAAAATATGAGCATTAGTCTCACTTTCTAAAAGATTGGTCGGAGTGCATCTTTCACAAATATAGGTAAGAGTGAAGGGACGTGGGGAATGATTGTGCCTTTCAAATTGTCCGAATCCGAGAGTAGGATGCGGTGGAATCTATGTATATGGATAGTAAGTCATTAGCAGGACAACGTCATAATATGCAATATCGATTTAGTGACATCAACATCAAAATAAGTGCGCTAATCTACCATGATATATAAAATAAAATACTCAAATGCATATAACCACCCATAGATCACGAATAGTCGACTATGCGACATTCACGTGTGGTTGTGCCATTGTTTGATATGGTGTTTGACATGGTGTGCTTCAATGTTTTAATTGAAGTTTTATGATTATTGAAATAAAATATAATATTGTTAGAAAAAATCTATACTTGAGAATTATGAAGTATGTTTGATTTAAACAAATAAAAATATTACATATTATAATTTTGAGTATAGTGCGAGATAACGTCATAAAATTACGATATTAGTAAGCTTGTTTACTGTGTTATAAGTTAATCATCTCCTAAGCCCTTTAAGAAGAAAGATAGAAGGACAAGGATTATAAAGTTGGATCATAACATAGCTGCTTACTGAATTTCGAATTATAAGTTTGAAAGTAAACTTCAGAATGGTTGTACTTATCTTTTGTTGTTATTTCAACGAAATTTGTAATTATTTAAAATTTATTTATAAAATTTTAACGTTTTATAGAAAATGGTTATATATATATTTTATATTTCGAATTTTGTTAATGTAAGGGCTCACTCGTGTAGTATATTGAGAATAAGGTGGGTTACCACAATACAACGGGAGAATGGACTGATGGGGTACAATAAAATATTAATATACAATAAATATATATATAATTATATTATATATAATAAATTATATCTATCATATTTTATTATATAATCAAATAATGTAACTTAATAGGTGGTATTATAATTAAAAATGAATTAATATTAATTATATAATAATTATTATATATAAAATATTATTAATACATAAATTTATTTTAAGTATATAAGAGTAAAATATAAAATAATATATTAAAATTTATTAGAGTTATTTAAATGGAAAAAGTCACAATCCCAAAAATTAAGGGTGTTTTATGCCTTAAAAATCCATTCAAAATTCTTTATTTTATTAAATTAGTGAATACTCAATCTAATTATTCTCCAAATTCTTACAAATCCTTCCATTAATTAAAGTTAGGTAGCAAGTTTTCTACAATATTGTAAATTTATTCAACTCATGCGGTAAGATTACATTCCATATTTTCACAAACTGAATGTGAATGATATATATACCACCCATGAGTAATCACTCTACTCTACTCTTCAAGTAGACTACTATATGGATTTTAATTGATGGATATGTTGGAAATTTGAACTAATAATTCTGAATTCCCTAAATTCCTTGTGGCAGAAATTTTATCTATAGAACGAAACTTCTTAAAATTAGATTTAAGATGATAAAATGAGATGATTTTAAAAAATGTTGGTAAAATTAGTTATCATTTGTATTAGTGATTATATGATAGTGGGCTTAGAGTCAGTGAATTACTCTTATTATGATATTTGATCTTAATAGGATTCATTTACTGCCGATGAATAGGCACCCTTCAGGATCATAGAAGTAACATGAAAAGAAACCAACTGCAGGTCTCATGGCGCTCCTTCCCTTTTTCACGAGGATCATAGTACGCTATGTCATGGTTGTTGAATGATCGCGTGCGTCTTTTCAGTTATATATATATATATATATATATATATATAAGTACATGAGTTGGGTAGGCAAATGCCGCTTTTGGTTTGTGTGTGCATGTGGCTTCTTTGCCCATTTCTTGTAAGTGCGGGAAAGAAGACTTTGACCTCATCCCATCCTCAAAAGATCGGATTCGTTCCTTCCTCTTCCTTTCAGGTTATCCCTACAACCTTTATAAGCTGGGAAGCCCTTCTCTTGCAGATCATGCAATACAGTTCATTCCCCGATCTCCTCAAGGTTTTATCATAGTTGTCGATCGAGAGAAGGGCGTCGATCGATCACTGTTAACGTTCATTTGCTTGCGCAAGAAAACACGCAAGACACCCAAGGTAAGATAGCATGGGTGCCCTAGGAGCCATTGCCCGGCATCTGGATGCCTTGATCGGGTACGTACGTATAATATACATTTCTTGTATGGTCGATTGATGGACCGCCCCCATTGATCAAGTTTCATTTCCTCTCTGTAAAACAGACCGGGAGTGATGCTTCTTTTTCCCTTGTAAGTGAAAATATTACTCGCTTAATAATATTATTATTATTACATGGATGGGATAGTTATCCATATATACCTTGATTTGGTCACCATAATTTTATTTTATTTTTGGTTGTGTGGCCACTTGAACAGGTATGCATCGATGCGGGCAATAGAGAGTCCATCGACTCTGGACGATCAGCAGTGGCTCACCTACTGGGTCCTCTACTCCTTCATAACCCTCTTCGAGCTATCTTTCTGGAAGATCCTTGCTTGGTAATTACATTTGCATTAGGGTTTGTTGCATGCAAAAACAAATCCTGTGGGGTCAGTACTTTGGAATAACTCCTGATGATGTTTTAATTAAACACTGCATTTTCAAACAAAAATGGCTCTGATATTAATTTGGGGTCAGAAATCCACCAGCCTGCATGCATGCATGCATGTATATATGATTTCAACGTCTTGTGAGGCTTATTTCTAGTTCCCTTTCATGAACCCAACTCTTTTGGTGGATGCAAATGCAGGTTACCGTTCTGGCCGTACGTGAAGCTACTGTTCTGCATGTGGCTGGTGCTGCCGATATTCAACGGGGCAGCATACATCTACGAGAACGTGGTAAGGAAGTACATCAAGATAGGAGGGTACGTGAGCTCCAACTACTCCGATGGCCAGAAGAGGGTCCTCCAGATGATGAGCCTCGATGCCCGTAAGTCCGTGGAGCGCTTCATCGAGCGGTACGGACCCGATACCTTCGATCGAGTCGTCAAAGCCGTAAGCAAAAAAGCAACTCTCTTTTCTCTTCAAGACATATATATTATATTCAGCAGTGGTTGTACGTATAACTAGGCAATATATGATAAGCATCCAACGAGGGATGATCTGATCCATCGTCGCTTTTTCTTTTACAGGCGGAAAAGGAAGCAAAGAAGCATAAGGAGATATGATGGGTGACTTGTAAATATATATCTTCGATGGAAGATCTTTGTGTGCAGTATATATTTGATATATATTATCCCAAACGAATAAATGTAATCTTATCGTCTTTCCAGCAAGAAATGTAATATTACAAAGATACTTGTTTACCTTATTTAATACCACTTTATCAACATATTAATGCCATAAAATAGTATGTTTAAAGTCAAACAAACAAGGTGATTGGTAATTAGGTAATGCAAATATTTCACGGCTACTAATAAAAAATCAGAAAGAAAATAAATATATGTTTTTCGTTTTAAAAATCCAAAAAAAATTACTTTTAAACCTAATAATACACATTTAATATTTAATTTTATGAGGTAGATAAAACTATATAGCCCAAATTAATATTTAATCTTATTAATGAGGCAAAAAAACTAAATATACCCAAACTAAGCAAGTAATTAGTAGATAATTATTCAGTAAAACGACTAAATAAGTGGTGCAAAAAAACGACTAAATAAGTGCATATATAATGATATTTTTTCATTAGATCTTTGGTCGGATGGACTCGGTCAAATCACGGGACCAAAGGGATTTCTAGATATTATATATATATATATATATACCGGAAAGAAAAATACAAAGCTATTGTTATTAGACGACGGGAAGCGGATTAGTAATCCTGTGGATAATACACTACATACACACAAAAAGGCCTCCGAGTCTCCCTACAAACACTGGTGTCCAAACGTACATAACTAATCACAAAGTGTGCTATGGAAACCATAAACCCAAACAGCCTACTCCACGAAACAAGCTGCATGAGGAGAGGAGAGAAAAATAGATTGTCTTGTTTCCGAAATATTAAGAAACTAGAAGGTGCAAGTAATGCAATCGAAATAGAATCCCATCAAACCTCGTATGTTCCATTCGTCTTTGCCTGACAATCTGGCATCCTAATGTAGTTGGAGCTGCCGCCAAAGTATAGCATTGGATGGTTTGGCCTTGAACCATCCTGGCCTGCAGTTTTAGTTGATCTCAGCACGTGCCTTGCTCCCGCACTGAGCTTAGTTGGACATGGCCTAGCTGCTTCCCTGCTTAACCTCTCAGTGCCAGTGAAGCTTCCACTTCCATCAGGAAGATATACAGACATTCCTGCTTTTCCAGAACTTGAATCAAGTCTGATTTCTCCCCCACTGCCACATTCCACTTCTCCAGTGAAAGTTTCCTTCCTTGGATATGTGCCAATGCTCAGGTTTTTTAGTGGTCCTAGGTTTGGCATCTTGTGAAGCTTCGAGAATGGATCAACAGCATAATTAACTGCAGGCCTCTTCTTGGTCCTAGCACAGAGATCAAGAGTCTTCACCCCAAATGCTGGCAACTTCATTCTGTCAACCTGCTCAATCCTGCTCCCATAGCTTACCTTATCAGTCGAAAAGGGTTTGATCCCAGGCACAGCTTCAAGGAGCTGAGATCGAACTGCAGGCGATGGTCCAAATGGACCCCTCAAGTGTGGCGGCGGAGGAGGATCGTAGGTAGCGAAGGTCATGGAGGAATTGAATCTACTTGGAAGTGTTTGCCTCTGATAACTCCTTTCGATCTCATCAGGAAAAGCTAGGTAATTAACAGTTGGCAAAGTTCTTACCTGATCTGATGGACGCAACCATGCAGGAGCATCCCTAAATGGGCTCCTGAAGAACGTCTCCTTTCGGTTGTACTCCCCACAATTGTGACACAGAAAGGGAAGGTCAAAACTTGATGCTCTAGGAAGTGGTGGATGCAGGTAGTAGTTTTGCTGGGGAGCACAATGAATACACTGGCTGCTTCCACGGGAAAGAGATGGCAAAGCTACCCGAGGATCAGCAACTGTGGGCTCCCTCAGATCGGTGAAATCGAAACTTACATGAGAATGGGGTGGCAATTCATGATTTGAACTTCTCAGGAAGGGAAATCTGTCCCTTTGAGGCACTGAATCAGATGGCCAATTGATGTGTGGGTTAAGAAGCAGGGAGTTGTGTGCCTTCACCAGTGACCTGCACCGCAAATTCTTTTCATGTTCAACAAAATAATTTGCAGATCCATTTGATTTTTGCGAGGTTGACTGGGTTAATTTGTCTTGTTGATGATGCTCTATAATCATTTCCTTATCCATCCAGATGTTTTCATCCTCCAGATCTCGACTGCTACTTCTAGCAACAGCAACATCTTTCCCCATAAGCCTCATAGTCACAGGAGTAATATTTGTTGACACTTGAATCTCCTTACCCAGTGGAGGAATTGTCTGATTCACTTGATGCTGCATATAATCATATCCTTGTTGCCCACACACATCAAAGGAGACATTCAGCAAATTCAAATCCGTATTGAGAGAACAAGAAGAAGACACATGCCTCTCAGGATTTTGCCAAAAATTATCAGCAATTGGCCCATGCGTGTCACAGTTATGCATAGGAAACAAGTTCAGACCTCTTGAACATGAACTCTGTCCAAATTTTTCTGAATTTGATCCTAAATGCTCATCAGTATAATGCTGTCCAATAATATTTTGTTCACTTAAAGAATCAGACATCATGCAAGAGCTATGTTTGCCCACAAAATTACTGCTTGAAGTTGAATGCATCTGGATTAACTCACCACGAGAATTCAGAGGTAATCCCCACAAATTTTTGTGTATGCACTCATCAGTCAAGGAGCAAGGTCTTATATTCCACTGACCAGGAAATGGGGAGGCACAGCTGAGAAAGTTTATGGGTCGTTGCTGACAGGCTAAGGAGTGGGTGCCCATATCTTCTATGGTTGAATGGGACCGAAGAGAGATGCTTCTGTTTAGATTTTCATTCACGACAAGACAAGATGGTGTAGATTGTGAGGATGTCCTTGGACTCTCCATGATACTCATTCCACAAACTGCATAACTAGGGCCAGTGCTGCATCCAAGAGGAATTTCTAGCGTTTGAAGACTTGTACCAGTATCATGTGTTCCTCTAACAGACGTGAGAAATCCGGAATTTTCCTTGGCTGTGGAATCATCTACAACCACAGACTTCCCCTTAATTATTGATGCATGTAAATCGACACACTCTGAAACTTGTCTTGTGGAAAAGCTTTCTATCAAATTGTTGTTGCAATCGTGAGGATTACCGTGGTTTAAATCCGAATAATTTTCACCCTGTCCTTGGTTTGAAGTGCTGGGTAAATGCTCATTCTCAAGTGTGACTTGTATCCGATTTCCACTTTCAGTAAATACTGGATCTCCATCATTCCCACTAACAATGTTAACAATACCAAACTCTTCATCTCTGGCGATTAACTTGTCCACACCTGGAGCAAACAAGAGAAAAGAGAAAAATCTTTTAGAACTTGTCTAGAAATGGAATTTCATTTTCTGAAAAGACATTATTGGCCATTACCTAGAAGTCTCGCGTACCCATCCGACTTCTGAATACTTGTGGGAGAATTTTGTGGACTGCTTTGTACTTCAACATTATCCACAAACTTGACACGCTTTTCCAAATCAACTACATTCTGAGAGTCATAATTATTAACCAAGAATTTCCCTTGTTTCTTCAGAATGCCATGGACAGGATTATGTAGTTTCTTTTGCCTTTTAGAAAATTTAGATGGCATATTTGCTTCATACTTCATACGGGAAGAAGAGGACTTGAGTTGTGAGTTCTTTCTGTGAAGGCTACCATCAGAAATGGAATATGTGTACATTCCATCAGTTGGACGCTTGAAGCTTTTAGCACATCTTGATACAATTTCCCTCCTGATCTTGTAGGAACTCTTCAATCATAAAATTGACAAAGCAAAAAATCAGATGAAGTTGAGCTTGTAAGAATCATTCAAATGTTTTTAAACCATTGAAGGATATAATATATATGGCTCAAATGAAGCTACACTATATATTATTTAAACTTTGAAATCTCATTTAACTTTGCATGCATGATACAGCATCTTTGTGAACCTCATTACATATATCAATGGTTGGAAGTAGTATTAATCTTGTTCAAAGTCATCAGGTCTAATTTGAAAAAATATTGGTTTGCTTCATACTATTTGAAAGGTAATTTTTTTCTAATTTTATAGACCAAAATACTAAAGAAATACTTGATAATTCCACATGGATCAAGCAAAGAATGAACTGACAAAAGTAAGGGTAAATTTCAAAATCACTGGATCTCCCTTGGAAAAAAGAATTTTGACCTGTTGATTCTTTGAGTTCAGCAAATATTTACTTATAAAAAGGGAATTTAATATGAAAGGAGGGTGAGCAAGGTCTTTTAAGGTTCCCCTTTTTACTTTCCATTGCCATTCTTGCATGAGATATCATGCCAACTTAATGATACCTCTAAATTGCAAAATCTCCAATGCTATGGCATCCATATCTCTTTCTCAATCTTACACAAATTCCAATTGGATTCCATTTTTGTAGCTCTACAGGTTAAGTCCACAACAAATCAGATTTTCCTTCACTGCCCTTTGCAATACTCGTATCTACAAATTTTCAATTCCCTTATCAGTTAGGTTTTCCCATTTAAGTGTGATTTCTTTATCTCCAAAACTAGTTTTCCAAAACATTTTATGTATGTTCACCAATATGTAATAAGTGCTTCAAGAAAAAAGATGGTGCACCTGGTCTTTCTTGGTACATTATAACAACAGTATATGGTGAAAGAGACACAGAATAAGCAATGCACTCTAACAAATATCCCTACATTGTAAATACGAGTCAAGAAAAAAAGCACATATCAATTTTGTTGCTCTATCAGTGCCAATTAGAGATGATCATAATATGTAGGGACAATCACTCAACTGGAGGCACAAAATCAGAATCAGTTTTTATGCACATGCTTTTTCATCAAACTGAACAAGATTATATGTGTACAAAATGAACATGCCCTTTCTAAAAGTCAACAATATGTCATGTCAACACGTGAATCACTCCATTTTTATGACAAGGCTGTAGTTTTAATTTATTTTCTGTCATGACATTCATCATCATGAATGGGGCATCTAAGAGTGCTCACGTTTCCTCATCTCAGAATTCCCTAGATATGTTCCTAAATCTTCAAAAGTAGCATAAAATAATGACATAATGCATGATGTTAAGCATATGCTTCCCCGCATGATGCTCACAACTTCCATATGGTAAAGTCCAAAGGTAAGAAAAACATTATATATGCAGCCTAGGATGCTCAATAAACCAATTCCAGCATAAAATACTTTTTAAGAGATTATGCACAGATGAAGGAAAACTTGCACTAGCTTGTCTATGAAATTTTTGAATAAAATGCATGATAAAATATAGTACTATTTAATCTAGAACACTTTATTTTGAATCTACCATGAAAATGAATATTCTTTTCTAATTAGGGTTATCAAGATTGATGATCAAATTAGTCTCAAAGCAGGTGTCAAAAGACAAATATTTTCTTTACCAACACCCAAGACAAGCAATTTTATCAGCCATTCGATCAACATCAAAGGAACTAGATGTACAATTATTAGACCCTCAAAATTATCACTTTCTACAGTTAATAATGCAAGAACGAAAATAAAAGAAACTCATCATTAAATTTACTATATGCTTCTTTATACCCCTCAAAAGAAAATCTATGATAAGCTTCCACCACGGACAAAAGAGTGAGTCTCTCTCTTCTCTCTGAGCTGATCACCCGTACTACGTGTACAGCTGGAAAACCCACACTCCACCTCTCCCTCAAACCGATTCCAATCCAGTTCCCCAAATCCTTTTCCTTTTTGTTTATCTCAATTCTCTTCGCCCGATTGCTTTCTCATCACACAATTCGGTACAAACAATTACAAAGTTTTTTAGCAGCGGATTTTATGCACGGAACTGAAAACCCAACGAGCTGGGCCACGCGTAAGTTGTGGTTCACAAAATTCATTCCATCACTCTAGCTATCATATAAATATGAGACAGAATCAGGAATCGATGGAAAAAACCCTTATGCTAAAATTATCGGTAAAACATAAATCTGTAATCACATGCTGGATAATGGGCAACGTTATTTTATGGCACAAATCGCATACCTCACATTTGTTCAGGGAAATTTTGCCATGATTCTTCTTCCTCTTCTTGAACTTAGTACTCACAGATAGAAGCTGATGTTTGTCTAGCAGACTCTTCTTTTTCTTCTTCTTCTTCCTCCTATTTGAGCTGTTTGATTTGGACTTTCTACCGCTAGAAGCCCTTGTGGTTCGACTAGTGCTCACCTCCGTTGCTTCGATTTGCGCTGCCACAGCGAAGATCTCTACAATCGACCTCTTCTTTGGAGCTTTCGACTTTGATTTGTCCTTGGCCCTATGTTTCATATCCTCGCTGACCATGCAATTGCCAGCGTGAGTAGTTAGGATTGCTGAGTTAGATGGATCTCCGAGGCAGCCAAACAATGTGAAGCCCAGGGGAGCGGCCTCCAATGTTTCAGCATCCACCTTGCTATTTTTACCTTGAATCGCATCATCATCCGAGGAGCAGTCATGGCAGGACCGCGCATACTCGAGCTCGTGGAGCCACCATCGGAACTTGGTGACGGTGATGGGAGGTAGAATGGACTCAATCTGCTCCTTATGGACGTCTCCACCGAACGGCCACGACTTAGCCACGTTCTCGCTCCTCATCCTCGAAGCGAACTCCCTACCACACCGGATCACACCAAGGATTAATCATGGCATGCATGGCATGTTGAAGCACACAGACGCAGAAAGAAAGAGAGAGGAGACTTACCGGATGGAGAAACCCTCAAACGCGGCCGCCATGGATTGAGAAACCCCCTTGCTGTGATACGAAAATAAGGTTGTGCTCAAGAAACGGACGGGTAGCTCGCAAGTCGCAACTGATGATGAAAATGAAAAGATAAGCTGAGAATCGAATCCAGAGGGCTTACTATGCCGAGGAACTATTGCTGCCCGTGTGCGGCGAAGTGAGAGAAGGGAGGGGAGAGAGAGAGATAGCACATAGACCCCTACGAAAGAAAGATATACTCACATGGCAGATGCGAAGTTGCAACGGAATGATGGTAGATAGGGAGGAAAGTTCAACTGAGTTGAGAGCTGGGGTTTTCAACGGAGGAAACCCGCAAATTCGTCGGATGAGTACAGAGAGGGGGTTGGAATTTCCCGCTATGAGATGAGAGAGAGAGAACGAGTGAAGATGAGAGAGGAAGTGGTTTTGATAGCTTTACCTTTCCCGAATTTATGACTGACAGTGACCTATGAGAGGGCAAAGCCTTCACTAAAAGTATGTGCCCCCGCTATCATTGTTAAACAAACTGGTCCAGCATATTATATTTTCCCCATTAAATATTGTTCATAATTTTATTTTATAATTAAAATTGATATTAAAAATGAACTGATATATACTACTGTATGTATCATTACCACTCTACCCTTTTGAACTGATCACGTCTGCCATATGTGTCATACTAGCTCTAGATACTCAGAGATAAATGTTCCCAAAGTTCATTAAGAAACCCAACTTATAAAATATATTATTGAAATTTAAATACACTTGAAAATTGAACATAATAGGACCCGTCCCATTTGATCCATGTAGGCCTACAACAAACTTATTTATAGATTTCGGGTGGTGAGATGGGAAGATAGTTAAAATATATTTAGATTCCAATTTACCTAATGCATGAACTTGGTATTTGGAGCCAACTAATTTGGTTGACAAAACTAAGTATAATAATAAAAATATAAAACAAAACAAAAATTGATAATTGAGCAAAGTAATAGATCCTTGGAAAAACTAGGATTGGATTGAGGTATTGAATTGATACATGGCATTAATTATTATAGAAAATAGGTTGAATCATATAAATGATTTGACTACTATTGATAACATAATACTTTATTGCTATAATTTAATATTTATTCCCATTAAATAAAATATTATAAATAAGAATATTTTGCATTTGTAAAATTTTACCCATTAGTAGAAGCTGATGTTAAGCAAGATTACTTGATCCAAATACTCATACTTTTGGTTTGGAAGGTGTGGATTACATAACACTGTTGTACTTAAATATCATATCATGTGCTTGATAATTGTTTGCGATTTGATTAATGAAGTTTATTGATGAGCAAAAAAACTCTTATGATTGTTAGAGTTTATTTCAACATAAATTTATTGATTTCATTGTTTGGATGAAACTTTTATAGTTAAATTGCCTCACTAATCCTCTTTATTTAACATTTTATCTTCTTTATTCATTATTTTCGAGATAATTTATTTAATAGAGGTGTGAAAATTATAGAGTTCTCCTAAATTTATACATTTATGAGAGCATTTAAACTAATCTTGAATTTATAAAATAGGGAGGGCTAGTTTTAAATTATAGAACTACATTCCCATTTAATACAAATAATTTAAAGTGTAACTCTTTCATATATATATATATATATATTATAAAATAGTACAAAATATTTTAAATATGATACATTTTAGTACACTCCTTCAATTAAAATAAATGAAGCCATTAATTGGAAATAGACTAAATATATAAAAATGCATCACGTTTCAAATACCTCATAGGATAAATTATATTTCAAAATTTTACACAATTCATTAAATATTATTATATTTTTCCAATGCGAGTATAGTTTGGGTCCTCAATGATCTTGTGTTGGTTCCGGATGAGCTCGCGTGGCGCGTGGTGCGTGGTGCGTGTGAGACTACCTATGGCAAATGAATAGTATCTCTTCCCTTCGCGGCCTTCAAAAAATGGAGCAGGGGAAATAATTAATTAATTCAATAATTTTCCATTGATGAGTGATACACAGTGAGGCTTTCAATTTCTCAATTATATCAAGCAATTTAATTTCATGGATTTAGAAAGACTTCCTGCCAACGTAACTATGCTAGTTTGGTGAAAGATCGAGCTTTTAGGGAGTAGTTCGTTTCCTTGTCATTATCAAGGAATTGCACTACTTTCACAAGCAATTGTTTGGTTTGCATTGCAATGTACAACTAATCCCTGTTTTCACTCGGTGAAAGGAAAAATTAATAAATAAGAAAATTATAAAACTCAAAATTCAGTGTGATGCTCCGGAATTAACAGTAAGACATATATATATATATATATATATATATATATGGGACATAGCATACGAAATAACGCACGACTCATTTAGTAATGGTTAAAGTTTTAGAAATTTGATAAAGAAATACAATAAAACTGACCTTCTGCGGTCATCCAAGATCATATTATTGGACGAGTAGCTTTCCAAAGTAGTTTGTCCACATCTTTGGATGTTAACTGCTGTCGTATAACCCATGAATGTGTGCATATGCCGTATGAGAGCTTTAGCTTTAACTGAATGTGTGAATAGGAAGGCTCTATAGTTGAGATTTGAATTGGAATATTTTGTTTTGTTGTTCTTGTAGTGGTTGTTCTAAGTATGCTATGCACCTATTTGTTGAACATAATACTTAACATTTTGTTCTATGATAAACATAATTTGGATATTGTGTGAAGTTTCACTTTTATGTATGAGTGTATTTGTGCATATATTTCTTTATTGTTGTTAGTTCTAATAAATGAGTCCAACTAGGTGGGTTAGGGTAAAAGTTCAATTATGAGAGATTTATAACCTTAATAAATATTGTAAAATATTTAATGATAAAATTATATTAATAAAAAAATATGTCAAAATTTAGAATATTAATTAAAAATACAATAAATATAATATTATTTTAACTATGTATTCTAGATTAGCAATAAATGCGTAAAATATTATTTTATTTCTTACAATATTACTAGTAGCTATAAGTGGTTATAAAATGTTGATAAATTATTTTTATAATTTCACGTCTTTAATTCAATATATATGACAACCAACCGATTTGATAACCTGATGAAGCAGAAAAAAATTAGGGGATGGAGGTCCTCTAAGCAAGCATCAAGTTATCAAGTGACTATTGCACAAAAAAAGTGAAAGAATTTGAATTAAATGAAGATAGATTAAGATATGCTCGTAGATAAGATTAATAGTTATTGAAGTTTAAAATTAAATAGCTAACAATGAACTTTTGAATTTATTTTTAAACCCGAACTCACTAATGAATCATACCTACAAATAATCAATCACACTCTTGACACAAGTGGAGAAAGAGTACCAATCTAACCTAACATTCATAATATAAAAACATATTATTTTTCATGATAATTTAAAACTTTTATAAATAAATTATAAATATTTATAAAATTATGAAAAAATAAGTAAATAAACGAATTTTCATATAAGGATTTATTCTTTAATATTTTTCTAGTGAAATATTTATAATCTTTGTACTTTATATTTCATAAAATTAATTATTTGAAGAGTGTGAGTGATGTTGAATGAGTAACGTGTGATAAAACTAATATGAAATATTTATTTTATTGATCTCAATTTCTACTTAAAAAATTATAATATATATATATTTTAAACTTTTATATTTATAAATTATTATTTCACAAATACTCATATTTTAAAAAAATATATATAATCCTAAAGTATATTTTGTGAACCAATTATTTAAATATTGTAAATAAACATGTATTCAAATACTTTTATAATTTACGTATTTACAAAATACATTCAAATATTTCACAAATATATTCCAGTAGCATCATTTGAAGGTACTTATATCGACCACTACTTTGAATGTCTTGAAATCAAGATAACTATTGGGACACACTTTCCTATCTATGGAAGTAATGACCATAATCATCAGGTCTCTAATTTATGTTGGATCACACTATACAAGTTTGGATGTACTAGAAACAAATTAACTCCTTATTTATTTAAACAATTTTAGTAATTATCGATAATCATACTAGCTCCTTATCCATGTGTCTATGGTCTCATACCCATCCTACTCAAATACATTCATGTTTGCTTGTTATTAGCCAAACACACAAGCATGTATAAAACAAATATCGACTTGTTTTGTTGCCCACCGTATAAACATACATAAATTAATGGTCGACTTATTTTTAGTCCACCACACAAACATGCATCAAATGGATGCATTAAAAAATAAAACATATTAAGTTATATCATTTTTACACTGGGTCTCAACCTTTCTTCTCATAAACATCGAGTATTAACCAGTATTTTTTAAACGTTGGGTCTTAGTCCGCCAATATTAAACATTGGACATTATCTTATCATTTTTAAACATTCGATGTCACACCCCGATCCGGTTTGGTCGTAGTACGTGATCAACCTGCCACCTTTTCCTACATCAAATGGGTATACTTACCCTAATGAAACAGGAAAGATAAATGCATGTTTATGTTCAAACCCTTACTTTAAGTTGGGGGTATGAAGCGTAACTTGAGGGTCCGAGCACGTCCGGTAACTTTCTTTCTAGGTGCTATCCTAAAAAAGGGGTGAAATAGGGGGTGAGTAAAAATACTTAGTGAGTGAAACTAATATAACGTTTACTTGAATTCATCCTTTCCATCCTTTAAATTATTCCTTCATTATTTCACACATTTCACATGGTCAACAACCACCCTCCTATTATAGGAGGGATCACACGTTCGTGGAACGGTCCTCGACCGTGCCACTTGTGAACCGGAGCACATTAAATGTCCATCCTGATAGAGGTGTACTGTCTCTACCCGGAGTTTGAGGGGACATCAATAGTCCGACCCTCAAACCTTAATCACTTCACCTTGTCTGCATAGTGGGACAAGACCTCATGTAAACCCCACCCTTTTGAGCTAAGGAAAACCGGGAAAAGAACCAGTCAAACCTAGTGAGAAAACTGAACCGGTTCATAAACCTGATCATTTATGAATGGGAAAATTGGGAATTTACAACTCCCGGTTGATCCAAAGGGTTCATAATACCATGGAAAAGAACCTTAAGATGAATTGGAAGAGAAAAACTAGACCGATTTAGATGAATCGGATCTAACTAGATTGAACTGATTTATGAATCGAGTCAGTTCATGAACCGGAACCGATGGAGAATGGGCAAATCAGAGAAAGTCAACTCCCTTGTACCCCAAATAAATTTATAAACCTTAGGAAGGAACCTTAGAACAAAGTGAGAGAGAAAAACCATACCGGTTCGGGTGAACTGGACCTGAATCGGATTAAACCGGTTTAAGAATTTAGCCGGTTTACGAATCGAAATCGATAAATAGATGGTAAACCAGGAATTTTATGGACCCTAAGTGACACAAGAAGTCACAAAAGACATAGAAATGGACTTGTAAAGGAATTGGGGATGAAAACCAAACCGGTTCAGGTGAACCGGATTCGAACCGGTTTGAATCACTATTGAACCGAATCCTAAATTCATTTTTCTAGGTGGCTTAAATAAAAAAAATTCGAGATTTGAGGCCACCATTGGATATAAAATGAATTTAGATAAATTTAGAAATTTTTAGATTTGAAAAACTCGGTTGGATGAGGGGTGAACCAACTGGTTTAAGCTTCAAACCTGGTTTGGACCGGTCCGGTCCGATTCAGAACAGTGTCATCTTCTTCCTCAGGATGATTGCACTGTTCACTCGTCGAAAAATTGAAGCAGCGCAGGTGAAGAAGAAACGTTTCCGTTCGGTATGTTTCAGGTCATCAATGACTGTTATAAATGTGTCAAATGGACAGCTAATAGGTCCTTGAGCTCCCTATATAAAGAACCCCTCCCCATTCATCCTCTCCACACCTGAAAACTCCACTATCTCTCAATAGCTCCCTTTTCCGATGAAGCTCAAACCAGAGCTCTGATATGAGGTCTTTTCTGAGCCAAAGGAGGCGAGGTCGGTTTCATTAGAACCGAGGAGAAGTCAGCTACACGCTGGTGACATTTGTTCGCTTCGAGAGTCGTCATAGAGGCGCCAACGTGATGGAACAGTGAAGCAGCTCCGACAGACCGAAGTTGCCCTATTTCAGCCGAGCTGAAATTGACCATTTCTAGCCCTCCTCATGCCAAAATAAGCCCTCCCAACACTTCCTTAGCCCTTCCATGGCCGAATTAGGACTGAAAGGCAAGCCAATTCAACTTCCCTTTACAATTTTCGATCGGTGTTAGAGAGAGAGAGTCAACCGAATTTCAATGATGAAATTCTAATCCAATTCAATATCAATTGATGCGATTTTTGATTCTAGGATGAACCTCAAGATGAGAGCTATCTGCCTAGATCGAAAGCTCGAACTACTGTGCCCTCACTGATGAGTAATCAAAGCTTTCTCTCTCTATAGTCCATTTTTTGACAAAACTCCGTTTGAGCTCGTTCTGGCGTTAAAACTTGTGATTCAAAGGTCTATGGAATCGTATGAACATGAAGAAACTCAATTTCAACAATTAGAGGTGTTTGATCAGTCAATTTGATGAGATCAAATTCGACTGTGTTAAGGAGTTAAAATTGGGGAAAATTGGGAATTTTTGAAATTCGAAGGACCAAAATGCAATTTTATAAAATTGAGGGTTAATTGGGCATGATAATAATGTTGAAGGACCAATTGAGAAATTTTGGAATTTTTTGGGCAAAACTTGCCATTTTTGTAAAGGAAGGATAAAATGGTAATTTTGGAGAAGTTGGGGGACCAAATTGGAAATTTGGGAAATTAAACCCCTTTTTATGAAAATGAATAAATTGAGGTCCTAAGATAAATTTGAAAATTTTCGAGACTCAATTTGAGGAAAAATCGGCATTAGGGACTTAAAGTTAAAGAGAAATAACTTTAGGGATCTAATTGCAAATAAATAAAAAGTTTGGGTTTTCTCATTCATTTGAAATGAATGAAGGTTATTAAGCTGAGTAATAATGAATAAGGATGTTCATATCATGTGAACGCTAGCATGGACAAGCTCGCATGAATACAAAGAACCGGTCTAGTGAAATTCACTGCATTAATAGGTGAGTGGGTTTACTAACGTCATACCTAGTTGGAATGATGAGTATAACTTAAAGTTAAAAACCACTTACCGGTTGTGAGTGGAATTTTATATCATACCCGGTTGGGGATGATAAGCACATTGAAATAAAAACCCACTACTATTTGGTATTTTAAACATCACTACTGTGAAAACCATGCGGAAAAACTACTTACCGGTGGTAAGTAGATCATATCTAGTTGGTATGATGAAACTTACTCGAAGGAAGTTGAAAACTCGTTCATTGGTTATGAACGGAGATGTCCTTATATCGAGTCGGTATAATGGACAGTGAAAACCTATTTTTGTCAAAAGTGTTCTCCCCTAACTGTGTGCCAATACTTAAACAATTTAGAAAACCTTCTCGACGGGAGCTCGAATAGCTCTTATAGGCCGGGGGCCTCGGTTTTGGAACTTGGGGGCTAATATGCCCAATTTTTAAAAATCTCGAACAGTGGGCCATAGGCTAATGGGCACGAGCAGGAGCTCGTAAACGAACATAATATATGTGCTATAAAACTTTAATAAGGAAATTGTATGGTCATGGTACCAAGGCTGGTCCGACATTCTCAGTCAACTAGCAGCAGTGTAACATGACTAGGTCTCTGAACCAGTCAAGATAAACAGTTGTAGGTTGAGTTGAAAGTCGGGGCCGTTGGACTAATGACACCACATATTACATGGCATAATAAGAAAACATTGTTTGTGCATGCATTATGAGTACGAGATCATCAAGACGCCCACGAGGGGTAGTGATGCGTCTTAAGGGCCTTGGACGACCCAGTGAGTATAAGGGCAGTTCGTTGTTCTAGGTGACCGTGCGAAATTTGGAGTAGCACCAAGCACATGAGACCGAGGTGGGGACGAGATGAGGTCTTTATTCTCATAACGGACACGAAGAATTATTCCGGGAATGAGGGTTGAATGTCACGAACATCCACTAATTCTCAGGGTAGAAGTGGACGTACTTCTATCTGGGTGGCCGGTAAAGTCGCTCCGAAGACACAAGTGGGTTCAATGGACGTACTGACCTGTGAATGTGTGTTTACCTTTATGATGAAAGATGTGTGTTGGGTGATGACACACGTGATTAAATAAGGAAATGGTGGTAAAAAAATTAAAATTTGAAATCAAAGGACTTTTGAAAGAATGGAGTCTGACACACTCCAATACAAATCTTTTTCATAAAAGTAAAAGTATTGAAAACCCATTCACTAAATAGTTGTACTCACCCCCTCCCTTATATCCCTTTCAGGAGATTTTGGAAAGCCTACCCTTAAAGACCATCAACTAAGACGCCTGTAATACATGTATAATAAATCTAAATTATTATGCAGTTTTGTTTATGTTATTCATGACAAAAGGTGCAGGTTTAAAGGACGCCTTACTCTTTACGGTCTATAATAAGGGGAAATCCTTTAATAATCCTGGAGAGTGGTGGGTTGATCATGGGGATCCGACCAAACCGGGTCAGAGCATGACAACTAGAGTGGCATCATAGCCTATTTCCTCGAATACATAATTAAGACTAGAAAATATAGTAACTAATAGGATTTATCTTAAAATTTTCAGATGGCTCCCAGGAGAGGAACCAAGAAAACTAGGGATGACTTTATCTAAGACCTTGTCCTCGTAGGAAGACAACCCTAGAAGCTTCGTAATGCTTGAGGTATGGTAGAAGTGTCAAAAGCCAAACGAGGAAGTATCCAAGAGAATGGTGCTAGTACCTATTAAGGTCACAACTCAAAGTATGAAGGAAGCCAAGTATGAAGCCATAAACGCCAGCAAAGGGCTTATAACCTTACATAGGAGGAGGCTTATCAAGAATCCCATAGCTCCCTAGTTATTTCATGATCATTTTCTATAATAGAGCCAATACACCCAACATAACTGTACTATCTATTAATGAAGTACTCCAAATTCCTATAAACCCTATTCCCTAAAGGATGTGATCTTCAAGGAAGATGGCCCCAAAGAAAGCGACCAAATAAGCATGTACTGCCATAGAAACTATGGAGAATCCCATTGGAGTTAAGGAAATTGAATTAGATAATCGAGAAATCTAGGAGGACCCTTAGAGTGATCAAATGACAAAGAAGACTCCAAAAGAAAAACTCTCAAGGTGTCCAGACACAAGGATAAAGGAATAAATCAATGCAATTATATTATGCAAAGAAGGCATGACAAGAAAACCGTCATGGTAAGGAGTGTAGGAGAATTTTGGGTAACTAAACAAGGAACAACCTATTATAAAGTACAAAGGAAATAGGACATGGAATGAAGGACTGTCCCACACCACTAGGATTTAAAACAATATTTTTCAAGAATAAACACCCCACAACTATAGGAAATCCGAAATGATACCATCCCAAGGAACACGACTCCCACTTGTAACTTCAACCACAAATAGAAGGAAACTTTTCAAGATCACAGCAAAATTGCAAGAAGGAAAAATGGCTGAAGGTAGGATCTTGATAAAACCATAAACATAACAAAAGGTAACTTAAGAGGACTCTCCCTTCAAATTTTTTTTCCAATAATTTAGGAGAAAAGGGAGCGCATCCACAAGAGAAGACAAGCCGAGTGTTTGACGTCAAATGGGATGTCTTGGGAATTCAAGTACGACTTCCTTTGGAAAAAGTAGTCAAATTGGAGATTCAGAGCAACATAGCAGAAGTAAGCAAACTGTGACAACAAAATAGTCAAAGAAAATAAATGACTGCCTAAGGAAGATGGGGAGGTAGAAGGGACTATACCCTAAAAAGGTCAGTGAGATGGACGTTAAAGACAAGAGTACTCGAGAAACAACTGCCCAAAGAAACTTAGACCAAAGGAATGGTGGAGGCGAGGTAGTTAATGAACTAATACACAGAAAAACCATAATTTGAGTTTCAATAAAGAAGTAAGGGGCAGAAAGGCCAAATACTAAAAAAAAGGATGAAAGAGTTCCTTAAAAGGACCAAAGGCCAATTAACGACTAAATTCAAGCCAAGAAAGGAATAGGCAAGCCTCTCACATAAGGGTCAAGAAATCTTGAAACAAGTAAGATTTGTATGCTACCTAAGGAAATAGACAGGTATTGGGTATGAATGAGGATCCAGATAGATTATAAAAGATGCGCCTACAAGATCTAAGGAGTAAAGGTAAATAGGAGAAGACAACATCAAGGGTAGAAATCCCCTAGAGCAATTGTAAAAAGGAATGTTAGGAGAAAGGAAAAGAATTCTACAAAGGAAGGAAGCCCCGAAAAGACATGTGTATCCCAATTAAAAGGAAATGAGGTCCTAAGAAGGAAATTAAACTAAAGGAATTATTGATGGGCGGATGAACACAATGTGGAGTGCAAGGAACCAACCCTTAATTAGGAAATGTTTCCAAGGAAGGAAGTATCGTAATGGCCTAGTGTGACCTGTTTTGAGAGAATAGGAGAACCAAGTAGAAAGAGGAAAACTGGTAATGGCGGAGAGCCAAAGAGAATGAACAAAACCCTAAGAAAGGATGAGATGTAGTAAAGACTACACTCTATGATGGACAATAGGATGGACATGAAGAACGAGTGATACAGCTGCCCAGACGATTGGACTAGAAAAATAAAGAGAAAGAGACAGTTAAAGAACTGGTGTTTGAGAGAACCATGGATTTAAACCACAAGAAAGAAGGGAGAAGTGAAAAGGCCAAAACATTGGGAAAGAAGAACGAAGGAAAATCCTTAAAGCAATCAATGGCCAAAACCGGATTTATAGTCTTAAGACGGTTAAGTGAGCCTCACGAAGGGCGAACAAGAGAATTTGAAACAAGGAGGATGTGAACCCTCCTTAAATGGAAATAATCTAGCGAGTGAGCATCAAAAGGTGCTGTGACAAGTATGAATGAGTGGACAACCCATACTAAGGTAATAAAGGAAATAATGTTTGAGAAACGTTGGGAAAGTAAGTCCTCCAAATAAGATGTGGCTAAGAAGGAATAACCACAATTGGTAAGATGGGTTAGAGTCCACACGCGCATATGAAGTATAAAGAGTGGATGACTGAGCATAGTGTGGAATGCACGGAATAAAACTAATAATCGGAAGTATCCCATGAAAGGAATAAGGGATAAAACGAAAGTTGTGGATAGAGAAGGATCCAAAGCAAACAGATGCCCTAACATAGATATGGGTACGAGGAAAGGGAGAAAAGAAACCTTCAAGCAGTTGTAAGAAGGTTGACCATGTTGCTCCTAGAACTAAAGTCTCTACCTTGAGGTACATATTGGAGAATGAAATCGTAAAAAGGGAATTCCATGAACAAAAAAATAAACTAAAAAAGGGTTAAAAAGGAATAACAAACTATGAAATGATTACGAACAAGTAAGAGTGGATTAAGGCCAAAGGAAAATCCTTAAGTAAAGGATGTCATTGAGAATGATGATGGACCTAAGAAAAGACGAATCCCAACATGTCAGTTAAACATCTGGAAATTAAATAATTGGAACCGTAAATACTCAATAAGGAAGTCGAAAAGGGATGAGTGGGTAAGGAGAACCGACATAGTTGTGTAAATTCAGTTAATAACGGTGAAGGTAGTCGAGGAATACTACTAGAAGAAAAGAGGGATGAAGTTATACAATTCCTGAGAAGTTGAAAAATAAGGAATAAACCCAAAGGAGGTGTTTTGGAGATCTAATGGATATAGAGACAGGATCTAGAAAATGTCATGCTGTAAGGGACAAGAAAACCCAACAATCCCGATGAAAACATGACTCAAAATAAGGAAGAGTCGGTTAGTAAGCATGATAAAGTCAAACATAAAAATTTGGACTGATTTGTAATGAGCAACGGATGAAGAAAGAGTCAAAATGTGATGAAAAAGTGATGATAAAGAAACCCGTGAAAATAGGTACGTAATGCTCTAAAGGATGTCGAGCTAAGGGTTTCAACAACCAAGCGGTTAACTAGACACGATAATGGTTAGTTATCTTGGAATTTCCAATCTTGAGTACGGAACCTCAAAGGGAAGAATGTTACTCTAAACAAAGAAAGAGATAAAAATATAAGAATATATGCTGAAGTAAGGTATGTCTAGTTATGATAAACTCTATGGAGGGAGTATATAATATAAAGGAAAAGGAATTCTTAAGTGAAGGTTGTAAAAAGGGCTAATTGGAAGGACAAGAGAAGAGTTTGCATGTTAAGCAAACACCAAAGTGGCATCAAAGGAAACGATTCCTCATACAAGGCAAATAATTAAGTTTTGGGGACAAAACTTCTAAAAGGAGTGGAGAATTGTAAACCTCGCACTTTTGAGCTAAGGAAAACCGGGAAAAGAATCGGTCAAACCGAGTGAGAAAACCGAAGTGGTTCACAAACCCCATCATTTGTGAACGGGAAAATTGGGAATTTACAACTCCCATGTGATCCAAAGGGTTCATAATACCATGGAAAAGAACCTTAGGCTGAATTGGAAGAGAAAAACTAGACCAGTTTAGATGAACCGGATCCAACTGGATTGAACCGGTTTATGAACCGAGTCTATTCATGAACCAGAACCGATAGAGAACAAGCAAATCAGAGAAATTTAACTCCATTGTACCCTAAAGAAATTTATAAACCTTGGGAAGGAACCTTAGAACAAAGTGGGAGAGAAAAACCATATCGGTTCGGGCGAACCGGACCCGAACCAGATTAAACGGTTTAAGAACTAAGCCGATTTACGAACCAAAATCGATAAAGAGATGGTAAATCAGGAATTTTATGGACCCTAAGTGACCCGAGGAGTCACAAAATACATGAAAATGGACTTATGAAGGAATTGGGGATGAAAACCGGATTTGAACCGGTTTGAATCACTATTGAACCAAATCCTAAATTCATTTTTCTAGGTGGCTTAAATAATTCAAATTTGAGATTTGAGAAAATGAATTTAGAAAATTTTTAGATTTGAAAAATTCGATAAGATGAGGGGTGAACAGGCCGGTTTAAGCTTCGAACCTAGTTCGGACCGATCCAGTCCAGTTCGGACCGGTTCGGTCCAGTTCGGACCAGTCCGGTCTACTTCCTAAGGATGACAGGACTATTCACTCGCCGAAAAATTGAAGCAGTGCCGGTGAAGAAGAAACGTTTCTGTTCGGTACATTTCGGGTCATCAACGACTGCCATAAAGGCGCCAAACGGACGACCATCCAGTCTCCGAGCTCCCTATATAAAGATCCCCTCCCCATTCATGCTCTTCACACCTTAAAACTCCACTCTCTCTCAATAGATCCCTTTTCCAATGAAGCTTAAACCAGAGCTCTGATATGGTGTCTTTTTTGAGCCAAAGGAGGCGAGGTCAAATTCATTAGAATCGGGGGGAAGCCAGCTACACGGTGGTGACATCCGTTCGCTCTGAGGGTCGTCGGAGAGGTGCCAGCATGATGAAACAGTGAGGCCCAGGCGTACTGGCCCAACAGGTTCGACGACCTCGCTTCGGCAGAGTAGCGGTTTGGCCTAACAAACTTGACAACTCAGACTTGGCTCGATCAGTATCACACAATGTAAAACCCGTCCCATAAAGATAAGGAAACCGGGGAAAGAACTGGTCGACCCAAGTGAAAAAACTGAACCGGTTCACGAATTCCAACCGTTAGAGAAAGGGTAAATTGAGAAATTTACACATCCCGAGTGACACAAATAGTAATAAAAACAATGAAAAGGGACTTTGGGACAAATTGAAAGAGAAAACCAAACCAGTTTAGGTGAATCAGATCCGAACTAGATTGAACTGGTTTGGACTTGTTTGAACCATCATTTAATTGGTTGCTAAATTCATTTTTTCTAGGTGGCTTAAAATATTCAAATTGTGGAATTAAAGCCACCATTAGATAGAGAATGAATATATAAAATTTTAATTGTGAAATTATCGGTCGAATCGAGCCTGAACTGGCCAATTTAAGCATTGAACTTGGTTTAGAGTGGTCTCGTCCTGTTCAGACCAGTGTTGTCTTCTCTCTCCAAACGACGACACAGTTCACTCGTCGAAAAAATGAATAGCGTTGGCAAAATGGAAACGTTTCCATTCAGGGTGTTTTAGGCCATGAATGAGCACCATTAATGTGCCAAACAGTCGGCTAGAGAGTCCCCGAGCTCCCTATATAAAGAGCTCCTCTCCATTCATTCTCCTCACACCTGAAACTCCACTCTGTCTCAACTACTCAGTTTTCCAGCGAATCTCGAACCAGAGCTCCGACATTGAGGTTTTTCTAAGCCTTAGAAGGCAAGGTCGGGTTCCTTAAATTGGAGGAGAAGTCAGCTACTAGACGACTGTCTCCATTTGATCCAAGGACCACTGGAGAAGCGCTGACGTAATTAAACTGTGAAGCAGCTCTAACGGACCGAATCTCATGCCCAGACCCAGTTTGGTCGGATCCTCGTGAGCAACCTGACACGCCTCTGGTTTATTAAGGGTTTTCCCTTTTAAACCATGAGGATTAAGGCATCCTTTGTACCTGTACCTTTCTTGTAATAATATTAATCAAAACTTAATTAAATTAAATTTACATACCTGCCTTATAGGTTAAGCTAGTGGGATGTCAGTTGGTGGGTTTTTCCCTCGGTTACCTGAAAAGAGCTAAAGGGAGGGGGTGAGTTCAACAACTCAGTGAATGGGTATTTGAAACACAAGTTTTAGAAAAATAGTTTGAATTGGAATGTGCCAGACTTCTTATTTTCTTTAAAACCATTTCTTCCTCAATTTTCTTAGTTTTCAAAACCATTACTCATCATCAACACACATCCTTCATCATGAAGGGATCACACATTCGTAGGGAAGCCCATCCACTGCACCCACTTGTGGCATTGGAGCAACTTTACCGGCCACCTAGATAGAAGCCCTTCTACTTCTACCCTGGGAATAAGTGGATGTACGCGACATCCGACCTTCAAACTTGAAAAAAAACTCTGTGTTTGTATGAGGACAGAGACCTCATCCCGACCCCACCTCGATCTCCTGCGCATGAAGCTACATCGAGCTTCCCTGACTACTGGCATGACAAACTGCCCTTATCTCCACCATGTCATCCAGTAGCCCCTAGGACACATCACTACCCCTCTTGGGCATCTTGATGGTCCCAAACTTCAGTGCATGCACAAAACAATAATTTTCCACATAAGCCATGTAATCTTTGGTGCCATTGGTCCAACGGCCCCGACCCATAGCTGTTTGTCTTGACTGGTCCGTCAACCTATCTTATCGCAATGCCACCAGTCCATCGAGTATGTCGATCCTGTCTTGGTACCATGTCCAAATCACATCATTCATTAAAGTTTTCATCGCTTAACATCATGTTTGTTTATGAGCTCCTACTAGTTCCAACTGACATTGCACTATACGAGATTTTCAAAATTGGGCATTCTAGCCCTCTAGTTGCAAAACCGAGGCGTTCGACCGATCTGAACTATTCGAGCTCTAGTTAAGAAGGTCTCCCAAAATGGTTAAGTAGTGGCATACAGTTAGGGGAGAGCACATCTGACAAAAATAACTTTTCACATATCAATGACACCAATCAGGTGTGAGAACATCTCTACTCATAATCGATAAGCGGGTTTTCTACTTCCCTTTAGGAAGTTCATCATACAAATCGGGTATGATCTACTTACAACCGATAAGTAACTTTTCCGCATTTTTCTAACATCATCCTAACCAGGTGTGATATTAAAATCCCACATAGTAGTGGGTTTTCATTTCCGAGGTACTCATCATCCCCACCGGGTATGATGTGAAAATTCCCACTCACCCGAGAGTGCAGTGAATTCCTCTTAAAGCGGTTTCTACCTTCATGCAAGCTTAGCCTTGCTAGCGTTCCCAGTACTTCATGTTTATTACATGATATGAACATCCTTGTTCATTATTCTTTAACCTAATAGTCTTCATTCATCATGAATAAATAAAATGCCCAAACTTTTAGTTATTTGCATTTAAATACCTAAAGTTCTTTCCTTTTAACTTTAGGTCCCTAATGCCAATTTCCCCAAATTGAGTCCCGAAATTTTCAAAAATTCATTGTGGGTCATCAATTATCCAAAATCCCAAAAACGGTTCAAGTTTCCAAAATTTCCAATTTGGTCCCTAATTTTTCAAAAATTTCCTTTTTGCCCCTACTTTACAAAAATTGCAATTTGATCCCCAAAAATTCCAAAATTCAACCATTGATCCTCCAACATTTTTTCCATGGCCAATTGGCCCTAAATTTTGGGAAATTGCACTTTAGTCCCTCAAATTTTTGAAATCCCCAATTTCACCCTTTCAAATTGGCCGAATTTGATTTTATCAAATTGACCAATCAATCGAGGTTCATTGTTGTAATTGAAGGTAAAATTGAGTTCCTATACATCTATACGATTTAATTGCACTTTGAATCGCATGAATTGATGACAGAACGAGCTCAAATGGAACTTTGCTAGAAAATTGGACATGATTCAATATAGTTTTTCAAAATTAAAAATTTGTAAATTCATCTAAATTCATTCTCTATCTAATGGTGACCTCAATTCTCCAAATTGAATTTTCTAAGCCACCTAGAAAAATGAATTTAGAAACTGGTTCAATAATAGTTTAAACCGGTTAAATCTGGTTTAGGTCCGGTTCTTCTGAACTGGTTTGGTTTTCACTTCCTATTCATCCTAAAGTCCTTTTTCATGACTTTTTGACTTTTTAGGTCACTTGAGATTTATAAATTTCTCGACTTTCCCTTTCTCTATCGGACATAGTTCGTAAACTAACTTAGTTTTCTCTTTAGAAATGACTGGTTCTTTTCCTAATTTTTTTATTATTAAAGGACGGGGTTTACAACTCTCCCCTCCTTTTAGGGGTTTTGTCCCCAAAATAGTTACATGTTAAATAGTTGAGGGTAACCATCCCTCATTACACTTTCGGTCTCCCATGTCTCTTCCTGCACAAGTCCGTTTTGCCAAAGAACTTTAACCATAAGAAATTTTTTTATTCCTCAAGTTCTTATCCCTTTAGTCGATGATTCATACCGCTTCTATTTGATAAGTCAAGTTCTCTTCCAGTTCTAGTGGAGGTCGGTCCAAGACATGGCTCGGATTAGGCTGGTTCTTCCGAAGTACCGAAATGTGGAATACATCGCATATTCTCTACAGGTCTGGAGGTAGTTCCAATTTATTGGCCACCGATCCTATCCTTTGGATGATGGGATAAGGACCATTTTACCTCAGTTTCAACTTTCCCCGTTGTTGAAACCTAAGTATTCCCCTCCATGGGGATACCTTTAGAAATACTTGGTCTACCACATCAAACTCCAGATCTTTCCTCTGATGGTCAGCATAACTCTTTTGCATGCCCTGAGTGGCCTTAAGGCGACTCTTGATTAACTTATTTTCCCTGTAGCATCCTCGATTAGCTCTGCCCTTTCCAGCTTCCTTTCCCCCACTTCTTCCCAAAATAAAGGGGTATGACATGGTTGTCCATAAAGGGCCTTATAAGGAGCCATCTGAATACCAATATGATAGCTATTATTGTAAGCAAATTCCATTAGGCACAAGTATTCCTCCCAACCTTTATCCATGGTGAGTACGCACACCCTCAACAAATACTCCAAGGTCTGAATTGTCCGTTCAGACTGTCCATCAGTTTGAGGATTAATCATCGTACTCATGTGGAGCTTGATTCCCAAGGCACTTTGTAAACTTGGCTAGAACCTTGAAGTAAATCGGGGGTTTCTATCCGATAATATACTTACCGGGATGCCATGGAGTCTTACTATCTCCCTCATGTATAAGATGACCAATTGTTCCACTATATCCGTTACTCTTATAGGAAGGAAATGAGCAGATTTGGTCAATCTATCCACGATAACCCAAATTGTGTCTCGACCTTTCCTTGTCACAAGTAGTACTATGACAAAGTCCATGGTAATGTGATCCCATTTCCATTATGGAATTGGCAAGGGTTGCCGTAGTTCTGATGGTTTCTGATACTCAACCTTTATCTGCTAACAGGACAAGCATTGGGCTACGTATTCCACAATGTCCCTCTTCATTCCCTTCCACCAATATCCTTGTTTGAGGGTGCGCTACATCTTAGTACTACCCGGATGCATCACATACACCGAATCATGCGCCTCTTCCAGAATTAACGTTTTCAGCTCCTTATCTTGAGGCACACATACCCTACCCTTTTAGGTTAGCACTCCATCACCTCGCATGTCGTAGTCCAGTTTCATTTCTCTGTTAACCGGGTCCAAATAATATTGGAGTTCCTTATATGCCTTTTGTTGGGCCTTAAGTTGCTCGGTTATGCTAGGTCTCACCACCACATTAGCTAACAAGCATTTCTCCTGCTTGTCCATCTTTAGGTCCACCTCTATTCTCCCCAACTGTTGCAACAAGGGTATGTAACTTGTCTTTATTTACACCTCTTCAGTTTGGTATTTGTGACTTAAGGCATCTGCCACCACATTTTCCTTTTTGGGGTGATACTTTATCTTAAGGTCATAGTCTTTCACCAATTCCAGCCACCTCCTTTGGTGGAGATTTAACTCTTTTTGAGTGAGGAAATACTTAAGACTCTTGTGATCAGTGTATGTCCTACACTTAACCCGTAGAGGTAGTGTCGCCGAATTTTTAAGGCAAACACTATCGCAGCTAATTCTAGGTCATGGGTTGGGTAATTCCTCTCATGTACCTTAAGTTGTCACGAGGAATTGGTGATAACCTTTCCTTGTTGCATTAATACACATCCGAATCCTTGTCCGAATGCTTCACTATAGATGGTATACTCTCCCGCACTTGGGTCAAGAAGGGAGAGTACTAGCATGGTTGTCACTCGAGTTTTCAACTCCAAGAAGGGCTTCTCACATCTTTCATCACATTTATAATCAACTCCTTTCTTGGTGAGCAGAGTTAGAGGGGCTGCTATCTTAGAAAAGTCTTGCACAAACCATCTGTAGTATCCTGCCAGACCTAAGAAACTTCATATCTCTAAAGGATTCCTAGGTGACTTCCAATCAGATATGGCTTCCACCTTTGCTGGATCTACCTTGACTCCATCCTTGTACACTATATGTCCTAAGAATCCTACCTCCTAGAGCTAGAACTCACACTTGGAGAATTTTGCATATAAATGGTTTTCCTTTAATATCTCTGAGGTGATCGCCAAATGTTCTTCGTGCGCCAACCTAGTTCGTGAGTATATGAGAATATCATCTATGAATACTATCACAAACCTGTCCAAATGTGGTTGGAACACTCGGTTCATTAAATCCATGAAGTCTATTAGTCCGAATGACATCACTTTGAACTCGTAATGTCCGTATCAAGATCGAAATGTCATCTTAAAAATGTCCTCCTCTCGCATCCTAAGTTGGTGATAGCCTAACCGAAGATCTATCTTGGAGAAGTAGGCTACTCCTTTTAATTGGTCGAATAGGTCATCAATTCGTGGAAGTGGGTACCTATTCTTGGTACTGACCTGATTTAACTTCCAATAATCTATGCATAGTCTCATGCTCCCATCCTTCTTCCTCACAAATAGGATTGGTGTACCCCATGGAGACTGGCTAGGACGTATAAAATCGTTCTCCGATAGTTCATCTAGTTGCTCCTTCAATTCCTTTAGTTCCGCTGGAGCTTTGAGATAAGGGGCTTGGGATATGGGGTTTGTTCCTAGGATAATTTCTAGGGTGAATTCTACTAGCCGACTTGGAGGTAGTCAAGGTAATTCTTCTGGAATTACTTCTAGATAGTGTTTAACCACCAGAATGTCTTCGAGTTCCTTCTCTTCAGACTTTTCGTTGATGACTACAACTAGAAAAACCGTACAGCCTTTTTGTATCTTGTTGTCCCCATAAATGCACATACCCTGATTGAAGAAGCATATATTTTTAGAGGAAAAGTTTTCTTTATTAAATAAAAATTTAAATTACAAGATTTTCTTGAACTAATTGGGAGGGTTTTAGGATGTACCCGCTACAGTACTGGGGTATTTCCTAGCCTCTTCCTGGGTGAGGTTGTATACCCTTGCCTAGGTACTTTGGCTGTAGCATCTAGTATAGGATTTCTGGGGTTCCCTTGTGGTGGTCTAAGTGTATTCTTCTACTTGTTCTCCCTGAGAGTGGGACATTCTTTCACAAAGTGCTCCACTTGTCCGCATGCAAAGCAGGTCAAGCATGCTCCCTCGTGGTGCCTTTAGCACCTAGGATATCGAGGGTTTCCTTGGGACAAGGTGGAGATTATTCATTGGGAAAGTGGCATCATGTCCTTTCTCTTTTGAAAGGCCACTCTATTTCCCCATCTTGGACCATTATGCCCCTTCCGTCCTCCCTGACGGTTTTTACCCTTATCCTCCTTCCGAGTCGTCTGCTACATCCGATGGCGTCGGGATTGCACTAGTCACTCACATTCATGAGCCATACTAATTACCGCCACCAAGTCCGGGGGTGTCCTAGTACTCCCATACAGTCTCGTATGTCCATATTGAGACCATCCATGAACTGTTGGCATGTATCTGTGGGCCCAACTAGGTTAGGAGCAAAAGGTCTTAACTCGTTGAATTTTGTTTCATACTCTGATATGGAGTTAAGCCCTTGCTGAAGTTAGAGGAAATCATGCTTCTTCTCGTTAATCAAATGAGGAGCCAGGTACTCCTCTGTGTACCTCTCCTCAAATTGCTCCCAAGAGGAGGTGGAAGTGTGTAGGTTTAAGACATTATCCCACCATCTCTTGGCACTTTTCTCTAGGAAGAATTCTGTCTAGATCACTATGTCCTCTCGTGAAATCCTAACTATCCCCATCAACTTCTTGACATTTGCCAGCGAATCCATGGTAGCACCAACATCTTTCTCACCGATGAAAGGTTTACATCCCAGTTGATGAAGAGTCTTGAGATTTTTGGGAATGTCAATTTGAGGGGGATGGGATTGTACTTACTCTGAATCAACCTGAGAGTTGGTGCCTACCTCAGGGACGAGGTTAGGCTACCCAAATAGATGGATGAACTCCTCGTACAACCTCTGATGTTCTGAGCTAAGTCTAGGTGGGGTTGTCTAGGCTCATCAAGGAGTTTCCATAGGTAGGGGTGGTTGGGCAGTGTTAGAGACTGCGTCTCTAGTTCTCTTGGTTCCTTTGTTGGGAGAAATTTGAAAAATTTAAAGTCATCCCTATTAGTTACTATGTTCTCTAGTTTTGATAATGTATTTGAGGAAATAGGCTATGAACCACTCAAGTTGACATGCCCCGACCCGATTTGGTCGGATTTTAGTGAGCAACCCGCCACTCTTTCAGTTTATTAAGGATTTTTCCCTTTTAAACCTTGAGTAGTAAGGCATCCTTTGTACCTGTACCTTTCCTGGAATAATATTAATCAAAACTGAAATAAATTAAATTTCATACCTATCTTACATGTTAAGCTAGTGGCATGTCAGTAGGTGGGTTTTTCCCTCGGTTACTTGAAAAGAGATAAAGGGAGGGGGTGAGTTCCACAACTCAGTGAATGAGTATTTAAAACATGAGTTTTAGAAAAATAGTTTGAATTGGAGTGTGCCAGACTTCTTGTTTTCTTTAAAACCATTTCTTCCTTAGTTTTCTCAGTTTTTAAAACTATTAATAATTATTAACCATAGTTAGTGTGTTTAACACTCAACACATGCCCTTCATCATGAAGGGATCACACATTCGCAAGGCTACCCGTCGACTGCACCCACTTGTGGTGTCGAAGCGACTTTACCGACCACCTAGATAGAGGTCCGTCCACTTCTACCCTAGGAATGAGTGCATGTACGTGACATCCGACCCTCAAACCCGAAAAGAAACTCCGTGTCCATATGAGGACAGAGACCTCATCTTGACCCCTTCCCGGTCTCATGCGCATGAAGCTACGTCAAGCTTCACTGACTGCTGGCACGATAAACTGCCCTTATCTCCACCATGTCATCCAATAACCCCTAGGATGCATCACTACCACTCTTGAGCATCATGAATGTCCCGAGCCTCAGTGCATGCACAAAACAATAATTTTCCTCATAAGCCATTTAATCTTTGGTGCCATTAGTCTAACAGCCCCGACCCTCAACTCGACCCGCAATTGTTTGTCTCGATTGGTCTGTCAATTTGTATTGTCGCACTGTCGCCAATCCATTGAGTATGTTGGTGTGTGCAATTGTTTTCAACTATCCATCACACCAACTAGGTGTGTGGAAATCTTCGCTCATAATCGATAAGCGAGTTTTCTACTTCCTTCCAGGAAGTTCATCATACCAATAGGGTATGATCTACTTACAATCGTTAAGTAGTTTTTCTGACGTTTTTCTCACATCACCTAAACCAGGTGTGATGTTAATATCCCACATAGTAGCAGGTTTTCATTTGGTACTCATCATCCCAACCGTGTATGATGTGAAAATTCCCACTCACCCTATAGTGTAGTGAATTCCTCTTAAAGTGGTTTCTGCCTTCACGCGAGCTTAGCCTTGCAGGCATTTCGAGTACTTCGTGTTACTACACGATATGAACATCCTTGTTCACGGTCCTTTGGCCTAATAGCCTTCATTAATCACGAATGAATAAAATGTCCAAACTTTTAGTTATTTGCATTTATTTCTCTAATTCCAATTTTCCCCAAATTGACTCTCGAAATTTTCAAAAATTCATTATGTGTCCTCAATTTATCCAAAATCCCAAAAAGGGTTCAAGTTTGTCAAATTTTCAATTTGGTCCCTAATTTTTCAATAATTACCATTTTCCCATACTTTACAAAAATGGCAACTTGACACCTAAAAATTCCAAAAATTTGACCCATTAGTCCTCCCACATCTTTTCCATGCCCAATTAGTTCAAAATTTTGGGAAATTGCACTTTAGTCCCTCGAATTTTAAAAATCCCCAATTTCCCCCAAAAAATTCCCCTAATTTTCCCCTTTCAACTTGGCTGAATTTGATTTCATCAAATTGACTGATCAATCGAGGTTCTTTGTTAAAATTGAAGGTAAAATTGAGTTCCTACACATCCATATGATTTAATTGTACATTGAATCGCCTGAATTAACGCAAGTATGAGCTCAAACAGAGCTTTGTTGAAAAACTAGACTTAGAGAGAGAATGCTTTGAAAGCTTACTATTAGGGGTGCGGCGGTCCGAGCTTTTGATCTGGGAAAATAGCACTTATCCTGAGGTTACTCCTAGAATCAAGAATCAATGAATTGAGGGAGAATTCAGTCAATAAAGTTTCACCGATTCTCTCTAACACCAATAAGAATTTACTGAGGGGAGAAAAATTGGTATTCCTTTTTGCTCTAATTTGGTTCTATGAGGCTTGAGGAATTGTTGAGAGAGCTTGGTTTGGCTAGTGAAGGGCACAAATTGGTCATTTTCAGCTCAGCCAAAATAGGGTAGCTTCGATTCACCAGGGTTGCTTCATTGTTCATTCACGTTGGCGTTTCTTTGACAATCCTCGAAGCAAATGGAGAATACCATTTGGTAGCTGACTTCTTCCCAAATCTAAAGAACCTAACCTCACCTTCTTTGGCTTAGAAAAAGCCCAATGTCGGATCTCTAGTTTGAGCTTCACCAGAAAATGGAGCAGTAGGGAGAGAGAGAGAGGAGTTTTCAAGTGTAGGGAGTATGAATGAGGAGGAGCTCTTTATATAGGAAGCTTAGGGACTTCTTGGCCGTTCGATTAACACCTTTATGGCGGTCATTCGTTGCCTGAAACTCACTGGCTGGAGACTTTTTATCTTCGCTAGTGTTGCTCGATTTTTCAGTGAGTGAACATGTTGTCATCTAAAGGAAGAAGATGACACTGTTCCGAACTGAATCGGACTGGACCAGTCTGAACTAGGTTCAATGCTTAAACTGGCTGGTTCAGGCATGATTTGATTGAGTTTTCAAAATTAAAAATTTATAAATTCATCTAAATTCATTCTCTATCCAATAGTGGTCTCAATTCTCCAAATTGAGTTTTCTAAGCCACCTAGAAAAATTAATTTATAAACCGGTTCAGGTCTAGTTCACCTGAACCGGTTTGGTTTTCACTTCCAATTCTTCCTAATGTCTTTTCTCATGACTTTTGTGACTTTTTAGGTCACTCAGGATTTATAAATTTTCAGGTTTTCCATATCTCTATCGGTCACGGTTTATAAATTGACTCGGTTTTCTCTTTGGAAATAACTAGTTCTTTTCCCGTTTTTTTTCTTATTATCAAAGAACATGGTTTACACCAAAGCTGTCCTATTTCATACGAGCTGAAATCGTCCAAATTCAGCCTTTCTCAGGCCAAACCAAACTCTTCAAACACTCACAGAACCCTCATACGACCGAATTAGAGCTGAAAGGTAAGCAAATTTGGCTCCCCTTTGTCATTTCTGATCGACGTTAGAAAGGGAAACTCTGAAACTTTACTGGCTAAATTATCGTTCAATTCTATATGAATTATTGCAATTCTTGACCTTAGGAGTAACCTCAGGACAAGAGCTACCTTCCTAGATGGAAAGCTCAGATTGCCACACCTTCGATGGTAAGCTTTCGAAACTTTCCGGTGAAGCTTCGTTTGAGCTCGTTTCGGCCTCAATTCATGCGATTCAAAGCTCAATTGAATCGTATGGATGTGTAGAAACTCAATTATAACTTCAATTTTAATAATTAATCTCAATTGAATGGTTAATTTGATGAAATCAAATTTGACTAGCTTGAAAAGGGGAATTTGGGGGAAATTGGGGATTTCGTAAAATTGAGGGACCAAATTACAATTTCCCAAAATTGAGGACCAATTGGCAATGAAAAGGATGTTGGAGGACCAATTGGTCGATTTTTGAAAATAATTGAGGTCAAATTTCCATCTTTGTAAAGTTGGAGCATAATGGTAATTATTGAAAAGTAAGGGACAAAATTGAAAATTTGGAAAATTTGAGTGCCTTAAACAATTTTGAGTAAATTGAGGACCCAAAGTGAATTTTGGAAGTTTCGATATTCAATTTGGGGAAAAGTTAGCATTGGGGACATAAAGTTAAGGAAAAAAACTTTAGGGGCCTAAACGCAATTAATTGAAAATTTTGGGCATTTTCGTTCATATGTGAGGAATGAAGGCTATCAGGACAAATATTAATAGATAAGGATGTGCAAAATGTGTAGAAACACGAAGGACCAAAACACCAACAAGGATAAGCTAGCGTGAAGACAAACCCCTACTAAGAAGTAATACATTGTGATTATCGGGTGAGTAGGCTAATTTACACTTCATTCCTAGTTGGGATGATGAGCACCTTTTCTAAATTGGAAGCCACTTGTGAGTGGGTTTATTCACATCATATCCGGTTGGGATGATGTGCACTTCAGAAATAAAAAACCACTTATATGTGGAATTTTGACATCACACCCAGTTGGAGTGATGTGAGAACTATGCGGAAAAACTTCTTACTAGTTGTAAGTAGAGAGATCATACCCGGTTGGTATGATGAACTTACTGGATGGAAGGAGAAAACCCGCTTACTAGTTGTAAGCGGTGATGTCATCATACACGGTTGGTGGGATGGAAGGAAGTTTATTTTGTCAAAAGTGTTCTTCTCTGACTATGTGCCAATACTTAAAAAATTTGGGAGACCTCGATTTTGGAACTTATGGGCTAAAATGCCTAGTTTTGGAAAATCACGTACAGTGGGCCCAAGGCTAGTTGGAACGAGCAAGAGCTCATAAAAAAACTTGTGATATAATGGCATGAAAATTCTAAATGAATCGAATGTGTGATTTTGCCATGGTACCAAGACAAGGCCGACATACTCGATGGACTAGCGGTAGTGCATCAGGGCCAGGTCGACGAATTGACTTAGACAAATGACTGCAGGTTGAGTTGAGGGTCGGGGCCATTGGACTAGTGGGACCAAAGATGTAAACCCCACCCTTTGGAGTTAAGGAAAACCGGGAAAAGAACCGGTCAAACCGAGTGAAAAAAACTGACCCGGTTCACAAACCTGATCATAAGGAAATATGCAAATTTGGAAATTTAAAACTCCTGAGTGATCCAAAGGGTTCATAAAACATTGAAAAAGAACCTTAGGACAAATTTGAAGAGAAAAACTAGACCGGTTCAGATGAACCTAATCCAACTAGATTGAACTAGTTTATCAACCGAGTCGGTTCATGAACCAGAACCGATAGAGAAATGGAAACCGGGAAATTTATGGATCTCGAGTGACCTAATGAGTCACAAAAGTAAAAAAAAAGGGCTTTAGGATGAATTGGAGATGGAAACTAAACTGGTTCAGGTGAATCGGATCCAAGCCGGATTGAACCACTATTGAATTAGATGTAAAATTTATTTTTCAAGGTGGCTTAGAAAATTAAATTTTGAGGTTTGAAGCCACCATTGTATAGAAAATGAATTTAGATGAATTTAAAAAATTTTAAATTTGAAAATTTTGGTCAAATCAGGTATGAATCGGCTGGTTTAAGCTTTGAACCCGGTTTGGACTGGTGCGGTCCTGTTCGGAATAGTGTTGACTTCTTCCTGTAGAGAATATTACTATTCACTCTCCAAAAAAACGATCAGACACCAGTGAAGCTGAAAAGTCTTCGGCTAGGGAGTTTCAAGCAATGAATGGCTACCATTAAGGTGCCAATCAGACGACCAAGAATTCCCCGAGCTTCCTATATAAAGAGCCCCTCTTCATTCATCATCTCCACACCTAAAAACTCCATTCTCTCTCAACTGCTCCAATTTCCAGCGAAGCTTGAACCAGAGTTCTGGCTTGAGAATTTAATATCATACCCGGTTGGGATGATAAGTACCTCGAAAATGAAAACCCATTGCTAAGTGCTATTTTAATAATCACACTTGAGAGCAGTGATGTGGAAATCAAGCGAAAAAACTACTTACCGGTTGTAAGTAGATGATACCCAGTTGGTATGAAGAAACTTACTCGAAGGAAGTGGAAAACCCGTTCATCGGTTATGAGCGAAGATGTCCTCATACTCGGTTGGTATGATGGATAGCTGAAAATTTTATTTTGTCGGAAGTGCTCTCCCCTAACTATGTACCACTACTTAAACATTTTGGGAGACCGTTTTGAGGGGAGCTCAAATAGCTTTGTTAGGTCGGAGGCATCTATTTTGGAACTTGGGGGCTAATATGCCCGATTTTTTTTTTAAAATCTTGAACAGTGTGCCTTAGGCCAGTTGGCACAAGTAGGAGCTCGTAAACAAACATGATTAATATGCCATGAAAACTTAAGAAATGAGTTGTTTGGCCATTGTACCGAGACATGACTGACATACTCAGTCAACTAGCGGTAGTGCAACATGACAAGTCTCTAGACTAGTCAAGGCAAACAGCTATAGGTCGAGTTGAAGGTGGGGGCCGTTGGACCAGTGGCACCACAGATTATATGGCATTATGTGAAAAACTGTTGATTGTGCATACACCGTGTTACAGGACCTTCAAGATGCCCAAGAGGGGTAGTGATACATCCTAGGGCTTTGGACGACCTGGTGGATATAAGGGCAGTTAGTCATACTAGAAGTCTTGCGAAGCTTGGGGTAGCTTCAAATGCATGAGACCGAGGTGGGGACAGGATGAGGTCTCTGCCCTCATATAGACTTGGAGATTTGTTATGGGATTGAGGGTCAGATGTCATGAACATCCACTCATTCTCAAGGTAGAAGTGGACGTGCTTCTATCTAGGTGGCTGATAAAGTCGCTTTGATGCCCCAAGTGGGTTCAGTGGACGGTTGTCCTATGATTGTGTGTTTTACCTTCATGATGAAGGATGTGTGTTGGGTGATGACACACCATGTTAATAAGAAATGGTTATAATAACTGAAATTGAGAATGAAAGGTTTTTAAAAGAAAATAACGAGTCTGACACACTCCATATCAAACATTTTTCTTATAAGTTAAATTTTGAAAACCCATCCACTGAGTTGTTATGCTCACCCCCTCCCTTGTATCCCTTTAGGTAACCCCAAAAAGCTTATCCCATAGACCATCAGCTAACACACTTGTAAGGCAGATTTAAATGACGCTTTACTCCTCACGGTTTATAAACAAGGGGCAACCCTTAGTTAACCGGGAGAGTGGCAGGTTGATCACGGGGATTCGACCAAACTGGGTTGTTGCATGACAAAAGATAAATGGCTTTGTGGAAAATTATTGTTTATACATGCACTTGAGGTTCGGAACCATTAAGACGCCCAAGAGGGGTAGTGATGCGTTTTAAGGTCAACTAGACAACATGGTGGAGATAAGGGCAGTTTATCATGCTAGCAGTCTGGGAATCTCGACTAGCTTTATGTGCATGAGACCGGGGTGGGGTTAGGATGAGGTCACTGTCGTCATACGAACTCGTAGTTGATTTCGGATTTGAGGGTCAGATATCGCGAACATCCACTCATTCCTAGGGTAGAAGTGGACGAGTTTCTATCTAGGTGGTCGGTAAAGTCACTCTGCGCCACAAGTGGGTGCAGTGGACGAGATACTTGCGAATGTGTGATCCCTTCATGATGAAGGGTGTGCGTTAACTGTTAAACACACTTATTGTGGATAATGAGGAAAGAAACTTTGAAGACTAAATTTTGAGGAAGAAATGGTCTTAAAAGAATTAAGGAGTCTGACACACTCCAATAAAAAACTATTTTTTTTTTATGAAATCTCATTCCCAACACCCCTTCACTAAGTTGTAGAAACTCACCCCTCTTTTCTATCCCTTTTCAGGATTATGGAAAATGACTAAGGAAAACACCAGGACCTACCTTTTATTAGGTATTCTTAAAAGTTATTTTTAAGTTTGTATTTTTATTGATTTATGTTATTCTAGGGAACAAGGTTAAATTATGCCTAGCTCCTCTTGATTAAAGAAAGGGGAAACCCCTCTTAAACCAAGGGAGCGGTAGGTTGATCATGGGATTCCAACTAAACCGGGTTGGGGTGTGGCAACTTGAGTGGTATCAAAGCCAAGTCCCCTTGAAGCATTATCAATCTTATGCCCTAACACTAATGAAAACTTAATTACCATGTAGGAAGGAGAATCCCTAGAAAATTCACTGTGAAATTCAATACTACACACTTGACCTTGTAAAAGACGCCTACCCCCAGAGAGGCGGTTGTTCAATGGTTCATGAAGGGTGAGAATAGAGTGCCCAAAGATATGGTTGAGGATTATGTGAAACTCGTTGGAGTCCTACTAGAACTAGAGGGCATTACCTATCCTCCTGTAAGACTAGAAGAACTTGTCCCTCCTCCAAGGAGACCAACACCTCCTCCAGTCCCACAACAGTTAGAGGGGAATCCCACTAAGAAAGAGGCTTGGGACAACTATTGGGATACTTTCACCACTTTCATGAAAGTCCACCAAGTACCCTTACCTGCTCAGTCTAGCTTCAATCCTTCCCAATGGATGAAGTGGATATATGAATGTGAGGCAGAGGTGTTAAGGTGGTACGGACTAGAAGCCATACATGAAGTTCGTCCCATAAGGGAATATGGGTGGACCTCAACCAGTTCCTCAGAGCCATCAGACCATGAATCCCGCAATTGTTCCAAGGCTAACTCCTGACCTACATCTCCAAGGGACTAGGGAATAGAACATTTCCTGTAAATAAGCCCAGTATGTCGAGAAACTATCTCTTGGAATGAATGAAAATTTAGTTTCTCCTTGATTAAAAATTTCGCTTCCTTGATAATGACAAGAACAACTAACAGAAATGAGGGTATGCCAATAAGGATCAGAGTAACGGGAAGAGAAAAGATCACCTAAGAAAGGAAAACTACGGTTCACCTCTTGTTAACCCAAACCTTTAATGTAGCCAAGTAAGTTTTTCCTACTTAGAGATTGGGGAAAAGACAACTAGACTTGGAAAGAAATACTAGAAGAGTCAACCTAGAGTTCTCTAAGGAAGACATACCCTAACTAAGGGAAGGTAGAAGAAGAGAGTGAAGTCCGGTACAAGGGAAGTAAGCATCAAAGGGTAAAAGAATGGTGAAAGTCCAAGTACTATAGGGAGTTAAGGAAAGGCCTTATAGATAAAAGTAAGGAAACCAAGAAGGATTAGACTATTCCAAGGGAAACTAGTGAAATGGAAGCTGACCAGGGGAAGTAAGAAAGACATAGGAATGCAGAAGATGCTAAGTCACTTTGGGATAAGACAAGGAGAAAGGAAAGAGGAAAGAAGTATGGTAGGAAGAAAATCCAGAGGAATAATACAAGTACCTTGAACAAGTCGGTGATAAGTAGGACACAAATTATTAAGAACTTAACAACAATGAGGAGCTTCTTGAAGGAAGGATAATGAATAAAAAGAAATTGGAGAATAAGGAAGAATCCGGGGTGAATAATCATACTAACATTAGAAAGGTATAATAAAAGAATAGATGAAAAACTTTTAAGAAACTTAAGAGAGGTTGAATGTGAAACTTCCAGGACGGAAGTCCCTAGAAAGAAGGATAAGGATAGGAAGAGAGACCAAGGAAGGAGAAAGTTCAAGCTAAGGTAACTGACAAATGAATCATAAACTAGGACTTAAATAATGATCTCATTAAAAGACATAGGTGGTTAAGGAAATACCTGGATGGAAAGGTTTGACATGCTCTAGAAGAGCAGGAGAACTAATAAGGATTTCAGACAAACCTAGCTGAAGGAAATAAATAATAACAATAGAATAATCATGAAGAATAAACGACGCCCTAAGATAGACCGGGAAGTAGTGAGGACTACTCCCTAAAAAGGAAAATTAGATGGAAATTGAGGACATGAAGACTCAAGAGATGACGACATCAAGATCACTTGTTAGGGAGAGTAATAGGATCGAGGCAATTAATGAATAGACCCTTGTGAAGGTCAATACTCCAGTAAAGAAAGGAGAAGTGGAAAGGCTAAAAACATTTGGGAAATGAGGATGAAGGAAAGCCTTAAAGAGATCAATGACTGAGACGGGGGTAACAATAAAAAGCCATAAGAAGGTTAAGCAAACCTCTTGCAGGACGATCAAGAGATCTTAAAATAAAGAAGATGTGAGTTCCACCTGAAAGAAATAGATGGATATAGGGGATAGGGGAGAATGAAGACGAGGTATAAAAGTACATGTAAGTTTTCAATAGTAAGATAAGTAGGAGAGGATGACATCAGAGAATACCATTTAAGGCGAGATGTCCTAAATGGAAAAACTGGAAGAGAACCTCGAGAGGAAAGTGTATAAACTACCAAGGAAGGAAACCTTGGAAGGACATAAGTGTCCCAATAAAGAGATGATGGGATCAGCAGAAGTGGAGACGAGATAAACTCATCCAAGATTTTTTGGTTGAGATGGAAAGATCAAGTACAAAGGAAAGGTACTCAGGATGACCCAAGGAGTAAGCTAAGTCCAAGTAATGTTTAAGTAGGAAAATAGTATCAAAAGATGCCATGCGAGTAAGAAGGGGTGGACTACCCATAAAAGAGGAAACAAAGGAAAGCATACCTAAGAACCCGTGGAAAAGTAAACCCTCCAGTTAAGAAATAATTAAAGTAAATGATCACTGACATCACAACTGGTGGTGGTCAACGCTCAATTGATGGAGTCTGAAGAGAGGACGACAGTACATAGTGTGGAGTACACGGGATAAGATCGAGAATCAGAAGTGTATCAAGTAAAGAATAAAGGATGAAACTGAAAATTTCAGTTAGAGAAGGATTCAAATGGAAAATTACCCTAATATAGAAAAGAGTTTGAAGAAAGGAAGGAAAGAAACCTTCAAGGAATGATAAGAAGGTTGAGCTTGTAGCTCCTAACGTGAAAGTCTCTACTGTGAGGAACATAGTAGAGAACAAAATCGTAATAAGGGAACTTTCCCAGACAAGTAATCGACACTTAGATCAAAGGTGATTAACTTGGGATAAAGAATCATGAAGTGATCATGAGCAAATAAGAGTGGACTAAGAGAAATGGAAGTCCTTGAGAAAAGGACGCCACTGAAAATGAGAAAGGACATAAAAAGGGTCAAAACTAGATAAAAGAAGTTAACATCAAAACCTATTAAAGCAAGTAGGTAGCGCACGAGAGGACACCGAGCTAAGGATTTCAAAGATAAAGGAAGTGACTATACACATGAATGATTGGGCATCTTGGAACTCCCAATCCTAAAATCCTGAGTAAGAACGTTAAGGGAAAGAATCTTACCCTAAGCAAAGGAAGATATGAACTTAAGGATATACCCTTGAACTCACAGGTCAGACATGATTAACTAAGATAAGCTCCAAGGAATGAGTGAACAATGGAAGGAAAAGAAATTGCTTAAGGTCTGCGTTGAAAAGGGGCTATGCAAAAATAACCTAAATTCTAGGATGTCAAACAACTTCAAGTTGACATCAAGGGAAATTATTTCCTATGCAAAGGATGTTGAATAAGTTTTGGGGACAAAACTCCTAAAAGGAGGGGAGAGTTGTAAAACCCATCCCATAAAGATAAGGAAACCGAGGAAGGGACTAGTCAACGCAAGTGAGAAAACCGAACCGGTTCACAAACCCCAACCGTTATCGAAAGAGCAAATTGGGAAATTTATACATCCCGAGTGACCCAAAGAGTCATAAAAACCATGGAAAGGGACTTTGGGACAAATTAAAAGAGAAAATCAAGCTGGTTTAGGTGAAGCGAATCCGAACCGGATTGAACCATCATTGAACCGGTTGTTAAGTTCATTTTTATAGGTGGATTAAAAATTCAAATTGGGGAATTGAAGCCACCATTGGATAGGGAATAAATTTAGATGAATTTAGAAAATTTTAATTTTGAAAAACTCGATCGAATCAGGCCCGAACTGACCGGTTCAAGCATTGAACCCGGTTCGGACTGTTTCGGTCCGATTCGGAACAATGCCGTCTTCTTCCTCTAGATGACGGTACTATTCACTCGCCGGAAAAATGAACAGCACCGGTGAAGGGGAAATGTTTTCGTTCAGGGCATTTCTGGCCATCAATGAATGCCATTAAGGTGCCAAACTATCGGCCAGATAGTCCCTGAGCTCCATATATAAAAAGCTCCTCTCCATTCATTCTCCCAACTTTTGAAAACTCCGCTCTCTCTCAACTACTCAATTTTTCGGTGAAGCTTGAACCCGAGCTCCCACATTAAGGTTTTTCTGAGCCTTAGAAGGTGAGGTCGGGTTCCTTAGATTCGTGGAGAAGTCAACTACCTGACAACAGTCTCCATTTGATCCAAGGACCACCGGAGAAGCGCTGGTGTAATCAAATAGTGAAGCAGCTTCGGCGGACCGGAGTTGCCTTGTTTTCGCCGAGCTAAAATTGGCTGAATTCAGCCCTCCTGAGGCCAAACCAAGCTGTCCCAACACTCTCACAACCCTCATACAACCGAATTAGAGCTGAAATGTAAGCAAATTTTGTTCCCCTCTATCATTTCCGATCAACATTAGAGAGAGAAAGTATGAAATTTCACTAACAAAATTCTCCCTCAATTCGATATGAATTGTTGTAATTCTTGATCTTAGGAGAAACTTCAGGACGAGAGCTACCTTCACGAATAGAAAGCTCGGACTGCCACACCTTCAATGATAGTCTTTCAAAGCTTTCTCTCTCTACACACAGTTTTCCAACGAAGCTCCGTTTGAGTTCGTTTCGGCCTCAATTCATGTGATCCGAAGCTCAATTGAATCATATAGATGTGTAGGAACTTAATTATAACTTCACTTTCAACAATTAATCTCGATTGAATGGTCAATTTGATGAAATCAAATTCGGCTAGTTTGAAAAGGGGAAATTAGGGGAAACTTTTGGGGGAAATTGAGGATTTCGTAAAATTGAGGGACCAAATTATAATTTCCCAAAATTGAGGGCCAATTGGCCATGAAAACGATTTTGGAGGACAAACGAGTAGCAGGTTAATCATGAGGATCCAACCAAACTAGGTCGGGGGGTGACACACAAAGTTCCCATTATTCAGATCTTTTAGCATCATTCATCACACATTCATTCTCGACGGGTCCATGCCCGTATCCATCGGCCTTGGGCCCACTGGCATCGCGAGCCTTAGCTTGAACTTAGCTCCCAAATATTTTTAGCAGAGTCACCCAGTTAGGGGAGGCTAATTTTGAGAAAATAGATTTTAAAGCTAAACTATCATTCCAACTAAAATTGACGTCATAGCGGTTCCCACTCACCCGGTGATATCGACGGGGTTGTGCCGGCAAAGTCTCTCTCCTTGTGTGCTTCTAGGGACCGGTTCTTGGTTAATCTGTTCCCGGAGGGCACGAGTGTTCTGATCAAGTTGTAGTGACAAAGATGACACATACTTTTTCATATTTCCATCTAGGTCCCCATACTTAACTTTAATTGCACTTGGGTCCTGGTTTCCCCTTTTATCTCTATTGAGCCACTGGGTTTCCAATCATTCCTTTTAGGTTCTTAACTCTTTCAATTTCACTATGTGACCCTCAATTTATCAAAATTTCCCTTTAGTCACTAATTTTTCAAAATTGCAATTTGGTTTACTTTTTTTCAAAATTTCCAATTTGCCTCCTAATTTGCCTAAATTGCCCAATTGGCCCTCAATTGGGGTGAATTTTATGAAAACACCTTCAATTTTGAAAATTTACCATTTAGTCCTTCAATTTTTTGAAAATTACACAAAAGTCCCCAAAATCCTCAAATTGAACTTCATCTTCTTCCCCAATTCAAGCATATGAACATTTAGATGTTATCTCATCTAATTGACAACTTATAAGTCCTTAATTTCTTCAATTCTTGCCTCAATTCGTCTTTTCCAGCTTCCCATGATTGTCCTACACTTCGAATTTCTAAATTTAGTTGAGTTTTAAGCCTTGTTAGATCTTCGTCAAAAAATTTACAGTAGAGAGAGAAAGCTTGCATATCTTACTAACCGAGGGGCGGTGGTCGAAGCTTGAGGTGGGGGCAGCTAGTGCTAGTCGAGAGGAACCTAGTAGGGCCGAATCCCGCTGCAATTCGCCGCTGTCCTGTGGAAATTTGAAGAAAGAACTTTCAAGGGGTGAAACTCTAAAACTTAGAAATTTCGATGAGGAGAGGCAAAATTGATCTTACCAAGGTTTGTAGGGGTGTTGTGGAGGGTCTTGGGCGGTTAGAGATGGCCAATGTGGGTGGTGGAAGGGCCGAGGTTGGGTCGGGCATGAGCTCACTGTTTTGAGCTCCGAAGTGACAACACTATGCGATCCCTTGTACACTTCTCGGGACGTCCTCTGGTCGTTCTGAGAGTGTCTAGAACTAGAGCACTCTTCCCTGGTTCCAATGCCACCCTTTAGAGCTTCTTTGGTGGAGATTTCGCTCGTTGTCGGAGCTCTGATTTGCTGCTCACTGAAAAATGCACTCTTCTTCTTCTTCACTAGATTGTGGGATGCTGAGAACAAATGGAGGGGTGCTCTTTATATAGTGAGCTCGACAACTGCTCATGCAACTTGCCGGCCCAATTCATCCTCCTCACACCTAAAAACTCCTTTCTCTACTGCTCCATTTTTGGGTGAAGCTTGAACTAGAGCTCCAACTTGGGCATTTTTCTCAACCTCAAAAGGCGAGGTCAAGCTCTTTAGACTCCGGAGGAAGTAAGCTATCTGATAACAGCCTTTATTTGATACGAGGATAGTTGAAGAAGCACTAGCGTAATCAAAGAGTGAAGCAGCTTCGACAGACCGAAGCTGCCCTGATTCGGCAGAGCTGAAATTGGCTGAATTCAGCCCTCTTCCGGCCAAACCAAGCTCTTCCAACATCCCCACAACCATCATATGACCTCAACAAAGCTAAAATGTCAATTGTAGAAATTCTTGATCCTAGAAGGTACTTTAGGAAGAGATCTACCTTTCCGATAGAAAGCTCAGACCGTCGCACCTCCGACGGGACAAGTGTGATCAAAAGACCAGCAAGAGAAAGCCCGCGTCATCTCGGAAAACCAATCGAGGACGAACATGTCACGGTTAATAGGTGAGTGGGCTAATTTACACTTTATACCTGGTTGGAATGATGAACACCATTTCTAAATTGGAAGCCTCCATGAGTGGGCTTACTAACGTCATACCAGGTTGGGGTGATGAGCATCTCAGTAATGAAAACCCGCTACTATGTGGGATTTTAACATCACACCTAGATGGGGTGATGTGAGAAAACATGCATAAAAACTACTTACTTGTTGTAAGTAGATCATTCCCGGTTGGTATGATGAACTTCTTAGAAGGAAGTAGAAAACCCGTTTATCGGTTATAAGCGTAGATGTCCTTACACCCAATTGGTCAGATGGACAGGTGAAAAGTTTATTTTGTTGAAAGTGTTCTCCCCTTACTGTGTGCTAGTGCTTAAACTTTTTGGGAGACCTTCTTGACCGGAGCTAGAATAGCCCATATAGGCTAGAGGCCTCAGTTCTTGAACTTATGGGGTAAATTGCTCAATTTTGGAAAATCATGTATAGTGGGCCCAAGGCCAGTGGACACGAGCAGAAGCTTGTAAACAAACATTAATAGGAAGAGCCATGAAAACTCTCATTAAATGTGGAATTAATTGTGTGATTTGCCATGGTACCAAGTTAGGACCGACAAGGCTCGATGGGCTAGCGGTAGTGCATCAGGGCTAGGTCGATGGACCAATCAGATAAACAACTATAGGCTGGGTTGAGTGTTGGGGCCGTTGGACCATTGGCACCAAAGTGAATGGCTAAGAAAATGAAAAGTATTGTTTGTGCATGCACTTGTGCTACGAGACCATAAAGATGCCCTAGGGGGTAGTGATGGGTCCTAAGGGCTGCTGGACGACATGGTGGCGATAAGAGAAGGATAAACTACTACTTTTGGGTTTCTTGTCATACCAGTTAGTCATGGAGTTTCTATGTTTGGACTCCATGGAGTTTCTGTGGTTGGACTCTATGGAGTTACTGTGTTTGGACTCCATGAAGCTACTGTGTTTGTGGCTTCCTGAAACTTCTGTGTTAGAGCTTCATGTGCACGAGACCAGGATGAGGTCTCCATCCTCATATGGACACGAAGTATTTTGGGTATGAGGGTAGGACGTCGGAGACGTTCACTCAGACTTTGGGTAGATGTTAGAGACTTCTATCAGGGTTGAAGGTAAACACGCTTCGATCTACAAATGGGTGCAGTCGGCATAACTGCATCTCGTGAATGTGTGTGAATCCTTCTTGATGAAGGGCATGTGTTCTTAGTGAAACACACCTAATATGGAAATGGGAAAAAGGTTTTGAAAAAATTGGAAAGGATTTGAGAATCCTTGGAAAAGAATTGGTAAACCTTGGGAAAAAGGTTTAAAAAATTGGAATTTTAGGAAATAATATTTTTAAAGGAAATGAGGAGTTTGGCACACTCCGATTAAAGTTGTTTTTGTGAAAATTCTCCCCCAACACCCATTCACTGAGTTGTTGAACTCACCTCCTCTTTTACCCCTTTTTAGGTAACCAAGGGAAAACCCACTTAAAGGTCTTCTGACAGCTAAACTTGCAAGTGTAAACCTCACCCTTTTGAGTTAAGGTAAACCGGGAAAAGAACCGGTCAAACCGAGTAAAAAAATCAAATCGATTCACAAACTCGATCATTTGGAAATGGGCAATTTGGAAATTTATAACTCCCGGATGATACAAAGGGTTCAGAAAACCTTGGAAAAGAACCTCAGGACAAATTTAAGTGAAAAACTAGACCGATTTGGATGAACCAGGTCCAACTAGATTGAACCGGTTTATGAACCAAGTCGGTTCATGAATTGGAACCGATAGAGAAAAGGAAAACTGGGAAATTTATGGATCCCGAGTGACCCAAAGAGTCCCAAAAGTCATGGAAATGGACTTGAGAATGAAATGGAGAGGAAAACCAAACCAGTTTGGACCGGTTTGAACCACTATTGAACCGAATTCTAAATTCATTTTTCTTGATGGCTTAAAAAATTCAAATTTGAGATTTGAGATCACCATGGATAGAAAATGAATTTAGAAATTTTTAGATTTGAAAAATTCGGTCGAATGGGGGGTGAACTTGCTAGTTTAAGCTTTGAACCCGGTACGGACCGGTCTGGTCATCTTCTTCCTTTAGAAGACAGCACGGTTCACTTACTGGAAAATTGCGCAGCACCAAAGAAGCTGAAAAGTCTTCAGCTAGGGAGTTTTAGGTAATGAATGACTACCATTAAGGTACCAATAAGATGACGAAGGAGTCCCCGAGCTTCCTATATAAAGACCTCCTCGCCATTCATCCTCTCCACACTTGAAAACTCCATCCTCTCTCAATTGCTCCATTTTCCAGTGAAGCTCAAACAAGAGCTCCGACTTGGGCACTTTTCTGAGCAAAAGAAGGTGAGGTCAAATTCTTTAGAATCGGGGAGAAGTCAGCTACACGCCTGTAGTCTTCGTTTTCTCCGAAGGTCTTTGGAGAAGCGCCAACATGATGGAATAGTGAAGCAGCTTCTGTGGACCGAAGCTGCCCTGTATCGGCCGAGCTGAAATCAGCCATTTTGAGCCCTTCTCAGGCCAAACCAAGCTGAATTAGAGTGGAAAGGCATGACTAGAAAACATAGTAAATAATAGGTATGATTTTAAAATTTACAGAATGGCTCCCTAGAAAGGAACCAAGAGAACCAGAGTAGTAGTCTCCGACACTGCCCAACCACCCCTTCCTGTGGAAACTCCCTAAGGAGCATAGACAACCCCACCTGGACTTAGCTCGGAACACCAAAGGTTGTACGAGGTGTTCACCCGTGTATTTGGGCAACCTAACCTTGTCCCTGAGGTAGGCACCAACTCTCGGGTGGAACCGGAGGAAGTACAATCCCATCCTCCTCCTGTTAACCATCCCTATCTCCGCTTACAGCTGGTTGGTGGGTTTCACATTTCCCCAAGGAAATTCATCATACCAATGAGGTTAAAATTTTAAAAACCCATTCACTAAGTCATTGTACTCACCTCGTTCGTTATACCTCATTAAGGAAATCCTAGAAAAAAATCTACCCTAAGGACCATCAACTAATATATCTGTGAAATAGGTATGATCAGTTTAAAATTTTATATTGTTTTAATTTATGTTATTCTAGGAACGGTGCAGGATTAAAAGACGCCTTACTCTCTATGGTTTATAATTAAGGGGAAACCCTTAATAAACCGTGAGAGTGGCGGGTTGATCACGGGGATCCGACTAAACCGGGTTGGGGCGTGATAACTTAAGTGGTATCAGAGCCTGTTTCATTGAATATATAATCAAGACTAGAAAATATAGTAACTAATAGGATTGATGTTAACATTTTTAGATGGCTCCCAGGAGAGGAACCAAGAAAATTAGGAATGACTATTCAATACCATGTCCTCGTAGGAAAACAACCCTAGAAGTTTCCCAATGCCAGAGGTATGGTAGAATTTTGAAAAGACCAAATGAGTAAGTATCCAAGAGGATGGTGCTAGGACCTATTGAGGGCACAGCTCTAAGTATGAAGGAAACCAAGCATTAAGCTAAATACCACTAATGGATGTATAACCTTACCTAGGTGGATGCTTATTAAGAATCCCGTAGCTCCCTATTTATTTTGTGACCATTTTCTATAATAGGGCTAAAACCCAATATATTGTACTACTCTATTAATAAAGTACTCAAAATTCCTAAAATCCTATCTCTCGATGAAGTGATCTTGCTAGGAAGATGGTCCCAAGGATAGTAAATAAACAAACCCCCTTCACCATAAAAATTAGGGAGAATCCCATCCCAGTTAAGTAAGCTAAATCATGGAATTAAGAAATATAGGAGGACTCCTAGAGGGACTATTTGGCAAAGAAGACTTAACAAGAAAATTCTCAAGGTAGGACGACAAAACACCAAACTACCAATAAACCCTAGAAAGGCCCCACAATACTCGAAGTAAAGAAGGAACTACATTGTCCACGCAAGGGAATAACCTATTATAAGTATGAACAATGGGGACACTACATGAAGAAATACCCAACCCTACTAAGGACAAGTACTAAACCTGTTATAGGTATAAGGGAATATGACAGGTAAAGCAGGACTGTTCCACATCTCATGAATATAGAACAATACCTCCTCAAAGATCATGAAAGACATGAAGGACTAGTGACCAAACCATGGAGCAGGTTAAGTAAGTGGTTCACAAGGAGGTCAAGAAATAGTGAGGTAAAAGCCAAATTAAACTTTTTCATAAGAAGGTCAAACCGAGAAGGATACCACAAGAATGGAGGTAAGAAAGTATACCTAGAACCCCCTCATAAGGGGTAAATGCAGAAAAATATCCTTCAAAAACTCTAGGGGTATGACATAGTAAGAGTGAACAGGAGAAGAAATACACTGTGAAAGGAAACTTTGGAGGGATACATACGACTAAGTACCTTTGAAGGAATCATTGATGGGCGGATGGACAGAATGTGAAGTGCAAGGAACAAACCCTTAATTAGGAAAGAGGTATCATGATGGCCTAGTGTGACCTGTTTGGAGAGAGCAGAAGAACCAAATAACAATTCTAGGAGAACCAAGTAGAAAGAAGAAGTTAGTAGCAACAAGATGGTTAAAGAGAATAAACAAAACCCTAAAAAAGACTAGGAAGTAGTAAAGACTATACTCTATGAATGACAATAGGATAGGCATGAAGGATGAGTGATACAACTACCTAGACAATTAGACAAGAAAAATAGTAAGAAGAAGACAGTTAAAGAACTAGATTTCGAGAGAACCATGGATTTAAACCACGACAAAGAAGGGAGAAGTGAAAAAGGCCAAAACATTGGAAAAGAAGGACAAAAGAAAACCCTTAAAGAAATTAATAGCCAAAACTGGATTTATAATTTAAAAACCTTAAGATGGTTAAGTGAGCCTCACGAAGGATGATCAAGAGATTTTGAAACAAGGAGGATGTGAACCCTCCTTAAAAGGAAATAAGTTAACGGGTAAATAGGAAGTTAGCATCAGAAGATGCTGTGACAAGTAAGAATGAGTGGACAACCCATATTATGGTAATAAAGGAAAGAATGTCCGAGAAACATTGGAAAAGTAAGCCCTCCAAATAAGATGTGGCTAAGGGGGAATAACCACAATTAGTAAGACGAGTCATAGTCTACATGCACATATGAAGCCTAAGGAGGGGACGACTGAGAACATAGTGGAATGCATGGAATATAACCAATAATTGGAAGTATCCTAAGTAAGGAATAAGGGATGAAATAGAAGTTATGGATAAAGAAGGATCCAAAGCAGACAAATGCCCTAACATAGATAGGGGTGTGAAGAAAGGGAGAAAGAACCCTACAAGGAATGATAAGAAGGTTGAGCATGTAACTCCTAAGATGGAAATCTCTATTGTGAGGGACATAGTAGAGAACAAATTCGGAAGAAGGGACATATAGATCAAAAGAGATTATTGTAAAATGAAGAATCATGAAATGATTACAAGTAAGTAAAAGTGAATTAAGGAATAAGGAAAAATCTTTAAATAAAGAAGGCCAAGTACTTAAGAAGGAAGGAATCCCAGCTTGTTGGTAAATTATTGGAAAATCCAATCATTGGAACTAGAAAGTCTCAATAAGGAAGTTGAGAAAGGACGAATGGGTAAGGACAACTAACACATTTGTGTAAGTTGATTTGATAACGGTGAAGGTAGTCGAGGAATACTACTAGAAGAAAAGAGGGATTAAGTTATACAATCCCTAAGAGGTTGGAAAATTGGGAATAACCTTAACAGAGGTGTTCTGAAAATCTAATGGACATAGAGACAAGGTCTAGAAAATGTCATGCTGTAAGGGGGCATGTAAACCTAACAGTCTCAAGGAAAAAACATAACTCAAAATAAGGAAGAGTCACTTAGTAAGCATGACAAGGTTAAACATAAAATTTGGACTGAAATTGTAATAAACAATGGACGAAGGAAGAGTCGAAATAGGACGAAAAGGTCATAACAAGGAAACTCGTGAAAACAGGTATGTAATGTTCTAAAGGACATCGAGCTAAGGGTTTCAATGAGCAAGAGATTAACTAGACACAGGAATGGTTATGTATCTTGGAATTCACAATCATAAGTACAGGACCTCAATGGAAAAAATGTCGCTCTAAGAAAAGAAAGATGCGAATCTAAGGATATACCCTTAAGTAAGATATGTCTAGGTATGATAAACTCCATGGAGGGAGCAAATAATATAATGGAAGAGAAATTCCTTAAGTGAATGATGTAAAAATGATAAATTGAAAGAAACAAGATAATAGTTTGCATGTTAAGAAAATACCAAATGGACATCAAAGTAATTGGTTCCTCATGCAAGGTTGCTAAATAGGTTTTGGGGATAAAACTCCTAAAAGGAGGGGAGAGAATTAAACCCTGCCCTTTTGAGTTAAGGAAAACTGGGAAAAGAATCGGTCAAATCGAGTAAGAAAATCGAATCGGTTCACAAACCCGATTATTTGGGAACAAGCAATTTGGAATTTACAACTCCCGGGTGATACAAAGGGTTCATAAAACCTTGTAAAAGAACCTTAGGACAAATTAGATGAGAAAAATTGGACTGATTTAGATGAACCGGATCCAACTAGATTGAACCGATTTATGAACCGAGTCGGTTCAAGAATCGGAACCGATAGAGAAAGTGCAAACCATGAAATTTATCGACTCTAAGTGACCCAAAGAGTCTCAAAAGTCATGGAAATTGATTTGAGAATGAATTGGAGATGAAAACCAAATCAGTTCAAGTGAATTGGATCCAAACCAGATTGAATCGGTTTGGACAGGTTTGAACCACTATTGAATCGAATTCTAAATTCATTTTTCTAGGTGGCTTAAAAAATTCAAATTTGAGATTTGAGGCCACCATTGGATAGAAAATGAATTTAGAAAATTTTAAATTTTAAAAATTAAGTGGAATGGGGGTTGAACCGTTCGGTTTAAACTTTGAACACAGTTCAGACAAGTCCAGTCCAGTTTTGAACAGTGTCGGCTTCTTCCTTCAGATGACAACACTGTTCACTTGCCGAAAAATCGCACAGCACCAGCGAAGCTGAAAAGTCTCTGGCCAGAGAGTTCTAGGCAATGAATGACCGCCATTAAGGTGTCAATCGGACGACCAAGAGGTCCTCGAGCTTCCTATATAAAGACTCTCCCCATTCATCCCCTCCACACCTGAAAACTCCATTCTCTCTCAACTACTCCATTCTTCGGTGAAGCTCAAACCAGAGCTCTGACTTGGGCACTTTTTTGAGCCAAACAAGGTGAGGTCGAGTTCTTTAGAACCGAGGAGAAGTTAGCTAGACGCTTGTAGTCTCCATTTGCTCTGAGGGTCGCCAAAGAAGTACTGGCATGGTGGAATAGTGAAGCAGCTCCGGCGGACCAAAGCTGCCCTATTTTGGTCGAGCTGAAATCGGCCATTTCGAGCCCTCCTCATGCCAAACCAAGCCCTCCCAACACCTCCAAATCCCTCCTATAGCTGAATTAGAGCGAAAAGGTAAGCTAATTCGGCCCCCTCTATAATTTCTAACTGGTGCTAGAGAAAGAACCAATAGAAGTTTGATGATAAAATTCTCATCCAATTCGGCATCAATTGATGCAATTCTTGATTCTAGGATGAACCTCAGGATGAGAGCTATCTGCTCAGATCAAAAGCTTGGACTGTCATGCCCCCGACGATGAGTAATTTAATCTTTCTCTATCTATAGTTTATTTTTCGGCGAAGTTCCGTTTGAGCTCGTTCCAGCGTCAAAACTCAAAATCCTTGTATAGCTTCTTCAATTTCTCGAAAAAGAGAAATATATATATTATTTAATAGGATAAAATGGGCGAATGATGGGAATAGGCCGAAGGCCTCTGTGTTGGAACTTGGGGGCTAATATGCCCCGTTTTGAAAATCTTGAACAGTGGGCCATAGACCAGTTGGCACGAGCGGGAGCTCATAAACAAACATGAGTTATATGTCATAAAACTTTAAATAAATGAATTATTTGGCCATGGTGCCAAGTTAGGATCAACATATTCAATCAACTAGTGGCAGTGCGACATGACAGGTCTCCGGACTAGTCAAAACAAACTGCTACATGTTGTGTTGAGGGTCGGGGTCGTTGGACTAGTGACACCATTGATTATATGGCATGATGTGAAACATATTGATTGTGCATGAATTATAATTATGGGACCTTCAAGATGCCCAAGAGGGGTAGTGATGTGTCCTAGGGCCCTGACGACCTGGTGGGTAAAAGGGTAGTTCGTCGGACTAGGTGACCTTGCAAAGCTCGGAGTAGCTTCAAGCGCATGAGACCGGGGTGGGGAGGGGATGAGGTCTCTGTCCACATACGGAGATGGAGAATTGTTACGGGATTGAGCGTCGGATGTCACGAATATCCACTCATTCTCAGAGTAGAAGTGGACATACTTCTATCTTGGTGGCTGATAAAGTCGCTTGAACACCAAAAGTGGGTTCAATGGACCTACTGGCCTATGATTGTGTGATTGACCTTCATGATGAAGGATGTGTGTTGGGTGATAACACACCGTGATTAATAAGAAATGGTGATAAAAACTAAAAATTTAAATGAAAGGTTTTTGAAAGGAATTAAGGAGTCTGGCACAGTCTAAACCAATCTTTTTGCTAGAAGTTAAAATTTTGAAAATCCATTCACTGTGTCATTGTACTCACCCCTCCCTTATATCCCTTTCAGAAAATCCTAGAAAAAAAGCCTACCCCAAGGACCATCAACTAATACACCTGTGAAACAGGTATGATCACTTTAAAAATTTATATAGTTTTGATTTATGTTATTCCAAGAAAGGTGCATGATTAAAAGATGCCTTACTCTTTATGGTTTATAAATAAGGAGAAACCCTTAATAAATTGTGAGAGTGGTGGGTTGATCACGAGGATCCGACCAAACCGGGTCGGGGCGTGATGGTAAGATAGGCATGTAAGGTTAATATATTTAGTTTTGATTAATGTTATTCCATGAAAGATACATGTGAAAAGGACGCCTTAATCCTCACAGTTTAGGGAAGGGGAAAACCCTTAATAAACCGAGAGAGTGCTGGTTGTTCACGGGGATCCGACCAAATCGGGTCGGGGTGTGACAACTCTGAACCGGTTTGGTTCTCTCTCCAATTCCACTTCCCGATTCTTCCTCACCATTTTTGTGAATTTGTGGTCACTTGGGATCTCTCAATTTCCCACGTTAACCATTCTTTACTATTTTCCATTTATTAAATTGGCCCGATTTTCGATAATAGTGTCGGTCCTCCTCCTGGTTTCCTTGTTTCGAGGGGGACGAGTTCCATAACTCTCCCCTCCTTTTAGGAGTTTTGTCCTCAATTCATTGATGTTCCTCTCTTCTCTCGGACGGAATAACAAAGCGGTCCTATAAATTCCAACCTTTTGAGTTAAGGAAAATCGGGAAAAGAACCGGTGAAATTGAGTAAGAAAACTGAACCAGTTCACAAACCCGTTTATTGGGGAACGGGCAAAATAGAGAAATTTCAACTCCCTTGTGACCCAAAGAGATTTATAAACCTTGGGAAGGAACCTTATAACAAAGTGGGAGAGAAAAACCAAACCGATTTAGGTAAATTGGACCCGAACTAGATTAAACCGGTTTAAGAATCGAGTCAGTTTATGAACCGAAACCAATAGAGAGATGGTAAAACGAGAATTTTATGGACCCTAAGTAACCTAAAGAGTCGTAAAAGTCAGGAAAAAGGTCTTTAGGGTGAATTGGAGATGAAAACTAAACTGGTTCAGGTGAACTGGATCCGAATTGGATTGAACCAGTTTGGACTAGTTTGAACCACTATTGAATCAGATTCTAGATTGATTTTTCTAGGTGGCTTAAATAATTCAAATTTGAGATTTGAGGCCATTGGATAGGAAATGAATTTATAAATTTTTAGATTTGAACAACTTGGTGGAATGAGGGGTGAACCGGCCGGTTCAAGCTTTGAACACGGTTCGGACCGGTGTAGAACAGTGTCGTCTTCTTCCTTCAGATGACAACACTATTCACTCATCGAAAAATTGAAGTAGCTCCGGTGAAGAAGAAACGTCTCCGTTCAATACATTTTCGACCATCAATGCATGTCATAAAGGTTTCAAACGGGCGACCGATGAGTCCCCGTGCTCCCTATATAAAGAGCCCCTCTCCAATCATCCTCTCAACACCTGAAAAGCTCACCCTCTCTCAACTGCTTAGTTTTTCGATGAAGCTTGAACCAGAGCTCTGATATAGGGTCATTTCTGAGACAAAGGAGGTGTGGTCAGTTTCTTTAGAACCGGGGAGAAGTCAGCTACACGCCTGTAGTCTCTATTTGCTCCGAGGGTCGTTGAAGAAGCGCTAGCGTGATGGAATAGTGAAGCAGCTCTGACAGATTAAAGCTGCCCTATTTCGGCCAAGTTTAAATTGGCCATTTTGTGCCCTCCACAGGCCAAACCAAGCCTTCACAACACTTCCTCAGCCCTCCCACGGCCGGATTAGGACTAAAAGGTAAGCCAGTTCGGCTCCCTTCTGCAATTTTCGACCGGTGCTAGAGAGAGAACCAACAGAATTTTGATGATAAAATTCTAACTCAATTCGGCATCAATTGTTGTGATTCTTGATTGTAGGATGAACCTAAGGATGAGAAGTACCTGCCCATATAGAAAGCTCAGACCGCCGCGTCCTCACCGGTGAGTAATAGAAGCTGTCTCTCTCTATAGTCCATTTTTTGATGAAACTCCCTTTGAGTTCGTTCCGGCATTAAAACTTGTGATTCAAATTGCTAGAGAATCGTATGAGCATGTAGAAACTCAATTTCAACAATCGGAAGTGTTTGATCGGTCAATTTGATGAAATCAAATTCAGTTGTGTTAAGAAGTTGGAATTGAGGGAAAATTGGGGATTTTTGAAAAGTCGAAGGACCGAAATGCAATTTCCTAAAATTGAGGGTGAAATGGGCATGATAAAAATGTTAGAGGGCCAATTAAGGAATTTTAGAATTTTTGGGGTTAAATTTACCATTTTTGTAAAGGAAGGGCAAAATGGTAATTTTTGAAAAGTTAGGGGGACCAAATTTGGGAAATTAAACCCCTTTTTGTTAAATGGAATAAATTGAGGTCATATGATAAATTTTAAAAGTTTCGGGATTCAATTTTAGGAAAAACCGGCATTAAGGACTTAAAGTTAAAGAGAAATAAGTTTAGGGACCTAATTGCAGATAAATGAAAGTTTGATTTTCTCATTCATTCATTTGGCCGAAGGATAATGAATTGAGATGTTCATATCGTGTAGGAACACGAAGTACTAGGAACGCTAGCAAGGATAAGCTCGCGTGAATACAAAGAACCAGTCTAGTGGAATTCATTGCATTAATCGGTGAGTGGGATTTTATATCATACCCGGTTGGGGATGATAAGTACCTCAAAATGAAAACCCACCACTAAGTGGTATTTTAAACATCACAACTTAGAGGAGTGATGTGAAAATCATGTGGAAAAACTACTTACCGATTGTAAGTAGATCATACCGGTTGGTATGATGAAACTTACTTGAAGAAGTTGAAAACCTGTTCATCGGTTATGAGCGGAGATGTCCTTTATACCCGGTCATTATAATGGACAGTTGATAACACATTTTTTGTCGGAAGTGCTCTCCCCTAACTGTGTACCAATACTTAAACTATTTGGGAGACCTTCTTGGTGGGAGCTCGAATAGCTCTTATTGACCGGGGCCTCGGTTTTGGAACTTGGGGGCTAATATGCCCAATTTTGAAGATCTTGTACAATGGGCCTAAGGCCAATTGGCACGAGGAGGAGCTCGAAAACAAACATGAATTATATGCCATAAAACAATAACTAAAGGAATTGTTTGGCCATGGTACCAACATAGGACCAACATACTCAGTCAACTAGTGGCAGTGCGACTTGACAGGTTGACGGACCAGTCAAGACAAATAACTGCGGGTTGAGTTGAGGGTCATGGCCGTTGGACTAGTTGAACCATAAATTATATGGCATGATAAGAAAATATTGATTGTGCTTGCACTGTGATTACGGGACCATCAAGATGTCCAAGAGGGGTAGTGATGCGTCCTAAAGGCACTAGACAACCTGGTGGGTATAAGGGCAGTTCGTCGTACCAGGTGACCATGCGGAATTTGGAGTAGCACCAAGCGCATGAGACCTGGGTGGGGACAGGATGATGTCTTTGTCCTCATATGAACACGAAGAATTGATTTCGGGATTGAGGGTCAGATGTCATGTACATCCACTCATTCTTAGGGTAGAAGTGGATATGCTTTTATCTAGGTGGCCGGTAAAGTCGCTCCAATGCCACAAGTGGGTTCAGTGGATGTACTGGCCTACAAATGTTTTTTTTTGTTACGTGATGACACACCGTGATTAAATAAAGAAATTATGGTAAAAACCGAGATTTCAAATCAAGGACTTTTGAAAGAAAGGAGTCTGGCACACTCCAATACAAATCTTTTTACTAAAGTTAAAAGTTTTAAAAATCCATTCATTGAGTAGTTGTACTCACCCGCTCCCTTATATCTCTTTCATGAAATTTCCGAAAGCCTACCCTTAAAGACCATCAACTAAGACGTCTGTGAGATAGGTATGATAAATTTAAAATATTATGCAGTTTTGATTTATGTTATTCTAGGAAAATGTGATGTTTTATGGACGCCTTACTCTGTATAGTTTATAATGAGGGGAAACCCTTTAATAAACCAGGAGAGTGGTGGGTTGATCACAAGGATCCGACCAAACTAGGCTGGGGCGTGACAGGTCCCCTTAGGGTACAAGTTGATATCTTACCAATTTGGGTCACGTCCCTTACCTCGATTCCTTTACCCTCTTAGATTTTGTTAGTTTGACTAACCCTTTTCCCTGGTGTTTACGATGTCTCTTAGGTTCGACAGTCCCCACTGCTTTGGCTTAGACTTTCCGCCCGGGGTTTTGTCTGGACTCGAGGTCCCGACACATCTAATTACACCTGGGTTTGTTTACTCCCTTGTCTGTTGGGGCCCCTTGGCACTTCATCCCTTCGGGTTGTTGCATTTGTCCCTTTTTGTTGGCGGTTGAACTTAATTGCCCCCTGGTAGTTGGACTCCTATGTCATGTTGCTCTACCTTGGGCCTAAGGTCTGGCCTGCCTTGCGGTTGGGACCGTGTCCTTTCACTCTTATCCTTAGGGCGTACTTCCTCTTGTTCCTTAGGGCGTACTTCCTCTTGTCCTTATCCTATGCTTTATCTAGGCTTCATCATTATTCGACTCTATTTACCCCTGGATTTCGATTTCATATGTCCTTTCTAGGTTCCGATGTCCATGGAATGTAGAGGTCAAGCTCCTTGCGTGAGTTTGGGGTTTTCTCGTGTTTATTCATTCTATTCTATCCACGTATTGAGTTTGCTCATCTCTGACTGTCGGGTTTCTAGCTCCCTGCTGGTCCCCTTGACCCATCAATTCCCCTTTCTCAATCTATTCTCATGTATGCTGGCACTCTCTAACTAGCAAGGGGTCCTTCTCTTCCCTTGCTCCTCTCTTCTCTCTCGGCTTTGGAGTTGTTATGCTTGTCAATTCGTAATAGCTAGACTCTTTCGGATTTATCTTTCTTTGATTCTAGATGGCGAGGCTTGGTGGTCATCTCTACGATTGTCTTCTGGCTTAATCCCAATGGAAGTCATCCTCGAGGGACTTCTCCTTTCTCTCGATGATTACCCTTCTCGTGGGACGTGGCGTGGGTGTTTTCATATTTACTCATTTGTTTAAGGGTATGGTTCTAGGTTCCATTCTCGATTACTTGGGGGTGGTTCCTCCCTTGCCGGTACTAGGTAGCTCTTCTTGGATTGTCTCAGTTAAACTTGTCAGGCTACCCCCTCCTCTCTTGATGTCGATCCTTCCTTTCCTGGGTTGTGATCCTTTTTGGTTTTGGGGTTCGTGCTCCTCTTACGCTTTCCTTCTAATGGTTATATTTGCCCTTCTAGTTCGGTGTCCTCCTCAGGTTTCGAGTTTCTCAATATAACTTCTTTACGTAACTGCCTAATATGATTTTATAGTCTTTTTGCTCCCCTACTCCTTCCCTCTTGGCTTCCTTGATCTTTGGTGTTGGTGTAAATCCCATACTTTGATAATAAGAAAACTGGGAAAAGAGACAGTTAGTTCCAAAGAGAAAATTGAACCATTTTATAAACTGAAACCGATAGAGAAATTAAAAAACGGGAAATTTTTGGATCTCGAGTGACCTAAAGAGTCACCAAAGTCATGATAAAGGACTTTAGGATGAATTGGATGTGAAAACCAAACCGATTCAAGTGAACCGAACCTAAACCAGATTGAACCAGTTTGAACCACTATTGAACCGGTTCCTAAATTCATTTTTCTAGATGGCTTAGAAAATTCAAATTGGAGAATTGAGACCACCATTTGATAGAGAATGAATTTAGATGCATTTACAAATTTTTAATTTTGAAAAACTCGGTTGAAGCGGTCCTGAACCGATCGGTTTAAGCGTTGAACCCAGTTCAGATCGGTCTGGTCCTGTTTAGAACAATATCGTCTTCTTCCTTCCGATGACAGTAGTATTCATTCACCGAAAAATCGAGCAGCGTCGGAGAAGATGAAAAGTCTCCAACCTAGGAGTTTCAAGCAAAGAATGACCACCATTAAGGCACCAATCGGATGGCCAAGAAGTCCCTGAGCTTCCTATATAAAGAGCCCCTCCTCATTCATCCTTTTCACACCTGAAAACTCCACTCTCTCCTCCACTGCTCCATTTTCTGGTGAAGTTCGAACCAGAGCTCCAAATTGGGCATTTTTCTGAGGCAATGAGGCATGGTCGGGTTGTTTAGGTTCGGGGAGAAGTCAAATACACGGCTGTAGTCTCCATTTGCTCTAAGGATCGTCGGCATGATAAAACAATGAAGCAGCTCCGGCGGACCAAAGCTACCCTATTTCGGCTGAGGTGAAAACGGCCAATTCAAACCCTTCTCAAACCAAAATAAGCACTCCCAACACTTCCACAGCCTTCCTACAGCTGAATTAGAGCGGAAAGATAAGTTAATTTGGCTTCCCACTGTAAATTTTGATTGGTGCTAGAGAGAGAATCGATAGATCTTTACTTACAAAATTCTCCCTCAATTCGACATGAATTGAGGTGATTCTTGATTCTAGGACAAACCTTAGAACAAGAGCTATCTACCCAAATTGAAAGCTCAGACCACCATGCCCCCGACGGTAAGCTTTCAAAGCGTTCTCTCTCTACGTTCAATTTTCTGACAAAGCTTTACTTGAGCTCATTCCACCATCAATTAATGCGATTCAAAGTGCAGTTGAATTGTAAGGATGTTTAGGAACTTAAATCTACCTTCAATTTCAACAATTAATCTCGTTTGATCGATCAATTTGATGAAATCAAATTCAGCCAAGTTTAAAGGTTGATTGGAGAAAAATTAGTGATTTCGAAAATTCGAGGGACTAAAGTGCAATTTCATAAAATTGAGGGCCCATTGGGTATGTAAAAGATGTTGGAGGACAAATTTGTTGATTTTAGAATTTTTGGGGTGAAATTTACCATTTTTGTAAAGTAGGGGCAAAATGGTAATTTTGGAAAAATTGGAGACCAAATTGGAAAACTTGAATCCTTTTTGTAATTTTGAATAAATTGTGGTACCAAGGTAAATTTTTAAAGTTTCGGGAGTCAATTTGGGGAAAAATTGGCATTAGGGATCTAAAGTTAAAGAAAAAGAACTTTTGGAACCTAGTTACAAATAATGGAATGTTTGGGTATTTAATTCATTCGTGATGAATGAATGCTATTAGACCAAAAGATAATGAATAAGGATGTTCATATCGTGTAGGAATACAAAGTACCGGGAACGCCAGCCAAGACAAGCTCACGTGAAGGCAAAAAGCCGATCTAGAGGAAATTCATTACATTTATGGGTGAGTGGGATTTTCACATTATATATAGTTGGGATGATGCACATATCGGTAATAAAAACCCACTACTATGTGGGATTTTAATATTACACCTGGATGGGGTGATGTGAGAAAACACATGGAAAAATTACTTACCAGTTGTTAGTAGATCATACCCGGTTGGTATGATGAACTTCTTGAAAGGAAGTAGAAAACATGTTCATCGATTATGAGCGGAGATGTCCTTACACCCGGTTGGTGTGAGTGACAGTTGAAAGATTATTCTTGTTGGAATTGCTCTACCCTGACTGTGTGCCACTACTTAAACTTTCTAGGAGACCTTTTTAACGGGAGCTTGAATAGCTCAGACAGGCAGGAGGCCTCAATTTTGAAACTTGGGGGCTAATATGCTCGATTTTGAAAATCTCGTACAGTGGGCCCAAGGCCAGTTGGCACGAGTAGGAGCTCATAAACAAACATGAGTTTAAGCCATGTAAATTTTAAATGAATGATGTGTTTGACCATGGTAACAAGTTAGGACCGACATACTCGATGGACTAGTGGTAGTGCGATAAGACAGGTCAACAGATTAGTCGAGACAAATAGCTGTAGGTCGAGTGGAGAGTTGGGGCCGTTGGACTAGTGGCATCAAAGATTAAATGGCTTATGAGGAAAACTATTGTTTTTTGCATGCTCTGAGGTATGGGACCTTCAAAATCCCCGAGAAGGATAGTGATGTTTCCTAGGGACTACTAGATGACATGGTGGAGATAAGGGCAATTTGTCGTCCCAACAGTTAGGCAAGCTTGATGTAGCTTCATGCACATGAGACCAGGGTGGGGTTGGGATATGGTCTCTATCCTCATACGGACACAGAGTTTCTTTACATTATTGTGTGTCGGATGTCACGTACATCCAATCATTCTCAGGGTACAAGTGGATGGGATTCTATCTAGGTGGCCGGTAAAGTTGCTCCGACGCCACAAGTGGGTGCAGTGGACGTGATGCCCTACGAACGTGTGATCCCTTCATGATGAAGGGTGTGTGTTGGTTGATAAACACACCGTTTGTGGTTAATGATGAGAAATATCTATGAAAACTGAGATTTTGAGAAGAAAATATTTTAAAAAAAATAAGGAGTCTAGCACACTCCAATTCAAACTATTTTCTGAAAGTCAAATTTTAAAACACCCATTCACTGAGTCGTTGAACTCACCCCTTCCCTTATACCCCTTTTCAGGTAACCATGGGAAAGCCTACCCAAAGACCTCAAGTTGACCACACTTGTAAGATAGGTATGTTAAGTTTAAAATTTCTTGCAGTTTTGATTAATGTTATTCTAGGAAAGGTACATGTTTAAAGGATGCCTTACTCTTCACGTTTAAAAGATGGGGAATACCCTTAATAAACTGGGAGAGTGGCAAGTTGATCACGAGTATCTTACCAAACCAGGCCGGGGCGCTACAACACGAGTACCATGTAGGGTTTACAACCTCACCCACGAAGAGGCTAGAAAAGACCCTAGCACTATAGTAGGTACATCCCAAAACCCTCCCAACTTGCTCTAGAGAATCTTATAATTGAAATTTTTACCAATAAAGAAAAGCTTTTCCTCTAAAATATATGTTTCTTCAAATCAGGGTATGTACAATTATTGGGACAACAAGTCTATGCCCTCATCGACTTAGGAGCCGAGAGATCCTTCATCAAGGAAGACTTGATTCCAAGTGTACCCTTAGAACTTACTCCACTAGAACAAAGTTTCAACATCCTCACACCTTATGAGAAGGGTTAAATATGAATAAGCAATTGAAAAGATGTGAGATAAAGATTGGGGGAATCAAACTTGAAGCGGATTTGATTCCATTACCCTTGAAGGAGGTAGAAGTAATCTTGGGGATAGATTGGTTAAGTAACCATCAGGCCATGATGGACTTTGGAAAAAAAATGGTGACCTTCCACACTCCCGAGACAAGCGGACTAAAGTTCCAAGGAGACCAAAGGAGAGGTGAAGTGCAGATGGTGTCCTATATGAAAGCCCAAAAAACTGATGCAGCAAGGATGTACGACTTTCCTAGCCATGGCCATCAATCAAGAGTCAGAAGAAAAGAGAATTGAAGACATTCTGATGGTTAAACATTACCCAGAAGTATTTCTTGAAGAACTACCTGGGCTACCTCCAAGTCGACAACTAGAACCAACCCCATATCTCAAGCCCCCTATCGTATGGCTCCTACAGAACTGAAGGAACTGAAAGAAAAATTGCACGAGCTATTAGAGAAGGATTTTACACATCCTAGCTAGTCTCCATGGGGTGCGCCTATCCTATTCATAAAGAAAAAGGATGGAAGCATGAGACTGTGCATAAACTATAGGAAGTTGAACCAGGTCACCATCAAGAACAAATACATACTTCCGTGGATTGATTACCTATTCGACCAATTAAAAGGAGCAGCTTACTTCTCTAAAATAGTCCTTCGGTCAAGCTATCATGAACTCAGGATTCGAGAGGAGGACATTTCCAAAACGACATTCATATCCCGATACGGACATTATGAGTTCTTAGTTATGCCATTTGGATTAACAAGTGCCCCTGCAGCCTTTATGGATTTGATGAACCGTATGTTCCAACCACACTTGTATTGATTCGTGATAGTATTCATAGATGACATTCTTATATACTCACAAACCCGGTTGGAGCATGAAGAACATCTAGCAATCACCTTTGGAGATATTGAAGGAAAATCACTTATATGCAAAATTCTTCAAGTGTGAATTCTGGCTGTAGGAGGTAGCTTTTTTAGGACATATAGTGTCCAAGGACAGAGTCAAGGTAGACCCAACAAAGGTGGAAGCCATATCTGACTGGAAGGCACCCAAGAATCCTTCGGAGATACAAAGTTTCTTAGGTCTGGCAGGATACTATAGAGGGTTTGTGCAGGATTTCTCTAAGATAGCAGCACCTTTGACTCGATTCACCAGGAAAGTAGTTTAGTATAAATGGAATGAAAGCTGCAAGAAGTCTTTCTTGGAGTTGAAGACTCGGTTGACAACCGCACCAGTACTCTCCCTTCTTGACCCAAGTGCAGGACAGTACACCGTCTATATTGATGCATCCATACAAGGACTCAAATGTGTATTGATGCAACAAATGAAGGTTATCACTTATGCCTCATGACAACTTAAGGTATATGAAAGGAACTACCCAACCCATGATTTGGAATTAGCCGTGATAGTGTTTGCCTTAAAGATTTGGCGACACTACCTTTACGAGGTTAAGTGTTAGATATACACTGATCATAAGAGTCTTATGTACTTCCTAACTCAAAAGTAGTTAAATCTTCGCCAGAGAAGATGGCTAGAATAGGTGAAGGACTATGACATGATGGTAGAGTATCACCTCGGAAAGTTGAATGTGATGGCAGATGCCTTAAGTCGCAAATATCAAACCGAGGTGGCACAAATAAAGATGAGCTACATACCCTTGTTGCAACAGCTGGGAAGAATGAAGGTGGATCTAAGGATGGACAAGTAGGAGAAGTGCTTGTTGGAAAATGTGGTGGTGAGGCCCAATTTAACATAGCAGATTAAGGCTCAACAACAAGCTGATAAGGAACTCCAAGCTTATTTTGACCCGGTTAACAGGGAAACAAAACCAAACTTTTATCTATGAGGTGATGGAGTGCTAACTTACAAGGGCCTGGGTATGTGTGCCACAAGATAAGGAGCTAAAGAGATTAATCCTAGAAGAGGCACACAATTCGGTGTATGCGATGTATCCAGGCAATACTAAGATGTATCGCACCCTCAAATAAGGATATTGGTGGAAGGGAATGAAGAGGGATATTGTAGAATATGTAGCCTGATGCTTATCCTGTCAACAGATAAAGGTGGAGCATAAAAAACCATTAGGACTGCTCCAACCCTTGCCAATCCCAGATTGGAAATGAGAGCACAATACCATGGAATTTGTCACAGGATTTCTTGTGACAAGAAAAGGACAAGATGTAATCTTGATCGTAATGGATCAATTAACCAAGTCCGCCCATTTTCTACCAATAAGAGTGACGGATATAGTGGAACAACTGGCTGTCATATACATGAGGGAGATAGTAAGACTCCATGGTGTTTCGGTGAGTATAGTATCAAATAAAGACCCGAGATTTACTTCAAGGTTTTGGCCAAGTTTACAAAGTACCATGGGGACCAAGCTCCACACAAGCTCGATGTTTCATCCTTAGATTGATGGACAGATTGAGCGAACTATTCAAACCTTGGAGGATATGCTAAGAGCGTGCGTACTCACCATAAATAAAGGTGGGATGAATACTTGTGCCTAATTGAATTTGATTACAATAATACTTATCAGGACAGTATTCAGATGGCTCATTATGAAGCCCTTTATTGATGACCATGCCGTACCCCTCTATTTTGGGAAGAAGTGTGGGAAGGGAGGCTGGAAAGGGTAGAGTTAATCGAGGATGCTACAGAGAAAATAAAGTTAACCAGGAGTCGCCTTAAGACTACTTAGGATAGGTAAAAGAGTTATGCGGACTATCGAAGGAAAGATCTGGAGTTTGATGTGGGAGATCAAGTGTTTCTTAAGGTATCCCCATGGAGTGGAATACTTAAGTTTCAACAATGGGGAAAGTTGAAACCGAGGTATATCAGTCCATATCCCATCATTCAAAGGATAGGACCAGTGGCCTATAAATTGGATATGACTCTAGACTTGCAGAGAATACACGACGTATTCCATATCTCTATGCTTTAAAAGTACTAGCCTGATCTTAGCCATGTATTAGACCGACCTCCACCAGAGCTGGAAGACAACTTGACCTATCAAATAGAACGAGTACAAATTATCAATAGGAGGGATATGAACTTAAGGAATAAGAAGATTATTATGGTCAAAGTTCTGTGGCAAAACGGACCCGTGCAAGAAGAGACATGGGAAACCAAAAGTGTAATGAGGGGAGACTACCCTCATTTATTTAACATTTAACTATTTTGGGGACAAAACCCCTAAAAGGAGAGTAGAGTTGTAAACCCCGTCCTTTGATGATAATAAAATCGGGAAAAGAGCCGGTTAGTTCTAAAGAGAAAACCGAGCTTGTTTATAAACCAAAACTGATAGAGAAAGGACAAACTGGGAAATTTTTGTATCTCGAGTGACCTAAAGAGTCACCAAAGTCATGATAAAGGATTTTAGGATGAATTGGAGGTGAAAACCAAACCGGTTTAGGTGAACCAGACCTGAATCGAGTTGAATTGGTTTGAACCACTATTGAACTGGTTCCTAAATTCATTTTCCTAAGCGGCTTAGAAAATTCGAATTGGAGAATTGAGGCCACCATTTGATAAAGAATGAATTTAGATGCATTTATAAATTTTTAATTTTGAAAAACTTGGTCGAATCGGGCCTGAACTAACCAGTTTGAGCGTTGAACCCAGCTCGAAACAGTGTCATCTTCTTCCTTCAGATGACAACACTATTCACTCTCCAGAAAATCGAGCAGCGCCGACAAAGATGAAAAGTCTATGACTAGGGAGTTTCAAGCAATGAATGACGGACAACAAGGTACCAATCGGATGACCAAGAAGTCCCCAGGCTTCCTATAAAAAGAGCCCCTCCTCATTCATATTCCTCACACCTAATACTCCACTCTCTCCCCACTGCTTCATTTTCCGGTGAATCTCGAACCAGAGCTCCGACATGGGCATTTTTCTAAGCCAAAAAAGGAGTGATTGAGTTCTTTAGATTCGGGGAGATATCAGCTACACGAATTTTGTCTCCATTTGCTCCGAGGATCGCCGAAGAACCATCGGCATGATAGAATAGTGAAGTAGCTCCGGCGGACCGAAGTTCCCTATTTCTCTCGAGCCGAAAATAGCCAATTCGAACCCTTCTCAGGCCATACCAAGCCCTCCCAACACTTCCACAACCCTCCTATAGCTAAATTAGAGTAAAAAGGTAAGCCAATTTGGCTTCCCACTGTAAATTCCGATCGGTGCTAGAGAGAGAACCGATAGATCTTTACCGACCAAATTCTCTCTCATTCAGTTTTCTGGCGAAGCTCTGTTTGAGCTCGTTCCAACGTCAACTCATGCAATTCAAAGTGAAATTGAATTGTAAGGATGTGAAAGAACTTAAAGCAACCATCAATTTCAACAATTAACCTCATTTGATTAGTCAATTTGATAAAATCAAATTCAGCTAAGTTTAAAGGTTGAAATTTGGGGAAAATTTGAGGATTTAAAAAATTTGAGGGAATAAAGTGCAATTTCATAAACTTGAGTGCCAATTGGGCATGAAAATGATGTTGGAGGATCAATTAGTTTTTTTTTTTGCACAATTGGGGACAATTAGTCGATTTTGGAATTTTTGGGGTGAAATTTACCATTTTTGTAAAGTAGGGGCAAAATGCTAATTTTGGAAAAATTGGGGACCTAATTGGAAATTTGGGAGACTTGAACCTCTTTTTGTAATTTTGAATAAATTGAGGTCTCAAAGTAAAATTTGAAGTTCTGGGACTCAATTTGGTGAAAAATTAGCATTAGGGACCTAAAGTTAAAGAAAAAGAACTTTAGGGACCTAATTGCAAATAATGGAAAGTTTGAGTATTTTATTCATTCATGATGAATGAAGGCTATTAGGCCAAAAGATAATGAACAAGGATGTTCATATTGTGTAGGAACACGAAGTACTGGGAATGCCATCCAAGACAAGCTCACGTGAAGGCAAAAAGCCGGTCGAGAGGAAATTCACTGCATTTAGAGGAGAGTGGGATTTTCACATCATACCTGGTTGGGATGATGAACACCTCGGTAATAAAAAACCACTACTATGTTGGATTTTAACATCACACATGGATGGGGTGATGTGAGAAAACACACAGAAAAACTACTTACCAATTGCAAGTAGATCATATCCGATTGGTATTATGAACTTACTGGAAGGAAATAGAAAACCCGTTCATTGATTATGAGCGTAGATGTCCTTACACCCGGTTGGTGTGAGGGACAACTGAAAGATTATTTTTGTTGAAAGTGCTCTCCCTTGATCGTGTGTGTAAACCCCGTCCTTTGATAATAAGAAAACCGGGGAAAGAACCAGACATTTTTAATTTGAACACCGAGTCGGTCTACAAACCGGAACCGATAGATAAAATGCAAACCGGGAAATTTATGGATCCCGAGTGACCCAAAGAGTTCAAAAATTCATGAAAAAGGACTTAAGGATGAATTGGAGATGAAAACCAAACCGATTCAGGGGAACCGGATCTGAATTGAATTGAGCCGGTTTGGACCGATTTGAACCATTATTGAATTGGATACTAAATTCATTTTTCTAGGTGGCTTAGAAAATTCAAATTTGAGATTACCATTGGATAGAAAATGAATTTAGAAATTTTTAAATTTGAAAAATTCGGTTGAATCAGGGGTGAACTGGCAGGTTTAAGCTTTGAACCCGGTTCAAACTGGTTTGATCCGGTTTGAAACAGTGTCGTCTTCTTCCTTCAGATGACAGCATTGTTCATTCGCTGGAAAATCGCGTAGCACCGGCGAAACTGAAAAGACTTCAGCCAGGTGAAGGCACCAATCGAATAGCTAAGAAGTCCTCGAGGTTCCTATATAAAGAACCCCTCCTCATTCAACCTCTCCACATCTAAAAACTCTATTCTCTCTCAACTGCTCCAATTTTCGGCGAAGCTCAAATTAGAGCTCTAATATAGGGTCTTTTCTGAGTCAAAGAAGGTGTGGTCAGGTTCTTTGGATTCAGGGACAAGTCAGCTACACGCCTGTAGTCTCCATTTGCTCTGAGGGTCGCCGGAGAAATGCTAGCGTGATCGAACAGTGAAGCAGCTCCGGCGGACCAAAGCTGCCCTGTTTCGGCCGAGCTGAAATCGGCCAATTTGAGTCCTTCTTAGGCCAAACCAAGCCCTCCCAACACCTTCACAGTCTTCCTACAGCTGAATTAGAGTTGAAAGGTAAGCCAATTTGGCTCCCTTCTATAAATTTCGATCGGTATTTACTAATCCATTCCCAGTATTATTTCTACCTCCCTTAGAGGTAATGGGATTAAATCTGCCTCTTGTTTAACTCCTCCAAGCATGATTTCACATCTCTTTAATTGTTTGTCCCTCTTTAGTACTTCTTCTAAGGGTGTGAGGATGTTCAGACTTTGTTCTAAGGAGGTAAGTTCTAGGGTAAGACATGGGATTAGATTTTCCTTGATGAAGGATCTCTTTACTTCCGAGTCAAAGACAGCGTAGACTTTTCTTCCACACAAGTGTATGTGCCCCGATTGAATAAACACACATTTTTAGAAGGAAAGTCTAAATTTCTTTATTGAATAGAATCAAATTACAAGTTTTGTCTAAATTTTGGTTAGAGAGGTTTTGGGAAGTACCCGCTATGGTACTAGGGTCTTTTCTGGTCTCTTCTTGGGTGAGGTTGTATACCCTAGTTGGTACCCTTGTTGTGGCGTCCTGCCTTGGAGTCCTTGGGTTCCCTTAAGGTGGTCCAAGCGTGTTTCATTGCCTTTTCTCCCTAAGAGTGAGGCTCCTTCCGTCCCCTATAGAGGCCTTGGCCGTTATCCTCCTTTCGGTTGGCCTGCTTCATCCAGCGACGTTGGGTTTGTACCAGATGCTCACACTCGTGGGCCATACTCATTATATCTGCCAGATCCATGGGGCATCCTAGCACTCCCATCAGGTCTCGTATGTTGATGTTAAGTCCATCCATGAATCGTTGGAAAATATTTGCAGGTCTGGCTAGGTCGGGGGCAAAGGGTCTTATCTCTTGAAACTTGGTTTCATACTCTTAGATATAGTTAAGCCCTTGTTGGAGTCGGAGGAAGTCTTGCTTCTTTGCATTGATCAGATGCGAAGCTAGGTATTCCTTAGTATACCTCTCCTCAAATTGTTCCCAGGTGGGAGTGGTGGTATGCAAGCTTCTTACGTTATCCCACCACCTTTTCGCGCTGGCTTCCAAGAAAAACTCTACCAGGATTACCATGTCCTCCAGTGAAATCCTAACTATCCCCATGAGTTTCTTGATGCTGGTCAGCTAATCCATAACAGCTTCAACATCCTTCTCTTGTAGGAAATGCTTATGTCCCAGTTAACGGAGAGTTTTGAGGTATTTAGGGATGTCAATTGGAGGGGGATGAGATTGTACTTCCTCGGGCTCAACTCGAGAGTTGGTGTCCACCTTAGGGGCGAGGTTAGGTCGTCCAAACACTCGGGTGAACTCCATGTATAGTCTCTAATGCTCCAAGTTGAGTCTAGGTGGAATTGTCTAGGCTTCTCGAGGAGTTTTCATAGGGAGGGGTTATTGGGTTGTGTTGGTAAATGTGGCTCTTGTTGTCTTGGTTCCTCTCTTGGGAGCCATTTGTAAATTTTAAAGCTTATACCTCTTAGTTACTATGTTATCTAGTCTTGATAATGCATTCGAGAAAAATAGACTCGAATACCACTCAAATTGTCATGCCCCAACCCAATTTGGTTGGACCCCTATGAGCAACCCACCACTCCCTTTGTTCCATTAAGGATCCCCCCCTTTTTGAATCACGAGGAGTAAGGCATTCTTTTACCTATTTTTCTTGGAAAATCATTATATAAAACTGAATATTTTAAAATGAACGTACCTATCTTACAGTTCCAATTGATGATGGCCTTTAAGATTAGTGTTTACTTGGTTTCCTGAAAGGGATAAAAGGGAGTGAGTGAGTTCTACAACTCAATGAGCATGTGTTGAGAGTGAGTTTTTTTTTTAAGAAAAACAGCTTTATTCAAACCGTGCCAAGGTTATCATTTCCTTCAAGAAGAATTTTTCTCAAATTCCGGTTTTCAAAACTTTTTTACATTACCATATTAGGTGTGTTTTGATCTTTTAGCCATCCCCTTGCCTTGGGAAGCGTTTAGTAAACAAACACACACCCTTCATTAGGAGAAGGGTGCACACATTCACAGGTGCAACCCGCACACTGCACCCACTTGTGGCTCGGAGCGTCTTTACCGTCCACCAAGATAGAATCCCATCTACTTCTACCCTATGTCTAAGTGGAACGTCCTAGACGTTTAACCCTCAAACCTGAATACCACTTCGTGTCCGTATGAGGAAATAGACCTTATCCTGTCCCCACCCTGGTCTCTTGTGCAAGAAGCTCCCAGAGCTTCATGACTGATTGGCACGACAACTGCCATTATCGCCCCTTATGTCGTCCAACAGCCTTTGGGACCCATCACTACCCCCTAGGGCATATTGATTGTCCCGTACCAAATGTGCATGCAAAAACAAGAGTTTTCCACATATAGCCATTATTTTTGGTACCAACAGTCCAACGGCCCCGATGCTCAACCCGACTTGCAACTATTTGTCTAGACCAGTCCATCGACCTAGCCCGAACGCACTCCCGCCAGTCCATCAAGCACTATCGGTCCTAACTTGGTTCCGTGGCGAAAACATACAACCAATTTCATTAGAAAATTTCATTGCTCTTTCTTAATTCAAGTTTGATTACAAGCTATTGCTTGTGCCCATTGGCCTTGGCCCTACTGCACGTGTTTTTTTCCAAAACCAGGCATTTAGCCCCATGAGTTCAAAAATTGAGGCCCCTGGCCTATCTGAGCTCTTTTAGCTCACATCAAGAAGATCTCCCAAATATTTTAAGCATTGACACACAGTCAGGGGAGAACACTTATAACAAAATCCATTTTTCAACTTTATCACACCAACCGGGTGTGATACCAACACCTCGTGATGCCGCACCCACAAATTCCAGAGGACAAGAAGGAGGGAGAGGAGCCAAACCAACACCAAGGATACTAGCAAGGGTTTCCAACCTCACCCAGGAGTAAGCTAGCCAAGATCCTAGTGTAGTAGCGAGTACATCCCAACGTCTTACTTAATTTATTTAGAGGGAATAAAAGCCCAAAAAATAATGTACACCTTACAAATAATGAATAAATTTCCAAGTGTCTAAAACATACGTCTTTTAAATTGAGATACGTCCAATTAGGATTCAGCGTGACTCCATACCTTGACCAGAAAGCTCATACATGTGAGCAAAGGAAAACTTTTAGTGAAAAGGGTTGTAAAGGTCAGAAAAAGAAAGATGAAGAAAATCCTTAAGGTAAGTAAAAGCGAAAAGAGTTAATACTATAAAGATTAGTTTCTCAAAATAGGTAAAGCCTTTTGTACTATTGACAAAGAAGTTAGGAAATCTCGAAGCAAAATACCCGGACTTCTCCTCAAGAAAATAAACTTGTAAATGGAATACAAGTAGGAATAGGGATTGAGTAGAAAGGTGTACTCACAAGATTCCAAGAAGGAAGTCAACCCTAAAGATTGGGTGGATGCGAAGATGGCATCAAAGGATGTTATAAAATTTCTGATGGGTCGGATACCCATAATGATGGATTAAAGGAAGTCCTGGAGAAGTACATACTTCAACAAAGGAATAATGATGATAAGGATATGTGGACATCATGGAGAATGGGTTTAGTTCACTCACACCTAATGGAGATTAAGGTTGGATGGTAGGGCATATTGTGGAGTACACAAAATAAGACCCCGGTAATAGAAATTACTTGAATAGGAAATTTTAAATGGATAATTTGAATATGATGAAGGATTGGATATGTAGTATGGAGGATAACCATGAATATGCCATTATGTAAGTTGTGAAGTAATCGGAAAACCTGATAGTTGAAAACGATGATGACCAATAAGGAGATTGGTAAAGGACAAGTAAGCAAGCAATGCTTAAAATTCTTGGAAACCCAAATGGTCATAAAAGACATGACAACTAAGTAAGGGAAAGAGGTGTAAGAATGGTGCATTACTAAGTGAGACTTGGTTAAGATCACATTAACTAAAGGAGATGAGTGGTACCTAGGCAATGCACACCACATCAGAAATGGAGGTTTGAAGGTAAGTCAGAGATGACTAAATAATGGAGGTATATACATTGAATGTTTGGATAACACTCAAGATAGTTGAGGAATGCTACTAAGTGGTAAGGAGGGACGAAGTCCCATGATCCCTAAAGGATTAGAAATATTTGTTAGGAGAATGTTCTAGAAGTATACCATACTAAAACATTTCCGAAAGATATCATGGTAAATCATCCTATTGCATTGAGGATACGTGAGTCTAAAATTTCAAAAGGGGTATAACTAATGGAAAGGAGAGTCATTTATTAAAGCATGAGAAAGTCAAATGGAAGGTTTGGGTAGACTTGAATTATAAGAAAGAAGGGATGCCTCTAAGCTAGGAAGCCAAAGATGAGCAAAGTTGTAATTTCGGGTCCTCGAAAGGACCTTTGAATAAAAAGGATTAGGACAAAGGACTATTCGAGTTGAATAACCAAGCCTTAAGAATGGATAAGGCATTAAGATCAATAGTAAATAAGATTTTAAACACACCAAATGAGTGAAAAACGAAAGGGGAGGAATCCCAAACATTTGTTATGGATCACGTTATCATAATGGGATGCGACTCAAATGGATTTGAGTATACAGATTACACCCAAATGGAAACATTATTCAAGATGAAAGGTAGGATACCAATACGATCGTGAGATAAGGAAGTTGTGAAAAGATCTCAAGAGAGATCTCACAAATCTCAAACCTAAAAGTAACTCTAAAGAAAAGGGGGATAAGGAAAATTTCTTAAGGAAATGGTGAAGAGGTTAATGAAGAACTAAGAGTCGATGAGATGTAAATTGGACGAGAAACTACCACATAGCGTATAACCTGATCGAATTACATGTTGACAGAAAGGGAATCTAAGGTCCCAAGTAATTTCAAATGGAAAGGATATGATGGTAGGATGGCCAAAATGGAGAAAGAAATGAGGAAACCCAAACAAGATGAAAAGGGGGAGTCATTCCCTATTTAAGTGACGCATGACGAGTTTTGGAGACAAAACTCCATAAAAGGAGGGGAGTAGTTGTAAATCTCATTCTCTCGAAATAGGAAATCAAAAAATTTCAAGAGAAAACTCAGGATCGAAGTGAACAGGAATTGGTGGAGAAGAGTCAAAATGGGAATTTGGAAAGCCCCATGTGTTCTATGAAGATCCAAAAGCCATGGAAAAAGCCATGAAGTGAATTTGATGTGAAAATCGTACCGGTTTAGGGTGAACAAGACCTGAACCAGATTGAACCGTGAAGAATCGGTTCAAATATTCATTTTTCAAGGTGACTTAAGAACATCAATTTGGGAAATTGAAGTCACAATTAGATAGAAAATTAATTTAGAAAATTTTTAAATTTTAGAAAATTGGTTGAATCAGGCTTGAACCGATCAAAATTTTTTTTTATTTCGGGTCACTGAACCCGGTCCGACCAAACCGATCAATGGTCCAACTAGTCAACGGACCACCTGGGAAGTCAGTGGCCAGTCAGCACGCAACGCGTGGCGAAGCACGCCAAGTCTACTGCTCGATCATCGCTTGGAAGTGTTGACCAATTAGAGCATGACGCTTGTCCTCAGTCAACGGTCAATCCACGTCACCAATGACCGACCGATAGGATAGCAACATGTGTCCTCTGTCAATAGTCAATTGGAGAGAAGTCTCGTCAGCCGGGCTAGCCAATGAGGAGCTGACACATGACAAATATGCCACGTTAGTGGCCAACTATGATATCGAAGAAATGATCAACCAATAAGAGGTTGACACGTGGCTGAGCCATGTCAGATGGTCCCGACCAATCAGAGGCTGGCATGTGGTAGTGGCACAATGGAAATCTAACTTATTTAAATCAACCAATATGAGGATGCCACATGTCATATTGACATGGCTAGTCAAATATGGTCATCGGCCACGTGGGAATGAGCGACCAATTGGAGGTCACCATGTGGCTGGTCAACAAGTCAAAGGAAGACTCAAATGTTGAGTGAGAAGTCACGTTAGTGAAGCTATCCAATCAAAGTGTGCCACGTGGCTGCTCGCACGCTCACGCACATTATCATCTTCAACCTCTGAATACTGGCTGATAAGGACACCAGACTGGTTGCTCAGTCTCCCACAACTGAAAAATCCTCCCAATAAGATCATAAACGGGAGTCATTCGGGCTGAGGGATCGACAAACAAGTATTCTTGTCAATTGTCGAGCTCCCTATATAAAGAGCCCCTCCCCATTCATCCTACTCACCCATCAAACAACTAAAGAAGAAGAAGTTCTCCATTTCCTGATGAAGCACAAACTATAGCTCCTACTAGGGTATTTTTCTCCACCTGCTAAGGCAAATTCAGGTTCCCTAGAATCCTAAGGAAGTGAGCTACACTACTGCAAATTCCATTCAGCTCGAGGATTGTCAGAGAAGCATCAATGAACTCGCATAATAACACTTCTCCCTCGGTAGTCGGCCACCAGAGTTGATCGAGCTCAATTCCAGCAACCCTTGGGCCAACTACGACCAAACCAAGCCCTCCAAACCTTCCCTAGAGCAGTCTAGACCTTCCCTGAACCGTAGTTGTAAGTCCTATCTGTTGCTCTTCGTTAGAATTTACTGTTCACAATGCACTTTTGCCAAAAATTAAATTATGAAATTCACACTACTCAGGCCACCAATTGAGGTGCGATTTGATCTAGGAAGGATCTCCAAGAAGAGAGCAATCTATTAGAATCAAAAGCTCTGATCGTGGAATCCTCATCGATGGGTAATTGAAGCTTTTTCTCTTTAGGACAAATTTTTCAGCAAAGCTCCATTTGAGTTCAGTTCTAAGCCAAATCTTGTGTTTTATAGCTTGAAATGAATCATGGGACATAAGGAAGATGATAAGTATCATGTTATGACTCAATTGGGAAGAAATAAGGTCGGAATGTTGAAATTCATGTTGGATGACTAATTTGCAATTTTTGTAAAGTTGGGGACTTAATAGAAATTTTTAGAAAATTGGGGATTTTTTTTGCAATTAACAAAACTTTATGTACGCAATTGGAAAAGCCTAAGAAAAGCCCTTTTTCATCCTTTGCAACCCTTTAGAATTCTACAATTGCATCCCTTTATGTAAGCCTAACAAAACTTTATGTACGCAATAGTGAGTGAGTTCTACAACTTAGTGAGGGTCCTAATTTGAAAAAGGACAAAAATATAATTATGGAAAGTTACAAGTCTTAAGTATAATTACCTTATTAATTGGGACTAAATTGTCCAATATGTTCTAGAAACGAATTCACTACAAATCCTGCAAAGGAAAGGCTCACCAAGCTTGGAGACCACCTAGAAATGACCAAGTCTCGGAATACGGTTGAGTGGGATTTTTGGTATTATGCCCATTTGGGGTGATGAACGTACTTTCATAATACCCACAAGTTAGGAAACTATTTTCCAGAATTAGTCTCCCCTAACTGCATGAACTTGCTCAAACGTTTTGGAAGCTATTTGTTAGTATACCATAAAGCATGTATTACTTAGAGCTAGAATTGCTCTAGTGGGCCCAAGGCATCGATTTTTGAAAACTAATATGACCCAAGGCCAAGTTTTGGAAAAACTCTTGAAGTGCACCCAAGGCCAATGTGAAAGGGCTTAAAACCATAGACAAGTTAATATTTATGATCCTATGGAAAACATTCATGAATGGTTTATTTGTGTGATATAGTTACTAGGCTGAAGCCGGGTCGTCGAACTCGTTGGTTTGGTAGCTACCGAGCCGAAGTCGGGTCATCAAACTCGTTGGGCTGGTAGTTACTAAGACAAAGTCGGGTCATCGAACTCAATGGGATGGTAGCACCAAAGATAAAGGTCTAAATTAAAATGACTTTTGATTGTGCATATTGAGATATAGAGCCATTGAGATGCCCGATATGGGATAATGTTGGTTCTGTGGGCTGTTGGACAACTTAAGGGGAATAAGGGAAGTTTTTTCATGCCAGTATGTCAAGAAGCTTTTGGAGCTTCATGCACATTGAGACTAAGGAAGATGGAGGAGTGATCACATCCCACAATAGTAGACATGAAGTTTTGAATTAAGTCTGGGGATTGGGCAATGGTGCTCACACATACTTGTGGTAGAGGTTGCTATCTCTTACCAATGGTGGATGGTAAAGTTGTTCTGGTCCACAAATGGAACAGTCAGGGATTGTTTTGTGAAAGTATGATCCATTTAATGATAAATGGCATGTGTGATTGTGTGTCAAACTAAACACGAAAAGGGTGAATGATAAAATAATGCTTTCATGATAAAGGATGTGGAGTTAAACCTATAAAACCCTTAAATATGAATGGTACTATATGTTAACAAATGAATAACCCTTTTTCATCCTTTATAATTCACCTTATTATCCACTCACTAAGTTGTAGAACTCACTCCTCCCTTAAACCCCTTTTAGAAAAGCCTATGTGCCAAGAAGGGTGAAAACTGAGAAGCAAGCCAAAATTTCCAAGAAGAGGTAATTTTTCATTAAGTCGTTTTGTAAATTTTGTTATGGAAAACATATACACATGTAAGCCTTTACCTTTCCTATCATATCTTGGTAAAAATACCATCTTAGTACAAGAAGGGGTGGGGGTTGGTCACGGGGTTCCAACCAAACCAAGTTGGGGCATGATAAGGATTTAGTATAATGGGTGGGAAGATCTATTTCTGAGATTCCAAAAGAGGAATTAACCCTAAAGAATGGGCAAACTAGATGAAGACATCTAAGGATGTCATAAAATTTTGGAAGGATAGATATCATAATGAAAAAACAAGGGAAGAGTTTTTCGAAGATGCGAAAGGAGATGTACCAAGGAAGGAAATATCGAAGAAATACATATCCAAAAAAAGGAGTCATTTTAGACCTAGTAAAGGAACCATGAGGATGAAGACTTAGGAACATCAAGGAAAATTAGTCAAGTTTCACCTCTACCATAAGGAACTCAATACTGGACGAGAAGGCATAATATGAAGTATACGAAATAAGACTCCGATAATATGAATCCCTTGATTAAGGCATTAAGTACAATGGATAAATCCAAATGTGACAACAGAATGACCATACACAAATACACCCAAAACAAAATGGAGTAAGTATGAGGAATGGGGGGGGGGGGAGGGGGGGTTCTTCTAGAAAAGGTCTCGGCATGCTAGAAGAATGAGTATTTTCATGGACTATAATAACCAATGAGACAAACTAAGGGGTTTGTGATGTGGTAAACTGAAAAAGGCATTACATTGTCCATGGAAGAAAGTTTTGTAGGATGAAGTGAAAGTAATAAAAAAATAATGAGTGCATGAAGAACGAATGAAAAGATTCCTAAAGGAATAATTGTAACCCACTTGAGGAGACAAACAGGAAATGAGAATAGAATCCATTGACAATTAAGGAAATTTTTGGGAGCACCAGACGATCATGAAAGGCATGATGCTTAAGTAAAGGAAAAATGTGTAAGGACCGTGCATTACCAAGAATGATTTGGTTATAACCACTTGTGTCACACCCCGACCCAGTTTGGTCAGATCCCTGTGATCAACCCGCCACTCTCCTAGTTTATTAAGGGTTTTTCCCTTCTTTTAAACTGTGAAGAGTAAGGCATTTTCTTTAAACCTGCACCTTTCTTGGAATAGCATAAATCAAAACTGCATAAAATTTAAACTTTATGATACCTGTCTCACAGGTGTGGTTAACTTGTAGTCTTTAGGTAGGCTTTCCCCAGGTTACCTGAAAGGGGTATAAGGGAGGGGGTGAGTTCAACGGCTTAGTAAATGGGTGTCTTAAAGTATGAGTTTCAAAAAATAATTTGAATTGGAGTGTGCTAGACTCCTTATTTTCTTTAAAATTCTTTCTTCCTTGTTTTTCTCAGTTTTTCAAGCCATTTCTTCATCATCAACCACAAAAAGCATGTTTAGCAACCAACACATGCCCTTCATTATGAAGGGATCAAACATTCATAGGGCAGCATGTCCACTGCACCCACTTGTGGCGTCGGAACGACTTTACCGGCCACTTAGATAAAAGCACGTCCACTTCTACCCTGAGAATGAGTGGACACACACAACATCCGACCCTCAATCCCGTAAAGAAAACTCTGTGTCCGTATGAGGACAGAGACCTCATCCTGATCCCACCTCGGTCTCATGCGCATGAAGCTACGCCGAGCTTCCCTAACTACTATCACAACAATCTGCCCTTATCTCCACCATGTCGTCCAGTAGCCCTTAGAACACATCACTACCCCTCTTGGGCATCTTGAAGATCCCATATCTCAGTGCATGCACAAAACAATAATTTTTCTCATAAGCCATTTAATCTTTGGTGCCATTAGTCCAACAGCCCCGACCCTCAACTCGACCTGCAGCTGTTTGTCTCGACTGGTTTGTCGACCTATCATGTCGCACTGCCGCCAGTTCATCGAGTATGTTGGTCCTGTCTTGGTACCATAGCTAAACATATCATTCATTTAAAGTTTTAATGGCTTAAAATCATATTTGTTTACGAGCTCCTACTCGTAACAACTAGCCTTGGGCCCACTATATGAGATTTTCCAAAACTGAGGCCTCTGACCTATCTAAGCTATTCGAGCTCCCATTAAGAAGGTCTCCCAAAAAGTTTAAGTAGTGGCACACAGTCAAGGGAGACCACTTCCGACAAAAATGATCTTTTAATCCATCCATCACACCAACCGGATGTGAGGACATCTCCGCTCATAATGGATGAACGAGTTTTCTACTTCCTTCCAGGAAGTTCATCATACCAACATGGTATAATATACTTACAATCGTTAAGTAGTTTTTCCGCATAATTTCCACATGACTCCATTCAAACGTGATGTTTAAAATTCCACTTAGTAGTGGGTTTTCATTTCTGAGGTGCTTTTCATCCCAGTCGGGTATGATATAAAAATCCCACTCACATGATAAAACAGTGATTTCCTCTTAACCGGTTCTTTGTCTTCACGTAAGCTTATCCTTGTTGGCGTTCCCAATACTTCATGTTCCTACATGATATGAACATCTTTTTTCATTATCTCTTGGCCTAATTGCCTTCATTTATCGTGAATGGATTAAATACTCAAAAATTTTGATTTATTGTAATTAGGTCCCTAAAGTTCTTTTTCTTTAAGTTTAGGTCCGTAATGTCGATTTTCCCCCAAATTGAGTCCCGAAACTTCTAAATTTCAATTTAGGACCTCAATTTTATTCAAAATCACAAAAAGGGTTCAAGTTTCCCAAATTTCCAATTTAGTCCCCAACTTTTCCAAAATTACTATTTTGCCCTTATTTTACAAAATTGGTAAGTTTCACCCCAAAAATTACCAAAATTGGCCAATTCCTCCAACATCTTTATCATGCCCAATTGGCCCTCAATTTTATGAAATTGCACTTTAGTCCTGTCACGCACCGACCAAGTTTGGTCGGATCCCCGTGAACAACCCGCCGCTCTCATAGTTCAAGAGAAGTTTCCCCCTTCTTTAACTCAAGAGGTGCTAGGTGTACTTCCAACCTTGTTCCCTAGAAAGACATATATCAAATAAAATGAAAGCTTAAGAGAATTTAAGCATACATGATAGAGGGTAAGGCTTAGTGTTATCCCTAATCATTTTCTCTATTTCCTGAAAAGGGATAAAAAGAGGGGTGAGTTTCCACAACTGAGTGAATGGGTATTTTAAAAAAAAATGAAGTTTCGATAAAAATAGTTTTTGAGTTGGAGCGTGCTAGACTCTTTAATTTCTTTAAATTTTCTCATCTTCAAATCTCAATTTTCAAAATCATTTCTTATCACAACAGTGTGTTTATCAACCAACACATGCTCTTCATCATGAAGGAAGACACAATTGCAGGCCAGCCCATCCACTGTACCCACTTGTGGCGTCGGAGCGACTTTACCAACCACCTAGATAGAAGCATGTCCACTTCTACCCCGAGAATGAGTGGATATTCGTGACATCTGACCCTCAATCCCGTAACAAAACTCCATGTCCATATGAGGATAGAGACCTCATCCCTTCCCCACCCCAGTCTAATGCGCTTACAGCTACGTCGAGCTTTGCAAGACTTATGGTACGACTAACTGCCCTTATATCCACCAAGTCATTTAGAGCCCTAGGATGCATCACTACCGCTCTTGGATGTCTTGAAGGTCCCGTAACACAGTGCAAGCACAATCAACAGTTTTTCACATAATGCTATATAATCTGTGGTGCCACTAGTCTAACGGCCCCGACCCTCGACTCGACCAGCAACTGTTTCTCGTGACAAGTCCGAAGACCTGTCACATCACATTGCCACTAGTCCATCAAGTATGTCAGTCTTGTCTCGGTACCATGGCCAAACAACTCATTTACTTATATTTTCATGGCATATTAATCATGTTTTTTTACGAACTCCTACTCATGCCAACTAGCTTAGGGCCCACTGTTCGAGATTTTCAAAATCGAGCATATTAGCCCCCAAATTCCAAAACCGAGGCCTTTGGAATTTATGAGCTATTCGAGCTCCCGTCAAGAAGGTCTCCCAAAATTTTTAAGTAGTGGCTCACAGTAAAGGGAGAGCACTTCCGAGAAAATAAAATTTTCAACTGTCCATCATACCAATCGGGTATGAGGATCTCTCTGTTATAACCGATAAGCAGGTTTTTCACTTCCTTCCAAGAAGTTTTATCATACCAAACAGGTATGATCTACTTACAATCAGTAATTAGTTTTTCCACGTGATTTTCACATCACTCCTCTTAGGTGTGATTTTTAAAATACCACTTAGTAGTGGGTTTTCATTTTTGACATGCTTATCATCCCAACCGAGTATGATATTAAATTCCCACTCACTCGATCGTGCAGTGTATTTCCTCTAGGTCGGCTTTCGTCCCTGGTGAGCTTAATCTTAGCTGGTGTTCCTAATATCTTGTGTTCCTACACGAAATGAACATTTTTGTTCATTTTCATTTGGCTTGATAGCCTTCATTCATTATGAATGACTAAAATATCTAACATTTCAAATATTTACAATTTGGCCCTAAAGTTCTTTTTCTTTTACTTTAGGCCCCAATTTTCAGTTTTCCCCCAAATTGAGTACTGAAAATTTAACAATTCTCCTTGGGAGCTCAATTTATTCAAATTTATAAAAAGAGGTTCAAATTTCCCAAATTCCCAATTTGGTCCCCATTTTTTTCAAAATTACCATTTTTCCCTTCCTTTATAAAAATGGTAAGTTTTACCCCAAAAATTTGTCCTAATGTTCTTTTCCAAGGTTTATGAACCCTTTCGAGTCACTTGGGAGTTGTAAATTCTCAAATTTGCTCATTCCCCAATAATGGGGTTTGTGAATTGGTTCGATTTTCTTACTTGGTTTGACCGGTTCTTTTCCAATTTTCCCTTAACTCCAAAGAGCGGGGTTTACAACTCTCCCTTCCTTTTAGGAGTTTTGTCCCCAAAACTTATTTCACACTTTTTGTGTACTAGAATAAACTTTTCATTGATATATAATTTTCTAGTTTATCGTCTTACAACCTTCTCGATTTTTTTCATTCATCCCTTACATCACATACCTAAGATTTTCATCTTATTCTCATCCTTTCCTCATTCGACCGAACTTACTTTAGCTAAGCATATCTCCCTGGAAGACTTAGAATTATTTCCTTTAGTTACATCCTTCCTTTCCCAAGGCACTATATTTTCCATTCTACACTTCTTTTACCTAAGATTTCATGACTATGAGTTCCAGTCATTTTCTTCCACAGATTTTGGCATTTATCACCTTTTCATCCTACATGGATCCCTTCCTCATTTCTTGAGTTATTACCTTTATGCTTGAGTTCGTTATACCTTAATCATAGATCCTTTCTTTCCCTAGTCATATTTTCCCTGGGATAGTTGGGTTTACATGCCTCTTACCGCACGACATTCGTCGGAACTTGTCTTTGACTTCACATCACTATAGCCGTATTGATTTCCTTACATACTTATCTTTTCCGACTGCTATATTTGATCATTCAATCTTCAAGTCCTTGAGCTTCTGATAACTTATTGACATACTAAAGTTCTTCCTTTATTATTTCCTTCCTCATTCCCACTGGCATCCTTCCCTTTTTAAGTTTCTTCTCCTTTTAAATCACTTTTTAACCACATCGTGATCATTTCACAATCATTTATTCCAGTTAGTCCCTTTCTTACTAGTATGACATCTTTTTTATGTCGTCTTCCTACTTACGCATTACTTGGGTTTGACTTATCCCCTGGATCTTCACGATTTCTTTCCCTTTTCACTTGATCCTTTCGTTTCTAGTAGTTCATCTTTTAGGAGATTATCTTCTTCCCAATCTTTTTGTTGGTTCCAATTATTCTTAACTGGTACTCATGTGTCCTTCCACGGTTTCCTTTTTGGGTAAGTTTTACATTTTTTTCTCCCAAAATTACCTTCTAACCTTTACCATTGTGAATACTCACTCTCAAATGTCCTTCCTAGCCACTATCATCACATGCTGTCATTTACTCTAAAGATCCTACAAGTACTTTTAGTTTATCTTACCTTATTCTCATTTGCTCTCAGAACTTAGTTATTCCTTTGAGGTGGACCTCTCATCCCTCTTGTGTCAAAATCCTTCGTATCTCCATGTCCTTGGTATTCCTCCCTTGGCCTCGATTAGGGTGTATTTCTTACTACTCTTCAGTTCTTATTAGAGCTTCATTTACTCCTCCAAATGATTCGGTCAATAAGAGTTATTTCCTTCCATCGGGTCCGTAAAATTGTTATTTGGGTTTCCATGTCTTCTTGCAAATAGATCATACTTCACCTTCCCAAAAACTTAACCATTTGTACTTCTTACTGAGGTACTTATTTCGGCTCCGGTTTTGCGACATTTCCTCAATTGGTTCTCTTAACCTAAAGCTTTTTCTTTCCTCGATCCAACTTCCTATTCTCATCCTTCTTCTAATGTCTCATGTTTTAGGATTCTTACATTTGAACGTCCTATCATTCCTTAGAAGTTCTCTCGTGTAATCTTCACTTATACTTAAGGATCTTGTATGGTTCATACACTCTGGCTTTTCATCGTCTTTAGTTCCATACCTATGCTTTCCACAAGTTTTCCTATTCTATGAGTTCCTAAGAAACGGTGTCTTAATTCGTTCCAGGTAGGTGTTATATCTAGGCTTTCTTGTTATTCTATTTTCTTCTCATCCTTAATGGTCTTGACATCCTTGGTGTTCCCCTACACTTACTCCCTTTTCTTCCTGATCAGTTTTCCATTCCTTTTGTTACCTTTGGGATATTCCTTGTTTTTCCTTACTTGTATTCTTTGAGCCTATCCTTAACTCCTTGAACTCTCCATGAATATTTACTATTTGATAATTGCTTCCTTTTGTTCCAACTTTTTTTTCTTAGTTAAGATCTCCCTTGGATAGATTCTTTCTTATTATACTTCTGGTGGAAAGTGTTTAAGGGTTTAGCTAACCCATCTTCCTTAGGTGATTTCCTATCTCTTATTTTTAATATTTATTATTCAATCTTTGAAATTATCAAGGAATTTAGAAATTTGATAAAAAATTTTACTTTCATTAACTCAAGAAATATTTTCTTGCCATGCTGGGCTTATTACAGAAAATTTCTACCCCATAATCCCTTTGGGTCATAGGACTAGAATTAACCCTAGAACGGTTGTGGGACTCTTGATCAGAAGGTTCTGACGAGTTGGTTGGGGTCCATTCGTATTCCCTAATAGGACGGATTTCTTGTATGGCCACCAATCATTACTGCTTTAGTACTTCAACCTCACACTCATAGGACCACTTCACCCATTGGGAGGGATTGAAGCTAGGTTGAGTAGGTGGAGGTACTTGAGGGACCTTCATGAAGGTGGCATATGCATCCCAATGATTATCCCAGGCCTCCTTCTTGGTTGGGTTCCCCTCCGTTTGTTGTGGAACTGGAGGAGGAGGGGTTGGGCATCTAGGAGATGATACTAGTTCTTCTTGTCTAGGAGGGGGGGTATATGATGCCTTCCAGTTCAAGTAAGGCTCCAACAAGTTTTCGGTAGTCTTCCACCATGTCCTTAGGTACTCGTTTCTCACCCTTTAGGAACCTTTGTACGGCTTCCTCCCTCGGGTTGGGTGTCTTTTTCAAGGTTATGGGTGGAGGACTGAATTTCGTTATGAACTTCTTAGGAACTCTCATTCCTAGACGATAGTTTAAAGTTGGATTAATGTCAGGGCATAAAATTCATAATGTTTCAAGGGAGCTGGGCTCTGATACCACTCAAGTTGTCACGCCCCGATTCGGTTTGGTTGAATCCCCTTGAACAACCCACCGCTCTCCTGGTTCAAGAGGAGTTTCCCCCTTCTTTCACTCAAGAGGTGCCAGGCGTACTTTCAACCTTGTTCCCTGGAAAGACATATATCAAATAAAATGCAAGCTTAAGAGAATTTAAGCATACATGATAGAGGGTAAGGCTTGGTGTTGTCCCTAGTTATTTTCTCTGTTTCCTGAAAAAGGATAAAAAGAGGGGTGAGTTTCTACAACTTAGTGAATGGGTATTTTAAAAAAAATGAAGTTTCGATAAAAATAGTATTTGTGTTGGAGTGTGCCAGACTCCTTAATTCATTTAATCTTTCTCATCTTCAAATCTCAGTTTTCAAAATCATTTCTTATCACAACAATGTGTTTATCAACCAACACATGCCCTTCATTATGAAGGAACACACGATCGCATGTTAGCCCTTCCACTATACCCACTTGTGGCGTCGGAGCGACTTTACCGGCCACCTAGATAGAAGCATGTCCACTTCTACCCTAAGAATGAGTGGATGTTCACGGCATTCGACCCTTAATCCCATAACAAAACTCTGTGTCTGTATGAGGACAGAGACCTCATCCTGTCCACACCCCGGTCTCATGCGTTTAAAGCTACGTCGAGGTTCGCAAAACTTTTGGTACGAGTAACTGCCCTTATATCCACAAGGTTGTCCAAAGCCTTGGGATGCATCACTACCATTATTGGGCATCTTGAAGGTCTCGTAACACAGTGCATGCACAATCAACAGTTTTTCACATAATGCCATATAATTTGTGGCGCCATTGGTCCGACGGCCCAGACCCTCGACTCAACCTACAGCTGTTTATCTTGACTAGTCTGAAGACTTGTCAGGTTGCACTGTCACTAGTCCATCGAGTTTGTCGGTCTTGTCTCGGTACCATGGCCAAAAAACTCATTTACTTATGTTTTCATGGAATATTAATCATGTTTGTTTACGAGCTCTAGTAATGCCAACTAGCCTAGGGCCCACTGTTCGAGATTTTCAAAATCAGGCATATTAGCCCCCAAATTCCAAAATTGAGGCCTCTGGCCTTTATGAGCTATTCGAGCTCCGTCAAGAAGGTCTCCCAATAATTTTAACCAATGGCACACAGTCAAGGGATATCACTTCCGACAAAATAAACTTTTCAAATGTCCATCATACCAACTGAGTATGAGGAACTCTCCGCATATAACCGATAAGTCGGTTTTCCACTTCCTTTGAGGAAGTTTCATCATACCAACCGGGTATGATCTACTTACAACTGGTAAATAGTTTCTCTGTGTGGTCTCCTCTCAGGTGTGATAATAAAAATATCAATTAATAGTGGGTTTTCATTTTCGAGGTGCTTATCATCCCAACCAGGTATAATATTAAATTCCCACTCACCTGACCATGCAGTGTATTTCCTCTAAGTCAACTTTCGTCCCTTGTGAGCTTAATCTTAGCTAGTGTTCCCGATATCTCATGTTCCTACACAAAATAAACATTTTTGTTCATTATCATTTGGCTTGATAGCCTTCATTCATTATGAATGACTAAAATATCTAACTTTTCAAATATTTGCAATTTGGTCCCTAAATTTCTTTTTCTTTTACTTTAGGCATCAAATGCTGGTTTTTCCATTGGGACCTCAATTTATTTAAATTTATAAAAAGGGGTTCAAGTTTCCCAAATTCCCAATTTGGTCCCCAATTTTTCAAAATTACCATTTTGCCCTTCCTTTACAAAAATAATAAGTTTTACCCCAAAAATTCTAAAATTTACTCAATTGGTCATCTAACACTCTTAGCATGCCCAATTGGACCTCAATTTTATAAAATTGCATTTTAGTCCCTCGAATTTTTGAAATCCCCAAAATTTCCCCCAATTTCAACTTTCTAACACATTCGAATTTGATTTCATCAAATAGACCAATCAAACAAGTTTAATTGTTGAAATTGAACGAAATTGGAGTTCCTACATCTTCATACAATTCAATTGAACTTTGAATCACAAGTTTTGACACTAGAACGAGCTCAAATGGAGCTTCGCCGAAAAATGAAATGTAGAGAGAGAAAGCTTCAAATGCTCACCGTTGGGAGCATGACAGTTTGAGCTTTCAATCTGGGCAAATAACTTATGTGACTGTTTAGGTCACTTGGGATCCAAAATTTTCCCGATTTGCCCTCTCTCTATCGGTTCTGGTTCATAAACTAGCTCGGTTCATAAACCGGTTCAATTCGGTTCACCCGAACCGTTCTGGTTTTTCTTTCCCAATTTGTCCTAAGATTCTTTTCCAAGGTTTATGAACCATTTTGGGTCACTTGGGGGTTGTAAATTCTCAAATTTGCCCGTTTCCCAATAATTGGGTTTGTGAACCGGTTTGATTTTCTCACTTAGTTTGAGCGGTTCTTTTCCGATTTTCCATTAACTCCAAAGAGTGAGATTTACAACTCTCCCCTCCTTTTAAGAGTTTTGTCCCCAAGTCCCTTGAATTATCGAAATCCCTAATTTTCCCCCCAATTTCAATCTTCCAACTCAGCCGAATTTAATTTCATCAAATTGACCAATCAAATGAGTTTAATTATTGAAATTGAAGTTAGATTGGAGTTCCTACACCTCCATTCAATTCAATTGCACTTTGAATCACATGATTTGACGCTTGAATGAGCTCAAACGGAGCTTCGCTAGAAAACTGAACGTAGAGAGAGAAAGTTTCGAAAGCTTACCATCAGGGGCGTAGTGGTTTGAGCTTTCAATCTGGACAGATAGTTCTTGTCCTGAGATTCTTACTAGGATCAAGAATCACCTCAATTCATGTCGAATTGAGGGAGAATTTTGTTAGTAAAGATCTCTCGGTTCTCTCTCTAGCACCGATTGGAATTTATAGAGAGGAGCCAAATTGGCTTACCTTTCCACTCTAATTCAGCTCTAGAAGGGTTGTGGAGGTGTTGAGAGGGCATGGTTTGGCCTGAGTAAGGCTCGAATAGGCTATTTTCAGCTCAACCAAAACAAGGCAGCTTCGGTCCATCAGAGCTACTTCATTATTCTATCATGCCGGCGTTTCTCCGGTGATCCTCATAGCAAATGGAGACTACAGGCATGTAGCTAACTTCTCCTAGAATCCAAAGAACCTGACCATGCCTTCTTTGAGTCATAAAAATGCCCAAGTCGGAACTCTAGTTTGAGCTTCACTAGCAGTAGGGAGAGAGTGGAGTTTTTTGGTGTGAGGAGGACTTCTTGGTTGTCTGATTAGCGGCTTAATGGTCATTCATTGCCTTAAACTCCCCAGCCAGAGACTTTTCATCTTCACCGGTGCTGCTCGATTTTTCGGCGAGTGAACAATGTTGTCATCTGAAGGAAGAAGACGACACTGTTCTGAACCATACCGGACCGGTCTGAACCGGGTTCAAAGCTTAAACCAGCTGGTTCAGGCCTGATTTGACCGAATTTTTCAAAATTAAAAATTTGTAAATTCATCTAAATTCATTCTCTATCAAATGGTGGCCTCAATTCTCCAATTTGAATTTTCTAAGCCACCTAGAAAAATGAATTTAGAAACCGGTTAAATAGTTTCAATTGACTTGAACTAGTTTGGTTTTTAACTCCAATTTATCCTAAAGTCCTTTCTAATCACTTTTGTGACACTTAAGGTCACTCGGGATCCATAAATTTCCTGGTTTTCCCTTTCTTTATCAGTTGGGGTTCGTGAACCGGTTCGATTTTCTCATTTGGGTTGACTGGTTCTTTCCCCGGTTTGCTTTTCTTTAAGGGACAAGGTTTACAACTCTCCCCTACTTTTAGTAGTTTTTTCCCCCAAAACTTAATTACCAACCTTTTCATAAAGAATAATTTACTTTGGTGTCCACTTGGGGTTTGCTTGACATGCTAACTCTTTGGTTGTTCTTTCAGTTACCCCTTTTTTTATATCACCCACTTAAGGAATTTCTTTTCCTTTCCATCGTTTACTCATTCCTTGGAGTTTATCGTAACTAGACATGTCTTACCCACTATTCCAAATGCACATCCTTAGGTTCACTTCTCCCTCTACTTAGGGCAAGATTCTTCCTCTTGGGGTTCTTGCCCAATATTTCAGAATGGGGAGTTCCAAAATGCCCAATCATTCATGTGTCTAGTTATTCTCTTGATCGTTGAAACCCTTAGCTCGGTATTCTTCTGAGCATTACATATTTGTCTTTCACGGTTTTCAAATTATTGGGTATTTTCCCATGACTTACTGATACGCAGGGATTCTTCCCTTCTTATGCACTTCCACATTTCTATTGGTGTCCTTTCCTCAAAGACTTTCCTTTTTTCTTAATCCACTCTAACTCGCTCATGATCATTTCCATGATTCTTTGTTCCAAGTTATTCTCTTTCGGTCTATGTGTCGATTACTTTGTTTGGGGAAGTCCCCTTCTTATGGATTTTTTTCTCTACTATGTCCCCAACAATAGAGGCTTCCACTTTGGAAGTTACATGCTCCACCTTCTTACCATTCATTGAGAGTTTCTTTCTTCACACTCCTTTTTATATTGGGTATTTGCACACCATTTATCCTTCTTTGTCTTAAAAATCCCATTTCTTAACTGGAGGACTTACCTCTCTAAGATTTCTTAGATGTGCTTTACTATATTCCCTTCTTATGGGCAGTCCACCCATTCCTTACTCATACGACATCTTTTGATTTTATCTTCCAACTTACCCATTTCTTGGGTTTAACTTACTCCTTGGATCCTCCTAGTATGCTTCCCTGGGTTCCTTTCACCTTAGCATGCATTTTATTTACAAATTTGTCTCCTTATCCATCGTCACCTAGTTTCATCTCCTCTTTGTTGGGTCATGTATCCCTTCCCAGTGTTTCCTTATTTGGGAGGATTCTTACCCTTTTCTCCCATAATTCCTTTTTCATCCATCTTTGAGGGCACCTAATTTTAAATGGTGTCCTTTAATTCCATTCTTTCATGCTTACCTTTACTCTTGAAATCTTATGTGTACATCCTTAGTACTCCATCCTCATTCTCACCCATACCCCAGTACATGTCTATTTCTTTTTAGGGAGAGCTCACATCCTCCTGGTTTCAAAATCCCTTGATCATCCTTCGAGAGGCTCACTTAACCATCTCATGGCTTTTGATCATAAATTAGGTCTTAGCCATTAATCTCTTTAAGGATTTCCTTCATCCTTCTTTTCCAATATTTTGGCCTTTTCACTTCTCCCTTCCTTGTCGTTGTTTAAATCCATATTTATCCCGAAGGCTAGTTTGTTAACTGCCTCGTTCCTACTATTTTTCTTATCCAACAGCCTAGATAGTTGTATCACTTATCTTTCATGTCCATCCTATTGTTACTAGTTGCTTCTTTCTACTAGGTACTCCTAAAATCATTATTTTGCTCTTTTGCTCTTCCAAAGCAGGTCATACTTGGCCTCTGATACATCCTTCATTTGAGAAGTTTCTAATGATGATTGTTCCGTACACTCTACGTCATGTCCATCTACCAATCAATGATCCTTTCAAGGGGTACTTAGTCATATGCATCCCTCTAGAGTTTCTTTTTGTAACGTATTTCTTCTCTTCTTCACTCTTACTGTATCCTACCTTGGAATTTTTCGGAGGACGTTTTTCGTGTTTGCCCCTTTTTGAGGGGTTCTAGGCATACCTTCCATATACCTTACCTCTATTCTTGTGGTATTCCTCCATGGTTGACCTTTTTAAGAAGAAGTTTGAATTTCCTTCCTTTACCTCGTTATTTCTTGTCCTCCATGTGAATAGCTTACTTAACCTGCTCCACATTTTTTGGCCTCCGGTCCCACCTGTATTCCGTGATCTTGGACTTCGATATTCGATGTGGTCCTTATGAGGCATTGCCCTCAGTCAATGGGGCATGGAACAATCCTTGACAACCTGTCCTATTCCCTTATACCATATTATGTTATTTCTTGTGTGGACCGATGTGGTTTCTCCTTAACTTCAAACATTTCAAGGTCTTTCTTGGGGATTGTTGGTGGTCTAGTGTTTTGTCATCCTTGAGTTAAACACCTTAGGTATTCTTTGTCAAAGGATCACTCTCTCAGTCCTCCTAGATTTCTTAATTTCTCTAATTTAGTTTCCTCAACTGGAACGTGATTCTCCTTAGTTTCTATGGTAGCACGAGTTTGTTTGGTCAATTTTCTTCGGGTCATCTTCCTAGCAAGATCACATCGTTGAGAGATAGGGTTTTAGGAATTTTGAGTACTTCATTAATAGAGTAGTACAAAATGTTGGGGTTTTAGCCCTATTATAAAAGGTGGCAACAGAGTAGATAGGGAGTTATGGAGTTCTTGATAAGCACACTCATAGGTAAGGTTATACGCCCATTGCTGGTATTTCTAGCTTCAGGATTGGCTCCCTTCGTACTTAGAGTTATGACCTCAATAGGCCTTGGCACCCTCCTTCTATATACTTCTCCATTTGGTCTTTTAAGACTTCTACTATGCCTCAGGCATTGGGGGGACTTCTAGGGTTGTCTTCCTAAGAAGACAAGGTGTTGGGTGGTGTTGGTGACGTCAGTCCTAGTTTTCTTGGTTCCTCTCTTGGAGCCATTTGTAAATTTTAAAATTTCCTCTTAGTTACTATGTTATATAGTCTTAATAATGTATTCGAGGAAACAGACTCTGATACCACTCAAGTTGTCATGCCCCGACCCAGTTTGGTCAGATCCCCGTGATTAACCCACCACTCTCCCGGTTTATTAAGGGTTTTTCCTTTCTTTTAAACCTTTAAGAGTAAGGTGTCCTTTGAACTTGCACCTTTCCTAGAATAACATAAATCAAAACTGCATAAAATTTAAACTTTATCATACATGTCTCACAAGTGTGGTTAATTTGTAGTCTTTGGGTAGGCTTTCCTCGGGTTACCTAAAAGGAGTATAAGAGAGGGGGTGAGTTCAATAACTCAGTGAATGGATGTTTTAAAGTACGATTTTCAGAAAATAATTTGAATTGGAGTATGTTACACTTCTTATTTTCATTAAAATTCTTTCTTCCTTATTTTTCTCAATTTTTCAAGCCATTTCTTCATCATCGACCACAAATAATGTGTTTAGCAACCAACACACACCCTTCATCATGAAGGGATCACATATTCACAGGGCAGCACATCCACTGCACCCACTTGTGGTGTCAGAGCAACTTTATCGGCCACCTAGATAGAAGCACGTCCACTTCTACCCTAAGACTGAGTAGATGTACACGACATCCGACCCTAAATCCCATAAAGAAAACTCAGTGTCTGTATAAGGACAGAGACCCCATCCCGACCCCACCCTGGTCTCATGTGCATGAAGCTACATCAAGCTTCCCTAACTGTTGGCACGATAATTTGCCCTTATCTCCATCATGTCGTCCAGTAGCCCCTAGGATGCATCACTACCCCTCTTGGGCATCATGAAGGTCTCGTACCTCAGTGCATGCATAGAACAACAATTTTCTTCACAAGCCATTTAATCTTTGGTGCCACTAGTCCAACGGCCCTAACCCTCAACTCGACTTGCAGTTGTTTGTCTCGACTGGTCCATCTACTTATCATGTTGCACTACTGCCCGTCCATCTAGTACATTGGTCCTATCTTGGTATCATGGCCAAACATATCATTTATTTAAAGTTTTTATGGCTTAAACGCATGTTTGATTATGAGCTCCTGCTCGTGCCAACTACCTTGGGCCCACTATACGAGATTTTTAAAATCGGGCATATTGGCTCCCAAGTTCCAAAACTAAGGTCTCTGGCCTGTCTAAGCTATTCAAGTTCCTGTCAAGAAGGTATGCCAAAAAGTTTAAGCAGTGGCACATAGTCAAGGGAGAGAAATTTCGACAAAAATAATGTTTTAATCCATCCATCACACCAATTGGATGTGAGGACATCTCCGCTCATAATCGATGAACGGGTTTTCTACTTCCTTTCAGGAAGTTTCATCACACCCACTGGGTATGATCTACTTACAATCGGTAAGTAGTTTTTTCGCTTAATTTCCACATCACTCCATTTAGGTGTGATGTTTAAAATTCCCCTTAGTAGTGGGTTTTAATTTCCGAGGTGCTTATCATCCCAATTGGGTATTATATAAAAATCCCACTCACCCGTTAATGTAGTAATTTCCTCTTAACCAGTTCTTTGTCTTCATGCGAGCTTATTCTTGATGGCGTTCCCGGTAATTCGTGTTCCTACACAATATGAACATCCTTGTTCATTATCTCTTGGCCTAATAGCCTTCATTCATTGTGAATGGATGAAATACTCAAACTTTTTTATTTATTGTAATTAGGTCCCTAAAGTTATTTTTCTTTAACATTAAATCCCTAATGCCAATTTTCCCCCAAATTGAGTCCTGAAACTTCTAAGTTTCACCTTAGGACCTCAATTTATTCAAAATCACAAAAGGGCTCAAGTTTCACAAATTTCCAATTTGGTCCCCAACTTTTCCAAAATTACTATGTAGACCTTTCTTTACAAAAATGGTTTGTTTCACCACAAAAATTTCAAAAACTGGCCAATTAGTCCACCAACATCTTTATCATACCCAATGGGCCCTCAATTTTATGAAATTGTACTTTAGTCCCTTGAATTTTTGAAATCCCTAAATTTTCCACAATTTTTCCCCCAATTTCAACCTTCCAACTCAGCCAAATTTGATTTCAATAAATTGATTGAGAAAATGAGTTTAATTATTAAAATTGAATTTAGAGTGGAGTTTCTACATCTCCATATGATTCAATTGCACTTTGAATTGCATGATTTGACGTCGGAATGAGCTCAAAGGGAGTTTAGTCAAAAAATTGAACGTAGAGATAGAAAGCTTTGAAAGCTTACCGTCGGGGGCGCGACAGTCTAAGCTTTCAATCTGGGTAGATAGCTCTTGTCTTGAGGTTCTTCCTAGGATCAAGAATCACCTCAATTCATGTTGAATTGAGGGAGAATTTTGTCAATAATGATCTGCCGGTTCTCTCTCTAGCACCAACCGAAATTTACAAAGGGGAGCCAAATTGACTTACCTTTCCACTCTAATTCAGCTATAGGAGGGTTGTGGAGATGTTGGGAGGGCGTGGTTTAGCATGAGGAAGGCTCAAATTGGCCATTTTCAGCTCGACCAAAATAGGGCAGCTTTGGTCCGTCGGAGCTGCTTCACTGTTCTATCATGTCGGCATTTCTTCGACAATCCTCGGAGCAAATGGAGACTACATACATGTAGTTGACTTCTCCCTGAATACAAAGAACCTGACCATGCCTTCTTTGGTTCAGAAAAATACCCAAGTCGGAAATCTAGTTTGAGCTTCAACGAAAAATAAAGCAGTAGGGAGAGAGTGGAGTTTTTAGGTGTAAGGAGGATGAATGAGGAGGGGCTCTTTATATAGGAAGCTCGGGGACTTCTTGGCCGTTTGATTGGCGCCTTAAACTCCCCGGCTGGAGACTTTTCATCTTTGCCGGTGCTACTCAATTTTCCAGGAAGTGAACAATGATGTCATTTGAAGGAAGAAGATGACACTATTCCAAACCGGACCGTACCGGTTTGAATCAGGTTCAAAGATTAAACCGGCCAGTTCAGGCCCGATTCGACCAAGTTTTTCAAACTAAAAAATTTGTAAATTCATCTAAATTCATTCTCTATCAAATGGTGGCCTCAATTCTCCAATTTGAATTTTCTAAGCCACCTAGAAAAATGAATTTAGAAACTAGTTAAAGAGTGGTTCAAACCAGTTCAGGACCGATTCACCTAAACTAGTTTAATTTTCACCTCCAATTTATCCTAAAGTCCTTTCTCATGACTTTCGTGACTCTTTAGGTCACTCGAGATCCATAAAGTTCTCGGTTTGCTCTTTCTCTATCAGTTGGGGTTCGTGAACTAGTTTGGTTTTCTCACTTAGGTTGACCAGTTCTTTCCCTAGTTTCCTTGTCTTTAAGGGACGGGGTTTACAACTCGGACTTAAGAAAAAACAATTGGTATATATATGATGCACACCACATACAAAATGGATTGATGAGGAAGTAATAGTAATATTATCAATATTCTAAAGAAATAATGAGGACGAGAAGGGTAGAGTGAATCTACACTGCCATCATTAGGTTATGTGAAAATAACCCTCTAAAAGGGAAATAATGGATCAGATTTTTGGAAATGATATATGGAAAGATCAAACTTGTAAACCCCGCTCTTTGGAGTTAAGGAGAATCGGGAAAGAACAAGTCAAACTGAGTGAGAAAAATCGAATAGGTTCACAAACTCGATTATTGGGGAACAGGCAAATTGGAGAAATTACATCTTCCAAGTGACCCAAAAAGCTTCATAAACCATGGAAAAGAACTTTAGGACAAATTGGGAGAGAAAAACTAGACCGGTTCGGATGAACCGGATACAAACCAAATTGAACCGGTTTATGAACCAGAACTGATAGAGAGAGAGAGCAAACCGGAAAATTTATGAATTCCAAGTGACATAAAGAGTCACATAAGTCATGAAAAAAAACTTTAGGAAGATTGGGGGATTAAAACCAAACTGGTTTAGGTGAATCGGGTCTAAGCTAGATTGAACTGGTTTGGACCGGTTTGCACCACTATTGAACTGAATGCTAAATTCATTTTTCTAGGTGGCTTAGAAAATTCTAATTTGAGAATTGAGGCAACAATTTGATAGATAATGAATTTAGAAATTTTTAATTTTGAAAAACTCGGTTGAATCGGTCCTGAACCGACCGGTTTAATCTTTGAATCTGGTCCGGACCGGCCCGGTCAAGTTCGGAATAATGTCGTCTTCTTCCTTCAGATGACAGTATTATTCACTCACCAGAAAATCAAAGCAGCACCGGTGAATAGTAAATGTTTCCATTCAATACATTTCATGCCATCAATGACTGTCATAAAGGTGTCAAATGGATGGTTGACGAGTCCCCGAGCAACCTATATAAAGAGCTCCTCTCCATTCATCACCTAAAAACCTCACTCTCTCTTAGCTACTTAGTTTTTTGGCAAAGCTCGAACTAGAGCTCTGATATAGGGTCTTTTCTAAACCAAAGAAGGCATGGTTGGGTTCTTTAGAACCAGGGATAAGTCAGCTACACGGTGGTAGTGTTCATTCACTCCAAGGGTCACCGGAGAAGTGATGGCGTGATCGAATAGTGAAGCAGCTTCGGCGGACCGAAGCTGCCCTATTTTTATGTTGAGCAAAAATCAAGCCAATTCGATCCCTACTTAGGCCAAACCAAGTTCTTTCAACACCTCATCAGCCCTCCTACAGCTGAATTAGAACTAAAAGATAAGCCAATTCGGCTCCCCTTTATAATTTCCAACCGACGCTAGAGAGAGAACCAGTAGAATTTCGATGATAAAATTCACACCATATTTGGCATCAATTGATACAATTCTTGATCCTAGGAGGAACCTCAGGAGCAGAGATATCTGCCTAGATTGAAAGCTTGGACCGTCGTGCCCCCTATAGTGAACATTTGAACCTTTCTTTCTCTACGTTCTATTTTAGGGCGAAGCTCTGTTTGAGCTCTTTCTGGCGTCAAAACTAGCGATTCAAAGTACAACTAAATCATATGAAGAAGTAGGAACTCCAATTTATCTCAATTTCAAAAATTAAACTTGTTAGATCAATCAATTTGATGAAATCATATTTGGTTGTTTTGAAAAGTTGAAATTGGAAGAAAATTTAGGGATTTTAAAACTTCAAGGAACTAAAATACAATTTTATAAAATTGAGGGTCAATTGAGCATGATAAGAATGTTAGAAGGCCAATTGAGTAAATTTTAGAATTTTTGGGGTAAAACTTACCATTTTTGTAAAGAAAGGGCAAAATGGTAATTTTGGAAATATTGGGGGCCAAATTAGGAATTTGGGAAACTTAAACCCCTTTTATGAAATTGACATCCCAAGGGGAATTTAAAAAAAAAGTTTCGGAACTCAATTTGCGAAAAAATCGTCAATTGGGTCCTAAAGTAAAAGAAAAAGAACTTTAGGGGCCAAATTGAAAATATTTGAAAAGTTGGATATTTTAGTCATTTATAATGAATGAAGGTTGTCAAGCCAAATGATAATGAACAATAATGTTCATTTTGTGTAGGAACACGAGATATTGGAAACGCCGACTGAGATTAAGCTCGCAAGGGACGAAAATCAACTTAGAGCAAATACATTGCACGATCGAGTGAGTGGGAATTTAATACCATACCCGGTTGGGATGATAAGCAACTCAAAAATGAAAACCCACTATTAAGTGGTATTTTAATCATTACACCTGAGAGGAGTTATGTGGAAATTACTCGTAAAAACTACTTATCAGTTCTTAGTAGATCATACCCGGTTGTTATGATGAAACTTTCTTGAAGGAATTGGAAAACCTGCTTATCAGTTATAAGCGAAGATTTCCTTATACAAGATTGGTATAATGGACAGTAGAAAAGTTTATTTTATCAAAAGTGTTCTCCCCTGATTGTGTGCCACTGCTTAAAATATTTTGGAGACCTTCTTAACAAGAGCTCGAATAGCTCTTTTAGGCTGGAGGCCTCGGTTTTGGAACTTGGTGGCTAATATGGCCAATTTTGAAAATCTCGAACAGTGGGCCCAAGGCCAGTTGGCACGAGCAGGAGCTCGTAAACAAACTTGATTATTAATCCATGAAAACTTAATAAGTTGTTTGGCCATGGTACCGAGATAGGACCGCCATACTCGATGGACTAGCAGCTGTGTGACATGACAGGTCTTGAGACTAGTCAAGACAAACAACTACAAGTCGAGTTGAGGGTCGGGGCCAATCGACCAGCGGCACCACAAATTATATGGCATATGTGAAAAACTTTTGATTTGTACATGCACTATGTTATGGGACCTTCAAGACATCCAAGAGGGGTAGTGATGTGTCCCAGGGCTCTAGACGACCTGGTGGATATAAGGGCAGTTAGTCGTATCAGAAATCTTACGAAGCTTGGAGTAGCTTCAAGCACATGAGACCAGGGTGGGGACAAGATGAGGTCTCTATCCTCATACGGACACAGAGATTTGTGACAAGATTGAGCGATAGATGTCGCGAACATCCACTCATTCTCAAGGTAGAAGTGGACATGCTTCTATCTATGTGGCCGATAAAGTCGCTCCGATGCCACAAGTGGGTTCTGTGGACCGGCTGGCCTACAATTGTGTGTTCCTTCGTGATGAAGGGTGTGTGTTGGTTGATAAACATACTGTTGTGATGAGAAATGATTTTGAAAACCGAAATTTGAAGATGAGAAATTTTAAAGGAATTAAGGATTCTAGCACACTCCAATTTGAAAACTATTTTTATCGAAACTTCATTTTTTTTAATACTCATTCACTGAGTTGTAGAAACTCACCCCTCTTTTTATCCCTTTCCAGAAAATAGAGAAAATGACTAGGGATAACATCAAGCCTTACCCTCTGTTAGGTATGCTTAATTTCTCTTAAACTTGCATTATATTTGATATATGTCTTTCCAAGGAACAAGGTTGAAAGTACTCCAAGCTCCTCTTAAAATAAAGGAGGAAACTCCTCTTGAACTAGGAGAGCAGCGGGTTGCTCATGGGGATCCGTCCAAATTGGGTCAATGTGTGACAACTTGAGTGGTATCAGAGCCTAGTTCCCTTGAAATAATATCAATATTATGCCCTAACATTAATTTAACTTTAAACTATCGTATAGCAAGGAGAGTTCCTAGGAAGTTCGTGGTGAAATCTAGTCCTCCACCCATAACCCTAAAAAAGACACCTAACTCGAGGGAGGAAGCCATACAAAGGTTCATAAAGGGTGAGAAACTAGTACCCAAGGACATGGTGGAAGACTACCAAAAACTAGTAGGAGCCTTACTAGAATCGGAAGGCATCATATACTCTCCTCTCAGATAAGAGTTACTAGTATCATTTCCTAGGAGCCCAACCCCTCCTCCTCCACTCCCACAACAACCAGAGGGGAATCCAACTAAGAAGGAGGTCTGGGATAATTACTAGGATGCGTATGCCACCTTCATGAAGGTCCACCAAGTACCTCCACCTACTCAACCTGGCTTCAATCCCTACCAATAAGTGAAGTGGACCTATGAGTATGAGGTTGTGGTACTAAAACAGTATGGATTGGTGGCCATACATGAAATTCGTCCTATTAGGGAATACGAATGGAGTCCAATAAATTCCTTAGAACCTTCTGATCAAGAGTCTCACAACCATTCTAGGGTTAATTATAATCCTATGACCCCAAGGGATTAGGAGGGTAGAAAATTCCTATAATAAGCCAAGTATGGCAAGAACATATTTCTTGAATAAATAAAAGTGAAATTTTTGTTAAAACTTCTGAGTTCCTTGATAAATTCAAAGCAAAAGAGTATGATAATAAAAATATAAGTGAAAGGTGGGAAATCACCTAAGGAAGAAAAGATGGGTTATTTATAGTTAACCTCAACCCTTAAGACTTACCCTTAGAAATACGATAAAAAAAAATAATCCATCTAAGGGAGATCTTAAGAAAAGGAAAAAGAAATTGGAACAAAGGGAAGCAATCATCAAAGAGTACATATTCATGGAGAGCCCAAGGAGTTAAAGATAACCTCAAAGAAAGAAGAGTAAGGAACAACAAGAAGTAAAACATTCCAAAGAGAACCATAAGAATGGAAGCTGATCGAGAAGAAAAAGAAATAACTATAGAGAAACACCAAGGATGTCAAGACCACCAAGGAAAGATGGGAAGAAGTAAAATAATAGGAAGGCCTAGGAGTAACAACTACTTGTAAAGAACTAAGATACAATTCCTTAGGAACTCCATAAGATAGGGAGACTTGTGGAAATCAGAGGTATGGACCAAAAGAGGAAGAAAAGCAAGAGTGGATGAATCATACAATATCCTTAAGTTTAGGTGAAGATTTAAAAGAGAGAATTTCTAAAGAACGATAGGGTGATCAAACAAAAGAATCCCATAATGGAAGACACTAGAAGGAGGATGAAAATAGGAGGTTGGATCGATGAAGGAGAAAGCTCCAGGTCAAGAAAATAAATCGAGGAAATGTCGCAAAATCAGAGCTGAAATAAGGACATCAGTAAGAAGTATGAGTGGCTAAGTGAGTGTTTTGGGAGGTTAAGTATGATCTATTTGCAAGAAGACATGGAAACCTAAATAGAAATCTTAGACAAATCCGATGGAAGGAAATAACTCCTATTGACCAAATTATTCGGAGGAGTAAACGAAGCTCTAATAAGAGTTGGGGAGTAGTAAAGAATACGCCCCAATCGAGGCAAATGGAGGGATACCAAGGACATGAAGATACGAAAGATTTTGACACAAGAGGGATGAAAGGTCCACCTCAAAGAAATAAACAAATGTTGGAGCAAGTGGGAATGAAATAAGATAAATGAAAGGTACTCATGGATCCAAAGAGTAAATGTAAGTGGGTGAAGATAATGGCAAAAGACATTCCAGAATTAAATGATTGCAATGGTAGAACTAGAAGGAAATCCCGAGAGAGAGGGAATGTGAAGCTCACCAGAGAAGGGAATCTTAGGAAAACATAGGTGTATCAATGACAAGGAAATGGAACCAACGAAATAGGAAAGAAAATAAGCTCTTCAAGAACAAGATGTTGGATATGAAAGGATCAAGTACAAGGGGAAAGAAATTGTAAAGATCTAAGAGATAAGTCAAACCCAAGTAATGTGTAAGTAGGAGGATGACAACAAAAGATGCCATATGAGTAAAAAAGGAACTAACTTGGAATAAAGGATAGTGGAAGGATCATGATGAGAGTAAGAATGGATTTGGAAAGAGAAGAGATCTTAAAGAGGAAGGATGTCGGTGGGAATGAGGAATGAAGTAAGAAATCAAGAGTTTTAATATGTCAATGAGTATCAAGAAGTTCAAGGATTTGAAGGTTGAATGACCGAATAAGGAAGTTTGGAAAAGATGAGTAAGTAAGGAAATCAATACGGTTATAGGGACATGAAGTCAACGACATAACGAAGAATGTCATACAGTAAGGGACATGTAAATCCAACTAACTCAAGGAAATATGACTTAGGTAAGGGAAAGTCTATGAGTAAGACATAACGAAGTCAAGCATAAAGGTGGTAACCAAAGAATGAAGAAGGGATCCATGTAGGATGAAAAGGTGATAAACGCAAAAACCTGTGGAAGAAAAACGACCGGAACTCATAGTTATGAAATCTTAGGTAAAAGAAGCTTGGAATGGGAAATGGTGCCTTGGGAAGGAAGGTTGTAACTAGAGGAAATGATCCTAGATCTTCCAAGATGATATTCTAGGCTAAAGTAAGTTCCATGGAATGAGGAAAGGATGAGAATGACATGAGAATCTTAGGTATGTGATGAAAGGGATGAACGAAAACAACCGAGAAGGTTGTAAGACGATAAACTAGAAAATTTACATATCAATAAAAAGTTTAAGCCAGTACGTAAAAAGTGTGGAATAAGTTTTGGGGACAAAACTCCTAAAAGGAGGGGGGAGTTGTAAACCCCGCTCTTTGGAGTTAAGGAAAACTGAGAAAGAACCCGTCAAATCGAGTGAGAAAAACCGAACCGGTTAACAAACCCAATTATTGGGGAATGGGAAAATTGGAGAAATTACAACTTGCAAGTGACCCAATAAGGTTCATAACCTTGGAAAAGAACTTTAGGACAAATTGGGAGAGAAAAACTAGACCGGTTCGGGTGAACCGGATGGAACCGATTTATGAACCGGAACCGATAGAAAGAGGGCAAACCAGGAAATTTATGGTTCCCAAGTGACCTAAAGAGTCACATAAGTAATGAAAAAGGACTTTAGGATGATTGGGGGATGAAAACCAAACTGGTTTAGGTGAACCGGTTTGAACCATTATTGAACCGGATACTAAATTTATTTTTCTAAGTTGCTTAGAAAATTCCAATTTGATAATTGAGGCCACCATTTGATAGATAATGAATTTAGAAACTTTTAATTTTGAAAAACTCGATCAAATCAAGCTAGAACCGACTAGTTTAAGCTTTGAACCTGGTTCAAACTGGTCTGATCCGGTTCAGAACAATGTCGTCTTCTTCCTTTAGATAACAATACTGTTCACTCACCAAAAACTCGAAGCAGCACCTGTGAAGAGGAAATGTTTATGTTCAATACATTTCTGGCCATCAACCACTGTCATAAATGTGCCAAACGAACTGCCGATGGGTCCTCGAGCTCCCTATATATAGAGCTCCTCTCCATTCATCCTCTCCACACTTGAAAACCTCACTCTCACTCAACAACTCAGTTTTCTAGTGAAGCTCGAACCAGAGCTCCAATATAGGGTCTTTTTTGAACTAAAGAAGGTGTGGTCGGGTTCCTTAGAATTAGGGAGAAGTCAGCCACACGGTTGTAGTCTTCATTCGCTCCAAAGGGTCACTAGAGAAGCGTCGGCGTTATCGAACAGTGAAGCAACTCCAGCAGATTGAAGCTGCCCTATTTTTGTTGAGCTAAAATTGGAAAATTTGAGCCCTCCTCAGGCAAAACCAAGCTCTCCTAGCACCTCCTTAGCCCTCCTACGGCCGAATTAGGACTGAAATGTTTGACTACCCTCTATAATTTTCGACCGGTGTTATAGAGAGAACTAGCAGAATTTCAATGATAAAATTCTCACCCAATTTGGTATCAATTGATGCAATTCTTAAACCTATGAGAAACCTCGGGAGGAGAGCTATCTGCCTAGATTGAAAGCTCAGACCGTCGCGACCCCAACGGTGACCATTTGAAGCTTTCTCTCTCTACATTCTATTTTCCGGCAAAGCTCCATTTAAGCTCGTTCTGGTGTTAAAACGTGCTATTGAAAGTGAATTGAATCATATGAAGAAGTAGGAACTCCAATTTAACTTTAATTTCAACAATTAAACTTGTTTGATCGGTCAATTTGATGAAACAAGTTTAATTGGGGGAAAGTTGAAATTGGGGGAAAATTGCAAAAATTTTGGGGATTTCAAAAATTCGAAGGACTAAAATGCAATTTTATAAAATTGAGGGTCAATTGAGCATGATAAGAGTGTTAGAGGACCAAGAGAAAATTTTAGAATTTTTGGGGTAAAACTTACCATTTATGTAAATGAAGGGCAAAATGGTAATTTTGGAAAAATTAAGGGCCAAATTAGGAATTTGGGAAACTTGAACCCCTTCTTATGAAATTGAGGTCTTATGGGGGATTTTAAAAAAAAAGTTTCGGGACTCAATTTTGGGAAAACCAACAACTGGGGCCTAAAGTAAAAGAAAAGGAACTTTAGGGACCAAATTGCAAATAGTTGAAAAGTTGGATATTTTAGTCATTAATAATGAATGAAGGTTATCAAGCCAAATGATAATGAACAAAAATGTTCATTTCATGTAGAAATACGAGATATCAGGAACGCCAGCTGAGATTAAGCTCGCAACGAACGAAAATCGACTTAGAGGAAATACACTGCATGATCGGGTGAGTGGAAATTTAATATCATATCCGATTGGGATGATAAGCACATTAAAAATGAAAACCCACTACTAAGTGGTATTTTTATCATCACACCTGACAGGAGTGATGTGAAAATCACACGAAGAAATTACTTACCGGTTGTAAGTAGATCATACCTAGTTGGTATGATGAAACTTCCTCGAAGGAAGTGGAAAACTCGCTTATCTGTTATAAGCGGAGATGTCCTTATACTCGATTTGTATGATGGACAGTAGAAAAGTTTATTTTGTTGAAAGTGCTCTCCCCTAACTGTATGCCACTGCTTATTTTTGGGAGACCTTCATGACGGGAGCTCAAATAGCTCATATAGGCTGGAGGCCTCGATTTTGGAACTTGGGGGCTAATATGCCCAATTTTAAAAATCTTGAACAATGGGCCCTAGGCCAGTTGGCACGAGCAGGAGCTCATAAACAAACATGATTATTAAGCCATGAAAACTTAAGTAAATGAGTTGTTTGGCCATGGTACCGAGATAGGACCGACATACTCGATGGACTAGTGGCAGTGCGACATGACAGGTCTTCAGACTAGTCAAGACATGTAAACCCCACACTTTTGAGTTAAGGAAAATCGGGAAAAGAATCGGTCAAACCAAGTAAGAAAATCGAGCCGATTTACATTTGAGAACACGCAATATGGAAATTTACAATTTCTGGGTGATCCAAAGGGTTCTTTAAACCTTGGAAAAGAAATTTAAGAAAATTTAGAAGACAAAAACCAAATTGGTTCACGTGAACAAGATTTCATAAGAACTTGGAATTTAAGTGTGCTTGCCCGAGAGTAGTGTGACCTCCTGTGAAGTATGAATTTTTTTGTAACCCGAAATTTTGGTCAATGTACGCCTTATCATAAATAACCATAAATTAATATATATTTAATTATTGTAATTAATACCAATAATATAATACCAAAATAAAATTATTGGAATTAATACCGAAATTAAATTATTGGAATTAATACCAATAATTTATGGCAATATTAATACTAGTAATAAATCTCGCCCATTTAATACACGAATTTTATGCCTATATAAAGAGGTCATCCCCATTCATTCTCCTCACACCCGAGCACTTCTCTCTCTCTCTCTCTTTACTACTCCATTTCCCGGTGAAACTTAAACCAGAGCTTCGACTTCAACATTTTTCTTAACCTCGAAAGGAGAGGTCCGGCTCTTTAGAACCGAGGAGAAGTCAGTTATCTGATAGCAAACTCCAGTCAATCCGAGAATCACTAGAGAAGCGCTGACAAGATGGAACAGTGAAGCAGCTCCGGTGGACCGAAGCTGCCCTATTTCGGCCAAGTTGAAATTGGCCATTTCGAGCCCTCCTCAGGCCAAACCAAGCCTTCCCAACACTTCCTCAACCCTTTCATAGCCGAATTACGACTGAAAGGTAAGTCAATTCGGCTCCCCTCTACAATTTCCGGTCGGTGTTAGAGAGAGAACCGACAGAATTTTAATAATGAAATTCTAACTCAATTAATTTTAATAATGAAATTCTAACTCAATTATGCATCAATTGATGCAATTCTTGATTCTAGAATGAACATCAAGATGAGAGCTATCTGCCTAGATCGAAATCTCGAACTGCCGTGCCCACACAGGTGAGAAATCAAAACTTTCTCTCTCTACAGTCTGTTTTCCGGCGAAGCTCCGTTTAAGCTCGTTCCGGCGTTAAAATCTACGATTCAAAGTTTCTTAGAATCGTATGAACATGCAAGAACTCAATTTCAACTCCAATTTCAATAATTAGAAGTGCATGATTGATCAATTTGATGAAATCAAATTCGGTAGTGTTAAAGAGTTGAAATTGGGTGAAAATTGGGGATTTTCGAAATTCAAAGGGCCAAAATGAAATTTTATGAAATTGAGGGTCAATTGGGCCTGAAAATAATGTTGGAGGACCAATTGAAGAATTTTGGAATTTTTGGGGCAAAACTTACCATTTTTGTAAAAGAAGGGCAAAATGGTAATTTTGGTCAAATTGGGGGACCAAATTGGAAATTTAGGAAATTAAACCCCTTTTTGCTGAAATTGAATAAATTGAGGTCCTAGGATAAATTTTAAAAGTTTCGGGAATCAATTTGTGGAAAAACCGACATTAGGGACTTAAAGTTAAAGAGAAATAACTTTAGGGACCTAATTGCAAATAATAAAAAGTTTGGGTTTTCTCATTCATTGGAAATGAATGAAGGCTATTATGCCGAGTAATAACGAACAAGGTTGTTCATATCGTGTAGGAACGCGAAATACCGGAAACTCTAGCAAGGACAAGCTCGCGTGAATACAAAGAACTGGTGTAGTGGAATTCACAGCATTAACGGGTGAGTGGGTTTACTAACATCATACCCAGTTGGGATGATGAGCACAACTTAAAGATAAAAACCACTTATCGGTTGTGGGTGAAAATTTTATATCATATCCAATAGGGGATGAAAAGTACCTTGGTATAAAAACCCACTATTTAGTGGTATTTTAATCATCACCACTTAGAGAAAGTGATATAAAAATTATGCGAAAAAAACTACTTACCGATTGTAAGTAGATCATACCCGGTTGGTATGATGAAACTTCCTCGAAGGAAGTTAAAAATCCGTTCATCGGTTATGAACGGAGATGTCCCTATACCGGTTGGTATAATGGACAGTAAAAACCTATTTTGTCAGAAGTGTTCTCCCATGACTGTGTGCCAATGCTTAAACTATTTGGTAGACCTTCTTGACCGGAGCTCGAATAGCTCTTATGGGCTGGGGGCCTCAATTTTGGAACTTGTGGGCTAGAATGCCCAGATTTTGAAAATCTCGTATAGTGGGCCCAAGGCCAGTTGGCACGAGCAGAAGCTCGTAAACGAACATGACATATGTGCCATAAAACTTAATAAGTGAATTGTTTGGCCATGGTACCAAGATAGGACTGACATGCACAGTCAATCAGAGGTAGTGCGACATGACAGGTCGACGAACTAGTCAAGACAAACAACTGCGGGTTGAGCTGAGAGTTGGAGCCGTTGGACCAGTGGCACCATATATTACATGGCTTGATAAGAAAACATTGTTCGTGCATGCACTATGAGTATGGGATCATCAAGATGCCCATGAGGGGTAGTGATGTGTCCTAAGGGCCCTGGACGACCCGGTGAGTATAAGGGCAGATCGTCGTTCCAAGTGTCTGTGCAAAATCTGGAGTAGCACCAAGCGCATGAGACCAGGGTGGGGACAGGATGAGGTCTCTATCCTCATACGGACATGAAGAAGTGATTTCGGGATTGTAGGTCGGATGTCGCGTACATCCACTCATTCCCAAGGTAGAAGTGGTCGTACTTCTATCCGGGTGGCAGGAAAAGTCGCTTCGAAGCAACTAGTGGGTTTAGTAGTGATACTGACTTGCGAATGTGTGTAACCTTAATGATGAAGGATGTGTGTTGGGTGATGACACACCGTGGTAAATAAGAAATAATGGAAAAAAAATTTAAATGAAGGGATTTTTGAAAAGAAAGGAGTCTGGCACACTCCATATAAATATTTTTCTTAAAAGTTAAAAGTAGACCTTTAAAAACCCATTCATTGAGTAGTCGTACTCACCCTCTCCCTTATATCCCTTTTAGGAAATCCCAGAAAGCCTCCCCTTAAAGACCATCAACTAAGATGCCTGTAAGACAGGTATGTAAAGTTTTAAATTTTATGCAGTTTTGATTATGCTATTCCAAGAAAAGGTGCAGGTTAAAGGACGCCTTACTCTTTACGGTTTACAATAAGGGGAAATCCTTTAATAAACTGGGAGAGTGGCGGGTTGATCACGGGGATCCGACCAAACTGGGTCAGGGCATGACAACTAGAGTGGTATCAGAGCATGTTTCCTCGAATACATAATCAAGACTAGAAAATATATTAACTAATAGAATTTATCCTAAAATTTTTAGATGGCTCCCAGGAGAGGAACCAAGAAAACTTGGAAGGGCTCTACTCAAAACCCTACCTTCGTAGAGAGACAACCCTAGAAGCTTCCCAAATGCCTGAGACCTGGCAGAAATGTTGAAAGACCAAATGGGGAAGCATCCTGGACAATGGTGGTAGGACCTATTGATGGCACAAACCTAAGTATAAAGGAGGATGCTTATCAAGAATTCCATAGCTCCCTAGTTAATTTGTGACCATTTTCTGTGATAGGGTTGAGAGCCCAACCTTTTGTATCCCCATATTAATAAAAGATTCAAATTCCCCTAAACTCTATCTTTTGAGGATGTGATCTTACTAGGAATATGGCCTAAGGAAAATAAAACAAACCAACACTATCCTAGAAACTAAGGAAAAGTCACATCCCAGTAATGGGAGCTGAATCGGGAAACCTAGGAGGAATCTTACCATGACCCTTTAGCAAGGAGATTCAGTAAGAAAATTTTCAAAGTGATTAGACTCCAGAACGGTAGAGCACCAAACCAATAGTAACCCTGGAAATGCCCTACTCGAAGGAAAGAAGGGACCACAATAATCCATATAAGGGAATAACCTATTACAACTATGAACGATGTAGACATTACCTAAAGAAGTGCCCAACCCTACTAAGGACAAGTACCAAGTTGAACTATTATAGGTGTAAGGAAAGAAGGGGTATTCCACACCTCATAGATTCAGGGCAATATCTCTTCAAAGGTCACGAAGGACATGAAGGATTGGAGACCGATACCATGGAGTAGGTTACATAAACAATTCAAAAAGAGGTCAAGAAAAGACGAGGTGAATACAAAAACTTCTTAAGAAGGTCAAACTAAGAAGGATACCTCATGAATAGGGATAAGGTACATGAGAAGCATACTTAGAACCCTCTCATAAGGGGCAAACAAAAAAAAACGTCCCCGGAAACTCTAGGGAATGACACAGTGAGAGTGAAGAAGAAAAGGAATACGCTGTGAAAATGAATCATTGGTTGGCGTATGTGCAAGGAGCCAACCCCTAATTAGAAACTACTTGAAGGAAGGAAGTATCAAAGGCCAAGACTAAAATGCTTTGGAAAAGTGAAATAATTTTAAAGTACTACCTCTTTTGGAAAAAGCAGAAAAGTTAAAAATCGAAGTCTCTGACCAACATACCTAAGGAAGATCGGGAAGTAGAAAGGACTACACCCTAAAAAGGTCAGTGAGATGATGTTAAGGACAGGAGTACTCGAGAAGACAACTGCCCTAAGAAGACCTAAACCAAGAGACTGGTGGAGGTGGGGCAGTTAACCAACTAATACGCGGAAGAACCATGATGTAAGTTCCGACAAGGAAGAGAAGTGGAAAGGTCAAATACTCTGAAAGAGAAGGATGAAAGAAATCCTTAAAGGGACCAAAAGGCCAAATTAACAACCAAAATCAAGCCAAGAAAGAAATAGGCAAGCTTCTCACACAATGATCAAGAAATCTTGAAATAAGGAAGATTTATACGCTCCATTGGGTATGAATGAGGATGCAGATAGAGTATAAAAGATGTCTTGCAAGACCTGAGGAGTAAAGGTAAATATAAGAAGATAACATCAAGAGTAGAAATCCCCCAAAACAAATGTAAAAAGGAATGTCCGGAGAAAGGGAAAGAATTCTACAAAGGAAGGAAGCCCCGAAAAGACATGTGTATCCCAATTGAGAGGAAATGGAACTAACCAAAATAGAAGGAATGATAAGCTCACAAATGAAATGTTGGTTGAGATGGAAAAGTCTAGTACCAAGGAAAAATGAGGTCCTAAGAAGGAAATTAAACTAAAGGAATTATGCAGGGGCGGATGCACACAATGTGGAGTGAAAGGAACCTACCCTTAATTAGGAAATGTTTCCAAGGAAGGAAGTATCATAATGACCCACGCTGACCTGTTTGGAGGGAACAGGAGAACCAAGTAGAAAGAGGAAAACTAATAACGACAGACAACCAAATAGAATAAACAAAATCCTAAGAAGGAATGAGATGTAGTAAAGACTACACTCTATGATAGATAATAGGATGGGCATGAAGAAGGAGTGATACAGCTGCCCAGACGATTGGACCAGAAAAATAAAGAATTATGAAATGGTTGCGAACAAATCAGAGGGGATTAAGGCTAAAGGAAAACCCTTGAGTAGAGGATATCATTGGGAATGATGATGGATCTAAGAAATGATGAAACCTAGCATGTCGGTAAAACATCTGGGAATTTAATTAATTGGAACAGGAAATACTCAATAAGGAAGTCGAAAAGGAATGAGTGGGTAAGGAGAACCAACAGAATTGAGTAAGTGGAGTTTATAATGGTAAAAAAAAGGGATAGTTGAGGAATACTATCAAAAGAAAAGAGAAATGAAGTAATATGATCCCTGAAAGGTCTAAAAGCTAAGAGAGACACTTTAGGAGATGTTCTAGAAATCAAATGGATAGAAACGGGTCATAGAAAATGTCATGTTGTAAGGGCATGTAATCCCAACAAACCGAGGAGAATATGACTCAAAGTAAGGAATAGTCGGCTAATAAGCATGACGAGGTCAAATATAACAATTTGGATCGAAGTTATAATAGACAACGAATAGAGAAAGAGTCGAAATGAGACAAAAAGGTGGTGACAAAGAAATCCGTGGAAATAAGTACGAAATGCTCTATAGGACGACGAGCTAAGGGTTTCAATGATCAAGTGGTTAACTAGACACGAAAATGGTTAGTTATCTTAAAATTCCCAATCTTGAGTAAAAGACCTCAAGGGGAAGAATATTGCTCTAAGCAAAGAGAGAGATAATATCTAAGAACATACCCTGAGGTAAGGTATGTCTAGTTATGACAAACTCCATGGAGGGACTAAATAATATTATGGAAAATGAATTTCTTAAGCGAAGGTTCTAAAAGTGTCTAATTTCAAGGATTAGAGAAAAGTTTGTATCTTAAGCAAACACCAAAGGGGCATCAAAGGAAATGATTGCTCATGCAAGGATGTTAACTAAGTTTTGGGGACAAAACTCCTAAAAGGAGGGGAGAGTTGTAAACCCCGCACTTTTGAGTTAAGGAAAACTGGGAAAAGAACCGGTAAAATCGAGTAAGAAAATCGAGCCGGTTTACATTTAAGAACACGCAATATGGAAATTTACAACTTTCGGGTGATCCAAAGGGTTCTTTAAACCTTGGAAAAGAAATTTAAGAAAATTTAGAAGACAAAAACCAAATTGGTTCAAGTGAACAAGATTCCATAAGAACTTTGAAGTTAAGCGTGCTTACCCGTGAGTAGTGTGAGGATGGGTGACCTCCTGGAAGTAACCTGAAATTTCAGTTAATGTACGCCTTATCATAAATAACCATAAATTAATATACATTTAATTATTATAATTAATACCAATAATATAATACCAAAATTAAATTATTGGAATTAATACCAATAATTTATGACAATATTAATACTAGTAATAAATCTTGCCCATTTAATACACGGGTTTTACGCCTATATAAAGAGGTGATCCCCATTCATTCTCCTCACACCCGAACACTTCTCTCTCTACTACTTCATTTCCCGATGAAGCTTAAACTAAAGATTCAACTTCAACATTTTTCTTAATGCAGAAGACTAGGACCTGCATGGAGGAAAATGGTAGAGGAAAGAATGTTGTCAATGAGAGGGGAGCCAAAGGTGATGCAGAGCATGTGGGAAAATGGCATAGGAAAGAACATTGTCAATGAGAGGGGAGCCAAAGGTGACGCAGAGGACTGTGCGAAGATGAAGAATTAGACTGGAAATAAGGGGCATCAAGACTCCGGCAGTGAGTGAAGTGATAACAATGCCTAGTACGAGATTTAGAGTACAGATAAGGAAACAAAAACAAAGGAATGGAAGAGTAGGAGGAAGAAGAACAAGAGGAAAGACCTGGTGAAGTTTTGGAGAGGAGAGAAGGTTGGAGTACCATCATTGTTAGGGTTTACCGATGAAATTCGATCAACTTCCCATTTGTATTACCTTACGTTATTATGTATGCTCGCGTGCCTCACTCACGCTCTCCCTTTCCCTCTCGCTCGCCCTTCTGCTCAGGTCAAAACCTCCCTCCCGTGGCTCCCTCCTCTACTACGGCCTAAGAATCTCCCTACAACAGCCGCTTTTCAAGCGGGCGACAAAGCCAGGACAACTTCCTCCATCAGAGATGAGAAAAATATCATCTTTTTCTCCATCTGTTGCACTCAAAGTCAAGAGGGATGGAAGACCGAGTAAAAGCTGTAACACTCACACACAAATGGAGAGGAAGGGAGGGACGGAGAATCGAGTAAAAGCGGTAACGCTCACACATAGACGGATAGGAAGTGGGAGACTTTCAGATTTTCTGTTCACTAAGTGATAAGAAATAAAGAGAGTGAAGGAGACGTAGAAAATGGAGGGAAATTTAGTTTTCTTCTAGGGAGAGAGACAGTGAGTGAGTTTTCAAGGGGAAGTTTGGAAATACTATATATTATTTATAATTTATATGCTCATATATATATATATATTTAATAAATATTTATTTTTAAACTATTTATTTCCATCTAATTTCATGAATTTAATTCAGTTACTCTAAGTTGTTTAAATCGATTAAATTATTTATAATCAAATCAATCGAATTTTAGATTTAAAATAAAATATTCTGAATTAATTTAAGATCGGTTATTTTTTAAAAAAATATTGATATTATATATATTATTTCCAATTATATCCCTCAATTTCTCAAATTTTTTTTTGGATTCCTAATTTCTCATTATTTTCAGTTAAATATTTGATTTCTCACTATTTGTAGTATAGACCCAATTTTTTAAAATTGCGATTTAGTCCCCAAACTTTCAAAAATTATAATTTAGTCCTCTAACTTTGATTATCATCAATTTGATCTTAAACCTTCTTATTTGAGTTCTAATGTGATTATAATCATTTTTCCTATGTCCCAAGATCATTTCTTGAATTTAATCCAATTACTCTAAGTTATTTAAATCGATTAAATTATTTATAATCAAATTAATCGAATTTTAGATTAAAAATAAAATATTCTGAATTAATTTATGATCGGTTATTTTTTAAAAAAATATTGATATTATATATATATATTATTTCCAATTATATCCCTCAATTTCTCAAATTTTTTTTTTGGATTCCTAATTTCTCATTATTTTCAGTTAAATATTTGATTTCTCACTATTTGTAGTATAGACCCAATTTTTTAAAATTGTAATTTAGTCCCCAAACTTTCAAAAATTATAATTTAGTCCTCTAACATTAATTATCATCAATTCGATCTTAAACCTTCTTATTTGAGTTCTAACGTGATTATAATCATTTTTCCTATGTCCCAAGATCATTTCAACCTTTGAACCATCCAATTTAAATTAAAAATTATATTAAACGGAGCTTCGCCGAAAAAATGTTATTGAGAGAGAAATGTTCGATTACTTACCAGTGAGGGTCTGGTGGTCGAAGCTTTTGATACCAAGAGATTTCTCTCTTCCTGGGGATCCTTCCTAAATCAAATTGTGCCTCAATTGATTACCTGAGAACTATGAATTCATCGATTTAAATTTTAGTTAAAACGCATTGTGAATAATAATTTCTGTCGAAGGGCAACAGTGGGTACTTATCACGACAGTGCAAGGAAGGTGTGGACTCCACTAGTGAAGGTCTAGAGGGATTGATTTGGCCATGGGTGGCTCGATGATGGCTCAAATTAAGCTCGGGATTTTTTGGTTGTAGACAACTAAGGGAGCAGCGGTACTGTTCGAACTCGCCGTCACTTCTCCAATAATCCTTAAGGCAATTAGAGAGTGCAGTCATGTATAGGGCTCCTGTAGGAATCCAGGAACCCAAGTTCACTTTCTAAGGTAAAGAAAAGTTCTTAATTCAAAGCTTTAGCTCACGGGTGATCGAAAATTTGAGTAGTACGTCTTATTCGAGCTTTCGAGGGATGAAAAGGATGAATGGAGGGGAGTTCTTTATATAGGAAGCTCGGGGACTGTTGTTCCTATCCATCCATATATCGATCGGCCATTAACTCTTTGATTTATGCCATTGTATGAGGGATTTAATGGCCATCAGAGTTATGGTGTCCTTCCACCTCCTAATTTGTTTATCCATCTCAAGGAAGAAAATGACATTGTGCGCACGCATGTGAGCTTCGCACGTGCAAACTGCCACATGGCATGCTAAGATTGGTCAGCATTATTAACACAACATCCCACTCAGCATTCGAGTCATCAGCTGACCTGTTGACTGCACACGTGACGAGCTCTCATTGGTCACTCTGTTTGATGTGGCAGTTGATTGAATTCGTTGACCATGCCACGTGGCATCCTCTAAGTGGATGATTTAAATTCGTCAATTTCCCACTTGATGTAGTGTGCCATTGCCACATGTCGTCATTTGATTGGTCGTGGCTATCTAATGTGGCTTTACCATGTGTCGACTTCTAATTGGTCGACCTTTCTTGGACATCCTAGTTGGTTACTAATCTTGCATCATTGCCACATGTCAGCCTCTCATTAGTCAGCCTTATTGACAAGGATCTTCCTCAGTTGACCGTTGACTGAGTACATGTGTCACACTCCCATTGGTCAGTTTTTGATGACATGGATTTTTTCTTTGTGTGACTGTTGACCAGAGACATGTCACGCTCTGATTGGTCAGCGCTTTCAAACGCTGACCTAGTTGCTTATGAGGCGCGCTTTTCCATGCATCGTGTGCTAATTGGTAGCATGTGCTGACTGGGCACTGACCTGGCAGATGGTCTGTTAACCTGGCTAGACCATTGACCAGTTCAATTGGACCAAGTTCGGTGACCTGAAATAAAAAATTAACTAGTTCATGCCTGATTCGGTCGATTTTCTAAAAATTAAAATTTTCTAAATTCATTTTCTAAATAGTGGTGACTTCAATTTCTCAAATTGAGATTTTTAAGTCACCACTAAAAATGAATCTTTGAACTAGTTCAATCCGATTCAATTTCGGTTCACCTTGAATCGGACTACTTCTCACTTCCAATTTGAAAGATGTGTTTCCTTAATTTTTTTATCTTCATTGATCACTTGGAATTGCTTAAATTTCTTTTTGGTTTCTCTTCACCCATTTCGGTTCACTTTGAACCATGGTTTTTTCCCTAAAATTTTTTGTTCTCATTTATGGCTTTCTTATTATGAGAAAACGAGGTTTACAAGAGTAGCCATCAACTATCCTACCTACGATATGAAGATGTATGCCCTAATTCGAGCTCTACAAATATGGAAGCACTATCTATGGTCAAAAGAGTTTATGATTCTCATAGATTATGAATCTTTTAAGCATTTTAAAGGGCAATATAAGTTGAACAAGGCGTCATGCAAGGTGGGTAGAGTTCATTGACACATTCTCATATATGATCAAGTATAAACAATGTTTGAAAAATATAGTTGTTGACACATTATCTAGAAGGTACGTTTGGCTTATAATACTTGATACTAAATTGCTTGGTTTTGTTTATATTAAGTGTATGCAAATTATCATAATTCTTATGAAGATATTGGATGTTATACAAATTGCAAGTTTGAGAAGTTTTATTTACAAAATGAGTTGCTATTTTGGAAAAACATTTTATACATCCCTCAAGTTTCGTTTTGTGAATTACTTGTTAGGGAATTACATGTTGCATAACTCATTGGACTTTTAAGGGTAGCTGATAATATTGAAATTTTGTATGAGTATTATTTATGTCTACATATGGTAATGAATGTTAGGAAAATTTATTTTCGATACATTACATGTAAATAATTTAAGTCTATTCATAAATTTCATGTCATGTATACGCTTATTTCAATTACTAGAGTACCACATCGAATTGATATATCTATGAACTTTGTTCAAGGATTACCTATAACTAATATGGGAGATATTTTGTGATTGAGGTTGTTAACCATATTTTAAGAACCGTATATTTCATTACATGTCAAAAATTGATGATGAATCAAATGTTATTAATTTATTATTTAGAAAAGTTGTTATATTGCATGTTATTCCTAGAATTAATGTATATGATCATTAGTCTAAATAATTTAGTTATTTTTGGATTATTTTATTGGGTGAATTGGAAGCAAAACTTTTATTTTCAAAAACATCTTTACTATATGTTGAGTTTGCATATAATCGTTTTATTCATTATGTGACTAGTTTTCAACATTTGAGATTGTTTATGGTTTTAATTTATTTACTATAAAATGATACACTAAAGAATATATAAATCTAACCAATAAAGTTTTCAAGAATGTTATTTTTATCTAGGGATTTGGATTATACTATATATGAGGAATGAACGATTTATGGAAAGAAAAGTATCAAAAGTTCTAGATTAGAAGAATCATTTGGAGTGTTAAAACTCATCAGTAATACTTACGATCTGATGTTATATAATAGGTATGGTGTTAGCTATAGTTTTAATACTTCTAGTTTAATGTCTTTTGATGCAAGTGACAAGAAAATTAAAGATTTAAGGATAATTTTCAAAAGATGGGAATAATATGAATCAAATTGGACACGCTATGAATTCGCAACAATGATCAATAGAATGTGAATTGGACATGAGTATTTTACCATGAAATGAGTTGAACGATCATCTGAGGAAAATAGCCTAATAACAAGGTCAATAGATTCAATGAAGCATTACATAGGTTGATTGAAGAGATTGTCGAAAAACATAATAGGAAGCTCAATAACATGATCACAATAAAACTCAATTGAGGTGCAAATTCAAAAATAATGATAGATATTTATTATTTTAGATATTTCTAAAAGAATATGTTACATTGAGATATTTCTAAAACAATATGTTACATTCATATATTTCTAAAACAATCTACAACAAATATACTAGATATTTGCATTAGATGATCTGGACATGTCAACCATAAAATATTATTTTTTTAGGATATTTAACTGTCATATGTGCCTATAAAATGCACATTCCACGGTTTTGTAGAGAAAAACTTTTGGAATTCAAATATTATGAGTTTTTGTCTTATTTCTCTCTTGAAATAACTTTTGAACTTATCAAGTTTTTACTTATAACGTACAAGTAATCAGACTTATCACGAGTGTTTTCTAAGAGCTATTTGTAAAGAATCTGGGTGTATCGTATACATTTATCTCATACCTTATTTGTCGCCCCCCAACTCGGTTTGGTTGGATCTCCATGAACAACCCACCACTCTCTCGGTTTATCTAGGGTTTTCCCCTCATCTAAATAGTGGAGAGTAAGGCGTTCTTCTTACTGTACCTTCATGGAATAACATTAATCAAAATTGAATATAAATTTTACATACCTGCTTTAAGGTTTGGCTACTGATAAATTGGTTTTCCCTTGGTTTGTTAAAAAGGGGTGAAGGGGGGGGGTGAGTTCGACAACTCAGTGAATGGGTGTTGGGTGAGAGTTTTCACAAAAAAAAATTAATTTCTTTAATCGGAGTGTATCAATCTCCTTATTTCATAAAAAAAATATTTTTCTTCAAATTTTGGTTTATCAAAACCTTTTTCCAAAATTTCCCAATTCATTTCCAAGGATTCTCCAATACTTTCCATGGTTTTAATAACCTCTTTCTTATTTTAATATTCTATGTGTTTAAGATACAACACACACCCTTCATCATGAAGGGATCACACATTTCGTGAGATGCAGTTACGCCAACTGCACCTACTTGCAGATCGGAGCGTCTTTACCATCCATCGTGATAGAAGTCTCTGACTTCTACCCGAAGTCAGAGTGAACATCTCTGAAGTCTTACCCTCAGACCAAAAATACTCCATGTCCATATGAGGACAGAGACCTCATCCCATCCCCACCTCGGTCTCATGCACAATGAAGTTACGATGAGCTTCTCAAGACTTCTAGTATGACTAACTGCCCTTATTTCCACCAGGTCGTCCAGAGCCCTAGGACGCATCACTACCCCTCTTGGGCGTCTTGAAAGTCCTGTAACATAGTGCATGCACAATCAATAATTTTTCACATAAGCCACATAATCTATGGTGCCACTGGTCCAACGGCCCCGACTCTCAACTCGACCTGCAGCTATTTCTCTTCACTAGTACAAAAACCTGTCATGTTGCACTGTTGCTAGTCCATTGAGTATGTTGGTCATGTCTCGGTACCATGGGCAAATAACTCATTTACTTAAGTTTTCATGGCTTAATAATTATGTTTGTTTATGAGTTCCTACACGTGCCAATAGGCCAAGGGCCCACTGTTTGAGACTTTAAAAACCAGGCATATTAGCCCCCAAGTTCCAAAATAGAGGCCTCCGGCCTAACTGAGCTATTCGAGCTCCCGTCAAGAAGGTCTCCCAAAAATGTTAAGCAGTGGCACACAGTCAAGTGGGAGCACTTCCAACGAAATAACTTTTCAATCGTTCATCACACCAACCAAGTATGAGGACATCTCCGCTTATAACCGATAAGCGGGTTTTCCACTTCCTTCTAGGAAGTTTCATCATACCAATCGGGTATGATATACTTACAACCAATAATTAATTTTTCCGCATGATTTCCACATCACTCCTCTCTGGTGTGATGATTAAAATATCACTTAATAGTGGGTTTTCATTTTCGAGTTGCTTATCATCCCAACCGGGTATGATATTAAATTTCCCACTCACCCGATAGTGCAGTGAATTTCCTCTTAGTCGACTTGTTACCTTTACGCAAACTTATCTTAGCTGGCGTTCCCGATACTTCATGTTCCTACATGATATTAATATCATTGTCCATTATCTTTTTACTTAATAGCTTACATTCATTCTAAATAAATGAGAAAACCAAACTTTTCATTTATTTACAATTAGGTCACTAAAGTTATTTTTCTTTAACTTTAAGTCCCTAATAACGATTTATCATCAAATTGAGTCCCGAAACTTTTAAAACTAACCTTGGGATCTCAATTTATTCAAATTCACAAAGAGGGCTTCAATTTCCCAAATTACCAATTTGGTCCCCAATTTTTCTAAAATTACCATTTTGCCATTTCTTTACCAAAATGGTAAGTTTTACCCCAAAAATTCTAAAATTTGCTCAATTGGTCCTTTAACACTCTTATCATTCCCAATTGACTCTCAATTTTATAAAATTACATTTTAGTCCCTTGAATTTGTGAAATCCCTAATTTTCCCCAATTTCAACTTTCCAACACAGTCGAATTTGATTTTATCAAATTGACCAATCAAACAAGTTTCATTGTTGAAATTGAAGTTAAACTAAAGTTCCTACATCTTCATACGATTCAATTGCACTTTGAATCGCAAGTTTTGAAGCCGGAATGAGCTCAAACGGAACTTTACTGAAAAATAGAACGTAGAGAAAGAAAGCTTCAAATGCTTACCATCGAGAGGGGTGGTGGTCCAAGTATTTAATCTAGGTAGATAGCTCTCCTCCTGATTACTCCTAGGATTAAGAATTGCATTAATTGATGTCGAATTGGGTGGGAATTTTATCATCTAAATTTTGTCAATTCTCTCTCTAGCACTAGTGGGAAATTATAGAGGGGGCTGAATTGGCTTACCTTTCAGTTCTAATTCAGTCGTAGGAGGGCTGAGGAGGTGTTAAAAGAGCTTGGTTAGGCCTGAGTAGGGCTCAAATTGACCATTTTCAACTCGACCAAAACAAGGCAGCTTCGGTCTATGGGAGCTGCTTCACTGTTCTATTACGTTGACATCTCTCCAGTGACCCTCGAAGCAAATGGATACTATCTCGGGTAGCTAACTTCTCCCCGATTCTAAAGAACCTAACCATGCCTTCTTTGGCTTAGAAAAGACCCTATATCGGAGCTCTGGTTTGAGCTTCACTGGAAATTGGAGCAGTTGAGATAGAGTGAGGTTTTCAGGTGTGCAGAGGATGAATGGTGAGTGGCACTTTATATAGGAAGCTCGAGGACTTCTTGGTTGTCCGATTGGGGCCTTAATGGCGGTCATTCATTGCCTGAAACTTCCTGGCCAAAGAATTTTCATCTTTGCTGATGCTGCATGATTTTCCAGCGAGTGAATAGTGCTGTCATTTAAAGGAAGAAGACGACACTGTTTCGTATTGTACCAGACCGGTCTGAATTAGGTTCAAAGTTAAAACCGGCCGATTCATGCCTGATTCGACTAAATTTTTTAAAATTAAAAACTTCTAAATTTAACTAAATTCATTCTCTATCCAATGGTGGCCTCAATTCTCCATTTTAAATTTTCTAAGCCACCTAGAAAAATGAATTTATCATCCTGTTCAATAGTGGTCAAACCGGTCCAAACCAGTTCAATCTGGTTCGGATCCGGTTCACCTAAACCAGTTTGGTGTTCATCTCCAATTCATCCTAAATTCTCTTTTCATGACTTTTGTCACTCTTTAGGTCACTCGGGATCCATAAATTTCTCGATTTTCCCTTTCTCTATCAGTTCCGGTTCATGAACCGACTCGGTTCATAAACCGGTTCAATCCGACTCAGATCTGGTTCTCCTGAACCAGACTAGTTTTCTCTCCCAAATTGTCCTAAGGTCCTTTTCCAAGGTTTTATGAACCCTTTGGGTCACTCGGGAGTTGCAAATTTCCCAAATTGCTCATTCTCTAATGAACGGGCTTATGAACCAGTTCAGTTTTCTCACTCGGTTAGACTAGTTCTTTTCTCGATTTTCCTTAACTCCAAAGGGCGGGGTTTACAACTCTTCCCTTCTTTTAGGAGTTTTTTCCCCCAAAACTTATCCAACACCCTTCGTACTGGAAAGGACTTTCCTTGATATCAACTTGTTGTTTATTGACATACAACCTTCTCGGTTACTTCCATTTAGTCCAGGTATAACACACCCTTATAAATTTTCTTTTCCTTCTCATTATCCATTCCATGGAGCTAGCTCACTTAAGCTAGGCATACTTTACTTGAGGGTTTAAGGCTATATCCTTAATTTTGTGCCCCTCTGTCCTTAAAGCATAATCCTTTCTCTTGAGGTTCTTTACTCAAATTTCAGGTTTGAGAGTTCCAAGATGTCCAATCATTCGTCTATCCAGTTATTCCCTTTATCGTCAAAACCCTTAGTTTAGTGTCCTTTCAAGCACTACATACTTATTTTTCACGGGTTTCGATGTTATCACCTTTTTGTCCTATTTCGACCCTTCCTCCATTTGTTGTTTATTATGACTTATATCCAACTTTTATGTTTGACATTGTCATGCTTACTAACTGACTCTCCCCTTACTTTGAGTCATATTTTCCTCGGGATTGTTGGGCTTACATGTTCCTTACAGCATGACATTTCTAGAACTTTTCTATGTTCATTAGATTGCTAGAACACTTTTTTTAGGGTCATTCTCAACTTTCCAGCCTTTCAAGGATTGTATAACTTCATCCCTCTTTTCATTTGGTAGTATTCATCAACTACCTTTACCGTTATCCAATCAACTTACCTAACCGTTTCAGTTCTCCTTACTCACTCATTCCTTCCCAACTTCCTTATTGGATCTTTCTGATTCAAATTATTTGGTTTCTCGATGGTTTACCAACAAACTAGGATTCTTTCCTTCTTAAGTCCTTGGCATTCTTTATTGAAGGATTTTTCCTTTTCCTTAATCCACTTTTACTTACTCGTGATCATTTCATGATTCTTTATTCCAAATAAATCACTTTTGGTCTATGTGTCAATTCCTTTGCTTGGGAAGGTTCCCTTCTCCCTATTTCATTCTCTACTATGTCCCTCACAGTAGAGACTTCCATCTTTGGAGTTAAATGCTCAACCTTCTTATCATTTCTTATTCCTTACCTAAGATACTTCTGATTATCGATCTTATTCTATGTACTCCACACTATACTCAGTCGTCCACTCTTTAGGTTTCATTATGTGCATGTGGATTACGACCCGTCTCACTAATCGTGGTTATTTCTCCTTAGCCACATCTTATTTGGAGGGCTTACTTTCCCAATGTTTCTCGGACGTTCTTTCCTTTTTTTTCCTTATTATGGGTAGTCCACTCATTGTTACTTGTCACAGCATGTTTTGATGCTAACTTCCTATTTCCCTATTCCTTTTAACTTATTCCTTGTGTCCTCCCAGTATGCTTTCTTGGTTCTTTCACCTCAGCTTGCGCTTCATTTGTAAGTTTATCTCTTTGTACCTTTTACTTGGTTCCATTATCTCTTAGTTGGTATGCCTTTCCTAGGGTTTCCTGCCTCGGTAGGACTCTCCTCTTTTTTTTCTTGGTTCTAGGGAATATCTACCCTTAAATGGCATCATTTGATGTTATCATCTTCTATTTATCCTTGCTCTTGAAATCTTGCAGGTACATCTTTTGTACTCTATCATCATCCTCATGCGTACCACAGTACGCGTCTATTTATTTTAGGAAGAGTTCAAATCTTCCTTGTTTCAAGACTTCTTGACCATTATGTGAGAGGCTTGCCTACTCCTTTCTTGGCTTGAGTTTTTTTTGTCATTAATTTGGCCATTGGTCTTTTTAAGGATTTCTTTCATCCTTCTTTTCCCTAATGTTTGTCCTTTCCATCTCTTCCTTGTTTGTTGGAGTTTAAATTATGACCTTCACGAGTATCAGTTCGTTAACTCACTCATCTTTACCATTCTCTTGGTCTAATTATCTTAGGGCAATTATTTCTCAAGTCTTATTATCCTTAATGTCCATCCTACTGCCCTTTTTAGGGTGTAGTCCTTTCTACTTCCCGGTCTTCCTTAGGGCGTCATTTATTCTCCTTAACTATCTTGTTGTAACGACTTGCTTCCTTTTTGCTATGTTTGTCCAAAACTTCTATTTGGCTTCACTACTTTTCCAAAGTGAGTCATATTTGAAATCTCGAGACATTTCATTTGTCGTCAAATGCTCGGCTGGTCTTCTCTCATGGAGGGGCTCCCTTCTTTTCTCATAAATTGCTGGAAATTTCTCTCTAAGAAAAACTTTCTACAACTTTACTTTGTTCCTATTTGTGGTTAATCGAGGTCCTAACTTCAATCATTTTTCCCTCCTACCACTATGCTAGGATCTTGAAGAGTTTCCTCCTAGGTGTAGTTGAAATTCAAAGCAGGAGTTGTAATTCTAGGGATGGTATCCTTTCGGATTTCCTATAGTTGTGGTGGTGTTATTTTTTAAGAATATTTTCCTAAATCCTTGTGGTGTGGGACAGTACTTCAATTTATGTCCCATTTCCTTATACTTGTAATAGATTGTTTCCTTGATCAGTTACTCCAAGAGTTCTCCTAAAATCCTTAATTACCTTGACAATTCTCTTGTCATGCCTTCTTGCCCCATAATTCCCTTGATTCGTTCCTTTATTCAGGATGAAAATCTCCTTGGTCTCCGTGATGTCTAGGGTAACACGAGTTTGTTTGGTTACTTTTCTTGGGCAATCTTCCTATAGCTGAGGTGCATGGTTACATCATTTTTTAGAGATATAGTTTTTAGGAACTTGGAATTCTTTATTAGTGGAGAAGTAATACAATATGTTGGAGTCTTAGCCCCATTAAAAAAAATGGTTACAAAATATATGGGAAGTAACAAGGTTTTTGACAAGCATCCTCCTTTGTAAGGTTATAAGCCCTTAATGGCATTCCTGGCCTTAGGCTTAGCTCCCTTCGTACTCAGGATTGTGACTTTAACAGGTCATGGCACCATCTTCCTCAATACTTCCCACAAACATCTCTTGGTTCTTTGGGACTTCTTGGGTATTTTAGGGTGGTCTCCCTATGGAGACAGAGTGTTGGGTAGTGTTGGTAATGTCAATCCTAGTTTTCTTGGTTACTCTCCTAGTAGCCATCTAAAAAATTTTAAAATCAATCCTATTAGCTACTATATTTTCTAGTCTTAATTATGGGTAGGTTTCCCTTGGTTACCTAAAAAGGGAGGGGGGTGAGTTCTACAACTCAGTGAGTGGGTGTTTAAAGTTTGATATTTAGGGGGAAATATTTAAATTGGAGTGTGCCAAACTCCTTATTTTAAAATTTCACATTTTCAAAATCTCAGTTTCATTGACATTACTCACTCCTCAACCATAACCGGTGTCTTTATCAACTAACACACGCCATTCATCATGAAGGGAACACGCACGAATAAAACTCTATGTCCGTATGAGGACAAAGACCATATCTCGGTCTCACACACATGAAACTCAAACATAGAAGTTTCAGGAAGTCCCAAACATAGCAGCTTCACGGAGTCCAAACATAGAAAATCCATGGAGTACAAACACAAAACTCCATGACTAACTGGTATGATGAGAAACATAAACCCAGTAGCTTCTCTTTTTCCCTTATCGCCACCATGTCATCCAACAACCCTTAGGATGCATTACTAACCCTCTTGGGTATCTTAATGGTCCCGAACCTCAAGTGCATGCACAAACAAAGTTTTTCTCAAAAGCTTTTTAATCTTTGGTGCCATTGGTCCAACAGCCCCGTCTCTCATCTCGAACTGTAGCTGTTTGTCTCGACTGGTTTGTCAACCTACCATGTCCCACTACTACTAGTCTATCAAGTATGTTGGTCTTGTCTCGGTACCATGGTCAAACAATTCATTTACTTAAGTTTCATGGCTTAGAGTAATGTTTCTTTACAAGCTCCTGCTCATGCCAACTAGCCTAGGCCCATTGTTCGAGATTTTCAAAATCGGGCATATTAGCACCCAAGTTCCAAAACCGAGGCCTCCAACCTAATAGAGCTATTTGAGCTCCTGTCAAGAAGGTCTCCCAAAATGTTTAAGCAGTGGCACACAGTCAGGGGGGAGCACTTCCGACAAAATATATTTTTCAACTGTCCATCATACCAACTGAGTATAATGACATCTCCGCTCATAACCGATGAACAGGTTTTCCATTTCCTTCGAGAAAGTTTCATCATACCAACCGGTATGATCTACTTACGCTAGTAAGAGTTTTTCTGCGTGATTTTCACATCACTCCTCTTAGGTGTCATGTTTAAAATACCACTTAGTAATGGGTTTTCATTTTCGAGATGCTTATCATCCCAACTGGTTATGATACAAAAATCACACTCACAACTGGTAAGTAGGTTTTCCTTTAATAAAAGTGCTCATCATCCCAACCGATATGATGTATAAGATTCCCACTCACACGTTAATTCAATGAATTCCTCTCAACCGATTCTTTGTATTCACGTGAGCTTGTCCTTGTTGGCGTTCCCAATACTTCATGTTCCTACACAATATGAACATACTTGTTCATTATCCTCCGATCTAATAGCCTTCATTCATTCCAAATGAATGAGAAAATCAAACTTTTTATTTATTTGCAATTAGGTCCCTAAAGTTATTTTTCTTTAACTTTAAGTCCCTAATACCGATTTTTCCTCAAATTGAGTCCCGAAACTTTTAAAATTCAACTCGGCTCCTCAATTTATTCAATTTCACAAAAGGGGTTCAATTTCCCAAATTTCCAATTTGGCGCCCCTACTTTTCCAAAATTACCATTTTGCCCCAAAAATTCCAAAATTGCCCACTAGGTCCTCCAACATCTTTATTATGCCCAATTGGTCCTCAATTTTATAAAATTTCACTTTAGTCCCTCGAATTTTTGACATTCCCCAATTTCCCCCAATTTTCCCCCAATTTTAATCTTCTAACTCTACTGAATTTGATTTCATCAAATTAACCGATCAAATGAGTTTAATTGTTCAAATTGAAGCTAGATTAGAGTTCCTACACCTTCATATTATTAATTGCACTTTGAATTGCACGATTTGGTGTCGGAATGAGCTCAAACGGAGCTTTGCTGAAAAACTAAACTTAGAGAGAGAAAGCTTTGAAAGCTTACCGTTGGGGCTGCGACGGCCCGAGCTTTCGATTTGGGTAGATAGCTCTTCTCATGAGGTTCCTCATATGATCAAGAATTGCATCAATTGATGCCGATTTGAGTGAGATTTTTATTATTAAAGTTCTGTCGATTCTCTCTAGCATCGGTAAAAAATTGTAGAGTAGAGTCAAATTGGCTTACCTTTTAGCTCTAATTCAGCTATAGGAGGACTCTGGAGGTGTTGGGTGGGCTTGGTTTGGCCTAAGAAGGGCTCGAATTGGCCGATTTCAGCTCGGCCCAAACAGGGCAGCTTTGATTCGCCGGAGTTGCTTCACTGTTCGATTACGACAACACTTCTTCGGAGACCCTCCGAGCAAACGGAGACTATAGGCGTGTAACTGGCTTCTCCCCGGTTCTAAAAACTCGACCTCTCCTTGTTTGGCTTAGAAAAGTGCCCAAGTTAGAGCTCTAGTTCGAGCTTCACCAAAAAATGGAGCAATGAAGTTTTTAGGTTTGCAGAGGATGAATGAGGAGGGGCTTTTTATATCGGAAGATCGGAGACTTCTTGGCCATACAATTGGCGCCTTAATTGCGGTCATTCATTACCTGAAACTCCCTGGCCAGAAACTTTTCAACTTCGCCAACGCTGTGCAATTTTTCGGCGAGTGAACAGTGTTGTTATCTAAATGAAGAAGACGACACTGTTCTGAACTGGACTTGACCGGTATGAATTGGGTTCAAAGCTTAAAATGGCCGGTTCACCACCAATTTTACCGAATTTTTCAAATCTAAAAATTTCTAAATTCATCTTCTATCCAATGGGGCCCTCAAATCTCAAATTTGAATTTTTTAAGCCACCTAAAAAATGAATTTAGCATCCGGTTCAATAGTGGTTCAAACCAGTCTAAACCAGTTCAATCCGGATCGGATCCAGTTCACCTAAACTAGTTTGGTCTTCATCTCCAATTGATCCTAAAGTCCCTTTTCATGACTTTTGTGACTCCTTAGGTCACTCGAGATCCATAAATTTCTTGTTTTACCCTTTCTTTATCAGTTCCGTTTCATGAACCAACTCGGTTCATAAACCAGTTCAATCTGGTTTTGATCTGGTTCTCCTAAACTGGTCTTGTTTTCTCTCCCAAATCATCCTAAGATGCTTTTCCAAGGTTTTATGAACCCTTTGGGTCACTCGGGAGTTGTAAATTCCCAAATTGCCTATTCCCTGATGATCCGATTTGTAGATCGGTTCAGTTTTTCTCATTCGGGTTGACCAGTTCTATCCCCGGTTTTCCTTGTTTTAAAGGGACGGGGTTTACACAACCGGTATAATGTGTAAATCAGCCCACTCACCTAATGACTGTGACGTGTTTGACCCCAGTCAGTTTCCTACTTCCACGCTAGCTTTTTCTTTGTTGGCGTTTTAGTCTCTCATGTCCCTACACGGTTTGGGCATCCTTATCAATAATGGTTTGGCATGACAAGCATCATTTTCTCACGTATGAGCGATTAGGCTCAAAATTGTTGGTTTATTGCACTTAAGTCCCTAAAGTACATTTTCTTTAACTTTAGGTTGGTAATGCTAACTTTTCCCCAAATTGAGTCCCAAGGCTTCTAAATTTCTCTTTGGGTCCTACTCAAAATTATGTAAGGGGCTCAAGTTTTGCAAATTTCTAATTTGGTCCTCCCTTTTCAAAAATTTCAATTTTGCCCCTACTTTCCAAAAATGGAAATTTGACACCAAATGTTCCAAAAATTGACTAATTGATAACTCAACATCTTTCTCATGGCCAATTGGCCTTTAATTTTGGGAAATTGCAAAGGGCTCCCTCAATTTTTTGAAATCCCCAAATTTTCCACAAAGTCTTCCCCAATTTCTCCCCTTGAAATTGACCGAATTTGATTTATTCAAATTGACCATTCAATCAGGGCTAATTGAACCAATTGAAGGTCTGGATCAGTTCCTACACTTCCATATGATTCAATTGAGATTTGAATTGCATAATATGAGTCTGAAACGAGCTCAAACGGAGCTTCACCGAAAATTTGTTCGTAGAGAGAGAAAGCTTTGAAAGCTTACTGTTGGAGGTGTGGCGGCCCGAGCTCTCAATCTCGGGAGGTAGCTCTCTTCCCAAGGTTACTTATTTGATCAAGAATTGCTACAATTGATGTCTAATCAAGAGTGAATTTTATCAGTAAAGTTTAGCACTTTCCCTCTCTAGCTCCGATCGACAAGAACGGAGAAGGGTCGAATTGGCTTACCTTTCAACTCTCTTGAGGCCGTATGAGGGCTGTGGGGGTGTCGGGAAGGCTTGATTTGGTTGGAGTAGGGCTGAATTTGGCTGAATTCAACTCGGCCAAAATATGTCCGATTCGGTCCATCGGAGCTGCTTCACTATTTGATTCAACCGGTGCTTCTTTGGCAGTTCTCAGGTCGAAAAGAAGTTGCTATCAAGTAGTTGACTTCCCCCCGAAGTCTATAGGACCTGACCTTGCCTTCAAAGACTAAGAAAACTGCCCAAGTCGGAGATCTGGTTTGAGCTTCACCGGAAAATGGAGCAGTTGAGAGAGAATGGTGATTTGAGGTGTGTGGAGGATGAATGGAGAGGAGCTATTTATATAGGGAGCTCGAAGACCCTCTACCCGACCACTTTCCATTTTGCTCAACCCTATCCTCTCCCTAAAACAGCCTGATCGGAGCGATTACATCTTTGCTAGAGAAGGAAGTTTTATGAATTTATGACTACTGTTGTCATACTGAGGAAGAGGATGACACTATTCCGAACTGGATCGGACCGGTCCGACCAGTTCGATGGCAAAAATTAGCTGATTCATGCCCGATTCAGTCAGTTTTCTCAAAATTAAAAATTTCTAAATTAATCTAAATTCATTCTCTTTCAAATGGTGGCTACAATTTTCTAATTTAAATATTTTATGCCACCAAGAAAAATGAATTTATAAATCGGTTCAAGTATGGTTCAAACCAGTTCAATCTAGTTCAGGTCCAGTTCACCCTGGGTCGGCTTGTTTTTCTCCTCCTATTTATCCCAAGGTTCCTTTCCACGATTTTTAGGACACTTTATGTTATTTGAGAATTGCCATTTTCCCAATTTACCATTTCTTTATCGATTATAGTTTGTGAACTAGCTCGATTTTCTGTTTTGAAATGACCGGTTCTTTTCCCGGTTTTCTTATATTTAAAGGGACAGGGTTTACACACTGAGTCGTGGAAATTCACCCCTCCCATTAAACCTTTTTCAGAAGAAACACATCATTGCGATGAACCGAGGCTAGAAGAGAAAGACAAGGGTACCACAAACAGGTAACTTTTACTTAGATGTTTTGTAAACTTTGTTATGGAAAACAAATACTCTGACACATTTACCTTCCTTGGTCTATTTGTTAGAAATACTAGATTAGTACAGGGAAGGGTGGCGGGTTGATCATAGGACTCTGAGCGAACCGGGTCGGGGTGTGATAACTTCAGTGGTATTAGAGCCAGACTTTCCAAACAAAGTTTCAAAACTAAAAGCCCTAAAACACTAACCCACAGTAAACTTCTATCAAATAGATAAGACAACCCCTAGAGAAACCGAATGGACCCATGCCACCGCAGTCACCTTGGAACCATGCAGAAATCCTGCCCCACGTGAGGGAATTAGCTTGTTAACTCAAGAGTCTAGGAGGACCCAACCCATGAGACCAAGGATATCTCTTGAGGCAAGGAGACTTTACAAAGAATTCATCAAGGTATTCGGGGCACCTTTCTTCATGCTTAGGAACAGGGCCAGTTCCATAGGAATTGCGCACCCAAGGATGGTGACACATGGAGGCCTCCAGTGAGCATCGAAAGAAACTTCCCAAAGCTTGAGATGGAGAAGAAGCTATAAAGGTCCACGTAGGGAAGTAACTTGCTACAATTGTGGACAGAAGGGACACTACGAACTGAAGTGCCCAATACCACTAAGGAATGTGGTACCTACTCCTGGAAGCACTACCTCTACGAGTAGGGAAGGACATGAAGAAGGGAAAAGAAATGAAAAGAGGGTAGAGGAAGCCTCTCCACTGCATAAATACCGAAGGACCCATGTAGGAACTGATGTCAGGATTACATGTTATAGGTGTGGAGGAGTAGAACACATGATAAAGAAATGTCCCATGCCACCAGGATGGATGGCAATACCTCCTAAGAATAATACCTCCCCGACTACTAGAGCCCGAGAGGATGGAAGACAGGAGGCTGCCCGAAAAGCCACAACTCTAAATGAGGATTTCAAACCTACCCTGGAGAGAGTTCCTCAAATTTCTAGCATAGAGCTTCCCGACCTTTCTTTTAACCATCTCCCTTAGAAGGAAGAGGTCCCCAAGTGCACTGTATTCAATTCCCAAGAAATAAGATTTCAAATTCCCATAAAATTTTGTTCCCTGACTCATAATGAGGCCAATCAAAATCTCGTGTCCTAGGACAAATAAGGAATGAGAAGGATAAACCTAATAGGGATAAATAACGCCTTTAAAAGATGTCAAGATACTCCGACCTCCCCAAAAGAAGCAAGCCTAGGTAAGAGGACCTTGCATAGGGCTAAACCCAAAGAACGGGTGAACGAAGAGACAACAACAAATGAGACAAGAAGCCCTTTGGGATAGGAAAGGTAACCATGACCAGAAAACAAAGGAAAGAATTTCTGAGGAGAGAAGGACCTTAGAAGGTGTATGCCCACTAACTAAAGAGCAATAAACCTCAAGACTAGTCTCTAACCCCACCTACTTAAGGAAACCTAGGATCAGATGATGAGGCGTAATCGGGAGTGCACAAGAATAGGACGAGAACTAGAAGTTCCCAGGTAGGAACATGAGGTTAGGGATGGCAAAGTGTAACCTGCATTGGGAAAGTAGATGAGCCAAGTAGGGTTACAATCCCACCTAGCAAAAGTAGATAGCTAGTAACCATGAGATAACCAAAGGAGACTAAAATGATGCCCTAAGAAGGACCGAAACGAGTGGTGACAGCCACACCCTAAAGAAGGTGATAGGATGGGCATTAATGACAAGTGAACTCGAGAGACAACTATATCAAGACAATTAGACAAGAAAGCAATAGGAACAGGGCGGTTGAACAAACTGACCCTCGTGAAAATCATAGATTTAAACCCCAACAAGAAGGGAAAAGTAAAAAGGGGCAAACGTTAGAAGAGAAGGATGGAGGAAATCCTTAGAACATCCATGGCCAAAAGAAATTGGCAACCACCGCCGAGCCACGAGAAGGACTAGGAGACCTTGACACAAAGAGGATTTGGACTTTCAAAGGAAACTTGTAATAATTACAAGTAGAAATAAGGAAAGGGTACAAAGGAAGAGTAAGAAGAGAAGGAGGACATCAAAGGATGTCATGAAATTGATTAAAGGTCTGACACCCTCAAAGTACGAATGCAAAGGGGAAGTATACCCAAAGCCCAAGGAGTGAAGTAAAACCTAAGGAGCGGATAGTAGGATAATAAACTCATGTAATACCGTTACAAGCGGGAATGGATGGAATTCCCATAATAAGGAAAAAAATAGGACGGGATATCCAACAAAAATATTGGAGAGTGCACCCTTCAATTAGGAAGTGATCAAAGGAAAACCTTCAAGAAATGATGAGAAGAGTAAACACATGACTCAAAGGATGGAAAATCTCGACTTCAAGGTATGAGAGAAAAGGATAAAATCAACAAAGGGAACTAATTCAGGTGAAATCAAGGAATGGACAAGTAAGCCATAAGAGATTAATTCAGAATAAAAGAACTGTGAAATGGTCCTGAGCGAGTAAGTATGGATTTGAGGAAAAAAAGTCCTTGAGTAAGGACGTTGTTGGACGCGAGGGAAGGCTGAAAGGAACAAACCTACTAATAGGTTTGTAAGTCGAGGAGTCGATGGGGGACCCGATAATTGGAAATGGAGGAACCATAAAAGAAGGTGATATAAGAATGAAATAAAGGACCAACATAGGATAAGAAGGGGATAACACCGAAAATCGAGAACGCAAGTATGAAGTGCTTGAACAGACATCGAGCTAAGGGTTTCAATAACCCAGGAAACAAATAGACCTAGGGACGATCAGACATCCTGGAACTCCCAATTTTGTACAAAACCCTCAAGAGGAAAGGTCTGACCCCAAACGATAGGAAGCATTGGATTTAAGAAATTACATGGACACGAGGGTAAGGCAATTCAAAGGAACTAAGTTAAAGGGTGTAAATGAATGAGCAAAAAGGGGGACCAGAGCGATAAGATGTCAAATCAAACCCCAAGTCAACTGCAAGAGAATTCATTTTCAATGTAAAGGATGGACGGCTAAGTTTTGAGGACAAAACTCCTAAAAGGAGGGGACAGTTGTGAAACCCGTCCCCCGTACCAAGTAAATCGGGGAAATAATTGGTGATCTTGAGAAATTGGACTAAAAAAGAAAACAAAAATGATAAAGAAGTGTTAAAATGAGAAATTGGAAAATCCCGAGTGACAAAAAATTTACAAAAATCTTGAGGAAAAACTGGGAAGTGGAATTGATGAGAGAACTAGACCGATTCTGTAAACATCGTCCTTTTATAATAAGAAAAATTGGGAAAAGAACCAGTCATTTATAAAGAGAAAACTAAGTCGGTTCCTGAACCCTAACCGTTAGAGAATGGGAAAATTCGGATCCAAATGATGCGGATCAAATATCAATTGAATCGTATGGAAGTGTAGGAACTAATCCATACCTTCAATTGGAGTAATTAACCCTGATTGAATGGTTAATTTGATAAAATCAAATTTGGCCAGTTTGAAAGGGGAAATTTGGGGAAATTTTTGGGGATTTCGTAAAATTGAGGGACCAAATGGCAATTTCCCAAAATTGAGGGTCAATTGGCCATGGAAAGGATATTGGAGGATCAATTGGTCATTTTTTGAAAATAATTTGGGTTAAATTGCCATTTTTGTAAAGTAGGGGCAAAATGGTAATTTTTGTTAAGTTTGGGACCAAATTGGAAATTTGGGATAGTTGAACCCCTAAAGTGATTTTGAGTAAATTGAGGACCCAAAGTGAATTTTGGAAGTTTTGGAACTCCATTTGGGGAAAAGTTTGCATTAGGGACATAGAGTCAAGTAAAATGAACATTCGTGACTTAAGTGCAATTAACTAGAAGTTGAGTTGAGTCATTCACATGTGAAGAACGAAGGCTGTTATGCCATGTATTAATAGATAAGGTTGTCCAAATCGTGTAGGAGCATGAAGGACTGGAACTCCAGTAAGAGAAGCTCGCGTTGACTAGGGAAAAATCAACCGAGGACGAACACGTCACAATTAACTGGTGAGTGGGTTTATTCACATCATATCCGGTTGGGATGATGATCACATTGGAAATGAAAAATCACTTCTATATGAAATTATGACATCACCTAATTGGAGTGATGTGAGATCTATGTCGAAAAACTACTTACTGGTTGTAATTATATCTTACCTAGTTGGTATAATGGATTTCTTAGTGGGAAGTAGAAAACCCGCTTACCGGTTGGTGTGATGGATGGAAAGTTTATTTTTGTTAGAAGTGTTCTCCACTGACTGTGTGTCAATGCTTAAAAATTTTGGGAGACCTTCTTGACGAGACCTAGAACAACTCAGATAGGCTAGTGGCCTCGATTTTGAAACTTGAGGGATAAAATGCCCGATTGTGGAAAATCACGTACAGTGGGCCCAAGGCTATTTGGCATGAGCAGGCGCTTGTAAACAAGCATGTGATATTTATGCCATGAATATTCTAATGAATGGAATTTGTGATTTCACCATGGTACAAGACAGGTTTGACACACTCGATGGACTGGCAGTAGTGCATTAGGGCTAGGTCGACTGACCGACCTAGATAAATAGCTATAGGTCGAGTTGAGGGTTGGGATCGTTGGACTAGTGGCACCAAAGATAAATGGCATTGTGGAAAAAAATATTGTCTGTGCATGCACTTGAGGTTCGGGACCATCAATAGATCCAAGAGGGGTTGTGATGCATGATAGGGGCTATTGTACGACATGGTGGAGATAAGGGAAGATTGTCATGCTAGCAGTTAGGGAAGCTCGACGTAGCTTCATGCGCATGAGGCCGGGGTGGGGTCGAGATGAGGTATTTGTCCTCATATGGACACAAAGTTGATTTCAGGTTTGAGGGTCGGATGTCACGAACATCCACTCATTCCCAGGGTATAAATGGATGGGCGTCTATCTAGGTGGCTGGTAAAGTCGCTCTGACACCACAAGTGGGTGCAGTGGACAGGCTGCCTTGCGAATGTGTGATTGCTTCCTCCTAAAGGGTATGTGTTGATTGTTAAACACACCTTATATGAAAATGAGGAAAAATGGTTTTGAAGAACCATGAATTTAAGGAAAGAATATTTTTTAATGAAATAAGGAGTATGGCACACTCTGATTAAAGATATTTTGAATACTCTCTCCCAATACCCATTCACTGAGTTGTCGAACTCACCCCCTCCCTTTACCCAATTTCAAGTAACCAAGGGAAAACCCACTTAAAGACTTACATGTAGCTAAACATTCAACAGGTATGTAAAGTTAAATTTATTCAGTTTTGATTAATGTTATTCCAGGAAAGATAGGAAAAAGGATGCCTTCCTCCTTGCGGTTTATAAAAAGGGTGAAACCCTTCATGAACCAAAGAGAGTGGTGGGTTGCTTAGGGGGATCTAACCAAATTGGGACAGGGTGTGACAACTTGAGTTGTATCAGATCCTATTTCCTCGAATACATTATCAAGACTATATAACATATTAACTAATAGGGATAATTTTAAAATTTCAGATGGCTCCCAAGTGAGAGACCAGGCGAACAAGAGTCGTAGTCTCTAAAACTGCTCGACCAACCCTTCCTGTGGAAACTCCCCGAGGAGCCCAAACAACCCCACCTAGACTAAGCTCAGAACACCAGAGGTTGCATGAGGAGTTCACTTGAGTATTTGGGAAACCTAACCTTGTCCCTAAGGCAGGCTCCATCTCTCGGGCTGAACTAGAGGAAGTACAATCTCATCCTCCTCATGTTAATCAACCCACTCCAGTTGACATTCCCAAGAATCTCAAGACTCTCCATCAACTGGGGTGTAAGCCTTTTCTCAGAGAGAAAGATGCGGGAGCTACCATGGACTGGCTGGCTAACGACAAGAAGCTGATGGGGATAGTTTGGATATCACCTGAGGATATGGTGATCCTGACAGAATTTTTTCGGGAGTGTAGTCCCAAAAGATGGTGGGACAATGTTCGGAGCCTGCATACCTCCACACCCACCAGGAAGTAGTTTGAGGAGAGGTATGTGCAGGAGTACCTGGCCCCTCATCTAATTAATAAGAATAAGTAGGATTTCCTTCGACTGCGACAAGGGCTTAACTCTATATCGGAGTATGAAACCAAATTCAACGAGTTAAGACCCTTTGCTCTTAACCTAGCTACACCAGTAGACATATGCCAAAGGTTCGTGGACGGTCTCAATATTGACATATGAGACCGTATGAGAGTACTAGGATGCCCATGGACCTAGTGGTGGTGATTAGTATGGTTCACAAATGTGAGCAACTGGTGTAAACCCGATGTCGTTGGATGGAGCAAATGACCCGAAAGGAGGACAAGGGGCAAAGCCATCACGGAAGACAAAAGGAACAAAATGGCCCAAGATGGGGAAACAGGATGGGTTTCCAAAAGAAAAAGGACGTACTACCACCAAGAGTGATCCCCACCCTACCACAAGGAAACCCTCGTTGTCCTAGGTGCTAAAGGTACCACGAGGGAGCGTGCTTGTCATGTTTTGTATATGGACAAGTGGGGTACTTTGCAAAGGAATGCCCCACTCCCAGGGAGAACAAGCAAAGGAATAAGCTTGGACTACCCCAAGGAAACCCAAGGACTCTCCGGCAGGATACCACAGCTAGAGTTCCAGCTAGGGTATACAACCTCATCTAGGAAGAGGCTAGGAAAGACACTAGTACTGTAGTGGGTACTTCCCAAAGCCCTCCCAAATAGATTAAGAAAAACCAGTAATTTGAAATTTCAGTCAATAAAAGAAATCTTTTTCTCTAAACATGTGTTTCTTCAATTAGGGTAAGTATAATTGTGGGGATGAAAAGTCTACGTCCTCTTCGACTCGGGAGTAGAAAGATCTTTCATCAAAGAGGACCTAATCCCAAGCCTACCCCTAGACCTCACCTCTCTAGGACAAAGTCTCAACATCCTCACACCCTCAGGAGTAGGGTTAAACAGGGACAAACAACTAAAGGGATGTGAGATAAGGATTGGGGGAATCAAATTAGAAGCAGATTTAATTCCATTACCTCTGAGGGAGATAGAAGTAATTCTTGGAATGAATTGGTTAAGTACCCATCAGGCTAGAATGGGCTGTGGAAAGAAGATAGTAAGCTTCCACACTCCCGAGACAATCAGATTAAAATTCCAAGGAGACTAGAGGAAGAGTGAACTACAAATGGTGTCCCATATAAAAGCTCAAAAGATGATACAAAAAGGTTGTAAGGCTTTTCTAGTAGTGATCATCAATGAGAAGTCTGAAGAGAACGGACCCAAAGATATTCCAGTAGTTGAATAGTACCAAGATGTATTCCCAGAAGAATTACCTGGATTACCCCCCGAGCCGACAATTGGAGTTCACCATAAAGATTATCCCAAGAATAAGCCCCACACCCCAAGCCCCTTACCACATGTTTCTAGCAGAGCTAAAGGAACTGAAGGAGCAACTAGATGAGCTGTTGGAGAAGGACTTCATACGTCCTAGCCAGTCTCCATGAAGTGCACCAGTCCTATTCAAAAAGAAAAAGGATAGGAGGATGAGACTATACATAGACTATAGGAAGTTGAACCAGGTAACCATCAAGAACAAGTCTCCACTTCCACGGACCGATGACCTATTTGACCAACTGAAAGGAGCAGCCTACTTTTCCAAGATAGATCTTCGGTCGGGGCGTGATAGGTTCGAGGTGAACCACACACGAATTGGATTGAACCGGGATGAACCATAGTGAACCAGTATAATATTTCATTTTTCTAGGTGGCTTAAAAATATCAATTTGGGAAATTGAGGCCACCATTAGATAGAAAATGAATTTAGATAAATTTTTAAAATTTTAAATTTAAAAAAACTAGTGGAATTGGTTCCGCACTGATCGTTTTTAGAATTCAAGATAGCAAATCCGGTCGGATCGAACTAGTCAACTATGACGCCCCAACCCGGTTGGGTCGGTTCCCTGTGATCTACCCGCCACTCCCTTTTGTCCATGAAGGGTTTCACCCTTTTCTAAACCGCAAGGAGTATGGCGTCCTTTTTCTTGGAATAGTATTATACAAAACTAAATGTCTTAAAATAGACTTAATTATTATATAGTTCCAATAAAGGGTTCTTTAAGTTCGATTCTTCCTCGGTTACCTAAAATGGGTAAAAGGGAGGGATGGGTTCTACAACTCACCGAGTGGGTGTTGGAAGTGAGTTTCAAAATATTTTTAGTTTATCCAAACCATGTTAAGATTATCATTTCCTTTAAAATGATTTTTCCTCAAATTCAGTCTTCAAAACCTTTTTCCAAGGTTTACCATTCATTTTCCAAGGATTCTCAAATCCTTTCCATGGTTTTCAAAACATTTTTCCCATTTCCATTTTAGGTGTGGTTAGCTTTCTAAGCTCATCCCCTTGCCTTGGGAGGCGTTTAGCAAACAACACGTCCTTCCTCAGGAAGGGTACACACACATTTGCAAGATGCAGTTACGACGATTGCACCCACTTATGGATTGGAGCATCTTTACCATCCACCCTGATAGAAGTCCCTGACTTCTACCTAAAGTCTTAGTGGACGTCCAAGATGTCCTACCCTCAGACCCAAAATACTTTGTGTCTGTATGAGGACAGAGATCTCATCCCAACCCCAACCTGGTCTCATGCACAAGAAGCTACACCAAGTTTCTAGAGTAGCTGGCACGATGAACTGTCCTTATTTTCACCATGTCGTCCAGTAGCCCTTAGGACCCATCACTACCCCCTAGGGCATCTTAATGGTCACATACCACAAGTGCATGCACAAACAACAATTTTCACATATGGCTATTATCTTTGGTGCCAATGGTCCAATGATCCCCACCCTCAATTCGACCTACAACTATTTGTCTAGGCTGGTTAATCAACCGGACCCTGACGCACTGTCGCCAGTCCATCGAGTAATAACGATACTTTAATCAAGTTTGTTTACGAGCTCCTACTCGTGCCTACTGGCCTTGGGCCTACTGCATGTGTTTTTCCAAAACCAGTCATTTAGCCCCATGAGTTCCAAAAATAGAGGCCTCTAGCCTATCTGAGTTGTTCTAGCTCATGTCAAGAAGGTCTCCTAAATCTTTTAAGCATTCGCACACAGTCACGGGAGAACACTTCTAACAAAAATATTATTTTCAACTTTATCACACCAACTAGGTCTGATGATATCTTTGCTTACAACTAGTAAGCAAGTTTCTCCTTTCTTCAAGGAAGTTCATCATACCAACTGAGTATGATGTTAGACAATCTCACTCACAATCAGTGAGTATGTTTTTAACTTTAAACTTGCTCATCACCCCAACCAAGTATGATGTTAAGTATGCTCACTCACTCGATGATCATGATGTGTTCGTCCCTAGTTAGTTTCCAAGTCCACGCTAGCTTTTCTTTGTAGGCATTTTGATCTCTCATGTCCCTACATGATTTCGGTATCCTTATCAATTAAGGTTCCACATAGCAGCCATCATTTTCTCATGTATAAGAGACTTGGCTCAAATTTATGATTTATTGCACTTAAGTCCCTAAAGTTCACACCTTTTAACTTTAGGTCCCTAGTGTTAAATTTCCCTCAAATTAAGTCCTGAGTACTTCCAATATCCTTTTTGTGCCCTTAATTTACTTTAAATTGTGTCAGAGGCTCAAGTTTCTCAAATTTCCAATTTGGTCCCCAATTTTCAAAAAAATACGATTTTTCCCCTACTTTCCAAAAATAGCAATTTGGTCCCAAATATTTCAAAAATTGACTAATTGGTCCCCCCAACATCTTTCTCATTGCCAATTGGCCTTCAATTTTGTGAAATTGCATAGTGGTTTCCCAATTTTTCGAAATCCCCAAATTTTCCCAATTTCTCTCCTTCAAAATGACCGAATTTGATTTCTTCAAATTGGCCATTCAATCAGGGTTAATTGTTTCAATTGAAGTAATGAATCAGCTCCAACACTTCCATACGATTCAATTAAGCTTCAAACCGTAACATTTGGGTACGAATTGAGCTCAAACAGAGCTTTGCCGGAAAACTATTCATAGAGAGAGAAAGCTTCGAAAGCTTAATGTCCGAGGTGCAACAATCCGATCTCTCTATCTGGGGAGGTAGCTCTCGTCCTTATGTTTTTTCTAGGATCAAGAAATGCTACAATTTATATCCAATCGAGGGAGAATTTCATCTATAAATTTTACAACTTTCTCTCTCTAACTCCGAGAGGCAATGACAAAAGAGGGTTGAATTGGCTTACCTTTTAGCTCTGTTGAGACTATGAGATGGTCGTAGGGGTGTCGGTTAGGCTTGGTTTGGCTGGGGGAGGGCTGAATTTGGCAGAATACAGCTTGGCCAAAATAGGGCAGCTTCGGTCCTATAGAGTTGCTTCACTATTTGATTAGGCCAGCGCTTCTCCAACGATCCTTAGGTCGAAAGGAGGTTGCTATCAGATAGCTAACTTCCCTCGGAGTTTATAGGATCTAACCTTGTCTTTTGAGGCTGAGAAAAAGACCTACATCGGAGCTCTGGTTTTAGTTTGTCGAAAAATGGAGCAGTTGAGAGAGAATGAAGATTTGAGGTGTGTTGAGTATATATGGAGAGTAGCTCTTTAAATAGGGAGCTCGGGGACCCTTTGCGTGACAGTTTTCCATTTTGGTCAAGCTTATCCTCGCCTTGAAATGGCTTGAATAGAATGATTTCAGCTTCTCTGGAATTGTACATTTTTTGCATTAATGAACAGTGACGTTATTCCGATGAAGAAGATGACACTATTCCAAACCGGATCGGACCAGTCCGACCGGGTTCATGGTATAAATCGGTCAATTAAGGCCCAATTAGACCAGTTTTCTCAAAATTAAAAATTTCTAATTTAATCTAAATTTATTCTCTATCTAATGGTGGCTTCAATTCCCCAATTTGAATATTTTAAGCCACTGAGAAAAATTAATTTAGAAACTGGTTCAAGTGTGGTTCAAACCGATTCAATCCGATTTAGGTCCGGTTCAAGTGCGGTTTACCTTGAACCGGTCTTGTTTTCTCTTCCCAATTGTCCCAAGGTTCATTTCCATGTTTTCTATGACTCTTTGAGTCATTTAGAATTTGAAAATTTCCCATTTTACCCTTCTATTATTGGTTATGGTTTGTGAACCGGCTTGATTTTCTATTTTGAATTTACCAGTTTTCTTATCTATAAAGGGACGGGGTTTAAAGCTCTCTCCTCATTTTTATGGGTTTTGTCCCCAAAACTAAATCAACAATTCTTTGCATCATGAGTAATTTTTTCCTTGATGTCCTCTTGGGGCTTACTTGACATGTTGTCACTTTGGTGGTTCCTTCACCTCGTGCCTTTTAAACCACGTTTCTAAGAATTTTTTTCCTTTAAATTGTTTACTCACTCCATGGAGTTTATCATCATTAGGCATGTCTTACCCACTGGTCCAAAGGTACATCATTAGGTCCGCTTCTTACTCTGTTTAGGGTAAGACTCTTCTTCTTAAGGGTTCTTATCCATTTCATTGGATTGGATGTTCCATAAACGTCTGATCTTCTCTGTTTTCATTTATTTTCTTGGCTGTTGATTCCCTATAGCTCATCATCCTTTCAGACTCTTCATCCTTAACCCCGTGGGTTTTGCTGTGATTTCCTTTTTTAGTTAATTTTGGTCCTTCCTCCATCTTTTATTTATTACAACTCTGGTCTAAGTTTTTATGTTTGACCATGTCATGCTGAACCGACTGACTCTTTCTTACTTAAGGCACATTTTCTTGGAACTGTTGATCCTACATGTCCCTTATAGCATGACATGTTCTAAAATTTTCTTTGTCCATTAAAATTCTAGAAAATTTTCTTAATAATGGTTTATGCCTTTCCAACTGTTAGGAGTTGTGTGGCTTCGTCCTTTCTTATTTCTCGGAAGTGTTTCTCATCTACCTTCGGTATTATCCAATTGTCCCTTAAATTTTGACATCATGATCACGTCGGCTTTTCCCTAATCTACTCAATCCTTACCAACTTCCTTATTGGTTTTTCCCCGGTTCCAACCATCGGGTTTCCCGATCACTTCATGACTCACCTACATGTTGGGATTTTTCCTTCCTTATGTCCTTCCACATCTCCAATGGCATCCTTTAGTCAAGGATTCCTTCCTTACTCACTCCTGACCATTTCACAATTCTTCATTCCGAGTTGATTCCTTTTGGTCTACGTGTCAATTCTTTTTGGGGAGTTCCCTTTTATGGTTTCATTCTCTATTGTATCCCTTAAAGTAGAGACTTCCCCTTTAGGTGCTATATGTTCGAACTTCTTACTATTCCTTGAAGGTTTCCTTCCTTCACATTCTTACATCCTTTTGAATTTGAGCTTTTGCCCACCTTTAATCCTTCACCAACCTTAATTTCCCAGTTCACCCATTTACTTCCTATCTGAGGAACTTCCGATCATCGGGTCTTACTTCGTGTACTTCACACTATGCCTAGCCGTCCACTCTTTAGGCTCCATTAAGCGAGTGTGGATCATAGCATGTCTTAATATTAGTTGTTATTTCCCCTTAACCACTTCTTAATTGGAGGGCTTACTTCTCCAAGGTTTCTCAGGGCATTCTTTCCTTTATTTCCTTATTATGGGTAGTCCACTCATTCTTACTTGATACAACATCTTTTGATGCTCTCTTCCTACTTATCTATTCCTTGGGTTTAACTTATTCCTTAAGTCCTCCTAGTATGCTTCCCTTGGTTCTTTCACTTCAGCATGCACTTCATTTGCAAGTTCATCTCCTCATCCCTCGTCACTTGGTTCCATTACCTATTAGTTGGAACATGTATGCATCCCTAGGGTTTCCTTCCTCAGGAGGGATCTTCCCCTTCTCTCCCAGAATTCCTTTTTCATTCGCCCTTGAGGGCATCTAACCTTAAATCTACTTCATGACATCCTTAAATGCCATCCTTCCTGTTTCCCTTTCTTTTGAAATTTGGTGGGTATGTCCTTTGGATTTTCTCCTACTTGTATCTCATCACAAGTTTATTTTTGTAGGGAATAGAACTTTCATTTATTATAACGGTAATGAATTACCGAGTTTTGGCTATATTTGTCCAGGGGAATTTTGGTAAGTACTAGCTACATTACTAGGACCCTTTCGTGCTTCTTTTTGGGTTTGGTTGTATACTCTCGTTGGTACCCTTGATGTTGTGGCTATGTCTTGCCCCCTGTCTAGTGCCCTTGGGTTTCCTTGAGGTGGTTGATAGTTACTTCGTCGTGTATTGCCTCGAAGGGTTGGGCAGCTTTTTGCAAAGTGTTTGAGTTGTCTTCATACAAAGCATGCACGACATGACCCATCATGGCTTTTCTAACACCTGAGGCAATTGGTGCATCTCCTTTGTAGGGTTGTACTTACCTCCCTTTGGGCATGATAACCTTCATTTCTCCTAAGGAACCCCATTTTTGTCCCTCATCTCTACCCACCTGTATCCTTTTGACCTCTCTAGCCGTTCTGGCCTCCTTCCTCCTTTCGGTCGGCCTGCTCTATCTGGCGGCATCTTGTATGTACCAAACGCTCACATTCATGGGTCGTGCTAATGATGGAAGCAAAATTCATGGGACGTCCTAGTACTCCCATCCGATCTTGTACATCCATGTTGAGACCGTCCACGAACCATTGGCAGATATTTGCCGGTACAACTAAATTTGGAGCAAAAGGCCTTAGCTCATTAAATCTAGTCTCATACTCTGAGATGGTGTGAGATCCTTACCAGAGTTGAAAGAATTCTTACTTCTTCTCATTGATCATATACAGAGCTAAGTATTCCTTAGAATACCTCTCCTCGAATTGCTCCTAGGTGGGTGTGGTGGTGTGCAGGCTCCTGACGTTGTTCCACCACCTTTTAGCACTAGCTTCTTGGAAGAATTTTGCCAGGATCACCATTTCTTCTATTGGAATCCTGATTATTTCCATAAGTTTCTTAATGTTGGCCAACCAGTCCATAGCGGCTCCAGCATCCTTATCCCATGGGAACGGTTTACATCCTAATTGATGGAGGGCCTTGAGATATTTGGGGATATCAATTAGAAAAGGAATGTTGGCAGAAGTGGGATGGGAGTGTACTTCCTCGGGATCAGCTTGGGAGTTGGTGTCCACCTTGGGAGTGAGGTTAGGCCTTCCAAACACTCGGGTGAACTCTTCATACATTCTTTGATGTTCCGAGCTTAGTCCAGGTGAACCCATTGGGGCTTTTCTAGGAGTTTCTACAGTGATGGGGTTTTGGGCAGTGTCAGTGACTTCGACTCTAGTTCTTTTGGTTCCTTTCTTGGGATCCATTTGTAAATTTTAAAACTTATTCCTACTAGTTACTATGTTATATAGTCATGATAATGCATTCAAGGAAATAGGCTTTGCTACCACTCAAGTTGTCATGCCCCAACCTAGTTTGGTCGGATCCCCGTAATCAACCCGTCACTCCCTTTGATCCATGAAGGGTTTCACCCTTTTCTAAACCACGAGCAGTAAGGCGTGCTTTTTCTTGTCTTTTTTAGAATTGCATTATACAAAATTGAATGTCTTAAAATAGACTTACTTGTCTTACAGTTTCGATAAAGGGGGTCTTTGTGTTTAGTTATTCCTCGGTTACCTAAAATGGGTAAAAGAGAGGGGTGAGTTCTACAACTCACCGAGCGGGTGTTGGGAGTGAGTTTCAAAATATTTTCAGTTTATCCAAACCATGTTAAGGTTATCATTTCCTTTAAAAGGATTTTTCCTCAAATTCAGTTTTCAAAACCTTTTTCCAAGGTTTACCATTCTTTTTCCAAGGATTCTCAAATCCTTTCCAAGGTTTTCAAAACCTTTTTCCCATTTCCATATTTGGTGTGTTTAGCTTTCTTAGCTCATCCCCTTGCATCTTGAGGAATTTAGCAAACAACACACGCCCTTCATCAGGAAGGGTACACACACATCCACGAGATGCAGTTACGACAACTACACCCACTTATGAATCGGAGCATCTTTACCATCCACCCTGATATAGAAGTTCGTGACTTCTATCCGGAGTCTAAGTGGACGTCTACCCTCAGACCCAAAATACTTTGTGTCCGTATGAGGACTGCGACCTCATCCTAACCCCAACCCTCACATGCACAATAAGCTACTCCAAGCTTCTAGACTGGCTGGCATGATGAACTACCCTTATCTCCACCATGTTGTCCAGCAGCCCTTAGGATCCATCACTACCCCCTAGGGCGTCTTGATGGTTCCGTACCACAAGTGCATGCACAAACAACAATTTTCACATATGGCCATTATCTTTGGTGCCAATGGTCCAACGACCTCGACCCTCAACCCGACCTGCAGATGTTTGTCTAGGTCGGTCTGTCGATCTGGCCCTAACGCACTGCTGCCAGTCCATCAAGTACTGTCGATCCTGACTCGGTACCATGGAAAAATCACATAACCAATTTCATTAGAAATTTTCATAGCTTTCTTTAATCAAGTTTATTTACAAACTCCTACTCGTGCCCACTAGCCTTTGGCCCACTACACGTGTTTTTCCAAAACCGGGCATTTAGCCCTGTGAGTTCAAAAAACTGAGGCCTCTGGCCTATCTAAGCTATTCTAGCTCCCATCAAAAAGGTCTCCCAAATCTTTTAAGCATTGGCACATAGTCTAGGGAGAACACTTTTGACAAAAAGATTATTTTCAACTTTATCACACCAACTGGGTGTGATGATATCTCCGCTTACAACTGGTAAGTGGGTTTCTTCTTTCTTCAAGGAAGTTCATCATACCAACTGAGTATGATGTTAGACAATCCCAATCACAACATGTGAGTAGCTTTTTGTAAACCCCACACTTTTGAGTTAAGGAAAACCAGGAAAAGAACCGGTCAAACCGATTAAGAAAACCGAGCCGGTTTACAAACCCGATAGTATGGGAACAAGCAATTTGGAAATTTACAACTTCCGGGTGATCCAAATGGTTCATTAAACCTTCGAAAAGAAATTTAAGACAAAATAACCCAAAATTTCAGTAAAAAAATTTTATGCCAACGTACGCCTTTAAATGGCTAGAAATTCATATATATTTAATTATTATAATTAATACCAATAATTTAATACCGAAAATAAATTATTGGAATTAATACCAATAATTTATGTTAATATTAATACTAGTAATAAATCTCTCCCATTTAATACACGATTTTACACCTATATGAAGAGGTCATCCCCATTCATTCTCCTCACACCTTAACACTTCTCTCTCTCTCTCTCTACTGCTCCATTTTTCGGTAAAGCTCGAACTAGAGCTTCGACTTGAACAAAGGTTGGGGTCTTTAAAACCGGAGAGAAGACAGTTATCTGATAGCAAACTCCAGTCAATCCGAGAATCGTTGGAGAAGCACTGGCATGATGGAATAGTGAAGTAGCTCTAGCGGATCGAATCTGCCCTATTTCGACCAAGCTGAAATTGGCCATTTCAAGCCCTACTCAGGCCAAACCAAGCCCTCCCAACACTTCCTCAGCCTTTCCATGGCCGAATTAGGACTGAAAGGATGAATCTCAGGATGAGAGCTATCTACCTAGATGGAAAGCTCAGACCGCCGTGCCTTCATCGGAACACGAAGTACCGAGAACGCCAGCATGGACGAGCTCGTGTGAATACAAAGAACCAGTCTAGTGGAATTCACTGCATTAACGGGTGAGTTGGTTTACTAACATCATACCCGGTTGGGATGATGAGCACAACTTAAAATTAAAAACCAATTACCGGTTGTGAGTGGAAATTTTATATCATACCCAGTTGGGCAATGATAAGTACCTCGGTATGAAAACCCATTATTAAGTGGTATTTTAAACATCACTACTTAGAGGAAGTGATGTGAAAATCATGCGGAAAAACTACTTACCGAATGTAAGTAGATCATACCCAGTTGGTATGATGAGACTTCCTTGAAGGAAGTTGAAGACTCGTTCATCGGTTATGAACGGAGGTGTCCTTATACTCGGGCGGTATAATGGATAGAGAAAACATATGTCGTCAGAAGTGCTCTCCCCTGACTATGTGTCAATGCTTAAACAATTTGGGAGACCTTCTCGATGGGAACTCGAATAGCTCTGATAGGCTGGGGGCCTCGGTTTTTGAACTTGGGGGCTAAATGCCCGATTTTGAAAATCTCGTACAGTGGGCCCAAGGCTAGTTGGCACGAGCAGGAGCTTGTAAAGGAACATGATATATGTGCCATAAAACTTAATAAGTGAATTGTTTGGCCATGGTACCAAGATAGGACCGACATGCTCAGTCAACTAGCGGCAGTGCGACATGATAGGTCGACGGACCAGTCAAGATAAACAATCGCGGGTTGAGTTGAGAGTCGGGGCCTTTGGATCAGTGGCACCACAGATTACATGGCAATATGAGAAAACATTGTTTATGCATGCACTGTGAGTACGGGATCATCAAGATGCCCATGAGGGGTAGTGATGCATCCTAAGGGCCCTGGATGACCCGGTGAGTATAAGGGCAGATCGTTGTTCTAGGTGTCTATGTGAAATTTGGAGTAGCATTGAGCGCATGAGACCGGGGTGGGGATGAGATGAGGTCTCTGTCCTCATACGGACATGAAGAAGTGATTTCGGGGTTGTGGGTCAGATGTCATGTACATCCACTCATTCCCAGGGTAGAAGTAGTCGAGCTTCTATCCGGGTGGCAGAAAAAGTCGCTCCGAAGCTACTAGCGGGTTCAGTAGTGATACTGACTTGTGAATGTGTGTAACCTTCATGATAAAGGATGTGTGTTGGGTGATGACACACCATGGTAACTCAGAAATAATGGAAAAAACCCAAATTTGTAAATGAAGGGATTTTTTAAAAGAAAAAAGTCTGGCACACTCCATATAAATATTTTTTTAGTCAAAAGATTTGAATCACATTCACTGAGTAGTCGTACTCACCCCTCCCTTATATCCCTTTCAGGAGATTTCAGAAAGCCTACCCTTAAAGACTATCAACTAAGACGCCTGTGAGATAGGTATGATGAATTAAAAAAATGTTATGCAGTTTTGATTATGTTATTCTAGGAAAAAGGTGCATGTTTAAAGGACACCTTACTCTTTACGGTTTAGGATAAGGGGAAACCCTTTAATAAACTAGGAGAGTGGTGGGTTGTTCATGGGGATCCGACCAAACTGGGTTGGGGCATGATAGTTTTTAACTTTAAACTTGCTCATCACCCCAACCAGGTATGACGTTAAGTATGCCCACTCATGTGATGACTATGACGTGTTCATCCTTAGTCGGTTTCCAAGTCCATGCTAGCTTTTCTTTGTTGGAGTTCTGATGTCTCGTGTTCCTACACGATTTGGGTATCCTTATCAATTAAGGTTTGACATAGAAGCCATCATTTTCTCACGTATGAGCGAGTTAGCTCAAATTTATGATTTATTACACTTAGGTCCCTAAAGTTCACACATTTTGATTTTTGGTCCCTAGTGTTAAATTTTCCAAAAATTAAGTCCCGAGTACTTCCAATATCCTCCTTTGGCCCTTAATTTAATTTAAATTGTGTAAGGGGCTCAAATTTCCTAAATTTTCCAAAAATTATGATTTTGCCCATACTTTCCAAAAAATAGCAATTTGGCCCCAAATATTTAGAAAATTGACCGATTAGTCCCCCAACATCATTCTCATTGCCAATTGGCCTTCCATTTTGAGAAATTGCAGAGAGATCCCTCAATTTTTTAAAATCCCCAAATTTCCCCAATTTCTCCCCTTCAAACTGATCGAATTTGATTTCTTCAAATTGGCCATTCAATGGGGGTTAATTATTTCAATTGAAGGTATGAATCAATTACTACACATCCATACGATTCAATTGAGCTTTAAACCACAACATTTGGGTCCGAATTGAGCTCAAATTGAGCTTCGCCGAAAAATTGCTCGTAGAGAGAGAAAGCTTCGAAATCTTACCGTCGGAGGTGTGGAGGTAGATCTCATCTTGAGTTTCCTTCTAGGATCAAGAAATTCAACAATTGATATCCAATCGAGGGAGAATTTCATCAGTAAAGTTTAGCACTTTCTCTCTCTAACTTCGATCAGCAATGAGAGAGTAGGACCGATTTGGCTTACCTTTTAGCTCTGTTGAAACTATGTGAGGGCTGTAGAGGTGTCGGGGAGGCTTGTTTGGCCAGCGGAGGGCTGAATTTGGCCGAATACAGCTCGGCCAAAATACGGCTGCTTCGGTCCTTCGGAGGTGCTTCACTATTTGATGTCATCGACACTTCTCCGATGGTCCTTGGGTCAAATGGAGGTTGCTGTCATGTTGCTGACTTCCCCTGGAGTTTATAGGATCCAATCTTGTCTTTTGAGGCTAAGAAAAAGGCCTATATTGGAACTCTGGTTCGAGCTTCGCTGAAAAATGGAGCAGTTGAGAGAGAATGGAGATTTGAGGTGTATGGAGAGGAGCTCTTTATATAGGGAGCTCGGAGACCTTCTGTTTGATAATTTTCCTTTTAGGTCAAACTTATCGTTGACTTGAAATGGCATGAACCAAGTGATTTTAGCTTCGCCGGTGTTGTGCATTTTCTGCATTAATGAACAATATCGTCATCCTAAGGAAGAAGATGACACTGTTCCGAACCAGACCGGACCAGTCCGACTAGGTCCATGGCTTAAATCGGCCAGTTCAGGCCCGATTCGATTGGTTTTTGTCAAAATTTAAAAAATCCAAATTAATCTAATTTCATTCTCTATCTAATGGTGGATTCAATTCTCCAATTCGAATATTTTAAGTCACCTAGAAAAATGAATTTGAAACCGGTTCAAGTATGGTTCAATCCAGTTCAATTTGATTCAATCCAGATCAGGTCTGGTTTACCCTGAACCGGTTTGGTTTTCTCTTCCCAATTGTCCTAAGGTTCTTTTCCATGTTTTCTATGACTCTTTGAGTCATTCAAGATTTATACATTTCCCATTTTAAGCTTGCCTTATCGGTTATAGTTTGTGAACCGACTTAGTTTTCTCTTTTGAATTGATCGATTATTTTCTCAATTTTCTTATCTATAAAGGGACAGGATTTACATCAATGATTTGACTGGTCAAAGAACCAAATCAGTCAACGATCAATGAAGCCAAGTTAGGAGCCACGCAAGCACGAGCAATCAATGGGAGGATGCCACGTGTCTGGTCAAGTGGTCAATGTGTGATGTGGCGGCTGTGCTGGACCTCCACGTTAGAAAAATTGGCCAATCACAGTGCACCCCATGGCACGCCATCACGTCATCGTCTTCAACCTTCGGCCATTGACAAAGAGAACATAGGAGAGAGAGAGGTTAGAAAAGCTAGAGTCTTCGGTGATGCGAAAAACTCTCCAGTTAGGTCACCCACGGTCGAGTCAGAGGCCGAGTTTCACGCCGGTCGGTAGCCTGAATAGTTGTTGAGCTCCCTATATAAACAACACCTCTCCATTCATTCTCATTATTCCGCAATTGACTAAAGACCGCTCAATTTTTCGGTGAGCAACAAACCAAAGCTCCGACATCAGGAATTTTCTCCACCTCCGAAGCCACAATCGCTATCTTTGAAACCAGGAGGAAGTCCTTTACCTAGCCATAACCTCCGTTTAGCTTGAGAGCCACTGAGGAGGAGAGAGGAAGCTCAAACAATGTTGTTGCTCCTCCACTAGAAAACAACCGACTTCCTACAGCCTACTTCGAGCTTTCCCCAGCCAATTGTGGCCAAGCCAGACCCCTACACTCCACCTTGAGGTGCCCCGACATTCCCCTGAGCTAATACGGTAAGACCCTCCACCGCCACTTTACTGTAAAACACTGTTCATGGCACCTTTTTATAAGAACTAAAACTAAGAAATTAACATTACTTAGGCCACCAATTGAAGCACGGTTTGATCAAGGTAGGATCTCTGAGTGGAGAGCAATTTAATTGGAGTCCAATTGAGCAATTGGATTAATTGGAGGGCCAATTAGCAATTTTTGAAAGTTCAAGGGACAATTGATAATTTTTGGGAAGTTAAGGACCAATTGGCAATTTTGGAAAAATTAAGGACCAATTGGTAATTTTGGAATGTTTAAGGACGATGCGTAATAATTGGAAGTCCTAGGGACTTAATTGAGATAAAATAAAAATTTAGGTACCCAAATGTAAGGTTATAAACATTAAAGGACCTAGATGATATTAAGGCATAGTGTAATGACCTATGCAAAAATACCCGAAACTATGAGATCCCTTATATCGATTCTCCTGATAAGGGTACTCGAACCATGCAGTCGTTGAATATTCATGTACCAGTGCAACGAAGTGCACCACGAGTCATGATCTCATCGAGACGACCACGTCACTATTACTGGGTGAGTGGGATTTTCTGCATCATACCCGGTTGGGGTGATGAGAACCATTTTTAAGTTTGAAAATCATTTTTCCAGGAATGGTCTTCCTTTATTGCGTGAAATTGCTCAAACATTTTGGGAGACGCTTTTTAGGGGAGCCAGAATTGCTCCAACAAGCTTGAAGCCTCGGATTTGAAAATGATAGGGTCGAAGGCCCAATTTTGGAAAACTCGTGAAGTGTGCCCAAGGTCAGTGTGTATGAGTTGGACCCATAGACAAACGTGAATTATAAAAACCATGAAAACTCTTAGTAAAACTAGAATTGTTGTGTGATTTTCCACGGGGTCAAGATAGGACTAACAAGGCTTGATGGGCTAGTGGCAATGTGCCTAGACCAAGTTGATATGTCAGACCAGGCAAACAGCTATAGGTCAAGTCGAGTGTCAGGGTTGTTGGACCGTTGACACCAAAGAGCATGTTTAATTGATCAAAATTGTTGTATGCATGCATGAGGAATCCGAGAGCTTTTAGACACTTGAGAGGGGAAGTCGATGTGTCCTTAGGGCTACTAGACAACCTGGATACAATAAGGATGGGTCTGTCTTGTCAGTTAGTCATAAAGCTCTCATAGCTTCCTATGGACTAAGTCCGAGGCCCGAGGGGAAATGAGGTTTCATCCATCAAAGCGGACATGTTGAAACACTAAGAATGAGGCCAGAGGGGAAAGGAGGTCTCAAGACCAAGGCTAGAGGGGGAATGAGGTCTCGTCCCACCAAGCAGACACGATGAGGGTTGAGGGTCAGATTATTGATGTCCACTCAAACTCAGGGTAGTGGCAGTACACCTCTATATTGGGTGGATGGTAAAAACGCACTGAACCACAAGTGGAACGCTCAGGAACTGTTCGGGGAATGATTGTTTGCTGAAATGTCTCCCTAGCAAGGGGAAGGACTCAAGAAGAGATGAACTCATATTACATTAAATTAAAATCATAAAACTTTTGATAGACTGATTGTTTTGAAAACTCGCTTCCCAATCCCCGCTTACCGTGTCGTAGAAACTCACCCCCTCCCATTAAAGCTTTTTCAGGAGAAACACATCGCTACGACAAACCGAGGCTAGCAACAAAAGCCAAGTGTACCTCAAACATATAACGTTTACTTAGATGTTTTCTAAACTTTCTTATGGAAAACAGGTACTCCAACACTTTTATCTTCCTCGGTCTATTTGGTAGAAATACTAGATTAGTACGGGGATGGGTGGCAGGTTGATCACACGACTCCGACCAGACCGAGTTAGGGCGTAACAATGTGCATGAAGCTCCCTAAGCTTCTCGACATACTGGACGACAAACCGCCCTTATGCTTACTTAGTTATCCAGTAGCCCTCAGAACCACCACTACCCCATATTAGGCGTCTTGGTGGGTCTGCACCTCATGCATGCACAATCAACAGTCTTATTAATTATGATAATTATCTTAGTTGCTACTAGCCCAATGAACCCGACAACACGACTTCGGCTCCGTAACAACTACCCCAACGAATTTGACAATCCAACTTCGACTCAACATCTACTACAACAAGGTCGTCTGTCTAGCTTCGACCCAGTAACCATTGTACATAATTATCCAATTATGGGTGTTTTAAGCATAACCGTCTTAACTTGAATACGGGCCTATGCCCGTGCCCATTGGCTTTGGGCCCACTCGAGCAGTACTAGCCCTACTATCGCATGCTTCATGTTTTCATTAGGACTATCTAACAAAAATGTTTAATTTTGTTCAATTAGTCAGGGGAGGACAGTCCTAGGAAACTGTTTTTAATTAGGGGATAATGTACTCATTAGCCCAACCAAACATGATGCTAAACCCACTCACCCGGTGTGTAGTGACATGTTCGTCCGACTGGGTCCCAATTCGTGCCATGTTTCTTTGCACTGATCCTTGAATACCCAAATCTACATGGATCAAATATTATCATGAGAGATCGGTATAAATGATCCTATATTCTTAGGTATTTGTACCCAAGTCCTTAATTTATCCCCTAATTACGATTGGGCCCATCTTTTTCCCTAAATTGAGTCCTCCCATAGTCCCCTCAGCCACCATACGACCTCTCGAAAGGCGAAAGGTAAGCTAATTCGGCCCTCCTCCACCATTACAATTCAGTTCTAGAGAGAGAAAGTGATAGAGTTCTTTGATCGAATTCCTATTGATCCTGATAGCAATTGCCCTGATTCTTGATCCTATAAGGACCCTGAGGACAAGAGCTAACTTCCTCGATCAAGAACTCGGATTGCCGCACCTCCAATGGTAAGCTTTCAAAGCTTTCTCTCTCTATGTCTAGTTTTTCAATGAAGCTCTGTTTGAGCTCGTTTCATACCCAAATCATGCAATTCAAAGTGCAATTGAATTGTATGGAAGTGTAGAAATTGATTCATATCATCAATTTGAAGAAATAACCCCAATTGAATGGCCAATTTGAAGAAATCAAATTCAGTCAGTAGAGGAGGTAGAAATTGGGTGAAATTTGGGGATTTCGTAAAATTGTGGGACCTCCATGCAATTTCTCAAACTTGAAGGTCAATTGGAAATTTGAAAGATGTTGGAGGACCAATTGGTTAGTTTTTGAAAGATTTGGGGCCAAATGGCTATTTTTGGAAAGTAGGGGCAAAATGGTAATTTTAGAAAAAGTGTTGACCAAATTGGGAATTTGGAAAACTTGAGCCCCTTTCACAAATTTTAAGTAAATTAAGGACCCAAAGAGGATATTGGAAGTCCTTGGGATGTGATTTAGGAAAAATTTAATATTAGGAACCTAAAGTCGAGAAGTATGAAGTTTAGGGTCCTAAGTGCAATAAACCAAAAAGTTGGGCCTAGTAGTTAATACTGAAAACCTAGAAAGCTTTTATGCCAAACCCTAATGTATAATAGTGGTCAAACCATGTAGGTACTCTTGAGACCAGAACACTAAAATGGGAGCCAGACCCAGACTTGGAGAACTGGCTAGGGACAAATGCGTTAGAGTCACCGGGTGTCACATCCTGGCCTGGTATGGTCGAGGCCTTATGATCAACCCGCCAATCTCCCGGTCCTCCAAGAGGGATCCCTCCAGAGGATCAAAGAGAGTCAGACAGTACATGTCATGTTTTCCCTAGAGAACATTAAACAAAATTGAAATGGTAAATTCTTATACCTGGGATAGGTTCTAGAGAGGGAGAGGGTGATGTAGTCATGTTCCTTCCATAAAATATTTAGAGGGAGGGGGTGAGTTCGACAACTCAGTAAGTGGGAGAAAATCTTTTTAGAAAACATTTAATTTTACATTTTCCAATGTTTGAAATTTTATTAGCAGTTTCCTTCCATATTGTTTTCTATTCACATGATCAATAACTACTTTCCTATCATAGGAGGGATCACACGTTCACAGAATGGTATGGGACCATTCCACTTGTGGACCAAAGCACCTTTAACATCCACCCTGATAGAGGTGTGTTGCCTCTACCTGGAGTTTGAGTGGACATTAGTAGTCCGACTCGCAAACCCTGATCACTTCATCATGTCCGCTTAGTGGGATGAGACCTCCTTTCCCCTATTGCCTCAGTCTCAGTGAGCAGGAAGCTCCTCAAGCCTCACGACCTACTGAACGACATACCGCCCTTATGTACCCTAGGTCATCCAACCATCCTTGGGCTCCATCCCTACCTCATGCTAGGTGTCCTGATAACCCAAATCTCACAGTGCGTGCACAATTAGTAGTCTTTTAATTATAGCCTTTATCTTTGCCCCTCCAGTGCAACGGTCTATCGGCTCGGCTTCGGCCCATGCGTACTAGCCCAATAGGTTCGATGACCTAGCTCAACAACACAGACTTGGCTCGGTGGGTATCACACACAAATTCCCATTATTTGGATCTTTTAGCATCATTTATCACATGCTAGTTTTGGACGGGTCCATACCCGTATCCATCGACCTTGGTCCCACTTGCATATTGAGCCTAAGCCCTAGGGTTAGCCCCTAAACATTTTAAGTAGAGTCACCTAGTCAGGGAATGCTAATTTCGAGAAAATCAATTTCAAAGTTGAATCGTCATTCCAACCGGAATAGACGTTATAGCGATTCCCACTTACCCTATAATTTCAGTGGGGCTGTCTCGGCCAAGTTTGGCTTCGTGACGTTCTTCTGGAAGCCGTCGCTCGAGCAGTCTGCTCCTACATGGCACAAATATCATTATTAGGGTACTAGACTAAGGGATCACATCTCTTTGAGCATTTGCATATAGACCCTCATATTTTTCCTTAATTGCAATTTGGTCTTTAACATTTGTGTATTTACCTTTAAGTCCTTATTTGCCCCTTCCTTTCAATTCAGCCCCTACGTTTTTCCCATTTTCTTTTCTTGGTCCTTAGTTTTTTATTAAAATTTCCCATAGGCCCCTCAATTTTTCAAAATTGCCATTTACTCCCCAATTTTCCCAAAATTTCAATTTGACCCCAAACTTCTCAAACTTTGCAAATTGGCCCTCCATTTTATCCAATTTGCCCAATTGACCCTCAATTAGGAGGGAATTTCACGAAAATGCCCTTAGTTTCATCAATTTGCTATTTGGCCCCCAATTTTTTGAAAAATCCCCAATTTTCCTAAAATTTCAAAATTTGCACTTTAGCCCGCGAATCTCAATTTCGTCAAATTAACCATCAAAACTTGGTTAATTATCCCCATTCATTATTTGGATCACTTCCTTTATGTTTTCCTAGTCATTTTAAGCCTTGAACCTCTCCATTTGGCTTAGAAATAAACTCAAATGGAGCTTCGTTGGAAAATACAGTCTAGAAAGAGAAAGATTCGATATCTTACTTGTGGGGGTCCGGTGACCGAAGCTTTGGATATCATTGTGTTGCTCTTGTCACGAGGATCCTCCCTAGATCAAACAACACCTCAATTGATGACCTGAGCAGTGTCAATTTAAGTGTTAAAGTTTTTGCAGAACTCGATCATGAATAGTGTTTTTCAGTGAAGGGCAGCGGAGGGAACTTACCTTCTTAGATAGGGGGAGGTCGGGACACCTCCAAGTGGGGTGAAGGGGGTCTGGTTTGGCCACAATTGGCTATGGGGAAGCTCGATGTGAATGTAGGGGGCTGGACAGTTCTTTGGCCGAGGAGCAGCAGTACTATTCAAACTTCCTCGTTCCTCCTCGGTGGCTCTCGAGTTGAACGGAGGGTAGGGCCAAGTAGTGGACTTCCTCCCAGTTCCAAAGACACTAGATGTGGCTTCGGATATTGAGAAAAGTCTTATCGATAGAGCTCTTCTTTGCTGCTCATTAGAAAATGTATTCTTCTTCTTCTTTGCTCGATTGTGGGATGCTGAAAACGAATGGTGGGGTGCTCTTTATATAGGGAGTTCGACAACTATTCAGGCTACCCATCGGTGTAAGACTCGGCCTCCGATTTGGTCATCGATGACTTGATCGGAGAGTTTTTTTGAGTCGCTAGAGACTCTAGCTTTTCCGCTGGAGAGTAGTTGAAGGTTGAAGATGATGACATTGTGGTCGTGCCACGTGGTGTGCTGTGTTTGGCCAGTTTTTCTAATGTGGAGGTCCAGCTCAGCTATTGCGTCAACTATTGACCCATTGACTAGACACCTAGTAGCCTCTCATTGGCTGCCTGTGTCTACGTGGCATGTTAACGAGTCGCCCGCTGACAATTCATCGGACACATGGTAGCCTCTCATTGGTTGCCCGTATCTATGTGGCTATTGACGGGGCATCGTTGACCGTTGACCGACCTAGTATGCTGACTGTTTACTGGTCTGGTTCGTTAACCTATCGGACCGGGTTCGCAATCCTAAATTCAAAAATTGGCCGGTTCAGACCCGATTAGACTAGTTTTCTTAAATTTAAAATTTTCTAAATTCATTTTCTATCTAATGGTATCCTCAATTTCCCAAATTGACATTTTTAAGCTACTTAGAAAAATGAATTATTGAACCGGTTCACTATTGTTCATTCAAGTTCAGTCCGATTCAGGTTTGGTTCACCCTGAACAGGTCCGATTCTATCATCAATTCCACTTCCCGGTTCTTTCTTACAATTTTTGTGAATTTTTGGTCACTTGGGATTTTTCAATTTCCCATGTAACCATTTTTTGTTCATTAATTGGCTCTTTTCTTCGCATATAATTATCTACTGATTCTTTTCCTAGTTTTCTTTGATCCCAAAGGATGGGTTTTACAACTCTCCCCTCCTTTTAGGAGTTTTATCCTCAAAAGTGTTACATACTAAACAGTTGCGGGTATCTACCCCTTATAGTTGACTCAACCTTCCACGTTTCTCCTCCACTTGACCATTTTGCCAAAGGATCTTTACCATGGGGATGCTTTTGTTCCGGAGGTTTTTCTCACGTCAGTCAAGGATCCGAACGTGTTCTACTTCATAGGTCAGATCTTCCTCGATCTCTGGCGGCAGTTGATCTAACACATGGCCGGGGTTGGAATTGTACTTCCGCAATACTAACACGTGGAAGATGTCGTGGATTCTCTACAGGTCCGAGGTAACTCCAATTGGTATGCTACCGGTCTGATCATCTAGGTTATGGCGTACGGACCAATGTATCTTGGTTTTAACTTTCCTCTCTGTTGAAACCTGAGTATCCTCTTCCATGGTGGCACTTTAAGGAATACTCAGTTCCCGACCTTGAACTCCAGGTCCTTTCTCCGGTGGTCGACATAACTCTTCTGTTGATCCTAAGCTGCCTAATGTCTCTTGGTCCTTTAGTACTTCTACTATACCTCGGGCATTGGAGAGCTTCTAGGGTTGTCTTCTTACGAGGACATAGTGTTGGTTAGTGTTGGTGACATTAGTCCTAGTTTTCTTAGTTACTCTCTTGGGAGCCATCCAAAAATTTTAAAAATTTTCTCTTAATTCTTATGTTATATAGCCTTGATAATGTATTCGAGGAACCTGGCTCTAATACCACTCAAGTTGTCATGCCCCAACCTGGTTTGGTTGAATCCCCCATGAGCAACTTGCCACTCCCTTTGATCTAAGAAGGATTTCGCTTCCTTCTAAATCGCGAGAAGTCAGGCGTCCTTTTTACCTGATTTTCCTAGAATAACATTACACAAAACTTAATATGTTATCAACTTTACATACTTGTCTTAAGGGTTAGGCTTCAAGGTATTCCTTAAGGGTTCGTCTTCTTTCCTGAAAAAAGGGGTTAAAGGGAGGGGGTGAGTTTCTACAACTCGGTGAGCGGGTGTTGGAAAATGAGTTTTTCAAAAATACTCTTTTTTCACTAAAATCTTGGGGTTTCTCTTTATCTTAGAAAAATAAATTATCCCCTTATAATTCCTTCACCGTTATGTGAGTTTAACTCTTTTAACACTTTCTCTTGCTCGAGAAGTGTTTCATGTAGTACTACCATACGTGATTTTAAAACCTTTCACCATTTCACTTATTATGTGTCTTTAGCTCTTTTAGCACATCCCCTTTCCTTAGGAAGCATTTAGCAAACAAACACATGCCCTTTATTATAAAGGGTACAAACGTTCGCAGGGTAGTCCCAGACTGCACACACTTGGGGATTGGCGCGACTTCGCCATCCACCCTAATAGAAGTCTCGGACTTTTACCCTAAGTCTGAGTGGACGTCCCAGACCTCAGACCCAAAATTCATTTTGTGTCCGTATGAGGACAGAGACCTCATCCTGTCACCACCCCAGTCTCGTCGCAGCCCAAACACAATAGCTTTAGGAAGCCCCAACATAGTAGTTTCATGACTAACTAGTACGATGAGAAGCACAAACACAGTAGCTTCTCCATCCCTTATTGCCACAATGTCGTCCAGTAGCCCTTGGAACCCTTCACTACCCCTAGGGCATCTTGATTGTAAAACCCATCTCTTGGAATTAAAGAAAATCTAGAAAAGAACCAGTATATGTTTATGCATGAAGAAACGAGTATTTTAATAAATGAAAAATAGTTAACATGGGAAATTGGAATATCCCAAGTTACCAAAAATTCACAAAAAATTACAAGGAAAAATTGGGAAGTGGAATCAGTTAGGGGTGAACCGAACCCGAACCAGACTAAACGAGCAAGAACCATAATGAATATAGTCGAACCGGGTCTGAATCGACCAATTTTCAAATTTTGGTGAACGAATCGGTCAAGGGATAACATACAACGGTCAACGGCCAGTTGGCACCCCCGTCAGCTACCACATAAGCACAGGCAGCCAATGGAAGGCTATCATATGTTTGGTCAGATACGCGAGCTTTCTATCTCTTTTGTAAATTTTCCAGCGAAGCTCCGACGAAGCTAAAAACTCAACCAAATTTAAAAATTTAAATTGTAGGACAATTGAGGGAAATTGGAGGAGACGAATATGGGCAAAAATTGAAGAAATCAAGGACTTATAGGATGCCAATTGGACGAGGTAAGATCTGAAGCTCCATATGCTCGAATTGGGGAAGAAGATGAAGGGTGATTTGGGGATTTGAGAGGACTTTTGTGCAATTTTTGAAAATTGGAGGACTGAATGACAATTTCATGAAATTGATGATGTTTTCATGAAATTCACCCAAATTGAGGGAAAATTGGGCAATTTGGACAAATTTGGGGGCAAATTGGAAATTTTGAAAAGTTGGGGACCAAAGTGCAATTTTTGGAAAATTAATGTCAAAAATGTAATTTTGGTGAATTAAGGGTCTATTGGTGAAATTTAAAGAGTTAAGGACCCAAAATGAATAATTGGGGACCCAAGGGGCTTCATGGAGAATGAAGAGAAATCAGGGACCTATGTGCAATTTAAGCAAAGTACGGGGCCCTAGGTGTAAATATAAGAGATGGTGTGACCCCTTCCTTATACGAACACTCGTACCCTGCAAGAATGGACTACTCGAGCGCTGATCCCTAAAGCATGCCAAGAAGAGAGACCCCGCCAGCGTGACTCTGCCGAATTACCAAGTGAGTGAGAACCACTATGACGTCAATTCCGGTTGGAATGAGAGTGCAGCTTTGAAAACTATTTTCTAGGAATTAGCATCCCCAACTTGGGTGACTCTGCTTAAAACATTTGGGAGCTAATTTTGGGCTTAGGCTCAAGATGCCAGTGGGTCCAAGGCCAAGGAATACGGGTGTTGACCCGTCCAGAATGGATATGTGATATATGATGCTAAAAGACCTGAATAATGGGAACCTTGCATGATACCCATAGAGCCAAGCTGAGTTGTCAAGCCTATTGGGCCAAACTGCTGCTCTACCGAAGCCAGGTTGCCGAACTTGTTCGGCCAGTACGCGCAGGTTGAAGCTAAGTCGATAGACCGTTGTGCTAGAGGGCCAAAGATGAAGGCTATAATTCAAAAAGATTGTTGATTGTGCATGCACTATGATGTTCGGGTCATCATGACACCTGGCATGATGTAGTGATGGAGCCCAAGGACTGCTGAATGACCCAGGGTGCATAAGGGTGGTTTCATCATTTAGTAGGTCGTGAAGTCGAGTAGCTTCCTATGCATAGAGTCTGAGGCAGTAAAGGAAATAAGGTCTAGTCCCACTAAGCGGACACGGTGAAGTGATTAGGGTTTGATGTGTTAGATTATTGATGTCCACTTAAACTCCAGGTAGATGTAGTGCACCTCTATTAGGGTGGATGGTAAAGGTGCTCCGATCCACAAGTGGCATGGTTGAGGACTGTTCTACGAATGTGTGTTCCTTCCTATGATAGGAGGGTGATTGTTAACCATTTGAAGTATGTGAATAATGACAAATGAAAAAACTTAAATGAACAGATAAATGAAATAAAGTAGACGTTATAGTAGTTCCCTTCAGTAAGTATTATGTACTCATTCCCCTCCTCTCACACTTTCAAGTATAGTACCAAGACGGAAAGTTCCCGAACTAGCTTGGACACTCAAGGTACACTTCCTACCCCACTTATAGTAAGGGTTTGAACATAGACATGTCGTTACCTTCCCTACATCATTAGGGCAGGAATAACCAAATGATGCAGGAAAGGGTGGTGGGTTGATCATGAACCCCGACCAAACCGAATCGAAGCATGAAATTGATGGTCTTGAATCCATAAGTGCATGCATAAACAATAATTTTTCATCATTTAGCTATTTTATTTGGTGTTGACAGTTCAACAGCCCCGGCACTCAACCCGGCCTCCAGCTGTTTCTCTAGGTCGATCTGTCGACCTCACCCTAATGCATTGTTGCTAGCCCATCGAGTATTGTAAGTCCTTACTTGATACTGTGGTGAATCACACAATTAATTTCACTTTTAAATAAGAGTTTTCGTGGCTCTTCCTATTCATGTTTGTTTACGTGCTTCAGCACGTGCCCACTTGCCTTGGGCCCACTACACGTGTTTTTCAAAATTGGGCCTTGAGTCATATGAGTTCAAATCTGAGGCCCCAAGCATGTTAGAGTTGTTCTCACTCTTGTTAATAATGTCTCCCAAATAGTTTAAGCAATGGCACACAGTCAGGGGAGAACACTTCCAACAAAATCATTTTTTTAACTCATCAAACCTGGTGTGATGATAGGACCGATTATAACCGTTATGCAGATTTTTCCTTTTAGTAAAGAGGCTCATCATACCAATTGGGTATGATGCTTAAATAATCCCACTTACAACTGGGAAGTAGGTTTTCTTTTAATAATAATGCTCATCACCCTAACCAAGAATGAAGTGTAATTATGCCCACTCACCAGATAACTGTGACGCGTTCTCCCCCAGTCAGCTTCCAAGTCCTACTTGAACTCTTTTGCTCACGTCCTTATCCAAATTTATTACTACATGGTTTGGATATCCTCATAAGGACCAATATGGCATGAATAGCCCTTCTATTTCCATGTATTTCTATTTAGGCCTCTATTTTTACCTTATTGTAATAAGGTCCCTCAAAGTCCATAATCATTGACTTTAGGTCCTAAATGCTCAATTACTTTTAATAAAGTCACCGGGGTTTCCAATACACCTCTTGGGTTCTTAATTTTCTCAAAATGGTATATGGGGCTCAAATTTTCCAAATTTCAAATTTTGTCCCCCTAACATTTACAAAATTACCATTTTGCCCCTAAGTTCTAAAAATGGTCAATTGGCCCCAATTCTTTCAAAAATTGACCAATTGGTTCTCCAACATATTTCTCATTGCCAATCAACATTCAATGTTTGAAAAATTGCATGGAGGTCCCTCAATTTTTTGAAATTCCCAATTTCACCCCATTACACTAACCGAATATGATTTCTTCAAATTGGACATTCAAATGGGGTTAATTACTCCAATTAATGGCATGGATCATTTTCCACACTTTCATACGATCAAATGAAGCTTTATATTGCATAATTTGAGTATGAAATGAGCTCAAATAGAGCTTCACCGGAAAAATGTATGTAGAGAGAGAGAGAGATTAGAAAGCTTATCGTAGGAGGTGTAGCAGTTCGAGCTCTCAATGTGAGAAGGGAGCTCTCATCCTTAGGATCATTCTAAGATTAAGAATTACTATAATTGATGTCAGGATAAAGGTGAATTTGGTTAGCAAAATTCAACACTTTCTCTCTCTAGACTTGATCTGCAACGACGGAAGAGAACCGAATTGGCTTACCTTTCACCTTTGTGGTTGTCGTGTGATGGTCATGGGGACTATGGGATGGCTTGGTTTGGCTATAGGAGGGCTGAATTGGCCAAATTCAGTTAAGCCAAAATAGGGCATGTCATGCCCCGACCCAGTTTGGTCGGATCCTCGTGATCAACCTGCCACTCTCCCGGTTTATTAAAGGGTTTCCCCTTATCGTAAACCGTAATGAGTAAGGCGTCCTTTAACTTGCACCTTTTTCCTGGAATAGCATAATCAAAACTGTATTTTCCAATGTTTAATAAATCCTTTGGATCAACCGAAACTTGTAAATTTTCATATTACTTATTCCCAAATGTAAACCGGTTTGGTTTTCTTATTCGGTTTGACCGGTTCTTTTCCCGGTTTTCCTTAACTCAAATATGCGGGGTTTACAACTCTCCCCTCCTTTTAGGAGTTTTGTCCCCAAAACTTAGTTAACATCCTTGCATGAGCAATCATTTCCTTTGATGCCCCTTTGGTGTTTGCTTAACATGCAAAGTCTTCTCTTGTTCTTTTAATTAGTCCTTTTTACATCCTTCACTTAAGGAATTTCTTTTCCTTTATATTATTTACTCCCTCCATGGAGTTTATCATAACGAGACATACCTTACTTTAGGGTATATTCTTAGATTTATATCTTTCTTTGCTTAGAGCACATTCTTCCCTTTGAGGTTCTGTACTCAAGATTGGAAATTCGAAGATACCTAACCATTCCCATGTCTAGTTAACCCCTTGGTCATTGAAACCTTTAGCTCAATGTTCTTTCGGGCGTTATGTACTAGTTGTCACAGTTTTCTTTATTCTCACTTTTTCATCTCATTTTGACCCTTCCTCCATTCGTTGTCTATTATAACTTCAGTCCAAATTTTTATATTCGACCTCGTCATGCTTATTAGCCGACTCTTCCTTACTTTGAGTCATATTCTCCTCGGGATTGTTGGGCTTACATACCCCTTACAGCATGGCATTTTCTAGGACCTGTCTTTGTCCATTAGATTTCTAGAACATCTCCTTGAGGGTCTCTCTTAGCGTTTTTTTTTTTTGACCTTTCAGGGATCATATAACTTCATCCCTCTTTTCTTTTGATGGCATTCCTCAACTATCCTTTTTACCATTATCCTTTCATCCATCATGCCTTTGAAGTTATGTCTCACATAACCGCATGGATTTCTCTTACCTACTCATCCTTTCCAAACATTTTTATTGGGTCCTTTCAATTCCAATCGTTGGGTTTCCTGATGATTATTGACATACGAGGATTTTTTTTCCCTTCTTATGTCCTTTCTCTTCTTTAGTGACATCCCTTATTCAATGACTTCCTTTTTCCTTAATCCTCTTTTACTTGCTCATAAATCACTTCATGATTCTTCATTCTACAGTAATTGCTTTCGATCTATGTGTCGATTACTTTGCTTGGGAAGGTTCACTCCATCCAGTTTTGTTCATTATCTTTGGCTGTCCGCCATTACTAGTATTCCTCTTTCTACATGGTTCTCCTATTCTCTCCAAACAAGTCATAATGGACCATTACAATACTTCCTCCCTTGGAAAACATTTCCTAAATAAGGGTTGGTTCCATTTCCTCTTAATTGGGATACACATGTCTTTCCGAGGCTTCCTTCCTTGGTAGGATTCTTTGCCTTTCCCCTGACATTCTTTTCTTACATTTGCTCTAGGGGATTTCTACCCTTAAATGACATCCCTTGATGTCGTCTTCCCCTATTTACCTTTACTCCTCAAATCTTTTAGGCACAACTTTTATGCTTTATTTGCATCCTTATTTGTACCTAGTACCTGTCTATTTCTTTAGGGAGCATACAAATCTTCCTTGTTTCAGGATCATTGTGGGAGAGGCTTGCCTATTCCTTTCTTGGCTTGAGTTTAGTCGTTAATTGGCCCTTGGTCCTTTTAAGCATTTCTTGTATTCTTCTTTTCCCGAGTATTTGACCTTTCTGCCTCTCTTTGTCGGAACTTACATTATGGCTTTCCCGAGTATTTGTTCGTTAACTGCTTTGCCTCCACCATTTGTTTGGTCTAAGTTTCTTAGCAGCTATTTCTCGAGTCCTCCTGTCCTTAACATCCATCTCACTGACCTTTTTAGGGTGTAGTCCCTTCTACTTCCCGGTCTTCCTTAGGTGTCATTTGTTCCCTGTAACTATCTTGTTGTAACGACTTACTTTCTCTTGTCCCGTTGGTCCGAACTTCCTATTTGATATAGTTGCTTTTTCCAAGGTGATTTATTCCTGTAATCCCAATACGTCCCGTTTGTCATCAAATGCTCGTCTTGTCTTCTCTTGTGGATGCACTCCTTTCTTTGCTCCTAAATTGTTTGGATTTTCTTCTTAAAGGGGGAATTCTCTTCAGCTATCCTTTGTTCCATTTGTGGTTTTATTGATGTCCTACCTTTACCCCTTTTTCCTTCTTACCACTTTGCTAAGATTTTGAAGTGTTTCCTCTTATCTATGGTTGCAAATGGAATCACGTTTCTTGGGATGGTATCCTTTCGGATTTCCTATAGTTGTGGGGTGTTTATTCTTGGAAAATATTGTCCTGACTCCTGGCGATGTGGGACAGTTTTTCACTTCGTGTCCTATTCCCCTCTAGGTTAACTTGATTCCTATCCTTTGTAGGGTTAGGCACTTCTCCATGCAGTGTCCCTATCATTCATGCTTGTAATTACATGAACATAAGTGGTTCCTCCTGGCGTTTTCTTGGGAATTGTTAGTTTTGGTGCTCCTTCGTCCTTAAGTTTGGATACAGTGGGAGTTTTTTTTTCCCCTTTTTGGAGTCTTCCTTGAAGATCACATCATTTGAGGGACAGGGTTTTTAGGAATTTGGAGTACTTCATTAATAGAGTAGTACAGTATGTTGGAGATTTTGGCCCTATTATAGAATATGGTCATCAAATAACTAGGGAGCTACGAGATTCTTGATAAGCATCCTCCTATGTAAGGTTATATGCCCCATTTTATGGCTTCACACTGGGCTTCCTTTATACTTAGAGTTGTGACATAGGTCCTGTTACCATTCTCTGGGATACTTTCTCATTTGCTCTTTTGAGATTCCTGCCTTGCTTTAGACATTTGGGAAGCTTCTAGGGTTGTCTTCCTACTAAGATAAGGTGTTAAGTAGAGCCATTCCTAGTTTTCTTGGTTCCTCTCCTGGAAGCCATCTGAAAATTTTAGGATAAATCCTATTGGTTACAATATTTTATAGTTTTGATTATGTATTCGAGGAATCAGGCTCTGATACCACTCTAGTTGTCACGCCCCGACCCGGTTTGGTCGGATCCCCGTGATCAACCCGCCACTCACCCGGTTTATTAAAGGGTTTCCCCTTATCATAAACCGTAAAGAGTAAGGCGTCCATTAACTTGCACCTTTTTCCTGGAATAGCATTATCAAAACTATATGAAATTTAAAACTTTACATACGTGTCTTATAGGCATCTTAGTTGACGGTCTTTAAGGGGAGGCTTTCCAGGATTTCCTGAAAGGGATATAAGGGAGGGGGTGAGTACGACTACTCAGTGAATGGGTTTTTAAAAGCTTTTGACTTTTAAGAAAAACATTTATATGGAGTGTGCCAAACTCCTTTATTTTCAAAAATCATTTAAAAATTTGGATTTTTCCATTATTTCTTAGTTACCACGGTGTGTCATCACCCAACACACGTCCTTCATCATGAAGGTTACACACATTTGCAAGTCAGTATCACTACTGAACCCGCTAGTGGCTTTAGAGCGACTTTTCCTGCCACCCGGATAGAAGTACGACCACTTCTACCCTTGGAATGAGTGGATGTACGTGACATCCTACCCACAATCCCAAAATCACTTCTTCATGTCCGTATGAGGACAGAGACCTCATCCTGTCCCCACCCCAGTCTCATGCGCTTCGTGCTACTCCAGATTTCGCACAAACACTTGGAACGACAAACTGTCCTTATAGCCACCAGGTCGTTCAGTGCCCTTAGGACGCATCACTACCCCTCATGGGCGTCTTGATGATCCCATACTCATAGTGCATGCACAAATAATGTTTTCTTATATTGTCATGTAATCTGTGGTGCCACCAGTCCAACAGCCCCGACTCTCAACTCAACTCGTAGCTGTTTGTCTTGACTAGTCCATCGACCTGTCATGTCGCACTACTGCTAGTTGACTGAGCATGTCGGTCCTATCTTGGTACCATGGCCAAACAATTCACTTATTAAGTTTTATGGCACATATATCATGTTCATTTACGAGCTCCTGCTCGTGCCAACTGGCCTTGGGCCCACTGTACGAGATTTTCAAAATCGGGCATTTAGCCCCAAGTTCCAAAATCGAGGCCCCCGGCCTATTAGAGCTATTCGAGCTCCCGTTGAGAAGGTCTCCCAAATTGTTTAAGCATTAGCACACAGTCAGGGGAGAGCACTTCCAACAAAAATAGGTTTTTACTGTCCATCATACCGACCGGTATAAGGACATCTCCATTCATAACCGATGAACGGGTTTTCAACTTCCAACTGGGTATGATCTACTTACAACCCATAAGTAGTTTTTTCGCATAACTTTCACATCACTTTCTCTAAGTAGTGATGATTAAAATACCACTAAACAGTGGGTTTTTATATCGAGGCACTTATCATCCCCAACCGGTTATGATGTTAGTAAACCCACTCACCCGTTAATGCCGTGAATTCCACTAGACTGGTTCTTTGTATTCACGCGAGCTTGTCCTTTCTGGCGTTCCCGGTATTTAACGTTCCTACACGATATGAACAACCTTGTTCATTATTACTCGACATAACAACCTTCATTCATTAATGAATGAGAAAACCCAAACTTTTAGTTATTTGCAATTAGATCCTAAAGTTATTTCTCTTTAACTTTAAGTCCCTAATGTCGGTTTTTCCTCAAATTGAGTCCCTTAACTTTTAAAATTTATCGTGGGAACTCAATTTATTCAATTTCACCAAAAAGGGGTTTAATTTTCCAAATTTCCAATTTGGTTCCCCAATTTTTCCAAAATTACCATTTTGCCTTTCTTTCACAAACATGGTAAGTTTTTCCCCAAAATTTCCAAAATTCCTCAATTGGTCCTCCAACATTATTTTCATGCCCAATTGACCCTCAATTTCATAAAATTGTATTTTGGCCCCTTTGAATTTCGAAAATCCCCAAAATTTCCCCCAATTTCAACTCTTCAACACTACCGAATTTGATTTCATCAAATTGACCGATCAAACACTTCTAATTATTGAAATTGGAGTTGAAATTGAGTTCCTGTATGTTCATATGATTCTAAGAAACTTTAAATCATAGATTTTAACGTCGGAACGAGCTCAAACGGAGCTTTGCCGGAAAATAGACTATAGAGAGAGAAAGCTTCGATTACTCACCGGTGATGGCACGACAGTCCGAGCTTTTGATCTGGGCAGATAGGTCTCGTCCTGAGGTTCATCCTAAAATCAAGTATTGTATCAATTGATGCGGAATTGGATTAGAATTTTGTCATTGAAATTCGGTCGACTCTCTCTCTAGCACCGATTGAAAATTAGAAAGGGGACCCGAATTGGCTTACCTTTCGGTCCTAATTCGGCCGTGGAAAGGCTGAGGAAGTGTTGGGAGGGCTTGGTTTGGCCTGAGGAGGGCTTGAAATGGCCGATTTCAGCTTGGCCGAAATAGGGCAGCTTCAGTCCGCCGGATTTGCTTCACTATTCCATCATGTCGGCGCTTCTCCAACGATTCTCGGATTGACTGGAGTTTGCTATCAGATAGCTGTCTCCTCCCCGGTTCTAAAGAGCCTGACCTTTGTTCAAGTCGAAGCTCTGGTTCGAGCTTTACCGGGAAATGGAGCAGTAGAGAGAGAGAGAGAAGTGTTCAGGTGTGAGGAGAATGAGATGGGGATGACCTCTTTATATAGTCGTAAAACCCGTGTATTAAATGGGTGAGATTCATTAATAGTATTAATATTGTCATAAATTATTGGTATTAATTCCAATAATTTAATTTCGGTATTAAATTATTTGTATTAATTCCAATAATTTAATTTAGGTATTAAATTATTCGTATTAATTTCAATAATTAAATATATATTAATTGATGGCTATTTATGATAAGCCGTACGATTCGCATAAAAATTTTTTACCGAAATTTCGGGTTACAAAAAATCATATTTCCAAGGAGGTCACCCATCCTCACACTACTCTCAGGTAAACACACTTAACTTTGAAGTTCTTATGGAATCTAGTTCACCTGAACCAATTTGGTTTTTGTTTTCTAGTTTGTCTTAAGTTTCTTTTCCAATGTTTAATAAATCCTTTGGATCAACCGAAATTTGTAAATTTTCATATTGCTTATTCCCAAATGTAAACCGGTTTGGTTTTCTTATTTGGTTTGACCGGTTCTTTTCCCGGTTTTCCTTAACTCAAATGTGCGGGGTTTACAGGGCAGCTTTGGTTCGATGGAGCAGCTACATTGTTTGATCTTGCTAGTGCTTCTCCGATGATCATTGGGTCGAATGGAGGCTGCTGACAGGTAGCTGAGTTCCCTGGAGTCTGTAGGACCCAAGTTTGCCTTCTAAGGCTGAGAAAAGTTCCCATGTTGGAGCTCCCATTAATGTCCCCAAAGTCCATAATCTTTGACTTTAGGTCCTAAACGCTAAATTACTTTAATAAAGTCCTCGGGGCTTTCAATACCCCTCTTGGGTTCTTAATTTTCTCAAAATGGTATATGGGGCTCAAATTTTCTAAATTTCCAATTTCATCCCCCATCTTTTACAAAATTACCATTGTGCCCCTAAATTCTGAAACTTGTCAATTGGCCCCAATTCTTTCAAAAATTGAACAATTGGTCCACCAACATCTTTCTAATTGCAATTGACCTTTAATGTTTGAGAAATTGCATGGAGGTCCCTCAATTTTTTGAAATTCCCATTTTCACCAATTTCACCCCTTTACACTGACCGAATATGATTTCTTCAAATTGGACATTAAATTGTGTTAATACTCCAATTGATGGCATGGATCGGTTCCCACACTTCCATATGATCAAATGGAGCTTTGAATTGTATAATTTGAGTCTGAAATGTGATCAAACTGAGCTTCACCGGAAAAATGTATGTAGAGAGAAAAAGATTCAAAAGCTTACTGTAAGAGGTATGGTAGGCCAAGCTCTCAGTGTGGGAAGGAAGCTCTCATCCTTAGGGTCATTCTTTGATCAAGAATTGCTACAATTGATGTTAGGATCAAGGTGAATTTGGTTAGCAAATTATGCACTTTCTCTCTCTAAATTTGATTTGCAACGATAGAGGAGAACTGAATTGGCTTACCTTTCGCCTTTGTAGTGGTCATGTGATGGTAGTGGGGACTATGGGAGGGCTTGGTTTGGCTATAGGAGGGTTGAATTGGCCAAATTCAGGTTGGCCAAAATAGGGCAGCTTCGGTCTGGTGGAGCTGCTTCACTGTTCGATCTCGATGGCATTTCTCAGGCAATCTTTGGGTCGAAGGGAGGTTGCTAACAGGTAGCTGACTTCCTCCAAAGTCTGTAGGACCTAAGTTTACTTTCTAAGGCTGAGAAAAGTGCCCATGTCAGAGTTCTGGTTTGAGCTTCACCGAAAAATGGAGCACTTCGGAGGAGAAGAGGATTTGAGGTGTGTGGAGGATGAATGGAGGGAAGCTCTTTATATATGGCGCTCACCGACCCTCTGCCTTACTAGTTTCTATAGTGGTTGAGCTTATCCTCTTTAGAAAATGCCAGAATTAGAGGAAATATTCTCTTACCGGAGAAGGAAAGTTTTTCTACCATGTGAACAGTGTTGTCATCGCATGGAAGAACACGACACTATTCTTGACCCGACCGGATTCCATAGTGGTCGCCCCCAGTCAGATTCCAAGTCCTACTTGAGGTCCATTGCTCACGTCCTTATCCAAATTCATTCCTACATGGTTTGAATATCCTCGTAAGGAACAATATGGCATGACTGGCCCTTCTATTTCCATGTATTTCCATTTAGGCCCCTATTTTCACCTTATTGCAATAAGGTCCCTAAAGTTCATAATCTTTGACTTTAGGTCCTAGACGCCAAATTACTTTAATAAAGTCCTCGGGGCTTCCAATATCCCTCTTGGGCCTTAATTATCTCAAAATGGTATATGGGAATTAAATTTTCTAAATTTCCAATTTTGTCCCCCATCTTTTAGAAAATTACCATTCTGTCCCTAAGTTCTAAAATTGGTCAATTGGCCCCAATTCTTTAAAAAATTGACCAATTGGTTCTCTAATATCTTTCTCATTGCCAATTGACCTTCAATGTTTGAGAAATTGCATGGAGGTTCCTCAATTTTTTGAAATTCCCAATTTTCACCAATTTCACCCCTTTACACTGACCAAATATGATTTCTTCAAATTGGACATTCAAATGGGGTTAATTACTCCGATTGATTTCATGGATCAGTTCCCACCCTTCCATACGATCAAATACAGCTTTGAATTGCATAATTTGAGTTTGAAATGAGCTCAAAAAGAGCTTCACCGAAAAAATGTACGTAGAGAGAGAAAGATTCGTAAGATTATTGTAAGAGATGTAGCAGTCTGAGCTATCTATGTGGGAAGGAAGCTTTCATCCTTAGAGTCATTCTAGGATTAAGAATTTCTACAATTGATGTCCAAATCAAGGTTAATTTGGTTAGCAAAATTCAGCACTTTCTCTCTCTAGACTTGATCTGCAATGACGGAGGAGAACTAAATTGGCTTACCTTTCGCCTTGGTAGTGGTCGTGTGATGGTCGTGGGGACTATGGGAGGGCTTGGTTTGGCTGTAGGAGAGCTGAATTGGCCAAATTTTGGTCAGCCAAAATAGGGCAGCTTCAGTCTGATGGAGCTGCTTCACTATTTGATCTCGTTGGCGCATCTCCAGCGATCCTTGGGTCGAAGGGAGATTGTTGATAGGTAGCTGACTTCCCCCGGAGTTTGTGGGACCCAAGTTTGTCTTGTAAGGCTAAGAATAGTACCCATGTTGGAGCTTTGTTTTGAGCTTCGTGAAAAATGGAGCACTTTAGAGGAGGAGAGAATTTGAGGTGTGTGAAGGATGAATGGAGGGAAGCTGTTTATATAGGGCGCTCAGGGACCCTCTGCCCTACCAGTTTCCATAATGGCCGAGCTTATCCTCTTTAGAAAATGCCAAAATTAGAGGGAATATTCTCTTGCCAAAGAACGAAAGTTTTTCTTCCATGTGAACAATGTTGTCATCCCAAAAAAGAAGACGACACTGATGAGGACCGAACTGGTACGGTCTGACTTGGTTGAATGGCAAAAATCAGTTGGTTCTGACTCGATTCGACCGGTTTTCTCAAAATTAAAAATTTATAAATTTGTCTAAATTCATTTTCTATTTGATGGTGGTTTCAAGTTTCCAAATTGTGATTTTCAAGCCACCTAGAAAAAAGAATTTTCCAATCTGGTTCAATCTAGTTTAGGTCTGGTTCACCTTGAACCGGTCCAATTTTCCCATCCAATTTAATTCATGGTTCTTCCCCATGATTTTCATGACTTTTTCATCACTTGAGATTTTCCAATTTCCCATTTTAACCTCCTTTTATCATTCTCAGTTCCCTAAGTGGTTCAGTTTTCTTATTAAATTGACTGGTTCTTTCCCAATTTTGCTTAATCCGAGATGACGAGTTTCACATGTGAAGTTAAAGATCTTCGATGATCAAGGATAATGAATAGAAATAGGGACAGTCAAACAATATTGGAACATTAAATCCATTGATCTAAATGAGGACCCTAAGGAGGAAGGGTCTTACTCCAAAGGGGTAGGAAGTATTGAATCTCATAAATTACTAGGACACAAGGATAAGACAAATCAATGGAACGAAATACATGGAAATAAATGAACGATCAAAAGGGAAAGAAATTTCTTGAGTATGTGGCCTACGGAACTAAGTGAAGGGTAACCAAAATGATAGGATATGAACTGAGATATCAAGCTAAAGCTCAAGAGAACTAATGTATGGTGGAAAAGGCGAATGATTAACTTTTGGGGAAAAACTCCTATAAGGAGGGGAGAGTTGTGAAATCCGTCCACTTGGACCAAGGAAACCGGCAAAAGAACTGATAATCTACATGAGGAAGCCAAGCTGATTAATGAACCAAAAATGATAAAGAAGGGGTTAAAAATGGGAAAGGAAAATTTCAAGTGACCAAAAATTCATAAAAACCATGGGAATGAACTGTGAGGTGAATTAGATGGGAAAACTGGACTGATTTAGGGTGACTGGACCTAAATCGGATCGAACCAGATTGAACTACAATGAATCAATTTCTAAATTCATTTTTCTAAATGGTTTAAAAATATCAATTTGGAAAATTGAAGCCACCATTATATAGAAAATGAATTTAGTTTAATTTAGAAATTTTTAATTTTTAGAAAACTAGTCGAATCGGACCTAAACCGACCAATTTTCATTTTCAAGTCATCAAATTCGGTCGAACCAGACTAGTCAACCATCAACAGATGTCTGGTCAGCAGCCACACATACACGAGGAGCCAATGGGAGACTGCCATGTATCTAATCAACCAGTCAACGGCTAACACAACAACTTAGTAGGATCACCATTTTAGCTGGACCAACCAATCACGTGTTGCCACGTGGTCAGTCCACATGTGTGAGCAGTGTCATCTTTCTCCTTCATTTGATGATATTATTCATTGAGGATAGATTTTTCTTTCCTTTTTCAATGAAGGAAACTTTCTTCGATTTGGACAATTTTCGATCAGGATGAGCACGACTAGTATAGAAACTATTTGGGCAGAGGGTCTCCGAGCTCCCTATATAAAGAGCTCCCCTCCATTCATACTCCACACACATCAAATCTCCTCTTCTTCTAAAGTGTTCTATCACGCACCGACCTGGTTTGGTCGGATCTATGTGAGCAACCCATCAGTCTCCCGTTTTATTAAGAGTTTCCCCTTTTCTAAACCACGAGGAGTAAAGCGTCCTTTTCACCTATATCTTTCTTGGAATAACATTAATCAAAACTGACTACATTAAACCTTACTTACCTGTCTTGCAGGTTCGGCTACAGGAAGTTCTTTTGGATGTGTTCCTGAGGTAACTTCTATGGTGAAATTCAACTATTGACTTGAGGGTATTCCAGGTAATTCTTCTGGGAATACTTCTAGATAGTGTTTAACTACCAGAATGTCTTCAGGTCCTTTCTCTTCAGACTTCTCTTGATGATTGTTACCAGAAAAGCCTTACAAACATTTTGTATCATCTTTTGGGCTTTTATATGGGACACTATTTGCACTTCACTCTTCCTCCTCTCTCCTTGGAATTTCAGTCCAATTGTCTTGGGAGTGTGGAAGATTACTATCTTCCTTCCACAGTCCATCCTAGCTTGATGGAATCTCAGTCTGATTGTCTAACATCCCTTAGAGGTAATGGAATCAAATCTGCTTCTAGATTGATTCATCCAATCTTTATCTAACATCCCTTCAGCTATTTGTCCCTATTTAACCCTTCTCCTCAGGGTGTGAGGATGTTAAGACTTTATCCTAAAGGGGTGAGTTCTAGGGGTAGACTTGGGATTAGGTCCTCTTTGATGAAAGATCTTTCTACTCTCAAGTCGAAGAGGGGGTAGACCTTTCGTCCCCACAAATCAACCTCCCTTGATTGGAGAAACGTGTATTTTTAGAATAAAAGATTTCCTTTATTAAATGAAATTTCAAATTACAGGTTTTTCTTAATCTAGTTGGGTGGGTTTTAGGAAGTACTCGCTATAGTACTAAGGTCTTTCCTAGCCTTTTCCTAGGTGAGGTTGTATACCCTAGCTAGTACTTTGGCTGTGGTGTCCTGTCGGGGAGTCCTTGGGTTCCCTTGGGGTGGTCCAAGCGTCTTCTGTTGCTTTTTCTCCCGAAGAGTGGGGCATTCCTTTGCAAAGTGCCCCACTTGTCCACATGCAAAATAGGACAAGCAAGCTCCCTCATGGCACCTTTGGCACCTAGGACAACGAGAGTTTCCTTGTGGTAGGGTGGGGATCACTCTTGGTGGTGGTATGTCTTTTCTCTTTTGGAAACACACCCTGTTTCCCCATGTTGGGCCATTTTGCTCCTTCCGTCCTCCATGACGGCTTTGGCCCTTGTCCTCCTTCCAAGTTGTCGATTCCATTCGGCAGCATCGGGTCTGTACTAGTCGCTCATAGTCGTGAGCCATATTGATCATTGCCGCCAGATCCGTGGAACGTCCTAATACTCCCATCCAGTCTTGCATGTCCATGTTGAGACCATCCACGAATCTCTGGCATAAATCTCCCGGCTCAGCCAAGTTATGAGCAAAGGGTCTTAACTCATTAAATTTTGTTTCATTCTTTGATATAGAGTTAAGCCCTTGTCAGAGTCAGAGGAAATCTTGCTTCTTCTCATTAATCAGATGAGGAGCTAAGTACTCCTTTGTGTACACCTCCACAAATTGTTCCAAGGTGGGTGTGGAGGTATGCAGGCTTTGGACATTATCCCACCATCTTTTGGCACTACACTCTAGGAAAAATTCAGTCAGGATCACCATGTCCTCTGGTAATATCATACCTATCCCCATCAGCTTCTTAATGTTAGCCAGCCAATCCATGGCAGTGCCAGCATCTTTCACTCTGAGGAAAGGCTTACACCCCAATTGATGAAGAGTCTTGAGATATTTGGGGATGTCCACTGAAGGTGGATGGTTAACAGGAGGAGGATGAGATTATACTTCCTCCAGTTTAGCTCGAGAGTTGGTGCCCACCTCAGGGATGAGGTTAGGTCGTCCAAATACTTGAGTGAACTCCTCGTACAATCTTTGGTGTTCCAAGCTTAGTACAGGAGGAGTTTTATGGGCTCCTCGGAGAGTTTCCACAAGAAGGGGTGGTTGGGCAGTGTAAGAGACTGCAACTCTTGTTCTCTTGGTTTCTCTCTTGGAACCTATTTGAAAATTTTAAAAGTATTCCTATTAGTTACTATGTTATATAGTCTTGATAATGTATTAGAGGAAACAAGCTCTAATACCACTCAAGTTGCCACGCCCTGACCCGGATTGGTCGGATCCACATGAGCAACTCACCACTCTCCCAGTTTATTATAAGTTTCCCCTTTTCTAAACCGTGAGAAGTAAGGCGTCCTTTTCATTTGTATCTTTTTTTGGAATAGCATTAATAAAAATTAAATACATTAAACCTTACATACTTGTCTTGCAGGTTCGACTACAAGAAGTTCTTTAAGTTGGTTTTCCCTTGGTTACCCGAAAAGGGGTAAAGGGAGGGGGTGAGTTCAACAACTTAGTGAATGGGTGTTGGGAGAGAGTTTCCAAAAACAAGATATCTTTATTTGAAGTGTGTCAGATTCCCTGTTTCTTTTTAAAATATTATTTACTCAAGTTTAGATTTTTAAATCCATTTTTCCTCATTTTTCACATTAGGTATGCTTAACAGTCAACACACACCCTTCATCAGGAAGCGATCACACATTTGTAGGGCAACCCATCCACTGCACACACTTGTGGTGTCAGAGCGACTTTACCAGCCACCTAGATAGAAGCTTGTCCACTTCTACCCTAGGAATAAGTGGATGTTAGAGACACCCGACCCTCAAACCCGAAATCATCTCCGTATCTGTGTGAGGACCGAGACTTCATCCCGACCCCACCCCGGCCTCATGCGCATGAAGCTACGTTGAGCTTCCCTGACTGCTGGCATGACAAACTACCCTTATCCCCACCATGTCATCTAGTAGCACTTAGGATGCATCACTGCCCCTCCTGGGCATCTTGATGGTCCTGAACCTCAAGTGCATGCATAAAATATAGTTTTCTACAAAGCCATTTATTTTTGGTGCCACTAGTCCAACGGTCCCGACCCTCAACTCGACCTGCAGCTGTTTGTTTAGGTTAGTCCGTCGATCTGGCCCTGACGCACTGCCGCTAGTCCATCGAGCATGTCGGTCCTGACTTGGTACCATGGAGAATCACATAATCCATTCATTAAGAATTTTCATGGCTTTAAAATATCATGTTTATTTATGAGCTCCTGCTCATGTCAACTGACCTTGGGCCCACTGTTCGTAATTTTCCAAAATCGGGCATTTTAGCCCTAAAAGTCCCAAAATTGAGGCATCTTGCCTATCTGAGCTATTCTAGCTCTCATCAAGAAGGTCTCCCAAAAAATTTAAACATTGTCACAAGTAAGGGAGAACACTTCTAACAAAAAAATAATCTTTTAATTCATCACACCAACCGAAGCTGCCCTATTTTGGCCGAGTTGAAATTGGCCAATTTGAGCCTTCCTCAGGCCAAACCAAGCCTTCCCAACACTTCCTTAGCCCTCCCACGACTGAATAAGGACTGAAAGGTAAGCCAATTTGGCTCCCCTCTGCAATTTTCGGCCGGTGTAGAGAGAGAACCGGTAGAATTTCAATGATGAAATTCTAACTCAATTTGGCATCAATTGATGTGATTCTTGATTCTAGGATGAACCTGAGGATGAGAGCTATCTGCCCACATCGAAAGCTAGGACCATCATGCCCTCACCAGTGAGTAATACAAGCTTTCTCTCTCTATAGTCCATTTTCCGATGAAGCTCTGTTTGAGCTCGTTCCGACGTCAAAACTCACAATTTAAAGTTCTATGGAATCGTATGAACATGGAGGAACTCAATTTCAATAATTAGAGGTGTTTGATCGGTCAATTTGATGAAATCAAATTCGACTGTGTTAAAGAGTTGAAATTGGGGAAAATTAGGGAAATTGGGGATTTTTGAAATTTAAAGAACAAAATGTAATTTTATGAAATTGAGGGTCAATTGGGCATGAAAATAATGTTGGGGACCAATTGAGGAATTTTGGAATTTTTGGGGCAAAACTTACCAATTTTGTAAAGGAAGGGCAAAATGGTAATTTTGGAAAAGTTGGAGGACCAAATTGGAAATTTGGGAAAATAATCCCCTTTTTGTGAAATAGAATAAATTGAGATCCTATGATAAATTTTAAAAGTTTCGGGACTCAATTTGAGTAAAAACCGGCATTAGGGACTTAAAGTTAAAGAGAAATAACTTTAGGGACCTAATTGCAAATAAATGAAAGTTTGACTTTCTCATTCATTGGAATGAATGAAGGCTATTAGGCCAAAGGATAATGAACCGAAATGTTCATATAATGTAGGAACACGAAGTACCGAGAACGCCAGCAAGGACATGCTCACGTGAATACAAAGAACTGGTCTAGTGGAATTCACGGCATTAACGGGTAAGTGGGTTTACTAACATCATACTTGGTTGGGATGATGAGCACAACATAAAATTAAAAACCACTTACCGGTTATGAGTGAAAATTTTATATCATACCCGGTTGGGAATGATAAGTATCTCGGTATGAAAACCCACTATTTGGTGGTATTTTAAACATCACTACTTAGAGGAAGTGATGTGAAAATCATGCAGAAAAACTCTTACCGATTGGGTGATGACACACCGTGGTAAATAAGAAATGGTGAAAAAACCCAAAATTTTAAATGAAGGTATTTTTGAAAAGAAAGAAGTCTGGCACACTCCATATAAATGTTTTTATTAAAAGTTAAATATAGACCTTTGAAAACCCATTCACTTGGTAGTCGTACTCACCCCCTTCCTTATATCCCTTTCAGGAAATCCCGGAAAGCCTACCCTGAAAGATCATCAACTAAGATGCCTATAAGACAGGTATGTAAAGTTTAAAATTTCATGCAGTTTTGATTATGCTATTCTAGGAAATGGTGTAGATTTAAAGGACGCTTTACTCTTTACTGATTATAATAAGGGGAAAACCTTTAATTAACTGGTCGGGTCGGGGCGTGACATTTATTGTTTGGCCATGGTACCAAGATAGGACCGACATGTTCAGTGAACTAGCGGCAATGTGACATGACAGGTCGATGGACCGGTCAAGACAAACAACTGCAAGTTGAGTTGATAGTTGGTGCCGTTGGACAAGAGGCACCATGGATTACATGGCAATATGAGAAAACATTATTTGTGCATGCACAGTGAGTACGGGATCATCAAGACACCCATGAGGGGTGGTGATGCATCCTAAGGGCACTGGACGACCTGGTGGCTATAAGGGCAGTTCGTCGTTCCAGGTGTCTGTGCAAAATTTGGAGTAGCACCAAGCGCATGAGACCAGGGTGGGGACATGATGAGGTCTCTGTCCTCATATGGACAATGAAGAAGCAATTTTGGAATTGAGGGTTGGATATCACGTACATCCACTCATTCCCAAGGTAGAAGTGGTCGTGCTTCTATCTGGGTGGCAGGAAAAGTCACTCCAAAGCCACTAGCGAATTCAGTAGTGATACTGACTTGTGAATGTGTGTAACCTTCATGATAAAGGATGTGTGTTAGGTGATGACACACCGTGGTAACTAAGAAATGATGGAAAACTCTGAATTTTTAAATGAAGAGATTTTTGAAAAAGAAAGGAGTCTGACACACTCCATATAAATGTTTTTTTAAAATTAAAAGTAGACCTTTAAAAACGCATTCACTGAGTAGTCGTACTCACCCCATCCCTTATATCCCTTTTAGAAAATCCCAGGATGCCTACCTTGAAAGACCATCAACTAAGACGCCTGTAAGATAGGTATGTAAAGCTTAAAATTTCATGCAGTTTTGATTATGCTATTCCAGAAAACGGTGCAGGTTTAAAGGATGCCTTACTCTTTACGATTTATAATAAGGGGAAACCCTTTAATAAACTGGGAGAGTGGCGGGTTGTTCACGGGGATCCGACCAAACCGGGTCGGGGCGTGACATTATCCTTGTTGGCGTTTTGGTTCCCTGTGTTCATACATGATTTGGACATCCTTATCTATTAATATTTGGTATAGTAGCCTTCGTTTCTCACATTTATAGGACTAGGCTCAAAATTTCCAATTAATTGCACTTAGGTTCCTAAAGCTCATTTTTCTTGACTTTAGGTCCCTAATGCTAACTTTTCCCCAAATTGAGTCCCAAATCTTCCAAAAATTCACATTTAGGTCCTTAATTTACTCAAAATTTTTTAAGGGGCTCAATTTTTCCAAATTTCCAATTTGCTCCCCAACTTTTCAAAAATTATAATTTTGCCCCTAGTTTACAAAAATGACAATTTAACCCTAATTATTTTCAAAAATTGACCAATTGATCCTCCAATACCTTTTCCATGGCCAATTGGCCCTAAATTTAGGTAAATTGTAATTTTGGTCCATCAATTTTATGAAATCCCCAAATTTCCCCAAATGCTTCCCAAATTTCCCCCTTTCAAACTGGCCGAATTTTATTTCATCAAATTGACCATTCAATCAAGGTTAATTGCCCCAATTGAAGGTATGGATTAGTTCCTACACTTCCATATGATTCAATTGAGCTCAAACGGAGCTTCATCAGATAATTGAGCATAGAGAGAGAAAGTTTCGAAAGCTTATCGTCGGAGGTGTGGCGATCTTATCTCTCTATTGAGAAAGATATCTCTCTTCCTGAGGTATCTTCTAGGATCAAGAATTCTTACAATTAGCCTCGAATCGATGGAGAATTTCATCTGTGAAATTCTATAGTTTCTCTCTCTAACTCTAGCCTGCAACGACTGATGAATTGAATTTCATCGTGATATCTGACCCTCAATCCCAAAATTAATTCTCCATGTCCGTATGAAGACAGAGAACTCATCCCGTCCCCACCCCAGTCTTATGATCTACTTACAACCGGTGAAGGCACGGCGGTCCGAGCTTTCGATCTGGGCAGATAGGTCTCATCCTGAGATTCATCCTAGAATCAAGAATCGCATCAATTGATGCGAAATTGGATTAGAATTTCGTCATTGAAATTTGGTTGACTCTCTCTCTAGCACTGATCGAAAATTGTGAAGGGGAGCCGAATTGCCTTACCTTTCGGTCCTAATTCAGCCATGGAAAGGTAGAGGAAGTGTTGGGAGGGCTTGGTTTGGCCTAAGGAGAGCTTGAAATGGCCGATTTCAGCTTGGCCAAAATAGGGCATCTTCGGTCCACCGGAGTTGCTTCACTATTCCATCATGTCAGTGCTTCTCCAACGATTCTCGGATTGACTAGAGTTTGCTATCAGATAGCCGTCTTCTCCCTGGTTCTAAAGAGCCCGACCTTTGTTTAAGTCGAAGCTCTGGTTTGAGCTTCACCTAGAAATGGAGTAGTAGAGAGAGAGAGAGAAGTGTTCAAGTGTGAGGAGAATGAATGGGGATGACCTCTTTATATAGGTGTAAAAATCGTGTCTTGATGGTCTCGTAATCACAGTGCATGCACAAACAGTATTTTCTTATCATGACATATAATATGTAGTATCACTGGTCCAACGGCCCCGATCCTCAACTCAACCTGTAGCTATTTGTCTTGACATGTCCGGGGACCTGTCATTTCACACTGCCACTAGTTGACCGAATATGTCGGTCTTGTCTTGGTACCATGGCCAAATAATTCATTTATTAGAGTTTTATGGCAAATATTTCATATTTGTTTATGAGATCCTACTCATGCCCACTGGCCTAAGGCCCACTTGTTTTAGATTTTCAAAACCGGGCATAATAGCCCCCAAGTTCCAAAACCGAGCCCCCCCAACCTATAAGACCTATTCAAGCTCTCGTCAAGAAGGTCTCCCAAATCATTTAAGCATTGGCACACAATCAGGGGTGAGCACTTCCAATAAAAATATGTTTTCAACTGTCTATTATACCGACCGGGGATAAGGACATCTCCGCTGATAACCGATAAACGGGTTTTCAACTTACTTCAAGGAAATTTCATCATACCAATCGGGTATGAACTACTTACAACCAGTAAGTAGTTTTTCCGCATGATTTTGACAACACTCCTCTAAGATGTTATGTTTAAAATACCATTTATTAGTGGGTTTTCATTTTGAGGTACTTATCATCCCTAACCGGGTATGATATAAAATCTCACTCACCCGTTAATGTAATGAATTCCACTAGACTAGTTTGTATTCACGCGAGCTTGTCCTTGCCGACGTTCCTAGTACCTCGTGTTCCTACACGATATGAACATCTCGGTTTGTTATCCTTCGGCCTAATAGCCTTCATTCATTCCAAATGAATGAGAAAATCAAACTTTTTATTTATTTGAAATTAGGTCCCTAAAGTTATTTTTCTTTAACTTTAAGTCCCTAATGCCAGTTTTTCCTCAAATTGAGTCCCAAAACTTTTAAAATTTATCTTAGGACATCAATTTATTCAAATTTATAAAAAGGGGTTTAATTTCCCAAATTTCCAATTTGGTCCCCCAACTTTTCCAAAAATGACCATTTTGCCCTTCCTTTACTAAAAAGGTAAGTTTCACCCCAAAAATTCTAAAATTCCTCAATTGACCCTCTAACATTCTTATCATGCCCAATTGAACCTCAATTTTATAAAATCACATATTGGTCCTTCAAATTTTCAAAAATCCCCAATTACCCAATTTTCCCTCAATTCCAACTTTTTAACAAAGTCGAATTTGATTTCATCAAATTAACTGATCAAACACATCTAATTGTTGAAATTGAAGTTAAAATTGAGATCCTACATCTTCATACGATTCAATAACACTTTGAATAGCAAGTTTTGACACTGGAACGAGCTCAAACGAAACTTCGCTAGAAAATAAACTATAGAGAGAGATAGCTTCGATTTCTCACCGATGAGAGTGCGGCGGTCTGAGCTTTCTATCTCGGCAGATAACCTTCGTCCTGAGGTTCATCCTAGAATCAAGAATTGCATCAATTAATGCCGAATTGAGGTAGAATTTTATCATCAAAATTTTGTCGGTTCTTTCTCTAGCACCAATCGGAAGTTGCAGAGGGGAGCCGAATTGGCTTACCTTTTAGTCCTAATTCAGTCGTGGGAGGGCTGAGGAAGTGTTGGGAGGGCTTGGTTTGGCCTGAGGAGGAATCAAAATGGCCAATTTTAGTTTGGCCAAAATAGGGCAGCTTCAGTCCGGCGAAGCTGCTTCACTGTTCCGTCACGCCGACGCTTCTCCGGTGACCCTCGGAGCAAACGGAAACTACATGTGTGTAGCTAGCTGACTTCTCCCCGGATCTGAAGAACTCGACCTCACCTTCTTTGGCTCAAAAATGACCCTATATCGAAGCTCTGGTTCAAGCTTCACCGAAAAACTAAGCAACTGAGAGAGAGTGAGCTTTTCAAGTGTGGAGAGTATGAATGGGGAGGGGGTATTTATATAGGAAGCTCGGGGACTTCTTGGCCGTCCGATTGGCACCTTTATGGCAGACATTGATGGCCAGAAATGTATTAAATAGAGACGTTTCTTCTTCACTGGTGTTGCTTTGATTTTCCGGTGAGTGAACAGTGTTATCTTCTGGATGAAGAAGAGGACACTGTTCCGAACTGGACCGGGCCGATCCGAACCGAGTTCAAAGCTTAAACTGGTTGGTTTTCATCTGAATTCATTTTCTATCCATTGGTGGTCTCAAATCTCAAATTTGAAATTTTAAGCCACATAGAAAATTAAATTTAAATTTTGGTTCAATAGTGGTTCAAACTAGCCTATACCGATTCAATCTGGTTTGGATCCGGTTTACCTTAACCAGTTTAGTTTTCATCTCCAATTCACACTAAAGTCATTTTTCATGACTTTTATGACTCCTTAGGTCACTTAGGGTCCATAAATCTCCCAATTTACCATTGCTCTATCGGTTCCGGTTCATAAACCGACTCGGTTCTTAAACCAGTTTAATCCGATTTGGGTCTGGTTCACCCAAACCGGTCTAGTTTTTCTCTCTCACTTTGTTCTAAGGTTCCTTCCCAAGGTTTATATATCTCTTTGGGTCACAAGGGAGTTGAAATTTCTCTAATTTACCCATTCCCCAATAAATGGTTTGTGAACTGGTTCAATTTTCTTACTTAGTTTGACCGGTTCTTTTCCCAGTTGTCCTTAACTAAAAAGGGTGGGGTTTACACCCGACCTTGCCTTCCAAGGTTAAGAAAACTGACCAAGTTAGAGCTATGGTTCGAGCTTCATCAGAAAATGGAGCAGTTGAGAGAAAATGGACTTTTCAGGTGTGAGGAGAATGAATAGAGAATGGCTCTTTATATTGGGAGCTTGGGGACTCTCTACCTGTCCATTTGGCAACTTTATGGTGCTCATTCATGGTTTGAAACTTCTAAACGGAGGTGATTCATCTTCGCTAGCATTGTCCATTCTTCCGGAGAATGAATAGTATTGTCATCTCAAGGAAGAAGATGACTATTTCGAACCGGACTGGACCGGTCTGAACCGGGTTCAATGCTTAAACCGGTCAATTCAGGCCCGATTTGGTCGAATTTTTCAAAATTAAAAATTTCTAAATTCATTCTCTATCCAATGGTGGCTTCAATTCCCCAATTTGAATATTTTAATCCATCTAGAAAAATTAATTTAGAAACTAGTTCAATGATGGTTCAAACCGATTTAAACTAGTTCAATCTTGTTCAGGTCTGATTCACCTGAACCAGTCAGGTTTTTCTTTTCCAATTAGTCTCAAAGTCATTTTCCATGACTTTTACGACTCTTTAGGTCACTTGGGATTTGTAAATTTCCCTTTTTTTCCCTTTCTCCATTAGTTAAGGTTCATGAACCGACTCAACTTTCTCTTTGGAAATGATTAGTTATTTCCCCAATTTTCTTATTTATAAAAGGACAAGGTTTACCACTCTCCCCCCTTTTAGGAATTTTATTCCAAAAATAATTACATGCCAAAAAAATGAGGGTGCACATCCCTCATCATGCTTTTGGTCTCCCATGTCTCCTCTTGCACGGGTCCGTTCTGCTAAAGAACCTTGACCATAGGAATTCTCTTCTTGCTCTAGTTCTCGTCCCTTTGGTCAATGATTCGTACTGGTTTTGCTTGATAGGTTAGGTTATCTTCTAGATTTGGTGGAGGTCGGTCCAACACATGGCTAGGATCAGGCTAGTACTTTCGAAGTATCGAGATATGGAATACAACATGTATTCTTTGTAAGTCTGGAGGCAGTTCTAGTTTATATGTCACCGGTCCTATTCTTTGTACTGTTGTGTAGGGACCAATGTACCTTGGTTTCAACTTCCCCCATTGTTGAAACCTAAGTATTCCTCTTCATGGAGATACTTTTAGGAACACTTGGTCTCCCACATCAAATTCCAGATCTCTTCTCCGATGATCTACATAAATCTTTTGTGTGTCCTAAGTGACCTTAAGTCAACTCCTTATTATCTTTATCTTTTTAGTGGCATTCTCTATTAGTTCTACCCTTTTCAGCTTCCTTTCCCCCACTTCTTCCCAATATAAAGGGGTACGGCATGGTCATCCATAAAGGGCCTCATAAGGGGCCATTTGAATATTGGCCTGATAACTATTATTGTACGCAAACTCCATCAAGCACAAGTATTCCTCCCAACCTTTATCCATGGTGAGTACGCATGCCCTTAGTGTGTCTTCCAGAGTTTGGATCATTCGTTCAGACTGTCCATCAGTCTATGGGTGAAATGTTGTACTCATGTGGAGCTTGGTTCCCAAGGCACTTTGCACACTAGGCCAGAACCTCGAGGTAAACCCAGGGTCTCTATCTGATACTATGCTCATCGGGATGCCATGGAGTCTTACTATCTCCCTCATGTATAAGAAGGTCAGTTGTTCCACTAAATCCATCACTCTTATATGTAGCAAATGGGCGGACTTGGTCAATTTGTCCATAATGACCTAAATTACGACTCGTCCTTTCCTGATCACAGGTAGTCCCATGACAAAGTCCATAGTGATGTGCTCTCATTTCCACTCTGGGGTTGGCAAGGGTTGTAGCAGTCCTAATGGTTTCCGATGCTCAGCTTTAATCTGCTGACAGGACAAGCATTGGGCTACATATTCCACAATATCCTTCTTCATCACTTTCCACCAATATCCTTGTTTGAGGATGCGGTACATCTTAGTACTTCCAAGATGCATTGAATAAACAGAGTCGTGTGCCTCTTCCAGAATTAACCTCTTTAGTTCCTTATCTTGAGGCACATACACTCTACTCTTGTAGGTTAGTACTCCGTCATCTCGACAGTCATAGTCTAGTTTTGTCTCTCCGTTGAAAGGATCCAAGTAGGGTTAAAGCTCCTTACTTGCTTTTTGTTGGACCTTAATTTGCTCTGTTAGGCTAGGTCTCACCACCATGTCAGCCAATAAGCATTTCTCCCTTTTGTCTATCTTAAGGTCCACCTCCATTCCTCCCAACTATTGCAACAAGGGTAAGTAGCTTGTCTTTATCTGAGCCACCTCAGTTTGGTACTTACGACTTAGGGCATCTGCCACTACATTGGCCTTCCCGGGGTGATACTCTATCACAAGGTCATAATCTTTAACCAATTCTAGCCATCTCCTTTGGCGGATGTCCAACTCCTTCTAAGTGAGGAAGTACTTATGACTCTTGTGATCAGTATATATCCTACACTTAACCCCGTATAGGTAGTGTAGCCAAATTTTGAGGGTGAACACTATTGCGGCTAACTCTATGTCATGGGTAGGGTAGTTCCTCTCATGTACTTTAAGTTGTCACAAGGCATAGGCGATAACCTTTCTGTGTTGCATCAGTACACATCTGAGTGCTTGTCTAGATGCGTCACTATAGACGGTGTACTCTCATGCACTTGGGTCAGGAAGGCAGAGTACAGGTGCCATTGTCAAACGAGTCTTCAACTCTGAGAAAGATTTCTCAATGCTTTCATCCCACTTATACTCCACTCCTTTCCTAGTGAGACGAGTTAAATGAACAGCTACCTTAGAGAAATCTTACACAAACCGTCCGTAGTATCCCGCCAAGCATAAAAAACTTCGTATCTTTGTGGGATTCCTAGGTGCCTTCCAATTTGATATTGCCTCCACTTTTGCTGGGTCTACCTTGACTCCATCTTTAGACACTATGTCCTAAGAACCCTACCTCTTGTAACCAAAACTCACACTTGGAGAATTTTGCGTATAAGCGGTTTTCCCGTAGTATCTCTAAAGTTGATCGCTAGATGTTCTTTGTTCTCCAGCCTAGTTCGTGAGTTTATAAGAATGTCGTCTATAAATACTATCACAAACTTGTCCAAGTGTGGCTGGAACACCCGGTTCATCAAATCCATGAAGGCTATAGGGGCATCTTTCAAGCCAAATGGCATCACCCTAAACTCATAATGTATGTATCGGGATTGAAATGCGGTCTTAGGAATATTTTTCTCTAGGATACTGAGTTGGTGATAGCCTGACTAAAGGTCTATCTTGGAAAATTAGGCTACTCTTTTTAGTTGGTCAAATAGGTCATCAATCCGTTGAAGTGGATACTTGTTCTTGATGGTGACCTGGTTCAACCTCCTATAATCTATGCACAGTCTCATGCTCCCGTCCTTTTTCTTTAGGAATAGGACTGGTGCACCCCATGGAGACTGACTAGGATGTATGAAGTCCTTCTCTAATAGCTCATCCAGCTATTCCTTTAATTCCATTAGCACTGCTAGAGCCATGTGATAAGGGGCTTGGCATATAGGATGTGTTCCTAGGGTAACTTCTATGGTGAACTCTAACTGTCAGCTTGCAGGTCATCCAAGTAAATCTTCCGGGAATACTTCTAGATAATGTTTAACTACCGAAATGTCTTTGGGTCCTTTCTCCTCAAACTTCTCGTTGATGATTGTTGCCAGAAAACCCTTAGAACCTTTCTGTATCATCTTTTGGGAATTTAAATGGGACACTATTTGTACCTCACTCTTCCTTCGGTCTCCTTGGAATTTTAGTCTGATTGTCTTAGAAGTTTGGAAGGTTACTATCATCCTTCCACAATCTAACCTAGCTTGATGGGTACTTAACCAATATATTCCAAAGATTATTTATACCTCCCTTAGAGGTAATGGAATCAATACTGCTTCTAGTTTGATTCCTCCAATCTTTATCTCACATCCCTTTAGCTGTTTGTCCCTATTTAACCCTTCTTCTAAGGGTGTGAGGATGTTGAGACTTTGTCCTAGAGGGGTGAGTTCTAAGGGTAGACTTGGATTAGGTCCTCTTTGATGAAAGATCTTTCTGCTCCTAAGTCGAAGAGGGCGTAGACCTTTCGTACCCACAAATGTATGTGCACTGATTGGAGAAATGCATGCTTTTATATTAAAAGATTTCCTTTATTGAATGAAATTTCAAATTACAAGTTTTTCTTAATCTAATTGGGAGGATTTTGGGAAGTACCCACTACTGTACTAGGGTGTTTTGTAGCCTCTTCCTGGGTGAGGTTGTCCACTGGTACTCTAGTTGTGGCATCCTGCTGGGGAGTCCTTGGGTTCCCTTGGGGTGGTTCAAGCATATTCCATTGCTTGTTCTCCCTAAGAGTGGGGCATTGCTTTGCAAAGTGCCTAACTTCACCGCATGCAAAATAGGACAAGCAAAGCTCACTCGTGGTACATTTGGTACCTAGGACAGCGAGGGTTTCATTGTGGTAGCGTGGGGATTACTCTTGGTGGTGGTATGTCCTTTCTCTTTTGGAAACCTCCTTTAGGGTTGTTTGCTCCATTTGGTGGCATTAGGTTTGTACCAGTTGCTCACATTCTTGAGCCATACTGATCACTACCACCATATCTATGGGATGCCCTAATAGTCTCATTCGGTCTTATATGTCCATGTTGAAACCATCCACAAATCTCTTGCATATATCTGTCAGTCCGTCCAAGTCAGGAGCAAATGGTCTTAACTCATTGAATTTAGTATCATACTCATAGAGTTAAGTCCTTGTCAGAGTCAGAGGAAATCTTGCTTCTTCTCATTAATCAAATGAGGAGCTAGGTACTCCTCCGCATACCTCTCCTCAAATTGTTCCCATGTGGGTGTGGAGGTATGCAGGCTCTGGACATTATCCCACCATCTTTTGGCACTACCCAGGAAAAATTCAGTCAGGATCAACATGTCCTCTAGTGATATCCTAACTATCCCCATCAGCTTCTTGATGTTAGCCAACCAATCCATGGCGACGCCAACATCTTTCTCTCCGAGGAAAGGCTAACACCTAGTTGATGGAGAGTCTTGAGATATTTGGGGTTGTCAACTGAAGGTGGATGGTTAACAGGAGGAGGATGAGATTGTTCTTCCTCCAGTTTAGCTCGAGAGTTGGTGCCTGCCTCAGGGATGAGGTTATGTCGTCCAAATACTTGAGTGAACTCCTCGTACAATCTTTGGTGTTCCAAGCTTAGTACAGGAGGAGTTTTATGGGCTCCTCGGAGAGTTTCCACAAGAAGGGGTGGTTGGGCAGTGTAAGAGACTGCGACTCTTGTTCTCTTGGTTTCTCTCTTGGAACCTATTTGAAAATATTAAAAGTATTCCTATTAGTTACTATGTTATATAGTCTTGATAATGTATTAGAGGAAACAAGCTCTGATACCACTCAAGTTGTCACGCCCTGACCCGGATTGGTCGGATCCACATGAGCAACTCACCACTCTCCCAGTTTATTATAAGTTTCCCCTTTTCTAAACCGTGAGAAGTAAGGCGTCCTTTTCATTTGTATCTTTTTTTGGAATAGCATTAATAAAAATTAAATACATTAAACCTTACATACCTGTCTTTTAGGTTCGGCTACATGAAGTTCTTTAGGTTTGTTTTCCCTTGGTTACCAGAAAAGGGGTACAGGGAGGGGGTGAGTTCGACAACCTAGTGAATAGGTATTGCGAGAGAGTTTCTGAAAACAAGATATCTTTATTCGGAGTGTGACAGACTTCTTATTTCTTTCCTCAAGTTCCAATTTTTAAAACCTTTTTTCCTCATTTTCCACATTAGGTGTGTTTAACAGTTAACACACGCCCTTCATCGGGAAGGGATAACACATTCACAGGGCATCCCATCCACTACACCCACTTGTAGCGTCGCAATTACTTTACTTGTAAACCTCGCCCTTTTGAGTTAAGGAAAACCGGAAAAAAGAACCAGTCAAACCGAGTAAGAAAATCGAACCGGTTCACAAACCTGATAATTCGAAGGTTAATAAAACTTTGGAAAAGAACCTTAAAACAAATTAGTAGAGAAAAATCAGATCGGTTTAGATGAATTGGATCCCATCAGAACTCTGAAGTTAAGCATGCTTATGCGAGAGTAGTGCTACAATGGGAGACCAGTAAAAATAATTTATTTGAATTTGGTTTAATTAGTATTAATCCATAAATAAATGCATATATTTAATTATTAGAATTAATACCCATAATTTAATACCTACATTTAATTATTAGAATTAATACTAATAAATACTCATCAATTTCCTAAGAATAATGGCAACAATAATACCCCAATTAATCTTCCCCATTTAATACGCAATTTTACACCTATATAAAGAGTTCATCCTCATTTATCCTCATTCATCCTCCTCACACCTGAACACTGCTCTCTCTCTCTCTCTCTCTCTCTATCTATTGCTCCATTACCTGGTGAAGCTCGAACCAGAGCTTCGACTTGGACATTTTTCTTAATCTCAGAATAAGAGGTCAGGCTCTTTAGATTTTGGGGGAAGTCAGCTATCTGATAGCAACCTCCATTCGATCCAAGGATCATCGAAGAAGCACCGACATAATCAAACAGTGAAACAGCTCCGACATTCTGAAGCTGCCCTGTTTTGACCAAGCTGAAATCGGCCAATTCGAGCCCTCCTCAAGCTAAACTAAGCCCTCCCAACATCTCTGCTGCCCTCCTACAGCCGAATTAAGATAGAAAGGTAAGCCAATTCGGCTCCCCTCTGCAATTTCCAACTAGTGCTAGAGAGAGAACCGATAGAACTTCGATGATGAAATTCTAACTCAATTTAGCATCAATTGATGCAAATTCTTGATCCTAGGATAAACCTCAAAATTAGAGTTATATGCCCAAATCGAAAGCTCAGACCGCCATGCCCCTGACGGTAAGCTTTTGAAGATTTCTTTCTCTATAGTCAATTTTCCGACAAAGCTTCGTTCGAGCTTGTTCCGACGTTAAAATTTATGATTCAAAGTGTTATTGAATCATATAAAGATGTAGAATCTCAATTTTAATTTCAATTTCAACAATTAGAAGTGTTTGATTTGTCAATTTGATGAAATCAAATTCGGTTGTGTTAAGTAGTTGAAATTGGGGGGGAATTGGGGATTTTTGAAATTCGAAGGACCAAAATGTAATTTTATGAAATTGAGGGTCAATTGGGTATAATAAGAATGTTAGAGGGCCAATTGAGCAATTTTAGAATTTTTGGGGTAAAACTTACCATTTTTGTAGTGGAAGGGAAAATGATAATTTTGGAAAATTTGGGGGCCAAATTAGGAATTTGGGAAACTTGAACCTCTTTTTATGACATTGAGTAAATTGAGATCCCAAGAGAAATTTTAATAGTTTCGGGACTCAATTTGAGGAAAAACCAACATTATCGACTTAAGTTAAAGAAAAATAACTTTAAGGACCTAAATGCAAATAAAGGAAAAGTTAGTTTTTCTCATTCATTTGGAATGAATGAAGGCCATTAGGCTGAGGGATATTGAACAATGATGTTCATATTGTGTAGGAACACGAAGTATTGGGAATGCCAGCAAGGACAAGCTCGCGTGAATACAAATAACCGGTCGAGTGGAATTCACTACATTAACAGGTGAGTGGGATTTTATATCATACCCAGTTGGGGATGATAAGTACCTTGAACTAAAAATCGACTACTTAGTGGTATTTTAAACATCACAACTTAGAGCAGTGATGTGAAAATGATGCGGAAAAACTACTTATAGATTGTAAGTAGATCATACATGGTTGGTATGATGAAACTTTCTCGGAGGAACTGGAAAACCCGTTCATCAGTTATAAGCGGAGATATCCTCATACTCGGTTGGTATGATGGATAGTTGAAAATTTATTTTTTACGGAAGTGCTCTCCCTGACTATGTGCCACTTCTTAAACGAATTAGGAGACCTTCTTGACGGGTGCTCGGATAGCTATATTCGATGGGAGGCCTCGGTTTAGGAACTTGGGAGCTAATATGCCTGGTTTTCAAAATCTCAAACAGTGGGCCATAAGCCAATTGGAATGAGAGGGAGCTTGTAAACAAACATGAGATATATGTCATAAAACTTTAAATAAATGAATTGTTCAGGACTCAATTTGGGGGAAAACTAGCATTTGAGACCTAAAGTTAAAGGAAAAGAATTTTAAGGACCTAAATACAAACAATTAAAAAGTTTGGATATTTTATTCACTCGACATGAATGAAGGCTATTAGGTCGAAGGTTAATGAACAAGGATGTTCATATCGTCTTGGAACATGAAGTACTAGGAATGCCAACAAGGATAAGCTCCCGTGAGGCGAGCCGGTTAAGAGAAAAATACACTCGAATATCGAGTGAGTGGGAATTTTCACATCATACCTAATTGTGATGATATGTACCTCAAAAATAAAAATCTACTACTATGTGGGATTTTAACATCACACCTGGTTGGGGTGATATGAGAAAAACACGGAAAAACTACTTATCGGTTGTAAGTAGATCATACCTGGTTGGTTTGATGAACTTCTTAGAAGGAAGTAGAAAACCCGCTTATCGATTATGAGCAGAGATGTCCTCACACTCAATTGGTGTGATGGACAGGTGAAAAGTTATTTTTGTCAGAAGTGCTCTCCCCTGACTGTGTGCCACTACTTAAACATTTTGGGAGACCTTATTTACGGGAGCTTGAATAGCTCTGATAGGTCGGAGGCCTCAGCTTTAGAGTTTGGGGGCTAGAATGCCCAGTTTTGAAAATCTCGTATAGTAGGCCTATGGCAAGTTGGCACGAGCAGGAGCTTGTAAACAAACATTATGTTAAGCCATGAAAATTTTAATGAATGATGTGATTTAGGCATGGTACCAAAACAGGACTGGCATACTTGATGGACTGGCGTCAGTGCGACAAGACAGGACGACAGACCAGTCTAGACAAACAACTGTTGGTCGAGTTGAGGGTCGGGGTTGTTAGACCATTGGCACCAATGATTAATGGCTTATATGGACAATTATTTTTTGTGCATGCACTGTGGTTTAGGACCATCAAGACGCCCAAGAGGGGTAGTGATGCATCCTAGGGGCTACTAGACGACATGGTGGAGATAAGGGTAGTTTGTCGTGCTAGCAGTCAAGGAAGCTCGATGTAGCTTAATGCGCATGAGACCAGGGTAGGGTCGGGGAGAGGTCTCTGTCCTCATATGGACATGAAGTATTTTGACATTAGGTAGAAGTCAGAGGCTTCTATCAAGGTCGATGGTAAAGGCGCTCTGATCCACAAGTGGGTGCAATCGGCATAACTGCATCTCACGAATGTGTGTGTACCCTTCCTGATGAAGGGTGTGTGTTGTTTCTGAAACACACCTAATATGGAAATGTGAAAAGGTTATGAAAACCTTGGAAAGGATTTGAGAATCCTTGGAAAAGAATTGTTAAACCTTGGGAAAAGGTTTTAGAAACTAGAACTTGAGAAAATAATGTTTTAAAAGGAAATAAGAAGTTTGGCATAGTCCAATTAAAATTATTTTTGTAAAAACTCACACCCAACACCCATTCACTGAGTTGTCGAACTCACCCCCTCCTTTTACCCATTTTCTTGAAAACAAGGGAAATCAACCTTAAAGATATGTTGGTACCTGAACCTTAAGGCAGGTATGTAAAATTTATATTCTATTTTGATTAATTTTATTCCAGGAAAGGTACAGGTAAAAAAGGAGGCCTTACTCCTCACTACTTAGAGAAGGGGAGAACACTTAATAAACCAGGATAGTGGCGGGTTTTTCATGGGGATCCGACCAAACTGGGTCGGGGCATGACATGAAGAATATTTGGGTATGAGGGTCGGACAATTGATGTCCACTCAGACTCTGTGTAGAAGTCAAGTACTTCTATCGGATAGATGGTAAAGACGCGTCGATCCACAAGTGGATGCAATCGTTGTAACTGCATCTCGCAAAAGTTTGAACCCTTTATGATTAAGGGTGTGTGATTGTTTGCTAAATACCTCCTGAGCACGAGAAGTGTTAAAAGAGCTAAACTCATATACCAGTGAATTAAAATGATGATATAAAATTTATTTTTGATAACTCACCCTAACACCTGCTCTCTGAGTTGTAGAAACTCACTCCTCCCTTTAAATTATTTTTAGGAAAGGAGACAACCCTTAAACAATCCTGAGGCCAAGCCTTTAACTAAGGTATTTTATGTCACGCCCCGACCCAGTTTGGTCGGATCCCCATGAAGAACCTGCCAATCCTTTTGGTCTATTAAGGGTTTTACCATTTTCTAAACCACAAGAAGTAAGGCATCCTTTTACTTTTCTTTCCTGGAATAACATTATATAAAACTAAATATTTTAAAATAGATATACCTGTCTTACAATTCCAATATAGGAGGGTCTTTTAAGGTTGGTGTTTCCTTGGTTACCTGAAAGGGGTAAAAGGGAGGGGGTGAGTTCTACAACTCAGTGAGTGGGTGTTGGGAGTGAGTTTTCAAAATAGCTTTATCCAAATCGTGCCATGGTTATCATTTCCTTTAAAAAGGATTTTCCTCAATTTTTAGTTTTCAAAACCTTTTCCATTTCTGTATTAGGTGTGTTTAGCTCTCTTAGCCCATCCCCTTGCCTCGGGAGGCGTTTAGCAAACAAACATACGCCCTTCATTAGGAAGGGTACACACATCCGTCGGTGCAGCCTGTACACTGCACCCACTTGTGGATCGGAGCGTCTTTACCGTCGACCAAGATTGAAGCTTGTCCACTTCTACCCTGGGTCTGAATGGATATCCTAGACGTCTGATCCTCAGACTCGGATGCCACTTCACATCTGTATGAGGACAGGGACCTCATCCCGACCCCACCCCGATCTCATGCGCAAAAGCTAACTGAGCTTCAACACTGACTAGCATGATGAACTACCCTTATCTCCACCATGTTGTCCAGTAGCCCTTATGACCCATCACTACGCCCTAAGGCATCTTGATGGTCATGTACCATAAGTGCATGCACAAACAAGAGTTTTTCACATATAGCCATTATCTTTGGTGCCAACAGTCCAACGGCCCTAATGCTCAACCCGATCTTTAACTGTTTGTCTAGAACAGTCCGTCAACCTAGCCCTGACGCACTGCCGCCAGTCCATCGAGCACTGTTGGTCCTAACTCGTACCATGGCGAAATCATACAACCGATTTCATTAGAAATTTTCATGGCTCTTTCTTAATCTAGTTTGTTTACGAGCTTCTGCTCATGCCCACAAGCCTTGGGCCCACTGTACGTGTTTTTCCAAAATTGGTCATTTAGCCCCATGAGTTCAAAAATCGAGGCCCCTGGCCTATTTGAGCTATTCTAGCTCCCGTCAAGAAGGTCTCCCAAATGTTTTAAGCATTGACACATAGTTAGGGGAGAACACTTCTAACAAAAATTTATTTTTTAACTCATCACACCAATCGGATGTGATGATATCTCCCTTTACAACCAGTAGCAGGTTTCTTCTTTCCTCAAGAAAACTCATCATACCAAATGTATATGATGTGAAATAATCCTACTCACAAATGGTTTTTCATTTCTAAAGTTCTCACCATCCCAACCGAGTATGATGTATAATTAAGCCCACTCACCAGAAGACTATGACACATTCGTCCCTAGTCAGCTTACAAGTTCACGCGAGCTTTCTCGTGTATGGGCGACTAGACCCAAATTTTTTATTTATTGCACTTAAATCCCAAAAGTTCACAACTTTTGACTTTAGGTCCCTAGTGTTAAATTTTCCTCAAATTAAGTCTCGAGGACTTCCAATATCCTCCTTGGGCCCTTAATTTACTTTAAATTGTGTAAGGGGCTCAAGTTTCCAAAATTTCCAATTTGGTCCCCAATTTTGCCCCTATTTTCCAAAAATTGCAATTTGGCTCCAAATATTTCAAAATTGACCAATTGATCCCCCAACATATTTCTCATGGCTAATTGGCCTTTAATTTTGGGAAATTGCATAGAGGTCCCTCAACTTTTCAAAATAACCAATTTTCCCCAAATCTTTCCCCCAATTTCTCCCATTCAAACTAACCAAATTTGATTTCTTCTAATTGGCCATTCAATCGAGGTTAATTGCTCTAATTGATGATATGGATTAGTTCCTATACTTCCATACGATTCAATTGAGCGTTAAACTATAGCATTTTAGTCCAAAATGAGCACAAACTAAGCTTCACCGGAAAATTGTTCGTAGAGAGAAAAAGCTCTGAAAGCTTACTGTCAAAGGTCTGGCGGTTTGAGCTCTCGATCAGGGGAAGGTAGCTATTGTCCTGAGGTTCCTTCTAGGATCAATAATTGCTACAATTGAAGTCCAATTGATGGTGAATTTAATTAGTGAAATTTGGCACTTTCTCTCTCTAACACCGATCTACAAAGATGGAGGAGGTCTGAATAGGCTTACCTTTTAGCTCTATTAAGGTCGTGTGAGCACTGTTGGGGTCAGGTAGGCTTTGTTTGGTAGGAAGGGGTCCGAACTTGGCCGAATCCAGCTCGGCCAAAATAGGACAGCTTCGGTTCGTTGAAGCTGTTTTATTGTTTGATTCTACCAACGCTTCTTCGGCGGTCCTCGGGTCGAAAGGAGGTTGTTGTCAAGTAGATGACCTCCCCCATAGTCTATAGGAACCAATTTTGCCTTCTAAGGGTGAGAAAAATGCCCAATTCGGAGCTCTAGTTCGAGCTTCACCAAAAAATGAAGCAGTTGAGAGAGAATGGCAATTTGAGGTTTGTGGAGTGAATGGAGAGGAGCTCTTTATATAGGGAGCTCAGGGAACCTTTGCCTAACCACTTTCCATTTTGGTAGAGATTATCCTCGCCTGAAAATGCCATGATCAGAGTGGATATTCCTTCGCTGGAGAAGGAAAGTTTCTGCAATGATGAACAGTGCTGTCATCATGAGGAAGAAGATGACACTATTCTGAACCGGAACGGACCGGTCCAACCGAGTTCAATGGCGAAAATCAGCCGGTTCAAGACCTATTTGACCAATTTTCTCATAATTAAAAATTTCTAAATTAATCAAAATTAATTTTCTATCTAATTGTAAACCCCGTTCTTTGTAGATAAGGAAAACTGGGAAAATAACTAGTAAAACCGAGTGAGAAAATCGAACCAATTCACAAACCCGATCATGAGAGAACGGGCAATTTTGGAAATTTACAACTCCCGAGTGACCCAAAGGGTTTATAAAACCTTGGAAAAGAACCTTAGGACAATTTGGGAGAGAAAAACTAGACCGGTTCAAGCGAACCCGATCCAAGCTGGATCGAACTGGTTTATGAACTGAGTCAATTTATGAACCCGAAACCGATAGAGGAAGGGCAAATCGAGAAATTTATGGATCTCAAGTGACCTGAAGAGTCACAGAATTCATGAAAAAGGACTTTAGGATGAATAGGGGGATGAAAACCAAACTGCTTCAGGTGAACTGGATTCGAACTAGATTGAACCAGTTTTGTTACGCCCCGACCCGGTTTGGTCAGATCCCCCTGATCAACCTACCACTCTCCTGGTTTATTAAGGGTTGCCCCTTGTTTATAAACCATGAAGAGTAAGGTGTCCTTTAAACCTGCACCTTTTCCTAGAATAGCATAAATCAAAACTGCATAAAATTTTAAATTAATCATACTTGTCTTACAGGTGTAACTAACAGGAGGTCTTGGGTAGGTTTTCCTTGGTCTACCTGAAAGGGATATAAGAGCGGGGGTGAGTAAAATTACTCAGTGAATGGGTTTTTGAAATTTAACTTTTAGAAAAAGGATTTGTATTGGAGTGTGCTAGACTCCTTATTTTCTTTCAAAAATCCTTTCATTTCAAATCTCTATTTTCATCACCATTTCTTATTAATCACAGTGTATCATCACCCAACACACATCCTTCATCAAGAAGGTCAATCACACAATCGCAGGCCTGTACATCCACTAAACACACTTGTGGCGTTAGAGCGACTTTACCGGCCACCTAGATAGAAGCATGTCCACTTCTACCCTGAGAATGAGTGGATGTTCGTGACATCCGACCCTCAATCCCGAAATCAATTCTCAGTATCCGTATGAGAATAGAGACCTCATCCTATCCCCACCCTGGTCTCATGTGCTTGATGCTACTCCAAATTTTGCATGGTTACCTGGTCTGACGAACTGCCTTTATACCCACCAGGTCGTCTAAGGCCCTTAGGACACATCACTACCACTCTTGGGCATCTTGAAAGTCCCGTAATCACAGTGCATGCACAATCAGTATTTTTACATTATGCCTTATAATATGTGGTGCCACTAGTCCAAAGGCCCCGACCCTCAACACATCATGCAGCTATTTGTCTTGACTGGTCCATCGACCTGTCATGTTGCACTGCCGCTAGTTGACTGAGTATGTCGTTCTTGTCTTGGTACCATGGCCAAACAATTCATTTATTGGAGTTTTATGGCACATATCTCATTTTTGTTTATGAGCTCCTGCTCGTGCCCACTGGCCTATGGCCCACTATTCGAGATTTTTAAAATTGGGCATAATAGCCCTCAAGTTCCAAAACCGAGGCCTCCGGCCTATAAGAGCTATTCGAGCTCCCATCAAGAAGGTCTCCCAAATCGTTTAATCAGTGACACATAGTCAAGGGAGAGCACTTCCAACAAAAATAAATTTTCAACTATCCATCTTACCAACAGTGTTCATAACTAATGATCGGGTTTTCCACTTCCTTTGAGGAAGCTTCATCATACCAACCGGGTATGATCTACTCACGACCTGTGAGTAGTTTTTTCATGTCATTTTCACATCACTCCTCTATGTTGTGATGTTTAAATTACCACTAAGTAGTGGGTTTTCATTTTGAGGTAATTATCATCCCCAACCGGGTATGATATAAAATCTCACTCACCCGTTAATGCAGTGAATTCCACTCAACCGGTTCTTTGTATTCACACGAGCTTATCCTTGATGGCGTTCTAGGTATTTCATGTTCCTACATGATATGAACATCATTGTTCATTATCCATTAGCTTAATAGCCTTCATTCATTCCAAATGAATAATAAAACCAAACTTTTTATTTATTTGCAATTAGGTCCCTAAAGTTATTTTTCTTTAACCTTAAGTCCCTAATGCCAGTTTTTCCTCAAATTTAGTCTCGGAACTTTTAAATTTCACCTTGGGACCTCAATTTATTTAATTTCATAAAAAGGGGTTTAATTTCCTAAATTTCCAATTTGGTCCCCCAACTTTTCCAAGATTACCATTTTGCACTTCATTTACAAAAATGGTAAGTTTTATCCCAAATTTTCTAAAATTTCCCAATTGGCCCTCTAACATTCTTATCATGTCCAATTGACCTTCAATTTTACTAAAGTGCATTTTGGTCCTTCAATTTTCCCCCACTTTCAACTCCTTAACACAGCTAAATTTGATTTTATCAAATTAATCGATCAAACACTTCTAATTGTTGACATTGAAGTTGAAATTGATATCCTACATCTTCATACGATTCAATAGAACTTTGAATCACAAGTTTTGACGTCGGAACGAGCTCAAACGGAGCTTCGCCGGAAAATAGACTATAAAGAGAGAAAGTTTTAATTACTCACCGCCGGGGGCACAACGGTCCGAGCTTTTGATCTGGGCATATAGCTCTTGTCCTTAGGTTCATCCTAGAATCAAGAATTGCATCAATTGATGCCAAATTGGATAAGAATTTTATCATCAAACTTCTATCGGTTCTCTCTCTAGCACCGGTCGAAAATTGCAAAGGGGAGCCGAATTGGCTTACCTTTCCACTCTAATTCAGCTGTAGGAGGATTGTGAAGGTGTTGGGAAGGCTTGGTTTAGCCTGAGGAGAGCTGAATTCGACCAATTTTAGCTAGGCTGAAATAGGGCAGCTTTAGTCTGCCGGAGCTACTTCACTGTTTGATTACGCCAGCGGTGATCCTCGGATCGAATGGAGGTTGTTATCAGATCGCTGACTTCCCATGGAATCTAAAGAGCTCGACCTCTCCTTCTTAGGTCAAGAAAAATGCCCAAGTCGAAGCTCTGGTTCGAGCTTCACCAGGAAATGGAGTAATAGAGAGCAAGAGGAGTGTTCAGGTGTGTGGAGGATGAATGGAGATGAGCTCTTTATATAGGTGTAAAATTGTGTATTAAATGGGGGAGATTTATTACTAGTATTAATGTTGCCATAAATTGATGGGTATTTATTAGCATTAATTCCAATAATTTAATTTAGGTATTAAATTATGGGTATTAATTCCAATAATTATATATATATATATATATTAATTTATGGCTATTTATGATAGGGTATACGATTAATACTAATTAACCCATCCTAGCACTACTCTCATGCAAGCGCACTTAACTTCAGTGTTCTGATGAGATCTAGTTCATCTGAACCGATCTGGTTTTTCTCTTTTGATTTGTCTTAAGGTTCTTTTCCAAAGTTTTATGAACTCTCAAATGGTCGAGTTTGTGAACTGGTCCGATATTTCTCACTCGGTTTGACCGATTCTTTTCCCGAATTTCCTTAACTAAAAATAGCAGGGTTTACAGGTTTGGACCGGTTTGAACCAATATTGAACTAGATGCTAAATTTATTTTTCTATGTAGCTTAGAAAATTCAAATTTTAGAATTGAGGCCACCATTTATTAGAGAATGAATTTAGATAAATTTAGAAATTTTTAATTTTGAAAAACTTTGTCGAATCAAGTCTAAACCTATCAGTTTAAGATTTGAACCAGGTTTGGACCAGTACGGTCCGATTCGGAACAGTGTCATCTTCTTCCTTCAAATGATAGCACTATTCACTCTACGATAAGCATTCGAAGCTCCCTCTCTCTACGTTTAGTTTTTTGAGAAAGCTCCATTTGAGCTCATTCTAGCATCAAATCGTGCGATTCAAAGGGTAATTGAATCGTATGATGATGTAGGAACTCCAATTTAACTTCAATTTTAACAATTAAACTCATTTGATCGGTCAATTTGATGAAATCAAATTTGGTTGGGTTAGAAAGTTGAAATTGGGGGAAATTTGGGGATTTCAAAAATTTGAGGGACTAAAATGCAATTTCAAAAAATTGAGGGCTAATTGGGCATGATAAAGAGGTTGAAGGACCAATTGGGCAATTTTTGGAAATTTTGGGGTAAAACTTACCATTTTTGTAAAGGAGGGGCAAAATGGTAAGTTTGCAAAAAAAGAGGACCAAATTGGGAATTTGGAAAACTTGAACACCTTTATGTAATTGTGAATAAATTAAGGTCTCAAAGTATAATTTTGAATTTTCGAGACTCAATTTTGGGGAAAATTGGCATTTGGGACTTAACGTAAAAGAAAAAGAACTTTAGGGACCAAATTGCAAATATTTGAAAAGTGGGAAATTTTTATTCATTCATAATGAATGAAGGCTATCAAGCCAAGGGATAATGAACAAAAATTTTGATACTGTGTAGGAACACAAGGTATCGGGAACACCAGCAATTACATGCTCGTGTGGAGGCAAAGAGCCAAATAAGAGGAATTCATTGCACGATCAGGTGAGTGAGATTTTATATCATAACCGGTTGGGGTGATAAGCACCTTGGAAATGAAAACCCACTACTAAGTGGTATTTTAACCATCACACTTGGTAGGAGTGATGTGGAAATTACACGAAAAAACTACTTACCATTTGTAAGTAGATCATACATAAATGGTATGACGAACTTCCTAGAAAGAAGTAGAAAACTCGCTTATCGGTTATAAGTGGAGATGTCCTCATAACAGGTTGGTGTGACGGACCGATAAAATGTTTATTTTGTCAGAAGCGCTCTCCCCTGACTGTGTGACACTTCTTAAAACTTTTGGGAGACCTTCTTGATGGGAGCTCGAATAGCTTAGATAGGTTGGAGGCCACGGTTTTGGAACTTGGGGACGAATATGCAAGATTTTGAAAATCTCTTATAGTGGGCCCTAGGCCAGTTGGCACGAGTGGGAGCTCATAAACAAACATAAGTTTAAGCTATAAAAACATTAAATGAATGAATTGTGTGGCCATGATACCAAGATAACACCGACATAATCGATGGACTGGCAATAGTGCGACATGCTAGGTCTATAGACCAGTCGAGACAATCAGCTACAGGTTGAGTTGAGGGTCGGGGCCGTTGGACTAGTGGCACCACAAATTATATGGCTTATGTGAAAAATTATAGATTTATATATGCACTGAGTTACAGGACCTTTAAGATACCCTAGAGGAGTAGTGATGCATCCTAGGGCTACTGCACTATATGGTGGAGATAAGAGCAATTAATCGTACCAACACTCTTGGAAGCTCGACGTAGCTTCATGCGCATGAGACCAGGGTGGAGTCGAGATGAGGTCTCTGTCCTCATACGGCCATGGAGTTTTGTTATGGGATTGAGGGTCAGATGTTGTGTACATCCACTCATTCTTAGGATAGTTGTGGGCGTGCTTCTATCTAGGTGTCCAATAAAGTCGCTCCAATGCCACAAGTGGGTACAGTGGACGTGCTAGCCTGTGAATGTGTGTTCCCTTCATGATTAAGGGCATGTGTTGGTTTATAAAATACACCATTGTGATGAGAAATGGCTATAAAAACTAAGAATTCAAGAATGAGATATTTTAAAGAAATTAAGGAGTCTAGCACACTCCAATTTAAAAACCACTTATTTTATCGAAACTTCATTTTTGAAAATACTCATTCACTGAGTTGTAGAAACTCACCCACCCTTTTTATGCCTTTTCAGAAAATAGAAAGATGACTAGGGATAACACCAAGGCTTACCCTCTGTCAAGTATGCTTAATTTTTCTTAAGCTTGCATTTTATTTGGTATATGTTATTCAAGGGAAAAAGGTGTAGATTATGCCTAGCTTTCCTTGAATTAAAGAAAGGGGAAGCCTATCTTGAACCAAGAGAGTGGCGGGTTGATCATGGAAATCCGACCAAACCGGATCGGGGCATGACAACTTAAGTGGTATCCGAGCTAGGTTTCCTTGAAACATTATCAATATTATGCCCTTACATTAATCAAACTTTAAACTATTGTTTAGGAAGGAGAATCCCTATTAAATTCACAGTGAAATCCAGCCCTCCACCTATAACCCTAAAAAAGACACCCAACCTAAGGGAAGAGGTCATTCAAAGATTTCTATAAGTCGAGAAAAGAGTACCCAAAGACATGGTGGAAGACTACTAGAAATTGGCAGGAGCCATATTGGAACCATAAGGCGTCACATACCCTCCTCAAACATAAGAGGAACTGGTATCTCCTCCTAGAAGCCCAACCCCTCCTCCAGCCCCACAACAACCAGAGAGGAGTCCAACCAAGAAGGAGGCTTGGGATAACTACTAGGATGCATATGCCACCTTCATGAAGGTCTACCAAGTACCTCCACTCACTGAAACTAGCTTCAATCCCTCCCAATGGATGAAGTGGACCTATGAGTGTCAGGTCAAGATACTAAGGCGGTATGGATTGGAGGCCATACATGAGATTCATTCTATAAGGGAATATGAGTGGACCCCAACTAGTTCCTCAGAACCTTCTGATCAAGAATCCCACGATCACTCTAGGGTTAACTCTCGACCTATGACCCCAATTAATTAAGGGGTAGAAAATTCCTGTAATAAGCCAAGTATGACAAGAAAATATTTTCTTGAATGAATGAAAGTAAAAATTTTAATAAAACTTCTAAGTTCCTTGATAAGTTCAAAGCAAAAAGAGGGTGATAATAAATATTAAAGTAAAAGGTAGGAAATCACCTAAGGAAGAAAAGATGGGTTATTTATAGTTAACCTCAACCTTTAAGAATTTGCTTCAATAGTACAATAAGGAAGAATTCATCCAAGGGAAATCTTAACTAAGAAAAGGGAGAAGAAGTTGGAACAAAGGGAAGTGAACATCAAAGAGTATGGACTTATGGAGAGTTCAAGGAGTTAGGAAAAGGCTCAAAGAATAAGAGTAAGGAAAAATAAGGAGTAGAATATTCCAAAGGGAACCAAAGGAATGGAAGTTGATCAAGAAGAAAAGGAAGTAAGTTGTGGGGGAACACCAAGGATATCAAGACCACTAAGGCAGACTGAGAAGAAAATCTGATAAAAAGAAAGCTCAGGTATAACACCTATTTGTAAAAGAACCCAGACACAATTTCTTAAGGACTCCATAAAATAAGGAGACTTGTGGAAAGCAGAGGTATGGAACCAAAAGGGAAGAAAAGCCAGAGTGAATAAACCATACAAGATCCTTAAGTATAAGTGAAGACTAAAAAGGGAGAACTTCTAAGGAATGGTAGGGAGATCAAATGTAGGAATCCCAGAATGGGAGACACTAGAAGAAGGATGAGAATAGGTAGTTGGATCAAGGAAGGAGGAAGCTCCAAGTTAAGAAAATCAACCAAGAAAATGTCACAAAAATGAAGCCGAAATAAGGACCTCAGTAAGAAGTATGAGTGGCTAAGTGAGTGTTTGGGGAGGTTAAATATGATCTACTTGCAAGAAGACATGGAAACCCAAATAGGAATTTTAGATGGATCCGATTGAAGGAAATAACTCCTATTGACCAAATCGTCCGGAGGAGTAAACGAAGCTCTAATAAGAATTGGGGAGTAGTAAGGAATACACCCTAAATGAGGCAAAGGGAGGAATACCAAGGACATGAAGATATGAAAGATTTTGACATGAGAGGGATGTGAGGTCCACCTCAAAGGAATAAACAAATGCTAGAGCAAGTGAGAATGAGGTAAGATAAACGAAAGGTACTCATAGGATCTCAAGAGTAAAGGTAAGATGGTGAAGATAGTGACAAAGAAGGACATTCCAGATTGAATATTTGCAATGATAAAACTAGAAAGAAATTCTGGGAGAAAAGAAGTGTAAAACTTACTAAGAAAGGAAACCTTAGAAGAACACGTGTACTAATTAAGAGGAAATTAAACCAACAAATTGAGGAGAAGATAAGCTACTCAAGGACAAGCTGCTAGAGATGAAAGGATCAAGTGCAAAAGGGGAAGAGATCGTGAATGCACCAAAGACGAGTTAAACCCCAAGTAACGGGTAAGTAGGTAGACAACATCAAAGGGTGCCATACGTAGATTGATCACGAGTGAGTAAGAATGGATTAAGAAGAGAAGAGACCTTAAAAGAAAGGACGTCCATAGGAATGAGGATGACATAAGAAAGGTAGAGTTTCAGCATGTCAAGAAGTTATCAGGAAAACTCAAGACTTGAAAGTTGAATGACCTAATAAAGGAGTTTGAAAAAAGACGAGTACGTGAGGAAACCAATATAGTCAGAAGGATGAGAGGTCAAAGACAAGTCCCAAAGACTATCGTGCCGAAAAGAACATGTAAGCCCAATTGTCCTAGGGGAATATGAATTAGGTAAGGAAGAGTATATGATTTGAGCATAACAAAGTCAAACATTAAATGTAGAACGAAGTGTAATAACCAATAAATGAGAGGGGGATCAATGTAGGAGGAAAAGTTGACAACACCAACATTTGTGGAAGCATACACATGATGCGGAAATGTACACTGAGCTAATAAGGTCAACAATAAAGGAAATAACCGAATGCAAGAAGGGTTGAGTAATTTGGAACTACTAATCCTGAAATCTTAAGTAAAGGATTTTAGAAAAAAGAAATAGTGCTCTGGGAAAAAACGAAGGATGTAAATTTAAGGATATGACCTTAAGCCTTCTATTGAGATATGTCTAGCTAAGGTAAGCTCCAGGGAATGAGAAAAGGATATGAATGACAAGAAATTTTTTAAGTATATGATATAAGGGATAAATAGAATTAATCGGGAAGATTGTAGATCGATAAACTACGAAATTTACATCAATGAAGGTTCATTCTAGTACAAAAAGTGTGAAATACATTTTGGCAACAAAACTCCTAAAAGGAGGGGAGAGTTGTAAACCTCACTCTTTGGAATTAAGAAAAACCAGGAAAAGAACCGGTCAAATCGAGTGAGAAAACCGAACCGGTTCACAAACATAATCATTAAAGAATGGGCAATTTGAGAAATTTACAACTCCTCAGTGACCCAAAGGGTTCATAAAACCTTGGAAAAAAAGAACCTTAGGATAATTTGGGACAGAAAAACCCATCCGGTTCACGCGAACCAGATCCAAGTCGAATTGAACCAGTTTATGAACCAAGTCAGTTTATAAACCCAAAATCGTTAGAGGAACGGAAAACCAGGAAATTTATGGATCTCAAGGGAACTAAAGAGTCACAAAAGTCATGAAAAAGGACTTTAAGATGAATGGGAAGATGAAAACCAAATTGGTTTAGGTGAACCAAATCCGAACTGGATTGAACCGGCTTGGTCCGGTTTGAACCACCATTGAACCGAAAGCTAAATTAATTTTTCTAGGTGGCTTAGAAAATTCAAATTTTAGAATTGAGGTTATCATTTGATAGAGAATGAATTTAGATGAATTTATAAATTTTTAATTTTGAAAACCTTGGTCGAATAGAGCATGAACTAGTCGGTTTACGCTTTGAACCCAGTTCAGACCGATCTGGTCTGGTTCAGAACAATGTCGTCTTCTTCCTTCATATGACAGCAATGTTCACTCGTCGGAAAATTGAACCAACGTCGGTGAAGAGGAAACATTTTTGTTTAGTATGTTTTAGCCATCAATGACTGTCATAAAGGTGCCAAACGGACGACCGATAAGTGCCCGAGCTCCCTATATAAAAAGCCCCTCTCCATTCATCCTCTCCACACCTGAAAACCTCACTCTCTCAGTTACTCAATTTTCCCAAAAGGCTCAAACCGGAGCTCCAATATAGGGTATTTTCTGAGCCAAAGAAGGCATGGTCGGGTTCCTTAGACTCGGAGATAAGTCAGCTACACGGTGGTAGTCTCCAATTGCTCCAAGGGTTATCAGAGAAGCCCCAGCGTGATCGAACAGTGAAGCAGCTCCAGCGGACCGAAGCTGCCCTATTTCTATCTAGATGAAATCATCCAATTCAAGCCCTACTCAGGCCAAATCAAGCCCCAACAACACCTCCTCAGACCTCCTATGGCCGAATTAGAACGGAAAGGTAATCCAATTTGGCTGCCCTCTGTAACTTCCAATTGGTGCTAGAGAAAAAACCGACAGGTTTTCAATGACTAAATTCTCACTCAATTTAGCATCAATTGATGCAATTCTTGATCCTAGGAGTAACCTTAGGACAAGATCTATCTGTCCATATCAAAATCTCGAACCGTCGCGCCCCCAATGGTAAGTATTCGAACCTTTCTCTCTCTACATTTAGTTTTCCAGCGAAGCTCCATTTGAGCTCTTTCTTGAGTCAAATGATATGATTCAAAGTGCAATTGATTCGTATGAAGATGTAGGAACTCCAATTTAACTTCAATTTCAACAATTAAACTCATTTGATCGGCCAATTTGATGAAATCAAATTCGGTTGTGTTAGAAAGTTGAAATTGAAGGAAATTTGGGGAAATTTTGGGGATTTCAAAAATTCGAGGGACTAAAATGCAATTTCATAAAATTGAGGGCCAATTGGGCATGATAAAGAGGTTAGAGGACCAATTGGGCAATTTTTGGAAATTTTGGGGTAAAACTTACCATTTTCGTAAAAGAGGGGCAAAATGGTAATTTTGGAAAATTTGAGGACCAAATTGGGAATTTGGAAAGCTTGTACGCGTTTATGTAATTTTGAATAAACTGAGGTCTCAAAGTATAATTTTGAATTTTTAGGACTCAATTTGGGGGAAAATCTACATTTGGGACCTAAGGTAAAAGAAGAAGAACTTTAGGGAACAAATTGTAAATATTTGAAAAGTTTAAGCCATGAAAACTTTAAATGAATGAATTGTTTGGCCATGGTACCAAGATAGGAATGACATACTCGATGGATTGGAGGTAGTGCGACATGACAGGTCTATGGACCAGTCGAGACAAACAACTGCAGGTCGAGTTAAGGATCGGTGGACCAGTGGCACCATAGATTATATGACTTATGTGGAAAATTATTGATTTGTGCATGCACTGAGTTACGAGACCTTCAAGATGCCCAAGAGGGGTAGTGATGTGTCCTAGGGCTACTGGACGACATAGTAGAGATAAGGGCAGTTAGTCATGCCAACAGTCTTGGAAGCTCGACGTAGCTTCATGCGCATGAGACCGGGGTGGGGTCGAGATGAGGTCTTTGTTCTCATATGGACACGGAGTTTTGTTATGGGGCTGAGGGTCGGATGTCGCGTACATCCACTCATTCTCAGGGTAGAAGTGGACGTCCTTCTATCTAGTTGGCCGGTAATGTCACTTTGACGCCACAGGTGGGTATAGTGGACATCCTGGCCTGTGAATGTGTGTTCCCTTCATGATGAAGGGCATGTGTTGGGTGACAAAACATACCGTTGTGATGAGAAATGGCTATAAAAACCGAGAATTCAAGAATGAGATATTTTAAAGAAATTAAGGAGTCTGTCACACTCCAATTTAAAAACCATTTATTTTATCCAAACATCATTTTTGAAAATATTCGTTCACTGAGTTGTAGAAACTCACTCAAATTTTAATCCCTTTTCAGGAAATAGAAAGATTACTAGGGATAACACCAAGTCATACCCTCTCTTAGGTATGCTTAATTTTTCTTAGACTTGCATTTTATTTAGTATATGTTATTCCGGGGAACAAGGTTGAGATTACTCATGGCTCCTCTTGAATTAAAGAAGCAGGAAACCTCTCTTGAACCAAGAGAGTAGCGAGTTGATCATGGGGATCCAACCAAACCGGGTCGAGGCGTGACACTAATGGTGGCTTTTATTTTTCAATTTGAACATTTTAAGCCACCAAGAAAAATAAATTTAGAAATCGGTTCAAGTATGGTTCAAACAAGTTTTATCTGGTTCAATTCGGTTCAGGTCCGGTTTACCCTGAACCAATCCGGTTTCCTCTTCTAATTTGTTCCATTGTTTCTTTCCATGATTTTTATAACTCTTTGAGTCATTTGGGATTCTTCTAATTTCCCACTTTGCCCTTTCTTTATTGATTATTGTTCGTTAACCTGCTCGGTTTTCACTTTTGAAACGACCTATTCTTTTCCTAATTTTCTTATCTTTAAAGGGATAGGGTTTACATTTTAAAATTTTAAGCTATTAAGTTTTGTATAATGCTATTCCAGGGAACAATGACAGAAGATACGCCTAACTTCTTGTGGTCTCGGAAGTGGAGACTCTTCTAGGACCAACAGGAGTGGCGCGTTGCTCACGGGGTTCTGACCAAACCGGGTCGAGACATGACATATACATCCATGTTGGTTCATTGTTTGCAAAATACCCTAAGAACTCTAAGTTTCTCACTCAGATCCCTAACTTTCTCCATTTTGAATATTGGTCCTTATACCTTTCCAAATGTACTAAAATGCCTTTCTTCATTTTTCTCATCTCTTTTGAAGGGCCTAAACTCTTCTATGGGTCCATTTCAGGTCCCTTAACTTTTCTGAGCTCATTTGAGTCCAACTTTCATAAAATTATAGCTTGGTCCTAATACTTTGCAAAAATTGCATTTAGGTTCCTAAACTTTTCAAATGGTTTTACTTATGTCCTTAGCCTTGTTTAAGCTTTTCTTTTTACACACCTAAGTTTCTCCAACTTTTCTCTAGGTCCTTATACTTTTACTAGTCTTCATTTGGGTCCCTATTTCCATGAAATTTCAGTTTGGTCCTCAAACATTTCAAAATTTTTATTTAGGTCCCTAAACTTCTTTCTCAACCAAATGACCTCCTTAAATCTTCCAAAAATTATAAACAAGCCCCTCATCCTCTTTCATAGGTCCCCACGGTATCTTTCTGATCGTCCTTGGTCAGCTTCTAGAAATTCCTAGGACCCAAGGAAGTTTATGGCTAGGGGTCCAAGCATCACTTGTGATCCTGGAGTAAGATTTAGAGGATCAAAGGATGTGGATGACATATGACACATCATCAACATCAGTACGTGGGGGAACGATCATCTTAGGATGTTCCTTAAGAGTGTGGAATATGTACACACATTACCCCTCACACCACGGCGTGTGTGTGAACTCCAGGGATGGTTGATTTGAATTAATGTGTAAAGATGGCATGTGTTCTATAAAGATGGCATGTGTTCTATAAAGATGGCATGTGTTCTATCAAAGACAGTACATAGGAGTATATCATCTAATTATGTTCCCGACAAGTGTGGAATAAATACACACACTACCCATCATACCCTAGGTTCGCCATGTCGTGGCTCAACGTCGGTAAACACATTATGTCATGCCCCGACCTGGTTTGGTTGGATCCCCATGAGTAACCCGCCACTCTCCTAGTTTATGAAAAGGTTTCCCCTTATTATAAACCATAAAGAGTAAGTCATCATTTAAACCTGCACCTTTTCCTTGAATAACATAAATCAAAACTGGATAATAATTTAAATTTATCATACATGTCTCACAGGAATCTTAGTTGATGGTCTTTAAGGGTGGGCTTTTCGGAATTTCCTAAAAGGGTATAAGGGAGGGGGTGAGTACGACTACTCAGTGAATGGATTTTCAAGACTTTTAACTTTTAGGAAAAATATTTGTATTGAAGTGTGCAGACTCCTTTCTTTCAAAAGTCCTTTTATTTCGAATCTCGGTTTTACCACCATTTCTTATTAATCATGGTGTGTCATCACCTAACACACATCCTTCTTCATGAATGTCATACACACATTCGCAGGCCAGTACGTCCACTGAACCAACTTGTGGCATCAGAGCAACTTTACCGGCCACCTAGATAGAAGCATGTCCACTTCTACCCTAAGAATGAGTGGATGTTCGTGACATCCGACCCTCAATCCCGAAATCAATTCTATGTGTCCATATGAGGATAGAGACCTCATCTAGTCCATACCCCGGTCTCATGCGCTTAGTGCTACTCCAAATTTCACACGGTCACCTGTTACGACAAACTGCCCTTATACTCATCGGGTCGTCCAGGGTGCTTAGGACGCATCACTACCCCTCTTGGGCATCTTGATGGTCCCGTAATCACAATGCATGCACAAACAGCATTTTCTTATAATGCCATATAATTTGTGGTGCCACTAGTCTAACGGCCCCGACCCTCAACTCAACCTGCAACTGTTTCTCTTGACTGGTCTGAAGACCTATCATGTCACACTGCCACTAGTTGACTGAATATGTCGGTCTTGTCTTGGTACCATGGCCAAACAATTCATTTATTAGAGTTTTATGGCACATATCTCATTTTTGTTTACAAGCTCCTGCTCGTGCTCACTAGCATATGGCCCACTTGTTCAAGATTTTCAAAATTGGGCATAATAGCCCCCAAGTTCCAAAATCGAGGCCCCTGACCTATAAGAGCTATTCGAGCTCTCATCGAGAAGGTCTCCCAAATCGTTTAAGCATTGGCACACAGTCAAAGGAGAGCACTTCCGATAAAATATGTTTTCAACATTCCATTATACCGACTGGGTATAAGAACATCTCCGCTCATAACCGATGAACAGGTTTTCAGCTTCCTTCGAGGAAGTTTCATCATACTAACCAGGCATGATCTACTTAAAACCGGTAAGTAGTTTTTTCGCATGATTTTCACATCACTACTCTAAGTTGTGATGTTTAAAATACCACTTGGTAGTGGGTTTTCATTTCGAGGTACTTATCATCCCCAACAGGGTATAATATGAAATCCCACTCAAAACTGGTAAGTGGTTTTTTAACTTTAAGTTGTGCTCATCATCCCAACCGAGTATAATGTGAATAACTCACTCACTTGTTAAGGTAGTGAATTCCACTATATCAGTTCTTTGTATTCACGCGAGTTTATCCTTGCTGGCGTTCCTGGCACTTCGTGTTCCTACATGATATGAACATCGTTGTTCAATATCCCTCAGCCTAATAGCCTTCATTCATTCCAATTGAATGAGAAAACCAAACTTTTTATTTATTCATTCATTCCAATTGAAGTCCCTAATGCCGATTTTCCCTCAAATTGAGTCCCGAAACTTTTAAAATTTCTCTTGGGACCTCAATTTATTCAATTTTACAAAAAGGGATTTAATTTCCCAAATTTCCAATTTGGTCCCCCAACTTTTCCAAAATTACCATTTTGCCCTTCCTTTACAAAAATGGTAAATTTCACCCCAAAAATTCTAAAATTCCTCAATTAGCCCCCTAACATTTTTATCATACCCAATTGACCCTTAATTTTAGGAAATTGCATTTTGGTCCTTCAAATTTTTGAAAATCCCCAATTTTCCCCAATTTTTCCCCTAATTCCAACTTCTTAACACAGCCGAATTTGATTTAATCAAATTGACCAATCAAACACTTACAATGGTTGAAATTGAGTTTCTACATGTTCATACGATTCTCTAGAAATTTGAATCACAAGTTTTAATGTCGGAACGAGCTCAAATAGAGCTTCGCCAAAAATGGACTATAGAGAGAGAAAACTTTGATTACTCACCGGTGAGGGCACGGCGGTCTAAGCTTTCTATCTAGGCAGGTAGTTCTCCTCCTAAGGTTCTTCCTATGATCAAGAATGACATCAATTGATGTTGAATTGAGTTAGAATTTCATCATCAAAATTCTATCAGTTCTCTCTCTAGCACCGGCCGAAAATTACAGAGGGGGGCCGAATTGGCTTACCTTTTAGTCCTAATTCGACCATGGAAGGGCTGAATAAGTGTTGGGAGGGCTTGGTTTGGCCTGAGGAGGGCTCGAAATGGCCGATTTCAGTTCAGCCAAAATAGGTCAACTTCGGTCCACCGGAGCTGCTTCAATGTTCCATCACACCGGCACTTCTCCGGCAACCCTCAGAGCAAATGGAGACAACAGGCATGTAGTTGACTTCTCCCCGGTTCTAGAGAACCCGACCTCACCTTCTTTGGCTCAGAAATAATCCTATATCAGAGCTCTGATTTGAGCTTTATCGAAAAACTAAGCAACTGAGAGAGAGTGAGCTTTTCAGGTGTGGAGAGAATGAATGGAGAGGGGCTCTTCATATAGGGAGCTCGGGGACTTGTCGGCCATCCGTTTGGCATGTTTATGATAGAAATTGATGGCCTGAAATGTATTGAACAGAGATGTTTCTTCTTCATCGGCACTGCTTCAATTTTCTAGTGAGGGAATAGTGTTGTCATCTGAAGGAAGAAGACGACACTATTCTAAATCTGACCGGACCGGTCCAAACCGGGTTCAAAGCTTAAACCAACCGGTTCACCCCTCATTGGACCAAATTTTTCAAATCTAAAAATTTATAAATTTACCTAAATTCATTTTCTATCCAATGGTGGCTTCAAATCTCAAATTTGAATTCATTAAGCCACCTAGAAAAATGAATTTAGAATACAGTTCAATTGTAGTTCAAACCGATCCAAACCTGTTCGGATCTGGTTCACCTGAACCGGTTTGGTTTTCATCTCCAATTCCTCCTCATGTCTATTTCCATGAATTTTAGGACTCTCTGGGTCACTTGGGATTCATAAATTTCCTGGTCTACCCTCTCTCTATCGATTCTGGTTCATGAGTTTATTCGGTTCATAAACCGGTTCTATCCAGTTCGAACCCGGTTCACTTGAACCGGTTTGATTTTTCTCTCCCACTTTGTTCTAAGGTTCCTTCCCAAGGTTTATAAATCTCTTTGGATCACAAGTGAGTTGAAATTTCTCTAATTTGCCCGTTCCCCAATAAACAGGTTTTTGAACCAATTTGGTGTTTCTCACTCGGTTTTACTGGTTCTTTTCCAAGTTTTCCTTAACTCAAAAGGGCGGGGTTTACACATTCACTAGGCTGTGAGCTCACCCCCGACCCTAAATATTTCATGAATGTGCAATTATGCACCGAGGAGCTTATGCTAGCCTCAACATCCAAAACATGCTAACGAGGTACGAGACTTGAAGGGTGTGCACAAAGATTAATTTTTACTTACCACTTTTATTATTCCCAAGGGTAATTTGTAATTTATTTTAGGGCTCACTACATATTTTATAAAAGTTGAAATTTTCATTGAAAATTACGTATGTTTTTATTCTGATTCTTACATCTAGTAGTCTCTACTTTGGTGAATTTACTCATCATTATACTATCAAGGGGATGTGGCGGTTACCACTGGCACTTTGACCGGAGGGATCATATCGGGGCATGACACTGAGTGTGCGTCAATAGACGTCACTTGGTTAGTTGGTTCGAATGTCAATTTTAGGATACATACCCCACCATGGGTAAAAGCCATTACCTATGGTGGTTCATTTCTAAACCTACTGTTGTGGATTCCTTAGCATCCTAAGATGCTTTTAGGTTATCTTAGTGTGGGAACTCTTTCTCGTACCAACTAACTAAGTGGCATCCATGGATGCTAACTCGTTTCTTCTTTCTAGTATTGGTAAAATTAATATATGCATTTTTCTACAAGGTTTGCTACTGAACCTACCGTTCGTGCACTAGAACGATTTATATTCCTAACCTAACACATAATGTTGGATGAGTATATTCATTTGAACCAACAATGGGATCATTGGATGGGTACTTATCATCTGAACCAACGCCCCCTTCCATCTATATGGGTACACCCTTAGATGATTGGGTACTTATCGTCCAAACCAAAGTCCATAAGTGCACAATGTCGGATGGGTGCATTCATCTGAACCAACAATGGGATTGTAGGATGGGTATTTATCATTCAAACCAACGTCCCCTTTCATATATATGGGTACACCCTTTGGACAATGGATGAGTATAATAATCTGAACCAAATGTCTAAGGTCAATGGATGCGTACTATCATCTAAACCAACATCCCCTTCCATCTATATGGGTACACCCTTTGGATGGTTGACGGGTATAATCATCTAAACCAAATGCCAAAGATCATTGGATGGGTGTTATCATCCGAACCAACTCCCCCTTTACACAATTAATCAGGTATTGAGGATGGCATGCTAACTGACTATCCCCACTATAAATTTCTTATGAAGTTAATTCTTATGATAAATCATTAATTACCCAAGAGTCATTCTCGTATAATTTACCAAGGTAACGCCCCTCTTTCAAAATGCCTACTTACAGCAGTTAGATTATAACTCTTGAGTCCTTGAACCTCTTTATAAACCTTGGGTCTTAGCCCTTTTTTCGTAAACAACGAGTCTCATCCCCTTTCATAAGTAATGGGTCTTAGCCACTTTTATAACAATGGGTCTTAACCCCTTTCACAAATTAAGGGTCCTAGCCCCTTTCATTAAGAGTGAGTCTTAGCACCTTTCATAAACAATGGGTCTCTCCCCTTTTATAAATGGTGGGCCTTAGCCCCATTTCATAAACCATGAGCCTTAACCCCTTTCATAAATAATGTGTATCTCCCCTTTCATAAATGGTGAGCCTTTGCCCCATTTCATAAACCATGGGTCTTAACTTCTTTCATAAATAATGGGTATCTCCCCTTTCATAAATGGTGAGTATTAGCCTTATTTCATAAACAATGGACCTTGGCCCTTTTCACAAATATGGGTCCTAGCCCCTTTCCAAAAATAACGATTCTTAGCCCTTTCCTACTTGGATGTTAGGCCTTATTCTATTTGTTCTTCACTTGGTTTAAAGGGTCTAATATCTCCCATTTTTAAACCCCAGATTCTGACCCATCTTTTCCAAATCATCAGGTCATCGCACATTTCTCAATTGGATCGAGATATTTCCTACCATTCGATAAAAAGCATCCGTGTAGCTTTCTTGTGGGTTTATCAAAAGCTTTTCCAAAGCACAAGATTAATTTCCATAAAACTTAAAATATTGACAATAACGGTCTAATCGCACGAATAGTCAGATATCTCACTCAGTTGTAGTCGGAACTTTTTCGTTCCGACAAAATTTTCATCTATAGAATAAGGCATGATTCCCACACTACTAGCAATCAAGTTCCTCTACATATTATAAAGAACAATATAAGTTCAGTTTTGACCTTAACAATGTGCTTGTAAGATACACCGTAATTTTTTAACAAATTATGGCTTTTGCCCATGGGGCTCGATTTTCATGGATTTATTTTTAGATTTTAGGGATGGTATTCTAGGGATGGAATTGAAGTTCTGAGCAGGAGTTGTATTCTAGGGATGGTATCCTTTCAGGTTTCCTATAGCTGTGAGGGCATTATTCTTGGAAAATATTGTCCTAAATCCTTGCGACGTGGAATAGTTTTTCACTTCATATCCTATTCCCCTATAGGTTAACTTGATTCCTGTCCTTAGTAGGGTTGGGCACTTCTCCACGCAGTGTCCCTATTTTCATAATTGGTTCCTCCTGGCATTTTTCTAGGGAATTGTTAGTTTTGGTGCTTCTTCATCCTTGAGTCTAGATACCTTGAGAGTTTTCTTGTGGAGTCTTCTTTTTCAATTGATCACTCTAAGAGTCCTCCTAGATTTCTTGATTCACTAATTCAGTTTCCTTAACTTGGATGGGATTCTCCTTAGTTTTTATGGTAGTACAGGCTTATTTGTTCACTTTCTTTGGGGCCATCTTCCTTGAAGATCACATCCTTTGAGAGACAGGATTTTTTTAGAAATTTGGAGTACTTCATTAATAGAGGAGTACAATATGTTGTGGGTTTTGGCCCTATTACAGAAAATGGTCACAAAATAAATAAGGAGCTGCGGGATTCTTGATAAACATCCTCCTATGTAAGGTTGTATGCCCTTTGCTGGCATTTATGGCTTCATGCTTGGCTTCCTTCATACTTAAGAGTTGTGACATCAATAAGTCCTAGCACCATCCTCCTAGATACTTCCCCATTTGGTCTTTTGAGATTTCTACCATGCCTCAGGCATTAGGAAGCTTCTAGGGTTGTCTTCCTATGAGGACGGGGTATTGAGTAGAGTCATTCCTAGTTTTCTAGGTTCCTCTCCTAGGAGCCATCTAAAAATTTTAAGAGCAATCCTATTAGTAACTATATTTTCTAGTCTTGATTATATATTCGAGGAAACAAGCTCCGATACTACTCAAGTTGTCATGCCCCAACCCAGTTTGGTCGGATCCCCATGATCAACCCGCCACTCTCCCGGTTTATTTAAGGGTTTCCCCCTTGTTATAACCCGTAAAGAGTAAGGCGTCTTTTAAATTGCACCTTTCCTGGAATAACATAAATCAAAAGTGCATAAAATTTTAAATTTATCATACCTGTCTCATAGGCATATTAATTTGTGATCCTTGAGAGTAGGCTTTTCAGGATTTCCTGAAAAGGGATATGAGTGAGGGGGGAGAGTACAACGACTTAGTGAATGGGTTTTCAAAATTTGACTTTTAGGAAAAAGATTTGTTTGGAGTGTGTCAGACTCCTTATTTTCTTTCAATAATCCTTTCCTTTCCAATTTCTGTTTTATCACCATTTCTTATTAATTACGGTTTATCATCATCCAACACACATCCTTCATCATGAAGGTCAATCACGCAATCGCAGGCCAGCCCATCCACTAAACCCACTTGTGGCATCAGAGTGACTTTACCGGCCACCTAGATAGAAGAACGTCCACTTCTACCCTTAGAATGAATGGATGTACATGACATTCGACCCTCAATCCCGAAATCAATTCTCTGTGTCTGTATGAGGACAGAGACCTCATCTCGATCCCACCCCAGTCTCGTGTGCTTGAAGTTACATAGAGCTTCGCAAGGTCACCTAGTCCTACAAACTACCCTTATACCCACTAGGTCATTCAGGGCCCTAGGACACATCACTACCCCTCTTGGGCGTCTTGAAGGTCCTGTACACATAGTGCATACACAATTAGTATTTTCACATCATGCCATATAATCTATGGTGCCACTGGTCCAATGGCCCCGACCTTCAACTCAACCTACAGTTGTTTGTCTTAACTAGTCCAGAGACCTGTCATGTTGCACTACCACTAGATGATTGAATATGTCAGTCTTGTCTCGGTACCATGGCCAAACAATTCATTTATTTAAAGTTTTATGGCATATATCTCATGTTTATTTATGAGCTTCTCCTCATGCCAACTGGCTTATGGCCCACTGTTCAAGATGTTCAAAACTGGGCATATTGGCCCCCATGTTCCAAAACCGAGGCCCCCGGCATATAAGTGCTATTCAAGCTCCCGTAAAGAAGGTCTCTCAAATCATTTAAGTAGTGGCACATAGTCAGGGGAGAGCACTTCTGACCATATATGTTTTCAACTGTCCATCATACCAACCGGGTATGAGGATATCTCTGCTCAAAACCGATAAACGAGTTTTCCACTTCCTTTGAGGAAGTTTCATCATACCAACCAGGTATGATCTACTTACAACTGGTAAGTAGTTTTTCCACGGGCTTTTCATATCACTCCTCTAAATTGTGATGTTTAAAATACCACTGAGTAGTGGGTTTTTCATTTCGAGGCACTTATCAACCCCAACCGGGTATGATATAAAATCTCACCCACCTAATCATATAGTGAAATTCCACTTAGTCGGTTTCCATTCCAAGCAAGCTTAACTTCAGCTAGCGTTCCCAATGTCTCATTTTCCCACATGAAATGAACATAGTTGTTTATTATTCTTTGGCCTAATAGCCCTCATCCGTTCCAAATGAATGAGAAAAACCATCTTTTTCTTTATTTGCATTTAGGTCCCTAAAGTTATTTTACTTTAACTTTAAGTCCCTAATGTCGATTTTTCCTCAAATTGAGTCCCAAAAATTTTAAAATTCTTCTTGGTATCTCAATTTACTCAATTTCATAAAAAGGGGTTTAAGTTTACCAATTTGGCCCATAAATTTTTCCAAATTACCATTTTGCCCTTCCTTTATGAAAATGTCAAGGTTTACCCCAAAAATTCTAAAATTGCTCAATTGGCCCTCTAACATTCTTATCATGTCCAATTGACCCTCAATTTTATAAAATTGCATTTTGATCCTTCGAATTTTTGAAAATCTCTAATTTCCCCAAAATTTTCCCTAATTTCAACTCCCTAACACAGCCGAATTTGATTTCATCAAATTGACCGATCAAACACTTATAATTGTTGAAATTGAGTTTTTACATGTTTATACGATTCCATAGCACTTTGAATCACAAGTTTTATCATCGAAACAAGCTGAAACGGAGCTTTGCCGAAAAATAAACTATAGAGAGAGAAAGCTTCAATTACTCACTATCAGGGGCACGGCGGTCCGAGCTTTCGATCTAGGCAGATAGATCTCGTCATGAGGTTCATCCTAGAATCAAGAATTGCATCAATTGATGCCGAATTGGATGAGAATTTTATCATCAAATTTCTGTCGGTTCTTTCTTTAGCACCGGTAAAAAATTACAGAGGGGAACCGAATTAGCTTACCTTTCCACTCTAATTCAGCTGTAGGAGGCCTACAAGGCAGCTTCGGTCCACCGGAGCTGCTTCACTGTTCCATCACTTCGACGCTTCTGCAGCGACCCTCGGAGCAAACAGAGACTACATGCGTGTAGCTGACTTCTCCCCGGTTCTAAAGAACCCGACCTTGCCTTGTTTGGCATAGAAAAGTGCCCAAGTCGGAGCTCTGGTTTTAGCTTCACCGAAAAATGGAGCAGTTGAGAGAGAATGGAGTTTTTAGGAGTGGAGAGGTTGAATGGGGAGGGGTCTTTATATAGGAAGCTTGAGGACTTCTTGGTCGTTCGATTGGCGCCTTAATGGCGGTCATTCATTGCCTGAAGCTCTATGGCCGGAGACTTTTCAGCTTTGTCGGCACTGCGTGATTTTCTAGTGAGTGAATAGTGCTATCATCTTAAAGGAGAAGAAGACATTGTTTCGAACCAGACCAGACCGTTCCAAACCGGAATGGACTGGTCCGAACCGGGTTCAAAGCTTAAACCGACCGGTTCACCCCCAATTCAACCAAATTTTTCAAATCTAAAAATTTCTAAATTCATTTTCTATCCAATGGTAGCCTCAAATCTCAAGTTTGAATTTTTTAAGCCATCTAGAAAAATGAATTTGGCATCCAATTCAATAGTGGTTCAAAATAATACAAACCGTTTCAATCTAGTTCAGATCTGGTTCACCCGAACCTGTTTGGTTTTCATCTCCAATTCATTCTCAAGTCCATTTCCTTGACTTTTGCGACTCTTTAGGTCACTTGGGATCCATAAATTTCCCGATTTTCCCTTTCTCTATCGATTCCAGTTCATAAATCAATTCAATCCAGTTGCATACGGTTCATCTAAACTGGTCTAGTTTTTCTCTTCCAATTTGTCCTAAGGTTCTTTTCTAAGGTTTTATGAACAATTTGGATCACCCGGGAGTTGTAAATTTTCAAATTGCCCGTTGTCAAATGATCGGGTTTGTGAACCACTTCGGTGTTTCTCACTCAATTTGACCGGTTCTTTTCCCGGTTTTCCTTAACTCAAATAGCGAAGTTTACAGTTCACCTCCAATTCACGTGGTTCTTGATCCAAACTAATTTTATAGAAATTTCTTATTAAATTTCCTAGCATTTAAGCTCAATAAGACCATCTTTGAATTTAATTAGCCCCTTCTAAAAATTGGGGGTGGGGGGTTTACTACTCTAAGTCAGTTCAATCTATTTTGACATTCTCTTATGTCGGTTCACCTTTGATCTGATCGATTATTGGTCCAATTCTTTTTCTAAAAATTCTTCATCCCATACTAAGTTGATTGGGGTACAGAATTTCTATTTTCCAATTCATTTAATCCATGTTAAAAATCAAGGGCCTTTTTCACTTAATTTCGGTTCGACCTTGATTTGGGTCGATTTTAACTTAGGCCCTTCCCGATCCTTGATATCTAATCATAGGAGATTGTTTGAGGGTAATTTTGTGAATTTACCCTTTGTATAATTTTAGGGTCTAAACCTATTCTCAATCTAGTTTGATTCCAAATCACAATTCTCGGGTTTCCATTCCTCATTTAAGATTAGTTTCTAGTTCAATTGTACTTAAATACTAGTTCTGAAATTTATGGGGTTACATCATGTCCCCATGGTCACTTTCCGACCAGCCTTGGTCAAAACAATACCATTTTGGCCCTGATCAAGCCTTCACCGAAAATCTAACACAGTCAAATTTTGGTCAAAAACTCTCTAGTGATGAAGCGATGATGGCAGACATCGATGGGGTTGGATAGCTAACTTCTCCATGAGTCACAACTAACTCACGTTCGTTATTTCTTCTCACTACTTTAGTCTTACACCTATATAGAGTCTTATTAGCTAAAATATACGTAGAACTATAAGTTTCTCACTTAGACTCTCAACTTTCCCCCTTTTTTTGTATTTTGGTCCCTAAACATTCCAAAATTACAAAAAAAAAATGCCCATATACTCTTCATTTATCCATTTGAAGAGCCTAACCCTTCAATGGGTTCATTTAAGGTCCCCTAACTTCCCTTGGTCTAACTTGGGATCTCACATTCTTAGAACTTCACTATAGAACCAAACTTCTCTATATTTATAACTTTGCCCCTAAACTTTTCCAAAATTACACTTTGGTCTCTCTACTTTCTCCTTACTTATTTTTTTTGGACTTGAACTCGGATCTTCTTTCACCATAGGTCCTATGGCCTTTTTTGAGTTTAGTGGAGTTTCCTAACTTTTTAAATTCCATTTTAGTCCTCCAACTTTTCAAAATTACCCTTTAGTCCCTTAAACTTTTCTGAAAGTTTCATTTAGGTCCCTAACCTCTTCCAAGCTATATCTTTGATCCCCAGCTTTCTCATATATTCATGTCCTTAGATTATTATGAGTATTATTTAGGTCCCCATTTTCATGAAATCATAGTTTGACCTCTATACTTTTCAAATTTTGTGATTTAGTCCTCAAACTTTTATCTTTTCCAAAACAACTCCTTGAAACCCCAAAAACCTTTTTTAGGTTCCTTATAATCTTCCCTAGGTCACCATGGTCTCCTTCCAACCATCCTTATCCAAAATTGTGTCGATTGGAGCTTGATCAAACCCTTGCCAGAAATAGACACAAATTCAGGTTTTGATCAAAAACTCATTGTAGAAGAAGAGGTGATGTCTGATGGTTGTCGGGCTCTATAGTTGACTCTTCTATAAGTTCATGGATGCCTAGATCTACCTCAGCAGTGGTCGGAGTCACCTCTAACACCCGATTTACAAAATGATGTCAAAAATAGTGGGTTACTAGAGCTTCTTAGATTTTTTTTTTCATAGTCGTGAGGCTTACCTTTCGTCTGAACGGTCGATGGGGTTTTCTAGAGGGGATCGAGAGGAATTCCCATCTTTTATTTTGGTTGTGTTACTATCCCATTGGATCTTCATCACTAGAGGGCACATTGGTGGCTAAGAGGGGTGGGGTTTGAAAGCTGATTCTCCCCTAGTTCTAATGACACCTATTTAGACAAGCTTGGTGGTCGTAGGACAAAATGGAAATCTTTGGGTTGAAGGTCTCCGAAAAATAGACCCTTCAAACTTTCTAAGAGAATTCTGGTGATCCACTAGTGAAAGGAGGGCTGACACTTATAAAAGGAGGGTGGGGACTGAGTTTTCTACTTATTCATGTCCATAGTTGACCAAATGGGACTCTATAGACCCTGCTTTTATTTAATTTTCTTGGGAGAAACAATGTGCAGAAAATCGCCTAACAACTGAGTTATTTTTGGGTTTTTATCTTGATCGGGACTGGGTATTCGAGTGTAGAAGATAACATATGCGCTCATCGGTATGTTGCCTATGTGCATCCGATGTGGTGCGCCAACTAGTTCGCACTGTAGCAAACTTATTTCCAATGAATTTCTTGGTTGATTCGACCAATTTTAGCCTTTCCTTGGTTAGTTCACCTCCAATTCGCGTGGTTCTTGACCCAAACTAAATTTATAGAAATTTCTCATTGAATTTCCTAGCATTTAAGCTCAATAAGACCATCTTTGAATTTAATTAGCCCCATCTAAAAATTGGGGATGGGGGGTTTACTGCTCTGAGTCGATTCGATTAGTTTTGACGTTCCCTTTGGTCGGTTCACCTTTGATCTGATCGATTATTGGTCCAATTCTTTTTGTAAAAATTCTTCATCCCATACTATGTTGATTGGGGTCAATAATTTCTATTTTCTTATTCATTTAATCCATGTTAAAAATCAGGGGGCTTTTTCACTTAATTTGGGTTCGACCTTGATTTGGGTCGATTTTATCTTAGGCCCTTCTCGGTCCTTGATATCTAATCATAGGAGATTGTTTTAGGGTAATTTTGTGAATTTACCCTTTATCTAATTGTAGGGTCTGAACCAATTCTTAATCTAGTTTGATTCCAAATCACGATTTTTGGGTTTTCATTCCCCATTTAACATTAGTTTCCGTTTCAATTGTACTTAAATCCTAGTTCCGAAATTTCTAGGGTTACATCATGTCCCCATGGTCACTTTCCGGCCAGCCTTGGTCAAAACAATATCATTTTGGCTACAATCAGGCCTTCGCCAAAAATCTAACATAGTCGAATTTTGGTCAAAAACTCTCTAGAGATGAAGCGATGATGGCAGACATCAGTGGGGTTGGATAACTAACTTCTATTTGGACACATAGATCACCATTTAAGGTGGTTAGAGATACTTGTAACATTAAATTTACAGAGATTAGACAAAAATAGAGAGCTACTAGAGATTCTCAGATTTTTTTTATAGTCACGAGAATTACCTTTAGTGAAAACAGCCATCGAGGTTGGCGAGAGGTAATCAATGTAGTTTTCAAAATAAATTTAGATCATGGTTGGCCATCGAGGTGGTCAAGATGGGGTGAGAAAATGTTTACCCTATTTTCAGATAAGGGGAATAAGGTTATTGTTCTGTCGTATTGACGCTGGTAGGTTGTGCATCAATGTCGGAGAGGGTGGGGTTCGAAAGCTAATTTTTACCCAATTTTAAGTACACTTAAATAACTGAGTTTGGTGGTCGAAAGGTAAACCTATTACCTAAAATGGAACAAACTCGGTTTTATAGAGAATTTTTGTCAAATATCAGCAAGTGAGTGAACGAGTCTTATATAGTGATTTGAGAGTATTTCAATAATTTAGTCGGTATCGAAGATTGACCAACATATTCGTTTTTTATACAGAAAATTGAAATTTTAGCGGAGAAACTATATTAAAGATTTTAAAAGTAAATGTCTAGGATTTTGTAAACATATTTTTCAAATAATAAAGTTTTTACATTTAATAATGTAAGTTCTTGCGAACGAGTAATTAAAATTTTACTTTGAAATATAGAGAAAATTAAATAAAATAATTTTAAAAAATAATGATAATATATTTACTTAAAAACTTAATAAAATTAAAAAGAACATGTATTATATTTTAGTAAGAACTAATTTTGTTAGGTGATTTTTGTAATCACTTTTCATATTTATTAAGTTTTAACCATAATTTCTCTCTAATTATCTTTTAGGAAAAAGTAAAAATGAGAACACAATTCCAATAATACTAAGCTATAGTTTCAAGTTATTAGTAAAAAAAATTCTATCATAATATTTTATTATTATTTATTTATTATCATTCTTTAAATTTTATGAGATTAGTAAAATTTTACATTATTTTTATAAAACTTCAAAATTTTTATTTAAATCGTTTGGTAAGATTTTTATTCTAAATTTTATATTTTATCAATAGTAGTGCATGTATTGGAAATTATATTATTAAGAAATATGTAATATATAATTATATTATATATGTACAATATTTTATTATATGAGACAATTAATTTATTGTTAAGATAATAAAATAAAATAAATGTATAATAAAATAATATATAATATTATATATACATGATATAATTATATTATATATATAACACATATTTTTATTATATAATTTTACATAAAATATTATTAGTATATAAATTTATTTTATATTTATACTAATAGAATTAAATTAATAATAAGAATAAAATAAATATAAAAATTATATTATATTAATTTTAACTAAAATTTATATTATATATACATGATATAATTATATTATATATATAACACATTTTTATTATATAATTTTACATAAAATATTACTAGTATATACATTTATTTTAAATTTATACTAATAATATTAAATTAATAATAAGAATAAAATAAATATATAAAATTATATTATATTAATTTTAACTAAAATTTATATTATATATACATGATATAATTATATTATATATAAAACACATTTTTATTATATAATTTTACATAAAATATTATTAGTATATAAATTTATTTTAAATTTATACTAATAATATTAAATTAATAATAAGAATAAAATAAATATATAAAATTATATTATATTAATTTTAACTAAAATTTTATATTATATATAAAATAATATTACCTGACAAGCTCTAGTAGCTCCAAATTTCTATATTTTATTTTAAATAGAGTTTCATTAACACTCTAAATTACTGTAATTTACATTACAACTCTGTTCACACTTCAAGCGCAGCATGCGAATTTTCTTCCAATTTGCAGACACTTCTTGCTAATTATTGACTTAGACATAGAGGGCAATTATTTTTTCCCTGGCAACTCACAGGAAGATAGATCTTGCTAATTCGCTGCGGTTGACTGGAAACTTCATGGCAGCCTCACTTGCAGTGATCAACCAAATGCTGCTATTAAGCTCTTCTTTTGAAGATAAGAAGAAGAGAAGAAGACGAGAAAGAGAAAAAGGAGTATGACTTTCAAGTACTTCACCTTCATCCCCAATGATCCACGGTTTCTCAAGGTTCGGCCTGGCTCTCCTCATCCTTTCTTTTCTGTTCCCTCACCAGCTTCGTCTTCTCCCGATGTATTGAGCAACTGCATAGGCGGCTTTGCGGCCGGAGTGGTTTCCGCCCAACGCCGGTGTTTGTCCTCTCTCATACTACAAAATCGGGCTCTTCCTAGGTTCTTATCACTCTCTATCTCCCTCTATTCTTATTTGTTCGTGCATTTGGAGAGTGATAACAGGGCCTTGCAGGGTTGAAGATGAAGCAGTGTATGAAGTAGGAGATTCATCAAGTGATCTTAATTATGTTGGGTATCCAGATAATAGGCGGGTTAGAGGCTTTTTAACCCCTTTTCCTATGTCTGATCATTGAATAAGTTGTTTCACCATCGCTTTGAAGCAAATCGTCATTGGGTCACTAAAATTGCTTTCTCTCATAGCCTTATCTTCTTGCAATGTTTCATTGAATCGGTAAATTAATATATCCAGTCTAATAAACTGAATTTCTGGTTGAAACTACGTGATACATATGAAAGCCATGCTTCTTTTAGCTATGCATGAGTGTTTTCATATTTGATGGGTAGAAAGATGCGCAGTTCCATGCCTATCTAATCCTTTACTAGCCTCCATTTTTGTTTTAGTATTCGGACGTTGGCTCAGTTTTGGGAAAAATGGGGGGAATGGCAGCGGACATCCTGGATACACTTGGTAGTTTTACTTTTATGTCTGGGTTAACTAACAAAACCCATGGGATCGGCATTTTGGCTTTTGAAATTGCGCACACAATTGCAAGAGGTGCTCATCTTATGGAATCCCTCTCGGAGGAAAATATTAAACATTTGAAAGAAGTTGTGCTTCCTTCAAAAGGTGTACAATGTCTTGTGTCTGGAAGTATAGATGAACTCCTGAAAATTGCTGCTCTCGATAAGAAGTGGGTAGTCAGCTGGCTCCTTATTAAGTATATGTACTTTGTGTCATCACTAGGGCTGGATATTTAGTTTCATGCAGTTTTTTCTCTATGATGTCAGAGAGGAACTAAAGGTGTTCCTAGGTGAGGTTGTCCGGTTTGGAGATCTTTGCAAAGACAGCCAGTGGCACAAATTGGATCGCTATTTTGCAAAGTATCTTATCTTGATTTTTTCTGAATAATTGTAGGTATTTTCTCTCAATTAGATGATGTAGTAATGCTTGTTGCTGCATTCCTGGTACTTAGGTCACTTTCTCAGAAACAAAAAAAGCAGTTGGAAACAAAAGAAAACACTCTGATGCAGGAGTTGATGTGCCTCACTTACTATACTGCTGTGAGTATTATAATGATGAAGTTCTTCTTGTATCAAAGTACAGTGATCTAGAATGGCCTGCCAAAGTTCATTTTATTAGTTATACTTTGAGTTGTTAGAAAATTTTACTACACTCCACATTGTCTCCTATCAAAGAGGAGCATGTATTACTGATGTGCAGATCTGATGTTCGTGCATATTGAAATATAAGGTTTAAAATCTTATTCTCTGGATTACATAAGAATGACATGAACCTTTTGGATATTTCAGATTATCCAGCTTTTGAAAATAGCTGTTCATATTGGCCATAAAATTCGCATTGGTTCTATTTTTGAGAGTATAAATGGGATAGTGCGTTCTTTTGATTTAAATTTATCTGAATACGTTTAATTTCAGCCTGGTTGAAGAAATAGCTAAGCATTTTTTATATGCCACAGGAGCTGTATTACGAGTTACATGCAATGGATATGGTACAACAAGATTATTTGTGCAAGCTAAATGACTATGAAAATTCAAATGCTAGTGACAAAGGTAAATTCTGGCTCATGATATCATTTCAATGGTGTCTAGTTGATGGAATAATGATTTACCAAATATTGGAATATGTCAATTTTAAGTTTCTTTTGTTACATCTTAGATATATCTCAACGTAGAAGGTAGATGGATGAAAGATACTCACTTATGTTGGATATAACTTGGTGAAAAAGGTGGACTAAGAATCAAGGGATAGTGTATCTGTTGAGAATAAGATTCCAAATTGGATAAAATAGAAAAATGTTATGAGTTTATAAGGTTGGAAAAGTTACACTACTTACAATTAATAAATTTTAAGTAGAAATGTATCATTACAGTCCACAAAGAGGTAAAATAGATAGAATAATTATATTTTTATTGATATTCTTTATTGGGGGAAGTGGAATACCATTTGTGGAAGTAGTTTTTGCTTCAATTTCCTTATCCTCTTTGAGAATTGTTTACCCAACAAGAGAGAAAATCTTAATTTTTAGTACAAATCATTCCATCACTATCTCTAGGAACATCTTGTCTCTCTTTATTATTCTGACTTAATTTCCAATGGTATGAAATGTTTTGGAAAAGTTTCTTGTGTACAAAAGTTTTTTGTTGTACTATGTTGATACAAGTTATATATATATGTTATCTGTTGGTATAAACAGTTAAAATGGAATGGCAATGTTACAACATCATTAGTTTAATTGATCTGATGTTAAATAAAAAATATTTTGATTAATACAAAATGGAATTTTAATGATCAATTAGTACATAAAAGATTTCATTAGAGTTGCTAGTAGAAACCCCAATAAATATTTTCCCCAATTTCAGAGAAGAACAGCTCTTCTCCATAATTTAATTTGTGTAATTGAAAATAGATAGTAAAATCTTCAACATTTATAACTTCTTGACCAACTTTTGTGTTCCAAATCTGTCTATGTAGACTTTATTTTTACAGATGCAAAGGTCCTTAGGTTGTCATTCTCGACATCTCGACATGAGAATGCGATAAGTTTTTTATGCCAAAATTATGTATCTATCCTGATAATGTGGAAGTTCCTCCGGGTCAGGGTTCAATAGCTATACCCGGTGGTCGGGTCATTGTTCAATTGCTATACCCGGTGGTCGGGTCCGACCTGTCCCGGTCGAGTAGGACGGAGTTGGGATAAATTTTTTTCCTGAAGTGACAAAAACGTCCTTCTTTGTGGTCTATAGAAAAAAAAAACGCCTAATAATTGATATTAATAATAAATTATATTGTAAGAGCTATTATAAATAAAAGTAAAAAAATTAATTATAATAAATTATTTAATGTATACAAATTAATAGAATTATAAATAAATATATTTTTTTAATTATAGAAAATATTTATTGTATTATAAGTTGATAGATGATGACACACAATTATTTAATTTACCTACTTAACATAAAATGACTATGGTATATAAAATTAAAAAGTTTTAATTATACTAATTTATTTTACATAAACTGATATTATAAAATTATAATTTTTTAATTAAAAAAATATATTTATTTCACACAAGTTGATATTATATAATTATTTTAAATGATTTAATTTATATAAATTAATTTTACTGCAAATAAAATAACTATTATAAATAAAATTAGAAAGTTTAATTATAATAAATTATTTACAATATATAAATTAATATTATTATAAATAAAATAGTTTGCATCTAAAACTATAATTTTCTACTTATAAAAAATATTTATTGTATATAAAATTATTTAGTTTAGATAAATTGATATTGTTGTAGGCTTGTAAATAAATTTCACAATTTTTAATTATATAAAATATTTATGGTACATAAATTGATGCGAGTATGATAAGTATTATAAATAAAGTAACTATTTAACTATGCATAATTATACTATATTATTTTATTTATATAAATTAAAATTTCTACACATTGCTATTTATATAATTACAACTTCCTTGCATAAAATTAGAATGCGGTAACATTACAAATTTATTTATTATACATAAATTGATATCATTATAAATAAAATATTTATTTATCAAAATTATAATTAAAAAATAACAAAATTTAAAATAATTGAATTCACCAAGTTATTCGGAACCCATTTTGAATCGGACTCGAGTAACCATTACCCGAATTGGGTCTCGGTTGCTAATATCCGATTTGAGTTAGTTTGGATGATCAAAACCTAAATTGCAACTCGGGTGAATAGATGGAACCCAATTCGGATTTGGGGAGCTCGACTCAAATTTGAATCGAATTTGGATAATTCGGTTGGGACCGGATTCGGATTTGGGTGGCTGGATCCGATTGAATTTAGCTGGACTCAGAGAACTTGTGGCCAAATCCCAACCCTTTAATTTGGACCTGGTTCGGGTCCTTTGGCAAGCACCTTGGGTCGCGGGTCTGGATTGGTTGCTACCTTAGTTAATATATATGAATAAGCCTACATATATTACATATTCCTAATGTAGCCAATTATTTTTGCTACTTTTGATTTTTGTTACCATGATAATTTAGTTTATAGATGAAACAACCATTAATTTTTCTTATGTTACATTTGATAGCAAAATGACCAAAATGGATTGTTTTGGGTGGTTTGACATTCCTTCCCCTTAGAAGAGGTCTCAGGATTAACTCTGAACATGATTTTTTTGCTCAATAAAATAGCATTTCGTTAATTTATCAAATCAGATACAATATCCGCATAATAATAAGATAAAAATAAGATAAATCTGTTATTCTCAATAATATATCTAAGATTATTGGGTACAACAGTATTTAAACCGCTTGATCTCTCATTCTTCCATCGAACATGATTAGTCAAGGCCTAATGTGATTTTTTATATCAATAATCTTATCTAAAAAGAGTGCAAAATGATGGATCTGATGGATTTTTAAGTCAAATTTATGCCAAACTAATCTATTATTTAAATCATAATCAAGAGTTAGTTGAGATGGATAATGGTCTCTTTCCCTTAAGCAAGACTTGTGTTCAAGTATGGGAGAAAACTTATGTTGGGCGAAGTTTTCCCTCTTAACGGCCCTTTACGCCTCGAATTTTGATTACTCTTTAACTCGGTGAGTTTCTTGAAACCAAATGGCTTGATGGAAAAAAACTCTTAGTAGTATAAAATACTAAGGATATTAATTGTAGATTTTCTATTAATACATTCTAGCTTGATGCTTAGCGTGTTTTTAGATTGTTTTTCAACTGCAGGTTCTTGTGTAACAGGTTAGGTGGTGAGAATTGCTATTGCTCTGTTTTCAAGACCTTATTGCTTTTCTTTTAATGCCCTTTTGCATACTGATAATTCATCTCTGTATTGCCTATTGAAGACAACAATAGCCTTTTAAACCTGAAAGCTGAGTTAAAGTCCCAAAAGAAGCTTATCAAGGGTTTGAAGAAGAAATCACTTTGGTCAAGCATCCTCGAAGAGGTAGTTTTTTAATATGCAATAATATGTCTTTGTCATACAAAATATGTTCGTGTTAATGGATGAAGTAACTGAGAATTGTAAAGCTAACCTTAAAAATGACTTCTGAGAGTTGAAAGCTCAGCCAAGCTGCAGAAATATTTAGAAGTGGTGATGTGTTAATGTTTCAAAAGTTTAAATCATTATTAACTAATATCTTAGCTTGCACGCTACTCACAAGAACATCATTTTCCTATGAATTCCGAGATAGTAAAAAAATTTGTTTGTAGGTTGATTGGAATTTTTCTGAAAACATTTATTGGTATGCCAGGCTCCCTTGTCTTTGACACTAACTAGACAGAATTGGACTACTCAAATATGTCATGTATGATTTGTCTGTGGTTAAGACTGTTTAATTTACCTCCTCTGAAGCTTAAATCACTTATTATGCTTATATGACTATTTCATTTGAAATTTACTCTTATTTATTTTAAAATTGTTTTAAAATAATCTATTGGTGGAATACAGTAATTTATTTTTGTCATAATTCAAAATTATTTTGTTATTCAACAACAAAATATGCCATGTATGATTTGTGTATGCGGTTAATACTGTTTAATTGACATCCTTTAAAGCTTAAATCACTTATTATGCTTATGTGACAATTTCATTTGAAATTTACTCTTATTTATTTTATTTCATTTTTAATTTGTTTTAAAATAAACTGTTGGACGAATACAATAATTTATTTTTGTCAGAATTCATAATTATTTTGTTCTTTTATAAATATTTCTGATGGATATAGAAAATTCATTCAAAATACATGTTTATAGCCATAAATTTTCATCTAGATTGTTAGAAATTTGCAACAAGCTATTTTTCTAAAACTTTTTCTTGGAAATAACGCATTTTGATGTTGTGATATCAATTTCTTCAAAATGTATATTTTGCAATCATTTTGCGTGATGAACTCTCTCATTATGTCTCAATAGGTGGTGGAGAAGCTGGTTGATATAGCACTTTTTTTGTGTTTGAAGATGGAAAAAGTCCTTAACATCACTGGTATGCTTTAACCATTTTCTTTAACCCCTATCTGGTTGTCTCTGGTCTAGCCAATTTATCTTTTATTTTTGTGGATAAAAGTAAAATTTTTAAATGTATAAATAAGTTTTCTTCCTGCTCTATCTTGTTTAATGTTTAATACTATATTTGGATTGATTGGTTTTAAATTATTTGAAGTGCAGTAGATTGGAGTTAGGCAGTTGGAGGAGAATTGAAATAATAGGTTGGGAGATATAAGAATTTTTTAATAATATATTGATGAATTGAAAGTGAAATTAATAATTATTAATGATAAATTAGAAATATAAATTTATTATTTTAATTAAATTAAATAATTCATTAGAAACTATATATAATTAAATTATATTAAATATATTATATACTAAAATAATATATTATATAAAATAATTAACTTATTATTATAATAAAAAATAATATTAATGATATAATAATTAATATATATACATATTTTACAATTATAATATAAATATATATAATAAATTATATTATATATATTGTACATGTTATTTTTTTATTTATAATAATTTTATTATATATTTATATCATATAATTTTATATAAAATATTATTAGTATATAAATTTATTTAAATTATATAGCAACAAAAATAAACTAAATTAAATAAAAAAATATAAACAAATTATAATATAAAAATATAAAATAAGGGTATTAAGATAATTTAAATAATAAATCATACAATTATTCCAAAACTCCAGAGTTTAGGTATGGTAAATGTTGGATTTTGGAGGTGTACACTCCAAACTAATCAGTTTTATTTTATCAAAATAGTGATTTTCCGCCCTCCAAATTTCTCCCAATCCCCTCCCTACAAATCTTCCAAACTCATCAATACAAACACATGTAACTGATAAATTATACTTAATCTTGAAAATAACCTTGATGCGAGATTAATATATACTTTTTAATGGAAAAAATTATAAGGAAGAGTAGAAATGAGAAATGAATAATGCTTGCATATATGACTGTCTTTAATGTTGTTTCAATGGCCATATAATGTTGGTCTTACATTGATGCTTGGATGTAATGGTTTCGCTCTAATTAACTTGCAGATTGTGATATTGCAACTGGCAATCTCCCCACCCAGAGAACGTTGGGCTCTGAATGTTTGGATTTGCAGTATGCAATTGTTATAGCACATATTAATGCTCTTGTGAGTTTTAGACCTCTCTCTCTATTGCTCAAGAACTTTTGGTGAAGCTAATAGACTAGAATAGTTTAGGGAAAGCAAAGCACAAAATTGACAATGAGCGCAGATGGCTACCGTTTAGAAATTGTGCAGAAACTATAAAGGTGACAAGTTTGGAGTTTTCCTTCCAAAACCTATTTGACTGAATCCCAAATAGCTAATATCAGATCCATGAAACTCAACATCTAGGTATAAAGTATTCTCATCTTGTAAATATAAGGGACGATGATTATATAAAGAATCCACAAACTTTTGTGATTGATCTGGTTTTTCTTAGGTTTCATGGCCTAATTTTTTGGGCCCGAGAACAAGGGATGCCTTGTACCAAGGATTGCCAGGTCATGTACAGTCGGCTCTTCAACAAAGGTTATACAAGTTTCGTGTCTCTGAAGACGTATGTAATATATGGAACTGGTGATTTTGGTAATTGAGTTGCTGTAGTACAGAATCTAAGGCTTTTCATTTAAATTGTGAAAACTACAGGTTGCCGTGTCAGATATTGAAGAGGCAATGGAGGAGAGGTTGCAATGGCTCATGCCTATGGCTGCTAAGACTATAAAGTAAATCTCTCTTCCTCACCCAGAATCTAGATGCTAACTCTTAGGTGCTACACCCTTATTTCACTTCTCCTGTGTCTAAATGTTGGGTGACCAATTTTTAACTTGATTTCATTCTAGAGCTCATCACTGCTTTGACTGGCTTGGAGAATGGGCAAGTTCCATGTAAGTTAAACTTTAATTATGTCTTTGTCTTCAGCATAGTTGAATAGATAGGGTAGGAAACAGAAGAGAAACACATTGGTGAATTCAGTTCATAAAAAGGCATGTTGAAATATTAAGAGAAAATTGTCAACTCTTAGCTTAGTTATAACAGGGTATGCATTTATTATATGTTCATTATGGTTATAAGATGCCAAATTCATCCTATTTTCTTGTGTCATATTACAAATTCAGGGCCCATGCAGATGTAATGAGAATAGAGACACTATACCATGCCCATACTGGGCGTACTGATCAACTTATACTTGAACTGCTCGTGTGTCTTCATCATCTTTTTGCCAAATCAAGAGCACAGAATGTCGGAGATGGATCTTCAGCTCAGGAATCGGACTTGTCATCTCCATCTACATTCCTTCCGAAGTCTGAAGCTGCAATGTTCAAGGAAGTAATGATGCAAAGGCTGGCAACAAGAAAGAGACTGAAACTTGGTGATACAAGCGATCAGGTGAACAAGCACCTCCACAGGCTTGCCACTAGTAGCAGCACTGATATAGCAATATCTGAGACTGAAAGCACATTTCCTCGTGAGGATCTTATCAGCCCCAATAGGGATTGGGCCAGATTGTTGGATATTATCGACGGAGTGAACATATGAAAAGCATATAAATTGCCCTTTCTTGGGCAATTCCTATAAAAGAATCATTGGATTGCCCCAAAGATATCAAAAGGTGATAAATAGGTCGACTGGCATGTCCAAAAGTTTCTTATTCAGTTTCCTGGCTGGATGTTCCCCTGAATAAAAGGTGATAAACATACAAGTCCATGTCAGTAAGTTTCCTTTGATAATCATTTTTGCCTTTTATCAAATGTAAAATTTATTCTCACCAGGAAATAATTGCAATAATTTCCTCGTGAGGATCTTTGTATTCAGCTACTGGAAATAGTCACTTGGCATACATAAATAAAATTTTATAAATAAAGATATTTTATATTGTAATAATTTTATTCCTTACCCATTCATTAGATTTGAATTTGTATTAGTAATTGTCTAATAAATTTCTGCATATGACACCATTTATTAAATAAATGTTTGTTTGCACATATATTAAATAATGGTTAAAAACTCAAATACATGTCTAAACTTTAAGTGAAATATAAAATAAGGATATGTGTCGCTTAAAAATTCCTCAAAAAGCTCAAATAAAGGGTTCTGCCACTAATTAATAACACATACCCCAATGAGATATTGACAATAGACAATTAATTAGTTCTCTTATATGTGCTAGAATATATTTTTTTAATTTTTAATAGTTTATTCTCTTATGTGCAAGAAAGTATATTCGCATTATATATAATTTTGCAAAACTTATATAGGAAAAATACTTACAAATATACTATTATTTACCTTTATATCAAATTTGACTATAAATTTTCCTCTTCACTAAACTATACTTAATATTTTACTACGAAAACTTAAACCCAAAAAAACTTAACATTATTTTATTTTTTATATAAGGAATAATATAATAATAATTTTATAAATTATGCAATTTAATTAAGTATAATTTTAATACAATTGACTTATTTATGTTTTAGTGTCATTCTAATATAACTCATTGGATTTTGATTAATAGCTCACATAATTTGTAAATAAATACTCAAATTACATGTGATCATGTATTTTTTCGGCATTTTCACTAATAAAACACGAGCAAGATATCAGTGGATTCTACCTATAAATACAATTAAACTTATTCAACTAATTTTTGAAACCAGACCAAAATACTAATAAAACTTATGATAAGTTATTGTATAACGATAAAATATTAAATTAATATCTAATTAAAAATTAAAAATTATAAGTTATATAAACCCATAATAATTCTCTATTTTATCCATTATTTAATTATATTCTCAACACATGCCATCACTTGTAATTGGATATACTTGCCACATATAATTTTAAACACATACTCAACAACTCTATATATATTGGATATAATTCTTCCAGTGTCAGGCAAGTGTAAATAATGAACTCGAGTTGGATATTTTTCCGTACTCGAGCATATCACAAGCTGGATTTCCGGTTTCAAGTCATATACGGGTGTGAGCCCACTAGTTCTAATATCATCTGAGAATGTATTGTGGGCCAGTGAAGGGTTAAGTGTATATCTACATAAAATTTATAACTTTTAAGTTAATATGAGGTTAACCCATTATTGATCCATAATACCTTATCACATAAGTAATATATCACTTAAACCATATGTATTTGTGAAAGCAACCCCTAAACTCATGGAGGAGGAGAACACACGTGGTAAGTTAGGGATGAGCCCACATAAAGGTATGAAAGGATTGATAGATACACTCACTCTAGAATGGAGCTGGCCAATCCCTCTAATATGATAAACATAGAACACTTCAGAGTTTGTTCCCTTATTGATCATAGGAAGTGAACATGGAAGCTCTAGATCATCCAATCATTTATCACAATGCAAGTGGGAGAAGCCATTATGAAAATTCATATCCTATCTATGCTTATGGAAGACACCCGGGGTAATGATTAAAGCTACATATGCTTTCCTTAGGAATATAGGAGACAAAACCATTCTCAAGTACCTTCTTTGTCATGCCCCAACCCGATTTGTCTGATCGGAACATTGTGAACAACCTGTCACATGCTCCCGATTTTACAATGATGGGTGTCTAATCATTGTAAGTCTGACAAGACTAAACACTTAGAATAAAACTTATTAGGTTATTTTCTAAAAATATTTATTTAGAATTAGAAAATAAATTTAATAAACAATACTTGGATCAAGTACTAAATGTAAGGCATATCTTCGATTTATTGTGGCTTTCCATATATCAACGTGTCACTTAATCACTTCAGTTCCTTGAAAGGGCTATTTGAGGGGAGTGAATTCACAACTTAGTGAGTAGAGTTAGTTGATAGCGTGACATCTACTCTACGATTTATAATATACTCTAAATAGTTAGAAGGGAAGATTTTAGAAAACTTTTCACAAGATCAAATCATGAAAGGATTTAAAATTTTAATATACGAACTTGTATTTGACAAGCTTACAATACATCATTCCATCATGAAAATACCTTTTACTTGGTTTATTTGTAACAAGGTGAATGTTTAATAAACTTGTTTTATACAAGCATTCTATGCAACAAATACAATTTTTCCCTCATGGAAAAGATCACACATACATAGAACAAATATCTTATATGTTCAACTAGTGGTTCAGAGTGACTTTACCAACCACCTTAGTATGAGGCTATAAGACCGACCACACATTTGATTGGATCATAATATATCCATGTCAAATTATTTGTGTGAGCACCATCACCTAACCTCCAAACATATCAATTGAATTGTCCACTATAGAGGGACTAAACCTTTCACCTTCACCAGGTCTAATGCACATAAGACTCCCATAGCCCTCGACGTACATGTTCAACTATAACTTCCCTTGTATCGACTTTGTTGGCTATAAGTCCTTAGAACCGAGATGAGACTTGCCTCTAGCTCGATAGTATTTACTATGCAAGACCCATTTTATATAAAATCACATGTTTAAGTATTTTAACACACTCAAAATTTCAATCAAGATTATTTATGGGACAAGTACCATTCTCAATTGGCCTTAGACCCATTTTTACGAGTTTTTAAAACATGGCCCTAGGCCCACTATTTTTTAAAATGCTAGCTATAAACCCCGTACTCTCAGAATAAGGAATCAGAAAAGGAAACCGGAAATTTTTGAGAGAAAATTGAGGATCTAGGTAAACCAGAAGTGGCAAACAAGGGTCAAAACTAGGATTTGGAAAATCCCAATAGGCTAAGAAACACCTAAAAACCATAGGAACCAACAAGTAGATTGGAGGAGAAATTTGGACTAGTTCAGGGTGAACTGGACTTGAACCTAATTGAACCATGAAGAACCATTCAAAGATTTATTTTTCTAGGTGGCTTAAAAATATCAAATTGAGAAATGGAAACCACAATTAGATAGAAAATTAATTTATAAAATTTAATTTTTTTTAATTTTTAGAAACTCGGTTGAATTGGACCTGAACCAACAGATTTTTGTTTTCGGGTCACTGAATCTAGTTGGACCGAACTAGTTAACAGACTGCTGCCAAGTTAGCGCCCAGTCAGTAGGCATGACCAATTAGTGCATGACATGTGGTGAAGCATGCCTAGTCAGTCGCTCAGTCAGCGTCTGGAAGCGTTGGCCAATTAGGAGGTGACACACGTCCTCGGTCAATAGTCAAAGGAGGAAAATCCACCTCAGTGATGATTGACCAATAGGGGAGCGACATGTGTCCCTGGTCAATGGTCAATGATGGAAAGGACCCGTCAGCAAGATCGACTAATGAGGAGTTAACATGTGGTAAGGATGCCACGTTAGCATCCGATAAGGATGTTAGAGAAATGACCGACTAATTAGAGGTTGACATGTGGGAGAGCCATGTCAGATAACCTCAGCCAATCAGAGACTAACACGTGGTAGTGGCATTGTATGCTACAAGGGAAATCTGACACATTTAAATCAGCCAATCAGAGGATGCCACATGTCACGGTCAACGATAAACAGTCAGCAACCACGTTGGAACGAGCGGCCAATGGGAGGCCGCCATGTGTCCGGTTAATGAGTCAAAGGTTGACTAGGTTGTTGAGTAGGAAGTCACGTAAGTAAAGCTAGCCAATTAGAAAGTGCCATGTGGCAAGCCACATGTGAAGCTCGCACGCATGTCACTGTGCCGTCTTCTACCTTTAACCAGGCAGGATAGAGGAAGCCAAAATAGTCGCCATTACTCTAATGGCCATTAAACCCCTCTCACAAGGCCTTAAATCAGAGAGTTAATGGTCGAGCGATGGAGGAATAGATATAATGGTTAGTCCTCGAGTTACCTATATAAAGTGCTTCTCCCCATTCATCCTCCTCATCCCTCAAATGCTTGGAGAAGAAGTGTTCATTTTTCGACAAAACACGAACCAAAGCTCCGACTTGGGCACTTATCTCCACCTTCGAAGGAAAATTCAGATTCTTTGGAATCCTGAGCAAGTCAGCTGCATGAATGCATACTCCAGTCAGCTCAAGGATTGTCGAAGAAGCATTGATGAGCTTGCATAGTACCTTCGCTCCTCGGCGATCTACAATCCGAACTAGTCAAGCTTAATTTGAGCCACTCTTGGGACAATTCCAACCAAACCAAGCTCCCTAGACCACCCCTAAAGGTGCCCCGAACTTCCCTGAGCTATGTTGGTAAGTTCCCTTTGCCGCCCTTCGCCGGAATTCGTTATTCACAATCGGTTTTGCCTAAAAACTAAGTTGAGAAATTCACACTACTCAGGCCACCTATTGAGGCACGATTTGATCCAAGGAGGATTCCCAACAATGAACAATTCCGTGGAAGCAAAATCTCTGATCACCGGATCCTCATTGGTGAGTAATCGAAGCTTTCTCTTTCTAGGATGATTTTCCAGCGAAGCTTCGTTTGAGCTTATTTCTAAGCAAAATAGAGTGTTTTAAAGCTTTTAATGAACCAGGGGACATAGGGAAGATGATTAAGATCATGATAGGGGACAATATTCCAAGTTTAAGTGGTCAATTAAATGAAATGAGATTTCGGGGGTAAAAAAGCAATTTTGGAATAATTGGGCAATTTGGGGATTTTTGGAAAAATTGGGGACCGAATTGCAATTGAAGAAAAATTGGGAGACCTTTATGAAATTAACTCCCAATTGATGGCCAATTGGTGATTTTGAAGAAAATGGGGACCAATTGGTAATTTTGGAGAAAATTGGGGGCTAATTGGTAATTTTGAAGAAATTAAGGACGAGTTGGTAATTTTGAAAAAATTAAGGACATAAGAGGGAAATTGGGAACCTAAGAGACTTAATTAAAGATAAATTGAGCATTAGGGATCTAAAGGCAAACTTATGAACTTTAGGGACCTAAGTACAAATTATGCATTAATTAAGGGCCTATATGCAAATACAAGAAAGTAAGAGGTCTTTTATACCAAATCTTCCTTATGTGAATACTTGGACCATGTAGGAAATGGATGTGAGAGTACTTGTGTAGAGGAGCACATCAGTAATTGGAATCTAGCTGGGACGAACACGACAAAGTTACTTGGTGAGTGAAATTTCTAGCATCATACCCGGTTGGGGTGATGAACACCTTTTTGAATTTGAAATCCATTTTCTTGGAATTGTCTCCTCTGACTGCGTGAACCTACTTAAACCTTTTGGGAGATGTTTCTTATGAGAGCTTGAATTTCTCTAGTGGGCTCAAGGCCTCTATTTTGAAACTAATAGGGCCCAAGGCCCAATGTTTTTGAAAAAACTGGCAAAATGGGCCCAAGGCCAATAGGCACGAGGTGAAGCTTGTAAACAAATAAGCTTATGAGCTAAGAAATATTTTCATAACCGGTTAATTGTGTGAACCGCCACCATGCTGAAGCTAGGCCATCAGACTCATTGGGTTAGTAGCTGCTGAGCCAAAGCCAGGTCATCGAACCCATTGGGCCAATGGTTATGGAGCTGAGGCCGAGTTGTCAAGCTCATTGGGCTAGTAGCACCAAAGATAAAGATCTAAAATTTAAAAGAGTTTTGTATGTGCATGCTGAGATACATAACCATCGAGGTGCCCGACATGGGGTAGTGTTGGTTCTAAGGGTTGCTAGACGACCTAGGGAGCATAAGGGAAGTCTTGTCATCCAGTGAGTCTCGAAGCTCGGAGTAGCTTCGTGTGCAATGGGACCGAGGTTGGAGGGGGAGAGTTCTCGTCCCACATTGCGAACACGAAGTAATATTCGGGTTTGAGGGTCAAACAATTGATGTCCATTCAGACTCAAGGTAGAAGTCACAGACTTCTATCAGGGTGGACTATAAAAATGCTCCAGTCTACAAGTAGAGTAGTCGGAGACTGCTTGGCGAACGTGTGAACCATTTTTGAAAAATGGCGTGTGGTTGTATACTAAACCAAACCCGAGTAAGGGGAAGTATTGAAATATTTTTCTAAGAGGAAGTTAAAACCACAAAACCTGTGAACAAAAAGATCTTTTTTCTTTATGAAAACTCACTCTAATAGCCTATGTCCACTAGCCTTAGGCCCACTTCATGAGTTTTTCAAAAACTGGGCCTTTAGCCCTATGAGTTCAAATTCGAGGCCCTTAACCTTTTAGAGCTGTTCTAGCTCTCGTTAGGAAAGTCTCCTAAAGAGTTTAAGTAATGGCACACAATCAAGGGAGAACATTTTCGACAAAATTTATTTTAGCTTAAAGTACTCATTGCACCGACTGAGTTTGATGATAGAGGTGGGTCCACTTACAACCAGTAAGTGGGTTTTTCTTTTCATAAAAAGGTTGTCCATCATTCCAACTGTGTTTATTGTTTGAAAAGTCCCACTCACAATTGTCTTTCAATTTAAAATGTTCTCATCATCTCAACTGGTATGATATATAAAGTTCCCACTCGCCCGATGACTATGACATGTACGTCCCTAGTCGGTTTTCCAAGTCAAAGTTGTGCTCCCTTTTTGGTTCACTTCCTGGTCCAACATGTTCCTACACGATTTGACCATCCTTATAAGGAAAGGTTCGGCATGAAAGCCTTCTTGTTCTCACATATTGGCAACTAGGCCTAAATCTTAATTTTATTGCACTTAGGTCCCTAAAGTTCATAATTCTTGACTTTAGGTCCCTAAAGTTCATAATTCTCGACTTTAGGTCCATAGTGTTTAATTTTTTCCCAATCAAGTCTCAAAGACTTCCATTACCCTCCTTAGGTCCTTAATTTTTCTTAAAATTGGAAATGAGAGTCAAAATTTCTAAATTCCTAAATCGGTTCCTAACTTTTCTAAAATTACTATTTTGCCCCTAACTTTCAAAAAAATGGCTAATTAGCCCTAATTCTTTCGAAAACTGACCAATTGGTCCTCCAACATTTTTCTCATTGCCAATTGACCTTCAATTTTTAGAAATTGCATGGAGATCCTTCACTTTTTCAAAATCCCAAATTTCCCCAAATGTTCCCCTAATTTTCACCCCTTTTACTGACCGAATTTGATTTTTTGAAATTGGTCATTCAAATATGGTTATTTTTGCAATTTGGTAGCATAAATCAGTTTCTATGCTCGCATACAATTCAATTGAGCTCTAAATTGTAGAATTTGGGTCTGAAACAAGCTCAAACGGAGCTTTACCAAAGAACTAGACGTAGAAAGAGAGAAAGCTTCGAAAGCTTACCATCGGGGCACGGAGATCCGAGTTCTTGATATGGAAAGTGTGCTCCTATTCTCAGGGTCCTTCTAGGATCAAGAATTGGAACAATTAGAGTCAGGATCAACGGGAATTGATAAAAAAAATCTATCACTTTCGCTCTCTAGAACTGAACTATACCAACGGAGGAGGGCCAAATTATCTTATTTCTCACCTCTGGAAGGGTCGTGTGATGGCCGTGGAGGCTATGGGAGGTGTAACACCAGTATTTTTTGTTTGAATAATAAAAAAATTCTTCATAAATTATTTCAAAAATTTTGTTTTAAATTTAAGATCCGATTGATTTAATTTTGAATTCGATATAAATGAACCTAATTTATTTAATTGATTAAAACTAATTTAGTCGGTTTAAATAACTCAAATGAACAAAGTTAAATTTGAGAAATTAGGTGGAAATAAATATTTAAGAAATATATATAAATATTTATTAAATATATGTATATAAAGTTGTGAATGAGAAACTAAAGAATATAAATGTGTATATATATATATATGCATGTAGTTGTATGGGGCATATTAATTATAAATAATATATATACTATTTTAATTTCCAAATAAATATAAAATAAATAATAAATGAGGCCTAAACTTATACATTAAACCCATCAATAAAATGGATTGAGCCCACTATTATCCATATTAACTACCACTTTGAAGTAAAAAAAAATAACTTGGGCTCAAATTATATAGAAGTGCACCTACCACGATAAGTGGGCTAAAAGTTGTAAGCCCTAAAATTATAAGATAATTAATAACCCAATGTTTATAAAATAAATTCTATATCTAATAGACAATCATGGGAATGAATGGACAATGAAAACCTGTTCAATCCATTAGAATGTTTTCACATAGCATCTCTATAAATTTCCTTATGACGAAACCCTAACAAGATCTCCCTCGTACCTCCAATTTCTATCTAGCTTCAGTGTCCCTATAAGAGGAACCGACAATGGAGTGGAACCAAGTGACTCTTCAATTCCTCTCCCATTGCTTCCTCGATACTCTCTCCCTATCTCTTGCCCCTCGCTGCCAGGCGGAGTCTCCTCTCGCATCCGCATCCTAGCAGCCTAACTACGCTCTTGTTGTCCTCTTCCTTGTCATCGAGCCTTCCGTCGATGAGCAGATCCACATGGTAGTGTGTCATGCCCCGACCCGGTTTGGTCGGATCCCCGTGAACAACTCGCCACTCTCCCGGTTTATTAAAGGGTTTCCCCTTATTGTAAACTGTAAAGAGTAAGGCGTCCTTTAACCTGCACCTTTTCCTGGAATAGCATAATCAAAACTGCATGAAATTTAAAACTTTACATACCTGTCTTACAGGCATCTTAGTTGACGGTATTTAAGGGGTGGCTTTCCGGGATTTCCTGAAAGGGATATAAGGAAGGGGGTGAGTACGACTACTTAGTGAATGGGTTTTTAAAAGCTTTTAACTTTTAAGAAAAATATTTATATGGAGTGTGCCAGACTCCTTTGTTTTCAAATATCCCTTCATTTAAAAATTCAGGTTTTCCACCATTTCTTATTTACCACGGTGTGTCATCACCCAACACACATCCTTCATCATGAAGGTTACACACATTCGCAAGTCAGTATCACTACTGAACCCGCTAATGGCTTCGGAGCGACTTTTCTTGCCACCCGGATAGAAGTATGACCACTTCTACCCTCGGAATGAGTAGATGTATGTGACATCCGACCCACAATTTCGAAATCACTTCTTCGTGTCCGTATGAGGACAGAGACCTCATCTTGTGCCCACCCCGGTCTCATGCGCTTTGTGCTACTCCAGATTTCGCACAGACACCTGGAACGATGAACTACCCTTATTGCCACTGGGTCGTCCAGTGCCCTTAGGACGCATCACTACCCCTCATGGGCGTCTTGATGATCCCGTACTCATAGTGCATGCACAAAAAATATTTTTTTCATATTGCCATGTAATCTGTGGTGCCACTGGTCCAACGGCCCCGACTCTCAACTCAACCCGCAGTTGTTTGTCTTGATTGGTCCGTCGACCTGTCATGTCACACTGCCGCTAGTTGACTAAGCATGTCGGTCCTATCTTGGTACCATGGCCAAACAATTCACTTATTAAGTTTTATGGCACATTTATCATGTTCGTTTACGAGCTCCTGCTCGTGTCAACTGGCCTTGGGCCCACTGTACAAGATTTTCAAAATCGAGCATTTAGCCCCCATGTTCCAAAACCAAGGCCTCCGGCCTATCAGAGCTATTCGAGCTCCCGTCGAGAAGGTCTTCCAAATTGTTTAAGCATTGGCACACAGTCAGGGGAGAGCATTTCCAACAAAACATATGTTTTCTCTATCCATTATACCACCCGGTATAAGGACACTTCCATCCATAACCGATGAACGGGTTTTCAACTTCCTTCGAGGAAGTCTAATCATACCAACCGGGTATGATCTACTTACAACCGGTAAGTAGTTTTTCCGCATGATTTTCACATCACTTCCTCTAAGTGGTGATGTTTAAAATACCACTAAATAGTGGGTTTTCATACTGAGGTACTTATCATTCCCAACCGGGTATGATATAAAATTTCCACTCACAACCGGTAAGTGGTTTTAAAATTTTAAGTTGTGCTCATCATCCCAATCGGGTATGATGTTAGTAAACCCACTCACAACCGGTAGGTGGTTTTTAACTTTAAGTTGTGCTCATCATCCCAACCGGGTATGATGTTAGTAAACCCACTCACACGTTAATTTAGTGAATTCCACTAGACTGGTTCTTTGTATTCACGCGAGCTTGTCCTTGCTGACGTTCTCGGTATTTTGCGTTCCTAAACGATATGAACAACCTTGTTCATTATTACTCGGCATAACAGCCTTTATTCATTTCCAATGAATGAGAAAATCCAAACTTTTAGTTATTTGCAATTAGATGCCTAAAGTTATTTCTCTTTAACTTTAAGTCCCTAATGTCGGTTTTTCCTCAAATTGAGTCCCGTAACTTTTAAAATTTATCATGGGATCTCAATTTATTCAATTTCACCAAAAAGTGGTTTAATTTCCCAAATTTCCAATTTGGTCCCCCAATTTTTCCAAAATTACCATTTTGCCCTTCTTTTACAAAAATGGTAAGTTTTGCCCCAAAAATTACAAAATTCCTCAATTGGTCCTCCAACATTATTTTCATGCCCAATTGACCCTCAATTTCATAAAATTGTATTTTGGCCCTTTGAATTTCGAAAATCCCCAAAATTTCCCCCAATTTCAACTCTTTAACACTACCGAATTTGATTTCATCAAATTGACCGATCAAACACTTCTAATTATTGAAATTGGAGTTAAAATTGAGTTCCTGTATGTTCATATGATTCTAAGAAATTTTGAATCGTAGATTTTAATGCTAGAACGAGCTCAAACGGAGCTTCCTAGGAAAACAGACTGTAGAGAGAGAAAGCTTCGATTACTCACTGGTGAAGGCATGGCGGTCCGAGCTTTCGATCTGGGCAGATAGGTATCGTCCTGAGATTCATCCTAGAATCAAGAATTGCATCAATTGATGTGGAATTGGATTAGAATTTCGTCATTGAAATTCGGTCAACTCTCTCTCTAGCACCGATCAAAAATTGTAAAGGGGAGCCGAATTGGCTTACCTTTCGGTCCTAATTTGGCCGTGGAAAGAGTGAGAAAGTATTGGGAGGGCTTGGTTTGGCCTGAGGAGGGCTTGAAATGGCCAATTTCAGCTTGGCCGAAATAGGGCAGCTTCGGTCCGCCAGAGTTACTTCACTATTTCATCATGTCGGCGCTTCTCCAACGATTCTCGGATTGACTGGAGTTTGCTATCAGATAGTTGTCTTTCCTCCGGTTCTAAAGAGCCTGACCTTTGTTCAAGTCGAAGCTCTGGTTCGATGTTTACCGGAAAATGGAGCAGTAGAGAGAGAGAAGTGTTCAGGTGTGAGGAGAATGAAATGGGGATGACCTCTTTAAATAGGCGTAAAACCCGTGTATTAAATGGGCGAGATTTATTACTAGTATTAATATTGCCATAAATTATTGGTATTAATTCCAATAATTTACTTTTGGTAAAACCCATGTATTAAATGGGCGAGATTTATTACTAGTATTAATATTGCCATAAATTATTGGAATTAATTTCGGTATTAATTCCAATAATTTAATTTCGGTATTAAATTATTTGTAATAATTCTAATAATTTAATTTAGGTATTAATTAAAAGAATTAAATACATATTAATTTATGGTTATTTATAATAAGGTGTACATAAAAAGTTTTGACCGAAATTTCGGGTTATAAAAAATATTCATACTTACCAGGAGGTCACCCATCCTCACACTACTCTCGGCAAGCATGCTTAACTTCAAAGTTCTTATGGAATCTTGTTCACCTAATCCAATTTGGTTTTTGTCTTCTAAATTTTCTTAAATTTCTTTTCCAAGGTTTAATGTACCCTTTATATCACCCGGAAGTTGTAAATTTCCATATTGCGTGTTCTCAAATGTAAACCGGCTCAGTTTTCTTACTCGGTTTGACCGGTTCTTTCCCCGGTTTTCCTTATCTCAAAAGTGCGGGGTTTACACAGTGACTCTTAATTTCAAGAACTGCCTTCGCCTTTGGTGGACTCTTTCCTCCACTGTTGCAAGGTTCATCTACTCATACTCTTCTTCTTTTTCCTCCCCGGTACTCTGCTCATATTCATTTATGTTTTGAACATGAACTTGAAGCACTTATTTTTTAGAAGAACAGTGGGCTACTTATCTAGGTTTGATGGAAGATTGTTGTCTTAGTATCCTCGTCATTCGAGAAAGTATGCTTCCCTTTGTCTGATTGATCTGTCCTTCAATTCGTCATATGCACCCGGTAGTTCTATCATTCGAAAATGTCAATTCCAGATACTTGCTATTGCGTTTAGCTACCCAATTCACTTGACTCAAGAAGTTGAGCTGGATGAAATAGATGGGCAAGACAAGGATAGTGGGACTATGAATGAGTTCTTGTGTGGATAATGCATGGCAATCTCAAGGAAGCCTATCTGTATTGTGATAAATTGATCATGACTGGTATGTTGTTAGTCATCTCAGAGGAGGTAATCGACGAGATGGAGAAATGACGAAAATCAATTAGTTTAGGCTTGATTCGACCGGTTTTCTCAAAATTAAAAATTTCTAAATTTGCCTAAATTCATTTGAACATGTAGAAACTCTATTAGGCCGGAGGCCTCAGTTTTAGAACTTGGGGGCTGTTATACCCAATTTTGAAAATCTCGAACAGTGGGCCCTAGGCCAGTTGGCACGAGCAAGAGCTTGTAAACAAACATGATTTATATGCCATGAAAACTTAAGTAATTCAATTATTTGGCCATGGTAACAAGACAGGATCGATATACTCAATCAACTAGTGGTAGTGTGACATGAGAGGTCTCCAAACTAGTCAAGACAAACAACTGTAGGTTGAGTTTAGGGTCGGGGCCGTTAGACCAATGGCACCACAGATTATATTGCATCATGTGAAAAATGTTGCTTGTGCATGCACTATGTTTACGGGACCATCATGATGCCCAAGAGGGGTAGTGTTGCCTGGATGACCTAGCGTATATAAGGGCAGTTAGTCGTACCAGAAGCCTAGTGTATATTTGAGCTCCCTCCGGCCTAATAGAGTTATTCACATTTCTAAAGAATCGTATGAACATGTAGAAACTCAATTTCAACAATTGGAAATGTTTGATGGGTCAATTTGATGAAATTAAATTCGGTTGTATTAAGAAGTTGGAATTGGGGGAAAATTGGGGATTTTCGAAATTTAATGGACCAAAATGAAATTTTATGAAATTGAGGGTCAATTGGTTATGGAAATAATTTTGGAGGACCAATTGAGGAATTTTGAAAATTTTTGGGAAAATTTACCATTTTTGTAAAGGAAGGGCAAAATGGTAATTTTGGAAAAGTTGGGGGACCAAATTGGAAATTTGGGAAATTAAACCCCTTTTTGTGAAATGGAATAAATTGAGGTCCTATGATAAATTTTAGAAGTTTTGGGACTCAATTTGAGGAAAAATCGGCATTTGGGACTTAAAGTTAATGAGAAATAACTTTGGGGACCCAATTGCAAATAAATGAAAGTTTGACTTTCTCATTCATTTGGAATGAATGAAGGCGATTAGGCCGAAGGATAATGAACATAGATGTTCATATCATGTAGGAACACGAAGTACCGGGAACACCAGCAAGGACAAGCTCGCGTGAATACCAAGAACCGGTCTAGTGGAATTCATGGCATTAACGGGTGAGTGGGTTTACTAACATCATACTCAGTTGGGATGATGAGCACAACTTAAAATTTTAAAACCACTTACTGGTTGTGAGTGAAAATTTTATATCATACCCAATTGGGAATGATAAGTACCTCGGTATGAAAACCAACTATTTAGTGGTTTTTTAAACATTACTACTTAGAGGAAGTGATGTGAAAATCATGCGGAAAAACTACTTACCGGTTGTAAGTAGATGATACCTGATTGGTATGTTGAGACTTGCTCGAAGGAAGTTGAAAACTCGTTCATCGGTTATGAACGGAGATGTCATTATACCGAGTGGTATAATGGAAAGAGAAAACATATGTTTTGTCAGAAGTGCTCTCCCCTGACTGTGTGACAATGCTTAAACAATTTGGGAGACCTTCTCGACGGGAGCTCGAATAGCTCTGATAGGTCAAGGGCCTTGGTTTTGGAACTTGGGGGCTAAATGCCTAATTTTGAAAATCTCGTACAGTGGGCCCAAGGCCAGTTGACACGAGTAGGAGCTCGTAAATGAACATGATATATGTGCCTTAAAACTTAATAAGTGAATTGTTTGGCCATGGTACCAAGATAGGATTGACATGCTCAGTCAACTTGCGGCAGTGCGACATAACTGGTCGACGGACCAGTCAAGACAAACAACTGCTGGTTGAGTTGAGAGTCGGGGCCGTTGGACCAGTGGCACCACAACTTACATGACAATATGAGAAAACATTATTTGTGCATGCACTGTGAGTATGGGATCATCAAGATGCCCATGAGGGGTAGTGATGCGTCCTAAGGGCACTAGACGACCTGGTGGCTATAAGGGCAGTTTGTCGTTCCAGGTGTCTGTGCGAAATCTAGAATAGCACCAAGCGCATGAGATTGGGGTGGGGACAGGATGAGGTCTCTGTCCTCATACGGATGTGAAGAAGTGATTTCGGGATTGTGGGTTGTATGTCACGTACATCCACTCATTCCCAGGGTAGAAGTGGTCGTACTTCTATTCGGGTGGCAGGAAAAGTCACTCCGAAGCCACTAGCGGGTCTAGTAGTGATACTAACTTGCGAATATGTGTAACCTTCATGATGAAGGATGTGTGTTGGGTGATTACATATCGGTAACTAAGAAATGGCGAAAAAACCCAAAATTTTTTTAAATGAAGGGATTTTTGAAAAAAATGGGAGTCTGGCACACTCCATAGAAATGTTTTTCTGAAAAGTCAAAAGCTTTTAAAAACCCATTCAGTGAGTAGTCGTACTCACCGCCTCCCTTATATCCCTTTCAGGAAATCCCGGAAAGCCTACCCTTAAAGACCGTCAACTAAGATGCCTATAAGAAAGGTATGTAAAGTTTTAAATTTCATGCAATTTTGATAATGCTATTCCTGGAAAAAGTGTTGGTTAAAGGACGTTTTACTCTTTGCGGTTTACAATAAGGGGAAATCCTTTAATAAACCGGAAGAGTGGCGGGTTGATCATGGGGATCCGACCAAACCGGGTCGGGGCGTGACAACTAGAGTGGTATCAGAGCATGTTTCCTCGAATACATAATTAAGACTAGAAAATATAGTAAGTAATAGGATTTATCCTAAAATTTTCAAATGGCTCCCAGGAGAGGAACCAAAAAAACATGGAAGGGCTCTACTCAACACCCTACCTTCGTAGGGAGACAACCCTGGAAGCTTTCCAAATGCCTGAGACCTGGCAGAAATGTTGAAGGACCAAATGGGGAAGTATCCGGGAGAAAGGTGCTAGGATCTATTGATGGCACAACCCTAAGTATAAAGGAGGATGCTTATTAAGAATCTCATAGCTCCCTAGATAATTTGTGATCATTTTCTGTGATAGGGCTGAGAGCCCAACCATTTGTATTCCCATGTTAATAAAATATTCAAATTCTCCAAAACTCTATCTTTTGAGGATGTGATCTTACTAGGAATATGGCCTAAGGAAAATAAAACAAAACCACACTATCCTGGAAACTAAGGAAAAGTCACATCCTAGTAATGGGAGATGAATCAGGAAACCTAGGAGGAATCTTACCATGACCCTTTAGCAAGGGAGATTCAGTAAGAAAATTGTCAAAGTGATCAGACTCAAGCACGGTAGAGCACCAAACCAATAGTAACCCTAGAATTGCCCCACTCGAAGGAAAGAAGGGACCACAACAATCCATATAAGGGAATAGCCTATTACAAGTATGAACGATGGAGACATTACCTGAATAAGTGCCCAACCCTACTAAGGACAAGTACCAAGTTGAACTATTATAGGTGTAAGGAAAGAAGGGGTGTTCCACACCTCATAGATTCAAGGCAATACCTCCTCAAAGGTCACGAAGGACATGAAGGATTGGAGACCGATACCATGGAACGGGTTATATAAACAATTCAACAAGAGGTCAAGAAAAGATGAGGTGAATACAAAAACTTCTTAAGATGGTCAAACTAAGAAGGATACCTCATGAATAGGGATAAGGTACATGAGAAGCATACTTAGAACCCTCTCATAAGGGGCAAACACAAAAAAAAACGTCCTCCAAAACTCTAGGGAATGACACTGTGAGAGTGAAGAAGAGAAGGAATACGCTGTGAAAATGAATCATTGGTTGGCGGATGTGCAAGGAGCCAACCCCTCATTAGAAACTACTTGAAGAAAGGAAGTATCAGAGGCCAAGACTAACATGCTTTGGAAAAGTGATATAATTTTAAAGTACTATCTCTTTTGGAAAGAGCAGAAAAGTTAAAAATTGAAGTCTCTGACCAACATACCTAAGGAAGACCAGGAACTAGCAAGGACTACACCCTAAAAAGGTCAGTGAGATGACGTTAAGGATAGGAGTACTCGAGAAGATAACTGCCCTAAGAAGACCTAAACCAAGGGATAGGTGGAGGCAGGGCAATTAACCAGCAAATACGTAGAAGAACCATGATGTAAGTTTCGACAAGAAAGAGAGGCAAAAAGGTCAAATACTCTGAAAGAGAAGGATGAAAGAAATCCTTAAAGGGACCAAAAGGCCAAATTAACAACCAAACTCAAACCAAGAAAGAAATAAGCAAGCTTCTCACATAATGATCAAGAAATCTTGAAACAAGGAAGATTTGTATGCTCCCTAAGGAAATAGATAGATATTGGGTATGAACGAGGATGCAGATAGAGTATAAAAGATGTCCTGCAAGACCTGAGGAGTAAAGGTAAACAGGAGAAGACAACATCAAGAGTAGAAATCCCCTAGAGCAAATGTCAAAAGGAATGTCTGGAGAAAGGGAAAGAATTCTACAAAGGAAGGAAATGGAACGACGTGTATCCCAATTGAGAGGAAATGGAACCAACCAAAATAGAAGGAATGATAAGCTCACAAATGAAATGTTGGTTGAGATGGAAAAGTCGAGTACCAAGGAAAAATGAGGTCCTAAGAAGGAAATTAAACTAAAGGAATTATTGATGGGCGGATGAACACAATGTGGAGTGAAAGGTACCAACCCTTAATTAGGAAATATTTTTAAGGAAGGAAGTATCGTAATGGCCCAGGTTGACCTGTTTGGAGGGAACAAGAGAACCAAGTAGAAAGGGAAAACTAATAACGACAGACAACCAAATAGAATAAACAAAACCCTAAGAAGGAATGAGATGTAGTAAAGACTACACTCTATAATGGATAATAGGATGGGCATGAAGAATGAGTGATACAGCTGCCCAGACGATTGGACCAGAAAAATAAAGAATTGTTAAATGGTTGTGAACAAATCAGAGGGGATTAAGGCCAAAGGAAAACCCTTGAGTAGAGGATATCATTGGGAATGATGATAGATCTTAGAAAGGACGAAACCCAGCATGTCGGTAAAACATCTAGGAATTTAATTAATTGGAACCAAAAATATTCAATAAGGAAGTCAAAAAGGAACGAGTGGGTAAGGAGAACCAACACAATTGAGTAAGTGAAGTTAATAATGGTAAAAAAAGAATAGTTGAGGAATACTATCAAAAGAAAAGAGAAATGAAGTTATACAATCCCTGAAAGGTCTAAAAGCTAAGAGAGACACTTCAGGAGATGTTCTAGAAATCAAATGGACAGAGACGGGTCCTAGAAAATGCCATGCTGTAAGGGCATGTAAGCCCAACAACCCGAGGAGAATGTGACTCAAAGTAAGGAAGAGTCGGCTAATAAGCATGACGAGGTCAAATATAACAATTTGGACCGAAGTTATAATAGACAATGAATGGAGGAAGAGTTGAAATGGGACGAGAAGATGGTGATAAAGAAATCCGTGGAAATAAGTACGAAATGCTCTATAGGACGATGAGCTAAGTGTTTCAATGATCAAGCGTTTAACTAGACACGAAAATGGTTAGTTATCTTGGAATTCCCAATCTTGAGAGTAGTGTCCGTCATTCCAAGAGATAGAGGTTTGTGTCGGTTCCCTTAACATGATGCTCCTCAAAAGGTTTATATTCTTTGAATTAGACTCTATCATGTCCTCAAACTAGATTTCCCACTCCTTTCCTTACCTAGATTGACTTTCCTAGCTTGGTCTAGGAGCTCGCATTCATATGGCTTACTTATATTAAGAGTGAGATATGTGGGTCGTCCTAATCTTTCCATTATTGTTATGATAAAAGCAAGACCATTCGAAAACTTTTGGCATATATCTGTCCGGCTTGCAAAATTTGTAGTAAAGAGTAGTAGTTCATTGAACTTGTTCTCAAACTCATTTATGGTTCTTGAGCTATGTCGGAGATAGAAGAACTTCAGCTTCTTCTCATTTACCAAGTGTGTAGTAAGGTATTCTTCCTTGAACCTATACTCAAAATCACTCCATGTAGGATAGGTAAAAATGTAGCTAAAATGTTCTCCCACCAACGTCTTGCATTGGCTTCCAACAAAAATCCTTCCATGACTACATTTTTGATAGTCAGAACTTTCATAACTATAATGAGTGTTTCCACATTTTGCAATCAATCCATGGTTGTGATTGAATTCTTTCACTAGTAAAGGACTTGTAGCCTATTAGCTAAAGTGGCTTCAAGTACATTGGTATGCCAAATTACTAGACATTCTGATTCTTCATAATATGTGCTTTCTAAGGAGGTATATTGTCCATCTTGTGTCCCCTAGTTGTCCCATCTGAGTGAGTCATTCTTCCAACCTCATATGGTGGCATTCATTCCCTACCTTGTATGGGCGTGTTGCGAACAATCATATACTAAAGGTATGCGTACATGCATTCTTTGTTGGCTTCCCACTCTCTGGAGTTCCTATTTCTAGAGAAGTTCATATGTTCAAAAATCTCTTCATCCAAGATTTGTTGATTGACCATCAATTCCTTGTACCAAATGATGTAATGACTCTTCGGTGTAGCACTCTAAGGGTTGCCACTTAGCGATTGATTGTGTCATGCTCATCCTCTATTTGTCATTTCTGCAAAATATTTTATTCCTTATTAGTACTTTTAAGTACTTACTTCACATTATTAAGTTGTTATAAATGAAGCTTTCTAAAGAGTTATTTCCCTAACTTCCCAATTTTCTCAACACTTTCTTCTTTTCAAAATAGCATGTTTCAAAAATTATGTTAAAATATCAGTTAAGTTGTCACATCACTTTGATACTACAATAGTAGGTACCTTCTCTGCTATAGAATCGACCAAATGGAAAGCTCATAATATAAATGGTATACATATTTTGAAAAAAATTTAAAAATTTCATGAATGTAAGAAATATGTTTGCAAACATTTAAAACCTTGGAGAAAATAATCAAATACTGAATGGAAACTCTTCTTGCCATTCTCTTTGAGGATTTGTATCTTGACCAAGGCCTCTAACAAAGTTGCATTTTGATTCACACAATCTTCCTCTCTTTCATTCCTTATCTAATCAATAAAAACTAAGTTAGAGGGAGGAGAGGTGAGCAATGCTTAATGAGTGTGAAGACCAATCATCATGTCATTTATGGACTCAATGTTGTCTATACTCAAAATGGCTAATAAGGAGTTCTTAATTTTTTCTTTCCTTTCTCAAGATTATTTTAAAAATCAACGAACCTTGCTAAGATATTTTCAAAAAAACTCATTGTCTATGGTGGTTGCTCATGAACCCACCGTTAGTATATCAATTCAAATAATTATTATATATTATTCACATTTTCATGTAAACTAATTTAGTGGATTCCATCGATGTACACTTCTATTACTTTCCATTTTCCAACTGATATCATATATGTATCAGTTTCATTCAGAGAAGATTTATCTATCTTAACTTGTCACATGTAATGTGACCAAATACCCTTAAAATGCAAGGCTCATACATGTATTCATAATGATTTAGTAACTCAATTGAATCTGTGAAAAGAGGCGAGCTCGTACAAGAAATTCTTCAATCATTATGATGTAATGCATCTCATTCCACGCTCAAAACTCTCTTCTCACCCTTATCACATTACTTGTAAATACAATATCTCCCTTATCACCGTCCACACTTTTAGAAAATATTTCTCCCCAAATAAAAAATAACATCTTTATTACAATCCATAATTGTAGCTACAAACTCCCCATTTTTACTCTATACATTTAAAGAATAAACATTCTCTCCCATTTTATATATCTACAATACAATGTCATGCCAATGATGTCACATGATACAAAAATAAATATTTGAGGATTATCTTCTTTTTGGAAAAATCCTTCTACTAGCAAACACAATAATATCATAGAGCCTTAAAGCCATATCTCTTTTTCAAGGAAAACACACACACACTAACAACATGCCATAATGTGTCAAGCAGCTACCCATATTAACAATTGTAATGGGATGTGTTATGTTATTTCTTAAATTCACATCGATTGACATCCATTTCCATATTTACGTCTTAACTCTATTTACTGAAGAAGGTCTTAGCATATTTCTCATAAACCCCTTAAGCCAAAGCTTCTTTCGTAAATGTTGGCATTAGATTCTTTCATAAACATTGGGCATTTGCCACTTTTAATAAAAATTGTGTCATATGTCCCTTTCATAAATATGGGCCTAATCAAATTTATAAATATAAGATTTAGCCTCTTTCATAAATATTATGTCATATGCCCCTTTCATAAATATTAGCCTATCATTTTATATACATCGACCTTAGCCCCTTTTATAAATATTAGGTCATATGTTCATTTCATAAATATTGGCCTAAATTATTTTATAAATATGGGTTTATCTCCTTTAAAAACATTGGATCATATTCCCCTTTCATAAACATTGTAAAGGGTTCAATTTTCACCCCTTTTTAAACACTCGAGTTCACACTCGTCTATTATAAGATATCGGATCTCAACCCACTTTTGAAAACCCTTTGGGAAATCTCCCATCCTTTGATAAAAATCATCAGATTATTTATTCTATATATTTCTTTTAAATGGTTCCAAAGCATGGTTACTAGCATTTTTATAAAATGGGAAGTATTGATTATATCGGGACAGTTAGACACAAATTCTAAAATCCCACTCACCCATTATTATTGAATTGTTCATCCAAAAAGTATTCCAGAACTATGTGATGCTTGCATGATCATTATATAAGTATATATGTTCCTATAAATAATAAATGCTTATTATTAAAATATCCAAAAACTATTTGAAATTGATATATATATATATATATATATCTTATACCATCTCATAATTTATAATAATTACATTTTTTACCCATAAGGCATGGTTCACCCAATTTGTGCATCCATGGACCATTTTTCATAAATTTTACTCTTTTTATTCAGATAGTGAAGTTTTTCCAAAACTTATCTAAATGACCCTTAGGTCCTTATTCTCTAAAAATCACCTTATAAACCCTCACATTTGTAAAATTACCATTTTTCCCTTTTCCTGCAAAAATTTCATTTTTGCGCCTGTAGTTTTTCAAAATTATTATTTTCACCCACCATATGTCCAAACTTACCATTCTTCCCCACATGGTGCAAAAAGATCATTTTGCACCTCTTTAGGCAAAAATTACCATTTTACCCCTTTAATGCAAAAATTTCCACTTCACCCTCATGCAAAATTACCATTTTTGCCCACCATTCATTATTTGACTACTTTGCCCAAAATTTACCCAAAAATGATTATTTTGCCCCTAAACGCCTGAAAATAATTTGTGACAACTTTATTTCTCTCGAAATCACATCCTACCCCCCAAGATTCCTTTAGGGAGTATTTCTACAAGTTTTCTTATTTTTTCAAACTAGCACCAATCTTTTTAAAGTTTGTACTTTAGTCCCTAAACTTTCAAACTAAATCCAACCAACTTCAAATTTATAAAATCCACCCCTAATACATTCATTTATTTCCTAAGGGCTTGTGAGATGAGCTAGAGGTCTTACCTTGGCAAACTTTTGTCGAATTTGGCTATTTACCGAAAATGACTAAAAGCAAGCAGTTGGAAGGATGGTGAAAAATACTCATTGGATAAGGGGCCATTCATGGTAGGAGGATATGGAAAATGAAGTCAAGGACCAAGTGACTCGTTCTATGTTGGTAGTTAGTTGGGTGATCAACAGAGTTGGCCAAAGTTTTGCCTTCAATGGTCACGATCGAATGTTACAAAATAGATATGTCATCAGAAATTGGCTTATGTCACGTCGAATGTCACCTTGTTAGATAGGATATTTTGGAACCAGTTCCTAATAGAGTGATGAATGAAGGTGGGTAAATCTGGCCTCGAAAGGGCGGTGGCGATGCACTGTTTTTCTATCCCAAAAATAAACTCTGGAAAATGACACTCATGTAGTGGTTTTTGACCACTTTTGAATCGAGACCTAACCACAAAACTCAATAGTAGTCTCTTAATAGAAGTTTTAAGATTGTAATAACTCAATTTGGTGGTCGAGTGTGGGAGAACTTTGAGGTCGAAGCTCTGGTGGTTGTGTGTATATTGAAGAATGGTTTTTCCAACTTTGGGAGAGAAATTTCATCAAGTTGGGAAGGGATAACTCAATTAATTTCATAAGGAGACTAATATATTTTAGCTCAATTATGGGCTTTGTTGCACACAATTTAGCAAAAAATAGAGTTGATTTGATCAATTTTCCCTTTCGCATGTGATATAAATCTGTAGGGATGTGTCTAGTGGTTGAAGAGGAAAAGGCACTCGAGTCGGTCATGAGAGTCGAGTTGGATTCGGTGACCAGACTCGAAGAACATTTTCTTTTTTTTTTAATTTCACATTTTTACCTAAAATTACCTTTTTACCCTTTTTTAATCCTCTAGGTAATTTAAAGCATGTCCTCTTTGATCTCGACTAGTATAAATTAGATTTCCAAAAATTGCATTTCCTCGTTCGAGAAACAATTTCCAATATGAATCGATTACAATTTCTAGTTTGGGTTCATATTCTAGATTCAACCTTGATTTTTTAACTAATTGAGTTAGATTTTACTTTTAGAAAATCTCGGTGTTACAACTACTCCACTCATTTTAAGAGTTTTATATTCGAAACTTATATGTGTTAGGGGGTCATTCCTCCCATGAATAATTTGGGTCTGCCCACTTTCACCATTTTTACCTCGTTGTTATGCTATTGTTGTAAACCACGCTCTGGGAGTTAAGGAAAAAATCGGGAAAGAACCGGTCAATACGAGTAAGAAAACTGAATTGGTTCACAAAACAAATTATTGAGGAATGAGCAAATTGGAGAAATTTTAACTCCCACGTGACCCAAAATGATTCATAAACCTTGGGAAGGAACTTTAGAACTAAGTGGGAGAGAAAAATAGGGTTAGTTTGGGTGAATCAGATCCGAACCGAATTGAACTGATTTAGGAAGCAAGCCGATTTATGAATCGAAACTGCTAGAGAGAGGGTAAACCGGGAAATATATGGACCCCAAGTGACCAAAAGAGTCGCATAAGTCATGATAAAGGACTTTAGGATGAATGGAGGATGAAAACCAACCGGTTCAGGTGAATCAGATCCAAACCAGATTGAACCGGTTTGGACCGATTTGAACTTCTATTAAACTTGATGCTAAATTTATTTTTCTAGGTGGCTTAAAAAATTCAAATTTGAGATTTGAGGCTATCATTGGATAGAAAATGAATTTAGATAAATTTAAAAAATTTTAGATTTGAAAATTTTGGTCAAATCGGGGGTGAACCAACCGGTTTAAGCTTTGAACCCGGTTTGGATTGGTCTGGTCCTGTTTGGAACACTGTCGTCTTCTTCCTTCAGATGATAACACTGTTCACTCATCCAAAAATCAATGCAGTGCTGACGAAGAAGAAACATTTCTGTTCAGTACATTTTAGTCCATCAATGACTGTTATAAAGATGCCAAACCGACGGCCGACAAGTCCCCGAGCTCCCTATATAAAGAGCCCCTCTCCATTCATCCTCTCTAGACCTGAATACCTCACTCTCTCTCAGTTGCTTAGTTTTTTGATGAAGCTCAAACCAAAGCTCTAATATAGTGTAAAACCCGCCCTTTTGAGCTAAGGAAAACTGGGAAAAGAACCTGTCAAACCAAGTGAGGATTCAGAACCGATTCACAAACCCGATCATTTCTCAACGGGCAATTTGGGAATTTACAACTCCCGGGTGATCCAAAGAGTTCATTAACCTTCAAAAAGAAACTTGATAAAAATTAGAAGAGAAAAATGAAATTGGTTTAGGTGAATGATTCATATATATTTAATTATTGGAATTAATACCAATAATTTAATACCTAAATTAAATTATTGGAATTAATACCAATAATTTATGTCAATATTAATACTAGTAATAAATCTCTCCCGTTTAATACACGATTTTACACCTATATAAAGAGGTCATCCCCATTCATTCTCGTCACACCTCAACACTTCTCTCTCTCTCTCTCTACTACTCCATTTCTCGATGAAGCTCGAACTAGAGTTTCGACTTGAACATTTTTCTTAACCTTGGAAGGAGAGGTTGGGCTCTTTAGAACCAGGGAGAAGTCAACTATCTGATAGAACAATCCAGTCAATTCGAGAATCACTAGAGAAGCGCTGACATGATGGAATAGTGAAGCAGCTCCGGTGGACCGAAGCTGCCCTGTTTTGGCCGAGTTGAAATTGGCCATTTTGAGCCCTCCTCAAGCCAAACCAAGCCTTCCCAACACTTCATGAGCCCTCCCATAGCCGAATTAGGACCGAAAAGTAAGCCAATTTGGCTCCCCTCTGCAATTTCCGGCTGGTGCTAGAGAGAGAATCGACAGAATTTCAATGATGAAATTCTAACTAAATTCGGCAACAATTGATGCGATTCTTGATTCTAGGATGAACCTCAGATGAGAGCAATCTGCCCAGATCGAAAGCTTGGACCGTCATGCCCTCACCAGTGAGTAATCAAAGCTTTCTCTCTCTACAGTCCGTTTTCCGGCGAAGCTCTGCTTGAGCTCATTCTGGCATAAAAACTTGCGATTCAAAGTGCTATTGAATTGTAAGAGGATGGAGGAACTCAATTTTAACTTCAATTTCAACAATTGGAGGTGTTTGATCAGTCAATTTGATTAAATCAAATTCGGTTGTGTTAAAGAGTTGAAATTGGAGGAAAATTGTGGATTTTTTAAATTCAAAGGAGCAAAATGCAATTTTATGAAATTGAGGGTCAATTGGGCATGAAAATAATGTTGGAGGACCAATTGAGGAATTTTGGAATTTTTGGGGCAAAACTAACCATTTTTGTAAAGGAAGGGCAAAATGGTAATTTTGGAAAAGTTGGGGGACCAAATTGGAAATTTGGGAAATTAAACCCCTTTTTGTGAAATTAAATAAATTGAGGTCCCAAGATAAATTTTAAAAGTTTCAGGAATCAATTTGAGGAAAAACCTGCATTTGTGGACTTAAAGAGAAATAACTTTAGGGACCTAATTGCAAATAACTAATAAGTTTGGGTTTTCTCATTCATTGGAAATGAATGAAGGTTGTTAAGTCGAGTAATAGTGAACAAGGATGTTCATATCGTGTAGGAACATGAAGTACCGGGAACGCCAGCATGGACGAGCTCGCGTGAATACAAAGAACCGGTCTAGTGGAATTCACTGCGTTAACAGGTGAGTGGGTTTACTAACATTATACCTGGTTGGGATGATGAGCACAACTTAAAATTAAAAACCACTTACCGGTTGTGAGTGGGTTTACTAACATCATACCCGGTTGGGATGATGAGCACAACTTAAAATTAAAAACCAATTAGCGGTTGTGAGTGGGCTTACTAAAATCATACCCGGTTGGGATGATGAGCACAACTTAAAATTAAAAACCACTTACCGGTTGTGAGTGGGTTTACTAACATCATACCCGGTTGGGATGATGAGCACAACTTAAAATTAAAAACCACTTAGCGGTTGTGAGTGGGCTTACTAAAATCATACCCGGTTGGGATGATGAGCACAACTTAAAATTAAAAACCACTTATCAGTTGTGAGTGGGATTATATATATCATACCCGGTTGGGGATGATAAGTACCTCAGTATAAAAACCCATTGTTTAGTGGTATTTTAATCATCACCACTTACAGAAAGTGATGTGAAAATATTGCGGAAAAACTACTTGTCGATTGTATGTAGATCATTCCCGGTTGGTATGATGAGACTTCCTCGAAGGAAGTTGAAAACCCGTTCATCGGTTATGAACGGAGATGTCCTTATACCGGTCAGTATAATGGACAGTGAAAACCTATTTTGTCGGAAGTGCTCTCCCTTGACTGTGTGCCAATGCTTAAACAATTTGGGAGACCTTCTCGACGGGAGCTCGAATAGCTCTGATAGGCCAGGGGCCTCGATTTTGGAACTTGGGGGCTAAATGCTCGATTTTGAAAATCTCGTACAGTGGGCCCAAGGCTAGTTGGCACGAGGAGGAGCTCATAAATGAACATGATATATGTGCCATAAAAATTAATAAGTGAATTGTTTGGCCATGGTACTAAGATAGGACCGACATGCTCAGTAAACTAGCGGCAGTGCGACATGACAGGTCGACGGACCAGTCAAGACAAACAACGGTGGGTTGAGTTGAGAGTCGGGGCCATTGAACCAGTGGCACCACACATTACATGGCAATATGAGAAAACATTGTTTGTGCATGCACTATGAGTACGGGATCATCAAGACACCCATGAGGGGTAGTGATGCATCCTAAGGGCACTGGACGACCTGATGGCTATAAGGGCAGTTCATCATTCCAGGTGTTTGTGCGAAATTTGGAGTAGCACCAAGCGCATGAGACCGGGGTGGGGACAGGATGAGGTCTCTGTCCTCATAGGGACACGAAGAAGTGATTTCGGGATTGTGGGTCGGATATCGCTTACATCCACTCATTCCCAGGGTAGAAGTGGTCATACTTATATCCAAGTGGCAGGAAAAGTCACTCCGAAGCCACTAACGGGTTTAGTAGTGATACTGACTTGCGAATGTGTGTAACTTTCATGATGAAGGATGTGTGTTGGATGACACACATAATGAAGGGATTTTTGAAAAGAAAGGAGTCTGGCACACTCCATATAAATGTTTTTTTTAATTCAAAAGATTTGAATCCCATTCACTGAGTAGTTGTACTCACCCCCTCCCTTATACCCCTTTCAAGAAGTCCCGGAACGCTGAACCTTAAAAGACTTGTACAATTAAATGCTTGCAAGACAGGTACAATTAATTTAAATTACTATGCAGTTTTGATTTATGATATTCCTGGAAAAAGGTGCAGGTCTAAAGAACGCCTTACTCTCTACAGTTTATAATATAAGGGAAAACCCTTTAGTAAATCGGGAGAGTGGTGAGTTGATCACGGGGATCCGACCAAACCGGGTTGGGGCGTGACATATAGGGTCTTTTCTAAGCCAAAGAAGGTACGGTCAGGTTGCTTAGAACTAGGGAGAAGTCAGCTACACAATGGTAACATCCATTCTCTACGAGGGTCGTCGGAGAAGCGTTGACCTAATCAAATAGTGAAGCACCTCCGGTAGACCGAATCTGCCCTATTTCAGCCGAGCTGAAATTGGCCAATTTGAGCCCTCCTCAAGACAAACCAAGCTCTCCCAACACCTACTCAACCCTCCTACGGACGAATTAGAACTGAAAGGTAAGCCAATTCGACTCCCCTCTACAATTTCCGACAAGTGTTAGGGAGAGAACTAGCATAATTTCGATGATAGAATTCTCACCCAATTCAGCATCAATTGATGCAATTTTTTTATCCTATGGGGAACCTTACGATGAAAGATATCTGCCCAGATTGGAAACTCGTATCGCCACGCCCCCGATAGTGAGCAATTGAAGCTTTCTCTCTCTACGTTCTATTTTCTAGCAATGCTTCATTTGAGCTCATTCTGGCATTAAATCTAGCAACTCAAAGTGCAATTGAATCATATGAAGATGTAGAAACTCAAATTTAACTTCAATTTCAACAATTAGAAGTGTTTGATCGGTCAATTTGATGAAATCAAACTCAGTTGTGTTAAGAAGTTGAAATTGGAGGGAAAATTGGAGATTTTTGAAAATTCGAAGGACCAATATGCAATTTTTTAAAATTAAGTGTCAATTGGGCATAATAAGAGTGTTAGGGGACCAATTGAGCAATTTTAGAATTTTTGAGGTAAAACTTACCATTTTTTGTAAAGGAAGGGCAAAATGGTAATTTTGGAAAATTTGGGAAACTTGATTCCCTTTTTTATGAAATTGAATAAATTAAGGTCCCAAGGGGAATTTTAAAAGTTTTAGGACTCAATTTGAGAAAATTGGCAATTGGGGGCCTAAAGTAAAAAAGAAAAATAACTTTATGAACCAATTTGCAAATATTTTAAAATTTGAGAATTTAGTCATTCATTATAGAAGGTGATTAAGCCAAATGATAATGAACAACAATGTTCATTTCATATAGGAACACGAGAAATCGGGGACGCCAGCTGAGGTTAAGCTCGCAAGGGACGAAAACATACTAAGTGGAATTTCACTACACGATCGAGTGAGTGGGATTTTTATATCATACCTAGTTGGGATGATAAGCACCTCGAAAATGAAAACCCACAGCTAATTGGTATTTTAAACATAACACCTGAGAGGAGTGATGTGAAAATAACGCGAAAAAACTACTTAACAGTTGTAAGTAGATCATACTCGATTGGTATGATGAAAATTCCTCGAAGGAAGTGTAAAACTCGTTCATCGGTTATGAGCGGAGATGTTCTCATACTCAATTGGTATGATGGACAGTTAAAAATATATTTTTGTCGCAAGTTCTCTCCCTTGACTGTGTTCTACTACTTAAATAATTTGGGAGACCTTCTTGACAGGGTCTCGATATATTGGCGAGCGAGGTGCGGGCATCACCTTACGGCATGGCTGGGAGTTGCCCCATGGGAAATTTTGGGAAATGTACCCCAACTTCCCACACTTTGAGAAAGTTAAGACGCTCTAACAAGGTCCTCTATGATACTTATGGAACTTTGACATTCTAAATGTTTATTTCTAGTATTCATCTAACTCCTAATAGCATTATCAAGGAAGAGTCCCAAGTTATTAATCTCTTGTCTACGAGAGTAGTGTCTGTTGTTCCTAACAATAGAGGCTCATGTCAGTCCCCTTGACACGATGCTCCTCAAAAGGTTTCTAATGTTTGGATAATGCTTATCATATCCTCTAATAGGATTTCCTTCTCCTTTCTTTTCCCAAAGTGACTTTTTCTAGCTTGATCTAGGTGCTCACATTTATATCGCTTACGTATTTCAAGAGTGAGCTTTGTGGGTCATCCCAAACTTCCCAATATTATTTTGATACCTAAAGTAAGACCATGCACAAACTTTTGGCATATATCATATGGGCTTGATATACTGGCGCAAAGAGTTGTAGTTCGTTGAACTTATTATCATACCCATTTATGATTCTTAAGCCATGTCAAAGTCAAAAGAACTCCAACTTCTTCTCGTTTATCATGTGTGGGGCTAGGTATCATTCATTGAATCTACACTCAAAATCACTCCATGTTGGTTGGGTAGAAGATGTAGCCAAAATGTTCTCTCACCAATAACTTGCATTGGCATCTAGCAGAAATCCTTATATAACCACATTTTTAGTAATCGGAACTTTTATAATTATCATGAGCTTTTTCATATTTTGTAGTCAATCCATGGTTATGATTGCATTATTTTTGCCATTGAAGGTGTCACACACTGACCTAATTCATCGGTTGGTGGTCTCGTGCAACTTGCCAATCCCCTCAATATTATAGTTGTCACGCCCCAACCTGACTTGGTCAGAACCCCGTAAGCAACTCGCCACTCTACTTGACCTAGAGGAGTCACTACTTCCAAGATCATGAAGCGTCAAGCGTAGTGTCTGCGATTGTTCCCTAGAATAATATTATGCAAAACTAATAGAGTTAATAGTACCTGAGTTTAGATGCTTGACGGGAGGAAGGGGACTCTTGAAAGACCGTCTCTTTCCTGGAAAAAAAATGTGAAAGGGAGGGGTGAGTCTTTCAACTTAGTGAGCGGGGAATCTTAAAGGTAGATTTTTTTGGGGTTCTCATTAGTTCATAATGCTTCATCATTTTCCCATCCTCCTAGTGTTTTTTTCATGAAATTGGGTTTACACACAATCACACACCCTTTTATCATAAAAGGGGTCATACGTTCGTAGAATAGTCTCCGACTGTTGCACTTGTGGACTAGAGTGCCTTTACCGTCCACCTTGATAGAAGCATGTGGCTTCTACCCTGAGTGTCACACCCCAACCCGATTTGGTTGGATCCCTGTGAGCAACCTGCCACTCTCCTAGTTTATTAAGGGTTTTTCCCCTTCTCTAAACTGTGAGGATTAAGGTGTCCTTTTCACCTATAACTTTCCTAGAATAACATTGATCAAACCTGAATATATTAACCTTACATATCTGTTTTGCAGATTCAGCTATCGGAAAGTCTTTAAGTGGGTTCTCCCTTGGTTACCTGGAAAGGGGTAAAGAGAGGGGTCAGTTTGACAACTCAGTGAATGTGTGTTGGGAGAAAGTTTTTTCATAAAACATCTTTAATAAGAGTGTGTCGGACTCCTTATCTCTTTTAAATATTCTCAAATTCCTAGTTTTCACAATTTCTTTACTCATTTCCAATCAAGTGTGTTTAATAATCAACACATGCCCTTCATCAGGAAGGGAATCACACATTTGCAGGGCATCCCATCCACTACACCCATTTGTGGCTCTAGAGTGACTTTACTGGCCACCTAGATAGAATCTCATCCACATCTACCCTAAAAATGAGTGGATGTTCACGACATCTAACCCTCAGACCCGAAAAGCAACTTCGTGTCTATATGACGACAAAGACCATATCCCGGTCTCATGCGCATGAAGCTCAAACAAAATAGCTTCGAGAAGCCCCATCCACGGTAGCCTCATGGAGTCCAAACACAGTAACTCCATGACTAACTGGTACGACGAAAAACCTACACACAGTTGCTTCTCTTTCCCTTATCGCCACCAAGTCGTCCAGTAGCCCCTAAGACGCATCACTACCCCTCTTGGGTATCTTGATGCTCATGAATCCTCAAGTGCATGCACAAACAAAAGATTTTCCACAAAGCCATTAATCTTTGGTGCCGCTTGTCCAACAACCCCAACCCTCAACTCGACTTGCAGCTATTTGTCTAGACCGGTCAGTCGACTTGGTCCTATCGCACTACCGCCAGTCCATTGAGTATATCGGTCCTATATTGGTACCATGGTCAAATCACATAATTCATTCATTTAGAATTTTCATAACTCATCATCATGTTTGTTTACAAGCTCCTACTTGTGCCAACTGGCCTTGGGCCCACTGTACGTGATTTTTCAAAATCAGGCATTTTAGCCACCAAGTTCCAAAATTTAGGCCTCTGTCCTATCTGAGCTATTCGAGCTCTCATCAAGAAGGTCTCCCAAATTATTTTAAGCAGTAGCACACAGTCAGGGGAGAACACTATTGACGAAATAATTTTTTCCTTTTCCATCACACCAACTAGGTGTGATGACATCCTCACTTATAATCGTTAGCGGGTTTTCTACTTCCTTCCAGGAAGTTCATCATACCAACCGGGTATGATCTACTTACAACCAGTAAGTACTTTTTTCGCGTAGTTTTCACATCACTCCAACCAGGTGTGATGTTAAAATTCATCATAGAAGTGGTTTTTCATTTCCAAAGTACTCATCATCCCAACTGAGTATGATGCAATAATCTCACTCATCCAATATTTGTAGTGTATTTCCTCTAAATCGGCTTTTTGCCTCCACGCAAGCTTATCCTTGCGGGCATTCCAGTCCTTCGTGTTCTTACATGATTTGGACATTCTTGTTTATTAACATTTGGCATAATAGCCTCCATTCCTCACTTATGAACAAAATGCCCAAACTTTTTCAATAATTTATATTTAGGTCCCTAAAGTTCTTTTTCCTTAACTTTAGGTCCCTAATGCAAACTTTTCCCCAAATTGTGTCCTGAAACTTCTAAAATTCACTTTGGGTACTCAATTTATTCAAATTCACTTTATGGGTTCAAGTTTCCCAAATTTTCAATTTGGTCCCCAACTTTTTAAAAAATTACCATTTTGCCCTACTTAACAAAAATGGCAATTTGACCCCAATAATTCCAAAAAATTGTCCAATTGGTCCTCCAACATCTTTTCCTTGGCCAATTAGCCCTCAATTTTGTGAAATTTCACTTTGGTCCCTCAATTTTACAAAATTCCCAAATTTCCCCGAAATTTTCCCCAATTTTTCCCCTTTCACACTGGCCGAATTTGAATTCATCAAATTGACCATTCAATCAAGGTTAATTGATCCAATTAAAGGTATTGATCAGTTCCTACACTTCCACACTATCCATTGGAGCTTTGAATTGCATCATTTTGGTCCAAATTGAGCTCAAACGAAGCTCCACCGGAAAACTGAACTAAGAGAAAGAAAGATTCGAAAGCTTACTGTCGAAGGTGCGTGATTCTAGCTTTCGATCGGGGTAGGTAGCTCTTGTCCTGAGTTTCCTCCTGGAATCAAGAATTACAACAATTCATGTCGAATTGTGGGAGAATTTGTTCAACAAAGTTTCGTCGGTTCTTTCTCTAACACTGATCGGAATTTACAAAGAGGAGCCAAATTGGCTTAACTTTCTGCTCTATTTCGATCGTATGAGGGTTGTGAAGTGTTGGAAGAGCTTGGTTTAGCTTGAGGAGGGCTCAATTTGGCCATTTTTAGCTCGTCAAAATAGGGCAGCTTCGGTCCGTCGTAGCTGCTTCATAATTTGATTACGCTGGCACTTCTCCGACGATCCTCGGATTGAATGGTGACCACAGTCGCATAGCTAACTTCTGCCTGAGTCTAAGGAACCCGACCTCACCTTCTATGGCTCAGAAAAACCCCAATGTCAAAGCTCTGGTTTGAGCTTCACCAGAAATTGGAGAAGTAGAGGGAGAGAGGAGTTTTCAGGTGTGAGGAGAAGGAACGGAGAAGAGTTGTTTATAAAGGGAGCTCGGGGACTCTCTAGTCGTCCGATTGGCGCCTTTATGGGGATCATTAATGGAAAAAAATGCCTTGAACGTAGACTTTTCATCTTCACCAGTGTTGTTAGCTTTTTCGACGAGTGAATAGTGATGTCATCTGAAGGAAGAAGACGACATTATTCCGAACTAGACCGAACCGGTCCAAACCGGGTTCAATGCTTAACTAGCTAGTTCAGGCCCGATTTGATTGAGATTTTCAAAATTAAAAATTTCTAAATTCATTCTCTATAAAATGATGGCTTCAATTCTCCAATTTGAATTTTCTAAGCCACCTAGAAAAATGAATTTAGAAATCTGTTTAATAGTGGTTCAGACCGGTTCAATTCGGTTTAGGTTCGATTCACCTAAACTTGTCAAGTTTTCACTTCCAATTCATCCCAAAGCCATTTTCCATGATTTTTATGACTCTTTAGGTCACTCGATATTTGTAAATTTCCCATTTTTCCCTTTCTCTAATGACTGGGGTTCGTTAATCGGATGGGTTTTCTTACCTGGGTTGACCGGTTCTTTCCCCGGTTTCCTTGTCTTTGAGGGACGAGGTATACACTGAGTCTACATGGACATCAATTATCTGACCCTGAGCCATACTCTGTGTCCATAGTGTGGGACGAGACCTCTCCCCCTCCGACCTCGGTCTCTATGCACATGAAGCTCCCGGAGCTTCTTTGACATACTAGACGACAAATTACCCTTATGCTCTCTAGGTCGTCCAGTAGTCCTTAGAACAACCACTACCCCAAATGGGGTACCTCGATGGTTCCGAACTCATGGAATACACAATAAATAGTTTTTATTAGTTATAGCCATCATCTCTATTGTTATTGGCCCAACGGATCCGACAATCTGACTTCAGCTCTATAACTACTAGCCTAACGAGTTCGACAATCTCGCTTTGACTCAGCATCTATCTACTAACCCAACAAGTTCGTCTGTCCAGCTTTGGCACAATAACTAATTCACACAATTATCCAATTATATGGGTGTTTTTAGGCACAAAAGCCTAATTTTGATGATGGGCCTATGCCCGTGCCCATTAGCCTTGGGCCTACTCGAATGATATCAGCCCTACTATCGTATGCTTCATGTTTTCATTAGCACAGCCTACCAAAAGTTTTAAGCTTGTTCAATCAGTCAGGAGGGCAGTCCTAGCAAATCATTTTCAAAACTGGAAAACCATACTCATCTTCCCTACCAAGTGTAATGTTAAACCACTCACCTAGGGCGGTGTAACTTGTCCCGGCGGTGTCTTGGCCGACCACGCGCTCTCGTACACGATCCTTGAACTATCTGTCCTACAGGGTCTGAATATTCATATCAATACAATTGGTAGGAAAGACCTCATAATTGCCCGTATTGGCAATTTGGTCCTTAATTATGCCGTAATTATGATTAGGTCCCTAAAGCTCAAAATTTTACCCTTAGGTCCCTATTGTCCCACTTATCTTCAATTAGGTCCCCAAGGTTTTCATTTTTCCATTTAGGTCCCAAATTTCCCTTTATTTCCATTCAAATCCTCAACTTTTCATTATTTGCAAGTCGGCCCCTACATTTCCAAAAATCCCTAATTTCACCCAATTTCCTTCAATTTATTGCATTTTTACCCCTAAATCTTGGATTCATCAAATTGATCGCCCAAACTTGGGAAATTGCCCCCTATATGCTAATCACTCTCCCCTTCTCCCCATGATCATTTTGATCTTGATTAACCTAAATCAATGTCGATTTGAGCTCAAATAGAGCCTCATCGAAAAAATTGGGTTCCCTTACTGGTGAGGGGCCGGCAATTGGAGTTCTTGATGCGAGTGACTAGTACTCTCCCAATGGGTCCTTCTAGGATCCACTTGTTGTCCAATTGCTTGTTAGGTCACCGCAGATTTGATAAGATAATTTTAGGCAGGTTAGCCTCTGCAACTTCAAAATTTCGGCAATGTGGGTCAAAATTGGCTTACCTTACTAGTCGTCGAGGGCCTGGCATGAGTGAAGGAAGGCTGGGGAATGCTCAGTTTAGCTGCCTGAGGTCAGGGGTGGCCGGGGTGTAGCTACAAGAGTTTGGCTCCTCCTTGACCAAAGGAGCAAAAGTCCAGTTTGATCTCGTTGGAGTTCGGGTGGGGGTCCTTAGACCGAACTAAAGTCACAGTCGTGTAGAGGATTTCTTCTTAGTTCCAATGGCACCGAGGGGAGCTTCAAAGGTGGAGAAAATTTTTGACGTTGGAGCTCTGGTTTAAGCTTCACCAGAAAGCAAACCTCTTCTCCTTCTTCGATTGCTAGTGGCATGAGGAATTGAGGGGAGGGGTGTTCTTTATATAGGGAGCTGGACAACTGTCCGAGCTACCTGCCGACATAGGACTCAGCCCCCACCTCGCTTGCCAACAGCCATACCAGTGCTTTTTTTGAGTCGTTGGAGACTTTCTCTCTCCCCCTTATCCCCTTTTCTTTATTAACCAAGTGAGGAAGACGACTATGTCCTACGCGTATGAGCTTCGCACGTCTTGGCTTTCCACATGGCACATCGTGATTGGTTGGCTTTGCTAATTCAGCAACCTAGTCAGCCTTTGATTCACTGACTGGAGACGTGCTCGCCTCCCATTGGTTGTTCATTCCAACAAGGCCGTTGACTGTGACGTGGTATCTTCTGATTGGACCTTTTTAAATACGTTAGATTTCCCTCCTAACGCATAGTACCACTACCATCTGGCAGCCTTTCATTGGCCGAAGCTATTTGACGTGGCTCTGCCACGTGTCGACCTCCGATTGGTAAATCGTTTCTCAGACGTGTGGCACTTTGGCCACATGTCCTCTTCTTGTTGGTTGGTCATCGCTGAGGTGGATTTCCCCCTTTGACTATTGTCCGAGGACACGTGTCACGTCCAAATTGGTTAGCGCTTTCAAGAACTGACTATACGCTAACGGAACACACTATGCCATGCTTCTCTCAATGATTGGTGGTGCGTGCTAATTAGGTGCTGACCAAGCAGCGGTCCATTGACTAACTAGACCATTGATCGCTCCGGTTCGATCGGGTTCGGTGACCGGAAATAAAAATTTCGTCGATTCAAGCTTGGTTCGACCGGTTTTTCAAAAATTAAAATAATTTAAATTCTTCTAAATTAATTTTCTATCTAATGGTGGCTTCAGTTTTCCAATTTTATATTTTCAAGCCACCCAAAAAATGAATCTTTGAACCGGTTCTTCATGGTTCAATATGGTTCAGATCCACTTCACCATGAACCGGTCTAATTTTCACATTCAAACCACTTCATGGTTCTTCTCCATGATTTTTTTAATTTATTGGCTACTTGGAATTTTCCAAATTTTCTTTTTAATCCTTTTTTACCATTTTCAGTTCACTTAGATACTAAGTTTTCTTTCGAAAATTTACGGTTCTCATTTTCAGTTCCTTATTCTGAAATAATGGGGTTTACAATAGTGGTGGGATTTTTCACCAAAGTAAAACTAATGGAACTAAAACTCAAAACAAAAATTACTTCTCTATTTTTTAGCATAAATTTGAAACGTTTCTTTAAAGCAAGGTGCCCTAAAATGGTTTAACAATAGTCTAGGAATATAGCAATTGATAAGCAGTAAATTTCACTTTCGTGTGCAGGATAAGAGGGCTATATTAGATGGTGAGTGGATTGGGGATGTTCTCCCACCTTTGTCCCTAGTCTCCTCGACTTTTACCTACAATTGTTTAGCAGAGGGATGAGCTCACATCTCATTGAATGAGGCACTAACATTGGGCCACTACGTGGCTTACGACTCAGACATCCCCCTTATAAACCATCTAACACAATTTATCTTCTTTATTTGGATTCTCAAATATGATCATGGTTCCATGGTTTATCTCACCCCTTGAGACTCTTGTCTCGGGCCACCCTTGACCATAGTCTACTCTATGATCAGGTTACTCTCAGTCTCCCCAATTATTTCCACATGAAATAGAACAATATAAAGGTAGTAAATCATGCATCGGGAACTCAGGTCTTACACAAATGCTTGGCCAACTTAGGGTATACACCTCGACTGGCATTTTTGTGCTCCTCATGCCTCGTGTCTCATCTTAGGCTACCCAGGCCCTCATACAAATGGGCTACTCAAGCCCTACACACTATAGGCTACTCAAGCCCTACACACAATAGCACACCTAGAGTGTATCGTTGCATGAGTGAAACCAATCCCAAAAAATTGGAGTGTGGGAGCCATGTGCCACTCTAACACAACTGATTCTACTCGAGTGTCATCTCGCAACTAGGTGTCTCAACACCTAGGGTCATGGTTGCACTGCCACCACTCGCCAAAATATGCACCTTACACATAAACTATGTCATGGTTGCACTACTCCCTCCCCTCTTCTCAATCCCACCTCTTCTCATCGTAGCGGTGCATTAGGATGATACACATACATCAACCGGGTGTCCCGAGAAAACTAGAATTATTTAACAACAACTCCCCAAACTCCTTTCCATTTTCACTCGGGCGACAATACAACCAAATTTTACATTTTGGTTATTAAGTTGAGTAAACTTATCATTTTGCCTCCACTAATCAAAAGTTCCTTAATTTGGACCCTAGACATCCAATTCTCTCATTTGGGTCCTCATAAATCCTTTAAACAAATTGGGCCCCAAAAATGGACAAAATTGTCATTTTGCCCCATATTTGCAAAAAGATCTATTTTGCATATTTTTTGGAAAAAAATTACCATTTTGCTCTCCATAGTTCAAAATTAACTATTTGACATCCCTTTAGACATAATTGACCATTTTGCCCCTATTTGAGCATAATTACTATTTTGCCCCTCATTTATACCATATTTACGATTATACCCTTGAATTCCCGCAAATGACTTTAGAAATCCACATATTTCTTAAAATCACTTCTAAAACCCTTGACTACTTTCAGGTACATTTTCCATATTTTCCCATATTTGCAATTCGGTGCCCAAACTTTTCATAATTGTAATTTAGTTCCTAAAATTTGGAATTCAAATTAAATAAACTTTTAAATTCATAATTTAACCCCAATTAATCTTATCATTCTCCTAATGACACATGGAAGGAGTGGGAGCCCTTACCTTAGCTAACCATGACCGAATTTGGTCGTTTGCCAAAACAAGTCGAAATCGAGCAAGAGAGGGTGTTGTCAAAAATTCTCACCGAAGGTGGCCAAAGAATAGGCATTTTGTAGCCAAAGTCTAGGCAAAACTTTCTATGGTGGTGGTCAGCCAAGTGGTCACCAGATTTGGGAGAATTTAGCTGTTGCTTGGCCGCGATTGTGCTAAACTAGATAGACCGACCGACGAAAATTGGCTCCTACTTATCGATTTCTTCCTTGCTGATGGTCGGCCCTGGCCACAGAGGGGTAGAGAGGAGGTAGTCTGTCACTTCGGCACCGGTGACCGTCAAAGTGGTGGCTGGAGGATGGAAAATTGGGCCCTAAAAGGGCCATCTGCAACAACCAATCTTGTCATCGAGAATTGGAGTCGACCAAAATGGCCATTTTGTGACCATTTGTGGCCTTTTTCCAACCACTACTAGGTTAGTGCCCAACTATGGATCTCTATAGGACTCAATTAGAATTAGTGTGATACCAAGATCTCCTCATTTGGTGATTGGACGAGAGAGAAATGCACATTTTACTAATGGGAGGTTGGAGAGCTATCCAAGCATAGGATTTTCAAATTTTAATGATAAATTCGAGCTATCCATGAGGAGCCAATGCAATTAACTATATAGGGAGGCTGCTAGCTCAATTCCTAGCTTGTCACACCGTGTTTTTAGTAACCCAAAATTTCGGTTGAAATTTTTTCTAGAATTGTATTATAAGTTTAAAATTCAATTGATAAAATTGGAATAAATAAAATAAAAAGTGTTGTTTTGACCGAAATAAATAACTCGATGGAACGGATAGGGTAAATACCTAGTAAATTTCTTTATGTGAAAATAATGAGATAATTATGTGAATTTGGTTTAATACGAAACTATTAGCACTTTGTAGTATTAGTTCTACACCCCTACCATAAATACCCATAAATTAATACCTACATTCAATTATTGGAATTAATACTCATAAATACCAATCAATTTCATAATTTAATGAGAATAACTAGCAACATTAATACACATAATATAGTAATAAATCTTCCTCATTTAACAAACAATTTTACACGCTCCTCCACATTCATCCTCCTTAGACCTAAAAACTCCTCTCTCTCTCTCTACTGCTCCATTTTCCAGTGAAGCTCGAACCAGAGCTCCGACTTGTGCATTTTTCTCAACCTCAGAAGGCGAGGTCGGGCTCTTTAGACTCCGAGGGAAGTCAGCTATCTGATAGCCACCTCCATGCGATCCGAGGATTATCGAAGAAGCGTCGACATAATCAAACAGTATAGTAGCTCCGATAAACCGAAGCTGCCCTGTTTCAGCTGAACTGAAATTGGCCGAATTCAACCCTCCTCTGGCCAAACCAAGCTCTCTCAACATCCCTACAACCCTCATACAACCTCAACGAAGCTGAAAGGTCAATTGTAGGAATTCATGAACCTAGAAGGTACTTTAGGAAGAGAGCTACCTTTCTCGATAGAAAGCTCGAACCGTCGCACCTCTGACGAGACAAGTGTGATTGGAACACCAACAAGAGAAAAGCTCGCATCAACTTGGAAAACCAACTAAGGACAAACACGTCACAGTTAATGGGTGAGTGGGATTTTCACATCATACCCGATTGGAAGGAAGTAGAAAACCCGATTTTCACATGATGAGCACCTCAATAATGAAAACACACTACTAAGTGGACTTTTAAACATCATGTCTAAATGGAGTGATGTGAAAATTACACAAAAAAACTACTAACCAAATGTAAGTTGATCATACATGGTTGGTATGATGAACTTCTTGGAAGGAAGTAGAAAACCCGCTTATCGGTTATAAGCAGAGATGTCCTCATACCCGGTTAATGTGATGGATAGATGAAAAGAATATTTTGTCAGAAGTGTTCTCCCCTGACTATGTGCCACTGCTTAAAGATTTTGGTAGACCTTCTTGACGGGAGCTCGAATAGCTCAGTTAGGCCAAAGGCCTCGGTTTTGGAACTTGGGGCCTAAAATGCTCGGTTTTGAAAATCTCGTACAGTGGGCCCAAGGCTAGTTGGTACTAGCAGGAGCTCGTAAACAAACATGATGATAAACCATGAAAATTATAAATGAATGAATTATGTGATTTGGTCATGGTAACAAGATAGGACCGACATACTCAATGGACTAGCGGCAGTGCGACAAGACTAGGTCGATGGACGGTAGACAAACAGCTACAGATCGAGTTGAGGGTCGGGTCCATTGGATCAGTGGCACCAAAGATTAATGGCTTATATGGAAAACTTTGTTTATGCATGCACTGAGGTTCAAGACCATCAAGACACCCAAGAGGGGTAGTGATGTGTCCTATGGACTACTGGACAACATGGTTGAGATAAGGGTAGTTTGTCAAGCCAGCAATCAGGGAAGCTCGACGTAGCTTCATGCGCATGAGATTGGGGTGGCGTCGGGATGAGGTCTCCGTCCTCATATGAACACAATGTATTTTGGGTCTGAAGGTAGGACGTCATAGACGTTCGCTTAGACTTCGGGTAGAAGTCAAAGACTTCTATCAGGGTGGATGGTAAAAATGCTCCAATCCACAAATGGGTGCAATTGGCGTAACTGCATCTCGTGAATGTGTGTAAACCCTTCCTGATGAAGGTAGTGTGTTGTTTGTGAAACACACCTAATATGGAAATGGGAAAAATGTTATGAAAACCTTTGGAAAGGATTTGAGAATCCTTAGAAAAAAAGGTTTTGAAAACCAGAACTTGAGAAAAGAATGTTTTTAAAGGAAATAAGGAGTTTGACACACTCTGATTAAAGTTATTTTTGTGAAAACTCACACCTAACACCCATTCACTAAGTTGTCGAACTCACCCCCTCCCTTTAACCCTTTTCAAGAAATCGACCTTAAAGATCTGTCGGTAACTAAACCTTAAGACAAGTATATAAGGTTAGTATATTATGTAAACCCCGCACTTTTGAGTTAAGAAAAATCAGGAAAAGAACCGGTCAAACCGAGTAAGAAAACCGAGCCGGTTTACAAATCCGATCATATGGGAACAAGCAATTTGGAAATTTACAACTTCCGGATGATCCAAAGAATTCATTAAACCTTGGAAAAGAAACTTAAGACAAAATAGAAAAGAAAAACCAAATTGGTTCAAGTGAACGATATCCCATAAGAACTTTGAAGTTAAGTGTGCTTGTATAAATGGCCATAAATTAATATATATTTAATTATTATAATTTAATACCTAAATTAAATTATTGAAATTAATACAAATAACTTAATACCGAAATTAAATTATTGGAATTAATACCAATAATTTATATCAATATTAATACTAGTAATAAATCTCTCATATTTAATACACGATTTTACACCTATATAAATAGGTCATCCCCATTCATTCTCCTCACAACTAAACACTTCTCTCTTTCTCTACTTCTCCATTTCCCGGTGAAGCTCGAACCAGAGTTTCGACTTGAACATTTTTCTTAACCTCGGAAGGAGAGGTCTGGCTCTTTAGAAACGAGGAGAAAATAGCTATCTAATAGCAAACTCCAGTCAATCTGAGAATAGTTAGAGAAGCGTCGGCATGATGGAATAGTGAAGCAGCTCTAGCGGACCGAAGCTGCCCTATTTCGGCCAAGCTAAAATTGGCCATTTCAAGCCCTCCTTAGACCAAACCAAGCCCTCCCAACACTTACTCAGCCCTTTCACGGCCGAATTAGGACTGAAAGGTAAGCCAATTTGGCTCCTCTTTACAATTTTCGATCGGTGCTAGAGAGAGAACTAATAGAATTTCAATGATGAAATTCTAACTCAATTTGGCATCAATTGATGCAATTCTTGATTCTAGGATGAACCTCAGGATAAGAGCTATCTGCCCAAATCGAAATTTCGGACCGCCATGCCCTCATCGGTGAGTAATCGAAGCTTTCTCTCTCTACAGTCTATTTTCCGGCGAAACTCCATTTGAGCTCGTTCCGGTGTCAAAACTTATGATTCAAAGTGTTATTGAATTGTAAGAAGCTGGAGGAACTCGATTTTAACTTCAATTTCAACAATTAGATGTGTTTGATCAGTCAATTTGATGAAATCAAATTCGGCTGTGCTAAGGAGTTGAAATTGGGGGGAAATTAGGGAAAATTGGGGATTTTCGAAATTCAAAGGACCAAAATGCAATTTTATGAAATTGAGGGTCAATTGTGCATGAAAATAATGTTGGAGGACCAATTGAGGAATTTTGGAATTTTTGGGGCAAAACTTACCATTTTTGTAAAGGAAGGGCAAGATGGTAATTTTGGAAAAAATTGGGGGACCAAATTTGAAATTTGGGAAATTAAACCTCTTTTTGGTGAAATTGAATAAATTGAGGTCCTAAGATAAATTTTAAAAGTTACGGGTCTCAATTTGAGAAAAAACCGACATTAGGAACTTAAAGTTAAAGAGAAATAACTTTAGGGACCTAGTCGTAAATAATAAAAAGTTTGGGTTTTCTCATTCATTGGAAATGAATGAAGGCTGTTATGCCGAGTAATAATAAACAAGGATGTTCATATAGTGTAGGAACACGAAATACCAGGAACGCTAGCATGGACGAGCTCACATGAATACAAAGAACCAGTTTAGTGGAATTTACTATGTTAACGGGTGAGTGGTTTTACTAACATCATACCCGGTTGGGATGATGAGCACAACTTAAAATATAAAACCACTTACCGGTCGTGAGTGAAAATTTTATATCATACCCGGTTGGGAATGATAAGTACCTCGGTATGAAAACCCACTATTAAGTGGTATTTTAAACATGACTACTTAGAGGAAGTGATGTGAAAGTCATGTGAAAAAACTACTTACCGGTTGTAAGTAGATCATACCCGGTTGGTATGATGAGACTTACTCGAAAGAAGTTAAAAACCCATTCATCTGTTATAAATGGAGGTGTCCTTATACTCGGGCGGTATAATGGATAGAGAAAACATATGTTTTGTCGGAAGTGCTCTCCCCTAACTGTGTGCCAATGCTTAAACAATTTGGGAGACCTTCTCGACGAGAGCTCAAATAGCTCTGATAGGCCAGGGGCCTCGGTTTTGGAACTTGGGGGCTAAATGCCCAATTTTGAAAATCTCATACAGTGGGCCCAAGGCCAGTTGGCACAAGCAAGAGCTCATAAACGAACATGATATATGTGCCATAAAACTTAATAAGTGAATTGTTTGGCCATGGTACCAAGATAGGACCGACATGCTCAGTCAACTAGTGGCAGTGCGACATGACAGGTCAACGGACTAGTCAAGAGAAACAACTGCGAGTTAAATTGAGAGCCAGGGCCGTTGGACCAGTGGCACCACATATTACATGGCAATATGAGAAAACATTGTTTGTGAATGCACTGTGAGTACGGGATCATCAAGACGCTCATGAGGGGTAGTGATGCGTACTAAGAGCCTTTGACGACTCGGTGAGTATAAGGGCAGATCACCGTTCCATGTGTCTATGCAAAATTTAGAGTAGCACCAAGTGCATGAGACTGGGTGGGGATGGGATGAGGTCTCTGTTCTCATACGGACACAAAGAAGTGATTTTGGGATTGTGGATGAGATGTCGCATACATCCACTCATTCCTAGGGTAGAAATGGTCATCCACCGTTCCTAGGGTTTATGTTATTCCTGGAAAAGGTGAAGGTTTAAAGGACGCCTTACTCTTTACAATCTATAATAAAGGGAAACCCTTTAATAAATCGAGAGAGTGGCGGGTTGATCATGGGGATCCAACCAAACAAGGTCGGGGCGTGACATATTATGTTTTGATTAATGTTATTCCAAGAAAAGTACAGGTAAAAATGACGTCTTACTCCTCACGGTTTAGAGAAGGAGAATACCTTAATAAATCGAGAGAGTGGCGGGTTGTTTACGGGGATCTGAGCAAACCGAGTCGGGGCATGACAACTTGAGTGGTATCAGAGCTTGTTTTTTCAAATACATTATCAAGACTATATAACATAGTAACTAAGGGAAAGTTTTAAAATTTTCACATGGCTCCCAAGAGAGTAACCAAGAAAACTAGGATGTTATAGAAAGTTATTAAAAATGAAACCACATAAGTGCATAAAAAAAGGGCAAGAAGTAGAGACTAATGTTGCATGAGTTTTGGGGATGAAACTCCTAAAAAGGTAGGGAGTAATTGTCACATCGTAATTTTAGTAACTCGAAATTTCGATTGAAAATTTTTCTGAAATTGTATTATAAGTTTGTACGAAACTATTAGCAGTTTGTAGTATTAATCCTACACCCCTACCATAAACTCATAAATTAATACCTACATTCAATTATTGGAAGTAATACCCATAAATTAATACCTACATTCAATTATTGGAATTAATACTCATAAATACCCATCAATTTCACAATTTAATGAGAATAACTAGCAACATTAATACCCATAATGTAGTAATAAATCTTCCTCATTTAACAAACAATTTTACACTAAAGAGCTCCTTCACATTCATCCTCCTCACACCTAAAAACTCCTCTCTCTCTCTCTCTACTACTCCATTTTTCGATGAAGCTCAAACCAGAGCTCTAACTTGGGCATTTTTCTCAACCTCAGAAGGCGAGGTCGGGCTCTTTAGACTCTAGGAGAAGTTAGCTATCAGATAACAACCTCCATTCGATCCGAGGATCGTCGAAGAAGCATCGGCGTAATCAAACAGTGAAGCAACTCCGACAGACTGAAGCTACCCTATTTCGGCCAAACTGAAATCGGTCGAATTAAGCCCTCCTCTGGCCAAACCAGGCTCTCTGAAAATCCCCACAACCCTCATACAACCTCAACAAAGTTGAAAGGTCAATTGTAGGAATTCTTGAACCAAGAAGGTACTTTAGGAAGAGAGTTATCTTTCTCGATAGAAAGCTCGGACCATCGCACCTCTAACGGGACAAGTGTGATCGGAATGCCAACAAGAGAAAGCTCACATCAACTTGGAAAACCAATTGAGTATGAACACATCACGGTTAACGGGTGAGTGGAATTTTCACATCATACCCTGTTGGGATGATGAGCACCTCGATAATGAAAACTCACTACTAAGTGGAATTTTAAACATCACGTTTGAATGGAATGATGTATAAATTACACAAAAAAAACTACTTACCGGTTGTAAGTAGATCATACATGGTTGGTATGATGAACTTCCTAGAAGGAAGTAGAAAACCCGCTTATCGGTTATAAGCGAAGATGTCCTCACACCTAATTGATGTGAGGGACAGATGAAAAGAATATTTTATCAGAAGTGTTCTCCCCTGACTGTATGTCATTGCTTAGGTGTGATGGTAGGACTTCGGAGACGTTCACTCAGACTTTGGCTAAAAGTCAGAGACTTCTATCATGATGGATGGTAAAGACACTCTGATTCACAAGTGGGTGCAGTTGGCATAACTGCATCTCACGGATGTGTGTGAACCCTTCCTGATGATGGGTGTGTGTTGTTTGTGAAACACACCTAATATGGAAATGAGAAAAAGTTTATGAAAACCTTGGAAATGATTTGAGAATCCTTGGAAAAGAATTGGTAAACCTTAGAAAAAAAAGTTTTGAAAACCAAAATTTGAGAAAATAATATTTTTAAAGGAAATAAGGAGTATGGCACATTCTTATTAAAGTTGTTTTTGTGAAAACTCGCACCCAACACCCATTGACTAAGTTGTCAAATTCACCCCTTCCCTTTACCCCTTTTTAGGAAATTAAGGGTAACTGACCTTAAAGATCTGTCGGTAGATGAACCTTAAGACAGGTATGTAAGGTTAATATATTCAGTTTTGATTAATGTTATTCCAGGAAAGGTACAGGTAAAAAGGACACCTTAATCCTCATGGTTTAGAGAAGGGGAATACTTTAATAAACCGGGAGTGTGGCGGGTTGTTCTTGGGGATCTGACCAAACCAGGTCGGGGCGTGACATAGCTAATCTCTAAAATTTGTAGCACTCAATTTGATTAAAAATTGAGTTAATTAGAGCCACATCTTGAAGTGGTGTAGCATAAACTATTGGTCAGTGTGCGGTGGCTCGAGGTGAGTCGAGTTGACCCGACTCGGTCCTATCCAACCCAACTTTCCATATTATTTTCTTTCCATTTTTTAACCTTTATATTACAATGTTTCCCTTTTGGATCTTTTCAGTAATTAAATTCCAAATGTCGACCTTGTTCGGGCAAAAATTAATTTTACCAAAAAACCTTGTTTTCGTGCTTGGGAACCCGATCCCAAATCTGATCGGATTTGTAGTCCCGACATTGGGTTCACTATCTCATTTCCATCATTGGATTATGATCCAAATTCAACTTTCCAAATCTTGACATGGATTTCATTCCTATCACGGGGCTCCATTTGCAGTTTTGGTTTTTGTCTCTGAATCGATATTACATTCCCGATTTCCAATCCCATCTCGAGTATAGAAATTTGTTCTCGGATTTGCTTCTTATTTTAACTTCGAGATCCCATTTACCAGCTTAGGGTTTTATTCCTAGTTCAAAATTCTATTATCAATTTATACTTAATTTTCGATCTATTTGGGTTTAACCCAAGTTCCAAAAGTTCCAATATTATAGAAGGACTTGGAGTCCAATAGTTGAAGTGACTTCATATGCTTCAATATGTCTAAGTACAAGACATTATGATTCTTCACAATAGGTGCTTCACTGGGAGGTATATTATCCATCATTTGTTCCCTAGTTTTCAAATCCGAGTAAGGCATTTTTCTAGCATCATATAGTGGTATTTCTTCCCTACCTTATCGGAAAGTGTTGTGAATTCTCATATACATAAAATATGCACCCTTCTTTAAAAATCTCTATATTTATGTCATGTTTACTAACTCTCAGTTATTTGTATGAGTTGATGTAATAATTTTGGTGTATCACTCTACATGTCATCACTGGTCAATTGGTTAGGTCCAATTCCTCCCTTATTTGTCATTTTTATAAATATTTTATTTGTCATTAGTATTTTTAAATACTTACTTCCCATTCCGAAAATTTTATATTAGAAACAAAACTTTTCAAATAATGATTTACCTCGCTTGCCCAAGTTTTCCCACCCTTCCTTTTCAAAATAGTATATTTAAAAATTTTGTTTATAATACCACTTAAATTATCAAGTACCAACCCGATTTCTTTTATAGGAGTACCTTCACTATCGTAAAATCGATCAAATAGAAGACTCAAAATATAAAACACATACATTTTATGTAAAATTTTAAACTTTTCATAATTATTAGAAAGAATTTTATAAATATTTAAAACATTTGGTAAAGCATCAAATATTGAATGAAAATTCTTCATGCCATTCTCATTGAAGATTTGTAATTCCACTCATTTTAATCTATATTCTGACGCACAAGATCTTCTCGTACTATTTTATTCTTTCTCTAATCCCTAAAAAATATGTTATGGAAGTGGTGAGTAATATTTAGTTAGTGTAAAAATTGATCATGTAATCTTTTTTTACCTTAATATTGTCTATAATTAAAATGACTCATACGAAGTTTTAAATTTTTTATTTTTTCTTAATATTATTTCAAAAGTTTAAGTAAACTGCTACAAAACTTTTAAAAAAATTATTATCTAGAATCGTTCATCATTACGAGTGGTGTTTATCGCCACAAACTCATTATAAATTTTAATTTTCTAAATAATATCATATCTGTATTAATTTTTCTAATTACTTAAAAAAAGCACAACTCATACTGAAAATTCAATTCACGCAATCATCCTATTTTAATGTATATCATATTAAAAGCACCACCTATTTAAATACTATTTCATATAATTTTCTTTTCATTTCTTTCATTCATTCATTTCAACTAAATCAGACCAATAATTATTGTATTAGGGAAATTATATAGCACATATTTAATTGTAACTCTATAATAATAGCTCGTGGTATAGTAGACGAATAACTTGGTGCTCCCATTTGTCGGTTCACCAACACTTTTGGTTCTCAAATTTTAAAATCCAAATATTTAGTCAAAACTTTTTAGCTGTGTCTACCAGATTATTCCTTCTGTTCAAGTTTTTAATGAAAATTACACATCATGATAAAAACAATCAACGCCATATCATTGCTACGCACCATGGATGCCCCATAGCCATTAGCCCTACTACCATGGATATTATTTAGATGGCGGAAGTTCCGTTCCATATATGAAAATAGAAAATATTTTAAAAAATAACCATTGATGCAAAGGGTTAGGAAAGCTTGAATCAATTGATACACGATGCCACATCCTTGTGTATATTTGTGTATTGAGAGGACCATCGTTGCCACAACAATACTATTCCATTTTTATTGAAAAAATTGAACCGAATTATTAAAATATCAGATTAAACAATATTGTTTAAATCAAGTTATTGGATTTCAAAATTCTAGGTGGCAAGTGTTAATAAGCGGCAAACTTAAGGATTAAATGCTTAGGCTATTCTTTTCATTCCCTCCAAATTGGAAAATATACTAACAAAAGAATGTTGTAACTATTCTTTATATCTCAATTCATTCCATTTCTAGACCTATTTCAAATTTAATTCATACTCACTTCTAACCTAGAGGGGATCTAACTGTTTCAGTAAAAACGGTAAAAAACACATCTCGTTCCACGAAAGTACAGCAATTTAAGGCAGAGTTCAGTTCGGTTAGCTTCTCCTACCACTCGTTTATTTGCTAAGAACAAATCTACTAAAGTCACCGAGGACTCAAATGAACTTAAGATAACACTTGTAAATACTTTAAGGTGTCAAAAATTAACCATATCACACAGACGGTGCGACAAAGGAGCAGACCAACAACCCAGATTGTTGCTTTCATGAATATGATCATTGAATGAATGCATATTCACATAGCAAAAAAAAAACATGATCGCAATCGAGCAACCAATAAAACGCGATAATACTGCAGAAGTGATCATGTTGCAGAAAAGATTTAAAAAGAAAAGATGAAATGAGATCTCCCCCCATTTCATAGATTGTCACACAGTACAACCAGAAGAAGTTTCCTGTGACATAGTAGAGCCCCCATTATTTCCTTCTATTAATAGCTCTTATTCTCCCAAAAACTGAACTTAAAAAACTAGTGAAAGACGAAGGAAACTTCGCAAAAATGCTCAGCCATTTATATGTAAGACAACCTGGGTTGCCAATAGGCTCCTTAACCTGTGTTCTGCATACCTGCGGCAATACCCTTCATGGTCAAGATGAGGGTATCCTCGAGGCCGGGAGCATACTCGCTTGTGGGGTTAAGCTTTACGAGCTCTGCAGCTGGCTTGGTCGAGGACTCCGTGTACTCCTTGGACAGGTGGGGCCTCACTGTCACATCGAAGTTCGGGTCTCGAATCCTCCTCAGTGTATAGGCTTGGCACACATTTAGGGCTGTGATGTATGAGTCCCGGAGTCGTAGTCTCTGCTGCAGGTATGGGTCACCTTCGAGTAGATCTCTGTGTTCAGTGATCTAAAAGAAAATTGCAATTCAATGCTCTCTTCCTAATGAAGCAAGCATAATGAAGAAAAGAAACTTACCTATTTTCTAGCACATCAATCTTAGCATATAGTAGACTATACAAAATAAAAGATCTCTTTTTTTAATCCATTGCTGAATAGTCAACTTATGTAATGTATAAAGCAAGAAGGATTCTTTGGATTTGAAAAAGGAAATCTAATAAATTGTTTAACCAAAGAAGATCATTCCTTCAGTAATCCCTTGCAGAAACCAAATATGAACCTTTCCGTTCATTTGGCTCTCAAGCTCAATTACTTCAACCATTCACTGACAAATTTTCATATATTGCAATTGCAAGAAATACTAGGTATAGTAATGGCACAAAAATAGGGCAAGGAAGTTGTCATGGAATGGGTACCTCACTGTGATACTTGTACCCACTATAAAGACATCTTATAATATCATCATTATTTACTTTACCTGGAGAAGAAGTTTCTTGGTGTCTTCATAATTGGCCCTCAAACGATCTCCAAATGGCCACAGCTCCTTGGACACCAGAAGCTTGTCATATAAGGCAGCAATTCCAGGGTCTCCTTTTGCAAACACCATCTCAATTAAGTCGATGGTAACTCGAAAGAAAGGCCATTGATTGTACATCTCCTGGAGCATGTGGAGGTTCCTCACATTTTTCTCTATAACCTGCTTGAAAGCATCTCCAAACCCAAGCCAGACAGGCAGATGGAATCTCGTCTGGGTCCAGGCAAAGATCCAAGGGATCGCACGGAGTGACTCAATGCCCCCACTCGGTTTTCTCTTCGACGGGCGGCTTCCAATGTTCATTCGGCCATACTCCAGCTCTGGAGTGGCCTGCAATCCCACATTGAATGGCATTAAGAATTTCTAGTTTCAACTCCAACAAATAGATCAAATCAACTAGTTATGAGAAACTATTTCCCTTTTCCACCTTCTACAGTTATGAAAGTCATAAAGACAAAAAGGGAACAAATGTAATGAAGGGCAGCTCACCATTTTATACCCTTATGTATTTCACCTAAAATTCAAGGCAAGATGCTTCGGCCTAGACCTTAGGATCATAAACCAAGGAGAAGAAAGTAGCCACTTACAAGGCGGAAGTACTCAACGAACCGTGGCTCCTGGAAAACTATAGAGCGATACTCCTTGGTAGATATGACTGCCATCTCATCCATGAGGGCCCGCCACTCAGGCTTCGGAGAGACCGGAGGGCGCATGCCATGTTCAAGGGTTGCAGCTGTGAACCGCTGAAGGGTCCTGAAGCACAGATGCTCCTCCCCAAACGATTGTTCAATGACCTCTCCCTGGACAGTCACCCTGAGTGACCCATGAATTGTGTCTGGAGGTTGAGACAGGATAGCAAGATGGGTGGGCCCACCACCCCTTCCAACAGTCCCACCCCGGCCATGGAACATTGTAAGCTTTACCCCGTACTGCTTTGCAACCTTAACAAGCTCCTCCTGGGCTTTGTATAGTTGCCAAGCAGCAGAGAGGCGACCTGCATCTTTCCCTGAGTCAGAATATCCGATCATGACCTCTTGCTTACCATTAATTCTATTTCTGTACCAATCAATGGAGAAGAGACGGGCCACAGCAGCAGGTGCAGCCTCGAGATCAGCCAGCTTCTCAAACAATGGTACAACCCTCAGGGGCTGCTTCACATAGCACTCCCGCTGTAAGAGCTCAACAGCAAGGACATCAGATGGAGCAGTAGCCATGGAAATTATGTAGGCTCCAAAGTTATCCGGTGGAAGCTCCGAAATGACATGGAAAGTGTCCAGGACATCAGCAATTTCTTCAGTTTTTGGTAAATCAGGACCAAAGAGGGGCCGCTTCCCACTGAGCTCTGATAAGAGCCACTCCTGTCTCTGCTTCTCAGGCCATTCTTTATAGGACCCAATTCCCAAGTGATTTGTAATGGCATCAATCACATCTGTGTGTCTGTCTGATTCTTGCCTAATGTCAAGCCTCACAAGAGAGAGACCAAAGGTCGACACTTGTCGTAAGAAGTCAAGGAGGGTTCCATCCGCTATTGCCCGATCACCGCAGGCACAGAGGGAACGGTAGCAAACTTCAAGAGGCTCCACAAACTGCAGTATTTTCAAAATAAAGTATAATAATAAAAAATTCATTCACTCACTGGAAACATGAGCAGTGGTTCAGGAAAAACCAAATTGATGCAGGGGCAACAAGTTCTGTTAATCTGGTAAAATAGACCAGATCAGTTTGGCCTTTTTTACTTCAGAATATTTTTTCCGCGAAAGTGTGAAAATTTTCTTAACTTGGAGCTTGAACATAGTTTTCCCAAAAATAATTAGAACCTTGGTGATAAACTAGATAATAAGGATGGAATAGAAATTTATGGAAAATTGATGATGAGTAACAAACCTGCTCAACATCAGTTAATGTCAGATCCTCTGGAATGTCTGAGATACCGTTTGCCAATAATTGTCGAGCACGCTCTCGTGTATTGTATAACTTGTCTCTAACATCTCCAAGAATAACACGGTAAGGTTCATTAGGAGGAACCTGCTTCCAGAATTCTGCCGGAAAAGTCTCTCAATATTAAGATAATTTAAAATTAAGTGCAAGAAGCCATCAATAGAATGACAGGAAATTTTAGTGAAGCTCAAAAGATGCATAAAAACCACATACCAATGTAATGCTTCACGTCTCTCTTTGACCATCTGTGAAGTTCATCTGCACGGGCACGGAGCTCATCACTGCAGCGCCACATAGACAACTGCCGGAAATTTTTGGATAAGAGATTATGTACATACATTGATACATTGCATATTCTTCCAATAGAATGCACAACTCTTGAGAAAAATATTTTCAATACCTCAAACATCAAATCCTCAATTTGAGAAAAATATAAATTAGCAGCCATCATTCTGGCCAACAAGCAGACATCCCTTGTAACCTCAGGCGTCACCCTAGGATTTCCTATAGCCACAAAACAAGAATATGTCACTATATAAAGCAGAAGGAAGTGAAATGCACACACACAATGTAACTTGAAATTTACCATCTCGATCACCTCCCATCCAAGAAGAGAACTGGATGAGTGGGGCATTGTAAGGGACTCGCTCATTTATCCCGATGTTCTTCAAAGCTGTATCCACACGCCGTAAAAACTTAGGTACACCTTTCCAGATTGTCTCATGGAAGTAACTCATTCCTGCTCTCATTTCATCCTGGGGAGTTGGAGGAGTTCTCCTGATCTCATCTGTGCGAAATGCAGCTTGAATCTGCATCAGTAAGAAAAACATTAACTAGTCTACCAACCAAAAGGAAAAGGTATACAAGGTCTTTTTTAATGAAAAATCGCTAATTCTGGAAATAAACTGTAAAAGATGAAATTTAGATGTACTTCTGCCAAGGGAAGAAATAACTTAAAGCAGTTTCCCAAAACCAAGTTATAAGAATATCTTTTCCGCATCTGCTTACCTCCCTTTGCAAAGCCTCATCAAGTTCTTGCTTGTCATCAGGGATAATATCCTTGGCATTAAATTTAGTCAAGCAATTACGGACCCTGAAATAACATTTAATAGTCAATAACTCATCCACTGCTCAATCTCATAGTTAGTTTACTAAAGTTAGACGTCAAATATAAATACTGGGGGATGAGCAGACCTTGCATGTTTCTGAAGCAGAGATCTTCGAACAGATTGAGTAGGATGGGCTGTTAATACAAGATCAACTGTCTGGTTCTTCAGGGCATCAAAAACTTCCTCATGGGACTTCTTTAGCTGGCCCACAAGTCTTTTCAGGGTCTCTTCAATGTCAGACTCAGTTGTGGCTGATGCTTCATCAACAAAATCTCCCTTCTTCAACTTAATCCGTCTCCTGTGTGCAATCTGAACTTCCTCAGCCAGGTTAGCCAAATTAAGCATGTGAGAGAAGGATTTCGTCACTACAATTGAGTCCCCAGGATCCAAGCTTGTTAGCACGTTGCCTAGCTCTTCCAGTTTATGGGGGTCACGCTTACCCTCGTACTCTGCTGAGAGCTCATAACACTCTTGAACCTATCCCATATCAACAGACAATTGAATCAGCAATCAATCGAATAACTAATCCTACGTAAGTGCTTGAAGGCAATCTGAAAATCATAGAGCAGTCTCAAAAACTATCATGAATCAGTTTCTCTATCTACAAGTTATAACATGCAAGTGATCTGTGAAATCTACCGCATGTGGCAGATCAATCAGCTAAACAGCATAAATGATTTCAATAGCTTTCACACAGAAGGTGCTCGTCTTCCAGTGGCTCAGTAATTTGCGTCATACATAATGTGGAATGCAGAATTTTCACTAAAAGTCTGATCTCAATCGCTGAAACAACATGAAAAGGACAAGAATTGAAGGAATGAAATGGAACGCCAAACTGTTTCTCTGATTTCCTCCCCGTGTAGGTCTTGAAGAATGTCAAGGAACCGATCCAGCAGCAAGGCATCATACTCCACCAGCTTATCGTCCTCGGAGACCTTCCCTGGGGCCAAGAGCCTCAATTGAGCATCAATCGATGCCAACTTCTCCAAATTCCTCGCTGCCATTTCTATCAATCTCTCACTGTCTCTATCTATATTGCACTATCCCAAAGCCCAAGAACTGGAAAAGAGAAAATGCCAGAAAAAAAGGAAAGAGTTAGTTTGGAAAAACGGAACCAGAGAAGGAGAGAGAGATTTGCGTCTGATTAATTGATGAGGATTACGGAGGAGTTCAGATAAGAAGTGAAGTGAATCTCGCCAAGAATATATATGGAAGCTGAAGATCGTAGAAATGGGGAAAATCCCTTATGGTCCCTTCAATGTCGAGAGGAAGAGGGCTATGAGATCAAGAGGAAGAAAATAGAGCAGGCTGAGAAGGGCGTATAGAGTTCATGCAATTTATAGAGTGAGGGAGACGTAGATCCCCCATTTTTTGCTATAAAATGATATTTATTTTTCGTCTCTCCTCTCTTTTTTAAACATGTGAACCAATAATATACCTCTCTTTTTAAATGTGTGAAATAATAATATATTTTGTCAATGCATATTGTAAAAATAGTTTCATCACTTAATAATATATATTTTTAATAATTTAACAATTCAATTATTAGCATATGAGCTATCTAAATTCGAGCCCCATTTAAGAGTATATAACTTGCAAAGACTATTTTTCTAAAAAAATATTTTGATAGTAAATATTCATTAAAAAAAGTATTTATTCTTATAATTCATTGAAGTATTATGTATTTATATATTTTTAGTTTAAATTGAATTGAAAACGGAAGAAATAATTAAATAATAGGTAAATTATGAATTTAATGAAACATTATTTAAAAAATATTGTCCTCTTATACTTTATCACTATCATAAACTACACCAAGTGATTTTCAAATTGGGACATCAACAATCATCCCCTCATTTTTTAACCTTCAAAAAGTCACTACTTTGTACTTCCAAAATAGTTTCTCTTTCGACCCTTGATTAATAGGGAATACCTATTACTATATATTGTTAAAGTGATTTTAAATAATAAAATTCTATTGGTCATATCTTTAAAACTTGTGTATTTGTCACTTTTTAACATGCTCATCTCTTTCCACATTTTTTTATGGATCCCATATCAATATGTATGTTGTAAAAGCTCCTTTCATATATTAACTAGGTATAATATAATGATTCTCAAATAACTCACAAATATTACTTATTACTTTTCAAAATTTTTGAACAAATTTACTCAATATTTATTTTTTTGGTAATATGAATTGCACTATTGACTTTGATGAAGAAAAAATAATTATTTGATAATACCTTACCATACATGGTCACTTTCTAGTTTTATACTTTCCAACCTATTTTGTGCCCCAATTTATTTATTTTAATGTCTACCATTTGGGTGTTTATTGTCTAAACAATGGATTGAGTTGCCTAATCATGTCGAGTATATTTTGATATATACATATATATTTTTATTTATAAATATTTAGTATATAAAAAATAATATATTGAATTATTATACCTATACTTGTAACCAATGTCCATATCTGTGTGACTATCTATTCAGGTTTCGTTACACAATTAATTATAATTCATAAAATTACATATTACTCACACTCGATCGCAAAATACAATTCATAACTAAATTAAAACAAAATGCCCATGCTATCTCATATTTCTCTTATTACACTATTGGAATGATGAATCTCTATATACTTTATTCATATGATTTATATTTTCACTACTATACAAGACTTATAACACTCTGTGCATAGAAATATGATTTATTCCATGAATAAATGAGAATTTAATCGAATTGAAAATAGAGAATCGAATCCATTTAATTGAAAATGGATAATTGAAAAAAAAATATAATTAGATTGGGAGTTGAATGAAACTACAATTATGATTTATTTTTCAAAATAGGCTACAAAAAAGAATTCGACATCATGAAATTTGGGAAGATATTCAATTAAATAAGGCTCACTAAAATTTTTTCCGCTATAATGGAAGGTTGATCCATAAATGTGGATAATAAATCCATGTTGGCAAGACCATACATCATCTTGTCAATGAGAAAATGCTAACCTCCTTCTAAATATGAAGCAGTTACTATTTTGGTCAAGCTTATCCTCGCCCAAGAGTCGACACCACAAGCAGTTACCATTTTGGTCAAGTTTATCCTTGCCCAAAAATGCCCTGATCGGAATAATATTCCTCTCATTGGAAATTAAAGGTTTTTTAGCTGATGAACATTTCTGTCATCCTGAGGAAGAAGACAACATTGTTTCGAATTGGACTGGTTCGGTCCAATCGGGTTCAATGGCAAAAATCGGCCGATTCAAGCCCGATTCATCCAGTTTTCTGAAATCTAAAAATTTCTAAATTTGTTTAAATCATTTCCTATCCAATGGTGGCTTGAATTTTCCAATTTAATCACTTTAAGCCACCAAGAAAAATGAATTTTGAATCTGATTCATGTATAGTTCAAACCGATTCATTATGGTCCAGGTTCAATTTTCTCTTCCAATTTAATCCATGGCTCTTATCCATGATTTTTATGATTCTTTGAGATACTTGTTTTTTCCAATTTCCCGTTTTACCCCTTCTTTATCGGTTTGGGTTCGTTAATTAGCTCGGTTTTCCCTTTCGAATAGACTGGTTCTTTTCCTAGTTTTCATATCTTTAAAGGAACGAGGTTTGAAGGTCAGGCTCATACTTTCATAGTACTGACATGTGGAAGACATTGTGGACTCCTTGTAGGTCTGACGGTACCTCTAATCGGTATGTTAGTAGTCCGACCCTCTGGGTTATGGTGTATGGACCTATGTATCTTGGTTTCAACTTTCCTCTCTGTTGAAACCTAAGTATTCCTTTCCACGGTGACACTTTGAGAAATACTCAGTCCCCACCTCAAACTTTAGGTTTTTCCTCTGGCGGTCGACGTAACTCTTCTGCCGATCTTGAGCTGCCTTGAGTTGGTTCCTTATTATTTATATTTTCTCAGTTGCATCCTCTATCAACTCGACCATCTCAAGTCTTCTTTTCCCTAACTCCTCCTAGAATAGGGGTGCGTGACAAGGTTGGCTGTAGAGGGCCTTGTAGGGTTCCATCTGGATATTGGCTTGATAGCTATTGTTATATGTGAATTCCTTGAGGCATAGGTAGTCCTCCCAACCCTTATTAATTGTACGCATGCCTAATGCATGTCTTCAAGGTTTGGATGGTCCGCTCGGACTATCCATCAGTTTGAGGATGAAAGACAGTGCTTATGTGGAGTCTATCCCTGAGGGTAGCTTGTAGGCTAGGCCAGTATCGAAAGGTGAACCTCGGGTCCCGATCCGATACTATACTTACCGGGACCCCGTGGAATCATACGATTTCTCTCACGTATAGGGCGACTAGCTTTTCTATCGGGTCTATCACCCGGATGGGTAGGAAGTGGGCGGAATTGGTCATCCGATCCACGATGACCCATATTGCATCCTGACCCCTTTTTGTTACTAGCAGCCCGGTGACTAAATACATGGTGATATGCTCCCTTTTCCATTAGGGAATCGGAAGAGGTTGTAGTAGTCCAGAAGGTTTCTAGTATTCGGGCTTAATCTCCTGGCATGAAAGACATCTGACCACGTACTCAGCAATATCTCTCTTAATCCCTTTCCACCAGTATCCTTGTTTTAGGGTGTGGTACATTTTGGTACTGCCCGAATGCATGTCATACATCGAGTCATGTGCCTCCTCTAGTATCCCTCTTTTCAATTCTCAATTGTTCGATACCTAGACCCTTCCTTTTAAGGTCATTACCCTGTCACTCCTTATCGCGAGGTCTTGGGACGGGCCATCCACAATTTGTTTCCAATGGGGTCAGAGCTCCTTGTCCTCCTTTTGTTGGGCCTGTATTTCGTCTACTAGGTCGGGTTGTACGACTAGGTTAGCCATTAGGTTACCCTATCTCTGGTCCACGCTAAGGTCCACTCTCAAGCTACGCAACTGGCTTAATAGAGGCAGGTAGCTGGTCCTTATCGAGGCCACTCCAGTGTGATGTTTGCAGCTAAGTGCGTCCACTACCACGTTCACCTTACCGACATGGTACTCGATCGTTAGGTCATAGTCCTTCACCAACTCTAGCCACCTCCTTTGCCACAGGTTGAGTTCCTTTTGGGTTAGGAAGTATTTCAAGCTCTTGTGGTCGGTGTAGATGTGACACTTTACTCCATATAAATAGTGATGCCATATCATGAGGGCGAACACTATCGTTGTCAGCTCAAAGTCACAGGTGGTGTAATTTTTCTCATGGGGCTTTAGTTGTCGCGAGGCATAGGTGATGAATCTCCCCTATTGTCGCGAGGCATAGGTGATGTACTCCCAGACGTCCGAGTCTGATAATGCCAGCAACGGTGCTGTTGTTAACCGAGATTTCAGCTCCTAGAAGGACTCCTCGCACTTAGCGTCCCACTTATAATCTACACCCTTCCTCGTGGGGCGAGTTAATTGGTGCTGAAATTCTACAGAAGTCTTACACAAACTTCCAGTACTACCTGACGAGGTTGAGGAAGCTACGCACTTAAGTTATGTTGGTGGGAGCTTTCTAGTTTGAGATGGTCTCTATCTTAGCTGACCATCCTTTGACACTATATTCCCCAAGAAGCCCACCTATTGTAGCCAAAATTCGCACTTAGAGAATTTGGTGTAAAGTCAATCTTCTCGCAAGGTACTCAGGTGGTTTCTAAGTGTGCCCAATCTTCCTCTTTGGTTCAGGAGTATATGAGGATATCATCTATGAACATGATCACAAACTTGTCCAATTAAGGCTGGAACACCCGGTTCATCAGGTCCATGAAAGCCACGAGTGCATTCATCAGCCCAAAGGGCATCACTCTAAACTTGTATTGGCGACAGTGTGACAAGACCATGTTAATGGATAGACATACTCGATGGACTGGTGGCAGTGTGACAGGACCAGGTCGACGGACCGATCTAGAGAAATAGCTGCAGGTCGAGTTGATGGTTGGGGCCGTTGGACTAGTCGCACCAAAGATCAATGGCTTTATGAAAAACTTTCTTTGTGCATGCACTTGAAGTTTGGGACCATTAGGATGCCCAAGAGGGGTAGTGATGCGTCCTAGGGGCTACTGGATGACATGGTGGAGATAAGGGCAATTTGTCGTGCCAGCAGTCAGGGAAGCTCCACGTAGCTTCATGCGCATGAGACCAGGGTGAGGTCGGGATGAGGTCTCTGTCCTCATACGGACAAGGAGTTGACTTTGAGTTTGAGGGTCAGATGTTGCAAACATCCACTCATTCCTAGGGTAGAAGTGGACGAGCTTCTATATAGGTGATCAGTTAAGTTGCTTTGACGCCACAAGTGGGTGCAGTGGATGGGCTGCCCTGCGAATGTGTGATTCCCTTCATGATGAAGGGCGTGTGTTGATTATTAAACACGCCGATTGTGGATAATGATAAAAATGGTTTTGAATAACCAAGAATTTAAGGGAAAGAATATTTTTAAAAAGAAATAAGGAGTATAGCACACTTTGATTAAAGATGTTTTGAATATTCTATCCCAACACCCATTCACTAAGTTGTCGAACTCACCCACTCCCTTTACTCCTTTTTAGGTAACTGAGGGTAACTTACTTAAAGGCCTATCGATAGTTGAACCTGCTATATAGGTATGTAACATCAATGTATTCAGTTTTGATTAATGTTATTCTAGGAAAGGTACAGGTAAAAAGCACGCCTTACTCCTCACGGTTTAGAGAAGGGGAAAACCCTTAATAAACTGGGAGAGTGGTGAGTTGTTCACGGGGATCAGACCAAACTGGGTTGAGGCATGACAACTTAGTGGTATCAGAGTCTCTTTCCTCGAATACATTATCAAGACTAGAGAACATCGTAACTAATATGGATAATTTTAAAATTTTTAGATGATTCCCAAGAAAGAAACCAAGAGAACTAGAGTCGTAGTCTTCGACATTGCCCAACCACTCCTCCATGTGGAAACTCCCGGAGGAGCCTAGACAGCCCCACCTGGACTAAGCACAGAACATCCGAGGATGTACGAGGAGATCACTCGAGTATTTGGACAATCTAACCTCGTTCCTAAGGTAGGCACCAATTCTCGGGCTGAGCTAGAGGAAGTACAATCCCATCCTCCTCCTATTAACCATCCTCTTCCAGTTGACATTCTCAAAAATCTCAATACTCTTCATTAACTGGGGCATAAGCCTTTCCTTGGAGAGAAAGGTGCTATGCTGCCATGGATTGGTTGGCTAACATCAAGAAGCAAATGGGGATAGTGAGGATATCATCATAGGACATGGTGATCCTAACAAAATTCTTCTTAGAGGTGGGACAATGTCTGAAGCCTGCATACCTCCACACCCACCTGGGAGCAATTTGAGGAGAGGTACGTGGAGGTGTACCTGGCTTCTCATTTAATTAATGAGAAGAAGCATGATTTCCTCTGACTTCAACAAGGGCTTAACTCTATATCGAAGTATGAAACTAAATTCAACGAGTTAAGATCCTTTGCTCCTGACCTAGCTGGACTAGCAGATATATGCCAGTGGTTCATGGACGGTCTCAATATGGACATAGAGACCGTATGGGAGAACTACGATGCCCCACTGACCTGGTGGTAGTAATCAGTAAGGCTCATGAATGTGAGCGACTGGTGCAAACCCAATGCCATCGGATGGAGCAAACAACCAAGAAGGGGGACAAGGGCTAAAGTCATCATAGAGGACGAAAGGATCACAATAGCCCAAGATGGGGAAACAAGGTGGGTTTCCAAAAGAAAAAAACATGTACCTCCTAGAGAGTAATCTCCACCCTCCCACAAGGAAACCAAACTGTCCTAAATGTCGAAGGTACCACGAGGGAGCGTGTTTGTCCTATTTTGCATGTGGATAGGTGGGGCACTTTGCAAAGGAATGCCCCACTCTTAGGGAGAACAAGCAAAGGAATACACTTGGACCACCCCAAGCGAATCCCAGGAATCCCAGATAGGATGTCGCCACTAGAGTACAAGCTAGGGTATAAAACTTCACTCAAGAAGAGGGTAGGAAAGACCCTAGTACTGTAGCAGGTACTTCCCAAAACCCTCCCAATTAGATTAAGAAAAACATGTAAATTAAATTTTATTCAATAAAGGAAGTATTTTCTCTAAAAATATGCGATTCTCTAATTTGGGTATGTGCATTTATGCATTTATGCGCAGCACTGGCGAAGCTGAAAAGTCTCGGGCTAGGGAGTTTCAAGCAATGAATGACCACCATTAAGGCGCCAATCGGATGGTTAAGAAGTCACGAACTTCCCATATAAAGAGCCACTCCTCATTCATCCTCTCCACACCTGAAAACTCCATTCTCTCTCAACTGCTCTATTTTCCATTTGAAGCTAGAACTAGAGCTCTAACTTGGGCACTTTTCAGAGCCAAACAAGGCGAGGTCAAGTTCTTTAGAACCAGGGAGAAGTTAGCTACATGCCTGTAGTCTCCATTTGCTCTGAGGGTCGCTAGAGAAGCACTGACGTGATCGAACAATGAAGCAGCTCCGGTGGACCGAAGCTGCACTATTTTTGCCGAGCTAAAATCGGCCAATTCAAGCCCTTCTCAGGCCAAACCAAGTTAGCCCAACACATCCACAGTGCTCCTACAATTGAATTAGAGCTGAAAGGTAAGCCAATTTGGCTCCCTTCTGTAATTTCTTACCAGTGCAAGAGAGAGAACTGATAAAATTTTGATGATAAAATTCTCACTCAATTCAACATCAATTGATGCAACTCTTGATCCTAGGAGAAATTTTAGGACAAGAGCTATCTACCCAGATCGAAAGCTTGGACTGCCGTGCCCTTGACAATAAGCTTTCGAAGGTTTCTCTCTCTAGGTCCAATTTTTTTGGCGAAGCTCAGTTTGAGCTCATTCTGACACCAAATCGTGCAATTCAAAGTGTAATTGAATTGCATGAAGGTGTAGGAACTCTAACCTAGCTTCAATTTCAACAATTAAACTCATTTGATCTGTCAATTTCGTGAAATCAAATTCGATAGAGTTAGAAGGTTGAAATTGGGGGAAAATTGGGGAATTTCAAAAATTCGAGGGACTTAATTGCAATTTCATAAAATTGATGACCAATTGGCCATAATAAAGATGTTAGAGGATCAATTGGGAAATTTTTGGAATTGTTGGGGCAAAACTTACCATTTTTGTAAAGTAGGGGCAAAATGGTAATTTTGGAAAAGTTAGGGAACCAAATTGGAAATTTGGGAAATTGAACACTTTTTTGTGAAATTGAATAAATTGAGGTCCCAAGGTGAATTTTAAAAGTTTTGGGAATCAATTTGAGGAAAACCATCATTAGGGACTTAAAGTTAAAGAAAAATAACTTTAGGGACCTAATTGCAAATAAATGAAAAGTTTGGTTTTCTCATTCATTTGGAATGAATGAAGGCTATTAGGCCGAGAGATAATGAACAAGGATGTTCATATCATGTGGGAACATGAAGTACTGGGAACGCCAGTAAGGACAAGCTCGCGTGAATACAAAGAACCAGTCGAGAGGAATTCATTACATTAACGGGTGAGTGAGACTTTTAACATCAAACCCAGTTGAGGTGATTAGCAAATTAAGCAAAAAAACCACTTACTAGTTGTGAGTGTGATTTTTTATATCATACCCAGTTGGGATGATAAGTACCTCAAAAATGAAAATCCACTGCTAAGTGGTATTTTAAACATCACAACTTAGAGGAGTGATGTGAAAATGACGCGAAAAAACTACTTACCGGTTGTAAGTAGATCATACCCGGTTGGTATGATAAAACTTTCTCGAAGGAAGTGGAAAACCCGTTAATCGGTTATGAATGGAGATGTCCTCATACTTGGTTGGTATGATGGACGGTTGAAAAGTATATTTTTTCAAAGGTTCTCTCCCCTGACTATGTGCCACTGCTTAAACATTTTGAGAGATCTTCTTGATGGGAGCTCAATTAACTTTGTTAGGCCGAAGGCCTCGGTTTTGGAACTAGGGGCTTATATGCCTAATTTTGAAAATCTCGAATAGTGGGCCCTAGGCCAATTGGCACGAGCAGGAGCTCATAAACAAACATGATTCTAAGCCATGAAAACTTAAGTAAATGAATTGTTTGGCCATGGTAACGAGACAGGATCAACATACTTGATAGACTAGCAGTAGTGCGACATGACAGATCGACAGACCAGTCGAGACAAAAAACTGCATGTCGAGTTGAGGATCGGGGCCATTGGACCAGTGGCACCAAAGATTAAATGGATTTTGAGGAAAACTTTGTTTGTGCATGCAATTGAGGTTCAAGAGCATTAAGAGCCTAATAGGGGTAATAATTCGTCCTAAGGGCTGCTGGATGACATGGTGGCGATAAGGAAAAAGGGAAGCTACTAGGTTTGTGTTTCTCATCATAGTAGTTAGTCATGGAGTTCTATTTTTGTACTACACGGAGTTCTGTGTTTGTACTCCACGGAGTTTTGTGTTTGTACTCCACGGAGTTTTTGTGTTTGGACTCTACGAAGCTGCTGTGCTTGGGACTTTCTGAAGCTTCTATGTTTGAGTTTCATGTGCATGAGATCGAGGTATGGTCTCTGTCCTCATTCGGACACACAGTTTTAATCATGTGTGTTCCTTCATGATGAAGGGTGTGTATTAATTGATATACACATCGGTTATGGTTGAGGAGTGAGTAATGACGATGAAACTAAGATTTTGAAAATGAGAAATTTTAAAATAAAGAGTCTGACACACTCCAATTTAAATATTTTCTCCTAAAACTCAAACTTACCCATTCACTGAGTCATTGAACTCACCCCCTCCCTTATATCCCTTTTCAGGTAACCAAGGGCAACCTACCCCAAATACCTCCTGTTAATCACACCTTTAAGATAGGTATGTAAGTAAAAAAAGTTTATGCAGTTTTGATTTATATTTTATAGGAAAGGTACAAGTGTAAAGGATGCCTTACTCTTCATGGGTTATATACAAGGGGCAACCCTTAGTAAACTGGGAGAGTGGCAGGTTGATCACGGGGATCTGACCAAACCGGGTTGGGGCGTGACAGGAAGAGTCAAACTTGAAGCAAATTTGATTCCATTACCTTTGAGGGAGGTAGAAGTAATCCTTGGAATGGATTGGCTAAGTAACCATCGGACTAGGATGGACTATGGAGGGAAGATAGTAACCTTCCACACTCCCGAGACAAATGGACTGAAATTCCAAGGAGATCAGAGGAAGAGTGAAGTACAGATGGTGTCCCATATCAAGGCCTAAAAGATGATACATAAAGGTTGTACGACTTTTCTGGCCATGGTTATCAACGAGAAGTTTGAAGAGAAGGGACCTGAAGACATTCCAATGGTTAAACATAATCCATAAGTATTTATGGAAGAATTATCCATTGGCTGCCTGTGTCTGCGTGGCTACTAATTGGGCGCCATTAACCGGTCTGGTATGTTGATCATTTGGACCATTGATAGGGTCTGGTTCGACCGGATTTGGTGACCTGAATTCAAAAATCAACCGGTTCGAACTCGATTTGACCAATTTTCTAAAACTTAAAATTTTCTAAATTCATCTAGATTCACTTTCTATCTAATGGTGGCCACAATTTCCCAAATTGATATTTTTAAGCCACCTATAAAAATGAATTATTGAACCAGTTCACTATGGTTCATCCTGTTTTAGTCTGGTTTGGGTATGGTTCGAGTCTAGCTCACCCCGATCCGGTTCGGTTCTCCCCTCAATTCCACTTCCCGATTCTTCCTCACAATGTTTGTGAATTTTTGGCTACTTAGATCTTCTAATGTCCCACGTTCACCCTTCTTTATCATTTTTTATTCATTAATTGGCTTGGTTCTTCACATGAAAATCATACCAATTCTTTTTTTGGTTTTCCTTGGTCCCAAAGGATGGGTCTTATAGTCACCCAGTCAGGGAAGGTTAATTCCGAGATAATCATTTTCAAGGTGAGTCCTCATTCCAATCGTAATTGACTTTATAGAGTTCCCACTTACCCGATAGTAATGACACGGTTGTCCCGGTGAGATTTGTACTCGTGGCGCGCTCCCTAGCGCTGGTATTTGGGGTAATCCTCTCCTGCATGGTACATATATCTCCATTTGGATGATTCATTTAAGAGTCCACATGTTTCAAGTATTTGTGCCTAGGCCCTTGTTGTCACGCCCCAACCTGGTTTGGTCGGATCCCCGTGATCAACCCGCTACTCTCTCGGTTTATTAAAGGGTTTCCCCTTATTGTAAACTATAAAGAGTAAGGCATCCTTTAACCCGCACCTTTTTCCTGGAATAACATAATCAAAACTGCATGAAATTTAAAACTTTACATACCTGTGGTCTTACAGGTATCTTAGTTAATGGTCTTTAAGGGGAGGCTTTCCGTGATTTCCTGAAAGGGATATAAGGGAGGGGTGAGTATGACTACTCAGTGAATGAGTTTTTAAAAGCTTTTGACTTTTAAATTATTTGTATTAATTCCAAAAATTTAATTTAGATTTTATTTACAATAATTAAATATATATTAATTTATGGCTATTTATGATAAGGTGTATTCGCATAAAAAGTTTTGACCAAAATTTCGGGTTACAAAAAAATCATACTTCCCTAGAGGTCACCCATCCTCACACTACTCTCAGGCAAGTACGCTTAAATTCAAAGTTCTTATGGAATCTCGTTCACTTGAACCAATTTGGTTTTTGTTTTCTAATTTTTTTTAAGTTTCTTTTCCAAGGTTTAATGAACACTTTGGATCACTTGGAAGTTGTAATTTCCTAAATTGCCCATTCACAATTGATCGGGTTCGTGAACCGGTTCGGTTTTCTCACTCGGTTTAACCGGTTCCCTTCCTAGTTTTCCTTAGCTGAAAAGGGTGGGGTTTACACTTGCCTTAAGCCTTAATTATGTTTAGGTTCCTTTTTATACCCTTTATTTCAATTAAGCCCCTAAGGTTTCCAATTATCCTTCTTGGGTCCTTAATTTCATCAAAACCACCCATTGTCCTTTAATTTTTCAAAAAATAACCATTTGGTCCATAATTTTCCAAAAATTACCAAATGGCCCTTAATTTCTCAAATTGAATTGGCCTTTCGTTTTATCCAAATTGCCTAATTGGCCCTCAATTGGGAGTGAATTTCACAAAAATGCCCTCAATTTCATCAATTTGCCATTCGACCCTCAAATTTTTGAAAATTGCACAAAAGCTCCGTTTTTCTTGAAAAAACCCCAAATTGCCTCCCTTCTCTTCCCCAATTTGAGCGTTTGTGTTCCCAAATCCTACCTCATCCAATTAACAGCCTGAAAGTCCTCAATTTCTTCGTTTCTTGCTGTTATTCACCTCCTCTAGCTCCCCCGATCATCATACACTTCAAATTTCTGAATCTTGGTAAGTTTTGAGCTTCGCTAGAGCTTCGTTGGAAAAATCACAATAGAGAGAGAAGGCTTGCTAAGATTACCGATGGAGGGGCGGTGGCCGGAGCTTGAGGTGCGGATGACTCGTGTCCATCGAAGGGGTCCTACTAGGATTGGATCCCACTGCAATTCATCGCCACACTATGAGAATTTGAAGAGAGGAGTTTTGCGGAGGTGAAGTTCTGAAACTTAGAAAATCCGATGAGGAAAGGTGGAATTGAGCTTACCGGGTGTCTATGAGGGGTTACGGAGGGTCTCAGGAGGTCAGAGGTGGCCGAATCTAGCTGTGAAAGGTCTGAGAGGGTCGGGGTTGTGTTGGTCAGGAGCTCACTATTTTGTAGCTCCAGAGCAACTTTATTGTGCTATCGCTCTGACACTTCTCTAGTTGTTCTCCGATCGAGTTGAGGGTTTCTCGAGCTAGGGGACACCTTCTCGGTTTTGACACCTACCGAAGCTTCTTTGGTTGGGAATTGGCCCGTCGTCGGAAAATGAGTAACTTGTCTTCAGAGAGCGCCTGAGAGGTGAGCAGGTCGAGTGGGAGGATGCTCTTTATATAGGGAGCTTGACAATTGTTTGGGCTACTAGCTGGCGTGAGACTTGACCCCTGCCCCGCTCGTCGGTGACCTGACTGGGGCAATTTTCGAGTCGCTGGAGACTCCCTCTTTCCCTCTCTCTCTCTCTCTCTCTCTCTCTCTCCTCCCCCTTTCTATTAGCAGACTAAGGTTGAAAACGATGATGTGGTGGGCATGCCACGTGGCACGCTATGATTGGCTACTTTTCTAATGAGGTGATCTAACTCAACTGCCGTGTCAGCCGTTGACCGGTTGACCAGACACGTGGCAGTCTCACATTAGCTACTCCTGTCTACATGGCAAGCTGATAGGTTGTCCGCTGACCGTTGACTGGACATGTGGCAGCCTCCCATTGGATTTTTGTATCTACATAGTTTCTGACTAGCGCTGTTGAGCGTTGACCAGCTGGATCGTTGACCGGTTCGGTCCGACCGGGTTCAGTGACCAAAATTAAAAAAATTGGTCAGTTTAGGTTCGACTCGATCGATTTTCTAAAATTTAAAAATTCATTTTCTATCCAACGGTGGCCTCAATTTCTCAAATTGACATTTCTAAGCCACTTAGAAAAATGAATCATTGAACCGGTTCTCTATGGTTCAATCCGGTTCGGGTACAGTTCACCCTGAACCAGTCCGATCTTCTCATCCAATTCACTTCATGGTTCTTTTACACGATTCTTGTGAATTTTTGGTCACTTGGAATTTTTCAATTTCCCATTTAACCCCTATTTACTATTTTCTCTTCATTAATTGGCTCATTTTTTCACATGATAATTTGCAGTTTCTTTTCCCGGTTCTCACTGGTCCCAAAGGATGGGTTTTACAACTCTCCCCTCCTTTTAGGAGTTTTGTCCTCAAAACTCAACTGTCTATCCTTTCTATCAAGGGTGGATTCCCGTGCAGTAAGCTTGGGGGTCCGAGTTGGTTTCCTACTACCATGGGGTGCCACTTTTGACTCGATCTCCATACTCCCTTGGATTTAGTATTTTGACTTGTCTCATTCTTGGGGTCCACGAATATTTGTAGGTCCAATACTCCCTGTCATTTGGGGTCAAACTTTCCTATGGATAGGTTTTGTCCGAAATTGGGTCTTTTGGTCGTTGGAACTCTCTAGCCCATCGTCCCTTCGAGCTTTTGCATTTGCTTCTCGCAGGTTTCGATGCTATTTTACTTTTGTTAGGTCGTTGGACCTACATGTCCCTGGCAGCATGACTCCCGCATCTTGTTATTTCTCCATGGGCTTGAAGCTCGGCTTGCCTTGCGGTTTGAACCGTGTCCTTCCACTGTTTTCCTTAGAGCATACTCTCTTTGTTTTTCCTCTTGCGTTGTCAAAATTACTTCATTACTTGATTCCGATTCACACATAGGTTCCTATTCAAACATCCCCTCTATGCTCTGATGTCCTTTGGATGTGGATGTCAGGCTCCTTGTGAGGGTTTGGATTTCTCGCATTCACTCATCTTACCCTATTTCCTCATTGGGTCTTCCCAACTTTAACTGTTGGGTTTCTCACCCCTCTTGGTCCTATCAGCCTGTCGGGGTTCTCCCCTTCCCTTCTTCCTCTTTTCTTCCTCTATTTTGGGCCATTATGCCTACTAATCCTTAGCAATTTGTCCTCCTTGGGCTTAGTCTTTTCCCTTGTTCTGGATGACAAGGTTCGGTGTTCACTTCTGCAATTACTTCCTTGCTTAGCCCCTATTTAATTCACTCTTAGGGACTTCCCCTCTCTTTTGGCATCTACCTACCCCATGGGACTTACATTTATTACTTGAGGTTTCCACTTTGTTCCAAAATACAGCCCTATATCTTGTTCTTCTATGGCTTGGAGTGGATTTTTCCCCTTTTATCCTCAGTCGTTCCTTTAGGTCATTTCTCCCCTCTTGTTTATCGTGTCCATACACTCTCTTACTTGATTTTGTCATGTCTGGATGGGCGACTTTTTCTTCCATGGGTTGTACCCCTTTTTGGGGCTTGGGGCCCACATGTCCCTAGTGAGTTGACATGTTCCAGACTCGTGCTCACTTTTTGGGGCATCTCTCCTGTAATCCCCTAATTTATTGGGATATCGGGCTCCGCCCTTCATTATAACTTGGTAGTGTTTCTTCACTACTTTGGGGCCATCTGGTTATCTAACGCATATACTCATGGCTTGGTCACTTCTTCCTAACACCGTAGGTGTCCATTTTCTCGAAATTCCTAGTTCTTGTAGAGGGTGTCCTCCGACGCTTTCCTCCTTACGGGGTAGGATGCCCCTCATGTTTCCTTTGAGTATAAAACCTCTCCTCATTGCTTCCTTATATAGTGTCCTAACCAACTTTATAGGCTCCATGCTTGTCCACCCCATCCTCCTTGCTGGTTCACTTTTCTTGGCCCCTAGTGCTAGGGCTCCTTATCCTTTTCCCACTAGCTCGTCTCTCACTTTTTTATTCAATGGAATGCCTTGTCACTATTTCCTGATCATTATGGCTATCACTCGTTGGAGTTCCTATAGGGCGGGTAGGCCTTTTTTGATTCGTCCTTATGTGGTCCTTGGACTGCCCCTCTTTCTATTTGTGTGTACTAGTCTCAGACTTCCCTACTTCATGACCGGCCATTCACCCTATTGTTATCCTTGGCCAGTGTCCTCCCCTCGTATCTTAATACCCTCTTTTGGGGTCACCTCCTTAGTTCCTACCGTGGCTCTTTGTCCTCTACTCGTTTTGTTGACATGCCTTACCCTTACTACAATTAATCATGTTTTTATTTATGGATTTCTCCCTTCGGTACATTGTGGCCTTATTGGGGTTCTTTTATGGCATTCCGCTCTAGCTTATCCCGTATGGTTTCGCTGGTGACCATTCGACTCTCTAGAGGTTTATTCTTTGGGCTCCATCATCTTGGGGTTTGAACCTATCTTGTCCCTCTCAGGGTGTCCTTGTCCAAGGCTTTCTATCCCCTAGGGTTTCTTGTTTGGCATCCTACTTTAGTGCAGTTGCTGCTAACTTTGTGAGGCTGGTTGGCTAATCACTAATCCCTCCTTATAAGGTTTCTTTGCACCCCTAGCTCTCTCTATGGACTTTTCCTCACTTCCGGTGTCCCTATAGTTTATGAGGGCTTATTACGTCAAGTGATTTCCTTTTGTCCTTCCCTGGGAACTTTTAACTTTCTAGGGGTTTCTAGGCAAGGGGTCATTTGCACGTTGCTCAAGAGTGAAATAATAGGAACTCTTTATTCATTAACCGGTGAAGCCTCGACTAGGGTTTATTACAACAGTCAATCCAAATAAATTTATTGTTATGCCTCTAGCCTCTCCAATTAACTGACCTAGAGTTAAACCTAGGCGGGTTGCGAGACTTAACATCGGTCACCCTGGCACGTCTCTTCCTCCTAGGCAGGTAGTTGCCCCCGTGGTACCTTCCACAGTGTGGGCATGGGTTCATGTTGGGTTCCTCAAACTCCATGGATGCTGACGAGCTGGGAGCCTACATGGCTTGCACTGCTGGTGCCATATCCACCCCATATCAGTTCAAGACAACGACATCATGGGCGTGCTGCATGGGACTTGTTGTGCATGCACTACTGCGTATCGGAGGGAGTCGGTGGAAGACCCTCACATAGTTAGTGTATGCCTTCCAAAAATTTCTATCGACTTCTTCTCGAATTTGGGATGGATCTGGTGCCCCGAGTGAGGACTTTTTGTCTTCCATCAAGTAGGAAGGGGTTCTCTCTTGAGGTGCTTCCACAGAACAGTCCCCGATCGCTCCACTTGTGGATCAGAGCGCCTTTACCATCCACCCTAATAGAGGTCAACAGCATCTACCCTGAGTTTGATGGACCTTGCTTGTCCGACCCTCAAACATTAATCATACTTTCTGTCCGCTTTCTAGGATGAGACCTCATTTCCCCTACTTCCTCGGTCTTAGTGTGCAGGAAGCTCCCCGAGCTTCTCGACATACTAGATGCCAAACTACCCTTATGCTCCCTGGGTCGTCCACCAGCCCTTGGGATCCATCACTACCACATACCAGGTGTCCTGACGCCCCTACATTATAGTGCATGTACAATCAAGAGTCTTTTTCATTTATAGAAATTATCCTTGGCCCTCCAGCACTAGGGTGGGTTGGCTTGAGTTTTACCCACGTGTACATGCCCAATAGGTTCGACAGCCTAGCTTCAGCTTAGCAGCGGTTTTGTATGACACACAATTGCCCATTAATTAGAACTTTTTGAAGTATTTATAATATGTTGATTCTGGATGGGTCTGTACCTGTGTCCATTGTCCTTGAGCCCACTTGTATTACCGAGGCTAAGCCCGGAATTAGCTCCCAAATGTTTTAAGCTGAGTCACACAATCAAAGGAGGTTAATTTCGAGAAAATCTTTTTCAAGGTGATCCGTCATTCCAATCGGAATTGACATTATAGAATTCCCACTCACCCGGTAGTAGTGACGGGGTCGTCCTAGTGAGATTTGCACTTGTGGCGCACTCCTTGGCATCAGTATTTGGGGCAATCCTCTCATGCATGGTGCGAATATCTCCATCTGGATGATTCGTTTAAGAGTCCGCATGTTTCAAGTAGTTGTGCCTAGGCCCTCGTAGTAAGCCTTAATTACGTTTATGGCCCTTTTTGTCACCTTTATTTCAATTAAGCCCCCAGTATTTCCAATTATCCTTCTTGTGTCCTTAATTTCATCAAAACTACCCATTGGCCTTTAATTTTTCCAAAATTTCTATTTGGTCCCTAATTTTCCAAAAATTGCCAATAGGCCCTTAATTTCTCAAAATTACTAATTGGCCTTCCATTTTGTCCAAATTGCCTAATTGGCCCTCAATTGGGAGTGAATTTCATGAAAATGCCCTCAATTTCATAAATTTTGCATTCGACCCTCGAATTTTTGAAAATTGCACAAAAGCCCCCTTTTTCTTGAAAAATCCCCAAATTTCCTCCATTCTCTTCCCCAATTTGGGCATTTGAGTTCCCAAATCTTACCTCATGCAATTGACGGCCTGAAAATCCTCAATTTCTTCATTTCTTATTATTATTCGCCTCCTCTAGCTCCCACCGATCATCCTACACTTTGAATTTCCGAATTTGGCTATGTTTTGAGTTTCATTGGAGCTTCATCGGAAAAATTATAGTAGAGAGATTAAGCTTGTTGAACTTACTGATGAAGGGGCGGTGGCTGGAGCTTGAGGTGTAGGCAACTCGCGTTCGTCGAGGGGGTCCTACTAGAATTGGATCCCACTACAATTCGCCGCCACAATGTGGGAATTTGAAGAGAGAAGTTTCGGGGAGTTGAAGTTATGACATTTAGAAAATCGAATGAGAAGAGGTGGAATTGAACTTACCGGGTGTCTATGAGGGGTTATGGAGGGTCTTAGGAGGTCGGAGGTGGCCAAATCTAGTGGCAGAATGTCTAAGAGGGTCGAGGGTTGGGTTGGTCGGAAGCTCGCTATTTCGGAGCTCTGGAACAACTTTATTGTGCTATCGCTCCAACACTTCTTCGATTGTCCTCTAGTCTATTTGAGGGTTTCTCGATCTAGGGGACTCCTTCCCAGTTCTGGCCCCTCGTCGTAGCCTTGATCAAAGTTTTGTCAAAAAATGAGTAACTTGTCTTCAGAGAGTGCTTGAGAGGTGAGGAGGTCGAGTGGGAAGGTGCTCTTTATATAGGGAGCTCGACAACTATTCGGGCTACCAGCTAGTGTGAGACTCATCCCCTGCTCTGCTCACTGGCGACCTGGCTAGAGAAATTTCCAAGTTATAGGAGACTCCATCTTTCTCGCTCTCTCTCTCCTTTCTGCTAGTGGACTATGATGATGTGGTGGGAGTGCCACATGGCTTGCTATGATTGGTTGGTTTTTCTAAAGTGGTAATGCAACTCAGCCACCGCTTCAGCCGTTGACCGATTGACCGGACACGTGGCCGATTCCTATTAGTTGCTCGTGCCTGCGTGGCATGCAGACAGATCATCCATTGACCTTTGATTGAACATGTGGCAGCCTCCCATTGGTTATCTGTGTATGTGAGGCTACTGAATGGGTGTCGTTGACCGTTGACTAGTCCAGTCTATTGATCGGTAGACTATTGACCGGTTAGACTGTTGACCGCTCTAGTACGACCAGGTTCGGTGACCAAAATTAGAAAATTGGCCTATTAAGGTATGATTCGACAAGTTTTCTAAAATTTAAAATTTTCTAAATTCATCTAAATTCATTTTTTATCCAATGGTGCCCTTAATTTCCCAAATTGACATATCTAAGCCACCTAGAAAAATGAATCATTGAATTGGTTCTCTATGGTTCAATTCAGTTCAGTCCGGTTCGGGTCTAGTACAGCCCGAACTGGTCCGGTTTTCTCATCCAATTCACTTCTTGGTTCTTCCTCAAGATTTTTGTTAATTTTTGGTCCCTTGGGATTTCCCAATTTCCCATGTTAACCCCTCATTACTATTTTATGTTTGTTAATTGGCTTGGTTTTTCACATGAAAATTTACCATTTCTTTTCCTAGTTCTCCCTAGTCCTAGAGGATGAGTTTTACAGTTTCCATATGGGTTTAATCCGCGTACTCAATTCCATCACAGTCACATCTCATTAGCTCATATAGTCATCATGATGACATGATTCTTAATAAATGTTTGGAATTCCTTCTCTTCCATTCAACATCATCACACTTTGATGAATGACTCTTCGTTCCATGAGTCATATCATTTTAGTCATTTGGACTTACGTATCCTTAGCATGGTAGGGTGCTTTAGCATGATTTATTTCGAAAATATTTTCTCGTCCATCATCAAACTTCTAATTCATGAAGTCATGCAATTTTCATCCATCCTTGGCATTTGGTAAAATTCCTTAATTGTCATGAACATCATCCAAATGTTCAATAATTATTCATTCATTGCTTGTCCATTTCTGACTTCCTTGTAAATCGCCCTCTTTAGTCATTCGAACTTTCTTTGTACCAATTCTTGCCGTTTAATCCATTAAACGGTACTTCTGTGAAGCTTCATTGGAGGCTTCATGCTTGTTCTTCCAAACTCTTCACCTTCACCTCTTTAATGATAACCTTGAGAGGTTCCACCTTCTCTTCTAGCATCCACTCATTTCATGGACATTATCCTTATTAACTCCTCATACATAATTAGTTAGAGGAGGTTTATCTATACCTACCATAAGTTTTTTATGGTTAGGTTCTTTTCATTTCTTCAGCTTTATTCTCCCTATGCAACCACTCATCTTAAGTGGTTAGCAACTATTTCTTATACCCATTTTGGCCGGAGTATTTTGAATGCATCATGCCATTCCCAATTAACACCACTCTTACTATACTTCATATTTTTGCCATCTCTTTTGGGAGCATCATTTGTGCCACTACTCCCTTTGGACTTTTAAACCCTTCCTCTCCATGTCTTGGGCATGTCTATCTTTCATCAATTATTTTTCCATCGTTCTTAATGGCATGATTAGACATTCAAACTCAAGGTGAACATCTCTTAGCAATCTCACCTCCCATTTCCTTTTATTTGAGCGCTCCCTTGCTCATATGATTACCTTGGGCAAAATGTCACTATAGCTACTCTTTTAATTCGTCATTTAGGTAACATCCTTTAGGGGTTTCCCCTCCCTTCAAGTATCCACTTACCCCGTGAAATTTATTATGATTTACCTATATACTCAAGGGTATTTTCTTAGATCCAATCATTATGCCATTTATGGTTAAGACTCTCCTTCTTGAGATTTTCGTCCAAACGTTAATCTAGATCACAGGATTGAGAGCTCTATAGTGCTTAACTATTCCATTGTTTGGTTGTTTCTCTTAATTGTTAAAATTCTTTAGCAAGACACCCTTTCAAGCTTTTCATTCTTGTCTCTTCTTGCCCTGGCATTATTAACTTTGCTCCTTTGGTCTTGTGTTGGCCCTTGAGTCCATCATTAGCTCTCCTTTTGATACAATTATAAAATAATCCTCATAAGGAATGTATGATCATTCTACAACCCTTCTTTTACTTGTTTATTTCCTTTGATTTCGATCTCTTAGTAGACCGTTTTCCAAAAATTCTGGTCTACCAATTCCCTTCCATAAGGTTTATCCTTGGTCTAATGGAGATGATATAGATTCCCTCTACTTCCTTCATCTTCATTATTTCTTATTATTTACAATGGTTTTGTCTATACCTTTCTCATCACTCCTATTTTGAAGGTGGTGTGCATTGCCTAGGTACCACTTGTCTCCTTCAGTTACTGTGATCTTAACTGAACCTCTCTTGGTATTGCACCATCCTTACACTTGTTCTCTTTACTTAGACATCATGCCTTTTATGACCATTTAGTTTTCCTAGAATTTTTGACATTGCTTATTTACTTGTCCTTCAACAATCTCCTTATTTTTCGTTCTTGGTTCCAACTATTTGGTTTCCCAATCACTTCACAGCTTGTCTATTGATATACTCATGGTTATCCTCCATCATACATTTTCATTAGGTTGGAGATATCCTTATTTATGGGTTTCTATTTCTTAGTCTACCCGTACTTTTTCGAGACCATTTCACGATTATTCTCTCCTTACCTAGGATTCATCCTTTTGGTAAGTATTTACTTCATCGGGCTTTTCTTAAGGAGTTCTTTATGTGTCCCCTTTCTCTATTCTTATCATTTGGGTTAGAGACTTCCATCTTTGGAACTATAAATCCAACCTCCTTGAAGGTTTCCTTCCTTCATAACCTTGCACCCTTTTTATATTAGTGCGTTCCTCCATATCCAATCATTGTCATTTTGGGATTACCATTTGAAATGTATTTCCTATCCAATGAATCCTTGTTATCGTTGTCTTATTGCGTGTATTTCATACTATGCCCCATTATTCAAATTAAGTTTTCTTAAGGTGGAGATGGAACTTGACCAAACCTCCCTGGCCTCCTTAAGTCTTTATCTTCCTTGCTCCTTCATAGGATCGATTTGACTTCTTTGTTGGGTACTCACTTTCCCAGTTTCCTTTACTTAGATAAGTCTCATTCTACATCTTTGGGAGTTTCTTCCTTTTATTTGTCATCATGGGTTTTCAACCCATCAAACCTTTTATGACATCTTTTAATGCCTTCCTTCAGTTTACCCATTCTTTAGGGTTAACTTTCTTTCTTAAAATCTCGTGAGTGCACTTTCCTTCCCCCTTGTACTCGATCCTTATCTCAACTTGTATTCCATTTACAAGTTTATTCGTTAAACTGAAGGTTCTAGGTATTCTTTCCCATGTCTTTATCTCTCAACTTTCTTGTTAAGAATATTAGAAGGTTTTAATGACTCATTCTAAAATCATAACTCAAAGGCCAAATTTTGACTAGGAAATTACCAATTTTTCCAAAACTTGGTATTATTCTTTAGGGTGATTGACTTCTTCCTTGTCAATCCCTTCTTATCGCTTTATTATTACTAAGGATCTCCTTTATTCTTATTTTCCTCATACTTTGGTTTTCTCAATCCTCTTTCTTAAAGGGTTTTTCTTTCCTTTACTCAAAATTTTTAGTTATTCGATTATAGTATGTGATCATAAAACTTTTGGCCTAAAAAGTTGTATTTATTAATTTCATTAGCCATAAATATGTCTGATTACATAGATCAAGCAAATACACCAGCTTCCCCATAACTATTTCTTCAGCCCCACATGTTAATTGACTTAGAGTTCATCACAAGTGGGATTCTTCATCTGAAGATTTGGAAGTTGATGTTATTTTCTTAGGTGGACATGGACCTCCATGGTACCTTTCACAAGCATTCATGCTTGGTTCCTCGTATTCTAAGTATGAGGCTTGATCTCGAGGGTTTGGCATTTCCGCTCTCTATGAGATTGATACTCCATACCTCTTCATCACTATTGTTTCACACTCATATGCTTGTTTGAAGAGGGTTGCAGGTTCAGACTCTTAGTGGGTTAGAATGTGTCGCAGCTTCTTAAACACCCTCATATAGTTTGCATAGGCCTCCGAAAAGTTGTCTTCAACCTCTTGTTGAGTAGAAGTTGGGTGAGAGTTTCCCCTTCCCAAGTCTGATTGGTTCACCAGTTGTAAACCCCATACTTTGATAAAAAGAAAACCGGGAAAAGAATTCGTCATTTCCAAAGAGAAAACTGAGTCGGTTTATAAAACTAAAATCGATAGAGAAAGGGAAAACTAGGAAATTTATGGATTACAAGTGATCTAAAGAGTTACAAAAGTCATGAGAAAGGATTTTAGGTTGAATTGGACGTAAAAACCAAACCAGTTCAGGTGAACCGAACCTGAATCGGTTTAAACCACTATTGAACTGGTTCCTAAATTAATTATTATAGGTGGCTTAGAAAATTCAAATTGGAGAATATGGCCCACCATTTGATAGAGAATGAATTTAGATGAATTTAAAAATTTTTAATTTTGAAAAACTCGGTCGAATCGGGCCTGAACTGGCCGGTTTAAGCGTTGAACCTAGTTCGGTCCAGTCCGATTCAAAATAGTGTCGTCTTCTTCCTTCAGGTGACAACATTGCTCACTTGCCAGAAAATCGGGCAGCATTGGCGAAGATGAAAAGTCTTCGACTAGGGAGTTTCAAGTAATGAATTATAGCCATTAAGGCACCAATCAAACGGCCAAGAAGTCCTTGAGTTTCCTATATAAAGAGCCCCTCCTCATTCATCCTCCTTGCACCTGAAAACTCCACTCTCTCCCTATTGATCCATTTTCCAATGAAGTTCTAACCAAAGCTCCGACTTGGGCATTTTTCTGAGCCAAAGAAGGTGTGGTCAGATTCTTTAGATTCGGGGAGAAGTCAGCTCCACGACGGTAGCCTCCGTTTGGTTAGAGGATCACCGGGGAAACACTAGCGTGGTAGAACAGTGAAGTGGCTTTGGCGAATCGAAGCTGCCCTATTTCGGCTGAGCTGAAAACAGCCAGTTCGAGCTCCTCTCAGGCCAAACCAAGCTCTCCCAACACTCTCTTTAACCTCATACGACCGAATTAGAGTGGAAATTTAAGCCAATTTGTCCCCCCTCTATAAATTCCGATCAGTGTTAGAGAGAGAACTAACGAAACTTCATTGACCAAATTCTCCATCAATTCAACGTGAATTGATGCGATTCTTGATCCTAGGAGAAACCTTAGGAGAAGAGCTATCTGATCAGATTGAAAGCTTGGACCGCCCGACGATAACCTTTCGAAACTTTCTCTCTCTATGCCCAGTTTTCCAATGAAGCACCGTTTGAGCTCGTTCCACGTCAATTCCTGTGATTCAAAGTGCAATTGAACCTTATGGATGTGTAGAAACTCAAATCCACCTCTAATTTCAACAATTAACTTCGATTGATTGGTCAATTTGATGAAATCAAATTTGGTTAGGTTGAAAGGTTGAAATTGGGGAAAAATTTGGGGAAATTTTGGGAATTTAAAAAATTTGAGGGACTAAAGTGTAATTTCCTAAAATTGAGGGCCAATTGGGCATGGAAAATATGTTTGAGGACTAATTGGTCAATTTTGGAATTATTGGGGTCAATTTTACCATTTTTGTAAAGTAGGGGCAAAACTGTAATTTTGGAAAAGTTTGGGACCAAATTGGAAATTTCTGATACTTGAACCCCTTTTTGTAATTTTGAATAAATTGAGGTCTTAAAGTTAATTTTTCAAGTTTTTAGTCTTAATTTAGGGAAAAATTGGCATTAGGCACATAAAGTTAAAAAAAAGAACTTTTGGGACCTAATTGTAAATAATTGAAAAGTTTTGGTATTTTATATATTTGTGATGAATGAAGGCTGTTAGGCCAAAGGATAATCAACAAGTATGTTCATATTGTGTAGGAACACAAAGTATCGGGAACGCCAGCCAAGATAAGCTCACGTAGAGGCAAAAAGCCGGTTGAGAGGAATTCATTACATTCACGAGTGAGTGAGAATTTTCACATCATACCCGGTTGTGATGATGAGCACCTTGGTAAAGAAAAACTGCTATTATGTGGGATTTTAACATCACACCTGGATGATGTGATGTGAGAAAACATACAGAGAAACTACTTATCGGTGGGTGGTAAAGTTGCTCCGATGGCACAAGTGGGTGTAGTGGACGTGCTGCCCTACGAATGTGTTTTCCCTTCATGATTAAGGGCGTGCGTTGGTTGATAAACACACTGTTTGTGGTTAATGATGAGAAATGGATTTTTAAACCAAGATTTTAAGAATGAAATATCTTAAAGGAACTAAAGAGTCTGACACACTCCAAATAAAAAACTATTTTATTGAAACATTATTATTTTTTTAAATTTCTCATTCACTGAGTTGTAGAAACTCACCCACCCTTTTTATCCCTTTTCAGGAAATAAAAAATGACTAGTGATAACACTAGGCCTTACCCTTTTTCATGTAAGCTTAATTATTTTAAGTTGCATTTTTATCGATATATGTTATTCGAGGAATAAAGGTTAAAATTTCCCCTGGCTCCTCTTGAATTAAAAAATTGGGAAGCCCCTCTTGAACCAAGAGAGTGGCGGGTTGTTCATGGGGACCTGACCAAACTGGGTCGAGGCGTGACAGGGGTGATGTGAGAAAACATACGGAAAAACTACTTACCTATTGTAAGTAAATCATACCTGGTTGGTATGATGAACTTCTTGGAAGAAAGTAGAAAACTCGTTCATCGGTTATGAGCGAAGATGTCCTCACACCCGTTGGTGTGATGGACAACTGGAAAGTTATTTTTGTCAGAAGTGCTCTCCTCTAACTGTGTGCCACTGCTTAAACTTTTTGGGAGACCTTCTTGATGGGAGCTCAAATTGCTCAGATAGGCCAGAGGCCTCGGTTTTGGAACCTAGGGTCTAAAATGCCCGATTTTGAAAATCTCGTACGGTGGGCCTAAGGCCAGTTAGCACGAGCAGGAGCTCGGTAAACAAACATGACTTTAAGCCATGAAAATTTAAATGAATGATGTGTTTGGCCATGGTACCAAGATAGGATTGACACACTCGGTTGACTAGCGGTAGGTCGAGACAGGTCGATGAACCAATCGAAACAAATAGCTGTAGGTCGAGTTGAGGGTTAGGGCCGTTAGACCAGTGGCAACAAAGATTAAATGGCTTATGAGGAAAACTATTGTTTTGTGCATGTATTGGGGTTCACGGCCATCAAGACGCCCAAGAGGGGTAGTGATGCGTTCTAGGGGCTACTGGACATCATGGTGGAGATAAGGGCAGTTTGTCATGTCAACAATCAGGGAAGCTCGATGTAGCTTCATGCGCATGAGACCGAGGTGGGGTCAGGATGAGGTCTCTGTCCTCATACAGACACGGAGTTTTCTTTCGGGATTGAGGGTCGGATATCGCATACATCTACTCATTCTCAAGGTAGAAGTGGACGGGCTTCTATCTAGGTGGCCGGTAAAGTCGCTTTGATGCCACAAGTGGGTGCAGTGGACGGGCTGCCCTACGAATGTGTGATCTCTTAATGATTAAGGGCGTGTGGTTAATGAGAAATGATGGTTTTGAAAATGAAGCAATTGAGGAGAATGGTTTTAAAAAATTAAGGAGTTTGGCACACTCCAATTCAAACTATTTTCTGAAACCCATTCACTAAGTTGTCAAACTCACCCACTCCCTTATACCCCTTTTCAGGTAACCAAGGGAAAACCTACATAAAGACCTCCAGTTAGCTACACATGCAAGATAGGTATGTAAGTTAAAATTTTATACAGTTTTGATTAATGTTATTCCAGGAAAGGTACAAGTTTAAAGGACGCCTTATTCCTGATAGTTTAAAGATGGGGAAAACCCTTAATAAGCCGGGAGAGTGGCAGGTTACTCACGGGGATCCGACCAAACTAGGACAGGGCGTGACACCGGTGGTGGAATGGTTTCATCTTCTATAGATTTATTGCTTCTTCTTTTGGGAATCCCCCCATATGATAGGTTTTTTCTATAAATTATTTATTTAGCATATACTTCCTACATTTTCAAAAAATATTTCCCAAGATGCCAAGTTTTATAAACTTAATTTTTCTCTAAAAAAATTTCAAGTTTGAAAACATTTGCTATGATACCACTTAAGTTGTCACATCCCGACTCGGTTTGGTTGACACCCCTGTGAACAACTCGTCACTCCTTCTGGTATTTAAAAAGGGTAACTACCACTGTGGTTGTCATGCCCCAACCCAGTTTGGTTGGATCCCCCGTGAACAACCCGCCGCTCTTTCTCGGTTCAAGAGGAGTTTCCCCCTTCTTTTAGTCGAGAGGAGCCACGTGAAATTCCAACCTTGTTTCCTAGAAGACATATATCAAATAAAATGCAAGCTTAAAGACAATTTAAGCATACCTGACAAAGGGTAAAGCTCAGTGTTACTTCTAGTTATTTTCTCTTTTCCTGAAAAGGGGTAGAAAAGAGGAGTGAGTTTCTACAACTTAGTGAATGGGTTTTCAACGGTTTACTTTTAACTTTTAAGAAATAAAATTTATATGGAGTGTGCCACACTTCTTTCTTTTCAAAAATCTCTTTATTTAAAATTTTGCAATTTTCTATTATTTCTTAGTTACTGGTGTGTCCTCACCCAACACACATCCTTCATCATAAAGGTTACACACATTCACAAGTCAATATCACTACTGGACCCGCTAGTGGCTTCGGAGCAACTTTTCTTGCCATCTGGATAGAAGTATGACCACTTCTACCCTAGGAATGAGTGGATGTACATGACATCCAACCCACAATCCTGAAATCACTTCTTCGTGTCTATATGAGGACAGAGACCTCATCCTATACCCACCCTGGTCTCATGCGCTTGGTGCTACTCCAAATTTCGTAAAGACAGCTGGAATGACGAACTGCCCTTATAGCCACTAGGTCGTCCAGCCTTAGGACGCATCACTACCCCTCATGGGTGTCTTTATGATCTAATACTCATAGTGCATGCACAAGCAAAGTTTTCTTAAAGTTGCCATATAATATGTGGTGCCATTTGTCCCAACGGTCCTGACCTTCAAGTCAACATGTAGTTGTTTGTCTCGACTGGTCCAGAGACCTATTTTGTCGCATTGCTACTAGTTGACTGATTATGTCTGACCTGCCTTGGTACCATGACCAAACAATTCACTTATTAAGTTTTAATGGCACATATATATCTATCATGTTCTTTTACGAGCTCCTGCTCATGTCCATTGGCCTATGGCCCACTGTTTGAGTTTTTCAAAAATTGGCATTTTATCCCTCAAGTTCCCAAACCGAGGCCTCCGACATAAGAGCTATTCGAGCTTCCGTCAAGAAGGTCTCCCAAATATTTTAAGCATTGGAACACAAGGAGAGAACACTTCTGACAAAATGGTTTTTACTGTCCATTATACCGACTGGTATAAGGACATCTCCGTTCATAACCGATGAGCGGGTTTTCAACTTCCATCGAGGAAGTCTCATCATACCAACCGAGTATGATCTACTTACAACTCGTAAGTAGTTTTTCTGCATAACTTTTACATCACTTTCTCTAAGTAGTGATGATTAAAAATACCACTAAGATGTGGGTTTTTTATACCGAGGTACTTATCATCCCCAACCGGGTATGATACATAATCTCACTCACTCGATAGTGCAGTGAAATTCTACTTAGTCGGGTTCTGTCCTTAGCAAGCTGGACCTCGACTAGCATTCCCGATGTCTTGTTCTCCTACATGAAATGAACATAATTGTTCATTATTCTTTGGCATAATAGCCCTCATTCACTCCAAATGAATGAGAAAACCCAACTTTACATATATTTACAATTAAGTCCCTAAAGTTATTTTTCTTTAACTTTAAGTCCCTATTGTCGGGTTTTTCCTAAATTCAAGTCCCGAAACTTTTAAAATTTATCTTAGGACCTCAAATCATTTGATTTCACACAAAGGGGTTTAATTTCCCAAATTTCCAATTTGGTCCTTCAATTTTTCCAAAATTACCATTTTGCCCCTTATTTAGAAAAATGGTAAATTTTGCCCCAAAAATTCAAAAATTTCTCAATTGGCCCTCTAATATTCTTATCATGACCAATTGAACCTCAATTTTAGAAAATTACATTTTGGTCCTTCGAATTTTTGAAAATCCCCAATTTCCCCCCAATTTCAACTCTTCAACACTACCGAATTTGGTTTCATCAAATTGATCGATCAAACACCTCTAATTTTGAAATTGGAGTTGAAATTGAGTTCCTACCTGTTCATATGATTCTAAGGACCTTTGAATCGCAGATTTTAACGTCGGAATGAGCTCAAACGGAGCTTTGCTAGAAAACAGACTATAAAGAGAGAAAGCTTCGATTTCTCACTGGTGAGGGCACGGCGGTCGGAGCTCTCTATTTAGGCTGGTAGCTCTCCTCGAGAGGTTTTTCCTAGGATTAAGAATGACATCAATTAATGTCGAATTGGATTAGAATTTCTTCATCGAAATTCGACCGATTCTCTCTCTAACAACGATTTGAAATTGTAAAGGGGAGCCGAATTGGCTTACCTTTTGGTCCTAATTCGGCTGTGGAAGGGCTGAGGTGGTGTTAGGAGAGCTTGGTTTGGCTTGAGGAGGGCTCGAATTGGCTGATTTCAACTCGGCTGAAATAGGGCAGCTTTAGTCCGTCGGAGTTGCTTCACTGTTTGATCACGCTAGCGCTTCTTTAGCGACTCTCAGGATGAACGGATGCTACCACCGTGTAGCTGACTTCTCCCTGGTTCTAATGAACCCAATCTCACCTTCTTTGGCTTAGAATTGACCCTATATCAGAGCTAGTTCGAGCTTCATCGGAAAACTAAGAAACGGAGAGAGAGTGCTTTTCAAGCGTGGAGAGGACGAATGGAGAGGGAGCTTGGGGACCCATTGGCCGTTCGTTTGGCACCGTTATGACAGAAATTGATGACCTGAAATTTACCAAATGGAGGCGTTTCTTCTTCACCGATGTTTCTTCAGTTTCTTAGTGAGTGAACAGTGTTGTCATCATGAGGAAGAAGATGACACTGTTCCGAACCAGATCGGTCTGAACCGGGTTCAAAGCTTAAACCGGCCGGTTCACCTCTCATTCAATCGAGTTTTTCAAATCTAAAAATATCTAAATTCATCTAAATTCATTCTCTATCCAATGGTGGCCTCAAATAGCCAATTTAAATTATTTAAGCCCCCTAGACAAATGAATTTAGGATTTAGTTCATTAGTGGTTCAAACCGATCTGAACCGGTTCAGATCCGATTCACCTGAACTAGTTTAGTTTTCATCCCCAATTTCTTCGCAAGTCCATTTCCATGTCTTTTATGACTCCTTAGGTTACTTAGGGTCCATAAGATTCCCAATTTACTATCTCTTTATCGATTCCGGTTCATAAACCGCCTTGATCCTTAAACCGTTTTAATCCAGTTCGGGTCCGGTTCACCCAAACCGATCTGGTTTTTCTCTCCCACTTTGTTCTAAGCTTCCTCCCCAAGGTTTATAAATTTCTTTGGGGCACAAGGGAGTTGAATTTCTCTATTTTGCCCGTTCTCAATCGGTTTCGGTTCATGAACCGACTCGGTTCATAAACCGGTTCAATCCAGTTGGATTCGATTCATCTAAATCGGTCTGGTATTTCTCTTCCAATTCATCCTGAGGTTTTTTTCATGGTATTATGAACTCTTTGGATCACCCGAGAGTTGTAAATTACCTAACTGCCCGTTCACAAATGATCGGGTTTGTGAACCAGTTTTGTATCCTCACTTGGTTTGACCAGTTCTTTTCCTAGTTTTCCTTAGCTCAAAAGGGCGGGTTTTATAGTGGTATCGATAGGAGTCAGGCCTAACCTGAAAATATTTCAAAATAAATTTAAGGAAAAATGATTCAATAAAACATATTGGAGTATATATTGCAGTACACAAATATTTTTAAAAGAACTAATTACATACCATGTTCGTAAATTGTTCTCTATGATTCTTTGTGCCATTTTGGATAGGACCAGAAAGGATTGAGGGAGAAGAGGTGTAAACCCCATCCTCTAGGATAAAGAGAACTGAGAAGGAGAACTGGAAGTTCTCAAGAGAGGGAAACCGAGAGTTTAAACCGAACGAAATTTGGTAAATAAGGGTCAAAATGGGAATTTGGAAAATCTCAAGTAGTCAATAAATCACAAAAATAATGGAGAAGAACTATGAAGTAGATTGGGTGCAAAAACTGGATTGGTTTAGGGTGAATTGGGCCTTTACAAGATCGAACTAGGTTGAACCGTGAAGAACCGGGTCAAAGATTCATTTTTCTAGAAAATTTTAATTTCTAGAAAAATAGTCGAATCATTCATAAATCGACTGATTTACGATTTTGGGTCACCGGACCCGGTTGGACTAGACTGGTCAATGGTCCAGCCAATCAATGGACCGCGGCGAGGTCAACACCTAGTTAGCAGGTGTGACAAATCAGCGCGTGACTGGTGGCAAAGTACGCATAGTTAGCTGCCCAGTCAGCACCTGAAAACATTGGCCAATCAGAGCATGACATGTGTCCCAGGTCAACGGTTAGAGGAGAAAAATCCACCTCAACGATGATGGACCAATAGGAGAGGGACACGTGTCCCGGTCAGTGGTCAAAGTAAAAATACCTTATCAGCAAAAACTAACCAATGAGAAGTTGACAGGAGGCAAAAGTACTATGTTAGCATCTGACAAGGATGTCAGAGAGACATCTGACCAATCAAAAGGCAACACGTGACAGCACCACGTGGGATGACCCCAGCGAATTTGAGGTCGACACATGGCAATGTCACCGTGCGTCAGGTGGAAAATCCAACGCATTTAAAATAGCCAATCATAGGATGCCACATGTCATGGTTAACAGTTGATGGAATATGGTCAGCAGCCACGTGGGTGAGAGCAACCAATGGGAGGTTGCCACGTGTCCAGTCATCGGGTGAAAGGCTGACTACACTGCTGAGTGGAACGCCATGTCAACAAAGCTAGGTAATCATGAGGTGCCATGTCGCACTTCTGCACCTGCGAAGCTCACATGCGTAGAATAGTGTCATCTTTAACCTTAGGTTGATAGACAACCCACGACCGCCGGAGGAAGACTGAATCTTCCGCCTCTGAAAAATCAGTCAACGTCAATGGAATAGGGTGAGTCAGATGCTGAAACTGCCAATGGACGATAGCCCGGTCAATTGTCGAGCTCACTATATAGAGCACCCTCTCACTTGGCCTCCCCACACCTCGAGAGCCCCCTAAAGATAGACAGTCCATTTTTCGATGAAGTGCAGACTAGAGCTCCATTGATGGGCCTTTACTAAACCAAAGGAGCTCTAGTTGGTGGCATCAAAACTGGGGAGAAGTCCTCTAGCTAGCTGAAACCTCAACCAGACCCGAGGACTCCCTAAGGTGCACCAGAATGATCACACAGTGATGCTGCTCACCTCTGACTAACTGAATTTAGGGCACTGTCAGCTCCTACAATTGAAGTTGACCCCCCTCTCGACTCTCTTGAGTTGACCCTCGACCTCCCTCTGCCTCTAGGTAAGCAATTCTACCTCTTTTCGTAAATTTTCAAAGCTTCTAGAGAGAGAAAGTGTTCGTAGCTTGTGATCAAAATTCCCTAGCCTAGGACATCAATTGGGGCAAACAATGATCCTCCATTGGTATGAACCATAAGCTCTCTCTCTATTAGTCTATTTTCCGATGAAGCTTTGGTGGAGCTTGAAACTCAGTCAATTTTGAAGATTCAAAGTGCAGGACGATCATGAGGAGTTAGAGGAAGTGAATAGCAGCACGAGAGGAAGAAATTAAGGAGGTTTAGGTGGTCAATTAGATGAGGTAAAAAATTAGAATTCAAAAGCTCAATTTGGAGGAGAATTTGGGGACAATTTGGAATATATTGGAAAATTTGGACCGTTTAGGGGAGTTTGGATGAATTAACTCTAAATTTTGAAATTTATGAATAATTGAAGGCTCGGATCATGTAGGATGGCTCACATGAGAACCTGCACCATGAAGCATGCCATGGATTGTAACCTAGTCGAGCGAACACGTCGCGATTACCGAGTGAGTGGGAATTTCCAACATTGATCTCGGTTGGGACAGTGGCTATGCATTTCGAATTGAAAATCATTTTCCCGGAAATTGCATCCCTTGATTGGGTTACTATGCTTAAACAATTTGGGAGCTAATTCCGATGATTGACTAGATCATGCAAGTGGGCCCAAGGACGATGGGCACGGGTACGGACCCATTGAAAATGAGCAAGTTATGAGCCATTAAAAGTCTCAATAATGGATAATTGTGTGTGATACCTACCGGGCCAAGGTCGGAATGTTGGGCTTGTTGGGCCAAACTTGTAAACCCTGCACTTGTGAGTTAAGAAAAACCGGGAAAAGAACCGATCAAACCGAGTATGAAAACTGAGCCAGTTTACATTTGAGAACACGCAATATGAAAATTTACAACTTACGGGTGATCTAAAGGGTTTATTAAACCTTGGAAAGGAAATTTAAGAATCTTTAGAAAACAAAAACCAAATTAGTTAAGGTGAATTAGATTTCATAAGGACTTCAAAGTTAAGCGTGCTTGCTTGAGAGTAGTGTGAGGATGGGTGACCTCCTAGGAATTATGAATTTTTTTGTAACTCGAAATTTTGGTAAAAAATTTTTATGTACGCCTTATCATAAAATAATCATAAATTAATATATATTTAATTATTATAATTAATACCAATAATTTAATACCAAAATTAAATTATTAGAATTAATACTAAAATTAAATTATTGGAATTAATACCAATACTTTATGGCAATATTAATACTAGTAATAAATCTCGCCCATTTAATACACGGGTTTTACGCCTATATAAAGAGGTCATCCCCATTTCATTCTCCTCACACCTGAACACTTCTCTCTCTCTCTCTCTACTGCTCCATTTCCCAGTAAAGCTCGAACCAGAGCTTCGACTTGAACAAAGGTCGGAATCTTTAGAATTGGGGAGAAGACAGCTATCTGATAGCAAACTACAGTCAATCCGAGAATCGTTGGAGAAGCGTCGACATGATGGAATAGTGAATCAACTCCGACGGACCGAAGGTGCCCTATTTCGGCCAAGCTGAAATCGACCATTTCAAGCCCTCCTCAGGCCAAACCAAGCCCTCCCAACACTTCCTCAGCCTTTCCACGGCCGAATTAGGACCGAAAGGCAAGCCAATTCGGCTCCCCTTTACAATTTTCGATCGGTGCTAGAGAGAGAGTCGATCCAATTTCAATGACAAAATTCTAATCCAATTCTGCATCAATTGATGCAATTCTTGATTCTAGGATGAACCTCAGGACGAGACCTATCTGCCCAGATCGAAAGCTTGAACCATTGTGCCATCACCGGTGAGTAATCGAAGCTTTCTCTCTCTATAATTTGTTTTTTGGTGAAGCTCCATTTGAGCTCGTTCCGACATTAAAATCTGGGATTCAAAGTTTCTTAGAATCGTATGAACATGTAGGAACTCAATTTCAACTCCAATTTCAATAATTAGAAGTGTTTGATTGGTCAATTTGATGAAATCAAATTCGGTAGTGTTGACGAGTTGAAATTAGGGGAAAATTTGGGGATTTTTGAAATTCAAAGGGCCAAAATACAATTTTATGAAATTGAGGGTCAATTGGGCATGAAAATAATGTTGGAGGACCAATTGAGGAAATTTGGAATTTTTGGGGCAAAACTTACCATTTTTGTAAAAGAAGGGCAAAATGGTTATTTTGGATAAATTTGGGGAACCAAATTGGAAATTTGGGAAATTAAACCCCTTTTTGGTGAAATTGAATAAATTGAGGTCACAGGATAAATTTTAAAAGTTACGGGACTCAATTTGGGGAAAAACCAACATTAGGGGCTTAAAGTTAAAGAGAAATAACTTTAGGGACCTAATTGCAAATAACTAAAAGTTTGGGTTTTCTCATTTATTGGAAATGAATGAAGGTTGTTATGCCGAGTAATAATGAACAAGGTTGTTCATATCATGTAGGAATGTGAAATACCGGGAACGCCAGCAAGGAGAAGCTTGCGTGAATACAAAGAACCAGTCTAGTGGAATTCACGGCATTAACGGGTGAGTGGGTTTACTAACATCATACCTGGATGGGATGATGAGCATAACTTAAAATTTAAAAACCACTTACCAATTGCGAGTGGGATTATATATCATACTCGGTCGGGGATGATAAGTGCCTCGGTATAAAAACCCACTGTTTAGTAGTATTTTAATCATCACTACTTAGAGAAAGTGATGTAAAAGTTATGCGGAAAAACTACTTACGGGTTGTAAGTAGATCATACCCGGTTGGTATGATGAGACTTCCTTGAAGGAAGTTGAAAACCCGTTCATTGGTTATGAATGGAGATGTCCTTATACCGGTCGGTATGATGGACAGTAAAAACCTATTTTTGTCGGAAGTGCTCTCCCCTAACTGTGTGCCAATGCTTAAACAATTTGGGAGACCTTCTCGATGGGAGCTCGAATAGCTCTAATAGGCTGGGGGCCTCGGTTTTGGAACTTAGGGGCTAAATGCCTTATTTTGAAAATTTTGTATAGTGGGCCCAAGGCCAGTTGGCATGAGCAGGAGCTCGTAAATGAACATGATATATGTGCCATAAAACTTAACAAGTGAATTGTTTGGCCATGGTACCAAGATGGGACTGACATGCTCAGTCAACTAGCGGTAGTGCGACATGACAGGTCGACGGACTAGTCAAGACAAATAGCTACGGGTTGAGTTAAGTGTCGGGGCTGTTGGACTAGTGGCACCACATATTACATGGCAATATAAGAAAACATTGTTTTTGCATGCACTGTGAGTACGGGATCATCAAGACACCTATGAGGGGTAGTGATGCGTCCTAAGGGCACTGGACGACATGGTGGCTATTAGGGTAGTTCGTCGTTCCAGGTGTCTGTGCGAAATCTGGAGTAGCACGAAGCGCATGAGACCGGGGTGGGGACAAGATGAGGTCTCTGTCCTCATACGGACACGAAGAAGTGATTTCGGGATTGTGGGTCGAATGTCGTGTACATCCACTCATTCCTAGGGTAGAAGTGGTCGTGCTTCTATCCGAGTGGCAGGAAAAGTCGCTCCGAAGCCACTAGCGGGTTCAATAGATATACTGACTTGTGAATGTGTGTAACCTTCATGATGAAGGTGCGTGTTGGGTGATGACACACCGGTAACTAAGAAATAATGGAAAAACCTAATTTTTTTTAAATGAAGAGATTTTTTTGAAAAGAAAGGAGTGTGGCACACTCCATATAAATGTTTTTCTTAAAAGTTAAAAGTAAACCTTTGAAAACCCATTCACTGAGTAGTCGTACTCACCCCCTCCCTTATATCCCTTTCAGGAAATCTCGAAAAGTCTACCTTGAAAGACCATCAACTAAGATGCCTGTAAGACAGGTATGTAAAGTTTAAAATTTCATGCAGTTTTGATTATGCTATTGCAGGAAATGGTGCAGGTTTAAAGGGCGCCTTACTCTTTACGAATTATAATAAGGGGAAACCCTTTAATAAACTGGGAGAGTGGCAGGTTGTTCACGGGGATCCGACCAAACCGGGTCGGGGCGTGACAAAATTGTTGCTAAGTCAAAGTCGGGTCATCGAACCCATAGGGCAAATAAGAAAGGGGCCGAAGCCAAGCTAACTGACCATGAGGCTAGTGGGCCAAAGATAATGGCCTTAAATGAAAAGGCTTTGATTGTGCTTGCAAGAGATGTAGAACTATTGAATTGCCTAGTGTGGGGTAGTGGTGGTTTCAACGGCTGTTGGACGACCCAAGGAGCATAAGGGCGGTATGTCATCTAGTATGTCCAGAAGCTCTAGGAGCTTCATGCACACGGAGACTAAGATAGGAGGGGGAAAGAGGTTTCGTCCCACAAAGTAGACATGAAATATGGCTAGGGTTTGAGGGTTGGACAATTGATGTCCACTCAACCTTAGGGTAGAGGCTATGAACCTCTATTAGGGTGGACAGTAAAGGCGCTCTAGTTCGAAAGCGGATCAGTTAGGGATTGGTCTGTGATGGTGTGATCCCTTTTTATGATAAAAGGGCGGTTGATGTATGAACACTATGTGGATCCTGGAAAAAAAATGAAATAAATAATTAAATTAAAAAATTGACCGCTGTAGAAATTTTCTCCTCTTTGAGTGTATACTCATTCCCCTCCTTTCACCCCTTTCAGGAACAATTAAGAGGAGTCAGGTTAGGTATAATTAATGTCCCAAGCAAATGCCCTCTTTGAACCCTCAAGGAATGTCCCACACTACAAATTTTGATCATATTTTGGGAACATGTATCTATATGCCTTTACCTTCTTTGAACCATCAAGGTAGGATTGTTAGGATGGTTCAGGGAAGGGTGGAGGGTTGATCACAAGACTCCGACCCAACTAGATCGGGTGTGACAAGGGTTGAGTTTGATAACTCAGTGAGTAGGGTTTACAAGACATCATGATTTCATGTCTAAGATTAAGTATGCATTTAAGAAAAATTTTCCTTTCTTGAACATCATGTGATAAACAAGCCACTACTTGTCTTATCTTTCATAGAAAGGTTTCTCGTCAATTTGTAAGCTTATTTCATCAACCTTAGGGTAGGTTCTTTCCTAGTTGGAGGGATTTAAGTTAATACACCTACCAAGGTTTGTTTCACACAAACACCCTTTATCCATACAAAGTTCAAACAATCATAGAACAGACCCTTGGAGACAAAAACCTTGATCTATTCCTCTAGTGGCCCAGAGCATCTTTACCGTCCACCCTGGTAAGAGGCCACAACCTCCACCAGATAATTTGTGTGAGCACCATTGCCCAACCCACAGACCTTATCACTTCTTTTGTCTACTATTGAGGGACGAGACCTCTACCCCTTTTTCCTAGAACATTATTTCTTCCCATTTGTCAACCTTGCTATCCAGCAGACCTTAGAACCAACACTACCCCGTACCGAGAACCTTTTCGGTTTCGCACGATTGCATTCACATACAAGTGTATTTTGATTTAAAACCTTTATCTTTGCTCTAATAGCCAAACAAGCTACGCCCTATCTTTGATATAGTAGCTTCAACAAGCATTATCCAATTATGATAATGTTTTACAGTCTTATAAATCAAACTTATTTACGGACTGTACACGTTTCAATTGGCCTGACGCCCACTTGTATGAGTTTTCAAAACATGGCCTTGGGCCCACTTCACTTTCAAATGCATGGCATGGGGCCTAATTGCATAGAACTAGATCCAACCCACTATTGTCGACCATGGGCCTCACACGTATCATGCATCAATGAACTAGATCTAGCCCACCATTCATGGGTTGTCACAATAGCATGCTTCATGCTTTTTTTAAAAATATAATTTCAAAAAGTTTAAGCATTTTCATATATTCAGGGAATTATATTTCTAGAAATTCGATTTCAAAACAAGGCATGAGCTTAAGTATACTTATAATTGATCCCAATGTTAGAAATCCCTCTCACTCTTATTTCGAGATTCATTTGTCCCCATGATTTCCAAGCTTGACTTGCATTTCCTTTGCACAAACTTGTAGGTAATTAGTTCCTATAATAGACTGGGCAATTAAGTCCCATGTAATAAAGCAATTACATTTAAAACCTGTAACTTTCCAATAATTATGATTTGGCCCTTAAGTTATACCTTAATTCTAATTAAATCCATAAGATTTTCAAATCTTTCATTTAGGTCCCTAATTTCTCAAATTTCCAATTGGGTATAATATTTCTCGAAATTAGAAAAATTCCCAATTTTTTAAAAATTACAATTAAGTTCCATAACTTTAAAAAATTATAATTTGTTCATCCAACTTTGAATATCATCAATTCAACCTTAATCCTTCCCAATTAAGTCATAACATGATTCTAATCAACTTCCCTATGTCCCTAAATCATTTCAAGCTTTAAAACATTAAATTTAGCTTAAAACTGAGCTTAAACGGAGCTTTGCTAGAAAATCATCCTAGAGAGAGAATGCTTTGATTACTCGTTGGTGAGGCTCTAACGATCGAAGCTTTTATTTCCATTGGGTTGATCTCTTCTTGGGGATCCTTCTAGATCAAACCATGCCTCAATTGGTGGCCTAAGCAGTGTGAAGTTCTTAATTGAGTTTTTGAGTAAAAATGAATCGTGAACACTAAATTTTGTCGAAGTGCGACAGAATGCCAAGGGAGCGATGGTACTATGCCAGATCGTCGACACTTCTTTGGTGACCTTTGAGTTGAATGAATTATGTAGAAAGGTGGAGGACTTACTCAGGATTCCAAGGAACCTAAATTTGCCTTCGGAGGTGGAGAAAAGGGCCTAAGTCAGAGCTCCGGTTTGTGCTTCATAAAAAAAAAACTAGTTGTTCTTCTTTTTCATACTTTCGAGGGGTGAGAAGGATGAATGGAAGGGAGCTCTTTATATAGGGAGCTCGGGGTCCCTTGGCTTTACCTGTTACTAAATTGGTCAAGCCTATCTCCTCTAGAATTGCCATTATTAGAGTGAATATTCACTCATTGACAATGGAAAGGAATTATTCCAATTTTTCATTTTATGAACAGTGTTATCATCTGAAGGTTGAAGATGACACTATGCAAACGCGTGTGAGCTTCACACATGCGGTTTGCCACATGTCACACTATGATTGGCTGGCATCACTGACGTGACTTCTCACTCAACATCTGAGTCACTTGTTGACTCGTTGACCATACACGTGGTGACCTCTCATTGGTCGAATGCATCAACGTGGCAGCTGACCGAATCTATGTCTCCATTGACCATAACACATGGCATCCTCTATTTAGCTGATTTAAATTTGGCAATTTTGGCACTTGATGCATTGTGCCTATGCCATGTGTCAGCCTATAATTGGTTGGGACCATCTGACGTAGCTCCACCATGTGTCAACCTCTAATTGCTCAACCATTCTCTAATATCCTAGTCGATTGATGACATGGCACCATTGCCATGTGTCGACACCTTATTGGTCAACCTTGCTAACGAGGCCTCTCCTCAGTTGATCATTAACTAAGGGCATGTGTTGCTCCTTAATTGGTCGATCTTTGGTGATGTGGCTTTTTTTCATCTTACCAATGACCAAGGACACATGTCAAGCTCTAATTGGCCAACACTTCTAGATGTTGACTAAGCAGCTGATTGGGTGCACTTCGCCACGAGTCACGCGCTGACCGGGCGCTCACCTCGCAGGCGGTCTATAAACCCCATCCTCTCGGACAAATGGCACCGAACAAGAGAACTAGAAGTTTTCGAGTGAAAAACCGAGAATCTAAATGAACCAGAATTAGTAAAGAAGGGTCAAAATGAGAATTTGAGAAATTCAAAGTGGGCAAGAAATTCCCAAACATCATGGAAAGGAACCATGAAGCTGATTGGATGTGAAAACCAGACCGGTTGGGGGTGAACCGAACTTGAACTAGAGTTAATCAGGTTGAACTGTGAAGAACTGGTTCAAAGATTTAATTTTCTAAGTGGCTTAAAAATATCAAATTGGAAAATTGAAACAATCATTAGATAGAAAATAAATTTAGATGGATTTAAAATTTTTAAATTTTTGGAAAACCGGTGGAATTGGGCCTTAACCATGAAGAACCATGGAAAAGAACCATGAAGCTGATTGGATGTGAAAACCAGACCGGTTGGGGGTGAACCGAACTTGAACTGGAGTTAATTGGGTTGAACCGTGAAGAACTGGTTCAAAGATTTAATTTTCTAATTGGCTTAAAAATATCAAATTGGAAAATTGAAACAAACATTAGATAGAAAATAAATTTAGATAAATTTAAAATTTTTAATTTTTTGGAAAACCGGTGGAATTGGGCCTAACCGGTCGATTCATGATTTCGGGTCATCGAACTAAGTCAGACAAGACCGGTCAACGGTCCAACCAGTCAACGGACCGCTGCAAGGTCAGCACCTAGTCACCAAGCGCGACCAATCAACATACGACACGTGGCGAAGTGTGCCTAGTCAGCTGCTCTATCAGCGTCGTGAAGCACTGACCAATCAGAGCATTACACGTGTCCCTTGTCAACGATCAAGGAGGGAAATCTACCTTAGCAATGATTGACCATTAGGAGAGCGACACGTGTCTTGGTTAATTGTCAATGTTGGAAAAGCCCCAACATCAATAACCGACCAATCAGAGGTTGACACATGGCAAGGCCATGTCAGATGACCTCAGCCAACTAGAGGTAGACACATGGCAGTGACACTGTGCATCAGGAGGGAGATTTAATGCATTTAAAGCAGGCAGCCATGTAGGAGGGAACAACAAATGGGAGGTTGCCACGTGTCTAGTCAGCGAGTAAAGGGATGACTAGGCTGCTAAGTAGGAAACCATATCAGCAAAACTAGCCAATCACAACGTGCCACATGGAAAATCCGCACGTGCGAAGCCCTCCCACACGGAACAATGTCATCTTCAACCTTGGGTTGATATGCAACCCTTGACCGCCGCAAGAAGATCGTACCTTTCACCTCCGGAAAATCAGCCACCACCAACAAAATAGGGCGAGTTAGATGCTGAAACTGATGCCGATCAGTAGCCCTGTCAATTGTCGATCTCCCTATATAAAGAGCACCCTCCCACTCGACCTCTTCACTGCTAGGATGCCCCCTAAAGACAAATAGTCCCCTTTCAAGCAAAGTGCAAACCAGTGGTCCAACGAAGAGTCTTTTCTCAACCAAAGGAGCTCTGGTTGGTGGCAATAGAACTGAGGAGAAGTCCTCCGACTAGTCGCACTCTTAGTTCGACCTGAGAACTCCATGATGAGCGTCGAAGTGATTGCAAAGTGAAGCTACTTCGATAGCTTAAAATGGCAAGCCTCCAACAATCCGAATCTAGGACATCTTCGCCCTCTTGCAACTGAAATGGACCTCCCACAACTTCCCTAAGACACCTCTTGATCCCTCCTAATGGCCAGGTAAACTAATTGCGTCTCTCCCTCATTGGAACAGTAGAGTTGTAGAGCTCCACATTTGAAAAACTTCTCTCTTCTAATTCTCATCATTCGACGACCAATTGCTGCAAGATTCAATATTAGCCAGACGCCCTTGATGTGTTTTAGATGCCCATATCTAGAGCCTCGGCCACCACCCCTCCACCGGTAAGAACGCTAAGCTTTCTCTCTCCTAGTTCAATTTCTGGTAAATCTCTGCTTGAGCTCATTTCGAATCCAAAAACCGTAATTCAAAGCATAGAATGATCGGGAGAGGTTAGAGAAACTGATTAAAAGCATGCTAGGAGTTAATTGGTAGAGTATTGACCGTCAATTTTATGAAATTTGATCTCAAAGCAAAGAGGTGATGCATTAGGGATGGAATTGTGATATTTTTGGAGATATTCAAAAATTGATAGACCTAAGTGAAAATTTTAGGAAATTGGAGGCTAGTAAGCAATTTCAAAGGAATTAGGGGTCGATTGACCATTTTGAAGAAATTGGGGCAATTTTGTAATTTTTGAAAATTTTGGCATTTTGGTTATTTTTGGCAAATTGGGGCTAATTGATGATTTTCAGAAAAGTTAGGACCAAATTGAAAATTTTGAATAATTTAAGACTCGGACCTTGTAGGACGGTTGTACGAGAACCTGTGCCAAGGAGCATGCCACAGATCGGAACCTAGTTGGGCGAACATGTCGCAACTATTGGGTGAGTGGGAATTTCTAGCATCGATCTTGATTGGGATGATGGTTGTTATTGTATATTAAAATCATTTTCCCGGATTGAGCCTCCCCTAATTTGGTCAATCTACTTAAACGATTTGGGAGTTATTTTTAGGGGAAAGCTAGAATAATGTAAGTAGGCCCAACGCCGATGGGCACAGGTCTAGACCCATTGAGAATTAGTGAATAATGAGCCCAATTTAAACTCTCATAATGGATAATTGCGTGTTACCCCATCGAGTCAATGTCAGGTTGTTGGGCTTCTTGGGCCAAACAACTACTAAGCCGAACCCATTGGGCTAGTGAGCTAGGGGTTGAAGCCATGCCAACAGACCCATGGGGCCGGTAGGCCAAACATAACGGTTATAATTGATAATAGTTTTAATTGTGCATGCATGAGATGTGAAACCATCGAGTCGCCCGGTATGGTGTAGTGGTGGTTCTGAGTTCTACTAGACAACCTAGGGAGCATAAGGGCAGTCCGTCGTCCAGTATGTTAAGAAGCTTCGAGAGCTTTATGCGTACTGAGACTGAGGTCAGAGGGGGAAGAGGTTTTGTCCCACATTGCGTGTCATGCCCCAACCTGATTTTGTCAGATCCTCGTGAAAAACCTACCACTCTCGTGGTCCATCTAGGGTTTTCCACCTTTCTAAACTACGATGAGTAAGGAGCCCTTTTACCTATGTCTTTCCTCGAATAGCATTATACAAAAATGTGTAATTTAAAATAGATATACATGTCTTGTTCTAAACTAGTAGGGTCTTTAGGGAGGGTCTTTCCTTGGTTACCTGAAAGGGGTAAAAAGGAGGGGGTGAGTTTTACAACTTAGTGAGCATGTATTGGAAGTGAGTTTTAGAAATAGCCACGCCAAGGTTATCATTTCATTAAAAAGTAGGTTTTTCTTAAAGATCGGTTTTTCAAAACCTTTATCCTACCAAGGGTGACATTCTCAATTTAAAGAGTTTCTTCAATTTCAATTTCTTTTCCAAAAACCTTTTCCCAAGGTTTTCAAAAGCTCTTTCCCATTTCCATATTAGGTGTGTTTAGCAGACAACACATGTCATGCCCCAACCCGGTTTTGGTCAGATCTCCATGAACAACCCGCCACTCTCTCGGTTTATAAAGGGTTTCCCTTATCATAATCCATCAAGAGTAAGGCGTCCTTTAAACCTGCACCATTTTCTAGAATAGCATAATCAAAACTGCATGAAATTTTAAACTTTACATACCTGTCTTACAAGCATCTTAGTTGATGGTCTTTCAGGGTAGACTTTCCGGATTTCCTGAAAGGGATATAAGGGAGGGGGTGAGTACGACTACTCAGTGAATGGATTTCCAAAGGTCTACTTTTAAGTTTTTAAGAAAAACATTTATACAGAGTGTGCCAGACTCCTTTCTTTTCAAAAATCCCTTCATTTAAAAATTTGGGTTTTTCCATTATTTCTTAGTTACCGGTGTGTCATCACCCAACACACATCCTTCATCATGAAGGTTACACACATTCGTAAGTCAGTATCACTACTGAACCCGCTACTGGCTTCAGAGCAACTTTTACTACCACTCGGATAGAAGTACGATCACTTCTACCTTGGGAATGAGTGGATGTACACGACATCCGACCCACAATCCCGAAATAACTTCTTCGTATCTATATGAGTACAGAGACCTCATACCGTCCCCACCCCGATCTCATGCGCTTGGTGCTACTCTAAATTTCACACAGACACCTAGAATGACGATTTGCCCTTATACTTACTGGGTCGTCCAGGGCCCTTAGGACACATCACTACCCCTCATGGGCGTCTTGATGATCCCGTACTCATAGTGCCTGCACAAACAATGTTTTCTTATCAAGCCATGTAATATGTGGTGCCACTAGTCCAACGGCCCTGACTCTCAACTCAACCTGCAGTTGTTTGTCTTGACTGGTCCGTCGACGTGTCATGTCGCACTACCGCTAGTTGACTGAGCATGTCGGTCCTATCTTGGTACCATGGCCAAAAAATTCACTCATTATGTTTTATGGCACATATATCATGTTCATTTATGAGCTCCTGCTCGTGCCAACTGGCCTTGGGCCCACTGTACGAGATTTTCAAAAATCTAGGCATTCTAGCCCTCAAGTTCCAAAATAGAGGCCCCCGACCTATAAGAGCTATTCGAGCTCCCGTCAAGAATGTCTCCCAAATAGTTTAAGCATTGGCACACAGTCAGGGGAGAACACTTCCGACAAAATAGGTTTTTACTGTCCATTATACCTACCAGTATAAGGACATCTCCGTTCGTAACCGATGAACGGGTTTTCAACTTCCTTCGAGGAAGTCTCATCATACCAACCGGGTATGATCTACTTACAACCGGTAAGTAGTTTTTTTCGCATAATTTTCACATCACTTTCTCTAAGTGGTGATGATTAAAATACCACTAAATAGTGGGTTTTTATTCCGAGGTACTTTTCATCCTCTACCGGGTATGATAAAAAATTTCCACCTAGAACTGGTAAGTGGTTTTTATCTTTAAGTTGTGCTCATCATCCCAACCGGGTATGATGTTAGTAAACCCACTCACCCGTTAACGCGAGCTCGTCCATGCTGGCATTCCCAATATTTCGCGTTCCTACACGATATGAACATTCTTGTTCATTATTACTTGGCATAGCTGCCTTCATTCATTTCCAATGAATGAGAAAACCCAAACTTTTAGTCAATTTCACCAAAAAGGGGTTTAATTTCCCAAATTTCCAATTTGGTCCCGCAATTTTTTTCAAAATTACCATTTTGCCCTTCCTTTACAAAAATGGTAAGTTTTTCCCCAAAAATTCTAAAATTCCTCAATTAGTCCTCCAACATTATTTTCATGCCCGATTGACCCTCAATTTTATAAAATTATATTTTGGCCCTTTGAATTTCGAAAATCCCCAATTTTTTCCCCCAATTTCAACTCTTCAACACTACCAAATTTGATTTCATCAAATTGACCGATCAAACACTTATAATTGTTGAAATTGGAGTTGAAATTAAGTTCCTATATGTTCATATGACTCTAAGAAACTTTTAATGCTGGAATGAGCTCAAATGGAGCTTTGTCGAAAAATGAACTATAGAGAGAGAAAGCTTCGATTACTCACCGGTGATGGCACGACGGTCCGAGCTTTTGATCTGGGCAGATAGCTCTCGTCCTGAGGTTCATCCTAGAATCAAGAATCGCATCAATTGATGTGGAATTGGATTAGAATTTTGTCATTGAAATTCGGCCGACCCTCTCTCTAGCACTGATCGAAAATTTTAAAGGGAAGTCGAATTGGCTTACCTTTCGGTCCTAATTCGGCCGTGGAAAGGCTGAGGAAGTGTTGGGTGGGCTTTGTTTGGCCTGAGGAGGGCTTGAAATGGGCAATTTCAGCTTGGCCGAAATAGGGCAGCTTCGATCCGCCGGAGCTGCTTCACTATTCCATCATGCCGGCGCTTCTCCAACGATTCTCGGATTGACTGTAGTTTGCTATCAGATAGCTGTCTTCTTCCCGGTTCTAAAGAGCCCAACCTCTCCTTTCGAGGTTAAGAAAAATGTTGAAGTCGAAGATCTGGTTTAATTTTTACCAGGAAATGGAGCAGTAGAGAGAGAGAGAGAAGTGTTCGAGTGTGAGGAGAATGAATGGGGATGACCTCTTTATATAGGTGTAAAACCCGTATATTAAATGGGAGAGATTTATTAGTAGTATTAATATTGCCATAAATTATTGGTATTAATTTCAATAATTTAATTTCATTATTAATTACAATAATTTAATTTTGGTATTAATTTAAATAATTTAATTTTGGTATTAAATTATTTTTATTAATTCCAATAATTTATTTTAGGTATTAATTACAATAATTAAATATATATTAATTTATGGTTATTTTAGGTCACCCATCCTCACACTACTCTCAAGCAAGCACACTTAACTTCAAAGTTCTTATGGAATCTTGTTCACCTAAACCAATTTGATTTTTGTCTTCTAATTTTTCTTAAATTTCTTTTCCAAGGTTTAATGATCCCTTTGGATCACTCGGAAGTTGTAAATTTCCATATTGCTTGTTCCCAAATGTAAACTGGCTCAGTTTTCTTACTTGGTTTGACCGGTTCTTTTCCCGGTTTTCCTTAACTCAAAAGTGTGGGGTTTACAACACATACCCTTCATTTGGAAGGGTAGCACACATTTGTAGGTGCAGCTCGTCCACTACACCCACTTGTGGCTTAGAGCGCCTTTACCGGCCACTAAGATAGAAGTCCATCCACTTCTACCTTGGGTTTGAGTGGATGTTCTCGACATCCGACCCTAAGACCCAAATACCACTCCAAGTCCGTAAAAGATAGAGAACTCATCCCGACCCCACCTCGGTCTCATGAGAAGCTACTCTGATTAACTGGCACGATGAACTGCCCTTATCTCCACCATGACGTCCAATAGACCTTAGGACCCATCCCTACCCCTCTTGGGCATCTTGATGGTCCTATACCACAAGTGCATGCACAAAACAATAGTTTTCACATATAGCCATTTATCATTGGTGCCACTGGTCCAACCCCGACCCTCAACCCGACCTGTAGTTGTTTGTCGAGGTCGGTACGTCGACCTATCCTTGTCGCACTACAGCCAGTCCATCGAGTACTGTCGGTCTTGGCTTGGTACCATGGCGAAATAACACAACAATTTCATCAGAAATTTCATGGCTTTCTCATTTCAAGTTTGTTTATGAGCTCTTGCTCGTGCCTACTAGCCTTGGGCCCACTGCACATGACTTTCCAAAATCAGGCATTCAGCCCCATGAATTCAAAAATTGAGGCCTCTGGCCTATCTGAGCTGTTCTCGCTCTCGTCAAGAAGGTCTCCCAAATAGTTTAAGCATTGGCACATGATCAGGGGAGAACACTTCTAACAAAAATATATTTTCACTTCATCCCACCAACCGGGTGTTATGATATTACTGCTCACAACTGATAAGCGGGTTTCTCATTCCTTCAAGGAAATTCATCATACCAACCGGGTATAATTTCCTTTACTTACAACCGGTAAGTAGGTTTTAGATTGAATTGTCTATCACCCCAACCAAGTATAATGATAAAGTTCCACTTACAAGTAGTTTTTCATTTCTAAAGTGCTCACCATCGCAACTGGGTATGATGTAAATATGGCCACTCACTCGATAACCGTGATGTGTTCATCCTCGGTCAGTTTTTCAAGTCTACGCGATCTTGCTATTGCTTGCATTCTGGTCACACTTGTCCCTACATTATTTGGCAGACTTATCACTTACGGTTTGGCATAAAATTTTAGTCTCACAAATTATCGATCAATTGCACTTAGGTCCTTAAAGTTTATTTCTCTTAACTTTAGGTCCCTAATGCCAACTTTTGCCTAATTTGAGTTCCAAGGTTTCCAAAATTCCCTTTGAGTCCTCATTTTACTCAAAATTGTATGAGGGGCTTAAGTTTTCCCAATTTCCAATTTGGTCCCCAACTTTTCAAAAATTACAAATTTGCCCATACTTTCCAAAAATGGCAATTTTATCCCAATTGTTCCAAAAATTGACCAATTGGTCCCTCAACATCTTTCTCATCGGCAAGTTGCCTTCAATTTTTGGAAATTTCAAATAGGTTCCTCAATTTCTCCCCTTAAAACTGGTCAAATTTAATTTCTTCAAATTGTTCATTCAATCAGGGTTAATTACTCAAATTGAAGGTATGGATTAGTTCCTACACATCCATACGATTCAATTGAGCTTTGAACTGCATCATTTGGGTCTAAATTGAGCTCAAAAGGAGCTTAATCGAAAAACTATACGTAGAGAGAGAAAGCTTACCGTCGGAGGTGCGACGGTGCGAGCTCTCGATCGGGAAAGGTAGCTCTTGTCCTAAGGTTCCTTCTAGGATCATGGATTGCTACAATTAATATCGAATCAAGGGTGAATTTTTTAGTAAAGTTTAGCACTTTCTCTCTCTAACTTCGATCTACAACAACTGAGAAGGGCCGAATTGGCTTACCTTTCAACTCTGTTGAGGTCGTATGAGGGATGTGGCGGTGTTAGGGAGGCTTGGTTTGGCCGGAGGAGGGCTAGATTTGGGTGAATTCAGCTTGACCAAAATAAGGCAGCTTCAGTCCATTGGAGCTGCATCACTGTTTGATTTTGCCGATGCTTCTCCAGTGGTTCTCGGGTCAAAAGAAAGATGTTATCAGGTAGCTGACATCGCCCGGAGTCTATAGGATCAGACTTTGCCTTCTGTGGCCAAGGAAAATACCTATATCGGAGCTCTAGTATGAGCTTCACCATAAAATGGAGCAGTTAAGAGAGAATGGAGATTTTAGGTGTGTGGAGGATTAATGGAGAGAAGCTCTTTATATAGGGAGCTCGGGGGCCCTCTGCCCGACAACTTTCCTTTTTGGTCGAGCTTATCCTCACCCTATAATGGCCTGATCAGAGTCATTTTTCCTTCACCGGTGCCATCCATTTTTGCATTGAATGAACAGTTCTATCATCTGAAGGAAGAAGATGACATTGTTTCAAACTAGACTAGACTGGTTCGATTGGGTTCAATGCGTAAATCAGTCAGTTCAAGCCTGATTCAACCACTTTTCTCATAATTAAAAATTTCTAAATTCATTATCCATCTAATGGTGCCTTGAATTCCCCAATTTGATCATTTTAAGCTACCAAGAAAAATGAATTTAGGAACCAATTCATGTAAGTTTCAAACTGGTTCAATCCGGTTCACCCCTGAACCGACCTCATTTTCTCTTCCTAATTGTCCCAAGGTTCTTTTCCATGCTTTTTATGACTTTTTGAGTCACTTGGGATTTGTCAATTTCCCATTTTATCCTTTCTTTATCGGCTATGGTTTGTGAACCAGCTTGATTTTTCTCTTTTGAAACAATCAGTTCTTTTCTCGATTTTCTTATCCTTAAATTACGAGGTTTACAATTCTCCCCTCCTTTTTGGGGTTTTGTCACCAAAACTTAATTATCATCCCTTGCATCAGGAATAATCTCCCTTGATGTCAACTTGGGTTTGCTTGACATGCTAACACTTCGGTTGTTCCTTCACTTAGCCCCTTTAAATCATACACTCAAGGAATTTCTTTTCCTTTCCATTGTTAATTACTCCATGGAGTTTATCATAACTAGGTATATCTTACCCACTAGTCCAAAGGTATATCCTTAGGTTTACTTCTTCTTTTTCTTAGGGCAAGATTCTTCCTCTTGAGGGTTCTTGCCTAGGATTTCAGGATTGGGAGTTCAAAATGCCCAATCTTTCTCATGTCTAGTTATCCTCCTAATTGTTGAAACCATTAGCTTAGTGTTTTTTCGAGCATTATGTACTTGTTTTCATGGGTTTCGGTGTTATTACCCTTTTTCCTATTTTGACCTTTCCCTCATCCATTATTTATTACAACTTTGGTCCAAATTTTATGTTTGAACTTGGCATGCTTAACTAATTGACTCTTCCTTACTGGAGTCACATTTTCCCCTAGAATTATTGGTCGTACATGTCCCTTACAGCACAACAAGTTCTTGAACTTGTCTTTATCCATTAGGATTCTAGAATACTTCCTTGATGGTTGTTCTTAACTTTCCAACCTTTCGGAGATCATATAGTTTCGTCCCTCTTTTCATCTAGTAGTATTGTTCGACTACCTTTACCGTTGTCCAATCATCCTTCTTGCCCTTGACGCCATGTCTTACATAACCATGTCAATTTTCCTAACCTACTCTTCTTTTCCCAACTTCCAACTTTTGGGTTTCTCGATGACTTACCGACATGCTGAGACTCTTCCCTTCTTATGTCCTTCCTCATTTCCAGTGGCATCATTTATTCAAGGACTTTCCCTTTCCTTAATCCACTCTTACTCGCTTGTGACCATTTCACAATTCTTTATTTTGAGTTGATCCCTTTCGGTCTATATGTTGATTGCTTTGTTTCGGGAGTTCCCTTTTTACGGTTTCATTCCTTACTATGTCCTTCAAAGTAGAAATTGTCACCTTAGGAGTTACATGTTCAACCTTCTTATCGTTCCTTGAAGGTTTCTTTTTTTTTTCACCTCCTCATACCCTTTCTATATTGGGCACTTGCTTGCTTTCAATCGTCCATTGTCTTAAAATTTCCATTTCATCCCTTATTGCTTAACTGAAGAACTTCTGATTATCAGGTTTTATTTCGTGTACACACTATGCCCATCAATCCACTCTTTAGGCCCCATTAAGTGAGTGTGGACTACAACCAGTCTTGATGTCAATGGTCGTTTCCCTTAATCACTTCTTAATTGGAGGTCTTATTTCTCCAAGGTTTATCATATGTTCTTTCCTCCATTTCTTTATTTTGGTAGTCCACACCTTTCTTACTTTTATGATAACTTTTAATGCTATCTTCCTACTTACCCGTTCCTTGGGTTTAACTTATTCCTTGGGTGCTCCTAGTATGCTTCCCTTGGTTCTTTCACCCCCATCATGCACTTCATTTGGAAGTTCATCTCCTTGCCCCTCGTCACTTGGTTCCATTACCTCTAAGTTAGGACATGTATCCCTCCATAGGATGTCCTTCCTTGGGAGGATTCTTACTATTTTCTCCTGGAATTCTCTTTTCATTCACCCTTAAGGATATCTAACCTTAAATGACATCCTTTTGATGCCACCCTCTCCTCCTTACCTTTATTCTTCAAACCTTGTGGGCACAAGTTCTCACTTGTACCCCGGTACATGTCTATTTATTTTAGGGAGAGCTCACATCCTCCTTGTTTCAAGATCTCGTGATCATCTTGCGAGAGTTTACTTAACCTTCTCATGGCTTTTGATCCTTAATTCGGTCTTGACCATTGATCTCTTTAAGGATTTCCTTCTTCCTTATTTCCTAAATGTTTGGCCTTTCCACCTCTCCCTTCTTTGCTGAAGTTTTAAATTTATGACCTTTACGAGGGTTAGTTCGTTAACTGCCTCGTCCCTACTAATCTCCTTATCTAATTATCTTGAGACAGTTGTCTCTCGAGTCTTCTTGTCCTTAATATCCATCCTATTTCCCTTTTTATAGTGTAATCCTTACTACTTCCTGGTCCTTCTTAGGGCATTATTTATTCTCCTTGACTATCTCATTGTTACTATTTTCTTCCTTCCACTATGTTGGTCCGAAACTCCTATTTGGCTCCTCTACTTTTTCCAAAGTAGGTCGCACTTGCCATCCTAAGACATCCTTAACCACTTATGCCCCTTTTTGGGTTCCTTATTTCAAGTTAACCCTCTTATGATCCACTTCCTATCTTTTTAGGTTCTTTAGCTTGATAATTTCCTTTTTATGGTCTCACTTCCTACCTTTCTCCTTTTTCTTAGGGACTTCCATCCTGGAATTTCCACATTCATCCTTCCTAATGCTCCTTGAAGTCTTTTTCTTCTTTCCTTTCTTACACCCTTCTGATATTGGTTGTCCACCCTTAATCCTTCATTGTCCTCCAATACCCTTTTTGTTCCTTATCCTTCCTTCGAGGAGCTCCTGATTAAGGGTTGGTTCCTTGCACTCCACGTTATGTCCAACTGCTCATCCATGGTCCTCTCAAGGGTACTTAGTCATATACATCCCTCCAGAGTTCCCTTTCCTAACACATTTTTTCTCCTCTTCACTCTTTTCATGTCCTCCCCTAGAGTTACCGGAGGACGTTTTCCGCGTTTGCCCTTTTTGAGGGGTTCTAGGTGTATTTCCCATGTACCTTACCTCTATTCTTATGGTATTTCTTTCTAGTTGACCTTCTTAAGAAGAAGTTCAAATTTCTTTCCTTTACCTCACTATTTCTTGAACTCTTTGCAAATAGCTTACTTAACCCGCTCCACAGTTTTGATCTCCGGTCCTTCTAGTCTTTCGTGACTTTGGATTTTTGTAATCGATGTGGTTCTTAGGAGGTATTGCTCTAAGTGCATGGGGTGTGGAACAGTCCTTTATTACCTGTCCTATTCCCCTATACCTATAACAAGTTATCTTGGTACATGTCTTTAGTAGGGTTGGGCACTTCTTCACGTAGTGTCCCCATCATCCACACTTGTAACAAGTTATTTCCTTGTGCAGACCAATGTGGTTCCTCCATTACTTTGAGCATTGCGGGGTCTTTCTAGGGAATTGTTGCTGGTCCGGTGCTTCGCTGTCCTAAAGTTTGAACACCTTGAGAGTTTTCTTGTTGAGTCTTCTTTGTCAAAGGATCACTCTAAGAGTCCTTCTAGATTTCTTAATTCCCTGATTCAGATTCCTTAATTGTGATGGGATTCTCCCTAGTTGCTATGGTAGCACGGGTTTGTTTGGTTACTTTTCTTGGGGCCATCTTCCTAGCAAGATCATATCATTTGAGAGATAGGGTTTTAGGAATTTGGAGTACTTCATTAATAGAGTAGTACAATATCTTAGGGTTTTAGCCCTATTACAAAATGTGGTCACATAATAGATAGTGAGCTTTGGGGTTCTTAATAAGCATACTCCTTGGTAAGGTTATATGCCCTTGCTGGCATTCCTGGCTTCAAGCTTGTCTCCCTTTGTACCAAGGGTTGTGACCCTAACATATCATGGCACCATACTCCTTGGTGGTACTAGATACTTCTCCATTTGATCCTTTGGGACCTCTACTATGTCTCTGGCATTGGGGAGCTTCTAGGGTAGTCTTCCTATGAGGATAGGGTGTTGGGTGGTGTTAGTGACATCAATCCTAGTTTTCTTGGTTACTCTCATGGGAGCCATCTAAAAATTTTAAAACTTATTTCTCTCAATTACTATACTATATAGTCTTGATAATATATTCGAGGAAACAAGCTCTGATACCACTCAAGTTGTCATGCCCCGACCCGATTTGGTTGGATTCCCGTGAACAACCTGCCACTCTCGTGGTCTATCAAGGGTTTTCCCCTTTCTAAACCATGAGGAGTAAGGTGTCCTTTTACTTATGTTTTTCCTGGAATAGCATTATACAAAATTGAGTAATTTAAAATAGATATACCTGTCTTGTTCTGAACTAGAAGGGTCTGTAGCGAGGGTCTTTCCTCGATTACATGAAAGGGGTAAAAAGGGAGGGGTGGGTTATACAACTCACTGAGCGGGTGTTGCAAGTGAGTTTTAAAAATAGCCACGCCAAGGTTATCATTTCATTAAAAAGTAGGTTTTTCTTAAAGATCGGTTTTTCAAAACCTTTATCCTGCCAAGGGTGACATTCACTTTTAAAAGAGTTTCTTTAATTTCAATTTCTTTTCCAAAAATCTTTTTCCAAGGTTTACCATTTCTTTCTCCAAGGATTCTCAAATCCTTTCAAAGGTTTTCAAAACCTTTTTCCCATTTCCATATTAGGTCTCTTTAGCATATAACACATGCCCTTCATTAGGAATGGTAACACACATTTGTAGGTACAGCCCGTCCACTACACCCACTCAACCTGTCCTTGATGCACTACCGCTGTCACGCCCTGACCCGGTTTGGTCGGATCCCCATGATCAACCTGCCACTCTCCCGGTTTATTAAAGGGTTTCCCCTTATCATAAACCGTAAAGAGTAAGGCATCCTTTAACTTGCACCTTTTTCCTGGAATAGCATAATCAAAACTGTATGAAATTTAAAACTTTACATACCTGTCTTACAGGCATCTTAGTTGACGGTCTTTAAGGGGAGGCTTTCCGGGATTTCCTGAAAGGGATATAAGGGAGGGGTGAGTACGACTACTCAGTGAATGGGTTTTTAAAAGCTTTTAACTTTTAAAAAAAATATTTATATGGAGTGTGCCAGACTCCTTTGTTTTTAAAAATCCCATCATTTAAAAATTTGGATTTTTCCATTATTTCTTAGTTACCACAGTGTGTCATCACCCAACACACATCCTTCATCATGAAGGTTACACACATTCGCAAGTCAGTATCACTACTGAACCCGCTAGTGGCTTCGTAGCGACTTTTCCTGCCACCCGGATAGAAGTATGACCACTTCTACCCTAGGAATGAGTGGATGTATGTGACATCCTACCCACAATCCCGAAATCACTTCTTCATGTCCGTATGAGGATAGAGACCTCATCCTGTCCCCACCCCGGTCTCATGCGCTTCGTGCTACTCCAGATTTCGCACAGACACCTGGAACGACGAACTGCCCTTATAGCCACCAGGTCGTCCAGTGCCCTTAGGACGCATCACTACCTCTCATGGGCGTCTTGATGATCCCGTACTCACAGTGCATGCACAAACAATGTTTTCTTATATTGCCATATAATCTGTGGTGCCACTAGTCCAACGACCTCGACTCTCAACTCAACCCGCAGCTGTTTGTCCTGACTAGTCCGTCGACCTGTCATGTCGCACTGCCGCTAGTTGACTGAGCATGTCGGTCCTATCTTGGTACCATGGCCAAACAATTCACTTATTAAGTTTTATGGCACATATATCATATTCATTTACGAGCTCCTGCTCGTGCCAACTGGCCTTGGGCCCACTATATGAGAGTTTCAAAATCGGGCATTTAGCCCCCAAGTTCCAAAATCGAGGCCCTCGGCATATTAGAGCTATTCGAGCTCCCGTCGAGAAGGTCTCCCAAATTGTTTAAGCATTAGCACATAGTTAGGGGAGAGCACTTCCGACAAAAATAAGTTTTTATTGTCCATCATACCGACCGGTATAAAGACATCTCCGTTCATAACTGATGAACGAGTTTTCAACTTCCTTCGAGGAAGTCTCATCATACCAACCGGGTATGATCTACTTACAACTGGTAAATAGTTTTTTTTCGCATAATTTTCACATCACTTTCTCTAAGTGGTGATGATTAAAATACCACTAAACAGTGGGTTTTTATACCGAGGTACTTATCATCCCCTACTGGGTATGATATAAAATTTCCACTCACAACCGGTAAGTGGTTTTTATCTTTAAGTTGCGCTCATCATCCCAACTGGGTATGATGTTAGTAAACCCACTCACAACCGGTAAGTGGTTTTTTAACTTTAAACTGTGCTCATCATCCCAACTAGGTATGATGTGAATAACCCACTCACCCGTTAATGCCGTGAATTCCACTAGATTGGTTCTTTGTACTCACGCGAGCTTGTCCTTGCTGGCATTCCTGGTATTTAACGTTCCTACACGATATGAACAACCCTGTTCATTATTACTCGGCATAACAGCCTTCATTCATTAATGAATGAGAAAACCCAAACTTTTAGCTATTTGCAATTAGGTCCCTAAAGTTATTTCTCTTTAACTTTAAGTCCCTAATGTCGGTTTTTCCTCAAATTGAGTTCCGTAACTTTTAAAATTTATTGTGGAACCTCAATTTATTCAATTTCACCAAAAAGGGGTTTAATTTTCTAAATTTCCAATTTGGTTCCCCAATTTTTCCAAAATTACCATTTTGCCCTTCTTTCACAAAAATGGTAAGTTTTTCCCAAAATTCCTCAATTGGTCCTCCAACATTATTTTCATGCCCAATTGACCCTCAATTTCATAAAATTGTATTTTGGCCCCTTTGAATTTCAAAAATCCCCAAATTTTCCCCCAATTTCAACTCTTCAACACTACCGAATTTGATTTCATCAAATTAACCGATCAAACACCTCTAATTATTGAAATTGGAGTTGAAATTGAGTTCTTGTATGTTCATACAATTCTAAGAAACTTTGAATCGCAGATTTTAATGTCGGAACGAGCTCAAATGGAGCTTTGCCGGAAAATAGACTATAGAGAGAGAAAGCTTCGATTACTCACCGGTGAAGGCACAATAGTCCAAGCTTTCGATCTGGGCAGATAGGTCTCGTCTTGAGGTTCATCCTAAAATCAAGTATTGTATCAATTGATGCTGAATTTTATTAGAATTTCGTCATTGAAATTCGGTCGACTCTCTCTCTAGCACCAATCGAAAATTATAAAGGGGAGCCGAATTGGCTTACCTTTCGGTCCTAATTCGGCTGTGGTAAGGTTGAGGAAGTGTTGGGAGGGCTTGGTTTGGCCTGAGGAGGGCTTGAAATGGCCGATTTCAGCTTGGCCGAAATAGGGCAGCTTCGGTCCGCCGGAGTTGCTTCACTATTCCATCATGTCGGCGCTTCTCTAACGATTCTCGGATTGACTGGAGTTTGCTATGAGATAGCTGTCTTCTCCCCGGTTCTAAAGAGCCCAACCTTTGTTCAAGTCGAAGCTCTGGTTCGAGCTTTACCGGGAAATGGAGCAGTAGAGAGAGAGAAGTGTTCAGGTGTGAAGAGAATGAAATGGGGATGACCTCTTTATATAGTCGTAAAACCCGTGTATTAAATGGTCGAGATTTATTACTAGTATTAATATTGCCATAAATTATTGGTATTAATTCCAATAATTTAATTACGGTATTAATTTATTTGTATTAATTCCAATAATTTAATTTCGGTATTAATACTTATTCGCATAAAAAATTTTGACTGAAATTTCGGGTTACAAAAATCATACTTCCCAAGAGGTCACCCATCCTCACACTACTCTTAAGTAAGTACGCTTAACTTTGAAGTTCTTATAGAATTTAGTTCACCTAAACCAATTTGGTTTTTGTTTTTTAATTTGTCTTAAGTTTCTTTTCCAATGTTTAATAAATCCTTTGGATCAACCGAAAGTTGTAAATTTTCATATTGCTTATTCCCAAATGTAAACCGGTTTGGTTTTTTTATTCGGTTTGACTTGGTTCTTTTCCTGGTTTTCCTTAACTTAAATGTGCGGGGTTTACAACCGCCAATCCATCGAGTAATGTTGGTCCTGACTTGGTACCATGGCGAAATCACACAATAAGTTCATCAGAAATATCATGGCTTTCTCATTTCAAATTTGTTGACGAGCTCCAACTCGTGCCCACTAGACTTGGGCCCACTACACGTAAGTTTCCAAAAATTGAGGCCTCTGGCCTATCTGAGTTGTTCTAGCTCTTATCAATAAGGTCTCCCAAATAGTTTAAGGATTGGCACACAATCAGGGGAGAACACTTGTAACAAAAATATTTTTTCACTTCAACCCACCAACCAAGTGTGATGATAACTCTACTTACAACTGGCGAGCAGGTTTCTCCTTCATTCAAGGAAGTTCATCATACCAACTGGGTATGGTTTCCTCTACTTACAACCGGTAAGTAGGTTTTAGCATGAATCGCCAATCACCCCAACCAGGTATGATGTCAAAGTCCTACTTATAAGTGGTTTTTCATTTCTAAAATGCTTACCATCCCAACCGGGTATGATGTAAATATGCCCACTCATCCGATAACCGTGACGTGTTCGTCCTCGATCCATTTTCTAAGTATACACGAACTTGCTCTTACTTGCATTCCGGTCATACTTGTCACTACATGATTTGGGCAGCCTTATCACTTACGCTTTGGCATAAAAGCCTAGACTAACAAATTATCGATTAATTGCACTTAGGTTCTTAAAGTTCATTTCTCTTAAATTTAGGTCCCTAATGCCAACTTTTACCCAATTTGAATCCCAAGGTTTCCAAAATTCCCTTTGAGTCCTCATTTTACTCAAAATTGTATGATGGACTCAAGCTTTCCAAATTTCCAATTTGGTCCCCACCTTTTAAAAAATTATAATTTTGCCACTACTATCCAAAAATGGCAATGGACTCACAGGATTCATTAGACAACTCTTGAGTTGTTCCAAAAATTGACCAAATGGTCCCTCAACATCTTTCTCATGGCCAATTTGCCTTCTATATTGGTAAATTACAAAGAGGTCCCTCAAATTTCCCCCAATTTCTTCCCTTCAAAATGACTGAAATTGATTTCTTCAAATTGGCCATTCAATTGAGGTTAATTGCTCCAATTGATGGTATGGATCAGTTCCTACACTTTCATACGATTCAATTGAGCTTTAAATCACATCATTTGTGTCTGAATTGAGCTCAAATGGAGCTTAATCAGAAAATTGTACGTAGAGAGAGAAAGCTTTGAAAGCTTACCATCGGACGTGCGACAGTTTGAGCTCTCGATCGGGGAAGGTAGCTCTTATCCTGAGGTTCCTTCTAGGATCAAAACTTTCTCCAATTGATATCGAATTGAGGGAGAATTTTATCAGTAAAGTTTAGTACTTTCTCTCTCTAACTTTCATCTGCAACGACTGATAAGGGCCAAATTGGTTTACCTTTTAGCTTTGTTGAGGTTGAGTGAGGGTTGTGGGGGTGTTAGGAAGGCTTGGTTTGGTCGGCAGAGGGCTAAATTCGGTCGAATTCAGCTCAACCAAAATTGGGCAACTTTGGTCCATCGGAGCTCCTTCACTGTTTGATTCCACCGACGCTTCTTAGGTGGTCCTCGGGTCGAAAGGAAGATGCAATCAGGTAGCTAGCTTCCCCCAAAGTCTATAGGACTCGACCTTGCCTTCTAAGGCTAAGAAAAATGCATATATTAGAGCTCTAGTTCGAGCTTCACCAAAAAAATGGAGTAGTTGAGAGAGAATGGAGATTTCAGGTGTGTGGAGAGAAGCCCTTTATGTAGGGAGCTCGGGGGCCCTCTACCCGACAACTTTCCTTTTTGGTCGAGCTTATCCTCGCCCTGAAACGGCTTGATCAGAGCCATTTTTCCTTCACCGGTGTCATCCATTTCTACATTGAATGAATAGTTCTATTATATGAAGGGAGAAGATGACATTGTTTTGAACTGGATCAGACCGGTCCGACTGCATTCAATGCATAAATTGGTTGGTTCAGGCCCGATTCAACTAGTTTTCTCAAAATTAAAAATTTCTAAATTCGTCTAAATTCATTCTCCATCTAATGGTGGCTTTAATTCCCCAATTTGATCATTTTAAGCCAATAAGAAAAATGAATATAGGAACCAGTTCAAGTTTGGTTCAAATCTTAAACCGGTTTGGATTTGTCTTCCCAATTGTCTCAAGGTTCTTTTCCATGCTTTTTATTTGGGATTTGTCAATTTTCTATTTTATCCTTTCTTTACTAGTTATGGTTCATGAACCAGCTCAGGTTTTCTCTTTTGAAATGACCGATTCTTTTCCCGATTTTCTTATCCTTAAAATACGGGGTTTACATTGCGAACATGAAGTATGGTAGAGTTTGAGGGTTAGACAACTGATGTCCGCTCAAACTCAGGGTAGATGTCACACCCCAACCCGAATTGGTCGGAACCTCTTGATAAACCCTCCACTCTCCTAAACCTCAAGGAGATGCTCCTCCCCTAGATCGTGAAGAGTCAGGCATATTGCCTTCTATGTTCCCTAGAATGACATTATTCAAAACTGAAAATATAATTCGTACTTGGGTTCGAGACTTGGCGAGGGAAACTCTTGGGTGGTCTTTTCCTCCCTGAAAAAAAAAGTTACGAATAGGGGGATAAGTTCCACGACTTAGTGAGTGGGGAAAATTCTTAGGGATGTACTTATTTAAGTGTTCATCATATTTGTGGTGTTCCATTTTCTACCTCTTCTCAGGTTCCCACACAATCACACGCCCTTTCAATCATATGAAGGGATCACACATTCGTAGAATAGTCCCCGATTGTTCCACTTGTGGACTGGAGAACCTTTACCGTCCACCCTAATAAAGGTTCACAACCTCTACCCTAAGTTTGAGTGCACATCACTTGTCCAACCCTCAAACCCTATTCACACTCCATGTCTGCTTTGTGGGACGAGATCTCTTTCCTCCTCCTGCCTTGGTCTCCATGCGCATGAAGCTTCAGAGCTTCTCGACATACTGGATGACGATCTATCCTTAATGCTCCCTAGGTCGTCCAGCAGCCCATGGAACCACCACTACCTCATATTTGATGTCTCAATGGCTCCGCATCTCATGCATGCAAAATAAATAGTTTTCATTTATTATGGCCATCATCTTTGGTGTTACAAGCCCAACGGACTCGACCACCTAGCTTCAGCCTCATTACTACTGGCCCAATGAGATCGATGACCCGGTTTCGGCTAAGCAACTACTAACCGAATGAGTTCATCTGTCCAACTTTGGTACTATAACTAATACACACACAATTTACTGATTGTTATTAGTGTTTTTCAAGCATATCCAACTCATCTTGTCTATGGGACTACGTCCGTGCCCATTGGCCTTGGGCCCACTCAAATGGTATCATCCGAACTTTGCATGCCTCATGCAATATTAGGACATCCTCCAAAAGTTTTGGAAAATCCTTTTTAATTCAGGAATGTTTTAATCAGCAACCTAACCGGGCGTGATGCTAAACTCACTCACCCGACAAATGAGGCTAGAGTGTCCTAGCCAGACTTCCATTTCTGGTCGTGTCTTCTCGCACCTGTTCCAGTTCAATGTCCCTGCAGGGTTTGAAATTGTTCATAAGGGAAGTTTCGGCATGATGGCATCTCAAACGTTCAAAATTTTCATTTAGGTCCCTAAGCTTTCAATCTATCCCTTAAGGGAACTTCACTTTTCCAAAATTTCCAATTTGCCCTCAATTTTTTCAAAATTGCCAATTGATCCTTAAACTTTTAAAATTTTCCAATTGGTCTCCAATTTCATCAAATTGTCCCATTTGACCTAAATTGAGAGTTAATTTCATCAAAATCCCCCAATTTCCCTTAAATTACAATTCGGCCCCTAATTTTGCCCAATTCTCCCTAAAATTTTCATTTGACCCCGAAACTTGTTGCCTTCAATTGAACACCCAAACAAGGACAATTGCTCACATTCATGATCGAAACCAGCTTCTCCATGTCCCCTCGTCATTTCAAGCTTTGAAACACCTCATTTGGCTCATAAATGAGCACAAACGAAACTTTATCAGAAAAAAAAACTTTCTAGAAAGAGGGAGCTTGATTTTCTTACCGGTGAGGGAACGATGGTCTGAGCTCTAGACGGAGGTGGTTGATGCTTATGGAGGGGAATCTCCCAGGATAAACCTCAGGTCAATTGGTTGCCAGAGCACAGAGAATTCGAAAAGAGAAGTTTAGTGTGCCATTTTCTGCAACTTCATTGTTCCAACGAAATGAGCTGGAATTGACTCACCTCGAAGGTTCTTGGAGGTCGAGGTTGGTTGGGGTGAGTTGGACCGATCACATGAGGTCGGGGTGGCCGGAATTCAGCTTGAGCTTTTCGGTTGTTTCGAGGTCGTCAAAGTGACAGTACTATACCGACTTCCCGATGCTTCTTCGATGATCCTTGGTCTAAACGGAGGTGAGGGCAAGGCGGGGGACTTCTTCCCAGTTCCACATAGCCCAAATGTGCCTTTTGAGACTGAGAAAATGACCCTTATTGGAGCTCTGGTATGCATCTCGTCCAATAATGGACCTCTTCTAGTTCTTTGACGGTTGGTGGGATGGGGAATGCGAGGGGAGGGGTGCTCTTTATATAGGGAGCTGGGCAAACTGTCTGAGCTACTTGCTGGCGTAAGACTTGGCCCCCGCCTCGCTCGCCGACGACCAGATTGGAGCTTTTTCTGAGTTGCCGAAGACCTTCTCTTCCTTCTTTATCCTCTTCTCCCTATCAACCATTTGGGGAAGATGACACTGTGGCAAGCGTGTGAGCTTCTCTCGTGTTGGGTTTTCACGTGGCATGTCATAATTGGTTGGTTTTGCTGACGTAGCATCCCCATCAGCAGCTCAGTCAAATTTTGACTTGTTGATCAGACACGTGGCAGCCTCCCATTGGTTGCTCCTTCCTATGTGGCTGTTGACCGGTCTCAATTGACCGTTGAGCATGACATGTGGCACTTCCTGATTGGCTGTTTTAAATGAGTCAAATTTCACTACTGACAAATAGTGCTAGTGCCACGTTTCAGCTTATAATTGGTCGAGGTCATCCGACGTGGCACTGCCACGTATCATCCTCTAATTGATTGATCTTCGCTAATGAGGCTTGTCCCATCTTTACCATTGATCGGGACACGTGTCAATCTCCTATTGGCCAGTCATCGCTGAGGTGGATTTTCCTCCTTTGATTGTTGACGAGGGACATGTGTTACACTATGATTGGTCGACACTTTCAAGCACTTATCGAGTGGCTGATTGGACGTACTTTGCCACGCGTCGCGTGCTGATTGGTCATGTCTACTGATTGGGCGCTGACCTAGTAGCGGTCCGTTGACCGGTCCAGTCCGATTGAGTCCGGTGACCCTAAATCGTAGATCGGCAGGTTAAGGCCTAATTTGACCGGTTTTCTAAAAATTAAAAATTTTTAAATTCATTCTCTATCTGATTGTGGCTTTAATTTTCTAATTTGACATTTTTAAGCCATCTAGAAAAATGCATCTTTAAACTGGTTCTTTACGGTTCAACACAATTCACTTCGGTTCAATACGGTTCACCTTGAATTAGTCTGGTTTTCACAGCCGATCCACTTTATGTTTCTGCTTCACAACTCTTGTGATTTATTAACACTTCGGATGTTGAAATCTTCATCTTAAACCCTTATTTTAGCCCTTTTTTGGTTATGATAGACACTCGGTTTTCTTTCAAATGTATTTAGGGTTTTCCCCCGATTTAGATCTTTATTTCAAAGGAACGAGGTTCACAATTCTCCCCAACTTTTAGGAGTTTTGTCCCCAAAGCTTTTACACGTTAATTAGTTGAGGGTATCTATTCCTCATGTCCGACTCCACCTCCCACATCTCCTCTTCTACTTGGTCATTTTTCCAAAGGACCTTCACCATGGCAATCATCTTGTTCCTTAGGTTCTTCTATCATTGGTCGAGGATTTGTATTGTCTCCACCTCCTAGACCAAATCTTCCTCTAGCTCAGGTGGTGGCTGATCTAGTACATAGCTGGGGTCAGACTCATATTTTCGTAGTACTAACACGTGGAATACGTCATGTATCCTCTACAGATTTGGAGGCAACTTCAGCTTGTCTGCCATTAGTCCAATCCTCTAAATTATGACGTATGGACCTATGTACCTTGGTTTCAACTTTCCTCACTGTTGAAACCTAAGTATTCTTCTCTATGATGACACCTTGAGGAACACTACGTCTCCTACCTCGAATTCTAGGTCCTTTCTCCGGTGGTCAGCATAGCTCTTTTGTTGATCCTAGTCCATCTTGTGTCGACTCCTTATTATTTGGATCTTTTTAGTCGTGTCCTCTATCATTTCGACCTTCACAAGTCTTCTCTCCCCTACCTCTTTCCAGAATAGGGGCGTACAATAGAATCGCCTGTAGAGGGCCTCGTACGGTGCCATATGTATGTTGGCATGATAATTGTTATTGTAGGTGAACTCCATGAGGTAGAAATAGTCCTCCCTGCCCTTGTTCATCGTTAAGACACATGCTCGAACCATATCCTCCAAGGTTTGGATGGTCTGTTCAGATTGCCCATCCATTTGAAGATGGAAGGTGGTGCTCATGTGGAGTTTAGTTCCTAGGGCAGCCTGTAGGCTAGGCCAAAACCGAGAGATGAACCTTGAGTCCCGATTCGATACTATGCTTACTAGGACCCCGTGGAGCCTCACAATTTCCCCCATATACAAGGCAGCCAGCTTTTCTACGGGGTCAGTCACCTTTATGGGCATGAAGTGGACGAACTTGGTCAACTAGTCTACAATGACCCATATCGCATCTCGTCCCCTTTTTGTCATGGGCAGTCCAATCACAAAATCCATGGTGATATGTTCCTAGTTCCATTCGGGGATTGGTAGGGGCTGTAGTAGTCTGGAGAGTCTTTGATGTTCAGCCTTAATTTGTTGGCACGACAGGCACCTTTTCACATACTTTACAATATGCTTTTTCATTCCCTTCCACCAATACCCTGATTTTAGGGTACGATACATTTTCGTGTTGCTAGGATGCATGGCGTATACTAAATCATGTGCCTCTTCTAGTATCATGTAAACCCCGCTCTTTGGAGTTGAGGAAAACCAGGAAAAAACCAGTCAAACCAACTTAGAAAACCAAACTAGTTCCCAAACCCGTTTATTTGGAGAACAAAAAAATTAGAGAAATTTCAACTCCCTTGTGACCCAAAAAGATTTACAAACCTTGGGAAGGAACCTTAGAACAAAGTGGGAGACAAAACCAGATCGGTTTGGGTGAACCAGACCCGAATCGGATTGAACCAGTTTATGAACTGGAACCGATAGGGAGAGGGCAAACTGGGATATTTATGGATCTTAAGTGATCTAAGGAATCATAAAAGTCATGAAAATGGACTTTAGGATGAATTGGAAATGAAAACCAAACTGGTTCAGGTAAACTGGATCCGAACTAAATTGAACCGGTTTGAACCACTATTGAACCGGTTTGAACCACTATTGAACCGGATGCTAAATTCATTTTTCTAGGTGGCTTAAAAAATTTAAATTTGAGGCCACCATTGGATAGAAAATAAATTTAGTTATTTTTAGATTTAAAAAATTCGGTCGAATCGGGGGATGAATAGGCCAGTTTAATCTTTGGACCCGGTTCAATCTGGTTCGAAACATTGTCATCTTCTTCCTTTATATGACAGCATTGTTCACTCATTGGAAAATTGAAGCAGCACCAGCGAAGAAGAAATGTTTCCGTTTAGTATGTTTTAAGCCATCAATGTCTGTCATAAAGGTGACAAACGAACGACCGACCAGTCATTGAGCTCCCTATATAAAGAGCCCCTCTCCACACCTGAAAAGCTCACTCTCTCTGAGCTGCTTAGTTTTCTGACAAAGCTCAAAACTAGAGCTCTGATATAGGGTCATTTCTAAGCCAAAGAAGGCGAGGTCGAGTTCCCTAGAATCGGGGGGGGGGGGGGGGGGGTGGGGAAGTCACTACACGGTGGTGACATCCATTCGCTCCGAGAGTCACCGGTGAAGCTCCAGCGTGATTGAATAGTGAAGCAGCTCTGACAGACGGAAGCTGCCCTATTTTGGCTGAGCTGAAATTGGCTGATTCGAGCCCTCCTCAGACCAAACCAAGCTCTCCCAACACTTTCTCAGCCCTTCCATGGTCGAAATAGGACTAAAAGTTAAGCCAATTTGGCTCCCCTCTACAATTTACGACTGGTGCTAGAGAGAGCCGATAGAATTTCAATGATAGAATTCTAATCCAATTCGACATAAATTGAGGCCATTCTTGATCCTAGGAGAAACCTCAGGAGGAGAGCTACCTGCCCAGATATATAGCTCAGATCATTGTGCCCTCACCGGTGAGAAATTGAATCTTTCTCTCTCAACAGTCTATTTTCCAACAAAGCTCTGTTTGACCTCGTTCCGACGATAAACTTACGCTTCAAAGTGCTATGGAATCGTATGAACATGTAGAAACTAAATTTCAACTTCAATTTAAAAAATTAGAAGTGTTTGATTGGTCAATTTGATGAAATCAAATTCAGCTATGTTAGGTAGATGAAATTGGGGATTTTTGAAAAATTCGTAGTACCAAAAATGAAATTTTATAAAATTGAGGGTCAATTGAGAAATTTTAGAATTTTTGGGGTAAAACTTACCATTTTTGTAAAGAGAGGGCAAAATGGTAATTTTGGAAAATTTGGGGACCAAATTGGGAATTTGGGAAACTTGAACACCTTTTTATGAAATTGAGTAAATTGAGATCCCAAGAGGAATTTTATAAGTTTTGTGACTCAATTTGGGGAAAAACCGACAATTGGGGGCCTAAAGTAAAAAAGGAAAAATAACTTTAGGGACCAATTTGCAAATATTGGAAAAGTTGTGAATTGAATCATTTATACTAAATGAGGTAATCAAGCTAGAGATAATGAACAACGATGTTCATTCTATGTAAGGACACGAGACATCGGGAATACCAGCTGAGGTTAAGCTCACAAGGGACAAAAATCGACTTATTGGAAATTCACTACACGAACCGGTGAGTGAGATTTTTATATCATACCGGTCGGGATGATAAGCACATCGAAATGAAAACCCACTACTTAATGGTATTTTAAACATCATAACTTAGAGGAGAGATGTGAAAATAATACGGATAAACTACTTACTGGTTGTTAGTATATCATACCCGGTTGATGTGATGAAACTTACTCGGAGGATAAGGAAAACCCGTTCATCGGTTATGAGCGGAGATATCCACATACTCGGTTAGTATGATAGATAGTTAAAAATAATTTTTTGTCAGAAGTACTCTCCCTTGACTGTGTGCCACTACTTAAACGATTTGGGAGATCTTCTTGATGAGAGCTCAAATAGCTTTGTTAGGCCGGAGGCCTTAGTTTTGGAACTTGGGGGCTAATATGTCGGTTTTGAAAATCCCGAACAGTGGGCCATAGGCCTGTTGGCACGAGAAGGAGCTCGTACACAAACATGATTTCAAGCCATAAAAACTTAAGTGAATGAATTGTTTGGCCATGGTACCTAGATCGGACTGACATATTCAGTCAAATAGTGGCAGTGCGACATGATAGGTTGATGGACAAGTCAACACAAATAGTTGTAGGTTGAATTAAAGGTCGGGGTGTAAACCCCGCCCTTTTAAGTTAAGGAAAACTGGAAAAATAACCAGTCAAACTGAGTAAGAAAACTAAACCGATTCACAAACCCGACCATTTGAGGGTTCAAAAAACCTTAAGACAAATTAGAAGAGAAAAACTAGACTGGATCAGATGAATTGGATCTCATCAGAACACCAAAGTTAAGTGTGCTTGCTTGAGAGTAGTGTAAGGATGGGTGACCTAAATTAAATTATTCGAATTAATAACCATAATTTAATTCCTAAATTAAATTATTAGAATTAATACTAATAAATACCCATAAATTTATGGCAACATTAATACCTGTAATAAATCTCTCCCATTTAATACACAATTTTACATCTATATAAAGAGCTCACCCCATTCATCCTCCTCATACCTGAGCGCTTCTCTCTCTCTCTTTCTCTACGGCTCCATTTCCCGGTGAAGCTCGCACTAGAGCTTCGACTTGGGCATTTTTCATAATCTTAGAAGGAGAGGTCGAGCTCTTTAGACTCTAGGAGATGTCAGCTATCTGATAGCAAACTCCAATCGATCCGAGGATCGCCGAAGAAGCGCCGACATAATCAAACAATGAAATGGCTCTGGCAGACCCAAGCTGCCCTATTTCGCCGAGCTAAAATTAGCTAGTTTGAGCCCTCCTCAAGCCAAACCAAGCCTTACGAACACCTCCATAGCCCTCCTAAAGCTGAATTAGAAAAAAAAAGGTAAGCCAATTCAGCTCCCCTATGTAATATCTAACTGGTGTTAGAGAGAGAGTCGACAAAATTCTAATACAATTTGACATCAATTGATTTCATTCTTCATTTTAGTATGAACCTCAGGAGAAGAGCTACCCGCTCAAATAGAAAGCTCAGGCTGTCACGCCCTCAATGATGAGCAATTGAAGCTTTCTCTCCCTATAGTCTGTTTACTAGCGAAGCTCCGTTTGAGCTCGTTTCGGCATTTAAGTTCGTTCCGGTGTTTAAGCTTGCGATTCAAAGTGCCATAGAATCTTACGAACATGTAGAAACTCAATTTCAACTTCAATTTCAATAATTAAAAGTGTTTAATCGGTTAGTTTGATAAAATTAAATTCGGTTGTGTTAGTAAGTTAAAATTGGGAAATTTGGGGGTTTTCAAAAATTCAAAGGACTAAGATGCAATTTTATAAAATTGAGGGTCAATTGGGCATGATAAAAATGTTAGAGGGCCAATTGAGTAATTTTAGAATTTTTGGGGTAAAATTTACCATTTTTATAAAGGAAGGGCTAATTGGTAATTTTTTAGAAGTTGGGGGACCAAATTGGAAATTTGGGAAATTAAACCCCTTTTGTGAAATCGAATAAATTGAGGTCACAAGAGGAATTTTAAAAGGTTTGGGACTCAATTTGATGAAAAATCAACATTAGGGACTTAAAGTTAAAGAAAAATAACTTTAGGGACCTAATTGCAAATATATAAAAGTTTGGTTTTCTCATTCATTTGGAATGAATGAAGGCTATTAGGCCAAGAGATAATGAACCGAGATGTTCATACCGTGTAGGAACACGAAGGACCGGGAATGCCAGCAAGGACAAGCTCGCGTGGATACAAAGAACCGATCTAGTGGAATTCACTACATTAACGGGTGGGTGGGTTATTCACATCATACAAAGTTGGGATGATGAGCACCTTTTCTAAATTAGAAGTCAATGTGAGTAGGTTATTCACATCATACCCGATTGGGATGATGAGCACCTTTTCTAAATTAGAAGTCACTGTGAGTGGGTTATTCACATCATACCCGGTTTGGATGATGAGCAGCTTTTCTAAATTAGAAGTCACCGTGAGTGGGTTATTCACATCATACCCGATTAGAATGATGAGCACCTTTTCTAAATTAGAAGTCACTGTGAGTGGGTTATTCACATCATACCCGGTTTGGATAATGAGCAGCTTTTCTAAATTAGAAGTCACCATGAGTGGGTTATTCACATCATACTCGGTTGGGATGATGAACACCTTTTCTAAATTAGAAGTCACCGTGAGTGGGTTATTCACATCATACTCGGTTGGAATGATGAGCACCTTTTCTAAATTAGAAGTCAACGTGAGTGGGCTTACTAACGTCTTACCTAGTTGGGATGATGAGCACAGTTTAAAGTTAAAAACCACTTACCAGTTGTGAGTGGGATTTTATATTATACTCGGTTGGAGTTGATAAGTACCTCGAAATGAAAACCCACTATTAAGTGGTATTTTAAACATCACAACTTAGATGGGTGATTTGAAAATAATGCGAAAAAACTAATTACTGGTTTTAAGTAGATCATACCCAGTTGGAATGATGAAACTTCTTCGAAGGAAGTTGAAAACCCATCCATCGGTTATGAGCGGAGATGTCCTTATACTTAGTCGGTATAATGGATAGTTGAAAATATTTTTTTTTTCGGAAGTGCTCTTCCCTGACTGTGTGCCAATGCTTAAACGATTTGGGAGATCTTCTTGATGGGAGCTCGAAAAGCTCTTATAGGTCGGGGGCCTTAGTTTTGGAACTTGGGGGCTATTATGCTCGATTTTGAAAATCTCGAATAAGTGGGCCATAGGCTAGTGGGCATGAGCAGGAGCTCGTAAACAAACATGAGATATGTACCACAAAACTTTAATAAATGAATTGTTTGGCCATGGTACCAAGACAGGACGGATATATTCAGTTAACTAGTGGTAGTGTGACATGATAGGTCTCCGGATCAGTTAAGACAAAACAGTTGTAGGTTGAGTTAAGGGTCGGGGCCGTTGGACTAGTGGCACCACAAATTATATGGCATGATAAGAAAATATTGTTTGTGCATGCACTGTGATTACGAGACCATCAAGATCGCCAAGAGGTGTAGTGATGCATCCTAAGGGCCTTGGACGACCTAGTGAGTATAAGGGCAGTTCGTCGTACAAGGTGACCGTGCGAAATTTGGAGTAGCACCAAGCGCATGAGACCAGGGTGGGAACGGGATGAGGTTTCTGTCCACATATGAACATGGAGAATTAATTTCGGGATTGAGGGTCGGATGTCGAGTACATCCACTCATTATCATGGTAGAAGTGGAAGTGCTTCTATCTAGGTGGCCGGTAAAGTCGCTTTGATGCCACAAGTGGGTTCAGTGGACGTACTGGACTAAGAAATGGTGGAAAAAACCGAGATTTGAAATGAAAGGATTTTTCAGAGAAAGGAGTTTGGCACACTCCAATACAATTCTTTTTCCTAATGGTTAAAAATTTTGAAAACCCATTCACTGAGTCATTGTACTCACCCCCTCCCTTATATCCCTTTTAGGAAATTCCGGAAAGCCTACCCTTAAAGAGCATCAACTAAGACGCTTATGAGACAGGTATGATAAATTTATTATATTATGATTTATGTTATTCTAGGAAAAGGTGCAGGTTTAAAGGATGCCTTACTCTTTAGAGTTTATAATGAGGGGAAACCCTCATTATAAACTCCAGTAAAGATGGAAGACGTGGAAAAGGCCAAATATTGGAGAAAAGAATGATGAAAGAAATCCTTAAAAGGACCAATGACCAAATTAACGATGGAATTCAAGCCAAGAAAGGAGTAGGTAAGCCTTTCACATAATGGTCAGGAAATCTTGAAACAAGGAAAATTTGAACTCTTCCTAAAAGAAATAGACGTCTATGGTGGTATGAGTGGGGATGAGGATAGAGTACCAAAGATATACCCGCAAAATTTCAAGAGCAAGGATAAACAAAAGAGGACAACATCAAAGGATGCCATTTAAAGGTAGATATTCCTTAGAACCAAGGAAAAAGGGGAGAGTCCTACCGAGGAAGGAAACCATGGAAAGGCATATGTATCCCAACTAAGAGATAATGGAACCAAGTGAAAGGGACAAAGAGATAAACTTACAAATTAAGACAAGCTAAGGTGAAAGAACCAAGAAAGCATACTAGGATGATCCAAGGAAATAGGTTAAAAGGAACGGGGAATAGGAATTTAGCATCAAAAGATGTTGTGACAAGTAAGAATATGTGGAATACCTATAATAAGGAAATAAAGAAGAACATTTGAGAAAACGTTGGAAAAGTAAGCCCTCCAAATAAGATGTGGCTAAGGAGAAATAACCACAATTGGTAAGACGAGTCATAGTCCACACGCGCATATGAAGCCTAAAGAGTGGATGAGTGAGCATAGTGTGGAATGCACAGAATAAAACCAATAATCGGAAGTATCCCAAGTAAAGAATAAGGGATGAAAGAGAAGTTGTGAATAGAGAAGGATCCAAAGCAGACAAATGCCCTAACAAAGATAAGGGTGCAAAGAACACTACAAGGAATGATAACAAGATTGAGCATGTAACTCCTAAGATGGAAATCTCTATTGTGAGGGACATAGTAGAGAACAAAATCGAAAGAAAGGAACCTTCCCAAGCAAAGGAATCGACACATAGATCAAAAACGATTAGTGTAAGAACGAAGAATCATGAAATGATCATGAGTAAGTAAAAGTGGATTAAGGAAAAAGGAAAAATCGTTGAATAAAGAATGCCAAGGTCTTAAGAAGGAAGGAATCCCAGCTTGTCAGTAAATTATAGGAAAACCCAATCATTGTAACTGGAAAGACTCAATAAGGAAGTTGAGAAAGCACGAATGGGTATGGAAAACTGACACAGTTGTGTAAGTTAGTTTGATAACGGTGAAGGTAGTCGATGAATACTACCAAAAGAAAAGAGGGGTGAAGTTATACAACCCTAAGAGGTTGGAAAAATTGGGAATAAACTTAACGGAGGTTTTCTAGAAATATAATGGGCATAAAGACAAGGTCTAGAAAATGTCATGTAGTAAGAGAGCATGTAAACCCAATAGTCTCGAGGAAAACATGACTCAAAATAAGGAAGAGTCAGTTAGCAAGCATGACAAGGTCAAACATAAGATTTGGACTGAAATTATAATGAACAACAGACTAAGGAAGAGTCGAAATAGGATGAAAATGTGATAATAAGGAAACTTGTGAAAATAGGTATATAATGTTTTAAAGGACATTAAGCTAAGGGTTTCAATGACCAAGAGGTTAATTGGATGCATAAATGGTTAGGTATCTTGAAATTCCCAATCTTGTTTATGAGACCTCAAAGGAAAAAAAATGTTTCTATAAGCAAAAAATAGATGAAAATCTAAGGATATACCCTTAAGTAAGGTATGTCTAGGTATGATAAACACCATGGAGGGAGCAAATAATATAAATGAAGAGAAATTCCTTTAGTGAATGATGTAAAAAGGGTAAATTGAAAGAATAAGATAAGAGTTTGCACATTAAGCAAATACCAAATGGACACCAAAGGAATTGGTTCCTCATGCAAGGTTGTTAATTAAGTTTTGGGGACAAAACTCCTAAAAGGAGGGGAGAGTTGTAAACCCCACCCTTTGGAGTTAAAGAAAACCGGGAAAAGAATCCGTCAAACCTAGTAAGAAAACCAAATTGGTTCACAAATCCGACCATTTGAGGTTCATAAAACCTTAGAAAGGAACCTTAAGACAAATTAGAAGAGAAAAACTAGACTAGGAAGTATGTTTTTTTTTGTAACCCAAAATTTCTATGAGAATTTGGTTTAATTAGTATTAATCATATCCCATATCATAAATACCCATAATTTAATTCCTAAATTAAATTATTGTAATTAATACTAATAAATACCATCAATTTATGGCAACACTAATATCGGTAATAAATCTCCCCCATTTAATACCCCTATATAAAGAGCTCACCCCATTCATCCTCCTCACACCTGAACATTTCTCTCTCTCTACGGCTCCATTTCCCGGTGAAGCTCGAACCAGAGCTTCAACTTTGGCATTTTTCTTAATATTAGAAGGAGAGGTCGGGCTCTTTAGACTCTGGGGGAAGTCAGCTATCTGATAGCAAACTCCAGTCGATTCGAGGATCATTGAAGAAGTGCCGACATAATCAAACAATGAAATAGCTCTAGTAGAACGAAGTTGCCCTGTTTTGGCTGAGCTAAAATCAGCCAATTCGAGCCCTTCTCAGGCCAAACCAAGCCTTACCAACACCTCCACAGCCCTCCTACAACTGAATTAAGACTGAAAGGTAAGCCAATTTGGCTCCCTATGCAATTTTCGACCGGTGTTAGAGAGAGAGTCGACATAATTTTAATGACAAAATTCTAATCCAATTTGACATCAATTGATTTCATTCTTGATTTTAGGATGAACCTTAGGTGAAGAGCTACCTGCCCAGATAGAAAGCTCAGGCCGTCGCGCCCTCAACGGTGAGCAATTGAAGCTTTTTCTCCCTATAGTCAGTTTACTAGCAAAGCTCTGTTTGAGCTTATTTCGGTGTTTAAGCTTGCGATTCAAAGTGCTATAGAATCATATGAACATGTAGAAACTCAATTTTAACTTCAATTTCAACAATTTGGTTGCTCTCCTAGGAGCCATCTAAAAATTTTAAAATCATCCCTATTAGTTACTATGTTCTCTAGTCTTGATAATGTATTCAAGAAAACATGCTCTGATACCACTTAAGTTGTCACGCCCCAACCCGATTTGGTTAGATCCCCGTGATCAACCCACCACTCTCCCGATTTATTAAGGGTTTTCCCCTTCCTTTAAATTGTGAGGAGTAAGGCGTCCTTTAAACCTACACCTTTCTTGGAATATCATTAATCAAAACTGTAAGAAAATTTAAATCTTAACATACTTGTCTCACATGTGTAGTTAACTTGATGTCTTTTGGGTAGGCTTTCCCTTGGTTACTTGAAAAGGGGTATAAGGGAGGGTTGAGTTCAACGACTCAGTGAATGGGTGTTTTAAAATTTGACTTTCAAAAAATAGTTTGAATTGGAGTGTTCCATGGTCCTTATTTTCTTTAAAACATTTCATCCTCAAAATCTTGGTTTTCATAGCCATATCCCATCATTCACAACAAACGGTGTGTTTATCAACCAATACATGCCCTTCATCATGAAGGGAACACACATTCGTAGGGCAGCACGTCTACTGCACCCACTTATGGCGTTAGAGTGACTTTACCGGCCACCTAGATAGATGCCCATCCACTTCTACCCTAAGAATGAGTTAATGTACGTGACATCCAACCCTCAATCCCGTAAAGAAATTTCGTATTCATATGAAGATAGAGACCTTATCTCGACCCCACCTTGGTCTCATGCGCATGAAGCTACATCGAGCTTCCCCGACTACTGGCACGACAATCTGCTCTTATCTCCACCATGTTGTCCAGTAGCCCCTAGGACGCATCACTAGCCCTCTTAGGCATCTTGAAGGTCACGTACCTAAGTGCATGCACAAATCAACAATTTTCCTCATAAGCCATTTAATATTTGGTGCCACAGGTCCAATGGCCCTGACCCTCAACTTGGCCTATAGCTGTTTGTCTTGACTGGTCCGTTGACCTATCTTGTCGCACTGCCACCAGTCCATCGAGTATGTCGGTCCTGTCTTGGTACCATGGAAAAACATATCATTCATTTAAAGTTTTCATGGCTTGTTTACGAGCTCCTACTCATGCCAACTAGCCTTGGGCCCATTATACGAGATTTTCAAAATTTGGCATATTAGCCCCAAGTTCCAAAACTGAGGCATCCGGCCTATCTGAGCTATTTGAGCGCCCATCAGCAAGGTCACCCAAAAAGTTTAAGTAGTGGCACATAGTCACGGGAGAGCACTTCCGACAAAAATAATCTTTTAGCCGTCCATCACACCAACCAGGTGTTAGGACATCTTCTCTCATAATCGAAGAACGAGTTTTCTACTTCCTTATAGGAAGTTCATCATACCAACCGGGTATTATCTACTTACAACCAGTAAGTAGTTTTTCTGTGTAATTTCCACATCACTCCTTTCAGGTGTGATGTTTAAAATTCCACTTAGTAGAGGGTTTTCATTTCCGAGTTGCTTATCATCCCAACCGGGTATGATATAAAAATCCCACCCACCCAATAACACAGTGATTTTCTCTTAAACGGTTCTTTGTTTTCACGCGAGCTTGTCCTTTTTGGCGTTCCCAGTACTTCGTGTTCCTACACAATATGAACATCTTTGTTCATTATCCATTTTCCTAATAGCCTTCATTCATCATTAATGGATGAAATACTCAAACTTTTCAATTAATTGCAATTAGGCCTCTAAAGATCTTTTTCTTTAACTTTAGGTTCTTAATGCCGATTTTCACATAAATAGTGTCCCAAAATTCACCTTGGGACCTCAATTTATTCAAAATCACAAAAAGGGTTCAAGTTTTAGAAAATTCCAAATTGCCCCTACTTTACCAAAATGGTAAAATTTACACAAAAAATTCCAATAATTGGCCAATTGGTCCTCCAACATCTTTTACATGCCCAATTGACCCTCAATTTTAGGAAATTGCACTTTAGTCCCTCAAATTTTCAAAATTCCCATAATTTCCCATAATTTCAACATTCCAATCTGATTGGATTTGATTTCAATAAATTGACCGATCAATTAAAGTTCCTTTAAATTTTCTCATCTTCAAATCTTGATTTTTAAAATCATTTCTCATCACAACAGTGTGTTTATCGACAAACACATGCCCTTCAACATGAAGGAACACAAAATCGCAGGCCAGTCCGTCAAGTGAACCCACTTGTGGCGTTAGAGCGACTTTACCGGTCATCTAGATAGAAGCACGTTCACTTCTACCCTGAGAATGAGTGGATGTTTGTGATATCTGACCTTTTATCCCATAACAAAACTCTGTGTCCGTATGAGGACAGAGACCCCATCCCGGTCTCATGTGCTTGAAGCTACGTTGAGCTTGATAAGACTTCTGGTACGACTGACTGCCCTTATATCCATCAAGTCGTCCAGAGTCGTGGGACACATCACTACCCCTCTTGGGCATCTTGAAGGTCCCGTAACACAGTCCATGCACAAATCAATAGTTTTTCACATAAACCATATAATCTATGGTGCTACTGGTCCAACGACCCTAACCCTCAACTCGACCTACAATTGTTGCACTACCGCTAGTTCATTGAGTATGTCGGTCCTATCTTAGTACCATGGTCAGACAACTCATTTACTTAAGTTTTCATGGCTTAATAATCATGTTTGTTTATGAGCTTCTACTCGTGCCAACTAGCCTAGGGCCCGCTATTTGAGATTTTTAAAATCGAGCATATTAGCCCCCATATTACAAAACCGAGGCCTCTAGCCTATATGAGCTATCCAAGCTCCCGTCAAGAAAGTCTCCCAAAAATTTTAAGCAATGGCACACAGTCAGGGTTGAGCATTTCTGACAAAATAAACTTTTCAACTGTCCATCATACCAACTGGGTATGAGGACATCTCCGCTTACAACAGGTAAGTGGGTTTTCTACTTCTCTCAAGGAAGTCCATCATACCAATCGGGTATGATCTACTTAGAATTAGTAAGTAGTTTTTCCGTGAGATTTTCATAACATTCTTCTCAGATGTAATGATTAAAAAACCGCTTAGCAATGGGTTTTCATTTCTAAGGTGCTTATCATCCCAACTAGGTATGATATTACATTCCCACTCACTTGATCGTGTAGTGTATTTCCTCTAAGTCGGCTTTCGTCCCTTGCGAGCATAATCTCAGCTGGAGTTCCCGATATCTTATGTTCCTACATGAAACGAACATTTTTTGTTCATTATCATTTAGCTTGATAGCCTTCATTCATTATGAATGACTAGAATATCCAACTTTTCAAATATTTGCAATTTAGTCCCTAAAGTTCTTTCTCTTTTACTTTAGGCCCCAATTGCAGGTTTTTCCACAAATTGAGTCCCAAAACATTTAAAATTCCCCTTGGGACCTCAATTTATTCAATTTCACAAAAAGGGGTTCAAGTTTCCTAAATTCCCAATTTGGTCCCCAATTTTTCCAAAATTACCATTTTGCCCTTTAAAAAAATGGTAAGTTTTACCCCAAAAATTCTAAAATTTGCTCAATTGGTCCTCTAACACTCTTATCATACCCAATTGACCCTCAATTTTATAAAATTGTATTTTAGTCACTCGAATTTTCAAAATCCCCAAATTTTCCACCAATTTCTACTTTCCAACACGGCCGAATTTGATTTCATCAAATTGAGCAATCAAACAAGTTTAATTATTGAAATTGAATTTAAATTGGAGTTCCTACATCTTCATACTATTCAATTGCACTTTGAATTGCAAGTTTTGATGTCAAAACAAGCTCAAACAGATTTTCGCCGAAAAATAGAACATAGAGAGAGAAAGTTTCTAATGCTCACTGTAGGGGGCGCGGCGGTCCGATCTTTCAATCTAGGCAAATAGCTCTCCTTTTAAGGTTTCTCCTAGGATCAAGAATTGCATCAATTGATGCCAAATTGGGTGAGAATTTTATCATCAAAATTCTATCGGTTCTCTTTCTTTCACCGGTCAAAAATTACAGAGAGGAGCTGAATTGGCTTACCTTTCAGTTCTAATTCGGCCATAGGAGGGCTGACGAGGTGTTGGGAGAGCTTGGTTTGGCTTGAAGAGAGCTTGAATTGGGCTTGAATTGGCTAATTTTAGCTTGACAGGAATAGGGCTGCTTCGGTGAACTGGAGCTGCTTCACTATTCGATCACACCAGCACTTCTTTGGCGACCCTCAGAGTGGATGAAGACTACCACTGTGTAGCTAACTTCTTCCCGATTCTAAGGAACCTGACCAGACCTTCTTTGGCTAAAAAAAAATCCTATATTGGAGCTCTGGTTTGAGCTTCACCGGAAAACTAAGTAGCTGAAAGAGAGTGAGGTTTTATGGTGTGGAGAGGACGAATGGAGAGGGGCTCTTTATATAGGGAGCTCGGGGACTCATTGGCTGTTCGTTTGGCACCTTTATAACAGTCATTGATGGTTTGAAATGTACTGAATGGAAATGTTTCCTCTTTGCTGGTGCTGCTTCAATTTTTCAGCGAGTGAACAGTGCTATTATATGAAGGAAGAAGACGATACTATTCCGAACCTGATCGGATTGGTCTGAACTGGGTTCAAAGCTTAAATCGATCGGTTCATGCCCGATTCGACTGAGTTTTTCAAAATTAAAAATTTCTAAATTCATTTAAATTCATTATCTATAAAATGGTGACCTCAATTCTCAAATTGGAATTTTCTAAGCCACCTAAAAAATAAATTTAGCATCCGGTTCCATAGTGGTACAAACCGGTCCATACCGGCTCAATCTGGTTTGGATCTAGTTCACCTTAAAAGGAATGGTTTTCATCCTCCATTCATCCTAAAGTCCTTTTTCATGACTTAAGTGACTCTTTAGGTCACTTTAAATCCATAAATTTCCTAGTTTACCCTTTCTCTATCGGTTCCGGTTCATAAATAGGCTCGGTTCATAAACTGATTCTATCCGGTTCACCCGAAACATTCTAGTTTTTCTCTCCAAATTTATCCTAAAGTTCTTTTCCAAGGTTTATGAACCCTTTTGGATCACTTGGGAGTTGTAAATTCTCGAATTTGCATGTTCCCCAATAATCGGGTTTGTGAACTAGTTCGATTTTTTCACTCGGTTTGACCGGTTCTTTTCCGGTTTTCCCAAACTCTAAAGAGTGGGGTTTCCAACTCTCCCCTCCTATTAGGAGTTTTGTCCCCAAAACTTACTTCACACTTTTTGTGTACTAGAATAAACTTTTCATTAATATATAAATTTTTTTCTAGTTTATCATCTTACAAACTTCTCGGTTGTTTTCGTTCATCCCTTACATCACATACATAAGATTCTCATCTCATTCCATGGAACTTACTTTAGCTAAGCATATCTCCTTGGAAGGCTTAGAATTAGTTCCTTTAGTTACATCCTTCCTTTCCCAAGGTGCTATTTCTCCATTCCAAACTTCTTTTACCTAAGATTTCAGGATTATAAGTTCCGGTCACTTTCTTCCACATGCTTTGGAATTTATCACCTTTTCAGCTTGCATGGATCTCTTCCTCATTCTTTGGTTATCACCTTTATGCTTGACTCCCTTATGCCTTAATCATAGATCCTTCCTTGCCTAAGTCATATTTTCCCCGAGATAGTTGGGTTTACATGCCTCTTACCGCATGACATTCTTCGAAACATGTCTTTGACTTCACATCACTATAGCCGTATCAATTTCCTTACTTACTCGTATTTTCCGACTGCTATATTTGGTCATTCAATCTTCAAGTCCTTGAGCTTTTGATAACTTATTGATATACTAAAGCTCTTCCTTTATTATTTCATTCCTCGTTCCCACTGGCGTCCTTCCCTTTTTAAGTCTCTTCTCCTTTTAAATCTATCTTTATTCACATCGTGATCATTTCATGATCCTTTATTCCAATCGGTCCCTTTCTTACTTGTATGAAATCTTTTGATGTTGCCTTCCTGCTTACGCACTTCTTGGGTTTGACTTATTTCCTAGATCTTCACGATTTCTTTCCCTTTGCACTTGATCCTTTCATTTCTAGTTGCTTGTCTTTTAGGAGATTATCTTCTTCCAAATTTTTTTATTGGTTCCATGTCTTCTTAATTGGTACTCATGGGCCCTTCCATGGTTTCCTTTATGGATAAGTCTTACACTTCTTTTCTCCTAGAATTTCCTTCTAACCTTTACCATTGTGAATACTCACACTCAAATGTCCCTCATAGTCGCTATCTTCACCTGCTTATCTTTACTCATGAGATCCTACTAGCACTTTTTGGTTATCTTACCTCATTCTCATTTACTCTCAAAATGTATTTATTCCTTTGAGGTAAACCTCTCACTTCTTATATCCAAGCTTTCATATCTTTGTGTCCTAGGTATTCCTCCCTTGTCTTGATTAGGGTTTCATTCCTTAATACTCCCCAATTCTTATTAGAGCTTCATTTACTCTTCCGATCGATTTGGTCAATAGGAGTTTATTTCCCTCAATTGGATCTGTCCAAAATTTTGATTTGGGTTTTCATGTCTTCCGGAATTGTACTTAACCTTCCCAAACACTCAGTTAATTATATATTTTACTGAGGTCCTTATTCGGTTCGATCTTTTACGACACTTCCTTAGTTGTCTTTCTTAAACTAGAGATTTCTCCTTCCTCAATCCAACTTCCTACTTTCATCCTCTTTCTAGTGTCTTCTGTTATGGGATTCTTTTGTTTGATCACTCTACAATTCTTTAGAAGTTCTCTCTTTTAAATCTTCACTTAAACTTAAGGATCTTATATGATTCATCCACTCCTGCTTTTCTTCCTCTTTTGGTCCATACCTCTGCTTTCCACAGGTCTCCCTATCTTATGGAGTTCCTAATAAACTGTATCTTAGTCCTTTTACAAGTAGTTATTTCACGTGGAAGTTGTAGAAACTCACCCCTCTTTTTTATCCCTTTTCAGGAAATAGAGAAAATGACTAGGGATAACACCAAGCCTTACCCGCTATCAGGTATGCTTAAATTTTCTTAAGCATGCATTTTCTTTGATATATGTCTTTCTAGGTAACAAGGTTGAAATTATGCCTGACTCCTCTTGAGTTAAAGAAGGGGGGAACTCCTCTTAAACCAAGAGAGCGGTGTGTTGTTCACGGGGATCTGACCAAACCGGGTCGGGGCGTGACATGGATTGCCCATAAAAGAGGAAACAGAGGAAAGCACACCTAAGAAACCATGGAAAAGTAAACCCTCCAATTAAGAAGTGATTAAAGTAAATGATCACTGACTTCAAGATTTGGTGGTGGTCAACTCTCAATTGATGGAGCTTAAAGAGAGGACGTCTAGACATAGTGTAGAGTACACGGAATAAGACCGAGAATTAGAAGTGTCCCAAGTATCGAATAAGGGATGAAATCAAAATTTCAGTTATAAAAAGGATTTAAATGATTAAACACCCCCAATATATAAAAGAACATGAAGAAAGGAAGGAAAAAAACCTTAAGGGAATGATAAGAAGGTGAGAATGTAGTCCCTAAGGTGAAAGTCTCTACTATGAGGAAGATAGTAGAGAACAAAACTGAAATAAGAGAGCTTTCCCAAACAAGTAATTGACACTTAATATTGAAGGAGATTAACTTAGAATAAGAATCGTGAAGTGATCATAAGAGAGTAAGAGTGGAATAAGAGAAAGGAAAGTCCTTGAGAAAAGGACGCCACTGAAATTGAGGAAGGACATAAGAAGGGTCAAAACTAGAATAAAGTTAACATCAAAACCTATGAAAGTGAGTAGGTAGCGCATGAGAGGACATCGAGCTAAGGGTTTTAACAATAAAGGAAGTGACTACACACTGGAATGATTGGGTATCTTGGAACTCCCAAATCCTAAGTAAAGAATCTCAAGGGAAAGAAATTTGCTTTTAGTAAAGAAAGATCTTAATTTAAGGATATACTCTTAAACTTTCAAATAAGGTATGCTTAGCTAGGATAAGCTCCATGGAATGAGTAAGCAATGGAAATGAAAAAAAAATTTTAAGTGCATGTTATAAAGGGGCTAAATGAAAATAACCGAAATGGTTGGATGTCAATAAATTTCAAGTTGGCAACAAAGGATCTTGAATAAGTTTCGGGGACAAAACTCTTAAAAGGAGGGGAGAGTTGTAAACACCATCCCTTGAAGTTAAGGAAAACTAGGAAAGAACTGGCCAACCCAAATGAGAAAACTAAACCGGTTCACAAACCCCAACCGTTAGAGAAAGGGCAAATTGGGAGATTTACACATCCCAAGTTGGGAATTTAGGACAATTTGAGAGAGAAAATAAGACCGGTTCAGGTGAACCAGATCTAAACCAGTTTGTACCTGTTTGAACCATTATTGAATTGGTTGCTAAATTCATTTTTCTAGGTGGCTTAAATTATTCAAATTGGGGAATTGAAGCCATCATTGGATAGAGAATGAATTTAGAAATTTTTTAATTTTGAAAAACTCGGTCGAATCGGGCTTGAATCGGTCGGTTTAAGCATTGAACTCGGTTTGGACCGGTTCTGTTCAGTTCGGAACAATATTGTCTTTTTCCATCAGATGATTGCACTATTCACTCGTCAAAAAGTCGAACAGTGACAATGAAAGTGAAAAGTCTTCGTTCAGGGCATTTCAGGCCATGAATGAGCACCATAAAGGCACCACTCAAACTGCCAAGGAGTCCTCGAGCTCAAAGAGCTCCTCTCTATTCCTCCTCCTCACACCTAAAAACTCCCCTCTCTCTCTACTACTCCCGTTTCTGATGATGCTTGAACCAGAGCTCTGACATGGGCATTTTTCAGAGCCTTAGAAGGCGAGGTTGGGTTCCTTAGATTCGGGGAGAAGTCAACTACCCGATGGTAGTCTCCATTTGCTCCGAAGATCACCAAAGAAGCGCCGACATAATCAAACAGTGAAGTAGCTTTGATGGACTGAAGCTGCCCTATCTCGGCTGAGCTGAAATCGGCCATATCCAGCCCTCCTCCGGCCAAACCAATCTCTCCCAATGTCTCCTCAGCCCTTAGACGACCTCAATTGAGCAAAATGGTAAGCCAATACGGCCCTCCTCAGTCGTTGCAAGATAGAGATAGAGTGAGAAACTATAGAATTTCACTGACGAAAATTTCCTTCAATTCAAGGTCAATTATAGGAACTCTTGATCCTAGAAGATACCCCAAGAAGAGAGATATCTTCTCCGATAGAGTGATCGGACCACCATACCTTCAATAGTAAGCTTTCGAAGCTTTCTCTCACTAAATTTAGTTTTTTTATGAAGCTTTGTTTGAGCTTAATTTGGACCCAAATGACGCGGTTCAAAGTCAATTGAATTGTATGGAAGTGAAGTAACTGATCAATACCTTCAGTTGGAGCAAATAACCTCGATTGAATGGTCAATTTGATCAAATCAAATTCGGCCAGTTTGAAAGTGGGGAAATTGGGGAAAAATTTTGGGAAATTTGGGGATTTTATAAAATTGAGCGACCAAATTGCAATTTCCTAAAATTGAGGGTTAATTGGCCATAAAAAGGATGTTGGAGGACCAATTGGTCGATTTTTTAAAATAACTCGGGTCAAATTGCCATTTTTGTAAAGTAGAGGCAAAATAGTAATTTTTTAAAATTTGGGCACCAAAGTGGAAATTTGGAAAACATGAATCCCTTAAACTATTTTGAGTAAATTGAGGACCCAAAGTGAATTTTTAGAAGTTTCAGGACTTAATTTGGGGAAAAGTCAGCATTGGGGACCTAAAGTCAAAGAAAAAGAACTTTAGGGACCTAAATACAATTATATGAAAATTTTGGACATTTTCGCTTATACGTGAGGAAATGAAGGCTATCATGCAAAATATTAATGGATAATGATGTCCAAATTGTGTAGGAACACGAGGGACCATAAGGTCAATAGGGATAAGCTAGCGTGGAGTCAAAAACCCGACTAAGAAGGATACACAACGATTATCGGGTGAGTGGGTTTATTCAAATCATGCCCAATTGGGATGATAAGCACCTTGGAAATGAAAAACTACCTCTATGTGGAATTTTAACATCACACCTAGTTGGAGTGATGTGAGAACTACGCAGAAAAACTACTTACCTATTGTAAGTAGATCATACTCGGTTGGTATGATGGACTTCTTGGAAGAAAGTAGAAAACCCGCTTATCGGTTGTAAGCGGAGATGTTATCACACCTAGTTGGTGTGATGGATGGAAAATTTATTTTGTTAGAATTGTTCTCCCATGACTGTGTGCCAATGCTTAAAACTTTTGAGAGACCTTCTTGATGAGAGTTGGATTAGCTCAAATAGGTCAGAGGCCTTTATTTTGGAACTTTAGTGCTAAAATGCCCAATTTTGGAAAAATATCACGTACAGTAGGCCCAAGGCCAGTTGGCACGAGCAGGAGCTCGTAAACAAACATGATGTTAAGCCATGAAAATTCTTAATGAATGAATTATGTAATTTGTCCATAGTACCAAGACGAGACCGACATACTCAATGGACTGGTGACAATGCGACAGGATCAGGTCAAGGGACCGATATAGACAAATAACTGTAGGTCGAGTTGAGGGTTGGGGCCATTGGACTAGTGGCACCAAAGATAAATGGCTTTGTGGAAAACTTTTGTTTGAGCATGCACTTAAGGTTCAGGACCATCATGATGCCCAAGATTGGTAGTGATGAGTCCTAGGGTCTACTAGATGACATTGTGGAGATAAGGGCAGTTTGTCATACCAGCAGTTAGGAAAGCTCAGTGTAGCTTCATGCGCATGACATTGGGGTGGGCTTGGGATGAGGTCTCTGTCCTCATATAGACACAGAGTTGATTTTAGGTTTGCGGTCGGATGTTGCAAACATCCACTCATACCCATGGTAGAAATGGATGAACTTCACTCTAGGTGGCCGACAAAGTCTCTCGGATGCCACAAGTGGGTGTAGTGGACGGACTGCCCTGCAAATGTTTGATTCCCTTCCTGATGAAGGGTATGTGTTGTCTGTTAAACACACTATGGTGGATAATTAGGAAAAACATTTGAAAACCGAAGTTTGAGGAAGAAATGATTGTAAAGGAATTAAGGAATCTGGTACACTCCAATTAAAAACTATTTTTTTTTTATGAAAACTCATTTCCAACACCCATTCACTAAGTTGTAGAAACTCACCCCTCTTTTCTATCCCTTTTAAGGAGTAGATAAAATGACTAAGGAAAGCACCAGGACTTACCTCTTGTCAGGTATGCTTAAAAATATATGTTATTCTAGGGAACAAGTTTAAAATTTTCACCTAGCTCCTCTTGATTAAGGAAAGGAGGAAACCCCTCTTGAATTAAGGTAGCGACGGGTTGATCACAGGGATATGATCAAATCGGGTCGGGGCGTGACAACTCACCCCCTCTCTTTTATCCCTCTACGTAGTAAGGAATTATGACAAAAGAAAACACAAAAATGTACCCTCTATTAGGTATGCTCAATGTCACTTTTAAGCTTACATGTTGATTGATGTATGCTATTCTAGGGAATAAGGTTTGAAACTACGCCTAACTCCTTTTGATTAAAAGAAGGGGAAACCCCTCTTAAACCAAGGGAGCGGCTGGTTGATCATAGGGATTCAACCAAACCGGGTCGGGGCGTGACATGACTAGTTTAAATTAAACTCGATCTAAACCGAATTGAACAGGAGTGAATTAGGTTGAATCGTGAAGAACTAATATAAAGATGCATTTTTCTAGATGGCTTAAAAATGCCAAATTGGAAAATTGAATCCACCGTTAGATAAAGAAAGAATTTGGATTAATTTAGAAAATTTTAATTTTTAAAAAACTGGTCGAATTGAGCTTGAACCGGCTGACTTATGATTTTGGGTTACCGAACCCGGTCAGACCGAACCGGTCAATGGTGCAACTAGTCAACATACCACAGCTAGGTCAACACCCAGTTAGTAGGCATGACCAATCAGCGAATGATGCATGGTGAAGCGCACCCAGTTAGCCATTTAGTCAGCGCCTGAAAGCGCCAACCAATCAAAGCTTGACAGGTGTCCCTGATCAACGATTAGAATAGAAAAATCCACCTCATCGATGACCGACCAATAAGAGAGTGACACGTGTCCTGATCAATGGTCAAAGTCAGACAAGACCATCAGTGAAGATCGACCAATCTAAGGCCGACATGTGGTAGTGCCACATTGGATTATCTCAACCAATCAAAAGCTGACATATGACATTGGAACTATGTGTCAAGAGGAAAATCTAACCCATTTAAAAACATCAAATCAGAAAGTGCCATGAGTCACAATCAACGGTCAACTGAGATTGGTCAACAGCCATGTAGGAAGGAGCAGCTAATGGGAGGATGCCACATATCCGGTCAATAAGTCAAAGGTTGACTAGGCTATTGATGGTGATGCTACGTTAGCAAAACAAACCAATCACGACGTGCCACGTGGCAACCAAACACGTGCGAATCACAGTGTCGTCTTACACAGATGGCTAATAGGGAGAAGGGGATAAGGAAGGAAGAGAAGGTCTCTAGCAACTTGGAAAAATCTCTGATCTAGTGATTAATGAGTGAGGCAAGGGCCGAGTCTTATGTCGGTAGGTAGCACGGACAATTGTCGAGCTCCCTATATAAAAAGCACCCCTACCCCCTTATTCCCCATCCCACCAGCCATTGAAGAACATGAAGAGGTCCATTTTCTGATGACACGTAGACCAAAGCTCCGAAAAGGGCCCTTTTCTCAATCTTAGAAGGCGTATTTGGGCTCTATAAAACTGGGAAGAAGTCCTCCACGTCACCTTACCTCCATTTGGACCAAGTATCATTAGAGAAGTGTCAAGAAGTCGGTACAGTACCATCACTCCGACGACCCTAAAACGACCGAAAAGCTCGAGCTGAATTTTGGCCACCCCCAAACTTAGGTGACCGAGCCAAGCTCCCCCAGCTCTCCTCGACCAATCCTCGATGCCTCCAGGAAGCTTCTAGGTGAGTCAATTCCACCCCATTTTGCTAGAATAGGGATGTTGTAGAAAATAACACTACACTTCTCTCTTCTAATTCTCCATGCTCAAGCAATCAATTGACCCAAGGTTTATCCTAGGAGATTCCCCTCCATGAGCATTAGCCACCCTCATCCATAGCTCAGACCACCATTCCCTCACCGGTAAGAACATCAAGCTCTCTCTTTCTAAAAAGTTATTTTTGATGAAGTTTCGTTTAAGCTCATTTCTAAGCCAAATGAGGTGTTTCAAAGCTTGAAATGACGAGGGGGACATGAAGAAGGTGGTTTCGATCATGAATGGGAGCCATTGTCCACGTTTGGGTGTTCAATTGAAGGAAACAAGTTTCATGGTCAAATGGTAATTTTGGGGAGAATTGGGTAAATTTTAGAATTTTGGAAAAATTGTGGGCCAAATTGTAATTTAAGTAAAATTGGGGGATTTTCATGAAATTAACACCCAATTGAGGCCCAATTGGCCAATTTGATGAAATAGGGGACCAATTGGCAAATTTTGAAAGTTTACGGACCTATTAGCAATTTTGGAAAAATTGAGATCCAATTGGTAATTTTGGAAAAGTGAAGGACTCTTGAGGGATAGTTGGAAAGCCTAGGGACCTAATTGAAAATTTTGAACATTCGAGAGGTTGTCATGCAGAAACTTCTCTCACGAACATGTTTGAACCCTACAGGGACATATTGAACCAGAACGTGTGCAAGAAGACGTGACCATAACCAGAAGTTGGATTGGGACAAACTAGCGTCATTTATCGGGTGAGTCGGTTTAGCATCACACCTGGTTGGGCTTATGATTACAATATTCCCGAATTAAAAAGGATTTTCTAGGACTGCCCTCCCTTGATCAATTGAACAATCTTAAAACTTTTGGGAGGTTGTCCTGATATTACATAAGGCATGCAAAGGTCGGATGATAAGGTCATGCCTCGACCTGGTTTGACCGAGCCAAGCTCCCCCAGCTCTCCTCGACCAATCCTCGATGCCTCCAGGAAGCTTCTAGGTGAGTCAATTCCACCCCATTTTGCTAGAATAGGGATGTTGTAGAAAATAACACTACACTTCTCTCTTCTAATTCTCCATGCTCAAGCAATCAATTGACCCAAGGTTTATCCTAGGAGATTCCCCTCCATGAGCATTAGCCACCCTCATCCATAGCTCAGACCACCATTCCCTCACCGGTAAGAACATCAAGCTCTCTCTTTCTAAAAAGTTATTTTTGATGAAGTTTCGTTTAAGCTCATTTCTAAGCCAAATGAGGTGTTTCAAAGCTTGAAATGACGAGGGGGACATGAAGAAGGTGGTTTCGATCATGAATGGGAGCCATTGTCCACGTTTGGGTGTTCAATTGAAGGAAACAAGTTTCATGGTCAAATGGTAATTTTGGGGAGAATTGGGTAAATTTTAGAATTTTGGAAAAATTGTGGGCCAAATTGTAATTTAAGTAAAATTGGGGGATTTTCATGAAATTAACACCCAATTGAGGCCCAATTGGCCAATTTGATGAAATAGGGGACCAATTGGCAAATTTTGAAAGTTTACGGACCTATTAGCAATTTTGGAAAAATTGAGATCCAATTGGTAATTTTGGAAAAGTGAAGGACTCTTGAGGGATAGTTGGAAAGCCTAGGGACCTAATTGAAAATTTTGAACATTCGAGAGGTTGTCATGCAGAAACTTCTCTCACGAACATGTTTGAACCCTACAGGGACATATTGAACCAGAACGTGTGCAAGAAGACGTGACCATAACCAGAAGTTGGATTGGGACAAACTAGCGTCATTTATCGGGTGAGTGGGTTTAGCATCACACCTGGTTGGGCTTATGATTACAATATTCCCGGATTAAAAAGGATTTTCTAGGACTGCCCTCCCTTGATCAATTGAACAATCTTAAAACTTTTGGGAGGTTGTCCTGATATTACATAAGGCATGCAAAGGTCGGATGATAAGGTCATGCCTCGACCTGGTTTGGTCGGATCCCCGCGAGCAACCTGCCACTCCCTTCAGTCCATTAAGGGTTTCACCCTTTTCTGAACCTTGAGTAGCAATGCATCCTTTTTCCTATATTTCTTGGAATAGCATTATATAAAACTGAATATTTTAAAACAAGTGTACCTATCTTACAATTCCAATTTATGAGGGCCTTTAAGATTGGTGTTTCCTTGGTTTCCTAAAAGGGATTAAAGGGAGGGGGTGAGTTCTACAACTTAGTGAGCGGGTGTTAGGAGTGAGTTTTAAAAAAATCTCTTCATCAAAACCATGCCAAGGTTATCATTTTCTTTAAAAAGGTTTTCCTTAAATTCTAGTTTTCAAAACCCTTTTTCCATTTCCATATTAGGTGTGTTTAGCTCTTTTAGCCCACTCCCTTGCCTCGGGAGGCATTTAGCAAACAAACACATGCCATTCATTAGGAAGGGTACACACATTCGTAGGTGTAGCCCACCCACTACACCCACTTATGGATTGGAGTGTCTTTACTGTCCACCAAGATAGAAGCATGTCCACTTCTACCCTGGGTGTGAATGGAACATCCCAAACATCCGACCCGAATGCCACTTCATGTCCATATGAGAATGGAGACCTCATTCTACCCCCACCCCAGTCTCATGCGTAAGAAGCTCCCAAAGCTTCATGACAGATTGGCATGACAAACTACCCTTATCACCCCATGTCGAACAACAGCCCTTAGGACCCATCACTACCCCTAGGGCATTTTGATAGTCCCGTACTATAAGTGCATGCGCAAACAAAACTTTTTCACATATAGCCATTATCTTTGGTACCAACAGTCCAATGGCCCCGACGCTCAACCCGATCAACAATTATTTGTTTAGGCCGGTCCGTCCACCTGGCCTTATGCATTACCACTTGTCCATTGAGTAGTGTTAGTCCTAACTTGTTATCATGGAAAAATCAAACAATCAATTTCATTAGAAGTTTTCATGGCTCTTCATAATCAAATTTGATAATGAGCTCCTACTCATGCCCACTAGCCTTGGGCATATTGCACACGTTTTTCCAAAACCAGGCATTTTGCCCCCATGAGTTCAAGAACCGAGGCCCCTAGCCTATTTGAGTAGTTTTAGCTCGCATCAAGAAGGTCTACCAAATGTTTTAAGAAATTGCACACAGTCAGGGGAGAACACTTTTGAGAAAAAAATTCATTTTTAACTTCATCACACTAATCAGGTGAGATGATATCTCCGCTTACAACCAGTAGGCAGGTTTCTTCTTTCCTCAAGGAAACTCATCATACTAACCAGGTATGATTATCTCTACTTACAACTAGTAAGTAGGTTTTATCCTTTTAAAGATAGCACTCATTATCCCAACCGGTATGATGTGTAAATTAGCCCACTCACCTAATGATCGTGACGTGTTTGTCCCCAATCAGTTTTTCCTAAGTTCATGCTAGTTTCTCCTTGTTGGCATTCCGGTCTCTCATGTGCCTACATGATTTGTGCAGCATCCTTATCAATTAAGATTTGGCATGACAACCATCATTTTCTCAAGTATGAGGGATTGGACTCAAAATTATTGGTTTATTGCTCTTAGGTCCCTAAAGTTCATTTTCCTTAACTTTAGGTCCCTAATGCTCAGCTTTCTCCAAATTGAGTCCCAAGACTTCCAAAATTCCCTTTAGGTCCTCAATTTACTCAAATATGTGTAAGGGGCTCAAGTTTTCCAAATTTCTAATTTGGTCCAAAACTTTTCAAAAATTACAATTTTGTCCATACTTTCTAAAATGGCAATTTGGCCCCAAATGTTCCGAAAATTGACCAATTAGTCCTCCAACATCTTTCTCATGGCCAATTAGCCTTCAATTTTGGGAAATTGCATAGAGGTCCCTCAATTAAGCTCTCGATCGGAGGAGGTAGCTCTTGTTCTAAGGCTCCTTATAGAATCAAGAATCACTTTAATTGAGGGTCAATTTAATTAGTGAAATTCAACACTCTCTCTCTAACACAAATCTACAACGATGGAAAAGGGTCGAATAGGCTTACCTTTTAGCTCAGTTGAGGTCGTGTGAGGGTCGTGGAGGCGTCAGTGAGGCTTGGTTTGGCCGGAGGAGGACTAAATTTGGAAAAATTCAGCTCGGCCAAAATAGGGCAGCTTTGGTTTTTCGGAGTTACTTTACTGTTTGATTCTGCTAGTGCTTCTCCGGCAGCCCTCGGGTCGAAAGGATGTTGCTGTCAGGTAGCTGACTTCCCTCGGAGTCTATAGGACTCGACCTTGCCTTCTAAGGCTAAGAAAACTGCCCCAAGTCGGAGTTCTAGTTTATGCTTCACCGAAAAATGGAGCAGTTGAGAGAGAATGGTGATTTGTTTGTGTGGAAGATGAATGGTGAAAAGTTTTTTATATAGGGAGCTCAGGGGCCCTCTATCTTAACCACTTTCCATTTTGGTCGAGCTTATCCTCGCCCGAAATTGGCCTGATCAGAGCCGTTACACCTTTCTCAGAGAACCAAGTTTTCTGCATTTATGAATAGTCCTATCATCTTGAGGAAGAAGATGACACTATTCCAAACCGAACCGGACCGGTGCAACCGGGTTCAATGGCAAAAATCGGTTGGTTTAGGCCCGATTCGACCGGTTTTCTCAAAATTAAAATTTTCTAAATTAATCTAAATTTATTCTCTATCTAATGGTGGCTTCAATTTATCAATTTGAATATTTTATGCCACCAATAAAAATGAATTTAGAAACCGGTTCAAGTATGGTTCAAACTGATTCAATCTGGTTCAGGTCCGGTTCACCCTAAACTGGTCCGGTTTCCTCTTCCAATTTATTCCAAGGTTCCTTTCAATAATTTTTTTTGAATCTTTGAGTTATTTGGGATTTTCCAATTTTCCAATTTACCAATTCTTTATCGATTATGGTTTGTGAACCAACTCAATTTTCAATTTTGAAATAACTGGTTCTTTTCATGGTTTTCTTATCTTTGAAGGGACGGGGTTTACAGCTCTCCCCTCCTTTTAGGGGTTTTGTCTCCAAAACTAAATCGACAATCCTTTGCATTGGGAATAATTTCCCTTGATGTCAACTTAGGGTTTGCTTGACTTGCTATTACTTTGGTTGTTCCTTCACTTAGTCCTTTAAGCCATGCACTTGAGGAACTTTCTTCCTTTCCATTATTCACTCACTCCATGGAGTGTATCACGATCAATTATGTCTTACCCACTAATCCCAAGGTACATCCTTAGATTCACTTCTTACTCTACTTAGGGTAAGACTTTTCCTCTTGGGGTTCTTATCCAATTCACTCGGTTGGGTGTTCCATAAACGACCGATCGTCCCCATTTATAATCATTCCCTTAGTCATTGAGTCTCTTTAGCTTAGCATCCTTTCGAACTTTTCATCCTTAACCTCGTGAGTTTTGATATGATTTCCTACTTATCTTATTTTGGTCCTTTCTCCATCTTTTGTTTACTACGACTCGGGTTCCAGTTCTTAGGTTTGACTAACGAACTCTATCTTACTTGAGTCATCTTTTTCCTAGGACTGTTGGAACTACATATCCCTTATAGCATGACATGTTCTAGAAATGTCTTTGTCCATTATAGTTCTAGAACATTTTTCCTTAATAACGCTTCATGCCTTTCCAAGCGTTTAGGAGTCGTGTGGCTTCATTCCTTCTTATTACCCAGTAGTGTTCCTCAACTACCTTCAGTGTTATCCAATTGTCCTTTAAATTTTGACATCATGATTGTGTCAGTTTTTCCTTACCTACTCATTCCTTACCAACTTCCTTATTGGTTTTCCCTAGTTCCAACCATCGAGTTTTTCAATGACTTACCGACACGTTAGGATTCTTCCTTTCTTACGTCCTTCCTCATTTCCAATGGTATTCTATACTCAAGGACTTCCCTTTCTTCCATCCACTCTTACTCACTCGTGACCATTTCACCATTCCTTATTCTGAGTTGACCTCTTTCAGTCTACATGTCGATTCCTTTGTTTAGGGAATTCTCTTTTTACGGTTTCCTTCTCTACTATGTTTTTCGAAGTAGTGACTTCCACCTTAGGAGCTATGCATTCAACCTTCTTACCATTCCTTGAAGGTTTCCTTTCTTCATCTCCTTACACCTTTTTATATTTGGGAATTTGTCAGCTTCAATCCTCCATTGTCTTAAAATCTCCATTTCTTCCCTTATTCTCTATCCGATGAAGTCATGATTATCGGGTCGTATTTCGTGTACTCCACACTATGCTCAGCTATCCACTCTTTAGGCTTCATTAAGTGAGCGTGGACCACGACCAATCTTGATGCTAGTGGTCACTACCCTTAATCACTTATTAATTGAAGGGCTTACTACTACAAGATTTCTCAGATGTTCTTTCGTTTATTTCCTTATTATGGGTAGTCCACCCCTTTCTTACTTGTACGACATCTTTTGATGCAATCTTCCTACTTACCTGTTCATTGGGTTTAACTTACTCCTTGAGCCCTCATGAATACTTTTCATTTGTACTTGATCTTTCCATCTCAACTAGCATTTCATTTGTGAGCTTATCTTCTTTTCCACTTCGGATGGTTCAATTACCTCTTAGTTGGGATATGTATGTCTCTCTAGGGCTCCCTTTCTTAATGAGATTCTCCCCCTTTATATCAGAATTCCTCTTTCAATCATCTTCGAGAGTATCTAACCTTAAATGACATCCTTTGATGTCATCCTCTCCTGCTTACCTTTACTCTTGAAATCTTGCGGGCACACAATAAACCCCGTTCTTTAGAGTGAAGGAAAACCAGGAATAGTATCGGTCAAACAGAGTGAGAAAACTAAATCGGTTCATAAACCCAATCATTAGATAACGAACAATTTAGGAAATTTACACCTCTCGAGTGACTCAAGGTTTAATTAAAAACCTTTGAAAAGGACCTTAGGACAATTTGGGAGAGAAAACTAGACTAGTTCAGGTGAACTAGATTCGAGCCGGATTGAACTAGTTTATGAACCAAGTCGGTTTATGAATCAGAACTGATAGAGGTAGGGCAAACCGGAAAATTTATGGATCTCGAGTGACCTAAATAGTCATAAAAGTCATGAAAAAGGACTTTAGGATGAATGGGGGATGAAAACCAAACCGATTCAAGTGAACCAAATCTGAACCGGATTGAACCGGTTTGGACTGGTTTGAACCACTATTAAATCAGATGCTAAATTCATTTTTCTAGGTGGCTTAGAAAATTCAAATTAGAGAATTGAGGCCACAATTTGATAGATAATAAATTTAGATGAATTTAGAAATTTATAATTTTGAAAAAGTCGGTCAAATCAAGCCTAAATCAGCCAGTTTAAGCTTTGAACCCGGTTCGGACCAGTCCAGTCCAGTTTGGAACAGTGTCATCTTCTTCCTTCAGATGATAGCACTGTTCACTCGCCAAAAAATCAAACCAGCACCGATAAAGAGGAAATATTTTTGTTCAGTATGTTTCATACCATCAATAACTATCAAAAAGGTGCCAAACAGACAGTCGATGAGTCCCCGAGTTCCATATATAAAAGCCCCTCTCCATTCATCCTCTCCTCACCAGAAAACCTCACTCTCTCTCAACTACTCACTTTTATGGTGAAGCTCAAACCAAAGCTCCAATATAGGGTCTTTTTTAGCCAAAGAAGGTTTGATCGGGTTCCTTAGACTCGAGGAGAAGTCAGCTACATAGTGGTAGTCTCCATTTGCTCTGAGGGTCACCAGAGAAGCACCGGCGTGATCAAACATTGAAGTAGCTCCAACGGATTGAAGCTGCCCTATTTTTTCTAGGCTGACATCAACCAATTTGAGCCCTACTCAGGCCAAACCAAGCTCTCCCAACACCTCCTCAGCCCTCCTATGGCCAAATTAGAATGGAAAGGTAAGCCAATTTGGCCTCAGTCTGTAAATTTCGATTGGTGCTAGAGAGAGAATCGACCGATTTCCAATTTGGCCTCAGTCTGTAAATTTGGCCTCAGTCTGTAAGCCAATTGCATCAATTGATGCAATTCTTGATCCTAGGAGGAACTTTAGGATGAGAGATATCTGCCTAGATCGAAAGCTCGGACCGCCGCACCCCTGACGGTAAGCATTTGAAGCTTTCTCTCTCTACGCTAAGTTTTCCAGCGAAGCTTCATTTGCACTCATTCCAGCGTCAAATCGTGTGATTCAAAGTGCAATTAAATCGTATAAAGATGTAGGAACTCTAATTTAACTTCAATTTCCATAATTAAACTCATTTGATTGGTGAATTTGATGAAATCAAATTTGGCTGTGTTGGAAAGTTAAAGTTGGTGAAAATTTGGGGATTTCAAAAATTCAAGGGACTAAAATACAATTTCATAAAATTAAGGGCCAATTGGGCATGATAAAAATGTTGGAGGACCAATTGGGCAATTTTTAGAATTTTTGGAGTAAAACTTACCATTTTTGTAAAGGATGGGCAAAATGGTAATTTTGGAAAAATTGAGGACCAAATTGGGAATTTGGGAAACGAGAACCCCTTTATGTAATTTTGAATAAATTGAGGTCTCAAAGTATAATTTTAACTTTTCGGGAATCAATTTGGGGGGAAATCAGCATTTGGGACCTAAAGTAAAAGAAAAGGAACTTTAGGGAATATTTGAAAAGTTAGAAATTTTTATTAATTTATAATGAATGAAGGCTATCAAGCCAAGGGATAATGAATAAAAATGTTCATACCGTGTAGGAACACAAGTTATCTGGAACGCTTGCAATTACAAGCTCGCCTAGAGACAAAGTGCCAAATAAGAGAAATTTACTTCACGATGGGGTGAGGGGATTTAATATCATACCTGGTTGGGATGATAAGCTCCTTAAAATTGAAAACCCCCTATTAAGTGGTATTTTAACCATCACACCTGAGAGGAGTGATGTGGAAATTACACAGTAAACTACTTATCAGTTGTAAGTAGATCATACCCGATTGGTATGAAGAACTTCCTGTAAGGAAGTAGAAAACCCGCTTATCAATTATAAGTGGACATGTCCTCATACCTGCTTGGTATGATGGACAAATGAAAAGTTAATTTTGTCAGAAGTGTTCTCCTCTAACTGTGTGCCACTACTTAAAACTTTTGGGAGACCTTCTTGACGAGAGCTCGAATATCTCGGATAGGTTAGAGGCCTCAGTTTTAGAATATAGTGACTAATATGCCCGATTTTGAAAATCTCTTACAGTGGGCCCTAGGCAAGTTGGCACGAGCAGGAGCTCGTAAACAAACAAGAGTTTAAGCCATGAAAACTTTAAATGAATGAATTATTTGTCTATGGTACCAAGACAGAACTGACATACTCGATGGACTAGCGGCAATGCAACATGATAGGCCTACAGACCAATAGAGACAAACAGCTCCAGGTCGAGTTGCAGGTCGGGGTCGTTAGACTAGTGGCACTGCATATTATATGGCTTATGTGGAAAATTGTTTATTTGTGCATGCACTGAGTTATGCGACGTTGAAGATTCCCAAGAGGGTAGTGTTGTGTCCTGGGGCAACTAGAAGACATGGTGGAGATAAAGGCAGTTAGTCGTACTAGCAGTCAGGGAAGCTCGACATAGCTTCATGTGCATGAGATCGAGGTGGGGTCGAGATGAGGTCTCTGTACTCATACGGACATGGAGTTTCTTTACGGGATTGAGGGTTGGATTTCGTATACATCCACTCATTCTCAGGAAGAAGTGGATGTGCTTCTATCTAGGTGGTCGGTAAAGTTGCTCTGATGCCACAAGTGGGTTCAATGGACGTGATGGCCTGCGAATGTGTGTTCCCTTCATGATGAAGGGCATGTGTTGGTTGATAAACACACCAGTATTGATTGAGGATTGAGAAATGGCTATGAAAAACTGAGATTTCAAGAATGAGATATTTTGAAGAAATTACAGAGTCTGGCACACTCCAATCTAAAAACTATTTTATTGAAACTTCATTTTTGAAAATACCCATTTAGTAAGATGTAGTTACTCACCCACCTTTTTATCCCATTTCAGGAAGTAGAAAGATGACTAGGGATAACACCAAGCCTTACCATATGTCAGGTATGCTTAATTTTCTTAAGCTTGCATTTTATTTGATATGTGTTAATCCAAGGAACAAGGTTGAGATTACACCTAGCTTCTATTAAATTAAAGGAGGGGGAAACCCCTCTTGAACCAAGAAAGCGGCGGGTTGTTCACAGGAATCTGACCAAACTGGTTTGGGGTGTGACACACACCTTTTATACCCCATCCTCATTCCCACTTGTATCATAGTACCAATCTATTTTTTTTAGGGAGGACTCAAATCCTCCATGTTTCAAGGTCTCTTGATCACCTTGCGAGAGGCTTACTTAATCCTTCTCATGGCTTGAGTTTGGTCGTTAATCCATTTTCGGCCATTGATTTCTTTAAGGATTTCCTTCCTCCTTCTTTTCCTAAGTTTGGCCTTCTCACTTCTCCCTTCTTCGCCTGGGTTTAAATCCTTGATTTATTACGAGGGTCAATTCGTTATCTGCCTCATCCCTATTATTCTTCTTGTCCAACTATCTGGGGGCAATTTTCTCTCGAGTTTACTTGTCCTTGATGCCCTTCCTACCGCCCCTTATAGGATGTAGTCGTTACTACATCACCGTCCTTTTTTAGGGCATCATTTATCCTCCTTGATCACCCCATGGTCACTAGTCACTTCCCATTGCTAGGTTCATCTATAATCTTACTTGGCTCCTTTGTACTTCCAAGGTAGGTCACACTTTGCTATCCCGGGACATTCCATTGGCATCCAACATTCATGTCTTCTTTTACGGATGTATTTCCTTTTTCACAGATGGCTTGTAGCTCTCCTTAAGGAAAATTTCCTTTCATATATACTTTGCTCCATTTGTAATTTTTCTCTAGGACCTAACTTCGGTCCTTCTTGCCTTCCGTCCCTTTTAGCCCTAGTAGTCGACATGGTTCTTCGGAGGTATTACACTAAATCAGTGGGGTGTGGGACAATCTTTTATCTTATGTCCTATTCCTTTAACAATTTATCTTAGTACCTGTCCTCAGTAGTGTGGGTATTTTCTTGCGTAGTGTCCCAATCGTCCACACTTGTGGCAAGTTGTTTCCTTTCTAGGGGATTGCTGGTAGTTCTATACTCTGTCGTCCTTTAGCCCAATCACCTTGACGATTTTCTTGTCTAGCCTTCTTTGCCTAATAGTTTTTCCCCAAGAGTTCTTCTAGACTCATTAGTCCCCTAGTTCATTTCCTTATTTGGGATGAAATTCTCCCCGGTCTATGTGGTGTTTAGGGTACACGGGTTTGTTTGGTTACTTTTCTTGGGGCAATCTTCCTACAGTTGAGGTCCCTCAATTTTTTGAAATCACCAAAATTCCTCACCCCCCCTCCACAATTTCTCCCCTCTAAACTAACCAAATATGATTTCTTCAAATTGGCCATTCAGTCGAGGTTAATTGCTCCAATTGATGGTATGGATAAATTCATACACTTCCATATGATTCAATTGAGCTTTGAATTGCATGATTTGGGTCTAAAACGAGCTCAAATGAAACTTTTCCAGAAAACTATTTGTAGAGAAAGAAAGTGCGGCAGTCCGAGCTCTCGATCAGCGGAGGTAGCTCTCGTGCTGAGGTTCCTTCTAGGATCAAGAATTACTACAATTGATGTCCAATTGAGGGTGAACTTGGTTTAGCAAAATTCATCACATTCTCTCTATAAAACTAATCTATAACGACGGAGGAGGGCAAAATTGGCTTACCTTTCAGCTTTGTTGAGGCCGTGTGAGGGTTGTAGGGGTGTCGGGGAGGCTTGATTTGGCCGGAGGAAGGCTAAATTTGGTCGAATTCAGCTCGGCCAAAATGAGGAAGCTTCGGTCCGTTAGATCTGCTTCACTTTTTTATTCCGTCGGCAATTCTCTGGTGGTCGTCGTGTCAAAACTAGTTTACTATCAGGTAGCTAACTTCCCCCGGAGTCTATAGGACCAGACCTTGCCTTTTGAGGCAGAGAAAAATGCCCAAGTGGGAGCTCTAGTTCGAGCTTCACCGAAAAATGGAGTAGTTGAGAGAGAATGGTAATTTGAGGTGTGTAGAGAATTAATGGAGAGGAGCACTTTGTATAGGTAGCTCGAGGACCCTCTATCCAACCACTTTCCTTTTTGGTCAAGCTTATCCTCACTAGAAAATAGCTTGATCGAAGTGGTTACACCTTCACTGGAGAACGAAGTTTTCTGCATTAATGAACATTGTTATCATCCTAAAGAAGAATATGACACTGTTCCGAATCGAACCGGACTGGTCCAACCAGGTTCAATGGAGAAAATCAGCCAGTTCAGACCCGATTCAACCGAATTTCTCAAAATTAAAAATTTCTAAATTAATATAAATTCATTCTCTATGGAATGGTAGCTTCAATTTTCCAATTTGAACATTTTAAGCCACCAAGAAAAATGAATTTAGAAACAGGTTCAAGTATGGTTCAAACCGGTTCAATCTATTTCAATTCGGTTCAAGTCCGGTTCATCCTGAACCGGTCTGGTTTTCTCTTTCCATTTATTCCAAGGTACTTTTCAATGATTTTTATGACTCTTTAAATCACTTGGGATTTGCCAATTTCCTATTTTACCATTTCTTTATCGGTTTGGGTTCATTAACCGGCTCAGTTTTCTCTTTTGAATTAACCGGTTCTTTTTTCCAGATTTCTTATCTTTGAAAGGGCAGGGTTTATAAAATTAATTTAGACGAATTTATAAATATTTAGAATTGAAAAAATCGATCGAACTGGGCCTGAACCGACCAATTTTTGCCTCCGATCAAGGCATTTTCGGGCGTGGATAAGCTCGACCAAAATGGAAACTGGTCGAGCAGAGTGTCCCCGAGCTCTCTATATAAAGAGCTCCCCTCCATTCATCCTCCACACCTGAAATTGACATTCCCTCTCAAGTGCTCCATTTTCCGGTGAAGCTCGAACCAAAGCTCCGACTTGGGCATTTTTCTTAGCCTCAGAAGGCAAGGTCGGGTACTACAGACACCGGGGGAAGTTAGCTATCTAACAGCAATCTTCCTTTGACCCAAGTACTGCTGGAGAAGCGCCAATGGAATCAAACAGTGAAGCAGCTCCAATGGACCAAAGCTGCCCTATTTTTGGTCGAGCTAAATTCAGACCTCCTCTGGCCAAACCAAGCCCCCCCAATGCCCCCACAACCTTCACAGAGGTGAAAGGTAAGCCAATTTGGCTCTCCTCCACTGTTGTAGATCAGTGTTAGAGAGAGAAAGTGTCAAATTTAACTAACAAAATTCACCCTCGTATGGACATCAATTGTAGAAATTCTTGAGCCGAGGAGAACCCTAAGGACGAGAGCTACCTCCCAAGAGAAAGAGCTCAGATCGCCACACCTCTGACGGTAAGCTTTTGAAGCTTTCTCTCTCTACGAACAATTTTTCGACGAAGCTCCGTTTGAGCACATTTTGGACCCCAAATGATGCAATTCAAAGCTCAATTGAATTATATGAATGTGTAGGAACTAATCCATACCATCAATTGGAGCAAATAAACTCGTTTGAATGGCCAATTTGGAGAAATCAAATTCCGTTAGTATAAAGGGGTGAAATTGGGGAAATTTAGGGATTTCAAAAAATTGAGGGACCTCCATGCAATTTCTCAAAATGGAAGATCAATTGGAAATTAGAAAGATGTTGGAGGACCAATTGGTCAATTTTTGAAAGAATTGGGGTCAATTGACTATTTTTGGAAAGTAGGGGTAAAACCTAAATTTTTGAAAAATTGGGAATTTGGAAAACATGAGACCCTTACACAATTATAAGTAAATTGAGGATCCAAGGAGGATATTTGAAGCCCGGGGACTCGATTTTAGGGAAATTTTAGCATTAGGAACCTAAAGTCAAGAAAAAATGAACTTTAAGGAACTAAGTGCAATAAACTAAGAACTTTGGGCCTCGTCACTCATACATGAGAAAATGAAGGTTGTCATGCCAAATCCTTATTAACAATGATATCCAAACCGTGTACGGACACATGAAATCGGAACGTAGGCAAGAGCTGGCGTGGACAAGAAACTGACTTGGGACGAACACATCACAGTCAATGGGTGAGTGAGAAATTTTATACATCATACCGATTGGGATGATGCACACTACTTTTAATGTATAAAATCTACTTATCGGTTGTAAACCCCATCACTTAAAGACAAGGAAAATAGGCAAAGAACTGGTTAACTCGAGTGAAAAAACTGATCTGGTTCACGAACCCCAACCATTAGAGGAAGGGCAAAACGGGAAATTTACAAATCTCGAGTGACCTAAAGGGGTCATAAAAGTCATGGAAAAGGACTTTAGGATGAATTGTAGGTGAAAACCAAACCGGTTCAGGTGAATCGGACTTGAACCGATATGAACCATTATTGAACCGATTTCTAAATTCATTTTGCTAGATGGCTTAGAAAATTAAAATTTTAGAATTTAGGCCACCTTTGGATAGATAAGAAAATTAGATGATTTTACAAATTTTTTATTTTGAAAAACTCGGTCGAATCATACCTGAACTGGCCAGTTTTAAGCATTGAACCTAGTTCGGAATAGTGTCATCTTCTTCCTTCAAATGACAACATTGTTCACTCACTGGAAAATTGAGCAGCGGTAATAAAGATGAAAAGTCTTCGGCAAGGGAGTTTCAGGCAATGAATAACCACCATTAAGGCTCCAATCGGATGGCCAAGAAGTCTTAGAGCTTCCTATATAAGAAGCCCCTCCTCATTCATCCTCCTCACACCTAAAAACTCCACTCTCTCCCTACGGTCCGAGCTTTCTATCGGGATAGGTAGCTCTCTTCCTAAAGTACCTTCTAGGATCAAGAATTCAAACAATTGACCTTTCAGCTTCGTTGAGGTCGTATGAGGGTTGTGGGGATGTTGGAAGAGCTTGGATTGGCTGGATGAGGGCTAAATTCGACCGATTTTAGCTTAGCCGAAATAGGGTAGCTTCGGTCTACCGGAGTTGCTTCATTGTTTGATTACACCAGCGCTTCTTTGGCGATCTTTGAATCGAATTGAGGTTGCTATTAGATAGTTGACTTCCCCGAAAGTTTAAAGAGCCCGACCTCAACTTCTAAGGTTGAGAAAAGTGCCAAAGTTGGAGCTCTAGTTCAAGCTCCACTAAAAAGTGGAGCAGTAGAGAGAGAGGGGGGGTTTTCAAGTGTGAGGAGGATAAATGGGGAGGAGCTCTTTATATAGGTGTAAAATTGTTTGTTAAATGGAAAAGATTTATTACTACATTATGGGTATTAATGTCGCTAGTTATTCTCATAAAATTGGGAAATTGATGTGTATTATGGGTATTAATTCCAATAATTGAATGTTGATATTAATTTATGGGTATTAATTCCAATAATTGTATGTATGCATTAATTTTTCGGTATTTGTGGGTATTAATTTCAAATAATTTAATGTATATATTAATTTATGAGTATTAATTCCAAAAATTGAATGTAGTTATTAATTTATGGGTATTTATAGTAGAGACATAGGACTAATATTTCAATTTACTACAAAGTGCTAATAGTTTAATATTAAACCAAATTCACATAATTATCTCATTATTTTCACCTAAAGTAATTTACTAGCTATTTACCCTATCCATTCCATCGAGTTATTTATTTCGGTCAAAACAACACTTTTCATTTTATTTTAAATCAAATTTATTCCAATTATATCAATTGAATTTTAAACTTATAATACCATTCTAGAAAAATTTTCGATCGAAATACCGGGTTACTAAAAACACGGTGTGACAACTAGGACGCCCCACGGATTTTGCTAATGTCATCAACATGGCCCATGAATGTGAACATCTGGTACAAACGAGACACCGCTAGGTAGAATAGACCGGTAGGAAAGAGGAAGGAGGCCGGGACAGCCGAGGAAGACAAATGGAGCTAGGTGGACAGAAATGGGGAACAAGAATGGGGTTCCCTAGGATAATGGAAGTTATTTTACCCAAAGGGAGACAAATATAGCCCGGCCAAGGAGAAGCCCCTATTGTTCCAAGTGCCAGAAAAACCATGAAGGACCATGCCGAATATGCTTCGAATGTAGACAGCTTGGCCACTTTGTGAAGAACTGCCCGGCCCTTCAAGGCAATACACAACAAAATACCCACCTACCACTTCAAGGAAACCCAAGGGCACTAGACAGAGGGCAAGACATCGCCACTACATCAAGGGTTCTAACCAGAGTATACAACCTCATCCAAGAGGAAACACGGAAGGACCCTAGTACTATATTTAGTACTTACCAAAATTCCCTTGAATAAATATAGCTAAATACTATAATTCGTTATCATCATAATAAATGAAAGTTATATTTCCTACAAAGATAAGTTGTGATACAAGTAGGAGGAAATACAAAGGTCGTACCCACTAAATTTCAAGAAGGAAATGGGAAAGAATAGCATCTAAGTGTGTCATTTTGAGGATAGATACACTCAAGGATGCATGAAATTCTGGAAGAAAAGGGGAAGAATACTATCAAGGAAGGAAACCTTGGGGAATCATACATATCCCAACTAAGAGGTAGTGGAACCAAGTGACGAGGGATAAGGAGATGAGCTTGCAAAGGAAGTGCATGCTGAGGTGAAAGAATCAAGGGAGGCATGCTAGGATGAACCATGGAAGTAAGTTAAAGCCAAGGGACATGTAAGTAGGAAGATAGCATCAAAAGATGCCGTGACAAGTAAGAATGGATGGACTACCCATACTAAGAAAATAAATGTAGAAACATCCAAGAAACCTTGGAGGATTAAACCCTCCAATTAAGAAGTAGTTAAGTGGAACAACCACTAACATCAAAGCTGTTTGTGGTCCACACTCCCTTGATGAAGCTTAAGTAGTGGATGACTATGCATAGGGTGGAGTACATGAAACCAATAATAGGATGTTCCTCAGTTAAGGATAAAGGATATAATGGGATTTTTAAATGAGGAAGGACATAAGAAGGAAAGAATCCTAGCATGTCGGTAAGTCATTGGGAAACCCGATGGTTGGAACCAATAGAGAAGTCGGTAAAGAACGAATAGATAAGGAAAATCGACACCATTATGAAAGACATGACACCAAGGACAAAAGGTAGGATCTAGAACACGTCATACGGTAAGGAACATGTAAGCCCAACAGTCCTAGGAAGAGTCAATCGGTCAAACATAAATTTGGACCAAAGTTGTAATAAAACAACGAATGGATGTATGGTTAAAATAGCACAAAAAGGTGATAACACCGAAACTCATTAAAACAGGTATGCAGTGTTCGAAAGAACACCGAGCCAAGGGTTTCAAAGATCAAAAAGGATAACTAGACGCGAAAATGATTGAGCAATTTTGGAAATCCCAATCCTAAAATCCTGAGTAAAGAACCTCAAGGGGAAGAATCTTGCTCTAAGCATGGACGATGAGAATTTCAAGGTATACCCCTGAACTCTCAAGTAAGATATGCTTATCTAGGATAAGCTCCATGCAATGAGTAAGTAGTGGAAAGGAAAAGAAATTCCTTAATGTGTGTGTTAGAAAGAGGCTAAGTGAAAATGACCAAAATGTTAAAATGTTAAGCAAACCCAGAGTTGACACCAAAGGAAATTATTCATGATGAAAAGGTTGCTAATTAATTTTTGAGGACAAAACTCCTAAAAAGAGGGGAGAGTTGTAAAATGCCGTCCATTAAAGAAAAGGAAAACGGGGAAAGAATCGGTCAACTCGAGTGAGAAAACCGAACTGGTTCACGAACCCCAACCGTTAGAGTAAGGGCAAAATGGGAAATTTACAAATCTCGAGTGACCTAAAGGGGTAATAAAAGTCTTGGAAAAGGACTTTAGGATGAATTAGATGAGAAAACCAAACTAGTTCAGGTGAACCGGACCTAAACCAGATTGAATTGGTTTGAACTGGTTTAAACCATTATTGAACCGATTTCTAAATTCATTTTTCTAGGTGGCTTAGAAAATTTAAATTTAAAAATTTAGGCCACCATTGGATAGACAATGAATTTAGATAAATTTAAAAATTTTTAATTTTGAAAAACTCGGTCGAATCAGGCCTGAACCGACCGGTTTAAGCATTGAACCCGGTTCAGACCGGTCCGTTTCAATTCGGAACAGTGTCGTCTTCTTCCTTTAGATGACAGCACTATTCACTCATTGGAAAATTGAGCTGCGCTGGCGAAGATGAAAAGTCTCTAGCCAGGGAGTTTCAAGCAATGAATGACCTCCATTAAGGTGCTAATCGAATGGCCAAGAAGTCCCCGAGCTTCCTATATAAAGAGCCCCTCCTCATTCATCCTCCTCACACTTGAAAACTCTACTCTCTCCCTACTACTCCATTTTCTAGTGAAGCTCGAACCAGAGCTCCAACTTGGGCATTTTTTTGAGCCAAAGAAGGCGTGGTCAGCTTCTTTAGATTCGGGGAGAAGTTAGCTACACGATGGTAGCCTCCATTTGCTCTAAGGATCGTCAGAGAAACACCGGCATGAAAGAACGGTGAAGCAGCTCCGACGGATCCAAGCTACCCTATTTTGGTCGAGATAAAAATGGCCAATTTGAGCCCTTCTCAGGCCAAACCAAGCCTTCCCAACGCTTCCACAACCTTCATACAACTGAATTAGAGTGGAAAGGTAAGCCAATTTGGCTCCACTCTGTAAGTTCTAATCGGTGCTAGAGAGAGACCAACAGATCTTTACTAACCAAATTCTCCCTTAATTTGACATGAATTGAGGTGATTTTTTATCTTAAGAGGAACCTTAGGACAAGAACTATCTGCCTAGATTGAAAGCTCGGATCGCCACGCCCCCGACGATAAGCTTTCGAATCTTTCTCTCTCTACATTCAGTTTTCTAGTGAGGTTTTATTTGAGCTCATTCCAGCTTCAATTCATGCGATTCAAAGTGCAATTGAATTGTATGGATGTGTAAGAACTCAAATCTACCTTCAATTTCAAAAAATAACTTCGATTGATCTATCAATTTAATGAAATCAATTTCAGTCAAGTTGAAAGGTTGAAATTGGGGGAATTTTGGGGATTTCAAAAATTCGAGGGACTAAAGTGAAATTTCCTAAAATTGAGGGCCAATTGGGCATGGGAAAGATGTGGGAGGACCAATTGGTCAATTTTGGAATTTTTGGGGTCAATATTACCATTTTTGTAAAGTAGAGGCAAAATGGTAATTTTGGAAAAGTTGGGGACCAAATTGGGAATTTGGGAAACTTGAACCCCTTTTGTAATTTTGAACAAATTAAGGTCCTAAAGTGAATTTTAAAAGTTTCGGGACTCAATTTGGGGAAAAATTGGTATTAGGGACCTAAAGATAAAGAAAAAGAACTTTAGGGACCTAATTGCAAATAATTGAAAATGTTTGGGTATTTTATTTATTCGTGATGTATGAAGGCTATTTGGCCAAAGGATAATGAACAAAGATATTAATATAGTGTAGGAACATGAACTACTGGGAACGCTAGCCAGTATAAGTTCACATGAAGGCAACACGATGATTAAGAGGAAATTCGCTGCACTATCGGGTGAGTGGGAATTTTTACATCACACCCGATTGGGATGGTAAGCACCTTGGTAATAAAAACCCACTACTAAGTGAAATTTTAAATATCACACATAGATGGAGTGATGTGGAATTTTAAGTAGATCATACCCGGTTGGTATAATAAACTTCTTCGAAAGAAGTAGAAAACCCGTTCATCGGTTAAGAGCGGAGATGTCCTCACACCCGGTTGGTGTATTGGACAAGTGAAAAGAATATTTTTTCGGAAGTGCTCTCCCCTGACTATGTACCACTACATAAACTTTTTGTGAGACCTTCTTGACGAGAGCTCAAATATCTCAGATAGGTCGAAGACCTCGATTTTCGAACTTGGGGGCTAATATGCCCAATTTTGAAAATCTCGTATAGTGGGTCCAAGGCCAATTGGCACGAAAGGAGCTTGTAAACAAATATGAGATTAAGACATGAAAACTCTAATGAATAATGTATTTGCCCATGGTATCAAGATAGGATCGACATACTCGATGGACTGGCGGTAGTGCGACAAGATAGGTTGACGGACCAGTCGAGACAAACAGTTGTAGGTCGAGTTGAGGGTCGGAGCCGTTCGACCAGTGGCACCAAATATTAAATGGCTTATGAGTAAAATTATTGTTTTGTGCATGCATTGAGTTTTAGGACCATTAAGATGCTCAAGAGGGGTTGTGATGCGTCCTAAGGACTATTGGACAACATGGTAGCGATAAGGGAAAGAAAAGCTACTATGTTTGAGTTTCTCATTGTACCAATTAGTCATGGAATTACTATGTTTGGACTCCACAGAGTTACTGTGTTTAAACTCCACGAGGTTATTGTGTTTGGGGCTTCCTAAAGCTATTGTGTTTGAGTTTTATGTGCACGAGACCGTGATATGCTCTCTATACTCATACAGACACAAAGTTATTTTTCAGATTTTAGGGTCGGATGTTGCAAACATCCGCTCATTCCCAGGTTAGAAGTGGACGGACTTCTATCTTGGTGGTCAGTAAAATCGCTCCGACACCACAAGTGGGTGTAGTGGATGGGCTGCCCTGCGAATGTGTGATCCTTTCATGATGAAGGGTGTGTGTTGATTGTTAAATACATTGATTATGGTTAATGAGGAATAATGGTGTTGAAAATCGAGAAAATGAGAAAATGCTTTTAAGAAAATAAGGAGTCTACTACACTCCAATTCAAACTATTTTTCTGAAAGTCAAGTTTTAAACACCCATTCACTAAGCCATTGAACTCATCCCTTCCCTTATATCCCTTTTCAAGTAACCCAAGGAAAATCTACCCAAAGGCCCCCAGTTAACTACACCTGCAAGACAGGTATGTAAAGTTTAAAATTTCATGCAGTTTTGATTGATATTATTCCAAGAAAGATACATGTTTAAAGGAAGCCTTACTCCTCCTGATTTAAATAAGGGGGAAACCCTTAATAAACTAGGAGAGTGACAGGTTGCTCATGGGGATCTAACCAAACCAAGTCGGGGCATGACATAGTTGGTATGATGAGTTTCCTTAAGGAAAGGAGAAAACTGCCTACCAGTTGAAAGTGGATCCATTATCACACCCGGTTGGTATGGTGAGATAAAAATATAATTTTTGTCAGAAGTGTTCTCCCCTGACTATGTGACAATTGCTTAAAATATTTGGGAGAACTTCTTGACGGGAGCTAGAATAACTTAAATAGGCTTGGGGCCTCGATTTTTGAACACATATGGCTCAAGGCCTAGTTTTGGAACACACGTGTAATGGGTCCAAGGCTAGTGGGCATGGGCATAAGCTCGTAAATTGACACAATTAGGAAAAGCCATGAAAACTCCTAATTAAAATGAAATTGTTTGTGTGATGCACCATGGTATCGTGTCAGGATCGAAAATGCTCGATGGACTAGCAGTAGTGTGTCAGGGCCAGGTCAACGGACCGACCTAGACAAATAATTGTAGGTCGGGTTGAGTGTTGGGGTCGTTGGACCGTGGGCACCAAAGTGGATGGATAACTATATGAAAACTATTATTTGTTTATGCACTTAACGATCAGGAACATTAATACGCCCCACGGGGTAGTGATGGATCCCAAGGGTTGTTCGACATGGAGGGTGATAAGGGCAATTTGTCATGCCAATTAGTCATAAAGCTCTAGGAGCTTCTTGTGCATGAGACCGGAGTGGAGACATGATGAGGCCTCGTCCTCATACAGACACAAAGTCACATTCGGGTATGAGGGTCGGACATTTGGGACGTCCACTCAAACATAGGGTAGAAGTGGACGGGCTTCTATTGGGATGGACAGTAAAGTCGCACTGGTCCTCAAGTGGGTGCACTCTAGGACTAACTTGCGAGTCTGTGTACCCTTCTTGATGAAGGGCATGTGTTTGTTTACTAAACGCCTCCTGAGGCAAGTTTATAGGCTTAAAAAGCTAAACACACCTAATATGAAATTGTAAAAAGGTTTTTGAAATTTGAGTTTGAAGAAATCCTTTAAAAATGAAATGTTAACCTTGACATGGTTTTGATAACTAAAGATATTTTGAAAACTCACTCCCAACACTTGCTCACTGAGTTGTAGAAACTCACCCCCTCCCTTTACCTCTTTTCAAGCAAAGAGGAAGACCAGCCTAAAAACTCCTCACAGTCGAACCATAAAGACAAGTACGAAGATTTTAATATATATTTAGTTTTGTATAATGTAATTCCAGGAAAAACAAGAAAAAGGACGCGTGGATCCTTGCGGTTTAGAAAGGGGTGAAAACCAACATAGACCAAAGGGAGTGGCGGGTTGCTCACGGCAATCTGACCAATCTAGGTTGGGGCATGACAACTGCTTAAAATATTTGGGAGAGCTTCTGGACAAGAGCTAGAACTACTCAAATAGGGTAGGGTCCTCAATTTTTGAACTCAAAGGGCTTAAGGCCCAGTTTTGGAAAACACATGCAGTGGGCCAAAGGCCAGTAGGCATGAGCAGAAGCTTGTAAACAAACATGATTAGGAAGAGCCATGAAAACTCCTAATTAAAATGTAATTGTTTGTGTGATGCACCATGGTATCCAGTCAAGATCAACAATGCTCAATAGACTAGAGGCAAAGCATCAGGGCCAGGTCGACGAATCGACCAAGACAAACAGCTACAGGTCGGGTTGAGTGTCAGGACCATCGGACCGTTGGTAGCAAAGAGGATGGAAAGCTACATGAAAAGTATTGTTTCTGCATGCACTTAAGGATTGGGATAATCAAGACACCCCAAGGATTAGTGATGGATCCCAAGGGCTGTTATATGACATGGGGGGCAATAAGTGCAGTTTGTCATGCCAGTCAGTCATGAAGCTCTTGGAGCGTCTTGCGCATGAGATCGGGGTGAGGACAGTATGTGGTCTCATCCTCATACAAACATGAAGTGGCATTATGGTCTAAGGATCGGACATTTGGGACATCCACTCAGACTTAGGATAGAAGTGGACGGGCTTCTATCGAGGTGGACACCAAAGTCACGTTGTTCCCCAAATGGGTGCAGTTTAGGACTACCCTGTGAGTGTGTATACCCTTCCTAATGAAGGATATGTGTTTGTTTTCTAAATGCCTCCCGAGGCAAGGGGATGGGCTAAGAAAGCTAACCACATCTAATATGGAAATGGAAAAGGCTTTCAGAAATTTGAGTTTGAGGAAATCTTTTAAAAAGGAAATGTAACATTGGCTTGGTTTTGATAACTAAAGATAGTTTGAAAACTCACTCCCAACACTCGCTCACTGAGTCGTAGAAACTCGCTCCTCCCTTTACCCCTTTTTAGGCAAAGAGGAAGACCAACATAAAGACCCCTTGTAGTCAAACCGTAAAGACAGGTACAAATATTTTAATATATATTCAATTTTTTATAATTTTATTCCAAGAAAAACCGGAAAAAAGACGGCTAGCTTCTCACGATTTAGAAAGGGGTGAAAACTCTCATAGACCAAAGGGAGTGGCAGGTTGCTCACGGGGATCCGACCAAACCAGGTTGGGGTATGATATCATCTCTCTTTGACATTCCGAAGTACATGAAGAGACTCTCATAGCTAGGGTGCAAGCCCTTCCAGGGGGAGAAGGATGTCGGGGCAGCTATGGCTTGGCTAGATAAACTTAACAAGTTCATGGGGATCATAAGGACGCCTCTAGAGGAGACGGTGACGCTAGCTGAATTCGTTTTAGAGTCCAACGGCAAGAGGTGGCGGGACAATGCGAGGAGCCTCTCCCCCGCCACCCCACCTGGGAGAAATTCAAAGAAAGATACTCAGAGGAGTACCTGGTTCACCACTTAATCAACGCGAAGAAATTGGAGTTCTTTCAACTCTGGCAAGGAGCGAGTATGGTCTTAAAGTATGAGACCAAGTTTAATGAGTTAAGACCCTTCGCCCCAAACTTGGTGGGACCGGCAGATATCTACCAGAAGTTTATTGAGGGTCTCATTATGAACGTGAGAGATTGGATGGGGTATTGGGATGCCCCACTAACTTGGCTGCCATCGTCATCATGGCCCACAAGTGCAAGTTTCTAATTCAAACGAGACACCATCGGGAGGAGCATAACGTGTGAAGGGATAAAGGGGGCCAAATTAGCAAGGGAGGTTGGAGAGAGCAAGGGGGACCACGGTGGGGGACAAGGTTCCTAAGAAGAATGGAGGGTTATCAACCCCATAGGGAGGTGAACACACCCCCTCAGAGAAAGGGCCTCTACTGCCCTAGGTGCGTGAGGGCCCATGAAGGGGCGTGCCCAACGTGTTTTGTGTGTAGACAACTTGGGCACTACGTAAGGAACTTCCCGGCACTACGAGGCAATGCCTAATGAAATGCCCTGTAGCCAATGCTCAAAAATTAGAGGGTACCCAAGGTGGAAGGGAGGCATCCACCCGGATCCTAACCAAAGTATACAACCTCACACAGGAGGAAGCCCGAAAGGACCCTAGCATAGTAGCTGGTACATCCCAACCACTCCCTTAAGACGAGTCCGTAATCTTGGGTCATGTAGTCCATATTTTTGAATTAATAAAGTTCATTCTCTTAAGAAATTCTATTAAATCCCACTCAGGTCACACACGAATATTTGGGAAGGAGATATACGCCCTTTTCGACTTAGAGGCTGAATGATCCTTCGTCAAGGTGACCCTACTTCTAGTCCTTCCTAGGAAGCTCATACCCCCTCACACCACCCTCAACATTCATACGCCGCCAGTAAAGGAGCTAGCCTGACAGGAGCTCCTCAAGACATGCGAAATCCAGATAGGGGGAATAACCTTGGAAGTTGATCTAATTCCACTACCGCTAAGGGATGGATTGGCTAAGCACACCCCAAGCCAAGGTAAACTGCATGAATAAGTGAATAATGTTGCAATCATGCATGGAGGCACAAGACTTGTTGTGAAAGGGATGTAAGTTATTCCTCACGCAGACCACTTGCAAGGATTCACTAGGGAAAGGACTGGAAGAGATCCCTATAGTTAATCATTACCCCGATGTGTTCAAGGAAGAGCTACCCGACCTATCCCTAGATTGCCAACTAGAGTTTGTAATTGAGGTAGTGACAGGGACCCACCCCATATCGCAAGCTCACAACCGTATGGCACCCGCAAAACTTAAGGAGCTTAAGGAAGAATTGGACGAGCTGCTAGAAAAGGGCTTCATATGCCTGAGCCAATCCTCATGGGGCATACCAGTCCTGTTCGTCAAGAAAAAGGATGGAAGTATGAGGCTCTATATCGACTACCAAAAGTTGAACCAAGTAACCATCAAGAAGAAGTACCCTCTCCCGAGGATAGATCATTTGTTTGAGCAACTATGGGAAGTTTTATACTTTTCCAAGATCGACCTGTGATTGGGGTGTCACCAATTGAAGAAACGGGAGGAGGATATACAACAAACTGCATTCTTATCACGATATGAACACTATATTTAGGGTGATTTCCTTCGGACTGTCAAACGCACCCGCGACCTTTATGGACCTGATGAACTAGGTGTTCCAACCATACCTAGATAAGTTTGTGATCGTCTTTATAGACAATATCCTCATATACTCCCGAACCGAAGAGGAGCATAGGGCGCACTTTGAGCACATTAAGAAAAAATCAACTCTACGACAAATTCTCAAAATGCAAGTTTTGGTTGTAAGAGGTGGGCTTATTAGGGCATATAATATCAAAAGACGGAGTGAAAGTGGACCCTGCAAAGATAAAAACAATATCCAACTTGAGGGTATCCACCAACCCAACTAAGGTACATAGTTTACTCAAACTTGTAGGGTACTACCGGAAGTTCGTAGAGGAATTTTTCGAAATTGCAGCCTTGTTGACCCATCTCACAAGGAAGGGGATCAACTATAAGTGGGATGCTAGGTGTGAGAAGTCCTTCCAGAAGCTGAAGTCCCGATTAACAATGGCTCGGGTGCTGGCATTACCCGACTCAAATGTGGGGGAGTATGCGGTGTATAGTGTTGCTTCTGGACAAGGATTGGGATGCATCCTAATGTAGCACGAAGGGTCCACGCATATGCCGCTCAACAATTGAATACACATGAGAGGAACTACCTCACCCATGATCTCGAATTGGCTGCGATAGTGTTCGCCCTCAAGATTTTACGTCACTGCTTATATGAAGTTAAATGTCGCTTATACATTGACCACAAAAGCCTCAAGTACTTTCTAACCTAGAAAGAGCTCAATCTATGGCAGAGGAGGTGGCTAGAGTTAGTAAAAGATTATTATCTAACGATAGAATACTACACTAACAAGGCTAACATGGTAGCTAACACAGTTACCCATAAGTATCATATGGGAATAGCTTTGGTAAGGATCGACTTTTTACCCTTACTAAGGCAGTTATGTCGCCTACGGGTATGCCTCAGCCTGGATGGGAGCTGGAGAGGCCTAATGACCAATATAGTCGTACGACCAAGCCTAGTAAACCAAATACGAGACCTACAAAGGGGGGACAAGGAGCTCCGTGTGCATTTGGACCGGCCTGCCATTGAGCCAACCTAAGACCCGGTGGTCATAAAAGATGGGTTGATGACCTTCAAAGGGAGGGTATGTGTACCGAATAACCCAGAGTTAAGGAAGATGATATGTCATGCCCAACCTGATTTGGTTGGATCCCCGTGAACAACCCGCCGATCTCTCGGTTCAAGAGAAGTTTCCACCTTTTTAAATCGAGATGATCCAGGCATATTTTCGACCTTGTTCCCTGGAAAGACATATATCAAATAAAATGCAAGCTTAAGAGAAATTAAGCATACCTGACAAAGGATAAGGCTCAGTGTTATTCCTACTCATTTTCTCTTTTCGTGAAAAAGGATAGAAAAGAAGGGTGAGTTTCTAAAACTCAGTGAATGGGTGTTTTAAAAATGAAGTTTTTTTTTTAAAATGTTTTAAATTTTTGGAGTGTGCCAAACTCCTTAATTTCTTTTAAAATTTCTCGAACTTTAAAATCTCAGTTTCAAAAGAAAATCCTTCATCATGAAGGTAGATCACACAGTCGCAGGCCAGTACATCCACTTAACCCACTTGTGGCATTGGAGCGACTTTACCGGCCACCTAGATAGAAGCACATCCACTTCTACCATGAGAATGAGTGGATGTTTGTGACATCTGACCCTCAATCCTGAAATCAATTCTTTGTGTCCGTATGAGGATAGATACCTCATCTCGAGCCCACCCTAGTCTCGTGCACTTGAAGCAACGTCGAACTTCACAAGGTCACCTGGTCCTACGAACTGCCTTTATACCCACTAGGTCATCTAAGGCCCTAGGAAACATCACTACCCCTCTTAGGCATCTTGACGTTCTCGTAGACATAGTGCATGCACAATCAGTCTTTTCACATCATGCCACATAATCTGTGGTGCCACTGGTCCAACGGCCCCAACCTTTAACTCAACCTGCAACTCTTTGTCTTGACTGATTTGTCAACCAGTCATGTCGCACTGCCACTAGTTGACTGAATATGTAGGTCATGTCTTGGTACCATGGCCAAACAATTCATTTATTTAAAGTTTTATGGCATATAACTCATGTTTGTTTACGAGCTTCTGCTCGTGCCAATTGGCATATGGCCCACTGTTCGAGATTTTCAAAATCGCGCATATTAGCCCCTAAGTTCCAAAACCGAGGCCTCTGGCCTAACAGAGCTATTTGTGCTCCCGTCAAGAAGGTCTCCCAAATTGTTTAAGTAGTAGCACATAGTCAGGGGAGAGTACTTCTGACAAAAAAATATTTTTAATTATCCATCATACTAACCGAGTATGAGGATATCTACGCTCATAACCAATGAACAGGTTTTCCACTTTCTCTGAGAAAATTTTATCATACCAACGGAGTATGATCTACTTACAACTAGTAATTAGTTTTTCTGCATTATTTTCACATTATTCATCTATGTTGTATTGTTTAAAATACCACTAAGTAGTAGGTTTTCATTTCGAGGTGCATATCATCCCAACCGGGTATGATATAAAAATCCCACTCACCCCTTCGTGCAATGAATTTCCACTTAGTCGGTTTTTGTCCCATGCGAGCTTAACCCCAGTTGGCATTCCAGATGTCGCATGTTCCTACATGGAATGAACATCGTTGTTTATTATCATCTAGTTTGATCACATCATTTAGTATAAATGACTCAATTCACAACTTTTCCAATATTTGCAAATTGGTCCATAAAGTTATTTTTTCCTTTTTTTACTTTAGGCCCCCAATTGCCCATTTTTCCCCAAATTGAGCCCGTTCAAGTTTTCGAAATTCCCAATTTGGCCCCCAAATTTTCCAAAATTATCATTTTGCCCTTCCTTTACAAAAATGGAAAGTTTTACCCCATAAATTCTAAAATTGCTCAATTAGCCCTCTAACATTCTTATCATGTCTAATTGAACCTCAATTTTATAAAATTGCATTATTGGTCTTCAAATTTTTCAATAATCCCCAATTTCCCCAAATTTTCCCCCAATTTCAACTCCCTAACACAACCGAATTTGATTTCATCAAATTTACCGATCAAACACTTCTAATTGTTCAAATGGACATTGAAATTGAGTTTCTACATGTTTATACGATTCCATAGCACTTTGAATTGTAAGTTTTAATTGCACATCGGTGAGGGCACGAGCTCAAACGGAGCTTCGCCGGAAAACAAAATATAGAGAGAGAAAGCTTCAATTGCTCACTGGTGAGGGCATGATAGTTTGAGCTTTCTATATGGGCAGGTAGCTGTCCTCCTAGGGTTCCTCCTAGGATCAAGAATGACATCAATTGATGCCGAATTGGATTAGAATTTTGTCATTGAAATTCTGTCGGTTCTCTCTCTACCACCGGTTGGAAATTCTAGAGGGGAGCCGAATTGGCTTACCTTTCAGTCCTATTTCGGCCGTGGGAGGGCTGAGGAAGTGTTGGGAGAGCTTGGTTTGGTCTGAGAAGGGCTCAAATTGGCCAATTTCAACTCTCCCAAAATAGGGTAGCTTCGGTCCACCGGAGTTGCTTCACTATTCGATCACGTTGGCGCTTCACCAACGACTCTTGGAGTGAAAGGATGTCACCACCGTGTAGCTGACTTACCCCAAGTTTTAGGGAACCTGACCTCATCTTCTTTGGCTCAGAAATGACCCTATATCATAGCTCTAGTTCAAAATTCGCCGAAAAACTAAGCAGTTGAGAAAGAGTGAGCTTTTTAGGTATTGAAAGTATGAATGGAGAGTTAAAATTTCTCCAATTTGTCTGATCTCCAAATAAACCTGTTTGGGAACCGGTTCAGTTTTCTCACTTGGTTTGATCCATTCTTTCCCGGTTTTCCTTAGCTCCAAAGAGCGGTGTTTACAACTCTCACCTCCTTTTAAGTGTTTTATCCCCAAAATGTATTTCACATTGTTCATGTGTTCTCTTAAACTTCTTATTCTTATGAAGTTTTCTATTTTATCATCCTACCACCTTCTCGGTTATTCCTCATTCCATGGAACTTACCTTATCCTAGAGTATTTCCTTGAAAATCTATCATCATTTCCCTTCATTATGTCCTTCTTTCCCAAGGCACTATTTTACATCACAAGTTTCTTTTTCCTAAAGTTTTAGAACTAAAAATTTTGGTCATTTTTCTTCCACAAATTCTGGCATTTATTGTCTTTTCATCCTACATGGATTCCTTCCTCATTCTTTGGTTATCACCTTTATGCTTGGCTTTGTTGTGCCTTACTCGTAGACCATTCCTTTTCTAAGTCGTATTTCTCTAAGTCAGTTGGATTACATGCTCCCTTACTGTATGACATTCTTCGTGATGTCTTAACTTTATGTCCCTATAATAGTATTGCTTTTTGTACTTCTCGTCTTCTTCAAATTTCTTTATTCGGTAATTCCGCCGTCAAATCCTTAAATTTCCCGATAATCAATGACATATTAAAATTTCTGATCTTTTACTTCATTCTTCATTCCCACTGGTGTCCTTCCCCCTTAAGATCTATTCTCTTTCTAAATCCCTACTTACCCTTATTAAACTTCCTCCCACTATTATTCATTCTGGGCTTAGTTCATTTCTTACTCATATGACAACTTTTGATGTCATCTTCCTACCTATACATTACCTGGGTTTGACTTATCCCTTGATTCTTTACGATTTCCTTCTCCTTGAACATGATCCTTTCTTTTCCAGCATTTTGTTCTTGAGGAGTTTATTCTCTTTCTTATTTTATTGGTTCCATTTTTTTTCTCCTTAGTACACCCATGTTCTCCCAAGATTTCTTTCTCTAGTGAGCTACACATTCTCTTTCCCTCGGTATTTCCTTTTAGTTCTACCATTGAAAATCCTTAAATTCTAGAGTATCTTTTTGTCGATATTTTCACCAACTTACTCTTATTCTTTCGATCCATGAGTACCTTTTGTTGATCCTGCTTCATTCCCACTTGATTTAGTATTTGTTTATTCCTTTGAGGTGGAACTCTCATCCTCATCGTGTCCAAACCTTTCGTACCTTCGTATCCTTGGTATTTCCCTTTTGTCTTGGTTAGGGTGTATTCTTTTACTACTTCCCATCTCTTGTTAGACTTCATCTACTCCTCCGGATGATTTGGTCCATATAAGTTATTTCCTAATATTAGATTCTTCTAAAGTTTCCATTTTGAGTTTCCAGATCTTCTTGTAGTAGATCACGCTCAACCTCCCAATACTTTCATCTAGCCACTCGTACTCCTTATTGAGGACCATATTTCTTCTCTGGTTGGCAACCTTCCCTAGATTATTTGTCTTTACCTGAAGCTTCCTCCTCCCTCACCCCAACTTCCTATTTTATCCTTCTTCTTGTATCTTCCATTCTGGGATTCCCTTTTGTTAAATCATCTTACCGCTCTTTAGGAATATTTTCCCAAGAAATATTTTCTTACCATAATTTGGCTTATTACAGAATTCTCTACCCCTTAATCCCTTGGGGTCATATGACTAGAGTTAGCCCTAGAACGATTATGGGATTCTTGATCAGAAGGCTCTCAGGAACTGATTGGAGTCCATTTTCATTCCCTAATAGGACGAATTTCATGTATAGCCTCCAATCCGTATCTCTTCAGTACTTCCACCTCACACTCATAAGTCCACTTCAAACATTGAGAGGGATTGAAGCTAGGTTGTGTGGGTGGAGGTACTTGATGGACCTTCATGAAGGTGACATACGCATCCCAATAGTTATCACATACATCTTTCTTGGTGGGATTCCCTTTTGGTTGTTGTGGGACTGGAGGAGGAGGGGTTGGATTTCTAGGAGGTGATGCTGGTTCCTCTTGTCTCGAAGGAGGGTATATGATGCCTTCCGGTTCCAATAAGGCTCCTACTAGTTTACGATAGTCATCCACTATGTCCTTAGGCACCATTTTCTTGCACTTTATAAACCTTTATACAGCTTCCTCCCTTGGGTTGGATGTCTTTTTCAAGGTTATTGGTGGAGGACTGGATTTCAATGCAAATTTTCTAGGGACTCTCCTTCCTACACGATAGTTTAGAGTTGGGTTAATGTAAGGGCATAATATTGATAATATTTCAAGGGAAAATGACTATAATACCACTCAAGTTGTCACGCCCCAACCCGATTTTGTTGTATTCCCATGAACAACTCATCGCTCTTTCAGTTCAAGAAGAGTTCTCCCCTTCTTTAAATTGAGATAAGCCAGACATATTTTCAACCTTGTTCCCTGGAAAGACATATATCAAATAAAATGCAAGTTTAAGAGAAATTAAGCATACATGACAGAGGATAGGGCTCGGTGTTATTCCTAGTCATTTTCTCTTTTCCTGAAAAGGGATAGAAAAGAGGGTTGAGTTTCTACAACTTAGTGAATGGGTGTTTTAAAAATGAAGTTTTTTTTAAATGTTTTAAATTTTTGGAGTGTGCTACACTCCATAATTTCCTTTAAATTTTCTCCAACTTTAAAATCTCAGTTTCAAAAGAACATCCTTCATAATGAAGGTCAATCACACAATGCAGGCCAGTACGTCCACTGAACCCACTTCTAGCATTGGAGCGACTTTATCGGCCACCTAGATAGAAGCACGTCCACTTTTACCCTGAGAATGAGTGTATGTTCGTGACATCCAACCCTTAATCCTGAAATCAATTCTCTGTGCGCTTAAAGCTACGTTGAGCTTTGCAAGGTCACCTGGTCCGATGAACTGCCCTTATACCCACCAGGTCGTCGAGGGCCCTAGGACACATCACTACCCCTCTTGGGCATCTTGAAGGTCCTGTAAACACAGTGCATGCACAATCAGTATTTTCACATTATGCCATATAATATGTGGTGCCACTAGTCCAATGGCCCCGTGTCATGCCCCGACCTGGTTTGGTCGGATCCCCGTGATCAACCCACCACTCTCCTAGATTATTAAAGGGTTTCCCCTCATTATAAACCGTAAAGAGTAAGACGTCCTTTAAACCTACACCTTTTCCAAGAATAACATAAATCAAAACTGCACAATATTTTAAATTTATCATACCTATCTCACAGGTGTCTTAGTTGATGGTCTTTAAGGGTAGGCTTTCCGGAATTTCCTAAAAGAGATATAAGGAAGGGGGTGAGTACAACGTCTTATACTCACCAGGTCGTCTAGGGCCCTGGACCCATCACTACCCCTCTTGGGCATCTTGATGGTCCCATAATCACAGTGCATGCACAAACAGTATTTTCTTATCATGCCATATAATCTGTGGTCCCACTGGTCCAACGGCCCCGACCCTCAACTCAACCCTTAGCTGTTTTGTCTTGACTAGTCTAGAGACCTGTCATGTCGCACTACCACTAGTTGATTGAATATGTCGGTCCTGTCTTGGTACCATAGCCAAACAATTAATTTATTAAAGTTTTTTGGAACATATTTGATGTTTATTTATGAGCTCCTGCTCATGCCCACTGGCCTATGGCCCACTTATTCAAGATTTTCAAAATCGGGCATAATAGCCCCCAAGTTCCAAAACTGAGGCCCCCGGCCTATAAGAGCTATTCGAGCTCCTGTCAAGAAGGTCTCCCAAATCATTTAAGCATTGGCACACAGTTAGGGGAGAGCACTTCCGACAAAAAATATGTTTTTAACTGTCCATTATACCGATTGGGTATAAGGACATCTCCGCTCATAACCGATGAATGGGTTTTTAACTTTTTTCGAGGAAGTTTCATCATACCAACCAGGTATGATCTACTTACAACTAGAAAGTAGTTTTTTCGCATGATTTTCACATCACCCTTCTAAGTTGTTATGTTTAAAATACCACTTTTTAGTGGGTTTTCATTTCGAGATACTTATCATCCCCAACCGGGTATAATATAAAATCTCACTCACAACCGGTAAGTGGTTTTTAACTTTAAATTATGCTCATCATCCCAACCGGGTATGACATTAGTAAGCCCACTCACGGTGACTTCTAATTTAGAAAAGGGGCTCATCATCCCAACCGAGTATGATGTGAATAACCCACTCACGGTGACTTCTAATTTAGAAAAGGTGTTCATCATCCCGATTGGGTATGATGTGAATAACTCACTCATGGTGGCTTCTAATTTAGAAAAGGTGCTCATCATCCCAACCGGGTATGATGTGAATAACCCACTCACCTGTTAATACAGTGAATTCCACTAGACCAGTTCTTTGTATCCACGCGAGCTTGTCCTTTCTGGCATTTCCTGTACTTCTTGTTCCTACACGATATGAACATCTTGGTTCATTATCTCTTGGTCTAATAGCCTTCATTCATTCCAAATGAATGAGAAAACTAAACTTTTATTTATTTGCAATTACGTCCCTAAAGATATTTTTCTTTAACTTTATGTCCCTAATTCCGGTTTTTCCACAATTTGAGTCCCAAAACTTTTAAAATTCCCCTTGGGACCTCAATTTATTCAATTTCACAAAAAGGGGTTTAATTTCCCAAATTTCCAATTTGGTCCTCCAACTTTTCCAAAATTACCATTTTGCCCTTCCTTTACAAAAATGGTAAATTTTACCCGAAAATTCTAAAATTACTCAATTGGCCATCTAACATTTTTATCATGCCCAATTCACCCTTAATTTTATAAAATTGCATCTTAGTCCTTCAAATTTTTGAAAATCCCTTAATTTCCCTAATTTCAACTTCCTAACACAGTCACATGCTTAACTTTAGAGTTCTTATGGAATCTTGTTCACCTGAACCAATTTGGTTTTTCTCTTCTAGTTTCTCTTAGGTTTCTTTTCCAAGGTTTAATGAACCCTTTAGATCACCCGGAAGTTGTAAATTTCCAAATTGCTTGTTCCCAAATGATCGGGTTTGTAAACCGGCTCGGTTTTCTTACTCGGTTTGACCAGTTCTTTTCTCGGTTTTCTTTAACTCAAAAGTGTGGGGTTTATACCCTCTCTATTTGACCTTCTTAAGAAGAGGTTTAAATTTTACTTTACCTCGCCATTTCTTGACCTCTTTGCAAACTGATTACTTAACTTGCTCCATTATTTTGGTCACCAATCCTTCCTGTATTTTGTGACTTTTGAGGAGGTATTGCCCTAATTCTTATGAGGTGTGGGACAATCATTCTTTTACCTATCATATTCTCCTACACCTTATAATAGGTTGTCTTGGTACTTTTCCCTTAGTTGGATTGGGCACTTCTTCTCTTAATGTCCCCATCATTCATGCTTGTAATAGGTTTTTCCCTTGCATGGACCATTGTGGTTCCTCCTTCCCTTCAATTATTACAGGGCCTTTCTAGGGGGTTACTAGTGATTTGTGCTTCACCGTCTTTAAGTCTGAACACCTAGAGAGTTTTCTTGTTGAGTCTTCTTTGCCAAATGGTCACTCTAAGAGTCCTCCTATATTTCTTAATTCTTGATTTAGTTTCCTTAACTGGGATGGGATGGTAGTGTGGGTTTGTTTGTTTACTATTCTTGGGGCGATCTTCCTAGCAATATCACATCATTTGAGAGACAAAGTTTTTAGGAATTTTGATCACTTCATTTATAGAGGAGTACAAAAATGTTGGGGTTTTAGCCCTATTACAAAAAGTTGTCACAAAATAGATAGGAAGCTACGGGGTTCTTGGTAAGCGTCCTCCTTGGTAAAGTTATACGCCCGTGCTGGCGTACCTAGCTCTAGACTCGGCTTCCTTCGTATACAGGATTGTGACCCTAGCATATCCTAGTATCATACTCTTTGGATACTTCCCCATTATGTTCCTTTGGGGCTTCTACTATGTCTCAAGCATTAGAGAGCTTCTAGGGTTGTCTTCCTACGAGGATAGGGTGTTGAGTAAAGTCATTCCACCCTTTGAGTCACTCAGGAGTTGTAATTTCCCAAATTGCCCAATCTCTGATGATCGGCTTTGTGAACAGGTTTGGTTTTTCTCACTCGGTTTGACAGGTTCTTTTCCCAGTTTTCCTTAACTCAAAAGGGCGGGGTTTACAACTCTCCCCTCCTTTTTGGAGTTTTGTCCCTAAAACGTAATTAGCAACCTTTGCATGAGGAACAATTTCCTTTGATGTCAACTTGGTGTTTGCTTAACATGCAGACTCTTTTCTTATTCTTTCAATTAGCCCTTTATATCCTTAGCACAATAATCAACTAATTGGATGGCATGCCTAGATGTACACTCGATATTATGGTAGGGTATTTGTCATCCCCTAACACAATCTTTCATACTCATGATGGAAACTAATCTAAAATATTTTAAGAGTTGTCTTAATTCCCATTGTAGGTCTTAAATCATGACACTTATGTGTTCTACAATGGATCATCATTAAACCTACCATTTGCATATTCTTACATGTTATGGGCCTATACTAAACATCCATCATTGGATGAGAATTATCACCCAAACCAACTAATTGAGTGACATTTATTGATGTACACTCGATGTAATTAAGGGTAATGGATGAGAACTATCATCCAAACCATCCATCCAAATGACATCTATCGATGTGCACTCAATATTGTGCTAGGGTATTCTCTTAGCCCAATCTTTCATATGTATAATAGTAACTAATTGAGAACGATGGATGGGAACTACCGTCCAAAACAACTATCTGAGTGATATCTATCGATGCACACTCAATATTGTGCTAGGGTATTCCCTTAGCTCAATCTTCCATATTTATAATGGGAACTAATTGAGGACGTTCGACGAGAACTTTCATTCAAACCAATTATTTAAGTTACATCTATCGATGCACACTCGATATTGTGCTAGGGTATTCACTTGGCATAATTTTTCATATTTATAATAGAAACCAATTTAGGGACGTTGGATGGTAACTATCATCTGAACCAACTCATATTTGTACAAGCAATCGTGTATGGAAAATGGCTTGCTAGCTGGTCATCCCCCTATTGATATCATTATCATTTTGACCCAGAGGTCCTAAAATATTGCATGAATAGTATTTGCTTATAACATATCGGGTCATTGCCTTTATTTCAAAAATATATGCTTTTAACTTCTTTCTAAAAGTTGTGTTGAGCTAGTTTATAAACATTGGTTCATTTCCCCTTTTATAACAATAGGTCTTAGCACCTTTTATATGGTCTTAGCCTCTTTCATATTAATGGGTTTTAGCCCCTCTTTCATAAATACTAGGTCTTAGCCCTTTTAATAAAAAAAAGTGGGTCTTTGCCCCTTTCATAATAATTTCAGTTTTTGATTTTCCATTTCTGGCTCAACATTGGTTTCTGGTCAAATTAGGTTTAAATCCTGATTTTGGAAACACTTGTATTACACTTTCAATAAGGGAGCTTGCACTCATGTACCTGAGATTCTCCTCTAGGTGATTGGACGAGCTTCCAGTTTGATAACTTTGCAAGCCATCTATCTTCTCGTACTCGTACATGGTCATCATCCCCCACTTATCACGTTATCCCATCCCTTATGAGATCCCATCCTTCAATAATACTCCTCCAATGTTAGGAAGGTCGAGATCCCAAATTAGCATCTATCAAATCAGTGTTTCAGAAATACTTACCTTTAACCACCTTAGCCCACAATGATTGTGGATCATTAAGTATCTCCCATGGCCACTTCATTAACATGATATGGTTAAGTTTCTTCATATGTTTGATGCCTATACCGCCTTGTTCTTTCAAAATAGTTAATTTGGTCGCTTTTTACTCTCCTCTAAGTCATTCCACTAGAAATGTGCAACTAGTGCATTTATTTCCTAACACGAACCGATAATAGGAAACACTTATGAAGTAATTAGGGATCACATTAATAACTGACTTAATCATTATTTCCTTCTCACTTTGCAATAAGTGTTGGGAGATCCAATCTTGTAGTCTCCATTGAATTATATGCTTGAGGCCTTGAAATACTTTCTTTTTGTCCTTACCCCCAAAATAGGCTAAGCCTAAAATACTATCTCCTACAATAATTTCTAGTAATGCACATATCCTTTCTTTTAAATGTGCATATGCATTAGAATTCAAATATAAAGCAAACTTTGTAAAATTAATCATTTGCCCTGAGGCATTGCAATATATATTCAAATTTTGATTAAGTTCTACCAAACTTTGCATTGTAGCTTCTATGAAGAAAATAATGTCATCTACAAAATATAAATGAGATATGGGTGGGCATGCTTTTGCTATCTTAAGTGGTATTAGTTTATTTTTTATGCATGCTTTTGTGATCAATGAAGATAAACAATTAGTGATCATAATAAAAAGATAGGGGATAAAGGAGCTCCTTGTCGAATTCCTGTACTTGACTTAATTTCCCTATACTTATGTTCATTCACTACGATCATGTAACATAGAGGAGACACACAAAACATGATCCAATTAATAAACATAGACACGAATCCCATTATTTCCAATAATCTCTCTAAAAATGATCATTCAACTCTGTCTTATGCTTTTGGCATATCTACTTTAAGCCCACATGAGTACACTCATATACTACCCCTATACTATCATGTATGCTTTTTCCGGGGACAAAATCATGCTGTTGACAAGTAGTAATCCTATACATTAATGGTTTTAGCCTATTGTTAAGAACTTTAGAAATAATCTTCTAAATAAAATTACATAAAGAAATTGGATGATATTAATTAAACTCTTACACATCTCTGTCTTTGGATAGAAGGATGGCATTTGGTAACAAGTTACTTGTAGAAAACAAGTAAATAATAGCATTAATTGTATCATTACTAATAATTTCTTAGAAAGATTTGTAGAAAAACCCATTGAAATTATAGGTCATGTTCCTCTTTTTGCCCCCAACTGAAATATTATTGCCTCAATCTTCTCCCCACTTACTAGAGTTGTCATTTATTGCTCATGGTATGTGTTATCAATCCACTTATACCCCTTAGTGCATCCTTAATCATATTAGATGCTTCACTTCTATACACATTTTAGTAGTATTTCATAAATCCTTATTAAGTTTGGTCATCATCCTCTATCTATACTAAACTTGAGGCCTTAATTTTAGAGATTTTATTACTACCTCTATTTATGTAACACATTTTGATGAAAGAAATATGTATTCTTATCCTATTCTTTAAGCCATTTAATCCTAATTCTATGAAGTTAATACACTTTCTCTTCTTCACATGTCTGATTAAGTTAGGCAGATCATTCATATTTATTTATTCTCAAGTGCTTATCATAAATATATAAATTCAATTGTTATAATAGATAAATCTTTTTATCCATCATTTGTACTATTTTTTTAGCTTTAGGTTCTAAAGTGATTAGGTGTGTTATTGAGCTTTCCTAGAGTTGCTTTCATTATCTTATAATTGATATATGAGTTATTTATGTTTGAACCTAAAAGTTGTAAGTTACTTGAGTCTTTTTTTTATTTATATCTAATAATAATAGGATATGATCGATATTATCCATGTTGCACTAATTTATAGAAAAAGTTGCTATTCTATTTAGTCGGTCTAACTTTTCAAATATTATATAATAAAAATTTCTATTATTTTTTTATATATATATAATTATCCATTCTTAAACTTATTCAATTAGTTTGGTGCTGAATTATATTGGTTGAAAATCAATCTTTCAAATATATATTATCCACGGACAAAATATAATAATATTTAGAACACATGACAATGCTTACTCTCACTTAATATTATTAATAAATGTTGGAAACCAATTACTCTTCAATAAAATTATAGAAAAAATAGTCTAATAAAAATAATTAAGGAGATATTGAACGTACTTTTTTTAATAAATAAATAAAATAATTAATGTGTGCATAAAATAAGATATACTTAAAAATTTTGTCAAAATTAAAAAATATATTTTTTTATACATTTAATCTTAAAAATATATATTTTTATCAATTAATTAAACATGGTACGTTCTAATTTTTATTAGATATTTTGTGAAAATTGTATTGTTGTATGTTTGCCATAAATTCAGTTTAAAAAGATAAATTTAGTCTACTTATTTTTTTATAAATGACAAAATTAATAATTAATAAAAAAATAATAAATGATATTTACAAGGGGATAATTGATGTTCATATTAAGGAAAATGAAATTGATATTTAAAAATTTAAGAGTGAGAGATTGATTTTTTTTTTACAATGAGATATTGAATTTTTTTTTGCACTAGACAGTGAGAAATTGTTGTTGAAACTTGTGAACTTTTTTTTTTTTGCTAAAAGGAAGTTGTATATTTACTCCAAAAAGAATGAAAAAAGGAAATTCACATAAACAAATGAAATGAGGATCTATCACCGACAACCGACGACTGAAATCCCTAAGCCGAGTGAGAGAGGCAAGAGGCGATAGGAGGAGGTCGAGCATCTCGTCTTTTTGTCCACGAACGACGAGCTGCGAGTGGCAGAGAGGTCGAACAGCTCTCTTCTTCTCCAAGGATGCCGAACAGTGAGAGGTGAGTGGCATGCGGCCGAGCTGTATGAGACGAGAGGCCAAAGGCTAAGGTGAGCTGAAGGAGACGAGCGGTCTTAGACCACCACTTTGACCTGGAGTGACGTGCAGCGAGCCACCTGCCCCCCTACTTTCTGTATTGCCAGAAGTACTGTTAGCCTCAGGTAGTTTACTTCCTCTGCCTCCCTTCACCTGCTTGAATTAGGTCTAACTAGTGCCTGTTGCGACCCACGGGTTGTTTCTTTGTTACTGAATTCCATCGTTTTTTTATCAGGTCATTACTGATTCAATGACTTATTTCATTGTGTACTGACATATTGCTGGCCATTGATTGATCAAGAAAGGATGACAAAGATGCAGGTTTTAGTAATACTTGGGATGATTCTGTCAAGATGGGCATGATCAATTCGGGCAGTTAGCAAATGGATATTATAGTATAAATAGAACAATACCTCTATGGGGAAAATAAATATAAAAAATAGTCACAAAACTTTCGTTTATTAACTATAGTGACAATTGATAAAAATGGAAGGGCTTCCTTTTTTTTGGAATAAGACATCAAATTGAAATGATGTAAGAAAGAAAAACGCTTATGCTCTTTTCTTACTACTCATTTTCCCACTAAAAACACTTCTATTATAGTATCGTCCCATGAATTGGACGATACTATAATATTTCCTATGTTTCCATTAGCCCTCTTTTCTTTGTTTGAGGAGCCTGTGATGCCACCGCTTTTTGAGAATTACTGCACGCCCAATATTCTTGTCTATCTATGGGAAGACAATATTTTGCATGTCCCTAATATATAAATCACAGAAGTATCAACCATTAGTTAGACTTAGAAACTTGTAATGCAAATTAGCGATTTTTGGCATGCAAACTAATTGATCATTTTGTGAAATTTAGATGGTGTTTACTAGTACTAACTGTCATTTCTTATCTCCCTTTTATAAACAAACAAACTTTATTTCCTTATAGGGAGTTACACATGACATTCCACTGAATTCTCTCTTTCTTTGATTCTTTCATGTTGCTAATTATTAAAGTAACAATTTATGGTAATTGATAGCATTTTCTTTTGAGACAGTTGCCCCTAGCTTTGTCACTTATGCCTATAAGGTGGTTCCAGGTAAGTTAGGTTAAGAAAATCATTCTAGATCTTTATAATTTAAAGGTCAATCACAATCTCACTCAACTTCGGATTATTGGTGAATCATTCTTTTTTTTCTCTAGATGTAGCCTAAAATATTCTAGGTTGGAGATGTTTTCTGAACCTCATTCATCAACTTATTGGATAATACTTTGGTCTTGTAACTCTAGTCTTTGAGAGATTTTAATGTTGTGTTATTCTCAAGACCAATAAAAATATATCTTCATTATGTTGATTTGTTCATCCTTTGGCAGTTTGTCTTTGATATTAATGTTTCCATGACTAGAGCTTATATTTATGGGGTCTTTGATTCCAGATTTTGGGTAGAGGTTGGACACTGATTTTTCTCCTTTTTTTTTTAAATTATATGCAGGTAAGTGTTTAGTCCCTCCTGTATTCCTCCCAGTTGCAATTATATATGGGCTGAGGTGCTTTTCATGGGAGGTGTTGAGGATGAAAATGGGCCAGCAACAAAGCGTATGAAGCTTTCACCTGGAGTCTTGAGAGGTCTCATAGACGGTTTGTCTAGTGTGGAGTTTGTGCCTAACTCTTTGGGAGATTTAATGGCTCGCCCCCTAGCAATTGAAGGGGATGATGAGGTTGTTGGTTCAAAGGGTGTTATCAGAAAGGTTGAGCTTGTACGAATAATTACTGAGGCATTATATTCTCTTGGCTATAAGAAGAGTGGGGCCTTCTTGGAGGAGGAATCAGGGATACCTCTGCACTCGGCTGTCGTGAACAAATTAATTCAACAGGTTCTCGATGGTCTATGGGATGAGAGTGTTGCTACTTTAAGAAAGATTTGCCTATTAGATAAAAATATTGTTAAGTTGGCTTCTTTCTTGATATTGGAGCAGAAATTTTTTGAATTCTTAGATGAGGATAAGGTGATGGATGCTTTGAAGACTCTGAGGTCGGAAATTACACCTCTATCTATCAATATTGCCAGAGTACATGAGCTCTCTTTATCAATCGTCTCTCCCACAAAATGCGCATATGTTGGTTCCTCAAATCAAAGTGGAACTAAGGAAAAGTCTCGGTCAATGTTACTTGAGGAATTACAGAAGTTGCTTCCTCCAACAGTGATGATACCTGAGAGAAGGTTAGAGCATTTATTGGAACAGACACTTATTTTACAAAGAGATGCTTGCATATTTCATAATTCTGAAGACAAGGGGATGTCGCTGTACAAAGACCACCAGTGTGGAAGAGATCAGATTCCTTGTCGTACATTGCAGGTTAGAATAAAACCTGTTGAATTAGGCTAAGCTTTCCTTTGAGATGATAAAACATGTCGAAATTTTATGTCTCGTACATGAATTACATGATATATTCATGTTAAGTATTAGCTTTAGGATATTTGGTCCATAACAAATGATATGGGCTGTGACTTGGTGGCGTCATGGACCTAGTGAGGTGCCATTTGTGACCAACGTGATCATGACCAATATAGCTGTGACCAATGAGGACTATGGTTCTCAAGTGGGGGCATTGATACAGCTCCAAACCATTTTTGGGATTAGAGAAAGAAAAAGAGTATGTATGGACCAATGGGCTCCTCTGCCTAGTGAACTAGTCCCTTCTATTGTGTTCTCTCATTTGGTCCATAACACATTTCACTGTCAATTGTTACCCAGGAGATGAGTTGCGTCTCTTTAATTATATTGTTGATTAGTTTATTGTAAATTTGCAATATATTCAGATTCACTTACCATGCCACTTAGATAAGCTCTTTGTCAACGGTCTATTCTCAATATATTGCAGTTAACCTTATACATATTATGTATTACATTGCAAACAGGTGCTTCAAGCACATACTGATGAAGTATGGTTTCTGCAATTTTCACATAATGGAAAGTATCTGGCATCATCATCCAGTGATTGCAGTGCCATTATTTGGGAGGTACAGCTACCAGTGTAACAAGTTTGGTTTGTGTTCTCTAGTTGCTGTGGCATTGATACAATCTGTGTTCAAATAGTTTTTGCATCATCTCGTTTTATTGATTTATGGTTCTAGGTGGGGTTCAATTAGTTTTCTTTTAAATTTATGTTTGGACAAGTAAACTGAGCTAAAATTATTTTCTGTACATTTTCTCTCTTGAGAGTTGATATTGTGGATCATATAGTTTTTCTTTTCATAGGTTGACTCACATGGCGAGCTCTGCCTAAAACACAAACTGTTGGGGCACCAGAAGCCTGTCTCCTCTGTTTCATGGAGCCCAGATGACAGTGAGCTCCTAACCTGTGGGAATGAAGAGAATGTGAGGAGGTGGAGTGTGCCCTCTGGTGAATGTCTCCATGTTTATGAAAAAGCTGGCAATGGATTTGTCTCATGCGGGTGGTTCCCTAATGGGAAGCGGATGTGTTTTGGGACCAATGATAAGACCATTTGTATGTGGGATCTAGAAGGAAAGGAACTCGATTGCTGGAAGGGCCAAAGAACTCTAAAGATTTCTGATCTTGAAGTCACAAAGGATGGGAAGCAAATATTAAGCATTTGCAGAGAAGGTGCCATACTCTTGTTGGACAGGGAAGCAAAGGTTGAGAGATTCATTGAGGAGGACCAGACCATAACTTCCTTTTCTTTGTCAAAGGATAATAAGTACGTGCTTGTGAATCTTCTTACTCAGGAGATCCATCTTTGGAATATACAAGGTGAAATCAAGCTTGTGGAAAAATATAAAGGGCATAAGAGGACCCGGTTTGTGATTAGATCTTGCTTGGGTGGTCTTGATCAGGCATTTGTTGCTAGTGGTAGTGAAGACTCTCAGGTATGCATTACTTTCTTATTTTATTCTGCAGTACAATGCATGCAAGTTTGATATTTTTGGTGCTCACTGGCCAGAATATAGAATGTGTGTCCATCATTTTCATCTAGAGAACCTGGAAAACATTCACAATGGTCCAACTTACTACTTCACAACTGGGGCTAGTGTCAATGAAATGCTTACTGCTATTATGAAAGATGTTGTCTAACCCTAGGTTTCTTCATACTTATCTGTCCAAAGAGAAATCAAGAAGCACCTAAGCTGCCTCATATAGTCTCTAGGAACAAAGTGGAAAGTGATCCAAGCTTTACCCTGTGAGGCCTGCATTAGTACAACTTTGCCAACTGTGTTTAATGAATATGATGCACTTCTCTGGTTCCAGTTGGAGGTGGTTATCAATCTAAGAAAGAGATATTGCTGCCCTTATCCATGGGGAGATTATAGTACAATTTTGGTTTTGATCAGATGCATTTAGCCATGGCTTGTCAGAGTTCATAGGATCCTTCTTAATAATGGAGAGTATCACTACTTTTAGCTGAATATTGGAATCCTCGGATGTAAGAATAATACCTGTATCAAATTTGGGTTTCACCCACTTTTTGCGTCCCTGGTCTTTTTTCTTAGGTGTACATTTGGCACAGAGGCTCTGGAGAGTTGATTGAGGCACTAGCTGGCCATTCTGGTGCTGTGAATTGCGTGGCGTGGAACCCAACAAACTTCCATATGCTGGCATCTGCTAGTGATGACCGTACAATCCGGATATGGGGCCTAAACGACGCTAAGATTAAGCAGAAGGGCCCTGCCATACATTGCAATGGGGTTCACTACTGCAATGGGAGAGCCTGACGATGGCGAGAGTTCACGTCCTTGCTCCTGCAACTTCCCTTAACAATTTCTGATCTGTAAATACTTTTCATCATCAGTCTCAAGCCAGAAAACTTTCATGTCAAAACCGGGCATGTGAACCTTAACTGGACTTCCTGGCAATAAATCTACTCTCGTTTTGGTTAATTAACTAAAAATGTATACAGTTTACTTATATTTTTCCATCTTGACATGAATATTTTCCATTGAATCAATAGTATGGTAATGCTAATTTAATTTATTTAACTGGTTAATATGATATTATGTAAATAATATAATATTTGTTTGTGTTTTTATTTAAATAATTTATGAATTTAAAATTTTATTTAATAAATGTCATGTTTTTATATTATCTTTTTTCTGATGTATAATACTTAAATTATAAAAAAAAATTAACCATACTTATTAATTTTGGCGAAATTCGAATTTTATTATCAATGAGAAATAATATTAAAATTTTGGACATGTCAAAATAAAGAAAATCCTTCACTTTTTCGAGTACTTTTAAGCTTGTTCCCGTTCCCTTGCAGACCAACTTGTAACTTGTAAGCAAGATTGTTTGTTAAACCAATGAAGCTAAAAGCTCAGAAACATAACGCGTCAAATGGTCATAATTGCTGTGGCAATCACTGAATCAATTTACCGATTTTCCAAAGCACTTTTATTAGATCGATCCTTCAATTGAAATCCCTGATAGAAAAATTATTAGTCCAAACGAATGTCACATAAAAACTAAATAATCAATAACCAAGTCAAATAAAACGTCAGCACATGTATGTATATAAACATAGAAAGGCTAAGACTGTGCTGCAAATAAATGATCCAATCTCAATTATATCATAGCTAATTCGTTTAAAAGAAAAATCAAGATTGTTCCTTCATTTGCTGTTCAATTGCAGCAAGAACTTGGAATCAATCAATGAAAAAGAGTGAAGAAACAAAAACGAGTATTCTATTCAAAACTTAGACAACAAAAGATTAAATAGTCCATAACATTTTTTTCTTTTCATAAAGGGAGGCTAGCTGAACCGAAATTGATAATCCTCAATTATGAGTGAATGTTTTTGGGAGTGATGTATATAGCCCTCATTATCCATATGTTGAGGTATTTATAGTACAACCTAATCTCCATTAGGTTTGTCAATAATTTGGATCTGGGTGGATTTTGGCAGACTCGATCCGAATGCGAGTCCAATGAACTCGTACTCGAGTAGATTCGAAGTTCAGATCCACTTGACCGGTTCAAACCTAATCAAGGATTTGAGTTTGCTAGATCTAAACCTAACCAAACCCAAAGGTTGGATCCAAGTTCCTGAACCCGAACTGGAAGTTCGGATCCGAAAAGACCCGAAGTCTAGGTCCTTATAAATGAAAGCAATTTTGAAGTAATGAACAGAATAATTGCTTATTGAATAAAAAAAAATAGAATAATAAATTAGGTCTCATAGAAGTTAAATAATGCTAAAGGATCATTGAATAAGCTCACAGAAGAAGAGTGCTCAGGGATATAGTGAACTCTCTGAAGATGGAATGAGAGAATGTGAAAAAAGAGGATTGTCAACTGAAGAAACAGGAAATAGAAATGGAGGCAATTGTTGGAAATCTCCATTTGATGGTGCTAAAGAGCAAGGCTGAGCTTGAATCATGCCTTGCAGAAGAATCCAAAGCAAGAGGGGCTTCTCATGAAATAGCAGTGACCCTTTACCTCTTATCGTTATCGTTGGAGAATGTGAATGCTCAAAAGGAGGAAGTGGATACGAAGAATAAAGTAAGGACTTGAAAAATGAAGCAAAAGCAACCAACATTGCTCTCAAGGAGGGAAAGAAGAGTTTGAGAATTGCTTTGGAGTAGGCTGTAGAGGCAAAAATAGATGAGGTTACTGTCCTTCATGAAATCAATAAATTATGAGATATGTAGAGGTAAAAATAGTTGAGGCCACTGCCTTGCCCTTACCTTGATGAGATCAATTAATAAATTATGAGAAAGAATGACGGCACAATCCTCGACTAGATGACTAGATCTCGTGGAGGAGGTGTTGACTGCTTCAAAGGCAACTTAATTATTTTTTGAAAGTTTTTAAAAAATCATAAAAATCTTAAAAAATTAGGTTATTTTTTTTATTTTTTTTATTTATTCAAGATATATAGTGTATAATATATATATATATAAAAAGTTAAATATAATATATTAATTATATTTTAACTACTATCTTTTTATTTGTTTTATTGTAACGGCTATCTTTTCATTTATTATTTTTGTTTTCAATATTATCTCTATTATTCACTCGTAATTTTAAAAGAGATAGCTATATTGAAATTTGATCTTAATATAAAGTCGGAAAACAATTTGAAACTGATTAAATTTGCTCACTCGTTTCTGCCCGAGTATACAAAAAGTGAAGAAGTGTCAATTTCAGGCCCCACCCGGTTTGATCGGATTCCCATGAACAACCCGCTGCTCCATTGATTCAAAATGGGTTTCCCCCTTCTTTAATTTAAGAGAAGCTATGTGTAATCTCAACCTTGTTCTTTGGAAAACATATATCAAATAAAATACAAGTTTAAGAAAATCTAGCATACCTGACAGAGGGTAAGGTCTTATTTTATCCCGATTCATTTCCCTATTCTTGAAAAAGGGATAAAAATAGTGGGTGAGTTTTTACAACTCACTGAATGGGTATTTGAAATAGGATTTTCAGAAAAATAGTTTGAATTGAAGTGTGTCGGAATTCTTATTTTCTTTAAAATCATTTACTCAATTTCTCGGTTTTTAAAATTCATCATCTCATTAACCACAGTCAGTGTGTTTAACAAACAACACGCACCCTTCATCATGAAAGGATCATACATTCACAGGCAGCCCATCCACTACTCCCACTTGTGGCGTCAAAGCGACTTTACCTGCTACCTAGATAGAAGTCCGTCCACTTCTACCCTGAGAATGAGTGGATGTACGCGACATCCGACCCTCAATCCCGTAAAGAAACTCTGTGTTCGTATGAGAATAGAGTACTCATCTCAACCCCACCCCGCTCTCGTGCACATGAAGCCACATTGAGTTTCCCTGACTGCTGGCACGATAAACTACCCTTATCTCCACCAGGTTGTCTAGTAGCCCCTAGAATGCATCACTACCCCTCTTGGGCATCTTGAAGGTCTCGTACCTCAGTGCATGCACAAAACAATAGTTTTTCTCATAAGCCATTTAATCTTTGGTGCCACTAGTCCAATAGTCTCGACCCTCAACTCGACTTGCAACTGTTTGTCCCGACCTGTCTTGTTGCACTGCCACCAGTCTATCGAGTATGCTGGTCCTGTCTTGTAATCATGGCCAAACATACCATTAATTAAAGTTTTCATGGCTTAATCTCATGTTTGTTTATGAGCTCTTGCTCATGCTAACTAGCTTTGGGCCCAGTGTACGAGATTTTCAAAAAAATCGAGCATTTTAGCCTCCAAGCTCCAAAACTAAGGCCTACGACCTATTTGAGCTATTCGAGTTCCCATCAATAAGTTCTCCCAAAAAGTTTAAGTAATGGCACATAGTATGGGGAGAGTACTTTCGACAAAATAATCTTTTCATTCGTCTATCACACCAACTGGGTGTGATGACATCTCCGTTTACAATTGGTAAATGGGTTTTCCACTTCCTTCTAGGAAGTCCATCATACCAATCAGGTATGATCTATTTACAACCGATAAGTAGTTTTTCCGTGCATTTTCTCACATCACCCCTTCCAAGTATGATGTTAAAATCCCACATAGTGGTGGGTTTTCATTCCGAGGTACTCATCATCCCAACCGGGTATGATGTGAAAATTCCCACTCACCTGTTAATGTAGTGAATTCCTCTTGACCGACTTTTTGCCTTTATGTGAGCTTGTCTTGGCTAGCGTTCCAGGTACTTCGTGTTCCATTGGGGGCGCGACGGTTCGAGCTTTCAATTTAGGCAGATAGCTCTCATCCTAGGGTTCCTCCTTTCTGCTCTAATCGATCATATGAGAGCTTAGTTTGGCCTGAGTAGGGCTCGAATCGACTGATTTCAGCTTAACAGGAATAGGGCAGCTTCAGTCTGTTGGAGCTGCTTCATTGTTTGATCATGCCGACACTTTTTCAGCGATCCTCGGAGTAATTAGAGACTACCACCGTGTAGTTGACTTCTCCCCGATTCTAAGGAACTTGACCATGCCTTTTTTGGCTCAGAAAAGACCCTATATCAGAGATCTGGTTCGAGCTTCATTGGAAAAATGAGTGAGAGAGAGTGAGGTTTTTAGGTGTGTGGAGGAATGGAGAGGGGCTCCTTATATAGGGAGCTCAGGGACTCTCCGGCCATCTATTTGGCACCTTAGTGACAGTCATTGATGGCCTAAAATGTACTAAATGGAAACGTTTCTTCTTCGTTGGCATTGTTGAATTTTTCGGTGAGTGAACAATGTTGTCATCTAAAGGAAGAAGATGACACTGTTCTAAACCAGACCGGACCGATTCGAACCGAGTTCAACGCTTAAATTGACCGGTTCAGGCCCAATTCGACTGAGTTTTTCAAAATTAAATATTTGTAAATCCATCTAAATTCAAATTTGAAATTTGAGGTCACCATTGGATAGAAAATGAATTTATAAATTTTTAATTTTGAAAAATTTGGTTGAATCGAGCCTGAACCAACCAGTTTAATCTTTGAATCCAGTTCGGACCAGTCCGGTCCGGTTTAGAACAGTGTCCTCTTCTTCCTTCAGATGACAGCACTGTTCACTCATTGGAAAATCGAGCAATGCCAATAAAGCTGAAAATTCTATGGTCAGGGAGTTTCAGGCAATGAATGACCGTCATAAACATGCCAATCAGACGACCAAGAAGTCCCCGAGCTTCCTATATAAAGAGCCCCTCGTCATTCATCCTCTCTACACCTGAAAACTCCATTCTTTCTCAACTGCTCCAATTTTCGGTGAAGCTTGAACCAGAGCTTCGATATAGGATCTTTTTTGAGCCAAAGAAGGCATGGTCAGGTTCTTTAGAACCAGGGAGAAGTCAGCTACACAACGGTAGTTTTCATTTGCTACGAGGGTCATTGGAGAGATGCCGACATGGTAAAATAATGAAGCAACTCCGGCGGACCGAAGCTGCACTATTTTGGCCAAGCTGAAAATGAACAATTCGAGCCCTCCTTAGGCCAAACCAAGGCCCAACAACTCCACAACCCTCTCACAGCTTTATTAGAGTGGAAATGTAAGCCAATTTGGCTCTACTCTATAAATTCTGATCAATGATAGAGAGAGAACCGATAGAACTTCGATGACTAAATTCTCATTTAATTCGACATCAATTGATGCAATTCTTAATCCTAAGAGTAACCTCAAGATGAGAGCTATCTGCCTATATTGAAATCTCGGACCGTCGCACCCCCGACGGTAAGCTTTCGAAGCTTTCTCTCTCTAAGTCCAATTTTGCGGCAAAGCACCGTTTGAGCTCATTCCGGCATCAAATCGCGTGATTCAAAGTACAATTGAATCGTATGAAGGTGTAGGAACTCTAATCTAACTTCAATTTCAACAATTAAACTCATTTGATCGGTCAATTTGATGAAATCAAATTCGGTTGAGTTAGAAGGTTGAAATTGGGGGAAGTTTGGGGATTTTAAAAATTCGAGGGACTAAAGTGCAATTTCATAAAATTGAGGGCCAATTGGGCATGATAAAGATGCTTGAGGATCAATTGGGCAATTTTTGGGGCAAAATTTACCATTTTGTAACATATGGGAAAAATGGTAATTTTGGAAAAGTTGGTGACCAAATTGGAAATTTGGGAAACTTGAACCCCTTTATGTGATTTTGAATAAATTGAGGTCCCACGATGAATTTTAGAAATTTCGGGTCTCAATTTAAGGGAAAAATAACATTAGGGACCTAAAGTTAAAGAAAAAGAACTTTAGGGACCTAATTGCAATAAATCAAAAAGTTTGAGTATTTCATCCATGCATGGTGAATGAAGGCTATTAGGTCGAGGGATAATGAATAAGGATGTTCATATCATGTAGGAACACGAAGTACCGAAAATGCTAGCAAGGACAAGCTCGCGTGAAGATAAATAACCGGTCGAGAGGAATTTACTGCATTAACGAGTGAGATATTTAAGATCATACTCGGTTGGGATGATAATCACCTCAGAAATGAAAACCCATTGCTAAGTGGTATTTTAAACATCACAATTGAGAGGAGTGATGTGGAAATAATACGAAAAAACTATTTACCGGTAGTAAGTAGATCATACCTGGTTAGTTTGATGAAACTTCCTAGAAGAAAGTGGAAAAACCGTTTATCGGTTATAAGCGGAGATGTCCTCGTACTCGGTTGGTATGATGGACAGTTGAAAAGTTTATTTTGTCAGAAGTGCTCTCCCCTGACTGTGTCCCACTGCTTAAAAATTTTGGGAGACCTTCTTGACGGGAGCTTGAATAGCTCATATAGGCTGGAGGCCTCGATTTTGGTACTTGGGGGCTAATACGCCTGATTTTAAAAATCTCAAACAATGGGCCATAGGCCAGTTGGCACGAGCAAAAGCTCATGAACAAAAATGATTATTAAGCCATGAAAGCTTAAGTAAATGAGTTGTTTGGCCATGCTACCGAGACAAGACTGACATACTCGATGGACAAGCGACAATGCGATATAACAGGTCTTCGGACTAGTCAAGACAAACAGCTACAGGTCGAGTTGAGGGTTAGGGCTGTCGGACCAGTGGCACCCAGATTACATGGCTTATGTGAAAAATTGTGATTGTGCATGCACTATGTTACGGGACCTTCAAGATGCCCAAGAGGGATAGTGATGCATCCTAGGGCTCTTGAGAAGCTCGACCAGAAGTAAGGGTAGTTAGTCGTACTAGAAGTCTTGAGAAGCTCGATGTAGCTTCATTGTGCATGAGACTGGGGTGGGGACGAGATGCGGTCTCTATCCTCATATGGAGATAGAGTATTTTTGGTCCGAGGGTAGGACGTCAGAGACGTTCACTCAAACTTCAGGTAGAAGTCAGAGACTTTTATCAAGATGGATGGTAAAGATGCTCCGATCCACAAGTGGGTGGAGTTGGCATAACTGCATCTCGTGAATGTCTATGATCCCTTCATGATGAAGGGTGTGTGTTGTTTTTGAAACACACCGAATATGGAAATGGGAAAAAGGTTATGAAAACCTTGGAAAGGATTTGAGAATCCTTGGAAAAGAATTGGTAAACCTTGGAAAAAGGTTTTGAAAACCAACACTTGAGGAAATAATATTTTTAAAGAAATAAAGAGTTTAGCACACTCTAATTTAAACTATTTTATAAGAAACCTATGTTTCAAACACCCATTCACTGTCCTAGAGTTAACACTAACTCCTTTGGTTCTTTTCTATTTCGGAGAGGTTTTTCTTGTACTCTTGGGTGGTCCTTTTATGTACTATCTCAGTTCATTTGTCTCATTGGGTCGCTTTACTTAGGAATTTTTCCCTATCTCTTGATGTCCATGTGATAACATGCAAAAAAGAGTTGTTATATAAAAAGAAAATATACATCTATTCTTATTCATTTAAGTAAGTAGTTCTTGTCATCTACAACTTATTACAGGCATTTATTTATACCCTTATACTAATCCCTTGGGGTCATATGTTAGGAGTTTACCTCTGAATTATTTCAAGATTCTTGGTCTGAGGGCTTCAAAGGTGTTGAGCTTGTGGATGTCCATCCGTACTCCTAGCGGGCATTCCTAATATCTCGGCCTCGCACTTGTAGGCCCACCTTATCCAATTGGTGGAGTCTAAGTTGTTTTCGGCTGGTGGGGGCTCCTAGAAAACCTTCATGAAAGTCGCGTGGGCTTCCTTATAGTTGTTCTAGGACTCCCTTTATGTCGAGGTCCTTTCCGGTTGTCGTGGTGTTGGGGGAGGTGCTGGGTCTCTTCGAGGAGGTATGGGCTCTTCTTATCCTGGGGAAGGATTCAGTAGGTTGGTGTGTTTCAGTACCTTCCCGAGAAGTTTCCTATAGTCTGTGACCACATCCTTCGGTACTCTCTTTTCAAACTCAGCAAGTTTTTGGCTGCTTGTCTTGCTTGAGGTAGGGACCTTCTTTAAAGGTTTGAGAGTGGAGCGAGTTCGAACAATAGAGAGAGAGAGAAGTGTTCAAGTGTGAGGAGAATGAATGGGGATGACCTCTTTATATAGGTGTAAAATCATGTACTAAATGAGAGAGATTTATTACTAGTATTAATATTGACATAAATTATTGGTATTAATTCCAATAATTTAATTTCGTTATTAAATTATTTGTATTAATTCCAATAATTTAATTTAGGTATTAAATTATTGGTATTAATTACAATAATTAAATATATATTAATTTATGGGCGTACATTCGCATAAAAATTTTTGATCGAAATTTCGGTTTACAAAAAAAAAATCATACTTCCTAGGAGGTCACCCATCCTCACACTACTCTCGAGTAAGCATGCTTAACTTCAAAGTTCTTATAAAATCTTGTTTACATAAACCAATTTGGTTTTTGTTTTTTGTTTTGTCTTAAGTTTCTTTTGCAAGGTTTAATGAACCCTTTGGATCACCCTGAAGTTGTAAATTTCCAAATTGCTTGTTCCCATATTATCGGGTTTGTAAACTGGCTCAGTTTTCTAACTCAGTCTGACCGGTTCTTTTCCCGGTTTTCCTTAACTCAAAAGTGCGGGGTTTACAACTCTCCCCTCCTTTTAGGAGTTTTGTCCCCAAAACTTAGTTAACATCCTTGCATGAGCAATCATTTCCTTTGATGCCCCTTTGGTGTTTGCTTAAGTTACAAACTTTTCTCTCGTCCTTGAAATTAGTCCCTTTTACAACCTTCACTTAAGAAATTCTTTTTCATTAATATTATTTACTCCCTTCATGGAGTTTGTCATAACTAGACATACCTTACCTCAGGGTATGTTCTTAGATTTTATCTCCCTCTTTGCTTAGAGCAACATTCTTCCCTTTGAGATCCTAATGTTTAAAATACCACTTAGCAATGGGTTTTAATTATCGAGGTGCTTATCATCCCAACTGGGTATGATATAAAAATCTCACTCACCCGATAGTGTAGTGAAATTCTTCTTATTCGACTTGTTGTCCTCACTTGAACTCGTCTTAGCTGGCATTCTTTGTACTTCATGTTTCTACATGATATGAACATTTTTATTCATTATTTTTTGGTCTAATAGCCCTCATTCATCCCAAATGAATGAGAAAAGCAACTTTTCCTTTATTTGCAATTAGGTCCCTAAAGTTATTTTTCTTTAACTTTAAGTCCCTAATGTCGGTTTTTCCTCAAATTGAGTCCCAAAACTTTTAAAATTTATTGTAGGACCTCAATTTATTCAAATTTAGAAAAAAGGGTTTAATTTCCTAAATTTCCAATTTGGTCCCCAACTTTTCCAAAATTACTATTTTGCCCCTACTTTACAAAAATGGTAAGTTTTGCCCCAAAAATTCCTCCTAGGATCAATCTGAGATAGCTTGTGTCCTGAGGTTCCTCCTAGGATCAAGAATTGCATAAATTGATGCCGAATTGAGTGAGAATTTCATCATCAAAGTTCTGACAGTTCTCTCTCCAGCACTGGTCGGAAATTACAGAGGGGAGCCGAATTGGCTTACCTTTCACCTCTAATTCAGTTGTAGGAGGGCTGTAGAGGTGTTGAGAGGGCTCGGTTTGGCCTGAGGAGGGCTCAAATTGGCCAATTTCAGCTCAACCAAAATAGGGCAGCTTCAGTCTGCCGGAGCTGCTTCACTGTTCTATCACGCCGGCGTTTCTTCGACGACTCTTAAGCAAATGGATACTACAGGCGTGTAGCTGACTTCTCCCCAGTTCTAAAGAACCCGACCTCACCTTGTTTGGCTTGGAAAAATGTCCAAGTCGAAGCTCTAGTTTGAGCTTCGCTGGAAATTGGAGCAATTGAGAGAGAAGGGAGTTTTCGGGTGTGGAGAGGATGAATGAGGAGGGGCTCTTTATATAGGAAGCTCAGGGACTTCTTGGTCATCCGATTGGAGCTTTATGGTGGTCATTCATTACTTGAAACTCCCTGGCCAGAGTCTTTTCAGCTTTGTCAGCACTGCATGATTTTTCGACGAGTGAATAGTGCTATCATTTGAAGGAAGAAGACGACACTATTCCGAACTGGACCGGACTGGTCCGAACCGGGTTGAAAGCTTAAACCGACTGGTTCACCCCCAATTCGACCAAATTTTTTAATTCTAAAATTTTTTAAATTCATCTAAATTCATTTTCTATCCAATGGTGGCCTCAAATCTCAAATTTGGATTTTTTAAGCCACCTAGAAAATTGAATTTAGAATCTAGTTCAATAGTGGTCCAAACCGGTTCACTTGAACCAGTTTGGTTTTCATCTCCAATTCATTCTTAAGTCCATTTCCATGACTTTTGGGACTCTTTGTGTCACTTGGGATCTATAAATTTCTCTATTTTCCCTTTCTATATTGGTCTCAGTTTGTAGACTGACTCGGTTTTCAATTTGAAAATGATCATTTCGTTCCCTGGTTTTCTTATTATCATAGGATGGGGTTGACAACTCTCCCCTCCTTTTAGGGGTTTTTTTTTCATAAATTAGTTAAATGTTAAATAATTGAGTGTAACTATCCATCATCACACTCTCGTTTTTCTATGTCTCTTCTTGCACAGGTTTGTTCTGCCACAAAACCTTGACCATATGAATTCTCTTATTCCTTAAATTCTTGTCCCTCCGGTCAATGATTTGTACTAGTTCTATTTGATAGGTCAGGTTCTCTTCCAACTCTAATGGAGGTCGGTCCAATACATGACTAGGATCAAGTTGATATTTTCGAAGTACTGAGATGTGGAATACATCATGTATTCTCTGCAGGTCTGGAGGTAGTTCCAATTTATAGGCCACCGGTCCTATCCTTTGGATGATGGGATATGGACCGATATACCTTGGTTTCAACTTTCCTCTTTGCTAAAACCTAAGTATTCCCCTCAATGGGGTCACTTTGAGAAATACTTGATCTCCCACCTTAAACTCCAAATCTTTCTTTCGAATGTCCGCATAATTCTTTTGCCTATCCTGTGCCGTCTTAAGGTGACTTTTGATTAATTTTATCTTTTTCGTGGCATCCTCGATTTGTTCTGCCCTTTCTAGCCTTCTTTCCCCCACTTCTTCCCAATATAGAGGGGTACGACATGGTCGTTCATAAAGGGATTCATAGGGAGTCATTTGAAGTTTGGCCTGATAACTATTATTGTAAGCAAATTCCCTCAGGCACAAATATTTCTCCCCGCTTTTGTTCATGGTGAGTACGCTCGCTCTCAGCATTTCTTCCAAGGTTTGGATGGTTCGCTCAAACTGCCCATCTTTCCAAGAGTGGAACGTCGTGCTCATGTGAAGCTTAGTTCCCATGGAATTTTGTAAACTTGGCCAAAACCTTGAAGTAAATCTCGAATCTCTGTCTGATACTATACTCATCGGAACACCATGGAGTCTTATGATTTCCTTCATGTATAATACGAACAGTTGTTCTACTGTATCTATCACTCTTATAGGAAGAAAATGAGATGATTTGGTAAATCTATCCACGATGACCCAAATCACATCTCAACCCTTTCTTGTCACCGGTAGTCCCATGACAAAGTCCATGGTGATGTGCTGTCATTTCCACTCCAAAATTGGTAAAGGTTGTAGCAGTCCTAACGGTTTCTGATGCTCTGACTTTATCTGCTGACATGACAAGAATCGGGCTACATACTCTGCAATGTCCCTCTTCATACCTTTCCACCAATATCCATGTTTGAGAGTGTGGTACATTTTGGTACTGCTCGGATGCATAACATACACCGAATCGTGTGCCTCATCCAGAATTAATCTCTTAAGTTCCTTACTTTGAGGCACACATACCCTACTCTTGTAGGTCTATACCCCATCATGGCGCAAGTTGTAGTCTAGTTTAGTTTCTTTATTAATCGGATCCAGATAAGGTTGAAGCTCCTTATCTACTTTTTGTTGAGTCTGGATCTGCTCAGTGAGATTGGGTCTTACTACCACATTTTCCACTAGGTACCCTTCCCGCTTGTCTATTTTCAGGTCTACCTCCATTCTTCCCAATTGTTGCAATAGGGGTACGTAATTTGTCTTTTCTTGCGTCGCCTCAGTTTGGTACTTGCGACTCAAAGCATCTGCTACCACATTTGCCTTTCCAGGGTGATATTCTATCACAAGGTTATAATCCTTAACCAATTCCAGCCATCTCCTCTGGTAGAGATTCAACTCTTTTTGAATTAGGAAGTACTTAAGACTCTTGTGATATGTGTATATCCTACACTTAACCCCGTAAAGGTAGTGTTACCATATATTTAGGGTAAACAATATTGCAACTAATTTCAGATCGTGAGACGGGTAGTTTCTTTCATGTACCTTCAGTTGTCACAAGGCGTAACGATAACCTTTCCGTGTTGCATCAAGACACATCCGAGTCCTTGTCCGGATGTATCACTATAGATTGTGTACTCTCCTGCATTAGGGTCAAGTATGGAGAGTACCGGTACAGTTATCAGTCGAGTTTTTAACTCCTAAAAAGACTTCTCACAGCTCTCATACCACTTATACTCAACTCCCTTCCTGGTGAGTCGAGTTAGAGGAGTTGCTATCTTAGAAAAATCTTGCACAAACCGTCTATAGTATCTTGCCAATCCCAAGAAACTTCTTATTTCTGTAGGATTCCTTGGAGCCTTCCAATCTGATATGGTTTCCACCTTGGTTGGATCTACTTTGACTCCATCCTTGGATACGACATGCCCTAAGAATCCTACCTCTTGCAGCCATAACTCACACTTGTAGAATTTTGCATATAGTTGATTTTCCTTTAATATCTCCAAGGTGGTTGCCAAATGCTATTAATGTTCCAACCTAGTTCATGAGTATATAAGGATGTCATCTATGAATACTATCACGAACCTATCCAAATGGGGTTGGAACATACTGTTCATCAGGTCCATGAAGGTTACAGGGGCATTCATCAATCCAAATGGCATCACTTTGAACTCATAATGTCCATATATGGATTGAAATGTCGTCTTAGGGATGTCCTCTTCTTGAATCCTAAGTTGATGATAGCCCGACCGGAGATCTATTTTGGAGAAGTAAGCTGCTCCTTTTAATTGATCAAATAAATCATCTATCCTTGGAAGTAGGTATCGATTCTTGATGGTGACCTGGTTCAACTTTCTCTAGTCAATACACAGTCTCATGCTTTCATCCTTTTTCTTTATGAATAGGACAGAAGCACCCCGTGGAGACTGACTTGGACGTATGAAATCCTTCTCCAGTAATTCGTCCAATTGTTCCTTTAATTCCTACAACTCTGTTGGAGCCATGTGATATGGGGCTTGGGATATGGGGTTTGTTCCTAGGATTATTTCTATGGTGAACTCCACTTGCTGACTTGGAGGTAATCCGGGTAGCTCTTCTGGAAATACCTCTAGGTAGTGTCTAACTACCGAAATGTCTTTTAGTCTCTTTTCTTTAGATTTTTCATCTACAACCATGGCCAGGAAGTTGTACAACCTTTCTGTATCATATTTTGAGCTTTCAGATGGGATAACATTTGTACCTCACTTTTCCTTTTATCTCTCTGGAACTTTAAAACTTTCGTCTTGGGAGTGTGGAAGGTTACCGTCTTCTTTCCACAGTCCATCTATGCCTAATGGTTACTCAGCCAATCCATTCCCAGGATTACTTCAACCTCCTTTAAGGGTAATGGGATCAAGTCAACTTCAAGTTAGATTCCTCCAATCTTTATCTCACATCCTTTTAATTGCTTATTCCTATTTAAACCTTCTCCTAAAGGTGTAAGGATATTAAGGCTTTGTTCCAGTGGAGTGAGTTCTAAGGGTACTCTTGAAACCAACTCTTCCTTGATGAATGATTTCTCTATTCTAGAGTCAAAGAGGGCATAGACTTGTTGTCCCCATAGTTGTATGCACCCCAATTAAAGAAATGTATTGTTTAGAAGAACATTTTCCTTTATTAAATCAAAAGATGTTCAGTTTACATGACTCTCTTGAACTAATTTGGAGGGTTTTGGGATGTACCCGCTATAGTGCTAGGGTATCTTCTAGCCTCCTCCTGGGTGAGGTTGTATACCCTAGCTGGTACCCTTGTTGTAGCGTCTGGCCTATGGTTTTTGGGATTCCCTTGAGGTGGTCCAAGAGTATTCCTTTGCCTATTCTCCTTAAGGGTGGGACAATCCTTTGCAAAGTGTCCCACTTCCCCGCATGCAAAGCAGGTAAGGCATGCTCCCTCATGGTTCCTTTGACACTTTGGACAACAAGGGTTTCCTTGGGGTAAGGTGGGGACTACTCTTGGGGGAGGTGGTGGCATGCCCCTTCTCCTTTGGATTGCCATTCTATTTCCCCATCTTGGACCGTTATGCTCCTTCCGTCCTCCCTGACGGTTTGGACCCTTATCCTCATTTTGGGTCATCTGCTCCATTCGACGATGTCGGTTCTTTACTAGTCGCTCACATTCATGAGCCATACTGATTATGGTTGCTAGGTCCGTGGGGCATCCCAGTACTCCCATACAATCTCGAATTCCATATTGTGACCGTCCACAAACCTCTAGCATATGTCTGCCGACCCAGCTAGGTCAGGGGCAAAGATTCTTAACTCGTTGAATTTTGTCTCATACACCGATATGGAGTTAAGCCCTTGTCGAAGCCAGGTGAACTCTTGCTTCTTCTCGTTTATTAGATGGGATGCCAAGTACACCTATAAGTACCTCTCCTCGAATTGTTCCCAAGTGGGGATGGTGGTATGCAGGTTTCAGACATTGTCCCATCACCATTTAGCACTTCCCTTTAGGAAGAATTCTATCAGGATCACCATATCCTCTGGTGGTATCCTGGCGATCCCCATCAGCTTCTTAATGCTGGCCAGGCAATCCATGGTGGCTCTAGCATCCTTTTCTCTGAGTAAAAGTTTACATCCTAGTTGTCGGAGAGTCTTGAGGTTTCTAGGAATGCCCATTGGAGTGGGATGGCTAACAGGGGGTGGATGGGATTGCACTTCCTCTGGTTCAACCCGAGAATTAGTGCCTACCTTAGGGATGACATTAGGTTGCCTAAATACACGGGTGAACTCCTCATACAATCTTTGGTGCACCCTGCTGAGTCCAAGAGGAGTTGTCTAGGCTTCTATGGGAGTTTCTACAGGTAGGGGTGGTTGGGCAGTGTTGGAGACTACAACACTAGTTCTCATGGTTCCTTTCTTTGGAGCCATTCTGTAAATTTTAAAATCAATCTTATTAGTTACTATATTTTCTAGTCTTGATTATGTATTTGAGGAAATTGGCTCTAATACCACTCAAGTTGTCACGCCCCAACCCGGTTTGGTTGGATCCTCATGATCAACCTGCCACTCTCCCGGTTTACTAAGGGTTGCCCCTTGTTTATAAACCATGAAGAGTAAGGCGTCCTTTAAACCTGCACCTTTCCTGGAATAACATAAAACTGCATACAAATTTTAAATTGATCATACCTGTCTTATAGGCGTACTAGCTGGTGGTCTTTGGGGGTAGGCTTTTTAGGGTTACCTGAAAGGGATATAAGAGAGGGGGTGAGTACAACTCAGTGAATGGGTTTTCAAAATTTATCTTTTAGGAAAAATGTTTGATTCGGAGTGTGCCGGACTCCTTATTCTCCTTTAAAAATTTTTCACCTTAAACTTCGGTTTTTATCATAATTTCTTATTACCACAGTGTGTTTCACCCAACACACATCCTTCGTCATTAAGGTCAAACAAACAATCGCAGGCCAGCCCGTCCACTAAACCCACTAGTGGCGTCGGAGCGACTTTACCGGTCACGTAGACAGAAGTACGTCCACTTCTACCCTAAGAATGAGTGGATGTTCACGACATCCGACCCTCAATCCAATAACAATTCTCCGTGTTCGTTTGAGGACAGAGACCTCAACCTGACCCTAGCCCAGTCTCATGCGCTTGAAGCTACATCGAGCTTTGCAAGGCTTCTTGTATGACTAACTGCCCTTATATCCACTAGGTCGTCCAGGGCCCTAGGTGTAAACCCCACCCTTTTGAGTTAAGGAAAACCGGGAAAAGAACCGGTGAAATTGAGTAAGAAAACCGAATCGGTTCACAAAACCGTGTATTGGGGAACGGACAAATTAGAGAAATTTCAAATCGCTTGTCACCCAAAGAGATTTGTAAACCTTGGGAAGAAACCTTAGAACAAAGTGAGAGAGAAAAATCAGACCGGTTCAAGTGAACCAGACCCGAACCAGATTAAACTAGTTTAATAACCGAGTCGGTTTATGAACCGGAACCGATAGACATATGGTAAACTGGGAATTTTATGGACCTTAAGTGACCTAAGGAGTCATAAAAGTCATGAAAAAGGACTTTAGGGTGAATTGGAGATGAAAACCAAAACAGTTCAGGTGAACCGGATCCGAACTAGATTGAACCAGTTTGGACCGGTTTGAACCACTATTGAACTGGATTCTAAATTCATTTTTCTAGGTGGCTTAAATAATTCAAATTTTAGATTTGAGGCAACTATTGGATAGAAAATAAATTTAGAAATTTTTAGATTTGAAAAACTTGGTGGAATGGGGGGTGAAGCGGCCGGTTTAAGCTTTGAACCCGGTTCAGACTGGTCTGGTCCTATTCGGAACAGTGTCGTCTTGTTCCTTCATATGATAGCATTGTTCACTCGCCAAAAAATCGAAGCAGTGCCAGCAAAAAAGAAACATCTCCATTCAATACATTTCCGACCATTAATGCCTGTCATAAAGGTGCCAAACAGATGACCGACAAGTCCCTGAGCTCCCTATATAAAGAGTCCCTCTCCATTCATACTCTCTACACCTGAAAAGCTCACTCTCTCTCAACTGCTTAGTTTTCCACAAAATCTCGAATCAGAGCTCTGATATAGAGTCATTTCTTAGCCAAAGGTGGTGAGGTCAGGTTCTTTAGAACCGGGGAGAAGTCAGCTACACGCTTGTAGTCTATGTTTGTTCTGAGGGTTGCTGGAGAAGCACCGGCGTGATGGAATAGTGAAGCAACTTCGGTGGACCGAACCTGCCCTATTTCGGTCGAGTTGAAATCGTCCATTTCGAGCCCTCCACAAGCCAAACCAAGCCTTACCAACACTTCCTTAGCCCTTCCACGACTGAATTAGGATTAAAAGGTAAGCCAATTCGGCTCCCTTCTGTAATTTTTGACCGGTTGTAGAGAGAGAACCGATAGAATTTCAATGATGAAATTCTAACTCAATTTGGCATCAATTGATGCAATTCTTAATTCTAGGATGAACCTCAGGACGAGAACTACCTGCCCAGATAGAAAGCACAGACCACCACGCCACCATACAAGAGACCATTTTCCAGCGAAGCTCCGTTTGAGCTCATTCCGACGTTAAAACTTGCAATTCAAATTGCTAGAGGTATGAACATGTAGAAACTCAATTTCAACATCAATTTTAACAATTGGAAGTGTTTGATCGGTCAATTTGATAAAATCAAATTCGGCTATGTCAAGAAGTTGAAATTAAGGGTAAATTGGCGATTTTCAAAAATTCGAAGGACCGAAATACAATTTCCTAAAATTGAGGGTCATCTGGGCATGATAAAAATGTTAGAGGGCCAATTAAGGAATTTTAGAATTTTTGGGGTAAAATTGACCATTTTGTAAACGAAGGGCAAAATGGTAATTTTGGAAAAGTTGGGAGACCAAATTGGAAATTTGGGAAATTTAAACTCCTTTTTGTGAAATTGAATAAATTGAGGCCCCAAGGGGAAATTTAAAAGTTTTGAGACTCAATTTGAGGAAAAACCGACATGAGGGACTTAAAGTTAAAGAAAATAATTTTAGGGACCTAATTGCAAATAAATAAAAGTTTGGTTTTTCTCATTCATTTGGAATGAATGAAGGCTATTAGACTGAGAGATAGTGAATCGAGAGATGTTCATATCGTGTAGGAACACAAAGTACCGAAAATGCCAACATAGACAAGCTCGCGTGAATAAAAGGAACTGGTCTAGCGGAATTCACTGCATTAACGGGTGAGTGGAATTTTATATCATACCAGGTTGGGGATGATAAGTACCTCGAAATGAAAACCCACTACCAAGTGGTATTTTAAACATCACAAGTTAGAAGAGTGATGTGAAAATTATGCAAAAAAAACTACTTACTAGTTGTAAGTAGATCATACCTAATTGGTATGATAAAACTTCTTTGAAGGAAGTTGAAAACCTAAGCATCGATTATTAGCGGAGATGTCCTTATACTCGGTCGGTATAATGGACAGTTGAAAACATATTTTGTCAGAAGTGCTCTCCCTTGACTATGTGCCAATGCTTAAATAATTTGGGAGACCTTCCTGATGGGAGCTCGAATAGCTCTTAAAGGCCAAGGGCCTCAGTTTTGGAACTTAGGGGCAATTTTGCTCGGTTTTGAAAATCTCGAACAAGTGGGCCATAGGCCAGTGGGCACGAGTCGGAGCTCATAAACAAACATGAGATATGTGCAATAAAACTTTAATAAATGAATTATTTGGCCATGATACCAAGACAGGACCGACATATTCATTCAACTAGTGGTAGTGTGACATGATGGGTCTCTGGACCAATCAAGACAAATAACTGCAAGTTGAGTTGAGGGTCGGGGCCATTGGACCAGTGGCACCACAAATTATATGGCATGATAAGAAAATACTATTTGTGCATGCACTATGATTACAAGATCATAAAATGCCCATGAGGGGTAGTGATGCGTCCTAAGGTTCCTGGACAACCTGGTGAGTATAAGGTCAGTTTGTCATACCAGGTGACCGTGCGAAATTTGGAGTAACACCAAGCGCATGAGACCGGGGTGGGGACGGAATGAGGTCTCTGTCCTCATACGAACACAAAGTTTCTTTTCGGGATTGAGGGTCGGATGTCCCGAATATCCACTCATTCCCAGGGTAGAAGTGGACATACTTCTATATTGGCCGGTAAAGTCGCTTCGATGCCACAAGTGGGTTCAGTGGATGTACTGGCATGTGAATGTGTGTTTGACATTCATGATGAAGGCTATGTATTGAGTGATGACACACCATGATTAATAAGAAATGGTGGTAAAAATTGAGATTTGAAATGAAAGGATTTTTGAAAGAAATGAGTTTGGCACACTCCAATACATGTTCTCTTTTTTCATAAAAGTTAAAAGTTTTGAAAAACCCATTCACTGAGTAGTCGTACTCACCCCCTCCCTCATACCCCTTTTAGGAAATTTCGGAAAGCCTACCCTTAAAGACCATCAACTAAGCCTACCCCAAGGAAGGTGACCAATTAAGCTTGTACTACCATAGAAACTATGGAGAATCCCATTTGAGTTAAAGAAATTGAATTAGGGAATCGAGAAATCTAGGAGGACTCTTAGAGTGATCAATTGACAAAGAAGACTCCACAAGAAAAACTCTCAAGTTATCCAAACTCAAGGACAAAGGGGCACCAAAACTAATAATTTCCTAGAAAAAAATGCCAAGAGAAACCACTTATGTTCACGTAATTACAAGTATGAACAATAGGGACACTGCATGGAGAGGTGCCCAACCCTACTAAGGACAAGAATCAAGTTAACCTATAGGGGAATAGGACACAAAGTGAAAAACTGTCTCACACCACCAGGAGTCAGGACAATATTTTCCAAGAATAACGCCCCCACAACTATAGGAAACCCGAAAGGATACCAACCTTAGAAATATAACTCCTGCTCGGAACTTCAATTACATCCAAGAGTAAGCTCTTCAAGATTCTAGCATATTGGTAGGAAGAAAAAGAAAAGGGGCTAAAGGTAGGACCACGAAAAACCACAAATAGAACAAATAGAACTCCCCCTTGAAAGAAGAAAATTGAAAATCTTGGGAGCAAAGAAGGGAGAGCAGCCATAGGAGAAAACAAGATGAACATTTGACGACAAATGGGATGTATTGGGATTACATGAATGATTCACCTTGGAAAAAGCAATGAAGCCAAATAGGAAGTTCGGACCAACATAACAAAAGAAAGCAAGTCGTTAAAATAAATGACACCTTAAGGAAGACCGGGAGGTAGAAAGGACTACACCCTAAAAAAGTCAGTGAGATGGACGTTAAGGACAGGAGGACTCGAGAAACAACTGCCCTAAGAAACTTAGACCAAAGGAATGGTGGAGGTGAGGCAGTTAACGAACTAATACACGTGAAAGCCATAATTTGAGTTCCAACAAAGAAGAGAGAGGTGGAAAGGCCAAATACTCGGGAAAAGAAGGATGGAAATGAAGAACAAAGGAAAATCCTTAAAGAAATCAATGGCCAAAACCGGATTTATAATTTAAAGTCTTGAGACGGTTAAGTGAACCTCTCGAAGGATCATCAAGGGATTTTGAAACTAGGTGGATGTGAGCTCTCCCTAGAAAGAAATAGATATGTATTGTGGTACGAGTGATAATGAGGATGGAATACGAAACACGTACCCGTAGGATCTCAAGAGTAAAGGTAAGCATGAAAGAATAACATCAAGGGATGTCATTTAATATAATGTGTCTTCAAGATAAATAAAAAATAAATTATGGAAGAAAAGGGTAAGAATCCTCCCAAATAAGGAAATCCTAAGAAATGACACATACGTAATAAAGAAGAAATGGAACCAGGTGATGAGAAGTGAGGAGACGAATTTGCAAATAAAATGCATGCTAAGGTGAAAGAAACCCAGGGAAGCATATTAAAAGATGTTGGGACAAGTAAGAATGAGTGGACTATCCATAATAAGGTAATGAAGGAAAGAATGTCTAAGAAATGTTGGGAAAGTAAGCCCTCCAAATACAATGTGGTTATGGAGGAATAACCACAATTGGTAAGACAGGCCATAGTCCACACGCGTATAATGAAGCCTAAAGAGTGGACGACTGAGCATAGTATGAAGTACACAAATAATACTAATAAGTTTCTCAAATAAAGAATAAGGGACGAAATGGAATTTTAACATGGGGGAGGATTCTAAGCAGGCAAATGCCACAGTATAGAAGGAATAGTAAGGAAAACGGAGGAAGAAACCTTCAAGGAATGGTAAGAAGGTTGATCATGTAGCTCCTAGAAAGAAAGTCTCTACCTTGAGGGACATATTAGAGAATGAAATTGTAAAAAGGGAACTCCCCAAACAAAACAATCAATTGAAAAAGGGTCAAACGGGAATAAGGAACTATGAAATGATTATGAACAAGTAAGAGTGGATTAAGGCCAAAGGAAAATCCTTGAGTAAAGGATGTCATTGGGAATGAGGATGGACCTAAGAAAGGATGAATCTTAGCATGTCAGTAAAACATTTGGAAATAAAATAATTAAAACCGGAAAGGCTGAATAAGGAAGTTGAAAAAGGACAAGTGGGTAAGGAGAAACGACACAGTTTTGTAAGTTGACGTGAACAATGGTAAAGGTAGTCGAGGAATACTACCGAAAGAAAAGAGGGATGAAGTTATACAATCCCTGAGAGGTTGGAAAGTTGGGAATAATCCTAAAGGAGGTGTTCTGGAAATCTAATGAACATAGAGACAAGATCTAGAAAACGTCATGTTGTAAGGGGCAGGTAAACCCAATTGTCCCAAGGAAAACATGACTCAAAATAAGGAAGAGTCAGTTAGTAAAAATGAAAATGTCAAACATAAAATTTGGACTTAATTGTAATGAGCAATGGATGAAGGAAGAGTCAAAATAGGACAAAAAGGTGATGACAAGGAAATCCATGAAAATAAGTATGTAATGCTCTAAAGGATGTTGAGCTAAGGGTTTTAACAAACAAGAAGTTAACTAGACATGAGAATGGTCCTTAGAATTACTTAACGGTATCTTGGAATTCTAAGTACAGGACCTCAAAGGGAAAAATGTTGCTCTAAGCAAAGAGAGATGTGAATCCAATTATATACCCTTAAGTAAGGTATATCTAGCTATGATAAACTCCATTAAGGGAGTAAATGATATAAAGGAAAAGAAATTCCTTAAGTGAAGGATGTAAAAATGGTTAGTTGGAAGAACAAGAGAAGAGTTTGCATGTTAAGCAAATACCAAATAGATATCAAAGGAAATCATTCCTCATGCAAGGTTGCTAATTAAGTTTTGGGGACAAAACTCCTTAAAGGAGTGTAGAGTTGTAAAGCCTGCCCTTTTAAGTTAAGGAAAACCAGGAAAAGAACCGGTGAAATAGAGTAAGAAAATCGAACCGGTTCACAAACCCGTTTATTGGAGAACAGGGAAATTAGAGAAATTTCAACTCCCTTGTGACCCAAAGAGATTTATAAACCTTAGGAACCTTAGAAAAAAGTGGGAGAGAAAAAATCAGACCGGTTCAGGTGAACCAAACTCGAACTAGATTAAATCAATTTAAGATCCCACCGGAACTGATAGAGAGATGGTAAATTGGGAATTTTATGGACCTAAGTGACCTAAGGAATCATAAAAGTCGTGAAAGAGGAATGTAGGGTGAATTGGAGATGAAAACCAAACAGGTTCAGGTGAACCGAATCCGAACTAGATTGAACCGGTTTGGACCTATTTGAACCACTATTGAACCAGGTTCTAAATTAATTTTTCTAGGTGGCTTAAATAATTCAAATTTGAGATTTGAGGCCACTATTGGATAGAAAATGAATTTAGAAATTTTATAATTTAAAAAACTCGGTGGAATGGGGGGGTGAACCGACCGGTTTAAGATTTGAACCCAGTTCGGAATAGTGTCGTCTTTTTCCTTTGGATGACAACACTGTTCACTCATTGAAAAATCGAAGCAGCGTCGGAGAAGAAGAAACGTCTCCGTTCAATACTTTTTCCAGCCATCAATGCCTGTCATAAATGTGCCAAATGGAAAGCCGACGAGTCCCCGAGCTCCCTATATAAAGAGCCACTCTCCATTCATCCTCTCTACACCTGAAAAGCTCACTCTCTCTCAACTGCTTAGTTTTTCGGTAAAACTTGAACCAGAGCTTCGATATAGGGTCATTTCTTAGCCAAAGGAGGTGAGGTCAGGTTCTTTAGAATCGAGGAGAAGTCAGCTACATGCTTATAGTCTCTGTTTGCTCTGAGGGTCACCGGAGAAGCACTGGCGTGATGGAATAGTGAAGTAGCTCCAGCGGACCGAAGCTATCATGTTTCAGTTGAGTTGAAATCAGCCATTTTGAGCCCTCCACAATCCAAAACAAGCCTTCCCAACACTTCCTTAGCCCCCTCCCCCCCTCCCCATGGCAAAATTAGGACTAAAAGGTAAGCTAATCCAGCTTTATTTTGCAATTTCCGACTGGTGCTAGAGAGAATCTACAGAATTTTGATGATGAAATTCTAATTTAATTCGGCATCAATTGATGTGATTCTTGATTGTAGGATGAACCTCAGGATGAGAACTATCTGCCCAAATAGAAAGCTCAGACCGCTGCGCCCTCACCAGTGAGTAATCGAAGCTTTCTCTCTCTACAGTCCATTTTCTGACGAAGCTCAATTTGAGCTCGTTCCTGTGTTAAAACTTGTGATTCAAATTGCTAGAGAATTGTATGAACATGTAAAAACTCAATGTCAACAATTGGAAGTGTTTGATCGGTCAATTTGATGAAATCAAATTTCGTTGTGTTAAGAAGTTGAAATTGGGGATTTTAAAAATTCGAAGGATTGAAATGCAATTTCCTAAAATTGATGGTCAATTGGGCATGATAAAAATTTTAAAGGGCCAATTGAGGAATTTTAGAATTTTTAGGGTAAAATTTAACATTTTTGTAAAGGAAGGGCAAAATGGTAATTTTAGAAAAGTTGGGGGACTAAATTGGAAATTTGGGAAATTTAAACCCCTTTTTGTGAAATTGAATAAATTGAGGCCCCAAGGGGAAATTTAAAAGTTTTGGGACACAATTTGAGGAAAAATCTGCATTTGGTACTTAAAGATAAAGAAAAATAACTTTAGGGACCTAATTGCAAATAAATAAAAGTTTAGTTTTTCTCATTCATTTGGAATGAATGAAGGCTATTAGGCTGATAGACAATAAACTGAGATGTTCATATCATGTAGGAACACGAAGTATCGGGAACGCCAAAAAGGATAAGCTTGCGTGAATACATGGATCCGGTCTAGTGGAATTCACTACATTAACAGGTGAGTAAGATTTTATATCATACCCGGTTGGGGATGATAAGTACCTCAAAATGAAAACCCACTACCAAGTGGTATTTTAAACATCACAACTTAGAAGAGGGATGTGAAAATTATGCAGAAAAGCTACTTACCGGTTGTAAGTAGATCATACCAGGTTGGTATGATCAAACTTCCTCGAAGGAAGTTGAAAACCCGATCATCGGTTATGAGAGGAGATGTCCTTATACCTGGTTGGTTTAATAGACAGTTTAAAACCTATTTTGTTGGAAGTGCTCTCCCCTAACTATGTGTCAACACTTAAATGATTTGGAAGACCTTCTTGATGGGAGCTCAAATAGTTCTTATAGGTCGGGGGCCTCAGTTTTGGAATTTGGGGGCTATTATGCCCGATTTTGAAAATCTCGAACAAGTGGGCCAATGGAGCTCGTAAACAAACATGGGATTTGTGCCATAAAACTTTAATAAATGAATTGTTTGGCCATGGTACCAAGACAGGACTGACATATTCAGTCAACTAGTAGTAGTGTGACATGATAGGTCTCCAGACCAATCAAGAAAAATAGCTGCAGGTTGAGTTGAGGGTCAGGACTATTGGACTAGTGATACCATAGATTATATGGCATGATAAGAAAATACCGCTTGTGCATGCACTATAATTACAGGATCATCAAGACGCCCATGAGGGGTAGTGATATGTCCTAAGGGAAAAACTTACCTGCAAACTTGCTGCTAGCTAAACCAACAAGACAGGTATGTAAATTTAATTCATGCAGTTTTGATTAATGTTATTACAGGAAAGGTACAGATACAAAGGACACCTTACTCCTCATGGTTTATAGAAAGGGGAAAACCCTGAATAAACCAGGAGAGTGGCGGGTTATTCACGGGGATCCAACCAAACCAGGTCAGAGCGTCACAACATCACTGTTCATTAATGTAGAAAATGGATAACACTGACGAAGCTGAAATCGCTCCATTCAGGTTGTTTCAGGGCAAGGATAATCTTGACTAAAATGGAAAACGGTCGGGCAGAGTGTCCTCGAACTCAAGAGCTCATCTCCATTCATCCTCCACACCTATCAAATCTCCATTCTCTCTCAATTGCTCCATTTTTTGGTGAAGCTCGAACCAAATTGATTGGCCAATTTGAAGAAATCAAATTCGGTTAGTTTTAAAGGGAGAAATTGCGGAAAATTTTGGGGGAAAATTTGAGGGACCTCTTTGCAATTTCCCAAAATTGAAGGTGAATTGGCCATGTGAAAGATGTTAAGGGACCAATTGGTCAATTTCTAGAACATTTGGGGTCAAATTTCCATTTTTGGAAAGTAGGGGCAAAAGTGTAATATTTGAAATGTTGGGGACCAAATTGGAAATTTGGAAAGCTTGAGCCCCTTACACAATTTTGAGTAAATTGAGGAACCAAAGGGAATTTTGGAAGCCTTGGCACTCAATTTGGGGAAAAAGTTGGTATTAGGGACCTAAAGTTAAGGAAAATGAACTTTCAATACCTAAGTGTAATTAATTAATAATTTTGAGCCTAGTCACTCATACGTGAGAAAACAATGGATGTTTTGCCAAACCTTAATTGATATGGATGTCCAAATCATGTAGGAATGCGAGAGACCAAAATGCCAACAAGGAAAAGCTAGTGTGGAGTGGAACATTGACTAGAGATGAATACCTCACGATCATCGGGTGAGTGGGACTTTTAGCATCATACCTAATTAGGGTGATGAGCAATTTGAGCTAAAATCCACTTACCGGTTGTGAGTGGGATTATCTAACTTCATACCAGGTTGGGATGAGATGTACCATCTTTAACTGAGTTAAACCTACTTACCGGTCGTAAGTAGAGATAATCATACCCGGTTGGTATGATGAACTTCCTTGAGGAAAAGAGAAATCCGGGTATCGGTTGTATGCAGAGACATTATCACGCTCTGACCCGGTTTGGTCAGATCCTCATGAGCAACCCACCACTCTCCCGGTTTATTAGGGGTTTTTCCCTTCTTTAAACCGTGAGGAGTAAGGCGTCCTTTAGACCTATACCTTTCCTAGAATAACATTAATAAAAAAATATATAAAATTAAACTTACATACTTGTCTTACAGGTTTAGCTAGCTGAAAATTTTTAGGTAGGTTTGTCCCCCGGTTACCTGAAAAGGCTAAAGGGAGGGGGGTAAGTTCGACAAATTAGTGAATGGGTGTTTGAAACAAGAGTTTCTATAAAATTGTTTGAATTGGAATGTGCTAGGCTCCTTATTTTCTTAAAAATCACCCTTTCCTGGAATTCCTGGTTATTCACAACCATAATTCCTCATTATCCAAACTCGGTGTGTTTAACAATCAACACACGCCCTTCAACATGAAGAGATCACACATTCGTAGGTTAGCTCGTCCATTGCACCCACTTGTGGCATTGAAGCGACTTTACCGGCCACCTAAATAGAAGCCTGACCACTTCTACCCTGAGAATGAGTGGATGTTTGGGACATCCGACCCTCAATCCCGAAAAGAAACTTTGTGTCCGTATGAGGACAGAGACCTCATTCTGACCCCACCCCGATCTCATGTACATGAAGCTACATCGAGCTTCCCTAACTACTAGCATGACAAATTGCCCTTATCTCCACAATGTCGTCCAGTAGGCCTTAGGACGCATCACTACTCCTCTTGGACATCTTAATGGTCCTGAGCCTCAAGTGCATGCACAAACAAATTTTTCTACATAAGCCATTAATCTTTGGTGATGCTTGTCCAATGGCCCCGACCCTCAACTTGACCTACAACTATTTTCTAGACCAGTTCGTCAATTGGGTCTTGTTGCACTACCGCCAGTCCATCGAGTATGTAGGTCCTGTCTTGGCACCATGGCCAAATCACATCATTCATTAAAATTTTCATGGCTTAACATCATGTTTGTTTACGAGCTCTTACTCGTGCCAACTTACCTTGGGCCCATTATACAAGATTTTCTAAAACCAGGCATTTTAGCCCCCAAGTTCCAAAACCGAGGCCTCTGGACTATTTGAGCTATTCGAGTTCTCATCAAGAAGGTCTCCCAAATTTTTAAGCATTGACACACAGTTAGGGCAGAGCATTTCAGACAAAAATAACTTTTCTCTTGTCTATCACACCAACCGGGTGTGATGACATCTCCGCTTACAATCGATAAATGAGTTTTCCACTTCCTTCTAGGAAGTTCATCATACCAACTAGGTATGATCTACTTACAATCGGTAAGTAGTTTTTCCAGCTAGTTTTCACATCACTCCAACCAGGTGTGATGTTAAAATTCCACATAGTAGTAGTTTTTCATATCTGAGGTACTCATCATCCCAATAGGGTATGATGTGGAAATCCCACTCACTCGGTAAGTGCAGTGTATTTTCCCTTAAAGCACCTTTTTGGCTCCACATGAGCTTATCCTTGCTAGCGTTCCTTGTTCTACATATTCCTACATGATATAAACAAACTCATTCATTAATATTTGGCCTAATAGCCTTCATTACTCACGAATGAACAAAATGCCCAAACTTTCAATTATTTGCATTTAGGTCCCTAAAGTTCTTTTTCTTTAACTTTAGGTTCCAAATGCTAATTTTTCCCAAATTGACTCCCAAAACATCTAAATTTCACTTTGGGACCTCAACTTATTCAAAATTGCAAAAGGGGTTCAAGTTTCCCAAATTTCTAATTTGGTCCCCAACTTTTCAAAAATAACTATTTTGCCCCTACTTTACAAAAATGGCAATTTGACCCCAATAATACCAAAAATTGACTAAATGGTCCTCCAACATCTTTTTGATGGCTAATTGGAAATCAATTTTGGGAAATTGCCCTTTTGTCCCTTAATTTTTCGAAATCCCCAATTTCCCCCAAATGTTTCCCACAATTTCACCCTTTCAAACTGGACAAATTTGATTTCATCAAATTGACCGATCAATTGAGGTTAATTATTAAATTTGAAGGTAAAATTGAGTTCCTACACTTCCCCACAATTCAATAGAACTTTGAATTGTGTCATTTGAATCTGAATTGATCTCAAATGGAGCTTTGTCGAAAAACTAGACTTAGAGAGAGAAAGCTTTGAAAGCTTATCGTCGGGGGTGCGGCGGTCCAAGATTTTGATCGGGGTAGATAGCTCTCATCCTGAGCTTCCTCCTAGGATCAAGAATTACATCAATTCATATTGAATTGAGGGAGAATTCAGTTAGTAATGTTTCACATGTTCTCTCTCTAACACTGATCGGAATTTATAGAGTGGAACCAAATCGGTTTACCTTTCCACTCTAATTCAGTCATATGAGGGCTGTGTAAGTGTTGGGAGAGCTTGGTTTGGCCTGAGAAGGGCTCAAATTAGTCATTTTTAGCTCAGTCGAAATAGGGCAGCTTTGGTTCGTTGGAGCTGCTTCAATGTTCGATCACGCCAACGCTTCTCTAGTGATCCTTAGAGCAAATGGAGACTACTGTCGGGTAGTTGACTTCTCCCCAAATATAAGGAACCCAACCTCACCTTATTTGGCTCAGAAAAATGCCCAAGTTAGAGCTCTGGTTTGAGCTTCACCAAAAATTGGAGTAGTAGAGAGAGAGAGAGAGAGAAAGAGATGTTTTTAGGTGTGAGGAGGATGAATGAGGAGGAGCTCTTTATATAGGAAGCTCAGAGACTCCTCGAGCGTTCGATTGGCGCCTTTATGGCGGTCATTCATTACCTAAAACTCCATGAACAGAGACTTTTCATCTTCACCGGTGCTACTCAATTTTTCGGCAAGTGAACAGTGCTGTCATTTGAAGGAAGACAATTATACTGTTCCAAACTAGACCGAACCGGTCCGAACCAGGTTCAATGCTTAAACCGGCTGGTTCAGGCCCGATTTGATTGAGTTCTTCAAAATTAAAAATGTCTAAATTCATTCTCTATCCCATGGTGGCTTCAATTATCAAATTTGAATTTTCTAAGCCACCTCATAAAATTAATTTAGAAATCAGTTCAAAAGTGGTTCAAACCAGTTCAAAGTGGTTCAATCCGGTTCAAGTCTGATTCACTTGAACCAGTTTGGTTTTCTCTTCCAATTCATTCTAAAGTTCTTTTCCATGACTTTTGTGACCCTTTAGGTCACTCAGGATTTATAAATTTCTTGATTTTCCCTTTCTCTATCGATTATAGTTTTATAAATTGGCTCGATTTTCTCTTTGGAAATTACTGGTTATTTCCCCAATTTTTCTTATTATCAAAGGACGAGGTTTACAACTCTACATTCCTTTTAGAGGTTTTGTCCCCAAAATAGTTACATATTAAATAATTGAGGGTGCCCATTCCTCATTACACTTTCGGTCTCCCATGTCTCTTCTTGCACGGGTCTATTTTGCCAAAGAACTTTAACCATAGGAATCCTCTTATTCTGCAAGTTCTTATCTCTCTGGTCAATGATTCATCCCAGTTCTGTTTGATAGGTCAAGTTCTCTTCCAGTTCTGGTGGAGGTCGGTCCAACACATGGCTAGGATCAAGCTGGTACTTCCGAAGTACTGAGATATGTAATATATCGTGTATTCTCTGTAAGTCTCGAGGTAGTTCCAATTTATAGGCCACTGGTCCTATTCTTTGGATGATGGGATAAGGACTATTATACCTCGGTTTCAAGTTTCCCCATTGTTGAAACCTAAGTATTCCCCTCCATGGGGATACCTTTAGAAACACTTGGTCTCCCACATTAAACTCCAGATCTCTTCTCTGATGATACACATAACTCTTTTGCCTATCTTGAGCGGACTTAAGATGACCCCTGATTACCTTGATCATCTTTGAGGCCTCCTCGATTAGTTAGACACTTTCCAACTTTCTTTTCCTCACTTCTTCCTAAAATAAAGGTGTACAACATGGTCGTCCATAAAGGTTTTCATAAGGAACCATCTGAATACTGGCCTGATAGCTATTATTGTAAGCAAATTCCATTAGGCACACGTATTCCTCCTAGCCTTTGTCCATGATGAGTACGCATGTCCTCAACATATCCTCTAAGGTCTGAATCGTTCGTTCAGACTGTCCATTGGTATGAGGATGAAATGCTATACTCATGTGGAGCCTGGTTCCCAAGGCACTTTGTAAACTTGGCCAGAACCTTGAAGTAAATCTGGGGTCTCTATCTAATACTATACTTACTGGGATGCATGGAGTCTTACTATCTCCCTCATGTATAAGATGGCCAGTTGTTCCACTGTATTCGTCACTCTTATAGGAAGGAAATGAGCAGATTTGGTCAATCTATCCACGATGACCAAAATTGCGTCTCGACCCTTCCTGGTCATAGGTAGTCCTGTGAGAAAGTCCATGGTAATGTGCTCCCATTTCCATTCTGGAATTAGCAAGGGTTGGAGTAGTCCTGATGGTTTCTAATGCTCAGCATTTATCTGTTGACAGGATAAGCATAGAGCTACGTATTCTGCAATGTCTCTCTTCATTCCCTTCCACCAATATCCTTGTTTGAGGGTGCGGTACATCTTAGTACTGTCCGGATGCATCGCATACACCGAATCATGTGCCTCTTCCAAAATTAACCTCTTTAGCTCCTTATCTTGAGGCACACATACCCTACTCTTGTAGGTTAGCACTCCATCACCTCGCAAGTCAGTCCGGTTTTGTTTCTTTGTTAACCAGGTCCAAATAAGATTGGTGTTCCTTATCAGCCTTTTGTTAGGGCTTGATCTGCTCGGTTAGACTGGGTCTAACCACTACATTAGCCTACAAGCATTTCTCCTATTTGTCCGTCTTCAGGTCCACCTCCATTCTCCTCAATTGTTGTAACAAGGGTATGTAACTTGTCTTTATTTGTGCTGTCTCAGTTTGGTATTTGTCACTTAAGGCATCGACCACCACATTTTCCTTTCAAGGGTGATACTCTATCACAAGGTCATAGTCTTTCACCAATTCCAACCATCTCCTCTAACTGATATGTAACTCTTTATGAGTTAGGAAATACTTAAGACTCTTGTCATCAGTGTATATCCTACACTTAACACTGTAGAGGTAGTGTCGCCAAATCTTTAAGGCAAACACTATCGGAGCTAATTCTAGGTCATGGGTTGGGTAATTTCTTTTATGTACCTTAAGTTGTCGTGAGGCATAGGTGATAACCTTTCCTTGTTGCATTAGTACATATTCGAGTCCTTTCTTGGATGCATCACTATAGACGGTGTACTCTCCCGCACTTGGGTCAGGAAGGGAGAGTATAGGTGCGGTTGTCAATCGAGTCTTTAACTCCAAGAAAGACTTCTCACAACTTTCATCCCATTTATACCAAACACCTTTCCTGGTGAGCCGAGTCAGAGGGGCTGCTATCTTAAAAAAATCTTGCACGAACCATCTGTAGTATCCTGCCTGACCTAAGAAACTTTCTATCTCTAAAGGATTCATCGGTGCCTTCCAATCAAATATGGCTTCCCCCTTTGCTGGATCTACCTTGACTCCATCCCTGGACACAATATGTGTCACGCCCCAACCCGGTTTGGTTGGATTCCCGTGAATAACCTGCCACTCTACTGGTTTATTAAAGGGTTTCCCCTTATTGTAAACCGTAAAGAGTAAGGCGTCCTTTAACCTGTACCTTTTCCTAGAATAGCATAATCAAAACTGCATAAAATTTAAAACTTTACATACTTGTCTTACAAGCATCTTAGTTGACGGTCTTTAAGGGTAGCCTTTCCGGGAATTCCTGAAAGGGATATAAGGGAGGGGTGAGTATGACTACTCAGTGAATGGGTTTTTAAAAGTTTTTTACTTTTAAGAAAATAATTATTATTGGAGTGTGCCAGACTCCTATCCTTTCAAAACTCCCTTCGTTTAAAAATTTGGGTTTTTCCACCATTTCTTAGTTACCGGTGTGTCATCACCCAACACAAATCCTTCATCATGAAGGTTCACATATTTGCAAGTCAGTATCACTACTGAACCTGCTAGTGGCTTCGGAGTGACTTTTCCTGCCACTCGAATAGAAGTACGACCGCTTCTACCCTAGGAATGAGTGGATGTACACGACATCCGACCCACAATCCCGAAATCACTTCTTCGTGTCCGTATGAGGACAAAGACCTCATCACGTCCCCATCCCAGTCTCATGTGCTTGGTGCTACTCCAAATTTCACACATACACCTAGAACGACGATCTGCCCTTATACTCACCGGGTCGTCTAGGGTCCTTAGGATGCATCACTACCCCTCATGGGTGTCTTGATGATCCCATACTCACAGTGCATGCAAAAATAATGTTTTCTTATATTGCCATGTAATCTGTGGTGCCACTGGTACAACGACCCCGACTCTCAACTCAACCCGCAGTTGTTTGTCTTGACTGGTCCGTCAACTGAGCATGTCGGTCCTATCTTGGTATCATGGTCAAACAATTCACTTATTAAGTTTTATGGCATATATATCATGTTCGTCTACGAGCTCCTGCTCGTGCCAACTGGCCTTGGGACCACTGTATGAGATTTTCAAAATCAGGCCTTTAGCCTCCAAGTTCCAAAACCGAGGCCCCCAGCCTATCAGAGCCATTCGAGCTCCCATCGAGAAGGCCTCCCAAATTGTTTAAGCATTGGCACACAGTTAGGGGAGAGCACTTCCGACAAAACATATGTTTTCTCTATCTATTATACCGCTCGAGTATAAGGACACCTCCATTCATAACTGATGAACAGGTTTTCAACTTCCTTCGAGGAAGTCTCATCATACCAACCGGGTATGATCTACTTACAACGGTAAGTAGTTTTTCCGCATGATTTTCACATCACTTCCTCTAAGTACTGATGTTTAAAATACCACTAAATAGTGGGTTTTCATACCGAGGTACTTATCATTCCCAACCGTGTATGATATAAAATTTTCACTCACAACCGGTAAGTGGTTTTTAAATTTTAAGTTGTGCTCATCATCCCAACCGGGTATGATGATAGTAAACCCACTCACTCATTAATGTCGTCAATTCCACTAGACCGGTTCTTGGTATTCACGCGAGCTTGTCCTTGCTGGCATTCCCGGTACTTTGTGTTCCTACACGATATGAACATCTTGGTTATTATCCTTCGGCCTAATGGCCTTCATTCATTCCAAATGAATGAGAAAGTCAAACTTTCATTTATTTGCAATTAGTTCCCTAAAGTTATTTCTCTTTAAGTATCAAATGTCGGTTTTTCCTAAAATTGAGTCTTGAAACTTCTAAAATTTATCATAGGACCTCAATATATTCCATTTCACGAAAAGGGGATTAATTTCTCAAATTTCCAAGTTGGTCCTCCAACTTTTCCAAAATTACCATTTTGCCCTTCCTTTACAAAAATGGTAAGTTTTGCCCCAAAATTCTAAAATTTCTCAATTGGTCCTCCAACATTAATTTCATGCCCAATTAGCCCTCAATTTTATAAAATTTCATTTTGGTCCTTCGAATTTCAAAAATCCCCAATTTTCTTCCAATTCCAACTCTTCAACATTGTCGAATTTGATTTCATCAAATTGACCGATAAAACACTTCTAATTGTTGAAATTGGAGTTGAAATTGAGCTCCTACATGTTCATACGATTCTAATGAACTTTGAATCGCAGATTTTAATGCTGGAACGAGCTCAAACGGAGCTTTGCCAAAAAATAGACTATAGAGAGAGAAAGTTTCGATTTCTCATCGGTGAGGGCACGGCGGTCTGAGGTTTCGATCTACACAGATAGCTCTCATCTAAAAGTTCATCCTAGAATCAAGAATCACATCAATTGATGTCGAATTGAGTTAGAATTTTATCATTGAAATTCTGTTAGTTCTCTCTCTAGCACCGGTCGGAAATTGTACAGGGGAGCAGAATTGGCTTACCTTTTAGTACTAGTTCGGCCGTGCAAGGACTGAGGAAGTGTTGGGAAGGCTTGGTTTGGCATCAGGAGGGCTCAAAATGGACGATTTCAACTCGGCCGAAATAGGGCAGCTTCGGTCCACCTGAGCAACTTCACTGTTTCATCACGCCGACGTTACGTCGGCGACTCTCAAAGTAAACGGAGACTATAGATGTGTAGCTGACTTCTCCCCGGTTCTAAAGAATCCGACCTCACCTTGGTTGGCTTAGAAAAGACCCCATGTCGGAGCTCTGGTTTGAGCTTCGCCAGAAAATGGAGCAGTTGAGAGAGAATGGAGTTTCAGGTGTGGAGAGGATGAATGGGGAGGGGCTCTTTATATAGGGAGCTTGGCGACCCGTTGGCCGTCTGTTTGGCACCGTTATTGCTGACATTAAAGACTTGAAATGCCCTGAACAGAAGCATTTCTTTTTCACTGGCGTTTCTTTAGCTTCCCTGCGAGTGAACAGTGATGTCATCCTAAGGAAGAAGATGATACTGTTCCGAACCGGACCGGACCAGTCCGAACCGGCTTCAAAGCTTAAACTGATCGGTTCACCACCCATTCGATCGAGTTTTTCAAATCTAAAAATTTCTAAATTCATTATCTATTCAATGGTGGCCTCAAATCTCCAATTTGAATTATTTAAGCCACCTAGAAAAATGAATTTAGGATTCGATTCAATAGTGGTTCAAACCGGTCCGAACCGGTTCAGATCCGGTTCACCTAAACTAGTTTGGTTTTCATCCCCAATTCCTTCATAAGTCCATTTCCATGTCTTTTGTGACTCCTTGGGTCACTTAGGGTCCATAAAATTCCTGGTTTACCATCTCTTTATCGATTTTGGTTCATAAACCGGCTTGGTCCTTAAACGGGTTCAATCCGGTTCGGGTCTGGTTCACTCGAACCGATCTGGTTTTTCTCTCCCACTTTGTTCTAAAGTTCCTTCCCAAGGTTTATGAATCTCTTTGGAGTACAATGGAGTTGGATTTCTTTGTTTTTTTTGATCTCTATCTATTTCAGTTCATGAACTGACTCGGTTCATAAACCGGTTCAATCTAGTTGGATTCGGTTCATCTAAACCAATCTGGTATTTCTCTTCCAATTCATCCTAAGATTCTTTTCCATGGTATTATGAACTCTTTGGATCACCCAGGAGTTGTAAATTCCCAAATTGCCCATTCACAAATGATCAGGTTTGTGAACTGGTTCGGTTTTCTCACTCAGTTTGACCGGTTCCCTTCCTAGTTTTCCTTAGCTCAAAAGGACGGTGTTTAAAACTCTCCCCTCCTTTTAGGAGTTTTGTCCCCAAAACTTAGTTAACAACCTTGCATGAGCAATCATTTCCTTTGATGCCCCTTTGGTGTTTGCTTAAGATACAAACTTTTCTCTCGTCCTTGAAATTAGTCCCTTTTACAACCTTCATTTAAGAAATTCCTTTTCATTTATATTATTTACTCCCTCCATGAAGTTTGTCATAACTAGACATACCTTACATCAGGGTATGTTCTTAGATTTTATCTCTCTCTTTGCTTAGAGCAACATTCTTTCCCTCGAGGTCCTGTACTCGAGATTGGGAATTCCAAGCTAACTAATCATTTCCGTGTCTATTTAACTGCTTGATCATCGAAACCCTTATCTCATTGTCCTATAGAGCATTTCATACTTATTTCCACGGATTTCTTTATGACCACATTTTCATCCCATTTCGACTCTTCCTCCATTCATTGTCTATTATAACTTCGGTCCAAATTGTTATATTTGACCTCATCATGCTTATTAGCTGACTCTTCCTTACTTTGAGTCATATTCTCCTTAGGTTGTTGGGCTTACATGCTCTTACAGCATGGCATTTTCTAGGACCCGTCTCTATCCATTTGATTTCTAGAACATCTCCTGAAGTGTCTCTCTTAGCTTTTAGACCTTTCAGGGATCGTATAACTTCGTTCCTCTTTTCTTTTGATAGTATTCCTCAACTATCCATTTTTTACCATTATTAACTCCACTTACTCAATTGTGTTGGTTTTCCTTACCCACTCGTTCCTTTATGACTTCCTTATTGAGTATTTCCGGTTCCAATTAATTAAATTCCCAGATGTTTTACCGACATGCTAAGTTTTGTCCTTTCTTAGATCCATCATCATTCTCAATGATATCCTCTACTCAAGGGTTTTCCTTTGGCCTTAATCCCCTCTGATTTGTTCGCAACCATTTCACAATTCTTTATTTTTCTGGTCCAATCATCTGGCCAGCTGTATCACTCATTCTTCATGCCCATCCTATTGTCCATCATAGAGTGTAGTCTTTACTACATCTCATTCCTTCTTAGGGTTTTGTTCATTCTATTTAGCTGTCTGTCGTTATTTGTTTTCCTCTTTCTACTTGGTTCTCATGTTCCCTCCAAACAGGTCAGCTTGGGCCATTACGATACTTCCTTCCTTGGAAACATTTCCTAATTAAGGGTTGGTTCCTTTCACTCCACATTGTGTCCATCCGCCCATCAATAATTCCTTTAGTTTAATTTCCTTCTTAAGACCCCATTTTTCCTTGGTACTCGACTTTTCCATCTCAACCAACATTTTATTTGTGAGCTTATCGTTCCTTCTATTTCGGTTGGTTCCATTTCCTCTCAATTGGGATACACATGTCTTTTCGGGGCTTCCTTCCTTTGTAGAATTCTTTCCCTTTCTCCGGACATTCCTTTTTACATTTGCTCTAGGGGATTTCTACTCTTGATGTTGTCTTTTCATGTTTACCTTTACTCCTCAAGTCTTGCAGGACATCTTTTATACTCTATCCGCATCCTCATTCATACCCAATTCCTGTCTATTTCCTTAGGGAGCATACAAATCATCCTTGTTTCAATATTTCTTGATCATTATGTGAGAAGCTTGCCTATTTCTTTCTTGGCTTGAGTTTGGTTGTTAATTTGACCTTTGGTTCCTTTAAGGATTTCTTTCATCCTTCTCTTTCCGAGTATTTAACCTTTCCGCCTCTCTTCCTTATTGGAACTTACATCATGGTTCTTCCGTGTATTAGCTGGTTAACTGCCCCGCCTCCACCAGTCCCTTGGTTTAGGTCTTCTTAGGGCAGTTGTCTTCTTGAGTACTCCTATCCTTAACATCATCTCACTAACCTTTTTAGGGTGTAGTCCTTTCTACTTCCTGGTCTTCCTTAAGGTGTCATTTGTTCCTTCTGAATATCTTGTTGTAATGACCTGCTTTCTCTTGTCTTCTTGGTCCGAACTTCCTATTTGGCATAATTGCTTTTTCCAATGTGATTTATTCCTGTAATCCCAATACGTCCCGTTTGTCATCAAATGTTCATCTTGTCTTCTCTTGTGGATGCACTCCTTACTTTGCTCCTAAATCATTTGGATTTTCTTCTTAAAGGGGAAATTCTCTTCAGCTATCTTTTGTTCCGTTTGTGGTTTTATTGAGGTCCTACCACTTCGCTAAGATTTTGAAGAGTTTCCTCTTATATGTGATTGCAACTGGAGTAATGTTTCTTAGGATGGTATCCTCTCGATTTTCCCTTCTTAAGAAGAAGTTTAAATTTGGCATTCACCTCGTCATTTCTTGACCTCTTTATGAACCACTTACTTAACCTGCTTCATAGTTTCAGTCTCCAGTCCTTCATGTCTTTAGCGATCTTCGAGGAGGTATTCCCCTAAATCTATGAGGTGGGGGATACTCCCTCTTTTCTTACACCTATCATAGTTTATCTTGGTACTTGTTCTTAGTAGGGTTGGGCACTTCTTCTGGTATTGTCTCCATCATTCATACTTGTAATAGGTTATTCCCTTATATGGATTGTTGTAGTCCCTTCTTTCCTTTGAGTAGGGCATTTCCAGGTTTACTATTGGTTTGATGCTCTACCGTTCTTGGGTCTGATCGCTTTGACAGTTTTCTCATTGAATCTCCTTTGCTAAAGGGTCATGGTAAGAGTCCTCATAGGTTTCCTGATTCCTCTCCCATCACTAGGATGTGTCTTTTCCTTAGTTTCCAGGATAGTGTGGGTTTGTTTTATTTCCTTAGGCCATATTCCTAGTAAGATCACATCCTCAAAAGATAGAGTTTTGGAGAATTTGAATATTTTATTAATATGGGAATACAAATGGGAAAATGGTCACAAATTAACTAGGGAGGTATGGGATTCTTGATAAGCATCCTCCTTTATACTTAGGGTTGTGCCATCAATAAGTCCTAGCACCATTCTCCAGGATACTTCCCCATTTGATCTTTCGAGATTCCTTCTAGGTCTTAAGCATTTGGGAAGCTTCTAGGATTGTATTTCTACGAGGACACAGTGCTGAGCAGAGTCATTCCTAGTTTTCTTGGTTCCTCTCCTAGGAGCCATCTGTAAATTTTAAGATAAATCCTATTAGTTACTATATTTTCTAGTTATGATTATGTATTTGAGGAAACAATCTCTGATACCCCTCTAGTTGTCACCCCCCAACCCAGTTTGGTTGGATCCCGTGAACAACCTGCCACTCTCCCGGTTTATTAAAGGGTTTCCCCTTATTGTAAACTGTAAAGAGTAAGGCGTCCATTAACCTGCACCTTTTCTTGGAATAGCATAATCAAAATTCCATTAAATTTAAAACTTTACATACTTGTCTTACAGGCATCTTAGTTGACGGTCTTTATAGGTAGGCTTTCTGGGATTTCCTGAAAGGCATATAAGGGAGGGGTGAGTACGACTACTCAGTGAATGGGTTTTTAAAAGCTTTTGACTTTTAAGAAAATAATTATTATTGGAGTATGCCAGACTCATTTCTTTTCAAAAATCCCTTCGTTTAAAAATTTAGGTTTTTCCACCATTTCTTAGTTACTGGTGTGTCATCACCCAACACACATCCTTCATCATGAAGGTTACACATATTCGCAAGTCAGTATCACTACTGAACCCGCTAATGGCTTCAGAGCGACTTTTCTTGCCACCCGGATAGAAGTACGACAGCTTCTACCCTGGGAATGAGTGGATGTATGCGACATCCGACCCACAATCCCGAAATCACTTCTTCGTGTTAGTATGAGGATAGAGACCTCATCCTGTCCCAACCCCGGTCTCATGTGCTTGGTGCTACTCCAAATTTCGTACAAACACCTAGAACGACGATCTGCCCTTATACTCATCGGGTCATCAAAGGCCCTTAGGATGTATCACTACCCCTCATGGGCATCTTGATGATCCCGTACTAACAGTGCATGCACAAACAATGTTTTCTTATATTGCCATGTAATCTGTGGTGCCACTGGTCCAACGGCCCCGACTCTCAACTCAACCCGTAGTTATTTGTCTTGACTGGTCCGTCAACCTATCATGTCGCACTACCGCTAGTTGAATGAGCATGTCGGTCCTTTCATGGTACCATTGCCAAACAATTCACTTATTAAGTTGTATGGCATATATATCATGTTTGTTTATGAGCTCCTGCTCGTGCCAACTAGCCTTGGGCCCACTTTACAAGATTTTCAAAATCGGGCATTTAGCGCCCAAGTTCCAAAACCGAGGCCTCCAGCCTATCAGAGCTATTCGAGCTCTCGTCAAGAAGGTCTCCCAAATTGTTTAAGTATCGGCACACAGTCAGGGGAGAGCACTTCCAACAAAACGTATGTTTTCTCTATCCATTATACCACCAGGTTATAAGGACACCTCCGTTCAAAACCAATGAACAGGTTTTCAACTTAATCATACCAACCGGGTATGATCTACTTACAACCGCTAAGTAGTTTTTCCGCATGATTTTCACATTACTTACTCTAAGTAGTAATGTTTAAAATACCGCTAAATAGTGAGTTTTCATACCAAGGTACTTATCATTCCCAACCGGGTATGATATAAAATTTCCACTCACAACCGGTAAGTGGTTTTAAAATTTTTTTGTTGTGCTCATCATCCCAACCGGGTATGAGGTTAGTAAACCCACTCACCCGTTAATGCCGTGAATTCCACTAGACCGGTTCTTGGTATTCACGTGAGCTTATCCTTTCTGGTGTTCCCGGTACTTCGTGTTCCTACACGATATGAACATCTTGTTTCATTATTCTTCGACCTAATCGCCTTCATTTATTCCAAATAAATGGGAAAGACAAACTTTCATTTATTTGCAATTAGGTCCATAAAGTTATTTCTCTTTAACTTTAAGTCCCAAATGCTGGTTTTTCCTCAAATTGAGTCCCGAAACTTCTAAAATTTATCATAGGACCTCTATTCCATTTCACAAAAAGGGGATTAATTTCTCAAATTTCCAATTTGGTCCTCCAACATTTTTAAAATTACCATTTTGCCCTTCCTTTACAAAAATGGTAAGTTTTGCCCCAAAAATTCTAAAATTTCTCAATTGGTCCTCCAACATTATTTTCATGCCCAATTGGCCCTCAATTTCATAAAATTTCATTTTGGACCTTTGAATTTCGAAAATCCCGAAATTTCACCTTTTTTTCCCCCAATTTCAACTCTTCAACACTGCCGAATTTGATTTCATCAAATTGACCGATCAAACACTTCTAATTATTGAAATTGGAGTTGAAATTGAGTTCCTACATGTTCATACGATTCTAAGGAACTTTGAATAGCAAATTTTAATGCCGGAACGAGCTCAAACGGAGCTTCGCCAGAAAATAGACTATAGAGAGAGAAGCTTCGATTTCTTACCGGTGAGGGCACAACGGTCTTAGCTTTCGATCTTGGCAGATAGCTCTCATCTAGAGGTTCATCCAAGAATCAAGAATCACATCAATTGATGCCGAATTGAGTTAGAATTTCATCATTGAAATTCTGTTGATTCTCTCTCTAGCACCTGTCGAAAATTGCAGAGGGGAGCCGAATTGGCTTACCTTTCAGTCCTAATTCGGCCGTGGAAGGGCTGAGGAAGTGTTGGGAAGGCTTGGTTTGGCCTAAGGAGGGCTCAAAATGGTCGATTTCAACTCGGCCAAAATAGGGCAGCTTCGGTCCGCCGGAGTAGCTTCACTGTTTCATCTCGTCGGTGACTCTCAAAGTGAATAGAGACTATAGATGTGTAGCTAACTTCTCCCCGGTTCTAAAATACATGACCTCACCATGATTGGCTTAGAAAAGACCCCATGTCAGAGCTCTGGTTTGAGCTTCACCAAAAAAATGGAACAGTTGAGAGAGAATGGAGCTTTCAGGTGTGGAGAGAATGAATGGGGAGGGGCTCTTTATATAGGATCTTGGAGACTCGTTGGTCGTCTGTTTGGCACCGTTATTGCTGACATTGAAGACTTGAAATGCCCTGAACAGAAGCGTTTCTTCTTCGTGAGAAAGAGGATGACACTGTTCCAAACCATACCGAACCGGTCCGAATCGGGTTCAAAGTTTAAATTGGTCGGTTCACCCCTATTCGATCGAGTTTTTCAAATCTAAAATTTTCTAAATTCATCTAAATTCATTCTCTATCCAATGGTGGCCTCAAATCTCCAATTTGAATTATTTAAGCAACCTAGAAAAATGAATTTAGGATTTGGTTCAATAGTGGTTCAAACCGGTCCGAACCTGTTCGGATCCGGTTCACTTGAACCGGTTTGGTTTTCATCCTCAATTCCTTCACAAGTCCATTTCCATGTGTTTTGTTACTCCTTGGGTCACTTAGGGTCCATAAAATTCCCAATTTACCATCTCTTTATCGATTTCGGTTCATAAATCGACTTGGTACTTAAACCAGTTCAATCCGGTTTGGGTCCGATTCACTCGAACCGGTCTAGTTCTTCTTTCCCACTTTGTTCTAAGGTTCCTTCCCAAGGTTTATGAATTTCTTTAGAGTACAATGGAGTTGAATTCCTTTGTTTTGCCCGATCTCTATCGGTTTTGGTTCATGAACCGACTCTATTCATAAACCGGTTCAATCTAGTTGGATTCGGTTCATCTAAACCAGTCTGGTATTTCTCTTCCAATTCATCCTAAGATTCTTTTCCATAGTATTATGAACTCTTTGGATAACCCGGGAGTTGTAAATTCCCAAATTGCCCGTTCACAAATGATTGGGTTTGTGAACCGGTTCGGTTTTCTCACTCAGTTTGACTGGTTCCCTTCTCGATTTTCTTTAGCTCAAAAGGGCGGCGTTTACAATATGTCCTAAGAATCCTACCTCCTGTAGCCATAACTCACACTTGGAGAATTTTTCATATAAATAGTTTTCCTTTAGTTTCTCCAAGGTGATTGCCAGATGTTCTTCGTGCTTTAACCTAGTTCGTGAGTATATGAGAATATCATCTATGAATACTATCGTGAACCTATCCAAGTGTGGTTGGAATACTCGATTCATTAAATCCATGTAGGATATAGGGGCATTTGTTAATCCGAATGGCATTACTCTGAACTTGTAATGTTCGGATCGAGACCGAAATTCCATCATAGGAATGGCATTAAGTTGGTGATAGCCCGACCGAAGGTCTATCTTAGAGAAGTAGGCTGGTACTTTTAGTTGATCGAATAGGTCATCAATTCATGGAAGTGGGTAATTGTTCTTGATGGTGACAAGATTCAACTTCCTATAATCTATGCACAGTCTCATGCTCCCATCCTTTTTCTTCACGAATAGGACTGGTGCACCCCATGGAGACTGGCTAGGACGTATAAAATCCTTCTCCAATAGTTTGTCTAGTTGCTCCTTCAATTCCTACAAATCTATTGGAGTCATGCGATAAGGGGCTTGAGATATGGGGTTTGTTCTTGGGATAATTTCTATGGTGAATTCCACCTATCGAATTGGGGGTAGTCTAGGTAATTCTTCCGAAAATACCTCTGTATAGTGTTTAACCAATGAAATGTCTTCGAGTTCCTTCTCCTCAGAGTTTTCGTTGATGACCATGGCCAGAAAAACCGTACAACCTTTTTTTATCATCTTTTGGGCCTTTATATGAGGCACAATCTATACTTCACCCAACCTTCGATCTTCTTGGAATTTTAATCCGTTTGTCTCGGGAGTGTGGAAGGTTATTATCTTTTTTCCACCATCCATCCTAGCCTGATGGTTACTTAACCAATCCATTCCACGAATTACTTTTATCTCCCTTACAGGTAACGAAATCAGATTTACTTCGAGCTTGATTCCTCTCATCTTTATCTCACATCCCTTAAGTTGTTTGTTCCTATTTGATCATTATCTTAAGGGTGTGAGAATGTTGAGACTTTGTCATAGAGGGGTGAGTTCTAGGGGTAGACTTGAAATCAGGTCCTCTTTGAAGAAAGATCTTTCAGTTCCTAAGTCAAAGAGGGCATAGACCTGTTGTCCCCATAAATGCACATACCCTGATTAAAGAAACTTATATTTTTAGAGGAAAGACTTTCTTTATTGAACCAAAATTTCAATTACAAGTTTTTCTTAAGCTAATTGGAAGGGTTTTGGGATGTACCCGCTATAATAATAGCATCTTTTTAGCCTCTTTTCGAGTGAGGTTGTATAACCAAGTCAGTACTCTGGCTGTAGTGTCTGGCCTAGAATTCCTGGGGTTCCCTTGTGGTGGTCCAAGTGTATTCCTTTGCTTGTTCTCCCTAAGAGTAGGGTATTCCTTTAGAAAGTGCCCCATCTGTTCGCATACAAAATAGGACAAGCATGCTCCCTCGTGGTGCCTTTGGCACCTAGGATAGCGAGGGTTTCCTTAAGGCAAGGTGGGGATTACTCTTTGGGAGGTGGTGGCATATCCTTTCTCTTTTGAAATGCCACTCTATTTCCCCCTCTTGGACCATAATGCTCCTTCCGCCCTCCCTAACAGTTTTGACCCTTAACCTCCTTTCGGATCCTTTGCTCCATCTGACGGCGTCGGGTTTGCACCAGTCACTCACACTCGTGAGCCATACTGATTACCACCGCTTGGTCCATGGGGCATCCTAGTACTCTCATATAGTCTTATATGTCCATATTGAGATTGTTCGCGAACCGCTGGCATATATCTGCTGGCCCAGCTAGGTCAGGAGCAAAGGGTCTTAACTTATTGAATTTAGTTTCATACTCCGATATAGAGTTAAGCCCTTGTCGAAGCCGGAGGAAACCTTGCTTCTTCTTGTTAATCAGATGAGGAGCCAGGTACAATTCTATGTACCTCTCCTCAAATTGCTCCCAAGTGGGTATGGAGTTATACAAGCTTCAGACATTGTCCCACCATCTTTTGGCACTTCCCTCCAAGAAGCATTTTGTCAGGATCACCATGTCCTCTAGTGATATCCTAACTATCCCCATTAGCTTCTTGACATTTTCCAGTCAATCCATAGTGACAACAACATCTTTCTCTCCGAGAAAAGGCTTACCCCACAATTGACAGAGAGTTTGGAGATTTTTGGGAAAGTCAACTGGAGGAGGATGGCTAACAGGAGGAGGATGGGATTGTACTTTCTCCGGTTTAGCCTGAGAGTTAGTACCTGCCTCAGGGACGAGGTTAGGTTGCCCAAATACGTGGGTGAACTCCTCGTACAACCTCTAGTGTTCCAAGTTAAGTCCAAGTGGGGTTGTATGGGCTCCTCGGGGAGTTTCCACATGGAGGGGTGGCTAGGCAGCTTCTGAGACTGCAGCTCTAGTTCTCATAGTTCCATTCTTGGGAGCCATCTGAAAATTTTAAAATTATCTCTACTAGTTAATGTGTTCTCTAGTCTTGATAATGTATTCGAGAAAACAGGCTTTGATACCACTCAAGTTGTCATGCCCCGACCTGGTTTGGACAAATCCCCATGAGCAACCCACAACTCTCCCAGTTTATTAAGGGTTTTCCCTTCTTTAAACTATGAGGAGTAAAGCGTCCTTTAGACCTCTACCTTTCTTGGAATAATACTAATCAAAACTACATAAAATTAAACTTACACACCTGTCTGACAGAGTGGATGTTCGCGACATCTGACCCTTAATCTCGAAAAGAAACTCCGTGTTCACATGAGGACAAAGATCTCATCCCAACCCCACCCCCACCCCCGTCTCATGCACATGAAGTTACGTTAAGCTTCCCTGATTGCTAGCACGACAAATGGCCCTTATCTCCACCATGTCGTCCAGTAGCCCTTAGGACACATCACTACCCCTCTTGGGCATCTTAATGGTCCTGAAGCTCAAGTGCATGTAGAAACAAAGTTTTCAATATAAGCCATTAATCTTTGGTGCCGCTGGTCCAACAACCCCGACCCTCAACTTGACCTACAACTATTTGTCTAGACTAGTTCGTCGACTGGGTATTGTCGCACTACCGCTAGTCCATCGAGTATGTCGGTCCTGTCTTGGTACCATGGCTAAATCACATCATTCGTTAAAATTTTCATGGCTTAACATCATGTTTGTTTATGAGCTCCCTCTCATGCCAACTGGTCTTGGGCCCACTATATGAGATTTTCCAAAACCGGGCATTTTAGCCCCCAAGTTCCAAAATCAAGGCATTTGGCCTATTTGAGCTATTTGAGCTCTCGTCAAGAAGATCTCCCAAAATTTTTAAGCATTGGCACTTAGTCAGTGGAGACACTTCTAACAAAAATAACTTTTCTTTTGTCTATCACACCAACTGGGTGTGATGACATTTCCGCTTACAACTGGTAAATGGGTTTTCCACTTCTTTCCAAGAAGTTCATCATACCAACCGTGTATAATCTACTTACAATCGGTAAGTAGTTTTTTCGCATAGTTTCTACATCACTCCAACCAGATGTGATAATAAAACTCCACATAGTAGCAGTTTTTCATATCTGAGGTACTCATCATCCCAACCTGATAAGATGTGAAAATCCCACTCACCCAATAAGTGCAGTGTATTTTCCCTTAAAGCGGCTTTTTGCCTCCACGCGATCTTATCCTTGCTGGTGTTCCTAGTCCTTCATGTTCCTACACGATATAAACATCCTCATTAATTAACATTTGCCCTAATAGCCTTCATTCCTCACGAATGAACAAAATGCCCAAACTTTCAATTATTTGCATTTAGGTCCCTAAAGTTCTTTTTCTTAAACTTTAGGTCCCAAATGATAATTTTTCCCAAATTGACTCCCAAAACTTCTAAATTTCACTTTGGGACCTCAATTTATTCAGAATCACAAAAAAGGGATTCAAATTTCCCAAATTTCCAAATTGGTCCCCAACTTTTCAAAAATTACCATTTTGCCCCTACTTTACAAAAATGGCAATCTGACCCCAATAATTCCAAAAATTGACCAATTAGTCCTCCAACATCTTTTTCATGGCCAATTGGCCCTCAATTTTTGGAAATTGCACTTTGGTCCCAAATTTTTCAAAATTCCCAACTCCCCCCAAAATTTTCCCAAATTTCCACCTTTCAAACTGGTCGAATTTGATTTCATCAAATTGACCAATCAATCAAGGTTAATTGTTGAAATTGAAGGTAAAATTGAGTTCTTACACTTCCCTACAATTCAATGGAACTTTGAATCATGTCATTTGGATCCAAATTGAGCTCAAAAGGAACTTAGTTGAAAAACTAGACTTAGAGAGAGAAAGCTTCGAAAGCTTACTGTCGGGGGTGCAGTGGTCCATGCTTTTGATCGGGACAGATAGCTCTCATCCTAAGGTTCCTCCTAGGATCAAGAATTGAATCAATTCATATTGAATTGAGGGAGAATTCGGTTAGAGAAGTTTCATTGGTTCTCTCTCTAACACTGATCAAAAATTATAGAGGGGTGCCAAATTGGCTTACCTTTTCACTCTAATTCGATCGTATGAAGGTTGTGGAAGTGTTGGGAGAGCTTGGTTTGGCTTGAGAAGGGCTCAAATTAGCTGTTTTTAGATTGGCTGAAATAGGGCACCTTCCGTCCATTGGAGCTGCTTCACTATTCGATCACGCCGGCACTTCTCCGGTGATCCTCGGAGCAAATGGAGACTACCATCGGGTAGCTGACTTCTCCCCGAATATAAGGAACTTGACCCCGCCTTATTTGACTGAAACTCCACTAGCGCTGCTTGATTTTCTGATGAGTGAACAGTGCTGTCATTTGAAGGAAGAAGACAACATTGTTTCGAACCGAACCGGTCCGGTCCGAACTAGGTTCAATGCTTAAACCGGCCGGTTCAGGCCCAATTTGACCGAGTTTTTCAAAATTAAAATTTTCTAAATTTATTTAAATTCATTCTCTGTCCAATGATGGCTTCAATTCTCAAATTAAAATTTTTTAAGCCACCTAGAAAAATAAATTTACAAATCGGTTCAATTCGGTTGACCTGAACCGGTTTGGTTTTCTCTTTCAATTCATCCTAAAGTGCTTTTCCATGACTTTTGTGACCCTTTAGGTCACTCTGGATTTATAAATTTCCCAATTTTTCCTTTTTCTATCGGTTATGATTTTATAAACTGACTCGATTTTCTCTTTGAAAATGACCGATTCTTTTCCCAGTTTTTCTTCTTATCAAAGGACGGGGTTTACAGACATCATCACATCCAATTGGCGTGATGAAGTTAAAAATGTAATTTTGTCAGAAGTGTTCTCCCCTGACTGTGTGCCAATGCTTAAAAGATTTGGGAGGCCTTCTTGACGGGAGCCAGAAGAGCTCAGATAAGCTAAAGGCCTTAGTTTTTGAACTTATGGGGGCAATATGCCTAGTTTTGAAAAAATCACATGCAGTGGGCCCAAGGTCGGCACGAGTAGGAGCTCATAGAGAATTTCTAAGGAAATCATTGTATGATTTCTCCATGTTACTGAGTTAGGACCGACAATACTCGATGGACTGGTGACAGTGCGTCAGGGCCAGGTCAACGGACCAACCTAGACAAACTGCTGTAGGTCGGGGCCATTGGACCATTGGCACCAAAGATAGTGGCTATATGTGAAAACTGTTGTTTGTGCATGCACTTGTGGTACAGGACCATCAAGATGCCCAAGAGGGGTAGTGATGGGTCCTAAGGGCTACAGGACGACATGGTGGAGATAATGGCAGTTCGTCATGCTAGTCAGTCTTGAAGCTCGGAGTAACTTCTTGCGCATGAAACCGGGGTGGGGTCGGGATGAGGTCTCTGTCCTCATATGGACATGGTGTGGCATTCGGGTGTGGGGGTCGGATGTCGAGAACATCCACTCAGACCTAGGGTAGAAGTGGACGGGCTTCTATCTTGGTGGACAGAAAAGATGATGCGATCCACAAGTGGGTTCAATGGACGGGCTACACCTACGAATGTGTTTTACCCTTCCTGATGAAGGGCGTGTGTTTGTTTGCTAAGTGCCACCCGAGGCAAGGGGATGAGCTAAAAAAGCTAAACACACCTAGTGGTAATGGAAAATAGTTTTGAAAACCAAAATTTGAAGAAAGATCCATCTTAAAGGGAATGATAATCTCGTCACGGATTTAATAAAGTTGTTTTCTTGAAAACTCACTCCCAACACCCGCTCACTGAGTTGTAGAACTTACCCCCTTTTACCCCTTTCAAGTTACCGAGGAAAGACCCTTCTTAAAGACCATCCTAATTTGGAAAACTAAAAAGACAACTATGTCTATTTTAAAATACGCAGTTTTGTATAATATTGTTCCAAGAAAGACAAGTAAAAAGGACGCCTTACTCCTCGTTGTTTAGAAAGGGCGAAACCCTTGATGGACCAAAGGGAGTGGCGGGTTGCTCACGGGGATCCGATCAAACTTGGTTAGGGCATGACACAGCTGACTAGATGCGCTTCACCATGTGTCACGCGTTGATTGGGCGTTGACCTATATGGCGGTCTATTGACCGACTGGATCATTGACCGGTTCGGTCGAACCGAGTTCGATGACCTGAAATAAAAAATTGGTCAGTTAATGCCTAATTCGACTGGATTTCAAAAACTTTTTAATTTCCAAGTTTTTCTAAATTTATTTTCTACAGATTGGTGACTTCAATTTCCCAAATTTATATATTTAAATCTCCTAGAAAAATAATTTTTTGAACTGGTTTTTCTCAGTTTATCCCGGTTTAGATCTGGTTCTCACATCCAATTTGATTCATGATCCATTTCTAGATCTTCAATGAACACTTGGATTTTCAAATTTCCTGTTTTGGCTTCTCTTTACCAATTCCAGTTTACTTTAAAACTTTGTTTTCTCTCAAAATTTCTAGTTCTCATTTCCGACTTTCTTACTATGAGAGAACAAGATTCACAAATGAGACCCCATCCACATAAGAAATTCATTATAACATAGAAATTATGCATGCATTACTTACAAACCATATTGTGACCGTCGCCACAATACCCGAGTGTCACGCCCCAGCCCAGTTTGGTCGGATCCTCATGATCAACCTGCCGCTCCCTTGGTTTAAGAGCGGTTTCCTCTTCTTTTAATCAAAAGGAGCTAGGTGTAATTTCAAACCTTATTCCCTATAATAGCATAAGTCAATCAAATGCAAGCTTAAAAGAGATTTTAAGCATACCTGACGGAGGATACATCTTCACATTTTCTTTATTATATCTCCTTATTCCTAAAAAGGGGTAAAAGAGAGAGGGTGAGTTCTACAACTTAGTGAGCGGGTGTTGGGAGTAAGTTTTCTTTAAAATTGCTTTTGTTTATCTAAAGAATGCCAAAGTTATCATTTCCTTTAAAAAGGGATTTCCTTACTTTGGTTTTCAAAACCTTTTTCCATTTGCTTATTAAGTGTGTTTAGCAAATAAACATAAGCCCTTCATCAGGTAGGGTTCACACATTCGTAGGTGCAACTCGTCCACTGCACGCACTTGTAGATTGTAGCGCCTTTACCATCCACCAAGATAGAAGCCCGTCCACTTCTACCCTAGGTATGAGCGGATGTTCTCGACATCCGACCCTCAAACCCAAATGCCACTCCGTGTCCGTATGAGTACAAAGACCTCATCCTGACCCACCCTGGTCTCATGAGTAACAAGCTACTCCAAGCTTTAAGACTGATTGGCACAACGAACTGCCCTTATCTCCACCATGTTGTTCAGTAGCCCTTAAGACCCATCACTACCCCCTACGGAGTCTTGATGGTCCTGTACCATAAGTGCATGCACAAAAAACAATTTTTCACATATGGCCATTATCTTTGGTGCCAACGGTCCAATGGCCCTGACGCTTAACCCGACATGCAGCTGTTTGTCTAGGCTGGTCCGTCGACATGGCCCTAACGCACTGCCGCTAGTCCATCGAGCATTGTCAGTCCTAACTTGATACCATGGAGAAATCACACAACCAATTTTATTAGAATTTTTCATGTATTTCTTTAATCAATTTATTTACGATCTCCTGCTTATGCCCATAGGCCTTGCTCCCACTGCACGTATTTTTCTAAAACCGAGCATTTAGCCCCATGAGTTAAAAAACTGAGGTCTCTAGCCTATCTAAGCTATTCTAGCTCCCGTCAAGAAGGTCTCCCAAATATTTTAAGCATTGGCACACAGTCAGGGGAGAAAAATTCTAACAAAATTCGTTTCCATCTTCATCATACCAACCGAGTGGGATGACATCTCTACTTACAACCAGAAAGAAGGTTTCTCCTTTCCTCAAGGAAGTTCATCATACCAACCAGGTATGATTATCTCTACTTACAACCAGTAATTAGGTTTTTATTAGTTAAAGATGGTACTCCTCATCCCAAATAGGTATGAAGTTAGATAATCCCACTCATCCGATAATTGTGACACATTCGTCCCTAGTCGGTTTTCGTATCCACACTAGCTTTTCATTGTTGGCTTTTGGGTCTCTTGTGTCCCTACACAATTTGGGCATCCTTATAAATTAAAGTTTGGCATGACAGCCATCGTTTTCTCACATATGAGGGACTAGGCTCAAAATTGTTGGTTAATTGCACATAGGTCCCTAAAGTTCACTTTCCTTAACTTTAGGTCCCTAATGCCAACTTTTCCCCAAATTGAGTCTCAAGGCTTCCAAAATTCCCTTTGAGTTCTCAATTTACTCAAAATTGAATAAGGGGCTCAAGTTTTCCAAATTGGTCCATAACTTTTCATAAATTACAATTTTGCCCCTACTTTCCAAAAAAGGCAATTTGACTCCAAATGTTCCAAAAATTGACCAATTGTTCCCCAACATCTTTCTCATGGCCAATTGGCCTTCAATTTTGGGAATTTGTAAAGAGGTCTCTCAATTTTTTGAAATCCCCAAAATTTTCCCCAATTTCTCCCCTTCAATTTGACCAAATTTGATTTCTTCAAATTGGCCATTCAATCGGGGTTAATTACTCCAATTAAAGGTATGGATCAGTTTCTACACTTCCATATGATTCAATTGAGCTTTGAACTGCATCATTTAGGTTCGAATTGAGCTCAAACGGAGCTTTGCCGGAATATTGCTCGTAGAGAGAGAAGGTGCGGCAGTCCGAGCTCTCAATCTGGGAAGGTAGCTCTTGTCCTAAGGTTCCTTCTAGGATCAAGAATCACTACAATTGAAGTCAAATCCATGGTGAATTTAGTTAGTGAAATTCCACACTTTCTCTCTCTAACTTTGATATGCAACGACTGAGGGGGTTTGGTTGAGGAATTTAGTTAGTGTCTGGAGGCTTGGTTTGGTTGAGGAAGGGCTGAATTTGGCCGAATTTAGCTCGGCCAAAACAGGACAGCTTCGGTCTATCAAAGATGCTTCACTGTTTGGTTCCTTCGGCGATCCTCAGGTCGAAAGGAAGTTGCTCTAAGATTATTGACTTCCCACGGAGTCTATAGGACATGACCTTGCCTTATGAGGCTAAGAAAAAGGCCTATGTCAGAGCTCTATTTTGAGCTTCACCAGAAAATGGAGCAATTGAGAGAGAATGGTGATTTGAGGTGTGTGGAGGATAAATAGACAGTAACACTTTATATAGGGAGCTCGAGGACCCTACGCTCGACCACTTTCCATTTTGGTCGAGGTTATCCTCACCCGAAAATGGCCTAATCGGAGTTGTTACACCTTCACCAGAGTTATACATTTTCTGCATTAATGAACAGTGCTATCATCCTGAGTAAAAAGATGACATTGTTCTGAACTGGACCGGTCCGACCAGGTTCAATGGCGAAAATCAGTCAGTTCAAGCTCGATTCGATCGGTTTTCTCAAAATTAAAAATTTTTAAATTAATTTAAATTCATTCTCTATCTAATGGTGGCTTTAATTTCCCAATTTGAATATTTTAAGCTAGCAAGAAAAATGAATTTAGAAACCGGTTCAAGTATGATTCAAACCGTTTCAGGTTCTATTCACCCTAAACCGGTTTGGTTTTCTCTTTCCATTTGCCCCAAGGTTCTTTACCATGATTTTTATGACTCTTTGAGTCACTTGGCATTTGTCAATTTCCCATTTTACTCTTTCTTTATCGGTTATGGTTTATGAACTAGCTTAGTTTTCTCTTTTGAATTGACCGGTTCTTTTCTCAGTTTTCTTGTCTTTAAGGACGGGGTTTACACTGCGTGTTAGGGTCACAACCTAATTGTCATGCCCCGACCAAGTTTGGTCGGAACCCAGTGAGCAACCCATCACTCTCGTTGGTCCAGGAAGAGTCACCACTTCCAAAACCACGACGAGTCAGGCGTACCTTCTATCATTGATCCCTAGAATAACATTATACAAAACTACAAAAACATTATAAGTAAATTACCTGGATTTTTAGGACTTGGTGTAAGGATTTCTTGTAGGGTTGTCTTCTTTCATGATAAAGGTTTAAAGGGAGTGGTGAGTTTCTACAACTCAGTGAGCGGGTATTAGGGTGAGTTTTCAAAAGAATTAATAGCATCTTTCTTATTAACATGTTTGTGAGTTTAACTTCCTCTTTGAAAAACAAACTTTTCAATTCTTCCCCTTGTTTGGGATTGTTTAACATTCAACCACACTCCCTTTTAACAAAAAGGGTTCAAACATTTATGGAATATAGTTACCCCGACTGCACTCACTTGTGGATCAGAGTGTCTTTGTCATCCACCCTGATAGAAGTCCTTGACTTCTACTTGGAGTCTGAGTGGACATCAATTGTTCATCCCTCAGACCCGAAGATACTTCGTGTCTATGATGTGGGATGAGACCTCTCCTAACACCGCCTTGGTCTCAATGCACATGAAGCTTCTCCAAGCTTTGAGACTCATTGGACGACCCAACTTCCCTTATGCAACCTATGTTGTCTAGTAGTTCTTAGAACCAACACTACCCCAAACTAGGTGCCTCGATGGTTTCGTATCTTAGTGCATACACAAAGAATAGTCTTAGGAATTACATCCATTATCTTTGGTGCTACCAGCCCAATGGTCCCAACACTAGGCTTCAGCTCCACAATTGCTATACAAGTTCAACGACCTGACTTCGGCTTAGCAACTACTAGCCCAACGAGTTGATGGTCCAGTTTCGGCAGGGCAGCAATTCACACAATTAACTGGTTTTAAAAGGTTTTCATATCTTATAAGCTTACTTATCTATGGGCTTCAGCCCGTGCTCACTGGCCTTGGGCCCACTTCACAAGTTTTCCAAAATTGGGCCTTGGGCCCTATCATTTTCAAAATAGATGCCTTAGGACTACTAGAGCAATTTCAGCTCTCAGAAGCATCTCCCAAAATATTTAAGTAGTTTCACGCAGTCACAAGAGAACATTCCTAGAAAATAATTTTCAAAACTGAAAATGGTGCGCATGTAAACCCCGTTCTTTGATAATAAGAAAACCAAAGAAAGAACCGGTCATTTTCAAATTTAAAACCGAGTTGGTCTACAAACCAGAACCAATAAAGAAAGGGTAAACCGAGAAATTTATGGGTTTCAAGTGACCCAAAAAGTCTCAAAAGTCATAGAAATGGACTTAAGAATGAATTGGAGATGAAAACCAAACCGGTTCAAGTGAAATGGATCCAAACCGGATTGAACCAATTTAGACCGGTTTGAACCACCATTGACCTAGATTCTAAATTTATTTTTCTAGGTGGCTTAAAAAATTCAAATTTGAGATTTGGAGCACTATTAGATAGAAAATGAGTTTAGATAAATTTAGAAATTTTTAGATTTCAAAAATTCAGTCGAATTGGGGTGAACGGGCCGGTTTAAGCTTTGAACCCGGTTTGGTCCGATTTGAAACAATGTCCTTTTCTTCCTTCAGATGACAACACTGTTCACTCGCCGAAAAATCGTGCAGCACCAACAAAGCTAAAAAGCCTTTGGGCATGGAGTTTCAGGCAATGAATGACCACCATTAAGGTACCAATCGGACGGCCAAGAAGTACCTAAGCTTCCTATATAAAGAGCCATTTCTCATTCATCCACTCCATACCTGAAAACTCCATTCTCTCTCGACTGCTCCAATTTTTGGTGAAGAACCAAAGCTCCAACTTGGGCATTTTTCTGAGCCAAACAAGGTGAAGTTGGGTTCTTTAGAAGTGGGGAGAAGTCAGCTACACGTCTGTAGTCTCCATTTGCTTTGAGAGGCGTCGGAGAAGCGCCGATGTGATCAAACAATGAAGCCGCTCCAGCAAACCGAAGCTGCCCTATTTCGGCCGAGCTGAAATCGGCCAATTCGAGCCCGCCTCATGCCAAACCAAGCCTTCCCAAAATCTCCACAACCCTCCTATGCTCGAATTAGGACTGAAAGGTAACCCAATTCGGCTCCCCTCTACAATTTTCGAATGGTGCTAGAGAGAGTCGACGGAATTTCAATGACAAAATTCTAATCCAATTTGGCATTAATTGATGCAATTCTTGATTCTAGGGGGTACCTTAGGAGGAAAGCTATCTGCCTCGATTGGAAGTTCGGACCATCGCGCCCCCACCGGTGAGCAATTGAAGCTTTCTCTCTCTACGTTCTATTTTCTGCCGAAGCTCCGTTTGAGCTTGTTCCGGCGTCAAAACTTACGACTCAAAGTGCTATTGAATTGTATGAAGATGTAGAAACTCAATTTTAACTTCAATTTTAACAATTAGAAGTGTTTGATTGGTCAATTTGATAAAATCAAATTCGGATGTGTTAGGAAGTTGAAATTGGGGGGGAAATTTGGGGATTTTAAAAAATTCGAGGGACCAAAATGCAATTTTATAAAATTGATGGACAATTGAGCATGATAACAATGTTAGAAGAACAATTGAGCAATTTTAGAATTTTGGGGTAAAACGTACCATTTTTGTAATGGAAGGGCAAAATGGTAATTTTGGAAAATCTAGGGGCCAAAGTGGAAATTTGGGAAACTTGAACCCCTTTTTATTAAATTGAGTAAATTGAGGTCCTAAGAGGAATTTTAAAAGTTTCGGTACTCAATTTGGCGGAAAACAGGCAATTGGGGACTAAAGTAAAAAAAGAAAAATTAACTTTAGGGACCAATTTGTAAATATTGGAAAAGTTGTGAATTTAGTCATTCATACTGAATGAGGTGATCAAGCCAGATGATAATGAACAATGATGTTCATTTCATGTAGGAACATGAGACATCGGGAATGCCAACTGACGTTAAGCTCGCAAGGAACGAAAATCGACTAAGTGGAATTTCACTGCACAATCGGTGAGTGGGATTTTTATATCATACTCGATTGGGATAATAGTGCCTCAGAAATGAAAACCCACTACTAAGTGGTACTTTAAACATCACAAAGTGATGTGAAAATGATATGGAAAAACTACTTACAGATTGTAAGTAGATCATACCCAGTTGGTATGATGAAAACATCCTCAGAGGAAGTGGAAAACCCGTTAATCAGTTATTAGTAGAGATGTCCTCATACTTGGTTGGTATGATAGAGAGTTGAAATTATATTTTTGTCGAAAGTACTCTCCCCTGACTATGTGCCACTGCTTAAACAATTTGGGAGACCTTCTTAACGGAAGCTCGAATAGCTCTATTAGGCAGGAAGCCTCGGTTTTGGAACTTGGGTGCTAATATGCCCGATTTTGAAAATCTTGAACAGTGCGCCATAGGCCGGTTGGCACGAGTAGGAGATCATAAAAAAAAACATGAAGTATATGCCATGAAAACTTAAATAATTAAATTGTTTGACCATGGTACCAAGACAGGACTGACATACTCAATCAACTAGTGGTAGTTCGACATGGTCTTCGGACTAGTCTAGACAAACAACTGCAAATTGAATTGAGGGTCGAGGCCGTTTGACCAGTGGCACTACAAATTATATGGCATGATGTGAAAATACAAATTGTGCATGCACTATGTTTACGGGACCTTCAAGACACCCAAGAGGGGTAGTGATATGTCCTAGAGCCCTGGATGACCTGGTGGATATAAGTGCAGTAAGTCATACCAGGAGGCCTTACGAAGCTCAGCGTAGCTTCAAGCACATGAGACCAGGATGGGGTCAGGATGAGATCTCTATCCTCATACGAACACGAAGAATTGTTACAGGATTAAGGGTAGGATGTCGTGAACATCCACTCATTCTCAGGGTAGAAGGGGACGTACGTCTATCTAGGTAGCCGGTAAAGTCACTCCAACGCCACAAGTGGGTTCAGTGGACGTACTCGCCTACGATTGTGTGTTTGACCTTCATTGTCATGCCCCGACCCAGTTTGGTCGGATCCCCGTGAGCAACCCGCCACTCTCCCAATTTATTAAAGGGTTTCCCCTTATTATAATTAGTAAAGAGTAAGGCGTCATTTAAACCTGCACCTTTTCTTGGAATAACATAAAGCAAAACTGTATAATATTTAAAATTTATCATACCTGTCACACATGCATCTTAGTTGGTAGTCTTTAAGGGTAGGCTTTCTAGAATTTCCTAAAAGGGATATAAGGGAGGGGTGAGTACAACAACTCAGTAAATGAGTTTTCACAAACCTTTAACTTTTAGGAAAAAGACTTGTATTGTAGTGTGCCAAGTTCCTTTCTTTCAAAAAAATTATTTCACATCAAATCTCGGTTTTCACCACCATTTCCTTATTAATCACGGTGTGTCATTACCCAACACACATCCTTCATCATGAAGGTCAAACACACATTCGCAGGCTAGCCCATCCACTGAACCCACTTGTGGCGTCGGAGCGACTTTACCGGCCACCTAGATAGAAGTGCATCCACTTCTACCCTAAGAATGAGGGGATGTTCGTGACATCCGACCCTCAATCCCAAAATCAATTCTTCGTGTCCGTATGTGGATAGAGACCTCATCCCATCCCCACCTCGGTCTCATGCGCTTGGTGCTACTCAAAATTTCGCACGATCACCTGTTACGACAAACTGCTCTTATACCCACCATGTCATCCAGTGCCCTTAGGACACATCACTACCCCTCTTGGGCTTCTGGATGGTCCCATAATCACAGTGCATGTCAATATTTTCTTATCATGCCATATAATTTGTGGTGCCACTGATCCAACGGCCCTGACCCTCAACTTAACCCGCAGTTGTTTGTCTTGACTAGTCTGCCGACCTATCATGTCGCACCGCCGCTAATTGACCGAGTATGTCGATCTTGTCTTGATACCATGGCCAAACAATTCCTTTATTTAAATTTTTATGGCATATAATTCATGTTTGTTTATGAGCTCATGCTCGTGCCAACTGGCCTTGGGCCCACTGTACGATATTTTCAAAATCGGGCATATGCTCTCAAGTTCCGAAATTGAGGCCCATGACCTATAAGAGCTACTCGAGCTCCCATCAAGAAGGTCTCTCAAATCATTTAAGCATTGGCACACAGTAAGGGGAGAGCACGTCCAACAAAAAAATTGTTTTCAACTATCCATTTCCAATTTGGTCCCCCAACTTTTCCAAAATTACCATTTTGCCCTTCCTTTACAAAAATGGTAAATTTTACCCCAAAAATTCTAAAATTCCTCCATTGGCCCTCTAACATTTTTATCATGCCAAATTGATCCTCACTTTTAGGAAATTACATTTTGGTCCTTTGAATTTTTGAAAATCTCCAATTTTCCCCAATTTTTCCCCCAATTTCAACTCCTTAACACTGCTGAATTTGATTTCATCAAATTGGCCAATCAAACACTTCTAATTGTTGAAATTGAAGTTGAAATTGAGTTTCTACATGTTCATACGATTCCATATCACTTTGAATTGTAAGTTTTAATGTAGGAACAAGCTCAAACGGAGCTTCGCTGGAAAACGGACCGTAGAGAAAGAAAGCATCGATTACTCACCGTCGGAGGCATGACGGTCCAAGCTTTCAATCTAGGCAGATAGCTCTCATCATAAGGTTCATCTTAGAATCAAGAATTACATCAATTGATGCTGAATTGAGTTAGAATTTCATAATAGAAATTCTATCAGTTCTCTCTCTAGCACCTGTCAAAATTTGCAGAGGAGAGCCAAATTGGCTTACCTTTCAGTCCTAATTTGGCCGTGGAAGGGTCGAGAAAGTGTTGAGAGGGCTTGGTTTGGCTAGAGAAGGGCCAATTTAAACTTGGCCAAAACAGGGCAGCTTCAGTCTATCAGAGCTGCTTCACTGTTCCATCACACCGGCGTTTCTCCGGCGACCCTCGGAGCAAATAGGGACTACAAGCATGTAGCTAAATTCTCCTCGGTCCTAAAGAACCCGACCTCACCTTCTTTGGCACAGAAATGACCCTATATCGAAGCTCTAGTTTGAGCTTCACCGAAAAACTAAGCAATTGAGAGAGTGGGCTTTTTAGGTGTGGAGAGGATGAATGGAGAGGGGCTCTTTATATAGGGAGCTCGGGGACTGATCGGCTGTCCGTTTGGCACCTTTATAATAGACATTGATGGTCGAAAATGTATTGAACAGAGATGTTTCTTCTTCGTCAGTGCTGCTTCAATTTTTCGGTGAGTGAATAGTACTATCATCTAAAGGAAGAAGACGACACTGTTCTGAATCGGGTTCAAAGCTTATACCGGCCGTTTCACCCTTCATTTAACCGAGTTTTTCAAATCTAAAAATTTCAAAATTCATTTTCTATCCAATGGTGGCCTCAAATCTCAAATTAAAAATATTTAAGCCACATAGAAAAATGAATTTAGGATTCAGTTCAATAGTGGTTCAAACCGGTCCAAACCGATTCAATTTGGTTCGAATCTAGTTCACCTAAACCAGTTTGGTTTTCATCTCCAATTCACCCTAAAGTCCTTTTTCATGACTTTTATGGCTCCTTAGGTCACTTAGGATCCATAAATTTCCAGGTTTACTATCTCTCTATCAGTTCCAATTCATAAACTGGCTCGGTTCTTAAACCGGTTTAATCCGGTTCGGGACCAGTTCATCTGAACTGGTTTGGTTTTTCTCTCCCACTTTATTCTAAGGTTCCTTCCCAAGGTTTATAAATCTCTTTGGGTCACAAGGGAGTTGAATTTCTCTAATTTGCCCGTTCCCCAATAAACAGGTTTGTGAACCGGTTCGGTGTTTCTCCCTCGGTTTGACCGGTTCTTTTTCGGGTTTACATTAATGATGAAGGATGTGTGTTGGATGATGACACATCATGGTTAATAAGAAATTGTGGTATATTTTTGTCAGAAGTGCTCTCCCCTAACTGTGTACGATTGTTTAAACAATTTGGGAGACCTTCTTGATAGGAGCTTAAATAACTCTGTTAGGCTACAGGCCTCGGTTTTGGAACTTAGGAGCTAATATGCCCAATTTTGAAAATCTTGAATAGTGGGCCCTAGGCCAGTTGGCCTGAGCAGGAGCTCATAAACAAACATGATCTATATGCTATGAAAACTTAAGTAAATGAATTGTTTGGCCATGGTACCAAGACATGATCGACATACTAACTCGACTAGTGACAGTGCGACATGATAGGTCTCTTGACTAGTAAAGACAAACAGCTGCAAGTTGAGTTGAGGGTTGGGGCCGTTGGACCAATGGCACCACATATTATATGGCATCATGTAAAAATTGTTGATTGTGCATGCACTGTGTTTACGGGACCTTCAAGACACCCAACAGGGGTAGTGATGCGTCTTAGGGCCCTGGATGACTTGGTGGATATAAGGGTAGTTAGTCGTACCAGAAGCTATGCGAAGCTTGACGTTACTTCAAGCACATGAGACCAGGGTGGGGTCGAGATGAGGTCTTTGTCCTCATACGGACACGGAGAATTGTTACGGGATTGAGGTCAGATGTCATGAACATCCACTAATTCTCAGGGTAGAAGTGGACGCGCTTCTATCTAGGTGGCCGGTAAAGTCGCTTCGATGCCACAAGTGGGTTCATTGGATGGGCTGGCCTGCAATTGTGTGTTTGACCTTCATGATGAAGGATGTGTGTTGGGTGATGACACATTGTGATAATAAGAAATGCTGATAAAAATGAAATTTGAAATGAAAGGTTTTTGAAAGAGAATAAGGAGTCTAGCACACTCCAAATCTAACATTTTTCCTAAAAGATAAATTTTAAAAACCCATTCACTAAGTCATTGTACTCACCCCCTCCCTTATATCCCTTTCAGGTAACCGCGTAAAGCTTACCCCAAAGGCCACCCACTAATACGCATGTAAAACAGGTATGATCAATATAAAATTGTTTGCAGTTTTGATTTATGTTATTCTAGGAAAGGTGCAGGTTTAAATGATGCCTTACTTTCACGGTTTATAAATAAGGGGAAACCCTTGGTAAACCAGGAGAGTGACGAGTTGATCACGGGGATCCGACCAAACCAGGTCGGGGCATGATATATCCTCTTCATGGTTTTTCTCCATGATTTTTGTGATTTATTGGCTACTTGGGATTTCGAATTATTCATCTTAAACCCTTATTTTACCCCTTTTTTGGTTCAAATAAGCACCCTGTTTCCTTTTGGAATTATCAGTGGTTTTTCCCTAGTTTAGTTATTTACCCTAAAGGGGCGGGGTTTATAATAGTTTCCCCTTATCAATCCATATCTCATATAGCCCTGTAAGAATTAATTTACATCAAAGGCCAAAATTTAAGTTTGCAATGGAGATAAGATCCGATTTTGGGTCTTTTATCGACTTGAGGGGATGTAGTGTGCATGGCACGTGGCACGTGGCGGAGATGTGTGCTCGCACATGCCACAAGTACCATGGTGTAAACCCCCTTTCCTTAAAATAAGAAAGCTGGAACTGAGAACCGGAAAATTTTGAGAGAAAATTGTGGTTCAAAGTGAACCGGAATTGGTAAAGAGAAACCAAAACGGGAATTTGAACAATCTCAAGTGACCAATGAAGATCCCAAATTTAAGGAAATAGATCATGGAGCAAATTGGATACAGGAACCGGGCCAGTCCATCCCCAGGATTACTTCCACTTCTCTTGGAGGTAACGGAATTAAGTCACTTCAAGTTTGATTCCTCCAATTACTATCTCACACCCCTTTAGTTGTTTATTTCTGTTCAGACCTTCTCCTAAGGGTGTAAGGGCATTAAGGCTTTGTACAAGAGGAGTGAGCTCTAGGGGTATCTTAGAAACTAACTCTTCCTTGATAAATGATAATTCTGCTCCAGAGTCAAAAAGAGCATAAACTGGTTATCCCCACAACTGTATATACCCTGATTTAAGAAACGTATATTTTATAAGGAATTCTCTTTATTAATTCAAAAGACATTCAGTTTACATGACTCTTTTGGACTAGTTGGTAGGGTTTTGGGATGTACCCACTACAGTGCTAGGGTTTCCTCTAGCCTCCTCTTGAGTGAGGTTGTATACTCTAGCCGGTACTCTTGTCATAGCTTCCGGTCTGGGGTTCCTAGAGTTCCCTTGAGGTGGTCCAAGAGTATTTTTCTGTCTATTCTCCCTAAGAGAAGGACAATCCTTCACAAAGTGTCCCGCTTGTCCACAGGTGAAACAGGCATAGCATGCTCCCTCATGATTCCTTTGACACTTGGATAGAGAGGGTTCCCTTGGGGTAAGGTAGGGACTACTCTGGGAAGGGATGGAGGCATGTTCCTTCTCTATTGCAATACCTTTTTGTTTCCTCCCCTTGGGCCAGTATATTCTCTCCATACTCTTTGACGATTTGAATCTTTATCCCCCTTTCTAGTCGTCTGCTCCATTCGATGACATTGGGTCTGTACTAGTCGCTCGCATTCATGAGCCATATTAATTACAGCTTATAGGCCTGTGGGGCATCCCAGTACTACCATACGGTCTCGAATATCCAAGTTGAGACCATCCATAAACCTCTGGCATATGTCAGCTGGTCCAGCTAGGTCAAGAGCAAAGGGTCTTAACGCGTTGAATTTTGTTTCATACTCTGCTATGGAACTAATCCCTTGCTGAAGTCGTATGAACTCTTGTTTCTTCTCATTTATTAGGTGGGGTGCCAGGTACTCCTTCGAATATTTTTCCTCAAATTGCTCCCAAGTGGAGGCGGTGGCATGTAGGTTTCGGACATTGTCCCACCATCGTCGAGCGCTTCCTTCTAGAAAGAATTCCATCAGGATCACCCTATCCTCGGTTTACATCCTAGTTGTTGAAGAGTTTTGAGATTTCTAGGTATGTCCATTGGAGTGGTTGGATTAGCAGGGAGAGGGTGGGATTGCACTTCCTCGGGCTCAGCCTGTGAGTTGGTGCTTGCCTCAGGAGTAAGGTTAGGTTGGCCAAATACACCGGTGAACTCCTCGTACAATCTTTCATGCTCCCTGCTGAGTCTAGGAGGAGTTGTCTGGGCTACTCTGGGAGTTTCTACTGGTAGGGGTGGCTGGGCGGTGTTGGAGACGGCAGCCCTAGTTCTCTTGGTTCCTTTCTTTGGAGGCATTCTGTCAAATTTAAAATAATCCTATTAGTTACTATATTTTTTAGTCTTGACTATGTATTCGAGGAAATAGGCTCTGATACCACTCTAGTTGTCACGCTCCGACCCGGTTTGGTAGGATCCCTGTGATCAACTCGCCACTCTCCCGATTTACTAAAGGGTTTCCCCTTATATTATAAACTGTAAAGTGTAAGGCGTTCTTTAAACCTGCACCTTTTTCTAGGAATATCATAAATCAAAACTGCATAGTAATTTAAATTAATTGTACCTATCTTGCAGGCGTTTAATTGCGCAAGTCTTTTAAGGTTCGACTTTCCGAGACTTCCTGAAAGGGGTATAAGGGAGGGGGTGAGTACAACTACTTAGTGAATGGGATTCAAATCTTTTTACTTACAAAAAAAACACTTATATGGAGTGTGCCAGACTCTTTTCTTTTCAAAAATCCCTTAATTTAAAATTTTGGGTTTTCCCATTATTCTTAGTTACTAGTGTGTCATCACCCAACACACATCCTTTATCATGAAGGTTACACACATTCGCAAGTCAGTATGACTACTGAACCCACTAGTGGATTCGGAGCGACTTTACCTGCCACCCGAATAGAATCATGACCACTTCTACTTTGGGAATGAGTGGATGTACACGACATCCGACTCTCAATTCTAGAAACCACCTGTTCATGTCCATATGAGGATAGAGACCTCATCCCGTCCCCACCCCAGTCTCATGCACTTGGTGCTACTCCAAATTTCGCACAGACACTTGGAACGATGATTTGCCCTTACCCCTCATGGGCGTCTTGATGATCTCGTACTCATGATGCATGCACAAGCAAAGTTTTCTTAAATTTTCCATGTAATATGTGGTGCCATTTGTCCCAACGGTCCCGACCTTCAAATTAACATGTAGTTGTTTGTCTCGACTAGTCCGGAGACTTGTCATGTCGCACTGCTACTAGTTGACTGAGTATGTCGGACCTGCCTTGGTACCATGACCAAACAATTCACTTATTAGGTTTTAATGGCATATATATATATATATATATATATATATCCATTGTCCTATGGCCCACTGTTCGAGATTTTCAAAAACTGGCATTTTAGCTCTCAAGTTCCAAATCGAGGCCCCCGGCCTATAAGAGCTATTCGAGCTCCCGTCAAGAAGATCTCCCAAATAGTTTAAGCATTGGCACACAGTCAGGGGAGAACACTTCCGACAAAAATAGGTTTTTGCTGTCCATTATACTGACCGATATAAGTACATCTCCGTTCATAACTGATGAACGGGTTTTCAACTTCCTTCGAGGAAGTCTCGTCATATCAACCGAGTATGATCTACTTACAACCCATAAGTAGTTTTTCCGCATAACTTTCACATCACTTTCTCTAAGTAATGATGACTAAAAAAACCACTAAGTAGTGGGTTTTTATACCGAGGTACTTATCATCCCCAACCGAGTATGATACATAATCCCACTCACCCAATAGTGCAGTGAAATTCCACTTAGTCGGGTTCCGTCCTTAGCAAGTTGGACCTCGACTGGCATTCTCGATGTCTCGTTCTCCTACACGAAATGAACAAAATTGTTCTTTATTCTTTGGCCTAATAGCCCTTATTCATTCCAAATGAATGAGAAAACCCAACTTTACATATATTTGCAATTATGACCCTAAAGTTATTTTTCTTTAACTTTAAGTCCCTATTGCCGGGTTTTTCCTAAATTCGAGTCCCGAAACTTTTAAAATTTATCTTAGGACCTCAAATCATTTGATTTCACACAAAGGGGTTTAATTTCCCAAATTTCCAATTTTGTCCTTCAATTTTCCCAAAATTACCATTTTACCCCTTTTTTAGAAAAATGGTAAATTTTGCCCCAAAAATTCTAAAATTTCTCAATTGGCCCTCTAATATTCTTATCATGACCAGTTGACCCTTAATTTTAGAAAATTACATTTTGGTCCTTCGAATTTTCAAAAATCCCCAATTTTTCTCCCAATTTCAACTCTTCAACACTGTCGAATTTGATTTCATCAAATTGACTGATCAAACACCTCTAATTGTTGAAATTGGAGTTGAAATTAAGTTCCTACATGTTCATACAATTCTAAGGAACTTTGAATCACAGATTTTAACGCCGGAACGAGCTCAAACGGAGTTTCGTCGAAAAATAGACTATAGAGAGAGAAAGCTTCGATTTCTAGCCGGTGAGGGTGCGACGGTCGGAGCTCTCTATCTGGGCAGGTAGCTCTCCTCCAGAGGTTCTTCCTAGGATCAATAATGGCATCAATTGATGTCGAATTGGATTAGAATTTCTTCATCGAAATTCGGTCAACTCTCTCTCTAACAACAATCTAAAATTGTAAAGGGGGTCGAATTGACTTACCTTTTGGTCCTAAAATTGTAAAGGATTGGTCCCCAATTCCTTCACAAGTCCATTTCCATGTCTTTTGTGACTCCTTGGGTCACTTAGGGTCCATAAGATTCCCGATTTACCATCTCTTTATCAATTTCAGTTCATAAATCGGTTTGGTCCTTATACTAGTTCGATCTGGTTCGGTTCCGGTTCACCCGAACCGATCTGGTTTTTCTCTCCCACTTTGTTCTAAGGTTCCTTCCCAAGGTTTATAAATTTCTTTGGAGCACAAGGTAGTTTAATTTATTTGATTTGCTCATTCTCTATCTGTTTCGGTTCATGAACCAACTTGGTTCATAAACCGGTTCTATCCAGTTCTGACCTAGTTCTCTTGAACTGCTTTGGTCTTTCTTCCTCATATCATCCTAGGGTTCTTTCCCAAATTTATGAATATTTTTTAATCATATGGTAGCTAGAAATTTTTGAATTTGCTCGTCCCCTAATAGTTGGGCTTGCAGATGAATTCGGTTTAAACATCACATTGACAAGTTCTTTCCCAGTTTTTCTCATTACTAAAGGACGGGGTTTACACCACACGTCCATAACTTGAAGAGCACAAACTACTCCAATTTCTAGCCATCTATGAATCAGAGCCTCGACATTAACCCATTTCTTCACCTCTAAACGTAAAGTCAGGTTCTTTGGAACTCTCAATAAGTCCTCTACCTTCCTACATAGTCCTTTTAGCTCGAGGATTATTGAAGAGGTGTCGATGAGTTCACATAATGCTGCTACTCCGATAGTCGAGTATGAACATAACTTTTTTTGCTAAATTTGGGCCATCCTCGAATCTCCTAAGACTAGGCTGACCCTCCAACAACACTCCAAGACTGAGCGTCGTCCTCCCTAAGCCTTTGAGGTAAGCAATTATCACCGCCCATCGTTGGAATAGTGAATTTATAGAGAGAAAACTAAGCAAATATTGCTAATTAAATTTTCTCTGCTCAAACTATAAATTAAGGTGAAATTTGATACTGAGATGATCCTCTCAACAAGAGCTAGCTCCCCATATCAAGAGCTTCGATAACTGTTCATTGTTAGTAAAAAAATCAAAGCTTTTTCTTTCTATAAATTTCTTCGGTAAAGCTTCGTTTGAGCTCAATTCTAGGACAAATTTGACAATTCGAAGCTTTGAATGAGCGTGGAGAGGAAGGGAAGATGACTAGCAACATGATATGAGGTAATTAACTGAGTTTAATTTGTTAATTAGATGAATTTAGGATTTAGAGCGAAAGTGAAATTTTGAAAAAATTGGGTGAATTGGTGATTTCTGAAAATTTAGTGATTTTGTGAAATTAGTATAAATTGAGGGTCAATTTGTAAATAGTATGAGTTTAGAGACTCAATTGCATTTTAAAATAATTTTTGGGAATTTAATTATAATTAAAAATAAATATAATACTTTATTTGTAATTTTGGATAATTTTATATTAAATAAAAATTATACGGGGATTAAATTATAAATAAAGTAAATTAAGGAAATTATGGCAAATAATTGTGAATTTACTTGTCAATAAAATAAAATAAGGGACTTTTATGTAAATGAAAGAAAACATATGAACCTAAGTGAAAATTTTGGATAATTGATTTATTCGTTAATTATGATAAAATAGGTGTGAAAATAAGGTTTTTTTACCTATAACTATGAGGCCAACAAGACACATCAGAAATCCATCTGGGACGAACAAGTCACAGATCTTGGTTGAGTGGGATTTCTGGCATCTAGTCTCATTGAACTGATGATGCATTATTACTCGCAAATGCAAAAGCATGCTCACTTAGAAAACTTATTTTCTAGAAATATGATCTCCTTATTGTGTGAAACTACTCAAACCTTTGGGAATATATTTTTGAATAAAGCATAAATCATGTTAATAGGACTACCCTTGAATGATGTATGGATACACTACAAGGGAATGATCTATCTCCGACCATCAATGTAGGATATGGGTGAGGTGCATGGTCGACAAAAGGTTGGTTAGATCTAGTTCTATGAAAGTGGGTCCAAGGCTACAGTTTTAAAAAGTGAAGTGGGCTCAATGTCATATTTTGAAAGCTTGTACAAGTGATCCCAAGGCTAATGGAGACGAGTCCAGACCCGTAGATAAAATTATGATTTAAAAGCTTTATAAAAGTTATTACAAATTGTTAATGTATGATTAAGCTACTTAGCCGAAGCTAGGTCAGAGCATGTTGGGCCAGCAACGCAAAGAGAAAGGTCTTAAATCAAAAGTCATTGTTTATGATTGCATCCGTGCAGAACCAAAGAGACGCCTGGAATGGGGTAGTGATGGTTCTAAGGGCTACTAGAGAGCAAGGTTAGTAAAAGGGAAGCTACGTTGGTTCTAGTATGTCGTGAAGCTCTAGGAGCTTCGTGCACATTGAGATCAAGCAAGAAGGGGGAGAGGTCTCGTCACTCAATAGCGAATAGAAGTATCGGTGATATATGGGGTTGGGCAATGGTGCTCACATATACAATGTGGTAGAGGTTGTATCCTATCACTAGGGTGGACGGTAAAGATGCTCAATGTCACTAGTGGAACAAATCAAAATTTTAGCATATAAGGGTATGTTCTACGAATATTTTATCCCTTTATTGAGAAAGGGTGTTTGTGTGATATAAACCTATGAAAAATCCACTACATATGAAATATGAAAATTCTTCTAACTAGGAAGGAACCTGATTTGAGCTTGTGAGAAACAAGCGGTGGATTTATTTGATAAACCTTTTTCTATATGATAAGGCATGTTGTAGCTTATCATTTGTTTTAAGAAAAGGAAATTGTTCATGTATTTTAGAGTATGTGATGAATTGTGGACAAGAAGTCACGATGTTAGTAGAAACTATCACTGAGTTGTATACTCATCCCCTTCCTTACCCCTTTTAGTTCCTAATTATGTCGAGGAATACGTTAGAGAACGAACTACCAAATTGGTTTGAAAAATCTTCTTCATGATGTTTATGTACTACATGATTTATTCTGACAAATTTTTGGAAAACATATATGATGCATTATTTCCCTTATTATCTTAAGCCTTGCTTCTATCAATAATATAATAACAAAGGTGACATCTATTATAGTATTGGGATAAGTGGCGGGTTGTTCACAAGGTTCCCTCCAAATTGGGTTAAGGTCTGACAACTTACGTAGTATTAGAACCTAAGATTTTCAAACTTGAGTTTTTAGAAGAAAAATGAGTTTTGAAAATTTGGAATCTTAGGAAAGAGTTTTTTTAAACAAATGTTGAACATTTTGCTACATAAATATTATTAAATTAATAGGAAGACCAATTGTGTTAGAGAGTTCCCAAGAGCAGGAGAACTCCACCCAAGTCAATTGACAATAAATCAACCCCACAATCTAGGAACCAACCGAACTTGGGGATTGGAAATCCTAGCCAACATGAGGAGGCTAAGAACAACTTTTGGGAAACTTATGTCAATTATGTAAGGGCATTTAATAAGCTTCCACCCGTACAAACCCACAAGAGTCTGGACCGGCAACTCTCCCCAAACAAGCCTATGAGTGTGAAGTCATATATAAATGAGGAGATATGGAGTCTCAATATCCAGAAGGGTCGAACTTCCAAATTCCCGAAACCAAAACTCTTCCACAAAATATAAGGAGCCTAGCTTGAACAGTTGTACTCAGTCGGACAAACTGAAGTGTTTGTGGCTTGATAAACCGGAAACAGAGTTACAAAAAAAATCCATGGAAGAATGTTTCATAGGATAAAGTGTGAATGGATAGGGACAAATATACCAATACAAAAAAGTGTAAGGATAGGAAGAAAGTAAACCTTCAAGGAGTGACAAGAAAGTTAAACCTAAATTTCCAAATATTGAAGTCTGACGAGAGTAAAAAATGTGACAAATAAAGAGAACTCTTAAAGAAAATCCCAAGGATGTAAATACTTGTCATAAAGGACTACTCATAAGTAAAGAGGGAATGATCGTGAAATGGTCACGAACAAGCACAATGAGACTAAGGGATAGAAACCATTAAGTAACGATATCTCCAACCAAATCGAGATGTATGATGTGAATTAGAAGGAGGATAGTCATGAGTATGTCGATAGGCAAGTTGAGAAATAATCAGGAAATCCAATAGTTGTAAACAAGAATAACCAATAAGAAATTATTAAATGATAAGTAAATAAGAAATGCCTAAAGTTCTTGGAGACTGTTTACTAACGAACTACCATATATAATGAGTTTGAAAACACCATGAAGTGAGTTCAATTGACTTTTATAGATAGTCTTGAAAATGAAAAAGAGTGAGTTATCAAAATTTATATTAGTTATTTTGAGTTGCGATGACATCGAATCCATGAACGATTCGATGAGTGGTATTCACACCCATTAAGTGTTGCCCACCCCCTCAACTAACATATTTGTTAGGATTTTACAAAAGAGAGCAGTACAAGGGAAGATGATTATTGTAGAGAAAAATACTCAGACAAGCTATTTATGTTTAATAACAGGTAATCCAAGTCAGGTACACGATCTCGTAATTATTTTATAATCTATTGTGTACTTGAAAAGTTGTTTTATAAAATTTAAATTTAAAGTAAATTTTGTAATTATTGTATTAATTTGAACGTTTTAACTTGTTGGTTCTACTATACTCATACACCCTATGTGATGATTGTTATGTTAATCCAACCCGTGAATCGGACCAGTGTGTGACAAGAGCCCATTTAGAACCATATTCATTATACATTTTTCTAATTGTTTATGTAAACAGATATAATAAATTAAGTATACACCTAAACACAATTTTATGTGGGGTGCATTTACATGTTCAAAGCAATTTGTATGCATAAAATTTAGTTGAAAATAATATTTGTGATATTTATAAGAAAATTGAATCTATTACCTCATATATCTTTCTAATCATTACAAATTTGATAAAATTTTGTCAAATTCAATTTTTATCACTAATATTCAAGGTTCTTTAACAAAATTTGGTAGGGTTGTGCATACTACTGCTAGTCGAATCACAATAGTCACATCAACCCATTATATTTAATCACTTGTGCCAAGCATGGTAAAATTTAATTGTTATAACTCATTTGATCACTATTCTTGTTTGGTAGGTGTCACGGATATCAGTTTAAACTCAAATCCGAGTTCTCACGTGTGTCTGACCCGAATTTGGATCTAGTTGCATGGACTTCATGTTCAAGTTTGTGCATGCTCGAGTCTCTTGGACTTGAGTTCAAATCGTGTTCGTGTCTGGTCGCATGTACCTGAGTTCAGGTTAGGTACGATCACACATACTCGTGTTTAGGTTGGGTACGTGTCTAATTATATATACCTAAATTAGAATCTAAGCACACTCAAATCCTTTAAATTTGAGATCAAGTCGAGTACATGTCTAATTACATGGACCCAAATATCGGATTCGTGCATATTCGAAGCAGGTTGGTAAGAAATCCAACTCAACTCAATTTTTTATAACCCTAGTAGGTGTGACATATATTGCAAGAAATTATAAGTGACTATTAATAATAGGAGAGGACTCCTTAATCTACACATTAACCTTGGTGGAAGTCGTACATAACAGTGGTACTAGCGACTAAGTGGAAGGTGAGCTAGAAATACCGGCTATGATCTAGTTATACTCCAATATACTTTATAATATTTTGGAAACTCATAGAAGATTAAATTTGTTTATTTACACATATATTTACTTCATTAAAACTTAGTTTAGTCAATTGAAGTACTAACTGGTGCACTAATGCGATTTTACGTGATGGATTCTTGATTTAAATATATTATTTACTAACTTGTATAACTTCTTATTTACATTCTTGCAATAGATGCTAAATGAAAGTAGTTTATGTGCAAAAAAATCAATTAAAACATACTATACATGAAAAGAGCTAATCATTAGAGGTGTATTGTGCAAAAAAAAAAGTGGAGTGTTGTACTAAAAGAAGGTGAATGGAGAAATTTTAATTTTTGTCTGAATGGAAAGATGGATGATTTTTTATGTTAAAATAAAGTGCTAAAATCTTAAATAAGTTATAAAATTTGGTGTGATTATTTAATTTAAGGATAAATATTTTATTTAATTCAAAATTTTAAAATTAAAATAATTATTTATAAAGTCTTGGAACTAAATTTTAAAATTTTTAAAAAATCTTGATATTTATGTTCCAATTTAGCCGTCATAATTTGTGGCATTCGTCCCCTTCTTTGTAATAAATAATTCGAGTGACAAACTGTACACTCGTTTTGCCACCTATAACACGTGCTAGCTGTAACCCTCGGCTTGGCTCTCATAACATCGTACCACAGCAATGACAGCAATGAAATGAGGCCACGGAGAGAGTCGTGTAAGTATACCTACACCAAAAAAATCTAGAGGAAGTCCACTGTTATGTCCCCAAGCAGATCAGACCACCTTTTCAGATTATCCCTCGTGAATCGGATCAGTAGCATGCGACCACACATGGGTTTGTGTTTTCCTTCGCGACTCAATTATGCATCGGATTTTAGGCAAAAAAATTATACATCGGATTGCTTAAAATACATTAAAATCAACATCAACTCAACCAGTAAGAATCCATTGTTGAGCTTATCACAAAAGATATTTTTATAATATTTACATATTACAAATATTTTGTTATATTTGTTGGAATAAATAAGTAAAATAGATATAAAATAATTAACACTGAATGTCAATTTACTTATTAAGTAAAATTATCATAAATATAAAATATAATTATATTTTGAACCATTCCCAAAAACAATTATATTTTGAACCTACATTAAATTACAGATCATTATTTTAGAGGGTTAAAATTATAAGATGGTATTAATATATATTTATATATTTATTATAATATTTTATATTATAATAAAATATAATCTATTCATCAAATTCAATCTAAAACCTATAAACTGTTATTTTATTTGGCTCCCAATCGATTTTCTAACTATGGATGGTACTGGTGACTACTCGCTCCAATTAGTAAATTTATTATTTAATTATATTAATAAATATGAAAATGAATTAAATTATTTTTATTTTATTATCATCACACAATTTTAAAATAAAAAAAATGGTAAATAGCATCCCTTCCCTTCCCATATCAAACGGGTCAATATGTTATTTATTATTTATATGAAGGAGATGTGGTTCCCTGATTCAACCAATACCAAATTTCAATATTCATATATTTTATATGTTAATTAAAAATATATTTATTTTTATTATAAATATGTTACATGCATCATTAAAATTTCTAACTTTACTATATGATAAATAATATATATGTTTAAATGGTATTGCAATTTTCTAATTAATGCGGATCATAACATATAATTTTATATTTCGTATTAAGAAATTAAATTATAATAAAATTTGAAAGGTGTTTATCACTAAGTACCTTTACGACAAAAGATGATAGAGTTAATTGCCTTTTTATTAAATTGTATTCATTAAAATTATGGAATGAATATGTTCTACCTATTAATAAAATTAAAGTTCATTTTATTATTATAATAATAAATTTTATGAGAGAAATTGCTCCATCAACTTTTGTAATTTGATTAATTAAAAATATTTTTCAAATTACATTCCAAATTCATTTCTTACTGGGTAATTTTTGTCAAAAAAAAGTTTATAATTTTTTTCCATTTAAAAAAAAAAGGAAAAAAGTCTATAGTAGAAAAAGGAAGAGACATTGCAAACCAAACATGCCCTTACATATTACAAATGCGATGCTCTAACCTCTGAGCCTCAGTGATCTTTTCTATGAATATTATCTATTCATATAAAATTGCTCCATCAACTTTTATAATTTGATTAATTAAAAATATTTTTCAAATTACATTCCAAATTCATTTCTTACTGGGTAATTTTTGTCAAAAAAAAGTTTATAATTTTTTTTCATTTAAAAAAAAAGGAAAAAAGTCTATACTAGAAAAAGGAAGAGACATTGCAAACCAAACATGCCCTTACATATATTATCGCTGCAATGTTGATGCCTGACTGGCTAAATTCACGCCATTATTCTTCTCATTTCCACCTTCACATATACACTCTCTCTGTATGTGTGTCGGTGTTGTGGTCTTTGCTGCTTCTGCACTCCCCTTCTGCCATATCCACCTTTCCTCACTCTGCAATCAACTTCCATTCATCCCATTATATATCTACCGGCACCTTATCTTTCCGGGAACTCTTCTCTCGCCCTTAAAGCCTCAAGTTCTAAGGACTCGGAGTTAGATTAGCCGATCTCTTCCACTGAGAGCAAGCAAAGCTGGATCGCCGTTCTCAAGTTCGGACTTCTGTGGATTGGGATCTAGGAGCCATGGTGGTGGAGCTGAGGATTGCTGCTGCCTGTATATCCACCAATATATGCTAGCTGCGGAGGATTGTCAAAGCGGTTCTGCTGTGGAGGTGAAGGGTCTCTGGCAGAAAAGGTGCATGAGGGATCTGGTGGAAGTGGAGGAGGAGAGGGTTTTGTTATGTTCGGAGAAGGATCAGCTGAGGAGATGTGTGAGGTGGGGCTTTGGTCTTCTTGTCATTCGGAGCAGAGGCAGGTGGGGCAAATGTGGATGATCCTGAGCTGAGCAGTTCCTCCCAAAGTTGGATCTCTCGATTCATTTTGAAATTTTGAATCTCTGTGAGGACTTAGGTATCAAGAAGTTAAAAATTTTAGTGTGAAAAATAGCAAAAAGATGCAGAAGCACGACCAGAGAAAGAAGGTGATTGACTTCACTCAACTCGATTTCAAAAGCTTCCATTGATTTCGATTCCCTTGCTTTCAGTGAATCCTGTCTAAACCAAATCCCTGGATGCAAAATTTCTCCCCAACCATTTCTTGTCATGTTTACTTTTGAAATTCACGAACTTGCATGAATTCCAAGGATTTTTGGGTGAAGTCATTTGTTGGAGCTGGCTTTGATCCATTTGTAAGGATTATTTTCTTAAAGAAACAGCGGCAGCAAGGAGCGAACTGTTCGTCCTTAAACAAAAAGATATCTCCTGGGGACTTCAATTTCATACAGTAAAATAGTACATCGAGTCTATTAGGGAGTACGGAATATTCGGTTATGGACAATCGGCGAACTCTGTCAAATTATCCATGATTTTTTGTTTTCTTTTTTATGCCAGCGCCGTTTCCCTTGGTCAATGGCCTTCGTCGTCTGGGAAAAATACATAACTTTTTCATCTTCCTCTTCTCCTTTATCTTTTTTCAGTATTAATTTCTTCGGTCATCAAAGTTTTCATTTTTGTGCCTTAGAAGTTGAATTGGATAAAATGGCACATTTGCTGCAACTCTCTCTTCCTGAAATTGAATTTTACCACCATATATTCTGCTGTAGTCATTTTATGAAATAAATCCTTTATATGTTCTATCTGGTCACATGCCATGTTCATTTGCTCTCAGTTCCTTTGGAATATATTCTTCTATTATATGTCCAGTTTTGTTCCTCACTATACCATGTCCGGATGTTTTCTGAGTCGAGAAATTTATGACCCTTTTGGAATGAGCAATCGATCTGTTGACTGTAGACAAAAATATTGGTAATGCTCTTGGGGGCGTCTAAAGAAACAATATAAATCTCTGTTAGTTCTTATCTATGTCTATTATAACAATAAGAAGACTGGATCTTTTTCTTCAGTGGGAGCTTCTCTGATGGATACTATTTTTATGTTCAGGGGTATATGATTGCAACTCCTTAGTTCAGGTCTCCAGGAGTTTTTATGCATTGTGTCTGAAGTAATGGAGTCTCATTTAGCATCGGCTTAATGTTTTTATCTTAACCCTTATTCTAATCCTTGACCCTTGGAAGTGGATCCCCTTGTGTATGAATTTTTCTTGTACTGTGATTCTGCCTATCCATTTTGTGGTAGTTAGGCCTCATCTTATGATATCCTATAGTGTCCAGTTTAGCTGTTTAGCTGTCTGTAATTGCCCCTTTGGATCAGTAGAAGTTATCATTTAATTTACATGTTATCTTTTGAACGTTTTTACAGGTACAAAATATTTTCTGGTTATTTGTTTAGTTATAAGAAGTTGCATGATGTTTATGATTCTCAAGCTTCTTCTTAATGTATTTTTGGGCAAAAGGATTGTTTCCCCATTTGTCTATTATGCTGAAACAATGCTGGTTTGTTGCAGAGTTCCAAGGAGATGGACTTCTTCTCTGAGTATGGTGATGCTAATAGGTTCAGGATTCAAGAAGTCATTGGCAAGGGTAGTTATGGGGTTGTTTGCTCGGCCATTGACACTCATACTGGTGAAAAGGTAGCCATAAAGAAAATACATGACATATTTGAGAACATTTCGGATGCTGCTCGGATTCTCCGTGAAATAAAGCTGCTGAGACTTCTAAGGCACCCTGACATTGTCGAAATTAAGCATATCATGTTACCGCCATCGAGAAGGGATTTCAAAGATATCTATGTCGTTTTTGAGCTCATGGAGTCAGATCTTCACCAAGTCATCAAAGCTAATGATGACTTAACGAGAGAGCACTACCAGTTCTTTCTTTACCAGCTACTTCGTGCTCTGAAGTATATCCACACGGGTATTCAATCTTGTCCATCGTCTATAGAACAGTTGAACTATTATAGACCTTCTGTTTGTTATAGATATGATGGCACTTTATCAATCAGCTCTCTATTGTTATATTATTGATCTTCTTACTGTCTGTAATTTTGTTTTGCTTGCATAATCTTTTAATCTAAAATTGAGCTACTCATGTTACATATTTGGATGCAGCAAACGTCTATCATCGAGATCTCAAACCAAAAAATATATTAGCAAATGCAAACTGCAAGCTCAAAATATGTGATTTTGGGTTAGCAAGGGTTGCTTTCAGTGATGCACCCACCACAATTTTCTGGACTGTATGCAGATTCATGCCTTCTTTCACCTTTTTCTGGATTGCAAATGACTCTGAGTGTGTCTCTGAGTTAAACAAACTAATTTCCCCTTTTTCTATTCGATACAGGATTATGTTGCCACAAGATGGTATAGAGCTCCAGAGCTTTGTGGGTCATTTTTCTCCAAGGTAATAGAATGAGTCCTTTCTCTAATACTGCGTTCATGGCTTCGCTATTATAAAAGATTACCAGATTTTGTTTTGGTTGACTGAAGATTTCAGCCATCTGTGCATTTTATTTACTGGTTAATTTTCTTCATTGTTGTGAACGAATGCAGTACACTCCTGCAATCGATATATGGGGTATAGGATGCATCTTTGCTGAGGTTCTAACAGGAAAGCCTCTCTTTCCTGGGAAAAATGTTGTTCATCAGCTTGATCTAATCACTGACCTTCTTGGAACTCCATCCCTAGATACCATTTCACTGGTAGGGAATCAACTAAACTTGCACTATTTTCTTTTATGCCAGCACAGAATTATATCTATCCACCTTTAATATTGATACCAATTCTTTGAATGGCTCTCAGGTCCGAAATGAAAAGGCTAGGAGATACATGACTAGCATGAGGAAAAAGCAACCCGTTCCATTTGAGCAGAAGTTTCCAATTGCTGACCCTTTAGCCCTCCAACTGCTGAAGAACCTTCTTGCTTTTGATCCCAAAGACCGCCCTACTGCAGAAGAGGTCTGACTTACTAAATAATTTATTTTTCTTAGAGACTATGCCTAGTTGGTATGATAGTAACACTGTTCTTGTGGGCTGTATTAAAGTTTGCTTTGCCTCTTGTTGGTAGTGCTAAATATGTATCTTATATTTATTTCTGTGTTCAGGCCCTACACCATCCATACTTCAAGGGACTAGCCAAAGTAGACAGGGAACCTTCATGCCAGCCCATTACAAAGATGGAATTTGAGTTTGAAAGGCGAAGAGTTACTAAAGAGGATATAAGAGAGCTGATATTTCGAGAAATACTGGAGTATCACCCTCAAATACTCAAGGACTATACCAATGGATCTGAGAAAACCAATTTTCTTTATCCAAGGTTACGAATTTTCCTTTTATCTCAATGTGCCTAATCTGGAGGTCTCTATTTTGTTTATGTTGCCTAACCTTTTTATGGAAAACTTTTATTGCAGTGCCGCGGACCAATTCAGAAAGCAATTTGCTCATCTTGAGGAGAATGGTGGTAAAAGTGATATAGTAATTCCGCTAGAACGAAAGCATGCGTCTCTTCCAAGGTAAATAATGTACTGTGTTTGAAATTCAATTCTCCAATACTGTTATCCAGCATGTTCTATTTCTAGGATCAGTGAGCAATAGCTCTTCAACTCTGGTCTTTGAATATTATACACTGTCAGACAGTTACCATCTGTTCTTCCTTGACATGCAGATCTACTATTGTTCACTCCAAACCTATTCTGCCCAATCAATCAACCCCATTGGAGACATACAGCAGTAGCTACAGAGACTCAGAAATAACTCCCATGTATCAATTCCAGAACTTGCATGCCACTCAGAGAATTCCAGTTGGTATATAAGATTCCTACTTACAAACTTAGTATCCTTTACCTGTTCTTGTCATAAGCCTTCTGACTTTTCTTATTTGGATTTTTTTTGTGCAGCAAGACCTGGAAGAGTTGTGGGGCCTGTTGTGCCGAGTGGGACCTTTATGAAGGATGCCTACGATTCAAGAGCAGTAATGAGGAGCCCAGCCCCTCCACCTCAATCTCTCCCTCCATATTATTACCAGAGCCCTTCCACAGTAAAGCCAGAGCAGCGAGAAAAGAGGATTGATCATGAGAGAGACTCCTCAGCCCTACAGCAGGTAAAGCATGTGACGCCGTATGATGGATTATTGCCCTCCAAATTAGCTTCAGAGGTGGCCATCAACATCGATGTCAACCCATTCTACATGACTAGAGTCACTGCAGGCAAGTTTGAGGGCTGTAACGACCAGATCGTGATCGATGCAAACTTTTTGCAGGCAAAGGTGGCTCAGTTGGGTGGGCATCATGGTGCATCAGCAGCTACTGCTAATGCCCACAGGAAGGTGGGAGCTGTTCAATATGGTATGACAAGCATGTACTGACTAATCTAGTATGTATGTAAAGAGCGTATTGTGAAAGAAGAATATTTTCTCTGTTTTCTCCTTTCTAAGCATCTTGACAGATATTCTCCATGTTGCCAAGGAAGTCTATCCATGCCCTTGAAGAAAGTACATATGGATTCTTAGTTGATATCTAGTTTCCTTTTATGGTGTATAAAGAGAACCAAGAGAGATTTCATTTGGTTTTTTCCTTTGGGTCCGACCAGCTTTTCCTCATATTGGATGGTAAGCAACTATATAGTATCTGGTGAATTTTCTCTGGCTCTACTCTGAATTGGACCATCATCAATCAATCTTGGCTCCAAAGTTGTAGTTAACACTAGCATACATTCAATTTTTTATACCAAGTGATTCCCTCAACTTTAAAAAGATTAAGATTAATTCTATAATATTTTATACTTAATAAATCTTAAATAAGACATGCAATTATTTATGTGATGATTCAATTGACTTAAAATCTCAAATAAAATACAATTTTATATAATAATTTAATTTATTTATAAACATTATATTTAACTCAACTTATTTTATAAATGACCCAATTAAAAAAATACACCATTTAAAAAATTGAGTTGCCAATTCAAAATGATCTCTTAATTGAATGATTTATTTTTAAATTAAGTGATAGAATATTTACATATCAATTGAGTTATCATACAAAAATTTACCTCATATTTGGTGTTTTAGCCCTTAATTTAGTTGCACACTTATTTTATCTTTGAATTTAATAATTAATAAAATGTTTATTTATTAATTAAGTCAAATAAAATATTTAGACAAATCCATCCATAGTAATTTGCAACTTATTTAGATTTTTAACATTTTTTCCTTAAAAATGACATAACACACGACATAAAGGTTTTTTTTTTAATAATTTGAATAGTTATTTATCGGCAAAAACTTTATATGCCCAAGTAATATACTTTTTTTTTGTAATTGATGTGATGTTTATTTTTATTTTATATTAAAGCAGGTCTCTTCTTGCGGTTCAAACTTTACATTGTTCTAGACATTGTGCATGTAATATTTATGGTACTTTGATTTTTTTTGGGGGGGGATTCTTTTTTTGCACAAAATTTTGAGTGGATTCGAGCATGTAAGGTCTTAGAATGGTTTAGACAACCCACACCATCTTGGAACGAACTCACAGGCTCCACCTAAGAATTCGTAGAGTCACCAAGAAAAGAGTTAGAGCACTTTTTGCTTACATTTAGCTTTGCGGGACCCTATGCGCACGTGTCCAATAGTTCATTCTGGGTATACTCCATACCTATAGAGAGGATGTGAAGGAAGGTATCACATGCCCTTATTTTGCCGTTATTCTAAATTTTAAATTTACCTGCATGTGACGGCCTAGGGTATGTGAGTAGGCCACAAGTCTAGAATAAACTACCCTTCCACAAACATTTTTTTGGCAACTTCAAATGAGGATGTATTATTTGTGCAAAAACGAGTATGCATTTCCTTATTTGGCCTCTCATTATTTGCGTACTTCAACACTATAACTCCTAATTGATCTTATCCTTAGCGATAATCCTGCTTGCGTTTCAATAACTGGTATAAGTAGATTATCTTATCATATTCATTTGTGATTGTATGAGTAACTAGGGAATTGATTGTTTATATTCTACTCTGGGCATATGATATGATTTATGCCATGAGTCAAACTTATAGCAATTAATTAGTAAAATCAAGTATAAAAATATTGGAAAGTTTATCTATTCAGAACTCAATGATAAAGAAGGTAGTTACATCACTTAGTAAACCATGTTTAATACAGTAAATTTTAAAAAATAAAATTTAAATCAATTAAACCAAAAATTAAAGTTGACCGGATACTGAAAATCTAAAAAACCCTAAAAGACCCAACTGATAAATGAAAATTGATTAATATTTTTTTGCACAATAAATTTTATTAATATTGAAATTTGGTTTGTACACTAAGTATAGGTTACCAAATTTTCCTGAAAAATCGTACGGATAGAAAATAGAAAATTAAGAATAGAGAAAAGTTTAATAGAAAATTATCTTAAATATTAATTAAATCAAGTTTAAAAAAGTCTCAATTTTTAGAAATTATTATATAAATTAGATAATAAATGCTTAGAAAATTAATTGGGTCAAAAACTGGTTTGGGTGAACTAAACAAAATATAAGCAAAATTGATCAAACTAACTTATAGTATTAAAACCTCCAATTTTTAAAAAAAAATTAGACAAATCAGAAAATGGATGTTATTGGATCCAAATTATAGATAATTGAATAATATTTTTTATAAAAATATATCGGACTAATAATCGGCTAAATTGGAGGTGAATATATCAAGAGATTGTAAAAATCGATCAAATCAATCCATTTATTTGCCAGAAATAGTTTGCTATAGTGTGAATCGATTGGTGTGTTACACCAGGCGTACACATCAGGCGCGAGCATGTTCATCGTCTCCACTCGACTCTTGACGCAAGTCCGATCCAAATTCGCATAGTAACCCAATTGTTCACGTGATTTCTGACATACTACCCCGATGAGAATTAAATGGAAAGTGAGTTTTATAATGTTCAATCTAACTAGTTATTAATATGCTATAATAGACCCTTTGTCCCCCAAACTCTCCATAAAAAACTCGACTCCTCCCTCATTGACTCGTGGTCGAAGTTCTCTCTACAACCAAGCTTACTTAGTTTTTCGACAACCTCACTTCCATAGCTCATAACTTCTACTCCTGACCACCAAACTTGGTCATTTTGGTGACGTTAGAACCACGTGTAAGTCAACTTTCAAATATCACCTCTAATCAATACTAGCATTGTAAACCCCGTCCCATAAGAAAAATCAGGAAAAGAACCGGTCAAATCAAGGGAGAAAATTGAACTAGTTCACGAATTGCAATTGTTAGAGAAAGGGAAAATTGAGAAATTTACAAATCCCGAGTGACTTAAAGAGTCATAAAAATCATGAAAATGGACTTTGGGACAAATTGGAAGAGAAAACCAGACGGGTTCAGGTGAACTGGATTGAACCGGTTTGAACTATCATTGAACCAGTTGATAAATTAATTTTTTTAGGAGGTTTAAAATATTCAAATTGGGGAATTGAAGCATGGATAGAGAATGAATTTAGATAAATTTAGAAATTTTTAATTTTAAAAAACTCGATCGAATTGGGCTTAAACTGGTCTGTTTAAGCAATGAACCCGGTTCGGACCGGTTCGGAACAGTGTCATCTTCTTCCTTTAGATGACGATACTATTCATTCAACGGATGAACATACAGCATCAACGAAGATGAAATGCCTCCATTCAGTATATTTTTGGTCATTAATGAGCTTGACCAAGATGACAAACAATCGGGCAGAGAGCCCCATGCTCCATATATAAAGAGCCTCTCCCTGAAATCTCCATTATCTCTCAACTACTCAGTTTTCCAGCGAAGCTCAAACCAGAGCTCTGACATTAGGGTTTTTCTGAGGCTTAGAAGGCAAGGTCAGGTTCTTTAGACTCTAGGAGAAGTCAGCTACCTGATGACAATCTCCGTTCAATCTGAGGACCGCTAGAGAAGCGTCGACGGAATCAAATAGTGAAGCAACTCCGACGGACCGAAGCTGCCCTATTTCGGCCAAGCTAAAATTGGCCGAATTCAACCCTTCTCAGGCTAAACCAAGCCGTCCTGAGACTCCCACAACCCTCACACGACCATAATATAGCTTAAAGGTAAGCCAATTCGATCACTCTGTCTTTCCAATCAGCGTTAGAGAGAGAAATTGTGAAAAATTCACTAACCGAATTCTCACTCAATTCGATATGAATTGTATCGATTCTTGATCCTAGGAGAAACCTCAGGACGAGAGCTACATGCCCAGATAGAATGCTTAGACCACCGCACCTTCGACAGTATGCTTTCGAACCTTTCTCTCTCTACACACAATTTTCAACGAAGCTCTATTTGAGCTCGTTTCAGCCTTAATTCATGCGATTCAAAGCTTAATTTAATCGTATGAATGTGTAGAAACTAAATTATGTCTCTAGTTGAAGCAATTAACCCCGATTGAATGGTCAATTTGATGAAATCAAATTCGACGAGTTTGATAGGGCAAATTTTGGGATTTCGTAAAATTGAGGGACCAAATTATAATTTCCAAAAATTGAGGGCCAATTGGCCATGAAAAGGATGTTGGAGGACCAATTGGTCAATTTTTGAAATAATTGGGGTCAAATTTCCATTTTTAGAAAGTGGGGGCAAAATGGTAATTTTTGAAAAGTTGAGGACCAAATTGGAAATTTGGAAAACTTGAGCCCCTAAACAATTTTGAGTAAATTGAGGACCCAAAGTGAATTTTTGGAAGTTTTGGGACTCATTTGGGAAAATGTTAGCATTAGGGACCTAAAGTCAAGAAAAATGAACTTTAGGGACCTAAGTACAGTTAATTAAAAATTTGGGCTTAGTCGCTCATATGTCTGAAACAAAGGGTTTTATGCCATACTCTAATGGATAAGAGTGTCCAAATTGTGTAGAAACATGAGAAACTGGAACACCAACAAGGATAAGCTAGCGTGGAGGCAAAAGTCGACTCAAGTAGATTACGCCACGAATATCGGGTGAGTGAGTTTATTCACATCATACTCGATTCGGATGATGAGTACCTCAGAAATGAAAAACACTTATATGTGGGATTTTAACATCACACTCGGTTGGAGTGATGTGAGAACTAAGTGGAAAACTACTTAACGGTTGTAAGTAGAAAAAATCATACCTGGTTGGTATGATGGACTTCCTTAAATGAAGAAGAAAACCCGCTTGCCGGTTGTAAGTGGAGATATCATCACATTCGATTGTGTGATAAATTGAAAGATGATTTTGTTAGAAGTGTTCTCCTCTGACTGTATGTCAATACTTAAAATTTTTTAAAGACCTTCTTAACGAGAGCTAGAATAGCTCAGATAGGCCAGAGGCCTCGATTTTGGAACTTGTGGGGCTAAATGCCCAATTTTGGAAAATTAAGTACAATGGGCCCAAGGCCAGTTGGCACGAGTAGAAGCACCTAGACAAACATGATATATTAAAGCCATTAAAATTATTAATGAATGGATTTTGTAATTTTTCCATGGTACCAAGACAGGACCGACATACTTGATGGATGGCAGGTAGTGCGTTAGGACCAAGTTGACGGATCGGCTTAGACAAACAGCTACATGTCGAGTTGAGGGTTGAGACCGTTAGACTAGTGGCACCAAAGATAAATGGTTTTGTGGAAAAAATATTGTTTGTGCATGCACTTAAGATTCATGACCATTAAGATGCCCATGAGGGGTAGTGATGCGTCCCAAGGTCTACTAGATGACATAGTGGAAATAAGGGCAGTTTGTCGTGCCAGTAGTTAGTGAAGCTCGATATAGATTCTTGCGCATGAGGCCAGGGTGAGGTTGAGATGAGGTTTCTGTCCTCATACAGGCATGGAGTTGATTTCGGGTTTGAGGGTCAGATGTCACAAACATCCACTCAGACCTATGGTAGAAGTGGACGAGCTTCTATCTTGGTGGTCGGTAAAGTCGCTCCGAGCCACAAGTGGGTGTAGTGGACCTGCTGCCCTACGAATGTGTGATCCCTTCCTAATTAAGGGTGTGTATTAACTGTTAAACACACCTAATGTGGAAAATGAGGAGAAAGAATTTTGAAAACCGAAATTTGAGAAAAGAATATTCTTAAAGGAAATAAGGAATCTAGCACACTCTGATTAAAAGCTATTTTACTTATAAAAACTTATTACCAACACCCATTCACTGAGTTATAGAAACTCACCCCTTTTTTATATCACTTTTCAGGAGTAGAGAAATTGACTACGGAAAACACTTGGATCTACCCTTTATTAGGTATGCTTAAAAGTTATTTTTAATTTTACATTTTTATTGATTTATGTTATTTAAAGGAACAAGATTAAATTACGCCTGACTACTCTTGATTAAAAAAAGGGGGAAACCCCTTTAAACTAGGGGAGCGGTGGGTTGATCACGAGGATCCAACCAAACCGGGCTGGGGTGTGACAAGCGTGCCCTCTACCAATGTCGACTCGATAAAATAGTAACCTCACTTCTATGATCGAAAACAAAATAGTGTATTTCTGAGTCTATCTCGATCTCCTCGATGGTCAACTACAACCCAAAATAATTTTGTAGATTTTTCTTGGTCCCCACTAGTGAATACCACCAATTGTTTGAGTTATAGGTAAGGTTGTTGACCGTTAAAATTCTTAGAAACATCAACAACACCTATGTTTTAAACATTGATTGTAAATCACACTTTTCAAGTGATCCATACCACCATTTAGGGTGGTTCAAGAGGCCATGAACGTGCAAGAGGGACAACTTCTCAACCCTATCAACACCAACGACCGACTCGCCATCTTCGGTGAGTTCCCGACTTATTTCTAATATGTATTAGTTTTACAGCAAAAGGTCTGATCACGTCCAACATGACATTGCTTCGAATGAGACTTGCCAAAAAGTGGTCGTGGAAACATAGGAAATAAGATGATGGACCTATAAAATATTTTTAGAGAGTTTGTGGAGGTGTTTTAAAGCAATAAAAAAGTTGTGGGACTAATGTAAAATTTTTGAAAAGTATAGGAGTCAAAATAAAATTTCTGAGAAATGGGGACCCAAATGAGACTTAATAAAAGTTTTAGGATCTGAAATGAAGCTTGAGAAAACTAAGGGAACCAAAGTGGTAGCTCAAAATAGGCTAGATACCCAAGTGAAACTTTTGAAAAAAAGTTTATGTGTAAATTGGTAAATATTTTAAAGTTGGGCCAAAAGAGGAAAATATTTAAGAGTTCATGGACCTAAATGAACTAAAAGGAAGTTAGTGGACCTAAAATAATGATGTGTAAGAGTTAGGGTTTTCAGAAATGGGCAAGTAGAAAAAATTGGGACCGTATTGTAACTTTTGAAAGTTTAAGCACTAAAGTGCAAAAAAGTGAGGAGTTAAGAGTCTAATGAAGGACTTGAAATGTATTAGCACCACAAAATAAATATGACCAAATAATGGGGAAACTTTATATAGATTTAGAATGATGCAATAAGGGGTTATATAAATAAGTTCGTCGACATGCAAATCGAGCAAACCCGCGTCCGAGGGGCAAAATTGTAATTTTTCAAAAGTTATGGGACAATACTAGAATTTAACATTTAGAACCAAATCTGATATATTCCATTTTATTTGGTTAATGCAGTATAATTGTTTCAAGTGGTACAAGTGAATTCCTTGATCCAATACACTTGGAAAAACCTTGAGAAAACAATGTTGAGTGGGTTTATAGATAACGAGTTCTCTTGGACCGATCATAGTTCTTTACAAGCTTTACATAAATATTTACATGCAAAGAGAAAAACTAATAATCTTTTATAAGAGGCTAGAAAGGGTGAAACATGTGAAATGATTTTGTGGTAAAAAATAGAATAATAACCCATTGTTGAATTTACAAGAGAAAACCATGTTAACACCCACCTAGTTTTTCCTAATAAGGTTGATGCTTACACGATTCTTAAATCGAGAAGTGAAAGTATGGTTGAAACCATGTCTATTGAAATGAAAATGGGGCTAGGCCCTCGCATGTTTTGTTAAGCGATAATCAAGAAATCACTAAAAGGGGTAGATCGATTAGCAGACCGAACCCCAAAAATTCATGATTTATGCATATGTTTATTTGAGAAATGTGTTTTAAGAACACTTATAGTGTTATCAGTCAGTTAGCAAACCGAACCCCAAGAATTAAGAATGATGAATATATTGAATTGAAAAATATGTTTAATAACACAAGTTGCGAAGTAAATCAGTTAACAAACCGAACCCCTGTAGTTTATGAACATTGTACATGTAGAAATGAGAAGTGTTTAAGAAAACATGTAGTGGAATTGATAAGATAGAAAACCGAACTCCCAAAAATGAATGGCCATTATTGTCACATCCCAACCCAATTTATTAGCAGGCGGTCCCATACCACTTTCTCAATCCCCTTGATGTTACTATTGTGGGTACCTTCACCACAATAAAACCAGAAGAACTAAGACTTCAAATAAAAACATTTCTCTATTTTACAACATAAATTTAAAAGTTTTTCTTTAAAAGTATACTATACCCTAAAAATGGTTCCATAAATGACATGAGAATATAGTAGTAGATAAGCAATAAATATAACTTTCATACACAAGTCAAGAGGCCTACCTCAAGCTGCGCTTTGTTTGGGAACGTTACGCCAACCGTGATTCATTGTTCCTTAGATTTTACCTGTAATGGATTTGGGGAGGAGGTGAGCTCACAACTTAGTAAATGTGGTACTAACACCGGGCCATTTCATGGCTTACAACTTCAGACATCTCATAAAATTTCATAGCATGGATATTCATTATTGGGTTACCAAAATTCCCATTCCCCATCGTTTTATTCGGCCCCTCAAGACACTAGTCTCGAACTACCTGTAATTGTGGTCTCGCCTAACTATCGAGTCCACTCTAATTTTCCTCAAACAGTTTAACACAATATAATTCATGGTAAGTATAATGCAACATAAACCAGACACTCATGATCCTCACACATGGGCAACTACTAGCCCCCTTTTTATTTTGTTCATTTTCATTCATGCTCGGATGGTATGTCATAATATCGATCGGGTGCTATTAGGAGTGTGGGAGCCACGTGAGCTTTTCCATATCCAATACCTGTCATGCCCTGACCTGGTTTGGTCAGAACCCTGTGAGCAACCTGTCACTCCATTCGGCCAAGAGGAAATTGCCTCCCTTGAAAATGTGGGGAGTCAGGCGTACTTCTTCTCATCATTTCCCTAGAATGACATTATCAAAACTATTATTTCAAGAAAATCTTAAGCATAAGGTACCTAAGGTTGGTTGGAGGTTCTAGTTGGCAATTCTAGAAAATTTTCCATCCTGGAAAAAAATGGGAGGGGTGAGTTTTTCAACTCAATGAGAGGGTATCATAGTGATAGTTTGTTTGGACTTCCTCATTTTATTACATCTAGGCTCATAATTTGGCCACATTATCCTTTTACTGTTTCCTCTTTATCACTGTAAAAGTGATTGGTTCATATAATTGGGTTGACATGCAACACACGCCCTTTTATCATTAAAAGGGATCACATGTTCACATAACAGTCCTTGACTGTTCCACTTATGGAGTGGAGCGACTTTACCACCCACCTTGGTAGAAGTTCACAACTTCTACCAAAGTTTGTGTGGACATTAATTGCATGATCCCCAAACTTGAGTTCATACTTCGTCTCCGTAAATGTGGGACGAGACCTCTCCCCCTCTAACCGGTCTCAATGCGCATGAAGCTCTTCGAGCTTCCCGACATACTGGATGACAAAGCTTCCCTTATGCTCTTTGGGTCATCCAACATCTCCTAGAACCACCACTACCCCATATCAGGTTCCTCGATGGCTCTGTAACACTACATACACTATCAATAGTCTAATATTTATTGACCATTATCTTTTGTGCTACCGGTCTAATGATTTTGACGCCTCAGCTTCGGCTCGGTAGCTAATTCACATAATAAATTGATTATGAAATTCTTTTAAGTATATAGACTTTAACTTGTTTACAAGCCTAAGCCCGCGCCCATTGGCCTTAGGCCCACTTGAGCAAGTCTAGCTCCAATATTGCATGATTCATGCCCTTTTAAAAAAGTCTCCCAAAAAGTTTAAGTTGATTCAAGTAGTCATGGGAGATCATTTTTGGAAAAATGGTTTTAAATTCTGGAAAGTGCGTCCATCATCTCAACCAGACATGATGCTAAAAAATCTCACTCACCCATTACGTTGTGACTTGTTTCTGGCTGTATCTTGGCTGACTACATGCTCCTCTACACAAGTCCTTGAATCGCCTGTCCTATAGGGTCCGAGCATTCACATCAGTAAAATTGGCATGAAAGGACTCATACTTACACGTATTGGCATCTAGCTCCTTAATTATTCCTTAATCATAATTAGGTCTCTAAAGTTCATAATTTTGCCTTTAGGTCCCTAATGCCCAATTTATCTTTAATTAGTTCCCTAAGGTTTCCAATTTCCCTCTTAGGTCCCTAGTTTCCTCATATTGTCCCTGTAAACCTCATCCTTTAGAGTTAAGAAAAACCAGGAAAGGACCGGTCTACCCGAGTGAGAAAATCGAACCGGTTCATTAACCCTAACTATTAGAGAATGGGAAAATTAGGAAATTTACAACTCTCAAGTGACCCAAAGAGTCATAAAAACCTTGGAAAGGGACTTTAGGACAATTTGAGAGAGAAAACCAAACCGATTTAGGTGAACCAGATCTAAATCGGATTGAACTAATTTGAACCATCATTGAACCGGATGGTAATTTTTCTAGGTGGCTTAAAATATTCAAATTGGAGAATTGAAGCCACCATTGGATAGAGAAAGAATTTAAATGAATTTAGAAATTTTTAATTTTGAAAAACTCGGTCTAATCGGGCCTAAACCGACTGGTTTAAGCATTGAACTCGGTTCGGATCGGTCCGGTCCGGTTCAGAACAGTGTCGTCTTCTTCCTTTAGATAATAGCACTGTTCACTCGTTGGAAAAATGAAAAGTGTCAGTGGAAAGTAAACTTTTCTGTTCAAGATGTTTCAAGCCATCAATGAGTGTCATTAATGTGCCAAACGGATGGTCGGAGAGTCCCCGAGCTCCCTATATAAAGAACCCCTCTCCATTCATCCTCCACACACCTGCAAACTTCACTCTCTCTCAGCTACTCAGTTTTCCGACGAAGCTCGAACCAGAGCTCTAACATAGGGGCTTTTCTGAGCCAAAGAAGGTGAGGTCAGGTTCCTTAGACTCGGGGAGAAGTTAGCTACCCAACGATGGTTACCATTCGATTTGAGGATTGCTCAAGAAGCGCCAGCATAATCAAATAGTGAAGCAACTCCAGCGAACTGAAGTTGCTCTGTTTCAACCAAGCCCTACTCATGCCAAACCAAGCTCTCCCAACACTCCTTCAACCCTCATATGACCAAATTAGAGCGAAAAGGTAAGCCAATTTGGCTCCCCTCTATAGTTTCCAATCAATGTTAGAGAGAGAACTTGTAAACCTCGTTCTTTGGAGTTAAGGAAAACTAGGAAAAGAACCAGTCAAACCAAGTGAGAAAACTAAACCAGTTCACAAACCTGATCTTTGGAGAATGGGAAAATTGGGGAATTTACAACTCCCAAGTGACCCAAAGTATTCATAAACCTTGGAAAAGAATCTTAGGACAAATTAGGAGAGAAAAACCAGACCGGTTCAGGTGAACCGGACCCGAACCGGATTAAACCGGTTTGTGTACCATGCCGGTTTATAAACCAGAACTGATAGAGAGAGAGGGTAAATCGGAAAATTTATGGATTTCAAGTGACCTAAAGAGTCACATAAGTCATGAAAAAGGACTTTAGGATCAATGGGGGATGAAAACCAAACTAGTTCAGGTGAATCGGATATGAATCAGATTGAACCGGTTTGGATTAGTTTGAACCACTATTGAACCAGATGCTAAATTCATTTTTTCTATGTGGCTTAGAAAATTCCAATTTGAGAATTGAGGCCACCATTTGATAGATAATGAATTTAGAAATTTTTTATTTTGAAAAACTCGGTCGAATCAGGCCTGAACCGGCCGGTTTAATCTTTGAACCTATTTCAGACTGGTTCCTTGATGCTATTCTTTCTTGTTTACCTTTACTCTTGAAGACACCTTAATTTAAATGACGTCCCTTGATGCAATTCTTTCATGTTTACCTTTACTCTTGAGATTCTATGGGTACGTCTTTCATACTCTATTCTCATTATTGCTCGTACCCCACTACAAATCTATATCTTCCTTAGGGAGAGCTCACATCCACCTAGTGTCAAAATCACTTGATCGTCCTTCGAGAGGCTCACTTAACCATCTCATGGCCTTTTGATAGTAAATCCGATCTTGGTCATTGATTTCTTTAAGGATTTCCTTTCTCCATTTTAGCCTTTTCACTTCTTCCTTCTTTGTCATGGTTTAAATCCATGGTTCTATCGAATACCAGTTCTTTAACTATCTTTTTCTCTCTATTTTTCTTGTTCAATCGTCTGGGTAGCTGTATCACTCGTCCTTCATGCCCATCCTATTGTCCTTCATAGAGTTTAGTCTTTACTACATCTCCACCTTTCTTAGGGTTTTGTTTATTCTCTTTGGTCGTCCCTTTGTTAGTCGTTTCTTCTTTCTACTTGGTTCTCCTGGAATTATTATTTGATTCTCCTGCTCTCTCCAAACGGGTCACACTGGGCCATCACGATACTTCCTTCCTTTTGAAACATTTCATAATTAAGGGTTGGTTCCTTGCACTCTACATTAGGTCCATCCGCCCATCCATAATTTCTTCAAGGGTAGTTAGTCATATGTATCCCTCCAAAGTTTACTTTCATAATGTATTTCCTTATGGAGCATTCAAATCTTCTTTGTTTCAAGATTTCTTGACAATTGTGTGAGAGGCTTGCCTATTCTTTTCTTGGCTTGAGTTTAGTCGTTAATTTGGCCTTTAGTCCTATTAAGGATTTCTTTCATCCTTCTTTTCTCGAGTATTTGACCTTTTTGCCCCTCTCTTCATTGCTAGAACTCAAATTATGGCTTTCCCATGTATTAGTTCGTTAACTGTCTCATCTCCACCATTCCTTTGGTCTAAGTTTCTTAGGGTAGTTGTTTCTTGAGTCCTCCTGTCCTTAACATCTATTTCACTGACCTTTTAGGTTGTTGTCCTTTCTACCTCTCGATCTTCCTTAGGGTGTCATTTATTTCCTCTAACTATCTTGTTTTAATGGTTTGCTTACTTCTGCTAGGTTGGTCAGAGACTCCAATTTTTTACTTCTCTGCTTTTTTCCAAAAGAGGTTGTACTTTAAAATTATATCACTTTTCCAAAGCAGGTTAGTCTTGGCCCCCGATACTTCCTTTCTTCAAGTAGTTTATAATGAGAGGTTGGCTCCTTGCACTCCACGTTATGTCCATCTACCAACCAATGATTCCTTCAAGGCACTTGGTTGTATGCATCCCTCTAGAGTTCCCTATCACAAAAAATGGTTACAAATTAATTAGGGAGCTATGGAATTCTTAATAAGCATCCTCCTTTATTCTTAGGGTTGTGCCATCAATAGGTCCTAGTACCATTCTCCATGATACTTCCCCATTTGGTCTTTTGACATTTCTGCCAGGTCTCAAGCATTTGGGAAGCTTCTAAGGTTGTCTTCCTATGAAGGTAGGGTGTTGAGTAGAGCCATTCCAAGTTTTCTTGGTTCCTCTCTTGGGAGCCATTTGGAAATTTTCGAATAATTCCTATTAATTACTATATTTTCTAGTCTTGATTATGTATTCGAAGAAATAGGCTCTCATACCACTCTAGTTGTCACACCCCGACCCTGTTTGGCGGATCCTCGTGATCAACCCACCACTCTTCCGATTTATTAAAGGGTTTCCCCTTATTATAGACCACAAAGAGTAAGGCGTCCTTTAAACCTACACCTTTTTCAGGAATAACATAAACAAAACTGCATAATAATTTAGATTTATTATACTTGTATCACAGGCATCTTAGTTGATCGTCTTTAAGGGTAGGCTTTTTGAAATCTCCTGAAAGGGATATAAGGGAGGGGGTGAATACGACTACTCAGTGAATGGGTTTTTAAAAGTTTAGACTTTAAGAAAACATTTATTATTGGAGTGTGCCATACTCTTTTATTTTCAAAAAAAAAATCATTTCATTCAAATTCTCGTGTTTATCAACATTTTTTTAACCATAGTGTGTTATCACCCAACATACATCCTTCATCATGAAGTTACACACATTCACAGGTCAGTACGATTATTGAACCCACTAGTGGATTTGGAGTGACTTTACCGGCTACTCGGATAGAAGCACGACCACTTCTACCTTAGGAATGAGTGGATATACGCAACATCTGACCCTCAATCCTGAAATCGCTTCTTCGTGTCCATATGAGGACAAAGATCTCATCCCATCCCCACCCCGGCCTCATGTGCTTGGTGCTACTCCAAATTTTGCACAGACACCTAGAACGACAATCTACCCTTATACTCACCGGGTCGTCCTGGGCTCTTAGGACGCATCGCTACCCCTCATGGGCATCTTGATGATCCCGTACTCATAGTGTATGCACAAACAAAGTTTTCTTAAATTGCCATGTAATATGTGGTGCCATTAGTCCCAACGGTCCCGACCTTTAACTCAACCTGTAGTTGTTTGTTTTGACTAGTCCGGAGACCGGTCATGTCGCACTACTACTAGTTGACTGAGTATGTCGAACCTGCCTTGGTACCATGACCAACCAATTCACTTATTAAGGTTTAATGGCACATATATATCATGTTCGTTTACGAGCTCCTGCTCGTGTCCATTGGCCTATCGCCCACTGTTCGAGTTTTTCAAAAATAGGGCATATTAGCCCTCAAGTTCCAAAATCGAGGCCCCCGACCTATTAGAGCTATTCGAGCTCCCGTTAAGAAGGTATCTCAATTAGTTTAAGCATCGACACACAGTCAAGGGAGAACACTTCCGACAAAATAGGTTTTCATTGTCCATTATACCAACTGGTATAAGGACATCTCCGTTCATGACCGATGAACAGGTTTTCAACTTCCTTCGAGGAAGTCTTATCATACCAACCGGGTATGATCTACTTACAATCAGTAAGTAGTTTTTCTGCATAGTTTTCACATCACTTTCTCTAGGTTGTGATGTTTGTTGGAATGGTATCCTTTCTAACTTCCTATAGCTGTGAGGGTGTTATTCTTGGAAAGTATTATTCTAAATCCTAGTGGGATATTTCCTTTGCACATTGTAATAGGTTGTTTCCTTTCTTAGTTGTTACTCCAAAAGTTCTTCTTGTTGGTTTTCTTGTCATGCTTTCTTTGCCTAATAATTTCCTTGATTCATTCTTGATCCATGGTCTTCGTGGTGTCTAGGGTATCGCAGTTTTGTTGGGTTATTTTTCTTGGGGCCATCTTCCTAGAAAGTCCACATCTTTTGAGAGACAGGGTTTTAGGAATTTGGAGTACTTCATTAATAGAGAAGTACAATATGTTGGAGGGGTTTTAGCCCTATTACGGAAAATGGTCATAAAATAAATAGGGAGCTACGGGATTCTTGATAAGCATCCTCCTAGGTAAGGTTATATGCCCTTTACTGGCATTTATGGATTCAGGCTTGGCTTCCTTCGTACTTAGAGTTGTGACCCGAATAGGTCCTTGTACCATCCTCCTGGATACTTCCCTATTTGGACTTTTGAGACTTCTATCATGCCTCAGGCATTGGAAAACTTCTAGGGATGTCTTCCCACGAGGACCAGGTGTTGAGTATAGTCATTCCTAGTTTTCTTAGTTCCTCTCCTAGGAGCCATCTAAAAATTTTATGATCAATCCTATTAGTTACTATATTTTCTAGTCTTGATTATGTATTCGAGGAAACAAGCTTTGACACCACTCAAGTTGTCATGCCCCGACACGGTTTGGTTGGATCCCTGTGATCAACCTGCCACCCTCCCGGTTTACTAAGGGTTTCCCTTTATTTATAAACTGTGAAGAGTAAGACATCCTTTAAACTTGTACCTTTCTTGGAACACATAAATCAAAGCTGCATAAAATTTTAAACAATTAGTACTTGTCTCACAGGCGTATTAGTTGAAGGTCCTTTGGGGTAGGCTTTCTAGGTTTTCCTGAAAGGAAGATAAGAGAGGGGGTGAGTACAACGAATCAGTGAATGGGTATTTTAAAAAATGAAGTTTTAAAAAAAATATTTTCAAGTTTGGAGTGTGCCAGACTCCTTCATTTCCTTTAAATTTTCTCCACTTTAAAATCTCGATTTTCAAAAGAACATCCTTCATCATGAAGGTCAATCACACAGTCGTAGGCCAGTATGTCCATTGAACCCACTTGTGGTGTCGGAGTAACTTTACTGGCCACCTAGATAGATGTACGTCCACTTCTACCCTAAGAATGAGTGGACATTCGCCACATCCGACCCTCAATCTCATAATAATTCTCCATGTCCGTATGAGGACAAATACCTCATCCCGTCCCCACCCTGGTCTCGTGCGCTTGAAGCTACTCTGAGCTTCGCATGGTCACCTGGTCCGACAAACTGCCCTTATACCCACCAGGTCGTCCAGGGCCCTAATACACATCACTACCTCTCTTGGGCATCCTGAAGGTTTCGTAATCACTCTACATGCACAATTAGAATTTTCACATCATGCCATATAATATGTTGTGCCACTGACCCAACGGCTCCGACCCTCAACTCAACCTGTAGCTATTTGTCTTGACTAGTCTAGAAACCTGTCATGTCGCACTGCCACTAATTGATTGAATATGTCGGTCCTGTCTTGGTACCATGGCCAAACAATTCATTTATTTAAAGTTTTATGGCATATAACTCATGTTTGTTTACGAGCTCCTACTCATGCCAACTAGCCTATGGCCCAATGTTCAAGATTTTCAAAACCTGACATATTAGCCCTCAAGTTCCAAAATTGAGGCCTCCAGCCTATCAGAGCTATTCGATCTCCCGTCAAAAAGGTCTCCCAAAACATTTAAGCAGTGGCACACAGTCAGGGGAGAGCACTTCTAACAAAATTATATTTTCAATTATCCATTATACCAATCGAGTATGTGGATATTTCCACTAATAATCGATAAACGAGTTTTCCACTTCCTCCGAGAAAGTTTTATCATACCAACCCGGTATGATTTACTTACAACTAGTAAGTTATTTTTTCGTGACACTTTCACATCACTCCTCTAAGTTGTGATATTTAAAATACTTCTAAGTAGTGGGTTTTCATTTCCGAGGTACTTATCATCCCAATCATGTATGATATATAAATCTCACTCACCCGTTAATGTAGTGAATTCCACTAGACTGGTTCATTGTATTCACGCGAGCTTGTCCTAGTTGGCGTTCCTGGTATTTCATGTTCCTACACGATATGAACATCCTTGTTCATTATCACTCGGCCTAATAACCTTCATTCATTCCAAATGAATGAGAAAACCAAACTTTTTATTTATTTACAATTAGGTTCTTAAAGTTATTTTTCTTTATCTTTAAGTCCCTAATGCTGGTTTTTCCTCAAATTGAGTCGCGAAACTTTTAAAATTTACATTGAGACCTCAATTTATTCAATTTCACAAAAAAGGTTTAATTTCCCAAATTTCCAATTTGGTAGCCCAAATTTTTTACAAAATTATTATTTTGCCCCTACTTTAAAAAATGGTAGGTTTTGCCCCAAAAATTATAAAAAAAATAGCCCAATTGTCCTCCAACATCTTTATCATGCCCAATTGGTCTTCAATTTTATGAAATTACACTTTAATCCCACCAATTTTTGAAATTCTCAAATTTCCACCAAATTTTCCCCCAATTTAAACACTCTAACTCTATCGAATTTAATTTCATCAAATTGACCAATCAAATGAGTTTAATTGTTGAAATTGAAGTTACATTGGAGTTCATACACCTTCATACGATTCAATTGCACTTTGAATCACACAATTTGGGGTCGGAATGAGCTCGAACGGAGCTCCGCCAGAAAATTGAACTTAGAAAGAGAAAGCATCGAAAGCTTACTGTTGGGGGCACGACGGTCCGTGCTTTCAATTTGGGTAGGTAGCTCTCATCCTGAGGTTCATCCTAGAATCAAGAATTGCATCAATTGATGCCGAATTGAGTGAGAATTTTATGGTCGAAGTTCTACCGGTTCTCTCTCTAGCACCGGTCGAAAATTAAAGAGGGAAGCCAAATTGGCTTACCTTTCAGCTGCAGGAGGGTTGTGAAGATGTTGGGAGGGCTTGGTTTGGCCTCAGGAGGGCTTGAATTGGCCGATTTCAGCTTGTCTCAAATAGGGCAACTTTAGTCCGCCGGAGCTCCTTCACTGTTCGATCACGCCGACACTTCTCCGTCGACCCTCGAAGAAAATGGAGACTACAAGCATGTTGCTAACTTCTCCCCGAATCCATAAAACCTGACCTCACCTTGTTTGTCTTAGAAAAGTGCCCATGTCAGAGCTTCGGTTTGAGCTTCTTCAGAAATGGGAGCAGTTGAGAGAGAATGGAGTTTTCAGGTGTGGAGAGTATGAATGAGGAGGAGCTCTTTATATAGGAAGCTCGAGGACTTCTTAGCTGTTTGATTGGAACCTTAACGGTGATCATTCATTGCCTAAAACTCCCTGGTCAGAGAATTTTCAACTTCACTGGCACTACATATTTTCTGGTGAGTGAACAATGCTGTCATATGAAGGAAGAAGATGACACTGTTTCGAACCGGACCGACCAGTACGAATCGGGTTGAAAGCTTAAACCGGTCGGTTCACCCCAATTCTACCGAATTTTTCAAATCTAAAAATTTCTAAATTTATTTTCTATCCAACGTTGGCCTCAAATCTCAAATTTGAATTTTTTTAAGCCACATAGAAAAATGAATTTTGCATCATGTTCAATAGTGGTTCAAACCGGTCCAAACTGGTTCAATCTGGTTTGGATCCGATTCACCTAAACCGGTTTAGTTTTCATCTCCAATTCATTCTCAAGTCCATTTCCATGTCTTTTGGGACTCTTTAGGTCACTCAGGATCCACAAATTTCCTGGTTTGCCCTTTCTCTATCAGTTTCGATTAATAAACTGACTAGATTCCTAAACCGGTTTGGTTTTTCTATTCCAATTTGCCCTAAGGTTCTTTTTCAAGGTTTTATGAACCCCTTTGGATCACCCGAAGGTTGTAAATTTCCAAATTGTCCGTTCTCTAATGATCGGGTTTGTGAACCGGTTCGGTGTTTCTCACTCGATTTAACTAGTTCTTTTCCTGGTTTTCTTTAACTCAAAAGGGTGGGATTTACAGTTTGTGTTTCTCATCATACCAATTAGTCATGGAGTTCTGTGTTTGTACTCCACGGAGTTTCTGCATTTGGACTCCACAAAGCTACTGTGTTTGGGGCTTCTTGAAGCTTTTGTGTTTGAGTTTCATGTGCACGAGACCGAGATATGGTCTTTGTCCTCATACGAACACAGAGTTTTGTTTACGGGATTGAGAGTCAGATGTCGCGTACATCCACTCATTCTCAGGGTACAAGTGGATGTATTTCTATCTAGGTGGTCGGTAAAGTCGCTCTAACGCCACAAGTGAGCCCAGTGGGCGTACTGCCCTGTGAATGTGTGTTCCCTTCATGATGAAGGGCGTGTGTTAGTTGATAAACACATCGTGGTAATGAGAAATGGCTATGAAAATTGAGATTTTATGGATGAATGGTTTTAAAAGAAAATAAGGAGTCTAGCACACTGCGATTCAAACATTTTTCCTAAAAGTCAAACTTTAAAAACCTATTCACTGAGTCGTTGTACTCACCACCTCCCATAGATCCCTTTTCATGTAATCGAGGGAAAAACCTACCCAAGGACTTCAGTTAACTATACCTACAAGACAGGTATGAAAAGTTTAAATTTCATGTAGTTTTGATTAATGTTATTCAAGGAAAGGTACATGATTATAGGACGCCTTACTCCTCATAGTTTAAAAGAAGGGGAAACCTTAATTAATAGGAAGAGTGATAGGAAAGGTAAGCCAATTTGGCTCCACTCTGTAATTTATTATCAATGTTAGAGAGAGAACCAGTAAAACTTTATTGACTGAATTCTCCCTCAATTCGACATGAATTGAGGTGATTCTTGATACTAGGAGGAACCTCAGGATGAGAGCTACCTACCTCGATCGAAAGCTCGAACCGTCGTACCCCTGACGAAAAGCTTTTAAAACTTTCTCTCTCTAAGTTTAGTTTTCCAGTGAAGCTCCATTTGAGCTCATTACTACGTCAATTCATGTGATTCAAAGTTTATTTGAATTGTATGGATATGTAGGAACTCAAATTTACCTTCAATTACAACAATTAACCTCGATTGATCAGTCAATTTGATAAAATCAAATTCGGCCAATTGAAAGGAGGAAATATTTTGGGGGAAATTGGGGATTTCGTAAAATTGAGGGACCAAAGTACAATTTTATGAAATTGATGGCCAATTGGCCATGAAAAAGATGTTGAAGGACCAATTGGTCAATTTTTGAAATTTATTTAGGTCAAATTGCCATTTTTGTAAAGTAGGGGCAAAATGGTAATTTTTGAAAAGTTTAGGACCAAATTAGAAATTTGGGAAACTTGAACCCTTTTTGTGATTTTGAATAAGTTGAGGTCGAAAAAGTGCATTTTTGAAGGTTCGGTACTCAAGTTAGGGAAAAGTTTGCATTAGGTACCAAAAGTTAAGGAAAAAGAACTTTAAGGACCTAAATGTTAATAATTGAAAAGTTTGGGAATTTTACTCATACGTGAGGAATTAGGGCTATTATGCCAAATTTTAATAAAGAAGGATGTCCAAATCATGTAGGAGCATGAAGGATCGGAAATGCCAGCAAGGATAAGCTCAAGTAGAGGCAAAAGGCCGATCAAGAAGAATACATTGCACTTATTAGGTTAGTGAGATTTTTCACATCATACATAGTTGGGATGATGAGTACCTTGGAAGGGAAAAACCACTACTAAGTGGTTGGGGCATTGTGAGAAATATTCGGAAAAAACTACTTATTGGTTGTAAGTCGATCATACCCGGTTGGTATAATGAAATTTATGGAAGTACAAAACCCGCTTACCGGTTGTAAGCAAAATGTCATCACACCTAGTTGGTGTGAGTGATGAGTTGAAAAGTTATTTGTCAGAAGTGTTCTCCCTTGATTGTGTGCTACTACTTAAAACTTTTCGTAGACCTTGACGAGAGCTAGAATAGCTCAAATAGGCTAGAGGCATCAATTTTGGAACTTGGGGGCTAAAATGCCAGATTTTGAAAATCTCGTACAGTAGGTCCAAGGCCAGTTGGCACAAGCAGGAGCTCGTAAACAAACACGATCATAAGCCATAAAAATTTTAATGAATGATGTGATTTGGCCATGGTACAAAGACAAGACCAACATACTCGATGGACTGGCGGCAGTGCGAAAAGACCAGGTTGACGAACCGCTCTAGACTAACAATTGTAGGTGGAGTTGAGGGTCGGGACCGTTGGATCAGGGACACCAAAGATTAATGGCTTATATGAAAAACTTTGTTTGTGCATGCACTAAGGTTGGGAATCATCAAGACGCCCAAGAGAGTTAGTGATGCGTCCTAGGGGCTACTAGACAACATGGTGGAGATAAGGGCAGTTTGTCGTGCCAGCAGTCAGGGAAGCACGACGTAGCTTCATGTGCACGAGACCGAGGTGGGGTCGGGATGAGGTCTATGTCCTCATAAGGATATGTAGTTGCTTTTTGGGTTTAAGTGTCGGGTGTCACGAAGATCCACTCATTCCCATGGTAGAAGTTGACAAGCTTCTATCTAGGTGGCCGATAAAGTCGCTCCAACGCCACAAGTGGTTGTAGTGGATGGGTTGACCTACGAATGTGTGATCCATTCATGATGAAGGACATGTGTTGATTGTTAAACACACCAGTTGTAGATAATGAGAAATTATGGGTCTGAAAATCGAGAATTTGAGGAAGAAATAATTTTTAAAGAAAATAAGATGTCTGACACAATCCAATTAAAAACTATTTTTATTTGAAAACATTTTTTCAAATACCCATTCATTGAGTTGTAGAAACTCACCCACATTTTCTATCCCTTTTTAGGAGTAGAGAAATGACTAGGGATAACACTAGGATTTACCCTATGCCAGGTATGCTTAAATTTCTTTTTAAACTTGCATTTTGATTAATATATGTTATCCTAGGGAACATAGTTGTAATTTTTGCATGGCTCCTCTTGATTAAAGAATTGGAAAAACCCTTCTTGAACCAAGAGAGTGTCGGGTTGATCACGGGAATCTGACGAAATCGGGTTGGGGCGTGACAACTTGAGTGGTATCAGAGCTAAGTTCCCTTGAAACATTATCAAAATTATGCTATGACACTAATGAAAACCTTAACTACCTTGTAGGAAGGAGAATTCCTAGAAAGTTCACTGTAAAATCCAATCCTCCACACATGACCCTCAAAAAGACGCCTACCCCTAGGGAGGCAGCTGTTCAACGATTCTTAAAGGGCTTGAAGAGAGTGCCCAAAGATATGGTGGAAGATTATCGGAAACTCGTGGGAGCCTTACTAGAACCAGAGGGAATTACATACCCTCCTCCAAGGTAAGAGGAACCTTTTCATTCTCCCAGGAGCCCAACCCCTCCTACAGCCCCACAATAACTGGAGAGAAATCCCACTAAGAAGGAGGCTTGAGACAACTATTGGGATGCGTATGCCACCTTCATGAAAGTCCACCAAGTACCTCCACCTACTTAGTCCAGCTTTAATTCCTCTTAATGGATGAAGTGGACATATGAGTGTGTGGCTGAGGTATTAAGGCAGTACGGACTAGAGGCCATACATGAAGTTCGTCCCATAAGGGAATATAGATGGACTCTAACTAGTTTCTCAGAGCCATATGATCATGAATCTCACAATCGTTCTAAGGCCAACTCCTGACCCATGACCCCAAGGAACTAGGGGTAGAAAATCTCTATAATAAGTCAAGTATGGCATGAAACTATTTCTTGAATGAATGAAACTCTAAATTTCCTGATAAAAATTTTTTTGGTCTCTTTGATGAATTCAAACAATAAAAGTATGTTAATAAGGATCAGAGTAAAGGGTAGAAATCACCTAAGGAAGGAAAAACAAACGGGTCATTACTAGTTAACCTAAACCTTTAAAATATAATTTCCCTCCAGAGAAGGGACAATTGGACTTGACAAAGAAGAGACTACTAGAGTTCACCCAAGGAAGACAAATCCTAACTAAGGAAAGGAAGGAAAAGTCTGGAGCAGGAGATGTGAGGGTCAAAGAGCATGGGACTGGTGAGAGTCTAAGGAGTTAAGGAAAGACTCTATGGATAAAAGTAAGGAAACTAGAAGGATTAGACTATCCCAAGGAAAACCAAAGGAATGTAAGCCGACCTAGAAGGAAGTAAGAAAGGAATGAGACACTGAAATGTTAAGTCAATTGTAATAAGACAAGAAGAAAGGAGAAAGGAAAGGAGTACGATAGGAAGAAAACCCCAGGAATAATCCAGTACTTGGAAATAGTAGAATACAAGTTCTTAGGAACTCAATAGTAATAAGGAGACTTTTTGAAGCAAAGAGATGGAATAAAAAGGAATAGAAGATAGGGAAGAAATCCAGAGTGAATAATCATACAAAGGTCGAGATGTATAAGAAAAGAATAAAGGAAGGAATTTCAAGGAGCAGTAGGGAGATTGAACGTGAAAATCTCAGAACAGAAGTCCCTAGAAGAAGGATAAGGATAGGAAGTGGAACCATGGAAGGATGAAGTTCCAAGCGCAGGTAACCAACAAGAGAACTGTCATGAAACTAAAACCGCAATAAGGAAATTATTAAAAGATACCAGTGGCTAAGAAGATACCATGATGGCCATGTGTGATCTACTTTAAAAAAGAGCAGAGAAACCAAACAAGGATCTCAAACAGACCTAGTTGAAGGAAGTAACTTGTCATGCCCCGACCCTGTTTGGTCGGATCCCCATGATCAACCCACCACTCTCCCGATTTATTAAAGGGTTTCCCCTTATTATAGAATGTAAAGAGTAAGGCGTCCTTTAAACCTACACCTTTTCCATGAATAACATAAACAAAACTGCATAATAATTTAGATTCTACATACCTTTCTTACAGATGTCTTAGTTGATGGTATTTAAGGGTAGGCTTTCCAGGATTTCCTGAAAGTGATATAAGGGAGGGGGTGAGTACAACTACTCAGTGAATGGGATTCAAATATTTTGACTTTCAAGAAAAACATTTATATGGAGTGTGCCAGACTCCTTTCTTTTCAAAAATCCCTTTATTTAAAAATTCAAGTTTTTCCATTATTTCTTAGCTACCGATGTGTCATCACCCAACACACATCCTTCATCATGAAAGTTGCACACATTCGCAAGTTAGTATCAACACTGAACCTGCTTGTAAAACCCGACCTTTCAAGCTAAGGAAAATCGGGAAAAGAACTGGTCAAACCAAGTGAGGATACAGAACTGGTTCACAAACCCGATCATTTGTGAATGGGCAATTTGGGAATTTACAACTCACGGGTGATCCAAAGAGTTCATAATACCATGGAAAAGAACCTTAGGATGAATTGGAAGAGAAATACCAGATTTGTTTATATGAACCGAATTAAACTGGATTGAACCAGTTTATGAACCGAGTCGGTTCATGAACCGGAACCGATAGAGAACAGGCAAAATAGAGAAATTCAACTCCCTTGTGCCCCAAAGAAATTTATAAACCTTAGGAAGGAACCTTAGAACAAAGTGGGAGAGAAAAACCAGATCGGTTTAGGTGAACCGAACCCGAACCGGATCAAATCGGTTTAAGGATCAAGTCGATTTATGAACCAGAAGCGATAAAGAGATGGTAAACTAGGAATCTTATGGACCCTAAGTAACCTAAGTAGTCACAAAAGACATGGAAATGGACTTATGAAGGAGTTGGGGATGAAAACCAAACCGGTTCGGGTAAACCGGATCCGAACCGGTTCGGGCCGGTTTGAACCACTAATGAACCTAATAATAAATTTATTTTTCTAGATGGCTTAAATAATTCAAATTGGAGATTTGAGGCCACCATTGGATAGAGAGTAAATTTAGATGAATTTAGAAAATTTTAGATTTGAAAAACTCAGTAGAATGAGGGGTGAACCGGCCGGTTTAAGCTTGGAACCCGGTTCGGACTGGTCCGGTCTAGTTCAGAACAGTGTCATCTTCTTCCTCAGGATGACAGCACTGTTCACTCACCGGGAAACTGAAGAAACACTGACGAAGAAGAAACACCTCCATTTGGTACATTTCAGGTAATCAATTCCTATCATAACAGTGCCAAACGGACGGCCAACGGGTCACCAAGCTCCCTATATAAAGAGCCCGTCTCCATTTATGCTCTCCACACCTAAAAAGCTCTCTCTCTCTCTCTCTCAGTTGCTTAGTTTTTCGGCGAAGCTCGAACTAGAGCTCTAATATAGGTCAATTATGAGCCAAAGAAGGTGAGGTCAGGTTCATTAGAACTGAGAAGAAGTCAGTTATACGGTGATAGCATCTGTTCGTCCCGAGAGTCGCCAGAGAAGAGCTGGCATGATCAAACAGTGAAGCAGCTCCGGCGGACCGAAGCTGCCCTGTTTCGGCCGAGTTGAAATCAACCAATTCGAGCCAACCTCAGGCCAGACCAAGCTCTCTCAACACCACTCAACCCTTCCACGGCCAAATTAGGACCGAAAGGTAAGCCAATTTGGCTCCCCTTTACTATTTTAGATCATTGTTAGAGAGAGAGTCGGCCGAATTTTGATGGAGAAATTCTAATTTAATCCGGCATCAATTGATATCATTCTTGATCCTAGGAAGAACCTCTGGAGGAGAGCTACTTGCCTAGATAGAGAGCTCTGACCGTCGCGCCCTCACCGGTGAGAAATCGAAGCTTTCTCTCTCTACAGTCTATTTTTCGGCGAAGCTCCATTTAAGCTCATTCCGACGTTAAAATCTATGATTCAAAGTTCCATAGAATCATATGAACATGTAGAAACTCAATTCCAACTCCAATTTCAACAATTAGAGGTGTTTGATCGGTCAATTTGATGAAATCAAATTCGGCTATGTTGAAGAGTTGGAATTGGGGGAAAAATTGGGGAAATTTGGGGATTTTAGAAAATTCGAAGGACCAAAATGTAATTTTTAAAATTGAGGGTCAATTGAGAAATTTTAGAATTTTTGGGGGCAAAATTCACCATTTTCGTAAAGGAAGGGCAAAATGGTAATTTTGGGAAAATTGAGGGACCAAATTGGAAATTTGGGAAATTAAACCCCTTTTTGCGAAATTTAATAAATTGAGGTCCTAAGATAAATTTTAAAAGTTTCAGGACTCACATTGAGGAAAAACCCGACAATAGGGACTTAAAGTTAAAGAAAAATAACTTTAGGTGACCTAATTGCAAATATATATAAAGTTGGGTTTTCTCATTCATTGGAACGAATGAGGGCTTTTAGGCCAAAGAATAATGAACAACTATGTTTATTTCGTGTAGGAGAACGAGACATCAGGAACGCCAGTTGAGGTCCAACGTGCAAGGGACGGAACTCGACTAAGTGGAATTTCACTGCACGATCGGGTGAGTGGGATTTTATATCATACCCGGTTGGGGATGATAAGCACATCGAAATAAAAACCCACTACTATGTGGTATTTTAAACATCACGACTTAGAGTAGTGATGTGAAAACCATGCAGAAAAACTATTTAATGATGGTAAGTAGATCATACCCAGTTGGTATGATAAAACTTCCTCGAAGGAAGTTGAAAACTTGTTTATCAGTTATGAACGGAGATATCCTTATATTGGGTCGGTATAATGGACAATGAAAACAAATTTTGTCAAAAGTGTTCTCCCCTGACTGTGTGCCGATGCTTAAACAATTTGGGAGACCTTCTCGATGAGAGCTCGAATAGCTCTTATAGGCTGGGGGCTAATATGCCCGGTTTTCGAAAATCTCAAACAGTGGGCCATAGGCCAATGGGCACAAGCAGGAGATCATAAACAAATATAATATATGTGCCATAAAACTTTAATAAGTAAATTGTATGGTCATGGTACCAAGGCTGGTCCGACATTCTAAGTCAACTAGCAGTAGTGCGACATGACCAGTCTCCAGACTAGTCAAGACAAACAGCTGCATGTTGAGTTGATAGTCAGGACCGTTGGACTAATGACACCACAGATTACATGGCATAATAAGAAAACATTGTTTGTGCATGCACTATGAGTACGAGATCGTCAAGACACCCATGAGGGGTAGTGATGCGTCCTAAGGGCCCTGGACGACCCAGTGAGTATAAGGGCAGTTTTGTCGTTCCAGGTGACCGTGCGAAATTTGGAGTAGCACCAAGCACATAAGATTGGGGCGGGGACGAGATGAGGTCTTTGTCCTCATACAGACATGAAGAATCACGTACATTCTCTCATTCCCAGGGTAGAAGTGGTCGTACTTCTATCTAAGTGGCCGGTAAAGTCGCTCCGAAGCCACAAGTGAGTTCAGTGGTCGTGCTAACCTACGAATGTGTGTAACCTTCATGATGAAGGATGTGTGTTGGGTGATGACACACCCTGATAATAAGAAATGGTGAAAAACCTAAATTTTTAAATGAAGGTATTTTTGAAAAGTGAGGAGTCTGGCACACTCTAATATAAAATGTTTTTCTTAAAAGTTAAAAGTAAACTTTTGAAAAACTCATTCACTGAGTTATAGAAACTCACCTCTCTTTTCTATCCCTTTTCAGGAAAAGAGAAAATGACTAGGAGTAACACCGAGCCTTACCCTTTATCAGGTATGCTTAATTTTTCCTTATACTTGCATTTTATTTGATATATGTCTTCCAGGGAATAAGGTTAAAATTTCGCCTGACCCCTCTCGAGTAAAAGAAGGGGGAAACTCCTCTTGAACTGAGAAAGAGCGACAGGTTGTTCACGAGGACCAACCAAATCGGGTTGGGGCGTGATAGGATTTAAGTGAAGGATCACTAACATCAGGATTGGTAGTGATCAATGCTCAAATTGATAGAGCCTAAAGAGAGAACAACTAGACATAGTGTGGAGTACCCGAAACAAGATCATAAATGAAAATGTCTCAGGTAAAGATTAAGGGAAGAGACTGAAATTTCAGTTAGATAAGGATCCAAAAGGACAAATGCCATAATATAAGAAGGGGTATGAAGAAAGGAAGGAATGAAATCTTCAAAGAAAAGACAAGAAGGTTGAACATATAGTTTCTAAGGAGAACGTCTCTACTGTAAGAGACATGGTAGAAAGCAAAACCGAAATAAGGGAGCTATCACAAGTAAGCAATCGAAACTTAAAGCCAAAGGAGATGAACTCTTATAAGAACTTGAAGTGATCACGAAAGAATAAGAATTGACTAAAAGAAGAGAAAGTCCTTGAGAAAAGGATACCACTGAAACTAAGGAAGGACATAGGAAGGGTCAAAATTTGATAAAAAGAGTTAACACCGAAATCTATGAAGTGAGTAGATGGTGCTCGAGAGGACCCCGAACTAAGGGTTTTAATGACAAAGGAAGTGACTACACAAAGGAATGAGTGGGTATCTTGGAACACCCAATCTTGAAATCCTGAGTAAAGAACCTCAAGATAAATAATTATGCTTTAAGGAAAGAGGGACGTGAATTTAAGTATATAACCTTAAACTTTCAAGTAAGGCATGCTTATCTAAAGTAATCTCCATGGAATGGATAATGAGAAGGAAAAGAAATTTATGAGTGTGTTATACTGGAGCTAAATGAAAATACCCGAGAAGGTTGTATGTCAATAAACTACAAGTTGATATCAAGGGAAGTTCTTTCTAGTGCGAAGGATGTTGAATAAGTTTTAGGGACAAAACTCCTAAAAGGAGGGGAGAGTTGTAAACCCCGTCCTATGGAGTTAAGGAAAAACTGGGAAAGAACTGGTGAAAACGAGTTAGAAAACCGAACCAGTTCATGAACCCCAATCACTAGAGAACGGGCAAATTGGGAAATTTACAACTTCCGAGTGTCCCAAAGAGTCATAAAAACCTTGGAAAGGGACTTTAGGATAATTTGGGAGAGAAAACTAGACCAGTTCAGGTGAACCGGATCCTAACTAGTTTGAACCATCATTGAACCGGATGCTAAATTAATTTTTCTAGGTGGCTTAAAATATTCAAATTGGAGAATTTAAGCCACCATTGGATAGAGAATGAATTTAGAAATTTTTAATGTTGAAAAACTCGGTCGAATCGGGCATGAACCGGCCAGTTTAAGCATTGAACCCAGTTCAGACCGGTCCGGTCCAATTCGGAACAGTGTCATCTTCTTCCTTCAGATGACAACATTGTTCACTCGCTGGAAAAATGAACATCGCCAACGGAAAGGAAACATTTCCATTCAACACATTTCGGGCCATCAATGAGTGTTATAAAGGTGCTAAATGGACCGCCGGAGAGTCCCCGACCTCCCAATATAAAGAGCCACCCTCCATTCATCCTCCACACACATGAAAACTTCACTCTCTCTCTGCTACTCAGTTTTCTGACAAAGCTCTAACCAGAGCTTTGAGATAGGGGTTTTTTTGAGCCAAAGAAGGCATGGTCAAGTTCCTTAGACTCGGGGAGAAGTCAACTATCCGACGGTGGTCACCATTTGACCAAAGGATCACCGGAGAAGCATCGGCATAATCAAATAGTGAAGCAGCTCCAGTGGACCGAAGGTGCCCTGTTCCTGTCAGCTGAAAATGGCTAAATTGAGCCCTCTTCAAACCAAACAAAGCTTTTCCAACACTCTCTCAGCCCTCATACGACCGAATTAGAGCAGAAAGGTAAGCCAATTTGGCTCCCCTTTGTAATTCTCGACCAGTGTTAGAGAGAGAACCAGTGAAACATTACTGACTGAATTTTCCTTTAATTCAACATGAATTGAGGTTATTCTTGACACTAGGAGAAACCTCAAGATGAGAGCTACCTGTCCTAATCGAAAGCTCAGACCGCCGCACCCCCGACTGTAAACATTCGAAGCTTTCTCTCTCTAAGTTCAGTTTTCCGGCGAAGCTTCGTTTAAGCTCATTCCGACATCAATTCATGCAATTCAAAGCTCAATTGAATTGTATGGATGTGTAGTAACTCAATTTTACCTTCAATTTCAACCATTAACATCGATTGATCGATCAATTTTATGAAATCAAATTTGGCTAGTTGAAAGGGGGAAATTGAGCTGAACATTTTGGGGGAAATTATGGATTTCATAAAATTGAGAAACCAAAGTGCAATTTCCCAAAATTGAGGGCCAATTGGCCATAAAAAAGATGTTTGAGGACCAATTGGTCAATTTTTGAAATTTTTTGGGGTCAAATTGCCATTTTTGTAATGTAGGGGCAAAATGGTGATTTTTGAAAAGTTGGGAACCAAATTGGAAATTTAGGAAACTTGAACCCTTTTTGTGATTTTGAATAAATTGAGGTCCCAAAAGTGAATTTTAGAAGTTTCGGGACTCAATTTGGGAAAAAGTTTGCATTAGGGACCTAAATATAAATAATTGAAAAGTTTTGGCATTTTACTCATACGTGAGGAATTAGGGTTATTATGCCAAATGTTAATAAACAAGGATGTCCAAATTGTGTAGGAGCACGAAGGATTGAGACCCTTGCAAAATCAGCAAGTTATGAACTACTAAAATATTAAATAATGGGTAATTGTGTGTGATACCCACCAAGCTAAGGCTAGGATGTTGGGCTTGTTGGGCCGAATAGCTGCTAAGTCAAAGCTATGTCGTCGAACCTAGAAGGAGGTCTCGTCCCACAAAGCAGACATGAAGTGTGATTGAGGTTTGAGGGTCGGATGGGCAAGGTTCACTCAAACTCGAGGTAGAGTTTTTAACCTCTATCAGGGTGCACAGTAAAGGTTCTTCGGTCCACAAGTGGGACAGTCGGGGACTATCCTACGAACATTTGATTTCTTCTATGATAGAAGGGTAGTTGACGTGTGAATATTATGCTGACAATGAATGATGAATTAAGTAACAAATTAAATTGATCATGGTAGAAATTTTCCCTCATTGAGTATATATGTATATATTCATTCCCCTCCGCTCACCCTTTTAGGAACCTCGAAAAGGATAAGGACCCATGAGATATAAAGCTCCAAGAAATAGCTTGAGCCCTCAAGATACGCTCCTTTTCCCAACTTGTAGTAAGGGAATAGATGTAGGCACGCCTTTACCTTCCTTGCATCATCAAGGTAGGAATACTAGGATGATGCATGGAAGGGTGGCGGGTTGATCACAAAACCCCAACCAAGCCATATTAGGGCATGACATCTTGGTTTGAACCATGTCTTAATTGGTGGCATGAGCAGTACGAATTTCATAATTTGAATTTCAATAAAAATCCACCATGAACAGGATTTTCTAGCGAATGGGACTTACTAACTTAGCTTAGGGAAGGTCAGGGCACCTTTAAGGGTTGTCTAGGGATCTCGGTTTGGCTAAAATTTGTCCGAATTGAGCTCAACCAGCTTGGGTTGTAGACCGCCAAGGAGCGATAGTATTGTGCGAGCTCGTCGGTGCTTCTCCAATGATCCTCGAGCTGGATGGAGGATATCGTTGGGTAGCTGACTCCCTCAAGATTCTAGAGAACCCAAATTTGCGTTATGAGGTCTAGAAAAGTGCCCAAGTTGGGGCTCTGGTTCAAGTTTTGCCAGAAAACCAAGCACTTCTTATTCTCCAGGCATTTGAGGGATGAGGAAGATGAATGGAGATGAGCTCTTTATATAGGGAGCTCGGGGACTGACATGCCTATTTGTTCATCAATCACTTGACCTTAATCTCTCCATTTATGGCCATAATTAGAGGGTCTAGCAGTCAGCTTATCGATCTTATCCCCTCTTAGATGACAGGTTGAAGAAGGCACTGTTCCACACGTGCGAAGCCATGTGGTGCATCATGATTTGTTGACTTTGTTGACGCGGCTTCCCACTTAGCATTCTAGTAAGCCTTTGACTAGTTGACCTGACACGTGGCAACCTTCCATTGGATGCTCGTGTCTACGTCCGTTGACCGTGATACATGGCATCCTATGATTGGCTAATTTAAATGAGTTAGATTTTCCTCATGTTGCACAATGCCACTACCATGTGTCGGCCTTTGATTGGCTGAAGTCATCCGACATGGCACTGCCACGTGTTGACCTATGATTGGTCAGTTGTTTTTCTGACATCCTTGTGGAATGCTGACAAGGCATCCTTACCACGTGTCAACTGCTCATTGGTCAGCTTTGCTGATTGGGCCTCTCTAACATTGACCATTGACTGGGACATGTATTACTCTCCTATTGGTCGGTCGTCGCTGACGTGGGTTTTCCTCCTTTGACCATTGACCAATGACACATGTCACACTCTGATTGGTCATCGCTTCCAAGCACTGACTGAGCAACTGACTAGGTGCGCTTTGCCACGTGTCTTGAACTGATTGGTCGCACCCACTCACTGGGCACTGACTTGGCAGCGGTCCATTGACTAGCTGGACTGTTGACCGATTTTATCAAATTAGGTTCGGTGATCCAAAATTGAAAATCAGTCGGTTCAGGCCCGATTCGACCTGTTTTCAAAAAATCAAAATTTCTAAATTAATTTAAATTTATTTTCTATCTAATTGTGGCTTCAATTTTCCAATTTGACATATTTATACCACCTAGAAAAATGAATCTTTGAATAGGTTCTTAATGGTTCAATCTAGTTAAATCAGGTTTACCCTGAACCGGTCTAGTTTTCATATCCAATCCATTTCATGGTTATTCTCCATGTTTTTTTTTGTGATTTATTAGCTACTTGAAATTTTCCAAATTCCCATTTTAATCCTTATTTATCCATCCCGGCTCACTTAGATACTCGGATTTCTTTCAAAAAATTTCGGTTTCTTTTTCCTGGTTTCCTTAGTTCGAGAGGACAGGGTTTATAACTCAACTATGGGTATAGCCCATTTCCTATATCGGGGAATTGATCAATATACAATGCTTTAAATAAAATATATGATAATTCTCCTAAATAGGATTTATGCTCATATAAATAATATATTTTCCTAAAATAATTTATAGTAGAAAAAATATATTTTAAAAATATTTTAATTATTTCATAATATTAAATATACGAGTAATATCAAATCATTGATTCAATCGAACTTGATACTAAAAATTTCACTCACAATTATTTAGAGACATGTTCGTCTTGTAGGAATTCTTAAATATTTGTGCTATTTTTGCATGATCGTATATATTTTACTCACTTTCCATCTAATTATAATACTTGGGTACTTTGGATATGCCTTAAAGGGGCATTTGCGTAATTTCAGTCTCTTCGTTCCCATAGGATGTAGTATTATTTTGCTCCAAACACGCCCTTAGACGTGCGTCATTTTTTCTTTCCCAAACGGTCCCTTATTGATGTGTGTTTTAATTTTACCCATAAGCTTGGGCATTATTGTCATTCTAAATTTTGAGTGGAATTCGTGTAACTTTATTTTTTTTGTCTAAAGCCTTTAGCTGCCCCAATGCTCTCAGCTCGACATTCCAAGGCTTCTCTGAAAAATCCTCTCCTTCTTCAGCGATATGAGGTTCGACATTGTCTACATCAGCTTCGCTTTTGCTATATCAACGACACCGGGTACATCCCTTATGTTCTCCTTCCCTTCCTCGCTCTTTCGTTTAATTTTCCCGATCACATTGTTTGTTCATGTAATCCTTAGTTCATTCACCAATTTTCTTTCTGTTATAGGTCATCCAAAGATTCTTCACATTCTTCCTGCCATTCGATTGTCAATGATTCACTAAGGTACCTCAGTTGCTTCTCTCCCCATTAATCTTTGTGATTTCCTAATCACCCTATGGATTGACCTCTCGCATCTTGCTTTGAGGTTTCTCAATCAGGTTTCCATACGCATTTCTAATTTCCCAAGTCTGACCTCTTCTTCCCATCGGAGGGTCTTGGATTGTTGCTTTGACACTGCCAGAGCTCCCACTGGTCGAATTAGAGCTTCATGATTCTCGTTGTAGTTTGTTTAAATGTACTCGATGTATGACGGGTCAATTACTTGTTCCCTCTATAGTCTAGATAAGTCGGGATGAGTTTCCCGCTCCTAATCCAACCTTAATTTGTATACAGTTATAGGTTTTCCTTCCTCCATCGTGTTCCCTGAGGAGGATTCCAATTCTGTAATTTAAAGTTTGTCAGCTCACATCCATCCGAATCTAAGGTTTCCCTCAAATTTAGGTTCACTCTCAAGGTTCTTATGTTCATCAAGTATTCCACTTGACTTGAATTCTCACGTAAGATGAGATCCTGCAATATAGTTAAGTTTCATGTTACTTATAATTGATATGTATTCTTTACTGAGGATTGGCTTGACTTGGTCATGGGATAAGCTCTATGCCCACCTTAGGAGGAGAAGTTTGGTGGGCAATCTTGGCTCACCCCGCCGATATTGTTCAAGTTTGTTAGTTGAGTTGTGTTAGGTTGTATGTTTAAATTATCATGCTTAAGGTGGTGACTCGATCATTCTTTAGTCAACTCATTGCACTTTATATTTGAATTTAGTTGGCTTAAGGTCACTCATTTATTCATATATTATATATATTATGGTTTTCATGTATATAGAAATTGCCTATGACTAATCTTATATACATCAAATGTATCTCCTCCGTATTTTATATATATATATATATTAATAATATTTTTATTTATTTATCCAAAAATATTTAATAACAATTTAATCTCACTTATTCAAATTTAATTATTCAGGATTTTGCTATGACCTAGTTAGTTCTTACTCAATTTTATCTGATAACTATATTAGAGTTGTACAAAATTAAATTTGAATACTACTTGATTCAACTTGATTTAAAAAATTAACAATACTTACCGTTCAATTTTTATCTGAAATTTTTGGCTTCCTAAAATTTTAGTGTTATATATATATATATATATATAGATTTTATAAAGCTATAAATTATATTAATCGGTCCAATCAAACTTATTATCAATAAACTCACACAATTTTATTCATGACTTGTTCATCTATATGGTTTTTGTGTTTCCTGAGTTCTTCATAATAACTCCTAATAAGATGATCATACATTATGGACATTTACAATTGATCTAAAGGCGGTTTAACATATATTGCCCTATAATTTCTACAAAATTATTATTTTTACCCTCAAACATTCCAAGTCTTTTATTATGTCCTTAAATTCTTGAAATCATTTTTTTAGGTTCTTAAACTTACCTTAGTCTTATTTGGGTCCCCAAATCTCTGAAATTTCTTTTAAGACTCTAACTTCCCATTACTTACTATATCCCCCTTGAACTTTTCCTAAGTTCCATTTTAGTTATTTTTCTTCTAGTTCTCATCATTCAAACCTAAACAATTTTTCAATCTTTCCATTGTATCCTAAACATTTCTCATGTCCTTATTGCCCCTCCACCCCCCCTCCCCCTCCCCACAAGAATCCTCATTCTCTAAATAATCCCTTAATTTTATCAAAATTATGTTTTGGCCCCCAAGCTTCATACCCCATCAAAACATAATTCAAATATTATTAATGTTCGATATTATGTCCATAAATAATTACCCTTGGTCACCATGATCTTTGTCTAGCCAGAGTTGGTTGGAGTAATACACTTTAGGGTCGATTTATAAAACTCGCTAGAAATTGACAAAAATTGTTAAAGGTGAGGAACTCATTAGAGATGGTAACTTGGCTAGTACCACTAGTGGGATTGGAAAGCTGACTTCAATAGGAGTTTGTGGGCTCTTGAATAAACTCAAACATATATTGGAGTCATCGAAAAATGAAGATTTACTAAGTTCGGTCATGATTGGGAGCTATTCAAAAATTTCATGAATTCATTATTCCTCTATACTTACTTTCTACTTGAGACTTAAGTGGGGTTTGTTAGCTGGGGCCAAGAGGAGTCTGTGGACTTTTCTTGGTCGTTGTTGGCTAACAAGGCATCGAAAATGGCTCGGGAAGGGAGTGATTTGTTTTTTTTTACCTATAGAGCGAGGTTTCTCTTTCATCTCACTGACACGGGTATGTGATCTTTGCTGTCATGTAGAGGTAGCATTTGAAAGCTAACTCAAGCACAATTCTAATAAAACTTGAGTCACTTAATTTGTTGGTTAGAATTAAAAGTTATGCTCTCTAGAAGTTGGTTCACAAAAAAAATGTAGTACGAGTTCTAGAGAGAATTTTAGCCTAATGCTAGCGAGAGGGAGAGTTGGCCTTATATAGATAGCTCTCCCAACTCAAAGATCACTAGTTCATGGCTCTCCCCGTTAAAATTAGGGATCCAATATCCTTGCAAGAACATATTTCCCATAGGGACTCAGATTGCAAGTTTTCATCTAATATACACATTGGAAATGAGGTTATGGTTGTGCGGAAGGGTGACATGTGTGCATGCGCATGCGGTGTGTGCCCCACTTGTCGACTATTTCGATACTGTTTTGGACGGGTTTCTAGCAAATGTTTCGATTGGTTAGAACAATTTTGTCTCTTTATTGGTCGGTTCACACATAATATGACTAGTTCTTTATCTAATTTAATTTTCTAAAAATATTTCAGCTCATCTAATGAGTTTAAAACAAAAAAAGTTCCTTTTTTTTATCATTTTCAATGCTCTTTTATATATTTCCAAAATCTTCGATTTAAGTTGATTCAATCTGAATACTTCATATTCTCAATCAGATGTTTCACAATCTTTGATTCACAATCAAAAAGGTTCTTAAGGGTTTGTTTAATATCAATTCCACAATATCTCGTGTCCTGACTCGAATCGAATTCCTGGTCCATCTTGCTTTTTTAGCTTGATTCAACCTTAAATATCGATTTTACTCTAATTTTTTTACCCTTTTAATCAACAATTTTTCTATCTTGTAAAATTAGGTATTACATGTTTGGAGTGTGTTATAGGAGCATGGAGGCTACTTGGTTCTTGTGGACTAGGGTTTTAAATGGTTAGTAATTTAGGAAATTAGATTTTGCAAAACTTGGGTCTCAATCCTACTAGCACTTGAGAAGCATTTTTACATGTTTGGGATAGGAAGCGTATCTTGAGGGCTTGAGCTGTTTCTTGGAGCTTTATATCTCATGGGTCCTCATCCTTTCTGAGGTTCCTAAAAGGGTGAGCGAAAGGGAATGAGTATATACATATATACTCAATGAGGGAAAATTTCTACCATGATCGATTTAATTTGTTACTTAATTCATCATTCATTGTCAGCATAATATTCACACGTCAACCACCGTTCTATCATAGAAGGAATCACGTGTTTGTAGGACAGTCCCCGACTGTCCCACTTGTGGATTGAAGCACCTTTACTATGCACCTTAATAGAGGTTAATAGACTCTACCTCGAGTTTGAGTTGACCTTGCTCATCTGACCCTCAAACCTCAATCACACTTCGTGTCCACTTTGTGGGACGAGACCTCCTTCTAGGTTCGACGACATGGCTTTGACTTAGTAGCTATTCGACCTAACAAGCCTAACATCCCAGCCTTGGCTTGGTGGGTATCACACACAATTACCCATTATTTAATCTTTTAGCAGTTCATAATGTGTTGATTTTGAACGGGTCCATACCCGTGTCCATTGGCCTTGGGCCTACTTGCATTACAAACATAAGCCCAGAATTAGCTCTCAAATATTTTAAGAAGAGTCAGCTAGTCAAGAGAGGCTAATTTTGAGAAAATCACTTTTAAAGCAAGTCATTGTTCCAATTGGAACCGATGTTATAGAGTTCCCACTCACCCGATAGTTAAGTCACGTTCGCCTAGCCAGGATCCGCTTCCAGGCGTGCATTCTGGTGTAAGCTCCTATGGGGCCTGCTTCACCTAATCCGAGCTTCCGAACTCCACGTAACTGAATTTTGGGCTTTAATTTCATTATAATCTCGTGGTTTTTCCCAATGTATCAATTTACGAATTTGCCCCTAAAGTTTCCCAAAATTATCGAAATGCCCTTGTCCAATAAAACAGGAAATTCAGCCCCCCCCCTCCCCAGTACCAAAACATCACCAATTGGCCTTGGATTTCTTCATTTTTGTTAATTGGCTCTTGAATTTTGAATAATTTCACAAAAGCCCCCTTACTTTGAAAGATCCCCAAATTGCCCCCACTTCTCCCCCAAATTGAGCCTTTGGATTTCTTGAATCTTACCTTGTCCAATTGACTGCCTAAGAGTCCTCAATTCCTTTGTCTCTTGATGTTATTCACCTCCTCCAACTTCCCCCGATTGTCTTACACTTCGAATTTCTAAATTTAGTTAAGTTTTGAGCTTCGGTGGAGCTTTGTCGCAAAACAACAATAGAGATAGAAAGTTATTGAGCATACCAATGGAGGAGCGATGGTCAAAGCTTGAGGTGTGGGCAGCAAGTGTTCATCGAGGAGGTCCTACCAGGATTGGATCCTGCTGCAATTTGCCGCCGTACTATGGGAATTTGAAGAGAGAAGTTTTGGGGGGTGGAGTTCTAAAACTTGGGCAATCCGATGGGGATAGGTGAAATTAAGCTCAGCGGATGTCTCAGAGGAGTAGGAAAGTGTCTCAGGAGGTCGGAGGTGATCAATTCTAGCGGCAGAAGGTCTGAGAGGGTTGGGGTTGGGTTAGTTCGGAGTACGCTGATTTGGAGCTCTAGAATGACTTCACTTCGTGATTACTTCGGCACTTCTCCAACTATCCTCCGGTCGAGCTGAGGGTTCCCCGAGCTAGGGGACTCCTTCCCAATTCTGGTGCCACCCACCGAAGTTCTTTTGGTTGCCATATGGTCTGTCATTAGAGCCTTGATCAACTCTTCATCAGAAAAGGAGTAGTTTTTCTTTAGAGGGTGCATGAGTGGTAGGGAGGCCGAGTGGGAGGGTGTTCTATTTATAGGGAGCTCGACAACTATCTAAGTACCTACCGGCGTGAGACTCGACCCCCGCCTTGCTAGTCAACAACCAGACGAAAGCATTTTCCGAGTCGCTAGAGACTTCCTCCTTCGTCGGTCTCTCTCCTTTATGTCAGCGGATTGAGGTTGAAGACAATGACGTGGCGGGCGTGCCACGTAACGCGCTGTGATTGGTTGGTTTTTCTAACTTGGCATTCCAACTCGGCCGCCGCGTTAGCCGTTAACCAGACACATGACAGCCTCCCATTGGCTACTTATGTCTGTGTGGCAAGCTGATCGGTCATTTGCTGACCATTGACCGAACATGTGGCAGCCTCCCGTTGGATGCCCCTATCTGCGTGGCTGTTGATGGGATGCCATTAACCATTGACCAGTCCGGTCTATTGACCGACTAGACCGTTGACCGGTCTGGACCGATCGGTTCGGTGATCTAAATTTCTAAAATCGGCTAGTTTAGGCACAGTTCGACCAGTTTTATTAAATTTAAAATTTTCTAAATTCATCTAAACTCATTTTTTTATCTAATGGTGGCCTTAATTTCCCAAATTGATATTTTAAGCCACCTAAAAAAATGAATCATTGAACCTGTTCACTATGGTTCAACTTGGTTCAATTCAGTTAGTGTCTGGTTCACCTTAAACTAGTTTGGTTCTCTCGTCCAATTCACTTTATGGTTCTTCCCTATGATTTTTATGAGTTTTTGGACACTTGGGAATTTCCAATCTCACATGTTAACCCTTCTTTACTATTTTTCAGTTCATTAATTGACTTGGTTTTTCATATGAAAATTTGTCGGTTCCTTTCCCGGTTCTCGTTGGTCCAAGGGGACAAGTTTCACAACTCTTCCATCATTTTAGGAGTTAAGTCCTCAAAACTTAGCTATTCATCCTTTCTATCTGAAATGAATCACCCTGCGGTCAACTTGGGGGGTCCAGGTTGATTCCCTACCACTTTGGTTACCTCTTCTGACTCGATCCCTTACTTCCCTTGGACTTAATTACTTTGACTTGTCTTACCACTTGTGTCCATGAAATTCCTTAGGTCCAATATTCCTATTGTTTATGGTCAAACTTTTCCACTTGAGGGTTTCCAATTGGGAGTTCCAACATGTCTAATCATACCATTTATTCTTTGGTCGTTTGAACTCCTTAGCTCATTGCCCCTTCAAGCTTTTTGTGCTCACTTTGCATGGGCTTCGGTGTTATCCCCCTTTTGGTCCTTTAAACCATTCTTTCATACTCGAGTCCCCCTTTTTATTAAGGTCGTTGGACCTACTGTCCCCGATAGTATGACTCTCGCATTCGGTTATTTCTCTTTACATCCAAAGTTATGCTTACCTTTAAAGCTTGGACCACATTCTTCCACTCCTTTTCTTAGAGCGTGCTTCCTTTATCCTTCCTCATGCTTTTTCAAATGCTTCCTCACTTGGTTCCGATTCATACCCTCTTCCATGCTCCAAATGTCCCTTGGACGTTTACACGAGGCTCTTTATGACTGTTTGGGTTTCCTGCATTGATTCGTCCTACCCCACTTCTTTATTGGATTTTCCCACCTCCAACTATCGAGTTTCCTATACCCTTCAAAACTTATCGACATACCGATGTTTTCCTTCCTCAATCCGTCTTCACGTCCAATGGTGTCATTCGACTAGCGAAGGGTTCTTCCCTTTCCTTCTTCCTCTCTTCTCAACTTGTTTTGGGCCATTATACCTGTTTGCCCTCAGTAATCGAACCTCTTTGGGGTTTAATCTCTCCCTTATTCTAAATTATAAGGTTTGGTGGTCTCCCCACGATCACTTCTTCACATAGTCCCTATTTATTTCTCCCTCGAGGGACTCCTCTTCTCTTCCAATGTCTATCTACCCCATGGTACTTATACTGACTTTCTGGGGTTACCCCTTTGTTCCCAAAATACAGTCTTGGATCCTATTCTCATATGGCTTGGAGTAGGCTTCCCCCTTTATTATCAATCGCTCCTTTATTCCATTTTCCCCCTTACTATTTCTCGGGTCCATCCACTCCCTTACTTGACTTTGTCAAGCTTGTATAAACGACTCTTCTTTCCCTGAGTCATACCTCTTTTTAGGGACTCGAGGCCCACATGCCCCTAGTAATCCGACATGTTCCAGACATGTGCTCGTCTTCTGGAGCACCTCTCCTGTAATCCCTTAATTTATTGGGAACTTGGGCTTTGCCTTTCATTGTAATTTGGTAGTGTTTGTTCACTACCTCAGGCCATCTGGTAATCTAACGTATATACCCATGGCTTGGTCACTTCTTCCAAACCCTGTAGGTGTCTATTTCCTTGAAATTCCTGGTTCTAGAGGAGGGTGTCCTCCCACGCTTTCCTCCTTATGGGGTAGGATGCCCTTCCTGCCTCGTGTTCTCCTAGAGTATCAAACTTCTCCTCATTGATTTCTTTATATAGCATCATAACCAACTTCATTGCCAGCTCCATGCTTGTTCACCCAAATTGGTCCAAACATCATAACCCCGCCCTTAGAGTTAAGGAAAACTCGGAAAGAATTGGTCAAGTAGAGTGAGAAAATAGAACCGATTCATAAACCTTGACCACCAGAGAATAGGCAAATTGGAAAATTTACAACTCCCAAGTGATTGAAAGAGTCATAAAAACCTTGGAAAAGGAATTTAGGACAATTTGGGAAAGAAAACCATACCAGTTTAGGTGAATAGGATCCAAATCGGATTGAACTAGTTTGGACCAATTTAAACCATTATTAAACTGGACACTAAATTTATTTTTCTAGGTGGCTTAGAAAATTCAAATTGGAAAATTGAGGCCACCATTGGATAGAGAATGAATTTAGAAAATTTTAATTTTAAAAAACTCGATCAAATCGGGCCTGAACAGGTCGGTTTAAGCGTTGAACCCAGTTCGGACCGATCTAGTTTTGTTCGGAACATTGTCATCTTCTTCCTGCAGATGACAACACTGCTCACTTGCTGGAAAATCAAACAGTGCCAACGAAAAGGAAACATTTCAATTTAGAACATTTTAGGCCATCAATGACTGTTATTAAGGTGCCAAACGGACGGCCAGAGAGTCCCTGAGCTCCCTATATAAAGAGACCCTCTCCATTCATCCTCCACACACCTGAAAACCTTACTCTCTCTCAACTACTCAATTTTTTGACAAAGCTCAAATCGGAGCTCTGACATAGGGGTTTTTATGAGCCAAAGAAGGTGTAGTCGAGTTCTTTATACTTAGGGGGAAGTCAGCTACGCGACGATTATCTCCAATTGCTTTGAGGATCGTTGGAGAAGCGCATGCGTGATCAAACAGTGAAGTAGCTATGGAGGACCGAAGCTACCTTATTTCTATTGAGCTAAAATTGGCCGATTTGAGCCGTACTCAAGCCAAACCAAGCTCTCCCAACACTCCCTCAGCCCTCATACGATCGAATTAGAGCAAAAAGGTAAGACAATTTGGCTCTCTTCTGTAATTTTCGATCAGTGTTAGAGAGAGAACTAACAAATTTTCACTAACTGAATTCTCCATCAATTCGATAGGAATTGATATGATTCTTGATCCTAGGAGAAACCTTAGAGCGAGAGTTATCTGCCCAGATCGAAAGCTCGGACCGTCACGCCCCCGACTGTAAGCTTACGAAGCTTTCTCTCTCTAAGTCCAATTTTTCGGCGAAGCTCCGTTTGAGCTTGTTCCGGTGTCAATTAATGTGATTCAAAGTTCAATTAAATCATATGGATGTGTAGGAACTCAATTTGATCTTCAATTTCAGCAATTAACCTCAATTGATCAGTCAATTTGATGAAATCAAATTCGACGAGGTTGAAAGGGGGAAACTTTTGGGTGAAATTAGGGATTTCAAAAAATTGAGGGACTAAAGTGCAATTTCCCACAATTGAGAGCTAATTGGGCATAAAAAGATGTTAGATGACCAATTGGTCGATTTTTGGAGGTCAAATTGCCATTTTTGTAAAGTAGGGGCAAAATAGTTATTTTTGAAAAGTTAGGGATCCAGTTGGAAATTTGGGAAACTAGAACACTTTTTGGGATTTTGGATAAATTGAGGACCCATAATGATTTTTTGAAAGTTCTGGTACTCAATTTGGGGAAAATTGAAATTATGGACCTAAATGCAAATAACTAAAAATTTTTGGTATTTTGTTCATTCGCGAGGAATGAAGGCTATTAGGCCAAAATGATAATGAACATGGATGTTCAAATCATGTAGGAACATGAGGGATCGAGAATGCCATCAAAGACAAGCTCGCGTGGAGGCAAAGAGCCAAATAAGAGGAATACACTTCACTATCGGGTGAGTGGGAATTTTTCAAATTATAACCAGTTGGGATGATGAGTACATCGGAATGAAAAACCACTACTAAGTAGAATTTTAACATCACACCTAGATGGGGTGATCTGGAAACTATGTGGAAAAATTACTTACCGGTTGTAAGTAGATCATACCCGATTAGTGTGATGAACTTCCTAGAAGGAAGTGGAAAACTCATTTACCGGTTGTAAGTGGAGATGTCATCACACCCAGTTGGTGTGATCAACAAATAAAAACATATTTTGTCAGAAGTGTTCTCCCCTGACTGTGTGCCACTACTTAAAGATTTTGGGAGACCTTCTTGATAGGAGCTTGAATAGCTCAGTTAGGCCAGAGGCCTCGATTTTGGAACTTAGGGGCTAGAATGCTCGATTTTGAAAATCTCATACAGTTGGAACGAGCAGAAGCTCGTAAACAAAAATGATGCTAAGCCATGAAAACTTTAATAAATGATGTGATTTGGCCATGGTACTAAGATAGGACCAACATACTCGATGGATTGGCAGTAGTGCGATGAGACAGGTCAACGGATCAGTCTAGACAAACAGCTACAGGTCGAGTTAAGAGTTGGGGTAGTCGGACTAGTGGCACTAAAGATTAATGGCTTATATGGAAAAATTATTATTTGTGCATGCACTAAGGTTCAAGACCATCAAGATGCCAAAGAGGGGTAGTGATGCCATTCTAGGGGCTACTAGATGACATGGTGGAGATAAGGGCAGTTTGTCATGCCAGCATTCTGTGAAGCTCGACGTAGCTTCATGCGCATGATACTGGGGTGGGGTCAGGATGAGGTCTCTGTCCTCATACGGACACGGAGTTTCTTTTCGGTTTTGAGGGTCAGATGTCACGTACATCCACTCATTCCCAAGGTAGAAGTGGACATGCTTCTATCTAGGTGGCCGGTAAAGTCACTCCAATGCCACAAAGAGTCATAAAAATCATGGAAAAAAAACCTTGGGATAGTTGGGAAGAGAAAACCAGACCGGTTTGGGGTGGACCGGACCTGAACCAGATTGATCCGATTTGAACCATACTTGAACCAGTTTCTAAACTCATATTTCTAAGTGGCTTAAAATATTTACATTGGGGAATTGAAGCCACCATTAGATAGAAAATAAATTTAGATAAATTTAGAAATTTTTAATGTTGAGAAAACCGGTCGAATCGGGCCTACACCGGTCGATTTACGCATTGAACCCGATTGGATCGGTCCGATCTAGTTCGGAACAGTCTCATCTTTTTCCTCAAAATAACAGCATTGTTCATTAATGCAAAAAATAGATAATATCAGTGAAGGAAAAATGGATTCGTTTAGGCTGTTTCAAGGCGATGATAAGCTCGACCAAAAAGGAAAGTTGTCGGGTAGAGGGTCCCCGAGCTCCCTATATAAAGAGCTCATCTCCATTCATCCACCACACAAATAAAATCTCCATTCTCTCTCAAATGCACCATTTTTCGGTGAAGCTCGAACCAGAGCTCCGATATAGGCATTTTTCAAAGCCACAGAAGGCAAGGTCAGGTCCTATAGACTCTGAGGGAAGTCAGCTACCTCATAGCATCTTCCTTTCGACCCAAGGACCACTGGAGAAGTGTCGGCGGAATCAAACAGTGAAGTAGCTCTGAATGGCTGAAGTTGCCCTATTTTGGTCAAGCTGAGTTTGGAAAAATTCAACCCTCCTTTGATCAAACCAAGCCTCCCTAATACCCCAACGACCTTCACATGACCACAACAGAGCTGAAAGGTAAGCCAATTCGGCCCTCCTCAGTCATTGCAAGTTAGAGTAAGCAAGAGAAAGTGCAAAATTTTACTAATAAAATTCTCCCTCAATTGGACATCAATTTTAGCAATTCTTGAGGCTAGAAGGAACCTTAGGACGGGAGCTACCTCCCCAGTTCGAGAGCTCAAACTGCCACACCTCCGAGGGTAAGGTATCGAAGCTTTCTCTCTCTATGAACAATTTTCTGGCGAAGCTCCATTTGAGCTCAATTCAGACACAAATGTTGTGTTTCAAAGCTCAATTGAATCATATGGAAGTGTAGGGACTAATCCATACCTTCAATTAGAATAATTAACCATGATTAAATAGCTAATTTGAAGAAATCAAATTCAGTCAATTTGAAGGGGAGAAATTGGGGAAACTTTTGGGGAAAATTGGGAATTTCAAAAAATTGAGGGACCTCTATGCAACTTCCCAAAATTGAAGGCCAATTGGCCATGAGAAAAGTGTTGGGGGCCAATTGGTCAATTTCCAAAATATTTGGGGTCAAATTGCTATTTTTGGAAAGTATGAGCAAAATAGTAATTTTAGAAAAATTGGGGACCAAATTGGAAATTTGAGAAACTTGAGCCCCTTACACAATTTAAAGTAAATTAGGGGCCTAAGGAAGATATTGGAACTCCTTGGGACTTAATTTGGGAAAATTTTAACATTAGGGACCTAAAGTCAAAAGGTGTGAACTTTAGGGACCTAAGTGTAATAAATCAAAAGTTGGTGCCTAGTTGCACATACGTGAGAAAACAATGGTTGTCATGCCAAACCTTAATTGATAAGGATGCCCAATTCGTGTAGGGACGAGAGAAACCGAAATGCTAGCAAGGAAAAGCTAGTGTGGACGTAGAAATCGACTAGGGACGAATACGTCACGGTCATTAGGAGAGTGATAATTTTATACATCATACTGATTGGAATGATGAGCTTACTTTTATAGAAAGAAAACCTACTTACTGGTTGTAAGTAGAGATGATCATACCTGGTTGATTTGATGAACTTTCTTGAGGAAAGGAGAAACCCGCTTACCGATTGTAAGCGAAGGTATCATCACACCCGGTTGGTGTGATGAAGTCGAAAATAATCTTTTTCTCAGAAGTATTCTCCCCTGACAATGTGCCAATGCTTAAAATATTTGGGAGACCTTCTTGATGGGAGCTAGAAAAGCTTGGATAGGCCTGAGGCCTCGGTTTTTGAAATCATGGGTCCTAATGCCTAGTTTTGGAAAATCACGTATAGTGGGCCCAAGCCTAGTGAGCACAAGTAGAAGCTCGTAAACAAACTTAAGTAAAGGAAAGCCATGAAAATTCCTAATGAAATTATTGTGTGATTTCGCCATGGTACCGAGTCAGGACTAACAATACTCGATGGACTCACGACACTGCATCAGGACCAAGTCGACGGGTCGGCCTAGACAAATAGCTACAAGTCGGGTTGAGTGTCGGGGCGGTTGGACCATCGGCACCAAAGAGAATGTATAAGAAAATGAAAATTATCATTTGTGCATGCACTTGTGGTATGGGACAATCAAGACACCCTAGGGGGTAGTGATGGGTCCTAAGGGCTATTGGATGATATGGGGGTAATAAGGGAAATAGAAACTAGTGTGTTTGGGTTTCTCATCGTACCAGTTAGTCATGGAGTTGCTGTGTTTGGACTCCACAATGCCACTGCGTTTGGGCTTCCTAAAGCTACCATGTGTGACCTTCCTGTGCACGAGACCGGAAAAAGGTCTCTGTTCTCATACAGACACAGAGTGGCATTCGGGTTTGAGGGTCGGATGTCGAGAACATTCACTCAAACCCATGATAGAAGTGAACAGACCTTCTATCTTGGTGGACGATAAAGACGCTCCAATCCACAAGTGGGTGTAGTGGATGAGTTGCACCTACGAATGTGTGTAGCCTTCCTGATGGAGGGTGTGTGTTTGTTTGCTAAATGCCTCCCAAGGCAAGGGGATGGGTTAATAAAGCTAAACACTCCTAATATGGAAATGAGAAAAATGTTTTGAAAACCTTGGAAAGGATCTGAGAATCCTTGGAAAAAGGAATGGTAAACCTTGGAAAGAAGGTTTTGGAAAGAAAATTAAATTTGAGAAAAACCCTTTAGAAAGAAAATATTACCCTTGGCAAGGTAAAAGTTTTGAAAATCGAAAGTTAGGAATAAATCCTTTTTAAAAGAAATGATAACATTGGCATTGTTTGGATAAACTAAGGCTATTTTGAAAACTCACTCCCAATACCCGCTCAATGAGTTGTGGAACTCACCTCCTCCCTTTTACCCATTTCAGGTAACCAAGGGAAAACCAAACTTAAAGACCTCCATGTATTGGAATTGTAAAGACAGGTATGTCTATTTAAAAGATTTTCAGTTTTGTATAATGTTATTATAGGAAATACAAGAAATAGGATGCCTTACTTCTCGTGATTTAGAAAAGGGCGAAACCCTTCATGCACCAAAGGGAGTGGCGGGTTGCTCATGAGGATCCGACCAAACCGGGTCGGGTCGTGACATAGAGGGTCCCTAAGCTCCCTATATACCACATCTCTAACTTGGGCAGTTTTCTTAGCCTCAGAAGGCAACGTCGGGTCCTATAGACAGACTTAAGAGGAAGTCAACTACTTGACAACAACCTCCTTTCGACACGAGGACCGTCAAAGAAGCGCTAGCGAAATCAAACAATGAAGTAACACCAAAGTTTCCCTATTTTGGACAAGCTGAATTTGGCCAAATTCAGCCCTCCTTTGACCAAACGAAGCCTCCTCGACACCCCCACGACCCTCACACAGCCTCAACAGAGCTGAAAGGAAAGCTAATTCGGCTCGACTCCATCACTACAAAATAGTGCTAGAGAGAGAAAGTGTCAAATTTCACTAACCAAATTCACCCTCATTCGAACTTCAATTGTAGCAATTCTTGATCTTAGAAGGAACCTCAGGATGAGAGATACCTCTCCAGATCGAGAGCTTGGACCACTGCACCTCCGATGGCAAGCTTTCGATGCTTTCTCTCTCTACGAACAGTTTTCCGGTGAAGCTCCATTTGAGCTCATTTCGGACCCAAATCATGCAATTCAAAGCTCAATTGAATCGTATGAAAGTGTAGGAACTGATCCATGACATAAATTGAAGAAATTAACCCCGATTGAATGGCCAATTTGAAGAAATCCAATTTGGTTAGTTTGAAGGAGAGAAATTGGGCAAAATTTTCGGAAAAATTGGGGATTTCAAAAAAATTAAGGGACCTTCATGCAATTTCTCAAAATTGAAGATCAATTGGCAATGAGAAAGATGTTGGGGGACCAACTGGTCAATTTTTGGAACATTTGGGGCCAAATTGCCATTTTGGAAAGTAGAGGCAAAATTATAATTTTGAAAAGTTGGGGACCAAATTGGAAATGTGGAAAACTTGTGCCCCTTACACAATTTTGAGTAAATTGAGGATCCTAGGGGAATTTTGGAAGACTTGGGACTCAATTTGGGGAAAAGTTAGCACTAGGGACCCAAAGTTAAGGAAATGAACTTTAGGGACCTAAGTGTAATAAAGCAACAATTTTGAGCCTAGTCGCTCATATATGAGAAAACGATGGATGTCATGCCAAACCTTAAGTGATAAGGATGCACAAATCATGTAGGGACACGAAAGATTAGAACGCCGGCAAGGAGAAGATAGCGTTGACTCGAAAAAATGACTAGGGACGAACACATCACGATCATTGGGTGAATGGGCTAATTTACATATCATACCGGTTGGGATGATGACTGCTATCTTTAAATAGATAAAACCTACTTACTAGTTGTAAGTAGAGATAATCATACCCGGTTGGTATGATGAGTTTCCTTGAGGAAATGAGAAACCCGCCTACCGGTTTTAAGCGAAGATATCATCACATCCGGTTGGTGTGATGAAGTTGAAAATAAATTTTGCTTAGAAGTGTTCTCCCTTGACTGTGTGCCAATGCTTAAAACATTTGGGAGACCTTTTTTACGGGAGCTAAAGTAGCTCAGTAGGTTAGGGGCCTCAGTTTTTGAACCCATGGGGCTAAATGCCCGGTTTTGGAAAAACGTGTGCAGTGGGCCCAAGGCTAGTGGCCATGAGTAGGAGCTCGTAAACAAATTTGATTATGAAGAGCCACGAAAATTTCTAATGAAATTGATTGTGTGATTTTGCCACGGTACTAAGTCAGGACGGACTATACTCAATGGACTAGCGACAGTAAGTTAGGGCTAGGTCGACGGACCAACCTAGACAAACAGTTGCAAGTCATGTTGAGCATCGGGGTCGTTGGACCGTTGGCACCAAAGATAATGGCTATATGTGGAAAACATTTTTTTGTGCATGCACTTATGGTACGAGACCATCAAGATGCCCTAGGTGGTAGTGATGGGTCCCAATGGTTGTTGGATGACATAAGGGTGATAAGGGTAATTTGTTGTGTCACTCGGTCATGAAGCTCTCAGAGTTTCTTACGCATGAGACCGAGTGGGGTAAGGATGAGGTCTCCATCCTCATATGAATACGAAGTTGTATTCGGGTCTAAGGGTCAGACATCTAGGATGTTCCACTCAGACCCAGGTAGAAGTGGACAAGCTTCTATCATGGTGGGCAGTACAAATGCTCCGATCTACAAGTGAGTGCAGTGGACAGGTTGCACCTGCAAATGTGTGTACCCTTCCTAATGAAGGGCGTGTATTTGTTTGCTAAACACCTCCTGATGCAAGGGGATGGGCTAAAAGAGCTAAACACACCTAATATGGAAATGGAAAAAGGTTTTTTGAAAAATCAGAATTTGAGTAAATCTATTTAAAGAAAATGATAACCTTGGCACGGTTTGAATGAAGCTATTTGTGAAAACTTACTCCTAACACCCGCTCATTGAGTTGTAGAACTCACCCCCTCCCTTTTACCCCTCTTCAGGAGTTCGGAGATATAATGAAAGAGAATGTGAAGATGTACCCTCCGTTAGATATGCTTGAAGTTCCTTTTAAGCTTGCATTAGGTTGAGTTATGCTATTCCAAGGAATAAGTTTTGAATTTATACCTTGCTCATCTTGACTAAAATAAGGGGAAACCGCTCTTAAACCAAGGGAGCAGTGGGTTAATCATGGGGATCCGACAAAATTGGGTCGGGGTGTGACAGTTGACTGGTCTAATTTGTTGACTGGTTGAACCATTGACCAGTTCGGTCTGATCGAGTTCGCTATCCCAAATTCAAAAATCGGCTGGTTCATACCTGATTTGACCGGTTTTCTAAATTTTAAAAATTTCTAAATTCACTAAATTCATTTTCTATCTAATGGTGGCCTCAATTAACAAAATTAACATTTTTAAGCCACCTAGAAAAATGAATCATTGAACTGGTTCACTATGGTTCCTCCTGGTTCAGTCTGGTTCAGGTCTAGTTCACCCCTAACAGGTCCGGTTCTCTAATCATTTCACTTTCTGGCTCTTCCTCACAATTTTTGTGATTTTTTTGTCACTTGGGATTTCCAATTTCCCTTGTTACCCCCTTCTTTACTATTTTCTATTGATTAAATTGGCCCGGTTTTCAAAAATGATGTTAGTTCTCTTCCCGATTTCTTTGGTCTGAGGGGACGGGTTCCACAAATTTCCCCTCCTTTTAGGAGTTTTGTCCTCAAAACTATGTTGTTCCTCCTTTCTAGTGGAAAGGAATCCATGTGTGGTCCTGTTAGGTACAAGTTGTTATCTTATCGTTTTGGGCCACTTCCTTTGCCTCAATTCCCTTACCCTCTGGGATTTAGTCAGTTTGACCCGTTGTTTACCCCAGTATTCATGGAGTTCCTTAGGTCCAATACTCCTTGCCGCTTAGGGCTAAACTTTTCCTTCCAAAGGGTTTTGTTTGGAATCGGGGTTCCAACATGTCCAATCGCACCTCCGTTTGTCTACTCCCTTGGTCATTGGGACTCCTTGGGTTCATCATCCTTTCGGCTTTTGTGTCCGCCCTTCTCAGTGTTATTCCCCTTTCCTGGTCTTCTAGTCCGTTCTTTTGTACTCGAGTTCCCTTTTTGTCGGTTGTTGGACCTATATGTCCATGGAAGTAGCACACATGTGTCTTGTTGCTCCACCCTGGGCCTAATGCCCGGCATGCTTTACGGTCGAGACCACATCCTTGCACTCATTTCCTTAGAGCGTACTCCCTCTTGTTCTTACTTTTGCATTATCTAGGTTACTTCATTACTCGACTCTATTTATGTAAACCCTACACTTTTGAGTTAAGGAAAATTGGGAAAAGAACCAGTCAAACCGAATAAGAAAATCGAGCCAGTTTATATTTGGGAACAAGCAATATGGAAATTTACAACTTACGGGTGATCCAAAGAGTTTATTAAACCTTGAAAAAAAGAAACTTAAGACAAATTAAAAGACAAAAACCAAATTGGTTCAGAGGAACTAGATTTCATAAGAACTTTAAAGTTAAGCGTGCTTGCCCGAGAGTAGTGTGAGGACCTCCTAGGAAGTATGATTTTTTTGTAACCCGAAATTTCGGTCAAAAAATTTTTATACGAACGTACGGCTTATCATAAATAGCGATAAATTAATATATATTTAATTATTGTAATTAATAATAATAATTTAATATCCAAATTAAATTATTGGAATTAATACCAAAAATTTATGGCAATATTAATAATAGTAATAAATCTCTCTCATTTTAATACACGGTTTTACACCTATATAAAGAGGTCATCCCCATTCATTCTCCTCACACCTAAACACTTCTCTCTCGCTCTCTCTACTGCTCCATTTCCCAGTGAAGCTCGAACTAGAGCTTCGACTTGAACAAAGGTCGGGCTCTTTAGAACCGAGGACAAGACAGTTATCTGATAGCAAACTCCAGTCAATCCGAGAATCGTTGGAGAAGCGCCGACATGATAGAATAGTGAAGCAGCTCCGGCAGACTGAAGCTGCCCTATTTTGGCCAAGCTAAAATAAGCCATTTCAAGCCCTCCTCAGGCCAAACCAAGCCCTCCCAACACTTTCTCAGCTTTTCCACGGCCGAATTAGGACCGAAAGGTAAGCCAATTCAGCTCCCCTTTACAATTTTTGATCGATGCTAGAGAGAGAGTCGACCGAATTTCAATGAAAAAATTCTAATCTAATTCTGCATCAATTGATGCAATTCTTGATTCTAGGATGATAGAGAGCTATCTGCCCAGATCGAAAGCTCGAACTGTCGTGCCCTCACTGGTGAGAAATTGAAGCTTTCTCTCTCTACAATCTGTTTTCCGGCGAAGCTCCGTTTCAGCTTGTTCTAGCGTTAAAATCAGCGACTCAAAGTTCCTTAGAATCGTATGAACATGTAGGAACTCAATTTCAACTCTAATTTAAACAATTAGAGGTGTTTGATTGGTCAATTTGATGAAATCAAATTCAGTAGTGTTGAAGAGTTGAAGTTGGGGGAAAATTTTGGGGAAATTTGGGGATTTTTGAAATTTGAAGGGCCAAAATGAAATTTTATGAAATTGAGGGCCGATTGGGCATGAAAATAATGTTGGATGACCAATTGAGAAATTTTAGAATTTTGGGGGCAAAACTTACCATTTTTGTAAAGGAAGGGCAAAATGGTAATTTTGGAAAAGTTGGAGGACCAAATTGGAAATTTGAGAAATTAATCCCCTTTTAGTGAAATGGAATAAATTGTGGTCCTATGATAAATTTTAGAAGTTTCAGGACTTAATCTGAGGAAAAATCGGCATTAGGGACTTAAAGTTAAAGAGAAATAACTTTAGGGACCTAATTGTAAATAAATGAAAGTTTGACTTTCTCGTTCATTTGGAATGAATGAAGGCGATTAGGTCGAAGGATAATGAACCGAGATATTCATATCGTGTAGGAACATGAAGTACCAAGAATGCTAGCAAGGACAAGCTCGCGTGAATACAAAGAACCGGTCTAGTGGAATTCACGGCATTAACGGGTGAGTGGGTTTACTAACATCATACCCGGTTGGGATGATGAGCACAACTTAAAATTTTAAAACCACTTACCGGTTGTGAGTGGAAATTTTATATCATACCCGGTAGGGGATAATAAGTACCTCAATATAAAAACCCACTGTTTAGTGGTATTTTAATCATCACCACTTAGAGAAAGTGATGTGAAAATTATGTGAAAAAAACAACATACCGGTTGTAAGTAGATAATACCCAGTTGGTATGATGAGACTTCCTCGAAGGAAGTTGAAAACCCGTTCATCGGTTATGAACGGAGATGTCCTTATACCGATCGTTATAATGGGCAGTAAAAACCTATTTTGTCGGAAGTGTTCTCCCCTGACTGTGTGACAATGCTTAAACTATTTGGGAGACCTTCTCGACGAGAGCTCGAATAGCTCTGATAGGTCGGGGGCCTTGGTTTAGGAACTTGGGGGCTAAATGCCCAATTTTGAAAATCTCGTACAATGGGCCCAAGGCCAGTTGGCACGAGTAGAGCTCGTAAACGAACATGATATATGTGCCATAAAACTTGATAAGTGAATTGTTTGACCATGGTACCAAGATAGGATCGACATGCTCAGTCAACTAGCGGCAGTGCGACATGATAGGTCGACGGACCAGTCAAGACAAACAACTGTGGGTTGAGTTGAGAGTCGGGGCCGTTGGACCAGTGGCACCATAGATTACATGGCAATATGAGAAAAAATTGTTTGTGCATGCACTATGAGTACGAAATCATCAAGACGCCCATGAGGGGTAGTGATGCGTCCTAAGGGCACTGGACAACTTGGTGGCTATAAGGGCAGTTCATCATTCCAGGTGTCTGTACGAAATATGGAGTAACACCAAGCGCATGAGACCGGGGTGGGGACGGGATGAGGTCTCTGTCCTCATACGGTCATGAAGAAGTGATTTCGGGATTGTGGGTCGGATGTCGTGTACATCCACTCATTCCTGGGGTAGAAGTGGTTGTACTTCTATCCGGGTGGCAGGAAAAATCGCTCTGAAGCCACTAGCAGGTTCAATAGTAATACTGACATGCGAATGTGTGTAACCTTCATGATAAAGGATGTGTGTTGGGTGATGACACACCGGTAACTAAGAAATATTGGAAAACCCCAAATTTTTAAATGAAGGGATTTTTGAAAAGAAAGGAGTCTGGCACACTCCATATAAATGTTTTTTTTAGTCAAAAGATTTGAATCCCATTCACTGAGTAGTCGTACTCACCCCCTCCCTTATATCCCTTTCAGGAATTCTTGGAAAGCCTACCCTTAAATACCGTCAACTAAGATGCATGTAAGACAGGTATGTAAACTTTTAAATTTCATGCAGTTTTGATTATGCTATTCAAGGAAAAGGTGCAGGTTAAAGGACGCCTTACTCTTTACAGTTTACAATGAGGGGAAACCCTTTAATAAACCGAGAGAGTGGCGGGTTGATCATGGGGATCCGACCAAACTAGGTTGGGGCGTGACAATTTACTCTTAGGTTCCTATTTCTTGTGTTCCTTCCATGCCCCGATGTCCCTTGAATGTGGATGTCAGACTCCTTGTGTGAGTTTGGGGTTTCCCACGTTTATCCATTCTACTCTATCCCCTTATTAAGTCTGCCCATTTCCGAATGTCAGGTTTCTCACCCCTTGTTGGTCCCATCGACCTATCGGGTTCTCCTTCCTTAGTCTGTTCTCACGACTACAGGCATTTTCCAACTAGCGAGGGGTCCTTCCCTTCCGTTGCTCCTCTCTTCCTGCTCGATTTTGCGGTCATTATGCTTGTTGATCCCCAGTCGCTCTTTTTTGTCATTGTTTCTTCTTGTTTATTGGGTCCTTCCACCCCTCATTCAATTTTGTCATGCATGTATGGTGATCCTTCCTTCCTTGGGTGGTACCCCTTTTTGGGGCTCGGGTCCACGTATCTCCCAATGGTTTGACGTGTTCAAGACCCACTCTTGCTTTTTGCGGTATCTCTCCCACAATCTCCCAATTCCTTTGAATTTGTTGGGCTCTGACCTTCGTTATAGCTTAGTAGTATTCCCTCACCATCTTGGAGCCGCCTAGATATTTAACGCATACACCCCTAGCTTGGTCACTTCTTCCTAACTCGGTAGGTGCCCGTTCCCTCAAAATTTCTAATTCTGGTGGGGGTGTCCTCCAACTTTTTCCACTTTACGATTATGATACCCTTCCGACCCATGTTTCCCTCAAGCATTGAATTTTTCTGCATGGTTCCTTATGGGTCATCGGCTTTTGACACATCATTGGCTCATCTATGGTGCCTCATCCCAACCCATTTCGTAAGGTTCCCAAGGCTTACTATGGTTTACTTCATTGGGTCTAAACCCTCCTTGTCCTTCGGGCCCCCTTCAAGGACCTCCAGCCCTTCCTCTAGCCTGTCCTAGTTTTGGCGTCTTCGCTTGGGACGTTTAGTATAGATGTTTGGGAAGTGGGGTGGTTGGCCCACCCCATGTTTGGCTAGCTTCATGTCTTTCCCCATTCTCCTAGGGTTCATCGATACTCCGTGTTTCCTTTGTATTCCCCTTTTTGTAGGTACCTACTTCTGGTGTTTTGTAGTCCTAGGGTTTCTTGGTTATGGGAGTTAGGTCAAAAATCTTCTAGTACCCCTTTGGGTTCCTTTTCGGGTTTTCCATGCTGGGGTTATTCAACTCCCTCACACTTGGCTTTTTATGAGAATAATTGAAATCTTTTATTTACTGGACCGGAAAACCCCGGTCAGGGTTTATTACAATAAGCAATCCCAAGAGTTTATTACTACTTCTCTAACCCCTCCAACTAACTAACTTAGAGTTAAACCTAGGCAGGTTACGAGATTTAGCATCGGGTGTACGAACGTGTCTCCTGCTCCTCGGTGGGCATTTGCCTCCATGGTATCTCCCGCAGCGGGGGCACAGATTCATGTTGGGTTCCTTAACCTCTATGGATACTGATAAGCTAGGAGCCCTCCTAGCTTGTACTGTCGGCGTGATATCTGCCCCATATCGGTTATAGACAGTAGTATCATGGGTGTATTGCATGTGGCCTCCTAGAAATTTCTCTCGGCCTCTTCTCGGATCTAGGCCTATCAGAAAAGTTATCAGAAAAGTCATGCTCTAATACCACACAAGTTGTCATGCCCCGACCCGGTTGGGTCGAGGTCTCGTGATCAACCCACCACACTTACCTGCATCATCTGGGTATTCCTACCCTAATGATACAGGGAAGGTAAAGGCGTGTCTATGTTCAAACCCTTATTATAAGATGGGGGTAGGGAACGTACCTTGAGGTTCCAAGCTTGTCCTAGAATTTTCTGTCCTTGTCCTAGACCTAAAAGGGTGAGAGGAGGGAATGAGTATACATATACTCAGTGAGGGAAAACTACTATAATGATTAATTTAATTCCTTGCTTCGCCCATTAATTATCCTTTTATAATTTTCACATATTAGCCATGCATCAACTGCCCTCCTATCATAGGAGGGATCACACGTTCGCATAACGGTCCTCGACCATTCCACATATGGACTGGAGCACCTTTACCGTCCACCCTGATAGAGGTTAACAGCCTCTACTCTGAGTTTGAGTGGACATCAATAGTCTGACCCTCAAACCCTAATCATTTCACTTCACAATGTACTCTTTATGGGACGAGTCCTCATTTCCCATACTATCTCAGTCTCAGTGCACAGGAAGCTCCCCGAGCTTTTCGACCTATTGGACGCCATACCGCCCTTATACACCCTAAGTTGTCCAGCAGTCCTTGGGATCCATCATTACCTCATGCTAGGTGTCCTGATGGCCCGAATCTCACAGTGCATGCACAAATCAAGAGTCTTTTAAATTTATAGCCATTATCTTTGGCCCTCTAGCGCAATGATATGTTGGCTTGGCTTCAGCCCACACGTACTAGCCCAAGAGGTTCGACGACCTAGCTTCGGCAGAGCAGTGGTTTGGCCCAACAAGCCCAATAACTCAGACTTGGCTCAGCGGGTATCACACAATTTCCCGTAAATTGGATCTTTTAGCATTACTCATCACATGCTAGTTCTGGACAGATCCATACCCATGGCCATCGGCCTTGGGCCCACTTGCATACCGAGCCTAAGTCCCAAAATTAGCTCCCAAATTTTTTAAGTATAGTCACCCAGTTAGGAGAGGCTAATTCCGAGAAATTCATTTTCAAATGAACTATCATTCCAACTGGAATGGGCGTTATAGCAATTCTCACTCACCTGGTGATCTCCGTGGAGTGGTGCTAGTGGAGTATGGCTCCACGGTGTGTTTTTGGGGGTCGGCACTCGAGTAGTCTGCACTTACATGGCACGAATATCCGTGTTAGGATATGTTGACTAAGAGGTCACATATTTTCTCGTATTTACACATAAGGCCTCGTATTTTTCCTTAATTGCATTTAGTTCCCCAATTGCTCCTTAATCTCCAATAAGCCCTCGGAGTTTCCAATCATCTTTCTTGGGTCCTTGACTCTTTTAAATTTACCGATTGGCACTTAATTTACCAAAATTTCCCTTTAGTCCCTAATTTTCCAAAACTTGCACTTTTGTCTCCAATTTGCCCTCTAATTTGTCCAATTGGCCCTCAATTTGGAGTGAATTTCATGAAAACACCTTCAATTTCAATAATTTTCCATTCGGCCCTCCAATTTTTGAAAATTACACAAAAGCCCCAAAATTCCCAATTTTTACCCTCTTCTTCTTCCCCAATTTGAGCACATGAACGTCCAGATCTTACCTCATCCAATTGATGGCATGTGAGTCCTTAATGTCTTTAGTTCTTGCTACAATTCGTCTCCTCCAACTCCCCTCGATTGTCCTACACTTCAAATTTTCAAATTTGGTTGAGTTTTGAGCCTCGTCGAAGCTTTGTCAGAAAACTTACACTAGAGAGAGAAAGCTTGCTTATCTCACATATGGAGGTTGGTGGTCGGAGCTTGAGGTGGGAGCGGCTAGTGCTCGTCGAGGGGAACCTACAAGGGTTGAACCCCCCTGCAATTTGCCACTGCCCTATGAGAATTTAAAGAGAGATGTTTCGGGGGTGCAGCTTTGAAATTCAGGAATTCTTACGAGTAGAGGCGAAATTGAGCTTACTAGGGGTCTGTAAGGGGCTGTGAAGGGTCTGGTGGTGGAAGAGCTGAGGGAGTCAGGGTTGGGTCAGTCAGGAGCTCGCTATTTCGATCTACGGAGTAACTTCATTGTGCTATCATATCTACACTTCTTTGGTCGTCCTCTAGTCGCTTTGAGAGTGTCTCGAGCTAGACCACTTTTCCCCAATTCCAATGCCACCCTTCGAAGCTTCTCTAGTTGAGAAATTTCCTGTCATCAGAGCCTTGATCGAAATGTCGTTGGAAATGAAGTTTTTTGTCTTCAAAGAGTGCTTGAGAAGTGAGGAGGATGAATGGGAGGGTGCTCTTTAGATATGGACCTCAACAACAGTTCAGGCTACTGGACGGCATGAAACTTGGCCTCTGACTCGGCCGCCGGCAACCTGACCAGAGATATTTTCGAGTCATCGGAGACTCTAGTTTTTCTAGCCTCTCTCTCTTCTCTATCAACGGTTGAAAGTTGAAGAAGATGACATGGCAAGTGTGCCATGTGGCACTCTATGATTGGCCAGTTTTTCTAACGTGGAGGTCCAACTCATCCGCTGTGTCAACTGTTGACCGGACACGTGGTAGCCTCTCATTGGCTGCTCGTGTTTGTGTGGTAGGCTGACGAGACGCCCACTGACCATTCACCGAACACGTGGCAGCTTCCCATTGGTTGTCTTTATCTGTGTCATGCCCCGATCCGGTTTGGTCAGATCCCCGTGATCAACCCGCCACTCTCCCAGTTTACTAAGGGTTACCCCTTCTTTTATAAACCGTGAGAACTAAGGCATCCTTTAAACCTTCACCTTTCCTAGAATAACATAACTTAAAACTGCATAAAATTTTAAACTTATCATACTTGCCCTATAGGTGGGTTAGTTGGTGGACTTTGGGTAAGCTTCCTGGGGTTGCCTAAAAGGGATATAAGGGAGGGGGTGAGTACAACGACTTAGTGAATAGGTGTTTTAGGGTATGACTTTCAGAAAAATAGTTTGAATTGGAGTGTGTCAGACTCCTTATTTTTCTTTTAAAAACATTTTATTCTCAAATTTTGGTTTTCATAACCATTTCTCATCATAACGGTGTGTTTATCAACCAACACATGCCCTTCATCATGAAGGAAATACACATTCGCAAGCCAGCCTATCCACTAAACACACTTGTGGCCTCGAAGCGACTTTACCGGCCATAAAGACCTCATCTCGTCCCTACCCCGTTCTCATGCGCAATGAAGCTATGTCAAGCTTCTCAAGACTTTTGGTACAACTAACTGCCCTTATTTCCAGCAGGACGTCTAGAGCCCTAGGACGCATCACTACCCCTCTTGGGCATCTTGAAGGTCCTGTAACACATGTATGCAAAAATCAACAGTTTTTCACATAAGCCATATAATTTGTGGTGCCACTGGTCCAACTCAACTTGCAGCTGTTTGTCTTGACTGATCCTGTCATGCCTCGACCCTGTTTGGTCAGATCCCCGTAATCAACCCGCCACTCTCCCAGCTTATTAAAGGGTTTCCACTTATTATAAACTGCAAAGAGTAAGGCGCCCTTTAAATCTGCACCATTTCCTTGAATAGCATAATTAAACTGCATGAAATTTTAAATTTTACATACCTGTCTTATAGGCATCTTAGTTAATGGTCTTTAAGGGTAGGCTTTCTGGGATTTCCTAAAAGAGATATAAGGGAGGGGGTGAGTATGACTACTCAGTGAATGGGTTTTCAAATGTCTACTTTTAATTTTTAAAACAATATTTATATGTAGTGTGCCAGACACCTTTCTTTTCAAAAATCTCTTCATTTAAAAAAATTCAGCTTTTTCCATCATTTCTTTGTTACCACGTTGTGTCATCACCCAACACACATCTTTCATCATGAAGGTTACACACATTTGCAGGTCAGTATAACTACTGAATCCACTAGTGGCTTCGGAGCGACTTTACAGGCCACCCGAATAGAAGCACGACCACTTCTACCCTGGGAATGAGTGGATGTACACGACATTCGACCCTCACTCCCAAAATCGCTTATTTGTGTCCATATGAGGATAGAGACCTCATCCTATCCCCACCCCAGTCTCATGCACTTGGTGCTACTCCAAATTTCGCACATACACCTGGAACGATGATCTGCCCTTATACTCACTGAGTCGTCCAGGGCCCTTAGGATGCATCACTACCCCTCATGGGTGTCTTGATGATCTTGTACTCATAGTGCATGCACAAACAATATTTTCTCATATTTCCATGTAATCTTTGGTGCCACTAGTCCAACGGCCTCGACTCTCAACTCAACCCGCAGTTGTTTGTCTTGACTAGTTCGTCGACCTGTCATGTCGCACTGCCGCTAGTTGACTGAGAATGTCGGTCCTATCTTGGTACCATGGCCAAAAAATTCACTTATTAAGTTTTATCGCACATATATCATGTTCGTTTATGAGCTCCTGCTCGTGCCAACTAGCCTTCGGCCCACTGTACAAGATTTTCAAAAACTGGGCATTCTAGCCCTCAAGTTCCAAAACCGAGGCCCTCGGTCTATAAGAGCTATTCGAGCTCCTGTAAAGAAGGTCTCCCAAATAGTTTAAGCATTGGCATACAGTCAGGGGAGAACACTTCCAAAAAATAGGTTTTCACTGTCCATTATATGAACCGGTATAATGACATCTCCGTTCATAACCGATAAACGGGTTTTCAACTTCCTTCGAGGGAGTCTCATCATACCAACCGGGTATGATCTACTTACAACCGGTAAGTAGTTTTTCCGCATAATTTTCACATCACTTTCTCTAAGTGGTTATGACTAAAATACCGCTAAATAGTGGGTTTTTATACCGAGCCACTTATCATTCCCAACCGGGTATGATATATAATCCCACTCACCCGATAGTGCAGTGAAATTTCACTTAGTCGAGTTTCGTCCTTAGCAAGTTGGACCTCGATTGGCATTCCCGATGTCTCATTCTCCTACATGAAATGAACATAATTGTTCATTATTCTTTGGCCTAATAGCCCTCATTCGTTCTAAATGAATGAGAAAACCCAACTTTACATATATTTGCAATTAGGTCCCAAAAGTTATTTTTCTTTAACTTTAAGTCCCTATTGCCGGGTTTTTCCAAAATTTGAGTCCCGAAACTTTTAAAATTTATCTTAGGACCTCAAATTATTTAATTTCGCACAAAGAGGTTTAATTTCCCAAGTTTCCAATTCGGTCCCCCGACTTTTCCAAAATTACCATTTTGCCCTTCCTTTACAAAAATGGTAAGTTTTGCCCCAAATTTTTCAAAATTTCCTCAATTGGTCATCTAACATTATTTTCATGCCCAATTGACACTCAATTTCATAAAATTGCATTTTGGTACTTTACATTTCGAAAATCCCTAATTTTTCCCCAATTTCAACTCTTCAACACTGTTGAATTTGATTTCATCAAATTGACCAATCAAACACCTCTAATTGTTGAAATTGGAGTTGAAATTAAGTTCCTACATGTTCATACAATTCTAAGGTACTTTGAATTGCAGATTTTAATACCGGAATGAGCTCAAACGGAGCTTCGTCAAAAAATAGCATGTAGAGAGAGAAAGCTTCGATTTCTCACCGGTGAGGGCACGGTGGTCCGAGCTTTCAATCTGGGCAGATAGCTCTCATCTTGAGGTTCATCCTAGAATCAAGAATCACATCAATTGATGCCAAATTGAGATAGAATTTTATCATTGAAATTCTACCGGTTCTCTCTTTAGCACCGACCAAAAATTGTAGAGGGGAGCCAAATTGGCTTACCTTTCAGTCCTAATTCGGCCGTAGGAGGGCTGACGAAGTGTTAGGAAGGCTTGGTTTGGCCTAAGGAGGGCTCGAAATGGCCGATTTCAACTCGGCTGAAACAGGCCAGCTTGGTTCGCCGAAGCTGCTTCACTGTTTCATCACGTTGGCGACCCTCGGAGTGAACGGAGACTATAGACGTGTAGCTAACATCTCCCTAGTTCTAAAGAACCCGACCTCGCCTTGTTTGGCTCAGAAAAGACCCCATGTTGGAGCTCTGGTTCGAGCTTCACTAGAAAATGGAGCAATTGAGAGAGAATGGAGTTTTCAGGTGTGGAGAGATTGAATGGGGAGGGGCTCTTCATATAGAGAGCTTGGAGACCCGTTGGCCGTCCATTTGGCACCATTATGACTAACAATGAAGACCTCAAACACCCCGAACATAACCGTTTCTTCTTCGCTGATGTTTCTTCAGTTTCCCAGCAAGTGAACAGTGTTATCATCCTGAGGAAGAAGATGACACTGTTCCAAACCAGACCGGACCAGTCCGAACCGGGTTTAAAGCTTAAACCGGTCGGTTCAACCCCATTTGATCGATTTTTTCAAATCTAAAAATTTCTAAATTTATCTAAATTCATTCTCTATCCAATGGTGGCCTCAAATCTCCAATTTGAATTATTTAAGCCACCTAGAAAAATGAATTTAGGATTCGGTTCAATAATGGTTCAAACCGGTCCGAACTGGTTCGGATCCGGTTCACCTAAACCGGGTTGGTTTTCATCCCCAATTCCTTCATAGGTCCATTTCCATGTCTTTTGTGACTCATTGGGTCACTTAGGGTCCATAAAATTTCTAGTTTATCATCTCTTTATCGATTCTGGTTCATAAACTCGGTCCTTAAACTGGTTCAATCCGGTTCGGGTCCGATTCACCCGAACCGGTCTAATTTCTCTCCCACTTTGTTCTAAGGTTCCTTCCCAAGGTTTATGAATTTCTTTCGAGTACAATGGAGTTGAATTCCTTTGTTTTGCCCAAACTCTATCGGTTTCATTTCATGAAGCGACTCGGTTCATAAACCGATTCAATCCTGTTAGACTTGGTTCATCCAAACCGGTCTAATTTTCCTCTTCCAATTCGTCCTAAGGTTCTTTTCCATAGTATTTTGAATCCTTTGGATCACCTGGGAGTTGTAAATTCCTAAATTTCCCATTCAAAATTATCGAGTTTGTGAACTAGTTAAGTTTTCTCACTTGGTTTGACTGGTTCTCTTTCCGGTTTTCCTTAGCTCAAAAGGGCAGGGTTTACAGATCCGTAGACCTGTCATGTCGCACTATCGCTAGTCCATTGAGTATGTCGGTCCTATCTCGGTACCATGGCCAAACAACTCATTTACTTAAATTTTCATGGCTTAATAATCATTTTTGTTTACGAGCTCCTGTTCATGCCAACTAGCCTAGGGCCCACTGTTCGAGATTTTCAAAATCGAGCATATTAGTCCCCTAGTTCCAAAATCGAGGCTTCCGATCTATATTATTCGAGCTCCCATCAAGAAGGTCTCCCAAAGATATTAAGCAGTGGCACATAGTTAGGGAACAGCACTTCTGACAAAATAAACTTTTTAGTCATCCATCACACCAACCGAGTATGAGGACATCTCCGCTTATAATCGATAAGCGGGTTTTCCACTTCCTTCCAGGAAGTTTCATCATACCAACCGGAATGAACCGGGTTCAAAGTTTAAACCGGCCAGTTCAGGCAAGATTCAATCAACTTTTTCAAAATTAAAAATTTCTAAAGTCATCTAATATCATTCTTTATCTAATAGTGGCCTCAATTCTCCAATTTAAATTTTTTAAGCCACCTAGAAAAATGAATTTAGCATCTGGTTCAATAGTGGTACAAATCGGTCCAAACTGGTTCAATCCGTTTCATATCTGGTTCATCTTAACCGGTTTGGTTTTCATCTCTAACTCATCCAAAAGACCTTTTTCATGACTTTTGTAACTCTTTAGGTCACTCGGGATGCATAAATTTCTCAGTTTTTCCCTTTCTCTATCGATTTCAGTTTGTAAATCGACTCGATTTTCTATTTGGAAATGATCGTTTCTTTCCCCGATTTTCTTATTATCAAAGGATGGGGTTTACAGTCTGTGTGGCAGCTGATGGGGCGTCATTGATCATTGACCGGTCTGGTCCATTGATCGGTCCGGTCCTATCGCTTTCCCTATCCCGAATTCAAATATCGGTAAGTTTGAACAAGATTAGATCGGTTTTCTTAAATTTAAAATTTTTCTAAATTCATTTTATATCTAATGGTGGCCTCAATATCTCAAATTGACATTTTTAAGCCAACTAGAAAAATGAATCAATGAACTGATTCACTATGGTTTGTCTTAGTTCAGTCCGGTTTGGGTCTAGTTCATCACGAACCGGTCCGGTTCTCTCATCAATTCCACTTCCTCATTCTTCCTCACAATTTTTGTGAATTTTTTGTCACTTGGGATTATCCAATTTCCCTTGTTATCCCTTCTTTACTATTTTCTATTGATTAAATTGGCCCGGTTTTCAAAAATGGTGTCAGTTCTCTTCCTGGTTTCCTTGGTCCAAGGGAACATGTAAACCTCACTCCTTGTAGTTAAGAAAAATCGAGAAAGAACCGGTCAAACCGAGTGAGAAAACTGAACCGGTTCATAAACCTATTTATTTGGGAATGAAAAATTGGAGAAATTTCAACTCCCAAGTGACCCAAAAAGGTTCATAAACCTTGGGAAAGAAATTTAGGACAAATTGAGAGAGGAAAACCAGACCGGTTCGGATGAATCCGACCCGGACCAGATTGAACCGGTTTAAGAATCGAGCCAATTTATAAATCAAAATTGATAGAGAGAGGGTAAACTAGGAAAAATTATGGACTCTAAGTGACCTAAGTAGTCATAAAAGTCAAGAAAAAGGACTTTAGGATGAATTGGAGATGAAAATCGAACCAATTCAGGTGAACCGGATCCGAACCAGATTGGACTGGTTTGAACCACTATTGAACCGAATGCTAAATTTATTTTTCTAGATAGCTTAAAAAATTCAAATTTGAGATTTGAGGCCACCATTGGATAGAAAATGAATTTAGATGAGTTTAGAAATTTTTAGATTTGAAAAATTTTGTCGAATTGGGGGTGAACCGGCCGATTTAAGCTTTGAATCCTGTTCGGACCAGTCCGATCCAGTTTTGAACAGTGTCGTCTTATTCCTTCAGATGACAGCACTGTTCACTTGTCAGAAAATTAAAGCAGTGTTCAGTACGTTTTAGGCCATCAATGTCTGTCATAAAGGTGCCAAATGGACGGTCACGGTGGTAACATCCATTTGCTCTAAGGGTCGTCGAAGAAGCTCCAGCGTGATCGAACAATGAAGCAACTCTGGCAGACCGAATCTGCCCTATTTAAGCCGAGCTGAAATTGGCTAATTCGAGCCCTCCTCAGACCAAACCAAGCTCTTTCAATATCTCCTTAACCCTTCCATGGCCGAATTAGGATTGAAAGGTTAGCCAATTTGACTCCCCTTTACGATTTCTAACTGGTGCTAGAGAGAGAACCGGCAAAATTTTGATGACAGAATTTGGATCCAATTCAGCACCAATTGATGCAATTATTGATCCTAGAAGTAACCTCAGGAGAAGAGCTATCTTCCCCAATTGGAACCTCGGACTGTCGCGCCCCCATCGGTGAGCAATTGAAGCTTTCTCTCTCTACGTTCTATTTTCTGGTGAAGCTCCATTTAAGCTCGTTCCGACATCAAAACTTATGAATCAAAGTGCTATTGAATCGTATGAAGATGTAGAAACTCAATTTTAACTTCAATTTAAACAATTAGAAGTGTTTGATCGGTCAATTTGATAAAATCAAATTCGACTATGTTAGGAAGTTGAAATTGAGGGAAAATTTAGGGATTTTCAAATATTCGAGGGACCAAAATGAATTTTTATAAAATTGAGGGTCAATTGAGCATGATAAGAATGTTAGAGGACCAATTGAGCAATTTTAGAATTTTTGGGGTAAAATTTACTATTTTTGTAAAGGAATGGCAAAATGGTAATTTTGGAAAACTTGAGGGCCAAATTGGGAATTTGGGAAACTTGAACCCCTTTTTATGAAATTGAGTAAATTGAGGTCTCAAGGGGAATTTTAAAAGTTTCAGAACTCAATTTGAGGAAAAACCAGTAATTGGGGGCCTAAAGTAAAAAAAGAAAAATAACTTTAGGGACCAATTTGCAAATATTGGAAAAGTTGAGAATTTATTCATTTATATTGAATGAAGAAGATTAAGCCAAATGATAATGAACAATAATGTTCATTTCATGTAGGAACATGAGACATCGAGAACTCCAGCAGAGTTTAAGCTCGCAAGGGACGAAAACCGACTAAGTGGAACCTCACTACACAATTGGGTGAGTGGGATTTTTATATCATACCTGATTGGGATGATAAGCACCTCGAAAATGAAAACACACTGCTAAGTGGTACTTTTAAACCTCACACCTAAGAGTAGTGATGTGAAAATCACGCGAAAAAACTACTTACCGATTGTAAGTAGATCATACCCAGTTGATATGATGAAACTTCCTCGAAGGAAGTGGAAAACCCGTTCATCGGTTATGAGCAGGGGTTTCTTCATACTCGGTTGGTATGATGGATAGCTGAAAATATATTTTCTCGAAAGTTCTCACCCCTGACTCTGTGTGTCACTACTTAAACAATTTGGGAAACCTTATTGATGGGAGCTCGAATAGCTATGTTAGGCTAGAGGCCTCGGTTTTGGAACTTGGGAGCTATTATGCCCAATTTTGAAAATCTCAAATAGTAGGCCCTAGGACAATTGGCACGAGTAGAAGCTCGTAAACAAACATGAATTATATGCCATGAAAACTTGAATAATTGAATTGTTTTGCCATGGTACCAAGACAGGACCGACATACTCAGTCATCTAGCGGCAGTGCGACATGACAGGTCTCCGAACTAGTCAAAACAAACAGTTGAAGGTTGAGTTGAGGGTCAGGGCCGTTTGACCAATGGCACCACAGATTATATGGCATGATGTAAAAATATTGATTGTGCATGCACTATGTTTAGGGGACCTTCAAGACGCCAAAGAGGGGTAGTGATGTGTCCTAGGGCCCTGGATGACTTGGTGGATATAAGGGCAGTTAGTCGTACCAGGAGGCCTTACGAAGCTTGGCGTAGCTTCAGAATGAGGTCTTTGTCCTCATATGGACCTAGAGAATGATTACAGGATTGAGGGCAGGATGTCGCGAACATCCACTCATTCTTAGGGTAGAAGTGGATGTACTTCTATCTAGGTGGACGATAAAGTCACTTCGACGCCACAAGTGGGTTCAGTGGACATACTAGCCTGCGATTGTGTGATTGATCTTTATGATGAAGGATATATTGTTGAAAATCGAGATTTTAAAGTGGAGAAAATTTAGGAGTCCGGCACACTCCAACTTAAAAACATTTTTTTTGAAAACTCAATTTTTAAAATACCCATTCATTGAGTTATAGAAACTCACCCCTCTTTTCTATCCATTTTTAGGAAAAAAATGAATATGAATAACACCGAATCTTATCCTCTGTCAGGTATGTTTAAATTCTCTTAAGCTTGCATTTTATTTTATATATGTCTTTCTAGGGAAAAAGGTCAAAAATTATGCCTCTCTCCTCTCAAGTTAAAGAAGGGAAAACTCCTCTTAAACTGAGAGAGCGGTGGGTTATTCACGAGTATCCGACCAAACCGGGTCGGGGCGTGACAGAACGGATTCCACATGGGGTGCATTAGCCACCCAACTTCCCAAATTGTACCAAATACCCCAAGGGAAGACGCTAGAATGGAAAGCCTAGAATGGTAAGGCTAGGGTAGTGGTAAGAAAACCTTGAAAGAGACTTTAGAAGGCGAGGGAGGTTCGAACCCAGCGAAATAAACCATAGTGAGCCTAGAGAGTCATAAGTGGATAGAGCCGCTAAACAAGAAGGGGAAGATGACACAAATGAGCGACTGAGGATAAAGGGAGGAAACCTACCCCAAGCCATAGAAGAACGGGATCTAGGACTATGTTTTGGAGCAAAGGGGAAACCTCAGGAAATTAGTGTAAGTCCCGCAAGGTAGGTAGACGTTAGAAGGGAGGAGAAGTTCCCTGGAGACAAATTAAATAGGGACTAATCAAGGAAGCAATTGTTGAGGGTGAATACCAAACCTTGTCGTCTAAAAAAAGGGAAAAGACTAAGCCCCAAGGAGGTCCAGTTTCCCTGGGTCAGTAGGCATAATAGCCCCAAAGCAAAGGAAGAAGAAAGGGAGAAGGGAAGGGAAGAACCCCTCACTAGTTAGAGGATGCCTGCGGACGTGAGAACCGACTGAGGGAGGAAAACCCCAGTCGGCCGATAGGTCCAAAAGAGGACAAGGAAACCAACAGTTAGAGATGGGGAGACCCAATAAACCCAAACCCTCCTAAGGAGCCTGACGTCAATATCCAAAGGACATTGGAGCATGGAGGGTACGTACGAATCAGAATCGATGTGTGCATCAGAATCGAGTAATAAAATATTTTCACGGTGCAAGAGGAGGGACAAAGGGAGTACGCTCTAGGGGGAAAGAGTGAAAGGACGCAGTCCAAACCTCAAGGCAATCCGGACTTCAGGCCCAAGAAGAAATAACATAATACGGGAGTCATGTTGCCATGGACATGTTCGTCCAACGGCCTGACAAAAAGGGGAATAACGACAAAACCTGCGAAAAGCAAATGCAAAGGCTTGAAGGGACGACAGGCTAGAGAGTTCCAACGACCAAGGGAGTAAATATACCCAAGTACAACATAACATGTCGAAAGACCCAAATTCCAGACAAAACCCTCTAGAAGAAAAGTCTGACCCTAAATGACAGGAAGTATTGGACCTAAGGAAGATCATGGCCACTAGGGATAAGACAAGTCAAACTAAATCCAAGGGAGTATGAAGATCGAGTCCAAGGATGAACAAGTGAGTTTTGAGGATAAAACTCCTAAAATGAGGGGAAGTTGTAAAACCCATCCATCCTTTAGGACTAGGGAGAACCGGCAAATTCTCATGTGAAAAAAAAAACCTAGCCAATTAATGAACTGAAAATAGTAAAGAAGGGTTAACATGGGAGATTGGAGAATACCAAGTGACCAAAAATTCAAAAATATCATGGAGGGACCATGAAGAGAATTGGATGGGAAAACCAGACCGGTTCGGGATGAACCGAACCCGAACCGAATTGAATCGGAATGAACAATAGTGGATTGGCTCGATGATTCATTGTTTTAGGTGGCTTAAAAATATCAATTTGGAAAATTGATGCCACCATTGGATAGAAAATGAACTTAGATAAATTTAGAAATTTTTAAAATTTAGAAAATCGGTCGAATCTGGTCTGAATCGTCCGATTTTTTAATTCGGGTAACCGAACCCAGTCTGACCGGACCGGTCAATGGTTCAGCTGGTCAACAAACCAGTCCAATCAATGGTCCAGCTGGTCAACGGACCAGACCAATCAATGGTTAACGGCACCCGTCAACAGCCACGCATACATGGGCAGCCAATGGGAGGCTGCCACGTGTCCAATCAATAGTCAATGGACAACTTATCAGCTTGCCACATACGCACGAGCGGCCAATGGGAGGCTATCACATGTCCGGTCAATGGTTGACACGGCAGCTGAGTTAGAATGCCATGTTAGAAAAACCAGTCAATCACGGTGCGCCACGTAGCATGCCCGCTATGTTATCATCTTCAACCTCAGTTTGCAGATAGAAATGAGAGAGATTGAGGGAAGGGGAAGTCTCCGGTGACTTAGAAAATACTTTGGTCCGGTCGCCGGTAAGCGGGGCGGGGGCCAAGTCTGACACCAGCCAGTAGCTCAAGTAGTTGTCGAGCTCCCTATAAATAGAGTACCCTCCCACTTAACCTCCTCACCACTCAGGTGCCCTCTAAAGTCAAGCTACTCATTTTTTGATGAAGCACTGATCAAGGCTCCGACAATGGAACATTTCGCAACAAGAGAAGCTCTGGTGGGTGGCATCAGAGCTAGGAAGGAGTCCCCTAGCTCGGAGAATCCTCATCTCGACTGGAGGACAGCCGAAGAAGTGCCCGAGCAACTGCATAGTGAAGTCACTCTGGGGCTTCGAATTAGTGAGCTCCTGACCGACCTAACCTCGACCCTCTCAGACCTCCCGTCGCTAGAATTGACCATCCTCGACCTCCCGAGGCACTTTTCAGCCCATCTCAAACACCCGGTAAGCCCAATTCCACCTCTCCCCATAGGATTTCCTGAGTTTCAAAACTTCCCCTCCCCGAAACTTCTCTCTTCAAATTCCTGTAGTGTTGCGGTGAATTGCAGCCGGAGCCAATCCTGGTAGGACCCCCTCGATGGACACTAGTTGCCCACACCTCAAGCTCCGGCCATCGCCCCTCCATCGATAAGCTCAGTAAGCTTTCTCTCTCTATTGTCATTTTTCGATGAAGCTCCGGTGAAGCTCAAAACTTAGTCAAATTCAAAAAGTCAAAGTGTAGGACGATCAAGGGGAGCTGGAGTAATGGAATAACAACAAGAGATGAAAAGGTTAAGGACTTTTAGGCCATCAATTGGATGAGGTAAGATTCGAAAAAATTCAAACATTCAATTTGGGGAAGAAGAGGGAGGCGATTTGGGGATTTTCAAAGAAAAAGGGGCTTTTGTACAATTCTTCAAAAATTCGAGGGGCGAATGGTAATTTGATGAAATTAAGGGCACTTTTGTGAAATTTACTCCCAATTGAGGTTCAAATGGGCAATTTGGATAAAATGAAAGACTAGTTGGAAATTTTGGGGAAATTAGGAGCCAAATGGCAATTTTAGAAAATTGAGGGTCAATTGGTGGTTTTAGTAAAAATTAAGGACCCAAGAAGGATAATTGGAAATCCTAGGGGATTAATTGAAATAAAGGGGCAAACAAGGACCTAAACGTAAAAGTACAAATATAAAACCCGCCCTTTTGAGCTAAGGAAAACCAGGAAAAAAAAATCGGTCAAACCAAGTGAGGATTCAGAACCGGTTCACAAACCCGTTATTTCTGAACGGGCAAGTTGGGAATTTACAACTCTCGGGTGATCCAAAGGGTTCATTAAACCTTCTAAAAGAAACTTAAGACAAAGTGGTTCAGGTGAACTAGATTCTATAAGAACTTTAAAGTTAAGCGTGCTTGCTCGAGAGTAGTTTGAGGATGGGTGACCTCCTAGGAAGTATGCATTTTTTTGTAACCCGAAATTTCGGTCAAAAATTTGTATGTACGCCTTATCATAAATTAATATATATTTAATTATTACCAATAATTTATGGCAATATTAATATTATTAATAAATCTCGCCCATTTAATACACGGGTTTTACGCCTATATAAAGAGTTCATCCCCATTTCATTCTCCTCACACCTGAACACTTCTCTCTCTCTCTCTACTGCTCCATTTCCCGGTAAAGATCGAACGAGAGCTTCGACTTGAACAAAGGTCGGGCTCTTTAGAACCGGGGAGAAGACAGCTATCTGATAGCAAACTCCAATCAATCCGAGAATCGTTGGAGAAGCGCCGACATGATGGCATAGTGAAGCAACTCCGACGGACCGAAGCTACCCTATTTCGGCCAAGCTGAAATCGGCCATTTCAAGCCCTCCTCAGGCCAAACCAAGCCCTCCCAACACTTTCTCAGCCTTTCCACGGCCGAATTAGGACCGAAAGGTAAGCCAATTCGACTCCCCTTTACAATTTTCGATCGGTGCTAGAGAGAGAGTCGACCGAATTTCAATGACGAAATTCTAATCCAATTCCGCATCAATTGATGCAATTCTTGATTCTAGGATGAACCTCAGGATGAGACCTATCTGCCCAGATCGAAAGCTCGGACCGCCGTGCCTTCACCGATGAGAAATCGAAGCTTTCTCTCTACAGTCTATTTTTCAGCGAAGCTCCGTTTGAGCTCGTTCCGGCGTTAAAATTTGTGATTCAAAGTTTCTTAGAATCGTATGAACATGCAGGAACTCAATTTCAACTCCAATTTCAATAATTAGAAGTGTTTGATCAGTCAATTTGATAAAATCAAATTCGGTAGTGTTGACGAGTTGAAATTGGGGAAAATTGGGGATTTTCGAAATTCATACAATTTTATGAAATTGAGGGTCAAGTGGGCATGAAAATAATGTTGGAGGACCAATTGAGGAATTTTGGAAATTTTAGGGCAGAACTTACCATTTTTGTAAAAGAAGGGCAAAATGGTAATTTTAGAAAAATTGGGGGACCAAATTAGAAATTTGGGAAATTAAACTCCTTTTTGGTGAAATTCAATAAATTGAGGTCCTATGATAAATTTTAAAAGTTACGGGACTCAATTTGAGGAAAAACCAACATTAGGGACTTAAAGTTAAAGAGAAATAACTTTAGGGACCTAATTGCAAATAACTAAAAGTTTGGGTTTTCTTATTCATTGGAAATGAATGAAGGCTGTTATGCCGATTAATAATGAACAAGGTTGTTCATATCGTGTAGGAACACGAAGTACCAGGAACGCCAGCAAGGACAAGGTCGCGTGAATACCAAGAACCGGTCTAGTGGAATTCATGGCATTAACGGGTGAGTGGGTTATTCACATCATACCCAGTTGGGGTGATGAGCACAGTTTAAGTTAAAAACCACTTACCGGTTGTGAGTGGGTTATTCACATCATACCCAGTTGGGATGATGAGCACAGTTTAAAGTTAAAAACCACTTACCGGTTGTGAGTGGGTTTACTAACATCATACCCGGTTGGGATGATTAGCACAACTTAAAATTAAAAGCCATTTACCGGTTGTGAGTGGGTTATTCACATCATACCCGGTTGTGATTATGAGCACAGTTTAAAGTTAAAAACCACTTACCGGTTGTGAGTGGGTTTACTAACATCATACCCGGTTGGGATGATGAGCGCAACTTAAAGATAAAAACCACTTACCGGTTGTGAGTGGAAATTTTATATCATACCCAGTAGGGGATGATAAGTACCTCGGTATAAAAACCCACTGTTTAGTGGTATTTTAATCATCACCACTTAGAGAAAGTGATGTGAAAATTATGCGGAAAAAAAAACTACTTACCGGTTGTAAGTAGATCATACCCGGTTGGTATGATGAGACTTCCTCGAAGGAAGTTGAAAACCCGTTCATCGGTTATGAACGGAGATGTCCTTATACAGGTCGGTATGATGGGCAGTAAAAACCTATTTTTGTCGGAAGTGCTCTCCCCTGACTGTGTGCTAATGCTTAAACAATTTGGGAGACCTTCTCGACGGGAGCTCGAATAGCTCTAATAGGCCGGGGGCCTCGATTTTGGAACTTGGGGGCTAAATGCCCGACTTTGAAAATCTCGTACAGTGGGCCCAAGGCCAGTTGGCACGAGCAGGAGCTCGTAAACGAACATGATATATATGCCATAAAACTTAATAAGTGAATTTTTTGGCCAAGGTACCAAGATAGGACCGACATGCTCAGTCAACTAGCGGTAGTGCGACATGACAGGTCGACGGACTAGTCAAGACAAACAGCTGCGGGTTGAGTTGAGAGTCAGGGCCGTTGGACTAATGGCACCACAGATTACATGGCAATATAAGAAAACATTGTTTGTGCATGCACTATGAGTACATGATCATCAAGACGCCCATGAGGGGTAGTGATGCATCCTAAGGGCACTGGACGACCTGGTGGCTATAATGGCAGTTTGTCATTCCAGGTGTCTATGCGAAATCTGGAGTAGCACGAAGCGCATGAGACCGGGGTGGGGACAGGATGAGGTCTCTGTCCTCATACGGACATGAAGAAGTGATTTCGGGATTGTGGGTAGGATGTCACGTACATCCACTCATTCCCAGGGTAGAAGTGGTCGTACTTCTATCCGGGTGGCAGGAAAAGTCGCTCCGAAGCCACTAGCGGGTTCAGTAGTGATACTGAACCGTGGTAACTAAGAAATAATGAAAAATCCAAATTTTTAAATGATGGGATTTTTGAAAACAAAGGAGTCTGGCACACTCCATATAAATATTTTTCTTAAAAGTCAAAAGCTTTTAAAAACCCATTCACTGAGTAGTCGTACTCACCCCCTCCCTTATATCCCTTTCAGGAAATCCCAGAAAGCCTCCCCTTAAAGACCGTCAACTAAGATGCCTGTAAGACAGGTATGTAAAGTTTTAAATTTCATACAGTTTTGATTATGCTATTCCAGGAAAAAGGTGCAAGTTAAAGGACGCCTTACTCTTTACGATTTACGATAAGGGGAAACCCTTTAATAAACCAGGAGAGTGGTGGGTTGATCACGGGGATCCGACCAAACTGGGTCGGGGCGTGACAACAAACTTTAGGGACCTAAATGTAATTAAGGCTTAAGGTGAGGGCCTATATGCAAACACTCGAAATGGGTGGCCTCTTAAGCAAATCGTCCTGATAGGGATATTCGTACCACACAGGAGTGGATTTCCCAAATATCGGCACCAGGGAGCATGCCACGAGTAAAGGTCTCACTAGGACAACCCCGTCACTATTACCAAGTAAGTGGGAACTATATAGCATCAATTCCGATTGGAATGATGGCTTACCTTAAAAATAATTTTTTTGGAATTAGCCTCCTCTGACTGGGTGAATCTACTTAAAACATTTGGGAGTTAATTACGGGGCTTAGGCTCGGAAATGCAAGTGGGCCCAAGGCTGATGGACGCGGGCACGGACCCGTTCAAAATCAGCATGTGATAAACTGCTAAAAGTCCTTATAACTGGTAATTGTGTGTGATACCCACTAAGTCAAGGCTGCGATGTTGGGCCAAATAGCTTCTAAGCTGAAGTAAGGTCGTCAAACCTGTTGGGCCAGCACATGGGTGTCAAAGCTAAGCCAACAGACCCTTGAGCTGGAGGGCCAAAGATAATGGCTATAAATGAATAAGACTCTTGATTGTGCATGCACTGTGATGCGGGTCCATTAGAACACTTGGTATGAGGTATTGATGGATCCCAAGTCATATTGGACAACCCAGGGTGTATAAGGGTGGTTTGGTATCTAGTATGTCGAGGAGCTAGGGGAGCTTCCTATGCATTGAAATCGAGGCAGTAAGGAAAATGAGGTCTCGTCCTACAAAGCAAACTTGAAGTGTGATGGAGGTTTGAGGGTGGGACAAGCAAGGTCCACTCAGACTTGGGGTAGAGGCTGTTAACCTCTATCAGAGTGGATGGTAAAGGCGCTCCGATCCACAAGTGGAACAGTCGAGTACTATTATGCGAATAGTGATCTCTCCTATGTAGAAATTTCCCCTCACTGGGTATATGTGTATGTACTCATTTCCCTCCTCTCACCCTTTTAAGAACCTCAAAAAAGATAAGGATCAAGGAGACCTAAAGTTCAAGTAAAGCTCGGGCCCTCAAGGTACGTTTCCTACCCCAAACTCATAGTAAGGGAATGAACGTAGGGACGCCTTTACCTTCTTTACATCATCAAGGTAGGAATACTCAGATAATGCATAGAAGGGTGGCGGGTTGATCACAGGACTCCAACTAATCCCGATCGAGGCGTGACAAGGATGTTGGAGAATTGTCAACCAATCAGAAGTCGACTCATGGCTAAGCCACGTCATATAGCCACAGCCAATCATAGGTGACGCCACATATCACAGTCAATTAATGGTCAGATTTGGTCAACCGCCACGTCGGACAAATCGACTAATGGAGGGTCACCACGTGTCCGGTCAACGAGTCAACAGATGACTCAGCCGCTGGGTAATACGATGCGTTAGCAAAGCTGGCCAATCATAGTGCGCCATGTGGTAACACGTAGGTGCAAAGCTCACACGTGTGTGCATAGTGTCGTATTCTTCCTTTAGACAGCTAAATAGTGGAGGAGGCCAAATGTCACCATAACTCTGACAACCAATAAATCTCTCCCACAAGTGAGTAAATTGGAGAGTTAATGGTCGATCGATAGATGGATGGATAAAAACGGAAGTCCTCGAGCTTTCTATGTAAAGAGCGCCCTTCCATTCATTCTCTACATCCCTCAAAAGCTTAAAAAAGATTAACTACTCTAGTTAGAGCTCCAACATCGACCCTTTTCTCCATCTTTGAATGCGAATTTAGGTTCCCTAGAACTAGGAGGAAGTCCTCTACCTTGCTGCATATTGCCTTCAGCTCGAGGATTATCGAAGAAGCACCGGTGAACCTGCACATTATAATCGCTCTGACAATCGAGAAATAGTAGAAACTTTTGAGCTGAATTCAGGCCACCTCAGACCTCTTAAGGTACAACTCTCCACAACCTAGCCTAGTCCTCCTTGAGCCTTCGAGTAAGCAATTGTCACCGCCATTCACCTTAATATTGAATTTATAGAGAGAAAATTGCTTAAATTTTACTTATATAATTCTCTTTGTTTAAGGCACCCATTGAGGTAAATTTTGATACTAAGAGAATCCTTTCAATGAGAACTCAATTTTTGGATAAGAATTTGAAACTCTCTCTCTAGAAATATTTGAACTCATTTTTTGGATAAGAATTTGAAACTCTCTATCTCTAGAAATATTTGAACTCATTTTTTGTCAAATTAAAGGATTATTAGCATCATTATAGTGTAAAAGTATAATTTTAGAGAAATTGAGCTATTAGGGTCAATTAAGGATTTAAATGAAATTGAAGGCTTAATTACAATTAAAATTACTTTTGGAAAATTTAATTGTAATTAAAAGTAAATAAAATATTTTATTTTTAATTTTAAATAATTTTATATTAAATAAATTTATAAATAAAGTAAATTGAGAAAATTATGATAAATAATTTGGAGTTTATTTGTCAAAAAAATATACTTAAGACTTATATTTAATTAAAGGAAATGTAAAGATCTAAGTATAATTATCGAATAATTAATTGATCTATTATTCGTGTAAGAGAGGAATCTATCTACAACCGAGAATCCAACCCAAGATATCGGAATTTTGTCCGGTACAAACAAGTCAGTGATCTCAAGTAAGTTGATTTACTAATATCTAGTTCAATTAGGCATACTTAAAATGATACTTTACTTTAAAATTAGAGTTTTAGAAGTATAATGCCCTAACTCTCTAAAACCATTTAAATTTTTTGTAATTATATTTTTCCAAAAAAAGATAATATAATAACATTTGAACGGTGTATAAAAACAGTTAAAATAAGTAATGCTCGATAAAATGTTAATTAGATATAGTTAAATAAAAATTGATTAAATATTGTAAACTTATAAATAATTTTTAATTTAAGAAATTTATAAAATTATTATAAATTAATATTATTTACTGATTTTACTAGCTAGATTCATCTTAGATTGCAATTGTTCGAAACTAAATAAATAGAAGAAATATGGAATAGAATTGTAGAATGAAATAGATGGAATGTGGGATAGAAGAGTGAGTTTTTCGTTACCTAGACGTGAAAATGAAAGTATCGATGACTATGGGTTGGGTAAATGTGCTTGCAACTCCTCTTCTAATGCTTCCTGTCGGGGTTTCGGAGGTCTCAACTCATTCCCCCGAATGCTTTCTCCTGTGTAAAGGCGACTTGTCAAGAATCTGCATCCTTCACGCCCTCAGTTCTCCTCATCTCATCTGACAATCATGGCCATGTCGGAGGACCTTCCTTCGTAGAGCTCTCCTGTCGATCATACTCTCGGCTGGGTCCGAGGTTTGATCGATGCCCTCTTTCCTTATTTTGTCCGATAGAGTCTTCAATTTTTGTAGGTGGAGCTCAGCTTCAATTGTTTGAGGTGTCTGTTCCTTCTAAGTTTCCTAGGCAGTGGTGTTTGATCGTCAGTGCTATGATTACGGTGACCCATTCCTCTTGTGTGCTAGCATTTCTACTCTCCATTATAACACGCAACTTTGTTCTTTTAAATCAGCAATTCTCCAAGTTTGTCCCTTTGCTCAAGATCGGAACCCTCTGAAGTTTCTGATCCTTTTGGTAGTAGCCTTTGAATCCAAATTCCCAAATTGGTGTCTACCTTTCCCTTAGTCATTCCATACTCGGATTGTTGCATGTCTCTTACATGTAAGGGAAGTCTAATGTATGCGGCACTAAGCGCAAGGCAAAAGAGGGTCACATATCCACAAACCTTTTGATCATGAGGCAATCCCACCAGTATTGATAATCAGTTCGACAATCCAATTTTCCAGGTACGCTTGTGGGTTATGAATTACTAGCTTACACCTCCTCACTTTCTGGTCTTTGATTTCCTTCAATGAAAAATTCAGGGCACCAGTCTTGACATCAGATTCAGTCCTCCAGAAGGTTAGAAGGTTCTCTTGAGGATGTGGAAGTCATCTATGGCTTCAACGGTGATGTGGAGGGGTATGGATTTCACAGCTAATGGTGAGGGTACTTTATTTCTGCTATGGTCGACTCATTGATTTGTATCTTATTGAGGTTATTTTGTTTTGAGTTTCTTTTGCATAATTGTCCTGCTGGCTAATCTTTTCGTTCCTCCTAATTAGGTAATGTTTTCCATTCTATAACTATTGTAATTCATTTCCATTTGTTTATTCTGAATTTTAGTAACTGCTTTTGAAATATGGTAGGAAATTTGTGGGGTATTAATTATTCATATTGATCAATAGGGGAAAGGATTTTACTTCCTAAAATGTAGGAAGAAAAACTCATAAGATTTTATTTCCATGTTTACTAATGTGATTAGAGTTTAAGTAATTTTCTTTGATTTACTTTTCTTTCCTTCTACACATACTTTTTCCTCCTATTTCTTACTATGTTTGGAGATCCATTGAATTTCTTAGAATTTATTCCTTCCTAATTATTTTTTTTATTTTGGTTGTAGTGGGAAGTCAAATGAATTCGGTGTTGTTCCAAGTTTAGGGAAAGCTATTAAATTGTTCTCCTTTGATTTATAGTAATTATTAGATTTCATATGTGTGAATCTTGGTCGAGATCTTCCATAAAATAACATGAGCATTAGTATTAGTACTTTTCATGTCCTAGAACACGTGATAAAAGTGTATTTATAGGATTTGGGATTTAATTACATGTGTGGACTTAGTTCATTTTCATACCTCCTATCCATTTATCATTAATTCCCTCACATTACTTAGAGCTCAAGTGAGTGGATATTGTGCTTGTTAGTTGGGTTTTATTTATATATTTATTTAATTTATTCATCCGCTAGCATGAGTTGTGTCATATATCTACCATCCCCTTACCTTATTATATAATAATACAATTGTACTATCATTTTTCTCTGTGTGTATATATATTTATGTATTTATTTATTTATCTAATGATAATTTAATCTTATTTATTCCTATTTCGAAATTTATTAACCCAACCTATGTATTCTATAATAGTCTGAATTCTACTATTATAGTATCCCTTGACACTTAATACATTTAATATGGACAAAATTAATTTTAAGTTGAGGTGAGATAGTAAATAATCTTAGTCTCTAATTTGTAGATAGATGTCTACAATATTGTGGACGTTGATACGTTGTAAATTAACATGAGAGGAAAGTAATCCTATGATATTGGTTAAACAAATATCACATGCTTTCCAAATATAATATTCTAGATTCACTGCAGGAATTGTGGTTGGGATATGTCTAATTCATTGCCCTAATAGTTCATATGTATTTAATATGAGAATCGTGTTATTATGCTAAAAAAGTAGTTAGTATGGTACAGATTAATTATCAAGCTTGGAATTGAAATGGGTAGTGTCACTAATGACCAACTCATGTTGTGTGCAGGATTGCTGAAATTAATTGTAGTAAAATGAAGGGCAAAGGTGCAGGAGGTCTCTTGATTACATGTATGAAATTCCAAACGCCTAACTAAACTTCAAACGGGTGAAAAAAGTGATATAGTATAATTGTAAATATAGAATAAACCTGGATTGCAAAGTTTATGCAATATGTGATGAAGTTCTTGATATTGAACTTAGGACTCTTAGTAAAATTTACTAAAATATTTAGGATAGTTTCAAAATAATTTCCTAGTGATATATGGGCAGGTGGGATTTTATGGAGTACGGAGGCAAGCGTTACAAGGACATGGACCGCCTCATGGCTTTCTACAATGGGCTGAACACTTTCGTTGATGAATCACATGGCCAATATTTTCTAAACCGAGGTCTTCTTCTTTCAGGGATCTCATCCACCCATGATAAGTAAGCTTAATTTACTTGTTTGGAAACTTTTTAAGACGATATTTTGAGACGATAAGCCAAGGTCATGCCTTGCTGGGACCTGGATGGTGGTTATGAACAAGGTTTTACTAGAAAGTCGTTCTAGTTGCTTGATATCAAGGTGCCCTAGCAGCTCAGTAAGGATTCAAATCCTTGACTTACAATGAAGAGCACGGCGGGACGACCGCGGTCCCGTGACTGCCCGATACTTTGAACGAGCCTCTCTCCATCTGAGCCTACAAAGTTTCTATATTGACATTGTCTAACGGAAGCTATGAACTAACACACCAAAAATTTGACTTGAAAACCACTACATGTTCTCAACTAATATGATTTATTGCCTATTGTCGTTTACCAACAAGCTAATCCTAATCCTTGTACTAGCGCTCACAAAGTTCATACTAATTCATTATCATGGTCATTTGGAGCACCTTATTTATTATTGGGTCAACTAATCTCAGCCTTGGATCAAATTGGGAATATTATAATGCTGAAAATCAGTAGTCTATGCACACCTTGAATGAGAGATCACTTTTGCCAATGAAAATTGAGGTACAGGGGGCTAATTGGTTAGGTAAACTAACTAGAATAAAATTTAGTAAAAAAGCTTATTTTTAGATTTTGATCCAAGTGTGGACTAGCAATATTATTCTAGTGACAATTCAGTTCATGAATCTCTCATCCAAAAATATAATACTACTAATACAATAATTCCGCCAATATTTTAAAATAAGCATAACTGTAGTACGCAATATGAAATTTCAAAAAATATATATTATTAAGGAAATAATGAAATTTTAATATTGATGAGTATAAAAACCATACATTAACATGGAAAAGAATGTTCCTGTAAATAAATTTGAACATCCACAACATGACTTCAAAAGATTATAATTAGATATATTTTGTGATAAATTAGATTAACACATGAGACTAAATTATTAGATAACTAAAAAAACTAAACTAAATTCTTAGAAATCAATAGTATGAACTAATTTGGATTCATACTAACTAGAAAACGATTAGTACACTTACTTAAACTAAAATTTCGCAGAAATTTTGGATCCTTCCCTAGGTACAGGTCTCCAAGTTCTTGTATGCAACATGGGGGATCAAAGTCGTGCTGGCATGGGACAGGGAGCCGAACTGGACGGGGTTCATGGCAGTGACCATAGCCGACTGGATGGATGCACTCAGGAGGGGCATCGTGGTCTATTGGAAAGAGACCATGGGAATCTCGGAATGGGAGAGTGATATCAATTTTCCCCAAGTGTCTGCATCTTAGATACTTGTAGACAATGGTGGCCCCATGATTCAAGTTGGGTGGCTAGCAATCTACACCTCTGCCCGACCTTAGGTCCCAATATAACCAGAATAGTGTCAGGCAACAGGTATATAGAAGTGGAAAAGCATTATCTAATTACATAGAGTACCATTGGTATTAGGACTCAACTAGAGTTCCCATTGAAGTTTTTTATGAGAGGGTGATCATGGCGACAACTTCAACCACTCAAGGACTAAAATAGTGGTATCTCTTATTGAAGGACTAAAATGAAAATAACTTAGACAAATGAAGAACAAATCAAGGACTCGTTCAATCTGTTTTCCCATTTTTTCTGGGACAACCCAATTGATTATTTAACTCAGACAAAAGTTTGAGGACATTTATACGAGTTTTCTCACTCACGGCCTAAAACTCAACTTTGCATACTCCTAAAATATTTCCTTTTATAACTCAACTTTCCCACTCACTCCCTATAAGAAACTAGTGGAAACCATATAAATCAATTTAATACTTATACTGCAACATCATATGATCCATTACCTGAATTAAGAAAAGCTCATGTTCTTTGTGAATGCTCAGCATCAGAATCTGAGCCCGAGGAGCTATCGCTGTCAGAATCTAAAATGCCATGGAGACAAAATAGAACTAGGTCATTCATTTATCTTGCATTATCATCTGACGTTAAATAACAAAAGATAACTGAGAGATTCCATTAGCACCCTACAAAAAAGAATAATTCGGTGTACCACTAGAAGAAGAGCCAGAATCACTGCTTGAGCTATCTGAACTGCTTGACCTACTTGAGTTAGCCCCTTGTTTTTCCACTTGAACAGGGGATGAAGAAGAAACAATCTTTTGAGCTGCTTCCAGTAACAAAATACCATAGAATCACATCAAGACCGTCTAATACTAAGTCCAATACAAAAAGTTCAACAATTGTACCTGTATCAGTGTCAGTTGGAATCGGCATGACATGGGCAAGAACATCCTGGAAAATAATATGGCATCAAGTTTCATTAAACAATATTCCCGATGAAGAATATGCCTTAAGGAAAGATATATCAACAGTTTACCTTATCAGGAGGATTCATCTGTGCATGTAATCTAGCTTGCAGGGCAAGCTCAGCTTTCCTTTTGTTCTTACTCAAACTCTTCTTATAGTTGGTAACAAACCGGTCAAGTTCCCACAAAGTTTCATTATCAACACGATCAATATCAACCTCAATTTCATCATCATGCTGGGACAATGCAGTATTCCTCTTCTTGATAATCTGCACTATACTATCAAGCTTATCAGAAGGCAAATTCTGGAGGTTTGTGCTCAGCTTCTGCTTCTCATCAAATGTCATATCTCTTTTATGTAGATCCTTTGCCTTGGGTTTTTTAGGTGCAGCAGTCCGTCCTGAAGGTGTTATGCTAGCAGGTTTAGGCCTAAGATCGGAAGGATATGGCATAGATTGGGACCTGTCCAAGACCCTTCTCACATCAATAGGAGGTGGTAGAAAGGGAGGAGGCTTTCTCAAAATTGGTGAGGTGAGATTCTTTCCAGAATCAAATATAAGCCTCATTTCTTGATAGTAATCAGACTCTATAACAGCCCATCTCTCCTCAAATATTTTCAAAAGAGTCTCAGCCATAATATGAACATCTTGCCCTTTGGGATTGTAAGTCATTGCATTGTGAAATGTAAGCCTCACATCATCAGCAAATTCCTTCATATTCCTGTATTTGTTTGTACTTAGTTTAATCTTAACAGTGCCCAAGTCCATAGGATGTTTGATTATGCTGTAGTAATCCAGCAAACCAAGACCATTCACATCTACGGGGCTATTGAAAACCCATCCATATTGATGCTTCATCAGTTTCTCAAGTAGAGAGCTGCAATTCTTTAAGAACTTCACTACAGGCCAACCTTTATGCTCCCCTCCTTTCTTCTTTCCATTTGACTTTGATTTTTTATTACTATCAGCTGGCGGAAACCGATCCTTCGCAAGCAGAAACTCCGAATTTCTATAGAACTGGTTTGCCTTAGGAGTTCTCTTTTCTTTCTCTATACTTTCAGTAATTCCCTGACTATTATCCATGACAGATATGCTCAGCTGATTTAAAGGCCTGTTCCCTAGTGGAGGAGGAGCACTAACTGGAACTACATCCAAATGAACCCTCATTACACCAGAACCAAATATATCATTCTCAATGTCCCGTGAATGACTAAACCCAAAGATCTGCCCCTCTTTTGCCTCAATCCTCCTAACCCAAGTTCTTACTGTGTCAAGCTCACCCTGAAGCCTCTTCCGCAGTTCGCGCACCTCATGACTTGACTGAGAAGTTAGATTAATCCTCATTTTTCCATCTAACCCTGTCTTTTCCACCACCCCATTTTCTGACGGAGGTTCACTTATACATGGAATAATAGTCTCTTTCTGTTGGAGGCAGCAGTCAAGGGAAGCTTCGAGCTGGGGAGTTGACAGGGGCAGTGTAGTATTGGCTTCGTCAGGTTGGGAATCATGTAGTACCGGAGTGGTGTTGGCATCTTCAGGCTGAGAAACCAATGGCTGCATCGAGTTGGCCTCCTCGGGCCGAGAAACAGGCAGGTGTTCCATCAACTTGGTATCCTCGGAATGGCGAGCGGGCAATTGATCCATGGTGTTAGCCTCCTCAGGCTGGAAACTTGGCTGATGCTGTATCGAATTAGCATCCTCCGGCAGAGAAATCTGTGGTTGAGGGGCTGAAACAGCTCCATCAGAACTTTGGTTTTCCTTCAAGATGCCGTTTTCGTTCTCCATGTCCATATTATTCTCATTTCCCTTGCCAGGGTTTGAAGTAGTAACGTCCTTTGGGGTGCCTGCAGTGGCCGTGTAGCTAGGAGCATCCTTCCTCGCCCCCTTGAAAGCCTTTCTTCTGTACACCTTGTCACCGGAGTACCTCAATATCTCCCTGGCTCCATCCTCACCCCCTACTGATGGCCCTGAAGCCATAAGTGTATCTTATGGAGCCTCAAGAAGCCCACCAACAGACAATTGGAGCTTACAAATCGGTTCGACCTAGGTTGTCCCCTTCAAGAACGAAGACATAAAACCCTAATCTCGAAGATATAAACCCAGGCAAACCTCAGGAGCAGTAAGAAATGCAAAAAAAAATGTCTAGGGTTTAAAACCCATGCCGGAGTGAATCGTAAACATCTAGGTATCGAAATCGTTTACCTCTCCTTGGTTTCGATAGATCGATCAATGGATCTTCGTCCTCCTTCTACTTCTCTCTCTATCTCTCACTTCTCCTATTTTTCTCTCTCTTCCGTGAGTACTTTCTCTCTCTAGAGCAGTATCTCTCCTTACCACCCTCAGCCGTTCTCTCTATCTCCATCCTTATGTGACAGGTGGACGGCCCATAAATAGCCGTGCTTCTCAATTGATGTCGAGAGAGTCGTGCAATTCAAATCTTATTACTCCTGTCACCTCCAACATTTGCGCGTGTTAAACAAAGCCTATGAGAGGTGCGTGTTAAAAAAGCCAGTGAGATGCGAATTAAATTTTAGTTGCGTGTATTATAATTTGGGTGGGAGTTGTTATTTTTTTTAAAAGTCCTCTTTGGCCCGTGATTTTGAAATTGGAGGAAAAGGATTGGCGGCGGCGCGTGATTAAAGGCCACATTCTTCGAGGGAATACTGAGGTTTATTATGGCCCATTGTCTTTGGGGATAGGAGACCCACTAAATATAGACCCAAATAGTTAATTAGATTTGGGTAGAGGAGACCCACTAAATATAGGCCCAGTTGGCCCATTAGTAATCATATGAGTGAGGAAATAACATACAGCCAGAGATGATTATTACTTGGGCTCACTGTGACCCAATAAATTATAAATCTCAGTGCTGATTTTCTTTATTTAATTGGGTAGTGTAATAATATATGGTAATGTCAGGTCCAGATATGATATTGATGTATAATGTTCAAATTATAAATTAATAATAATACAAATAAAATTGGATGAAAAATGGATTTCATGAGATTCAAAATCAAAGACACTTATTTGGCCATTTGTGAGACTATGACAGGTCGAGAACATAGTCGAGAACATAGACCAGAACCAGCGAGAGCGGGTAAAGTGCACAAGCCAATAGGGCTATCCATAACGGGTAAGTGGTCTTGAGGCTGGCGATGATTCCCATCACCACGCAGACCACGAGTATTATCAGCACCTCCGAGAAGAAGTTCCAAGACAGATCGCGAAAGTAGACCAGGCCGAGGAACACTGAGAGGGAGAGGGCGTTGCCCATGGTCACTGATCCGTATATCTGTGGAGAAGAAATTCGACTTTCACTATTCATTTAGTTTGAAAATTTATTCTATAATTGAAAATTTTACAAAATTTTGAATTTTAATTTTATCATCCATTTAATATTTAGATAAATTTAAAAAAATTTAGAAATTTACTTACAATTTTCTTTTTATTTTTTTGGCATAATTTGAGTAATTTGAACAATTAAAATTACCTCGGAGAAGGCAAGAGACGTGGTTCTCATTTTCTTCCGACTGGTGAAGATCAGGGTCGATACCACCTCGCTAGAGCTCGCAAATGGCAAAATCACAAAGGAGACGAAGAAGGAAGGGATGCTCGTAGCATTTGAGAAATTGTCGACGGCGTCCACGAGAGGATCGGCAAATACGCCGGCAATGACGGTGCCACCCAGCAGCATAAGCACTGCTTTCATTATGTGCATCTTGATATTTCCGCTGTCGTGGGTCACCGCTCCGCCTTCTTGATCGACCAGTAAGCCCAGCTCTTGGTGCGTCCGCTGCAAGATCATCCTTCAAGATTATACCGAAATTTGTTTGATCCATAAAAAAATTATCTGTCCAAGTCCATTCCTATGCTTAAAGTAGTTACTGTTTACCCGTTGGAAGCTATTCAGAAGCCTTGAGATTTGCGATCCCTCGTTCCTACTTGAACGACCAGCGGAACGCATGGCCTTGTGGAGCCATTTAGTTATTCCACGAATGAACTCGTTCTTGTCTATACTGGAGTCCTCAGAAAGATCGAAATCATTCAAAACTCTCGATACCGCATCATCGACGTCCATATCCATCTCATCCAACTGGATTCCTACCACCAGGCCCCTGATCTCGTCCGGCGATAGGAATCCGTCGGAATTCTTGTCGAGCAACTGGAATAGACTCAAGATGACTTCCTGATTGGGCTTGCCCTCATCATCGATGAGTTTTCCAACTGCACGCGACTTGATCTGCCTTAGGATTCCTGACATCAGCTGCTTGTGCATGGCATACGCAATTTTTCTCCTCTGGATTTGCGGCTGAAAGACCTGAAATGTGGACGCAGTTCACTTGGTTAATCCAAAAGAAATAAAAATACGGTGTACCTATTAAAGAAAATGACCACCATTCCATCTGTTTAGGTCGATCACCTGATAGAAGCAGTAAGAAACTAATAGACATAACGCGACGATGAGTGACGCCAGTATAGCCACCCGGCTCTGTGACTCTTTGCTGAGAATTTCAGGTAATTGGGCAATCAAGAAGGGGGTCACCGAGATAACCATGATCATCGCAGCATAGGACGTCCATTTGTCAGTAGAGACTCCCGATCCTGTTAGTAAGTTTTCAGGAAATCTAAAGGTGAGGATAGCATAGCAGCACACACAACATGCTAATACTAATAGTTCATGTCCTAATCATATAATTAAATGTCACAATAAAAAATTGTAATTTGTTTATAAAATTAAAATCTTTTTACTAATCACAGGTAATTATTTTTAAGTATAAATGTGTGCAAATATTTGTCATATACAATAATTTCTTACCTATTATTATATCTATTTAACATCCGTCCTTAAAATCGATAACCTATTTTCATAAATATAAAAAAAAGCACCAACTCGATACTATTATTTCTACCGTAGAAAATACTTGTTTAATACTTGTTTAAAAATTACAATTAATAAGTGTATACACATTTACAAACTGTAATTTTAATAATATTATTACAAATAAAATAAAATAAATAATTATTTTCGTTTTATAATTTTAAAAATATTATATAAATAATTAATTTTCAATAAAAATACACCCAAACTATTATAAATTCAAAATACATTCTCACAAAATTTATTTAAAATATCACTAATAGTTCATGTACTAATGGTGTAATTAAATCCAGCAGAAAGACAAGTACCTGTTAAGCTAAAACCTCTGGTGTTTTTCTCATCAACAGCGACTGATTCTTCAATGTCACATTTTCCGACCATAACACAAGTGCCCCACAAGACCGTGAGCAGCATGACCGTCGATCCGGCAAGTAGGCCTATCCCGACAGAGAGCTGATTCTGCGCATCTTCTTTGCTCCCCGAAAGCCCCGAGGCTTAAAAAGGACCCACGATTAAGTTCTTAAAATCGATCGTACTCTACACGACAAAGCACTGAATCTCATGCTGATTGGTCGGAAAAGTTGATAGGTCTGGAGGCTTACCAAGGATGATTGCAGCGTCAGGAAGAGAGCTCAAGATGGGCAGGAAGAGACCTCCGATGATGCCAGGACCGAGCACCTCGAGCAGAATCTCGCTTCCAACGGACAATAACTTAGCCGAAAGAAACATCAGATAACTATAAACCAGAATGAGGAAGACATTGCCGAGCACCGTGCTCGTGCAGGGCAAGAACCCGTAAGTCTCATCGCAGCTCTCCGATGAGAACACGCCGCTGAGAATGAACCCGGAACTTGGATGTCTTACATCTGTGAGTCCGTCGTAAACAAGCGAAGATGATGAATTGGTCAGGATAATCGGGCGGCTGAGGACATCTCCAGCTAAGAGGAGGACCAGACAGATGGGCAGAAGCAAAGGAGCAACTTGCCTGGCCATTTTTTATTCTCTGCGCGGAGGTAAGCTCGGGATAATGGATCATCTTACTATGAGGTGATTATATAAGATCTTGATATCCTATCTACAGGAAGAACCTAACGGATTTCAACGTTAGGATGCGGCGTATTAAAGAATGTAACAGGAAATACTTTCGATGTTTAAAGTCAACTGAAAGAGTGGAGGTTAATTATTGAAAAATGATTAGTTCTTCTATGACTTTCCTTAGCATCCATTCTTCTATGACTTACCTTTCTTGTAGAGAAGACAAAGGCGGGCAGTCACACCCTTGCCCACCTAACAAGGTTAAAATTGCTACAATGGAGATTCTAAATTTCATTATTAGACCGATTACTGAGCATGCGATAGATTAAGACATAACTAAGCATATTATGAATGTAGTCAATCTCATGTTGAAATGATAGAGGTGAAGTCGAATTATGGTGCAACTAAGTATCTGTTGAGTGATATGCATGCCTATGATTTGAGGGTGGATAGCAAAGAAAGCAAAAGAGATTACATGATATTATTGCGATTATGGAGATTAATGTTTTAACGATAGAAAACCTAAAATGTACTCAAATTACGATTGAGACTTAAGAAAGTTTTTCGAAATATACTATTTGACATATTTCAATTTTTAAAGTCAATTTTATAATAAAATAAAATTAAAAAATATTGTTATAATCTAAATGCGACCTAAATAATGTCATATTCCCAAATATATGCATGTTACTCATGAGTCGATTTTTCGATTGTTGCTTAGTTGTTGAATGTGTTGGCAAAACGTGGATCAAATACTCTTAAAGTGAATCTCATCCTAAAATATCTCTCTCATTTCCCTTGAGTTTTCAGTAATACTTGGTCCAAACACTCTCCACTCTTGTCGATTTGTCGCTAAGTTCGACAATAGATATTTTGCTTCCCCATAAGCGCAAGAACAAATGCGCTAAAACAATGAAAACGACTACATGTGCCATAAATCACCCTTTTCCCTTACTATTTTAAATTCTACCGATCTTGTTCGAATCTTCACTCCACTTACACGACCATCTTCCAACCATTTTTTGTTATTAGAGCTCCCGTCTCTAAATAAACAAATCTTGTGATCATTTTTCACTCATGCACAAGATTGAAGGAATTAGGGCGACTACAGGATAACTTTCTCTACTATAATTGGTGACCTATCGTGCCAAATCATCTACAATTAGATTTGATTTCCTATCAATGACCTAATTGCCTATGATGTTTTTCATGCCTCAAATCGGTTTGATTGGAACCCCGTGATCAACCCGTTACTATCCCGATATAGAATAATACCTACTATGGTACAGGTAAGAGTAATACGTAACCTAAGAAAAAATTTTAAAATAATTTGTGGAAAAGTATATTTTTTTCATAAAATATACAACAATATAATTATGGCATAAGGCTTATCAGTGGATGTACTCTTCCTCCATGGTACTCTTCATATTTTTCTTGAAAGGTTTAAGGGAGAGCGGGGTAAGTTTTACAACACAGTGAGTGGACAAGAATGCGATTATCTAAAGTGATATTCTTATCACACCATTCACTTTTAGGGGTTTCCACAATCAAACACACGCCATTTATTACCAAAGAGATCATAGATTCGTGAAACAGTCTTTGACTGTTCCACTTGTGGTCCAGAGCGACTTTACCGACCACCCTGATAGGAGGTCATACCTCCTACCACAAGTCTGAGTGAGCCCTACAGCCCATACACTAGACTTAAATTGAGCCTTCGTGTCTGCTATAGTGGAACGAGACCTCTCTCCCTTCTTCATCGGTCTCAATGGACATGAAGCTCCCATAGCTTCTTGACTTACTAGAAGACAAAGCTTCCCTTATGCTCCTTGGGTCGTCCAGTAGTCATTAGAACCAACACTACCCCATACCCGGCTCCTCGATGGTTCCATATCTAAGCATGCACAAGTAAAAGTCTTTTAATTAAGACCGTTATCTTTGGTGCTATCGACCCAATGAGTTCGATAACCCGACTTCGGCTCGTTAACTAAATCACACAATTAACCATTTATGAAGGTTTTTCCATAGGAACCTAAACATAATTTGTCTTCAGGTTTAAGACTGTACCCATTGCACTTGATCCCACTTCACGAGTTTTTCAAAATTTGGCATTTGACCCATATTAGTTTCAAAATTAAGACCTTGGACCCACTAGAGCAATTCTAGCCCTAAGTACACGTACTTCACGCTCTCATCAGAAATATCCCCCAAAATGTTTAAACGGGTTCACACAGTAAAGGGAGAATATTTCTGGAAAACGGTTTTCTAACGAAAGTACACTCATCACCCCAAATGGGTGTGATGCCGAAAATCCCACTCATCCATATCCCCTGACTTGTTCATCCTAGGCAGATTTTTGATGTCTCGGGGCCTTTTGTGCTCGTATGTAGGAGTCTCTTGGTATATACCTACATTATCATAGATAATAATTAATTAAATTATCCAAATATTTTCACTTAAATCCCTAGTTTATTTTATTTTCAATTTCACCCCTTATAAAATCAATTAAATTACAAATAAATCAATATAAATAATTTTAATTACAATTAAATTCCCGAAAATTATTTTTAATTACAAGTAAGTTCTTAATTTCACCTTAATCACCAATTGGCCCTCAATTGAGGCTAATTTCACAAAAATTCCCAATAATCGAAAATTACCTAAATTGCCCAATTTCTTCAAAATTTGCATATTGGCTCCAAATTTTTAATTAATCAAATTGAGGGTTAAAATCCAGTAATTCCCTCCTAGCATGCTACTAATCGTTTCCCCCATCTTCCTACTAGCATCTTAACCTTTGAATGACTTCATTTGACCTCATTTTGAGCTCAAATGGAGCTTTGCCGAAATTTTTTTCTAGAGAGAGCTTCATTTTCTTACCGACAAGGGAACGGTGGTCAGAGCTCTGGATAGGGGCGACTAGGGCTTGTCTAGGTGATGCTCCTAGGATCAAATTGCACATCAATTGGTAGCATGTGCAATGAGAATTCAATGAGAGAAGTTTTTGTGCTCCAAGTTCTGGAATTTTACTATTTCGACTAAAAGAGGTTGAATTGGCTTATCTTAAAGGTTCTAGGAAGTCGAGGCTTGATTGAGGAGGGCTGTGGGAGGGTCAGCATGGTTGCAGAAGGTCGGAGGTGACCAGAACTTAGCTTGAAGGATTTCGCTACTTCGCGACGATACTTTGTGAGCTCCCCGATGCTCCTTTGGTGATTCTCGAGCTGAAGGAAGGTTGGAGCAAGGTAGATGATTTCTTCCTGGTTCTAGGGAACCTGAATTCATTGCCGGAGGTTGAGGAAAAAGGCCCACGTCATAGCTCTGGTTCATGCTTCGTCAGAAAAGGTAGTACTTCATCTTTTTTGGTTGTTTGATGGATGAGGAGGACGAATGGCGAGAAGATCTTTATAAGGGAGCTCGACAACTGACGAGGCTAGCCATTTGTCCATGACTCGCCCCCTATCTCTCCCATTCACAATCATATCAGAGGGTTTTTCCGTCGCCGGAGGAAACGTGGCCCCTCTGTCGACCATATCCTACCAGCATTCCAAGGAAGAAGACAACACTGTGCGGTGCATGTGAGCTGCCACATGGCACACTATGATTGGCTGGCTTCACTGATGCGACTTTACACTCAGCGTCTGAGTCATCCTTTGACTCATTTACCGACCATGTGGTGACCTCCCATTGGTCGCTCATTCCAACGTGGCTGCTGACCAGACTCGACTAGTCGTATGACTGTGACACGTGGCGTCCTATGATTGGTTGATTTAAATAAGTTAGATTTCCCTCCTAACATACTGTACCACTATCACGCCCCAACCCGGTTTGGTTGGAACCCCGTGATCAACCCGCCACCCTTCCTTGTACTAAATTGGTATCTTTACCCAAATGGGCCAGGGAAGATAAAGGCTCATGAGAATATATATTTTCCATAATAAAGTTTAACAAAACAACTAAAAAGAGTTTACCTTCTTGTGGTACCTCTAACTTGCTCTTCTAGTTTCCGCTTCCCTTGATGGGTGGTTTTCCTAAAAAAAAGGGTTTAGGGGAGGAAGTGAGTTCTACAACTCAGTGAGTGGACATTATGGTGATTTTTCATAAAAACAAAAAATATTTATAAATACTACCCTTCTTGTTTTTGGGTTTTGTGGGTTCAACTTATTATTAGAAAAAAATGTTTTAACCTTTCCCCTTGCTCAAGTTTGGTTTAACATACAATCACACATGCCCTTTATCACAAATTGGTTCACACATTCGCAGAGCAGCCCCCTATGGAACCCGTCCCCTCAGACCAAGGAAAATCGGGAAAAGAATCGGCCAATTTTCATATGAAAAACTGAGTCAATTAATGAATTGAAAATAGTAAAAAAATGGTTAACATGAGAGATTGAAAAATCCCAAGTGACAAAATATTCACAAAAATCATGGGGATGAACCATGAAGTGAATTGGATGGGAAAATCAGACCAGTTCGGGGTGAACCGGATTGAACCATAGTGAACTGGTTCAATGATTCATTTTTTATATGTGGCTTAAAAATGTCAATTTGGGAAATTGAGAACACCATTAGATAGAAAATGAATTTAGATAAATTTAGAAAATTTTAAAATTTAAAAAACCGATCGAATCGGACCTGAACCGACCGATTTTTGAATTTTGGTCACCGAACCCGATCGGACCGATCCGGTCAACGGTCCAGTAGGTCAACTATCAATGGTGCTTAGTCAACAGCCATGGGAGGCTACCTTGTGTCTGGTCAACAATTAGTGGAGAATCGGTCAACTTGCCACGCGGACACGAGTAGACAATGGGAGGCTGCCACATGTCCGATCAACCAATCAACGACTGAGTTGGAACACCACATCAGAAAAACTAGCCAATCACAACGCGCCATGTGGCACACACCCCTACTACGTCATCGTCTTTAACTTCAGTCCGCTGACAGAGAAAGAGTGAGAATGATGAAGGAGGAAGTCTCTGAAGACTCAGAAAATGCTCCAGTCCAGTCGTCGGCAAGCGAGGCAAGGGTCGAGTCTCACATCGGCCAATAGCCCGGACAATTGCCAAGCTACCTATTAATAGAGCACCCTCCCAGTTGGCCTCCCCATCACTCAGGCGCTGTCTAAAGATAAACTACTCCTTTTCTGATGAAGTGCCGATCAAATCTCCGACGAAGGACCATTTCACAACCAAAGGAGCTCCGGTGGGTGGCATTAGAACCGGAAGGTGTCCCCTAGATTGGGGAACCCTCAGCTCGACCGAAGGACAATTGGAGAAGTGCGGGAGTAATCACACAGTGAAGTCGCTTCGAAGCTCCGAATCAGTGAGCTCTTGACCAACCCAACCCTGACCCTCTTAGACCTCCCACCGTTGGAATTGACCACCTCCAACCTCCTGAGACACTTTTTAGCCCCTCTCAGACACCCGGTAAGCTCAATTCCACCTCTCACTATCGGATTGTCTAAGTTTTAGAACTCCACCTCCCCAAAACTTCTCTCTTTAAATTCCCGTAGTGCGACGACGAATTGTAGCGGGACCCAATCCTGGTAGGACTCCCTCAACGAACACTAGCTACCCACACCTCAAGCTCCAACCACCGCCCCTCCATCTATAAGTGCATCAAGCTTTCTCTCTCTATTGTTGTTTTCCAACGAAGCTCTGGCGAAGCTCAAAACTTAGCTAAATTCAGAAATTCAAAGTGTAGGATGATCGGGGGGAGCTGGAGGAGGTGAATAATAGCAAGAGGTGAAGGAATTGAGGACTTTCAAGCAGTCAATTGGACGAGGTAAGATTCGAGAAAGCCAAAGGTTAATTTGTGGGAGAAGTATGGGAAATTTGGGGATTTTTCAAAGTAAGCGGGGCTTTTGTGCAATTCTTCAAAATTCGAGGGCTAATTAGCAAACATGAAGAAATTCAAGGCCAATTGGCGATGTTTTGGAACGAGGGGGACTAAATTTCTAGTTTTTATGAAAATAGGTCATTTTGGTAATTTTGGAAAACTTTGGGGGCAAATTTGAAAATTGATACATCAGGACAAACTACGAGATTTTAATGAAATTAAAGTCCAAAAATTTAGTTACGGGGAGTTTGGAAGCTCGAATTGGGTGAAGCGGGCCCTAAAGGAGCTTACGCCATAACACACACCCAGAAGCAGATCCCAGTTAGACGGACGCGACACGACTACCGGGTGAGTGGGAAACCTACTACATCAGTTCTAGTTGGGATGATGGTTTTACTTAAAAACAATTTTCTGAAAATTAGCCTTCCCTAATTAGGTGACTCTCCTTAAAACATTTGGGAGCTAATTCCGTGGCTTAGGCTCGGAACTACAAGTGGGCCCAAGGCCGATGGACACGGGTATGGACCCGTTTAGAACTAGCCTATTATGAACTACTTAAAGTCCTAAAAATGGGTAATTGTGTGTGATACCCCCGAGGCAAGGCTGGGATGTTGGGCTTATTAGACCGTATAGCTGCTAAGTCGAATCTAGGTCGTCGAACCTATTAGGCTAGTGCGCATGGGCCGAAGCCTAGCTAATAGACCCTTGAGCTGGAGGGCTAAAGATGATGGCTAAGAATGAAAAGACTCTTGATTGTGCATAAGAAAATGTGATGCAGGGCCATCAAAACACCTGGTATGAGGTAGTGGTGGTCCTAAGGGCTTTTGGACGACCCAGGGAGCATAAGGGTGGTCTATCGTCCAATATGTCGAGTAGCTCGGAGAGCTTCCTGCGCACTAAGATCGAGGCAGCAGGGGAAAGGAGGTCTTGTCCCACAAAGAGGACACAAAGTGTGGTTAAGGTTTGAGGGTTGGGCAAGCAAGGTCCACTCAAACTCGGGGTAGAGACTGTTAACCTCTATCAGGGTGGGTGGTAAAGGTACTCCGGTCCATAAGTGGAATAGTCAGGGACTATTTTGTGAAAGTGTGATCCCTTTCTATAATAGGAAGGGTGTGTGATTATGAGCAAACCTGAGAAGGGGTTGAACGTGAAATGCTAAAATCCTGAAATTGCCTAATTAAATACACCCCTGAGATTTCTCCCACTCACTAAGTGTGGAACTCACCCCCCCTAAAAATTTTTCATGAATGAAGAAAACTACGCGAGAACTTTTCTTCATCAGGACCTGAACCATGTGCAAATTAAATTTTCAGTTTTGTTTAATGTTGTTCCAGGAAGACATGATAAGTACTATGCCTAACTCTTCTTGATCTCGAGATGGAATCCCTCCTCGAGGTCCGGGAGAGTGATAGATTGATCACAAGGCTCCGACCAAACCAGGTCGGGGTGTGACAATTTGAGTGGTATTAGAGTATAACTTTCTTAATAAGTTCCCACCAATTCTAGTTCCTGACAACTGAAAACCTTGTAGAAAAGCATGAATGAAAATGCCAACGAAGAGTATATTCCCTAGATACACACCATGGAGTGAAGGACCGAGGAACTAGAGGAGCCCATCCCATAGAGAGCACCTCGGGAGAGGACCCCTCCCTACTCGATGGAAGACAAAACTTCACCACCCAGAGAATCGGATCAAGCCTAGATCCGAGAGGAAGCTGAGAGAAATTTCTAGGAAGCATATGCTAACTTGGTAAGCGGGTTTCTCCTTTTCTCAAGTAAGTTCATCATACCAACCAAGTATGATTTTCTCTATTTATGAACAGTAAGTAGATTTTACCAGTTAAATATGGTACTCCCCATTTCAACCGGATATGAAGTTAGATAATTCCACTCACCCGATGAAGGAGGGATGAATTGGCTTACTTTTTAGCTCTATTGCGGCTGTGTGAGGGCCGTGGAGGTGTCGTGGTGGCTTGGTTTGGCTGGGGAAGGGCTGAATTTGGCCGAATTAAGTTCAGCCAAAATATGGTAGATTTGGTCCCTCGGAGCTGCTTCATTGTTTGATTCCGCCGGCGCTTCTCCAGAGGTCCTCGGGTCGAAAGACAGTTGCTGTTAGGTAGTTGATTTCCCCCTGAGTCTATAGGACCCGACCTTGCCTTTTGAGGTTAAGAAAAAGGCATATGTCGGAGCTCTAGTTCGAGATTCATCGAAAATGGAGCAGTTGAGAGAGAATGCCAATTTGAGGTGTGTGGAGGATGAATGGAGAAGAGCTCTTTATATAGGTAGCTCAAGGACCCTTTTCCCGACTACTTTCCATTTTGGCCGAGCTTATCCTTGCCTTGAAATGGCCTGATCGGAGCCGTTACTCCTTCGTCAGAGTTATACATTTTCTACATTAATGAACAGTGCTGTCATCTTGAGGAAGAAGATTACACGGTTCTGAACCAGACCAGACCGGTCCGACCGGGTTCAATGGCGAAAATCGGCCGGTTCAAGCCAGATTTGACTGGTTTCTCAAAATTAAAAATTTATAAATTAATCTAAATTCATTCTCTATATAATGGTGGCTTCAATTTTCCCATCTAAATATTTCAAGCCACTAAGAAAAATGAATTTAGAAATTGCTTCAAGTATGGTTCAATTCGGTTCAGGTCTAGTTCACCCTAAACCGATCTAGTTTTCTCTTCCCATTTGCTCGAAGGTTCGTTTTCATGATTTTTATGACTATTCGAGTCACTTAGGATTTATCAATTTCCCATTTTACCCTTTCTTTACTGGTTATGGTTTTTTAACCATTTCGGTTCTCTTTTTAATTGACTAATTCTTTTTCCAATTTTCTTGTCTTTAAAGGATGGGATTTACAGAAATCGTACGAGACAAGCTAGGATAAAGTGACATAAGAGGAACCCAAACAAGCAAACAATGTGCCAAAGGACAAGGACCCTAAGTAGGAACGTGATCAACTAAAGTAATTGTAAGGCATGGTCGGGGAACCAAATAGAGATCGAGGAGCCCATGATGGGAACCAAGGTGGCGCCCACAAAAGAGGGTGTTAGGATACGAGGGGAGGACACTGACCAAGGATAACAATAGGGTAAGTGCCTGATCATGAAGGTGGAAGTCCCAACCTAGTACCCACGAATAGAAATTGGGGTAGGCCAAGGGCCTCTTAAGGACAAATCAAAAGAAGGCCTACCCGCCCTAGAGGAACCCTAGTGACTGATAGCTAGGATGGTCATGAACTAGCAACAAGGTATTCAGTTGAATGGAGGAATGAGAGACGAACCAATGGCAAAGGGATAAGAAACCCTAGCACTAGGAATTAGGAAAAGTGAAATGACGAGGAGAACTGAGTGGACAAGTGTGGAGCCTAAAGTAAAGTTGGTTAGGGTGCTATATAGGGAAAACAATGGAGAGGAGTTCGATACTCAAGTGAAACATGAGGCAGGAAGGGTATCCTAACTTATATGTTGGAAAGCGTGGGAGGATACCCTCTACTAGAACCAGGAATTTCAAGAAAATGAACACCTACGGGGTTAGGAAGAAGTGATCAATCCATGGGGGTATGCGTTAGATAACTAGATGGCCCCAAGGTAGTGAAGAAACACTACTAAGTTATAATGAAGGGCGAAGCCCGAAATCCCAATAAATTAGGGGATTGTAGGAGTGATATTCCAAAAAGTGAGCACAGGTCTGGAAAATGTTAGACCACTAGGGGCATGTGGGCCCCAAGACACCAAAAAGGGGTACGACCTAGGGAAAGAAAAGTTGCCTATCCAAGCATGAAAAAATCAAGTAAGAGAGTGGATGGACTCGATAAACAAGAAGGAAAAAATGACATAAAGAAGCGACTGAGGATAAAGGGGGAAAACCTACTCTGAGCCACAGAACAACGTGATCTAGGACCATATTTTGGAGCAAATGGAAAACCTCAGGAAATCAGTGTAAGTCCCACGGGGTAGGTAGATGTCAGAAGAGAGAAGAAGTCCAATTTTCATATGAATAATTGAGTTAATTAATGAACTGAAAATAGTAAAGAAGGGTTAATATGGGAGATTGGAAAATCCCAAGTGACCAAAAATTCAAAAAAATCATGGGGATGAACCATGAATTGAATTGGATGGGAAAACCAAACTGGTTTAGGGTGAATCGGACTAAACCAGAGTGAACTGGTTCAGTGATTCATTTTTTCTAGGTGCCTTAAAATTTTCAATTTGGGAAATTGAGGTCACCATTAGATATAAATAGAATTTAGATAAATTTAGAAAATTTTTAAATTTCAGAAAACCAGTCGAAACGGGCATGAACTGACCGATTTTCGAATTTTGGTCATCGAACTCGGTCGGACCAGACTAGTCAACAGTCCAACCGGTCAATGAACTGGAATGATCAATGGTCCAGCAGGTCAACAGTACCCAGTCAGCAGCCACACAGACACTGGCAACCAATGGGAGGTTTCCATGTGTTCGGTCAACAATTAGTGGAGGACCGATCAGCTTGCCATGCAGACACGATAAGCTAATGGGAGGCTGCCACATGTCTGATCAACGGTTGAGTTGGAATGCCACGTCAGAAAAACCAGCCAATTACAGCGTGCCACGTGGCATGCCCACCACGTTATTGTCTTCAACCTCAGTCCGCTTATAGAGAAAGAGAGAGAACAGTGAAGGAAGAAGTCTCTGACAACTTGGAAAATGCTTCGGTTCGGTCACCAGTGAGCGAGGGAGGAGCTGAGTCTCACGCCGACCGGTAGCTCGGATAGTTGCCGAGCTCCCTATAAATACAACACCCTCCTACTCGGCCTCCCCATCACTCAAGCGCCCTTTGAAGCAAACTACTACTTTTTCGATGAAGTTCCAATCAAGGCTTCGACAACGAACAATTTCACATCCAAAGGAGCTATGATGGGTGGCATCAAAATCGGGAAGGAGTTCCCTAGCTTAAGGAACCCTCAGCTCGATTAGAGGACAACTAGAGAAGTGCGGGAGTAATCGCACAATGAAGTCGCTTTGGAGCTCCGAATCAGCGAGCTCCCGACTGACCCAACCCCAACCCTCTCAAACCTCCTACCACTGGAATTGACCACCTCCAACCTCCTAAGACATTTTCTAGCCCCTCTCAAACACCCGGTAAGCTCAATTCCACCTTCCCTTGTTGGATTGTCTAAGTTTTAGAACTCCACCTCCCCAAAATTTCTCTCTTTGAATTCTTGCAGTGCGGCGGCAAATTGCAGTAGGACCCCTCGACGAACACTAGCTACTCACACCTGAAGCTCCGGCCACCGCCCCTCCATTGGTAAGTGCAACAAGCTTTCTCTCTCTATTGTTGTTTTTCGACAAAGCTCCGACGAAGCTCAAAACATAGCCAAATTAAGAAATTCAAACTGTAGGATGAACAGGGGAGCTGAAAGAGGTGAATAACAGCAAAAGATGAAGGAATTGAGGACTTTTAGGCAGTCAATTGGATGGGGTAGGATTCGGGAAATCCAAAGTGTAAACCCCGCCCTTTGGAGTTCTGGAAAACTGAGAAAAGAACCAGTCAACTCGAGTGAGAAAACTGAACTGGTTTATGAACCTTGATCACTAGAGAATGGGAAAATCAGAAAATTTACAACTCTCGAGTGACCCGAAAAGTCATAAAAATCATGGAAAGGGACTTTAGGAAAATTTTGAAAGAAAACCAGACCGGTTCAGGTGAACCGGATCCAAACTGGATTGAACTAGTTTGGACAGGTTTGAACCAGATGCTAAATTCATTTTTCTAGGTGGCTTAGAAAATTCCAATTAGAGAATTGAGGCCACCATTGGATAAGAATGAATTTAGATAAATTTAGATATTTTTAATTTTGAAAAACTCAGTCGAATCGAGCTTGAACCGACCGTTTTAAGTGTTGAGCTCGATTCAGAACAATGTTGTTTTCTTCCTTCAGATGAAAACAATATTCACTTGTTGAAAAATTCAACAACGTCAGTGGAAAGGAAAATTTTCCATTCAAAAAATTTCATACCATCAATGACTATAATTAAGGTGCCAAATGGATGGCCGGAGAGTCCCCGAACCCCCTATATAAAGAGTCCATCTCCATTTCTCTTCCACACACCTAAAAACTTCACTCTCTCTTAGCTATTCAGTTTTCAGACGAAGCTCGAACCAGAGCTCTGACTTAGGGGTTTTTCTGATCTAAAGAAGGTGTGGTCGGGTTCTTTAGACTCGGGGGAAAGTCAACTACCCAACGGTAGTCTCCAATTGCTCTGAGGATAGCCGGAGAAACGCCAGCGGGATTGAACAGTAAAGTAGCTTCGACGGACTGAAGCTACCCTGTTTTTGTCCAGCTTAAGACGACCAAATCGAGCCCTCCTCAGGCCAAACCAAGCTCTCCCGACACTCCCTCATACAACTGAATTAGAGTGGAAATGTAAGCCAATTTGGCTCCCCTTGGTGAATTCCGATCAGTGTTAGAGAGAGAACCGATGAAAGTTTACTGACCAAATTCTCCCACAATTCGACATGAATTAAAGTTATTCTTAATCGTAGGAGGAACTTCAGGATGAGAATTACCTGTCCCGATCGAAAGCAAGTACTGTCGCACCCCTGACGGTAAACTTTCGAAGCTTTCTCTCTTTAAGTCTAGTTTTTCGGCGAAGCTCTGTTTGAGTTTGTTTCGACGTTAATTCATGTGATTCAAAGTGTAATTGAATTGTATAGACGTGTAGGAACTCAATTTTACCTCTAATTTCAACAATTAACCTCAATTGATCGGTCAATTTGATAAAATCAAAATCAACTAGTTTGAAAGGGGGAAATTGGGGGAAATTTTTGGGAAAATTTGGGGATTTCAAAAATTTGAGGGACTAAAGTGCAATTTCCAAAAATTGAGGGTCAATTGGCTATGAATAAGATATTGAAGGATGAATTGGTCAATTTTTGGAATTTTTGGGGTCAAATTTACCATTTTTGTAAAGTAAGGGCAAAATGGTAATTTTTAAAAAATTGGGGACCAAATTTGAAATTTGGGAAACTTGAACCCCTTTTTGTGATTTTGAATAAATTGAGGTCCCAAAGTGAATTTTAGAAGTTTTGGGACTCAATTTGGGAAAAAATTGGCATTAGGGACCTAAAGTTAAAGAAAAAGAATTTTAGGGACCTAAATACAAATAATTGAAAGTTTGGGGATTTTATTCATTAATGATAAATGAAGGTTATTAGGCCAAAAGTTAATGAACAAGGATGTTCATATCGTGTAGGAACACGAAGTACCAGGAATGCCAACATGGATAACTCGTATGAGGCAAAGAGATGGTTAAGAAGAAAGATACACTACGGATATAGGGTGAGTGGGAATTTTCACATCATACCCGGTTGGGATGATGAGTACCTCGAAAATGAAGACCCACTATTATGTGGAATTTTAACATCAAACCTGGTTGGGGTAATGTGAGAAAACACACAGAAAAACTACTTATCGGTTGTAAGTAGATCATATCCTGTTGGTATGATGAACTTCTTGGAAGGAAGTAGAAAACCCGTTTATCAGTTATGAGTGGAGATGTCCTCACACCCGATTGGTGTGATGGACAGGTAAAAAGTTATTTTTGTCAGAAGTGCTCTCCCTTGACTATGTGCCACTTTTTAAACATTTTGAGAGACCTTCTTGACAGGAGCTTGAATAGCTGAGATAGGCCAAATGCCTCGATTTTGGGACTTTAGGGCTAGAATGCCCGATTTTGAAAATCTCGTACGGTAGGCCCAAGGCTAGTTAGCACGAGTAGGAGCTTATAAAAAAATATGATTTTAAGCCATGAAAATTTTAATGAATGATGTGATTTTGGCCATGGTACCAAGATAGGACCAACATACTTGATGGACTGGTGGCAATGCGACGAGACAGGTCGACAGACCAGTCGAGACAAATAGCTGCAGGACGAGTTGAGGGTTGGAGCTATTGGACCAGTGGCACCAAAGATTAATGGCTTATATGGAAAATTATTATTTGTGCATGCACTGAGGTTCAGAACCATCAAGATGCCCAAGATGGGTAGTGATGCGTCCTAGGGGCTACTAGATGACTTGGTGGAGATAAGGGTAGTTTGTCATGCCAGTAGTTAGGGAAGCTTGACGCTGCTTCATGCGATGAGACCGGGGTGGGGTCAGGATGAGGACTTTGTCCTCATATGGACACAGAGTTTCTTTTTGGGATTGAGGGTTGGATGTCGCAAACATCCACTCATTCCTAGGGTAAAATGGACGGGCTTCTATCTAGGTGGCTGGTAAAGTCGCTCTGACGCCACAAGTGGGTGTAGTGGATGACCTGCCCTACGAATGTGTGACCACTTCATGATGAGGGGTGTGTGTTGATTGCTAAACACACCGAATGTGGATTATGTGATTTTTTTTTGAAAACCATGAATATGAGGAAGAAATAACTTTGAAAAGAGATTGAGCAGTCTAGCACACTCCAAATTATTTTATTAAAATTTCTTTTAAAACACCCATTCAGTGAGTTGTAGAAACTCACCCACCCTTTTTATCTCTTTCCAGGAATAGAAAAATGACTTGGGATAACACCTAGAATTATCTTCTGTCAAGTATGCTTAATTTTCTCTTTAACTTACATTATTATTAATATATATTTTCTAGGGAACAAGGTTGAGATTTTGCATGGTTCCTCTTGAATTAAAGAAGGATGAAACCCCTCTTGAACCAAGGGAGCGGCGGGTTGCTCACAGGGATTCGACCAAATTGGGTCGAGGCGTGAAACAAAGGTTCAATTTGGGGGAGAAGTGGGGGAAATTTGGGGATTTTTAAAAGTAAGGGGGGCTTTTGTGCAATTCTTCAAAATCCAAGGGCCACTTAGCAAAAATGAAGATATCTAGGGTTAATTGGCGATGTTTTGGAACCAGGGGTACTAAATTTCTAGTTTTTATGAAACAAGGGTAATTTGGAAATTTTGGGAAACTTTGGGGGAAAATTTGTAAATTGATGCATTGGGACAAACTGTGAGTTTTTAATGAAATCAAAGACCAAAAATTCAGTTACGGGAGTTTGTAAGCTCAGATCAGGTGAAGTGGGCCCCACAGGTGCTTATTCTAGAACGCACGCCCAGAAGCGGATCCTAGTCAAACGGACGTGGCACAACTACCGGGTGAGTGGGAAACCTACAACATCAGTTCCAAATGGGATGATAGTTTTACTTAAAAACAATTTTCTCGAAATTAGCCTCCCTTGACTCGGTGATTCTACTTAAAACATTTGGGAGCTAATTGTGAGGCACAGGCTTGAAACTATAAGTGGGCTCAAGGTTGATGGACACAGGTAAGGACCCATTCAAAACTAGCCTGTTATGAACTACTTAAAGTCCTAAAATTGGGTAATTGTGTATGATACCCCTGAGCCAAGGCTGGGATGTTGGGCCGTATAGCTGCTAAGCTGAAGCCAGGTCATTGAACTTGTTGGGCTAATGCACGTGGGCTGAAGCCAAGCCAACAGACCCTTAAGCTGGAGGGGCAAAGATGATGGCTATGAATGAAAAGACTATTGATTGTGCATGCGAAAATGTGATGCCGGGCCATCATGATACCTAGTATAAGGTAGTGGTGTTCCCAAGGGCTATTGGACGACCTAGGGAGCATAAGGGCAGCCTGTCGTCCATTATGTCGAGAATCTCGGGAGCTTCCTGTGCACTAGGACTAAGGCAACAGGGGGAAGGAAGTCTCGCCCCACAAAGTAGATACAAAGTGTGATTAAGGTTTGAGGATCAGATGAGCAAGGTCCACTCAAACTCAGGGTAGTTGCTGTTAACTTCTATCAAGGTGGATGGTAAAGGCGCTCTAGTCCACAAGTGGAACAGTCGAGGACTGTTATATGAAAGTGTGATTGTGTGTAAACCTGAGAAAGGGTTGAACGTAAGATGCTAAAATCCTGATTTTGCCTAATTAAATACATCCCTGAGATTTCTCCCACTTAGTGAGTCGTCGATCTCACCCCTCCCTCTAAACATTTTTCAAGAAGGAAGAAAACTACGCAAGAAAATTTCTTGGCCTGGACCTGAACCAAGTACAAATTACATTTCCAGTTTTGTTTAATGTTGTTCCGGGAAGACATGACAGGTACTACACCTGACTCTTCTTGATCTTGGGAAGGAATCCCTCCTCGAGGCTCCAACCAAACTGGGTCGGGGCGTGACACCCCCAATGCTTTGCTTGTGGCTCGGAGCGATTTTACCCATCATCCATGTGAAACCCGTCTCCTGGACCAAGTAAATTGGGGAGAGAATCAACAGTTTTGAGAATACTGAGCCCAAAAGGAACCAAAAATAATAAAGAAGGGTAAAAATGTGAAATTGGAAAATCCAAAATGACCAAAAAATTCTTGAAAACCATGGGGAATAACCATGAAGTGAATTGGATAGGAGAACCGGATCAGTTCGGGCTGAACCAAACTCAAACCAAATTGAACCGGATTGAACCATAGTAAACCGGTTCAATAATTAATTTTCTAGGTGGCTTAAAATGTCAATTTGGGAAATTGTGGCCTCCATTAGATAGAAAATGAATTTAGATGAATTTAGAAAATTTTAAATTTTAGAAAACCAGTTGAATAGGGTCCGAACCGGCTGATTTTTGAATTCGGGTCACCGAACCTAGTCGGACTAGACCGGTCAACGGTCAAGACCAGTAAATAGATCGGACCGTTCAACGGTCAACGATCAATGGAGCCCAATGAGCAACCACACAAGCAAGGGCAGCCAATGAGAGGCTAACACGTGTCCAGTTAACGGTCAACGGATAACCAGTCAGCATGCCACGTTGAGATGGGCAACCAATGGGAGGCTGCCACGTGCCCGGTCAATGGCCGACACGATGACTAAGTTGGAACGCCAAGTCAAAAAAACTGACCAATCACACCGTGCCACGTGGCACGCTCACATCATCATTATCTTCAGCCTCCAACCATTGATAGAGAGAATAGAGAGAGCGAAGGAAGGGGAGTCTTCAACGACTCAAATATCTCTCCAGTCAGGTCACCGGCGGCTGAGTTGGAGGCCAAGTCTTACGCCAGTAGGTAGCCCGGTTAGTTTCCAAGCTCCTCATATAAATAACACCCCTCCATTCGTTCTTAGCATCCCAAAAGCGATCGAAGAAGGTGAACTACTAATTTTTTCGGTGAGCAGCAAACCAGAGCTTTGACATCGGGGCTTTTCTCCACCTTTGAAGTTGCATTCGGTGCCATTTGAACCGGGGGGAAGTCCTCTACACAACTCGCCCTCCCTTCAACCCAAGGGTCATTGTGGAGGAGCAAGGAAGCTCGAACAATGCCGTTGCTCCCCGACTGTCAGTAACCCGAGTTGCTCAAGCTCAAGTCGAGTCATCCCTATGCCAATTCTGGCCAAACCAAGCACCCCAAACTCCACCTAGAGGTGCCCTAACCTTCCCCCGAGCTAATATAGTATGCCCCTCCGCTGGAAAACTTTATTGATGGTGCATTTGTTCGAAAAATGATACTAAGAAATTCACACTACTCAGGCCACCAATTGAGGCACAATTTGATCTAGGGAGGATCCCTAGGAGGAGAACAATTTAGAGAAAGCAAGAGCTCCAATCGTCGAACCCTCATCGGTAAGATGTCGAAGCTTTCTTTCTAGATTGAATTTTCCGGTGAAGCTCCATTTGAGCTCAATTACAGGCCAAATCGAGCGGTTCAAAGCTTAAAATGATGAGAAAAACATAGAGAAGATGATTCAAATCAAGAATGAGGGCAATTAACCAAGTTTTTGGGGGTCAATTGAATGAAATTATGATTTGAGGACCAAATTGCAATTTTTGGAAAATTTGGGTCCAAATTGCAATTTAAGAAAATTAGGGGCATTTTCATGAAAGTAACTCCCAATTGGGGCCCAATTGGGCATTGGATGAAATGGAGGGCCAATTGGCAATTTGTGAACATTCAATGACCAATTAGTAATTTTTGGGAAATTAGGGACCAATTGGCAATTTTGGGAAAATTGAGGACCAATTGGCAATTTTGGAAAATTCAAGGACCCATGAGAAAAATTTGGAAGTCCTAAGACTTAATTAAAAATAAGTTGAGTATTAGGGACCTAAAGTAAAAAATTATGAACTTTAGGGACGTAGTCGCAATAAGGCATAAATTAAGGACCTATATGCAAATATATGGAAGTAATAGGTCTTTTATGCCAAACCATCCTGATATGAATACTCGAACCTTGTAGGCACGAGTCATATGAGTATGGGTGCCAAGGAACACATTAAAGATTAGAAATCCATCGAGGACGAATCCGCCACGATATTAAGTGAGTGAGATTTTCAGCATAATACCCGATTGGGGGTGATAAGAACCGTTTTAAAGTTTGAAAAATTATTTTTCCAGGAATGGTCTCCGCTGACTACGTGGCACTCCTTAAATATTTTGGGAGACGTTTCTGATGGGAGCTAGAATCGCTTTGACAGGCTTGAAGCCTTGAATCTAAAAATGATAGGGCCAAATTCCTAGTTTTGGAAAACTCATGAAGTGGGCCCAAGTTCAGTGTGCACGAGTTGGACCCGTAGACAAACGTGCATTATAGAAACTATGAAAACTCACAGAAAAATTGGAATTATTGTGTGATTTACCACAAGGCCAAGATAGTACGAAAAAGGCTTGATGGGCTAGTGGTAGTGCGCCCAGACTATGTCGATAGACCGGTCAAGGGAAACATCTGCAGGCTAGGTCGAGGGTCGGAGTCATTGGACTGTTGGCACCAAAAACATGGTTAATGGATCAAAATTGTTGTATGCATGCATGAGGAATCCAGGAGCATCTAGACACTTGAGAGGGGTAGTCAATAGGTTCCAAGGGCTACTTGATGACCCAAGGGTGCATAAGGATGAGTGTGAGTCAGTCATGGAGCTCTAATAGCTTCCTACTCACTAAGACCGATGCTGGAGGGGAAATGAGGTTTTGTCCCACAAAGCAGATATGATGAAGCACTAAGATCGAGGTTGGAGGGGAAAGGATGTCTCGAGACTGAGGCCGAGGGGTGGGGAAAATGAGGCATTGTCCCACCAAGTGGACATGATGAGGATTTGAGGGTCAGACTATTGATGCCCACTCAAACTCAGGTGGACGGTAAAGGTGCCCCGGTTCACAATTGGAATAGTCGGGGACTATTTTGTGAATGTGTGATCCCTTTCTATGATAGAAAGGGTGGGTGAATGTTTGCTGAAATGCCTCCCGAGTAAGGGGAAGGGTTCAAGAAGAGATGAACTCATATTACAATAAACTAAAAAGTTTAAAACGTTTTGATGGACTGAGTGTTTTGAAACCTCACTTCCCAACCCCTACTCACTGAGTTGTAGAAACTCACCCCTCCCATTAAACCTTTTTTAGGAGAAACACCTCTCCATGATGAGTCAAGGCTAGAAGAAAAAGCCAAGGGTACCAAGTAACTTTTACTTAGATGTTTTGTAAACTTTGTTATGGAAAACAAGTGCACTTTGACGCCTTTACCTTCCTTGGTCTATTTGGTAAAAATACTAAATTTGCACGAGGAAGGGTGGTGGGTTGATCATGGTACTCCGACCAAACCGGGTCGGGGCATGACAACCCTGGTAGGAGGGGATACCTTCTACCCCAAGTCTATGTGAGAATCAATTACCCATGACCAGACCTGGTTTGGTTGGATCCCCGTAATCAACTCGCCACTCTCCCGATTTACTAAAGGGTTTCCCCTTATATTATAAACCATAAAAAGTAAGGCGTTCTTTAGACCTGCACCTTTTTCCTATAATATTATAAATCAAAATTGCATAGTAATTTAAATTAATCGTACATGTCTTACATGCGTTTAATTGTGCAAGACTTTTAAGGTTCGGCTTTCCGGGACTTCCTGAAAGGGGTATAAGGGAGGGGGTGAGAACAACTACTCAGTGAATGAGATTCAAATCTTTTAACTTTCAAGAAAAATATTATATGGAGTGTGACAGACTCCTTTCTTTTCAAAAATCACTTCATTTAAAAATTTAGGATTTTCCATTATTTCTTAGTTACCGGTGTGTTATCACCCAACACACATCCTTCATCATGAAGGTTACACACATTCACAAGTCAGTATCACAACTAAACCTACTAGTGGCTTCGGAGCGACTTTTCCTACCACCCAGATAGAAGTACGACCACTTCTACCTTAGGAATGAATGGATGTACGCCACATCTGACCCACAAACCCGAAATCACTGCTTCGTGTCCGTATGAGGACAGAGACTTCATCCTGTCCCCACCCCGGTCTCATGCGCTTGGTGTTACTCCAAATTTCGCACAAACACCTAGAACGACGAACTGGCCTTATAGCCACTAGGTCGTCCAGTGCCCTTAGGACGCATCACTACCTCTCATGGGCGTCTTGATGATCATGTACCCACAGTGCATGCACAAATAATTTTTTCTCATATTTCCATGTAATTTGTGGTGCCACTAGTCCAACGGCCCCGACTCTCAACTCAACCCGCAGTTGTTTGTCTTGACTGGTCCATCGACCAGTCATGTCGCACTACCGCTAGTTGACTGAGCATGTCGATCATATCTTGGTACCATGGCCAAACAATTCACTTATTAAGTTTTATGGCACATATATCATGTTCGTTTACGAGCTCGTGCTCATGCCAACTGGCCTTGGGCCCACTGTATGAGATTTTCAAAATCGAGCATTTAACCCCCAAGTGCCAAAATCGAGGCCCCAGCCTATTAGAGCTATTCGAGCTCCTGTCGAGAAGTTCTTCCAAATTGTTTAAGCATTGGCACACAGTCTGGGGAGAGCACTTCCAACAAAACATATGTTTTCTCTATCCATTACACCTCCGTTCATAACCTATGAATGGATTTTCAACTTCCTTCGAGGAAGTCTCATCATACCTATCGGGTATGATCTACTTACAACGGTAAGTAGTTTTTTCACATGTTTTTCACATCACTTCCTCTAAGTAGTGATGTTCAAAATACAACTTAATAGTGGGTTTTCATATCGAGGTACTAATTATTATGAACCGGATATGATATAAAATTTTCACTCATAACTGGTAAGTGGTTTTTAAATTTTAAGTTGTACTCATCATTCAAACCGGGTATGATGTTAGTAAACCCACTCACTCGTTAAAGCAATGAATTCTACTAGACCAGTTCTTTGTATTCACGCGAGCTAGTCCATGCTGGCGTTCCTGGTATTTTGTGTTCCTACACGATATGAACATCCTTGTTCATTATTACTCGGCATAACAACCTTCATTAATTTCCAATGAATGAGAAAACCCAAACTTTTTAGTTATTTGCAATTAGGTGCCTAATGTCGGTTTTTCCTCAAATCGAGTCCTGAAACTTTAAAAATTTATCTTGGGACCTCTTATTTAATTTCACAAAAGGGGATTAATTTCCCAAATTTTCAATTTGGTGCCCCAACTTTTCCAAAATTACCATTTTGCCCTTCCTTTACAAAAATTGTAAGTTTCACCCCAAAAATTCTAAAATTCCTCAATTGACCCTCTAACATTTTTATCATGCCCAATTGACCCTCAATTTTAGGAAATTGCATTTCGGTCCATCGAATTTTTGAAAATCCCCAATTTCCCAAAATTTCCCCCAATTTCAACTCTTTTACACAACCGAATTTGATTTCCACAAATTGACCAATCGAACACCTCTAATTGTTGAAATTGAAGTTGAAATTGAGTTTCTTCATGTTCATACTATTCCATAGAACTTTGAATCGCGAGTTTTAACGTCAGAACGAGCTCAAACGAAGCTTCGCCAGAAAATAAACTATAGAGAGTGAAAGCTTCGATTACTCACCGGTGAGGACACGACGGTCCGAGCTTTTGATATGGGTAGATAGCTCTTGTCCTGAGGTTCATCCTATAATCCAGAATTGCATCAATTGATGCCGAATTGAGTTAGAATTTCATCATTAAAATGCTGTCGGTTCTCTCTCTAGCACTAGCCGAAAATTGTAGAGAGTAGCTGAATTAGCTTACCTTTCAGTCCTAGTTCGGCCATGGGAGGGCTAATGAAGTGTTTGGAAGGCTTGGTTTGGCCTGAGAAGGGCTCGAAATGGCCAATTTCAACTCGGCCGAAACAGGGCAGCTTCGATCTGCCGGAGCTGCTTCACTATTTCATCATGTTGGCGCTTCTCTAGTAATTTTCAGATTGATTGGAGTTTGCTATCAGATAGCTGGCTTCTCCCTAGTTCTAAAGATCCCAACCTCTCCTTTCGAGGTGAAGAAAAATGTTCAAGTCAATGCTCTGGTTTAAGCTTGACCGAGAAATGGAGCAGTAGAGAGAGAGAGAGAGAGAGAGAGAGAGAGAGAGAGAGAGAGAGAGAGAGAGAGGTGTTCAGGTGTGAGGAGAATGAATGGGGATGACCTCTTTATATAGGTGTAAAACCGTGTATTAAATAGGAGAGATTTATTACTAGTATTAATATTGTCATAAATTGTTGGTATTAATTCCAATAATTTAATTTAGGTATTATATTATTGGTATTAATTACAATAATTAAATATATATTAATTTATGGCTATTTATGATAAGGTGTACTTTCGCATAAAAATTTTATACCGAAATTTCGGGTTAGAAAAAAATCATACATCACAAGAGGTTACCCATCCACACACTATTCTTGAGCAAGCACGCTTAACTTTAAAGTTCTTATGAAATCTCATTCACCTGAACTAATTTGGTTTTTCTCTTCTAATTTGTCTTAAATTTCTTTTCCAAGGTTTAATGAACCCTTTGGATTACCTGGGAGTTGTAAATTCCTAAAATGCCCATTCACAATTGATTGGGTTTGTGAACCGGTTCGGTTTTCTCACTCAGTTTGACCAGTTTTCCTTAGCTTAAAAGGGCGGGGTTTACATGTTTGTCTAGGCCGGTCAGTCGACCTAACCCTGACAAATTACTGCTAGTCCATCGAGTATTGTCGGTCCTGACTCGATACTATGGCGCATCACATAAACAATTCCATTTTAATTAGAACTTTTCATGGCTCTTCCTAATCATGTTTGTTTATGAGCTTCTACCCGTGCTCACTGGCCTTGGGCCCACTGCATGTGTTTTCCAAAACTGGGCCTTTAGCCGTATGAGTTCAAAAATTGAGACCCCTAGCCTATTTGAGCTATTCTAGTTCCGATCAAGCAGGTATCCCAAATATTTTAAGTATTTGTCGCACCTGTTTTTATCTCACCACACCAATCGAGTGTGATGATGGATCCACTTACAACCGGTAGGCGATTTTCTCATTTCCTTAAGGAACCTCATCATATCAACCAGGCATGATGTTTGTTTATTCCTACACACAACTGGTAAGTAGGTTTTATGTTTCATATTCAATAAAGGTGTGCTCATCACCCCAACGAGGAATGACATTTAAAATATCTCACTCATACGTTGACTGTGATGCATCAGTCCCTAGTTAGCTTCCACGTCCATGCTAGCTTTTCCTTGCTAGCATTTTGGTCTCTCGTGTCCCTTCACGATTTGGGTATCATTACCAATTAGGAGTCGACATGACAACCTTCATTTTATCAGGTGTGAGCGGCTAGGCTCAAAGTTCTTGGTTTATTGCACTTAGGTCCCTTAATTTTTCGAAATCCCCAATTTTCCCCAAAAATTTTACCCTTTTTCTGACTAAATTTGATTTCTTCAAATTGGCCATTCAATTGGGATTAATCGCTCGAATTTATGGCATGGATTTGTTCCTACATTTCCATATGATCAAATGGAGCTTTGAATTGCAGAATTTGAGTCCAAAACGAGCTCAAACGAAGCTTTACCGAAAAATTATTCGTAGGGAGAGAAAGCTTTGAAAGCTTAAAGTCGGAGGTACGGCAGTCTGAGCTCTCGATCTAGGAGGTAGCTCTCATTATTAGGTTCCTTCCAGGATCAAGAATTGCTACAATTGAAGTCCATACATGGGTGAATTTTGTTAGTGAAATTCGACACATTCTCTCTCTAACACCAATCTGCAATTTTATTAGTGAAATTCATTTTTTCTAAGTGGCTTAAATTATTCAAATTGAAGAATTGAAGCCACCATTGGATAGAGAATAAATTTAGAAATTTTTAATTTTGAGAAATTCAGTCGAATTAGGCTTGAACGCCGATTTAAGCATTAAATCCGTTCGGACCGGTACAGTCCGGTTTGGAACAATGTCATCTTCTTCCTTCGGATGATGACACGGTTCATTCAATGTAGAAACTGCCAGCACCGGCGAAGGAAAAATAACTCCGTTCATGACATTTCAGGTCGAGGATAAGCTTGACCAAGATGCAAAATAGTCATGTAAAGAGTCTCCGAGCTCCCTATATAAAGAGTTCCTCTCCATTCATCCTCCTCACACCTAAAATCTCCATTGTCTCTTAACTCCTCCATTTTTCGGTGAAGCTCGAACCAGAGATTCGACATAGGGGTTTTTCACAGCCTCATAAGGCGAGGTCAGGTTATTTAGACTCTTGGGGATGTCAGCTAGCTGACAGCAATCTCCGTTCGATCCGAGTACCGTCATAGAAGTGCCGGCAGAATCAAAGAGTGAAGCATCTCGGAAGGACCGAAGTTACCCTGTTTCGTCCGAGATGAAATTGGCCAAATTTAGCCCTCCTCCAGCCAAATAAAGCCCTCCCAACATCCCCATAGCCCTCATACGACCTCAATTGAACTGAAAGGCAAGCTAATATGGCCCCCTCTGTCATTTCCAATCAGCGTTAGTGAGAGAGATTGTGAAACTTAACTAACAAAATTCTCCCTTGATTCTATGTGAATTGTAGAAATTCTTAATCCTAAGAGGAACCTCAGGACAAGAGCTACCTATTCGGATAGAAAGCTTAGACCATCGCACCTCCGACGATAAGCTTTCGAAGCTTTCTCTCTCTATGCATAGTTTTCCGGTGAAGCTCCGTTTGAGCTCATTTTGACCTCAATTCATGCGATTCAAAGTTCAATTGAATCATATAGAAATCTATTAACTGATTTACACCTCCAGTTGAAGCAATTAACCTCGATTGAATGGTCAATCGACCAATTTGAAAGGAGCAAATTGGGCAAAAATTTTAGGAAAAATTGGGGATTTCATAAAATTGAAGGACCTATTTGCAATTTCCCAAAATTGAGGGTCAATTGGCCATGAAAAAGAGGTTAGAGGACTAGTTGGTCGATTTTTGGAAACATTTAGGGTTAAATTGCCATTTTTTGAAAGTAGGGGCAAAATGGTAATTTTTGAAAACTTTGGGACCAAATTGGAAATTTGGTAAAGCTTGAGCCCCTTAAACAATTTTGAGTAAATTGAGCATCCAAAGAGAATTTTTGGAAGTTTCAAGACTCAAGATTGGGAAAGTTGGCATTAGGGAGCTAAGGTTAAGAAAAAGGAAATTTAGGGACCTAAGTGTAATTTATAAATAAATTGTGAGCCCAGGCTTTTATGCCAAACCAAAATTATAAGGCTGCTCAAATCGTGTAGGAATACGAGAGACCAGAATGCTAGCAAGGATAAGCTAGAATGGAGGCGAAAACTAACTGGAAAAGAATATATCACAGTTATCAGGTGAATGTGGTTATTTACATCATACCCAGTTGGGATGATGAGAACTTTAGAAACAAAAAGCCACTTGTAAGTGGGATTTTGACATCATACCCGGATGGGATGATGAACGAACTAAGCTAAAACCTACTTACCGGTTGTAGTAGAGGAAATCATAACCGGTTGGTATGATGGACTTACTTAAAGGAAGAAGAAACCTGCTTGTTGGTTGTAAGCGGAGATATCATCACACCCGGTTGGTGTGATGAAGTGAAAATATGTGTTTTGTCAGAAGTGTTCTCCCCTGACTGTGTGCCAATGCTTAAACTTTTTGGGAGACCTTACTGACGAGAGCCAGAACAGCTCAAATAAGCTAGAGGCCTCGGTTTTTGAACTTATGGGACTAAATGCCCGGTTTTGGAAAATCACGTATAATGGGCCCAAGGCTAGTGGACACGAGAAGGAGCTTGTAAACAAACATAAGATATGAAAGCCATGAAAATTCCTAATGAAATGGTCGTATGATTTCACCATGGTAACAAGTCAGGACTGACAGTACTCGATGGACTAGCGGCAGTGCGTCAGGGCCAAGTAAATGGATCGGCCAATACAAACAGTTGTAGGTTGGGTTGAGTGTCGGGGTCATTGGACTAGTGGAACCAAAGATATTTGGCAAATTGTGGAAATTATTGTTTTGTGCATGCACTTGAGGTATTGGACCATCAAGATGCCAAAGAGGGGTAGTGATGCGTCTTAATGGCTACTGGATGACATGGTGGAGATAAAGGCAGTTTGTCATGCCAGCACTCAGGAAGCTCGACATAGCTTCTTGCGCGTGAGACTGGGGTGGAGTCGGAATGAGGTTTTTGTCCTCATATAGACACGGAGTTGTTTACAGGTCTGAGGGTCGGATGTCGTGAACATTCACTCAGACCTAGGGTAGAAGTGGATGTGTTTCTATCTTGGTGGCCGATAAAGACACTCCGAGCCACAAGTGGGTGCAGTGGATGGGTTGTACCTATGATTGATAAAGGGCGTGTGTTGTCTGTTAAACACACCTAATGTGGAATTGAGGAAAAAAGTTTTTAAGAAATAATCCTTTCTTAAAAGAAATAAGGATACTGGCATACTTTTGATTAAAACTATTTTTATGAAAACTCATTCCCAACACCCATTCACTTAGTTGTAGAAACTCACCCCCTCTTTTATATCACTTTTCAGGAGTTGGGAAACATGACCAAAGAAAACACTCGGATCTACCCTCAATCAGGTATGCTTAAAAGTTCTTTTAAGTTTGCATTTTTATTGATTTATGCTATTTTAGGCAACAAGGTTTAAATTACACTAAGCTCCTCTTGATGGAAGGAAGGGGGGGAACCCCTCTTAAACTTAAGGAGCGGCGACTTGATCACGGGGATCCGACCAAACCGGGTCGGGGCATGATAACTTGAGTGGTATTAGAGCCATGTTCCCTTGAAAGCATTATCAATACTATGTCCTGACACTAACGGAAACTTAACTACCTTGTAGGAAGAAGAGTTCCTAGGAAGTTCGCCCTATGAACCAAACCCCCACATGAAATCTTGAAAAAGACGCCTACCTCCAGAGAGGTAGCCGTTCAACGATTCCTATAAGGCAAGAAGAGAGTGCCCAACGACATGGTCGAGGACTATCGGAAACTTTTTGGAGCCTTATTAGAGCCAAAAGGTATCATATATCCTCCTCCAAGGCAGGAAGAACCTACCCCTCCTCCAAGGAGCCCAACACCTCATCCAGCTCCACAACAGCCAAAAAGGACCCCTACTAAGAAGAAGGCATGGGACAACTATTGGAATGCCTACGCCACCTTTATGAAAGTCCACCAAGTACCCCCACCAGTTTAATCCAACTTTAATCCTTCCCAATAGATGAAGTGGACATGCGAGTGCGAGACTGAGGTGTTAAGAAGGTATGGACTCGAGGTCATTCATGAAGTTCGTCCTAATAGGGAAATCCAAAGGGAATATGGATGGATCTCAACTAGTTCATCAAAGCCTTCAGACCTTGAATCCCGCAACCATTCATAGGCTAACTCTCGGCCTATGACTCCAAGGGACTAGGAAGTAATGAATTCATGTAATAAGTCGAATACAACAAGAAACTATCTCTTTGAATGAATAAAAGTTCAGTTTTCCTTTATTAAAAATTTAATCTCCATGATAATGACAAGTACAACTAATAGATTGGAAGTATACCAATCATGATCGGGGTAGTAAAGGGAGAGAAGACCACCTAAGAAGGAAAACTACGAGTCACCTATTGTTAACATTAACCCTAAGATAGCTAAATAAGTTCCCCCACAAGAATTGGGAATATGGTGTAACAACGTAACAAGACTAGGAAAGGAGTTACAGAGAAAGACCAAGAGTCAGCCTAGAATCACTAGAAAAGGCATACCCTAACTCAGGGTAGGAAGAAGGGAAAGAGTATGGTGTCCCATGTAAGGGAAGTAAGCATCAAAAAGGTGTAGGGGGTAGTAAAGGAAAACCTAAGGACCATCATGGATTGATTAAGAATCCTTATACGAGAGTTAGGAAATCAAGAGGAATTGGGTTGTCTCTAAGAAGAACCAAGAGGAGAGATAAGGTACAAGAACCCCCTCAAAAAGGGAGAACATTGAAAACCTCTTCAGGTAAGTCTAGGATAAGACGTGGTAAGAGGGAAGAAGGAAAGAAGTGTGGTAGGAAGAGAACTATGGGGGAATGCACAAGTACCCTCGAAAAAGTTATTGATAGGCAGATGGACGAAAATGAAGAGTGCTAGAAACCCACTCCAATCAGAAAGCCCTCAAAGGAAGGATAAGGAACAAGAAGGGAATTTGAGGATGGAGAAGGATTAAGGGTGGATTACCATATTGATGTTGAAGGGTGTAAGAAAGGAAAGAAGGAAAAATATTCAAGAAGCGTTAGGACGATGAACGTGAAAATCCCAAGAATGAAGTCCCTAATAAAAAGGATATAAGACCGTGGAAAAGAAACTCTCAAGCTAAGGAACCGAAAGGAGGATCATAAGAGATTAAACCAAAATAAGGAGCCTTAAATAGGCAGGCATAAGTGGTTAAGGGTGTCTAGGGATGGCAAGTGTGACCTGATCTAGAAATAGGAGAATGGTCAAGTGGGAAGCAATTAGAAATAATGAAATGATCAAGAAGAATGAACAACACCCTATGAAGGACCAAAAACATAGTAAGGATTACACCCTAAAAAGGAGAACGGGATAGACATTGAGGATGAGTAAACTCGAAGAACAACTACTCTAAGACAAGTGGACAAGGAAAATAGAGGGGACGAGGTAGTTAACGAACTGACCCCCTAGAAGACCATAAATTGGACACCAACAAGGAAGGAAATGGGGTGTAAAGGTCAAAACATTGGAAAGGAGAAATTAAAGTGGGAGAAAGACCCAAAATAAAAGAAGAGTGTAGGGAAGTTAAGGGAAGGAACCTTTAAGGGAATGGTAAGAAGATCAAAGGGATCACCCTAAGATGAAATTTATACTTTGAAGAATGTAGTAGAGAATGAAAATCATAAAAGGGAGACCTCCCCAAACAGGAAATCAATACATAGACCAAAAAGGGGTCAACTCGGGATAAGGAGTTAGTGAATAGTCACAAGAAAGCAATAAAGGATGGAGGAAAGGAAGGACCTTGAGTGAAAGATGCAAATGCAAAGAACATAAGTAAGAAATAATCTCAACATGTCGGTAAGTCGTCGGGAAACTCGAGGGTTGAAACCGAGGAAAACCAATAAGGAAATTTGTAAGGGATGAGTTGATAAGGACAAATTGACAAAATCATGATGTTAGATTGTAAAGGGACATTGGGATAATGCTGGAGGTAGTTGGAGAACACTACTTAGTAACAAAAAGGAAAAAAGCCACATGACTTCTAACAGTCGTAAAGGCATGAACCGTTATCGAGAAAAAGGTTATAAAACTATAATGGACAGGAAAATTCTAGAACACGTCATGTTGTAAGGTGTATGTCCAATAGTCCTAGGAAAATGTGACTCAAGTAAGAAGGAGTCTATTAATCAAACATGAAGTCAAATCTAAGAACTAGAATCGGAACTGTAGTAAACAAAAGATGGAGGAATGACCAAAATATGATAAGGAAGAAAGTATGTCCAAATCTATGGGATTTAGGATGGAGAGTAAAAAAGGATACTAAACAAAGAGTATCAATAATCTAGGAAATGAAGGGAAAATAGGAACAATCGGATATATAGGGAACATCCAACCCAATGATACAGATAAGAACCCTTAAGGAGAAAAGTCATACCCTGAGTGGATTAAGAAGAAGACCTAAGCAAGTACCTTGGGATAGGTAATTTGAACATGACCAGTCATGATACACTCCGTGGAGTGAATGGAAGATATAAAGGAAGAAAGACTTTACAAGTACGTGGCTAAAGGACTAGATAAAAGGAGTAGCCAAAAGAGATAGCACACTGAGCAAACCCAGGAGGATATCAAGGAAGGTAACTTCTAAAACAAATGATGGTTGACATAGTTTTGGGGATAAAACTCCTAAAACGAAGGGAGAGTTGAAAACCCCGCATTTTAAAGATAAAAAACCGGGGAAAGAACCAGTCAACTCAAGAGAGAAAACCAAACTGGTTCATGAACCTTAACCGGTAGAGAAATGGTAAAATGGGAAATCGACAAACCCCAAGTGACCCAAAGAGTAATAAAAGTAATGGAAAAGGGCTTTGGAAATAATTGAAAGAGAAAACTAAACCGGTTCAGGTTTGGTTCACCTGAACTGGATTGAACCATCCTTGAATCGGTTGATAAATTCATTTTTCTATGTGGCTTAAAATATTCAAATTGGAGAATTGAAGCCAATTGGATAAAGAATGAATTTAGATGAATTTAGAATTTTTTAATTTTGAGAAAATCAGTCGAATTAGGCTTGAACCAGCTGGTTTAAGCATTGAACCCAGTCAGACCAGTTCGGTCCGATTCAGAACAGTGTCATCTTCTTCCTTTAGATGACGACATGGTTCATTCAATGCAGAAACTAATAGCGCTGACAAAGGAAAAACATCTCCATTCAAGGCGTTTCAGGTCGAGGATAAGCTTGACTAAGATGCGAAACAGTCGGGTAGAGAGTCCCCGAGCTCCCTATATAATGAGCTCTTCTCCATTCATCCTCTTCACACCTGAAATCTCCATTCTCTCTTAACTAGTCCATTTTCCGATGAAGCTCAAACCACACCTCTGATATAGGGGTTTTTTCATTCTCAAAAGTCATGGTTAGGTTCTTTAGACTTCGAGGGAAGTCAGGTATCTGACAACAATCTCCATTCAATCTGAAGGTCATCAAAGAAGCACTAGTGGAATCAAACAGTGAAGCAGCTCCGAAGGACCAAAGCTACCCTGTTTTGACTGAGCTGAAATAGGCCAAATTCAGCCCTCCTCCGGCCAAACCAAGCCCTCCTAACATCCCCCACAACGCTCATATGACCTTAGTTGAGCTGAAAAGTAAGCAATTCAACCCCCTCTATCACTTCCAATAGGTGTTAGAGAGAGACTGTGAAACTTCACCAATAGAATTCTCCCTCGATTCTATGTGAATTATAGTGATTCTTGATTCTAGGAGTAACTTTAGGACAAAAGCTACCTAGCTAGATAGAAAGCTCGGACCACCGCACCTCTGATAGTAAACTTTTGAAGCTTTTTATCTCTACGCACAGTTTTTCGGAGAAGCTCTATTTGAGCTCATTTTGACCTCATTAATGCAATTCAAAGTTTAATTGAATCGTATGGAAGTGTAGAAACTGATTTACACCTCCAATTGAAGCAATTAACCCCAATTGAATGATCAATTTGATGAAATCAAATTCAGCCAGTTTGAAACGGGGAAATTAGGGGAAATTTTTGTGGAAAATTGAGGGTTTCGTAAAATTGAGGGTCCTATTTGCAATTTCCCAAAATTGAAGGCCAATTAGCCATGAAAAAGAGGTTGGAGGACCAATTGGTCAATTTTTGGAAACATTTAGGGTCAAACTGCCATTTTTGGAAAGTAGGGGCAAAATAGTAATTTTGAAAAGTTGGGGACCAAATTGGAAATTTCGAAAAGCTTGAGCCCCTTAAAAAATTTTAACAAAAATTAGGACTCGCAAAGAATTTTTGAAAGTTTCGGGACTCGAGATTGGAAAAATTGGCATTAGGGACCTAAAGTTAAGAAAAAGAAACTTTAGGGACATAAGTGCAATTTATAGATAAATTGTGAGCCCAGGTTTTTATGCTAAACTGAAATTATAAGGCTGCCCAAATTGTGTAGGAACACGAGAGACCGGAATGCTAGCAAGTATAAGCTAGAGTTGAAGTGAAAACTGTCTGGAAAAGAATATACCATAGTTATCAGATGAGTGAGCTTATTTACATCATACTCGGTTGGGATGGTAAGCACTTTAGAAACGAAAAGCCACTTATAAGTGGGATTTTAACATCATTCCCAGATGGGATTATGGACGAACTAAGCTAAAACCTACTTACTGGTTGTAAGTATAGGAAATCATATCTGGTTGGTATGATGGACTTCCTTAAAGGAAGAAGAAATTCACTTGCTGGTTGTAAGCGAAGATATCATTATACCCTGTTTGTGTGATGATGTGAAAATATGTGTTTTGCCAAAAGTGTTCTCCCCTTACTGTGTGCCAATGCTTAAACTCTTTGGGAGACCTTCTTGACGAGAGCTAGAATAGCTCAAATAGGCCAGAGGCCTCTGTTTTTGAACTTATGGGGCTAAATGCCCAGTTTTGGAAAATCACGTATAGTGGGTCCAAGGCTAGTGGGCACAAGCAGGAGCTCGTAAACAAACATGAGATATGAAAGCCATGAAAATTCATAATGAAATGGTTATATGATTTTTCCATGGTAACAAGTTAGGATAGATAGTACTCGATGGATTAGCGGTAGTGCGTCAGGGCTAGGTCCACGAACAGGCCTAGACAAACAGTTGCATGTTGGATTGAGAGTCGGGGTCGTTGGACTAGTGGCACCAAAGATAAATGGCCAATTGTGAAAATTATTGTTTTGTGTATGCACTTAAAGTACATGACCATCAAAATGCCCAAGAGGGGTAGTGATGTGTCCAAAGAGCTACTGGACGACATGGTGGAGATAAGGGCAGTTTGTCGTGCCAATGGTCAGGAAGCTCGACGTAGCTTCTTACGCATGAGACCGGGGTGGGGTTGGGATGAGGTCTCTATCCTCATATGGGCACGAAGTTGTTTTCATGTCTGAGGGTCAAATGTCGCGAACATTCCCTCAAACCAAGGGTAGAAGTGGACAGGCTTCTATCTTGGTGGCCGGTAAAGACACTTCGAGCCACAAGTGGGTGCAGTGGACGGGTTGTACATATGAATGTGTGTTCCCTTTCCTGATAAAGGGCGTGTGTTGTCTGTTAAACATACCTAATGTGGAATTGAGGAAAAAGAGGTTTTAAGAAATGATCATTTCTTAAAAGAAATAATGATATTGGCACACTTTTGATTAAATTTATTTTTATGAAAACTCATTCCCAACATCCATTCACTGAGTTGTAGAAACTCACCTCCTCTTTTATATCCATTTTCAAGAGTAGGAAAACATAACCAAAGAAAACACTCAGATCTACCCTCTGTTAGGTATGCTTAAAAGTTCTTTTAATCTTGCATTTTTATTGATTTATACTATTCTAGGGAACAAGTTTTAAATTACGCCTGGCTCCTCTTGATTGAAGGAAGGGGGAAACCCCTCTTAAACTAAGGGAGCAGCGGGTTGATCATGGGGATCCGACCAAATGGGTCGGGGCGTGACAGCTGACTTCCCCCGTAGTATGTAGGACTCGACCTTGCCTTTTGAGGCTAAGAAAAGTGCACAAGTCAGAGCTCTGGTTTGAGCTTCACCAGAAAATGGAGCACTTGAGAGAGAATGGCGATTTGAGGTGCGTGGGGAATGAATATAGGGGAGCTCTTTATATAGGACCTCGGGGACCCTCTGCCCGACTAGTTTCCATATTGGTCGAGATTATCCTCTTCAAAAAATGCCCAGATTAGAGAGGATATTCCTTTGTCGGAGAATGAAAGTTTTTGAACCGATGAACAGTGCTATCATCCTAAGGAAGAAGACGACACTATTCTGAACCAAACCTGGCTTGTCTGATTGGGTTCAATGGCAAAAATCGGTCAGTTCAGGCCTGATTCGACTGTTTTTCTCAAAAGTAAAAATTTCTAAATTTTTCAAAATTCATTTTCTATCCAATGGTGGCCCAATTTTCCAAATTGAGATTTTTAATCCATCTAGAAAAATGAATTTAGAGACCAGATCATGTGTGGTTTAAATCGGTTCAATCCAGTTCAGGTCTGGTTCACCCTGAACTGGATCGATTTTCCCATACAATTTACTTCATGGTTCTTCACCATGATTTTCATGACTTTTTGGTCACTTGGTATTCTCTAATTTCCCATTTTTACCCATATTTATCATTCTTGGTTTCTTAAGAGGTTCAGTTTTCTCATTAAATTGATTGGTTCTATCCTGGTTTTTCCTTAATTCGAGATGACGGGTTTCACACCAAGGGTACCAAGATGGTCGTCGAAGGTGGTTGGATGGAGGAGTTAGGCTCTCTGGAAGCAAGTTCACCAAAGTTGGGAGCAGTCGGTGGTTGAGAGAGAATTCCATGCAAAATCTAATGAGGGAACACCCCCAATTTATATGGACATGATCTAGACTTGTGTGGCTATCTATCCATAGCCTTCTCTCATCCCCAATTTATATGGACATGATCTAGACTTGCGTGGCTATCTAGCAATGAATTAATTTCCTAAAGTGGTGGAGTTGATGTGTCTATTATGCACTATTGGGTTAAAATAGGGAATCTAGGTTGTCTGTTCAGGCAAAGAAGATGGCACGTGCATATGTGGCCCCATGTGCATGTGTCCGGCGTTACACATCGATTGGTCTACACTATAGTGAATCGGTTTTCGACGAATTGCTCAGTCGGTTCGGTGGTTTTTGGCCCGATTCACCCCTTTTTCCGGTTGATTCTTGAGAAAATAAAAATACCTAAAAATTCTACATTTAATTTCCTATTGAATGGACCCAATAACAACCCAATCTGCATTTATTTTGAACCCTTAAAAATTTAGAGGGTTTTGTGACTCCACTTAGCCCGAACCTAGTTCAAATAAGTTCTCTCCCGGTTTTCTCCCAATCCTTGACTCTGTGTTCCAATACACTTCAAAGGGTTTCTCATGACCCTTTTTCACCCCTAATGGTTTCTCCATCGATCACTTCCCTTATTCCAGTTCGATTTCACTTCATGGTGTAACTTTACTCTCCCAGTTCAATGAGTCTAGTTATCGAATTGGGATTACTGATCTTACACATAATGTTGGTCCAATCGGAGCTAACACTACAATCATAATCCCACTCACCTAGCTCGAGTCCAAATTCCTTGGTGAGTCCCACCTCAATTCCCATGTTAGGGTGAGTGTGAGTGACTCTCAACATTACAATACAAAATCAATATTCAAATAAAGCATTTAAGTACTTCTTGATATCGTTTATCGATCCCCCTTTTGCTCATCTTTCGGTCCATAAGTCTCTTTGGCATATCACTTAGGTCCCTACAATGAAAATTCATATTATTAGGTTTTAATTTCTCTAATAACTCCATTGTGTCCTAAGATATTCACTAACTGCACTCAAGTTCCCAAACTGACTACTGTTGCAAAAAATACCCCCATTAGGGTTTCATAAATTATCATCCTAAATCCTTTGAATTTTCCTCTACAAATTCTCTTATCATCCCCTCCCCCCTCCCCCCACTCATAAGGATCATTCCAAAATTTGAATAGGCTGATTTGGCCCGTTTAGACCCTAATTGGAGCTTTGCAAAAAAATTGCATTGTTTATGCAATTTGTCATAATCTTGTCGATGTTCTTTATAGCTCCAACCAATATACCTCCTCCCCCCCTCCCACTCATAAGGATCATTCCAAAATTTGAATAGGCTAATTTGGCCCGTTTAGACTCTAATTGGAGCTTCGTAGAAAAATTGCATTGTCTATGCAATTTGTCATAATCTTGTCGATATTCTCTATAGCTCCAACCAATATACCTCCTTAAAAGGAGCAAAAACATTATAAGGAAATGAACGAAAAGCTAAGGCAAGGGCTTATCTCAAATCATGTTCAGACACGAACGATGAAGAAAGAGGTATTACGAAGCTCAAGACACCTTTCCCAATCGATTTTACCATCAGATAAGGTCAAAATTTACCAACATAGTAGGTGCTCTATTTTTTGCACAAGGGGCATGGCTACTATTTGGCCACATCCATTGTGCCTCGATCATAAGTGGACTCTAATATATATGAGGTTAGAATTTTATTATAAAGTTAGGTAAAAAATTCAATTTTGACTTGATTAAGTTTAAGATTATTTAGGGTTTTTTTGTACAAGGAAATTTATATTTTTTAATTTATAAAATTATGTCATACTTAAAAAATTATTTATAAAAATTGAAAATATATGGAGTACATTTTATAAAAAGCAAATGTTACAATATTTTTGACACTTAAGTTAATATAAAATATTTAACACTCGATGAGAGTATAACGACATTTAAATATGTAACGGACTGCTTGCATGGTTTTATGATGTGCGCAAGAGCTTCACTTGTTTGGAATACATCTCATTGATATTTTTGTCATTTTTAACTCTTGGGGCTAATGGAATACTTTGAACCAATGTCTATTCTTTGGCTTCTAGGCAATACTAAATTTACACGAGTATAATCTATAAAAAGAACCCATCACAACTAATTTTGCCTCACCCTATTCATTCCACGCAATCACACCAAACTAAATTTACTTAAGGACAATCTATAAAAAAAACCGTCACAACTAATTGTGTCTTTAATAGAGAGTAATTTGGTCGAGTAAATATTGGTGAACTCTTAATTAAACCCTCCATCTCAAATTGCAGATTTGTGGGAGAATTTTGGGGGCAGTCTACTGACTGAACACACGAGATAGTATTTTTTTTTTTTTTGCACCAAAACAAAGAAGCTAGCTGACTGAACACGCCTTATCCAAAAACTACATCTTCCCGCAGCCTCCGATGACCCAACCAACATGCACAGCTTCACAAATGCGTGTTAGTTTAACTTACTAATTTTTTGCCCAACAGTCTACTTTATTAATTAAATACCATATGATTGAATCGTACTAGCTTCGCTGGATGTTTCATTCCTGCAAGCAACCTCTCTCTCCGGGCCATCTTGACCAATGTCCAAAGCAAGGAATCCAAAGAATTTCCATAGAACACAACACCGGCAGTGGTTTCTTGGCAGGCACTTGAGGGAGTCTTTACTCTTAACAGATGGGGTTTCTATGCCTAGAGCGGGATTGCTGCTCAATCGTTTACTTACTGGCATATTAGATCTGCAGTTTGGCTCCATAATTATGGAGATCGTCCACTGTTTTTGGAAACTGAAAATGGCAATTTAATATGACTAGCTGATCTTTTACTTTTCTGCATAGAACTTGTAAAACAAGGCTGCTTTCAATCAAATGGCCCAATTGCTCCGAGTTGAAAGACCTTAAATTAATGTCTCCCACGTGCCTTTGTTGGAATAATTCCGTTCAGTTCGTGTTGGGGGACCATCACGTGGCCACACTGCCCTCCTAATATAATAAAATATATATTATTAAAAATATAATTTGGCATGACTAACTTAAATGAAAATTACTGATTTTTAATAGAATATTTATTACTATCATATTAATTTAAACTTTTATACGTTCAATTTATTTAAGAAAAAGGAAAAATAAAAGAAAATAAAAAGTTGTATGTTCAATTTTTGTTGTGATTAAGAAAATAAAAGAACTATGAAATTTTGCATGGGAGAAATGTTGGAACAATATGAACAAAAATGGGAATTGGTACTATGTTCATTGTTAAAATTTTAAGTTAGATATATGATTTTGTATGATGGATATAAATTTTACATAGCATTAGAATGGGTTAATATGTTATTTTGCATCCTAATTGAACCTAAAATCAGAATGTCTCTTAATCGGTCATGTGGTAGTGACAACCAAGACAACATTTTCATTAAAAAGATATCTCATATGCAATTTTCTAAAAAATCATCAGCCAAATCATGATACAAAGTATGTCCAAACTTGTATGAAAATCCGGTTTTGAGCATACCCCATAAAATTTCACGAGTTCTTACCCCTGCACATAACACAACCCTATCAAATTTAGACTTGAGAAACCATAACTTCATTCATCGGGTCCAAATTCAATTATAGAAATCATCCAAAGTTGTTCTACTTGCACCAAAATCTATCTATAGACATATCAAAGGTTGTTTGATTTGTGACCAAATCAATCTCATAGCTATCACATAATGATTAGCTCTTATTATTAGATTTATAGGAATTCGTCAATGCTCAAGGTGAGGTTCGAACTTACCACAACAAGGCTCTTTATGCCCGCTGAAGTATAAGAGAAGACAAAAAAAAAAAACATTCGTGATCATTGTTAAGACGCACTTCCTTACAATTGCTTACAACGAGAGAAGCGATTTCTACTATTATTCAATTAAGGTTCTTGAGATTCTTTAACTTTTTTCGAATTGCTTTGTGTCCGTACCAATAATAGCGGATCAGACAAGTAATGAAGAGGAATGGCGAAAGCATAGCACGTACAGTTAGAGTAGGAAGAAGAGGAGGCTCGAGACACAGCTAGACTCAAAGCAAGTATTACAATAACTTTGTGATTTTCTTCATTTAAAAAATCAAGTTTAGTTACAATTCAGCTAGACTCAAATCACTTGACTCAAGTCCATTCTCTTCAATATTTATTGAAGATCACAAAATTGATAAATAAAATTTTTGAATGAATTATCCACAATCTTAATTCCAAACAAATACTTCATTCTCTCCAAATCTGTAATTTCAAATTTACTTTACATAAAATTTTTAACTCAAGTAATAACGATTCATTGTCTTTTGGGTAGGAGTGTTATCATGATCATTAGTTCCCATCACTTTACAAATAAAGTGTCATCATGCAAAAATTTAAAAATCCTCTCCTACTATTATTTTAGAGTTTGCTTTAGGCGATACAAGGCATATAAAATTTATACACTTTTCTTTATTACCTTCTTCTTAAATATCTCTCCTTCTAATATACATCTTTAGATAACTCTTTATAAAAATACATTTTTTATATTCATTTACTAGATATTTCATCCCTTTCCTCCGACTCCAACTCCAACTAATGGCATGCCCTAACTTAATATTAAGGTGGAGAAATAATAACTAACACGTCACATATATTTGATAATACAATGGTGTGTATTTATCAAGGTATAATTAATAGAAACAAAATTCGAAATAAAAAATTCTCGTATTTTGCATAGTAAATATGAACTTTATTTAATAAGAAGAGAGCACAAAAATATATAAAAAATTTACTGAAATACAAAAATTGACTATAATATAAAAAAACTTTTGTAATAGTACTTAAATCATATAATATGGGATAAATTTTAATTTTTATTTGTATACCTTGGTATTGTGCCATAATTTTTTTAAAGTTACGGTTTTATCCTTTGAGCTCGATCCGCTTGACTTGCACATCCACGAATCTGTTTTGGACTAACTCGTTCTATCATAACATTACACAAATCTTAGTGTTACACCTATATTTATTCTAATTTACCAAAATTCCCAAAAAAATTTAAGTTTTTCACTTAGATACCTTACTTTTTAAAGTTTGCATTTTGGTAATTACGATAGGTAATATTATCATTTGCCTTTATACTAAAATAAATTTTCTTTTTGTACCATAAGCTTTCCAAGTCATTTTCTTAGGTAGTTAGACTTTCTCTAGCATCATTTAGGTACCTAAATTACCAAGAATTACTTATGGGTCCCCAAATCTTTAATAGTTACACTTTGTTTCCTAAACTTTGTTAAAGCCCATTTATGTACCATTCAAAACTCATCATCCATGTTTCAAACCTTTTTCATTATTCCCCATTAGACCCTAATAGAAACCCAAAAAAAATCTAATTCCTGAATGAGTTTTCTAACTTTAACAAAGTTATATTTTATTTTATGACCTTGGCTTCTTTAAAAAAATTATGAAAATCAAATATGAGATCCTCATTTGTTCCCTCTAGGTCAACATGATCCCTGACTGACTGAATCTATATAGAACAATACCATTGAAGGTCATTTTCTAAAAACTGTTGGAATAGTGAAAAAAATCATATCAAGGTTGGAATCTGATCGAAGATGATGATTCGACTGATGACACTATTGTGGTTTAAAAGATTGAATCCCGGAGATGTTTGTGGACACTTGAATCACCTCAAATGAAGTCTAAGTAGCATATAAATTCCATTTTACTACATTGAGTCACAATTGATAGCTAATTGGGATTTCATGAATTTATTTGTCCTCAATAGTTACCCAAATCTTATGAGATTGATGAGGTTTGAAAGATGAGAACATGAGGGTCTATGGAATTTTTATTTATCTTGGTTGGCCATCGAGTGCATCGAAAATGGCCAGAGAAAATTATGCTTTATTTTTGGATGTCGGAGCATCTGTAACAATTTATCAGGAAGTATAATTTATCATGGTCGGGGGGAAAAACCGTAATTTTAGAAATATTACAGTATGATATATTAAACACCTTAATTATTTACTTGAAATATAATTATAAAATTTGTGTATGATGTATATAGAGTAAATCATAAATGATAATGTGATAGAAGCACAAAGACTCGTGAATCCCTCTAGGACGAACATGTCCCGAGATAATGGTGAGTGAGATTTCTAGTATCAAGCCCAATTGGGTCGCTAACATGATATTACTCGTAATTGTGATAACATGAGCTACTTAAAAACCTTTATATATAAAGAGGATAATACAAAGAGGATGGTAATAAGCTAAGACACATGTTTTTGTATAATCATAAAATGGAGCCATAAGACATTTGGTATGGGATAGTGATCGTTTTGAGAATTGTTGGTTAGAAAGGTAAGTACAAGAGAAGCTATCGCTGGACCAGTACATGGAGGGCTCGAGGAGTCCTATTTGCATTAAACCTAATGAAGGTGAAAGGACTTGTCCCTCTATAGTGGACAACTACATATGATGTGTAAAACCCATCACCCCAAGTCAAGGAAAATCGAGAAAGAACCGGTTAAATTGAAGAGAAAATCAATTCCCTTGATGAATCGAGGACATTAAAGAGGGGTTTAAATGGGAAATTAGAAATCCCAAGTGACCAAGAGGTCACAAAAATCATGGGGAAGAATGGTGATGGGATTTGGAGAGGAAAACCAGACCAGTTCAAGGTGAATTGGACCCGAATTGAACTAAACCGGTTTGAACTATACATGAACTGGTCATTAAATTCATTTTTCTTGGTGGCTTAAAATGATTAAATTAGGAAATTGAAGCCACCATTGGATAAGAAATGAATTTAGATGAATTTAGAAAATTTTAAATTTGAGAAAATCGATCAACCAGGCCTAAACCGATCGATTTTTGCCATTAAACCCGGTCGGACCGAACCAGTCCAGTCCAGAATAGTGTTGCCTTCTTCCTCAGGATGACCGCACTTTTCATCGGTTCAAAAGCTTTCCATTTCAGGTGAGAGCAATATTCGTCCGATCAAGGCATTTTTGGGCGAGGATAAACTCGACTAGAAAGGAAATTGGTCAGGCAGAGGGTCCCCGATCTCCCTATATAAAGAGCTCCCATCAAATCGCCCTCCTCTCCTAAGTGCTCCATTTTTCGAAGAAGCTCAAACTAGAGCTCAAACTTGGGCACTTTTCTCAGCCTTAGAAGGTAAGGTCGGGTCCTACAGACTCTAGAGGAAATCAGTTACCTGACAACAACCTACTTTCGACCCGAGGATCGCCAGAGAAGTGCCGACAGAATCAAACAATGAAGCAGCTTCGATGGATCGAAGCTGCCCTATTTTGGCTGAGTTGAATTCGGCCAAATTTAGACCTCCTCCGGTTAAACCCAAGTCTTCCCAATGCCCCCACGGCCCTTACACGACCTCCACAAAAGTGAAAGGTAAGCCAATTTAGCCCTTCTCTGTCATTGCAGATCGGTATGAACTTCAATTGTAGCAATTCTTAATCCTAGAAGGATCCTAAGGATCAAAGCTACTTCCACAGATCGAGAGCTCGGATCGTCGCACCTCCGATGGTAGGCTTTCCAAGCTTTTTCTCTCTACGACCAGTTTTTTGGCAAAGCTCCCTTTGAGCTCGTTTCGGACTCAAATTCTGTAATTCAAAGTTCCATTTGATCATATGAAAGTGAAGAAATCGATCCATACCATTAATTGAAGTAATTAACCCCAATTGAATAGCCAATTTGAAGAAATCAAATTCAGTCAGAAAATGATGAAGAAATTGGGGGAAATTTGGGAATTTCAAAAAATTAAGTTACCTCCATGAAATTTCTCAAAATTGAAAGTCAATTGGCAATGAAAAAGATGTTAGGGGACAAATTGGTCAATTTTTGAAAGATTTGGGGCAAAATGGCTATTTTTGGAAAGTATGGGCAAAATAGTAATTTTTGGAAAAATGGGGACCAAATTGAAAATTTGGAAAACTTGGGCCCCTTACACAATTTTGAGTAAATTGAGGATCCAAAGAGGATATTTGAAACCTTAGGATTTAATTTTGGGGAAACTTTTAGCATTAGGGACCTAAAGTCAAGAAAAATTAACTTTAGGGACCTAAGTGTAATAAACCAAGAATTTTGGGCTTAATCGCTCATACGTGATAAAACGAAGGTTGTTATACTAAACCCATATTATTAATGATATCCAAACTGTGTAGAGACAAGTGAAATCGGAAGGCAAGCAAGAGAGAGCTAGCGTGGATGGGAAACTGACTCGTGGCGAACACGACACAGTCAACAGGTGAGTGAGACTTTTATACATCATACCGGTTGGGATGATGAGCACTATTTTTAATAGATAAAACCTACTTATAGGTTGTGAGTAGGAATAAACAAACATCATACCTGGTTAGTATGATGAGTTTCCTTAAGGAAATGAGAAACCAGCCTACTAGTTGTAAGCGGATATATCATGAGATAAAAAGTGATTTTTGTCAGAATTGTTCTCCCCTAATTGTGTGACAACTTCTTAAACTATTTGAGAGAGCTTCTTGACGGGAGCTAAAATAGCTCTAATAGGCCAGGGACCTCAGTTGTTTTTGAACTCATAGTGCTCAAGGCCCAATTTTGGAAAAAACATGTAGTAGGCCCAAGGCTAGTGAGCACGAGCTAGAGCCCATAAATAAACTTGATTAGGAAGAGTCATGAAAACTCCTAATTAAAATGGATAATGATTGTGTTATTTGCCATGGTATTGAGTCAGGACTGACAATGCTTAATGGACTGGTGGCAATGCATCAGGCTAGGTTGACGGACCGCCTAAACAAACAACTGTAGGTCGGGTTGAGTGTCGGGGCCGTTGGCACCAAAGAGGATGGCTTAATCATAAAAGCTTTTTTTGTGCATGCACTTATGGTACGAAACCATCAAGATGCCCTAGGAGGTAGTGATGGGTTCCAAGGACTGTTAGACGAAATGGTGGGGATAATGGTAGTTCGTCGTGCCAATTAGTCATGAAGCTCTGGGAACTTCTTGCGCATGAGACTGGAGTGGGGTTAGGATGTGGTCTCTATCTTCATATGGACTCAAAGTGGCATTCGGGTTTGAAAGTCGGACATCTAGGATGCCCACTCAAACTTAGGGTAGAAGTTTGGGACTTCTATCTAGGTGGACAACAAAGTTGTGTTGATCCCCAAGTGGATGAAGTCTGGGACTACCTTGCGAATGTGTGTACCCTTTCTAATGAAGGGTGTGCATTTGTATGCTAAACGCCTCCCGAGGCAAGGAGATTGTCTAAGAGAGCTAAACACACCTAACATGAAAATGAGAAAAAGGGTTTGGGATTTGAGTTTGAGGAAATCCTTAAAAAGGAAATGTTAAACTTTGACATGATTTTGATAAATGAAATATATTTGTAATTCACTCTCAACACCCACTCATTGAGTTGTAGAAACTCACCCCCTATCTTTACCCCTTTTCAGGAGTGAGGAGATCAACTAAGAGAGAGCCGAAAGATATACCCTCTGTTTGGTACACTTAAAGTTTCTTTTAAGCTTGCTTTAGATTGATTTCTACTATTTCAGGGAACAAGATTTGAATTTACGCTTGGCTCCTCTTGACTAAAAGAAGGGGAAACCCCTCTTTAATCAAGTGAGCGATGGGTTGATCACTGGGATCTGACTAAATTGGGTTGGGGCATGACAAGTTGAGTGGTATCAGAGTTGTGTTCCCTTAAAAACATTATCAATACTATGCCATTACACTAATAAGAACTTAATTACCTTGTAGGAAGAAGAGTCCCTAGGAAGTTCATCATGTGAACCCACCCCACTCACGGACCCTTGAAAAAGGCTACTACCTTCAGCAAGATAGACGTCCAAAAGCTTGTTGAATTCGAGAAGAATGTGCTAAAAGACATGGTGTCATGCCCCGACCCGGTTTGGTCGGATCCCCGTGAACAACCCACCACTCTCCCGATTTATTAAAGGGTTTCCCCTTATTATAATCCGTAAAGAGTAAGGCGTCCTTTAAACCTGCACCATTTCCTGGCATAGCATAATCAAAATTGCATGAAATTTTAAACTTTACATACCTGTCTTACAGGCATCTTAGTTGATGGTCTTTCAAGGTAGACCTTTCAGGATTTCCTGAAACGGATATAAGGGAGGGGGTGAGTACGACTACTAAGTGAATGGGTTTTCAAAGGTCTACTTTTAACTTTTAAGAAAAACATTTATATGAAGTGTGCTAGACTCCTTTTTTTTCAAAAGAATCCCTTCATTTAAAAATTTGGGTTTTTCCACCATTTATTATTTACCACGGTCTGTCATCACCCAACACACATCCTTCATCATGAAGGTTACACACATTCGCAAGTTAGTATCACTGCTGAACCCGCTAGTGGCTTCGGAGCGACTTTTCCTGCCACCCGGATAGAAGTTCAACCACTTCTACCTTGGGAATGAGTGGATGTACGTGACATCCGACCCGCAATCCTGAAATCACTTCTTCGTGTCCATATGGGGACAGAGACCTCATCCTGTCCCCACCCCGGTCTCATGCGCTTGGTGATACTCCAGATTTCGCACAGACAGTTAGAAGACGAACTGCCCTTATAGCCACCAAGTCGTCCAGTGCCCTTAGGACGCATCACTACCCTTCATGGGTGTTTTGATGATCCCGTACTCATGCACAAACAATGTTTTCTTATTAAGCCATGTAATCTGTGGTGCCACTAGTCCAACGATCCCGACTCTCAACTCAACCCGCAGTTGTTTGTCTTGACTGGTCCGTCGACTTGTCATGTCGCACTACCGCTAGTTGACTGAGCATGTCGGTCCTATCTTGGTACCATGGCCAAACAATTCACTTATTAAGTTTTATGGCACATATATCATGTTCGTTTACGAGCTCCTGCTCGTGCCAACTGGCCTTGGGCCCACTGTACGAGATTTTCACAAAACTGGGCATTCTAGCCCACAAGTTCCAAAATCGAGGCCCCTGACCTATAAGAGCTATTCGAGCTCCCGTCAAGAAGGTCTCCCAAATAGTTTAAGCATTGGCACACAGTCAAGGGAGAACACTTCTGACAAAATAGGTTTTCACTGTCCATTATACCAACCGGTATAAGGACATCTCCGTTCATAACTGATGAACGGGTTTTCAACTTCTTTCGAGGAAGCCTCATCATACCAACTGGGTATGATCTACTTACAACCGGTAAGTAGTTTTTCCGCATAATTTTCACATCACTTTCTCTAAGTGGTGATGATTAAAATACCATTAAATAGTAGGTTTTTATACTGAGGTACTTATCATTCCCTACCGGGTATGACATAAAATTTCCACTCACAACCGGTAAGTGGTTTTTATCCTTTAAGTTGTGCTCATCATCCCAACCGGGTATGATGTTAGTAAACCCACTCACAACCGGTAAGTGGTTTTTAACTTTAAGTTGTGCTCATCATCCCAACCGGGTATGATGTTAGTAAACCCACTCACAACTGATAAGTGGTTTTTAAATTATAAGGTGTGCTTATCATCCCAATCGGGTATGATGTTTGTAAACCCACTCACCCGTTAATGCTGTGAATTCCACTAAACTGGTTATTTGTATTCACGCGAGCTTGTCCTTGCTAGCGTTCCCAGTATTTCACGTTCCTACATGATATGAACAACCTTGTTCATTATTACTCAGCACAATAGCCTTCATTCGTCTCCAATGAATGAGAAAACCCAAACTTTTAGTTATTTGCAATTAGGTCCCTAAAGTTATTTCTCTTTAACTTTAAGTCTCTAATGTCGGGTTTCCCTCAAATTGAGTCTCGTAACTTTTAAAATTTATGCTGGGACCTTAATTTATTCAATTTCACCAAAAAGGGGTTTAATTTCCCAAATTTCCAATTTGTTCCCCCAATTTTCCCAAAATTACCATTTTGCCCTTCTTTTACAAAAATGGTAAGTTTTGCCCGAAAAATTCCAAAATTCTTCAATTGGTCCTCCAACATTATTTTCGTGCCCAATTGACCCTCAATTTCATAAAATTGTATTTTGGCCCTTTGAATTTCGAAAATCCCAAAATTTTCCCCCAATTTCAACTCTTCAACACTACCGAATTTGATTTCATCAAATTGATCGATCAAACACTTCTAATTATTGAAATTGGATTTGAAATTGAGTTCCTGCATGTTCATACAATTCTAAGAAACTTTGAATTGTAGATTTTAATGCCGGGACGAGCTCAAACGGAGCTTCGCCGGAAAACAGACTATAGAGAGAGAAAGCTTCAATTACTCACCGGTGAAGGCATGGCGGTCCGAGCTTTCGATATGAGTAGATAGGTCTTGTCCTGAGGTTCATCCTAGAATCAAGAATTGCATCAATTGATGCTGAATTGGATTAGAATTTCGTCATTGAAATTCGGTCGACTCTCTCTCTAGCACCGATCGAAAATTGTAAAGGGGAGTCGAATTGGATTACCTTTTGGTCCTAATTTGGCCGTGGAAAGGTTGAGGAAGTGTTGGGAGGGCTTGGTTTGGCTTGAGGAGGGCTTGAAATGGCCGATTTCAGCTTGGCCGAAATAGGGCAGCTTCGGTCCACCGGAGTTGCTTCACTATTCCATCATGTCTGTTCTTCTCCAACGATTATCGGATTGACTGGAGTTTGCTATCAGATAGCTATCTTCTCCTTGGTTCTAAAGAGCCCGACCTTTGTTCAAGTCGAAGCACTGGTACCGAGAAATGGAGTAGTAGAGAGAGAGAGAAGTGTTCAGGTGTGAGGAGAATGAAATGGGGATGACCTCTTTATATAGGCGTAAAACTCGTATATTAAATGGGCGAGATTTATTACTAGTATTAATATTGCCATAAATTATTGGTATTAATTCCAATAATTTAATTTCGATATTAATTCCAATAATTTAATTTTGGTATTAAATTATTTGTATTAATTCCAATAATTTAATTTAGGTATTAAATTATTGGTATTAATTACAATAATTAAATATATACTAATTTATGATTATTTATAGAGGTCACCCATCCTCACACTACTCTCAAGCAAGCACGCTTAACTTTGAAGTTCTTATAAAATCTAGTTCACCTAAACAAATTTGGTTTTTGTTTTCTAAAATCTCTTAAATTTCTTTTCTAAGGTTTAATCAACCCTTTAGGTCACCCGAAAGTTGTAAATTTCCATATTGCGTGTTCTCAAATGTAAACCGGCTCGGTTTTCTTACTCGGTTTAACCGGTTCTTTTCCCGATTTTTCTTAACTCAAAAGGGCGGGGTTTACACATGGTCTAGGACTATAGGGAGCTTCTTGGGGAGATATTGAAGCTAGCTGGCATAACATATCCCTCCCCAAGGAAGGAAGAACCCATACCTCCCCCAAGGAACCTGACACCTCCTCCAACCCTGCGATAACTGAAAAAGACCCCAACTCGAAGGGAGGCCTAGAACAACTACTAGGATGCCCATGTAACCTTCATGAAAGTTTTCTAGGCAACCCCACCGGCTTAGTGCAACTTAGATCCCATCCAACGGATAAAGTGGGCCTATGAATGCGAAGCTGAGATGCTGGGAAGATACAGACTCGAGGTGTTCCATGGAATCCGTTCCAATAGGGAGGTCCAATAGGAGTATGGATGGACATCTACCAGCCCTTCAGAAACCTCAGACCACGAATCCCAGAACAATTCAGAGATGAACTCCCGGTCTATGACCCTAGGGAACTAGGATAGGAAGTAGTGAGGAATTTTCTAAAATAAGCTTAGTACAACAATAAACTATCCCTTGAATGAATAAAAACCAACAAATTTTATGTCTAAAGCGTTAGGCTTCATATTAACAACAAGGATGGAAATATACCAATTAGGATCCAGGGAAGTATGTGGAGAAGGATTATCTAAGGAGGAAGACTACATGCCACATCTAGTTAATACTAACAACCCTAAGATAACCTAACCTAAACCAGAATAGTCCCCACGAAACTCCCAACCAAGAGGAATAAAACAACAAGTCGAGTCAATAGACTAGGAAGTAGGATTCTGGGGAAGAACAAAGAGCCTACCTAGAAAGGAAGTCATAGGAAAGGGCATGATTTAACAAAGATGCAAAGGACCCAAATGAACGGGAAGAGAAAAAGAGTATCCTCATAGGAGGCCGAGAGACACTGAGAAAAAGAGTATCCTATAAGAGGGCATGATGTCAAGGAGAAAGGATGACAGGATAATAGTGAGAATAGTCGAGAGACACTATCGGGTGACAAGAAGGCATCATCATAGTAGTCTCGAGGAGATTAGAAAGATGTGAGCCGCCATCAAAAGGCCACCTATGATTATAGGGGGAAGGAACGATCGTGGAACAGTCCACTTCAAGACACGAATGAAAACCTTCAAGAGGAAGGACCTTACCCTATGCGGAATAGGGAGTGGGCTTAAAGGCATACTTGTGGAATACTAGGAAAGGCACACCAAACTAGGAGACCCTCCATCGAGTGAGTGATAAAAGGAATAAAAGAGAAATTCCATTAATGCGTGGATTAAAAAGGACTAAGTAAAGGAACAATTAGGGGAGAACATGTCAACAGACCCAAGTTGACATCAAGGGAGATTTCCAATGAAAATGAGGTGAAACTTAGTTTTGAGGACAAAACTCCAAAAAAGAGGGGAGAGTTGTAAAACCCATCACCCTAAGTCAAGGAAAACCGAGAAAGAACCAGTCAAATTGAAGAGGAAACTAGCTTACTTGATAAATCGAGGACAATAAAGAGGGGTTTAAATGGGAAAATTAGAAATCCCAAGTGACCAAGAGGTCACAAAAATCATGGGTAAGGATGGTGATAGGAATTGGAGAGAAAAATTGAATCGGTTCGAGGTGAACCAGACAAAATTGGATTGAACCAATTTGAACTATACATGAACCGGTCACTAAATTCATTTTTCTTGGTGTCTTAAAATGATCAAATTGGGAAATTGAAGCACCATTGGATAGGAAATGAAATTATATGAATTTAGAAAATTTTAGATTTGATAAAACCGATAGAATCGACCTTGAACTGGCCAATTTTTGCCATTGAACCCGGTCGGACTGGACCGGTCCGATCTAGAACAGTATCGTCTTCTTTCTTAGGATGAGAGCATTGTTCATAAATTCAAAAACTTTCCATTTCTGGCGAGAGGAATATTCCTCTAATCAGACCATTTTCGGGTGAGGATAAGCTTGACTAGAATAGAAATTGGTCGAGCAGAGGGTCCTCAGCTCCCTATATAAAGAGCTCCCCTCCATTCAACCTCTATACACCTCAAATCCCCCTCCTCTCCCAAGTGCTCAATTTTTCAGTGAAGCTCAAACCAAAGCTCTGACTTGGGAACTTTTTCAGCCTTAGAAGGTAAGGTCAGATCCTACAAACTCCGGGGGAAGTCAGCTACCTGACAGCAACCTCTCTTCAACTCGAGGATCGTTGGAGAAGCGCCAGCAGAATCTAACAGTGAAGTAGCTCCGATAGATCGAACCAGCCCTATTTTGGCCGAGCTGAATTTGACCAAATTCAGACCTCCTCTGGCCAAACCAAGTCTTTCCAATGCCCCCACGGCCCTCACACAACCTCCACAGAAGTGAAAGGTAAGCCTATTTGGCCTTCCTCTATCGTTGTAGATTAGTGTTAGAGAGAGAAAGTGCCAAATTTCACTGATAAAATTCACCCTCATAGAGACATCAATTGTAGCAATTCTTGATCCTATAAGGATCCTAAGGACAAGAGCTACCTCCTTAGATCAAGAGCCCAGACTACCACACCTCTAACGGTAGGCTTTCTAAGCTTTTTTTCTCTATGACCAGTTTTCCGATGAAGCTCCATTTAAGCTCGTTTGGGACTCAAATTCTGCAATTCAAAGATCCATTTGATCGTATGGAAGTGTAGAAATCGATCCATTCCATCAATTGAAGCAATTAACCCAAAATGAATGGCCAATTTGAAGAAATGAAATTCGGCCAGAAAAGGGGGAAGAAATTGGGGATTTTGAAAAATTGAGGTAACTCCATGTAAGTTCTCAAAATTGAAGGTCAATTGGACATAAGAAAGATGTTGGGGACCAATTGGTCAATTTTCAAAAGATTTGGGGTCAAATGGCTATTTTTGGAAAGTAGAGGTAAAACCGTAATTTTTGGAAAATTGGGAACCAAATTGAAAATTTGGAAAACATGAGCCCCTTACACACTTTTGAGTAAATTGAGGATACAAATAGGATATTGAAAACCTTGGTATTTAATTTGGGGGGAAATTTTAGCTTTAGGGACCTAAAGTCAAGAAAAATGAACTTTAGGGACCTAAGTGTAATAAACTAATAATTTGGGCCTAATCGCTCATATGTGATAAAACGAAAGTTGTTATGCCAAACCCATATTGATAATGATATCCAAACCGTGTAGGGACACATGAAATCAAATTGCAAGAAAGAGAGAGCTAACATGGATGGGAAACTGAATGGGGCCGAATATGTCATAGCCAATGGGGTGAGTGGGACTTTTATACATCATACCGGTTGGGATGATGTGCACTATTTTTAATAGATAAAACCTACTTACTGGTTGTGAGTAGGAATAAAGAAACATCATACCTAGTTGATATGATGAGTTTTCTTAAGGAAAGGAGAAACCCCAAACTGGTTGTAAGCGAATCCATCATCACACACGATTGATGTGATGAGATAAAAAGTGATTTTTGTCAGAAGTGTTCTCCCCTAATTGTGTGACAACTTTATAAGCTATTTGGGAGACCTTCTTGATGGAAGCTAGAATAACTCTAATAGGCCAGTGGCGTCGGTTGTTTTTGAACTCATATGGCTTAAGGCCAAGTTTTCAAAAAACACGTGTAGTGGGCCCAAGGCCAGTGGGCACAGGCTGGAGCCCGTAAACAAACATGATTAGGAAGAGTCATGAAAACTCCTAATTAAAATGGATAATTATTGTGTAATTCACCATGGTATTAAGTAAGGACCAACAATGCTTAATGCACTAGCAGCAGTGCATCAAGGCTAGGTCGACGAACTAGCCTAGCCAAATAGTTGTAGGTTAGGTTGAGTGTTGAGGCCATTGGACTGTTGGCACCAAACGGATGGCTTAATCATGAAAACTTTTGTTTGTGCATGCACCTAAGGTACGAAACCATCAAGATGCCCTAATGGGTAGTGATGTGTTCCAATTGTTGTTGGACGACATGGTGGTGTTAAGGGTAGTTCGTCATGTGAGTTAGTCATGAAGCTATGGGAGCTTCTTGCGCATGAGACCAGGGTGGGGTCAGGATGAGGTATCCGTCCTCATATGGACATGAAGTGGAATTCGGATCTGAGGGCAGATGTTTGGGATGCCAACTCAAACTCAGGGTTGAAGTCTGGTACTTTTATCTGGGTGGACAACAAAGTTGCGTTGATCCCCAAGTGGGTGCAGTCTGGGACTGCCCTGCGAATGTGTGTACCCTTCCTAATGAAGGATGTGTGTTTGTTTGCTAAATGCCTCTCGGGGCAAGGAGATGGACTAAGAGACCTAAACACACCTAATATGAAAATGGAAAAAAGGTTTTGTGATTTGAGTTTGAGGAAATCCTTAAAAAGGAAACGTTAAACTTTGACATGTTTTGATAAACGTTAAACATTAAATTTCATCATTTTGGACCCTAGACTTCCCAAGTCTCTCATTTGGATCCCAACTCCTTTAAACTTATTTGGGTGCCAAAAATGTATTAATTAGACATTGGTCCTTAAAATGGGCAAAATTTCCATTTTGCCCCTTACTTGCAAAAGGTCCCATTTTGCATCTTTACTTAGACAAAATTACCATTTTCCTCCCATAGCTCAAAATGAACTATTTGATCTCCCTTTAGGTATTTTGTAGAAAAGGTCGGCGCCCAATCAACGTGTGACACATGATGAAGTGTGCCCCATCAGCTACTCGGTCAACGCTTGGGAGAGCTGGCCAATCAGGAAGCGACACATGTCACTAGTCATTGGTCAAAGGAGGAGAAATCCATGTCAGTGACAGTAGACCAATAGGAGAGCTACACGTGTCCTTGATCAGCGGTCAATGTTGGAGAAGCCAAGTCTTCTAGATCGATAATGGAAAGTGGACAAGTAGCAAAGGTGCCACTTCAGCGTCCAACTAGGGCATCAGAGAAATAATCAACTAATTAGAGGTCGACACGTGGCAGAGCCACGGCGGATAGCCTCGATCAGTCAAAGGTCGACACGTGGTAGAGCCACGTCGAATAGAATTGGTTAGTCAAAGGTCGACATGTGGCAGAGCCACATTGGATAGCCTCAGTCAATCAACGGTCGATACATGGCAAAGCCATGTCGGATAGCCTTATCCAACCAGAGGCTGACACGTGGTAGTAGCACTATGCGTTATGAAGGAATCTAACGTATTTAAATTGTCCAATCAGAGGTCACCATGTGTCGACAAAGATATAGTCAATAACCACATTGGAAGGAACGACTAATGGGAGGCTGCCACGTATTTGGTCAACAAGCCAAAGGCTGAATAGGCTAGTGAGTAGGAAGCCATGTCAGTAAAGCTAGCCAATCACAATGTGCCACATGGCAAGCCACATGTGCGAAGCTTGCACGCGCAGCATAGTGTCATCATCTACCTCTGAAAGCAGGTAGAGATAAGAAAGCGATGAGCTCTTTTGTCTCTAATGACCGAAGAATGCTCCGGCATGACCGTTGGCAGCTAAGCTAAGGGTCAACTCTTGGGCAGATGTTTCACCAATCAGTAGTCGAGCTCCATAAATAAAGAGAACCCCATCTCTCGCCTTCCCCATTCTGCCAACGAGCGAAGAAAAAGAAGCACTTAGTTTTTCGGCGAGTAGTAAACCAGAGCCCCAACATCGGGTCATCCTTCAACCTCAGAAGCTCCAATTGGTGTCGTTGGAACTGGGAGGAAGTTCCCCACCTAGTTGTAGCTTCTGTTTGACTTGAGGACCCTTATCAGAGCCCCGATGAGCTCAAACCATTCCATTTCTGCACTGGTCATGAGGGAGCCCAAATACTCCAAGCTTTCCTATGGTCACTCCCGACCTTATGTGACTAGGTTGACCCCTCCCTAGCCCTACTCGACCAACTTTCAACTCCCTAAAACCTCCAAGGTAAGCTAATTCCACCCAAAATCACGGGAATTTTGAAGTTGTATAAGCTAGAACCCCCAAACTTCTCTCATGAAATTAATTGTGCTTTGATAGGCAATTGAACTGCAATTGGATCCTAGAAAGACACCATGTGAGAAAACTTGTCGCCCACATTGACAGCGCTTATCGTTGCTCTCTCACTAATAAGAAAACCAGGCTTTCTCTCTCTAGAAAACTTTTTTAACGAAGCTCCATTTAAGCTAAAAAACTGACCAATTGATGTCATTCAAAAGCTTGAATGATTGTAGAGAGATGAGGGGAGCGATTAGTATCATGCTAGGGAGGAATTAACTAGATTTGTGGGATCAATTTGGTGCATTTGGATTTTGAGGCAAAAAATGAGTAAATGGGGGAAGAAAATTAGGTGAATTTGGGGAGTTTCAAAAATTGATGGACTTTTGTACAATTATTTGGCAATTGAGGGCCAATTAACAATTTTGAGAAAATTGCGAACCCATTAGTGATTTTAAGGAAATTAGGTACCAATTGACAAATTTTGGGAAATTGAGGACCAATTGGTAATTTTGGGAAATGGGGGATTGAATTGCAATTAACCAAGAATGTGGAATTTCAAGTCTAAAAGTAAATTTTTGTGAATTTTGACAAAGTTAACGAGTTCATAAATATTGGTATTTAATCGAGAGTTAATTGCCACGAGAGTAAAATTTGGGAAATTATAAAGTGACTCGAGACTTAATGTTCCCTATCTGGACTAATATATGAATGAGAGGAATATGTCGACATACAAAAACAGAACATATCGGGAATAGCAACAAGCTAGCCTAGGAAAGATGAGTCACTACATATCGAGTGAGTGGGATTTCTGACATCATACTCGGTTGGGATGATGCGTACATTTTTTAATTGAAAACCATTTTCCAAAAATAGTCTCCCGTGACTATGTGAACCTACTTAAACCTTTTTGGGAGATGTTTCTGATGAGAGCTAGAATTTCTCTAGTGGGTCTAAGGCCTTAGTTTTGAAACTAATAGGGCCCAAGGCCAATGGGAACATGCATAAAATCATAGATAAAATCTTGATTTTAAGCCCTATGGAAAATTTTACCATAAATGGTTAAAGTGTGTGCTAAATCCACCTAGCCGAAGCCGAATCCTAGAACCCGTTAGGTTGTAACTATCGAGGCAACGTGGGGTCATCGAACTATTTGGGCTGATAGTTACCGAGCTGAAGTCGGGTCATCAAATTCTTTGGGCCGGTGGCACCAAAGATAAAGGTCTAAATTAAAAGACTCTTCTTGTGCATGCTGAGATACGAAACCATCGAGGCACTCGATATGGGGTAGTGTTAGTTCTAAGGGTTGTTGGATGACCCAGGAAGCATAAGGGATTCTTGTCATCAAGTAAGTCTAAAAGCTCGAAGAAGCTTCAGCTGCAGTGAAACCGAGGTCGGAGGAGGAGGGTTTTCGTCGCACATTAGTGAACACAAGAGCCTTTTTCCTCAAATACATAATCAAGACTAGAAAATATAGTAACTGATAGGATTTATCTTAAAATTTTCAGATGGCTCCCAGGAGAGAAACCAAGAAAACTAGGGATGACTCTGCTTAGTACCCTGTTCTCGTAGGAGGACAACCCTAGAAGCTTCCCAAATGCCTGAGGCATGGTAGAAATCTCCAAAACCAAATGGAGAAGTATCTCGGAGAATGTGCTAGGACCTATTGAGGGCACAACTCTAAGTATAAAGGAAGCCAAGCGTGAAGCTACAAACATCCGTAAAGGGTGTATAACCTTACCTAAGTGTTTATTAGGAACCCTGTAGCCCTTATTTTGTGACCACATTCTATAATAGGGCTAATTGTACTCCTCGATTAATAAAATACCCCAAATTCCTAAAAACTTTGTCTATCAAAGGATATAATCTTGTTAGGAAGATAGCCCCAAGAAAAAAAATACCTAAACAAAAGACACCATGGATATCAAGGAGATTATTATGCAAGGAAGGCATGACAAAAGAATCATCATAGTAAGGAGTCTAGGAGAACTTTGGGGGTAACTAAACAAGGGGCAAGCTATTATAAGATACAAAGGAAATAGGGCATGAAAAGAAGTACCGTCCCACACCACTAGGATTTAGAATAATACTTCCCAAGGAAGACGCCCTCACAACTATAGCAAATCCAAAAGGATACCATCCAAGAAACGTGACTCCAGTTGCAACCACAGAGAAGAGGAAACTCTTCAAAATCTTAGCAAACTGGTAAGAAGGAAAAAGGGGTAAAGGTAGGACCTCAATAAAACCACAAACGGAATAAAGGATAGCTGAAGAGAATTCCCCCTTTAAGAAGAAAATCCAAACAATTTAGGAGCAAAGAAAGGAGTGCATCCACAAGAGAAGACAAGACGAACATTTGATGAGAAACGGGACGTATTGGGATTACATGAACAAATCACCTTGGAAAAAGAAACTATGCCAAATAGGAAGTTCGGACCAACATGACAAGAGAAAGTAAGTCATTACAACAAGATAGTTAGAGGGAACAAATAACACCCTAAGGATGATCGAGAAGTAGAAGGGGCTACACCCTAAAAAAGTCAGTGAGATGGACGTTAAGGACAGGAGTACTCGAGAAACAACTACCCTAAGAAACTTAGAACAAAGGAATGGTGGAGGTAGGGCAGTTAACGAGCTAATACGCGGAAAACCATAATGTAAGTTCCGACAAAGAAGAGAGAGGCGGAAAGGTCAAATACTTGGGAAGAGGAGGATGAAAGAAATCTTTAAAGGGACCAAAAGGCCAACTTAACAATTAAACTCAAGCCAAGAAAGGAATACACAAGCCTCTCACATAATGATCAAGAAATCTTGAAACAAGGAAGAATTATACGCTACCTAAGGAAATAGATAGGTGTTGGGTATGAATGAGGATTCGGATAGAGTATAAAAGATATGCCTGCAAGATCTGAGGAGTAAAGGTAAACAGGAGAAGATAACATTAAGGGTAGAAATCCCCCAAAACAAATGTGAAAAAAATGTCAGGAGAAAGGGAAAGAATTCTATAAAGGAAGGAAGCCCCGAAAAGAAATGTGTATCCCAATTAAGAGAGAATGGAACCAACCGAAATACAAGGAACGATAAGCTCACAAATGAAATGTTGATGGGCGGATGGACACAATGTGGAGTGCAAGAAACCAACCCTTAATTAGGAAATGTTTCCAAGGAAGGAAGTATCGTAATGGCCCAATGTGATATGTTTGGAGAGAACAGGAGAACCATGTAGAAAGAAGAAATTGGTAGCAGAGGGCAGCCAAAGAGAATGAACAAAATCCTAAGAAAGGTTGAGATGTAGTAAAGACTACATTCTATGAAGAATAAAAGGATAGGCATGAAGGAAGAGTGATACAACTGCCCAAATGATTGGATCAGAAAAATAGTGTGAAGGAGGTAATTAAAGAACTAGCCTTCGAGAGAACCAGGAATTTAAACCACGATAAAGAAGGGAGAAGTGAAAAGAGCAAATCATTGGAAAAGAAGAATGAAGGAAAATCTTTAAAAGAAATCAATGGCCAGAACTGGAACTATAAAGTCTTGAGACGGTTAAATGAACCTCTCGAAGGGTAATCAATGGATTTTGAAACTAGGTTTATGCGAGCTCTAGACATGTGCTGAGGGGCGAGTGATAATGAGGATGGAGTATGAAAGACATACCCGTAGGATCTCAAGAGTAAAGGTAAACATGAAAGAATAGCATCAAGGGACGTCATTTAAAGTAAGGTGTCTTCAAGGCTGTATGAAAAAGCAATTTCGGGAGAAAAGGGTAAGAATCCTCCCAAATAAGGAAATCCTAAGAAAGGATACATGACGTAATAAATAATAAACGGAACCTGGTGACGAGAGGTGAGGAGACAAATTCATAAATAAAAGTGCATGCTAAACTAAAAGAAACCCAAGGAACGAGTAGGTAGAAAGATAACATCAATAGATGTCGTAACAAGTAAGAATGGGTAAACTACCCATAATAAGAAAATAAACGAAAGAACGATCGAGAAACCTTGGGAAAGTAAGCTCCCTAAATAAGAAGTGGTTAAGCGGGGGACAACCACTAATATCAAGATGGATTGTGGTTCACACTCGCATAATAGAGCCTAAAGAGTGGATGGCTGGGCATAAGGTGGAGTACACGAAATAAGACCGATAATCGGAATCTACTCAATTAAGGAATAAGGGATGGAATGAAAAATTTAAGACAATGGAGGACTAAAAGAGGGCAAATGCCCTAATATAGAAAGGGTGTAAGGAGATGAAGAAAGGAAACCTTCAAGAAATGGTAAGAAGGTTGAACATGTAACTCCTAAGGTGAATGTCTCTACTTTGAAGGAAATAGTAGAGAATGAAATCATAAAAAGGGAAACTCCCCAAACCAAGCAAATCAACATGTAGACTGAAAGGAATCAACTCAGTATAATGAATTGTGAAATGATTATGAACAAGTAAGAGTGGATTAAGGCCAAAGGAAAATCCTTGAGTAAAGGATGTCATTGGGAACGAGGATGGACCTAAGAAAGGATGAATCCCAGCTTGTCGATATAGTATTGGAAAGCCCAATCAATTGGAACCGAAAAGATCCAATAAAGAAGTTGGGGAAGGATGAGTAGGTAAGAGGAATCCATGCAGTTATGTGATACATAACTTCAAAGGCATGATGGAGGAGAGGATAATGGTAAAAAGGATAGTTGAGGAATGCTATCAAAAGAAAAGAGAGATGAAGTTATACAATCCCTGAAAGGTCAAAAAACTAAGAGAGACCCTCAAGGAGATGTTCTAAGAATTTAATGTACAGAGATAGGTCCTAAAAATACTATGCTGTAAGGGGCATGTAAGCCCAACAATCCCGAGGAGAATATGACTTAAAGTAAGGAAGAGTCGGCTAATAAGCATGATAAAGTCAAACATAAATTAAACTGATTTGTAATGAGCAACAAATGAAGAAAGAGTCGAAATGGGATGAAAAAGTGATGATAAAGAAATCCCTGAAAATAGGTATGTAATGCTCTAAAGGATGTCGAGCTAAGGGTTTCAATGACCAAGTGGTTAATTAGACACGAAAATGGTTAGTTATCTTAGAATTTCCAATCTTGAGTGCAGAACCTCAAGGGGAAGAATGTTGCTCTAAGCAAAAAAAGAGATAAAATCTAAGAACATACCCTGAAGTGGGGTATGTCTAGTTATAACAAACTCCATGGAGGGAGTAAATAATACAAAGGAAAAAGGAATTCCTTAAGTAAAGATTGTAAAAAGGGCTAATTGAAAGTACGAGAGAAGAGTTTGCATGTTAAGCAAACACAAAAGGGACATCAAAGGAAATGATTCCTCATACAAAGTTGCTAATTAAGTTTTGGGGACAAAACTCCTAAAAGGAGGGGAGAGTTGTAAACCCCGCCCTTTTGAGCTAAGGAAAACCGGGAAGGGAACCGGTTAAACCGAGTGAGAAAACTGAACCGGTTCACAAACCCAATCAATTGTGAAGGGTTTATTAAACCTTGAAAAAGAAACTTAAGATAAATTAGAAGAGAAAAACCAAATTAGTTCATGTGAACGAGATTCCATAAGAACTTTGAACTTAAGCGTGCTTGCCCGAGAGTATGATTTTTTGTAACCCAAAATTTTGGTAAATTTTTTTTATGCGAATGTAGGCCTTATCATAAATAGCCATAAATTAATATATATTTAATTATTGTAATTAATACCAATAATTTATGACAATATTAATACTAGTAATAAATCTCTCACATTTAATACACGGTTTTACACCTATATAAAGAGGTCATCCCCATTCATTCTCCTCACATCCAAACACTTCTCTCTCTCTCTACTGCTATATTTCTTGGTGAAACTTAAACCAGAGCTTCGACTTGAACATTTTTCTTAACCTTGAAAGGAGAGGTCAAACTCTTTAGAACCAAGGAGAATTCAGTTATCTGATAGCAAACTCCATTCAATCCGAGAATCACTAGAGAAGCGTCGACATGATTGAACAGTGAAGCAGCTTCGGCGGATTGAAGCTGCCCTGTTTCGGCCAGGTTGAAATTGTCCATTTCGATCCCTCCTCAGGCCAAACCAAGCCTTCCCAACACTTTATCAGCCCTCCCACAGTCGAACTAGGATTGAAAGGTAAGCCAATTTGGCTACTCTCTACAATTTTTGGCCGGTGCTAGAAAGAGAACTGACATAATTTTAATGATGAAATTCTAACTTAATTCGGCATCAATTGATGTGATTCTTGATTATAGGATGAACATCAGGACAAGAGCTATTTGCCCAGATCAAAAGTTCGGATTGTCGTGCCCTCACCGGTGAGTAATTGAAGCTTTCTCTCTTTACAGTTTATTTTCCGGCAAAGCTCCATTTGAGCTTGCTCCGATGTTAAAACTCACGATTCAAATTTCTATGGAATAGTATGAACATGAAGAAACTCAATTCAATTAGAGGTGTTTGATTGGTCAATTTGTTGAAATCAAATTCGGTTGTGTTAAGGAGTTGAAATTGGCGGAAAAATTGGGAAATTGGGGATTTTTGAAAATTTGATGGACCAAAATGCAATTTCCTAAAATTGAGGGTCAATTAGGCATGATAAAAATGTTAGAGGGCCAATTGAGGAATTTTAGAATTTCTAGGGTGAAACTTACCATTTTTGTAAAGGAAGGGCAAAATGATAATTTTGGAAAAGTTGGGGCGCCAAATTGGAAATTTGGGAAATTAACCCCGTTTTTTGAAATTGAATAAATTGAGGTCCCAAGATAAATTTTAAAAGTTTCAGGACTCGATTTGAGGAAAAACCGACATTAGGGACCTAATTGCAAATAACTAAAAATTTTGGGTTTTCTCATTCATTGGAAATGAATGAAGGTTGTTATGCCGAGTAATAATGAACAAGGAATTTCATACCATGTAGGAACGTGAAATACTGGGAACACTAGCATGGACGAGCTCGCGTGAATACAAAGAACCGGTTTAGTGAAATTCACTACGTTAACGAGTGAGTGGGTTTACTAACATCATACCCGGTTGGGATGACAAGCACAACTTAAAATTTAAAAACCACTTACTGGTTGTGAGTGAAAATTTTATATCATACCCGGTTGGAAATGATAAGTATCTCGGTATGTAAATCCACTAGTAAGTGATATTTTAAACATCACTACTTAGAGGAAGTGATGTGAAAATCATGCGGAAAAAATATTTACCCATTGTAAGTAGATCATACCCGGTTGGTATGATGAGACTTCCTCAAAGAAAGTTGAAAATCCGTTCATCGGTTATGAATGGAGGTGTCCTTATACCTGAGTGGTATAATGGATAGAGAAAACATATGTTTTGTCAGAAGTGCTCTCCCCTAACTGTGTGCCAATGCTTAAACAATTTGGAAGACCTTTTTGACGGGAGCTCGAATAGCTCTGATAGGCCAGGGCCTCGGTTTTGGAACTTGGGGGCTAAATGCCCGATTTTAAAAATCTCGTACAGTGGGCCCAAGGCCAGTTGGCACGAGTAGGAGCTCGTAAACGAACATGATATATGTGCCATAAAACTTAATAAGTGAATTGTTTGGCTATGGTACCAAGATAGGACCGACATGCTCAGTCAACTAGCGGCAATGCGACATGATAGGTCGACGGACCAGTCTAGACAAACAACTGTGGGTTGAGTTGAGAGTCGGGGCCGTTGGACTAGTGGCACCGTAGATTACATGGCAATATGAGAAAACATTATTTGTGCATGCATTGTGAGTATAGGATCATCAAGACGCCTATGAGGTGTAGTGATGCATCCTAAGGGCACTGGACGAACTGGTGGCTAGAAGGCCAATTCGTTGTTCTAGGTGTCTGTGCGAAATTTGGAGTAGCACCAAGCGCATGAGACCGGGGTGGAGACAGGATGAGGTCTTTGTCCTCATACGGACATGAAAAAGTGATTTTGGGATTGTGGGTCGGATGTCGCGTACATCCACTCATTCCCAGGGTAGAAGTGGTCGTACTTCTATCCGGGTGGTAGGAAAAGTCACTCCGAAGCCACTAGCAGGTTCAGTTGTGATACTGACTTGCGAATGTGTGTAACCTTCATGATGAAGGGTGTGTGTTAGGTGATGACACTCCGATAACTAAGAATTAATGGAAAAACCCAAATTTTTAAATGAAGGGATTTTTGAAAAGAAAGGAGTCTGACACACTCCATATAAATGTTTTTCTTGAAAGTCAAAAGGTTTGAATCCCATTTACTGAGTAGTTGTACTCACCCTCTCCCTTATACCCCTTTCAGGAAGTCCCGAAAAGTCGAACCTTAAAAGACTTGCACAATTAAACACCTGCAAGACAGGTACGATTAATTTATATTACTATGCAGTTTTGACTTATAATATTCCTGGAAAAAGGTGCAAGTGTAAAGAATGCCTTACTCTTTATAGTTTATAATATAAGGGGAAACCCTTTAGTAAATCGGGAGAGTGGCAGGTTGATCATGGGGATCCGACCAAACCGAGTGGGGGTATGACAAAACAACTGCCGGTTGGGTTGAGTGTCAGGGTCGTTGGACCGTTGGCACCAAAGGGGATGGTAAGTAAATGAAAACTTTTAATTGTGCATGCACTTAAGGATCAGGATCTTCAAGATGCCCAAGAGGGGTAGTGATGGGTCCCAAGGGCTATTGGGCGACATGGGGTGCGATAAGGGTAGTTTGTTATGCTTGTCAGTCATAAAGCTTTGAGAGCTTCTTGTGCATGAAACTGGGGTGGGGACAAGATGAGGTCTCCATCCTCATACGGACATGAAGTAGCATTCATGTTTGAGGGTCGGATGTCTAAGATGTCCACTCAGACTCAAGGTAGAAGTGGACAAGCTTCTACCAAGGTGGACAGCAAAGTCATGTTGATCCCCAGGTGGGTGTATGTCATGCCCCAACCTAGTTTGGTCGGATCCCCATGATCAACCTGCCACTCTCCCGGTTTACTAAAGGGTTTTCCCTTATTGTAAACCATAAAGAGTAAGGCGTCCTTTAATCTGCACATTTTCTTGGAATAGCATAATCAAAATTGCATGAAATTTAAAACTTTACATACCAGCCTTACAGGCATCTTAGTTGACAGTCTTTAAGGGTAGGCTTTCCGGGATTTCTTGAAAGGGATATAAGGGAGGGGGTGAGTACAACTACTCAGTGAATGGTTTTTTAAAAGCTTTTAACTTTTAAGAAAATAATTATTATTGGAGTGTGCCAGACTCCTTTCTTTTTCAAAAATCACTTCGTTTAAAAATTTGGGGTTTTCCACCATTTCTTAGTTACTGGTGTGTCATCACCCAACACACATCCTTCATCATGAAGATTACACATATTCACAAGTCAGTATCACTACTGAACCTGCTAGTGACTTTGAAGCGACTTTTCTTGCCACCCGGAAAGAAGTATGACCGCTTCTACCCTGGGAATGAGTGGATGTACACGACATTCGACCCACAATCCCGAAATCACTTCTTCATATCCGTATGAGGATAGAGACCTCATCTTGTCCCCACCCCGGTCTCATGCGCTTGGTGCTACTCCAGATTTCACACAGACACTTGGAACAATGAACTGCCCTTATAGCCACCAGGTCGTCCAATGCCCTTAAGACGCATTACTACCCCTCATGGGAATCTTGATGATCCCGTACTCATAGTACATGCACAAACAATGTTTTCTCATATTGCCATTTAATCTGTGGTGCCACTGGTCCAATGGCCCCGGCTCTCAACTCAACCCGCAGTTGTTTGTCTTGACTGGTCTGTCGACCTGTCATGTCACATTGTCGCTAGTTGACTAAGCATGTCGGTCCTATCTTGGTACCATGGCCAAACAATTCACTTATCAAGTTTTATGGCACATATATCATGTTCATTTACGAGCTCCTTCTCGTGCCAACTGGCCTTGGGCCCATTATACGAGATTTTCAAAAATTGGGCATTTAGCCCCCAAGTTCCAAAACTAAGTCCCCCGACCTATTAGTGCTATTCGAGCTCCCGTGGAGAAGGTCCCCCAAATTGTTTAAGCATTGGCACACAGTCAGGGGAGAGCACTTCCGACAAAACATATGTTTTCTCTATCCATTATACCGCTCGGGTATAAGGAGACCTCTGTTCATAATCGATGAACGGGTTTTCAACTTCCTTCGAGGAAGTTTCATCATACCAATCGGATATGATCTACTTACAATCAGTAAGTATTTTTTCCGCATGATTTTCACATCACTTCCTCTAAGTAGTGATGTTTAAAATACCACTTAAGAGTGGGTTTTCATAACGAGGTACTTATCATTCCCAACAAGGTATGATATCAAATTCCCACTCACAACCGGTAAGTGGTTTTCAATTTTAAGTTTTGCTCATCATCCCAACCTGGTATGATGTTAGTAAACCCACTCACCCATTAATGCCATGAATTCCACTAGACCAGTTCTTTGTATTCACGCGAGCTTGTCCTTGCTGGCGTTCCTGGTACTTCTTGTTCCTACACGATATGAACATCTCGGTTCATTATCCTTCAGCCTAATCGCCTTCATTCATTCCAAATGAATGAGAAAGTCAAGCTTTCATTTATTTGCAATTAGGTCCCTAAAGTTATTTCTCTTTAACTTTAAGTCCCAAATTCTGGTTTTTCCTCAAATTGAGTCCCGAAACTTCTAAAATTTATCATAGGACCTCAATTTATTCCATTTCATTAAAAGGGGATCAATTTCTCAAATTTCCAATTTGGTCCTCCAACTTTTCCAAAATTACCATTTTGCCCTTCCTTTGCAAAAATGGTAAGTTTTTCCACCAAAATTCTAAAATTTCCCAATTGGCCCTCAATTTCATAAAATTTCATTTTGGTCCTTCGAATTTCAAAAATCGCCAAATTTCCCCAATTTCAACTTTTCAACACTGCTAAATTTGACTTCATCAAATTTACCGATCAAACACCTCTAATTGTTGAAATTTGAGTTGAAATTGAGTTCCTACATGTTCATACAATTGTAAGGAACTTTGAATTACAGATTTTAATGTCGGAATGAGCTCAAACGGAGCTTCGCCAGAAAATAGATTGTAGAGAGAGAAATCTTCGATTTCTCACCGGTGAAGGCACGATGGTCCGAGCTTTCGATTTGGGCAGATAGCTCTCATCTTGAGGATCATCCATGAATCAAGAATCGCATCAATTGATGCCGAATTAAGTTTGAATTTCATCATTTAAATTCTTCCGATTCTGTCTCTAGCACTGGCCGAAAATTGCAGAGGGGAGCCGAATTGGCTTACCTTTCAGTCCTAATTCGGCCGTGGGAGGGCTGAGTAAGTGTTGAGAGGGCTTAGTTTTGTCTGAGTAAGGCTCAAAATGGCCGATTTCAGCTTCACGGAAATAGGGCAGCTTCGGTCCACCAGAGCTGCTTCACTGTTCCATCATGCCAACACTTCTCCAGCGATTCTCGGATTGTCTGGAGTTTGCTATTAGATAGTTGTCTTCTCCTCGGTTCTAAAGAGCTCGACCTTTCTTTCCGAGGTTAAGAAAAATGTTCAAGACAAAACTCAGGTTCGAGCTTCACCGGGAAATGGAGCAGTAGAGAGAGAGAGAGAAGTGTTTAAGTGTGAGGAGAATGAATGTGTATTAAATGGGAGAGATTTATTACTAGTATTAATATTGACATAAAAAAATCATACTTCCCAGGAGGTCACTCATCCTCACACTACTCTAAAGCAAGCACACTTAACTTTAAAGTTCTTATAAGATCTTGTTCACCTGAATTATTTGGTTTTTCTCATTTATTTTGTCTTATATTTTTTTCCAAGGTTTGTAAATTTCCAAATTGTTTGTTCCCATATGATCGGGTTTGTAAACCGACTCGATTTTATTACTCGGTTTGACCGGTTCTTTTCCCGATTTTCCTTAACTCAAAAGTGCGGGGTTTACAATTCAGCTTGGGACCGCCCTACGAATGTGTGTACCCTTCCTGATGAAGGGTGTGTGTTTGTTTGCTAAACACCTCCCGAGGCAAGGGGATGGGCTAAGAAAGATAAGCACACCTAATATGGAAATGGAAAATGGGTTTTGGAAATTTGAGTTTGAGGAAATCCTATAAAAATGAAATGTTAACCTTGAAATGGTTTTGATTAACTAAAAATATTTTAAAAATTTACTACGAGCACCCACTCACTAAGTTGTAGAACTCACCCGTTCCCTTTACCCCTTTTTAGGTAGCAAAGGAAATCCAACCTTAAAGTCCCTCTTGTAGTTGAACTATAAGATATTTATGTTTATTTTAATATATTTAGTTTTGTATAGTGCTATTCCAGGAAAAAATAGGAAAAAGGACGCCTTACTATTCGCGGTTTAGAAGAGGGTGAAACCCTTCATAGATCGAAGCGAGTGACGGGTTTCTCACAAGGATCCGACCAAACCGAGTCGGGGCATGACAACTTGAGTGGTATTAGAGCCTGTTTACATATGGCTCCCAAGGGAGGAACTAAGAAAACTAGGACTGACGTCCCCAACACCACCTGACACTCAATCCTCGTAAGAGGACAACCCTAAAAGCTCTCCAATGCCCGAGGTATAGTATAAGTCCCAAAAAACCAAGAGACATTAGGGGAAAGTATCCAAGAGGATGTTGCGAGGACCTGTTAAGGTCACAGCCCCAAGTACGAAGGGAGCCAAGCATGAAGCCAGGAATGCCAGCAAAGGTTTATAACCTTACCAAGAAGGACGCTTATTAAGAACCTCGTAGCTCCCTAACTATTTTGTAAATACCTTTTTTTAGTAGGGCTAAGGCCCCAACATACTGTAGTCCACCATTAATGAAGAACTCCAAATTTTTAAAACCCTGTCTCTTGAATATAAAGTGATCTTATGCCTAAATTGTGGGAAGATGGCCCCAAGAAAAGTAGCCAAATGAACCTACGTTACCATAGACACCATAGAGATGGGGGAGAATCCCATCCGAAGTAAGGAAATGGACCAGGAGACCATGAAGTCTATCTAATAGCACATTCCTTTCAACCCGAAGACCGCCGACGAGATCAAATAGTGAAGCAGCTCCGACGGATTGAAGCTACCCTATTTCGGCCGAGCTGAAATTGGTCAAGTTCAGCCCCCTCTGCCCAAACCAAGCCTTCCCAACACCTCTACAGCCCTCATACGACCTTAACTGAGCTGAAAGGTAAGCCAATTCGGCCCTCCTCAGTCATTGAAGATCAAAGTTAGAGAGAGAAAGTGCAAAACTTCACCGATAGAATTCTCCCTCGATTTGATGTTAATTGTAGTGATTCATGATCCTAGGAGGAACCTTAGGACGAGAGCCACCTGCCCAGATAGAGAGCTTAGACCACCACACCTCTGACGGTAAGCTTTCGAAGCTTTCTCTCTTTGTGAGTGATTTTCCGGCGAAGCTCTGTTTAAGCTCAATTCAAACCTAAATGATGTAGTTCATAGCTCAATTAAATCAAATGGAAGTGTGGGAACCAATCCATATCTTCAATTTGAGAAAATAACCTTGATTGAATGGCTAATTTGAAGAAATCAAATTCGGTTAGTTTAAAGGGGAGGAATTGGGGAAAATTTTGGGGAAAATTGGGCATTTCAAAAAATTGAGGGACCTCTTTGCAATTTACCAAAATTGAAGGCCAATTGGCCATGAAAATGATGTTGCAGGACCAATTGGTCAATTTTTGAAACATTTAGGGCCAAGTTGCCATTTGTGGAAAGTAGGGGAAAATGGTAATTTTTAAAAGTTGGGGGACCAAATTGGAAATTTAGAAAACTTGAGCCCCTTATACAATTTTGAGTAAAATGAGAACTCAAAGGGAATTTTAGGAGTCAAATTGGGAAAAAGTTGGCATTAGGGACCTAAAGTTAAGAGAAATAAACTTTAGGGACCTAAATGCAATTTATCGATAATTTGTGAGCCTAGGCTTTTTTTCCACACCGTAAGTGATAAGGTTGCCCAAATCATGTAGGGACAAGTGTGACTGGAATGCAAGCAGGAGAAAGCTTGTGTAGACTTGGAAAACTAACCGAGGACGAACACATTACAATTATCGCGCGAGTGGGCTTATTTACCTCAAACTCGGTTCGGATGATGAGTACTTTAGAAACAAAAATTCACTTGTAAGTGGAATTGTAATGTCATATCCAGTTGGGGTGATGGGCGAACTAAGCTAAAACCTACTTACCGGTTGTAAGTAGAGGAAATCACACTCGGTTGGTATGATGGACTTCCTTGAAAGAAGGAGAAACCCGTTTGCCTGTGGTAAGTGGAGGTATCATCACACCCGGTTGGTGGGATGAATTGAAAATACATTTTTGTCAGAAATGTTCTACCCTGATTGTGTGCCAATGCCTAAACCATTTGGGAGACTTTCTTGATGGGAACTAGAACAGCTCAGATAGGCCAGAGTCCTCGATTTTTTGAACTTGTGGGGCTAAATTCCCGATTTTTGGAAAATCACATGCAGTGGGCCCAAGGCTAGTAGGCACGAGCAAGAGCATGTAAACAAACTTGAAATGAGAAAGCCATGAAATCTAAAATGAATTTGTTGTATGATTTCACCATGGTAGCAAGTTAGTACCGACAGTACTCAATGGACTGGCGGTAGTGCGTTAGGGCCTGGTCGACCAACCAGCCTAGACAAACAGTTGTAAGTCGGGTTGAGGGCTGGGGCCGTTGGACTAGTGGCACCAATGATAAATGGCTATGTAAAAATTATTGTTTTGTGCATGCACATGTGGTACAGGACCATCAAGATGCCCAAGATGGGTAGTGATAGGTCTTAAGGGCTACTGCACGACATGGTTGAGATAAGGGTAGTTTGTTGTGTCAGTCAGTCTTGAAGCTCGGAGTAGATTCTTGGGATAAGACCAGAGTGGGGTCAGGATGAGGTCTTTATCCTCATATAGACACAAAGTATTTTGGGTCTAAGGGTTAAATGTTTGTGACATTCACTCATACTCTCGGTAGAAGTCATGGAGTTCTATTAGGGTGGATGGTAAAAACACTTCGATCCATAAGTGGGTGCAGTCATGGTAACTGCATCTCGCGAATGTGTGTACCCTTCTTAATGAAGGGCATGTGTTGTTTGTTAAACGCCACCCGAGGCAAGGGGATGGGCTAAGAAAGCTAAAACACACCTAATATGGAAATGGGGAAAATGTTTTGAAAACCTTGGAAAGGATTTGAGAATCCTTGGAAAAAGGAATGGTAAACCTTGGAAAAAAAGGTTTTTTGTAAAAGAAATGGAAATTAAGGAAACCTCTTTGAAAGGAAAATATCACCCTTGGCAGGGTAAAGGTTTTGAAAACCAAATTTGAGGAAAAATCCTTTTTCAAGAAAATGATAATCTTGGCAGAGTCTGGTTAAAGCTATTTTTAAAAGTCACTCCCAACACCCGCTCACTGAGTTGTGGAACTCACCCTCTCCCTTTTACTCCTTTCAGGTAACCAAGAGAACACCAAACTTAAAGATGTCTCAGTAAGATAGGTATGACAGTTTTAAGATATTCAATTTTATATGATGCTATTCCATAAAATAAGGACGCCTTACTCCTCGCGGTTTAGAAAAAGGGTGAAACCCTTTATCGACCAAAGGGAGTGGCGGGTTATTCACGGGGATCCGACCAAACTAAGTTAGGGCGTGACAACTTAAGTGGTATCAGAGCTTGTTTCCTCGAATGTATTGTCAAGACTATATAACATAGTAACTAAGTGGAATAAATCTTAAAATTTCATATGGCTCCCAAGAGAGGAACCAAGAGAACACGAGCCACAATTTTTGACACTGCCCAACAACCCCTCCCTATAGAAACTCCTAGAAAAGCCCCAACGGGTCCACCTGCACTAAGCTCAGAACATCAAAGACTATAAGAAGACTTCACCCGAGTGTTTGGAAGGCCCAACCTCACTCTAAAGGTGGACACCAACTCCCAAGCCGAGCCCGAGGAAGTACAATCCCATCCCACTTCTGTCAACATCCCTCATATAATTGATATCCCCAAATAACTCAAGACCCTTCATCAATTAGGATGTAAGCCATTCCGAGGAGAGAAGGATGCTAGAGCCGTTATGGATTGGTTGGCCAACATTAAGAAACTTATGGGAATAATCAGAATTCCACCGAAGGAGATGGTGATCCTTGCAAAATTCTCCCTGGAAGCTAGTGCATAAAGGTGGTGGGATAACATTCGGAGCCTGCACACCACCACACCCACCTGGGAGCAATTCGAGGAGAGGTATTCAGAGGAATACTTAGCTCCACATCTGATCAATGAGAAGAAACAAGAATTTTCCTGACTACCACAAGTATCCCATACCATCTCGGAGTATGAGATTAGATTTAATGAGCTAAAACCTTTTGCTCCAAACTTAGCTGGACCGACAGATATCTGCCAATGGTTCGTGGACGGACTCAACATGGACATACGAGACTAGGTGGGAGTACTAGGACACCACACAGATTCATCAACATGGCCCATGAGTGTGAGCGTCTAGTACAGAAAAGACGCCACCAGATAGAGCAGGTCGATCGGAAAGAACAACCAAAGAGGTCAAAAGGAGCATGATGGGCTGAGTTGGAGGACAAAAATGGGGTCCTTTAAGAGAAATGAAAGTTATCGTGCCCAAAGGGAGGCAAGTACAACCCCACAAAGGAGAAACCCCTATTGCCCCAGGTGTTGGAAAAGCCATGACGGGTCATGTCGAGCATGCTTCGAATGCAGAGAGCTCAGACACTTTGCAAAGGGCTGTCCAACCCTTCGAGGTAATACACAATGAAGTACCAATCAATCAACTCAAGGGAACCCAAGGGCACTAGATTGGGGACAAGAGATAGCCACTATGTAATCAAAACTGCATGAAATTTAAACTTAACATACTTGCCTTATGGGCATATTTTACTTGAGGTCTTTGGGTAGGCTTTCCCTTGGGTAGGTCTTTGAGTTCAATGACTTAGTGAATGGGTGTTTAAAATATAACTTTTAGAAAATAGTTTGAATTGGAGTGTGCTATACTTCTTATTTTCTTTAAAACATTTCATCCTCAAATCTCGGTTTTCATAGCCATTTCTCATTATTAACTACAAACAGTGTGTTTATCAACCAACACACACCCTTCATCATTAAGGGAACACACATTCGCAGGGCAGCACGTCCATTACACCCACTAGTGGCGTCGGGGCAACTTTACCGGCAACCTAGATAGAAGCCCGCCCACTTCTACCCTAAGAATGAGTGGATGTACACGACATCCAACCCTCAATCCCGCAAAGAAAACTTTGTATCCATATGAGGACAGAGACCTCATCTTGACCCCACCCCCGTCTCATGAACATGAAGCTACGTCGAGCTTCCCTAACTGCTGGCACGACAATTTGCCCTTATCTCTACCATGTCGTCCAGTAGCCCCTAGGATGCATCATTACCCCTCTTGGGCATCTTGAAGGTCCTATACCTCAGTGCATGCACAAAATAATAGTTTTCCTCATAAGCCATTTAATCTATGGTGCCACAAGTCCAATGGCCTCGACCCTCAACTTGACATGCAGTTGTTTGTCTCGACTAGTCTATCGACCTATCATGTCGCACTACTTCCAGTCCATCGAGTATATGGGTCCTCTCTTAGTACCATGGCCAAACATTTCATTCATTTAAAGTTTTCATGGCTTAACTCATGTTTGTTTATGAGCTCCTACTCGTGACCACTAGCCTTGGGTCCACTATACAAGATTTTCAAAATCGGGCATATTAGCTACTAAGTTCCAAAACCAAGGCCTCCGACCTATCTGAGCTATTCGAGCTCCCATTAAGAAGGTCTCCCAAAATGTTTAAGCAATGACACATAGTTAGAGGAGAGCACTTCCAACAAAATAATCTTTTAGCCATCCATCACACCAAACGGGTGTGAGGACATCTCCATTCATAATCGATAAAATGGGTTTTCTACTTCCTTCTAGGAAGTTCATCATACCAACCAGGTATGATCTACTTATAATCGGTAAGTAGTTTTTCCACGTAATTTCCACATCACTCCATTCAGGTGTGATGTTTAAAATTCCACTTAGTAGTGGGTTTTCATTTCCGAGGTGCTTATCATCCCAACCAGGTATGATATAAAAATCCCACTCACCCGGTGACGCGGTGATTTCCTCTTAACTAGTTCTTTGTCTTCACGCGAGCTTATCCTTGTTGGCGTTCCCAGTACTTCATGTTCCTATACGAAATGAACATCCTTGTTCATTATCCCTTGTCCTAATATGTTTGCTTATTTATTTGTCGTACAAAAAAAATTTTGAATTTCCTGTTGAAAGAGACTTCGCTAATGAAAAAGCTTTCAAGACTACCCAATATGCCTTTTTTTTTCCAAATATTTTTATGAATCTTTTTTTTTTGGATATAGAAGTATGTTTTTTGGGAACTGCCATGAAAATTTTAAAGAGTTCTTCATTTCTATCGTTTGATGTGAAAGACATCTATTATTCAAACAATTCCATTTTTTCTTTCCGATTAAGGTAACAACTTCTCTCCCTTCATTCATCCTAAATGAATGAAATACTTAAACTTTTCAATTAATTGCAATTAGGTCCCTAAAGTTCTTTTTCTTTAACTTTAGATCCCAAGTGCCGATTTTCTGCCATATTGAGTCTTGAAACTTCTAAAATTCACCTTGGGACCTCAATTTATTCAAAATCACAAAAAGGGGTTCAAGTTTCCCAAATTTCCATTTTGGCCCCCAACTTTTCCAAAATTACCATTTTGCCCTTACTTTACAAAAATAGTAAATTCACCCCCAAAAATTCCAAAAATCAACCAATTGGTCCTCCAACATCTTTTCCATGCCCAATTGGTCCTCAATGTTATGAAATTGCACTTTAGTCCTTTGAATTTTCGAAATCCCCAAAATTTCCCTCAATTTCAACCTTCCAACCTGACTAGATTTGATTTCATCAAATTGACTGATTAATAAATGTTAATTGTTGAAATTGAAGGTGGATTTGAGTTCCTAAACTTCCACATGATTCAACTGCACTTTGAATCGCACAATTTGTTGCTCGAATGAGCTCAAATGGAGCTTTGCCAAAAAAACTAAGCATAGAGAGAGAAAGATTCGAAAGCTTACCGTCAAGGGCACGACGGTCCGAGCTTTCAATCTGAGTAGATAGCTCTTGTCTTGAGGTTTCTCTTAGGATTAAGAATCACCTCAATTCATGTCAAATTGAGGTAGAATTTGGTCAGTAAATTTCTGCAGGTTCTCTCTCTAGCACCGATTGGAATTCATAAAGGGGAGTCAAATTGGCTTACCTTTCCACTGTACTTCAGCTGTAGGAGGACTGTGGAAGTGTTGGGAGGGCTTGGTTTGACCTGAGATGGGCCCAAATTGGCCATTTTCAGCTCATCCAAAGTAGGGCAGCTTAGGTCCGTTGGAGCTGCTTCACTGTTCTATCATGCCTGCATTTCTCTGGTGACCCTCGGAGCAAATGGTAACTATAGGTGTGTAGCTGACTTCTCCCTGAATCAAAAGAACATGACCATGCCTTCTTTGGCTCAGAAAAATGCCCAAGTCAAAGCTCTAGTTTGAGCTTCATTGGAAAATGGAGTAGTAGGGAGAGAGTGGAGTTTTGAGGTGTGAGGAGGATGAATGAGGAGGGGCTCTTTATATAGGATGCTCAGGGACTTCTTGGCCATTTGATTGGCACCTTAATGGCGGTCATTCATTGCCTGAATTTCCCTGGCCAGAGACTTTTCATCTTTGCCGGCGCTACTCAATTTTTCGGCGAGTGAATAGTGCTATCATCTAAAAGAAGAAGACGACACTATTCCGAATTGGGTTCAAAGCTTAAACCGACCGATTCAGGCCCGATTCGACCGAGTTTTTCAAAATTAAAAAATTTTTAAATTCATCTAAATTCATTCTCTATCAAATGGTGGCCTCAATTCTCCAATTTGAATTTTCTAAGCCACATAGAAAAATGAATTTAGAAACCAGTTCAATAGTGGTTCAAACCGGTTCAATACGGTCCTGGTCCGGTTCACCTAAACCGGTTTGGTTATCATCTCCAATTCATCCTAAAGTCCTTTTTCATGACTTTTGTGACTCTTTAGGTCACTTGGGATCCATAAATTTCCCGGTTTACCCTTTCTCTCTTAGTTTTAGTTTATAATCGGACTTCGTTTTCTCTTTGAAAATGACCATTTCTTTCCCTGGTTTTCTTATTATCAAAGGACAGGGTTTACAACTCTCCCCAACTTTTAGGTGTTTTATCCCCAAAATAGCTATATATTAAATAATTGAGGATAACCTCCCCTCATTACACTTTTAGTTTCCCATGTCTTTTCTTGCACGGGTCCTTTTTGCTACAGAACTTTGACCATGGGAATCTTCTTATTCCTTAAGTTCTTATCCCTCCGATCGATGATTCATACTGGTTCTATTTGATAGGTCAAGTTCTCTTCCACTTCTTGTGGAAGTCAATCCAATACATAGCTAAGATCAGGCTGGTACTTTCGAAGTACGGAGATATGGAATACATCATGTATCCTCTGTAAGTCTGGAGGTAATTCCAATGTATAGGCCACCGGTCCTATACTTTGAATAATGGGACATGGACCAATATACCTTGGTTTCAACTTTTTCCTTTGTTGAAACCTAAGTATTCCCCTCCATGGGGCACCTTGAGAAACACTTGATCTCCCACATCAAACTCTAGACCTTTCCTTCGATGATCCGCATAACTCTTTTGCCTGTCCTGTGCGGTCTTAAGATGACTCCTAATTAGTTTTATTTCTCCATGGCATCCTCAATTAGCTCTACCCTTTCCAGCTTCCTTTGCCCCACTTCTTCCCAAAATAGAGGAGTACAACATGGTCATCCATAAAGGGCTTCATAAAGAGCCATCTGAATATTGCCCTGATAGCTATTATTGTAAGCAAATTCCATTATGCACAAGTATTCTTCCCAACCTTTGTTCATAGTGAGTACACATGCCCTCAGCATGTCCTCCAAGGTTTGAATCGTTCGCTCAAACTGTCCTTCAGTCTAAGGGTGAAATGTCGTGCTCATGTGGAGCTTGGTTCCCATAGCACTTTTTAAGCTTGGCCAAAACCTTGAAGTGAATCTAGGGTCTCTATCTGACACTATACTCAAATTGGGGAATTTATTTTTCTAGGTGGCTTAGAAAATTCAAATTGGGGAATTGAGGCCACCATTGGATAGAGAATAAATTTAGAAATTTTTAATTTTGAAAAACTCAGTAGAATTGGGCTTGGACCGACCTGTTTAAGCTTTGAACTGGATTCGGACTACTCCCGTCCAGTTCGGTACAATGTCGTCTTCTTCCTTGAGATGATAGCATTGTTCACTTATGAGGAAAACTCATAAGTGGCACTAATGATTAAATGGCTTATGAGGAAAACTGTTGTTTTGTGCATGCACTAAGGTACGGGATCTTCAAGATGCCCAAGAGGGGTAGTCATGCGTCTTAGTGGCTACTGGACGATATGGTCGAGATAAGGGCATATTGTCATGCTAGTAGAAAAGGAAGCTTGACATAGCTTCATGCGCATGAGATCAGGGTGGGGTCGGTATGAGGTTTCTATCCTCATACGGACACTGAGTTTTCTTTATAGGATTGAGGGTCGGATGTCACGTACATCCACCCATTCTCAGGGTAGAAGTGGATGTGCTTCTATCTAGGTGACTGGTAAAGTCGCAACGATGCCATAAGTGGGTGTAGTGGATGTGCTACCCTGCGAATGTGTGTTCTCTTCATGATGAAGGGCATGTGTTGGTTGATAAAAACTTCGGTTGTGTTTAATGATTGAGAAATGGCTTTAAAAATCAAGATTTTGAGAATAAATTGTTTTAAAAGAAAATAATGAGTCTGACACACTCCAATTCAAACTATTTTTCAAAAAGTCAAACTTTAAACACCCATTCACTGAGTCTTTGAACTCACCCCCTCCCTTATATCCCTTTTTAGGTAACCAAGGGAAACCTACCCAAAGACCTCCTATTAGTTACACCTGCAAGGTAGGTATGTAAAGTTTAAAATTGTATACAATTTTTATTAATATTATTATAGGAAAGGTACAAGTTTAAAGAATGCCTTACTCCTTTCGAGTTAAAGAACGAGAAAACCGTTAATAAACTGGGAGAGTGGCAGATTGCTCATGAACATCTGATCAAACTAGGTCAGGGTGTGACATCCTGAGTGACCCAAAGAATCATAAAAACCATGGAAAGGGATTTTGGGACAAATTGGAAGAGAAAACCAGATAGGTTCAAGTGAATCGAATCTGAACCGGTTTGAACCATCATTGAACCTGTTGCTAAATTCATTTTTCTAGGTAGTTTAAAATTTTCAAATTGGGGAATTGAAACCACCATTAGATAGAGAATGAATTTAGAAATTTTTAATTTTGAAAAACTCGGTTGAATCGGGCATGAACCGACCAGTTTAAGTATTGAACCAGGTTCAGACGGGTCTGGTCCGTTTCGGAACAGTGTGTCTTCTTCCTATAGATGACGACACTGTTCACTCTCTGGAAGAATGAACAGCACAGACGAAGAGGAATCACCTTCATTCAGGGTGTTTCAGGCCATGAATGAGCACCATAAAGGTGCCAAATGGTCAGGCAAAGAGTCACTAAGCTCCCTATATAAAGAGCTTCTCTCCATTCATCCTCCTCACACCTGAAAACTACATTCTCTCTCAACTGCTCCATTTTCTGGTGAAGCTCAAACCAGAGCTCCGACTTGGGTAGTTTTCTCAACCTCAAAAGGCAAGGTCGGGTTCTTTAGACTACGGGGGAAGTTAGCTATTTGATAGCAACCTCCGTTCGATCTGAGGACCGTTGGAGAAGCGCCGATGAAATCAATCAGTGAAGCAGCTAAGGCGTACCGAAGCTGCCATGTTTCGGCCGAGCTAAAATCATACGAATTCATCCCTCCTTCTGCCAAACCAAGCTTCCTCAACATCTCCACAGCCCTTATACGACCTCAACTGAGTTGATAGGTAAGCCAATTCAACCCTACTCAATCGTTGTAGGTCGAAGTTAGAGAGAGAAACTATAGAATTTCACTAATTAAATTCTCCTTCGATTCAAGGTTAATTGTAAGAATTCTTGATCCTAGAATATACCTAAAGAATAGAGCTACCTTCCTTGGTAGAGAGCTCGGACCGTTGCACCTCCGACGGTAAGCTTTTGAAGCTTTCTCTCTCTATGTACATTTTTTCAATTAATCTCCATTTGAGCTTAATTTGGACCCAAATGACCCGGTTCAAAGCTCAATTGAATCATATGGAAGTGTAGGAACTGATCCATACCTTCAATTGGAGCAATCCTAAAGTCCATTTTCATGACTTTTGTGACTCTAGGTCACTCAGGATCCATAAATTTCCTGGTTTGTCATTTCTCTATCGGTTCCAATTTTTAAATCGACTTGATTTTTTCTTTGGAAATGACTGGTTCTTTCCCCAATTTTTATTATTATCAAAGGACGAGGTTTACATGGGATTTGTAAATTTCTCAATTTGTCCTTTTTCTAACAATTGGGGTTCATGAACCAATTCAATTCTCTCTCTTGAGCTGACCGGTTCTTTCCCCTATTTTCTTATCCTGAAGGGGCGGGGTTTACAAGTGGGCTGAAACATGGTCCAAATCCATGTGGTTTAAAACCCTGTAGAGAAAAATTCTCACAATTTTCAAGAGGCTTTACCTAGCCTCTATCAGTTCCTCCATTGTGTCCTCCTCTACGATGTTGTTGAGATATTTGGCAATCACTGAAGCGAGGACGGGGCAGATTTAGAATGAGTCCTCGTAGTCCGTGACAGGAGAAGGCAATGACATGAGAAGTAGAATTAGAAAAACCTACGAGTAAGTTAGAGAGCGGTGCACTGCTGGAACTGGAGTGAGGACCATATTTTTAAAGGATTACTACGGTAGAGAAACTCATTTTTCTAGAGAAGGATGAGAAGATTGATACCACCCACAAATAAAATTAATTTTTGTTCAAGAATCTTCAATAGTAGGTGTAATAAATGCAAATAGTGATGATGATGACTTGCAAGGGTCGTAGATCTTCAAAGCTAGAACAATGTTACAAACCATTAAGGTGGCTCTGATACCATAAAGGATATGAATAAATATGGAAGATAAAGAGCCCACTTCAGAGATATGAGATTGTAAATTTTATTTTATTATTCAATTTACTATCTAATTCTATTTATATACAATTTAATCATAAATAATAAGGAGAACGGTTACTATATTAATTGATGTAATAAATTCATATATTAAAATAAATTCAACAATAAATTAGCTTAACTTATGATGGTCATTCATTACCTGAAACTCTCTCGCCAGAGACTTTTCATATTTGCCTGGGCTGTGCAATTTTCTAGCGAGTGAACAGTGTTGTCATCTGAAGAAAGAAGCCGACATTGTTCCGAACCAAATCGGATCGGTCCAAACCGGGTTAAAAGCTTAAACCGGCCGGTTCAGGCTCGATTCGACCGAGTTTTTCAATAATAAAAATTTATAAATTCATCTAAATTAATTCTCTATTGAATGGTGGCCTCAATTTTCCAATTTGAATTTTCTAAGCTAGCTAGAAAAATAAATTTAGAAATCGGTTCAATAGTAGTTCAATCCAGTTCACTTGAACCGGTTTGGTTTTCATCTCTAATTCATCCTAAAGTCCTTTTTTCATGACTTTTGTGACTGTTTAGGTCACTCGAGATCCATTTATTTCTCGATTTACCCTTTTTCTATCGGTTTCAGTTTATAACCCGACTCAGTTTTCTCTATGGAAATTACCAGTTCTTTCCCTGGTTTTCTTGTTATCAAAGGACTGGGTTTACAATGTACCCACCCAAGGGAAACGGGGAGGATGGAATCCAAGGGAGTCATGAAGTAGGTTTGAGTTTAGATGCCCTCAAGGGCAAATAAAAAGGAATTCAAGGAGAGAAGGGGAAGAATCCTTCGAAGGAAGGAAACCCTGAGGAGGCATACATGTCTCAACTAAGAAGTAATGGAACCAAGTGACAAGGGATGGGGAGATGAAGTATATGCTAAGATGACAGAACTAATGAAAGCATACTAGGAGGACCCAAGGAGTAAGTTAAACCTAGGGAATGGGTAAGTAGGAAGATAGCATTAAAAGACACCATGACAAGTAAGAATGGGTGGACTACCCATAATAAGGAAATAAAGGAAAGAACGTTCAAGAAACCTTGAAGAAGTAAGTCCTCCAATTAGGAAGTGGTTAAGGGGAACAACCACTAACATCAAGGCTAGTTGTGATCCACACTCGCTCAATGGAACCCAAGGAGTGGATGGCTGGGCATAGTGAAGAGTACATGAAATAAGACATGATAATTGGAAGTTCCTCGAGTAAGGAATAAGGGATGAAATGGAGGTTTAAGACAATGGAGGATTGAAAGCAAGCAATTGCCCCAACATAGAAAGGGTGTAAGGAGATGAAGACAGGAAACCTTCAAGGAACGATAAGAAGGTTGAACATGTAGCTCCTAAGATGGAAATCTCTACTTTGAGGGACATAGTAGAGAATGAAATCGTAAAGAGAGAACTCCCCAAACAAAGTAATCAAGATGTAGACTAAAAGGGATCAACTTAGAATAAATAATTATTAAATGGTCATGAGCGAGCAAGAGTGGATGGAGGAAAGGGAAAGTCCTTGAGTAAAGGATGCCATTGGGAATGAGGAAGGACCTAAGAAGGGAAGAATCCCAATGGGTCGGTAAATCATTGGGAAACCCAATAATTGAAACCGGAAAAACCCAATAAGGAAGTTGGGAGAAAATGAGTAGGCAAGGAAAACCGACACAGTTATGTAAGACATAACGTCAAAGGCAAGAAGGATCATTGGATAACGGTAAAGGTAGTCAAGGAATACTACTAGATGAAAAGAGGGATAAAGCTATACAATTCCCAAAAGGAAAGTGGAGAACAACCATCAAGGAAGTGTTCTAGAATTCTAATGGGCGAATAAAAGTTCTAGAACATGTCATGCTAAAAGGGATATGCAAGTCCAATCGTACCGGGAAAAAGTGTTATCAAGTAAGGAACAATCAATTGGTTAAGCATGACAAGGTCAAACATAAAGCTTGGACTAAAGTTATAATAAACAACAGATGGAGGAAGGGTCAAAATAGGACAAAAATGTGATAACACCAAAACCCATGTAAACAAGTACGTAACACTCGAAGGAACACTAAGCTAAGGTTTTCAATGATCAAGAGAATGATTGGTCATTTTAGAACTCGCAAACCTAAAATCCTAGACAAGAACCCTCAAGAGGAAAAATCTTGCTCTAAGCAAAGGAGGAAGTGAACCTAAGGATGTACCTTTAGACTAGTGGGTAAGACATGCCAAGTTATGATAAACTCCATCGAATGAGTAAACAATAAGGAATTCCTTAAGTGTATGTTATAAAGGGGCTAAGTGAAAGAACAGTCGAAGTGTTAGCATGTTAAGCAAACCCCCAAGTGGACATCAAGGGAAATTTTTCCTGAGGCAAAGGATGCTAACTTAGTTTTGGCGACAAAACTCCTAAAAGGAGGGGAGAGTTGTAAACCCCGTCCCTTTATAGATAAGAAAATCGGGAAAAGAACCGATTGTTCCAAAAGAGAAAACCGAGCCAGTTTACCAACCATAACCAATAAAAAAAGGGTAAATTTGGGAATTGACAAATCCCAAATGACTTAAAGAGTCATAAAAAGAATTGGAAAGAACCTTGGGACAATTGGGAAGGGAAAACCATACCGATTTAAGGTGAACCGGATTGAACCGATTAGAACTGCTTTCTAAATTCATTTTTATAGTTAGCTTAAAATATTCAAATTGGGGAAATGAAGCCACCATTAGATAGATAATGAATTTAGACAAATTTAGATATTTTTAATTTTGAGAAAATCGGACGAATCGGGCCTAAACCGACTAATTTACGCATTAAACCCGGTTGGATCGGACTAGTCTGGTTCAGAATAGTGTCATTTTCTTCCTCAAGATGACAGCACTGTTCATTCAATGTAGAAAACGGTAACACCGACGAAGGAAATATGGCTCCAATGAGGCCGTTTTAGGGCGAGGAGAAGCTCGACCAAAAAGGAAAGTTGTCACACAGAGGGTCCCCGAGCTCCCTATATAAACAGCTCCTCTCCTTTATTCCTCCACAAACTAGAAATCACCATTCTCTCTCAACCACTACATTTCTTAGCGAAGCACGAACCAGAGCTCTAGCATATTCATTTTTCTCAGCATCACGGGGCAAGTCAGGTCCTACAGACTCCGAGGGATGTCGGCTATCTGTTAGCACCTTCCTTTCGACTCGAGGACCGTCAGAGAAGCACCAACAAGATCAAACATTGAAGAAGCTCCAACGAACTGAAGTTGCCCTGTTTTGGCGAAGCAAAAATCGGTCAAGTTCAGCCCCCTCTGGCCAAATCAAGCCTTTCCAACACCCCCACAACCCTTATACAACCTCAACTGAGCTGAAAGGTAAGCCAATTTGGCCCTTCTCAGTCGTTGTAGATCAGAGTTAGAGAGAGAAAGTGCAAAACTTCATTGATAGAATTCTCCCTCAATTTGATGTTAATTGTAGCTATTTTTGATCATAGGAGGAACCTCATGATGAGAGCTACCTGCCTAGATAGAGAGCTCGGATCGCCACACCTCCGATAGTAAGCTTTTGAAGCTTTCTCTCTCTACGAGTGATTTTCTGGTGAAGCTCCATTTGAGCTTAATTTGAACCCAAATGATGCACTTCATTGCTTAATTTAATCATAAGAAGTGTAGAAACTGATCCATACCTTCGATTTGAGCAATTAACCTTGAATGAATGGCCAATTTGAAGAAATAAAATTCCGTCAATTTAAATAGGAGGAATTAGGGAAAAGTTTGGGGAAAATTGAGCATTTCAAAAAATTGAGGGACCTCTTTGCAATTTCCCAAAATTGAACGCCGATTGTCCATGAAAAAGATGATGGATGATCAATTGGTCAATTTTTTAAACATTTGGGGCCAAATTGCTATTTTTGGAAAGTAGGGGCAAAATGAAAATTTTTGAAAAGTTGGTGGACCAAATTGGAAATTTGGAAAAGTTGAGTCCCTCAAACAATTTTAAGTAAAATGAGGACTCAAAGGGAATTTTGGAAATTTTAGGACTCAAATTGGGCAAAAGTTGGCATTAGGGACCTAATGTTAAGAGAAATAAACTTTAGGGAAGTAAATACAATTTATCGATAATTTGTGAGACTTGGCTTTTATGCCACACCGTAAGTGATAAGGCTGCCCAAATCATGTAGGGATAAGTGTGACCAGAATACAAGCAGGAGAAATGTAAACCCCGCACTTTTGAGTTAAGGAAAACTAGGAAAAGAACCGGTCAAACTAAGTAAGAAAACCAAGCCGGTTTACAAACCCGATCATATGGGAACAAGAAATTTGGAAATTTATAACTTACAGGTGATCCAAAGGGTTCATTAAACCTTGGAAAAGAAACTTAAGACAAAATAAAAGAGAAAAACTAAATTGGTTCAAGTGAACAAGATCCCATAAGAACTCTAAATTTAAGTGTACTTGCTTGAGAGTAGTGTGAGGATGGGTGACCTCTTGGGAAGTATGATTTTTTTTTGTAACCCAAAATTTCGGTCAAAAATTTTTATGGGAATGTACACCTTATCATAAATGGCCATAAATTAATATATATTTAATTATTAGAATTAATACAAATAATTTAATACCAAAATTAAATTATTGGAATTAATACCAATAATTTATGTCAATATTAATACTAGTAATAAATCTCTCCCATTAAATACATGATTTTAGAGGTCATCCCCATTCATTCTCCTCATACCCGAACACTTCTTTCTCTCTCTACTGCTCCATTTCCCGATGAAGCTCGAACCAGAGCTTCGACTTGAACAAAGGTTGGGCTCTTTAGAATTGGGGAGAAGTCAATCCGAGAATCATTGGAGAAGCGTTGACATGATAGAATAATGAAGTAGCTTCGGCGGACCGCAGCTGTCCTATTTCGGCCAAGCTGAAATTGGCCATTTCAATCCATCCTCAGGCCAAACCAAGACCTCCCAACACTTCCTCAGCCTTTCCACGGCCGAATTAGGACCGAAAGGTAAGCCAATTTAGCTCCCCTTTACAATTTTTGATCGGTGCTAGAGAAAGAGTCGACTGAATTTCAATGACGAAATTCTAATCCAATTTTGCATCAATTGATGTGATTCTTGATTCTAGGATAAACCTCTGGACGAGCGCTATCTGCCCAGATTGAAAGCTCGAACCGTGTGCCTTCACCGGTGAGTAATCAAAGCTTTCTCTCTCTATAGTTCATTTTCCGGCGAAGCTCCGTTTGAGCTCGTCCTATCATTAAAACTTGCAATTCACATTTTTGAAGAATCGTATGAACATGTAGAAACTCAATTTCAACAATAGGAAACGTTTGATGGGTCAATTTGATGAAATTAAATTCGGCTGTGTTAAGAAGTTGGAATTGGGGGAAAATTGGGGATTTTCGAAATTCAAAGGACCAAAATGAAATTTTATGAAATTGAGGGTCAATTGGGCATGAAAATAATGTTGGAGGACCAATTGAGGAATTTTGAAATTTTGGGGGCAAATTTTACCATTTTTGTAAAGGAAGGGCAAAATGGTAATTTTGGAAAAGTTGGGGGACCAAATCGGAAATTTGGGAAATTAAACCCCTTTTTGTGAAATTGAATAAATTGAGGTTCCAATTTTAAAACTTTCAGGACTCAATTTGAAGAAAAATCGGCATTTGGGGACTTAAAGTTAAAGAGAAATAACTTTAGGGACCTAATTGCAAATAACTAAAAAGTTTGGGTTTTCTCATTCATTGGAAATAAATGAAGGTTGTTAAGTCGAGTAATAGTGAACAAGGATGTTCATATCGTATAGGAACACGAAGTACTGGGAACGCAAGCATGGACGAGCTCGCATGAATACAAAAAACCAGTATAGTGGAATTCACTACATTAACGGGTGAGTGGGTTTACTAACATCACACCCGGTTGGTATGATGAGCACAACTTAAAATTAAAAACCACTTACCGGTTGTGAGTGAAAATTTTATATCATACCCGGTTGGGAATGATAAGTACCTCGGTATGAAAACTCACTATTAAGTGGTATTTTAAACATCACTACTTAGAGGAAGTGATGTGAAAATCATGCGAAAAAACTATTTTCCGATTGTAAGTAGATCATACCCGATTGGTATGATGAGACTTCCTCGAAGGAAGTTGAAAACCCGTTCATCGGTTATGAACGGAGGTGTCCTTATACCAGGGCAGTATAATGGATAAAAAAAACATATGTTTTGTCGGAAGTGCTCTCCCCTAACTGTGTGCCAATGCTTAAACAATTTGGGAGACCTTCTCGACGGGAACTCAGATAGCTCTGATAGGCCGGGGGCCTCGGTTTTGGAACTTGGGGGCTAAATGCCCAATTTTGAAAATCTCGTACAGTGGGCTCAATGCTAGTTGGCACGAGCAGGAGCTTGTAAACGAACATGATATATGTGCCATAAAACTTAATAAGTGAATTGTTTGGACATGGTACCAAGATAGGACCGACATGCTCAGTCAACTAGCAGTAGTGTGACATGACAGGTCGACGTACCAGTCAAGACATACAACTGTGAGTTGAGTTGTGAGTCGGGGCCATTGGACCAGTGGCACCAAAGATTACATGGCAATATGAGAAAACATTGTTTGTGCATGCATTGTGAGTATGGGATCATCAAGACGCCCATTAGGGGTAGTGATGCATTCTAAGGGCACTGGACGACTTGGTGGCTATAAGGGCAGTTCGTCGTTCCAGGTGTCTGTGCAAAATCTGGAGTAGCACCAAGCGCATGAGACCGGGGTGGGGATAGGATGAGGTCTCTGTCCTCATACAAACACGAAGAAGTGATTTCGGGATTGTGGGTCGAATGTCACGTACATCCACTCATTCCCATGGTAGAAGTGGTCGTACTTCTATCTCGGTGGTAGGAAAAGTCGCTCTAAAGCCACTAGCGGGTTCAATAGTGATACTAACTTGAAAATGTGTGTAACCTTCATGATGAAGGATGTGTGTTGGGTGATGACACACTGTGGTAAATAAGAAATTGTGGAAAAACTCGAATTTTTAAATGAAGAGATTTTTGAAAAAAAAGGAGTCTGACACACTCCATATAAATATTTTTCTTAAAAGTCAAAAGTTTTTAAAAACCCATTCACTGACTAGTCGTACTCACCCCCTCCCTTATATCCCTTTCAAGAAATCCCGGAAAGCCTCCCCTTAAAAACCGTCAACTAAGATGCCTGTAAGACAAGTATGTAAAGTTTTAAATTTCATCCAGTTTTGATTATGCTATTCCAGGAAAAGGTGCAGGTCAAAGGACACCTTACTCTTTACGATTTACAATAAGGGGAAATCCTTTAATAAACCAGGAGAGTGGCGAGTTGATCATGGGGATCCGACCAAACTGGGTTGGGGCGTGACAAGAAGGCTCAAGTAGACTTGGAAAACCAACCAAGGATGAACACATCACAATTATCGGGTGAGTGGGCTTATTTACATCATACCAGGTTGGGATGGTGAGCACTTTAGAAATGAAAAACCACTTGTAAGTGGAATTGTAACATCATACACGGATGGGGTGATGGGCGAACTAAGCTAAAACCTACTTACATATTATAAGTAGAGGAAATCATACTAGGTTGGTATGATGGACTTCCTTGAAGGAAGAAGAAACTCGCTTGCTGGTGGTGAGTGGAGGTATCATCACACCCAGATAGTGGGATGAAGAGAAAATACATTTTTGTCAGAAGTTTTCTCCCCTGACTGTGTGCCAGTGCTTAAACCATTTGGGAGACCTTTTTTATGGGAGCTAGAACAGCTCAGATAGGCCAAAGGCCTCAATTTTTGAACTTGTGTGGCTAAATGCCTGGTTTTTGGAAAATCGCCTGCACTAGGGCCAAGGCCAGTGGGCACGAGCAAGAGCTCGTAAACAAACTTGAAATGAAAAAGCCATGAAATCTATAATGAATTTGTTGTGTGATTTCACCTTGTACCAAGTCAGGACCGACAATACTCGATGGACTGGCTGCCGTGTGTTAGGGCCTGGTAGATGGACCAACCTAGGCAAACAACTGCAATTCGAGTTGCGGGTAGAGGCCGTTGGACTAGTGGCACCAAAAATAAATGGCTGTGTGAAAATTATTGTTTTGTGCATGCACTTGTGGTACCGAACCTTCAAAACGTCCAAGAGGGGTAGTGATAGGTTATAAGGGCTACTAAACGATATGGTGGAGAAAAGGGTAGTTTGTCGTGCTAGTCAGACTTGAAGCTCGGAGTAACTTCTTGCGCATGAGACCAGGGTGGGGTCAGGATGAGGTCTCCGTCCTCATACGGACACAAAGTATTTTGGTTCTAAGGGTCAAACGTCTGGGACATTCACTCAGACTTCGGGTAGAAGTCAGGGACTTCTATTAGGGTGGATGGTAAAGATGCTCTAATCTACAAGTGGGTGCAATTGTCATAACTGAAGGTGTGTGTTGTTTACTTAACACCTCCCGAGGCAAGGGGATGGGCTAAGAAAGCTAAAACACACCTAATATGGAAATGGGAAAAAAGGTTTTGAAAACCTTGGAAAGGATTTGAGAATCCTTGGAAAAAGGAATGGTAAACCTTGGAAAAAAGGTTTTTTTGTAAAAGAAATGGAAATTGAGGAAACCACTTTCAAAGGAAAATGTCACCATTGGCAGGGTAAAGGTTTTGAAAACTAAATTTGAGGAAAAATCCCTTTTCAAGGAAATGATAATCTTGGCACAATTTGGTTAAAGCTATTTTTAAAACTCACTCCCAACACTCGCACACTAAGTTGTAGAAGTCACTCTCTACCTTTTACCCCTTTCAGATAACCAAGGGAAAATAAAACTTAAAGACCTCCATGTAAGACATGTGTGATGGTTTTAAGATATTCGATTTTGTATTATGCTATTCCAGGAAAGACAAGAAAGAAGGACGCCTTACTCCTCGCGGATTAGAAAAGGGTGAAACCCTTTATGGACCAAAGGGAGTGGTGGGTTGCTCACAGGGATCTGACCAAACCAGGTCAGGGTGTGACATTCCAAATTCCTAAACATCTACATATCTTAAATCAAGATTCAATATGACTCCATAACTTGGCCAAAAAGCTCATAAACATGAGCAAAGGAAAACCTTTAGTAAAAGGGTTGTGGAGGTTAGAAAAAGAAAGATGAAGGGAATTCTTAAGCAACTAAAATCTGAAAGAGTGAATACTAGAAAGATTAATAACCATAATGTTTTTCATAATAGGTAAAGCCTTTTAGTACCCTTGATAAGAAAGTTAGAAAATCTTGGACCAAAATACCTTAACTTCTCCCTAAGAAAATAATCTTGTAAATGGAAAAATGTGTGAATAGGAATTGAGTACAAAGGTGTACCCACAAGATTCCAAGAAGGAAGCTAACCCCAAGGAATGGGTAATCGGGAAAATGACATCAAAGGATGTCATAAAATTTTTGATGGATAGGAAATTTCAAATGGATGATTTGAATACAACAATGCATTGTGCATACACAATTATTCCATTGTAAAGGGATGTAAGGATATGAAGGTAGGAAACCTTCAAGGAAGGATAAGAAGATTGGATGTCTGGCACCAGAGATAGAGGTCTCTACTTCGAAGTACAAGAGTAAAGATCCCGACAAACAAGAGAAACTCCTCAGTTTGAGGAATCAATATGTATACTGTAAGGGATCAAATAGGAGTAAAGACAGAATAACCATGAAATGGTCACGAACAAGTAAGGATAGAATAAGTATTGGAAGTCCTTAGGTAAGGATGCCATCAAACATGTGGTAGTGCATAATGGAGGAAAACCATGAGTGTGTCGATAGACAAATCACCAAGTGGTCAGGAAATAGTAGGAAGCAAGAAGGATCAATAAATAGGTTGGTAAAAGATAATTAGATACGGAAAACTCAAATTGTCGTGAAAGGTATGATGCCTAAGTAAAGGAAAAAGATGTAAGGATCATTTTATAACTATCGGCAGGAGAGTTAAGGATGGACTCAAGGACCAACACAAGAACAAAGGTAAGAAGGAACAAGAACGAAAAGCTCGAAAGGGCGTCGAATGACGGCAAAATAATGGTTGAAAAATGGACATACCCAAGACATGGAGGGAAAGGGTTTAAATGTCCAAAGGGAGTAATGGCACGAATGATGCTCCCTAAAGATATAGTGAAGATATGGAGTATGGTGAGAGTAGTACCATTTGGAAATGGCATGAGACACTCAAGATATTCTATCGAAAAGGGTTACAAAAAATAGTTACTAACCACCTAGAATGTGTGGTTATGTAATGAGAGTAAGGAGATAATAGGAAGTCTTGAAGGAACTTCTTCCATTCAACATAATTTGACTCGCTCCGACCAGGTTTGGTCAGGGTCCTATCATCAACTTGCCACCCTTCCATGCATCATCTGAGTATTCCTATCTTGATGATGCAGGGAAGATAAAGGCATGCCTACATTCATTCCCTTATTATGAGTTTGAGATAGGGAATGGACCTTAAGGGCTCGAGCTTTTTCTTAGAGGTTTTATCTCCTTAGTCTTTTTCTATTTTTGGGGTTCCTGAAAGGGTGAGAGGAGGGGAATGAGTACATAAACATATACCCAATGAGGGGAAATCTCTACAGTAATCGATCTAGTTTGTTACTTAGTTCATTATCCATCAATAATATATAAATCATACATCAACCACCCTCCTATCATAGGAAGGGATCACACGTTTGCAGAACAGTCTCCAACCGTTCCACTTGTGGACCGGAGCGCCTTTACCATCCACCCGGATAGAGGTTAACAGCCTCTACACTGAGTTTGAGTGGACCTTTACTTCAGCCCACGCATGTTGGCCCAATAGGTTCAGTGACCAACCTTCAGCTTAGCAGCTATTTGGCCCAACAAGCCCAACATCCCCACCTTGGCTTGGTAGGTATCATGCACAATTACCCATTATAAGAACTTTTAGCAGTTTATCACATGCTGATTCTGAACGGGTCCATACCCATGTCCATTGGCCTTGGGTCCACTTGCATTACTAAGCCTAAGCTCTGAAATTAACCCCCAAATATTTTAAGCAGATTCATCCAGTTAAGGGAGGCTAATTTCAAGAAAATTGGTTTTAAGGGAAGCCATCGTTTCAATCAAACTCGATGTTATATAGTTCCCACTCACCCAAAAATTGTGATGGGGTTGTCTCGGCGGAAACTTACTTCGCAATGTGCTACCTTGACATGGTGCATGGGCAGTCCACTTCTACATGGTACGAATATCCATATCAGGATGATTTTTCCTAAGAGGCTGCGTATTTTTTAGTATTTGTGCATAGGCCCTCAATTTTTGAAAAATTGCTATTTGGCCCCTAATTTCCCAAAAATTACCAATTGGCCCTTAATTTCTCAAAATTGCCAATTAGCCTTCCATTTTATCCAAATTTCCCAATTGGACCTCAATTGGGAGTGAATTTCATGAAAATGCCCTTAATTTCATCAAATTTCCATTCAACTTACGAATTTTTGACGAATTGCACAAAAGCCCCCTTTCTTTTGAAATATCCCCAAATTGCCTCCCTCTTCTTCCCCAAATTGAACGTTTGAATTTCTCGGATCTTACCTTGTCCAATTGATGGCCTGAAAGTCCTTAATTTCTTTGTCTCTTATTGTTATTCACCTCCTCCAACTCCCCCCAATCGTTCTAAACTTTGAATTTTTGAATTTGGCTAAGTTTTGAGCTTTGTCGGAAAATAACAGTAGAGAGAGAAATCTTGTTGAGCTTACCGATGGAGGGGCGGTGGCCAAAGCTTGAGGTGTGTGCAGCTAGTATTCGTCGAGGGGGTCCTACTAGGATTGAATCTCACTACAATTCACTACTGCATTGTGGAAATTTGAAGAGACAAGTTTAGGGCATGTGGAGTTCTAAAACTTAGAAAATCTGATGATGAGAGGTGAAATTAAGCTTACCAGGTGTATAAGAGGGGCTGGAGAGTGTCAAAGTAGATCGGAGGTGGTCAATTCTAGTGGTGGGAGGTTTGAGAGGGTTAGGGTTGTATCGGTCGGGAGCTCACTACTTTGAAGCTCTAGGTTGACTTCATTGTGTGATTAGTTTGGCACTTCTCTGGCTGCCTTCCGATCGAGTTGAGGGTTCCACAAGCTTGAGGACCCCTTCCCAATTCTGATGCCACCCACTGGAGCACTTTTGGTTGAGAAATGGTTCGTCGTCAAAGCCTTGGTCGACACTTCATCATAAAAGGAGTGGTTTGTCTTTAGAGGATGCCTAAGTGGTGAGGAGATCGAGCGAGAGGGTGCTATATTTATAGGGAGCTTTGCAACTGTCCGGGCTACCGGCCGGTGTGAGACTTGGTCCATGCCCCACTCATCGGCGACCAGACCAGAGGGTTTTCTGAGTCGCCGACACTTCCCCCTTTGTTGGCCTCTCTCCTTTCTGTAAGCAGACTGAGGTTTAAGATGAAGATGTGGTGGGCATGCCATGTGGCACGCTATGATTGGCTGGTTTTTATGACGTGGTGATCCAACTAAGTCGCCACGTCACCTATTGACCGGACACTTGATAGCCTCCCATTGGTTGCTCATGTCTGCGTGGTAAGCTGACAGGTCAGCCACTGACTGTTGACAGGACACGTGGCAGCTTCCCATTTACTGTCTCTGTCTGCATGGCTGCTGATTGGGCACTGCTAACCGTTGACCAATCCGGTGTCTTGATTGACTAGACCATTGATCGATCTGGTTCATTGACTGGTTTGACCGTTTACCGGTCTGGTCCGACCGTGTTTGGAGACTCGGTTTCAATAATCAGCTAGTTTAGGCATTATTTGACTGATTTTCTAAAATTTAAAATTTTCTAAATTTATCTAAATTCATTTTCTATCTAATGGTGGCCTCAATTTCCCAAATTGATATTTTTATGCCACAAAGAAAAATGAATCATTGAACCGGTTCACTATGGTTCAATCTGGTTCAATTTAGTTTAGGTATGGTTCACCCTGAACCGATGCGGTTCTCTCATCTATTTCACTTCATGGTTCTTCCCCATGATTTTTGTGAATTTTTGGTCACTCAGGATTTTCTAAATCTCCCTTGTTAGCCCTTCTTTACTATTTTCGGTTCATTAAATGGGCTTGGTTTTTCATATGAAGTTGGTCGGTCCTCCTTCTCGGTTTCTCCTTCGTCCAAGAGGACAAGGTTTACAACTCTCCCTTCTTTTTAGGAGTTTTGTCCTCAAAACTCAGTTATTCATCATGTCATTCGGAAATGGTCCCCATGTGGTCCAATTAGGATACGGGTTGATGCCCTATCACTTTGGTTACCTCTTTTGACTCGATCTCCTTGCTCCTTTGAATTTTTGTTAGTTTGACTTGCCTTACACCTAGTGTCCACGAAATTTCTTAGGTTCCATACTTCTGGTCGTTTGGGGTCAAACTTTTCCTGTGGAGGGTTTTGTCCAAAATTGGGAGTTCCAACACATCCAATCGCATCTGAGTCTATTTCTTCCCTTGGTTGTTGGAACTTATTAGCTCATCATCCCTTCATGCTTTTGTACTTGCTTTTCATGGTTTCGGTGTTATCCCTCTTCTTGGTTCTCTAGTTCGTCCTTTCATACTTGAGTCCCCTTTTTGTTAGGGTCGTTGGACCTACATGTCCCTTGTAGTATGAATCTCATATTCTATTATTTCTCCTTGGACATGAAGTCCTACTTACCTTATGGTTTGGGCCGCGTTCTTCTGCTCCCTTCCTTAGAGCACGTTCCCTCTGTCCTTCCTTTTGCATCATCAACGTACTCCATTACTCGACTTCGGCTCATCCATCAGTTCCGATTCCAGCCTCTCTCCCATACTCCAAATTTCCATGGATGTTGAGGTCAAGCTCTTTATGAGTGTTTTGGTTTCTCGCATTTATTCGTCCGACTCCACATTCTTATTGGGTTTTGTCATTTCTAACTAGCAGGTTTCCCTTCTGGATTTATCGGCCCATTGGGGTTCTCCTCCCTCAGTCCATTCTCACATCCAATGGCGTCCTCTAATCGGTGAGGGGGTGCTTCCCTTTCCTTCTACCCCTGTTCTTCCCCTGTCCCGGGTCATTAGGCATGTTGATCCTTAGCAACCAGACTTCCTTGGGGCTTAGTCTTTTCCTTTGTTCCAAGCCGCAAGGCTTGGTGTTCACCCTCATGATTGCTTTCTTTCTAAGGACTATTTATTTCACCCTCAAGGGACTTCTCCTTTCTTCTAACATCCCCTAATTTATTTCACCCTCCGACCCCATGAGGCTTACATTGATTTCTTGAGGCTTCCCATTTGTTCCAAAATACAGTCTTAGATTCCGTTCTTCTATGGCTTGGGGTGGGTTTTCCCCCTTTTTCCTTGGTCGCTTCTTTTGGTCATTTTTCCTTCTTGTTTATCGAGTCCATCCCCTTTCTCACTCAATTTTGTCATGCCGAAATGGGCGAATTTTCCCTTACCTGGGTCGTACCTCTTTTTGGAGGCTTGGGGCCCACATATCCCTAGTGGTCTTAATATGTTCCTGACCCTTACTTGCATTTTTGTAGTGTCTCTCCCGCAATTCACTAATTTATTTGGGATTTTAGGCTCTGCCCTTCAGTGTAACTTGGTAGTGTTTCTTCACTGCCCTAGGGGCCATCTGGTCATCTAGCACACACATTCAAGGCTTGATCATTCCTCCTTAATTCCATAGGTGCCCATTTCCTTAAAGTTTTCTAGTTTCATTAAAGGGTGTCCTCCCATGCTTCCTTCTTATGGGATAGGATACACTATATGCCTTGTGTTTCCCTTGAGTATCAAACTTCTCCTCATTGTTTTCCTTATCTAGCATCCTAATCAACTTTATAGGATCCACGCTCGTCCACCCAATCCTTCTCGCTATTTTACTTTTCCTAATCCCTAATGCAAGGATTCCTTATCCCTTTGCTACGGGCTCGTCTCTCACTCATCTGTTCAATGGAATACCTTGTTGCTATTTCTCGATCATCCTGGTTGTCACTCGCTAGGGTTCCTCTAGGGCGTAGGCCTTCTTTTGGTTCATCCTCAATAGATCCTTGGCTTGCCCTCATTTCTATTCGGGTGTACTAGGCCCAAATTTCCGCCTTCCCGACAAGGTGCTTACTCTATTGTTATCGTTAGCCAGTATCCGCTCCTGGGGTTTTGCCACCTTCCTTTGTTGTCGCCTCTCTAGTTCCTACCATGGGCTCCTCGACCTCTACTTGGGTTACCGACCATGTCTTACCCTTACTTCGGTTGACCATGTTTCTACTTAGAGTTCTCGTCCTTTGGTACATTGTGGCCCTATTGGTGTTCTTTTATGGCACCCTGTTTTAGCTTATCACGTATGGTTTCCCTTATGACTTTCCAGGCTCACTAGGGGTTTACTTCGTTGGCTTCCTTATTCTGGGGTTCAAACCTCTATTGTCCCTCTCGGGTGTCCTTTTTCCTAGCCTTATTATTCTAGGGTTTCATGTTCAAGCGTCCTCCTTCAGGAAGCTGGGCAATTTATCACTTGTCCCTCCTCCTAGGGTTTCTGGACGCCTCATGCTTCATTTGTGTGACGATTTCTTCTCTTTCTTTCCATTTCTAGTGTCCCTATAGTTCTAAGGTTTCCTAGTTCACTAGGGCTTGGTAGGCTGAACATTTTCCGGCCCCTTCATCCTTTCTTTAACTTTCTGAGGGTTCTTTGGCTAGGGTCACTTTCATTCCTTACATTTGGCGTCACGCGAGCGTGAAATAAATTGGAATCTTTTATTTAGTAACCGGTGAAACCTCGGATAGGGTTTAGTATAGCAATCAATCCCAAAATTTATTGCTACGTCTCTAACCTCTCCAATTAACCGACCTAGAGTTAAATACAGGCAGGTTGCAAGACTCAGTGTCAGTTGCCCTAGGCATCTCCTCCTTCTAGGCAGGCAATTGCCTCTATGGTATCTCCCACAATATGGGCACGGGTTCATGATGGGTTCTTCAAATTTTGAGGATGCCGATGTGCTGGGAGCCCTCATGGCTCGTACCTCTGGTGCGATTTCTACCCCATACCGGTTTAGGATAGCAGCATCGTGGGCGTGCTATATGCGATTTGTTGTGCATGTGCTACTGTGTATCAGAGGAAGTCGGCGAAAAACCCTCACAATATTAGTGTATACCTCCCAGAAATTCCTCTCGACTTCTTCTCGTATCTAGGCTTGATCCGGTTCTCAGGGTGGGGAAGTTTCATCTTTCATTGAGTAGGGAGGGGTTCTCTTCTGAAGTGCTTCCCATGGGATAGGCTCCTCTAGTTCCTTTAGCCTTCGCTCCATGGCATGTATCTAGGGAATAAACTCTTCGTTAGCATTTACGTTCATGTTTTTCTACAAGAGTTTCAGGAATCAAGTATTAGGATTGGTGGGGACTTATTTGGAAGGTTACACTCTGATACCACTCAAGTTTTCATGCCCCGACTGGGTTTGGTCGGGGTCCTATAATCAACACGGCACCCTTCCATGCATCATCCTAGTATTCTAATCTTTATGTAGGGAAGGTAAAGGCTTTATGTCTCCTTAGTTCTCATCCGTTTTCGCAGTTCCTGAAAGGGTGAGAGGAGGGGAATGAGTATATAAACATATACCCAGTGAGGGGAAATCTCTACCACAATCAATCTAGCTTGTTACGTAGTTCATTATCCATTAGTAGTATATAAATCATACATCAACTGCCCTACTATCATAGGAAGGGATCACACATTCGCAAAACAGTCCCCAATCATTAAACTTGTGGACCGGAGCACCTTTATCGTCCACCCTGATAGAAGTTAACATCCTCTACCCTGAGTTTGAGTGGACCTTGCTCGTCTCACCCTCAAACCTTGATCTTACTTCATGTGTCCGCTTTGTGGGATGAGACCTCATTTCCTCCACTACCTCGGTCTCAATGTGCAGGAAGCTCCCCGAGCCTCTCGACCTATTGGACACCAAACCGCCCTTATGCACCCTAGGTCGTCTAATAGCCCTTGGGATCCATCACTACCTCATACCAGGTGTCCTAATGGCCCTACATCATAGTGCATGCATAATCAATAGTCTTTTTCATTTATAGCCATTATCTTTGGCCCTCCAGCTCAAGGGTATGATGACTTGGCTTCGGCCCACGAGTGCAGACCCAATTGGTTCAATGACCTAGCTTTGGCTTAGCAGCTATTTGGCCCAACACGCTTAACATCCCAGCCTTGGCTCAGTGGGTATCACACACAATTACTCATTATAAGGACTTTTAGCAGTTTATCACATGCTGATTTTGAACGGGTCCATACCTGTGTCCATCGGCCTTGGGCCCACTTGCAATACCGAGCCTAAGTCCCCAAATTAACTCCCAAATATTTTAAGCAGATTCACCTAGTCAAGGGAGGCTAATTCCGAGAAAATTATTTTTAAGGGAAGCCATCGTTCCAATCGGACCTGATGCTATAGAGTTCCTACTCACCCGGTAATCGTGACGAGGTTGTCCCAGCGGAACCTTGCTTCGTGGTGCGCTTCCTTGAGCTAGTGCATGGGCAGTCCACTCCTACATGGTACGAATATCCATATCAGGATGATTTGCCTAAGATGCTGCATATTTTTTAGTATTTGTGCATAGACCCTCAATTTTTCAAAAATTGATATTTGGCCCTTAATTTCCCAAAATTACCAATTGGCCTTTCCTTTTATCTAAATTTCTCAATTGGACCTCATTTGGGAGTGAATTTCACAAAAATGCCCTTAATTTCATCAAATTTCCAATCGACTTACGAATTTTTGACGAATTGCACAAAAGCCCCCTTTCTTTTGAAAAATTCCCAAATTGCCTCCCTCTTCTTCCCCAAATTGAACGTTTGAATTTCCCGGATCTTACCTCATCCAATTGACGGCCTAAAAGTCCTTAATTTCTATGTCTCTTATTTTTATTTCCCTCCTCTAGCTCCCTAGATCATCCTACACTTCGAATTTTTGAATTAGGCTAAGTTTTGAGCTTCGTCAGAAAATAACAGTAGAGAGAGAAAGCTTGCTAAGCTTACCAATGGAGGCATGGTGGCCGGAGCTTGAGGTATGGGCAGCTAGTGTTCATCGAGGGGGTCTTACCAGGATTGAATCCCATTACAATTCGCTACCGTACTATGGGAATTCGAAGAGAGAAGTTTAGGGGAGGCGGAGTTCTGAAACTTAGAAAATCTGACATGGAGAGGTGAAATTAAGCTTGTCGAGTGTCTGAGAGGGGCTAGTGAGTGTCTGAGGAGGTCGAAAATGGTCAATTCTAGTGGCGGGAGGTCTGAAAGGGTCGGGGTTGGGTCGGTCGGGAGCTCGCTGCTTCGGAGTTATGGGCGACTTCACTGTGTGATTATTCTAGCACTTCTCCGGCTATCCTCCAGTCAAGCTGAGGGCTCCCCAAGCTTGAGGACTCCTTTCGGGTTCTGATGCCACCCACTTGAGCTCTTTTGGTTGAGAAAGGGCCCATCGTCAGAGCCTTGGTCGGCACTTCGTCAGAAAAGGAGTGGTTTGTCTTCAGAGGGTGCCTGAGTGGTGAGGAGGTTGAGTGGGAGGGTGCTCTATTTATCGGGAGCTCGACAACTATCCGGGCTACTAGCCAACATCAGACTCAGCCCCCGCTCCACTCGTCGGTAACCAGACCAGAGCGTTTTTCGAGTCATCGGAGACTTCCCCCTTCATCGGCCTCTCTCCTTTCTGTTAGCATACTGAGGTTGAAGACAATGATGTGGTGAGCATGCCACGTGGCGTGCTATGATTGGCAAGTTTTTCTAACGTGGTGATCCAACTTAGCCCCCGTGTTAGCCGTTGACTGGACACATGGCAGCCTCACATTGGTTGCTCGTGTGTGTGAGACAAGCTGATAGGTCGTCCACTAACTGTTGACTTGACACGTGGCAGCATCCTATTTGCTGTCCGTATCTGTGTGGCTAATGACTGGGCGCCACTAACGGTTGACTGGTCCGGTCTGTTGGCCGGCTGGACCATTGACTGGTCTGGTTTATTGATCGATTGGACCATTTACCAATCTGGTCTGATCAGGTTTAGTGACCCGATTTCGAAAAATGGTCGATTTAGGCCTGATTCGACTGTTTTTCTAAAATTTAAAATTTTTCAAATTTATTTTCTGTCTAATGGTGGCCTCAATTTCTCAAATTGATATTTTTATGCCACCTAAAAAATGAATCATTGAACCGGTTCATTATGATTCAATCTAGTTCGAGTCTGGTTCACCTTGAACCAGTTTGTTTCTCTCATCCATTTCACTTCATGGTTCTTCCCCATGATTTTTGTGAATTTTTGGTCACTTGGGATTTTCTAAATCTCCCTTGTTAACCCTTCTTTACTATTTTTAGTTCATTAAATGGGCTTGGTTTTTCATATGATGTTGGCCGTTCCTTTTTCTTGATTTCTCCTTGGTCCGAGAGGACGGGATTTACATAATTAGTTACCTCACAAGAGGTTAAATTATGAACAAAGGATGGCAACGAGAAAGGAAATTGATATGTTTTGAAGGAATGCTCTAACAAAAAAATGAGTGGTGGAATGCTCTATCAAGCAAGAAGGAGGCTTGAGTAAACTTGTATTATAAGAAAGAAAGGATACCTCGAAGCAAGGAAGTTATAAGTGAGCAAGGATGTGATTTCGAGTCCTCGAAAGAAGGATCCGCAAATAAAAAGGAATATGACAAAGGACTATTCGAGTTGAATAACCAAGCCTTAAGAATGGACATGGCATTAAGATCCATAGTAACTAAGATTTTAGTCACACCAAGTGCATGAAGGGCGGAAGGGAAAGAATACTAAATATTTGTTAAAGATCACGTCATCATGATGATAGTATAAATTAATGGGATGCGACGCATAAGGATTTGAGTATGCGCATTACACCCAAAGAGAAACATCGGTCAAGTTAAAATGTAGGATCCCAATACTACCGTGAGATAAGGAAGGTATGAAAAGATCCCAAGAGGGGTCCCACGAATTTCAAAATTTAAATGTAACTCTAAGGAAAAAGGAGATAAGGAAAAATTTCCGAGGTAAAGGCAATGAGCTTAAGAAAACTCGGAAAAGAACTGGTCGTTCCAAAAGAGAAAATCGAGCCGGTTCATAAACCATAACCAATAAGGAAAGGGTAAATTAAGAAATTTACAAATCCCGAGTGACTCAAAGAGTCATAAAAATCATGGAAATTAACCATGGGACAATTGAGAATAGAAAATCAGACCCGTTCAGGGTGAATCGGACCTGAATTGGATTGAACATGCTTGAACCAATTTCTAAATTTATTTTTCTTAATGGCTTAAAATGGTCAAATTGGGGAATTGAAGCCACTATTAGATAGAGAATGAACTTAGAAATTTTTAATTTTGAGAAAATCAGTCGAATCGAGCCTGAACCGACCAATTTACGCATTGAACCTAGTCGGACCAGTCTGGTCCAGTTCAAAATAGTGTCATCTTCTTCCTCATAATGACAACACTGTTCATTCAATGCAGAAATGGATAACGCCGATGAAGGAAAAACGGCTCCGATCAGACCATTTCAGGGCAAGGATAAGCTCGACCAAAATGGAAAGTTGTCGGGCAAAGGGTCCCTGAGCTCCCTATATAAAGAGCTTCTCTCCATTCATCCTCCACACACATGAAATCTCCATTCTCTCTCAACTGCTCCATTTTTTGGAAAAGCTCAAACCAGAGCTCTGATATAGGCCCTTTTCTTAGCCTCAGAAAGCAAGGTCGGATCCTACAGACTTCAGAGGAAGTCAGCTACCTGATAGCACCTTCCTTTCGACCTGAGGACCGCTAGAGAAGCACTGGCGAAATCAAACAGTGAAGCAACTATGATAGATCGAAGCTGCCCTATTTTGACTAAGCTAAATTCAGCCAAATTCGGCCCTCCCCTAGCCAAACCAAGCCTACCCAACACCCCCACGGCCTCAGCAAAGCTGAAAGGTAAGCTAATTTGGCCATCCTTAGTCATTACAAGTCAGAGTTAGAAAGAGAAAGTGCTAAACTTTACATATAAAATTATCCCTTAATTGGACATCAATTGTAACAATTCTTGATCCTAGAAGGAACCTCAGGACAAGAGCTACCTCTCTAGATCAAGAGCTCGGACCGACACACCACTAACGGTAAGCTTTCCAAGCTAAAGGCTCGAAAGTCGGAGTGCGCTAGTGCGCGCATAGTTTTCTCGTTCGCTTTCTCTCTCTATGAGCAGTTTTTCGGTGAAGCTCCATTTGAGCTCAATTCAAACCCAAATGATGCGGTTCAAAGCTCAATTGAATCGTATGGAAGTGTAGGAATTGATCCATACCTTCAATTTGAACAATTAACCCAGATTGAATGACCAATTTGAAGAAATCAAATTTGATCAGTTTGAAAGGGAGAAATTGGAGGGGGGAGTTTTGGGGAAAATTAGGGATTTCGAAAAATTGAGGGATCTCTTTGCAATTTCCCAAAATTGAATGTCAATTGGCCATGAGAAAGATGTTAAGGGACAACCTGGTCGATTTTTGGAAAGTAGGGGCAAAATTGTAATTTTGGAAAAGTTGGGGATCAAATTGGAAATTTGAAAAACATGAGCCCCATATACAATTTTGAGTAAATTGAGGACTCAAAGGGAATTTTGGAAACCTTGGGACTCAATTTGGGGAAAAGTTAGCATTAGGGACCTAATGTTAAGGAAAATGAACTTTAGGGACCTAAGTACAATTAATCGATAAATTGTGAGCCTAGGTTGTTATGCCAAACCGTAATTGATAAGGCTACCCAAATTGTGCAGGGACACGTGTGACCAGAACGCAAGCAAGGGAAAGCTCGCGTAGACTTAGCAAACCAATTGGGGATGAACACGTCATAGTCATCGGGTGAGTGGGCATATTTACCCGATTGGGATGGTGAGCACTTTAGAAACGAAAAACCACTTGTGAGTGGGACTTTAACATCGTACCCGGATGGGGTGATGGTCAGTTTAAGCTAAAACCTACTTACCATTTGTAAGTAGAGGAAATCATACCTAGTTGGTATGATGGACTTCCTTAAAGGAGAAACCCATTTGCCAGTTGTAAGCGAAGATATTATCACACCCGGTTAAGTGAAAATATATTTTTTGTCAAAAGTGTTCTCCCATCATTGTGTGCCAATGATTAAACTATTTGAGAAACCTTATTAATGGGAGCTAGAATAGCTCAAGTAGGCTAGAGGCCTCGATTTTTTAACTTATGGGGCTAAATAGGGATGTCAATGAGACCTGAGACCCGAGCATCGGGTCCCTACCTGACCCAAGCATATCTAAGGACCTCAGGTCTGTGATCGGGTTCGGGTCCATAGATTGGACCCAAGACTAGAGCCTTGGGTCCTGCTAGCTGCTTCTTGCGGGCTCGGGTCCCGCTGGCTGGACGCGAGGCTAGGGTCCAAATGGACACGAAGGTGGGCCCACAATCCCTTTGAATTATTTTTCTCTTTTAATGAAACCACATCATTTCATCAAATGTAGGGAAAAATATTAGAAAATTCTAATAAAAAATATGATTAAAAATTGTTCCATTTTTTTCTTTAATCATTTAATACGTAATATATTCTCGCCATACTATATTATTTTTTTCCTTTCTTATAATCTAACAGATTCTTTTTACTTTATTATACCCTAATAGATTTATAAATATCTTCTCGCCATACTATATTACTTCTTTTTCCTTTCTTATACCCTAATAGATTTTTTTTATTTTTTATATCATAATAGATTTATAAATACTTGGAAAAATTACAGTGGAAAAATTCATACTACATTAACTTATATCTCTAATTAACGGTATTATTTGATACAAAAGTGTAACCCATATTCAAATTTTTTACATGATTAGGAGATTTATAATTTATTTTTATCTAAAAAAATTGAATTTAAATTATATAAATAAAATTTTATATATTAATAATTACACAAAAAAATGTCACATGAATCAACACTATTAATATGGGGACCATCCACATGCAACCTACACTATTATCCCTATTGTGTATATAAATGAAGATCAGCATTTACTTCTGCAAGTGAAAAACGGATCCCAAAATGAGAGAGAGTGATGGAGATGAAAGCTGATCCCAAAATGAGAGATAGTGGTGGAGATGAAGTGGTTCGTGGGAATATTCTTAGTGCTGCTCGTCCTTCCTTCCCATAAGTTGTCAATCACTTCGTTCTCATATCCTAATTTTCTCACATTCACAGTTTCACTATTTAATCGTGATCATTTTCTCATTATTTGCAAGCTAAATGGAAAATTATACCAGTAATTTATTAGGTAAATTAAAGCTAATAAATATTTAAAAATTTGAATTCCCAAACAAATAATAGAAAATTTATATATTACAATAATTTGGAATTTTTTATTTCGGTAAAAAATATATATTAAAAAAATAAGATAGACCTGAGCAGCGGGTTTGGGTCCAACTTCTAGACCCGGGCCTCAGGTCCAGGTGGGTCTCGGGCCAAGCAGACCCAAGATCGGGTTGAGTTTGGACCCGATCAAGTAGACTCAAGACTCGGGTCCACTCAGACGTGGGTCTGCTGGACCTGAGCTTCGGTCGGGCGCAAGTCCGCTAAAACCCACCCCGACCCAAGCTTTTGACATCCCTAGGGCTAAATGCTCGATTTTGAAAAAATCACGTGCACTGAGCACAAGGCCAGTGGGCACGAGCAGGACCTCGTAAACAAACTTGAGTAAAGGAAAGGCATGAAATTTCTAATGAAATTGTGTATGTGATTTCGCCATGGTACCGAGTCAGGACTGACAATACTCGATGGGTTGGCGACAGTGCGTTAGGGCTAGGTCGATGGATCGGCCTAGACAAATAGCTTCAGGTCGGGGTCGTTGGACCATTGGCACCAAAGATAATTTCTATATGTGAAAACTATTGTTTTGGGGATGCACTTGTGGTACAGGACCACCAAGATGCCCAAGAGGGGTAGTGATGGATCCTAAGGGCTATTAGATGACATGGTAAAGGCTGTCATGCCCCAACCCGATTTGGTCGGATCCCCTTGAGCAACCTGCCACTCTCCCGGATTATTAAGGGTTTCCCCTTCTTTAACCAGGTAGGAGTAAGGCTTCCTTTAAACATGTACCTTTCCTAGAATAACATAAATCAAGGCTACATAAAATTTTTACTTTACATACCTGTCTTGCAAGTGTAACTAATAGAAGGACTTGGGTAGGTTTCCCTTGGTTACTTGTAAAGGGATATAAGGGAGAGGGTGAGTTCAACGACTTAGTGAATGGGTTTTTAAAGATTTACTTTTAAGAAAAATATTTGAATCGGAGTGTGCCAGACTCCTTAGCTTATTTTTAGAACAATTAATCCTTAAAATCTCGTTTTCATAGCCATTACTCAATCCTCAATCATAACTGGTGTATTTATCAACCAACATATGCCCTTCATCATGAAGGGGACACAAATTCGCAGGCCAACCCATCCACTGTACCTACTTGTGGTGTCGAAGTGACTTTATTAGCCACCAAGATAGAAGTACATCTACTTATACCCTGAGAATGAGTGGATGTACATGACATCTGACCCTTAATCCCGTAAGTAAAACTTCGTGTTCGTATGAGGACAAAGACCTCATCCTAACACCACCCCGGTCTCATGTGCATGAAGCGACATCGAACTTCCATGACTGCTGGCATGACTAACTACCCTTATCACCACCCTGTCGTCCAATAGCCCTATAACACAACACTACCTTTCTTTGGCGTCTTAAAGGCCCTGTAACTCAATGCATACATAAATCAATAAGTTTCCACATAAGCCATATAATATGTGGTGTCACTGGTCCAACGGCCCCGACCCTCAACTCGACCTACAACTATTTGTCTTGACTAGTCCATAAACTTATCATGTCGCACTATCGCTAGTCCATCGAATATGTCGGTCTTGTCTTGGTACCATGGCCAACCAATTCATTCATTTATGAGATCCTGCTCGTGCCAACTAGCCTAGGTCCCATTGCACGAGATTTTCAAAATCAAGCATATTAGCCCCCAAGTTCCAAAACTGAGGCCTCCAACCTATCTGAGCTATTCGAATACCCATCAAGAAGGTCTCACAAAAATTTTAAGTTGTGGCACACAATTAGGGGAGAGCACTTTCGACAAAAATAAACTTTTAGTCATCCATCACACCAACCGGGTAGGAGGACACCTCCACTTATAACCGATAAGCGGGTTTTCTACTTCCTTCTAGGAAGTTTCATCATACCAACTGGGTATGATCTACTAACAACTGGTAAGTAGTTTTTCCGCTTAATTTCCTCATCACTCCTCTCAAGTATGATGGTTAAAATACTACTTAGTAGTGAGTTTTCATTTACGATGTGCTTATCATCCCAACAGAGAATGATATAAAATCCCACTCACCCGATAGTGTAGTGAATATCCTCATAACTAGCTTGTTGCCTTCATGCGAACTTGTCTTAGATGTCGTTCCCGGTACTTCATGTCCCTACATGATATGAACATCCTTATTCATTATCCTTTGGCCTAAAAGCCTTCATTCAACACGATGAATAAAATAACCAAACTTTTTATTTACCTGCAATTAGGTCCCTAAATGCCCCAAATTTTCCAAAAATTGCCCAATTGGTCATCAAACATCTTTATCATGCCCAATTTCCCTCAATTTTATGAAATTGCACTTTAGTCCCTCGGATTTTTGAAATCCCCAATTTTCCCCCAATTTCAACCTTCTAACTCAGCCGAATTTGATTTCATCAAATTGACCGATCAAATGAGATTAATTATTGAAATTGAAGTTAGATTGGAGTTCCTACACCTTGATACAATTCAATTGCACTTCGACTGAGTTTTTTAAAATTCGTCTAAATTCATTATATATCAAATGGTGGCTTCAATTCGTCATTTGAATATTCTAAGCCACCTAGAAAAATGAATTTAGCATCCAGTTCAATAGTGGTTCAAACCGGTTCAATCCGGTTCGGATCCGATTCACCTGAACTAGTTTGGTTTTCATCTCCAATTTATCCTAAAGTCCTTTTTCATGACTTTTGTGACTCTTTAGGTCACCCGAGATCCAAAATTTCTTTGTTTGCCCTTTCTCTATCATTTCTGCTTCATAGACAGACTCGGTTTTCTCTTTGGAAATGACCGGTTATTTCCCTGGTTTTCTTATTATCAAAGGATGGGGTTTATAAGGAAAATTTTTCATGCAAGTCTGTCACGCCCCAACCTGATTTGGTTGGATCCCCATGAGCAACCCACCACTCTCCTAGTTTATTTAGGGTTTTCCCCTTCTTTAATCCTAAAGGAGTAAGGCATCCTTTAAACATGTACCTTTCCTGGAATAACATAAATCAAAAGTGCATAAAATTTTTAACTTATCATACATGCTTCACAGGTGTGTTAACTTGTGGTCTTTGGGTAGGCTTTCCTCGGGATTACCTGAAAGGGGTATCAGGGTGGGGATGAGTTCAACGACTTAGTGAATGGGTGTTTAAAGTATGACTTTCAGAAAATAGTTTGAATTGGAGTATGTCAGACTCCTTATTTTTCCTTTAAAAACCTTTCATTCTCAAATCTCGATTTCTCATAGCCATTTCTCATCACAACAGTGTGTTTATCAACCAACACACGCCCTTCATCATGAAGGGAACACACATTTGCAGGCCAACCCATCCATTGTATCCACTTGTGGCGTCGGAGCGATATTACCGGCCACCTAGATAGAAGCACATCCACTTCTACCCTAAGAATGAGTGGATATACGTGACATCCGACCCTCAATCCCATAAATAAAATTTTGTGTCTGTATGAGGACAAAGACCTCATCCCAACCCCACCCCGATCTCATGCGCATGAAGCTACATTGAGCTTCCAAGACTACATTGAGCTTCCAAGACTAAGTGCCCTTATCTCCACCATGTCATTCAGTAGCCCTATAACACATCACTACCCCTCTTGGGTGTCTTGAAGGTTCCATAACTAAGTGCATGCACAAATTAATAATTTTCCACATAAGCCATATAATATGTGGTGCCACTGGTCGAATGGCCCCGACCCTCAACTCGACCTGCAACTGTATGTCTCGACTGGTCCGTAGACCTGTCATGTCGCACTACCGCCAGTCCATCAGGTATGTCGGTCCTGTCTTGGTACCATGGCCAAACAATTCATTCATTTAAAGCTTTCATGGCTTAAACTCATGTTTGTTTTCTTACTTGATTTGACTGGTTCTATTCCAAATTAATCAGTTTTGTTCTATGTGTCTATTCCTTTGCTTGGGAAGGTTCCCTTCTTCCGATTTTATTCTCTACTATATCCCTCACAGTAGAGATTTACATGTTAGGAGCTACATGCTCAACCTTCTTATCATTCCTTATTCCTTACTTGAGATACATCTAATTATCGGTCTTATTCCATGCACTCTACACAATGCTCAGTCGTCCACTCTTTAGGCTTCATTATGCGTGTGTGGACTATAACCCGTCTCACTAATTACGGTTATTTCTCCTTAGCCAAGTCATATTTAGAGGGCTTACTTTCCCAACGTTTCTTGGACGTTCTTTCCTTTATTTCCTTATTATGGATAGTCCACTCTTTCTTACTTGTCACAGCATCTTTTGATGTTAACTTCCTATTTCCCCGTTCCTTTTAACTTATTCCTTGGGTCCTTCCAGTATGATTTCTTGGATTTTTTTTCCACCTCAGCTTGTGCTTCATTTGTAAGTTTATCTCTTTATCCCTTTTACTTGGTTCCATTATCTCTTAGTTGGGATACATATGTCTTTCCAAGGTTTCCTTCCTCGGTAGGACTCTCCTCTTTTTCCTTGGTTCTAAGGAATATCTACCCTTAAATGGCATCCTTTGATGTCACCATCTTCTGTTTACCCTTACTCTTGAAATCTTGCAGATACATCTTTTATACCTATCCTCATCCCCACTCGTACCACAGTATGCTCTATTTATTTTGGGGAGAGTTTAAATCTTCCTTGTTTCAAGATTTATTAACCATTATGTGAGAGGCTTGCCTACTCCTTTCTTTGCTTGAGTTTAGTTATTAATTTGGCCATTGGTCTTTTTAAGGATTTATTTCATCCTTCTTTTTCCCAACAATTGGCCTTTCCACCTCTCCCATCTTTGCTGGAGTTTAAATTACGACCTTCATGAATATCAGTTCATTAAATATCTCATCCTTACCATTCCCTTGGTCTAATTATCTTAGGGTAGTTGTTTCTCGAGTCTTCTTGTCTGTAATGTTCATCCTACTACCCTTTTTAGAGTGTAGTCTTTTCTACTTCCTGGTCTTCCTTAATGCGTCATTTATTCTCCTTGACTAATTTGTTGTAACGACTTGCTTCCTTCTGTTATGTTTGTCTAAAACTTCTATTTGGCTTTATTGCTTTTTCCAAAGTGAGTCGTATTTACAATCTCGAGACATTTCATTTGTCGTCAAATGCCCGGCTAGTCTACTCTCATGGAGGTGCTCCCTTCTTTGCTCCTAAATGGATGGGAATTTCTTCTTAAGGAAATATTTTCTTTAGCTATACTTTATTCTTGTTTGTGGTTTATCGAGGTCCTACCTTCAGTCATTTTTCCTTCCTGCCACTATGCTAGGATCTTGAAGAGCTTCCTCCTATATGTAGTTAAAATTTTGAGCAGGAGTTGTATTTCTAGGGATGGTATCCTTTCGAGTTTCTGATTCAGGGTTCCTATGAGAAACCCACCACTCTCCTTATTTATTTAGGGTTTTCCCCTTCTTTAATCTAGAAGGAGTAAGGCATCCTATAAACATGTACCTTTCCTAGAATAACATAAATCAAAACTGCATAAAATTTTAAACTTATCATACCTACCTCACAAGTGTGTTAACTTGTGGCCTTTGGGTAGGCTTTCCTCGAGATTGCCTGAAAGGGGTATCAAGGTGGGGATGAGTTCAACAACTTAGTGAATGGGTGTTTAAAGTATGACTTTCGGAAAATAGTTTGAATTGGAGTGTGCCAGACTCCTTATTTTTCCTTTAAAAACCTTTCATTCTCAAATCTCGGTTTTTCATAGCCATTTCTCATCACAATGGTGTGTTTATCAACCAACACACACCCTTCATCACAAAGGGAACACACATTCATAGCAAGCCCGTCCATTATACCCACTTGTGGCATCGGAGCGACTTTACTGACCACCTATATAGAAGAATGTCCACTTCTACCTTGAGAATGAGTGGATATACATGACATCTGACCCTCAATCCCGTAAATAAAACTTCGTGTCCGTATGAGGACAGAGACCTCATCCCGACCCCACCCCAGTCTCATGCACATGAAGCTATGTCGAGCTTCCAAGACTACTAAAACAACTAACTACCCTTATCTCCACCATGTCATCCAGTAGCCCTATAGGTCACATCACTACCCCTCTTTGGTGTCTTGAAGGTCCCATAACTCAGTGCATGCACAAATCAATAATTTTCCACATAAGCCATATAATATGTGGTGCCACTGGTCCAATTGCCCCGACCTTTAACTCGACCTGTAGCTGTTTGTCTCGACTGGTCCGTATACCTATCATATCGCATTGCCGCCAATCCATCAGGTATGTCGGTCCTGTCTTGGTACCATGGCTAATCAACTCATTCATTTAAAGTTTTCATGGCTTAAACTTATGTTTTTTTACGAGCTCCTGCTCCTGCCAACTGGCCTAGGGCCCACTAAATGAGATTTTCAAAATTGGGCATAATAGCCCCCAAGTTCCACAATCGAGGCCTTCGGCCTATCTGAGCTATTCGAGCTCCCATCAAGAAGGTATCCCAAAAAGTTTAAGTAGTGGCACACAATCAAGAGAGAGCACATCCAACAAAATAAACTTTTCATTTGTTCATCATACCAACCAGTTATGAGGACATCTTCGCTTATAACCGATAAGTGGATTTTCTATTTCATTCTAGGAAGTTCATCATACCAACTAGGTATGATCTACCTACAACCAGTAAGTAGTTTTTCTACATAATTTCTACATCACTTATCTCAGGTGTTTTTGGTTAAAATACCACTTAATAGTAGGTTTTCATTTCTAAGGTGCTTATCATCCCAACCGAGTATGATATTAAACTCACTCACTCGTTAATGCACTGAATTCATCTCGATTGGTTCTTTGTCTTCATGCGAGCTTGTCCCTATTGGCATTCCCGTTACTTCATGTTCCTACACGATATGAATATCCTTGTTCATTATCCTTTGGCCTAATAGCCTTCGTTCATCGTGCATGGATGAAATGCTTAAACTTTTCCATTTATTGCAATTAGATCCCTAAAGTTCTTTTACTTTAACATTAGGTCCCTAATGCTAATTTTCCCTCAAATTGTGTCCCAGAATTTCTAAAATTCACCTTGGGGCCTCAATTTATTCAAAATCACATAAAGGGGTTCAAGTTTCCCAAATTTCCAATTTGGTCCCCAATTTTTTTTCCAAAATTACCATTTTGTCGCTACTTTACACAAATGGTAAGTTTTGCCACAAAAATTTTAAAATTTGCCCAATTGGTCCTCCAATATCTTTATCATGCCCAATTTGCCCTTAATTTTATGAAATTGCACTTTAGTCCCTCAAACTTTTGAAATCCTCAAATTTTCTCTCAATTACAACCTTCTAACTTAGTCGAATTTGATTTCATCAAATTGACCGATCAAATGAGTTTAATTATTAAAATTGATGTTAAATTGAGTTCCTACACCTTCATAAGATTTAATTGCACTTTGAATCACAAGATTTGATGCTGAAATGAGCTCAAACAGAACTTTGCCGGAAAACTAAACAAAGAGCGAGAAAGCTTCCAAAGCTTACCGTCGGAGGTGCAGCAATCCAAGCTTTTGATCTGAATAGATAGCTCTCATCCTAAAGTTCCTCATAGAATCAAGAATTACATCAATTGATGCCGAATTGATGGAGAATTTAGTCAATGAAGTTTTATCGGTTCTCTCTCTAGCACCGATCAGAATTTACAGAGGGAAACCAAATTGGCTTACATTTCCGCTCTAATTCAGCTGTAAGAGGGTTTTAGAGGTGTTGGGAGGGCTTGGTTTGCCCTTAGTAGGGCACGAATTGGCCATTTTCATCTCAGCCAAAATAGAGCAGCTTCAGTCTGTCAAAGCTGCTTCACTGTTCTATCATGTCGGTGTTTCTTCGACGACCCTCAGAGCAAATGTAGACGGTAGACATGTAGCTGACTTCTCCCTGAATCCAAAGAACCTAACCATGCCTTCTTTGGCTTAAAAAAATGCCCAAGTGGGAGCTTTGGTTCGAGCTTCACCGAAAAATGGTGCAGTAGGGAGAGAGTGGAGTTTTCACGTGTAAGGAGGAAATGAGGAGGGCTCCTTTTATAGGAAGCTCAGGGACTTCTTGCTTGATCGATTGGCACCTTAATGGCGGTCATTCATTGCCTAAAACTCCTTGGTCGGAGACTTTTCATCTTCATCGGTGCTGCTCGATTTTCTGGCAACTGAACAGTGCTATCATTTGAAGAAAGAAGCCGACACTATTCCGAACCAGACCGGACTAGTCCGAACCGAGTTTGTCTGAACCAAGTTCAAAGTTTATATTGGCAGGTTCAGGCCTGATTCGACCGAGTTTTTCAAAATTAAAATTTTCTAAATTCATTCTCTATCCAATGGTGGCTCTCCAATTTAAATTTTCTAATCCACCTAGAAAAATGAATTTAGCATCTAGTTCAATAGTGGTTCAAACCGGTCCAAACCGGTTCAATCTGGTTCAGATCTAGTTCACCTGAACCGGTTTGGTTTTCATCTCCAATTCATCCTAAAGTCCTTTTTCATGACTTTTGTGAGTCTTCAAGTCACTTGGGATCCATAAATTTCCTAGTTTACCCATTCTCTATTGGTTCCATTTCATAAACCAACTCAGTTCATAAACTAGTTCAATTTGGCTCGGATCCAGTTCACCTGAACCGGTCTAGTTTTCTCTCCCAAATTGTCCTAAGGTCCATTTCCAAGATTTTTGTGAACCTTTTGGGTCACTTGGGAGTTGTAAATTTCCTAAATTGTTTGTTCTCTTATGATTGCGTTTGTGAACTGGTTCAGTTTTCTCACTCAATTTGCCCTAATTTACTTAACTCCAAAGAGCGGGGTTTACACAGTCAATTGGGAAGCTCGAAGTTTCTTCTTGTGCATGAGACCAGGGTGGGGTCGGGATGAGGTCTCCATCCTCATACGGACACGAAGTATTTTGGGTCTCAGGGTCGAATGTCTGGGATGTTCACTCAGACTCTGGGTAGAAGTCAGGGACTTCTATTAGGATGGATGGTAAAGACGCTCCGATCCACAACTTGGTGCAGTCATCGTAACTGCATCTCGTGAATGTGTGTACCATTCCTAATGAAGGGCGTGTGTTGATTGCTAAATATCTCCCAGGGCAAGGGGATGGGCTAAGAAAGCTAAACACACCTAATGTGAATAAGGAAAAAAGTTTTGAAAACCTTGGAAAGGATTCTAGAATCCTTAGGAAAAAGGAATGGTAAACCTTGGAAAAAGGTTTTGGAAAAGAAATTGAACTTGAAAACCTTTTGAAATAAAATTTTACCCTTAGGCATGGTAAAGATTTTGAAAACCAAAATTGAGGAAATATCCTTCTTAAAAGAAATGATGATCTTAGCACACTTTGAATGAAGCTATTTCTTGAAAACACACTCCCAAACTCACTCATTGAGTTAACTCACCCCCTCCCTTTTTCCCATTTCAGGTAAATAGGGGGAAACCAAAACTTAAAGACCTACTTGTAAGACAGGTATGTCAGTTTTTAAGATATTCAATTTTATATAATGCTATTCTAGGAAAGACAAGAAAGAATGACACCTTACTTCTCATGGTTTAAAAAGGGTGAAACCCTTTACAGATCAAAGGAAGTGGCGGGTTGCTCACGAGGATCCAACCAAACTAGTCGAGGCGTGACATAGAGCCTAGAAGCAATGACCAAATAGAATGTGATTTGTGTTCTCGATTAACAATCAAAGAAAGAAAATCCACGTCAGTTATGTCCGACCAATAGGAGAGCGACATGTGTCATCAATCAAAGGTCAACTAAGGAAAAGCCTCCTGAGTCGGGCTTGCATTTTATTTGACATATGTCTTCCAGGGAACAAGGTTAAAATTTCGCCTAACTCCTCTCGAGTAAAAGAAGGGGGAAACTCCTCTTGAACCAAGAAAGAGCGGCAAGTTGTCCACGGGGATCCAACCAAACTGGGTTGGGGCGTGACAAGGGACCTAAAGTGAAAGGAAAAGAACTTTAGGGACCTAATTGCAAATACTTGAAAAGTTTGGGTATTTAATTCATTCATGGTGAATGAGGGCTATTAGGCCAAATGATAATGAATAAGGATGTTCATATTGCGTAGGAACACGAAGTACTGGGAATGCTAGGCAAGACAAGCTCGCATGGATGCAAAAAGCCGGTTAAGAGAAGTTTACTACATTCATGAGTGAGTGGGAATTTTCACATCATACCCGGTTGGGATGATGAGTACCTCGGTAATGAAAACCCACTACTAAGTGTAATTTTAAACATCACACCTAGATGGAGTGATGTGGAAATTACGCGGAAAAACTACTTATCAGTTGTAAGTAGATCATACTCGGTTGGTATGGTGAACTTTCTAGAAGGAAGTAGAAAACCCACTTATCGGTTATAAGCGGAGATGTCCTCACACCCGGTTGGTGTGATGGACAAATGAAAAGATTTTTTTGTTGGAAGTGCTCTCCCCTGACTATGTGCCACTACTTAAACTTTTTGGGAGACCTTCTTGACGAGAGCTCAAATAGTTCAGATAGGCTGGAGGCCTCGGTTTTGGAACTTGGGGGATAAAATGCCCGATTTTGAAAATCTCATATAGTAGGCCCAAGGTCTATTGACACGAGCAAGAGCTCATAAACAAACATGAGTTTAAGCCATGAAAATTTTAAATGAATGATGTGTTTAGCCATGGAGCCAAGACAGGACTAGCATACTCGATGGACTAGCGGTAGTGCGACAAGATAGGTTGACGGACCAATTGAGACAAATAGTTGTAGAGTTGAGGGTCGGGGCCATTGGACCAGTGGCACCAAAGGTTAAATAGCTTATGAGGGAAAATTATTGTTTTGTGCATGCATTGAGGTACGAGACCTTCAAGACACCCAAGAGGGGTAGTGATGCATCCTAGGGGCTACTAGACCACATGGTGGAGATAAGGGCAGATTGTCGTGCTAGTAGTCAGGGAAGCTCGACGTAGCTTCATGCGCATGAGACTAGGGTGAGGTTGGGATGAGGTCTCTATCCTCATACAGACAGGAAGTTTCTTTATGGGATTGAGGGTTAGATGTCACGTACATCCACTCATTCTCAGGATAGAAGTGGACAGGTTTCTATCTTGGTGGCCGGTAAAGTCACTTCGATGCCACAAGTGGGTGTAGTGGACGTGTTGCCCTACAAATGTGTGATCCCTTCATGATGAAGGGCATCTGTTGATTGTTAAACACACTAACTATGGTAAATGAGGAATGATGATTTTGAAATCCGAGAAATTAAGGAAATTGGTTATAAGAAATTAAGAAGTTCGGCATACTACAATTCAAACTATTTTTCTAAAAATCAAGATTTAAATATCCATTCACTAAGTTGTCGAACTCACCACTCCCTTATACCCCTTTTCTGGTAACCAAGGAAAAATCTACATAAAGACCTCTAGTTAGCTACACCTGCACGACAGGAATGTAAGTTAAAATTTCATGTAGTTTTGATTAATGTTATTCTAGGAAAGGTACATGTTTAAAGGATGCATTACTACTCATGGTTTAAAGAAAGGGAAAACCCTTAATAAGCTAGAAGAGTGATGGGTTGGTCACGGGGATCCGACCAAACCGAGTCGGGGCATGACATGTCGTGTCAGCCATTGACCATTGACAGTTGTCTGTTGTCCATTGACTGGTCCGATCCGATGGGGTTCGCTGTCCAAAATTCGTAAATTGGCTGGTTCGGACACGGTTCGACCATTTTTCTAAAATTTAAAAATTTTTAAATTCATCTAAATTCATTTTCTATTTAACGGTGGTCTCAATTTCCCAAATTTACAATTTTAAGTCATATAGAAAAATGAATTTGTGAACCGATTCACTATTATACATGTCGATTTAGTCCGGTTTTAGTCCAGTTCACCCCGTACCAGTTCGATTCTAACCCCAATTCCACTTCCGAGTTCTTATTTGAATTTTTTGTTACTTGGAATTTTTCAATTTCCCACGTTAATTATTTTTCGTTCATTAATCAGTTCGTTTCTTCGCACATAACTCTATACCAGTTCTTTTCCCAGTTTTCTTTGATCCCAAAGGATGTATAGTTATGTAGTTGATTCTCCCATAAGTTCGAAAACTCATAGATCTCACTCTATGGTGGTCGAAGCTGCATGTAAGGTCCAATTTACAAAGGGGTGTCAATAATGGAGAGCTAATAGAGCTTCTTGGATTTTTCGTGTTCAGGAGGCTTACTTATAGCCCAAAAGACCACTGTGGTTAGCAAGAGGGGACCGAGCGAGTTCTAAAAAAAGGATTTCGGTGTAGTTGGTCGTTTGAGAGGTTAGGGTGAGCCCCAAAAACTTATGCTCTATTTTTTGCCAATATAGCAGTGTTACTATTCCATTGTTTGCCGCCAATGGAGTGCACGTTGGTGGCTAGGAGTAGTGGGGTTTGAAAGCTCACTTTCGCCTAGTTGCAAGGACACTTATTTGGGCAAGCTTGGTGGACGGAAGAGGAAATAGTAATATTTAGTTTGAAGGTCACTCAAAAATGGAGAATGTTGACTTCTAGAGAGAATTCTAGTCTATAGTTAGTGAGAGGAGTGCTCACACTTATATAGAGAGCTCGGAAGACTCACGCTCAATCTATCAATATTCATAGCCGATCAGATGGGACCTCCTAGACCTCACATGAAATTTAATTTTCCTAGGGGAAGAATTGTAGAAATATGTCATGATAGCCAAGTTATTTCTAGATTCAGATTGGATAAACGAGTCAAATATTGGGTGAGAAAGATGACATGCACATGCGTATATGCATCGCATACCCCACACGTGTGGCACATACGTTCACCCATACTTGCCTCAATTCTTGTTTTTAATCAGTTGTCACATTCCAAGATGATTAGGCTCAAGAATTGCCATTTTTTTTATTCCTTTAATCACTCTTAAAAAATCAGGGTTTTTTAGCCTTAAATTGGTTTGATCCCAATTAGAATCGATTTTCACTTGAATTTCTCCTAATCCTTGATATCCAATCAAATGAGTTCCAAATGGATAACATGATTATTCATGTTTAGGGTTTGAACTAGTCCCCAATCTAGTTCAATTTCAATTCTCAAATTTTAGGCCTTTTTTTGTTTAACATCGATTTTCGTAAATTCAAAATTTACTGTGTTACATTGCACATAACATTAATAGATTTAGTGGAGAAGTTGGCTAAACTATACATACTATTAATCATAAGGTTACATGATATACTTGTATCAATAGTATTTGATCGAGATCCGCAATTTACATCTTGATTTTGGCCCAGCCTATAGAACTCTCACAGAACAAATCTGCATATGAGGCTCGCCCTCCAAACAGGCAGACAGACAATTCGAATGGATGATACAACCTCTAGAGTACATGCTTTGGGCATGCATGTTAAACTTTGGCAACTCCTAGGAGGACGACATATGCTTAATGGGGTTTGCCTATAACAATATTTATCAACAAGTATCCAAATGTCCCTATTCGATATCCTATATCGGAGAAGGAGTAAAGCACTACCATTCAATTTAAATTTTGAGTGGATTTTGAAAGTTTTACTAATCTTAGCCTTTCGATTTAGTGGTCCTACTATAGTAAAGTACCCACTATCATAGCGTCAAAAGTATCTAACACTTGTATAATGGTACAACTCGTGGATCAGGTCGGGACGTGACAATAGGATGACCGATGAATCAGAATTATCATCGAACGAGTGATACTATCGTTGCTAATAATTGAGATACGATGCTCAAAACATTTGCCCTACTTGACAATTTGGTGGCATTGGATCAAATTCATTTTTTACTCGTGTGTGTCTAAGTGCTATGATAATATCAAATATGATTTTAAATTATATTGTGTGCTTAATTATAAGAGATCTCAAAAGAAAATTACTATGATCATACAACAAAACATATTTTTTTATAATTAATCACTATTTAAAAAATTATCCTAGGTTAATCTTTTGAGTAAAGACTAAAATTAAGTATATAACTACTTGGTTGTCATTAATCACACCCAATAGGAATTAACTCGCCCTAACCACTTTTTAGGTTAAAGGTAGAAAGTGAAGGGTAATTAAGTTGGACTAAGAGATTTTCATAATAGTTGTGCACTTAAAATTGAAAATCTTGGAAAAAATATACAAAAATATATATATATTAGTTATTATTATTTTCAAGTATATAATAAGAAATTGTAAATAAATATATAAATATATAAATATATATATATTAATTATTATTATTTTTAAATATTTAATAAGAAATTGTAAATATTTATATTTTGTCGATATTAAAATAGTAATCGATAAACTATAATAATATTGGAAGCGATATATTGAATATAATATTATTTGTGAATGGATCTAGTATATTACAAGTACAATTAAAATAAACTACAATAGATGATATAACCTAATTATATGAGAAGCACATCTACAAGTGGAAATAAACGAAGAAATAATTGTACCAGTATGTAAAGATTAAATGTCTTATATATAAGTTGAAGGTAAAATATATAAAAAAAACATCATTTAAACGGATGCAAAAATTGTATTTGATAACCTAGTAAATAATGGGGAAGAGAAGTGGCATATTCAACCATATACGAATAATGAGCAAAAAAACTATATACGAGGAAGGAATTCCAAATGTCATGAAGAAAATAACAAAAGGTTCAAGTGAGTCAAGTTAATAGAGTATGTAACATTTGTGCTTATGGAATTTGTGTACAAAAAATGTAATGAATCAAATAGTAGTTTTACTATTATATTTTATCACATTGACATTTAATTAATTTAGATATTCAAGAATCATATAATATATTGAATAACTAAAAAATATTTTTTTATTATAATTGATTAATAAAAATGATTCTTTTGAGGGAAAAAAAATATCTCCACGCTGCTCCATCCACACATAATAGACTAGGTGGAGGTTTTGTTGGCCAGCTGATCCATCCACACATAATGGACTAGGTGGAGGTTTTGTTGGCCAGCTGACCTGGGAAACAAATATAAAAGATGTGATAAGCCCAACCGCAACGTCTGGCTGGCGATCATCCCTTGCCTCTTAATTTTCTGATCCATCTTAATTTCCAACCAACCGTTTAAATTAGAGGTAAGGGAAGGTAGCCGAACCAATGGGGAAATATCTTTAATGTCTTTCAAGGAAGTTGGACATATTTAAATTGGAGGACAAGGGCCATTTGTATGTTTGATTTGACTCTTTGATCTAGAGATACTCTTTTGGGCTAAAAAAATCTAGAGATGCTTCACCAAGACCACCGCTTAATTTTCACTTCTTGTCGCCCGATTCCAGACCTAATTAATATCATCTTCAAGCGTTATTTCTCGTATTGAGGTGCAAGATATCAATAATGATTTTAAAAAGTTAAATTGAATAACTGAATTTAAATATATGTATTTGTAAATAAATATTTTAGTTTATATAAATAAATATTTTACCAATTGTATTTTATAGAAATTTTGATATTATAATTGTTGAGTATAAAATTTTATATTAGATAGAATATATAATTGTTTTGTATTTATAAAATTGTAAATATTATACTATTTATAATTTTTTAATTTTAATTAAAAATTAACTAATGTTTAATTCGTTTAAAATACATTTTAATATATTATTAGATTAAGTGCGAACTAAAATTAAAATTTTACTTAATTTTTTTTAATTATTAAATAAAAATACTTAATTTAAAATTATTGTTACCTTTCCAAGAACAAGAGAATAGTTATTTACCTATGCAATTATAATATACATAAATCACCTCATCAACATCATCTTTAAAAGGTATTAATAGACAATTTTATATATGGGAATGAAATGGGATTTAAAAGTTGTTTTAGAATTTATTTCTAATATTCTGTTTGTTGATTTAAATGATGGGACATTTCAACCCCAAATATTAAGGAAAAATATTATAGTTAATATGAAGATAATATATTTGATAACCAATATATAATTATATATTTGTTAGACAATATATTACTGAAAAAAGAATAAGTAATGATAAGAATATTTTATTTACATGATGAATCTATAAATTATTTTATGTAATTTCACTAATTTATGTAAATCATGAATTTAAAAGATATCTTAAGTAAATTTATAAATTTATATATATATATAGTATTTACTATAAGTTCAAAAAATATAATAAATTTATATTTATAGCGTTATTTATAAAACAAAATTTAATGGTAATATAATAAAATTTATTCAATTATTTTCCATGTTCTACCAATATTCATTTCCATTCCAAAAAGAATTTCTAATTGCTTTCCAAAATATCCAAAATATCAAATGTGATGAATGCATCATTTCCTTTTACATCCTATGCCATTCGTATCTAATTTTCCATTCGATTTACATAAAATTTGTTATCTTTCATTTTTTTAATTAATAAATATTTGGTTTTTATTAAATATGATGACCCCATTGAGTATTGCTCCAATAAATTTTCTAAACAATATGATACAATAAATACCTCCTTAAAATCAACATTATCATCTCATATGGTGAAGTATCCATCGGCAAAAGAACATGGCCGGACTTAAATCCCTGCCGCTCCTCCAGCTTATATTGCCACTCTTCTTTGTGTCAAGTACGTTCAAGCATTCATTCATTGTATGAACTGTCCATGCAAACAATAATCTAATATGTCACTAACTGTGTTTTATATATATATATTGCAGATCAGCAGGTCGTGGCAGTTACATTGACCTTCATGAACAACTGCCCGTACACAGTTTGGCCTGCGACGTTGACGGCAGGGGGCCATCCGCAGCTATCCACCACCGGATTCGAGCTGGCCTCGGGGTCATCAAATGCCATCAACGATGTGCCGGCCTCATGGTCCGGCCGTCTCTGGGGCCGTACCCTCTGCGCTCCGGACAACGCGGGCAGGTTCACCTGCCAGACCGCGGACTGTGGCTCCGGTAAAGTGGAGTGCGGCGGAGCCGGCGGTAACCCGCCGGCATCTCTGGCGGAACTGACCCTGAACGGATCAGGCGGAAATGACTTTTATGATATCAGTCTAGTGGACGGATTCAGCATCCCCCTGTCATTGACCCCTCATGGAGGTACGGGAGGGTGCAGTGCCACAAGCTGCCCCAGCGACATAAACTCGGTTTGCCCGCCGGAGCTGTCGTTGAAGGGGTCGGACGGAAAAGTTGTTGGGTGCAAGAGCGCCTGCTTGGTTTTCAACAAGCCGGAGTACTGCTGCAAGGGGGATAATGGAACGCCGGAGACCTGTCCGCCGACCAACTACTCGAAGATATTCAAAGACAAGTGCCCCCAGGCCTACAGTTATGCCTACGATGATAAGACCAGCACATTTACTTGCCCTGCGGGAGCTAATTATGTCGTTACCTTCTGTCCCTGAAGAGACATGTGTATCTCCTATCATCATTATACGCAAAACTTTAATTGAATTCATAGGGGGACATGCAACAATGTAAGTGTTTATAATAAAATTAAACCGATCACTACATATATGCAACCGCACCTCCAGGCTTTTAGTTTTTGGTGTCTATTTGAAATGGCTGATTAAATCTTTAACACACTCCAGATCAAGCATTTGATCTATCTTTTGAAAATTCATTTTTATCTTAGAGAGGGATCCATCCATGAATATTAACTGCCTTACACGATCTTGAAATAGAATACTTATTCGATTACTGACTAATATCTATTTAAAATTATAAATTATAATTAATATAATATAATATTTACAACATTATAAAGTTAAAATACTTTCATATTTTATCTAATTTTAAATTATATTTTCAATATTTACAATTATATTAATAATTATTTATAATTTTATCTAATTTTAAATTATATTTTCAACATTTACAATTATATTAACAATTATTTACAAAATAAGATTTAGTACCGGTCGAAAATAAATGTTAAATCATTGAATTTGATATTATTTGAAAAAATGCATTCTCTACATATTTACCTATAAATATTCGTAATTATATCCATTCAAATGTATAAGTTGTATAATATTTTCAAAAATATAAATACATAAATAATTCTCTACTTTTTATAATATAAGTTCATATTCTTAATAATATCTATTTAACTATATAATTTTTTATGGTTTAATATATCTATCCAATTATTTAGTCACAAAATATAGTGATTTATATACTTTCTCTAATGATATTATCTTCTAATTGTAAAACTGAATCACCCAAATAATATAAATGATAAATTGTGTACTTACTATCATGATCTATATTCAAATTGATCAAATTAAACATAATTTTATTATTTTTGTTAAATGAGAAAACAAATATAAACTCTAAAAAAATTATTGGCGACTAATGGAATAGGTTGTCACGGACTCACCCGACTTGAATTATACTAATTATCCGATATGTTCTACCATCTAAATATCACATGATTTTAGGGTTTAAAACATATGACCATTCTGTAAGCTTCCTTTCCTTTTATGTGTATCAAGTCTTCCAAGGATGTGGTGTGTTTGGCCCATAATGAGTATAAATTGTTTTTATCTAAGGATTAGCAAGATCATAAACGGAACAAAAACTGTCTTCTAATTCTTAACAACATGCAAGATGCTTGTAACAAACTGTTATTTTGTTCGTATTTAAACACAGTGAAACAATGTTATTTTCTATGTTCTGGATGCATTCAAGAACTAAACCGTTTGTCTGAGGTTCTGAATAATTTCTAAAATTAGCTCGTTTTGTGAAACCTTGGACGCTTTCAGGAACGGTCACAGTTTCTATCGTCAGTGGATTCATGCAATGCACTGCTTTACCTATGAATATTCTGATGCACAGGATTTCCTCTGATCCTGATTTTATCGTAAGTTTTCCTCTCTCCTTTTCAGATGATTTCTGAAATCCCACAGCATTAGATTTCTTTTGTACTCTCTCTCTCTCTGATTCACCGTTCACTGGACCAATTGGAGGGTATCTTTTGCAGAAGCTGACCCCTACAGATTTGCTATAAGAAAGACTTAGTAGATGAGTGAAAACTTATCATCACTTTTCCTTTCCATGTGTTAGTTTGAGTAGTATCGTGGTTGAGAGTTGCGCATGTATTTCTTTAGATCCTCCTGAAGCTAATCTTTGCATTATGAGTTGTTTTTCTCGTACCTGAGTTGTTATCTGTTTTGCTGTCTAACAGTTTATTCTTATTTTTGTGATGATAATCACCCGTCATCTTCAACATTTGAGAGTTCCTTTCACAAAGAGCTCTCCATGTCTTAATCTAGAAACTCTCCACTCTCCTTTTTTTTTTCGTTTTTAAATTTCACCCTTCTTATTTATCAGATAAATATAGTCATTGGTACTTTTGGACTTATTCATCTTATCCCAATATTGTAAAACGGAAAATTATCTAATTGGAAAATAAGGGTAAACAAAAAAAAGTATACACAAATCGAAAATTTAAATGATAATAAATATATTGAAAATAGTAGTATAAACATAATGAGAATGGTTATAATATAATTTAGAAAATATTATAAGGTTTAAAATAAATGATCCATAAATAATTAGTTTGAAACTTGAATCAAGTTACAAATCCCTATTATTTTTAAATTAAACGAAAAAAATAAAAATATGGTTATTATTAAGTCTATTTAAAATAAAATAAAATTAAAATATTTTATATATTTTTACTAGAGCAATTGATTGGAAAATTGGTAAAATAATCGATAAACGATCATAATATTAACTGAAAATCAATTCGTTATAATACAAACCGCTAGAGGTGAACGCATGTGTCGCATGTGTGGTGCGTGAGGCGCACACATGCTTGAGCACGTATGTGCGTCTTCTCATCCGAGGTCCAATACAGCTAAATGCTTAAAATTTAAAATTTTTCTAAATAAATTCTAAAATTCATTATTGGTTTAATTAAATCATTTTGAATGTCATACACTATACAAATATAAAAGAAATATATGGTTGGATAGCCACTTAAATATATAATTTGATCATATAAAGTTTGGATATTACTCATCAATTTTAAAATTGAAATTCATTCAAAAGTTCGAAAAACACCCGTTTCTAAAGAGTGAACTTGTAAAGAGTAATACTATTTTGTCCGACCATCAATTTTGAAGTTTTTGGTGTATCTAAAAAGCTAAGAGACACTAGTTTTCTAATACAAGCACTCTTGAATTTGACGAACATTCTACTGGCGTCGGTAAGATCAAATAATATTAAGTATTTTCTCGTTAGAAATATAGTAGTTGGTTCGAGTGCCATTTCCAGCAGTTACAACAACAAACTAAGGCCATAAAAAATTAAGGAGACTCACTAAATTTTTAACATTCTAATGGTACCACCCTTGCATATTTTGGGTAAGTGTAAAGATATAATTAAATCGTTGTATTTTAGATTTGTGTCAGACGTAACAATATATAGTAAAATGCTAACGGCATGAAACTCAAACTTGCGAATTTAGTGTCTATAGACTCCTCTTAGAACTAGGTTTCAAACAACACTAGTATCGGTGGCCGAGACGCTGTCTCCAATGAGTTCCCGACCTTGACTTGATTTCGGTTTGCTGAGTTGGGTGATTTTAATTTTGTCACTATTCCAGTCGAGCCCGGTCAAACAGAGACCATAATGGCCTTTGGAAAGGTCAGGGGGACATTGTAAACCCCATTATTTGATAATAAGAAAACCAAGGAAAGAACGGTCATTTTCAATTTTGAAAGTCGAGTCAGTCTACAAACTAGAACCGATAAAGAAAGGGCAAACCAGAAAATTTATGGATCATGAGTGACCCAAAAGTTCCAAAAGTCAGGGAAAAGGACTTAAGGACGAATTGGAGATGAAAACTAAATTGAATCGATTTAGATCGGTTTGAACCACTATTGTACTGGATGTTAAATTTATTTTCTAGGTGGCTTTAAAAATTTAAATTTGAGATTTGAGTTCGCTATTAGATGGAAAATGAATTTAGAAAATTTTAATTTTGAAAAATTTAGTCGAATCGGGGGTGAACCAGACGGTTTAAACTTTGAACCTGGTTCGTACCAGTCCAGTCTAGTTCTGAACAGTGTCGTCTTCTTCCTTCAGATGACAATACTATTCACTCGCTGGATAATTACGCAGTGCCGATGAAGCTGAAAAGTCTCTGACCAGAGAGTTTTAGGCAATAAATGACCGCCATTAAGGTGCCAATCGAATGATGAAGGAGTCCTCGAGCTTCCTATATAAAGAGCCCCTCCTCATTCATCATCTCCACACCTGAGAACTCCATTCATTCTCAACTGCTCCAATTTCCAGTGAAGCTCGAACCAGAGCTCCGATATAAGGTCTTTTTTTAGCCAAAGAAGGTGTGGTCGGGTTCTTTAGAACTGGGGAGAAGTAAGCAACTCAATAGTAGTCTCCATTTGCTCTGAGGGTCACTAGAGAGACGTCGATGTGATAGAACAGTGAAGTAGCTCTGATAGACCTAAGCTGCCCTATTTTGGTCGAGCTATAAATGACCAATTCGAGCTCTCCTCAAGCTAAACCAATCTATTTCAACACCTCCACAGCCCTCCTACAGCTGAATTAGAGTGGAAATGTAAGCCAATTTGGCTACACTTTGTAAATTTCGATTGGTGCTAGAGAGAGAACCGATAGAACTTCGATGACTAAATTCTCATTCAATTCAGCATCAGTTGATGCAATTCTTGATCATAGGAGGAACCTCATGATGAAAGCCATCTGCCCAGATCGAAATCTCGGACCGTCGCGTCCTTGACGATAAGCTTTCGAAGCTTTCTCTCTCTAAGTCTAGTTTTCCGGCGAAGCTTTGCTGGAGCTCATTCTAGCATCAAATCGTGCGATTCAAAGTGCAATTGAATTATATGAAGGTGTAGGAACTCCAATCTAACCTCAATTTCAACAATTAAACTAGGTAGTGATGCGTTGGACCAATGACACCACAAATTATATGGTATTATGTGAAAAACTATTGATTGTGTATGCACTGTGCTACGAGATCTTTAAGACGCCAAGAGGGGTAGTGATGCGTTCCAGGGCTCTAGATGACTTGGTGGATATAAGGGCAGTTTGTTGTACTAGTAGTCTTGCGAAGCTTGGAGTAGCTTCAAGTGCATGAGACCAGGGTAGGGATAGGATGAGGTCTCTGTCCTCATACGGACACAGAGATTTGTTACGTGATTGAGGGTTGGATCTCGTGAACATCCACTCATTCTCAAGGTAGAAATGGATGTGCTTCTATCTAGGTAGTCGGTAAAGTCGCTCTGATACCACAAGTGGGTTTAGTGGATGGCCTGACCTGCGATTGTGTATTTTACCTTCATGATGAAGGATGTGTGTTGGGTGATGAGACACCGTGGTAATAAGAAATGGTTATAAAAACTGAAATTGAGAATGAAAGGTTTTTAAAAGAAAATAAGGAGTGTGACACACTCTGAATCAAACATTTTTCCTAAATGTTAAAATTTGAAAACCCATTCACTGAGTCGTTGTACTCCCTTCCTTATACCCCTTTCAGGTAACACCGAAAAGCTTACCCTAAAGACCACCAACTAGTACACTTGTAAGGAAGGTATGATAAGTTTAAAATTTTTTGCTGTTTTGATTTATGTTATTCTAGAAAAGGTGCAAGTTTAAAGGACGCCTTACTCTTTACGGTTTTAAAAGAAGGGGCAACCCTTAGTAAACCGAGAGAGTGGTCGATTGATCATGGGGATCCGACCAAACTGGGCCAGGGTGTGAAAACTTGAGGGGTATTAGAGCCTATTTCATCGAATACATAATTAAGACTAGAAAATATAGTAACTAATAGGATTGATTTTAAAATTTTCAGAATGGATCCAAAGAAAGAAACCAAGAGAACTAGGGTTATAGTCTCCAACATTGCTCAACCAGCCCTACCTATAGAAACTCCAAGAGAAGCTCAGACAACTCCTCCTGGACTCAGCGTGGAGCATTAGAGATTGCACGAGGAGTTCACCCATATTTTGGGCAATCTAACCTCGTCCCTAAAACAGGCAATAGTTCTTGGGTTGAACCGGAGGAAGTGCAATCCCATCCTCCCCCTGTTAACCATCCCCCTCCAATAGACTTTCCCAAAAATCTCAAGACTCTCTGGCAACTAGGGTGTAAAGCTTTCCTCGGAGAAAAGGATGCTAAAGCTGCCATGGATTGGCTGGCAAAAATTAAGAAGCTGATGAGAATCGTCCGAATACCACTAGAGGATATGGTGATACTAACAGAATTCTTCCTGGAGGAAAGCGCCAAACAATGGTGGGACAATGTTCGAAACCTAGATACCACTATCCCCACCTGGGAACAGTTCGAGGAGAGGTATTCGGAGAAGTACTTGGTGCCTCATTTGATAAATGAGAAAAAGTAGGAGTTCATCCGGTTGTGGCAAGGGCTTAACTCCATATCAGAGTACGAGATGAAATTTAATGAGTTAAGACCCTTTGTTCCTAACCTAGCTAGGCTGACAGACATATGCCAAAGGTTCGTAGACGGTCTCAATATGGACATCTGAGACCGTATGGGAGTGCTAGGATGTCCCAGGAACCTAGTAGCTGTAATCATTATGGCTCATAAGTGTGAGCGACTGATACAGACTCGACGCCATCGGATGGAGCAGACAACCTAAAAGGAGGATAAGGGTCCGAACCGTCAGGGAGGACGAAAGGAGCATAATGGTCCAAAATGGGGAAATAGAATGGCATTTCAAAGGAGAAGGGACATGCCACCACCTCCCCCCAGAGTAGTCCCCACCTTAACTCAAGGAAACCTTTGCTGTTCAAAGTGTCAAAAGAACCATGAGGGAGCATGCTTTACCTATTTTGCATGTGGGCAAGTGTGACACTTTGCAAAGGACTCTTCCACTCTCAAGGAGAATAAGCAGAGGAACACTCTCGGACCACCACAAGGGAATCCCATGAATCCTAGGCCTGATGCTACAACACGAGTACTAGCTAGAGTATACAACCTCACATAGGAATTGGCTAGAAGAGACCCTAGCACTGTAGCGGGTACACCCCAAAACCTTTCAAATTAGTTCAAGAAAATCATGTAAACTAAATATCTTTTTATTTTATAAAGGAAACTTTCTTCTAAACTATATGCTTCTTCAATTAGGATATATACAACTATGGGGACAACAAGTCTATGCCCTCTTTGACTCCGGAGCTAAGATATCCTTAATTAAGGAAGAGTTGATTTCAAGAGTACCCCTAGAACTTACTCCATTAGAACAAAGTCTTAATATCATTACACCTTTAGGAGAAGGTTTAAACACAAATAAGCAATTAAAAGGATGTGAGATAAAGATTGGAGAAATCAAACTTGAAGCTAACTTGATCTCGTTACCCTTAAAGGAGGTTGAAGTAATCCTTGGGATGAATTGGCGGAGTAACCATGATGCGAGGATGGACTGTGGAAAGAAGACAATAACCTTCCACACTCCTAAGACGAAAGGATTAAAGTTCTAGGGATATAGAAGGAAAAGTGAAGTACAAATGGTGTCCCATCTAAAAGCCCAAAAGATGATACAAAAAGGTTGTACGACTTTCCTGGCCACGGTCGTAGACGAAAAGTCTGAAGAAAAGAGATTGGAAGACATTCCGGTAGTTAGACACTACCCATAGGTATTCCCAGAAGAGCTACCTAGACTACCTCCAAGTCGGCAAGTGGAGTTCACCATAGAAATAATCCCAGGAACAAACCCCATATCCCAAGCCTCATATCGTATGGCTCTGGTAGAGTTGAAGAAATTGAAGGAGCAATTAGACGAATTATTGGAGAAGGATTTCATACTTCATAGTCAGTCTCCATGGGGTGCACTTGTCCTATTCGTAAAGAAAAAGGACAGAAGTATGAGACTGTGCATAGACTATAGAAAGCTAAACCAGGTCACCATCAAGAAATGATACCCACTTTTGAGGATAAATAATTTATTCGATCAATTAAAAGAATCGACTTACTTTTCCAAAATAGACCTTCTGTTGGGCTATCATCAACTTAGGATTCGAGAGGAGAACATTCCCAAAATGGCATTTCGATCCAGATATGGACATTACAAGTTTAGAGTAATGCTGTTCAGATTAACGAATGCCCCTACAGCCTTCATGGATTTGATGAACCATATGTTCCAACCACATTTGGACAAGTTCGTAATAATATTCATAGATGACATCCTTATATACTCACGAACCAGGTCAGAACATGAAGAGTATTTGGCAATCACCTTAGAGATATTAAAGGAAAATCAATTATATGCAAGTGTGAGTTCTGGTTACAAGAAGTAGGATTCTTAGGACACATAGTGTCCAAGGATGGAGTTAAAGTAGATCCAACCAAGGTGGAAGCCATATCAGATTGGAAGGCTCCAAGGAATCCTACAGAAATAAGAAGTTTCTTAGGTCTGGTAGGATACTATAGACGGTTCGTGCAAGACTTTTCTAAGATAGCAACTCCTCTAACTCGACTCACTAGGAAAGGAGTTGAGTATAAGTGGTACGAGAGATGTGAGAAGTTTTTTCTGGAGTTAAAGACTCAACTGACAATCGCACCGGTACTCTCCTTACCTAACTTTAATGCAGGAGAGTACATCGTCTATAGTTATGCATCTGTACAAGGACTCGGGTGTGTTTTAATGCAACAAGGGAAGGTTATCGCCTATGCCTTGCAACAACTTAAGGTACATGAAATAAACTACCCAACTCATGATTTGGAATTAGCTACAATAGTGTTTGCCCTAAAGATTTGGTGACAATACCTTTACGGGGTTAAGTGTAGGATATACACAGATCACAAGAGTCTTAAGTACTTCCTAACTCAAAAGGAGTTAAATCTGTGCCAGAGGAGATGGCTGGAATTGGTTAAGGACTATGACCTTATGATAAAATATCAATCCATAAAGGCAAATGTTGGTAGCAGATGACTTGAGTCGTAAGGACCAAACTTAGGTGACACAAGTAAAGACAAGTTATATACCTTTGTTGCAACAATTGGGAAGAATGGAGGTGGACCTGAAAATGGACAAGGGGGAAAGGTGCCTGGTGGCTAACGTGGTAGTGAGGCTCAGTCTAATTGAGTAGATCTAGGCTCAACAAAAAGCAGATAAGGAACTTCAACCCTATCTGAATCTAGTTAATAGAGAAACTAATTTGGACTACAACTTGCGTAGTGATGGGTTGCTGACCTATAAGGGTAGGGTATGTGTTCCTCAAAGTAAGGAACTAAAGAGGTTAATTCTGGAAGAGGCACATGATTCAGTATATGCTATGCATCCGGGCAATACCAAAATATATCGCACCCTCAAACAAGGATATTGGTGAAAAGGTATGAAGAGGGACATTGCAAAATATGTAGCCCGATGCTTGTCCTGTCAGTAGATAAAAGCAGAGCATCATAAAACATCAGGACTACTACAACCCTTACCAATTCCGGAGTGGAAATAAGAGCACATCACCATGGACTTTGTCACGGGACTACCAATGACAAGAAAGGGTTTAGATGCGATTTGGGTCATCGTGGATAGATTGACCAAATAAGCTCATTTCCTTCCTATAAGAGTGACAGACACAATAGAACAACTGGCTATCTTATACATGAGGGAAATAGTGAGACTCCATGGCATTTTGGTGAGTATAGTATCAGATAGCAATCCAAGATTTACTTCAATGTTTTGGCCAAACTTACAAAATGCTATGGGAACCAAGCTCCCCATGAGCACGACGTTAGATGGGCAGTCTAAGTAAACCATACAAACCTTAGAAGACATGCTAAGAGCATGCGTACTCACCATGAACAAAGGCTGGGGAAGAATACCTGTGCCTGATGGAATTTACTTACAATAATAGTTATCAGGCCAGTATTCAGATGACTCCCTATGAAGCCCTTTATGGACGACCATGTCGTAACCCTCTATTTTGGGAAGAAGTGGAGGAAAGAAGGTTAGAAAGGGTAGAACTAATCAAGGATGCCACAGAGAAGATAAAACTAATCAGGAGTCACCTTAAGACCACACATGACATGTAAAAGAGTTATGTGGTCAATTGAAGGAAAGATCTGGAGTTTGAGGTGGGAGATAAAGTATTTCTCAAGGTGTCCCCATAGAGGGGAATACTTAGGTTTCAGCAAAGAGGGAAGTTGAAACCAAGGTATATTTAGCATGTAACTATTTTGGGGAAAAAACCCCTAAAAGTAGGGAAGAGTTGTAAACCTCGTTCTCTAATAATAAGAAAACCAGGGAAAGAATAGGTCATTTTCAATTTGAAAACCAAGTCGGTTTACAAACTGGAACCGATAAAGAAAGGGCAAACTGGGAAATTTATGGATCCCGAGTGACCCAAAGAGTCCCAAAAGTCATGAAAAAGGACTTAAGGATGAAATGCAGATAAAAATCAAACTAGTTCAGGTGAATTGGATCCAAACCGGACTGAACTAGTTTGGACTAGTTTGAACCACTATTGAACTGTATGCTAAATTCATTTTTCTAGGTGGTTTAAAAAATGCAAATTTGAGATTTGAGACCACCATTGAATAGAAAATGAATTTATAAATTTTTAATTTTGAAAAATTCGGTCGAATCGAGGGTGAACAGGCCAGTTTAAGCATTGGACTCAGTTCGGACCGACCCGGTTCGGAATAGTATCGTCTTCTTCCTTTAGATGACAACACTGTTCACTCGCTGGAAAATTACGCAGCAATGGTAAAGCTAAAAAGTCTCTGGCCAGGGAGTTTCAGGCAATGAATGACCGCCATTAAGATGCCAATTGGATGACCAAGAAGTCCTCGATCTTCCTATATAAAGAGCCCCCCGTCTTTCATCCTCTCCACACTTGAAAACTCCATTCTCTCTCAACTACTCTAATTTCTGGTGAAGCTCTAACCAGAGCTCCGATATAAGGTCTTTTTTGAGCCAAAGAAGGCATGGTCAGGTTCTTTAGAACTAGGGAGAAGTCAGCTACTCGACGGTAGTCTCCATTTGCTCTGAGGTTCACTAGAGAGATGTCGACGTGATAGAACAGTGAAGCAACTCGAGTGGACCGAAGTTGCCCTATTTTGGCTGAGCTGAAAATAGCTAATTTGAGCCCTCCTCAGGCCACACCAAGCCCTTCCAACACCTCCACAGCCCTCCTATAGCTGAATTAGAGTAGAAAGGTAAGCCAATTTGGCTCCCCTCTGTAAATTCTGATCGGTGCTAGAGACAGAACTAACAAAACTTCGATGACTAAATTCTCATTCAATTCAGCATCAATTGATACAATTCTTGATCCTAGGAGGAATCTTAGAATGAGAGCTATCTGCCTAGATTGAAAGCTCGGACCATCGCGCCCCCGACGGTAAGCTTTCGAAGCTTTCTCTCTCTAAGTCCAATTTTCTGACGAAGCTCCATTGGAGTTCATTTTGGCATCAAATTGTGTGATTCAAAGTGCAATTGAATCGTATGAAGGTGTAGGAACTCCAATCTAACTTTAATTTCAATAATTAAACTCATTTGATTAGTCAATTTGATGAAATCAAATTTGGCTAAGTTGGAAGGTTGAAATTGGGGGAAATTTGGGAATTTCAAAACTTCGAGGGACTAAAGTGCAATTTCATAAAATTGAGAACCAATTGGGCATGATAAAGATGTTGGAGGACCAATTAGGCAATTATGGAATTTTTGGGGCAAAACTTACCAGTTTTGTAAAGTAGGGGCAAAATGGTAATTTTGGAAAAAGTTAGGGGACCAAATTTGAAATTTGGGAAATTGAACCGAAATTGATTAAATTGAGGTCCCAAGGTGAATTTAAAAATTCCAGGACTCAATTTTAGTAAAAACCAACATTAGGGACTTAAAGTTAAAGAAAAATAACTTTAGGGACCTTATTGCAAATAAATGAAAAGTTTGGTTTTCTCATTTTTTTGGAATGAATGAAGGCTATTAGGCTAAGTGATAATGAACAATGATGTTCATATTGTGTAGGAACACGGAGCACCAGGAACACCAACAAAGAGAAGCTCACGTGAATACAAAGAACCAGTCGAGTGGAATTTACTACATTAAAGGGTGAGTGAGAATTTAATATCATACCTGGTTGGGATGATAAGCACCTCAAAAATGAAAACCCACTGTTAAGTGGTATTTTAATCATCACATCTGAGAGGAGTGATGTGGAAAAACTATTTACTAGTTGTAAGTAGATTATACCCGGTTGGTATGATGATACTTACTCGAAGGAAGTGGAAAACCCACTTATCGGTTATAAACATAGATATCCTTATACTCGATTGGTATAATGGACAGTTGGAAAATTTATTTTGTTAGAAGTGTTCTCCCTTAACTGTGTGCCACTGCTTAAAATTTTTGGGAGACCTTCATGGGAGGATGAATAGCTCATAAAGGTCGAAGGCCTCGATTTTGGAACTTGGGGGCTAATATGCCCAATTTCGAAAATGTTGAATAGTGGGCCCTAGGCTAGGTGGCATGAGCAGGAGCTTGTAAACAAACATGATTATTATGCCATGAAAACTTAAGTAAATGAGTTGTTTGGCCATGGTACCGAGACATGATCGACATACTCAATGGACCAGCGGCAGTGCAACTTGACAGGCCTCCGGACTAGTCAAGACAAACAGTTGTAGGTCGAGCTAAGGGTCAGGGCCGTAGGACCAGTAGCACCACAAATTATATGAAATTATGTGAAAAACTGTTGATTGTACATGCACTATGTTACGAGACCTTCAAGATGCCCAAGATGGGTAGTGATGCATCCTAGGGCTATGGACGACCTGGTGGATATAAGGGCAGTTTGTCATACCAGAAGTCTTGTGAAGCTCAAAGTTGCTTCAAGAACATGAAACCAAGGTGGGGATAGGATGAGGTCTCTATCCTCATACGGACATGGAGATTTGTTATGGGATTGGAGGTCAGATGTCACAAACATCCATTTATTCTTAGGGTAGAAGTGGACGTGCTTCTATCTAGGTGGTCGATAAAGTTGCTCTGATGCCACAAGTGGGTTCAGTGGACGGGCTGACCTGTGATTGTGTGTTTTACCTTCATGATGAATGATGTGTGTTAGGTGATGAGACACCGTGGTAATAAGAAATGGTTATAAAAATTAAAATTGAGAATGAAAGGTTTTAAAAAAATATAAGGAGTCTGTTACACTCCGAATCAAACATTTTTCCTAAAAGTTAAATTTTGAAAACCCATTCACTGAGTTGTTGTACTCACCCCCTTATACCCCTTTCAGGTAACCCCTAAAAGTTTACCCCAAATACCACCAACTAACACACCTGTAAGTCAGGTATGATAAGTTTAAAATTTTGTGTAGTTTTGATTTATATTATTCCAGGAAAGGTGCAGGTTTAAAGGACGCCTTACTCCTCACGGTTTTAAAAGAAGGGGTAACCCTCAGTAAATCGGGAGAATGGCAGGTTGATCACGGGGATTCGACCAAACTAGGTTGGGGCGTGACAGACACCATACCTAAGTTTGGAAAATTTTGGGGGTTATTTTGTTAGAAAGAAAAGGTTTTGTACCAAAATGTAAATATTGATATGTTGGAGAACCCAATTGAGATTAAGCTTTCTTAGGAGTCTTTCTAAGGGATTGCATAAATTTTAGGGACCATTTGGAAAGTTTGGTTATATTTTGGAAATATGATGGCATGTCTAGAAAATAAAAAAGTTGTAAATGCCATAAAGGAAAAGTTTAGGGACGAAAGTGTAAATAAAGGAGTTTGCATGACTAGAAGTAATTTCTAGAAAATGTAAGGACCTAGATGAGATGAAAGGGAGTATAAGGACCCAATAGGAAGTTTTGAGAAATCTAGGGCCCCAAAAAGATTGGTTTAAAGAATAGGGGCAACATGTTAATTTTACCCAATTTAAGGACCATTTTTTAAATAATGAAAATGAGACTTAGAAATATTCTATAAGGTATTTTGGGGACTAGAATGAGATCGAGGAAATTTGAGGACCTAAATAAATGGCTCAGGAAAGTCTAAGTTACAATTTCCCCAATTTGGGGATCAAATTGTAAATTTGAAAAAAATAAGACCCATAGGTGGTAAATAAGACAATTTTAAGCACTTTGGCAAGTGTAACTTTGAAGGGTTATGACCTTAAGCTCCATGGACTAAACCTAGAAAAGGTTAGTGAATGGATGATTTCTCAACTAGTGGGTCGAGTAAACCTGACCCAAGGGGCAAAACAATAAATTCTTAAGAGAATTATGGAGTACTAGTTTAAGGGTACTAAGTGCTTGAAACTGATCTCCTTATTTGTTTTAAGCATTGTAGAATAAATAAGAGATCGCTCAAGCCGGGCTTCGAGAGGGGAGTATGGAAACCTGTCACACCCCGACCCTATTTGGATGGTCGAACCAGTATGTAACTCACCACACTACCCTGCACTATTACAACATTAGTTACTATAATAGTTCAGATAGGTTAAAGGCTAACCCTTCCAATGTTTCTATCACACTCCAACCCAGTTTAGTTGGATTCCCGTGATAAACCCGCTACTACTTCCTGTACTAGAATGGTATTTCTACCAAGATAGGCTAGGAAAGGTAAATGCTTACAACGTATATGTTTTCCATAATAAAGTAAACAAAATGACATAATAAAGTTAGTTCTTCATGGTAATCCCATCTTGCTTCTCGGGCTTTCACTCTGCTTGATGTAGAAGCTTCCTTGAAAGGGGTTTAAGGGTCGGGGTGAGTTCGACAACTTAGTGAGTGGGTAATAAAGGGAATAAGGGTAAGGGATTGTTCAAGTTTCACATTTTATCTTCATACTCGTTATTGGGTAATTAAACTTTCTCATTTCCCCTTATCATTAAATGGGATAATTTAACATTTCTTTTTTATGTATTTGGTTTAATAATCAAACACATCCCCTTTATCATCAAAGGGATCATACATTCTCAGAATAGTTCATGACTGTTCCACTTATGGATCGGAGCGACTTTACCATCCACCCTTGGTAGGATGTTGCACCAAGGGTATGAGCATCATTGCCCAATCCCCTAACTTAATTCAAAACTTTGTGTCCACTATTATGGGACAAGACCTTTCCCCCTTGTTCCTCGGTCTTAATAAGCATGAAGCTCCTAAAGTTTCTTGACATACTGGCATGACAAAGCTTCCCTTATGCTCTTTGTGCCATCCAATTGCCCTCAGAACCAACACTATCCCACATTGGGCGCCTTGATGGTTCCATATTCTAGCATGCACAAGCAAAAGTCTTTTTAGTTTAGACCTTTATCTTTGGTGCTACCAGCCCAACGAGTTTGATAACCCGACTTCAGCTCAGTAACTACCAGCCCAACGATTTTGACGAGCCAACTTTAGCTTGGTAGCTATTAGCCCAACAAGTTCGACAATATGTCTTTAGCTTAGTAGCTATTTCACACAAATTAACCATTTGTGAAAGTTTTCCATAGGCTCAAAACTATTAATTTTTCTACAGGTTTAAGCCCGTTCCCATTGGCATTGGGCCGACTTCACGAGTTTTTCAAAACACGGCCTCGAGTCATACTAGTTTAAAAAATTGAGGCTCTAGGCCCACTAGAGCAATTCTAGCTCTAAGAACAAATGCTTCATGTTCACATCAGATATATCAACCAAAAGGTTTGAGCAAGGTCACGCTGTCAGGGGAGACTATTTATGTAAAATGATTTTTAAATTTTAAAAGCGCGTTCATCACCCCCAAACAGGTGTGATGCTGGAAATCCCACTCACTGTATTCCATGACTCATTCGTCTCGGATGTATTTTCAGGCTTTACATGCCATTCCTTTGCACGAGCATATAGGAGACCCGTTCCTACAACGAATCGGGCAATTAAGTCCCTAACAAATAAGATATTTACACTTAAAACCCGTAACTTTACAATAATTACATTTTAGTTCTCAAGTGTACCTTATTCCTAATTAGGTCCCTAAGTTTGTCAAATCCTTCATTTGGATCCCTAATTTCCCTTAAATTTCCAATTAGGTTCCTTAATCCTCTTAATTACATAAAATCTCCAATTTCTTGAAAATTACATTCAAGTTCCCAAACTTAAAAAATTTTCAATTTATTCACCCAACATTGGCTCTTATCATTTTGGCCTTAATTCTTTCTAATCTAGCATGATCCTAATCATCTTCCCTATGTCTCCTGGTTAATTTCAAGCTTTAAAAAACTTGATTTGGTTTAAAAATGAGCTCAAACGGAGCTTTTCTAGAAAACTATCTTATAGAGAGAAGGCTTCGATTACTCAGCGGTGGTGATTCAACGATCGAAGCTTTTGCTTCTACTGAATTCCTCTCTTCCTAGGGTTCCCTCTTGGATCAAACCACATCTCAATTGATGGCATGAGCATTACGAATTGCTTAATTTAATTGTTGGGCGAAATGCACTATGAATAGTGAATTCCAACAAAGGACGGTGGAGGGGACTTACCAAAATGGTTCAAGGAAGGTCCAGACTCCTCTAGGGAAGGTTTGGAGAGCTTGGTTTAGCCATGGTTGGTCCGAGGGTGGCTCTAATTAAGCTCGATCGAAGCTGGTTGTAGACTACCAAGAGAGCAAGGTTAATGTGTGAGCTTGCCGACGCTTCTTCGGTGATTCTCGAGCTAAAAGGAAGTTTAAGCATGGTATGGGACTTCTTCCCAGTTCCAAGGAACCCAAATTCACCTTCGGAGGTTGCAGGGAAAGCCCAAGTCAAACCTCTAGTTCGTGCTTCATTGGAAAATGGAGTACTTTGCATTCTTTGGTCATTTGAGGGATGAGGAGGATGAATGGGGAGGAGCTATTTATATAGGGCGCTCGAAAACTGATGGGGCTCTCTGTTCGTCCATCCCTCGACCCCAAATTCTCATGTTCATAGTCATATTGGAGGAAACACGATCACTCTATTGACCTAATCCTGCCAGCATTCCAAGGTAGAAGACGACACTATACGGCGCGTGCAAGTTGCCATGTGACACGCTATGATTGGATGGCTTTACTAATGCGGTTTCCCACTAGTCGCTCATTCCGAGTCTTCCTTTGACTCATTGACATGACTCGTGGTGACCTCCCATTGGTCGCTCATTCCAACGTGGCTGCTCATTAGATTCAACTGGTTGTTTGACTGTGACACGTGGCATCCTCTGATTGGCTTATTTAATTAAGTTAAATTTCCCTCCTGACGTATTGTGCCCCTGCCACGCATTAGCCTCTAATTGTCTTGGGCCATCCGACGTGGCTCAACCATTTGTCGACCTTTGATTGGTCGACTGTTTTCCCAATATCTTAGTTGAGCGCTAATGTGGCATCTTTGCCACGTGTCAGCTACTCATTGGCCACTTAAGGAAAAATTAGGCATACCCGATAAAGGGTAAGGCTTGGTGTTACTTCTAGTCATTTTCTCTTTTCCTGAAAAGGGGTAGAAAAGAGGGGTGAGTTTCTACAACTCAGTGAATGGGTTTTTTAAAAGTCTACTTTTAACTTTTAAGAAAAATATTTGTATTGGAGTGTACCAAACTACTCATTTTTCAAAAATCCCTTCATTTAAAAATTCAGGTTTTTCACCATTTCTTATTATCACGGTGTGTCATCACCTAACACACATCCTTCATCATGAATGTTACACACATTCGCAGGTCAGCATGACCACTGAACCCACTTGTGGCTTCGGAGCGACTTTACCGACCACCTATATAGAAGTATGACCACTTCCATCCTGAGAATGAGTGGATGTATGTGACATCCGACCCTCAATCCCAAAATCAATTCTTCATGTCTGTATGAGGACAGAGACCTCATCCTGTACCCACCCTGGTCTCATGCACTTGGTGCTACTCCAAATTTTGCACGGTCACCTGGAACAACAACTGCCCTTATACTCACCGGGTCGTCCAAGGCCCTTAGGACGCATCACTACCCCTCATGGGCGTCTTGATGATCATGTACTCATAGTGCATGCACAAACAATGTTTTCTTAATATGCCATGTAATATATGGTGTCATTAGTCTAACGGTCCTGACTTTCAACTCAACCTACAGCTATTTGACTCGACTGGTTCGGAGATCGGTCATGTCGCACTGCTGCCAGTTGACTGAGAATGTCAGACCAGCCTTGGTACCATGACCATAGAATTTACTTATTAAATTTTATGGCACATATATCATGTTCATTTATGAGCTTTCACTCGTGCCCATTGGCCTATGGCCTATTGTTTGAGATTTTTAAAAACTGGGCATATTAGCCCCCAAGTTCGAAAAACCGAGGCCCCCTGGTCTATCACAGCTATTCGAGCTCCTGTCGAGAAGGTCTCCTAAATTGTTTAAGCATTGACACATAGTCAGGGAAGAACACTTCCGACAAAAATATGTTTTCACTGTCCATTACATCGACCCGATATAAGGACATCTCCGTTCATAACCGAAGAACACTTCGGGGACTCGTTGGTCGTCCGTTTGGCACCTTTATGATAGGCATTAAAGACCTAAAACATACCAAATGGAAACATTTCCTTTTTGCCGACACTGCTTCGATTTTCTGGCGAGTGAACAGTTCTATCATCCTAAGGAAGAAGATGACACTTTCCAAACTGGACCGGTTCGAACCGGATTCAAAGCTTAAACCGGCTGGTTCACCCCTCATTCGACTGAGTTTTTCAAATCTAAAAATTTATAAATTCATCTAAATTCATTTTCTATCCAATGGTGGTCTCAAATCTCAAATTTGAATTATTTAAGCCACCAAGAAAAATGAATTTAGGATACGATTCAATAGTGGTTCAACCCGGTCTAAATTGGTTTGGATCCGGTTCACCTAAACCGGTTTAGTTTTCATCCCCAATTCCTTCACAAGTCCATTTCCATGTCTTTTGTGACTCCTTGGGTCACTTAGGATCCATAAAATTCCCGGTTCATAAATCGATTTAATCCGGTTCGGGTCCGGTTCACCCAAACCGATCTGGTTTATCTCTCCCACATTGTTCTAAGTTTCCTTCCCAAGGATTATAACACTCTTTGAATCACAAGGGATCCATAAGTATCTTGGATTACCCATTCTCTATCTATTCCAGTTCAATGAATCAACTCGGTTCATAAACTAGTTCTATTTGGTTCAAACCTGGTTCTATTGAACTGCTTCAGTCTTTCATCCTCATTCTCTCCTAGGGTTCTTTTGCCAAAGTTTATGAACCTTTTTGAGTCACATGGGAGTTAGAAATTTTCAAATTTGCTCGTCCCCTAACAATCGGGTTTTTAGACTAATTCGATTTAAAGATTCATATTTACCGGTTCTTTCTCCAGTTTTCTCATTACAAAAGGATGGGGTTTACATCCCTAATGTCAATTTTCCCCAAATTGAGTCCTAAAACTTATAAAATTCCCTTTGGAACCCCAATTTATTCAAAATCACATAAGGGGTTCAAGTTTCCCAAATTCCTAATTTAGTCCTCAACTTTTCCAAAATTACCATTTTCCCCCTACTTTACAAAAATGGTAAATTTCACACCAAAAATTCTAAAAATTGATGAGTTGATCCACTAGCATCTTTTACATGCCCAATTGGCCCCTAATTTTAAGAAACTGCACTTTGGTACCTCAGATTTTTTAAATTCTCAAAATTTTCCCAAATTTCAACCTTTCAACCTTAGTGGATTTGATTTCATCAAATTGACCGATCAATCGAAGTTAATTGTTGAAATTGAAGGAGATTTGAGTTCCTACACATCAATTGCACTTTGAATCAAATGAATTGAATCAAAGCTTCGAAAACTTACCATTGAGGGCGCGGCGGTCCGAGCTTTCGAACTGGTAGATAACTCTTGTCCTAAGGATTCTCCTAGGATCAAGAATCGAATCAATTCCTATCGAATTGATGGAGAATTTGGTCAGTAAAGTTTCATTGGTTCTCTCTCTAATAGTGATCAAAATTTATAAAGGGGAGCCAAATTGACTTACCTTTTCGCTCTAATTCAGCTGTATGAGGGCTGTGAAAGTGTTTAAAAAGCTTGGTTTGGCCTAAGAAGGGCTCAAATTTGCCATTTTTAGCTTGGTCGAAATAGGGCAGCTTCGGTCCATCGGAGCTGCATCATTGTTCTATCATGCCGGCGTCTCTTCGGCAATCCTCGGAGCAAATGGAGACTACCATCATGTAGCTGACTTCTCCATGACTCTAAAGAACCCGACCTCACCTTCTTTGGCTTAGAAAAATGCCCAAGTTAGAGCTCTGGTTCGAGCTTCACGGGAAAATGGAGCAGTAGGGAGAGAGAGAGAAGGGAGTTTTTAGGTGTGAGGAGGATGAATGAGGATGAGCTATTTATATAAGAAGCTCGGGGACTTCTTGACCGTCCAATTGGTGCCTTTATGGTGGTCATTCATTGTCTAAAACTCCTTAACCGAAGACACTTCATCTTTTTCGGCGCTGCTTAGTTTTCTAGCGAGTGAATAGTGCTATCATTTGAAGGAAGAAGACGACATTGTTCCGAACTGGGTTCTATGCTTAAACCGACCGATTTAGGCCTGATTCGACCGATTTTTTCAAAATTAAAAATTTTTAAATTCATATAAATTCATTCTCTATCCAATGGGGCTACGATTCTCCAATTTGAATTTTCTAAGCTACCTAGAAAAATGGATTTAGAAACCAGTTCAATAGTGGTTCAAACTAGTTCAATCTGGTTCAGGTCCAGTTCACCTGAACTAGTCTAATTTTCACATCCAATTCATCCCAAAGTACTTTTCCATGAATTTTATGACTTTTTAGGTCACTTGAGATTTGTAAATTTCCCATTTTGCCCTTTCTATAAGTTTGGGGTTCGTGAACCGGTTCAGTTTTCCCACCCGGGTTTACCGGTTCTTTCCCAGTTTCCTTGTCTTTATGGGATGGAGTTTACAACTCTCCCATCCTTTTATATGTTTTGTCCCCAAAACTAAATAAACATTTTTCACTCCAGGATAAACTTCCCTTAATGTTAACTTGGACATGTTAACACTTCAGTCGTTCTTTCACTTAGACCATTTTAAATCACACGCTTAAGGAATTCATTTTCCTTTACATTGTTTACTCCTTCCATTGAGTTTATCATAACTAGTATATCTACCCATGAGTCCAAAGGTATATCCTTAGGTTCACATCTTCCTTTGCTTAGGGCAAGATTCTTCCCCTTGAGGTTCTTACTCAATATTTCAGGATTAGGAGTTCTAAGATGCCCAATCGTTGCTATTTCTAGTTATTCTCTTCTTCATTGAAACCCTTAGCTCAGTGTTCTTTAGAGCATTACGTACTTGTTTTCACATGTTTCGGTGTTATTACCCATTAATCCTTCATATTTTGAACCTTCCTTCATTCGTCATTTATTATAACTTTGATCAAAATTTTGTCGGACCTCATAATGCTTACCAACTGACTCTTCCTTACTTGAGTTACATTTGTTTCCTCGAGACTATTGTGCTTACATGCCCCTTACAACATGACATACTCTAGAACATATCCTTTGCCATTTTAAATTTTTAGAACACTTCCATAATGGTTGTTCTTAACCTTCCAACCTTTCATGATGGTATAATTTCACCCCTCTTGTCGTTTGATAATATTTCTTGACTATCTTTACCGTTATCAAATCAACTTACATAATAGTGTCAGTTTTCCTTACCCACTCGTCCTTTCCCAACTTCCTTATTGGGTTTTTCTAGTTCCAATTATTGGGTTTCCAAATGGTTTACCAACACGCCGAGATTCTTCCTTTCTTAGGTCCTTCCTCATTCCCAATGACATCCTTTACTCAAGGATTTTCCTTTATCCTTAATCCACTCTTACTTGCTCACAACCATTTCATGATTCCTTTGTTTTGAGTTGATCCCTTTTTTATCTATGGGTTGATTGTTTTGTTTGGGGAGTTCCCTTCTTACGGTTTCATTTTCACCTATATCCCTCAAAGTAGAGATTTTTAACCTTAAGAGCTACATGCTCAACCTTCTTACCATTCTATGAAGATTTATTCCTTTATTTCCTTACACCTTCTTTTATGTTGAGGCATTTTCCCACTTTAAATACTTCCTTGTCTTAAAATTCCCTTTCATCCCTTATTCCTTATATAAGAAATTTCTGATTATTGGTCTTATTTTGTGTACTCCACACTATACTCATCCGTCCATTCTTTATGCTCCATTAAGTAAACGTGGACCACGACCATCCTGGTGTCAGTGGTTGTTTCCCTAATTCACTTCTTACTTGAGGGCTTTCTTCTCCAAGATTTCTCATACGTTATTTCCTTTATTCCCTTATTATTGTAGTCTACCCATTCGAAATTGTTACGACATCTTTTGATGCTACCATCATATTTACTCGTTCCTTGGGTTTAATTTACTTCTTAGGCCCTCAAGAGTATTTTTCCTTTGTACTTGATCTTTCCATCTCAACCAACATTTCATTGATGAGCTTATCTTTCTTTCCACTTTGGTTGGTTCCTTTACCTCTTAGTTGGGATAAGTATGCCTTTCTAGGGCTTCCTTCCTTGGTAGGATTCTTTCCCTTTCTCTAAAATTCCTTTTTCATTCGTCCTTTGGAAATATCTAATCATTAAATGATATCCTTTGATGTTATCCTTCCCATGTACCCTTCCTGAGAAATTTGGTGGTATGCCCTTATACCATTTCTTAATTCTACTTGTATCTCACACAAGTTTTCTTCCTTGAAAAGGGTTCAAACATGGTTTGTTTCAAGACCTCCTTGTGTGAGGCTTACTTAATCCTCCTCATGGCTTGAGTATGATCCCCATTCTATTTTCGACCATAATTTCCTTTAAGGATTTCCATTATCCTTCTTTTCCAACATTTGGCCTTTCCACTTCTCTCTTCTTCTCCTGAGTTTAAATCCATAATTCTTACAAGGGTCAGTTCATTAACTGTCTCATCCCTACTACTTTCCTTGTTTACTTGTCTTGGGTTAGTTTTCTTTCGAGTCCACTTGTCCTAGGCGCCTATCCTATCTCCCCTTTTTTAGTATAGTCTTTACTACTTTCTGGTCTTCCTAGGGCGTCTCCTCCCATAGTTACTAGTTATATTTATTCGTTAAATTTTTCTTGGCTCCTTTGCTTTTCCATAGTAGATTACTCCTTGCTATCCCGAGACATCCTATTTATCTCTCAACATTCGGAGCTTATCTTCTCTGGTGGAGGTGCTTTCTTCTTTGCTCCTAGATGGCATGTAGCTCTCTTGTAAGAGAAGATTCCCTTCATCTATATTATATTCTTGTTTGCGATTTCTTAAGGTCCTACCTTTGATCCTTCCTGCCTTTCATGGCTTTGGATTTTTGGTAGTCAATGTCTTTCTCGAGAGGTAATGCCCTAAATCCATGGAGTTTGGGACAAGCCTTCATTTCATGTCATATCCCCTTATAGGTTAACTTCATTCATGTCCTTAGTAGGGTTGGGCACTTCTCCACGCAGTGTCCCTATTGTTCATACTTGTAATTACCTGGACCAAAGTAGTCCCTCCTAGCATCTTTCTAGGGAATTGTTGGTTTTGGTGCTTTGCCATCCTTGAGTCTAGATACCATGAGAGTTTTCTTGTGGAGTCTTCTTTGCGAAAGGATCACTCTAAGAGCCCTCCTAGATTTCTTGATTCCCTAATTCAGTTTCTTAACTGGGATAGGGTTCTCCTTAGTTTCTATGGTAGCACAGGTTTGTTTGGTTACTTTCCTTGGGGCCATCTTCCTAGCAAGATCACATCCTTTGAGAGACATGATTTTTTTAGGAACTTGGAGTACTTCATTAATAGAGGAGTACAATATGTTGGGGGTTTTAGCCCTATTACAAAACGTGGTCACAAAAAAAATAGGGAGCTACAAGATTTTTAATAAGCATCCTCCTAGGTAAGGTTTTACGCACTTTGCTGGCGTTTCTAGCTTCAGGCTTGGCTTCCTTCGTACTTAGGGTTGTGACCTCAATAGGTCCTAGCATCATCCTCCTAGATACTTCCCCATTTGGTCTTTTGAGACTTCTACTATGCCTTAGGCATTGGAAAACTTCTAGGGTTGTCTTCCCACGAGGATAAGGCGTTGAGTAGAGTCAGTACTAGTTTTCTTGGTTCCTCTCCTGTGAGCCATCTGAAAATTTTGAAACTTTCTCTTAGTTACTATGTTATATAGTATTGATGATGTATTTGAGAAAACAGGCTCTGATACCACTCAAGTTGCCATGCCCTGACTCGATTTGGTCAAATTCTCATGAGCAAACTGCCACTCTTCCGACTTGTTAACGGTTTTTCCTTTCTTTAAATTGTGAGGATTAAGGCGTCCTCTAAACCTGTACCTTTCTTGGAATAACATCAATCAAAATTGCATGAAATTTTAACTTACATACCTATCATGTAGGTGTAGCTAACTTGAGGTATTTATGTAGGTTTTCCCTTGATTACCTAAAAAGGGGTATAAGGGAGGGGTGAGTTCGATAACTCACTCAATGATTGTTTAAATCTTGATTTTTAGAAAAATAGTTTGAATTTGAGTGTGCCAGACTCCTTAATTTCTTAAAACCATTTTCCTCAATTTTTTGATTTTCAAAATCATCATTCTTCATTTACCATAGTTGGCGTGTTTAATAATTAACACACACCCTTCATCATGAAGGGATCATACATTCATAAGGCAGCACATCAACTGCACCCACTTGTGGCGTCGAAGTGACTTTACTGACCACCTAGATAGAAGCCCGTCCACTTCTACCCTTAGAATGAGTGCATGTACGCGACATCTAACCCTCACTCATGTAAAGAAACTCCATGTCCATATGAGGACAGAGACCTCATCCCAACCCCACCCCGGTCTCATACGCATGAAGCTACGTCAAGCTTCCTTGATTGTTGGCATGACAATTTGCCCTAATCTCCACCATGTCGTCCAGTAGACCTTAGGATGCATCACTACCCGTCTTGGGCGCCTTGAAGGTCTTGTACCTCAATGCATGCACAAAATAATAATTTTCCCTAATAAGGCATTTAATCTTTGGTGCCACTAGTCTAATGGCCCCGACCCTCAACTCGACCTGCAGCTGTTTGTCTCGACTGGTCTGTCCACCTATCTTGTTGCATTACCGCTAGTCCATCAAGTATGTCGGTCCTATCTTGGTACCATGGCCAAACACATCATTCATTTAAAATTTTCATGGCTTAAACTCATGTTTGTTTATGAGCTCATGCTCGTGCTAACTAGCCTTAGGCCCACTGTACGAGATTTTAAAAATACGGCATTTTATCGCCCAAATTCCAAAACCGGGGCCTTCGGCCTATTTGAGCTATTCAATCTCCTGTCAAGAAGGTCTCCCAAAAAGTTTAAGCAGTGGCGCATAATCAAGGGAGAGCACTTCCGACAAAATAATCTTTTCATCTATCCATCACACTAACTAGGTGTGAGGACATCTCTGCTTATAATCGATAAGTGGGTATTCTACTTTCTTCTAGTAAGTTCATCAGACCAACTGGGTATGATTTACTTACAATCGGTAAGTAGTTTTTCTGCGTAATTTCCACTTCACTCCATCCAGGTGTGATGTTTAAAATTACACTTAGTAGTACATTTTCATTATCCAGGTACTCATCATCCCAACCAGGTATGATGTGAAAATTCTCACTCACCCGTGAATGTAGTGAAATCCTCTTAACCGGCTTTTTGCATCCACACGAGCTTGTCTTAGCTAACGTTCCCGGTACTTCGTGTTCCTACACGATATGAACATCCTTGTTCATTATCCTTTGGCCTAATAGCCTTCATTCACCACGAATGAATTAAATACCTAAACTTTTCAAGTAGTTGCAATTAGGTCCCTAAAGTTCTTTTTCTTTCACTTTAGGTCCCTAATGTCAATTTTCCCCCAAATTGAGTCATGAAACTTATAAAATTTCCTTTGGGACTCCATTTTATTCAAGATCACAGAAGGGGTTCAAGTTTCCCAAATTCCCAATTTGGTCCTCACTTTTCCAAAATTACCATTTTGCTCCTACTTTACAGAAATGGTAAATTTCACACCAAAAATTCCAAAAATTGACCAATTGGTCCACTAACATCTTTTACATGCCCAATTGGTCCTCAATTTTTGGAAATTGAACTTTAGTCCCTCGGATTTTTGAAATTCCCAAATCCTCCCCCTCCCAATTTCAACCTTTCAACCTGACCATATTTGATTTCAACAAATTAACCGATCAATCGAATGTAATTATTGAAATTATAGGTGGATTTGATTTCCTACATATCCATACGATTCAATTGCACTTTGAATCGCATGAATTGATGCCTGAATGAGCTCAAATGGAGCTTCGCTGGAAAATTGGACGTAGAGAGAGAAAGCTTCGAAAGCTTACCGTCGAGGGCGCGACGGTCTGAACTTTTGATATGGGCAGATAGCTCTTATCCTTAGGTTTCTCCTAGTATGAAGAATTGCATCAATTCATGTCGAATTGATGGAGAATATGGTAAGTGAAATTTTGTCGGTTCTTTCTCTAACACTGATCGAAATTTATAAAGAGAGCCAAATTAGCTTACCTTTCCACTCTAATTCTGCTGTATGAGGGTTGTGGAAGTGTTAGAAGGGCTTGGTTTGGCTTGAGAAGGTGTCAAATTGGTCATTTTTAGCTCGGCTGAAACAGGGCGGCTTCGATCCGCTAGAGCTGCTTCGATCCGCTAGAGCTGCTTCATTATTCTATCACGTCGGCGTCTCTCTAGCGATACTCGGAGCAAATGGAGACTATCATCATGTAGCTGACTTCTCCCCAAATCAAAAGAACCCAACCTCACCTTCTTTGGCTTAAAAAAATGCCCAAGTCAGAGCTCTGGTTCAAGCTTTACCAAAAAATAGAGCAGTTAGAAGAGAGAGGAGTTTTCAGGTGTGAGGATAATGAATGAGGAGGAGCTCTTTATATAGGAAGCTCATGGTTTTATTGGCCGTTCGATTGGTGCCTTTATGGCGGTCATTCATTGCTTTAAACTCCCCGGTCAAAGACTTTTCATCTTTGCTGGCGCTGCTTGAATAGTGCAGTCATCTAAAGGAAGAAGATGACAGCATTCCAAACTAGACCAGACCGGTCCAAACCGGGTTCAATGCTTAAATTGGCTGATTCAGTCCCGATTCGATCGAGTTTTTCAAAATTAAAAATTTGTAAATTCATCTAAAGACATTCCCTATCCAATGGTGGCTTCAATTCTTCAATTTGAATTTTCTAAGCCACCTAGAAAAATGAATTTTGAAACTGGTTCAATAGTGGTTTAAACTTGTTCAATCCGGTTGAGGTCCGGTTCACCTAAACCGGTTTGGTTTTCACTTCCAATTCAACCCAAAGTCATTTTCCATGACTTTTATGACTCTTTAGGTCACTCGAGATTTGTAAATTTCATGTTTTGCCCTTTCTCTAATTTTTGGGGTTCATGAACCAATTTGATTTTCCCTCCAAGGTTGACCGATTCTTTCCCTGGTTTCCTTGTCTTTAAGGAATGAGGTTTATATGACAGCCAAGTTGGCACTCCACGTCAAAAAAACTGACCAATCACAATGCACCACATTGCATGATCGCCACATCATCATCTTCAACCTTGAGACGCTGACAAAGAGAATGGAGAAGAGAGAGACACTGGAAAAGGTGGAGTCTCTGACGACTCGAAAAACTCTCCAGTTAGGCCGCCAACGACCGAGTCGGATGCCAAGTCTTATATCCCACAATCGAGTGAAGAAGAAGAAGAGTGCATTTTTCCGATGAGCTGTGAATTGAAGCTTCGACGATGGGACTTTTCTCAACCTCCAAAGCTACATTCGGTGTCTTTGGAACCTAGAGAAAGTCCTCTACCTAGCCATACTCTCCTTTCAGCCTCGGGACCACCGAGGAGGAACGAGAGAGCTCAAAAAGTGCTGCCACTCCTCGGCCGGAAAACAACCAACCTTCTACATCCTACTTTGAGCCTTCTCCCGGCATATTGCAGCCAAACAAGGCCCCCTACACCCACCTAGAGTTGTTCCAACCTTCCCGTGAGCTAATAAGGTAAGCTCACTCTGCCGCCCTTCGTCAGAAAACACTGTTCATGGCTGAATTCTACAAAAACAATTTACACAAAAATTCACACTGCTCAGATCATCGACTGAAGTGTGGTTTGATCCAGGGAGGATCCCCACGACGAGAGCAACATAGTGGTAGCTGAAGCTCTTATCACCGGACTCTTACCGCTAAGATATTGAAACTTTCTCTCTCTACATTGTATTTTCCGGTGAAGCTCTGTTTGAGCTCATTTTCGAGCCAAATCGAGTAATTCAAAGCTTGAAATAACGATAAAAATATAGAGAAGATGATTTAAATCCATAATGAGGGCAATTAACCAATTTTCGAGTGTTAATTGCAAGAAATTATGATTCGGGGACTAAAATGTGAATTTTGAAAAGTTTGGGCAATTGGGAGATTTTTTAAAAATTGGGGACCGAATGGCAAATTGATAAAATTGAGGGTCTTTACATGAAATTCCCTCCTAATTAAGGGTCAATTGGGCAAAATGGATCAAATGGGGGACCGATTTATAAAATTTGAGAATTTGGGGTCAAAGTGCAATTTTGGGTCTTAATGGAAATTTTAGAAAATTGAGGGGCCCAAGGGAAATTTTGGTAAAACTAAGGACCAGAAAAGATTATTGGATGACCTTGGGACTGAATTGAAGAAAAAGGGGCAATTAAGGACTTAAAGGTAAATACACAGACCTTAGGGACCAAAGTGCAATTAAAGCAAAACATGAGGGCCTATATTCAAATGCTCAAAGAAATGCGATCCCTTAGTCTAATACCCTAATGGGGATATTCGTGCTATCATGCCCCGACCCAGTTTGGTCAGGGTCTGTGATCAACCTGCCACCCTTACCTGTATCATTTAGGTATATCTACCCGAATGAGGCAAGAAAGGTGAAGGCATGTTCACTTTCGAACCCTTACTTTAAGTTGGGGGTAGGAAGTATACCTTGAGGGCATGAGCACGTCTGGAACCTCCTATCGAGGTGATGTCCTGAAAAGGGTTGACGGAGGGGGATGAGTACAACACTCAGTGAGGGAAACAAATATAACGTTTTACTAGAATTCATCTTTTTTTTATTTAATTCCTTTTTTATTTCACACAGTCACATGATCAACAATCGCCCTCCTATCAAAAGAGGGATCACACATTCACAGAATGATCCTTGACAGTGCCACTTGTGGACCAACGCCTTTACCGTCCACCCTGATAAAGGGATGCTGCCTCTACCTGATGTTTGTGTGAACATCAATAGTCCGACCCTAAACTCCCAAATTCTTCTACCATGTTTGCTCAATGGGACGAGACCTCATTCCCCTACTGCCTCGGTCTCTATGCATAGGAAGCTCCTCGGCTTCATGACCTACTGAACGACGACGTTGCCCTTATGCTCCCTTGGTCATCCAGTAGTCCTTGGATCCCATCACTACCTCATGCTAGGTGTCCCGATGGCCCGAACATCAATGTGCATGCACAATTAACAAGCTTTTTGAATTATAACCATTATCTTTGGCCTTCTCGCACAATGGTTTGTCAGCTTGGCTTTGGCTCCACCACACGTACTAGCCCAATAGGTTCAACGGCATGGCTTTGGCACATCAACGATTCGGCCCAACAAGCTCGACAACTCAGCTTGGCTCAATGGGTGTCACACAAGTTCCCATTATTCAGGTCTTTTAGCCTCATATATAACATTTATATTTTGGACAAGTCCATGCTTGTATCCACTGGTCTTGGGCCCATCGACATCTCGAGCCAAAGCCCGAAATTAGCTCCCAAATGTTTTAAGCAGAGTCACCCATTCAGGGGACTCTAATTTTGAAAAAATAGTTTTGAAAGCTTAAACTGTCATTCCAATCATAATGGACGTTATAGCAGTTCCCATTCACCCGGTGATCTCAGTGGGATTGTGCCGGCGGAATTTTCCCTCTGCGGTGCGCTTCTAGGGTTGGCGCTAGAGTAATCTGGTCCTGCAGGGTGCGAGTGTTGGTATTAGGATGTGGTCATAAATGGGTCATATACTTTCTCATATCTGTACCTAAGGCATTGTACTTTGCTTAAATTACACTTAGGTCCCTGGTATTTCTTTAATCTCTATTAGGTCCTCTAGGTTCCCAATTATTGTTTTTGGGTCCTTAACTCTTTCAATTTCACTAACTTGCCATTGATTTACCAAATTTGCCTTTTAGTAATTAATTTTCCAAAAATTACAGTTTGGTCCCCTAACTTTTCAAAATTGTCCAATTTTCCCAATTGACCCTCAACAGGGGTGAATTTCATGAAAACACCCTCAATTTCATGAAATTGACATTTAACCCTCCAATTTTTGAAAATTTCACAAAAGACCCCAAAATCCCCAAATCACCCTTCATATTCTTCCCCAATTCGAGCATATGACACTTTGAATCTTACCTTGTTCAATTGGTGACCCGTAATTCCTTGTTTTCCTTAATTCTTGCTTCTAATCACCTCCTATAGCTCCCCTCGATCATCCTACACTTCGAATTTCTAAATTTGGTTGAGTTTTATGTCCTGTCAGAGCTTCGCTAGAAAAGTTACAATAGAGAGAGAAAGCTTGCATTTCTTACCAACGGAGAGGCGGTGATTGGAGCTGGAGGTGGGGGCAACTAGAGCTAGTCGAGGGGAATCTAGCGGGATCGAGTTCTACTGCAATTCACTGCTGTCCTATGGGAATTTGAAGAGAGAAGTTCCGGTTGGTGCAACTCTGAAATTTGTAAATTCCGATGGGGGAGGTGAAATCTAGCTTAACGGGGCCTGTAGGGGTGTTGTGGAGGGTCTTGGGCAATCAATGGTGGCCAATGTGGGTGGTGGAAGGGTCGAATGGGGCGAGGTGGCATCGGGCAAGAGCTCGTTGCTTCGAGTTCCGAAGCAGCTTTATTGTGTGATCTTCATCGCACCTCCCTCAATACTCTCTAGTTGTTCGGAGAAGGTTTGGAGCTAGAGGACTCTTCCCCGGTTCCAATGCCACCCTTCAGAGCTCCTTTGGTGGAAGTTTTGCCCGTCGTCAGAGCTCTAGTTTGCAGCTCGCCAGAAAACTCACTCTTTTTCTTCTTCACTTGATTATGGGATGCTGAGAACGAATGGGGGGGGGGGGGGGGGGGTGCTCTTTATATAGGGAGGCCGACAACTGCTCAGGCTGCCAACCAATGTAAGACTCGGTGTCATGCCCTAACCCTGTTTGGTCAGATCCCCGTGATCAACCCGCCACTCTCATGGTTTATTAAAGGGTTTCCCCTTATTATATATCGTAAAGAGTAAGGTGTGCTTTAAACCTGCACCTTTTCCAGGAATAACATAAACAAAACTACATAATAATTTAGATTTATCATACCTATATCACAGGCATCTTAGTTGATGGTCTTTAAGAGTAGACTTTCCGAAATCTCCTAAAAGGGATATAAGGGAGGGGGTGAGTACGACTACTCAGTGAATGGGTTTTCAAAAGTTTAAACTTTTAAGAAACATTTATTATTGCAGTGTGCCATACTTCTTTCTTTCAAAACCATTTCATTTGAAATCTCAGGTTTATCACCATTTCTTTTTAGCCACGGTGTGTCATCACCCAACACACATCCTTCATCATGAAGGTTACACACATTCGCAGGTCAGCACGACCACTGAACTTACTGGTGGCTTCAAAGCGACTTTACCGGCCACCCGAATAGAAGTACATTCACTTCTACCCTGAGAATGAGTGGATGTTCGCGACATCTGACCCTCATTCCCGAAATAAATTCTTCATGTCCGTTATGAGGATAAAGATCTCATCCTATCCCCACTCCGGTCTCATGCACTTGGTGCTACTCCAAATTTCGCACAGACACCTAGAACGACAATCTGCCCTTATACTCATCGGGTTGTCCAGGACCCTTAGGATACATCACTACCCATCATGGGTGTCTTGATGATCCCATACTCATAGTGCATGCACAAACAAAGTTTTCTTAAATTGCCATATAATATGAGGTGCCATTTTTCCCAACAGTCCCGACCTTCAACTCAACCTGTACCTGTTTGTCTTAATTAGTCCAAACACTAGTCATGTTGCACTGCTACTAGTTGACTGAGTATGTCAGACCTGCCTTGGTACCATGACCAAACAATTCACTTATTAAGTTTTAATGACACATATATATATATATCATGTTCTTTTACGAGCTCATGCTCGTGTCCATTAGCCTATGGTCCACTGTTATAGTTTTTTTTTTAAAATAGGGCATATTAGCTCTCAAGTTCCAAAACCGAGGCCCTCGACCTATAAGAGCTATTAGAGCTCCCGTCAAGAAGATCTCCCAAATTGTTTAAGCATTGGCATATAATTATGGGAGATCATTTCTGACAAAAATATATTTTCACTATCCACTAAACCGGTTCTTTGTATTCACGTGAGCTCGTCTATGTTGGCGTTCCTGGTATTTCGTGTTCCTACATGATATTAACATCCTTGTTCATTATTATTCGACTTAACAACCTTCATTCATTTCAAACGAATGAGAAAATCCAAACTTTTTAGTTATTTGCAATTAGGTCCCTAAATTTATTTCTCTTTAACTTTAAGTCCCAAAATGTCAATTTTTCCTCAAATTGAGTCCCAAAACTTTTAAATTTTATCTTGGTACCTCAATTTATTCAATTTCACAAAAATTGGTTTAATTTCCAAAATTTCCAATTTGGTCCCCCAACTTTTCCAAAATTACCTTTTTGCCATTCCTTTACAAAAATGGTAAGTTTTGCCCCAAAAATTCCAAAATTCCTCAATTGGTTCTCCAAAATTATTTTCATGCTCAATTGACCCTCAATTTTATAAAATTGCATTGGGTCCTTTAAATTTCGAAAATCCCCAATTTTTCCTCTAATTTCAACTACTTAATATAACTTAATTTGATTTTATCAAATTAACCGATCAAACACCTCCAATTGTTGAAATTGGAGTTAAAATTGAGTTTATCCATCCTCTTACGATTCAATAGCACTTTGAATCGCAAGTTTTGACGTCAGAGCGAGCTCAAACGGAGATTTGTCGGAAAACGGACTGTAGAGAGAGAGAAAGCTTCGATTATTCACCGGTGAGGGCACGACGGTCCGAGATTTCAATTTGGACAGATATCTCTTATCATAAGGTTTATCTTAAAATTAAGAATCATATCAATTGATGTCGAATTGAGTTAGAATTTTATTATTAAAATTCTGCATGTTCTCTATTTAGCACAATCCCACCCCAATTACAAGGTTTTTACACCGGCTCGAAGTGGAAGCAATATTTATCCACGTTGGGAGAAAAAAACCTACGGACACACTAATGAGATTGTTGAATCATACACGTCACGGCAGACCTAATACTCTTTCTGGATTTAGATGCACTATAGCACAATGAGACCCAAAATAAAGGTCGATCGAGGCCTATTGCTTTAGAGGCCCATCATCCTGTAAAAACCAACTCTTTTATAGGAGACAAGGGTGGCTGTTGAGAGTACATGGTACCCCCAATTAGTAAATTCCCAGACACGTTTTGTCTTTCATCTTCTTCATCCTGCTTGTCCTTCTTCCTTCCACATTTCACCATTCTAGAATCAAATCCGTTATATAAGGTAAATAAAGAGTGCGGAAGAGAATGGGGTTGGAAAGCTGCAGGCCCCTAGGGTTCTTGCTCAGCCTTCCATTTGCATTCATTACGCTCGTTCTCTCCGTCGTGGGAGCCGTTGTTTGGGTCTTAGGGTATGTATTCATGATTATACGACCTCTTTTATTCATCATGTATCCATTTTTTTCATCGGCATTCTTCCTATATCCTTGTCTATAATGGGGCCTTCCGTGTTTTTCTTTTTAATTCTTCGTTTCTTCTGGTTATTGTGACTTATATGTATTTCTGATTTCATTTGAGTATATCTGGACAAAAGTTTCAGCCCCAGTTTTGAATTTACATGGTTTGCTTTGTTTTCTGGCTAATTATTGGAGTATACTATGAGGCCAAAAAAGAAAAAGAAGTTCAGAGTATAGCCCTTCTTGATTTAGAGACATGATATATCCGTCTATGAATAGGATAAAGTATACAACAATGTTGATAACTTAGTAATTTCAAGGGCTTGGTTTCAAATTCTATCCTGCATTACTTCATGGGCTAAACATTACTATTTGACCTATTATCTTGAATGCCACCGTTTTCTTAAATTTTATTAGTATATTGATTGTGGTACATCCACATAACTTGTGCTTAGAGGTTATTGTTCAATTTGTTTAATATTTTTATAAATGAATTCAAAAATTCAAATATTACATAGTCATCCACTACTAATTTTTTTATAGGGATGGCTTAAGATCCACTCTCTCATCCATTCTTTGAATAATGCCAATCTATTATTTTGAATTTTGATTAGCTTTGGAATTGACATTTTGTCTGGAACTTGAAAATTGCAGGACAATACTGAGCTGCATATGTCCGTGCTGCGCATGCTGTGCCTTTATTGCGGATTTTGCTGTCAGCCTCGTAATGATTCCTTTCAAGATAATAGGATGGTTCATTGACATGATACCTTGTTGACGTACATAGACACATCCACGGGTTTCATTTTGCATGGGTTTATGGGATTGGATATATAGCACATAGGATTTTAATTGTAACTCTGTTAACTCGATAGTTACATATACACAGTAGTGTGCATAGGATTTTAATTGTAGCTATGTTTGAAATGTTCTAAATTGATATGTATACTTGTTCTTTATTGATACAAAAAACTTGTTAAATAGGCAATGTTAATATAAAAACTTTTTCATTTGTAAATTGTAGATATTATTTCTCTATTTTTTTTCGTTATCAATTACACGCTATATAATCAAGTTTAAATATTTCAAATAGGTATATAGCTTCAATGTTTTACTATTTACTGGTTTAAAACCTATAATGTTATCTTGATATAATTTACATTTTTTACAAATATTTAATGTGTTTTGTACCACCAATGAAAAAATAGATATTTATATGTAGGTGAATTATTTTAAATAGTGTAAATACTAATCATGTAATTAAATTTATATAAATTAACAATTTGTACCCATATTGTCCAACTTCACAGTTTTTCTACTAATAAACGATGAAAAAAATAATTGTAAAAATTTTAAATATTTAAAAGGCATTATGTAACAAGTTATAGACATACAAATATATATAACAAATTTTCGTCTTTACGTCATATTTACGAAAATATAAAGTTGCTACTAGTTTTTTTTATACTTGCGCCATGCATATACGAGTCTCCAACATGATAGCTGAATGATGAGAAATAAAGTTGGCCAAAGTGTTCTTAAAGGGGTTGCCATCTAAAGTTTCATCACTTCCAAAATGGGGTAAATTAAATATGAGATAAATAGTGCCCTATCTAATTATCAAAAAATTTGAACCGGTGAAGTACAAACGATAGATTTGGCCAAATATATACTGAATTCAAAACCTCTTTCACTTATTGGTGTTGAGAAAATATGAACCAAATTTTAAATACATGTTAGATTGTCTTACTCAAGAGTTAAGTAAAACTCTAACTTACCCGATAGAATCGGTACTCCTACTAGACTACTAGGAGAAGAGATTTCGGGATAAGAGAATTCTCATGCTAAAGGTTCAATGGCAAAATAGTCCAATAGAGTAGGGGATGTGTGAACACAACGCAAGAATGAGAGAAAAATATATAAGGTTGTTTGGACTCTCACATGACATGTAAATGTAAATGAATTAATATATGTAAATTAAGGGTTTACCGGGATTAATATAAATCAAGTTTTGATAATAAAATTTCTAAAAATGAGTGCATGATTGTAAAACTAAAAAAAATTCCAAATTTATGATTGAGCGGGACTGAACCATGAAGTGAGAACGAACCAGGAACTAAGGGTGATGGGGGAGTAGTGTGAACCGAAAAGAGGAAATAGATCAAGGAGAACTCATGAGGGGGAAATAAGGGTTAGGAAAAACCCTTAGCATGATTGTGGGACTCATAATCAAGTATTGGAAGAAAGTCGTGATAGAACGGTTCGAACTAGGTTCAAGCTGGATGTAATCACAACTCCTCCCAAATTTTTAAGAAAATAAAACAAATTTAAATTGAGCGGTAATTGAGTTATTTTAATAGGAAATTGAATGTAAAATTTTTTAGATATTTTTATTTTCTCAAGAACCGGCTCGGGAAGAGGGTGAACTAGGCCAAAAAACCGATGAACCAGCTGAGAAATTTATCGGAAACCGATTTGCTACAGTGCTAGACTAGTTAGCTGAGAAGCTGGGTGCACGCATGAATTGCATATGTGACCATGAGTGTGTGTTGACTTTTTCGCTCGACTGTCGACCTAGATTCCTCAGTTTTATCCGACAAATCACTGTTGACACACTAACTCCACTGCTTGGGAAAATTAATTTATTGAGAGCACCACATACTATGAATTAATGAAAGGAAGCTATGGATAGATTGCCACAGAGATCTAGATCACAACCATATAAATTATGGTTGCTCCCTCGCCAATAATTGCTCATAATTCTCTCTCAACCACCAACTACTCCCAACTCTGACGACGTTCTTAGTATCCCTGGAAAGCTGTGGACCTTATCTTTCCATCGACACCCTCTCAACCCACATCTCTTCCTCTACCAATGCCGGTGAGATCACATTGTACATGATCTCTAGTAAGCCGAAACAAAGCACCTATTTCTGGGGCCGATTCCAATGACCTCGATGACTCTTGCGAGCTTAGAAAAATTATTCGAGTCCCTTGCACCACCAACTTTCCATAGCCACTGAATTTGCCCGATTTGATCAAGAATTGGATCTAAAATAAATATTCAAAATATTATATCACGAGCAAAGTGATCCAGTGGACTAAAATACTAATTTTATGAGCTACATACCACCATTTGAGTTGGTTCAAGTGGTCACGGACTCTTAGGAGTGTCAACTTTCCAACTCCACCAACCTTGATGGCCAATGTACCACCTTCGATGAGATTTTAGGTTCGACCTGACTCACTACGTGTTCTATCATTATTTCTAATCAAGCTCGGTGAGAGTGACTCTGATTGAGGTGGCCAAACTAGGCTTAGTCTAGGAGAGGGAGGTCAGGGAGACCTTCCTAGTTAATTTGAGAATTTTTAGAGATATTTGAGTAATGGGTCAAAGGTGGGGGACTAAAATGTAAAGATTTGAAAGTTAGAGGACCCAATTAGGAATAAGCTTTTTATGGACTTCTCCTAATAGTCCAAATAATGTTTTGGGGCTGAATTGGGAAGTTTTATGAAATGTGGTGACCGATTTTGCCTATTGGGAAAGGTTTAAGGACCTTTTGTAATAAATATAAAGTTTGGGGCCAAAGTGAAAATATGAACTTTTGCATGACCAAAGTGGACTTTTAGGCGGTCTAAAAACTTAAACTTAATAAAAATAAGTTTAGGGATATATGTGGAAAACTTAGGGGTCAAATGGATCCCAAAAACTAAGTCCCCAAGAAGATGAGCAAAATGGTAATTTTGTCGAAATTTAAGGGCATTTTGGCAAATAAAGGGAAATAAGGCTTTGCATCATTTCAATCCCTATTAGGACTTAAAAGAGACCCAAAGAAACTTGATGTGTTACAAGATATTCTACATCCTTTGATCCAAACTCATCTGACTCTCGTATCACAAGTGATGACTGAACCCTATCCATAAGCCTCCATAGGTTCGTAGAAAGATTCTTGAGCTACTCTTCTCTTGTACCCTTGCTATAGGTCTTCCCCATTCTACTCAGTATCAATTCAATTACTAAGTGTCATACTAGCGGCATAAGCATCCCCCAAATAATCTTACAATGATATACACACAATACGATAGCCATTCTTAATTGGGTGTCAAATATACTATATGGACGACCACGCTACTCATGTTCTTAAACAAGCATTTAACAACAAAGAAAGCAAATAGTTTTTTTTCAAATTTTCGGGGTTCAATATTTTAGCCAACTAATCCCATCACTTGTTATTTACTATTAGAAAATTATAGCATAAGCATATCCATTTGCATTTTATGGTTCTGGCATTAGGACAACTCATTCATTCCCTTCTATTTAGCCTCACTCATGAGATCTAGTCTCATTTCTCATTTAAAAGATAAATCTTAGTTTAGTCATATGCATGTAACATTGTTCTTAGTCTTATTCCTGTGACATTATGATCATAGTATACCATTTGATTTTTCTATCATACTTTCCTATCCATATTCAGATTAAGAAAATCTGGATAAGAACCACGATTTGTCTAATAGGACTTGTCATCTTTAAATTCACTCACCCTAGTATCCAAATACATGTTTGTTCTGGTTTAATTATGAGTGTCTCTGACAGATGTTTTCCACATGTCCAATTGCAGTTGTATGATCTACAACTTCATATATAAATAACACATGATCATGTTGGGTTCTAAATGTTATATCATGGTACTATCCCGTAATTTCTCCAAATTACGGTTTGGCTCCTTTAGGTTGGGTTTAATCAAATCTCATATTTGAAACCCATTTATCTAACTCTTATCCTAGGTTCTAAGTCCCCAACATTATTCTTTTCTTTCTAGGTCACTTTCTTAATAAGGAATTAACCCTTTTCCACCCTTTCTCCTTAAGGTCCACATAATTTCTACCTATTGCACATTAGTCTCTAACTTTTCTAAAAATTGCATTTTGGTCCTCCTACTTTCTCTTTACTCCTTTTGGACATATATTTCAAATGTAACTCTTTCCTTAGGTCCTCTAAATTTTCTAAGCTTTATTAATGTTACCTAACTTCTAATATATTTCATTTTAGTCTTCTAACTTTTAAAAATTATACTTTACTCCCTTAATGTAAACCCCATCCTTCAAAGATAAGAAAACCGAGAAAAGAACTGGTTGTTTCAAAAAAGAAAACCGAACCGGTTCACAAACCATAATCGATAAAGAAAGAGTAAAATGGAAAATTGACAAATCCCAAGTGACTCAAAGAGTCATAAAAATCATGGAAATGAACCTTGGGACAAATGGGAAGAGAAAACCAAACCAGTTTAGGGCGAACCAGACATGAATAGGATTGAACCGCATTGAACTGGTTTGAACCATACTTAAATCGATTTCTCAATTCATTTTTCTCGGTTGATTAAAATGTTCAAATTGAGAAATTGAAGCCACCATTGGATAGAAAATGAATTTAGAAATTTTAATTTTGAGAAAACCGATCGAATCGGACATGAACTTGCCGATTTTCGCCATTGAATCCGGTCACATCGGTCTGGTCCAATTTGGAACAGTGTCATCTTCTTCCTCAGGATGACAACACTATTCATAAATGCAGAAAACGTATATCTCCTGTGAAGATAAAACCGCTCCATTTAGGCCGTTTTAGGGCGGATAAGCTTGACCAAAATGGAAATTTGTCGGGCAGAGGGTCCCCAAGCTCCCTATATAAAGAGCTCCTCTTCATTCACACTCCATACTCCATACACCTCAAATCTCCATTCTCTCTCAACTGCTCCATTTTCCGATGAAGCTCAAACCAGAGCTCCGACATAGGCATTTTTCTCATCCTTAGAAGGCAAAGTTGGGTTCTTATAGACTTCAAGGGAAGTCAGCTACCTAACAGCAACTTCCTTTCGACCCGAGGACCGTTGGAGAAGCGCCAGCGGAATCAAACAATGAAGTAGCTCCAACAGAACAAAGCTCCTTATTTTGGTCGAGTTGAATTCGACCAAATTCAGCCCTTCCCTAGCCAAACTAAGCCTCCCCGACACCCCCACGACCCTCATAAGGCCACAACAGAGCTAAAAGGTAAGCCAATTCGGCCCTACTCTGTCTGTATAATTCAGTTCTAAAGAGAAAAGGGAACGGATTTCGTCGATCAAATTCCCAATGATCTTGATAGCAATTGTCCCAATTCATGAACCTAGAAGGAACCTCAGGACGAGAGATCAAGAGCTTGTACCTTCACACCTCTAACGGTAAGCTTGCAAAGCTTTCTCTCTCTACGAACGATTTTTTAGCAAAGCTCCGTTTGAACTTGTTTTGGACTCAAATTATGTGATTCAAAGCTCAATTGAATCGTATGGAAGTGTAGGAACTGATCCATACCTTTAATTGAAACAATTAACTCCGATTGAATGGCCAATTTAAAGAAATCAAATTTGGTCAGTTTGAAGGTGAGAAATATGGGAAAATTTTGGGGAAAGATTGGAGATTTCAGAAAATTAAGCGACCTCTTTGCAATTTCCTAAAATTGAAAGCTAATTGGCTATGAGAAAGATGTTGGGGGACCAATTGGTCAATTTTTGGAACATTTGGGGTAAATTTGCCATTTTTGGAAAGTATGGGCAAAATTGTAATTTTTGAAAAGTTGGGGGACCTAATTTATAAATTTGGAAAACTTGAGCCCTTTATACAATTTTGAGTAAATTGAGGACTCAAATGAAATTTTGGAAGCCTTGGGACTCAATTTGGGGAAAAGTTGGCATTAGGGACATAAAGTTATGGAAAATGAACTTTAGGGATCTCAGTGCAATTAATCAACTTTTTTTAGCCTAGTCACTCATACATGAGAAAACTATGGCTGTTATGCCAAACCTTAATTGATAAGAATGCCCAAATCATGTAGGGATGCGAGAGACTAGAACACCAACAAGGAAAAGCTAGCGTGGATTCAGAAACCAACTAGGGAGGAACATGTCACAATCATTAGGTGAGTGTGATTATCTAATTTCATATCCGGTTGGGATGAGTAGTACCATCTTTAACTAATAAAACCTACTTACTGGTTGTAATTTGAGATAATCATACCGGTTGGTATGATGAACTTCCTTGAGGAAAGGAGAAACCCGCTTACCGGTTGTAAACAGAGATATCATCACACCCAGTTGGTGTGTTGAAGTTGAAAATAAACTTTTTGTCAGAAGTGTTCTCCCTTGGCTGTGTGACAATGCTTAAAAGATTTGGTAGACCTTCTTGACGGGAGCTAGAATAGCTCAGATAGACCAGAGGCCTCGGCTTTTGAACTCATGGGGCTAAATGCCCGATTTTGGAAAAACACGTGTAGCGGGCCCGAGGCCACTAGGGCATGAGTAGAAGCTCATAAACAAACTTGATTAAAGAAAGCCACGAAAATTTCTAATGAAATAGGTTGTTTGATTTCTCTATGGTACCAAGTCAGGACTGACAATACTCAATGGACTAGTGGTAGTGTGCCAGGGCTAGGTCGACGGATCGGCCTAGATAAACAGGTGCAGGTCAGGGTTGTTGGACCATAGACACCAAAGATAATGGCGATATGTGAAAATTGTTGTTTGTGCATGCACTTATGGTACGGGACAATCAAGACGCCCTAGGGGGTAGTGATGGGTACTAAGGGCTACTAGATGACATGGTGGAGATAAGGGCAGTTCGTCATCCCAGTCAGCTTGGAAGCTCGGAGTAGCTTCTTGCACATGAGACCGGGGTGGGGTCGGAATGAGGTCTCTGTCCTCATATAGAAATGGAGTGGCATTTGAGTCTGAGGGTCAGATATCGAGAACATCCACTCAAACCCAGGGTAGAAGTGGATGGGCTTCTATCTTGGTCGACGGTAAAGACGCTCCAATTTGCAAGTGGATGCAGTGGACAGGCTACACCTGCGAATGTGTGTACCCTTCCTTATGAAGGGCGTGTGTTTATTTACTAAACACCTTCCGAGGCAAGGGGATTGGCTAAAAGAGCTAAACACACCTAATAGGAAAAAGGTTTGAAAACCGAACTTTGTGGAAACCTTTCTTTTTAAAGGAATGATAACCTTGGCATGGTTTGATAAATAAAAGTTATTTTGAAAACTCACTCCCAACACCCGTTCACTGAGTTGTAGAACTTACTCCCTCTCTTTTACCCCTTTCAAGAGTAAGGAGATATAACCAAAGAAAACGTGAAGATGTACCCTCCGTCAGGTATGCTTAAAGTTTCTTTTAAGCTTCCATTTGATTGATTTATGCTATTCTAGGGAAAAAGGTTTGAATTTATGCCTGGCATCTCTTGATTAAAGGAAGGGGAAACCACTTTTAAACCAAGGGAGTGGGGGGTTGATCACGGGGATCAGACCAAACCGAGTCAGGGCGTGCCACTTAAAACTTTTCCAAAAGTTACACTTGGCTTCATAGCCTATTTTAAGCTACCATTTCTGATATCAAATCTTTTCCAACATTCCTTTAGGTCCCTATACTTCTAGTAAACCTCATTCGGGTGACTATCTTTATGAAAATTATATTTTGCTCCTTAAACTTTCCTAAAATTGTGATTTGGTTCCTAAATTTTTATCTCTTTCAAAATGACTCTAATGAACCTTCAAAAATCTCATCCAAGCTCCCCATCATCTTCCCTAGGTCTCCACGATCACTTTCTAACCATCCTTGGCTGGAATAGTGTCATTTTTGCCCTGATAGTATACTCATAAAAATATAAACACATAATCAAATTTGGGTGGGAAACTCAGCGATGAGGAAGTGGCAACGATCAAGTGTAGTAGGGCCACCATGTCGTCTAGTAGCCCTTAGGACCCATCACTACCCCTCTTGAGTGTCTTAATGGTCTTGTAACACAAGTGCATGCACAAAACAATAGTTTTCTCATATAGCCATTATCTTTGGTGCCAATGGTCCAATGGCCCCGACCCTCAACCCGACCTGCAGCTGTTTGTCTTGGCCGATCTGTCGACTTGTCCCTAACACACTACCACCAGCCCATCGAGTATTGTTAGTCCTGAGTCAATACCATGACGAAATCACATATACAATTTCATTATAAATTTCATGGCTTTCCTTTACTCAGGTTTGTTTGAGAGCTCCTGCTCGTGCCTACTAGCTTTGGGCCCACTGCACGTGATTTTCCAAAATTGGGCATTTAGCCCCATAAGTTCAAAAATCAAGGCCTCTGGCCTATCTATGCTATTCTAGCTCCTGTCAAGAAGATCTCCCAAATATTTTAACATTGACACATAGTCAGGGGATAACACTTCTGACAAAATCAATTTTTTAGCTCATCACACCAACGAGGTGTGATGATATCTCCGCTTACAACCGGTAAGCAGGTTTCTCCTTTCCTCAAGGAAACTCATCATACAAACCCGATATGATTATCTCTACTTACAACTAGTAAGTAGGTTTTAGCTTAAATCGCCCATCACCCCATCATGGTATGATGTTAAAGTCCTACTCACAAGTGGTTTTTCATTTCTAAAGTGCTCACCATCCCAACCAGGTATGATGTTAATATGTCCACTCACCTGATGATCGTGACATGCTCGTCCTAAGTCTGTTTCCAAGTCCACGCTAGTAGCACCCCAACCCGGTTTGGCTGAGGTTCTGTGAACAACCTGCCTCTCTCCCGAACCTCGAAGAGGGGCTCCTCTAAGAGATCAAGAGAGTCAAACGTAGTACCTGTCATGTTTTCCTTAGACAACATTGAACAAAACTGAAACTTTAAATTTGTGTAACTGGGTTGGGATCCGGGAAGGAAAAGTTGGTGTAGTTGTGTTCCTTCTTGAAAATGTTTAGCCGGAGGGGTGAGTTTGACAACTTAATGAGTGGAGAAAAATCTCTTAGGAAGGTTCAATTCAGCAATTTCAATTATTTGATATTTTAGTAGTTTCTTCTTGGATTTTCTTAAAATCACATAAACAATCGCCCTCTTAGCATAAGAGGGATCACACATTCACAGAACGGTCCTCGCCCGTACCACTTGTGGACCAGAGCGCCTTTACCTTCCCCCCTGATAGAGGTGCACTGCCTCTACCCGGAGTTTGAGTGGACATCAATAGTCTGACACTCAAACCTTGATCACTTCATTATGTCTGCTTAGTGGGACGAGACCTCATTTCCCTTACTGCATCGGTCTCCATGCGCGGGAAGCTACTCGACTTCACAACATACTGAATGATAGAACCGTCCTTATGCACCCTAGGTCGTCCAACAATCATTTGGCTCCATCACTACCTCATGCCAAGTGTCCTGATGGTTCGAATATCATAGTGCGTGCACAATCAACAATATTTTTATATTATAACCTTTATATTTGGCCCTCCAACGCAATGGTTTGTCGACTTGGCTTTGGCCACGCATATTGGCCCAATAGGTTCGACGACCTGGCTTCGACAAAGTAGCGGTTCAACCCAACAAGCTCGACAACTCAAAATTGGCTCGATGGATATCACACAAAGTTCCCATTATTCAGGCATTTTAGTATCATATATCGCATATCCGTTCTAGACGGATCCACGCCCATATCCATCGGCCTTAGGCCCACTAGCATCTCGAGCATAAGCCTGGAATTAGCTCCCAAATGTTTTAAGCAAAGTCACACGATCAGGGGAGGCTAATTCCAATGGGAGGATGCCACGTGTTCAGTCAACGGGTCATAGGCTAACTAGGCTATTGAGTGGCATGTTGTATCAGCAAAGCTAGCCAATCATGAGGCGCCATGTAGCACTTCCACACGTGCGAAGCTCACATGCATGGAATAGTGTCATCTTCAACCTTAGGTTGATAGACGACCCACGACTGTCGAAGGAAGACCAGATCTTCCACCTCTGAAAAGCCGGTCACTGCCAACGGAATAAGGCAAGTCAGACACCAAAACCACCGCTAGTCGGTAGCCCTGTCAGTTGTTGAGCTCCCTATATATAGAGCACCCTCCCACTCAACCTCTCCACCGCTTGAAAGCCTCCTAAAGATAGATAGTCCATTTCTCAATGAAGTGCGGACCAGAGCTCCGACGACGGGCCTTTTCTGAACCAAAGGAGCTTCGGTTGGTGACATCAGAACTGAGAAGTCCTCTAGCCAATCCAAACATCAACCAGAATTGAGGACTCTCTGAGGAACACCAAAGTTATCGCATAGTGAAACTGCTCCGATGGCTCGAAGCAACTCACCTCTGACTGACTGAATTAAGGGCCCTTCCAGCTCCTACAACTGAAGTCAATCTCTCCCAACTCTCACGAGCCAACCCTTGACCCTCCCTCAACCTCTGCATAAGCAATTCAACCTCCAATTGTGAATTTCTAGAACTTCTAGAGAGAGAAAGTGGTCATAGATTGCTGATCAAAATTCCCCTGCCTAGGACATCAATTGAGGCAAACTCTGATCATCCAAGGATCCTACTGATGAGTGCAAGCTCCACAAACTCAAATCCCTGACAATCGCATCTCCATCGGTATGAACCAAAAGCTCTCTCTCTCTCTCTCTAAGTCTGTTTTTCGACGAAGCTCGAAACTCAGTCAATTTTGAAAATTCAAAGTGCGGGAAGATCATGGGGAGCTAGAGGAAGTGAATAGAAGTATTAGAGGAAGAAATTAAGGAAGTTTAGGTGGCCAATTGAACGAGGTAAGGAATTGGAAATCAAAAGCATACTTTGGGGGAGAAATTGGAGGCAATTTGGGAATCTTTCAAAATGTGAGGGCTTTTGTGCAATTTTTTGAAATCTGAGGGCCAATTGGCAAAACTGAGGAATTGAGGGCCAATTGGTGGTTTTAAAGGATTTGAGGGCCAATTTGACAACTATAACAAAATAGGGTCATTTTGGTAATTTAGGGAAAGTTGGGGCAATTCAGCAATTCTTGAAAAATTGGGTCATTTGGTAGAATTTTGGGAGAATTGAGACTACATTTTTGAATTTTATGAATAATTGAAGGCTCGGATCGTGTAAGACGGGCTGCACGAGGACTATGCCGTGAAGCATGCCATAGATCGGAAACCACTCAGGCAAACGCGTCGCGACTATTAGGTAAGTGGGAATTTACAGCATCGGTCCCGATTAGGACAATGGTCTTACCCCTAATTCAAAACCATTTTCTTGGAATTTGCCTCCCCTAACTGGGTGACTTTGCTTAAACAATTTGGGAGCTAATTTTGAGACTTGGGCTAGATGATGCGAGTGGGCCCAAGGTCGATGGGCACGAGCGTCAGCCTATTGATAATTAGTGAATAATGAATCCATTAAGACTTTCAAAATAGATAATCGTGTGTTTCACCTACCAAGCCAAGAGCAGGTCATTAGGCTTGTTGGGCCAGATAACTGCTAAGACGAAGTCAGGTCATTAAACCCATTGGGCTAATGCGCACGAGACTGAAGCCGAGCCAACGGACCCTTGGGGCTAGTAGGCCAAAGATAATGGCCATAATGAACAAAACTTATTGATTGTGCATGCATGAGATGCGGAACCATCGAGTCGCCCGGTATGGGGTAGTGGTGGTTCCAAGGGCTGCTGGATGACCCAGGGAGCATAAGGGCAATTTGTCGCCCATTATGTCGAAAAGCTCTGGGAGCTTCATTGGTACGGAGACTAAGGCGGGAGGGGGAAAGAGGTCTCATCCTACAAAGTGAACACGAAGTATGGTTAGGTTTTGAGGGTCAGACGAATGATGTCCACTCAAACTATGGGTAGCAGTCATCGACCTATATTAGGTTGGACGGTAAAGGCACTTCGGTTCACAAGTGGGTTAGTCGGGGACTGGTCTACGATGGTGTAATCCCTTTTTATGATGAAAAGGGTGATTGATATATAAACACTGTGGATCTTGAACACATGAGATAAATAATTAAATGGAAAAATTGATCACTGCGGAAATGTTCCCTTACTGAGTATATACTCATTCCCCCCTCTTCACCCCTTTCAGGAATAATTAAGAGGAGTCGGGTCAAGTGTAATTAAGATCCCTAGCAAAGGCTCGAACCCTCAAGGTATGTCTCACACTATGAATTTTTATCATATTATGGGAAAGTATATTTGTACGCCTTTACCTTCTTTGGACCATCAAGGTAGGATTGCCAGGATGGTTCAAGGAAGGGTGGCAGGTCGATCACAGGACTCCGACCCAACCAAATCGGGGTGTGACATGCAGTTGGGGTGTTGAATTCGTTGGGCTGGTGACACCAAAGATAAAGGTCTAATATTAAAAGTCTTTTGTTTGTGTATGTTGAGATACGAAATCATCATGTCGCCCACATGGGATAGTGTTGTTTCTAAGGGTTGCTGGACGACACAGGTTATACAAGGGAAGTTTGGTTGTCCAGAGAGTTTTGAAGCTCAGAGAAGCTTCATGCGCATTAAGACCGTGGTGGGGAAGGAGAGGTTTCATCCCACGTTGTGGACATAGAGTAATATTCAGGTCTGAGGGTCAGACAATTAATTGTTGAGCCCATTCAATAAAAAATTGAACAAAAAAGTTTTAGAAAGTTTTACTGGGCCAAGAACTGGTCGAATTGGAGGTGAACTAGCCAAGAAACGGTCGAATTAGTCAAGAAATATGATGGAAATTAGTTTGGAACAATGCCGACCTAGCTAAGTGGTCAAAACATGCACCACGAGTGGGCGCGCGACTTCGTCACGGGCAACGCACGCGCATCGTCCCCTTCGCCTGACAGCACACCTGAACCATGATAAAAACCTGAAATTTCCCAATCAAAATTCCAAAACCCACCACTTGGAAATTAATTAATCATGAGAGTCAAATGCTATGAATTGATAAAAGGGGACTATGATCAAATAGCCAATTAAGTCTAGAATCCGGCCACATAAAGCTTGGATGTTCCCCTGTTTGTTTAAGATCAGAATTCTCTCTAAAATACTCATACCTCCATTTTTTAGAGATCATACTTGCAAAGAACAACACTTCCTTTTTTGACCACTAAACTTGGAGTTCTAGGTGTCCCTGGAAAGCTACGAGAGTCAGCTTTCCAATGCCACCTCTCTCAGCCACTAACATTAGCTCTATCATAATTGGCAAGATCAAACATTACTGAATCATCTCCGATCCAAAATAGAGCATCTATTTCCGTTGTCATTTTCGATGGCCTCAATGGCCAACAAGGGCTACAAAAATTTAAGTAGACTCCTCTTGGCCTCAGCTTTCGAATGCCACCGACCTCGTACTCGTAGATCAAGCGGGTGTCCTATAAAATATGGAAGAAACAGTTCAATCTCCCCTTATCCTCCCTTCCCAATTTCACTCGACATCGACACTAGCTCGGCAGGTATCATGTCAATGTCCCTACTTTATACTTGTATTACAATATCAAAAAAAAAACACAATAATCATATTTGTAGGCAATATAAGAGTCTATCATAATACTTCACAAGCATGGTCCTTTTTCTAACCATCTCTATTCAAATCAACAGCAAGATGTACACATCAAACATCACAAGGAGTTTGGTCTTTCATCCAATCAACTCCTACCAATTAGACATAATGGGCACAAAGCCTCAATGCATAGTCCTAACATATTCTATTTTCTCGATCCTTCGACCTTTTCCTATTTCTTAACCTCTTAAAGAGTATTTATTGAGTGGACATGCACTTAAGTCATTTTGTACCTTTTATATGAGTTGTAAAATCAAACTTAGCATTCATTTCAAAGCAACACTCAAAATAAACAAGGTTCCCCGGCCGGTCCAATCGGACACGCCATCATTACTTCCACTCACCATGATTTCCGAAACGTGTTTGGTCCAGTAGGTTTTCCTTACTCCTGCTCTTGGAGTCCTAGCTTGAGTGATCTCGTGCTTTTCTACAAGGTTTAGAGCAAGGCAAAGAGATCAGTTCAAGCATCTTAGTACTCCTAAACTGTTGCACCGTAATTTTCATAAGAAATTACGGTTTCGCCCCTCGAGCCCGATTTACTCAACTTACTAATTGAGGAACTGTCATTTTCAAATTCTTCTCTAAGGTTAATCCATCGGGATTCAAGTCATAACCTCTCAAGATTACACTTGTCTAAGTGCTTAGAATTCGCTTGTTTACCACCCAGGGGTCTTACTCTTCCCAATAACATTTTGGTCGCCAAGTTGGACAAAATTACCATTTTGCTCCTTATGCCTTAAAGTATTTTATTTTTGGACCTTAGTCTTTCCTAAGTCTTTCATTTGGGTCCCCAAGTTTACTTAAATCTCATTCTGGTCCCCAAAATGCCTTAGAGTATTTTATAAGCCTTATTTCTCATTATTTTTAAAATGGTCCTTAAGTTGAATAAAATTACCATTTTACCACTATTCTTTAAAACTTATATTTCTACGACCTTTTATTCTTTAATTATTATATTTAGATCACTAGACTTTTTTTAGTTTTATTTAGGTTATTGGACTTCCCAAAAGTCACTTTTCGGTGCATTCTTAATTTGCACTTTAGTTCTTGACTTTCCATTTTATTACATTTAAGGTCATTAAGCATTCCAACCTAATTTCAAAACTTCTCCAATCTTTTCAAATGGTCCTAAAAATTCATTTAGATCATTAAGAATAACCCACAGAAAATGTATTTACAAAGGGGTTCTCTAACTTTTCCTTATTTACATTCTAGTTCCACGACCTTTGTTTTCTAACAAAAACACCTTTAAAAATTATCAAACTTAAGTGTGGGGTCCACATGGCCTTCTCCTAAGTTGTTGTAGACTTTGTTCAGTCTGGACAGTGATGATCAAGCTTACTTGTAAACTGAGAAGTTAATAAGAAAGAGTAGGGTTAAGGTCGAAAACTTATCGGAGATGATGTTTCGGTCAATAGCACTAGTAGAGTTCTAAAAGTGTATCTCCAAGGAGTATGTAGTAACTTGAACCAACTTAAATGAAGGTATAAGTTACCTACAATGTTTGTTTTACTCTGCTCTATTTAAGAGTTTTTTTATTCAAATAAATAAAAGAAATATGTGTACACAAGTATTTGAACATGTGAGATAAATCTTAATTCTATGTCATTGACTACTAGATCATATTAATTTTGATGCAATATTACAAATTAATAATATATTCAAAACAATTGAATTGGTATAAAAAATAAAAAAAAACCTTAATATACTTAAAAGTTTGGGTGCATTAAAGATTATTTTGGAAAATCAATTTAGTTGTTATGATTACATTATTACTCTTTAAAATTATATAAAATTTAATATAGTCAAGTGGTTAAGGATACAAATTTAAGATTTGCACATGTATGTTTGAATCACGTATCTTCTTTTTATTTTTTCAAATCCAAAAAAAATATTAAGAGAGAGCAATTATATTATTTTGTATATATTATTAATTTGTAAAATTGTATAAAAATTAATTTAGTGGAGTGGAAAATAGATTTAAGATTTGCTTGATAGGTTTGAATCTCTCTATTTTTTTATTTATTTAAATCCAAAAATTAAAAAAAAATTATTAATGAATATCCATTGGATTATTTATTACTCTTTAAAATTGCATTAAATTTAATATGGCAAAATGGTTAATTACATATATTTGAGATTTGCTTGAGCATTGAAATATCTCTTGACCTATTTTTCTTTTATTTATTCTAATACAAAAAATAAAAATAATATATTAATAAAGACTAATTCTATTATTTATTCTCATGTGAAATTGTATCAAATTCAATAAATAGTTATTAAGGAGATATATTTAAGTTTTGCCTTCAAATCACTATATATATATATATCTTTCTTTTATTTATTCGAATTTAAAAAATTAAAAAAATTAATGCAAACTAATTTTATTATTTATTATTTTATAAAATTGAATTAAAGTCAATATGCTCAAACAATCAAAATGGTATTATAGACATAGATTTGAGCTTTGCGTTTGTAGGTTCAAACACAGGTGCATCTTCATTTTAAAACAGTTTGTGTTTGAGATCCGGGCTCTAAAACTCGCGTCCAAGTCTAGCACCCGACTCGTGTTCGGGTCTCCCAATCTTTGTTCGGGTCAAACTTGAAGATCTTTTAATGTTCGGATCCAAATTCTAGACTCAAATCCGACCCTAGACCTAAAAAACTTTGGGTCATTCAGGTTGATTGTGGGTTTGTCTCACTTTTCCACACTGTATCATTTGTTCATTTGAAAGTGCCAATGTGTCAACACCTAACACATTGCGGGTCACCCACCAAAGTTATTCTCGAGTTACTTATTCAATAGATCAAGTATCTATTATAAAAAAAAATATTCACGAGAATAGTTTATTTTTATTAGGTTACGAGTAGTAACTATTGATACTCAAAAACTGAGTTACAGTACATTAATTATTAATAAAAATTTTGGTCAATGCAACCACATTATTTTGGTCGGTTTTGTGGTTGAAGTGGACAAAACTAACATATTTGAAGGAGAGAAATGAAATCGCTCAAAGAGCTCCACACTTTCAATCACCCCCTCCAAATAAAATAATGCATGGAGGATTTTTAAAAACATCAAAGCTCTTTGTGCTTAATTGTTAAAAGGGCAAATATTTTAGGAGCTCTAATATCATATATATGCTTATTTAGGTAGACCGTCATGGCTTTATAAAAGTATGCAGGCAAAGAACTTAGGAATGCCTAATAGATGGGATAGATAGATAGATGGGATAATATTCGAGGAAGGAAATTTTCGGGCGAAATACTTTCTTATTGATCAGTGCGATGTCGGTTTATTTGGCAGTATCCTGTAGGCTCTGTTTGATTTGGAGAACACGAATCAAGAGCTGAAAAGTGACCTGATGGATCTTTATATCAATTCAGCCACGTAAGGTGAGGGTGATTAGGTTTGAATATAGAGGGATAGATAGATGGGATAATATTCGAGGAAGGAAATTTTCAGCGTACGGGATTAGCCCGATAATTAATCAGATTTACGTATACGTCAACTAGACAACATAATAAATCAACTGTATTAGCTCGATAATTAATCAGATTTACATGTACGTTATTATGTTGCCATTCACACACTAACTTCGTCTAAATTGCATCACTATCTATACCTTCATGAAGTTGGTTCCATCAAATCTATATCGGACCCGCTTCCCAACAATCTCTCATGTACAGAAGCGAGAGTCCGACTTCTTGGTCGCTGAACAGCTGAGCCTTTCTTGGGAGGCCTCAATATCATCCGAGTGGGAATCAAAATCACATCCTAGTAACAGATCTCAGGATGAGGATTGGAACTTCGATGTATGCTAGTACACATTTAGATATGAGGAAATTTTTTCATGTAAAGGTCGCATGTTTATTCTACTAAAACCAGAATTCATATAGAAATCTATTAAGTCCTTTTGTCACATTTCCACTGAATTCCTTCTCAAGCTCCCTCACAAGTCGGAGATGAATTTTTCGGTATGCTTTTCTCAGTCTGTATGAGACATGGATCACAACAGCCTTTCGGTTCCCAGAAAGATCAATTTGGCTGCAGAATGAAGGAACATTCCGCCATAACAGAATTATTTGCGCAACTGAGGGAGCTACGCATTTCCCGGAAAGAAACGAAAGAACATAATACGAAACTTACGTGGCTGAATTGATATAAAGATCCATCAGGTCACTTTTCAGCTCTTGATTCGTGTTCTCCAAATCAAACAGAGCCTACAGGATACTGCCAAATAAACCGACATCGCACTGATCAATAAGAAAGTATTTCGCCCGACTTGAAGTCAAGAAAATACGAAGCAAACCTGTGCGACTGACTCCTCCAGCTCCGAGGGTTCCAGGTCCTCCTTATGGATCTTCTTTCTCCAAGTAAACATCCTGATAGTAAAATTATTTATAAAAATAAAATAATTTAATATAATTATGTATAATGTATTAAAATAAATATTTTATATAAATAGAAAATTTTAACTATATGAGATAAATATTTTGTGTAATAATATTAATTTAAGTAAATTAAATAGTTTATAATAATTATGTATTATATTATAATATATAAATTATCTATTAAATATATTTTTATAATTAAAAATTGTAATTTATTATGGAGAATAATAATTATATATACAAAATAATTTACTATAATTTTTTTCAATTTTATGTATATTGGTTATTTTATTTTTACTAAAATTAAATTATTTTGTATAATTAGATACAATATATCAAATTATAATATACTAAATATGTTTTATAATTATATATTATGTACAGAAAATACCCTAAAAATACTATAATTAAAATTTATAAATTTTATGTATATAAAAAATTATTATAATTAAATTTTATCAATTTTATATACATAAAAAGATATTATAATTAAAACTTTTAATTTTATTTATAATATAATTTACTATATATATCAATTTTGAAAATTTTTTACTTATATATTATAAATAATTTTATTTTTTTTATTAATTTAGTACAAAAAAACTATGATCGAATTTACTTGTACTGGATCACTAGATCCTACATTTGAATCCTAATCCGATCACCGGATCTAATTTCAACGGACCAAACCTCACTTCCACCCCCAAAAACTGATCGGTAGGACCTCAGTATTCGGCCGGGCACAGTAGGAGATTTTCACCACTCTATTATCTAATAATGAATATTTTATTGATTGTGCAAAAAAATATCAGAACATGGATAAACGAAACTTTCACATTTACACCCATAAATTACTCCTCCATTTACATTCTCACCCTTTTACAGCAAAATTTTAGAAGTCTTAAGATTTTTTTGTGCTCCAAAAAACGTTAACTTGAAGACAGCTTAACTCGCTTATCCATTTCTACAGCGAACAGGTACAGGTTGAAGGATGAACGGACGACCTTATTTCATTGCTGGAACATTTTCATCATCACCTTATATTCATTCTTTCATCCGGACGTAAGCACCTATCCCAATGATGCTAGGTCAGGCTTCATTATTTAGAATTAGATCACATACTACAAGAGGAATTAAAATGAACAAAGTAGAGGCAACAAAACAGCAATAAACCTTTTTGGATAATAATAGGCAACTAGCTTAATAATGATATTCTTGACAATTGAAATCAGTAGTAAACGGCTGCGCTGTTATTCACTAGAGCGGTCGCTATTATTCATTGCTTATTAGTCTGTGGTTATCTTGTCCCGTTTCACTTCATCCACCAAGAGAATTTCCCACGGTAAAAAAATTAAACATATTGATATCACCCTTCCCTTCAAACTGGTCACCTGTTCCGCCAATATCCTTTCGGGATCCACGTATTATACCACATACTACAAGCATTGGTTAGTCCTCCATATCATGTAAACCGAGTGTTATGGCTATTTCAACAAATTCAGCCCTTCAAAAAGAGATTTCTAATATTCTAACCAGAAAGCCTCATCGGTCAAGGTAAAGCTCTCGCTTCTCTGGGCCAGAGACACAATATAGATGTATAAAGTAATTTGCAAGGTGCAATTTTATCTAACTCGGATGGCAAATGTAATACCTGATAAATTTGGAATAACAATGGCATATGGGTAGCACAAATACCAACTTCCTTTTTTATAAGTAAAGAATTGAATCGCACAGGTTGCAATTTCTGAGAACTTTATGCTTGTAAACATGGTGCATCATCGGCTGTATCTACATGACAATCAATTGGGAAAAAAACATAGCTTGACACTACATGTGTTAGGATATAGCCAGATTCTTCTTTTGACGATATGCTAGGATCTACAATGAAAGGAAAAAAACATGTCTTACTAAAGTACTAATTATGAGGCCAACATAAAGAGTAAATAAATGGAGAAGATGATGGAAGAGAAAGCACCTGGATCTACTCACCAAATGGTCATCTGTAAATGAGTACTTGGCTCTAATACTAGCCAGAGTTTCTTTTTCTTCCACAAGCTGTAGTTCTTCAGAGATATTGACATCCAAGGAAGAAGAAAGACCTTCATTCTTGAAGTTTAATTGAGTCAGATTTGGTTTGGACATGTTCTTCAAAATAAGCATCTCAATTTCACTCGCCTGCAGTGCAGTTTGTAGGGCGACATACTACAAGTTTTACGAGAAATTTTTGTCCCGTTAGTTTCTACGTATAAATCTTGCAGAATGACAAAAATCACAGCGTTAAGCAAAATCTGACTCACTTCACGTAAGTGTCCCACTAACAAACTCGACCGGCTGCTGAAATAGGGCAGCTTCAGGTCAGGTGTACTTATCTTGTCCAAAGAAACAAGCATGCAATGGATATCAACCTGCAAAAATGGTCATGGAAAAGTCAAGGGTATTGATCCAATGCCAAGCATGATGGGCTCATCAAACCATATTGACAGATTATATTCTGACCTTAAGCCAATAGGTAAAAAAGCTCACTCATGTAATAAAAACAGCAAGTAGCATCTCTTATATACCTCATCAATTTCCTCTAAGCTGCGGAGATGTTCAGTCAACCTCGATAATCTGGTGTTTCTGGAATTCTTGCTGCCACCATTAGCACCACCATGCCTTGTATTGCTCCTTGTCCCACCTCTACCCCAGGCAAGCATTTCAGGGTTCCAGACGAGTCCTGGAGATATTCCTCTGTTCTCTCTGGGAGCTTCATTTCCATTTTTTATGCACCCAGCATCTGCTGAAGTAGAAGGCATCAAGGCCCTTGCTCCTGTGCGTTTCCTCTTTTTTCTCTGCCTGACTTCAGTGGACTGCTCATCTGCAGAAGAAGAGTCCTTTCCACAGTTATTACCATCTTCCTCTTTGTCTTCATATGCATTAAGTTCAGCAGCACAGGAGCTCCTCTTTCTTCTTGAATTAGTTCTTAGATTGTGATGCGGTCTTGAAACGGCTCCTGCAGCTGTGTCTTTTGCCACTGTTCGCCGTTTTGAGAGTGCTTCAATCTGTCGTTGAAATATTTGTGCAATCGAAGCCTGGATCTGTTTATGGAAATGAATGTATTTTATTTTTCAGCAAGGAGACTTTAATCAGAAATTATCATGCAGCTTTTCTGCTGCACCAGGTGGTATTGTTCCCTTTTCTTTTGGGAAAGATTGCTGCACCAGATCATAAGCTAAGATCGCAGCCACTACAAGAAAATTCATGTTCCCTGTAATGCTGCAGCTAAGCATCATTCTAATAGGCTGAAATCCAGGAAATTGTTTTTTTTTTCTCTACATAACTTTTAGAATGTCTGTTTGCCAATTGAACGTCTGCACGAGGTTATCCAGGCAAAGAGATGAAGCAGAGATATTACCTCCTTATTGCGAGTTTTCTCTTCTTCATGACAAGCCAATTCCTATTCAGAAATTACATAAAAACAATTCTTATTGTAATAAAGAGTAAAAGAAAACATTGGAATGAGAAAGAAAAAAGAGAATGTGGACGACCTCCTCCTCATATTTATCAATATCTGGATACAAGGCTGCAATTAAAGAATCAAAATTTGGATCATCTCGCAAGGAGCGCCTACTGGCACAGTGTTTTCGGCAGGCAGGACATTCATTGTTCCTTCAGCAAAAAAGAACCACCAATCAGTGAAATGTAAAATATGTTATATTTTCTATAATCCTTTACCTTTTGGGTGGGATTGCAACATGATAGATCATTAATGGACAAATGAGAATGAGGGTATATCGCCACATACCCTAGCCGCATGGATTTATCAATGCATTCCCTGCAAAAGCGGTGTAAGCAGTCCATCACAGTCCGTGTTTTCTTGATTATCCCTGATATCATTAAAAATAAAGTAAATCTACCTTATTACATGATACAAATATTGACAAATAGGCATGTTGAAAGAGAGCTGATATTGGTCAAGTAGATCAATACTGGTAATTAACCAAGATTAAAGGAATCCAGCCCTTGTCCCTCCCTTCATCATGTGCAGACACAGAAAACGTGTATGTAAAGTGGCAGATCCATTTAATAGGTCTATCAGATCATTTTTAGGGAGCATATGGATATGACTAGGTTGAAAAAAAAAGCATTAGATGAATGTGAAGTCCTTCAATGCAAAGTCAGAGAGCCACTTCAATCTCCCACACCTATCTGTCCTATTTAATTGGCAACATCCTTAATTCCAACAGTAAAATTCTTCCTTTTGATTACGTTTCTTGTTGTTCAGTTGTTCTATACTGAATATCATAATAAAACAATTAGTAATTCTATACTGCACATTTTGTAATGTGCAGCAGAGTGGAGTAACAGGCACCAACTAAACTTGCAAGACTTCATTGTCAAAAAGAACTGAATAGGGTATCTGAAGTCACTACTGACCAGAGCAACAACCCTAGTGTAACTGAACTTTCCAGAATCTTAGCCCAGATACCTAATTGTTTCCCTAGAAAGCAACCTCAAGAGAAATGTTTCTCCTACTTATAGAAGCTAAGCTTTTAGAATCTATAATAATATTTTCAGACATTATAATACACATGACCTCGTCCACTTACCACAAACTAGGGTTTGCATCAGAAATAACAATGTGGATCCATATTGCAGATTTTTGGTGTGCTAATCAACAAGTTTGTTGTGTAAGAACAGGAGAAACGTAAACAGGTGCTTTTTTTATTTAATTTTAAAAACTAAAAAAATATTTAAACAACCTAAATGGATAAGTGTCAACTTATTTGATTTTACATAATGAAAATTCCTTGTGTATTACCCACTGAATATTTAGTCCATAGAAAAACATTTAGCAGAGAGAGCTTAGAAGGCCTGATTTGAGTTTCTTATTGCCTTTTAGGCACTCTTAATAATGAAACAGTCAGGAGCCATAGCTATGAGCTGCTTGAGACCCATAGCTATTAGCTGCTTGGGACCATTCAGCTTCTCCAGGTAGTCATATGCTACCTGAAATACTAGCAGTCCATCAACATCAGAGAACAGTATTACAACATATCAGGGAATAGAAAGCAAATGGTACCTAGGCAAATAGGACATTGGACATCTTTGCGAATTTCAGAGAGGTCCACGTAAACGAATCTGTAATAGAAAATTAAACAAAAAATATCATCAACAAGAGAGCTGAGAAAGAGAGAGGTAAAAAATAAATAAATAATTGGTTATTAAAATCAGTGTTTAGCATTTTCAGGCTCATCAAAATGAAAGCGTTTATCATCCTGCTAACAATTTATATTGCAGAGACAAGCTTCCATGAGAAAATACTAATTTTTTTAGCTTCAATCAAAATAATTATTTCAATTTCATTTAATATTGTGGCAAAAAAATCATGTAATATTTCAAGGGTGCACAGATTACCATGCCCATAAACAGAAAAAAGAAGAATTCAGCAGTATGAAATTCAATAGAGATATGCATTTACTGGGTACTTATTTATTCTTCCTAACTTTTCCAAGTGTGTGAACTTCAAATATAATGATACCAGGAGGCAAAAAGTGATGATGCGAATATGGAATATGACACATCTCACATTCCGTGGGATCTACAGGAGCCTTTCAGCACAAGAACTAGTTAAAGAAAGGTCTTCACTCCTAGTTTTGAATCTGGATTATCAGCCAAATATGATATGCATGATCATAGTTTGTAATTAGCTCTTTCATATTCAACTTGGAATTTTGAACATTTTTCCCAACTTTCGCAGGCCACCATCTGCAGAACTACACTACTTCTTTGTTTTGATAGCATGAAGGATTTACTCTATAATAACATCTATACAGCAAAAGCAAACTAAGAACCGATGCATTATACCGTAATTTGAAAGTTGAACTTATTGAGCCCATAATCAGCATGGAATCAACTCAAGAAAAAACAGAATTTGGTGGATAATACAGGAGATAAAAGAAATGTTCATCTGAAAAGGAAACTTTAAAGCAAGATGAAATAATTCTTTGTTTATCAAACAACATTCAATGGAAGTGAGATAAAAATTCCTATACAGATACTCCTGGCAACATATGAAAGAGATGACACTCCCTGAGTTAAGCACCATCAGACTTTAAACAAATTGAAAAAGAACAGTAATTACCTGGTTTCATCCAAATTAGTTCACATTCACAAAGTCACATCAGTGCAATTCCATGACTTTATGTCTGTTTCAAGGAACCTAGGAAAACTAATATTATGCCAATTGCCTTAGTTTTTTGCTCTAAAAGGTTGGAGTATTATTTATAAAAATTGAGTGGAATTAATTAAATAGGGAACCAGCCTGCACTGGGTTAAACTTGTGCTCTTACAGAATGTAATATTTCAATTGATCTTTTAAGAAAAATTTAGCCCATTTAGTAGGTATTCACTCTATAATATTCTAGATTCTTTCTATCCACAAATAAATGTGGACTCTAATCCTCAAAGACTTCCAACAAACAAAATGTATTTCAGGAAAACAAAGACACCATGTCAAACAATCTAGTACACCTTCATGCAGCTGTTTCATTAGAGAGCTATCTATCTGCTTTCCTAATGACATATATATATTAAAGTAATCAGCAAAGATACGTCTCAGCACAAATTAATTCATCTACAGTTAGAGTTATGGTTTAGAAGTAATTAATGTTTATGTACTTGTATACTGTGCCACAGAAAGTCAAGAAAAACGTAAATCGAGCATCATATAGAGTACAGAATTACATACAATGAACTCAAAAAGTTTAAACAGTTTCACTAATCAATTCAAAGGATCTGTGCCTGTTATGCAGGATAATGAATAACCTCTGTTCTGTAAAGGAAAACAAATAATAATCTTTACAAATTAAACACTGAGCAATAAGCTTTCATATATATATATATATCTATCTATTCCCTTGTGTAATCTATAAGCCATACATATCTCATCATGCATGTTAATGTTTTGAACCACAATGGTAACTTTGAATATACATGCAAAAGTTAATAATTCAATGAACAAAGGTAAGTTCAAAAGATCTGCAGTGATCAAACTGCCAAAGAAGATTCAAATAATGCAACCAGGCAGGAATCAGCAAAGGGAAGGACAACGTATTACAGTTTAGACTGTTTAAGACTACATATATCATAGTTTTATATAATACCAGTAACTGGTGAGATAAATTAGTCTTGTCTCATAATGCAGGTTAACTTTCTGATAGTCCAGATGCCTTCAACTATACATGCAGGAATTCAACGTATAGCTGAAAATATTCTGGGACGCAAGCAGGGGGAAAAGATTAAGATGAAAATAAAAGGAAATAATTAGCAGATCATCTACTTGTTATTTCTACAGTAGTTACGGTAGCTTTATCCATCACATGCCTCACGAACCTCTGCATCGTTCCAGTAGAAAGTGAACGTTCATGGGTGAAGGAATGACCTCGAATATAAAGAGAATATTGCAGGGACCATTAGCTTGAATGGCTTGAATTTCAGTCAAGGAGGCTGGAAAACTCATTTCAGCAAACTCTTTCCAGTGCCAGGTAAATACTGCCGATAACGGATAGTCTAATAAGAATAATCCACCACATAGAAAATACATCTTCATTCAACGCACTACCACGAGCTGACGGAAAAACAGATCAAGCACGGAATAATATGACCGCCTACTGAATCGAGGAAGGAGAAATCCGTCGTTGAAGAGAATGCTGGAATAAACGGCTTCAGATCGTACACAGAACAGAGTAGATCAATGAACATCGTAATAACACGCCTCCACGTGGAAACTGACTTACCGGAGGTGGCCGCGAAGCACGATCATCTCAGTCGGAGAATATCAAAGCTCTATAATAATGTCAGAGAAAGGGAGGGAGAGCATACTCGGATTTCTCGCTGGAGGACTGACTATCCTCAGAATCTGAGACAAAACAGTAAATCGCTTCAGTGAATCGTGAAGTCGAGCACAGAATTCAACCACATGAATATGCCGAGGGAGGGGGACAAGGAGAAGAAGAAGAGAAGAGCAGCATACGACCTTGACCTTCATCTTCTCCTTCAGCTTCTCCATCGGTGTCGTCTTCACCGTCCCTTTCTCCTTTCACTCCCTCCTCACCCTTAATATCCTTCTTCCGGTGGTCTTCTTCTTCTAGTTTCACCCTCTCTTTCTCTTCCTTCTCCTCCTCCTCCTCTTCATCTTCCTCCGAGGACTCTTCGCGGTCGACTACCGGCTGCTTGCCATGGTGACGAAGGTGGTGGCAACGCCGCCGACCGGACACCCCCTCGTCCGCGTTGCTCTCCTCTGTAAGCGAGCACTTGTGAACAGGCATTGTAGGCGAACACGATCCGAACTCAGCGTGTAAGTATGGCGAAGGCCGAAGATGCACACAGAGACAAACCAACGAGAGAGAAGGACGATGAAAAGAATAAATAGATAGGGAAAAAAGACTTACCAAACTCTCTTCGGTTCGGTGAAATGCAGTTCTCGGGTCGGGTCAGTCACATCACCACGGACCAAATCCCTGGCTAACTAAACTTTCGGTTCGAGGCCTTAAAGCCCAACTAGCTTTTACTCCTCCTTTCGCCCAATTCCACCCGGAACCGGAATTTTTTAGTAATTTATTTTTTTAACACATGAATATTAAAAATTGTGTCAAATTGAAAAATGACATGTGTATATTATATCAGCATTTTCTAATAAAAATATAAATTTACACCAACATAATTAATAATGATTTTTAATATTTTATAGATCATTTTAAAAATTTTGTCGCTTCAATTATATACTTATTACATCATGGTCTCGTACTATTTAGTGGACTATTTAGAGAGAACAATTATTATCGTGAGGGTCGTTCAAATTAAAGTAAATAAATTGTATCAAATTAATAAATATCGTTGCATTAATATGAACTCAATTAAAGTAAATCTTTACTAGCGAAAATTTTGTATCCTTAAGTTGGGAGGGTCGCGTTCAAATTTAAAGAGTATAGAATATTTAGAGAGTACTAATGTAAGTTTGGATATAATAAATTTTATAATGACTTTTATGTAGTCAAGTGAATATGTCAACTTGATTGAATATAATTATGAGCAAAAAAAAAACTTGATTGAATATTTATTAAAAGTAAATGTATAAGACAAACATAATTTATAACTTAATCTCTAGATTTATTTTCTTGAATTAGCATTGAAGGTTTAAGAGCAATATGTAATACATTGGGTTACTTAAATTCAACAATATTTAAATGTTATTAATATAAAATATAAAATAATTTTTTAAAATATATTTTAATAATTAAAATCTATGTCAATTTCATATAAATTTTATACGAGATATTTTGTCATAACTATATTTAGTCCATTAACAAAGGCACACACGTTTAGGTGCATCTTTCCTATGCGCACATAACTCACTTTTTAACTTGCTGGCACTCTCATGGAACTTGTAAGTTGGAAATGCTCTAAGTTCGTGTTAAGACCGTCTTTGGGTGCCTCGTATTTGGATACATTTTTCATGTGTGTATAACCCGTGTGATTTCTGATTTTCAAGAGAATAATTATATGGGACAAGTTGAGAAGGTTGCTCTTTGATTCTCCGGAGCCTTTTGTTAATGTGTGGAATCTCCAACACTAGGGATTCAAGGTGCCACTAAATATCCAAAATGCATAAAATGTTTCAAACATAGTTTATGTAATAATGAAATTTGTAAAATCGGAATTTAATATAAATTAGATCTAAAATTGAGTATTGAATTTGTAATAAAAATTTAAACTGTAATTAAAAATCAAAATGAATTGAAAATTATCTCGAAGCAGAATTTTAGGCAATTAGTAATTCATATTAATTATTCTCGAAAAAGCTCACGGTAATTAAATATTAAAAAAATTTTGATTAATAATCGTTTAAATCGGAATGATAAGTACCATAAAATTTCATTATTTTTAGAAGTTTTGTAAAAATTATTGAATTCGAATAGTATAAAATTGCACATGGATATTGGTATCGTGTAGGAGTGTACTGCCCAAGTACAGGCTTAAGTAAGCGCACTACGAAGCAAGGTTTTGCTGGGACAAACCCGTCATGATTACCAGGTGAGTAGGAACTCTATAACGTCGATTCTGATTAGAACGATGACTTGCCTTCAAAACAAATTTCTCGGAATTAGCCTTCCTTGATTGGGTGACTCTACTTAAAACATTTGGGAGCTAATTCTGGGGCTTAGGCTCAGTAATACAAGTGGCCCAAGATCAATGGACACGGGTATGGACCTGTTTAGAATCAACATGTGATAAAACTACTAAAAGTTCTAATAATGGGTAATTGTGTGTGATACCCACAGAGCCAAGTCTGGGATGTTGGGCTTGTTGGGCCAAACTACTGCTAAGCTGAAACCAAGTCATCGAACCTGTTGGACCAGTACACCTGGGCCGAAGCCAAGCCAACAAACCCTTGAGGTTGAGGGCCAAAGATAATGGCTATAAATAAAAAAAGACTCTTGATTGTGCATGCACTATGATGTGGGGCCATCAGGACACCTGGTATGAGGTAGTGATGGATCCCAAGGGTTGCTGGACGACCGAGGGTGAATAAGGGTGGTTTGGCATCCAATATATCAAGAAGCTCAGGGAGCTTTATGCGCACTAAGATCGAGGCAGTAGGGGAAATGAGGTCTCGTCCCATAAAGCGAACATGAAGTGTGATTGAGGTTTGAGGGTTGGATGAGCAAGGTCCACTCAAACTTGGGGTAGATGTTGTTAACCTCTATCAGGGTGGACGGTAAAGGTGCTTCGATCCATAAGTGTAACGGTCAGGGACTGTTCTGCGAATGTGTGATCCCTCCTATGGTATGAAGGGCATGTGATTGAGTGCAAACCCGATAAGGAGTTGAACGTGAAATGTTATAATCCTCAAAATTGCCTAATTAAATACATCCCTAAGATTTCTCATACTCACTAAGTCGTGGAACTCACTCCCTCTTCCTCTAAACATTTTTCAGGAAGGAAGAGAACCACACGAGAACTTTTCTTCGCCAGGACCTAAACTAGGTACAATATTAAATCCCAGTTTTGTTTAATGCTATTTCAAAAAAATATGATAGGTACTACACTTGACTCTTCTTGATCCCGGGGAGGAATCCCTACTTGAGGCCTGAAAGAGTGGCAGGTTGATTACAAGGCTCCGACCAAACTGAGTCGGGGCATGACATCCTTAATTCGTTTGGGTTTCACTATTTCTTTCTCCATTTTTGCTACCATGTGGGTATACCTCTATCACTTAAAAATTGTGGGGACCTTAGAGTTTCCTCACTATCAACTTGTGATTTGATCAAGTTATTCGTCAAAGGTTAGTCTCAAGCCCCATTTACCTCGTGTCGACATTTAGTTCTTAATCCGGTTCTCCACTTTTACTTCGGGGATCTTCCTTATACCCCTTCCTCTTTTGAGATACCTTTTTAAATTGAACATCACGGGATCCTTCTTAGGACCCTTTCATACCCTCTTATCTTATGGTTGTATTGGAACTCTACCTTTTGACTTAACCAGTGTTTCCATAGAGGTTATCAGCATACTCCGACCCATTTGAGTCGTCTCCCATCATCTCGTATCGTCATCACAGATGTGATCTTTATCAATTGTTTGGGATCCTTTCTCTTCCATTTTCCCTCGCTTCATGCGATAAAATCTTCCCACTATTATTCTTCGTACCTTATCTATTCTTACGACTTGGTCATTCACTTTGAATCACCCATTGTCGTAGTCATTTTACTCCTTTCTATCACCTCCTTGTTCCCATCACCCAACCATATATCCTATATGGTTGCGAAGGGTTTCCTCATGACCATTTGGATTGATATGTTATCCGTGTTTCATGCCATTATTGAATGGCACCATTGTTACCTTCTCTCATATCCCTACCATCTCTATAACATACTCTACATCCCCTTTTTGGATTCTAGATACCTTGTCTTCTTGTCCTGGGGTCTCCATTCTTCAACAATTATCATGTCGTCCTTCTTAATGGCATGATCAGACATTTAAACTTAGGGTGAAAGTCTCTTCTTTGGCCCTCAGGTAACATCCTTGAGGATTTTTCCTTTCCTGTTGACATGTACTTATTCAGCAACATTCGTTATGATGGGTTTGTCTGACCCATCCACCTAAGGCATTTTCCTAGGTCCACCATTATTTCTGTCACTTATGGGTGAGATTCTCCCTCCTAAGGTCTTTTTCCAGATGTTAATTCCAATTACAAGAATGGGGTTCCAAGTGTCCGTCCATCTCCATGTCTGGTCAATCCCCTACTTCAACGTCATGCCCTTCATGACCATTTGGGGTCTTCCTTATTTACTTGCGACGTTTATTTGGGTTTTCCCCTGTACCGAGCTCCTTACCATTAGATGATATTCCCTATACTTTTCTTGTTATGTTAGTAGAGTTTTCCAACACTCGTTCCTTGGTCTCCCTGAGTACTGAATTTCTCCTTATATAGTACTTCGACCAAACACTATTGTAGGCTCTATGCTTGTTTCTCCCAGACTCGCTTCTTACTTCTCTGGTTGTTTGGAATTTTTCCTTCCCATTATTTAGTCGACCCATACTTATTCGTGGCCATTCCAGGATCATTTCCTTTATGGCATGGAAATTTCCCTTTTTGGTTCATCCTTATGAAGTATCTTTTGCTTGTCCTATTTTCCACTCTTGTGTCTTGAAGTTGAGACTTCCATCATTATAGCAAGGCACCCAGCCTTATTATTACTCCTGTAAGATTTCCTCCCTTCATATCCGCACACCTCCTTTATGGGTGCAATCTTAGTTCTGACCATCGGTTCCTCGCTCCCTTCTCGGTTTATCGACGACATTGCACACTTCCTTCTGTTGATGGCATCCCTACCTAGGGGTTCTCATCCTCTAGTCCATCGTTGCTCGCTTGTGGCCCTTTTGTGGTACTCATTTTAACTTATCCCATAGGGTTTTCCCCATGACTCCTTGGACCCACTAGGAGGGGTTACTTCGTTGGTCTTGTCTACTACCCTATATTTTAGAGTAGCGATCTCTATCCCTAAAGTTTTGTGTTTAACCCTTCCTTACTATATCCCTGAGGGATTTCTCTTGGTACCCTCATATCCCTTATTTGGACTATTTAGTCTGTATTGCGTCCCGTCATTATGAGCTTCATTGAATGGGGATGGGCTAATTCATCCTACGTTTATTTCTTGACAGAGGTCTATCACTCTCTTTATTCTCGCGCTCCTATAGTTCTAGGGTTTTCTTTGTCTAGGAGTACCTTGTAGGCCAAGTTTGTTCCCTGTTTTGAAGAATTTCAACTTCTAGTCCTTTCATCCTTCCTCGGGGTACTCGACCTTCCGAGGGATTCCTCGAACCGAGGGTCACTCTTTCTTTCTCATTTTCTTTTATGCGAGTGTGTAACCAAAAGGAACTTTTATTCATTAAACGGCGGTGCCCCGGTTGTGGCTTATTACAAAAATTTAAATAAAAACTCCACCTATCGCCCCTAACATAATCTCTCATGTTAATCGACCTAGAGTTTAACATTAGTGGATTGCGGGATTCTACATCCGTCAGCCTGACACGCCTATTCCTCCTCCTAGATGGGCAGTCGCCTCCATGGTATCTTCCACATCTAGGGCAAGGGTTCATGTTGGGCTCCTCATATTCCGAGGAAGATGACATGATGGTTGCCCTTCTTACCCATACCTCTTATACTATCTCGACCCCAAACTTATTCAGAACCGTGGCTTCGTACACGTAGGCATGTTGCATGTGATTCATCGTACATGCTTCGCCTTGTATTGGGGGTAGTCGACAGAAGACTCTCACATAGTTAGCATAGGTCTCCCAATGATTTCTCTCCACCTCTTCTCAGGCTTGAGTCGAGTCCAGTCCTCAGGCTGGAGAGGTCTCATCTTCCACCGAGCATTGAGGGGTCCTCCTTCGGGGTTCCCTCCATGGAACGTACTCCTCCTCATCTTTTATCCTATGTTTGATAGCATTCCTCCAGGGGATATATTCTTAGTTGGTGTCCCTGTTCATGCTTCTCTACAAGGTTTTAGGGGTTAGGGCCTATAGTTTGTGGGGACTTATTAGGAAAACTATGCTATGATACCACTCAAGTTGTCACACCCTGGCCTACTTGGGTCAGAGTCATGTAATCAACCTGCCACCCTTCCCCAAACCATGCTAATAACCCTACCTTGATGGTCCAAGGAAGGAAAAGGTGTACCTATACACATTCTGATAATATGATTGAGATTCGTGGTGTGGGACATACCTTGAGGGTATGAGCCTTTGCTTGGAACTTTAATTTCACTTGACCTGACTCCTCTTAATTGTTCTTGAAAAGGGTGAAAGGAGGGGAAAGAGTATACACTCAGTGAGGGGAAAATTTCTACAACGATCGTATATCAATTTAATTATTTATTCCATTTTGCCAAGATCCACATAATGTTCATACATGAACCTCTCTTTTTATCATAAAAAGGGATCACACCATTGTAGATCAGTCCTCGACTAACCCACTTGTAGACTGGAGAGCCTTTACTGTCCACCCCGATAGAGGTTTGCAAAATCTACCCTAAGTTTGAATGGGCATCACTTGTCTGACCCTCAAACCCTAATTATACTTTGTATTCGCTTTGTAGGATGAGACCTCTTTTCCCCTCTTGCCTCGGTTTCCGTGCGCATGAAGTTCCCAGAGCTTCTTGACATACTAGATGACGAACTGCCCTTATGCTCCCTAGGACATCCAACAACCCTTGGAATCACAATATCTCATATCGGGCGTCTTGATGGTCCCACATATCATGCATGCACAATCAAGTAGTTTTATTCATTCCAGCCATTATCTATGGCCCACTAGCCCCAACGGTTCGTTAGCTTAACTTCGACCCCATACGCACCATCCCAATGGGTTCAACAATCCGCCTTTAGCCTTGCAGCTACCTAGTCCAACAAACCCAACGACCTACTCTAGGATCTGTGGGTAAAACACATAATTATCCATTTTGAAAGTCATGATGGACTTATTATTTGCAAATTCTCAACGGGCCTATACCCATGCCCATCGACCTTGGGACCACTTGTATCATCTAGCCCAACACTAGAATTGGCTCCCAAATTATTTAAGGAGAGTCATCCAGTCAAGGGAGGCCAATTTTGAAAAAAGGGTTTTTAGTCTTAAGAGCATGACCATTGTTCCAATCGGGACTAATGCTAGAAATTCTCACTCACTCGGTAGTTGCGACGTGTTCACCCGACTAGGTTCCAATTCGAGGCGTGCTCTCTAGTGTATGTCCTTGTGTGGTCTGTCCTACACGATCCGAGCCTCCAATTATTTGCAATTGAAATTAAATCCTAACTTTTTTTGAACTTCTTAATTGGCCCCCAATATTTTTCAAGAATTACTAAATTGCCCCAAATTTTCCAAAATTACCGAAATGCTCCTATTTCATGAAAGTTGTCAATTTGGCCCTCATATTCATTTAAAACCACTAATTAGCCATGAATTCCACATTTTTCCAATTGGCCCTAGATTTTGAAGAATTTCACTAAAGCCCTCAATTTTTGAAAAATTCCCCAAATTGTCCCCAATTTCTCCCCCAAAGTGAGCTTTTGGATACCGATTCTTACCTCATCTAATTGACCACCTAAACTTACTTAATTTCTTCCTCTTATGCTTCTATTCACTTCCTCCAACTTCCCACGATCTTCCTGCACTTTGAATTTCCAAAATTGACTGATTTCAAGCTCCGTCGGAGCTTCATTGAAAAACGGACATAGAGAGAGAAAGCTTATGGTTCATACCGATGGAGGCGCAATTGGCTGAGCTTCTAGTTCATGGAGCTAGCCCTCGTTGGGAGGATTCTTGGAGGACCAAAGCTCATCCCAATTGGTGTCCTAGGCAGAGGAATTTTGATCAGAAATCTACGACCACTTTCTCTCTCTAGAAATTTTGGAAATTCACAAATGGGTCGAATTACTTACCCGGAGGTTGAGGGAGGGTCGAGGGTCAGCTCAAGAGAGTCGAGGGAGGCCGATTTCAGTAGTAGGAGCTAGGAGGGCCCTGAATTCGGTCGGTCAAAGGTGAGCTCCTTCGATTCATTAGTGTAGCTTTAATGTGCGATCACCATGGCATCCCCCAGGGTGTTCTCCGGTCTGGTTGAGGGTTCAGATGACTAGAGGACTTCTCCCTAGTTCTGATGCCACCAACTAGAGCTCCTTTGGTTGAGAAAAGGCCCGTTGTTAGAGCTTTGGTCGACACTTCATCGGGAAAGGGACAGTCTGTCTTCAGAGGGCTCTTGAGCAGTGGGCAGGCTAAGTGAGAGGGTGCTCTATTTATAGGAAGCTCAACAACTGATAGGGCTATCGACCGATAGTGGTTTCGGCATCTAACTCGCCCTATTTCATTGACGGTGACCGATTTTTCAGAGGTAGAAGATCCGGTCTTCCTCTAGTGGTCATGGATTGTCTATCAGCCAAAGGTTGAAGATGACACTATTCCACATGTGTGAGCTTTGCACGTGCAGAAGTGCCACTTGGTGCCTCGTGATTGGTAGGCTTGGTTGAAGCGATGTCCCACTCAGCGGCTTAGTCAGCCTTTGACTTGCTCACTAGACACATGGTAGCCTCTCATTGACTAGGCCGTGACATGTGGCATCCTCTGATTGGCTATTTTTAAATGCATCAGATTTCTCTCCTGAGGTACCACTGCCACGTGTCGGACCCTAATTGGCTGGGGTCATCTGACGTGGCGCTGCCACGTGTCGGGCTATGATTGGTTGGTCGTTTCTCCAACATCCTTGTTGGATGCTAACATGGTACTTTTGCCACATACCAGCCCCTCATTGGTCGGTCTTTGCTGATGAGGCATTTTAGACATTGACCGTTGACTGAGACATGTGTCGCTCTCCTATTGGTCAATCGTCGTTAAAGTTAATTTTCCTCCTCTCATGACTAGGGATATGTGTTGCGCTTTGATTGGCTAGTGCTTCCAAGCTTTGACTGAGCGTGCTTCTCCATGTGTCGTGCATTGATCTAGCAATGGTCCGTTAACCAGTTGGATCATTGATTAGTTCGGTCCGACCAAGTACGGTGACTCAAAATTGTAATTCGGCCGATTGAAGTCCGATTCGACCGGTTTTCTAAAAATTAAAAATTTCTAAATTTATTTTCTATATAACGGTGGCTTCAATTTTCCAATTTTACATTTTTAAGCAACATAGAAAAATGAATCTTTGAACCGGTTCTTTGCGATTCAACCCATTTCGATCTGATTCAGGCCCGATTCACTCTGAACTAGTCTGGTTTTCGCCCCCAATCCTCTTCATAGTTCTTCTCCATAATTTTTGTGATTTATTGGCTATTTGGGATTTTCCAAATTCCCTTTTTGACACTTCAAAAAATTTTGATTCGATTAATTTCTTAGTTTCCATCTCTTGAGAACTTCTGGTTCTCCTTCTCGATTCTCTTGTTTCCAGAGGACGAGGTTTACACGAATTTTTCTCCTTTGACAGTTGACCAGGGACACATGTCATGCTTTGATTGGCTAGCGCTTTTAGGCGCTGATTGAGCGATTGACTGGGCACGCTTTGCCACTTGTCGCGTGCTAATTGGTCATGCTTGCTGACTGGGTGCTAACCTAGCAGCAATTCGTTGACCGGCTAGACCGTTGATCGGTCCAGTTCGATTGTGTCCAGTTACCCAAAATCATAAATTGGCCAGTTCAGGCCCGATTCGACTAGTTTTCCAAAAATTAAAAATAACTAAATTTATCTAAATTTATTTTCTTTCTAATGATAGCTTCAATCTTTCAATTTGACATTCTTAAACCACCTAGAAAAATGAATCTTTTAATTGGTTTCTTATGGTTCAACCTGGTTCGATCTAGGTCAGGCTCGGTTTATCTTGAACTGGTATGGTTTTCTTACCCAATCTACTTCATGATTCTTCTCCATAATTTTTGTGATTTATTAGTTAATTGGTATTTTCCAAATTCTCATTTTGACCATTCTTTACCAAATTTTGTTCCATTCAAACTCTCGGTTTCCCTCTCTCAAGAACTTCTAGATATCTTGGTCCAAGAGGACAGGGTTTACAACTCATTCCCCACATAGGGAGTGATTTCCATTAAGGTCAACTTGGGACCCGTTCTAGTATTATGTCTCAGGCACATCCCAGTTCCGACTACTTTCCCCATGCCTGTCCGGCATTGAGGCATCTTTCTTTCTCCACTTTCTCCAAGTCTTGGGTGTTTATCATCTCATTGTCAATTTCTTCCTCTTTCCTAACAATATGACATGTCCCTCTCATGTGATGGGGAATTTCAGAATGATCCGGCCTACCATTCACTTTTATTTGGGCATTCTATTCAAATTATGTCACGCACCGACCCGTTTTGGTCGGATACCTGTGATCAACCCACCGCTCCCTTGGTTTAAGAGGGGTTTCCCCCTTTCTTTAATCAAGAGGAGTTAGGTGTAATTTAACCTTGTTCCCTTAAATAACATAAATCAATAAAAATGTGAGCTTAAAATAACTTTTAAGCATAACTAACAAAGGGTAGATCCATATGTTTTCCTTAGTCATTTTCTCTACTCCTAAAAAGGGATATAAAAGAGGGGTTTGTTTCTACAACTCACTAAATGGGTGTTGGGAGTGAGTTTTCATAAATAAATTAGTTTTAATCAGAGTATGCCAAACTCCTTATTTCCTTTAAGAATATTCTTTCCTCAAATTTAAGTTTTCAAAATTCTTTTTCATCATTTTCCACATTAGGTGTGTTTAACAATCAACACACGCCCTTCTTCAGGAAGGGATCATACATTTACAGGGTAGCTTGTCCACTGCACCCACTTATGGCTCAGGGCGACTTTACCAGCCACCAAGATAGAAGCCAGTCCACTTCTACCCTAGGTCTGAGTGGATGTTTGCGACATCCCACCCTCAAACCCAAAATCAACTCCATGTCCATATGAGGACAAAGACCTCATCCCGATCACATCCTAGTCTCATGCACATGAAGCTACGTTGAGCTTCCCTAACTGCTAGCATGAAAAACTGCCCTTATCTCCACCAGGTTGTCCAGTAGCCCTTAGGACGCATCACTACCCCTCTTGGGTGTCTTGATGGTCCTGAACCTCAAGTGCATGCACAAACAATAGTTTCTCCACAAAGCCATTTATCTTTGGTGCCACTGGTCCAATGGCTCTAACCCTCAACTCGACTTGTCGCTATTTGTCTAGGCCGGTCCGTCGACCTAACCCTGATGCACTGCTGCTAGTCCATCGAGTATGTCGGTCCTGTCTTGATACCATGGCGAAATCATATAATCCATTCATTAAGAATTTTCATGGCTTTAATGTATCATGTTTGTTTACAAGTTCCTGCTCCTGCCAATTGTCCTTGGGCCCAATACACATGATTATCCAAAACCGGGCATTTAGCACCATAAGTTCCAAAACCAAGGTTTGTGGCCTATTTGAGCTGTTCTAGCTCTCGTCAAGAAGGTCTCCAAAAAATTTTAAGGATTGGAATACATTCAAGGGGAAACACTTCTGTCACGCCCCGACCTGGTTTGGTCGGATCCCCGTGAACAACCCGTCGCTCTCTCGGTTTTGGAGGAGTTTCCCCCTTCTTTAACTCAAGAGGAGCCATGCATATTTTGGACCTAGTTCCCTGGAAAGACATATATCAAATAAAATGTAAGTTTAAAAGTAATTTAAGCATATCTAACAGAGGGTAAGGCTCGATGTTATTCCTAGTCATTTTCTCTTTTCTTGAAAAAGGGGTAGAAAAGAGGGGTGAGTTTCTACAACTCATTGAATGGGTATTTTTAAAATGGATTTTCAAAAAAATTCATTTTCAAGATTGAGTGTGTCAGACTCCTTAATTCCTTTAAAATTTCTCGTCGTCAAAATCTCGATTTTCAAAGCCATTTCTTATTACCACGGTGTGTCGTCACCTAACACACATGCTTCATCATAAAGGCCAAAAACACAATCGCAAGCCAATATATCCACTGAACCCACTTGTGGTGACGGAGCAACTTTACCGGCCACCTAGATAGAAGCACATCCACTTCTACCCTTAGAATGAGTGGATGTTCGCAACATATGAGCCTCAATCTCGTAACAAATCTTTGTGTCTATATGAGGACAAAGACCTCATCTTGACCCCACCTCGGTCTCATGTGCTTGTAGCGACGTCGAGCTTCGCAAGGCTTCTAGTACGACTAACTGCTCTTATATCCACCAAGTCGTCTAGGGCCCTGGGACACATCACTATCTGTCTTGGGTGACTTGAAGGTCATGTAAACACAGTGCATGCATAATCAACAATTTTCTCATGATGCCATATAATCTGTGGTGCTACTGGTCCAACGGCCCCAACACTCAACTCAACATACAACTGTTTGTCTTGACTAGTCTGAAAACATGTCATGTCGCATTGTCGCTAGTTGACTGAGTATGTCAGTCGTGTCTTGGTACCATGGCCAAAGAGTTCAGTTAATTATGTTTTTATGGCATATAAAATATGTTTGTTTATGAGCTCCTGCTCGTGCCAACTGGCCTAGGGCCCACTATTCGAGATTTTAAAATTTTGGGCATAATAGCCCCCAAGTTCCAAAATCGAGACCTCCAACCCAACAGAGCAATTCGAGCTCCTGTCAAGAAGGTCTGCCAAATTGTTTAAGCAGTGGCACACAGTCAAGGGAGAGCACTTCCGACAAAATATATTTTCAACTGTCCATCATACCAACAGAGTGTGAGGACATCTCCTGTAAACCCTACACTTTTGAGTTAAGGAAAATTGGGAAAAGAATCGGTCAAATCTAGTAAGAAAACTAAGGCGATTTACAAACCCGATCATTTGGAAAAAAGCAATTTGGAAATTTACAACTTATGGGTGATCCAAAGGGTTCATTAAACGTTGAAAAGAAACTTAAGACAAAATAAAAGAGAAAAACCAAATTGGTTTAGGTGAACGATATCCTATAAGAACTTTAAAGTTAAGTGTGCTTGCATGAGAGTAGTGTGAGGATGGTTGACCTATAGGAAGTATGATTTTTTTATAACTCGGTCAAAAATTTTTATGTGAACGTACGCCTTATCATAAATAGCCATAAATTAATATATATTTAATTATTGTAATTAATACCAATAATTTAGGTATTAAATTAAATTATTGGAATTAATACCAATAATTTATTGCAATATTAATACTAATAATAAATCCCTCCCATTCATTCTCCTCACACTTGAACACTTCTCTCCCTCTCTCTACTACTCTATTTCCCGGTGAAGCTCGAACCAGAGCTTTGAGTTGAACATTTTTCTTAACCTCAGAAGGAGAGGTCGGGCTCTTTAGAACCGGGGAGAAGACAACTATTTGATAGCAAACTCCAGTCAATCCAAGAATTGCTGGAGAAGAGTCGGCATGATGGAATAACGAAGCAGCTCCGGCGGACTGAAGCTACCCTGTTTCGGTCAAGCTGAAATTGGCCATTTCGAGCCCTCCTCAGGCTAAACCAAGCCTTTCCAACACTTCCTCAGCCCTCCGCGGCCGAATTAGGACTAAAAGGTAAGCCAATTTGGCTTCTCTCTACAATTTTCGGTCGGTGCTAGAGAGAGAACCGATAAAATTTCAATGATGAAATTCTAACTCAATTCAGCATCAATTGATGTGATTCTTGATTCTAGGATGAACCTCAAGATGAGAGCTATTTGCCCAGATCGAAATCTCAGATCACTGTGCCCTCACCGGTGAGAAATGGAAGCTTTCTTTCTCTATAGTCTATTTTCCGGCAGAGATCCGTTTGAGCTCGTTCCGGCGTTAAAATCTGCGATTCAAAGTTCCTTAGAATCGTATGAACATGTAGGAACTCAATTTCAACTACAATTTCAACAATTAGAAGTGTTTGATCAGTCAATTTGATAAAATCAAATTCAGTAGTGTTGAAGAGTTGGAATTGGGGGAAATTTGGGGATTTTCAAAATTCAAAGGAACAAAATGAAATTTTATGAAATTGAGGGCCAATTGGGCATGAAAATAATGTTGGAGGACCAATTGATAAATTTTAGAATTTTTGGGCAAAACTTACCATTTTTGTAAAGGAAGGGCAAAATGGTAATTTTGGAAAAGTTGGAGGACCAAATTGGAAATTTGGGAAATTAATCCCCTTTTTGTGAAATGGAATAAATTGAGGTTCTATGATAAATTTTAGAAGTTTCGGGACTAAATTTGAGGAAAAACTGGCATTAGGGACTTAATGAGAAATAACCTTAGGGAATTAATTGCAAATAAATGAAAGCTTGACTTTCTCATTCATTTGAAATGAATGGAGGCAATTAGGCTGAAGGATAATGAACCAAGATGTTCATATTGTGTAGGAACACGAAGTACCGGGAATGCCATCAAGGACAAGCTCGTGTGAATAAAAAGAACCGGTCTAGTGGAATTTATGGCATTAACGGGTTAGTGGGTTTACTAACATCATACCCGTTTGGGATGATGAGCACAACTTAAAGATAAAAACCACTTACCGGCTATGGGTGGAAATTTTATATCATATCCGGTAGGGGATGATAAGTACCTCGGTATAAAAATCCACTGTTTAGTGGTATTTTAATCATCACCACTTAGAGAAAGTGATGTGAAAATTATGCGGAAAAACTACTTACCGGCTGTAAGTAGATCATACCCGGTTGGTATGATGAGACTTCCTAAAAGGAAGTTGAAAACTCGTTCATCATTTATGAACAAAGATGTCCTTATACTGATCGGTATAATGGACAGTAAAAACCTATTTTGTCGGAAGTGTTCTCCCCTGACTGTGTGCTAATGCTTAAACTATTTGGGAGACCTTCTTGACAGGAGCACGAATAGCTCTTATAGGCTGGGGGCCTCGGTTTTGGAACTTGAGGGCTAAAATGCCCAGATTTTTGAAAATCTCGTACAGTGGGCCCAAGGCCAGTTGGCACGAGCAGGAGCACATAAATGAACATGATATATGTTCCATAAAACTTAATAAGTGAATTGTTTGGCCATGGTACCAAGATAGGACCGACATGCTCAGTTAACTAGCGGCAGTGCGACATGACAGGTCGATGGACCAGTCAAGACAAACAACTGCGCGTTGAGTTGAGAGTCGGGTCCGTTGGACCAATGGCACCACATATTACATGGCTTGATAAGAAAACATTGTTTGTGCATGCACCATGAGTACGGGATCATCAAGATGCCCATGAGGGGTAGTGATGTGTCCTAAGGGCCCTGGACGATCTCGTGAGTATAAGGGCAGATCGTCGTTCCAGGTGTCTGTGCGAAATTTGGAGTAGCACCAAGTGCATGAGACCGGGATGGGGATAGGATGAAGTGTCTGTCCTCATACGGACATGAAGAAGTGATTTCGAGATTGTGGGTTGGATGTCGCGTACATCCACTCATTCCCAAGGTAGAAGTGGTCGTACTTCTATCCGGGTGGCAAGAAAAGTCACTCTGAAGCCACTAGCGGGTTCAGTAGTGATACCCACTTGTGAATATGTGTAACATTCATGATGAAGGATGTGTGTTGGGTGATGACACACTGGTAACTAAGAAATGGTGGAAAAACCCAAATTTTTTAAACGAAGGGATTTTTGAAAAGAAAGTAGTCTGGCACACTCCAATAGTAATTATTTTCTTAAAAGTCAAAATCTTTTAAAAACCCATTCATTGAGTAGTCGTACTCACCCCCTCCCTTATATCCCTTTCAGGAAATCTCGGAAAGCCTACCCTTAAAGACCGTCAACTAAGATGCCTGTAAGATAGGTATGTAAAGTTTTAAATTTCATGCAGTTTTGATTATGCTATTCCAAGAAAAAGTGCATGTTAAAGGATGCCTTACTCTTTACGGTTTACAATAAGTGGAAACCCATTAATAAACCGGAAGAGTGGCGGGTTGATCACAGGGATCCGACCAAACCGGGTTGGGGCGTGACATCTTCGCTCATAACCGATGAACGGGTTTTCCACTTCCTTCGAGGAAGTTTCATCATACAAACCGGATATGATCTACTTACAACCGATAAGTAGTTTTTCCGTGTGATTTTTACATCACTCCTATCAGATGTGATATTTAAAATACCATTTAGCAGTGGATTTTCATTTTCAAGGTGCTTATTATCCTAACCAGGTATGATAAAAAAATTCCACTCACCCAATCTTGCAGTGAAATTTCAATTAGTCAGTTTTCATCCTTTGCGAGCTTAACCTCAGTTGGCATTCTCGATGTCTCGTGTTCCTACATGAAATGAACATTGTTGTTCATTATCCTTTGGCTTAATCACCTTTATTAAGTAGAATGACTAAATTCTCAACTTTTCAAATATTTTTAAATTGGTCCCTAAAGTTATTTTTCCTTTTACTTTAGGCCCCTGATTGCCGATTTTTCCCCAAATTGAGTGTCGAAACTTTTAAAATTCCTATGGGACCTCAATTTGCTCAATTTCATAAAAAGGGGTTCAAGCTTCCCAAATTCCTAATTTGGCACCCAAAATTTCCAAAAATACCATTTTGCCCTCGTTTACAAAAATGGTAAGTTTTTCTCCAAAAATTCTAAAATTGCTCAATTGGTCCCCTAACACTCTTATTATGCCCAATTGACCCTCAAGTTTACAAATTATATTTTGGTCCTTTGCATTTTCTAAAATCTCCAATTTTCCCCCAATTTTAACTTTCTAACACAATCGAATTTGATTTTATTAAACTGACTGATCAAAGACTTGTAATTGTTGAAATTGAAGTTAAATTTGAGTTCCACATCTTCATACGATTCAATAGCACTTTGAATCATAAGTTTTTACGCTTTAACTCGTTCAAACGGAGATTCACCGGAAAACATAAAGTAGAGAGAGAAAGCTTAAATTGCTCACTGTTGAGGGTGCGACGGTCCGAGCTTCCAATTTGGACAGATAGCTCTCCTCTTGAGGTTCCTCCTTGGATCAAGAATTGCATCAATTGATGCCTAATTGGGTGAGAATTCTATCATTGAAATTTTGTGGGTTCTCTCTCTAGCACCGGTCATAAATTGCAGAGGAGAGCTGAATTGGCTTACCTTTCAGTTCTAATTCAGTTGTATGAGTGCTGAGGAGGTGTTGGGAGAGCTTGGTTTGTCTTGAGGAGGGCTTGAATTAGCCAATTTCAGCTAAGCCAAAACAGAGCAGCTTCGGTCCGCCGAAGCTGCTTCACTATTCGATCACGCCAACGCTTCTCTGGCGACCCTAGGAGCGAATTGATGTTACCAATGTGTAGCTGACTTCTCCCTGATTCTAAGGTACCCGACCATGCCTTCTTTGGCTTAGAAAAGACCCTATATTGGAGCTTTGGTTTGAGCTTCACCGGAAAACTAAGCAGCTGAGAGAGTGTGAGGTTGTCAAGAATGGAAAGAGCCTCTTTATATAGGGAGCTTGGGGACTCGTCGGTCATCCGTTTGACACCTTTGTGACAGTCATTGATGGACTAAAACATACTGAACGGTAATGTTTCTTCTTCACCGACGCTGCTTAGATTTTCCAGCAAGTGAACAGTGCTGTCATCTGAAGGAAGAAGACGACACTATTCCGAACCGGACTGGACCGGTCTGAACCAGGTTCAAAGCTTAAACTGGCCGATTCACCCGCAATTAGACTGAATTTTTCAAATCTAAAAATTTCTAAATTCATCTAAATTCATTTTCTATCCAATGGTGGCCTCAAATCTTCAATTTGAAAACTTTAAGCTACCTAGAAAAATAAATTTAGAATCTAGTTCAATAGTAGTTCAAATCGGTCCAAACCAGTTCAATCTGATTCGGATCCGGTTCACCTGAACCGGTTTGGTTTTCATCCCCCATTCATCCTAAAGTCCTTTTTCATGAGTCATGTGACTCTTTAGGTTACTTGTGGTTCATATATTTCCCGGCTTTCCCTCTCTCTATCAGTTTTGGTTCATAAACCGGCTTGATTCCCAAACCGCTTCAATCCGGTTCAGGTCCAGTTCACCTAAATCGATCTGGTTTTTCTATTCCAATTTGTCCTAAAGTTCTTTTCCAAGGTTTATGAATCTATTTGGGTCACATGATTGTTCAAATTTCTCTAAATTTCTCATTCCTCAATAAATTGGGTTTGTGAACTGGTTCATTTTTCTCACTCGGTTTGACCGGTTCTTCCCAGTTTTCCTTAACTCCAAAGAGCGGGGTTTACATCTCTCACCTCATTTTAGGAGTTTTATCCCCAAAACGTATTTCACACTATTTGTGTGTTTGGCTTAAACTTTTTATCGTTATAATTTAATTTTATTTTACCGTCTTACAATCTTCTCGATTATTTTCGTTCATCCCTTTCATCACATACCTAAGATTTTCACCTCATTCTCATCCTTTTCTCATTCCCTGGAATTTACATTAGCCTAGAATATCTTACTTGAAGAACTAGGATCATTTCCTTTAGTTACATCTTCCTTCCCAAGGCACCATTTCACATTCCAAGCTTCTTTTAACAAAAAATTTTAGAACTACGAGCTCTGGTCAATTTTCTTCCACAGATTTTGGCCTTTATCACCTCTTCATCCTGCATGGATACATTCCTCATTCTTTGGTTATCACTTTCGTGCTTGACTTCGTTATGACTTACTTATAGGACTTTCCTTGCCCAAGTCGTATTTCCTTGAGTTAATTGGGTTTACATGCCCCTTACCGCATGACATTCTTCGTGATGTCTTTGATCAATTTTTTTGTCCCTTTAGTCGTGTTAGTTTTCGTACTTACTCGTCTTTTTCCAAACTTCTTTATTCGGTCATTCAACGTTCAAATTCTTGAACATTCTGATACTCACTAACATATTAAAACTTTTACTCTCTTACCTCATACCTCATTCCTACTAGTGTCCTTCTTCTTTAAGATCTCATCTCTTTCCAAATTCGCTCTTGCTCATGTGGCATCTTTTGGTGTCGTCCACCTACTTACACATTACTTTGGTTTGACTTATCCCTCGAATCTTTATAATTCCCTTCCCCTTATACTTGATCCTTTCATGTCCAGTATCCTATTATTGAGGTGTTTATTCTCTTTCTTATTCCGTTGGTTCCATTTCCACTTCATTGTTACACCATGTCTTCCCAAGGTTCCTTTCTCTAGCAAGCTTCACATTTCCTCCTTCTAGTGCTTTCCATTATGTGATTCTTTTGTTTGATCACCCTACCATTCTTTAAAAGTTCTCTCTTTTTAAATCTTCACTTAAACTTACGGATCTCATGTGATTCATCCACTCCGGCTTTTCTTCCTCTTTTGGTTCGTACATCTGTTTACCACAAGTCCCCTATCTTATGGAGTTCCTAAAGAACTGTATCTTAGTTCTTTACCAGTAATTGTTATACCTGGGCCTTCGTATTATTCTACTTTCTTCCCATCTTTCCTTGGTGGTCTTGATATCTTTGGTCTCATACTTAATTCCCTTTCTTCTTGATTAGCTTTCATTCGTTTGGTCTCCTTTTAAATGTTCTACTCCTTTTCCTTGTTCTACTTTCTTTGAGTCCATCTTTTAACTTCTCTCCATAAATTTGTACTGTTTGATGACTGCTTCCCTTTGTTCCAACTTCTTTTTCCTTTTCTTAAGATCTCTGTTTGATGGTTTCGTCCTTATCATATTATAAGGGTAAGTCTTAAGGGTTTTACCTCGTCATTTCTTGACCTCTTTATGAACTTCTTATTTAACCTGCTCCATGGTTTTGGTCACCGGTCCTTCATGTCTATCATGATCTTTGAGGAGGTATTGCCCTAAATCTATGAGGCGTGGAACAGTCCTTCTTTCCCTTACACTTATGACATGTTTGGTACTTATCCTTAGTAGGGTTGGGTACTTCTTCACGTAATGTCCCCATTGTTCACCCTTTTAATAGGTCATTCCCTTGCGTGGACTATTGTGGTTCCTCCTTTCCTTCGGGTATTGTGATGCCTTTCTAGGGGTTACTAGTAGTTTGGTGCTTCACTGTCCTTGAGTGTGATCACCTTGAGAGTTTTCTTGTTAAGTCTTCTTTGCCAAATGGTCACTCTAGGAGTCCTCCTATATTCCTTGATTCCCTCATTCAACTTACTTAATTGGGATGGGATTCTCCCTAATTTTAATGGTGAAGGGTTTGTTTGTTTACTATTCTTGGTACCATCTTCCTAGCAAGATCACTTCATTAAGATATGAGATTTTAGAAATTTCGAGTACTTTATTAATAGAGGAGTACAATATATTGGGGGTTTTAGCCCTATTATAGAAAGTGGTCACAAAATAAATAGGGAGCTATGGGATTCTTAATTCGCCCCTAACCTAATCTCTCATATTAACCAACCTAAAGTTTAACATTAGCGGATTGTGGGATTCTGCATTAGCCAGCTGGATGTGCCTATTCCTTCTTCGAGGTGGGCAGGCACTTCTGTGGTATCTTCAACATCTAGGTTAAGGGTTCATACTAGGCTCCTCATATTTTGAGTAAGATGACATGCTAACTGACGTTCTTACCTGTACTTCTTGTGTGACCTCAACCCCTAACTTATTCAGGACTATGGCTTCGTACATGTAGGCGAGTTGCATGTGATTCACCATACATGTGTCACATTGTATTGGGGGTAGTCGATGGAAGATCCTCACATATTTAGCATAGGCCTCCCAAAAGTTTCTTTTTGTTTCTTCTCTAGCTTGGGTTTGGTCTGGTCCTCGGGGTGGAGAAGTGTCACCTTCCATTGAGCGTAGAGGAGTCCTCCTTCTGGGTTCCCTCCATGGGATGTACTCCTCATCATCTTTTATCCATTATTCGATAGCATTCTTCCGGGGGATGTATTCTCCATTTCCATCCCCGTTCATGCTTCCCTGCAAGGTTTAGGGCATTAGAGCCTAAGGTTTGTAGGGACTGGTAAAAAAAACCATGCTTTGATACCACTCAAGTTGTCACATCCATCGCAGACCAATCCCTGATTGATCTTGTAAACCCCTTCCCTTAAAAATAAGGAAACCGGGAAAAGAACCGGTCAACCTAAGTGAGAAAACCAAACTGGGTCATGTACCCCAACTCTTAGAGAAAGGGAAAATTGGGAAATTTACACATACCAAGTGACTCCAAGAGTCATAAAAACCATGGAAAGGGACTCTGGGACAAATTGGAAGAGACAACCAAACCGGTTCAGGTGAACCGGATCCAAACCGAATTGAACCGGTCTGAACCATCATTGAACCGGTTGCTAGATTCATTTTTCTAGTAGGCTTAAAATATTCAAATTGGGGAATTGAAGCCACCATTGGATAGAGAATGAATTTAGATGAATTTATAAATTTTTAATTCTGAAAAACTCAGTCAAATCGGGCTTGAATCGGTCGGTTTAAACATTGAATTAGGTTTGGACCGGTTCGATCTGGTCCGATTCAGAACAATGTCGTCTTCTTCCTTCAGATGACAACACTGTTCACCCACTGAAAAAATGAACAACAACGGTGAAGGTGAAAAGTCTCCATTCAGGGCATTTTAGGTCATGAATGAGCGCCATTAAGGTGCCAAACGGTTGGCTAGAGAGTCCCCGAGCTCCCCATATAATGAGCTCCTCTCCATTCATTTTCCTCACACCTAAAAACTCCACTCTTTCTCAACTACTCAGTTTTCCAATGAAGCTCGAACCAGAGCTCCGATTGAGGTTTTTTTGAACCTTAGAAGGTGAGGTATGGTTCCTTAGATTCGGGGAGAAGTTAGCTACCCGACGGTAGCCTCTATTCGATCTAAGGATCACTGGAGAAGTGCCAACGTAATCAAACAATGAAGCAGCTTTAGAGGACCGAAGCTGCCCTGTTTTGGCCAAGCTGAAATCGACTGAATTCAGCCTTCCTCAAGCCAAACCAATCTCTCCCAACACTCCCACAGCCCTCATACGACCGAATTAGAGCTGAAAGGTAAGCCAATTTGGCCCCTTCTGTCATTTCCAATCAGCGTTAGAAAGAGAAATTGTGAAACTTTACTAACCAAATTCTCCCTCAATTCAATATAAATTGTTGTAATTCTTGATCCTAGGAGGAACCTAAGGACGAGATCCACCTGCCCAGATAGAAAGCTCGGACTACCGCACCTTCGACAGTAAGCTTTCGAAGTTTTCTCTCTCTACACACAGTTTTCCAATTAACCTTCCTTTGAGCTCATTTCAGCCTCAATTCATGCGATTCAAAGCTCAATTGAATTGTATTGATGTGTAGGAACTCAATTATACATTCAATTTCAACAATTAACCTCGATTAAATGGTCAATCTGATGAAATCAAATTTTCCCAATTTGAAAGGGGGAAATTGGGGATATCGTAAAATTGATGAACCAAATTTTAATTTCCCAAAATTGAGGGCCAATTGGCCATGAAAAGGATGTTACAAGACCAATTGGTTGATTTTTGAAAATAATTGGGGTCAAATTGCCATTTTTGTAAAGTAGGGGCAAAATGATAAATTTTGAAAAGTTGGAGACCAAATTGGATATTTGAAAAACTTGAACTCCTTAAATGATTTTGAGTAAATTGAGGACCCAAAGTGAATTTTTAGAAGTTTTGGGACTCAATTTACAGAAAAGTTAGCATTAAGGACCTAAAGACAAGGAAAATGAACTTTAGGGACCTTAATGCAATTAATTACAAATTTTGGGCATTTTCATTAATGCGTGAGGAATGAAGACTATCATGCCAAATATTAATAGATAAGGATGTATAAATTGTGTAGGAACACGAAGGACCAGAACGCCAGTAATGATAAGCTAGCATGGAGGCAAAACCCGACTAAGAAGGAATACACTGTGATTATCAGGTGAGTGGGCTAATTTACACTTCATACCCGGTTAGGATGATAAACACCTTTTCTAAATTGGAAGCCACCGTGAGTGGGTTTATTCACATCATATCCAGTTAGGATGATGAGCACTTCGAAAATGAAAAACCATTTCTACGTGGAATTTTAACATCACACCCGATTGGAGTGATGTGAGAACTATTCAGAAAAACTACTTACCATTTGTAAGTAGATCATACCCGGTTGGTATAATGGACTTCCTGGAAGGAAGGAGAAAATCCGCTTACCAGTTGTAAGCGTAGATATCATCATACATGTGTGATGTGATGAATGGAAAGTTTATTTTGTCAAAAGTGTTCTCCCTTGATTGTGTGCCAATGCTTAAATTTTTGGGAGACGTTATTGATGAGAGCTAGAACAACTCAGATAGGCTAAAGGCCTCGGTTTTGGAAAATCATGTACAGTGGTCCCAAGGCCAATTTGCACGAGCAGGAGCTCGTAAAAAAACATGTGATATTTATGCCATGAAAATTCTAAATGAATGGAATGTGTGATTTCGCCAAGGTACCAAGATAGGACCAACCTACTCGATAGACTAGCGGTAGTGTGTCTGGGCCAGGTCGACGGACTGGTCTAGACAAACAACTATAAGTTAAGTTGAGTGTCAGGGACATTGGACCATTGGCACCAAAGATAAATGGCATTGTGGAAAAATTATTGTTTGTGCATGCACTTGAGGTTCGGGACCATCAAGATGCCCAAGAGAGGTAGTGATGTGTCCTAGGGGCTACTAGATGACATGGTGGAGATAAGGGCAGTTTTTCGTGCCAGCAGTCAAGGAAGCTCGACACAGCTTCATGCGCATGAGACCGGGGTGGAGTCAGGATGAGGTCTCTGTCCTCATACAGACACGGAGTTAATTTTGGGTTTGAGGGTCAAATGTCGTGAACATCCACTCATTCCCAGGGTAGAAGTAGACGGGCTCCGACGCCACAATGGATGTAGTGGATGGGTTGCCCTACGAATATGTGATCCATTCATGATAAATGGCATGTGTTGACTGTTAAACACACCTATTGTGGATAATGAGGAAATAAATTTTAAAAATTGAAAATTGAGGAAGAAATTATCTTAATGGAAATAAGTAGTCTAGCACACTCCAATTAATACTATTTTTCTGAAAACTCATTCCCAACACCCATTCACTGAGTTGTAGAAAATCACACCTCTTGTTATGTATGCTTAAAACTAGGGAAAATGACTAAGTAAAACACCAGGACCTACCTTTTTTTATGTATGCTTAAAAGTTATTTTAAGCTTTCTCTTTATTAATTTTTGTTATTTTAGGGAAAAAGGTTAAATTATGTTTGGCTCCTCTTAATTAAAGAAAGGGGAAACCTCTCTTAAACCAAGGGAGCGGCGGGTTAATCACAGGGATCTAACCAATCCGAGTCGAGGCGTGACTGATCCACTTGTGGACTGGAGTGCCTTTACCGTCCACCCTAATAGAGGTTTGTGACCTCTACTCAAAGTTTGATTGGACATAAGTCGTTTGACCCTCAAACCCTAGCCATCCTTCATGTTTGTAATGTGGGATGAGACGTCTTTCCCTCTCTTGCCTCAGTCTCCGTGCGCATGAAGCTCCCAAAGCTTCTTGACATACTGGACTACGGACCACCCTTAAGCACCCTAGGTCATCTAGTAGCCCTTGAAGCCACCACTACCCCATACCAGGTGATTCGATGGTTCCGCATCTCATGCATGCACAATCAAAAAGTTTTATTCATTTTGGCCATTATCTTTGGCCCATCGGCCCCAAGGGTTTGTTGGCTTGGCTTCGGCCTTGTGCGCACCAGCCTAACGGGTTTAATGACCCGGCTTCGGCTTAGCAGCTATTTGGCCCAATAAGCCCAATGACCTACTCTTGTGTCAGTAGGTGAAACACACAATTATCCATTTTGAAAGTTTTCATGGACTCGTTATTCACTAATTCTGAACGGGCATGTGCCCATGTCCATCGTCCTTGGGCCCACTTATATCATCTAGCCCACGTCCCGGAATTAGCTCCCAAATCGTTTAAGTAAAGTCACCCAGTCAAGTGAGGCTAATTTCGAGAAAATGGTTTTGAATTAAGGGCAAGACCATTGTCCTAATCAGAACTGATACTATAAATTCTCACTCACTCAGTCGTCGCGACGCATTCACCCGACTGAGTTCTAATTCGTGGTGTGCTTCACAGCGTAGGTCCTCCTGCGGCCCTTCCTACATGATACGAGCTTACAATCATTGACAAATTTTGAAATTCAATCTTAATTCTTCCAAAACTCCCCCACACTACTCAAATTTTCCAGAATTTCTAAATTGCCCCAAGCTTCCCAAAATTACCGAAATACCCCTATTTCACAAAAGTTGCCAAATTGACCATCATAATCCTTTAAAATAGCCAATTGGCCCTTAATTCCACATTTTGGCCAATTGACCCTCATATTTTGAAAAATTACACAAAAGCCCTCATATTTTGAAAAATTCCCAAATTGCCTCCAATTTCTCCCCCAAAGTATGCTTTTGGTTTCTGATTCCTTACCTCGTCCAATTGATCACCTAAACTTCCTTAATATCTTACTCTGATGTTTCTATTCACTTTCTCTAGCTCTCCACAATCCTTCCACACTTTCAATTTCTGAAATTGACTGAGTTTTGAGCTCCATCGAAAAATAGACTTAGAGAGAGAGAGAGCTTTTGGTTCATACTAATGGAGGCGTGATATTCAGGGCTTTAAGTTCATGGAGCTAGCCCTCGCCAGGAGGATCCTTCGAGGACCAGAGTTCACCCCAATTGATGTCCTAGGTAGGGAAATTTTGGTTAGTAAGTTTCAATCGCTTTCTCTCTCTAGGATGGTCAGACTCATGCGAATTGAGTGTGGAATGGCTTACCTAGGAATTGGAAGAGGTCGAAAAGTACCTTAGGGAAGTCAAGGGAGGTCGATTCTAGTTGCGGGAGATCGGAGATGACTCAGTTTCAACTAGTCGGAGTTTCGCTACCTCAGGCCATCGGATTAGTTTCACTATGTGATTGCTCTAGTACTCCTCCAAGAGTCCTCAGGTTTAGTTGAGGTTTCTGCTAGCTGGAGGACTCCTCACCGGTTCTGTTTCCACCAACCGTAGCTCCTTTGGTTGAGAAAAGACCCATCACTGGAGCTTTGATCTGCACTTCATTAGAAAATGGGCTATCAATCTTCAGGGGGCACTCGAGCAGTGGGGAGGCCGAGTGGAAGGGTTCTCTATATATAGGGAGCTCGACAACTGACAAGGCTATCATCCGACGACAGTTTCGGCATCTGACTCGTTCTATTCCATCAGCATCGACTGATTTTCTGGAGGCAAAAGTACCAATCTTCCTTTGGTGGTCATAGATCGTCTGTCAGCCTAAGGTTGAAGATGACAATATTCCATGCATGTGAGCTTCACACATGTGAGAGTGCCATGTTGCACCTCATGATAGGCTGGCTTTGCTGATGTGGCATCCTACTGAGCGGCCCTGTGACATGTGGCAACCTCACATTGGCTACTCCCACCTACGTGGCTTCTGACTAGATTCCGTTTCCCTTGACTGTGACACGTGACATCCTTTGATTGGTTGTTTTAAATGCATCATATTTCCTCCTGACACACAATGCCACTGCCACATGTTGGCTTATCATTGATTGGGGTCATTCGATATGGTGTTGCCACGTGTTGGCCTTAGATTGGTTGGTCGTTTCTCTGACATCCTTGTCGAATGCTAACATGGCACTTTTGCCACATGACGGCTTCTCATTGATCAGTCTTTACTAATGAGGCCTTTTCTACATTAACCATTGACTGGGACATGTGTCGCTCTCCTATTGGTCGATCATCGCTGAGGTGGATTTTCCTACTCTAACCATTGACTAGGGACACGTGTCGCGCTTTAATTGGCTAACACTTTCAGGCGCTCAATAAGCGGCTGATTGGGCGCGCTTCACCACGTGTTGCACCCTGATTGGTTGTGCCTGTTGATTGGGCACTGACTTGGTAGTGGTACGTTGACCAGCTAGACCGTTGATCAGTTCGGTTCAACCGGGTCCGGTGACCCGAAATTGTAAATTGGCTAGTTTAGGCCCGACTCGACCGGTTTTCTAAAAATTCAAAAATTTAAAATTTATTTTCTATCTAATGGTGGTTTAAATCTTCAAATTTAACCTTTTTAAACCACTTAGAAAAATAAATATTTGAACCTATTCTTCATGGTTCAACGCAATTCGATCTAGTTCAGGCCTAATTTATCCTAAACTGGTCTGGTTTTCACATCCAATCTACTTCATGGTTCATCTCCATGATTTTTGTTATTTATTGGCTACTTGGGATTTTCCAAATTCCCATTTGACCCTTCTTTAACAAATTTTGTTCCATTCAAACTCTCGAGAACTTCGGATTCTCTTGGTCCCAAAGGATGGGGTTTACAGTTTCTTTCATCCATCTTTTTTTGATGCCTGGCTTGTCCATTCTTCCCTTCTTCACCATGGTTTAAATCCATGACTCTCATGAGGATCAATTATGTAAACCCTACCCTTTAAGGATAAGAAAACTGGGAAAAGAACCGGTTAATTCAAAAGAGAAAACCGAACTAGTTAACGAACCTAAACCGACAAAGAAAGGGTAAAATGGGAAATTGGAAAATTTTCAAGTGACTTAAAGAGTTATAAATATCATGGAAAAGAACCATGGAACAAATTGGAAGAGAAAACCAAACCGGTTCAAGGTGAACCAAACCTGAACCGTATTTTAAACCAGTTTGAACCTTAATTGAACTGGTTTTAACTAAAAATGTTCAAATTGTGAAATTGGAGCCACCATTAGATAAAAAAAAATTAGTTTAGATTAATTTTGAAATTTTTAGATTTCAAAAAATCGGCCGAATCGGGCCTGAAATGGCTGATTTTCGCCATTAAACCCGGTCGGACTGGTTCAGTCCGGTTCGTAACAGTGTCGTCTTCTTCCTTAGGATGACAACACTATTCATTAGTTCTGAAATGTTCCTTTTCCAATGAAGGAATATTCACTCCAATCAGGGAATTTTCGGGCAAGGATAAGCTCAACCAAAATGGAAAGTGGTTGGGTAGAAGGTCCCCGAGCTCCATATATAAAGAGACTCTCTCCATTCATCCTCCACAAACCTCAAATCGTCATTCTCTTTCAACTCCATTTTACGATGAAGCTCGAACTAAAACTCTGACTTGGGAATTTTTCTCAGCCTCAGAAGGCAAGATCAGCACCAACAGACTCCAAGGGATGTCTGCTACCTAACAACAATCTCCTTTCGACCCGAGGACTACTAGAGAAGTGTCGGTGAAATAAAACAATAAAGTAGCTCCAACGGACTGAACCTGCCCTATTTTGGCCAAGCTGAATTCGGCCAAATTCAGAGCTCCTCCGACCAAATTAAGCCTCTCCAAAACCTCCAGACCCTCACACGACCTCAATAGAGCTGAAAGGTAGGCTAATTCGGCCCTCCTCCGTTGTTGCAGATTAGTGTTAAAGAGAGAAAGTGTTGAAATTCACTAATAAAATTCACCCACATATGTACTTCAATTGTAGTGATTCTTCATCATAGAAGTAACCTAAGGACAAGAGCTACCTCCCTAGATCAAGAACTCGAACCGTCACCCCTCCGATAGTAAACTTTTGAAGCTTTCTCTCTCTATGAATAGTTTTCCGGCAAAGCTCGATTTGAGTTCATTTCGGACCCAAATACTACGTTTTAAAGCTCAATTGAATCGTATGGAAGTGTAGGAACTGATCCATACTATTAATTGGAGTAATTAACCCCAATTGAATGGCCAATTTGAAGAAATCAAATTTGGTAAGTTTGAAGGGGAGAAATTAGGGGAAACTTTTGGGAAATTTTGGGGTTTTGAAAATTTGAAGGACCTCCATGCAATTTGTCAAAATTGAAGGCCAATTGGCAATGAGAAAGATGTTAGGGGACCAATTGGTCAATTTTTGAAACATTTGGGCTCAAATTGCTATTTTTGGAAAGTAAGAGCAAAATTGTAATTTTTGAAAAATTGGTGACCAAAGTGAAAATTTGGAAAAAATGAGACCCTTACACAATTTTAACTAAATTAAGGATCCTAAGAGGATTTTGGAAACTTGGGACTCAATTTGGGGAAAAGTTAGCATTAGGGACCTAAAGTTAAGGAAAATGAACTTTAGGGACCTAAGTGTAATAAACCAAGCTTTGGGCCTAGTCGCCCATACGTGAGAAAAAGAAGGGTTATCATGTCAAACCTTTCCTAATAATAATACCCAAACCGTGTATGGACACCTAGGACTGGAACGCAAGCAACAGAGCTAGTGTAGACTTGAAATACTGATTAGGGATGAACACGTCACAATCATCAGGTGAGTGGGCTAATTTGCACATCATACCGATTGGGATGATGAATACTATTTTTAACAGATAAAACCTACTTATCGGTTCTAAGTAGAAATGAATGAACATCATACCCAGTTGGTATGATGAGTTTCCTTGAGGAAAGGAGAAACTCGCCTACCAGTTGTAAGCGGAGATATCATCACACTCATTTGGTGTGATGAGTTAAAAGTGAATTTTGTTAGACGTGTTCTCCCCTGACTGTTTGCCAATGTTTAAAACATTTGGGATACCTTCTTTATGGGAGCTAGAACAGCTCAAATTGGCCAAGGGCCTCGGTTTTTGAACTCATGGGGCTAAATACCCAATTTTGGAAAAACACGTGAAGTGGGCCCAAGGCCAGTGGGCATGAGCAGAAGCTCGTAAACAAACTTGACTAAGAAGAGCCATGAAAATTTCTAATGAAATTGGTTGTGTGATTTTGCCACGGTACTAAATCAGTATCGACAGTGCTCGATGGACTGGCGAAAGTGCGTTAGGGTCAGGTCGACGGACCGACCTAGACAAATAGCTGCATGTCAGGTTGAGCATCAGGACCATTGGACCATTGGCACCAAAGATAATGACTATTATGTGAAAAACTCTTGTTTGTGCATGCACTTGTGGTTCGGGACCATCAAGATGCCCTAGGGGGAAATTATGGGTCCTAAGGGCTACTGTACGACATGGTGGAGATAAGGGTAGTTCGCGTGCCACTCAGTCTTGAAGCTCTATAAGCTTCTTGCACATGAGACCGAGGTGGGTCGAGATGAGTTCTCCGTCCTCATACCAACATGGAGTGGCATTCGAGTTTGAGGGTCGAACATTTGGGATGTTTCACTCGGACCCAAGGTAGAAGTGGACGAGCTTCGGTAAATACGCCCGATACACAAGTTGGTGCAATGGACGGGTTGCACCTGCAAATGTGAGTACCCTTCCTAATGAAGGGCATGTGTTTGTTTGCTAAACGCCTCTCGAGGCAAGGGGATGGGCTAAGAGAGCTAACCACATCTAATATGAAAATGGAAACGGTTTTAGAAACCTGAATTTAATGAAAATTCTTTTTAAAGGAAATAATAACCTTGGCATGGTTTGGATAAACTGAAGCCATTTTGAAAACTCACTCCCAACACCCGCTCACTGAGTTATAGAACTCACCCTCTCCCTTTTACCCCTTTTCAAGAGTAAGGAGATACAATGAAAGAGAATATGAAGATGTACCCTCTGTCAGGTATGCTTAAAGTCCCTTTTAAGCTTGCATTAGATTGATTTATTCTATTTCAGGGAACGGAGTTTGAATTTACGCATGGGTCCTCTTGAATAAAAGAAGGGGGTACCCCTCTTAAACTAATGGTGTGGCGGGTTGATCACGGGAATCCGACCAAACCAGGTCGGGGCATGATAACTTGAGTGTTATCAGAGTTATGTTCCCTTGAAATCATTATCAATACTATGCCCTAACACTAACGAAAACTTAATTGCCTTTAAGAAGAAGAGTCCCTAGGAAGTTCGCCATGCGAATCAAACCCACTCACGAAATCGTGAAAAAGGCTCCTACCTGAAGTAAGATAGACATTCAAAGGTTCGTTGAAATCGAGAAGAAAGTGCAAAAATACATGGTCGAGGACTATAGGAAGCTTTTTGGGGCATTGTCAGAACCAGGCGACTTAACGTATCCTCCCCCAAGATAGGAAGAACCTATACCTCTTCCAAGGAGACAAACACCCTCTCCAGTCCCACGATAGCCAAAAAGGACCCCAATGTGAAGGGGGGCCTAGAACAACTACTAGGACGCCCATGCAACCTTTATGAAAGTTTACCATGCATTCCCATAGGCTTAGTACAACTTTACCATGCTGGATTAAGTGGACTTATGAGTGTGAAGCGGAGGTGCTAGGAAGGTACGGACTCGAGGTTTTCCATGAAGTCCGTCCCAGTAGGGAAGCCCAACAAGAGTATGGGTGGACATCAACCAGTTCATCAGAGCCCTCAAACCACAAATCCCAAAACAATTCAGAGGCTAACTCTCGACTTATAACCCTGAGGAACTAGAATAAGAAGTAGTGAAAATTTTCGTATAATAAGCCGAGTGCGACAAGAAACTATCTCCTTGAATGAATAAAGATTGTTTTCTATTTAAAAGTTAGTCTCCCTATTAACGACAAGTACCATTAACGGATTGAAATATACCAATTAGGACCCAAGGTAGTAGGTGGAGAAGGACCACCTAAGAAGGAAGACTACATGCCAACCTAAATAGTCCCCCACAGAAACTAGGAACTCCCAAAATAATAAGGTAACAAGTCAAGACAATAGACTAGGAAGGAGGATTCCAGGAAGGAACAAAGAGCCAACCCAGAAGAGGAGTCATCGAAAAAGACATGCCCTAACTAGGTGACAAAGGACCCAACTGAAACTGGGAAAGGAAAGAGTGTGCTCATAAGGGGTCGAGTGCAAGGAAAGCATACTTCTATGAGATCAAAGAATAGGATAAACTTGGAAAAAGAAAAAGGAGAAGGCAGGATCAAGAGATGCAGTAGGAGTGGGAGGATTAGTACCAGAAAGAAACCTAATGACCAACGAGGGATTAGGTGGGCGCTCATACAAGAGTTAAGAAACAAAGAGGAACTGAGGTTGGCTCTAAGAAGGACAAGTTGAAAGGAAGATAACAAAGAATATGGCATATAAGGCATACCCACGGAACTTCCCCAGAAAGAAGTAAACCTAGGAAACGACATCAAAAGGCTCCAGGATCGATAGCAGAAGGAGCAAGGAGAGGAAAATAAGTATTAACAGAAGATAGCCTAGAAAGGGTATTTACGACTAAAGCGAGTCATGACTGCATGATTGGACATAGTATAGAATATATGAAAAGAATCTGACACTCAGGAGTCCATTGAAGGAGGAAGGGAGGACTGGGAAGTAATTATGACTGCACCCTACAAAGGAGCAATGGGATGGAAATCAAGGATAAGGGAACTCGAGAGACGGTAGTCGCGACTAATTGAATAAGAAGAGTAGTAAGGACTAGGCAGATAACAACTAACCTTTGTGAGAATCACGGGATGTGAGCCCGTCGAAGAGGAGAGAGTTGGAAAGGACAAGTGATGAGAAGGATTAAAAATATACGCCCCACACAAGGAGGATTTGAACCCCTCCCTAAAGAGATAAACTAGTACTAGGATGCAAGTGGGAATGAGGATAGGGTACAAAAGACATGCCCACAAGATTTCAAAAGTGAGGGTAAGCAGGAGAAGACAACATCAAGGGATGTCATAAAGTTGCTCTAAGGTCGGGTACCTGTAAGGGAGAAGAAAGGAAGAAGCTAATCAAGGAAGAAGTCCCAGGGAAGTATATGCCCCAACGAAGAGGTGATGAACCTAATTAAATTGGAAAGAGAAGATAAACTCACAAATACAATGCAGGGTGAGGCGAAAAGATCAAGTACAAAGGAAACGTACTAATGAGGACTCAAGGGGTAAGTTAAACCACGAAACGGGTAAGTAGTAAAATAGCACCAAATGATGCAGTGATGAGTGGGAATGGGCGATATACCCCAAATAAAGGAACAAGGGAACAAATTTCGAAGGAAGTACAACTGTGAGAAAGGACGTACTCCAGTCAAAACGTGATTTAATAAAGTCACGACGGACACCAGAACAAATTCCAGTTCATGCCCATGGAGCTTAAGATTGATCATTGAGGCCTAATGTAAAGGATAGGAAATAAGACTCGACAATCGGAGAAACCTCATATAGGAAGTATAGTGGTGAATTAGGAAAATTAAGGTTGATGAAGGATTAAAGGTTGGCGAAAGCTCAAATTCAAAAGGGTGTAAGAATATGAAGGAATGAAACCTTCAAGGAATGGTAAGAAGATTGAAGGTGTAGCCCCTAAGCTGGAAGTCTCTACTTTGAAGGGCATAGTAGAGGATGAAAACTGTAAAAGGAGATCTCCCCAAACAAAGGAATCTACACGTAAACCGAAAGGGGTCAACTCGAGATAAGAAATGGTGAAATGGTCACGAGCAAGTAAGAGTGGATGGAAGAAAGGAAAGTTCTTTAGTAAAGGACACCATTGGAAATGAGGAAGGACATAAGAGAGGAAGAATCTCAATGTGTCGGTAAGTCATCAGGAAACCCAATGGTTGGAACCGGGAGAAAACCTATAAGGAAGTGGGTAAGGAATGAGTTGATAAGGAAAAACCGACACGATCCAGATGTAAAAAATTTAAAGGACAATTTGACAACACTGAGGTAGTTGGGGAATACTACCGGGTAATCAGAAGGAACAAAGCCACAAGACTCCTAAATGGTTGGAAAGGCATTAACCGTTATCGAGGACAAATGTTCTAGAACTATAATGGACAAAGACATTTCTAGAATATATCATGCTGTAAAGGACATGTAGTTCCAATAGTCCTAGGAAAAGGTGACTCAAGTAAGACAGAGTCCATTAGTCAAACCTAAGAACTGGAACCAGAGCCATAGTAAACCAAAGATGGGGAAAGGACTAAAATAAGATAAGGAGGAAATCATACCAAAACCCATAGGCTTAAGGACGAAAAGTCCAAAAGGATGCTAAGCTAAGAGCATCAACGACCAAGGGAATGATGGGAAATGAGGATGATCGGAGGTTTATGGAACACCCAACCAAGTAATTTGGATAAGAAGTGGACCTAAGGATGTACCTTGGGATTAGTGGGTAGGACATAACTGATTGTGATACCCTCCATGGAGTGTGGAAAATGGAAAGGAAGAAAGATTCCTTAAGTGCGTGACTAAAGGACTAAGTGAAGGAACAACAAAAGTAATAGCATAACGAGCAAACCCCAAGAGGACATCAACAGAAATTACTCCTGATGCAAAGGATTACTGACTTAGTTTTGGGGACAAAACCCCTAAAAGGAGGGGAGAGTTGTAAACTCTACCCTTTAAAGATAAGAAAATCGGGAAAAGAATCAGTCAATTCGAAAGAAAAAACTAAGCCAATTAATGAACCCAAATCGGTAAAGAAAGGGGAAAATGGGAAATTGGAAAATCCCAATTGACAGAAAGAGTCATAAAAATCATGGAAAAGAACTATGTAACAAATTGGAAGAGAAAACCGGACCGGTTCAGGGTGAACTGGACCTAAATCGGTTTGAACCATACTTGAACCAGTTTCTATATTCATTTTTCTTGGTGGCTTAAAATGTTAAAATTCAGAAATTGAAGCCATCATTAGATAGAAAACCGGTCTTGGGTTTTATTAAATTGATATTAATTTAGAAATTTTTAGATTTGAGAAAACTGATCAAATCGTACTTGAACCGGCCAATTTTTGCCATTGAACCCGGTCGGACCGATTTGGAACAGTGTCGTCCTCTTCCTCGGGAAGACAACATTGTTTATCAGTTCAGAAACTTTGCTTCTTCGGTGAAGGAATATTCGCTATGATCAGGGTTCTTCTAGCAAGGATAAGCTTAACTAAAATGGAAAGTAGTCGAGCAAAGGGTCTCCGATCTCCCTATATAAAGAGCCCCTCTCCATTTATCATCCACATACCTCAAATCACCATTCTCTTTCAACTGCTCCATTTTTTGGTGAAGCTCAAACCAGAGCTCCGACTTGGGCATTTTTCTTAGCCTCAAAAGGCAAGATCGGGTCCTACAGACTCCAGGGAAAGTCAGCTACCCGATAGCAACCTCCTTTCGACCTGAGGACTGCAGGAGAAGCTCTAGTGGAATCAAACAGTGAAGTAGCTCTGATGGACCGAAGCTGCCTTATTTTGGCCGAGCTAAATTCGGCCAAATTCAGACCTCCTCTGGCCAAACCAAGCCTCCCCAACCCCTCCATGAACCTCATACAGCCTCAACAGAGCTGAAAGATAAGCCAATTCGGTCCTCCTCCATCGTTACAGATCGGTGTTAAGGAGAGAAAGTGTTGAATTTCTTTGATAAAATTCACCCTCATATGTACTTCAATTACAGTGATTCTTGATCCTAGAAGGAACCATAGGATAAGAGCTATGTAAACCCCGCACATTTGAGTTAAGGAAAACCGGGAAAAGAACCGGTCAAACCGAATAAGAAAACCAAATCGGTTTACATTTGGGAATAAGCAATATGAAAATTTACAACTTTCGGTTGATACAAATGATTTATTAAACATTGGAAAAGGAATTTAAGACAAACTAAAAAAACAAAAACCGAATTGGTTTAGGTGAACTAGATTCCATAAGAACTTCAAAGTTAAGCATGCTTACTTGAGAGTAGTGTGAGGATGGGTGATCTCCTGGGAAGTATGATTTTTTGAACCTACGGCTTATCATAAATAGCCATCAATTAATATATATTTAATTATTAAAATTAATACCAATAATTTAATGCCTAAATTAAATTATTGTAATTAACACGGGTTTTACGACTATATAAAGAGGTCATCCCCATTTCATTCTCCTCACACCTGAACATCTCACTCTCTCTACTGCTCCATTTCCCGGTAAAGCTTGAACCAGAGCTTCGACTTGAACAAAGGTCGAGCTCTTTAGAACCGGGGAGAAGATAGCTATCTGATAGCAAACTCCAGTCAATCCGAGAATCGTTGGAGAAGCGCCGACATGATGGAATAGTGAAGCAACTCCGGCGGACCGAAGCTGCCCTATTTCGGCCAAGTTGAAATCGGCCATTTCAAGCCCTCCCAACACTTCCTCAGCCTTTCCACGGCCGAATTAGGACCGAAAGGATGAACCTCAGGACGAGACCTATCTGCCCATATCAAAAGCTCGGACTGTCATGCCTTCACCGGAATGTTAAATACCGGGAACGCCAGCAAGGACAAGCTTGCGTGAATACAAAGAACCAGTCTAGTGAAATTCACGGCATTAACGTGTGAGTGGGTTTACTAACATCATACCCGGTTGGGCATGATAAGTGTCTCGATATAAAAACCCACTGTTTAATGGTATTTTAATCATCACTACTTAGAGAAAGTGATGTGAAAGTTATGCGGAAAAACTACTTACGGGTTGTAATAGATCATACCCGGTTGGTATGATGAGACTTCCTCGAAGGAAGTTGGAAACCCGTTCATCGGTTATGAATGGAGATGTCCTTATACCGGTCGGTATGATGGACAGTAAAAACCTATTTTTTTCGGAAGTGCTCTCCCCTGATTGTGTGCCAATGCTTAAACAATTTGGGAGACCTTCTCGACTGGAGATCGAATAGTTCTAATAGGCCGGGGGCCTCGATTTTGGAACTTGGGGGCTAAATGCCCGATTTTGAAAATCTCGTATAGTGGGCCCAAGGCCAGTTGGCACGAGCAGGAGCTTGTAAATGATATATGTGCCATAAAACTTAATAAGTGAATTGTTTGGCCATGGTACCAAGATAGGACCGACATGCTCAGTCAACTAGCGGCAGTGCGACATGACAGGTCGACGGACTAGTCAAGACAAATAGCTGCGGGTTGAGTTGAGAGTCGGGGCCGTTGGACTAGTGGCACCACAGATTACATGGCAATATAAGAAAACATTGTTTATGCATGCACTGTGAGTACGGGATCATCATGACGCCCATGAGGGGTAGTGATGTGTCCTAAGGGCACTGGACGACCTGGTGGCTATAAGGGCAGTTCGTCGTTCTAGGTGTCTGTGCGAAATCTGGAGTAGCACTAAGCGCATGAGACCGGGGTGGGGACAGGATGAGGTCTCTGTCCTCATATGAACATGAAGAAGTGATTTCGGGATTGTGGGTAGGATGTCACGTACATCCACTCATTCCCAGGGTAGAAGTGGTCGTACTTCTATCCGGGTGGCAGGAAAAGTTGCACCGAAGCCACTAGCGGGTTCAGTAGTGATACTGACTTGCGAATGTGTGTAACCTTCATGATGAAGGATGTGTGTTGGGTGATGACACACCGTGGTAACTAAGGAATAATGGAAAAACCTGAATTTTTAAATGAAGGGATTTTTGAAAACAAAGGAGTCTGGCACACTCCATATAAATGTTTTTCTTAAAAGTCAAAAGCTTTTAAAAACCCATTCACTGAGTAGTCGTACTCAACCCCTCCCTTATATCCCTTTTAGGAAATCCCGGAAAGCCTTCCCTTAAAGACTGTCAACTAAGATGCCTGTACGACAGGTATGTAAAGTTTTAAATTTCATACAATTTTGATTATGCTATTCTAGGAAAAAGGTGCAAGTTAAAGGACGCCTTACTCTTTACGGTTTACGATAAGGGGAAACCCTTTAATAAACCGGGAGAGTGGCGGGTTGATCACGGGGATCCGACCAAACCGGGTCGGGGCATGACAAGCTACCTCCCCAGATCAAGAGCTCGGACCGCCACCCCTCCGAGAGTAAGCTTTCGAAGTGTTCTCTCTCTACTAACAGTTTTCCGGCAAAGCTTCATTTGAGCTCATTTCAAACCCAAATGCTATTGTTCAAAGCTCAGTTGAATCATATGGAAGTGTAAGAACTAATCCATACCATCAATTGGAGCAATTAACTTCGATTGAATGTCCAATTTGAAGAAATCAAATTCGGTAAGTTTGAATGGGAGAAATTGGGGAAAATTGGGGATTTCAAAATATTGAGGGACCTCCATGCAATTTCTCAAAATTGAAGGCCAATTGGTAATGAGAAAGATGTTAAGGGACCAATTAGTCAATTTTTGAAATATTTGGGGTTAAATTGCTACTTTGGGAAAGTAGGGGCAAAACCGTAATTTTTTAAAATTTGGGGACCAAAATAGAAATTTGGAAAACTTGAGCCCCTTACACAATTTTGAGTAAGGATCCTAAGAGTATTTTGGAAACATTAGTATTCAATTTGGGTAAAAGTTAGTATTAGGGACCTAAAGTTAAGGAAAATGAACTTTAGGGACCTAAGTGCAATAAACCAAGATTTGGGCCTAGTCGCCCATACGTGAGAAAAAGAAGGGCTATCATGCCAAACTTTTCTGATAATTATACCCAAACTGTGTAGGGACACTTGGTACTAGAACGCAAGCAAGAGAGGTAGTGTGGACTTGGAAAACCGACTAGGGACGAACACGTCACAATCATCGGGTGAGTGGGCTAATTTACACATCATACCGGTTGGGATGATGAGCACTACTTTTAACGAATAAAATCTACTTATCGGTTGTAAGTAGAAATGAATGAACATCATACCCGGTTGGTATGATGATTTTCCATGAGGAAAGGAGGAACCCGCCTTCCGGTTGTAAGCGGAGATATCATCACACCCACTTGGTGTGATGAGTTAAAAGTGAATTTTGTCAGAAGTATTCTCCCATGACTGTGTTCTAATGCTTAAAACATTTGGAAGACCTTCTTGATAGGAGTTAGAACAGCTCCAATAGGCCAAGGGCCTTAGTTTTTGAACTATGGAGCTAAATGCCCAGTTTTGGAAAAACACGTGAAGTGGGCCCAAGGTTAGTGGGCATGAGTAGAAGCTCGTAAAAAAACTTAATTAAAAAGAGCCATGAAAATTTCTAATGAAATTGGTTGTGTGATTTCACCAGGTACCGAGTCAAGACCGATAGTGCTCGATAGACTAGCGGTAATGCGTCAAGGCCAGGTCAATGGACCAGCCTAGACAAACAGCTTCAGGTCGGGTTGAACGTCGAGGTCGTTGGACCGTTGGCACCAAAAATGATGGATATTATGTAAAAAAAACTCTTGTTTGCACATGCACTTGTGGTACGGGACCATCAAGAAGTTCAAGGGGTAGTGATGGGTCCTAAGGGCTACTGGACGACATGGTGGAGATAAGGGTAGTTTGTTGTGCCAGTCAATCTTGAAGCTCTATAAGCTTCTTGCACATGAGACCTGGGTGGGGACGAGACGAGGTCTCTACCCTCATACGGACACGAAGTGGCATTTGGACCTGAGGGTCGGACGTCTGGGACATTCCACTAAGACACATGGTAGAAGTGGACAGGCTTCTATCTTGGTAGATGGTAAAGACACTCTTATCCACAAGTGGGTGCAATGGACAGGCTACACCTATGAATGTGAGTACTTTTCCTGATGAAGGGCATGTGTTTGTTTGCTATATGCCTCCCGAGGCAAGGGGATGGGCTAAGAGAGCTAAATGCACCTAATATGAAAATGGAAAAGGTTTTTAAAACCTAGATTTGAGGAAAACTCTTTTTAAAGGAAATGATAACCTCTGCATAGTTTGGATAAACTGAAGCTATTTTGAAAACTCACTCCCAACACTCGCTCTCTAAGTTGTAAAACTCACCCTCTCCTTTTTACCCCTTTTCAGGAGTAAGGAGATATAATGAAAGAGAACATGAAGATGTACCCTCCATCAAATATGCTTAAAGTCCCTTTTAAGCTTGCATTAGATTGATTTATGCTATTTCAGGTAATGAGGTTTGAATTTACGCCTAGCTCCTCTTGAATAAAAGAAGGGGGGACCCCTCTTAAATTAAGGGAGTAACGGGTTGATCACAAGGATCAGACTAAACTGGGTCAGGGTGTGACAAGTTAGTTAACTGCCTCGTCCCTTACTACCCTCCTTGTCCATTAGCTTTGCATATTTATCTTCTCACGTCCATTCAGCCTTGGTGCATTCCTTGCCTGAGTTTAGCGCACATGTAATCCTTGTACCTCCTCACCCTTCCTTAGGATATTGTTTTATCCTCCTTGGTTATCCCATGGTTACTAGTCGTTCCCCATCATTAGGTACGTTTGTAATCTTACCTAGTCTCTCTTCCCCTTGTCTATGATGGGTGATTCCTTCCTTATAGCTCTCCTTATCGATCTTCACTATGTTATCCTCGGGGCCTTCCTTGGTATCGACTTATCATGTTTGTGGTTTTGTTGAGTTTCGAGCCTTCTCCGATCCTCTTGTCTCCCTTTTGTGAGTGAGTTATCTTTCCTATCATAGTCCCAAAACTCCCAGCCTTTACATTGGGATTTCTTGATAAGTCATTTAGAGGGAAGGCTGTCGGATTTGAGACCCCTTTGTTCTATTTTAGAGTTTAACATCTAATTCTTCTATTGCTTGTTAATTGAGTTCATTGTTTGACATAAAGAATCTTCTTTATTTATTCAAGGAAATTCTTGCCAAAATTGGACATGCACTCGTCTCACTCTCTTCCTAACCCTACATGTCCACCGATCGGGAATCCACCTTCGACTTGTTTCAGGACTCCTTGTCTTGGTTCCGAGGATGATGAGCTTATGTCAAAGTAATGTCCCTCATATCCCTTATACGAGTTCATGTTAGGTTCCTCGGAGCGACTTTACCAGCCACCCAGATAGAAGTACGACCACTACAACCCTGAGAATGAGTGGATGTTCGCAACATCCAACCATCAATCCCAAAATTATTCTCCATGTCCGTATGAGGATAGAGACCTCATCCTGTCCCCACCCCGGTCTCATGCGCTTAGTGCTACTCCAAATTTTGCATGGTCACCTGGTACGACGAACATCCCTTTATACCCACCAGGCCATCCAGTGCCCTTGGGACGCAACACTACCCTTCTTGGGCATCTTGATGGTCTTGTACTCACAGTGCATGCACAATCAATATTTTCTCATTATGCCATATAATCTATGGTGCCACTGGACAATGGGCCTGACTCTCAACTCAACTCGCAATTGTTTATCTTGACTGGTCCGTCGACCTTTCATGTCGCACTGCCGCTACTTGACTGAGTATGTCGGTCCTATCTTGGTACCATGGAAAAATAATTCATTTATTAAAAGTTTTATGGCATATAACTCATGTTTGTTTACTAGCTCCTGCTCGTGCCAACTGGCCTTGGGCTCACGGTATGAGATTTTCAAAGTTGGGCATATTAGCCCCCAAGTTCCAAAACCAAGGCCCCCGACCTACAAGAGCTCCCGTCAAGAAGGTCACCCAAATAGTTTAAGAATTGGCACACAGTTAGGGGAGAGCACTTCTAACAAAATATATTTTCAATTGTCCATTATACCGATCGGGTATAAGGACATCTCCGCTCATAACAGATGAACGGGTTTTCAACTTCCTTCAAGAAAGTTTAATCATACCAACCGGGTATGATCTACTTACAATCGGTAAGTAGTTTTTCCGTATGGTTTTCACATCACTCTTCTAAGTTGTGATGTTTTAAATACCACATAATAGTGGGTTTTCATTCCGATATGCTTATCATTCCCAATCGGGTATGATATAAAAATCACACTCACAACTGGTAAATGGTTTTTAACTTTAAGTTATCCTCATCATCCCAACAAGGTGTGACGTTAGTAAACTCATTCACCCGTTAATGCGGTGAATTCCACTAGATCGGTTATTTGTATTCATGCGAGTTTGTCCTTGCTGGCGTTCCTGGTACTTCATGTTCCTATACGATATGAACATCTCGGTTCATTATCCTTCGGCCTAATAGCCTTCATTCATTCCAATTAAATGAACTTTCATTTATTTGTAATTAGGTCCCAAAAGTTATTAGTCCCTAATACCGGTTTTTCCTCAAATTGAGTCCCAAAACTTTTAAAATTTATCAAGGGACCTCAATTTATTCCATTTCAAAAAAGGGGTTTAATTTCCCAAATTTCCAATTTGGTCCCCCAACTTTTCAAAAATTACCATTTTGCCCTTCCTTTACAAAAATGGTAAATTTTACTCCAAAAATTCTAAAATTTGTCAATTGGCCCTCTAACATTTTTATCATGCCAATTGACTCTCAATTTTAGGAAATTGCATTTTGGTCCCTCGAATTTTCGAAAATCCCCAATTTCCCCCAATTTTCTCTCAATTCCAACTCTTTAACACAGCCGAATTTGATTTCATCAAATTGACCGATCAAACACCTCTAATTATTGAAATTGAAGTTGAAATTGAGTTTTTCCATGTTCATACGATTCCATAGAACTTTGAATCGCGAATTTTTACGCCGGAACAAGCTTAAACGGAGCATCGCCGGAAAACAGACTGTAGATAGAGAATGCTTCGATTACTCACCGGTGAGAGCACGACGGTCCAAGCTTTCAATCTGAGTAGATAGCTCTCGTCCTAAGGTTTATCCTAGAATCATGAATTGCATCAATTGATGCCGAATTGAGTTATAATTTCATCATTGAAATTTTGTCAGTTCTTTCTCTAGCACCGGCTAGAAATTGTAGACGGGAGTCGAATTGGCTTACCTTTCAGTCCTAATTCGGCCGTGGGAGGGCTGAGGAAGTGTTGGGAGGGCTTGGTTTGGTCTGACAAGGGCTCGAAATGGTTGATTTCAACTTGGCCAAAACAGGGTAGCTTCGGTCCGCCAGAGCTGCTTCACTATTCCATCACGCTGGCGTTTCTCCAGCGACCCTCGGAGCAAACAGAGACTACAGGCGTGTAGATAACTTCTCCCCAGTTCTAAAGAACCCGACCTCACCTTGTTTGGCTTAGATAAGTGTCCATGTTGGAGCTCTGGTTTGAGCTTCTCCAGAAAATGGAGCAGTTGAGAGAGAATGGAGTTTTTAGGTGTGGAGAGGATGAATGAGGAGGGGCTCTTTATATAGGGAGCTCGGGAACCCGTTGGCCATCCGTTTGGAACCTTTATGATAGCCATTGATGGCCTGAAACATACCAAATGGAAATCTTTCTTCTTTGTTGGCGTTGCTTCAATTTCCTGGCGAGTGAACAATGGTGTAATCTTGAGGAAGAAGATGACACTATTCCGAACCAGCCAGTTCACCCCCCATTCAACTGAGTTTTTCAAATATAAAAATTTCTAAATTTATCTAAATTCATTTTCTATCCAATGGTGGTCTCAAATCTCAAATTTAAAATTTTTAAGCCACCTTGAAAAATGAGTTTAGCATCCAGTTCAATAGTGATTCAAACTGGTTTGGTTTTCATCACCAATTCCTTCACAAGTCTATTTCCATGACTTTTGTAACTCCTTAGGTCACTTAGGGTCCATAAAATTCCTGTTTTACCATCTCTTTAACGATTTTGGTTCATAAATAAGCTCGGTTCTTAAACTGGTTTAATCCGGTTCGGATCCGGTTCACCTAAACCAATCTGGTTTTTCTCTCCCACTTTGTTTTAAGGTTCCTTCCCAAGGTTTATGAATTTCTTTGGAGCAAAAGGGAGTTGAATTTCTCTGATTTGCCCAATCTCTATCAGTTCCGATTCATGAACCGATTCGATTCATAAACCGGTTCAATCTAGTTGGATCCGGTTCATCCAAACCGGTCTGATTTTTCTCTTCCAATTTTTCCTAAGGTTCTTTTCCATAGTATTATAAACCCTTTGGATCACCTGAGAGTTGTAAATTCCCAAATTTCCCATTCATAAATGATTGGGTTTGTAAAGCGGTTCGGTTTTCTCACTCGGTTTGACCGGTTCTTTTCCCGGTTTTTCCTTAGCTCAAAAGGGCGGGGTTTACAACTCCCCCCTCCTTTTAGGAGTTTTGTCCCCAAAACTTAATTATCAGCCTTGTATGAGGAATCATTTCCTTTGATGCCCATTTGGTGTTTGCTTAACATGCAAACTCTTCTCTTGTCCTTCCAATTAGCCCTTTTTACAACCTTCACTTAAAGAATTCCTTTTCCTTTATATTATTTACTCCCTCTATGAAGTTTATCATAACTAGACATACCTTACTTCAAGGTATATTCTTAGATTTTATCTCTTTCTTTGTTTAGAGCAACATTCTTCCCTTTGAGGTTTCGTACTCGAGATTGGAAATTCCAGGATAACTAACCATTTTCATGTCTAGTTAACTGCTTGGTCATTGAAACCCTTAGTTCGACGTCCTTTAGAGAGTTACCTACTTGTTTTTCACGGGTTTCTTTATCATCACTTTTTCATCGCATTTCGACTCTTTCTTCATTCGTTGATTACAAATCAGTCCAAATTTTATGTTTGACTTTGTCATGCTTACTAACCGACTCTTCCTTATTTTGAGTCATGTTTTCATCGGGATTGTTGGGTTTTCTTGTCCCTTACAGCATGACGTTTTCTAGATTTTGTCTCTATATCCATTAGATCTCCAAAACACCTCCTTTGGGTTTATTCCTTATTTTTCAACCTCTCAAGAATTGTATAACTTAATCCCTCTTTTCTTCCGGTAGTATTCATCGACTACCTTCACCGTTATTAACCCAATTTACACCACTATGTCTGTTCTCCTTACCCACTTGTCCCTTTTCGACTTCCTTATTGAGTATTTCCGATTCCAATTATTTGATTTCCAGATGTTTAAATGACATGCTGGGATTCGTCCTTTCTTAGGTCCATCATCATTCCCAATGACATCCTTTACCCAAGGATTTTCCTTTGGCCTTAATCCACTCTTACTTGCTCGTAATCATTTCAAAGTTTGTTATTCTTGTTTGACCCTTTTTTAATTTATTGTTTTATTCAAGGGGATCCCTTTTTACGATTTCATTCTCCAATATGTACATCCAGGTAGAGACTTTCGTTCAAGGAGCTACATAATCAACCTTCTTACCACTGCTTGAAGGTTTATTTTCTCCCTTTCTTCGTACCCTTATCTATGTTAGGGTATCTGTTTGCTTTGGATAATTCTCTATCCACAACTTTTGTTTTATCCCTTATTCCTTTCATGGGATACTTCCGATTATTGGTTTTATTCCGTGCATTCCACACTATGCTCAGTCGTCCACTCTTTAGACTTCATATGCACGTGTGGACTCTGACCCGTCTTACCAATTGTGGTTATTCCTTCTTAGCCACATCTTATTTGAAGGACTTACTTTCCCAACGTTTCTCGAACATTCTTTCCTTTATTACCTTAGTATGGGTTGTCCATTCATTCATACTTGCCACAACACCTTTTGATGCTAACCCGTTAAATTATTTTCGTTTAAGGAGGGTCACATCCTCCCTGTTTCAAAATCTCTTGTTCGTCCTTCATGAGGCTTACATAATCATCTCAAGACTTTAAACTATAAGTCTGGTTTTGGCCATCGATTTCTTTAAGGATTTTCCTTCGTTCTTCTCTCCAATGTTTTGGCCTTTTCACTTCTCCCTTCTTTGTCATGGTTTATATCTGCGATTCTCTCGAATACCAGTTCTTTAACTGTCTATTTCTCTCCATTTCTCTGGCCCAATCATCTGGGCAGCTATATCACTCGTCATTCATGCCCATCCTATTGTCCTTCATAGAGTGTAGTCTTTACTACATCTCAGCCTTTCTTAGGGTTTTGTTTATTCTCTTTGGCCGTCTCTTTGTTACTCGTTTCTTCTTTCTACTTGGTTCTCTTGAAATTATTGTTTGGTTCTACAGCTCTCTCCAAACAGGTCACACTGGGCCATCATGATACTTCCTTCATTTTGAAACATTTCCTAATTAAGGGTTGGTTCCTTGCACTCCTCATTATGTCCATCCGCCCATCCATAATTTATTCAAGGGTAGTTAGTCGTATGCATCCCTCCAAAGTTTATTTTCATAGTGTATTTCCTTATGGAGCGTCCAAATCTTCCTTTTTTTCAAGATTTCTTGACAATTGTGTGAGAGACTTGCCTATTCTTTTCCTGGCTTGAGTTTAGTCGTTAATTTGGCCTTTGGTCCTTTTAAGGATTTCTTCCATTCTTCTTTTCCCAAGTATTTGGTCTTTCTGCCTCTCTCTTCATTGTTGGAACTCAAATTATGGCTTTCTCGTGTATTAGTTCGTTAATTGCCTCGCCTCCACCATTCCTTTGGTCTAAGTTTATTAGGGTAGTGTTTCTTGAGTCATCCTATCCTTAATATCCATCTCACTGACACTTTTAGGTTGTAGTCCTTTCTACCTCTCGGTCTTCCTTAAGGTGTCATTTATTCTCTATGACTATCTTGTTGTAATGACTTGCTTTCTCTTGTCATGTTGGTCCAAACTTCCTATTTGACATTATTGCTTTTTCCAAGGTGATTTATTCCTGTAATCCCAAAACATCCCATTTGTCCTCAAATGTTCATCTTGTCTTCTCTTATGGATGCACTCCTTTCTTTGCTCCTAAATTGTTTAAATTTTCTTCTTTAAGGGGGAATTCTCTTCACCTATCTTTTGTTCTGTTTGTGGTTTTATTGAGATCCTACCTTTACCCATTTTTCTTTCTTACCACTTTGCTAAGATTTTGAAGAGCTTCCTCTTGTCTATGGTTGAAACTATGAGCCGGAGTCATGAATGGTATCCTTTCAGATTTCCTATAGTTGTGAGGGCATCTTCCTTGGAAATTATTATTCTAAATCTTAGTGGTGTGGGATGGTACTTTATTTCATGCCCTATTTCCTTTGTACCTTATAATAGGTTATTTAGTTACCCCAAAGTTCTCCTAGACTCCTTACCATTACGATTCTTTTGTCATGCCTTCTTTGCATAATAATCTCCTTGATATCCATGGTGTCTTTTGTTTGGGTACTTTTCTTGGGGCCATCTTCCTAACAAAATTACATCCTTTGATAGACAAGGTTTTTAGGAATTTGGAGTACTTTATTAATCAAGGAGTACAGTTAGCTCTATTATAGAAAGTGGTCACAAAATAAGGAGCTATAGGGTTCTTGATAAACACCTAGGTAAGGTTATACACCCTTTGCTGACGTTTTTAGCTTCACGCTTGGCTTCCTTTATACTTAGAGTTGTGCCATCAATAAGTCCTAGCACATTCTCCGGGATACTTCTCCATTTGGTCTTTGGAGATTTCTACCATGCCTCAGGAATTTGGGAAGCTTCTAGGGTTGTCCTCCTACGAGGACAGGGTACTAAGCAGAGTCATCCCTAGTTTTCTTAGTTCCTCTCCTGGGAGCCATCTGAAAATTTTTAGATAAATCCTATCAGTTACTATATTTTCTAGTCTTGATTATGTATTCGAGGAAACATGTTCTAATACCACTCTAGTTGTCATGCCCTGACCCGGTTTGGTCGGATCCCCGTGATCAACCCGTCACTCTCCCGGTTTATTAAAGGGTTTCCCCTTATTATAGACCGTAAAGAGTAAGGTGTCCTTTAACCTACACCTTTTTCTACAATAACATAAATCAAAACTGCATAATGTTTTAAATTTGTCATACCTATCTAACAGGCATCTTAGTTGATGGACTTTAAGGGTAGGCTTTCTAAAATTTCCTAAAAGGGATATAAGGGATGGGGTGAGTACAACTACTCAGTGAATGGGTTTTCAAGAAATAACTTTGAGGAAAAAGGATTATATTGGAGTGTGCCAGACTCCTTTCTTTCAAAAATCATTTTATTTAAAATCTCGGGTTTTCCACCATTTCTTTATTTAACCATGGTGTGTCATCACCCAACACACATCCTTCATCATGAAGGACAACACATATTTGCAGGCCAGCACGACCACTGAACCCACTTGTGGCTTCAGAGTGACTTTACTGGCCACCAAGATAGAAGTACGGCCACTTCTACCCTGAGAATGAGTGGATGTTCGCGACATCCAACCCTCAATCCCGAAATCAATTCTCCGTGTATGTATGAGGACAGAGACCTCATCTCGTCCCCACCCAAGTCTCATGCGCTTAGTGCTACTCTACATTTTGCACGGTCACCTGGTACGATGAACTGCCTTATACCCACCAGGTCGTCCAGTGCCCTTAGAACGCATCACTACCCCTCTTGGGCATCTTAAAGGTCCCGTACTCACAGTGCATGCACAATCAATATTTTCTCATTATGCCATATAATTTGTGGTGCCACTAGTCCAACAGCCCCGACTCTCAACTCAACCCGCAGTTGTTTGTCTTGACTAGTCTATCGACCTATCATGTCACACTGCCGCTAGTTGACTGAGTATGTTGGTCCTATCTTTCGAGGCCGACCGGGTATAAGGACATCTCCACTCATGGCCGATGAACGGTTTTCCAACTTCTTTCAAGGAAGTTTCATCATACCAACTAGGTATGATCTACTTAAAACCGGTAAGTAGTTTTTCCGTATAGTTTTCACATCACTCTTCTAAGTTGTGATATTTAAAATACCATATAATAGTGGGTTTTCATTCCAATATGCTTATCATTCTCAACTGGGTATGATATAAAAATCCCACTCATAACTGGTAAGTGGTTTTTATCTTTAAGTTATGTTCATCATCCCAACCGGGTATGACGTTAGTAAACCCACTCACCCATTAATACAGTGAATTCCACTAAATTGGTTCTTTATATTCATGCGAGCTTGTCCTTACTGGCGTTCCTGGTACTTCGTGTTCCTACACGATATGAACATCTTGGTTCATTATCCTTCGCTCTAATAGCCTTCATTCATTCCAATTAAATGAGAAAGTCAAACTTTCATTTATTTGTAATTAGGTAGCTAAAGTTATTTCTCCTAAACTTTAAGTCCCTAATACCGGTTTTTCCTCAAATTGAGTCCCGAAACTTTTAAAATTTATCAAGGGACCGCAATTTATTCCATTTCACAAAAAGGGGTTTAATTTCTCAAATTTCCAATTTGGTCCCCCAACTTTTCAAAAATTACCATTTTGCCCTTCCTTTACAATAATGGTAAATTTTACTCCAAAAATTCTAAAATTTCTCAATTGGCCCTCTAACATTTTTATCATGCCCAATTGACCCTCAATTTTAGAAAATTTCATTTTGGTCCGTCAAATTTTTGAAAATCCCCAATTTTCCCCCTAATTTCCCCCAATTCCAACTATTTAACACAACCGAATTTGATTTCATTAAATTGACCGATCAAACACCTCTAATTGTTGAAATTGAAGTTGAAATTGAGTTTGTTCATGTTCATACGATTCCATAGAACTTTGAATCACGAGTTTTAACGTCGGGACGAGCTCAAACGGAGCTTCGCTAGAAAATAGGTTGTAGAGAGAGAAAGCTTTGATTACTCATAGGTGAGGACACGGCGGTCCGAGCTTTCAATCTGGGTAGATAGCTCTCATCCAGAGGTTCATCCTAGAATCAAGAATCACATCAATTGATGCCGAATTGAGTTAGAATTTTATCATTGAAATTCTGTCGGTTCTCTCTCTAGCACTGGCCGGAAATTGCAGAGGGGAGCCGATTTCAACTCTGCCGAAACAAGGTAGCTTCGGTCCGCCGAAGCTGCTTCATTGTTCCATCACGCTGGCGTTTCTTCGATGACCCTCGGAGCAAACGAAGACTACATGTGTGTAGCTGACTTCTCCCCGGTTCTAAAGAACCCGACCTTGCCTTGTTTGACTCAAAAAAGTGCCCATGTCGGAGCTCTGGTTCGAGTTTCACCAGAAAATGGAGCAGTTGAGGGAGAATGGAGTTTTCAGGTGTGGAGAGGATGTATGGGGAGAGGCTCTTTATATAGGGAGCTCGGGGACCCGTTGGCCGTCTGTTTGGCACCTTTATGACAGTCATTAATGGCCCGAAACCTACTGAACAGAAATGTTTCTTCTTCATTGGCACTACTTCGATTTCCCAGCGAGTGAACAGTGTTGTCATCCTAAAGAAGAAGATGACACTGTTCCGAATCGGACCGAACCGGGTTCAAAGCTTAAACTGGCCAGCTCACCCCCCCCCCCCCCATTTGACCGAGTTTTTCAAATCTAAAAATTTCTAAATTTATCTAAATTCATTTTCTATCCAATAGTGGTCTCAAATCTCAAATTTGAAATTTTAAGCCACCTAGAAAAATGAATTTAGCATCTGGTTCAATAGTGATTCAAATCGGTCCAAACCGGTTTGGTTTTCATCTCCAATTCCTTCACATGTCCATTTCCATGACTTTTATGACTCCTTAGGTCACTTAGGGTCCATAAAATTCCCGGTTTACCATCTCTTTATCGATTCTAGTTCATAAACTAGCTTGGTTCTTAAACCGATTTAATCTGGTTTGGGTCCAGTTCACCCAAACTAGTCTGGTTTTTCTCTCCTACTTTGTTTTAAGGTTCCAAGGTTTATGAATTTCTTTGGAGCACAAGTGAGTTGAATTTCTCTGATTTGCCCAATCTCTATCAGTTCTGGTTCATCCTAAGGTTCTTTTCCATAGTATTATAAACCCTTTGGATCACTCGGGAGTTGTAAATTCCCAAATTGCCCGTTCACAAATGATCGGGTTTGTGAACCAGTTCAGTTTTCTCACTCGATTTGACCGATTCTTTTCCCGGTTTTTTCTTAGCTCAAAAGGATGGGGTTTATAGGCTGACTTCTTTCCTAGGGAGGGTTTGGTATATTGAACATTTTCCTCATTTGTTTGAGGAGTGCTCTTCGATCTATGACCATTTCTTCAGGTCAAGCTATTTTGAGCTCATATGTTCCCTTGCTACTCTTCTTGCTTGAGGTAGCAGTCCCTATCAATCCTAGGACTGGACAAGTTCGTTTGGCAAATTTTCTTGGGGGCATTGTTCCTACAAAGTGGATAGTTTTAGTTTTTAGATTATATAGTCTTGATAATGAATTCAAGAAAACTATACTCTGATGCAACTAAAGTTATCACACCCCGATCTGATTTGGTTGGAACCTCATGAGCAACTCGCCACTCCCCTTGGTCTAGGAAGAGTTATCACTCCCAAAACCGTGAGGAGTCATGCATACCATCTGTCATTGTTCCCTGGAATAATATTATACAAAACTGAAATAACATAGTAATATACCTATATTTATAGTCTTGATGTAAAGGTTCCTTAAAGGTCGTCTCCTTCCCTAAAACAAGTTTAAAGGGAGGGGTGAGTTTCTACAACTCAGTGAGTGTGTATTAGGGTGAGTTTTCAAAAAAAATTTATAATCTCTTTCTTTGGTTGTAGATTTGTGAAAATAATTCTTCAACTTTTCCCCTTACACGAGATTGGTTTATCACACAATCATACTCGCCCTTTTTCAAAGGGGATCACACGTTTGTAGAGTAGTCCCTAACTTTTCCAATTGTGGTTCGTAGCATCTTTACCAACCACCTTGGTAGAAGGTTGCACCTTTTACCACCGGTCTGAATGAGACTTATTGCCCTTCCCTCAAATTCGATATTCTTCATGTCCACTATAGTGGGACAAGACCTCTATCCCTTCGACCTCGGTCTTAGTGTGCATGAAGATTCCGAAGCTTCTTCGCATACTAGATGACATGCTTCCCTTATACTCCCTAGGTCATCCCACTGCCCTTAGAACCAACACTACCCCATATTGGGCGCCTTGATGGTTTCGAACTCATAGCATGCACAAACAATAATTTTTGGAATTAGATCCATTATCTTTGGTGCTACCGGCCCAACAAGCCCAACAAGCCCAACAACTCAGCTTCGGCTCCATAACTACTAGCCCAACAAGTTCGATGACCTAGCATCGGCTCAACAACTACTAACCCATCGAGTCTGACAACCCGACTTCAGCACGATGGCGGTTCACACAATTAATTGGTTATGAAAAGGTTTCTTAGCTCATAAGCTTATTTATCTATGGGATTCTGGTTGTACACATTGGCCTTGGGCTCACTTTATGAGTTTTCCAAAACTGGGCCTTAAGCCCTATAAGTTTAAAACCGAGGCCTACGGCTTATTGGAGTTATCCCAACTCTCATCAGAAAAGTCTTCCAAAATATTTAAGCAGTTTCATGCATTGAGAGGAGATCATTCATGAAAAATAGTTTTCAAACTTTAAAATAGTGCTTATTACCCCAACTAGGTATGATGTCAAAAATTCTCACTCACAAGTAGTTTTCAATTTCAAAGAGGTACTCATCTCCCTAACCGAGTATTACGTTAGAAAGCTCACTCACCCGACGTGTAGTGCCTTATTTCTCTCGAGCTGGTTAGCCCGTATTTCTGAGGTATATCATAGTTGTAGGTTGATGTGCTCTCTCTCGTATCTACATCATTTCGAGTAAGGAACATTAAGTCCCGATTTATTCCATAATTCCTGAATTCAATCCTCATGGTAATTAATTTCTAGTTAAATACGAAAATTATCAACTTGTCAATATTCACCAAATTTCCTTTTTTTGGGACTTTAAAAATCTAATTTTTTTTGCTTATCCTCCAATTTCTCCAAAATTGTCAATTTGCCCCAAATTTCTCAAAAATGACTAATTGGTCCCCAATTTTCTTAAAATCACCAATTGGCCTCAATTTTTTAGAAAATTGCACATAGGTCCCTTAATTTTTTAAAATACCCAATTTCACCCCCTTCTTCCCCAAATCACCCCATTTTGTCCCAAAATTTGATACATCAAATTGACCCCTCAATCCATGTTAATTGCTCCCTATCATGGTGCTAATCGGTTTCCTCACCTCCCTACGATCTGACCAAGCTTTAAATCACCATTTTTTGGTCTAAAACAAGCTCAAACGGAGCTTTGCCGAGAAATTGGAAGTAGAGAAAAAGCTTTAGAAGCTTTTCGGTGGAGCTACGGTGGTTGACGCTCTTGATTTAGGATGATAACTTGTGTCCAGGTGGTCCTTCAAGTATCAAGAGCAGCTCCAATTCCCATCCTGAGCAGTGGAAATTTGGTCAGTGAAATCGGGGTACTTTCTCTCTTTAGAACTAAGCTATTCTAATGGGGAATTGAGAGGAGGCTAGAGGGACTTGGGGAGAGCTTGGTTCGGTCGCAGGAGGTCAGGGATCAAGCAACTTTGAGTCCTTCGGAGCAGCTTCACTATTTGGGTCCGTCGACGCTTCTCTAGTGATACTCGAGCTAAATGGAGGGTGCCATTGGATAGCTGACTTCCTCCAAATTCTAGGAAACCCGAATTCGCCTTCGAAGGTGGAGAGAAGTGCCCAAGTCGGAGCTTTGGTTCAAGCTTCTCGGGAAATCAAGCACTTCTTCTTCTTCAAGTGTTTGAGGGGCGAGGTGGATTTTCTTCCTTTAACCGTTAACCAAAGACACGTGTAACCTTCTAATTGGCCAACGCTTCGAGGCGTTGACTAAGCGGATGACTGGGCATACTTCACCATATGTCGCGCACTTATTGGTCGCGCCTGCTAACTGGGTGCTGACATGGCAGCAGTTAGTTGACTAGTTCGGTCCGACCGGGTTCAGTGACCCGAAATCGTAAATCAGTTGGTTCAGGCATGATTCTACCGGTTTTCCAAAAATTAAAAATTTCTAATTTTTTCTAAGTTCATTTTCTATCTAATGGTGACTTCAATTTTCTAAATTAACATTTTTAAGCTACCTAGAAAATTAAATATTTGAATCATTTTTCACGGTTCAATCATAAATCGGTCCGGTTTTCACACCAATTCACTTCATGGTCCCTTTCCATGATGCTTAGGTATTTTTTAGTCACTTGTGATTTTTCAAATACTCTTTTTGACATTTATTTACCATTTCTGGTTCACTTAGATTCTCAGTTTTTCTTTTAAAAATTTATTGTTCTCCCTTCTGATTCCTTATTTTGAAAAAACGGGGTTTACATCACCCCTCCAAATAATTACAAATGAAAGCCGAGGTTATATGAGTCACAAGTCGAGATATCACCTATATAATAAGCGCCACTTGAGATATATCTTGAATGTTACGAGTACAAATATTTTAAATTATTTGATTATTAGTTGTTATATTATCGAGTTATTTGTATAATTTTTTAGGTACACTATTTATAAAATAAAAAATTTTAATTTCCCTTGAAATCAGAACGTATGTATTTTTTATTCATAGCATTTGTCCCCATGGTATTATCTTAGTTAATGTACTCAGTATTTTAATATCGAGTGGATGTGATGGAAGCACCTGTGATAAACTATATTGGGATGAGCCAATTGGTGGCACTAGTAGAATTAAAAAATTAACTTTCAAATGAATTTATGTGCCCTTAAATCATATTAAATAGATGTGTGAGTTACTCGAAAATAAAAATTTATTAATTTTGACTAGAATTAAAATTTATTTGAAATTTTCAATAATTAATTATATATCCATGATTACTCATTATAAGTTCCATCGGGTTTGTTTGCGGGATAAAGAGTAGTATGTGAAATGTTTCTTAGTTGATATTGGTGAGCGAGAGTGACAAAAATAAATCAAAATTGTGTATGTTAATTTTGATTTGAGCAAATGTACTTACTTTTAATAAATACGCATCAACTATGTGGAATAAAAGGTGACTATAAGTGGTTCTAATCTATTTTAATAACTCAATTTGGGATTTAAATTAAAATTTATACTTTCTAGTAATAAAATTGCTGAAATACTGGGATATTTATCTTGAAAATTTCATTCAATTATGGCTGTGTGTAGGTTTATACGTAGATCTAGGTGAATTTATGAACCAATAGCACATGAATTTGTACGGTAAAAGTATGATATTATATTTATAAGATAATTTTATTTTTTTAACAACTTGAAATATGACTCGATAGAAAACATCGGTGAAATAAGGTCATATGGGTCGTGTAACATACGTGCACCTATGTGGTGTTCTCCCTTAACCGTTAACTTTAATATTCCATATTAAGTTTTGACCAATTTTTCCACCTTCATCAATTTTGGTATTTTTTTGATAAATTCATCCTAAATTTGATAAGTTTTTTTTACAAATTATTAAGTTCATTTAATTAATATTAGAACCAATAATTACCATTTTATTATTTTTAAAATTTTTTAATTATTTAATTTGAGTCGTGTCAATTCCACTCGATGTTTCTCGATTTTTAATTCTCAATAAAAAAAATTCAAGCTAAGTTTAACATCATTTTCATAATATCTTATTTTATACTTGGATCAATTTGAAATTAAACATCAATTTAACTCTGATTTATGATAACTTTGAACGTTTAATCCAATTCCCTTTTGGTAGATGGGGTATTATGCTTCAACTCCTCCAGACAAAGATCTTTATTTTCTAATTCATCTTACAGTGTACATCTCCTATGTTGGCAAAGACAAAGACCCTAAATTCATGTACATGCTTGTGCTTCTCCAACAGCCTACCCTTCAACCTTCAGCTAACTTATTTTGATTTCTCTTCTTGAAGTCCCTGAGCACATTTTCTCTCTCTAGAGGAGTTGCAGAGATCACCCACCTGCTGAATTCCAGCTCATTCATCCCTTTGAACTGAGCAATAAGTTTGTACTTCGCCTTCTTTTTATCCCTTGCAGCTGAGTCACATTGTTTCAGGCCTCTGTCCCTCAATTTCCTCTTGACAGCTGCAGGGACCTTAAGCTCACCATTCTGAGATGTCCCTATTTCAGAAGTTTCCTCAAGTCCGCCGCCAAGGTTCACAACTTTCTCATTCCTATGAGCATATACTATACCTGAACAATACCATAATAACTGTTAAGCCATACAATTTCTCACCATCTTCACCAGAAAATCCCATGGCAGTTAGGATTATTTCAGAACTATGAATAAATAAGAATTGATATCGCAACAGTGCACTGTTACATGCTCATATCTGGCTTTAGAACATTAATATTTCACAGTTCATGGGCTTAGAATGAAAGCAAAACAAGTCCGGGATGCTGTCCAAAATATTCCCTAGGAATTAATATGAATTGCAGCAACTCACCTAGATCATTGAAACTTAGCTTACTAATAGTTCTCTCTGAATCGATTAACTTTCCATTTGTATATCCTGGCTTGGGACTTTCATCTTGATGAATGAGATCTGTCCCAAGCAGTGTAGAATCTGATATACTGGCAGGAAAAGATCCTTCCAGCTCTTTCTTTTTGTGCAGTTCAATGATTTCACTCGTGAAGAGCTTGTCAGAAAGATCTCTGAACAAATTGCAGATGCCAAAGAGCTCCCCTTGAAATTCCTTGCAATCCTGAATGAGGACATAGAAAGCCATTAATATTTGTTTTCTTGACTACTATATGCTCCAATTGAGCAGGTCCATAAGCCACAATATCAAAATGATACAACACAGCTCATGTAGGTGGCCAATGATGTGTATTCATTTGACAAGCCACATGGTCTCATTCTAGTATATCCATCTTTATCAATGACAATGTGCAAATTGATGAATGTTTATTACCTGAACACCTTCAAAGTATCTTGTTTCCATTTTACCCGAAATAGCAATGTTTGAGAGCTGTTGCTTGTAAATTTGACGGGAATAAACAAGTTCTTCCAAGGAGCCAGCAGCAAGCAAACGGAAGACAATAACATGCCTCTTCTGTCCAAATCGAAATGATCTGTCTTGGGCTTGCAAGTCCTGGGCAGGATTCCAATTTGGATCAAATATCACCACACGATTTGCACTGACAAGATTCAATCCCAGACCCCCAGCTCTAGTTGATATAATAAACACCTGATATGGTAAAAAATGCATGTTTCACCCTGGAAGAAAAATGAATAACTTAACATATTAAAATGGACATAATGTCAATTTTTCAGTAAAAACACTTTGCCTGTTTGCTCTGACTGGTGTTGAATTCGTCAACAAGAGCCTGGCGTATGTTTGTTGCAGTGGAACCATCAAGCCTTGAGAAGGAGTAGCCTTTCCTTATGAGAAATTTCTCCAATATATCAAGCATCCTAAAAGAGTATTTCCTTATATTTAGCAAGAACTAACAAAAGGGATCACATTGACTTGAGAAATAAAAACAATGAAATTGAGAACATTTACATTCCAGCAACGAAAGAAAAAAAAAACACTGCTATTTATAGAAACTACAAGTCCTGATAACACGTGAAGTGGATTACCTAACTGAGTAACTGAACAAAAGAATTTTATCTCCCTGAGAGGCCCATGAGGACATTAACTTTTCAAGTGCCCTCATCTTTCCACAGTGCTTAACATCACTTAGACCCATGAAGCTCTCGTTTTGGGTATTTCCACCAACCAAATCAATATCAGGCCCAAAAATAGCAGCTGCAAATTCAGCATCCTTCCTTTGCTTATTTGGTTCATCCCTGGGATTAGGCTTAATCAGCTCGAGATGATTGCTTATCTGTGAATAAAATTTCAATCAAAGTATAAGGAAAACAATACAAGTAGAATCTAAAAATGTATATAATTAGAGGAAAAAGCATAAAGATTCATTTGCCTGTTGTAGCTTGACTAAACAGGGGAGTACAAGACAAAATGGGCATGAATCACAACCCTCAGGATTGTCCCTGTGAAGGTGACGCCATATGATCCCATCAGGAACTATCCTCTTGCAACATTCCACTTGACTGAGAGGGCTCCCACAGCTGCAAGGAAGGTCCTTATTTATTAGACACTGAATTTCTGGTAACTGCAACATTCTTTGGTATACCCTCTTCTGCAGTTCACTCATGGAACAGAATACAACATTATCTTCCTTTCCCATCATAAGATGGCCAATAGTCTCCTCCTTTGTCCTCCGCAGCATATATTTGCGAAGCACTGTGACTAAGTGTTGTTTTCTCTCATCAGCTACTTGAACAAACCTCTTAGGAGCAGTGGCTCTCTGGCCATGCTTAAGGGGCTCCTCGTAGAACTCTCGAAAGTGTTCCCGGGTTCCTAGCGATCCAGGAGTAACCCAATCAAAAAGATTAAACAGTTCTATGATTTTGTTCTGCATGACAGTCCCTGTTAGACCAATGCGCCTGCGAGTTTTAATATCTGCACAAGCAGTATAGAGCTTTGACTTCTCATTCTTAAGCCGATGTGCCTCATCAACAATAATCACTTCCCATTTCATATCTGCTAAGATGGAACCATGGATCCTATATGTGTCAAAACTTGTTATAAGCACTTCTGTTCCCTGGGCCCCTAATTTCTTGAGAATCAATTCGCGATTTGCTCCATGAAAGATAGAAACTTTGAAGCTGGACCACTGAGAAAATTCACTTTCCCAGTTGTGGATTACAGAGGTAGGGCAAATTATTAAAACGGGCCCCTTCTTCCTTGATTGGTTTTCTTCTAAGCATACATTATCATTGGATTCTCCATCCTTTCCATAAACAGCAGCTAAAAATGCAATTGTCTGGATTGTCTTTCCAAGCCCCCTATAAAAAAACTTGGAATATACAAAGGAAATTTAATAACATGACTGAGAAAATAGTTCATAAGCTGCAAGAATCGATTAGGAAAACTGTTAACCATGCATTGCATTAGGGAAAACATTTCTTTCAAGGGAAAAATCACTAGTCATTGACCAGCTACCAATCAGGTGACCACATCAATATATCATGATATATACTGCTTCTGTTGCATTAAAAGCAAAAGAATTCCATCCATCAAACATTAGAAAATGCTAAACCACAAGAATTACGGACACTCCAGCATTAGGTTCCCGCAGACTTTCATTTGAAAAGGTTCTGACAAATAACAAGAAATAGAGATGCAAGGAGAACTACACTCACATGTCATCTCCTAAGATGCCTCCATGGTTGTTCTTGTAAAGCCTGTATAGGAACTTCACTCCTTCTCTTTGATGTTCAAGCAACCTGCAATTGATAGAGGCAGGAACCTGCAAGAAGATCCAACATGAAGCAACGTGAAATCAGACCATTTACTTTACAATCAGTTGCAAATAAATGGAAATGGAAGATGTGCTTTATATCAAATATGAAACAGACAGCCTTACATACAGAGCTACAAGCCCTTTATAACAATATCATCTCATTCAGTTTCCACTCATTTACCCTAAGGTTCTACAAAGTTTGCATTGAGAGTACTTTGTTCAGTGCAGCAGAATTGGCCTTGGTATCCCTTTCTGTCCAAAATCGAATAAATGAAGACAATACCATCTCTGAGAATATGACCCCAACTAATCCGTAGAGTTGAACTAAAAAACTGTCCTTCAAATAAGATAACAAGTCATGTTGCAAGGGTGAGTAAAATCCATCATCGCCCACTTCAAACAATGTCCAGATCAAAGAATTGATTTTTATCCCATACATCAAATATAGAGCATCCCTGAGTAGCACAGCAAGAGCAAATCAAGCTCACCTGGACGGTAGAAACTTCTCCAGGCGACGACAAGGGCAGGGGCTCAAAGGGCCCTGTGTGATCAAACTGAAACGCAGCCGATTTGGACCCGCCAAATTCCATCAATTTTCTCTTCTCTCCTTCTCTGACGTAATAGCCGTCGTCCTCTTCCTCATCCTCTCCTCCATGTTCTAGCTTAAATTCAGCTCGTGCTTTCTGACCCTCGTTCTCGTTCTCGAGTCTAACCTTCACCGGAGGAGAAGGGCGTTCGCCTTCTTGGAGACGGAGGATCTGCTGGGAGAGAGAAGATTTGGGAGGTTTCCTCCTGGGCTCCTCGGTGGTGGCTTGGGACAGCTTGACGGGAGACGTGGAGAAGGTGAAGGAAGAGGAGGAGAAGCCCGAGCATGGCTTCAGAGTTTCCTTGAGTGCCCGAAGTGACATCTGAAAAGCGCTCAAACAAGATTTTCAGAACATTCATAAGATTTAATTGTGATCCACTTCTAAAGCACGAGAGTTGAGAGTTCCACTTCAACGCAACTGCCTGGCCACGGCCAAGAGGGCACTGACTCCGTGAATCCTACATCTACCAGGTCCACGAATCCTAAAAGAACAGCCTATTTGATGGAATCTTAAAAAATCGAATTGTTTTAAGATAAATATAAATGCAAATATAAACCAAATTATATTTTATTAATAACACGATTATATTTAATTTAATACAATTTTATAAAATAATAAATAATATAATTGTTTTTTTATTTTTAAAATTTGAATAAATTAAATAAATATTTATTAGAGTGATTTTAAACCTATACAATAAATTTTAAATTAATTTTTTTAATGAATTAGCCATATTAACTTTTATTCAATTTTACTAACTCAGTTTCCGAGTTGTTTACAATCTACTTCATCATTAGATCGCCTTGGGTTAGGCGGACACCTACCTTGACACTGGGTCATTCCCTATTATCCAGAGGATTGTATAAAAACTGGGAAAATATCCGTTAATCTTTTCCTTAGTTATCATACTAGCACACCCACATTCGGAGGTGGCCCTCCTACACGTCTACACATTGGTTGCTTGTGTTCACAGCGGTATAAGGCGGTATAGGGCTCGAGGGTGTGACATATCTATCGTGAAACATGCCTTCAAACATGGTAATTTCTATACTTGTTAAATTAAGTTGTTATAATATGTTTGAGTTTTGTGATGAGCATATAGCACAAATGCAAGATGAGCGACATGGACCGCAATCCCTCGAGTACAGCATGAGCGGAGGACAACCGTTAATCAATTCAACTGGACGCCTCCCAAATTTGTCCTAGTACACACAAGTTCATGATGGGGAAAATTATCTCAGATAAAAAAAAAATAGTAAGGGCACACTAGCGAGGTAATCAAGTAGGCATGGGGAAGAATAGGTCCAGCGAAAATCACTCGTAGAAGCTGAGCCACACGGTGGGAGATGTGATAGAGTTGGAGGACCGAGGTGAGGCATGGGAGCTCTTCCTTCAAATTAGGGTAAAGCCTCCCGTGGAAGACCATGACACTATGTGACCTGGATAGTAAGGAAATTATGGAGATGGATGGATCAATTTGAGTATATATGAAGGTTCTAAATATCTGTTTCATTTATGGTGAGATGACACACTCCAAGTACCTGTACCGAGCCGCCCAATGCAGAAAGTTCTTATGGTCCATCGCCTTAGGAAAAGCAGTCAAAACTTCGGCGACATCTAACCCTTTGACACACAAGCTAGCAAGGCCACTAGGATGCTCGAGCCTTTGTTGTTGATGACCAGAACACAAGATAGGCGCCCCAATCTCCTCCCACGCATTTTGCTACTGCCTCCATATAGACTTTGTTTTTTTTTAATATTATGAGGCAACAGAATTCTTCTTGATGGTATACACAAAAAATATGCTTAGACATTAGCAATATTCCAATACTCTCTTCGGTGACTTTCAAATTTGTTGCTACCCTGCGAGAAAAAAAAAAAAAGGGCTGGTCTTATACTTGGGACAAATTGCACATTTGATTTTGAATTTATGGATATGTTACATAGTTCTAAATACAATTTTGTTCAAGCTTGACCCACCCCAAGTAAATAAAGGAAAACATGTGGGAATCTGTACAAGTATACGAAGACAACTTGGCTACCAGCCCGCAGGGGAACGGGTAATCGACAGCTCAGAACTATGCACTTTAGTAGGCCTAGACCCTTCAGTTCTGCATAATCTCAAACCACTGCAAGAACACAAACACAAACAGCATGAAACTATGGAACTTCCAGGATTCCCACCAGTGAAGACTAAGATCCCATAACTAATGAATCAAGAAATATATTACCTGTCTCAACAGGTTGGCAAGAGTTTGTGGGAGTGCTTCAATGTTTCTCAGCACTACATAGTATGGGAAAGGAAAGGAATCCATGTACTTGGAGAATTTTGGTATCCCGCCTAGAAATGATACCTCCTGAAGAAATCCAAAAAGGAATGTTGAGAGGCAGCAAAAGCTAATGTGATTGATAAAATTATGAGTTAATTTACCATGTGATCCATGATAGGTTCCTTCGGGCTATCCAATAGCAGAAAAGCAACCATTCGATTGCTACTCAGGAAATCCCTTACACAGTGCCTTAGGCTCTCCTGTAATCACAAAAAGTAGGGGAAACATATTAATTATACTCAAACTACTTTTAGTAAACACCAATTTCTGGTAAGCTTGATTACTTTCTCGTGAAAAAGGCCATCTGCAATAATCAGCACAAGCTGCTGCAGGGGGTTCTGTCCTGAGGGCAGGCGGGCTTTTGCAACATTGGCATCAAGCATGCCGTTCAGGTGCTTCAACAGGTCAACTACAGGTTCATCTACAAGAGTATTCTCTTGCTTGAATGTCAAATTTGAGATCATCTGCTTGAGCAATGGCCAAAATGAAAATTAGCTTTTGGGCCTTCTCTTTAAGAAAGAAGAAAAGAGCAGTTATAAAGTATATGATCTCTTAAGTAAAATTACTATGAATATACCAGAAAATAGAGTTGCCATGGGAAATTACCCTAATAAATTTAGAATGTCTGAATTTTCTTTAATTACTGATTTCATATTAATGCAAATACGGTAGGAAATATAAGTTACTTTACAGATCTAAAAGATAAATATTATCTTGCAAGTGACAGGACAGACCTTAATCCCTGCCTCAGCAGTGAACGGCTGATCGAAGTCATGAAGCACTTGCGTGTTGCCCTTTTTTCCAAAACATACAACAGCCAAGCTCCCCATTTCAAGTTGGGATAGTGCCCGACAAACAGTGACTAAGGCCTCAACAGCTACATCTCCACAGCGACCTTCAGACATGCTCCTAGAATCATCAACAGCCACTACAACTTGGTAATCACGTTTGTTTGGCCTGTTCCTTCTCAACCAGATCTTATCCTTCCTGTAATGACTTGCTATATAGGGTATCACCTGACATACATAGAAAGAATAAGTTACTGCGTTCATCAATAAAAGCAGAAATAAAAAAAAAAAAGAAAATTCAAGTTGTTACCTTCTTCATGTTTATTCGTTTTCCAGTTTTATAGTCTCCCTGAAGCTTACTAGCCAAGGTTGGTTCTAAGATAAGCCGCAGTTGTTCGGCTAGTTCCTGGGAGAGATTTGTTGTTCGGAATTCACATCTTCTCCAGATAGAGGCAGCATCACTGATCTGAAGCATCACCTGATCATCTAGGGGTTTTACCTCTTCATCATTGCTTATGTTCATCCTACTCAACTGGAGGATCTCATCATTGGAAGATCTTTTAGCATGAACAATGCTTTCCAACTGCTTCGGATAACCTTCACCAGGATGACCTTCTGAATACATTTCTTCAGGCAATTTTTCATTTTCTTGGCCTGCAAATGGCTCTTCAAGCTTCTGCTTGACAGAAGCTGACTGGATCCTAGATTGCATCTCTGAGAACTGCATCTCAACTTCCATGTCAACAGGGTCATCATCAGGTCTTGTAGAAGGACCCTCAATGTCATTAAGAGAATCAGGTTGGTGGTCAATCTGGTCAGGATTCGCAGGCCCAAGGGCCTGAGCTGAGCCTTTTTCAAGCCCGGTGACAAATCCATAGTCCTCGGCATTCTGATCCTCATTCTCTCCACTCTCTGCCTCAATATTATTCTGCGCTAGATCAAGGTGAACTTTGGCCCTTTCTTTCCAACCCTCAAGAGCATCCCCAATACTCCTATAAGGATTAAGTTGGCTTTGCTGCAGGGTTGAGGTTTCATCCTGAGAAAACTGAGATTTCAGATGATCCTCAGACCATTTCCCAGCATCTGATTGACCAGACAACATGAAATCCTGTTCTGACTGGGGTCCAGATGGTTGGCCACTCAAAGGGGCAAGATCATTTCTGGCATTATCATTACTCAGCTGATCCAGTTCCTGCCTTCCATTGATGGCACCCGAAGCTACTGAGTCACTCTTCAGCTGACTTCCTGATTCAGAAGTGGGAACACAATCATTATTAAGATTTGATGTCATGGGCTTCACTAGATCTCTCAATTTAGTAGTCAAATCTATGTCCTGCTTATGCTCACGGTCCTGATTTTCCATGTTCTCTTCATAAGTCTCATTTGCCTGCTCAAGTCCTCTTTCTTCAACATCTTCATTTACAGGACTGGAATCTTGTCCCAAACCTTCCTCCTCTGGACCTACTTCTGAATCAAGTTCTTCCATGGAATTTGCATCCTCCAATTCTTCCATTTGGTAATCTTCTTTCGGATTCCCATCCAATTCATCAGGCTCAATTCCAGTTGAATCCATATATGCATCTTCTTTCTCCATTACCATGTCTTCCTCATCCTCCGCATCTCCCGTGTCTCCCTGATCTGCATTCACATCATTTGATCCATTGACTTCATTACCGTCATTTTGAGGTTCACCAAGCTCTGATTGTTCGTCTTCAATGCCTCGGAGTTCAAGGGAGTTATCGTGCCTATCTTGAACAGAAGATCCAGATTCATACTTCTCATTTTGATGTTTAAGGTCATTATTACCATCAATATCTTCATCTTTCTGGAGAAGTTTCGCATCAATGACTTCACTCTCTTCCCCAGTTTTCCCCATAGCAGACTCAATCTGTGCGTCCTCGCCTTCTTTGTTATCATCATTATCTTCTGACTCTGTACTCACACTGAACATATCAGCTTCAAAATCCTCCTCCATCTCGACTCCTTTATCATTATTATTTGGGACTTCACCCATTGCATCTTTCTGTTCATCCATCTGCAATACCAAAATATAGTTACAAACAACAAAGAATTTTTAAGGTACTGAATATTCATGGCAGTCTCGAGTCTTTACCTTGGAAGAATCACCAAGAAGCTGATCCTCCTCAGTAATTTGATTGCTGACATCATTTACTCCCGTGCCCTCACCCATACCAGTTCCAGTAGCATTCTGGGACACAGACTGATCTTCCACCTGTTCCGCAGAGTTCCCATATCCCCTCAAGAATAATTGTGCCAGGTTGTTTGCCAAATTATGAGTCATAATGCACATCTGTGAATCATCACAAGTTAATGCTCAAGTTCATACTAGCTGCCATGTCTGCTGAGGAGAGGAGACAGACATTCAGGCCATCTGAAGGAATTAGCTGAAAACTTACCATCCTGTGCAGGGCCAGAAGATCTTGCAACAAGCCATTGCCAAAGTCTAATATTAGGTCCATTGACAAACTTAGAGTCTTCAAATATGATCCAACATGAAAGGAAGGAGATGTAGCTTCACTCGTGGAAGACCACATTAATGTTTCCTGGAAAATTCCACAATACAAGGTGAGCTACAGTACCATATCACATGATATATCAGCTGCAACTCACAAAGGAAGAGAAAAGTCATGATTATTGTGGTACGCACAGCTGATCTGATTGCACTCAGAATACTTCCAAGTAAGTTTTCCACATGAAGCTCAGCTGCATATGAATCAAATACATGTTTCCATGAAGGAATATTTTGTTGTAAATCATCAGAAATAACTTCAATGCCAAACAATGAGCCTCTTTGATGCTCCACATCTGCAACATATTCATATCCAGTCCTGGGGACTTCACTTGCTTCTTGCTTGTTAATACCACTGTCATTCGAATTTATCGGTTCCCTACTCCTTGCAGAGTTGTATACTTCTAGAACACTTTTTCCCTGCATCATGAGGAATGACAATGAAAATAAATAAGTTTAGAACTTGCAATTTTTTATGTTACTGTGGCACAGTAATTAATAACTGTTAAGATGAGCCACAACAGCATTTGAGGAAATAAAATAGAAATTTTAGAAGAAAGAATGAAAGGGCCAAGAATGTACCTTCTTTAATATATTGTCCAATCGGTCAATTAGTCTGTGACTGATTGAACTTTTATCAAGATTTTGTTTTTGAAAAGATTTGAGACCATCCTCAAGGTCCATCAAGACCTGGAAATTTTGAGGCACTAGTCCCTCCATATTCTTTGAAATAACAATTCTATATGATGATTGGTCAAGTATGGTTATTCCATCATGCTTAAGAAGGCTTCTGTCCAGTGTCTCCTGCATTAGAGTTCTCTGATGAAAAAAAAGAACCAATTCATTGAACCATCAAACTGAAAGAAGAAATTGTATTACCTTGGAAGTTTGCACTACTGGAATGAAACTTTCAAACAGAGCTGATATTTTACGAGCAGCAACTTGTACATCTTCACAAGTATCGAGATGAAGGTCAACCACCTTCTTGAGCAAGAATAACCCCTCGTGCAATATGTTCCAGAGTCCATCAAAAAGTTGCTGCAATACCCACAATTTTTTTTGTTGTGTTCATTAATCATGCATCAAGAAGAAGCATAAAAGCATATCAAAAGGGGCTTGAAGCCATTCATAATGTGCATACATCACAAATGAATATTTGGTCAAGAGAATAATCATGAATACTACACATGGAGAACCCTAGGTACTTGCAGATTAAAAAAACAGACAGCTAAGAATGTGTATCCACCACTCCATAATGAGTTTCTCCAGAACCCATAAATATAACAATTTCATTATTTAAAATTATTTGAGTTGAAAAAAATGAAAATATATTTAAAAATCCTTTGTTTGCATGTACAAAACTTATTCAAAGAAATCAAGCATTCTTAAACAGAAGAAATCATATGCATAAGCTTAGTGCAAACCAATAAGTGGGAAAAACCTTTTGTTGCCACAGGCATTCTAAAATTGTGCGCTGATCTCGACTAATGATACACTCGGAGGAGGAATCTTCATATGAATGCCTAAGTAAGGAAAGGTATGTCTGCAAACATCTTAAACTGTGAGATAAATTGTAGAGAGCATCCCGTTGTGCATGCTGCATGACTGCAAGGTGTTGGAGGAAAGAGCCTGAACGGATGATCTAAAGAACAAATGAAGAGGATGTTAATGATGTTTGCAATTGAATAATAATTTCATTGAGTAATAAACCAAATCATCAAAATGTAAAAAATAATTTCTGTAGGTGGTTTTAGCACATCAGGTAAGAAAATGAAAGTAAGATCTCATAATATATTTACCTGTTCAAGAGAGAAATCTTTGTGAAAATTCAAAGAAACATACTGCAGAAGCTGAATAGCTACAATGCTCTTAAAGTGGTATTCACTAGCAGTTTTCCATTCAAGGTCTGCCCCATTGGGATATACATGAGAAGATATTTCAGAAGTTCCATCTTTTTTCAGGAGCAAATGTGATGGATCATGAGAAGAATGAAGCAACCAGTGATCCTGTAGATTTACACCAATGTAGGAAATTTATATGAACATTGTTCCGTCAGAGAAAAAAAACAAAATTTAAATTTATATGAACAGAAGATGAGTTTCTATTGGATACACTTGAAACTATCCCAAATCTGGAGTCTTTGGGAATCTACCTCAGTCAATGACATGTGTCGTGCCAAGCCACAATTTTCTAGCTTCTTCAGAAGCTCAGAGAAGGTCCTTTTCTTCCCAATATGTGTAAATTCATTTTTCCACAGCTCTCCGCAGTTGCATATCATTTGGGATATATCTTCCAGAGTTAGCATTAGATCTCCCCATTGTTTTTGGTAATGACCTTCGGTCAATGAAAATGAACATTTCTTCATAACACTCTTGACTCCTGCATGAGATTCAACTTCATGACAGGAAATATTTAAAAATAGAAGACTGGTAAAGAAAATATTAGTCCAAAATAAAGATTGTAGTAATCCAAAAATTCTTACTTTCAACATTGAAGAGTGACAAAGAGGTACAAGTTTCATGAGGCATTAGGGACTGCAAGTTGGTAAATTTCTTTATCCAGTTGCCACACCAGATAAATCTGTTGCATAGAAAAAAAAGCAACAAGAAATTCACAGTTGAACCAAAATGACCAGTTACCCTCGTAGCACAGAAACAATACACAAATAAACACATGTATATGTTTACTTGAGATTGAATGGGGGTTACTCCTGCAGCTTTACAAGTCAAAACGTAGTAAACACTTAACCTGTTATTATGACTGCATTCCATCAATGGTGGTACATCCTCACGAGGAAAAATATATACAAACTTTGGAGCATGTAGGAACTGCATATCTATTCCAACTTGTGCAGCTCTCTGGATAAGCATAAGTTTCACAGGTTGGTCCAGTGTTTCCTGTGAGACATAGAATAAATCTTAACATCATGAAGGACAAGCAAACTTCTCAAAACAGTTTGGTCAAGGATATCCTCAATCCCATTATAAGTTTGCAGAATAACCAAAAAGAGAGGAGTCTACCATGGTTAGTCAAAATAAAACTAGCTTAATTCCTCTGTGATGCAATTTACACTTACACTAAATTTTTTAATAAACGTTGTCAGCTTCTGCCTTATTTTTTTTGATTTCTCCATTGAAATTAACTGCTCCCATCTGCAAAGAGTCTGGAGTTCCTTGATTTCCTTCTTTGCACTCTTTACAGTAGTGTCCACATACTCCATAATTCTGCAGTTCAAAACAAAATGAAATTGAGCGCCCACAAACTACATGATGCTTATAAATAGAAACTTGGACTAAATATACTTACATCGGCAGGAACTGCATGTTCAGCCCAAGCAAGTTGTACAAAATCTTTAAATGTTCTTGATAACATGAACTGGGCATTATTAAACAAGTAAGGTCAATTAGAATCTATATAAACAACATGATAATCTCATTATAAATTCACAATAGTCAGAAAATATTTAATATGAGATAAAGCATCGCACATACTGTGGAATATAATTTGCCTACAAAATAAGTGATATCAAACTACAATAACTGAAATTGTATACCTTGAATATATTCCCAACCGTATGCCGGTGCTGATATGACCATGGAAAGCGAGAATTAGCTGGAGTCGTGTTCTAAAATCCCCAACACTTGATGTGAGAATGAACTCTTGCAAACTACAAAACAGTATTAGTTTAACAAATTGCAACAGTAACTAGATAAACAAAATCTGAGAAATGGAATTCAAAAAGAAAATACAGACACACCTTTCGCTCAATCCTTCACTGTAAGCAGAAACTTCAGCAGAATGCCTATGAAGAACTGAATATAATGGGAACCAGAGCTGCATTTAGGAGAAATGCACTTATCAGGTAAACCATGATATATTTGCTTTAATGATACTTCCCCTTCTAAGATATCAATTAATCTTGTAGGAGAATGATGTCCAACAAAGAAAATAAAGCTAAAAGTTACCTTAGAGGCATTTTTCTCATATTGCTCCTGCAGCTCATCAAGCAGCAGTGGCATAGTATCAAGCTCCATCTTTTGCCATGATATTGCCAACCTCGTGATATGATCCAGTTGATCTATGAAACATTAAACAAATTTACCATGATGATGGACAACTTCACCAAGACACCATCACATCCATGGAAAATAAAGGGGATGTGGATACCTGCTAGAGATAATTTTGGATTACTTTCACTAACCATGAATCCCCAGTTCAATAAATATTGGAGTCCTGAAAGCGCCTGTACAAGAATACTCAAAAACACATTAGACTTTACCCAGGAGAGAAAAATAAAAGAACATCTTTTTCTGGATTTAGAACTTCAAACCAACTCGAAAAACTAACATTAAATTATGCATCTTCCATGGACAAAATCAATGTAATTTCTTTGTAAAATTATTGTTAAGAATAGCTTAAAAAATCATTTTCTTTGTTGAATTATCAAGGGATAACATGTACCAATAGCCCCACAAATGTGTATATACCTTAGCTAAGGGAGTATTGAGAGGGATTGATAAAAGCATCTTGATAATATCCACAACTTTTTGGAGACCCGGGTGATTTTCATTCTCATTCAACAGAGAAATAACCCTTTCTTCAAGAGCACATAAGAATTTAACCATTTTGGCCATTACAGGGGTGTTAGGATCCTACAGATACAATAACACAGAAATTAGCTCATCCCACTACGAGTAATCAATTTCTAGGCAAAGGGGAGATAACACAACCTTATAGAAATTATATCGGTGATAATGTGAAATAGAGTTGCGTTCATGATCCAAACAAAGTTGGAGCAAATGCTCAGGCACAAGAGTTGCATCAAGAACTGCAGACTTGACACTGCTCAAATCTGAGGACAACAATGACGCAAATGTTACACATAAATTCTAATAGTACTAAGAAAATGTACAAAATCACATTACTTTAGTCACCTTTGATCATTCTAGATCCCAATCTATAACATTCTGAGAAGGATTGCAACATTTCTGCATAACACATCTGAGAAGTCCCATGCTGCAAAAGGACCAACATATCAAGAAGGTTTGGAGGCAATACCAACGAAAAAATTGCATGAGCCAAAACAAAAGGAGAAAGAACTTACTAGGATGAGAAGACTAGTTGATCCAAACAGTCGGATGAAGATTTTCACCATTTCACTAAGGATAGATTCTTGCATATGAATCCATATTTCTTCCAAATTCTCACTTTCATCAGCTGCTTTAATCTGAAAAAAAAACATTTACAGAGTAACACAATTTATCCTCCCCAGTAGCCAACTCTTAAAGGAGGGGAATGACTGGGTGTACATAGCAATTTGAATGAGAAAAGATGTTAATGCACCAACCTCTTCACGTCCTTCCTCAGAAGCCAACTCTTGCCACTCATTAAAAATCTCATTTTCAAATGACTCTCCAAGAGTGGAAATGTCTACTTCTACAACGCTCTCAATCTTAACCCTACGTGTTCTGAATCTGTACATCTGGGATGCAAGTTCTTGCTTCTCTTTTGCTTGCACTTTTGTATCCATCCAGAGGTTGGCATATGTTTTGAAGATTTCATCTAAAAGCTGAAAAAGAACAAAAATATTATACAATCATAACTTCTCTGCAATAAAAAGGAAGACACGAGACCAAAACAGAGAAGCTACGCACTATGAAAGATGTGTTACTCATGAATCGTCCATTAAAAATGGACTGAGCAACTTGAACAAGAACATTGTGGTGGAGAGTAGCTTTTAGTTGCATCGATGATTCTTCAATCTGTTAATGTAAAAAAAATCCAATGAGCAATATTGCCTATGCTACATCTAGTTCAATAATTGAAAAGCCTGGGACCTGGATAACCATGCAAACTAATTAAATGAGTTGGACAACAGTATGGCAAACTTTTAACAATTCCCTTGCCACATGTTAGGTTAGAACATGCAAATAAATAACAGGCATAAGGGGACAAACCGTGTCATCAGTGTGGGAAGCTCGTGTAACTGAAACTAACTTCTCCAACAATCTCACATCTGAGAGGGAATACAATGAAGGTGATTCTATTTTATATAAATAGAACTCATCTAAACTGTTTCCAGATAGATTAACTGCAAAGTTCAAAATAGTGGCCCTTGGGAAGCTCATGAACGAATGAATAGTTGCCTGAGATTTGAAGTTAATTAGTTCGGTTAAATAGAACTTGTGAAAATAATACTAAACCAACAAATTATTAGTAAAACAAATAATTACATCACCATGAAACAAACAGTACTTACCATGACTCTGTTAATACTCTTTTCACCAACTTTATTCAAAAATTCCTCCTCAAATATGCTTGAAATAACAAGAGACAGACCCAACTTAATCTCAAAGATTGCAACTTGAACAGGTTGGACAATGTCCACATAGTCACTATATTCGTCAGACAAGTGATCAACAAAAGATATCGATGTTTTCTGTGATTGCACATACACAAGAAAAATCAGCACTGTTCAACTCGTCAGAAAAGACATACAGAAGGAAGAAAAGATATGCTGCTTCAGAGATAAAGTTTAAATGTACCTGCCAATCACAGATATGCTGAATAATAGCTTGTTTGTCTGTATTTATTATATTTTCCATCATGGACATCACTGCTTTGATGTGATTACAAAAATCACATAACTCCCCTCTCAGTTTCTTGAATTTCATTGGGTTAGCACGGAAAATAACCTGCTACAGAGAGAATGTTTAATATTTACCCCAAACTGCAAACTATATTTTTCCAGGTAAAATGCAAAGTAACTTATTATTTGGCCGGAAAAAAAAGTAATTTTATAGTTATTCTAGAAATTAGTCTATTCCATCTTCAGTGGCCCTGCAATAATTCTAAGTTGAATGACTTGGTTATTATCAATATTTATTGCATCAGTAACAATGTATCTATGCTCCCCCCAATGGAAAGTAAATATTTGCATAAGCACTAATGAATGAACAAACAATATATTAGTGTACCTTTCTTTGCATCCTTGTAATTTCATTTTCGAGGCGATTCAATTCCTGGAGTCTTCTCTCATCATGGCCTTGTGGGGAAGACCATCCAGCAAGGTAATCACATTCTTGTCGAACCTGCAGAAAGTCAAACAAAAACTGGATTTTACAAGATAGTTTTTTTCTTTTGTGTGTGTGTGTGTGTGGGTGGGGGGGGTGGCGGTGGCAGGAGCACTATCTCAAACTAACTACCTTGATTTCAAGCTCAAGCAGAGATTTTTTCTCTGCTAACAAACATTGTTTGCAATTATACTTCATTGCAGGATCAAGGTCATCCACATTATGCAATAGAAGATAGCGCATTCCCCCAATATGTAACCATGCCAGACCCATATTGTAGATGGAGTATTCTGCAAATTTATGAAGTGAACAGTATATAAACTTAGTGGACCTAAATCAGTAGATAAGCATTAAATAAAAATTCACACATCTAAAAGGATTTGAATCTTCATAATTTGGAAACACGATAGAAAGGAAGATATAATTACCAGTAGTTGGAGGTTGAATGTAAAGCATTCTAAGGATTGGTTTAACAAATAATGGTACAACATCTCGAAGTCCTTGATGCCTTGACAATAAAATAAGTGAGATGAGACTCTGGATATCATCTTCCTGAAATGGGACAACAAGGATGACTTAATAAATTAACATGAGATGACTTCTTTTTTTTTTGCTCATCTGAATGAGATGACTTCAATAGATGAGAGTAGTACTGTCATTCTAGCTTGAGAAGAAACAAAGATGGACTTGATTGTTTGAAACTGTTCTGCAGTGAAATTCTTCCAGTGGGCATATAGTATCTGTGAAGTGAGATGAAAATCAGTAAAAAAAAAAAAAAAAGAAACCAACAATTAAGATATAAATGAGCAGTAACTTACCTGCTGAAAAGCAGCCTGAGCAATGGACACAAGAAAACTGGGTATTTCAGTTTCCAAATAAGAGCTTCGCCAAATATTCCGTGATGCAACTTTAAGTCTCAGACAGCATATATTGTAATCTTTTATAGAAATTGAATTATCCCTATATTGCAACAAATAGAATTGCATTATCAAGCTAATATAATGGAATGGCCAACAAGTCAAAAGTAATTGAGAGAGCTCGTGTGCAAAGCATGTTGGCAAAACTGAAAAACATAAAACAGTAAATATTCACTTACAGGTTCCCAGCCACGTTTACTCTGAATGGGTGTGTCAGTATGTCAGGCATTGAGAAGTCGCATCCATTAGATCTGAAAGAGTGCTGCAGTATAGTACAAGTGGTGAGTCTCTAAATCACAGATAGCATCACACAAATATAACTTTGCCACTATAAATGCATGTACCATGGCAAGGTTCCACATAGAAGAATGCCACCAAAAACACATCTCAAGAACAAATGCCGCAATCTTCATGTTCACTGTACCAGGTTAAAGATAAACATCAAGAATTTATCATAAGCCAAAATCAACTCGAAAGAAAATGCCATTGAAGCCATACCTGCATTTACATTATGCCATGCATCAAGTGCCCACAGGAGTTTTTGATGGCCAGAAAACATCTGTGGTTGCCTCAAGGAGTAGTTCAATGAAAAACTTAAAGCAGAGTCCAAAAGCTGAGATAAATTTTCAAGCCCCTGTATCATGGAACTTAAGTCAGATTTTTTAATAATATTATACTGGAATCAAGGCAAAATCTAACCTCCAAAAATATACTTGGAACTGAAAAATCAACAAATATAACATTTTCTCTATCAGACTTCATAAATAATGTGTCTTACTTGATGCAATTCTTCCGGGTCAAGCAAAAGAACTGACAAAATTTCCTGAAGAATCTTCATATCAATGAAGAAGCTCGTGCAATCATTTATGCGGAATGGGCCCAATGAATTACTATCACCACCTGTAGCTGTCAAAAACATCTGAGGAGAGACGCTGCAACAGGATGCTGACATTGACTTGAAACATGTAACCTCATTCAATCCTGCTTTCTTTTCCAATTTGAGCACTTCATGCCTAAACCTCTCCAACAGCATCTGATACATCTCTTCCAGTTTTTCCACAACATGGACAGTATCTTTGTCTGAGAGATGCGAGGCGATGCCGATGCCTACAAAGTTAGGAGGTGAAAATGCTGAAATTGTACAGAAACCATGTGTACTTTAATTATAGGAAATTAGCACATAGTGGTAAAACTGAGAAGTATTCACATATTGTGCATATAAATGTGAATATCAACTGTCTCACAGCCAAACATAGAAAACCGTAATGTTGGCCCGAAACCTAAAATATCAAATACACAACTGCAACTAATCTTTGTCCAAATACGATAAAAGTTTATAGGATAGTAAAAGAGGAATTTATTTCTACAATACAATACCTTGCACTGCCAAGGACCGAAGCTCAGTACTCGAAGATGCAACAAGATCCATCTTACCTAAAGATCACATAGAATATCATCAAGCAAAACTAAAAACTATATAACACCAAAAAAGATTCTGATAGAGAAGAATTCCATACAATTCTCCCTTGAGCTTGTCTTTAAGGGCCAAATTGAATCACAAAGCCTGAAAATTTTGAGCTGCGCAGAGTATATGTCTGCTGAAGGAGGTAAAAGAGGATGACCGCCATAGATCCATAATAGGCTCTTCTTCGGATACAAGTTCCAGGAAGTGGTTCCAATCAGGTTCCTGCTATCTACCTGTGGATTAGCAAAAAGGGATTTTTTTTCATGTGAGGATTGCCAGCTGCACTTAAAGAAATAAAATGGAAAAATGACTTTATTTTGCAAATTCACTGAGAATTACTTTACATAAAAAATTTGTGTGCACATAGCACATAATGTAAAAATTAAAAATGTGAGCATGCCAAAACATAACATTATGGGCAATGCTATCAAATCACATGACAACAATGACCTTATTTTGGGAATTTTGACCAGAGGATAGTTCCTTACACGGTACAATCGTGTTAGATTAATCATAGTGCAAGTCAAATTTATTCATCTCCACACTCAACTTACCAGTACTGATATTGCAGTAGCAGCTGAAGGACAAAATGACTGCAAGCTCTCAGAATCCTTCAACAAGCATCGCCAGAAAAATTGCATCCTATCAACACTGTCTGTGATTAGGCAGTCCCAGAATCGGATGTGATCTTCAACAAGACGATTACACAGTTTTACAAGAACATCATATGAAGGAGCTGATGGTAGCATTTTCAGCACATCCTTTTCCAGAAGTCCAAGAGAATTGAGCAATGGCTTGAAACTTTCAAATTTTTTGCTCCGTTTCTCAATATCCCATTGCCGATAACAAAGTCGAAGTAGAGGAATACAATTGATTGCTTTCTGAAAATGAGACACGGGCAAACCCAATGCACAACTACTAGATGAAACCAAATCAACTAATTCTTGTGAAACGAATGGTAATCTCTCCACATGATACTCGATTGGACTGGCTGATTTCAGCTTCCCGATACAATAGATTATATCCCCCCAGATTGGATCACTTAACTCTTCTTCAAAAGAAGAGACAACATGGTTAAGAGTATGAGCATAAGGAAGTAACTGAGAGCGGAACCACCGGAGCCACAGCAAATAGAGCTTAAGATCACTGTCAGTTGCCTGCTCAATGACCCAGTCAGCAGCAAATAATATCATCCGATCAACCAAAGAAAAATCAAAGTCTTTGTCATCACCATGATGCTGAGGAATCCTATTGTTGGTGAAATTAGAGTATAGTAATTGGGATAGAAGGGCAGTGTCCATCCAATAAGTAGAATACCCACCAGTAGAAGTCAAAGATTGAATTTTTTTATGGTTAAACAAAGCTTGATCTACAGAAATCTTCCTTTGACGTACCACATAAGATGCATATTTTGCTCCAAGGTACTCCAAATACATGCAGTTCTGCTTGATAGAGGCCTCATCAGGGTACAAAATGAAGTCCCTGATCAGCAGGGGCAATGGCCAGCCTCCTGGCAAACATAAAGGCTTCGGCAACAAATCAAAATTCAACATTGATTTCATCGATAAATATTTATCAATTGCATTAAGCACTACAATTTCCCCTTCTGAATCCCCAAAAGCTGGCAAGTAAGTGTGATTCCAACTGACATGGAGACTCCATTGAGGCCTATTCCCATTTATGAGAAGTTGCTGAAATAGCCGAACCCAGCAAGCAAGCTCAAAATATGTTATAACCACATTTAAACCAGAGCCCTCATTCCTTGCATAAATATGAGCCTCAGCCATTGAGTCAACCAGATAAGGATTAGATATTCCAGACTGAATGAGAAACCTCTTTACATCTTGAAGTTCCATATCTCTTGGTGTTAATTCTCCTGACCCCTCTGGAAGCCACGATGGTGGCATCATGAATATTTCAACTCCTCTATTCCGCATAGCTCTTGATACTTCTCCATAGGACGGATCAACAGTAAGGAACATTCTAAATTTAGGGTGAGGCAGGAGAATGACAGGTTTTCCATCAACTGAACCACGCTCATTGACTATCATTGAGCCAGATGGCTCAACTAATGAGTTGATCCTATCAAGAACCTACAAGAAACATAGAGTATACTATGAAATATATAATATTCAAATTTCAATGAAAATTAAATTTCAATCCACTCACCGTAGGATTGCATAAGTTTGCATCCTCGAGAACAATCCATTCTCCACTCTCAACAGCCTTTAAGAGTAAACCAGTAACCCATTCAAATTTTGAAGAAAAAGTAGTCCTTTGATGAACTTCTTGCAACTTCAAAATCATGCCCATAATTCTGTCTAGTTCATCATTAGACTGAGATACTCCACAATGTTTAACCTTATTTTGTAGCTTAAGTTTCTCCACAATCTCAATTAACAGACTGAAAGAAGTACCAACTCTTCTCCAGTATTCTACCTGCCCAAAAGAAGATCCTGAAGAATAGCCATTATTCAAGAGTGAGAGAAAACTGTGCCATCTCGAGATTAGGTTTGCCTCCATATGCGAAGTTTTTATGGAGTGTTCAAATCGCATTCTGCTGTACTCATTAATATATTGTTCAATCTTAGAGGCAAAAGATCGAAGATGGCGGAAAATGCTACACTGCTCAAAGCACCCAAGCAGTTCAGAAATTTCAGTAGCAGAAGAAAGATTTAATTCATTTAACACATTTCCAGTTAGTTTAGCCAGCATCCTTATAAGGGAGGTCTTTCCAGAAGAATGTGGACCAGTAAGGATACAAAGCCAACCATGCTTCACACACTTAGCAACAGCTTCCAAGTTCAAGCGAACACTGGGCAAAAGTTTTACCTCAGCATTTGAAACTTCAGATATATGTGAGTTATTCCTCTCCAAAACGGTGCTCCCAACAATTAAGGTTTGATTGTTGAGTTGCACTCGAGGGAAAGGATTTATGAATGGCCTGACCTCAAAGATTTGTTCAAAGAGCCCAAGGACTTCCCTGCGGTCAGAAGTTGTGCGCATTCTTAGGACATACACAAGATTGAGAAAGCAGTCAACTTTTGATCTTTCCGGGGCATCTACATATCAAAAGAAATGAGACAAGATATTAGCATTAATAAGCTAAACCCAACTGCAAATGGAAAGAATGAGCAATCGTACCTCTTATGATCTCACATGACCTTATCACATCACGCAAATTGAACTCCCAAGGAGAGCCATCTCGCCCAAATTTCCGAATAGACATTGTATCTTCAAATAATTGTTTGTTAAATAAAATCAGCTTTAACAGAATAGGTTTTGGAATTGATGGGAAAAGTGATGTGCATATAGAGAGATAATCTTCTTCCACTAATTCATCCACATAAACCTAGAACACAAGAAGAAAATTGCATTAACTAAACGAAAGTGTACAATTGACAAGGAAACTCACTCAAATAATATGCACAAATGGAAGTGAAAAGCAATGAAAGTATTTTCAACTTGAGGATATGGAGCTCATTGGTCTATTGATCAAACTAGGAAATAATAGGTTAAAGAACACGCAAGCTAAATATATCAATAAGCAATAATAGAAAGCATTTTATGAAGTCTATAATCGTCTCAAAAAAATAATCATAAGAAACTCAAGATATAAATAACTGGTTCAGTGATAACAAGCCAATTTATGTAACCAAGGAGTAAGTGACGCTAAAAGCAAGTTAGAACCTACCCTGGTGCGAAGGCAATGAATAGATTCGAACAATCAATTCCAATCATTTATGAAATTCATCATTTGTACTTTGACTCATCCCTTGTATTCCAAACTCAATCATTTTTCATCTTATATAAAAATTATGCATATCTATTAAAGTTTTCAAAATTATAATACAAAACAGCATTTAAAATTATATTGTACTTTATTTGTGTAAATTGCACACTGTACAAAACCTTGTTAATACAATGCAGTACACAATCTTTACAATACGTTTTGATACAAATCATCAAATTGAAACTAACACCTTTAGAATATTCTAATATGGCACTAGAATAAAAAATAAATAAAAAGAAAAATAACAAACAGAAAAGGACCATTGGTAAGCCCTTCTCTATCTTTTGGTGCATTTGGATGGAGAGAAGCAAAACAGGAATTTGAGGAAGAATAATCAAGTGATTAGTCAAGTATGGACAGGTCTAGGGGAAGCTATGGATCCAACCTAGAAAATGGACAGGTCAAGAAACCAGCTCCAGTTGGGTTAGTCAAAGTACCCCTTTGGTTGATTATGAAAACACTAATCAGAATTCAACAATTCTTATATTTAAAGCTTATAACATAGAAAAGCCAAACATTTGGTCATTCTATTTAATTTTTCATGTCCAAATCTTGGACATTAGTGTCAATTTTGGCCCAAACAAATAAAAAGCAACATAGGGAAAGAAAAAGGGACACATGGCACATAATCAGAGTCGCATCAACTCTAAATGAACATCAACATATTATTAACCCTTATCTTATTACCTTTCTATCATCATCAACATAGTCATGAATACATCAAAAATACCAAAAATTTGAAAATTCATCCTTACAATGTTCAGAATAATCTGCATTATTTCTAAAATGGAATGGAAATTATTTCCTCAAAATTATAAGAAAATTTTCAGAGGATAGCTTTATTGATGGTACCTTGGTAAAGCGATTGAGGAAGGATTTAGGAAGCCCTTTTCGGCCACCACCCTGACTTGGAGGATTTTGACAAGCAAAAACTCGAAATGATGGTGGGCAAGTAAAAGTTTGATCCAACTCCGGAATATAGACCTCTGCCCGATGATCCAAGATAGCATTTAAACCCTTAAGCAATTTAATAATTAGAACCAGTAAATTAGTCAAAGAAAAAAACATAGTCAACAGGAGAAAATTATTAGAAACACATGAACTCTAATATTACCTCTAAGACAGATTGTTGGGCAAGATTAAGTTCATCTAGCAATACCCAAGAGCCCTCCTTCAAGGCCTAAATAGTTGAATAATGTTAATGTCTAGAAACAAAGTTCAAATAGGAAAAATGAAAAACAGTGTAAAGCAGATAAATCTTAGGAATTGTTTAACCTGCAAAAGTATCCCATCAGACCATGAAAACTTTATTTCTTCCTCACTATCCACAGGTAAGTCGGAACCAAGAAGATCCATCATATCGGTCTGAACCAGACGAATCACAAACAAAATTAACCATTCATGTAAGAATTTATATAAGAGAATAATCAAAGGAAATCTCAGAGTGCACACCTGCTCTGACAGATTAATTCTTATAACTTTATGCCCAGAAAATCTTCCAAGGGCAACAACTAAACTTGTTTTCCCGACACCAGGACTGCCTTCCAGTAGAACTGGCAACAAGATAAAAGTTGCATGAGCCAAAATATAATGAGAAAAGGATAAAAATACATTCATGAGAAAATACCAGGCTTTCTGAGTTGCATAGCTCGCAGAACTCGCAAGGTATTTCTCCTAGTTGTGGGTGCTAATAACTCAAATCCTTGGGTGTCACAATGTAAATGCCCTAAGTAAAAACAAGGAAGAAACTATAAACTTATGTAGACAACCGTAAAACACCATGGAAGAGACTATACATCTAAGAGAAGAAAAGAATAAAGATTTCCTTTTACCTCTTTCAATATAAAATGGTTTAATACCAAACATCTTATCACAATCCATATTTTCGGTGCCAAAATTATCTTCAGAATGTCCAGGGTTTCCCCATCCATAATTTTCCATTTCAGAAAGCTCTGAATACTCCAATGAATACTTGTCCACCTGAATGGGAGGAATATGAAATAATTATACATGTAAATAGAAGGATGGTTGATGATTAAATAAGCAAGGTGTAGATAATAAACAAGAAAAAAAACTCATGAGATTTCAGGTGATACAAATGTCCATAGTATGGGTGCCATCCCAAACAGGCCATTTGGGATCTTCACTAATACTGAAAATGGGCTATTTTTTCTGATGCCCTTCAGTCGTCTACCACAGTATTTCAAGCAGCCTGTTTTAATACCTTACTATACAGTTAAGTGCACTTAAACCTAGCTTTGGTTCAAATTGGTAATTTTCAAATTAACTAGTAACACTTCATTCATAAAACTATAATTTTTTCTGATGATATCTCTATCAGTGTGAAATTATTTATACTAGCACATTGTTTAGTTTGAAGATTTGATCAGATGAATGTAAGATCTGTCATTAATAGAAATCCACTTAAGCAGTGGATATAAAGAAAGGTTATTAGATTCCAACTATTGTACATTAGAGGTTTTTTTCATCACTTGAAGCTATCACAATATTTATTATTTAAAAAACTATCATTATTGCTGGAATTGAGGAACTTCTTGCTCAACCCTCATCATGGTGCTATGGCAGAATCTTCACATCTTTACACAAATAAAACCATAAGGACCTTGCAATAGACGAATATCTGATTGTAGTCTAAGCAAAAATAAGTTCAGAATAGATCTTGAACACACCTGTATGTGTTCTAAAAGAAATTGTAGGCACCTCTTCCTGAGCTCTTTGGCATCATTTCTGTGCATTCCAGTTCCTTCCATGACCAATAAAAAATGGATGCACACAAAAACAATATTGAGTTTAAATATCACAGAAAAACATGAAACATATTCTGCATGATCCCATATAAATTGAAGTTATTTTGCCATTACACAATTAATTCATGTGAATACAATCAGTACATGGTAATGCAGCACGTGACTCCAAAAAGAGAAAGTGGATATGTACATATTAAGATCTCCCACATAGTAGAATCTGTAGACAAATGATTTTTTTAAATAAAAGCATTTAGCCCTGGGCGGGGTGATTAAAGAAATTACCTAAACTTAGCCCATCAAGAAGAACAAGGAAAACACCATGGAGGAGTGCAAGCTTAGCACCTAAAGTTTCCCCCACCACATTAACAAAAGAGATCCATGAAATTAGATCTCTAACTGTCAGAGTTCTTCCTGTGTTTTGTTTATTGAACCACTGCAGCAAATGATGCAAAAGTCAAGGTTAATCAAACAATGAAAATACGGAAAGAAGATACCAACTATACAACAAAATTAAAAAAAAATCAAAACAGAAAAATATTTCATAAAAAATAATGAGAAATTAGAATAGAAACTGCTGCTTAGATATTTCAAGAATCAATATCAGCAAATTTCATGGATAATTTCACCGTTATTGAAATATATATATATATATATATATATTACAAGAGAATATTTGTGCATTCTCGCACATTTAGCTTAACAATTAGTACATAAAATAAAAAGCTGACCTCCCAAAACTTCGTCATTGGGTCCACCACAGATAAGAATTCTGGTTTGGAAATCCTGCCATAAATTTTATGGAATGTAGCTCTTAACAAAAAGCTAAAGAAGAGAAGCAAAAGACAATCTTAATCAAGAGGCATACCTTTGTGAAGCGATATTTCTTAGATCATCGAGATCAGTAATAGAGGGCACCCATATCTCAGTGAATCTGTTACGAAGAGCTGGTGATAGTTCCTTCTTCCCATAATCACCACCCGGATTCATAGTTGCCAGGACAAAGAAGTCCTTGTGTGCTATGATCTTTTCCATGGCAGAACCTCCTTTCTCCGGTAAAGACTACAAGAGGGAAATGGAAACGTGTAAAGAAAAATCATCACCCCAAGAAGAATTAATGATGAGCATAAAGAAGTTGATGAGTTTTACTTCTTGAACATACATTACAATTTTACCATTGTCTCCCAAATGTAGGGATATGTTATATAAAAGGATTAAGAACTGATTTCTATGAAAGCTTGAACATTTTATGTTATTAAAAAGAATATAACCATCCATATCACAAGATTGTAATGATGGAGCATAAATTATGGTGAAAAATAAGCCATTACCATACATTATTAAAGAGATCGTCATGTAATCCAGATCAAAATCCCAAAGGCAACCTTGATGCAAAATATAGACAAATCACTTACAATTGTTCTTTCAGGTTCTAAGACACTGTTTAACCTCTCAAGGACACTATCATCAGCCAAAGATATTTCGTCAGCAAGAAACAGATGGCCAGCTTTCATTGCCTGTACAAGAGGCCCATCTTGCCAAGAAAAAATAGTCTGCCACTTCTCGTGCAACTTCTCAAGCTCCAATTTTACTTGCTCAAGAGCATCAATATCCATTGAAGTGACTTCAGAAGGAGAAATGATACCTTTTCGGTAGTCATTTATAATAGTACCAAGTTGATCAATAGTTGAGGAGGCTTTTCCAATGTCAGGAGGAATTGCCTGAAAGGATAGAAAGAATGAGAGAAAAAACAATATAGTAGTTGAGGTGGTAGATATGCTAGAGTAAGATCAACGCAACCTACAGAAACAAATTTGACTATCTTTCAGGAGGAAACTTACCAAACCTCTGGAACAATTAACAAAGGCATTTGACACCATGAGCTGTTCAACTAGATCCTTAAACAGTTCAGTCAATCTTGATCTCTCCCGAATGGGATAGAAACCCTACAACAATATTTTTTTACAATAAGGATATATTATTTGTTAAAAAAATCAATGATACATGAAAGTCATATATAGCACATAGTAGCGCAAAGCAAACTGACCCCAATAAAGTCAGATGTTTCGGTATACTGGTGACAGTTCAAAATATGTAGTTTTGAATTCAAAACAATGCTCAGCCATTGGCAGATTGTAGTCTTCCCACCACCAGTCTCTCCTACGAGAAGAACAGGTTCACGCAACTCATAGCAATGCCTGATGAGATTGTACATCCTCCACATGCTCTTTGTCCAAATAACACTGCAGTTAAACCCAAGAATACATATCATCTAAGTGAAGAGCAAAATACATAATAAAGAATCAGTCGTTATGAGCCATACTTCCTTAAACTGTCCAGATTGTTGTCCGAGTTAAAGGCAGGTCCAATCTCAGATAGCTCCTGCAAGAAGTCAAAATCAAGAATGGATATGACTAATTACAAAAAATAAAACTTTGCATATTCAACCTCAGAGGAAATTTAATCCCCAACCAACAAATGCTTTAAAATGAGATCAATTCAACAAGTCCCCTGCCAATGAATAATCCAGTAGCTCAATTCCTTCTCATTATGAGATTTACAAAGCTAACAAATTTATACAGAAAACCATAATCACACATTTATTAAGGAAAACACGACAATCAGTTTTCCTTAAAAACAGAAACCACTTAACAGCCAGTTCAATAGAGAAGCATCACAAGATATACATTACAACAAAGAAAGAGCACCAGACCAGTAACAATTTCCATGCACACGCTAACATAACTTTCAGTAAAAGCCCATTTGCTTCAGTAATAACTATTGTTTCATCTTCATCTGGATCCAAAACTTTAAATATCAGAACAAAATAAAATATACCTGCTTATACAAGTCATCCTCACTAAGAGACAGATGGAAATGTTTCTTTAGAACTTCCTTAACCATGCTCTTCTCATTATCATCTCGCAGCCTTTCTGCTAGAAGATAGTATCCCTCTTTAGCAAGATCTTCATGTGGATGTTTCATTATGGAATTAACTCCTTGGTTTGAAGACTTCTTTACACGATTAGCCCAACGAAACAGATCACGAGGGGTTATGTAACCATGTTTTCCAGCAAACACATTACTATTCTGTCGACATAGCTGCAAATCCTTCATAACTTCAACCATTTTGACTGCATAACTGCGACTTATTTTGCACTTCTCCTCCAATATAGTGGTCAGCTCATCTTCAGGAATTTCATCAACATGAATCTCCACAAACCGGTTCCGAAAAGCTCTAGAAAGCATCTTTCTCCCTGCATATACTGTTGGTGGATTCTGAGTGGCAAAGAGCATAAAAGCAGGATGTGCCTTTATTGTTTCTTGCAGTTCTGGTACAAAAAGCTCTCTATTATCATCCAGAAGTCGGTTTAGGGCTTCAAGAACATCAGATGGGGCAAGATTAAGCTCATCAAGAACAATCCAATTCCCTTCTCTAACTGCTCTAACTAGTACACCTTCATGAAATACCAGTTTCCCAGTAGAATCAGTTACATATGAGCCCAAATACTCCTGTAAGTCAGTGTGCTCATGATTATTAATTCGAACAAATTCCCGACCACTAACAGCTGCGAGATACCGAACAAGACTAGTCTTCCCACTGGAAGTGGGCCCTTGTAACAAGACAGGATATCTCTGAATAAAAACTGCCCGTGCTAAGTTTCTCAATTGCTCGTTTACTGTCTTTGTCAGCACATAGCTTTCAACAAAACCATCAGAAGTTGAGTTTGTATTCATGGTGATGTATGATAAGAAATTTGGTTTCTTTGGAAGATCCATGCCTTTCAACAAGTATGATAATATCATCTGGTTCATTATCTTGGCACTGGATCTGTCCAACAATGTGAGGAAGAACATACAGAACCCATCATACAGAGCATTTTCAAATGTAAATGATCTTTTAGCCTTTCTTGTGTATTCTAGAGCACGAAAGAGGGACCTCAAGCTATACTGTGGTTTCTGATTGGCTCCATCCTGTAGTCTCTCCTCAGATTCCCTTTTAGCAGCTCTATAAAAGCATACTATTCGCTTTACTATATCTTCTTTCAATCTAGTCTCATCTATGAACCTACTCACAAAGAGGCATAGATCGTCATCATCTAACAAGTCTCCAATGAAGTACTCTGTAAATCTGCTGCGAATTGAGTGAGGTAGGTCCCGCTTGCCTGCATCTGTCGCAGGGTTCATGCAGGCAAAGACACGAAAATTAGGATGCCTCTTAATGAAGCTAACATCACCTCTCTCAGCTAAACAGAGAGATCCTTCTTCTCCCTCAAGCACACCACTTATTCTCTGTAAAGTTTCAGCAGGAGCAAGATTCACCTCATCCAGCAAAACCCAATCACCATTCCGGAGGGCACTCACAAAAGCTCCTTCAACAAAAGAGAACATCATTCCAGATGATGTTCCTAGTTGCCTGAATGCTGTCTCAAGTTTCATGGAAAAACTATCCCAAGCCTTGAATATCTCTTCATTGAATGGTTTCTTCCTCTTTTTAGTCCGTTTTGCAGTTTGTGTTTCCATGTACTTTCGGAAGGATTCAACACCCTTCCGCAACCCATTTAATAAACGTTTCCAGTTCTTATCACTCAAAAGCTTTTGCAGGCAAACTATAAAATCAGTATTTGCCTGTATATTAATATGCAAAACATCATGTTAGTTATTAATGCTAATAAACATAGATAAAAATTAAACTACATAAGACATTAGATGTTGATGGTTATGACTCAGTGTCACCAAATTCCACACAGGACAGCCTTGTTTCAATAATAATAATGCAAAAAAAAAAGCATAAAGCAGCACAAGAATGAAACAACCAACAGATCATGAATAACTGCAACAATGACTACACCATTCTTTACTACCATGCAATTTTTTTAATGAAAGTAAGCTTATATGTGGGGTTAATAAACAATGAAATATAAAGCAAAAAAAGATCAATTAAAATTGAAATCACCGTTGAAGAGAATGTCTTGGAAAACAGTTCTTCAAATTCCTTATACAGGGGCATGCACATGTAGTGTGGACTTATAGGCTTAAAACCCCCCAACAGGTCAGTAACATCACTTTGCTGACTCAAATTCTGCAGAGCAATAAATATCATGACAAGCATACCATCAGGCATTGAATAGGAAGATAATTAGCTACACTTTCTAATGGACTGAAGAAAATAATTACACTTCTATACCAGAACAATGAGCTTTTGACCCAGCCTGGAAGCAAGATTTTGAACAAGTGTAGTTTTTCCAGTACCAGTTTCCCCAACCAATAGGACAGGCTCATTGTACTTGACAGAGCATGCTATTCTCTCAATAGCATGCAGAGACCTTCGGATCTCCACAAAAGGTTTTCTTTCTTTGTACAGCTGAAAAATAATGGCATTGACATGAGTTTCAATAAATACAGCTAAAGTATATCAAGACAGGGAACTATAGTGAACTGACATCTCTCTGAGAGTGTTGCAGTGTGATACGTCCAATTGTGAACTCAAAGAGTGAATCCTGCAATTTCAGGTAAAAGACCAATGTAAGTAAATTTATGACAGTGTAAGCAAACTATTCTCCTCTTCATTACACAAGCATATCAAGAAACCTGAATCACAGGTTTGTAATCAGGATAAAATCCCTCTATAGCTGAATCTGGAACTGCCCAAATACTTGCGATTTCCTTTCTCATTGCCAACCCACTTTCTGCTGAAGATATGAATGATGCAAACACATCGACTGCCTGAAAATAGGGTAAAGTAAGCAATTGTATCAAAGGAGTAGAACCGGTATTTGATGTGATAGCTCATACCTCTTTATAAATTCGCTGGCAGTCAGAAACTGACACACAGCCCCTGTAAAAGCAAATACCTAATCCTACTACCCTTTTGCACAATTTTAAGAGGTCCCTGCCATCATAAAAAAAGTATTAGTATTTAAGTCAGCATTAGTGCCAAAATAGAATCTGCATGATCACTGTTTGCCTTAAAGAGAATCTTCCAAGAGGAGTTGAAAGAGGATTCCATCCATTGATTTTGTGCTCCAATCCACCACTGGCCATTTCAAAAGTATCTGTTCTAATACAAAAGTATTATGTTAAACATGTAGCAGGTTAAATTGCTTTTATATAATATGATCATAAAAGAAAAAGGTATTTTACCTATTAACTTCTCAGAGAGAGGCTCCAAACTAGGAAATTGGGCCTTGATTATATCTTTTAAGTCCTCTCGATTTGACTGTTTGATCATGATTTTCTTCCATAATGTCCCATGCCAGTTTGAAGCTACACAAAAAAATAGCAGGTGATAACAATATCGCATACACAACAAGCACAGACTATATAAGAAAAACATGAAAATGGAAGCAACGCAAAAGCTTGTTAAGAATTAAGACAGTGCTTATTGGAAAAGGAAAAAAATGGGTGGCATGCAGCAAAATATACCAGATGCTGCATTATGCCTTGAGGTTGAAATAGTCGCAAACAATCGAAAGCTGTCAGCCACCTTTATTCCCTGAAAATATACCAATACATATGCATTCAACTAAATTATTTCAACTAAAATATAACTGGAAAAGAAATCACCCTTCATTTGTTTCTTATTGCTACCAGAAATCTCCATAGCAACATAAGAGAATAACAAAAACGATTACTGTATCACAATGGATTCAATGAATATAATTCCAATTGTTATAAAAATATATATATTCCAGAACCTATATATAATTGACATGTGTGATGAGGCATCTACAAAGTGACAGGACAAACATAATGTATAATAGATAGATTGTTAACAAAATCATTTAGCACCAATGTTGTGAAATAAATACAACAATTTATCAATTGTGCAAACCAAAAATTAAGATTGCATTTATCAAGCAACTATTAAGAATATAAGCCCCACCCTTATGATTCTAAATAGAAATGTTACTTTTTCAAGTAGTTGACTATAAACTAGCAATATAGGATATAATGTCATTTTTTAGAAATAACTGGACAGAAACTTGCATAAAAGAATACGGATGTCTCCCAAAATCCAACTTACAAAACCATATAAGAAAGACATGTTCTTGTACTCCACAGAGAGAGAAGAGAAAAAGAGAGCAGTCGCAGCATCCTTACCTCTCCATGACCAGTCAGAAAAAAACTTGCACCTTCCAGAAGAGGCAACAGAATGGAATGAACATCAGGAGGTGCTTTGTCAATATCCTCTAGAACAATCCATAATCCCTTAAGAACTGCCTGCAAATAAAATTGCATGAACATATACAGATAATCTAGAGAGTTCAATACGAACAATACTTTTTTAAGTTAACATTATCAGCATTATTCTTGAGAAAACAAACCTGAGTAAGTGACCCAGGTTGCCAGCTGAAATCCCCAGGCTTTTCCGTGCAAACATAATTCCCAACCAATGTTTTGCCGTCAATTTGGTCATCCATATGAACAAATAGAACTGGGACAGGAAGTAATGAGAAAATATAAACCCAGGACAGCAGAAAAAATCAATCACATCAAAAGATTATAACCTTCTGAACATTGCTCTTAATAAAACTAGAAAAACTATGGCTATTAAACCCACATGCATGATTTGGAAAGTAATTTTCCTTTCAGGTAATTTAAACTCATTAAAGAATCATGAGAATTAACAAAACTTCTTTGACAGATAGCTTTTATTCTCTATGCACCATCTCTGGTGGTTCCATCAACCTACTAAACATGGATATTAAATGGCTTTTGCAGTAAAAGGCCAATAATCAATTGCAGGAAAAATTCACCATTAAATTCCTGCAATTCAAGGTAAAAATATCAAACAGTAAGATATTAATAACTAGCCTTTGCAGTAAAGGGCAACAAACAATTGTAGGAAAAATCCACCACTAAATTCCTGAAATTCAAGGTATAAATATCAAACAGCAAAATATTACAAAGCTATCAAAAAGTCAAAGCCACTACTTTCCAAATTCATCACATAAACAAAAAGGGGCACCAACAAATACCAAGTAATCAACACAAACAGATCCACATATTTACAGTGGTACAGTAGATTGTATTGACTAGTGCATCCATTAATGAGATAAATACCATCATTGCCACTATCTTGAGCCAACTTGCTGATAAGGCTAGATTTGCCCACACCAGGGGGGCCAAACAGAAGAACTGGCCACTTTTGTGAAACCGCCATCAGAACCATCTCAAATTTTCTCTTCAATGATGAAGTCAATACAAAAGGTGTGTTGACATATTTCTCATCCCTGAAAATTAAAAAAGTAATAGCAATAATTTCCTTGCATTAGGGAATGATTAAAACAAGCATAAAAAATACAGATTAGTTTAGCCACATCCACAGCAACAAGGCCGATGAGAACAAATATACTAAAATACAAAATATCTGCTGGAAGTAAACAATATGTACAGCTGTCAAACTTATTACCAGTGGACATGCTTTTGGCTCTTTGAAACTGTCCTATCAATTGACACTGATAAGGCCGTTGATGATACAGTTAACGAACCAAGCAAGCTATCACGATTGACATTAACTGTTGCATCTGATTTCATCTCTTCACATATCTCAATATACAGCCCAGCCCTCTCCAAGCTTACATCTCGACAGAATTCCCCCCATCTGCAAAATAAGCAGACAAAAAACTAAATTACCTGGAAATCACGAGTTGCACAGGAAGATTATCAAAAGGACATTTTAATTTACTGACCGTAGGAAACATTCAAATGCTTCATCAGCACATATGCCCATCTTTGTTGAAGCATCACTTATTCTAAATACAATTGACAGTATATTTGATGTGCACCAGCAAATATCTGCAGCATCATTTCCTTGTTCAGTGCTGCTGGAAGAATCTACCAGTTGCTTTGGCAGGTCTAAAAAGCAAGACCAATCCCACAGTTTAGAGAATGACTCTGGGGACAAAATCAGCATACGATATGATGTCTGAGCTATATGGACCAAACATCGATCAACCTGATAAACATGAGTAAAACATAGGGATTACATTTCAATAAGGCGTGAACCAAAAGTAGAAAATAAATAATATCAAATCAAGTAGAAGCAATAAACATATGACCATTATAACATTCTCATTAACTTTTACAAAACTTATAAAAGGATAAAGTTGCTTTTTATTTATTTTTGGATGAACAACGCAATATTTCATAAAATGCATGACTTCCAACTCTAGGCAGAAACCTAGTTTGTTATTCATGGTACAAAACAAAGCTGGCCCTTATTTCATATTTAAGGTCCAAGCTTGCAATTTTCATATTGAAAACTTTACATATGATACAAGATCTGTGAATTAACGGTGGAAGATATAATTTAAAGAGAAAAGAGAAAAAAAATAAGGGGGTGAGAATTGATGTATATATATATGCAAAAAGAGAAACCATAGCCATTGAAAGGGAGGTTAACTACCTATGAATGAAGAGAAGAGAAGAAAATAAATACCTTGAGAGGCAAGTCTATATCTTCTCCTTTTCTCGCAATCCGTTCAAAAGGCGGAGGAGCAAATTTGAAATAACCTAATATAGGCCTGGACAGAGCAGTATACCAATGAGATAACACTAAAAACCCCTTCATGTCGCATATAACAGATTCAAAATTGATGGAATAAAATGCCAGTTTCACAAAATATGAAAGTTTTACTATATAGATTTATATTCTTTAAGGAATAGCCATAAAATGCACGAATCTTCATTGATGAAGCAAACTTACGTAATAAAACCCTAAAATATAACAAAAAGGAAACTCCTATATTAATGTGCTGTTATTTGATACTTTGAATACCTCATTTCAGCCTACCTATAACCAAGCCTTGAGATTCGTACTCTGTGAAATGGTTTTTCTAGAATTCTTTGTTTTTGCTTATAAGCTTATCTCTAATTGCTAATAACATGAGCTTGCAGAAAATGCATAACTTTTTAAGGCAATGGCCATAAAAAAACATTAAAATGTATGATACAGTTAAATATTCAATTAAAAAGCTCACGTTTATGTAATTTATTTTGACATAAAATGCAGAATTCAAATGAAATAATAAAGAGACCTTACCCCATCAAAAAAGGGGCCAGATCCAGGGAGCGACAGAAGGCAAAGCAAGCCAATTCATGAAGGTTCAGACCCATTCCATTGTTGGCTTCATTCAGAATGTTCCAATTTAATCCAAACCCATCCCTTGAATTTGACCTTAAATTAGACACTATACGGAGCTGAGACACAACGTTTTCCACAATTTTTTGTGCCAGAGGCAAAAAGCACCCAATCAAAGGGATAGTATAACTTGGGTGCAAAAATATCTCTGCTACTGCATTCTCCACATCTTCTTCAGTCAAACTTACGCCCTGCAAACAAAAGGGGTATCGTATTGAGAGAACAACATTACATTATTAGCCATTTATATAATGATTTTGTCGCTGAAATTATTCCTGCAAAAAACATATTGACTCTTTTATAGCAAAGTGTAAAATTGAGGCATAAAGGACTACCTTTTCTGCCAGACACATAATCTGAGAGTGGTTAGCAAGATCAGGGCAGCGAGCAAGAAACCTTCTGAATGAATATTCAACGCTGAAACTCCCATCGATCGCCATCGCAATCCTGCAACTATAGTGTTTCTGTATATATGAAAAGTTAGTGTATATATAGAAATTGAATAAAGTAGCAATTGAGGACTGGACACCGAGGCTCAATCAGAAGAGAGCTCCGGACTCCGGATAGGAAGGTCGCCGTATGTCAACAGATAGGAGGAATAGTCACCGCTGGTTGAGCAGCAACAGAGTGACGACTGGCGTTCGAAGTGGAGTAGGGAGATAGGATGTCCCGCGGAGTTCTAAAATAAAAAGAAAAGGCCCTTCCAAAACCCTGCAAAACCCTAGGCATATTTATATTCACTTTTATTTTTGCATAGTTTCAGCGCGGTCCTAACTAAAATTTTAAAAAGTCCAAACAACTAAAATTTAGAAAAAAGAGTTATATATGAGTAAACTATCATTAACTGATTTGTGCCGAATTAAGAAATTTTATATATTAAACGGGCTCTTCACCCAAAAAAACAAAAAACCTTAATTATTGAATTTTTTTAATCTTTTTTTAAGTCTTTAATATATTAATTAGGTTAATAAAATATATACATATTAAATATATTCAATATTATACATATAACATATTCATCTACTGTTAAAATATTATTTAGTGTGACAAATTACATTAATTAAATTATTTTTTGAATATTTATTACATTTTATTCTTACATTAATTTTATTTTTTATACATTAATTTTTATTATTATTTTCATCAATTTAATTATATTTTATTAATTTAATATCATTTTTTCAAATCACTTTTTTGTGTTATTATTATCAAATTTATTCTTGTGTAATTTTATTATTATTTAATTATTTATATTAATTTAATCATAATAAATATTATTATATTTCAAATTTATCACCGTCTATTTTTAAATTTAAATTAGAGTACTACGCTTATTTTCAAATTATATGGCACACTGATTTATTTACAAATAAAAAATAAATATATTCAAGTGTTAAATTTAACTCTCCTTCGTATATACTTTTATTATTTATCTTTGAACAAAAGTAACTTTAATTATAAGTAGTAAATTTTATTTACAAATATAAATGAAAGGGTAACAATATGGTATGAAAAAAAATTATCAAAATAAAAAATTGATTAAATGTTTACAAAAAATCATCTTTAATTTAAGATTTTTAATATTGTTATTTTCAACTAAAATATTTTACATTATTTTTTTGTGATTAAAGTTTGTAAAATTGATTCGGGTCTATTGCAATTGATTGTAGCAAACGAAAATGGTGATAACTTTTTATTTTTTCCAACATTATCTGAGGGTGTTATCTAGTTCTTCACTTCTAAATTTTTCTCACTGAAAAAGTCTGGTAAACACATTTGCGATGGTGAAATATTTTAATTAATATATATTGTAAAGCCATTAACATGAATAGTCTCCTACAAATAGAAGATATAAAAAAAACTCTAATTACCTCCTAATTAGTGAGTTTTGTATGAAGTGTGACATTTTTAGTGCCAATAAAATTATTCAAGAATTATTGGTAACTATCATGGAACTTGAACTAAATCTCATCACTTATACAATCCATTATAATAAATTTATAGAATTTAACGAGACACTCTCATTATATGAAAAGTTGGTAGGGGTGGTTGGTACGGTTACTTACCATTCAATAATATATTATTTCTAGGAGCATGAAAAGTTGGTATGCGTGGAGAAGATGGATCCCTATCCCAATCATTTTGTATACACAACTCTTTATTACTTTAGTTTGGTGAAAAAAATGTATGTGGATGCCATGAGTTTAATAAGTCCAATGGTAGTTCGAGTAATTATCTTTGATGTGGCTTTATATGCTCATTTGATGGATGAGATGCCCAAGTTAGGAAAGACAAGTGAGGAAGAGAAAATATTGAACAATTTGTTACATGACAATTTAGTCTCGAATTGCCATGCTCTGGCCTGATTTGCGGGTCGAATTGACATAACAACTATTAGATACTTTTAATATTATGGTAGTGGTTATCTCAATATAGTAGAATCGACCGACTAAAAAACTTATATTAGTATGACTATTTCTAAAATCCATTTAAATTTTAAAATTTTACAAATAACTTTTCAAAGTAAATAATGGAGCATAAATAAACCCTAGGAAATGATTATATTATGAGATTCGTACCTTTGAGTCGATACTATAATAGTGAATAGTTTCACTAAAATAGTAAAGACAAAACCAAGACTGATAATATAATACATCATATTTTTAGTGTAAATTTAAACTTTTTTGTAAAAATAGTGTGCCCAAAAACTTTACAAGAATATAGCAACCAATAAGCATAAAATTAAATTTTCATGTGCACGCTCCGAGAACATTCGCTTCCATAGGTGCCTACTGTCACTTGTAATGGTTTTGGGGAGGAGGTGAGCTCAAAACCCGGTTGTAATATCATGATTTCTCCAAGAGTAGAATGTGGCATAGATGGACCAATGATCCACGATGAACTAGGAATGATAGTCCGAGTCGAGAACTGAGGATCATATTGGGTTGGATTGGGAGTCATTTCCTGGATAAGAACCCAGGACTTTTAGGAAGTAGATTTGGAAGAGCCGGAATTAGAAAGGAGCATAATTTAAATTATTGAGAGGATCCGAAGGGGTAAAGTGTAATTTTTGAAAGGATGAGAAAGAGGGTCACCAAGACAGGTCGGATGCAACTTGACTTCTATCGCCCTACTCGTCCTAACTCACACCCCACCACCCACTCTCATATGAATTCTACATCTAGCAGATTATGGAAATTAGACATGATCTCAATTTTTTTTTACCAAATTACAAGAAATTAGACATGAGAATGCATTGACAACTCCCTAAGTAGCCTACACATGAAGTTAATTATATTTTCTCATCCACGTGAGATCGAATTTCATCTCCCAACACCCGAAGATTTTGAGAGACAATTCTCCCTCATTCAACCACCAAATTTGGGTATTTTGTTGTCAAAATGCCACTAATAGAGTTCTCTTTAAGTTTATGGTTGGATCCTGACCACAAGTGGCTTAAAAATGCCACATGATGGTCATTTTGGGTGACTCCTACACATGATATTAAAATAATGGTTGTTGTCGCCCTTTCGGGGCCAACTCCATCCACCTCTTATTCACGCCCCCAACCCAAATTCATAGGTTAGGATGCCCGTGGAAATTGCCACATCCTCTTGACTCTACGATGGTGGGTACCGTCATCAAGGTAGAGTTAACAAAATGTAAGGTTTATAAACCAAAAACATATACAATTTCTAGTAGAAATTTAAATTTTCATAAACCATGCATTGAACCCCAAAAATATTAAACATAATTTGCTCTCAAGAATGGAATAATTGAATGATCAAAATTCTTAACATTTGTGCACGCAACAAAGTTTTGTACCTCATTAGCATGTCTTGATAGTTAATGCTAGTGTGAACAATCACATCCCAACCCATTTTGTCTTATCGGAACTTGTGAACAACCCATCACCCTCCTAATTTTATAATGATGGACGCCACATCATTATAAGCCCAACATGAATTCAGGCTAAAAATAATACTTATGAGGCTATTCTCCAAAAATATTCATTTGGAATAAGAAAATAAATTAAATAAACAATATCGAGGTCAAGTACTGAATGTAAGGCATACATTTGATATTTTACAGTTTACCATATCTTTGATGTGTACTTAAAACATCTTAGTTTACTGAAATGAGTATTAGAGTGGAGTGAGTTCACAACTTAGTGAGTAGGGTTTGTTGACACTATAACATCAAATAGTCAATTAAGCATATACTCTAAAACAATTATAATGGATATTTTAGGAAATAAGATTTAACCATAAATGGTTAAAATTTTAATAAATTTGGCTTGTATTTGACAAACTTGCAACTGGTCCATTCTATCATGGAAGGACCTTTGCGGAAAAGAATATAGTGATAGAGAGGTTATAGGCATAAGAAATTAAAACAACCCTTTTTTTTCACAATCGAACTCACATACTTATTTATAGGTTCATATTATATCATAACTATCTTAAATAGAATCTATGATATAATATTAACTACTAAGATTATATCGTAACTAACTTAAATATCTATAATATAATCTTATATATTGTAACTATCTTAAATATCTTAAACTATTTCAAACTCTCGCGGTAAATATCTGTCACTCCCATCTTATTACAAATATTAATCCACTCTTTAGGTCCTAAATCTTTAGTTAAATAATCGACTAATTGTTCGCCAATCTTCATATATTATAGCTCCACAATCTTGCTCTCAAGTTTCTCTTTGATGAATAATCAATCAATCTCAATATGTTTGGTCTTATTATGTTGAATTGGATTGTTAGCAATGCTGATCATTAAATTTATTATCACACCATAACTTAATGGGTTCTTTTTTGAATAAACATAACTCCGTCAATAAGTTTATTATCCATATTATCTCACATATGCCTTAAGTCATAGCTCTGTATTCTGCCTCTACCATTGATTTGGCGACCACCTCCAATTTCTTACTTCTCCATAATACAAGATTTCCTTCAACAAACACACAGTAGCCTGATGTCGATCTTCTATCATTTGCACAACTAGCCCAATCAGAGTCACAAAATCCTTACACTCTAGTATGACCTCAAGACTTGAACCAAAGGCATTTTCTCAAGCTACTCTTTAGATATCTCAATATTTGCATAACTGCATCCCAATGTGTTGTAATAGGATCATGCATATATCTACTTGCAATACTAACTACATATGTGATGTATGGTCGTGTGTGACACAAGCAGATAAGTCATTCCACAATTCTCTAGTATTGTTCTTTATCCACTAGGTCTTCTAACTAGCACATAGCTTATGATTTGGTTCAATTGGAGTAGAAGCAGTTCGACAACCCAACATTCTTGTTTTAGCAAGTAAATCCAATACATATTTTCTCTAAGAAAGTACTATGCATGTCCTTGAACTGACTATCTCAATACCGAAAAAATACTTAAGTGAACCCAAATCTTTTACTTCAAATTCTTTGCTCAATCTTTATTTTAGTCAAAGTATCTCATTGCTATCATCTCCAGTTATAATAATATCATCTACATATACTGTGAGAATAGTAACTCGACTATTTGAGTGTCGATAGAAAACTATGTGATCTCTATTACACTGTTGATACCCTATTCTAACTACTGCACGTCGGAATAGGTCAAACCAAGCTCTTAGTGATTGCTTGAGTCCATATAAAGACTTCTTAAGTTTACATATCCTCCTAGTGGTCTTCATTGTATCAAATCTAGGTGGAATCTCCATATAAATCTCTTCTTGTAAGTCTCCATGCAAAAATGCATTCTTTACATCTAATTGATGTAATTTCCATCCAAAGTTGACAGTACATGATATAAGCATTCTGACAGTACTCGTCTTAGCAATTGGTGCAAATGTCTCATCATAATCTATTACGTACGTCTGGCTATAGCCTTTTGCTACCAATCTTACTTTATACCTTTCAACCTTTCCTTCACATTTTGCTTAATAGTGAATACCCATTTGCATCCAACAACCTTATTTTCTCTTGAAAGTAATGTCAATTCCCAAGTCTTATTTTTTTTCTAATGCATGAATCTCCTCATGGATTGTTGCAAGCCACTTTGGATCATTTTTGGCATCTTTCCAATTTCTTGGTATGCACAATGACTCTAATAATAAAATAAATATCTCATATGCATATGGGACATATGCTGTCACGCCCTGACCCGGTTTGGTCGGATCCTCGTGATCAACCTGCCACTCTCCTAGTTTATTAAAGGGTTTTCCTTTATTATAAACCGTAAATAGTAAGGCATCCTTTAAACCTGCACCATTTTCTAGAATAGCATAATCAAAACTGTATGAAATTTTAAACTTTACATACCCGTCTTACAAGCATCTTAGTTGATGGTTTTTAAGGGTAGGCTTTCCAAGATTTCCTTAAAGGGATATAAGGGAGGGGGTGAGTACGACTACTTAGTGAATGGGTTTTCAAAGGTCTACTTCTAGTTTTTAAGAAAAACATTTATATGGAGTGTGCCACACTCCATTCTTTTAAAAAATCTCTTCATTTAAAAATTTGGTTTTTTCCATCATTTCTTACTTACCACGGTGTGTTATCACCCAACACACATCTTTCATCATGAAGGTTACACACATTCACAGGTCAGTATGACTACTGAACCCCCTAGTGGCTTCGAAGCAACTTTACCGGCCACCCGGATAGAAGCACGACCACTTCTACCCTGAGAATGAGTGGATGTACGTGACATCCGTCCCTCAATCTTGAAATTGCTTTTTCGTGTCCATATGAGGACAGAGACCGATCCACAAACCCAAAATCAACTTTGTGTCAGTATGAGGACAAAGACCTCGTCCCAGCCTCATGTGCAAGAATCTACGTCAAGCTTCCCAAATGCTGGCATGACAAACTGCCCTTATCTCAACCATGTCGTCGAGTAGCCCTTAGGACGCATCACTACTCCTCTTGGGCATCTTGATGGTGTTGTACCTCAAGTGCATGCACAAACAATAGTTTTTCCACATAGCCATTTATCTTTGGTGCCACTAGTCCAATGGCCCCGACTGTTAACCCAACCTGTAGCTGTTTGTCTAGGCCGGTTCGTCGACCTGGCCTTAACACATAGCCGCCAGTCCATCGAGTATGTCAATCCTGTCATGGTACCATAGCGAAATCACATAACCATTTAATTAAGAGTTTTCAAGGCTTTTATATCTAATGTTTGTTTACTAGCTCCTACTCGTGCCTACTATTCTTGGGTCAATTGTACGTGATTTTCCAAAACTAGGCATTTTAGCCCCACAAGTTCAAAAACTGAAGCCTCTGGCCTATCGGAGCTAATCTAGCTCCTGTCAAGATGGTCTCCCAAATAGTTTAAGTATTGGCACATAGTTATGGAAGAACACTTCTAACAAAAATAACATTTTCACATCATCACACCAACCGGGTGTGATGATACCTCCGCTTACAACCGGTAAGCAGGTTTCTCCTTCCTTCAAGGAAGTCCATCATACCATTCGGGTATGATTTCCTCTACTTACAACTAATAAGTAGTTTTTAGCTTAATTCTCACATTACTCTAACCTGATGTTATGTTAAAATCCCACATATAAGTGGTTTTTCATTTCTAAAGTGCTCACGATGTGAATAACCCCACTCACCCAATAATTGAAGTGTATCCTTCTCTAGTCAGTTTTCTACTTCCACACTAGCTTACCTTGTTGGCATTCCGGTCTCTCATGTTCTTACACGATTTGGGCACCCTAATCTATTAGAGTTTGGCATAATAGCCTTCGTTTCTCACATATGAGTGACTATGTCACGCCCCCTATCTAGTTTGGTCGGATCCCCGTGAGTAACCCACCACTCTCATGGTTTATTAAGAGTTTCCCCTTCTTTAAATCGCGAGGAGTAAGACATCCTTTCACCTGTATCTTTCTTGGAATAGTATTAATCAAAACTAAATATATTAAATATTACATACATGTCTTACAGGTTCAGCTACAGGAAAGTCTTTATATGGGTTTTCCCTTGGTCACCTAAAAAGGGGTAAAGGGAGGGGGTGATTTCGACAACTCAGTGAATGGGTGTTGGGAGAGAGTGTTCCTAATTAAAACATCTTTAATCGGAGTGTGTCAGACTCCTTATTTACTTTAAAAATATTCTTTCCTCAAATTCCCAACTTTTGAAACTATTTTCCTTATTTCCACATAAGGTATGTTTAACAATCAACACGCACCCGTCTTCGGGAAGGGAATCACATATTCACAAGGCAGCCTGTCCACTACACCTACTTGTGGCATCGAAGCAACTCTATTGGCCACCTAGATAGAAGCCCATCCACTTCTACCCAAGGTATGAGTGGATGTTCGCGACATCCAACCCTTAAATCCAAAATCAACTCAATGTTCGTATGAGGATAGAGACCTCATCCCGACCCCACCCTCGTCTCGTGCGCATGAAGCTATGTCGAGCTTCCCTAACTACTGGTACAACAAAATGCCCTTATCTCCACCATGTTGTCGAGTATCCCCAAGGATGCATCATTACCCCTCTTGGGTGTCTTGATGGTCTCGAACCTCAAGTGCATGCACAAACAATAGTTTTTCCACAATGTCATTTCTCTTTGATACCACTGGTCTAACGGCCCCAACCCTTAACTCGACCTGCAGCTGTTTGTCTAGGTTGGTCTGTCGACCTGGCCCTAACACACTATCGCCAGTACATTGAGTATGTCGGTCTTGTATTGGTACCATGGTGAAATCACACATTCCATTCATTTAGAATTTTCATTGCATAAATATCACAAGTTTATTTACGAGCACCTACTCATGCAAACTGGCCTTAGGCCCACACTATGTGATTTTCCAAAACCGGGGATTTTAGCCCTCAAGTTCCAAAATCGAGTCATCTGGCCTATCTGAGATGTTCTAGCTCTCGTTAAGAAAGTCTCCCAAAATTTTTAAGCATTGGTACACAGTTGGGGGAGAATTCTTCTAATGAGTCAGTTTTCCACATAGACATCTCCGCTTACAACTCGATGTTTCAACCCGGTGTGATGACATCTCCGCTTACCACCGACAAGCAGGTTTTCCCCTTCCTTCTTGGAAGTCCATCATACTAACAAGGAATGATCTCTCTATTTACAGATGCTAAATAGTTTTTCCGCATAGTTCTCACATCACTCCTACCGGATGTAATGTTAAAATTCCACATATAAGTGGTTTCTTATTTCCGAAGTGCTCATCATCCCAACCAGGTATGATGTGAATAAACCCACTGACTCGTTAATCGTGTGTGTTCGTCCTCGGTTAGTTTTCCAAGTCAACGCGAACTTCTCTTACTGGTGTTTTGGTCCCACATGCTCCTACACGATTTGAATATCTTTATCTATTAATATTTGGCATAACAGCATTCGTTCCTCACGTATGAATGATTAAACTCAAAATTTCCAATTAATTACAGTTAGGTCCAAGTTCATTTTTCCTTGATTGTAGGTCCCTAATGCAAACCTTTCCTCAAATTTAGTCCCGAAAACTCCAAAAATTCACTTTGGGTCCTCAATTTACTCAAAATCATTTAAGGGGTTCAAGTTTTCCAAATTTTCAATTTGGTCCCCAACTTTTCAAAAATTACCATTTTGCCCATACTTTACAAAAATGGCAATTTGAGCCTAATTAATTTCAAAATTTGACCAATCGGTCCTCCAACATCCTTTTCATGGCCAATTGACCCTGAATTTTGGGCAATTGCAATTTGGTCCCTCAATTTGATGAAATCCCCAAATATCACCAAAATTTTCCCTCAATTTCTCCCTTTCAAACTGGTCGAATTTAATTTCATCAAATTGACCATTCAATCAGCGTTAATTTCTCCAATTGTAGGTATGGATCAGTTCCTACACTTCCATACGATTCAATTGAGCTTTGAATCGCGTCATTTAGGTCTGAATTGAGCTCAAACAAAGCATCGTTGAAAAACTGAACATAGAGAGAGAAAGCTTCGAAAGCTTATTGTCAGAGGTGCGGCGGTCTGATCTCTCTATCAAGAAAGATACCTCTCTTGCTAAGGTATCTTCTAGTATCAAGAATTCCAATAATTGACCTCGAATTGAGGGAGAATTTTGTTAGTGAAATTCTAAAGTTTCTCTCTCTAACTTCGAGCTGCAAAGATTGAGTAAGGCCGAATTGGTTACCTTTCAGCTCAATTGAGGTTGTCTAGGGGCTGTGGGGATGTTGGGAGGGCTAGGTTTGGCCGGAGGAGGGATGAATTTGGCCGATTTCAGCTCGGCCGAAATAGGGCAGCTTTGGTCCATTGGAGCTACTTCACTGTTTGATTACGTCGGTGCTTCTCCGACGTTCCTCAAATCAAACGGTGGTTGCTATCAAATAGTTGACTTCCCCCGTAGTCTTAAGAACCCGACCTAGCCTTCTAAGATTGAGAAAACTAACCAAGTTAGACCTCTGGTTCGAGCTTCACTAGAAAAAGAAGCACTTGAGAGAGAGTGGAGTTTTCAAGTGTGACAAGGATGAATGGGGAGGAGCTCGAGGACTCTTTGACCGTCCATTTGGCACCTTTATGGTGCTCATTCATGGCCTGAAATCCCCTGAACAAAGACAATTCAGCTTCACCGGCACAGTCCATTTTTCCAGCGAGTGAACAGTGTTGTCATCTGAAGGAAGAAGACAACACTATTTTGAATTGGACCGGACAAGTCCGAACCGAGTTCAATGCTTAAACCGGCTAGTTCATGCCCGATTCGACTGAGTATTTCAAAATTTATCTAAATTCATTTTCTATCCAATTGTGGCTTCAATTCCCCAATTTGAATATTTTATGCCACCTAGAAAAATGAATTTAAAAATCAGTTCAATGTTGGTTCAAAATGGTTCGATCCGATTCTGGTCAGATTCATCTGAACTAGTCTAGTTTTCCTTTCCAATTTGTCACAAAGTCCTTTTCCATGACTTTTATAACTCTTCAGGTCACTCAGGATTTGTAAATTTCCCTTTTTACCATTTCTCTATCGGTTGGGGTTCATGAACCGATTTAGTACTCTCTCTTGGTTTGACCTGTTCTTTCCCCAGTTTTCTTATCTTGAAGGGGTGTGGTTTATAAACTATGCTTAAAAATGTCAGTTAATTGCACTTTGGTCCCTAAAGTTCATTTTCCTTGACTTTAGGTCCCTAGTGCTAACTTTTCCCCAATTCGAGTCCCAAAACTTCCAAAATTTTACTTTGGGTCCTAAATTTACTCAAAACTGTTTAAGGGGCTCAAATTTACAAAATTTCTAATTTGGTCCCCAACTTTTCAAAAATTACCATTTTGCCCCTATTTTCCAAAAATGGCAATTTGACCCCAATTATTTCAAAAATCGACCAATTGCTCCTCTAACATCTTTCTCATGGTAAATTGGCCCTTATTTTTTGGAAATTACAAAGAAGTCACTCAATTTTACGAAATCCCCAAAAATTTCCAACAATTTCCCCCTTTCAAACTGGTCGAATATGGTTTCATCAAATTAACCATTCAATCGGGGTTAATTGTTTCAATTGGAGGTGTAAATCAGTTCCTACATTTTCATACGATTCAATTGAGCTTTGAATCGCATGAATTAAGGTTGAAACAAGTTCAAATGGAGCTTCGCTAGAAAACTATGCGTAGAGAAAGAAAGCTTCGAAAGCTTACCATCGGAGGTGAAGCGGTCTGAGCTTTCTATTTGAATAGGTAGCTCTTGTCCTGAGGTTACTCGTAGGAACAAGAATCAATACAATTCATATCAAATTAAGGGGGAATTCTATTAGAGAAGTTTTCACAGTTTCTCTCTCTAACGCCAATCGGAAATGATAGAGAGGGCCGAATTGGCTTACCTTTTAGCTCAACTAAGGTTGTATGAGGGTTGTGAAGATGTTGGGAGGGCTTGGTTTGGCCAGAGGAGGGCTGAATTTGGCTAATTTTTGCTCAGCCGAAAGAGGGCAGCTTCGGTCTTTCGGAGCTACTTTATAGTTTGATTTCGTTGGCGCTTCTCTGGCGGTCCTCAGGTCGAACAGAGATTATCATTAGGTAGTTGACTTCTCCCGAAATCTAAAGAGCCTGACCTCACCTTATAAGGCTCAAACAAACACTAATGTCGAAGCTTTGGTTCGAGCTTTACTGGAAAATAGAGCAGTTGAGAGAGAATGGAGATCTCAAATGCGGCGAGGATGAATGGAGAGTAGCTCTTTATATTGGGAGCTCAGGGACTCTCTACATGACTGTTTAGCATCATGGTCAAGCTCACTCATGACTTGAAACGCCTTGAACGGAGGCATTTTCTCTTCGTCAGCGCTGTCTGTTCATGCATTGAATGAATAGTGTCATCATCTGAAGGAAGAAGACGACATTTTTCTGAACCGGACCGGATCGGTCTAACCAGCTTCAATGCTTAAACTGGTCGGTTCATGCCTGATTCGACAGATTTTCTCAAAATTAAAAATTTCTAAATTAATCTAAATTGATTCTCTATCTAATGGTGGCTTTAATTCTACAATTTGAATATTTTAAGTCACCTAGAAAAATAAATATAGCAGTAAGTTCAATGATGGTTCAAATCGGTTCATTCTGGTTCACTTGAATTGGTCTAGTTCTCTCTTCTAATTTGTCTCAAGGTCACTTTCCATGGTTTTTATGACTTTTTGGGTCATTCAGGATTTGTAAATTTCCCATTTTCCCTTTCTCTATCGGTTAAAGTTCATGAATCGGTTTAGTTTTCTCTTTTGAATTAACCAGTTCTTTCTCTGGTTTTCCTATATTTAAGGGATGGGGTTTTCACCCGACCTCCCCGAAGCTTAAGAGTAAGTCCAATCTGCCTTCACTAGTCAATATAGCAAAATTTTAGAGAGATAAATGCTTGAACTGTACTGATTAAAATCTCCATGCTCATCAATTGGAGAAATTCTCAATCTTAAAAGGATCATCTCAACGAGTACAAGCTTCTAGAACCGAAAGCTCCGGCAACCGAGACTCAACCAAAAAGAATTCGAAGCTTTCTATCTCAAAGTACAATTTTTCGATGAAACTCTATTCGAGCTTAATTCAAGGTTGATTAGGGTAATTTGAAGCATGGACTAAGATAAGATAGAGAAGAGGATTAGTTGTATGCTAGGAGGAAATTAACTAAGTTTTTAGGATCAATTTGATGAAATTACATCTCGTGACAAAAGTGGATGAATTGGGGAAAAAATTTGTGGAAAATTGGGAATTTTTAGAAATTAGAGGACCAATGTGCAATTTTCAGAAATTGGAAGGATAATTAGCTATTTTGAGGAAATTGGGGGTCAATTGGTCTTTTTACGAAATTTAGGGGCAAATTGGTCATTTTTGGAAAGTTTAGGGCAATTTGGTAATTTTTGGAAAATTAGGGGCCAAATTGCAATTAAGGGAAAATTGAAGATTTGAAAAGAAATAAGAGGGCATGAGGAACCTAAGAGAGGTACTGGAAACCTTAGGGATTTAATTGAAGACAAAATGAATATTAGGAACCTAAATGTAAAGTTATACACTTTAGGAACGTTGTAAACACCGCACTTTTGAGTTAAGGAAAAACAGGAAAAGAACCGGTCAAACCGAATAAGAAAACCAAGTCGGTTTATATTTGGGAACAAGCAATATGAAAATTTACAACTTCCGGAATATCAAAGGGTTTATTAAATCTTGAAAAAAGAAACTTAACACAAATTAAAAGACAAAAAAACCAAATTGGTTCAGGTGAACAAGAATCAATAAGAACTTTGAAGTTAAACGTGTTTATCATAAATAGCCATAAATTAATATATATTTAATTATTGAAATTAATACAAATAATTTAATACCGAAATTAAATTATTGGAATACCAATAATTTTTGGCAATATTAATACTAGTAATAAATCTCTCCCATTTAATACACGGTTTTACACCTATATAAAGAGGTTATCCCCATTCATTCTCCTCATGCCAGAACACTTCTCTCTCTCTCTACTACTCCATTTCCCGGTGAAGCTTGAATTAGAGCTTTGACTTGAAAAAAGGTCGAGCTCTTTAGAACTGGGGAAAAGACACTTATCTAATAGCAAACTACAGTCAATACGAGAATCGTTGGAGAAGCGCCGACATGATAGAATAGTGAAGTAGCTCTGGTGGGCCAAAGCTGCCCTATTTCGGCCAAGTTGAAATCGGCCATTTCAAGCACTCCTCGGGCCAAACCAAGCCCTCCCAACACTTCCTCAGCCTTTCCACGGCCGAATTAGGACTAAAAGGTAAGCCAATTCACCTCCCATTTATAATTTTCGATCGGTGCTAGAGAGAGAGTCGACCGAATTTCAATGACGAAATTCTAATCCAATTCCGCATCAATTGATGCGATTCTTGATTCTAGGATGAACCTCAGGACGAGAGCTATCTGTCCAGATCGAAAGTCGAACCGTCGTGCCTTCACCGGTGAGTAATCGAAGCTTTCTCTCTCTATATTTCATTTTCCGGCAAAGCTTCGTTTGAGCTTGTCCCAGCATTAAAAGTTGCGATTCACATTTTTGAAGAATTGTATGAACATGTAAAAACTCAATTTCAACAATTGGAAACGTTTGATGGGTCAATTTGATTAAATCAAATTCGGCTGTGTTAAGAAGTTGGAATTGGGGGAAAATTGGGGATTTTCGAAATTCAAAGAACCAAAATGAAATTTTATGAAATTGAGGGTCAATTTGGCATGAAAATAATGTTGGAGGACCAATTGAGGAATTTTGAAATTTTTGGGGCAAAATTTACCATTTTTGTAAAGGAAGGGCAAAATGGTAATTTTGGAAAAGTTGGGAGACCAAATTGGTAATTTGGGAAATTAAACCCCTTTTTGTGAAATGCAATAAATTGAGGTCCTATGATAAATTGTAGAAGTTTCGGGACTTAAGTTGAGGAAAACCTGGCATTTGGGACTTAAAGTTAAAGAGAAATAACTTTAGGGACCTAATTGCAAATAAATGAAAGTTTGACTTCCTTATTCATTTGGAATGAACGAAGGTGATTAGGCCGAAGGATAATGAACCAAGATGTTAATATCGTGTAGGCACACGAAGTACCGGGAATGCCAGCAAGGACAAGCTTGCGTGAATACCAAGAACCGGTCTAGTGCAATTCACGGCATTAATGGGTGAGTGGGTTTACTAACATCATACTCGGTTGGCATGATGAGCACAAATTAAAGATAAAAACCACTTACCGGTTGTGAGTGGAAATTTTATATCATACCCGGTAGGGGATGATAATTAACTCGGTATAAAAACCCACTATTTAGTGGTATTCTAATCATCACCACTTAGATAAAGTGATGTGAAAATTATGCGAAAAAATTACTTACCAGTTGTAAGTAGATCATACCCGGTTGGTATGATAAGACTTCCTCGAAGGAAGTTGAAAACCCGTTCATAGGTTAGAACGGAGATGTCCTTATAACGGTTAGCATAATAGACAGTGAAAACCTATTTTATCGGAAGTGTTCTCCCCTAACTGTGTGCCAATGCTAAAACTATTTGGGAGACCTTCTCGACAGTAGCTCGAATAGCTCTGATAGGTCGGGGGCCTCGGTTTTGGAACTAGGGGGCTATATGCCCAATTTTGAAAATCTCGTATAGTGGGCCCAAGGCCAGTTGGCACGAGCAGTAGCTCGTAAACGAACATGATATATGTGCCATAAAACTTAATAAGTGAATTGTTTGACCATGGTACCAAGATAGGACCAACGTGCTCAGTCAACTAGCGGCAGTGCGACATGACAGGTCGACGGAGCAGTCAAGACAAACAACTACGGGTTCAGTTGAGAGTCAGGGCCATTGGACCAGTGGCACCACAGATTACATTGCAATATGAGAAAACATTGTTTGTGCATGCACTATGAGTACAAGATCATCAAGATGCCCATTGGAGGTAGTGATGCGTCCTAAGGGCACTTGACGACCTGGTGGCTATAAGGGCAGTTCGTCGTTCCAAGTGTCTGTGCGAAATCTAGAGTAGCACCAAGCGCATGAGACCAGGGTGGGGACGGGATGAGGTCTCTGTCCTCATACGGACACGAAGAAGTGATTTCGGGATTGTGGGTCGGATGTCGTGTACATCCACTCATTCCCAGGGTAGAAGTGGTTGTACTTCTATCCGGGTGGCAAGAAAAGTCGCTCCGAAGCCACTAGCGGGTTCAGTAGTGATACTAACTTGCTAATGTGTGTAACCTTCATGATAAAGGATGTGTGTTGGGCGATGACACACCGGTAACTAAGAAATAATGGAAAAACCCAAATTTTTAAATGAAGGGATTTTTGAAAAGAAAGGAGTCTGCACACTCCATATAAATATTTTTCTTAAAAGTTAAAATTAGACCTTTAAAAACCCATTCACTGAGTAGTCGTACTCACCCCCTCCCTGATATCCCTTTCAGGAAATTCCGGAAAGCCTACCCTGAAAGACAATCAACTAAGATGCCTGTAAGACAGGTATGTAAAATTTTAAATTTTATGCAGTTTTGATTATGTTATTCCAGGAAATGGTGCAGGTTTGAAGGACGCCTTACTATTTACGTATTATAATAAGGGGAAACCCTTTAATAAACCGGGAGAGTGGCGGGTTGTTCATGTGGATCCGACCAAACCGGGTCAGGATGTGACAACTAGAGTGGTATCAGAGATTGTTTCCTCAAATACATAATCAAAACTAGAAAATATAGTAACTAATAGGATTTATCCTAAAATTTTCAGATGTCTCGCAGGAGAGGAACCAAGAAAACTTGGAATGGCTCTAGTCAACACCCTACCTCCGTAGGGAGACAATCCTAGAAGCTTCCCAAATGCTTGAGACCGGGGTGAAATATCAAAAGACCAAATGGGGAAGTATCCTGGAGAATGGTGCTAGGACCTATTGGTGGGACAACTCTAAGTATGGAGGAAGACATTTATCAAGAATTCCATAGCTCCTTAGTTATTTTGCAACCATTTCCTGTGATAGGGCTGAAAGCCTAATCTTTTGTATCCCCCTGTTAATAAAATACTCAAATTCTCAAAACTCTCTCTCCTGATGATGCAATCTTGTTGGGAATATGGCCTAAGGAAAATAAAGCATACCCACACTACCCTGGAAGCTAAGGAAAAGTTACATCCCGGTTATGGAAGAAGAATCAGGGAATTAAAAAACCTAGGAAGACTCTTACTATGACCCTTTAGCAAAGGAGATTCAGTAAGAAAACTATCAAAGTGATTAGACTCAGAACGGTAGAGCACCAAACCAATAGTAACCCTAGAAATGCCCTAATCGAAGGAAAGAAGGGATCACAACAATCCATGTAAAGGAATAACCTATTACAAGTATGAACGATTGAGACATTACCTGAGGAAGTGCCCAACCCTACTAAGGACAAGTACTAAGATAAACTATTATAGGTGTAAGGAAAGAATGGGTGTTTCACACCTCATAAATTCAAGGCAATAACTCCTAAAGGCCATGAAGGACTGGAGACTGAAACCATGGAGCTGGCTAAGTAAGCGGTTCACCAAGAGGTCAAGAAATGACGAGGTAAATGCAAAATTTAAATTTCTTCTTAAGAAGGTCAACCCGAGAAAGATACCTCAAGAGTAGGGATAAGGTACATGGGAAGTATATCTAGAACCCTCTCATAAGGGGCAAACACAGAGAAACGTCCTCTGGAAACTCTAGAGAATGGTACAATGAGAGTGAAGAAGAGAAGGAATACACTGGGAAAGGAAACTCTGAAGGGATGCATACAACTAAGTACCTTGAAGGAATCATTGGATTGGCAGATGGACATAACGTGAAGTGCAAGGCACCAACCTACCATTAGAAACTTCTTGATGGAAGGATGTATTGGAGGCCAATTATGACCTGCCTTGGAAGAGTAATAGAGCCAAATAATGGGATGTATTGGAATGAATCGCCTTGGAAAAAGTAATGAAGCCAAATAGGGTCAAGGAGAATAAATGACACCCTAAGAAAGACCGGGAGGTAGAAAGGACTACACCCTAAAAAGGTCGGTGAGATGGTTATTAAGGACATGAGGACTCAAGAAACAACTGCTAAGAAACTTAGACCAAACAAATGGTGGAGGGAAAGCAGTTAATGAACAAATACTCGGGAAAGGCATAATGTAAGTTCCGACAAAGAAGAGAGAGGCGGAAAGGTCAAATACTCGGGAAAAGAAGGATGCAAGAAATCCTTAAAAGGACCAAAGGCCAATTAACGACTAAACTCAAGCCAAGAAAGGAATAAGCAAGCCTCTCCCACAATGATCTGGAAACAAGGAAGATTTGTAAGCTCCCTAAAGAAATAAATAGTTACAGGGTACGAATAAGGATGCAAATAGAGCATAAAAGATGTGTCTACAAGATTTGAGGAGTAAAGGTAAATAGGAGAAGACGACATCAAGGGATGTCATTTAAGGGTAGAAATTGCCTAGAGCAAATGTAAGAAAAGAATGTCAGGGGAAAGGAAAAGAATCCTACCAAGGAAGGAAGCCCCGAAAAGACACGTGTATCCCAATTAAGAGGAAATGGAACCAACCCTTATTTAGGAAATGTTTTCCAAGGAAGGAAGTATTGTAATGGTCTAGTATGACCTATTTGCAGAGAATAGGAGAACCATGTAGAAAGAGGAAAACTAGTAATGATGGACAACCGAAGATAATGAATAAAACTGAAGGAGTGAACCTTCCCAAGCAAAGTAATCAACACATAGATCGAAAGCAATTATTGTAGAATGAAGAATCATGAGGTGATTTATGAGCAAGTAAAAGCGGATTAAGGAAAAAGGAAAGTCATTGAATAAGGGATGTCACTAAAGAAGAGAAAGGACATAAGAAGGGAAAAAAAATCCTCGTTTGTCAATAATCATCAGGAAACCCAACGATTGGAATTGAAAGGACCCAATAAAAATGTTTGGAAAGGATGAGTAGGTAAGAGAAATTCATGCGGTTATATGAGACATAACTTCAAAGGCATGATGGATGAGAGGATAACGGTAAAAAATATAGTTGAGGAATGCTATCAAAAGAAAACAGGGATGAAGTTAGATGATCCTTGAAAGGTAAAAAAAAAACTAAGAGAGACCCTCAAGGAGATGTTCTAGAAATCTAATGGACAAAGACAGGTCCTAGAAAATGCCATGCTGTAAGGGGTATGTAAGCCCAACAATCCCGAGGAGAATATGACTCAAAGTAAGGAAGAGTGGGCTAATAAGCATGATGAGGTCGAATATAAAAATTTGGACTAAAGTTATAATAGACAACGAATGGAGGAAGGGTCAAAATAGGACGAAAAAGTGATAATAAAGAAAACCGTGGAAACAAGTACGTAACACTCAAAAGAAAATTGAGCTAAAGGTTTCAACAACCAAGGGGTTAACTAGAAACGGGAATCGTTAGGTATCTTGGAATTTCCAATCTTGAGTACAAAACCTCAAAGGGAAAAATGTGCTCTAAGCAAAGAAAGATATAAATCTAAGAATATACCCTGAAGTAAGGTATGTCTCGTTATGATAAGCTCCATGGAGGGAGTAAATAATATAAAGGAAAAGAAATTCTTTAAGTGAGGGATGTAAAAAGGACTAATTGAAAGAACAAGAGAAGACTTTGCATGTTAAGCAAACACCAAAGGGGCATCAAAGGAAATGATTGCTCATGCAAGGAGGTTAACTAAGTTTTGGGGACAAAACTCCTAAAAGGAGGGGAGAGTTGTAAACCCCGCACTTTTGAGTTAAGGAAAACCGGGAAAAGAACCGGTCAAACCGAATAAGAAAACCGAGCCGGTTTACATTTGGGAACAAGCAATATGGAAATTTACAACTTCCGGGTGATCCAAATGGTTTATTAAACCTTGAAAAAAGAAACTTAACACAAATTAAAAGACAAAAAAACCAAATTGGTTAAGGTGAACAAGAATCCAAAAGAACTTTGAAGTTAAGCATGATTACCCGAGAGTAGTGTGAGGATGGGTGACCTCCTGGGAAGTATCATTTTTTGTAACCAGAAATTTCGGTCAAAAATTTTTATGCGAACGTACGGCTTATCATAAATAGCCATAAATTAATACATATTTAATTATTGTAATTAATACCAATAATTTAATACCTAAATTAAATTATTGGAATTAATACAAATAATTGATTACCGAAATTAAATTATTGGAATTAATACCAATAATTTATGGCAATATTAATACTAGTAATAAATCTCTCCCATTTAATACACGGTTTTACACCTATATAAAGAGGTTATCCACATTCATTCTCCTCACACCTGAACACTTCTCTCTCTCTCTCTCTCTACTGCTCCATTTCTCGGTGAAGCTCGAACTAGAGCTTCGACTTGGACAAAGGTCAGGCTCTTTATAACCGGGGAGAAGACACTTATCTAATAGAAAACTCCAGTCAATCCGAGAATCGTTGGAGAAGCGCCGGCATGATAGAATAGTGAAGCAGCTCCGGCTGAACGAAGCTGCCCTATTTCGGCCAAGCTAAAATCGACTATTTCAAGCACTCCTCAGGCCAAACCAAGCCCTTGCAACACTTCCTCAGCCTTTCCACAGCTGAATTAGGACCGAAAGGTAAGTCAATTCGGCTCCCCTTAACAATTTTTCGATCGGTGCTAGAGAGAGAGTCGACCGAATTTCAATGACGAAATGCTAATCCAATTCTGCATCAATTTATATGATTCTTGATTCTAGGATGAACCTCAGGACGAGAGCTACCTGCCCAGATCGAAAGTCGAACTGCCATGCCTTCACCGGTGAGTAATCGAAGCTTTCTCTCTCTACAGTTCATTTTCCAACGAAGCTCCGTTTGAGCTCGTCCCGGCATTAAAACTTGCGATTCACATTTCTGAAGAATCGTATGAACATGTAGAAACTCATTTTCAACTTCAATTTCAACAATTGAAAATGTTTGATGGATCAATTTGATGAAATCAAATTCGACTGTGTTAAGAAGTTGGAATTGGGGGAAAATTGGGGATTTTCAAAATTCAAAGGACCAAAATGAAATTTTATGAAATTGAGGGTCAATTGGGCATGACAATAATGTTGGAGGACCAATTGAGGAATTTTGAAATTTTTGGGGCAATATTTACCATTTTTGTAAAGGAAGGACAAAATGGTAATTTTGGAAAAGTTGGGGGACCAAATTGGTAATTTGGGAAATTAACCCCTTTTTGTGAAATGGAATAAATTGAGGTCCTATGATAAATTTTAGAAGTTTCGGGACTCAATTTGAGGAAAAACTGGCATTTGGAACTTAAAGTTAAAGAGAAATAACTTTAGGGACCTAATTGCAAATAAATGAAAGTTTGACTTCCTTATTCATTTGGAATGAATGAAGGTGATTAGGCCGAAGGATAATGAACCAAGATGTTCATATTGTGTAGGAACACGAAGTACCGGGAATGCTAGCAAGGACAAAGCTTGCGTGAATACCAAGAACCGGTATAGTGGAATTCATGGCATTAACGGGTGAGTGGGTTTACTAACATCATACTCGGTTGGGATGATGAGCACAAATTAAAAATAAAAACCACTTACTGATTATGAGTGGAAATTTTATATCATACCCGGTAGGGGATGATAAGTACCTCGGTATAAAAACCCACTATTTAGTGGTATTTTAATCATCACCACTTAGATAAAGTGATGTGAAAATTATGCAAAAAAACTACTTATCAGTTGTAAGTAGATCATACCCAGTTGGTATGATAAGACTTCCTCGAAGGAAGTTGAAAACCCGTTCATAGGTTAGAACGGAGATGTCCTTATACCGGTCAGTATAATAGACAGTGAAAACCTATTTTATCGGAAGTGTTCTCCCCTAACTGTGTGCCAATGCTAAAACTCTTTGGGAGACCTTCTCGACAATAGCTCGAATAGCTCTGATAGGCCGGGGGCCTCGGTTTTGGAACTAGGGGGCTATATGTCCAATTTTGAAAATCTCGTATAGTGGGCCCAAGGTCAGTTGGCACGAGCAGTAGCTCGTAAACGAACATAATATATGTGCCATAAAACTTAATAAGTGAATTGTTTGACCATGGTACCAAGATAGGACAGACGTGCTCAGTCAACTAGTGGCAGTGCGATATGACAAGTCGACGGACCAGTCAAGACAAACAACTGCGGGTTGAGTTGAGAGTCGGGGCCGTTGGACCAGTGGCACCACAGATTACATGGCAATATGAGAAAACATTGTTTGTGCATGCACTATGAGTACGGGATCATCAAGACGCCTATGAGAGGTAGTGATGCGTCCTAAGGGCACTGGATGACCTGATGGCTATAAGGGCAGTTCGTCGTTCCAAGTGTCTGTGCGAAATCTAGAGTAGCACCAAGCGCATGAAACTAGGGTGGGGACGGGATGAGGTCTCTGTCCTCATACGGACACGAAGAAGTGATTTCGGGAGTGTGGGTCGGATGTCGTGTACATCCACTCATTCCCAGAGTAGAAGTGGTTGTACTTCTATCCGAGTGGCAGGAAAAGTCTCTCCGAAGCCAATAGTGGGTTCAGTAGTGATACTGACTTGCGGATGTGTGTAACCTTCATGATATAGGATGTGTGTTGGGTGATGACACACCGGTAACTAAGAAATATTGGAAAAACCCAAAATTTTAAATGAAGGGATTTTTGAAAATAAAGGAGTCTGGCACACTCCATATAAATGTTTTTCTTAAAAGTTAAAATTAGACCTTTAAAAACCCATTCACTGAGTAGTCGTACTCACCCCCTCCCTGATATCCCTTTCAGGAAATTCTGGAAAGCCTACCCTGAAAGACAATCAACTAAGATGTCTGTAAGACAGGTATGTAAAGTTTTAAATTTCATGCAGTTTTGATTATGCTATTCCAGTAAATGGTGCATGTTTAAAGGACGCCTTACTTTTTACGGATTATAATAAGGGGAAACCCTTTAATAAACCGGGAGAGTGGCGGGTTGTTCACGGGGATCCGACCAAATCAGGTCGGGGCGTGACAGACGTAATTGCAATTAATGCATAATGTGAGAACCTATGCGCAAGTACATTAAAGTATGAGGTCTCTGATGCCAATTCTCCTGATTTGGATACTCGAACCATGTAGGTGCGAGTTGTCTGACTACCTATGCAAAAGAGCACATCACGGATTGAGATCTCATTGGTACGGCCACGTCACTGTTACCGAGTGAGTGGGATTTTTTGACATTATACCCAGTTAGAATGATGGGCACGTTTTCAATTTTGAAATCCATTTTTCCAAAAATGGTCACCCCTAACTACATGAAAACCTAAACATTTTGGAAGACATTTCTGATGAGAGCAAGAATTGCTCAAATAGGCCTCATGCCTCAGTTTTGAAAATAATAGGGACTAAGGCCGAATTTTGAAAAACTCATGAAGTGGCCCCAAGGCCTGTGGACACGAGCTGATGCCGGTAGATAAGTAGGCTTATGAGTTGGGAAATATTCTCATAACCAGTTAATTGTAATGCTGCCACCCAATCGAAGTCAGATCGTAAATACTCGATTGACTAGTAGTTACCAAGCCAAAGCCGGGTGGATGAACTCATTGGACTGGTAGTTACTGAGATGTAGTCGGGGTATCAAATTCATTGGGCTTGTGGCACCTAAGATAAAAAGTTTTAAGTTAATACTTATGTTTGTGCATGCTATGAGATATGAAACCACCGAGGCGCCCGACAAGGGGTAGTGTTGGTTCTAAGGAATACTGGATGGCCCAGAGTGTATAAGGGCAGTCTATCGTCCAATGAGTTAGGAAGTTTTAGGAGCTTCACGCGCACTAAGATCGAGGAAGCAGGGGGAGAGGTCTCATCCCACAAAGCGGACACGAAGTATGGAAAGGGTTTGAGGGTCGGACAACTGATGTCCACTCAAACTTAGGGTCGAGGTCTGTGACTTCTACCAGGGAGGACGAAAAAGGCACTCTAGTCCACAAGTGGAGTAGTCAGAGACTGCTCGACAAACGTTTGATCCATTTTTTATAAAGGGCGAGTGTGATTGTGTGTTAAACCAAACTCGAGCAAGGGGAATGGTTAAAATAGTGTTCCAATGCTGAGTTAAATCCATTAAACTCATAAATGAAAAGAAAAGTATTTTGAAAACCTCTGTTTGTCCCTGCCAAAAGTTATCCTAACACCCACTCACTGAGTTATAGAACTCACCCCCTTCCCTAAACCCATTTTAAGAAAAACCTCTCATCAAGAAAAGTGAAAGTTATGGGAGCATATCAGAGGTACCGTGAACTGGTAAACCCTTATTTAAGTGTTTTATTAATTTTGTTGTGGAAAACATGTGTACTTCTACACCTTTACCTTACTCGGCCTATTTGGTAGAAATACTAATTTAGTACGGGAAAGGTTGGTCGGTTAATCATGGGGTTCCAACCAAACTGGGTTGAGGCGTGACATTAAACACCTCTTGAGCAAGGGGAAAAGTTGAAATATTTTTCTAAGAGAAGAAAGAAAACCCACAGTTATATAAAGAAAGAATGATTTGATAAAATCTTTATTTTAAAAAAACTCACTCCCCTAACACTCGCTCACTAAGTTGTAGAAACTCACCCACTCTCTTTAACCCTTTTCAGGAAAGGAGATAAAATCTTAAAGAATTCTCGAAGTAGAATCCTAAGACATGTATGCTTTAAATTCTTTTTTTTTTTTTAAGTTTTGGATAATGTTATTCTAGGAAACAAGGTCAAAAGTTACGCCTAACTCCCCATGGCCTTGAGAAGGGGCGATCCTTCTTAGACCAAAGGGAGTGGTGGGTTGTTCATAGAGATCTGACTAAACCAGGGTGGGGCATGACAACCTCGGACATTGAGACCGATGTTGGAAAGTTATGTCTCCAAGGAGTCTGTAGCCACTTGAATTATGTTGTTTGGTGGTATGAAGCTCCTGCAATGTCCATTTTAGTCAGCTCGATCATTTCACCTAAAAACTAAAATATCATAGATGTAATTCTACTTATATACTTGTCAAATCGAGCAATGCTAGTGGCTATGGAAAGCGGGTGCTATGAGGAATCTGCTGAATTTTTCTTAGCTTTCAAGGGTTATCGAGGCTGTTGGAATTATCTTCCTAAATAGATTCGGTAATGTGTGATCACATTGCAAACTGTAGAGGGAGAGTTGAGGCAATGGAAAATGACTTTTTCAGCTTTCCAGGGATACCAAGATTGTCGAAGGTGGTGGTCAAAATGGGGAGCTAGGCTCTCCGCAAATTGGATCGCCGAAATTGGGAGCTACTTGGCTTTCAAAGAGAATTCTGAGATAAAACTAATAAGGAGATATCCAAGCTTTATATGGATGGATTCTAGACTTACGTGACTACCTATTCATAGCTTCCAGGAGTTATTCCATGGTGTGTAGCTTTACAAAATGAATTATTTCCCCAAGCAGTGGGTTTCGGTCTATTTTTTGGAGTATATCAAGTTAATTGTTGAAAATCAGGTTGGCACTCGGGCGAGTAAGATGAGACGCACAAGCATGGCTGCGCATGCAGCACGTACATGCACCTAGCATGGCATGTAAACCCCGCCCTTTTGAGCTAAGGAAAATCGGGAAGAGAAACCGGACAAACCAAGTGAGAAAACCGAACCAGTTCATAAACCCGATAATTGTGAATGGGCAATTTAGAAATTTACAACTTTCGGGTGATACAAAGGGTTCAATAAACCTTGGAAAAGAAACTTAAGACAAATTAGAAGAGAAAAACCAAATTGGTTCAGCTGAATGAGAATCCATAAGAACTCTGAAGTTAAGTGTGCTTACCTAAAAGTACTGTAAGGATGGTTGACCTCTTGGGAAGTATAATTTTTTTTTGTAACACGAAATTTCGGTCAAAAATTTTTATGCGAAAGTATGTCTTATCATAAATAGCCATAAATTATTATATATTTAATTATTAAAATTAATATAAATAATTTAATACTAAAATTAATTTATTGAAATTAATACAAATAATTTAATACTAAAATTAATTTATTGAAATTAATACAAATAATTTAATACCGAAATTAAATTATTGAAATTAATATAAATAATTTAATACAGAAATTAAATTATTGGAATTAATACCAATAATTTATGGCAATATTAATACTAGTAATAAATCTCTCTCATTTAATACACTATTTTACACCTACATAAATAGGTCATCCCCATTCATTCTCCTCACACCCAAACACTTCTCTCTCTCTCTCTCTCTCCTGCTCCATTTCCCGGTGAAACTTAAACTAGAGCTTCGACTTGAACATTTCTCTTAATCTCTCAAGAAGAGGTCGGGCTCTTTAGAACCGGGGAGAAGTCAGCTATCTGATAGCAAACTCCAGTCAATTTGAGAATCACTAGAGAAGCGACGACATGATAGAATAGTGAAGCAGCTCCGACGGACCGAAGCTGCCCAGTTTCGACCGAGTTAAAATTGGCCATTCCAAGCCCTCCCCATGCTAAACCAAGCCTTCCCAACACTTTCTCAGCCCTCTCATAGCCGAATTAGGACTGAAAGGTAAGCCAATTCAGCTCCACTTTACAATTTCCGGCCGGTGCTAGATAAAGACCAGACAGAATTTCAATAATGAAATTCTAATTCAATTTGGCATCAATTGATGCGATTCTTGATTCTAGGATGAACCTCAAGATGAGAGCTATCTACCCAGATTGAAAGCTCGGACCGTCGTGCCCTCACAGGTGAGAAATCGAAGCTTTCTCTCTCTACAGTCTATTTTCCGGCGAATCTCCGTTTGAGCTCGTTCCAATGTTAAAATATGAACATGTAGGAACTCAATTTCAACTCAGGTGTTTGATCGGTCAATTTGATGAAATCAAATTTGGCAGTGTTGAAGAGTTGAAATCGAGGGAAAAATTAGGGATTTTTGAAATTCAAAGGACCAACATGCAATTTTATGAAATTGAGGGTCAATTGGGCATGAAAATAATGTTGGAGGACCAATCAAGGAATTTTGGAATTTTTGGGGCAAAACTTACCATTTTTGTAAAGGAATGGCAAAATGGTAATTTTGGAAAAGTTGGGGGACGAAATTGGAAATTTGGGAAATTAAACCCCTTTTTGTGAAATTGAATAAATTGAGGTACCAAGATAAATTTTAAAAGTTTCGGGACTTAATTGTAGGAAAAACCCAGCAATAGGGACTTAAAGTTATAGAAAAATAACTTTAAGGACCTAATTGCAAATATATGTAAACTTGAGTTTTCTCATTCATTTGGAACGAATAAGCGCTATTAGGCCAAAGAATAATGAACAATTATGTTTATTTCGTGTAGAAGAACGAGACATCGGGAACGCCAGTCGAGTTCTAGCTTGCTTAGGACGGAACCCGACTAAGTGGAATTTCACTGCAATATTGGGTGAGTGGGTTTACTAACATCATACCCGGTTTGAATGATGAGCACAACCTAAAGAAAAAAACCACTTACCGGTTGTGGGTGGAAATCTTATATCATACCCGGTAGGGGATGATAAGTACCTCGATATAAAAACCCACTGTTTAGTGCTATTTTAATCATCACCACTTAAAGAAAGTGATGTGAAAATTATGCGAAAAAACTACTTACCGGTTGTAAGTAGATCATACCTGGTTGGTATGATGAGACTTCCTCGAAGGAAGTTGAAAACCTGTTCATCGGTTTTGAACGGAGATGTCCTTATACCGATCGGTATAATGGACAGTAAAAACCTATTTTGTCAGAAGTGTTCTCCCCTGATTGTGTGCCAATTCTTAAACTATTTGGGAAACCTTCTTGACGGGAGCTCGAATAGCTCTTATAGGTTGAGGGCCTCAGTTTTGGAACTTGAGGGCTAGAATCCCCAGATTTTTGAAAATCTCGTACAGTGGGCCCAAGGCTGGGCACGAGTAGGAGCTCTGGACGACCCGGTGAGAATAAGGGCCCTCGACGACTTGGAGAGAATAAGGGCATATTGTCGTTCCAGGTGTTTGTGCGAAATTTGGAGTAGCACCAAGTGCATGAGACCAGGGTGGGGACGTGATGAGGTCTCTGTACTCATATGGACACGAAGAAGTGACTTCGGGATTGAGGGTCGGATGTCGCGTACATCCACTCATTCCCAGGGTAGAAGTGGTCGTGCTTCTATCCGGGTGGCAGGAAAAGTCACTTCGAAGCCGCTAGCAGGTTTAGTAGTTATACTGACTTGCGAATGTGTGTAACTTTTATGATGAAGAATGTGTGTTAGGTGATGACACACCGTGGTAAATAAGAAATGATGAAAAACCCCAAATTTTTAAATGAAGGGATTTTTTAAAAGAAATTAGTCTGGCACACTCCACATAAATGTTTTTCTTAAAAGTTAAAAGTAGACCTTTGAAAACCCATTCACTGAGTAATCGTACTCACTCCCTCCCTTATATCCCTTTCATGAAATCCCGGAAAGCCTACCCTTAAAGACCATCAACTAAGATGCCTGTAAGACAGGCAAGTAAAGTTTAAAATTTCAGTTTTGATTATGCTATTTCAGGAAATGGTGCAGGTTTAAAGAACGCCTTACTCTTTACGGTTTATAATAAGGGGAAACCCTTTAATAAAACGGGAGAGTGGCGGGTTGATCACAGGGATCCGATCAAACCAGGTCGGGGCATGACAACTAGAGTGGTATCAGAGCCTGTTTCCTCTAATACATAATCAAGACTAGAAAATATGGTAACTAATATGATTTATTTTAAAATTTTCAGATGACTCCCAGGAGAGTAACCAAGAAAACTAGGGATGACTCTGCTTAGTACCCTATCCTCGTAGGAGTACAACCCTAGAAGCTTCCCAAATGCCTGAGGCATGGTAGAAATCTCCAAAGACCAAATGGAGAAGTATCTCGGAGAATGTGCTAGAACCTATTGAGGGCATAACTCTAAGTATAAATGAAGCCAATCGTGAAGCTACAAACGTCAGTAAAGGGTGTATAACCTTACCTAAGTGTTTATCAGGAACCCTGTAGCCCTTATTTTGTGATCACTTTCTATAATAGGGCTAATTGTACTCCTCGATTAATAAAGTACACCAAATTCCTAAAAAACTTTGTCTATCAAAGGATATAATCTTGTTAGGAAGATAGCCCCAAGAAAAAAAATACCTAAGCAAAAGACACCATGGATATCAAGGAGATTATTATGCAAGGAAGGCATGACAAAAGAATCGCTATGGTAAGGTGTCTAGGAGAACTTTGGGGTAACTAAACCAGGGGCAACCTATTATAAGGTACAAAGGAAATAGGCCATGAAAAGAAGTACCGTCCCACACCACTAGGATTTAGAATAATACTTCCCAAGGAAGATGCCCTCACAGCTATAGGAAATTTGAAAGGATACCATCCCAAGAAACATGACTCTAGTTGCAACCACAGATAAGAGGAAACTCTTCAAAATCTTAGCAAAGTGGTAAGAAGGAAAAAGGGGTAAAGGTAGGACCTCAATAAAACCACAAACGAAAAAAAGGATAGCTGAAGAGAATTCACCTTTTAAGAAGAAAATCCAAACAATTTAGGTGCAAAGAAAGGAGTGCATCCACAAGAGAAGACAAGACGAATATTTGATGACAAATGGGACGTTTTGGGATTATAGGAATAAATCACCTTGTAATAAGAAACTATGCAAAATAGGAAGTTCAGACCAACAGGATAAAAGAAAGCAAGTCGTTACAACAAAATAGTCAGAGGGAACAAATGACACCCTAAGGAAGACCGAGAAGTAGAAGGGGCTACACCCTAAAAAGGTTAGTGAGATCGACGTTAAGGACAGGAGTACTCGAGAAATAACTGCCCTAAGAAACTTAGACTAAAGGAATGGTGGAGGTGAGGCAGTTAACGAACTAATACACGGGAAAACCATAATTTGAGTTCTAACAAAGAAGAGAGGGGCGGAAAGGCCAAATACTCGGGAAAAGAAGGACGAAAGAAATCCTTAATAGGACCAAAGGCCAAATTAATGACTAAATTCAAGCCAAGAAAAGAATAGGCAAGCCTCTCACATAATTATCAAGAAATCTTGAAACAAGGAAGATTTGAATGTTCCATAAAGAAATACACTATGAAAGTAAACTTTGGAGGGATGCATACAACTAATTACCCTTGAAGGAATTTTGATGGGCGGATGGACATAATGTGGAGTGCAATGAACCAACCCTTAATTGGGAAATGTTTCAAAGGAAGGAAGTATCATGATAGCCCAATATGACCAGCTTGGAGAGAGCAAGGGAACCATACAATACTTTCAAGAGAACCAAGTAGAATGAAGAAACAAATAACAATGGGACGGCCAATGAGAATAAACAAAACCCTAAGAAAGGCTGATATGTAGTAAAGACTACACTTTATGAAGGACAAAGGATGGGCATCAAGGACGAGCGATACAGTTGCCCAGATGATTGGATCATAAAAGAAATGGAGAGAAGGAGATAGTTGAAGAACTGGTCTTCTAGAGAACCCTAGATTTAAATCACGACAAAGAAGGGAGAAGTGAAAAGGCCAAAACATTGAAAAAGAAGAATGAAGGAAAATCCTTAAAGTAATTAATAGCCAAAACCGGATTTCTAGTTTAAATTCTTGAGACAGTTAAGTGAGCTTCATGAAGGACGAACAAGAGATTTTGAAACAAGGAGGATGTGAACCCTCCTTAAATGGAAATAAGCTAACGGGTTAGCATCAAAAAGATGTTGTAACAAGTATGAATGAGTGGAAAACCCATACTAAGGTAATAAAGTAAAGAATGTTTTAGAAACATTGGGAAAGTAAGTCCTCCAAATAAGATGTGGCTAAGGAGGAATAACCGCAATTAGTAAGAAGGGTCACAGTCCACACACGCATATGAAGCTTAAAGACTGGATGATCGAGCATAGAGTGGAATGCACAAAATAAAACCAATAATCGGAAGTATCCCATCTAAGAAATAAGGGATAAAATAAAAGTTGTGGAAAGAGAAGGATCCAAAGAACACAGATGCCCTAACATAGATAAGGGTGCGAAGAAAGGGAGAAAGAATCATACAATGAATGATAAGGAGGTTGAACATGTATCTCCTAAGATGAAAGTCTCTACCTTGAAGGAATTAGTAGAGATGGAACCGTAAAAAGGGGAAACTCCCCAAACCAAGCAAACGACATGTAGACTGAAAGAAATCAACTTGGCATAAAGAATTGTGAAATGGTTACGAACAAGTAAGAGGGGATTAAGGCCAAAGGAAAACCCTTGAGTAAAGGATATCATTGGGAATGATGATGGACCTAAGAAAGGATGAAACCCAGCATGTCGGTAAAACATATGGAACTTTAATTAATTGGAACCAGAAATACTCAATAAGGAAGTCGAAAAGGGATGAGTGGGTAAGGAGAACTGACACAGTTGTGTAAATTGAGTTAATAACGGTAAAGGTAGTCGTGGAATACTACTAGAGGAAAAGAGGGATGAAGTTATGCAATCCCTAAGAGGTTGAAAAATAAGGAATAACCCTAAAGGAGGTGTTTTGGAGATCTAATGGATATAGAGGTAAGATCCCGATGAAAACATTACTCAAAATAAGGAAGAGTCGGTTCTTAAGCATGACAAAGTCAAACATAATTTGGACCGATTTGTAATGAGCAATGAATGAAGGAAGAGTCGAAATGGGACAAAAAGGTGATGATAAAGAAATCCGTGGAAATAAGTACAAAATGCTCTATAGGATGACAAGCTAAGGGTTTCAATGACCAAGTTGTTAACTAGACACGGAAATGGTTAGTTATCTTGGAATTTCCAATCTTAAGTACAGAATCTCAAGGGGAAGAATGTTGCTATAAGCAAAGAGAGTGATAAAATCTAAGAACATACCCTGAAGTAAGGTATGCTTAGTTATGACAAACTCCATGGAGGGAGTAAATAATATAAAGAAAAAGGAATTCCTTAAGTGAAGATTGTAAAAGGGGCTAATTGAAAGTACGAGAGAAAAGTTTACATCTTAAGCAAACACCAAAGGGGCATCAAAGGAAATGATTGCTCATACAAGGTTGCTAACTAAGTTTTGGGGACAAAACTCCTAAAAGGAGGGGAGAGTTGTAAACCTCACCCTTTGGAGCTAAGGAAAACTGGGAAGAGAACCAGTCAAACTAAGTGAGAAAACTGAACCGATTCATAAACCCGATAATTGTGAATGGGCAATTTATAAATTTACAACTTCCGGCTAATCCAAAGAGTTCATTAAACATTTGAAAAAAACTTAAGACAAATTAGAAGAGAAAAAAAAAATTGGTTCAGGTAAACGAGAATCCATAAGAACTCTGAAGTTAAGCGTGCTTGCTTGATAGTAGTGTGAGGATGGGTGACCTCTTAGGAAGTATAATTTTTTTTTGTAACACGAACTTTTGGTCAAAAATTTTTATGCCAATGCCTTATCATAAATAGTCATAAATTATTATATATTTAATTATTGTAAATAATACCAATAATTTAATACCTAAATTAAATTATTAGAATTAATATCAATAATTTATGGCAATATTAATACTAGTAATAAATCTCTCCCAATTAATACATGGTTTTACACCTACATACAGAGGTCATCCCCATTCATTCTTCTCACACACGAACACTTCTCTCTCTCTCTCTCTCTCTCTATTGCTTCATTTCCCGATGAAGCTTAAACCAGAGCTTTGACTTGAACATTTTTCTTAACCTCGGAAGGAGAGGTCGGGCTCTTTAGAACTGTAGAGAAGTCTGCTATCTGATAGCAAACTCCAGTCAATCCGAGAATTATTGGAAAAATGCCGACGTGATGGAATAGTGAATTAGCTCCGGTAGATCGAAGCTGTCCTGTTTCGGCTAAGTTGAAATTGGCCATTTTGAGCCTTCCTCAGGCCAAACCAAGCCTTCCCAACACTTCCTCAGCCCTACCACGGCCGAATTAGGACTGAAAGGTAAGCTAATTCGGCTCCACTCTGCAATTTCTGGTTGGTGCTAGAGAGAGAACTGACAGAATTTCAAAAATGAAATTCTATCTCAATTCGACATCAATTAATGCAATTCATAATTCTAGGATTAACCTCAAGATGAGAGCTATCTGCCCAGATCAAAAGCTCGGACTACCGTACTCTCACCGGTGAGAAATCGAAGCTTTCTCTCTCTACATTCTATTTTCTGGCGAAGCTCCGTTTGAGCTCGTTTAGGCATTAAAATCTACGATTCAAAGTTCCTTAGAATCATATGAACATGTAGGAACTCAATTTCAACTCCAATGTCAACAATTAAAGGTGTTTGTTCGGTCAATTTGATGAAATCAAATTCGGCAGTGTTGAACAGTTGAAATTGAGGGAAAAATTGGGGAAAATTGGGGAAAATTGGGGATTTTCAAAATTCAAAGGACCAAAATGAAATTTTATGAAATTGAGGGTCAATTAAGAATGAAAATAATGTTGGAGGACCAATTAAGGAATTTTGGAATTTTGGGGCAAAACTTACCATTTTTGTAAAGGAAGGGCAAAATGGTAACTTTGGAAAAGTTGGGGATGAAATTGGAAATTTGGGAAATTAAACCTCTTTTTGTGAAATTGAATAAATTGAGGTCCCAAGATAAATTTTAAAAGTTTCGAGACTCAATTTTAGGAAAAACCCGATAATAGGGACTTAAAGTTAAAGAAAAATAAATTTAGGGACCTAATTGCAAATATATGTAAAGTTGAGTTTTCTCATTCATTTGGAATGAATGAGGGCTATTATTGTAAAAAATAATGAACAATTATGTTCATTTCATGTAGAAGAACGAGACATCGGGAATGCCAGTCGAGTTCCGGCTTGCTAAGTACGGAACCCGACTAAGTGGAATTTCACTACACTATCGGGTGAGTGGGTTTACTAACATCATACCCGGTTGGCATGATAAGCATAACTTAAAGATAAAAACCTCTTATCGGTTGTGGGTGGAAATCTTATATCATTCCCGGTAGGGGATGATAAGTACCTCGATATAAAAACCCACTATTTAGTGGTATTTTAATCATCACCACTTATAGAAAGTGATGTGAAAATTATGCGGAAAAACTACTTACCGGTTGTAAGTAGATCATACCCGATTGGTATGATAAGACTTCCTCGATGGAAGTTGAAAACCCATTCATCGATTATGAATGGAGATGTCCTTATACCGGTTGGTATAATGGACAGTAAAAACCTATTTTATCGGAAGTGTTCTCCCCTGACTGTGTGCCAATTCTTAAACTATTTGGGAAACCTTATTGACGGGAGCTCGAATAGCTCTTATAGGTCGAGGGCCTCGGTTTTGGAACTTGAGGGCTAAAATCCCCAGATTTTTAAAAATCTCGTACAGTGGGCCTAAGGCTAGTGAGCATGAGTAGGTGCTCGTAAATGAACATGATATATGTACCATAAAACTTAATAAGTGAATTGTTTGGCCATGGTACCAAGATAGGACCGACATGCTCAGTCAACTAGCGGCAGTGCGACATGACTGGTCGACGGATCAGTCAAGACAAACAGTTGCGGGTTTAGTTGAGAGTCAGTGCTGGTGGATCAGTGGCACCACATATTAAATGGCTTGATAAGAAAACATTGTTTGTGCATGCACTATGAGTATGGGATCATCAAGACACCCATGAGGGTTAGTGATGTGTCCTAAGGGCCCTGGACAACCCGGTGAGTATAAGGGCGTATCGTCGTTCCAGGTGTCTGTGCAAAAATTTGGAGTAGCACCAAGCGCATGAGACTAGGGTGGTGACGGGATGAGGTCTCTGTCCTCATATGGACACGAAGAAGCGATTTCGGGATTGAGGGTCAGATGTCATGTATATCCACTCATTCCTAGGATAGAAGTGGTCGTGCTTCTATCCAGGTGGTAGGAAAAGTCGCTTCGAAGCCACTAGCGAGTTTAGTAGTGATACTGATTTGCGAATATATGTAACCTTCATGATGAAGGATGTGTGTTGGGTGATGACACACCGTGGAAAATATGAGATGATGGAAAAACCCAAATTTTTAAATGAAGGAATTTTTGAAAAGAAAGGAGTCTAGCACACTCCATATAAATGCTTTTCTTAAAAGTTAAAAGTAGACCTTTGAAAACCCTTTCACTGAGTAGTCGTACTCACCCCCTCCCTTATATCCCTTTCAGGAAATCTTGGAAAGCCTACCCTTAAAGACCATCAACTAAGATGCTTGTAAGACAGGTATGTAAAGTTTAAAATTTTATGCAATTTTGATTATGCTATTCCAGGAAATATTGCATGTTTAAAGGATACTTTACTCTTTACCGTTTATAATAAGGGAAAACCCTTTAATAAACCGAGAGAGTGGCGGGTTGATCATGGGGATCCGACCAAACCGAGTTGGGGCATGACATCGCATGCCAACTAGTTTACACTATAGTGAACCATTTTTCGTCAATTTTCTCGGTCAGTTCAATAGTTTTTGGTCTGGTTCAACCCTTTTTCGGTCGATTCTTGACAAATTAAAAATAGCTAAAAATTATACATTCATTTTCGTATTTAATGGACCCAAGAACCCCTCCATTCCGATTTGTTAAGCCCCTTCTAAAATTTGGGAGGATTTGTGGCCTAAGCCAACTCGAACCCGATTCATGCTAGTTCTCTCCTGAGTTTCTCTTGATGCTTGTTCTCATATCTCGAAACGGGTCCCTCATGACTCATTTCATCCCTCTTGGACTCTCTATCAATCCCTTCTATTCATCCGATTCAATTTAACTTTCTATTTTGGGTTTTCCTTCGGCATTCAATTTGGCCTGATTTTCGAATTAAGATTTTTTTGGTGTTATAATTTCACCTGAATTGTTTAGAGATGGGATACTACTACATGAGTGGAAAGGAAATAGATAACTAGGAGAGAAGCTATCATGTTCTAATTATGTATATATGTTGGATCAAGGCCGAACTAAGTCCGTGAGGATCTTGTCTACATGACCTAAAGAAAATCATCCAAATCATGGGAATTCTACTCACATGAGTGATAACCTTCTTACTCAGAATAGGTGACCGACACCCTATACATCAACATGCATGTAGTAAACATATGAAATTACCCCCAACAAAACATTAAATAGATAAGAAGAATCACTCACTTGGAATTGGGTACGAGTACTAGAGGATGTAGAGGAGTTCGAGCAAATCATTGGGCGAAGTCGGAGTAGATGTCTAAGAATTCGGGACCCTCAAGTGGAATTATGGGCTCGAGAAACTCAAGTTGAGCCTGACAAAAAAATAAAAGTTTAGAAAACCTCAATGTCACAATCTCAACTAAAGGAAAGCACGAGAGATGGGATCATCATACCTCGTGAACTCTTCAGTGAGTTGAGCTAGAGGAGGAAGACGTAGAGAGGTCTCGAAAGGTCTCCATCGGACAAGATCTGGGTTGAATTAGGCAGGAGATGTTCAAGAGCCAACAACTAATGAACCTTCAGTTAGGGCTCAAGTGAAAGTTGAATTCACTAAAATTGGATCACAAGCATTAGAAGCTTATCGAGGAAACGTACTTGACAAGCGATCTGAAGGAGGATCTTCGGCTTTCAACCTGAGAGCCAAGGATAGCACATTCATTTCAAAGTAGAAGAATGAAATCGAGCTCGTAATGAAGGAGGAGCGAGCTGAGGGCTTGTGATTCAACTATAATTTGGCCATAGGAAATCACATGCGATTGAGCGCCGGATTTCAATCAACTACGAGTTTTCACAAAGAGAATGTACAAATGAAAATGAGCTGAGGGTTTCAGAAACTTGAAGCTAAAGGAGCAACGAGCAACGTGAAAATGACGATATTACACTTAATGCAATCAATTAAATCACTTAAGGGTAAAATGATCACCATGCCCTCGGTATGAGGACAAATTACAGTGAATGCCACTTCCAGTGAAATGACCATAATACCCCTAGCATTTGGCAAAAATTATAATCATTCCATTAAGGGCATGTTTGGATGACGGTAAAAACACAGCTAAAACTATATTTGGATGCTAGAAAATAGGCAAGGACCGAAATTACAAAAATTCCCCTGAGGATATATAGCATTTGGTGAAAATTATAATACACCTAGCATTACAGTGAATGCCCCTCTCAGTGAAATCACCATAATACCCCTGAAATCACCATAATACCCCTAGTATTACAGTGAATGCACCTCTCAGTGTTGGCAAAAGTTATAATCATTCCATTAAGGTTATGTTTAGATAACGGTAAAAGCACATAGCTAACACTGCATTTGGATGCTAGAAAATAGGTGAGGGCCGAAATTATGAAAATGCCCTTGAGGGTATTTTCGGAGTACAAGGGAAATTCTGAACTTCATTGATCAACTGTAGATTTTTCAAATATGGGAATTAAACAGGAAGTTATAAAATTTATAAATTATTAAGATTCCCTTATTTAGGAATTATAGATTTAATTACAAAAATAGGGTTTAAGGGAAAATTGTAATTTTAGAAATATTGCGATATGATATATTCAATATCCATATTAACAGTCCAAAGTGTACTTATAAATTATGTGTATGATGTTTAGGGAATAATTCATACATAATCGTACAAAATGAGCACAAAAATTTGGGAATCCCTCCGAGAAAAATATGTCCCCGAATAACGGTTAGAGAGATTTCTAGCATCGAGTTCGATTCAACCAATGATGCGATATTACTCGCACATCTAATAGCATGAGATAATTAAAATATTTTTGTGGAATATATTACACTTGACTGCCTAAACCCCAATGAAATTATTTTTGGGGAATATATTTTTAATATGAGCATAAATCTTGCTTATAAGATTTACCATTTGTTGTTATATTATGAAAACCAATTTCAATAATGGTATATAAATGCATTCTCCGATGTAAGAAATGGGATAAGCCCATGGTTGAGGAAAATAGATTAAATCCATAAATTGACAAAGCCCAATACCATCATTTTCAAAAATAGTGGGCCTAATACCATGTTTTGAAAACTCGTAAAATTGAGCCCAAGGTCAATCGAAACGGGTCTTGTCCCATAAATAATTTTGATTGTAAATTTTGAATATGTTAAAATACTTAAATATGTGATTTTGTGTGAAATGAGTCACACCTAGTAAATACTATTAATCTGGGGTGGGCATCATCCCGTGGGGCTGACAATACAAATACATTTGTCTTAAGTTAAAATACATATATGCTTTTGTTTAGAAATGAGACCATAAGAGGTCCGATAGGTAGTGATGGTTCTGAGGTAGGCATGTCAATGGGACTCGAGACTCGAGCCTCGGGTCCCTACTCAACCCAAGCAGACCCGTGGAGCCTCGGTTCTCGCTGGCTGGACCCGAATCTCGAGTCTAAATGGACCCGAAGGTGGGCACACAATCTAATTGAATTTTTTTCCCTATTTTAATGAAACCACATTATTTCATTATATGTAAGGAAAAAATATTAGAAGTAATACAGTATGGCCGTCCTTTCTTAAACTGTAATAAATACTTTTACTTTCTTATACACTAATATATTTATAAATATTTTCTCGCCATACTATATTACTTATTTTTCCTTTTTTAGACCATAATAGATTATTTTTCCTTTCTTAAACACTAATAGATATATAAATACTTGAAGAATTAGTGGAAAATTTTACATTAAATTAAGTTATATATATAATTAACTGTATTATTTGATATAAATGTGTAACACATATTCAAAATTTTGATATAGTTAAAAGATGTATAATTTATTTTTAACTAAAAAATTGAATTTAAATTATATAAATAAAATTTTATATATCAATAATTATACAAAAAAATGTCACATGAATCAACAGTGTTAAACTTAATGGAAAATTATACTAGTAATTTATTAAGTAAATTAAAACTAATAAACATTTGACAAATTGAATTTCCAAATAAATATTAAAATTTTTATATATTATAATAATTTTTTATTTTTGTTAAAAAAATAAAATAGACCCGAGCAGCGGGTTCAAGACCAACTTCTAGACCCGAGCCTCGGGTCCAGGCGGGTCTCGGGTCCAGCAGACTCGACCAAGTAGACCCGAGGCTTGGGTCCACTTGGGCACAAGTCTGTCGAAATTGAGCTTAGGTCGGGTGCAGGTCCGCTAAAACCCGACCTAACCCTTGCTATTGACATCCCTATTCTGAGGACTACTAGTAAGAAAAGTTGATATAGGGGAAGTTATAGTCGGGCTAGTACGTCGAGGTCTCTAGGAGTCATGTGCACATTAGAATTGGTGAAGGTAGAAGGTTTATTCCCTCTATAGCAGACAATTTGATCAATATATCTAGGAGTTGGGTGATGGTGATCACATAGATAGTCTGATATTAACATCATGATCCGATCAACACATGTAGTTGAGGTTGTAGCCTTATACTAAGGTGGTTGGTAAAGTTGCTCTAAACTACAAGTGAAACATTTGAGACTTTTGTTATGCAAATGTGTGATATTTTCGATAATGAAAAAGATATGTCCAGTGTATAATATGCTTAACAAATACAAGTTTCATAAATTGAACCTTTAAGCCTTATTACAGATGAACCTAGTGAAAGGTTGTTGAAATAGTCTAAGATATTTAAGTTATTTACGATATAATCTTATTAGTTAAGATTATATCATAGATATTTAAGTTAGTTACGATATAATCTTATTAGTTAATATTATATCATATATTCTACTTAAGATAGTTACAATATAATATAAACCTATAAATAGGCATGCCTATCATTGAGTTCGAGTGTGAGAAAAAAAATGGTTGTTTTAATTTCTTATACCTATAGCCTCTCTATCACCATATTATTTTTCCCTAATTTAGTTTTCTAACATGGTATTAGAGATAATGTCTATTTGTTTGATCTGAAGGCTCTAGACATGACATAGCTGGATTGTTGTAGAAGATGGAGAAAACAGATGCGACAGTAATGGGGAGGGAGTTGAAGAAAATTTTAGAAGGTACTATTGCACATGCGTTTTCTTCTAAACCATCTTCCACAGACTCGATTATTGATTCAGGCACATCTAGACACGTGATAGGAATATCAATAGAATTTATTACAATAAATGTTCCAAAATATCTATGGAGTGAAGTATTGACAACAACATATTTAATTAACTGAATGCCTTCTTAGATATTGAACTTTTAATCTCCTTGTGAACTTTTGATGGGACGCAACATACATTCAGTTCGTACTCGTGTATTTGGTTACGTGTATTTTGTGAGAGATCATCGTCCCACAGTAACCAAACTTGATCCACGTGCACTAAAGTGTATTTATGTAGGCTATTCTAGCACTAATAAAGGTTACAAGTGTTGGTATACAAGCGAGATAACACTTTTTGTGAGTATGGATGTGACATTTCATGAGAATGAACCATTTTATGGAGAATCAACAACATTATCCAGAGTGCTAGATGATTTGCTTGAAGTACAACTTGGAAATGAAGAGAGAATTAGTGATAAGATAGTTGAATATGTCATTGTAGGTGTAATCTCGTACACTAAGAGATCTAGTAGCAATGAAGAAGGGACTAATGAACCAAAATTGAAGGTTTATAGTAGAAGAAACAAGAGTTATGCTGAGGGGGAGGAAGATAAAGAAGATGATGGAGAGAAATAAGAACAGGTACTTATACTACAACCATTGCCCCCATATGTCTCAGATACCCATCAATCATCCGATGATTCCTTATCATCACCATATGGTAATTAATCTCTACCCATTGCTATTCGTAAAAACCCTAGAGCTAATGCAGGAAAACCACCAATTAGATATGGTTATAAACATAATATATCTAACTATGTCTCATATGCATATGTAAACCCTGCACTTTTGAGTTAAGGAAAACTGTGAAAGAACCGGTCAAACCGAGTAAGAAAACCGAGCCGATTTACAAACCCGATCATTTGGGAACAAACAATTTTGAAATTTACAACTTTCGGGTGATCCAAAGGGTTTATTAAACCTTGGAAAAGAAACTTAAGACAAATTAGAAGATAAAAACCAAATTGGTTTAAGTGAACAAGATTCAATAAGAACTCTAAAGTTAAGCGTGCTTGCTTGAGATTAGTTTGAGGATGGGTGATCTCCTGGAAAGTATGATTTTTTTTGTAACCCAAAATTTCAGTCAAAAATTTTTATACGAACTTAATTCTTATCATAAATAGCCATAAATTAATATATATTTAATTATTGTAATTAATACCAATAATTTAATACCTAAATTAAATTATTAGAATTAATACAAATAATTTAATACCAAAATTAAATTATTAGAATTAATACCAATAATTTATGGCAATATTAATACTAGTAATAAATCTCTCTCATTTAATACATGATTTTACTCCTATATAAAGAGGTCATCTCCATTCATTCTCCTTACACCTGAACAATTCTCTCTCTCTACTGCTCCATTTCCCGGTGAATCTCAAACCATAGCTTCGTATTGAACATTTTTCTTAACCTCAGAAGGAGAGATCTACCCTATTTCAGCCAAGCTAAAATTGACCATTTCGAGCCCTTCTCTGACCAAACCAAGCCCTCCCAACATTTCCTCAGCCCTCCCACGGCCGAATTAGCACTGAAAGGTAAGCCAATTCGGCTACTCTCTACAATTTTCGGTCGGTGCTAGGGAGAGAACCAGCAGAATTTTAATGATGAAATTCTAACTCAATTCAGCATCAATTGATATGATTCTTGATTCTAGGATAAACCTCAGGATAAGAGCTATCTCCCAGATCGAAAGCTCGGACTGTCGTGCCCTCATCGGTGGGTAATCGAAGCTTTCTCTCTCTATAGTCTATTTTCCCATGAAACTCTGTTTGAGCTCGTTCCGACGTTAAAACTCACGATTCAAAGTTCTATGGAATCATATGAACATGGAGAAACTCAATTTTAACTTCAATTTCAACAATTAGAGGTGTTTGAATGGTCAATTTGATGAAATCAAATTTGGATGTGCTTAGGCGTTGAAATTGGGGGGGAGGGGGGGGGGAATTGGAGAAAATTGGGGATTTTCGAAATTCAAAGGACCAAAATGCAATTTTATGAAATTGAGGGTCAATTGGGCATGAAAAAAATGTTGGAGGACCAATTGAGGAATTTTGGAATTTTTGGGGAAAAACTTACCATTTTTGTAAAGGAAGGGCAAAATGGTAATTTTAGAAAAGTTGGGGGACCAAATTGGAAATTTGGGAAATTAAACCCCTTTGTGCAAAATTAAATAATTTGAGGTGCTAAGATAAATTTTAAAAGTTTCGGGACTCAAATTTAGGAAAAACCCGACAATAGGGACTTAAAGTTAAAGAAAAATAACTTTAGGAACCTAATTGCAAATATATGTAAAGTTGGATTTTCACATTCATTTGGAACCAATGAGAACTATTAGGCCAGAAAATAATGAACAATTATGTTCATTTCGTGTAGGAGAACAAGACATCGGGAACGCCAGTCGAGGTTCAGCTTGTTAAGGATGGGACTCGACTTAGTGGAATTTTACCGCACTATCGGGTGAGTGGGATTATATATCATACCCGGTTGGGAATGATAAGAGCATCGGTATAAAAACCCACCATTTAGTGGTATTTTCATCATCACCACTTAGAGAAAGTGATGTAAAAATTATGCGAAAAAACTATTTACTGGTTGTAAGTAGATCATACCCAGTTGGTACGATGAGACTTCCTCGAAGGAAGTTGAAAACCTGTTCATCGATTATGAACGAAGATGTCCTTATACCAGTTGGTATAATTGATAGTCAAAACCTATTTTGTTAGAAGTGTTCTCCCCTGACTATGTGTCAATGCTTAAACTATTTGGGAGACCTTCTTGACGGGAGCTCGAATAGCTCTTATAGGCTGAGGGCCTTGGTTTTGGAACTTGGAGGCTAAATGCCTGATTTTGAAAATCTCATACAGTAGGCCGAAGGTCAGTTGGTACGAGTAGGAACTCGTAAACAAACATGATATATGTGCCATAAAACTTAATAAGTGAATTGTTTGGCCATGATACCAAGATAGGACCAACATGCTTAATCAACTAGCGGCAGTGCGACATGACTGGTCGACGGACCAGTCAAGACAAACAACTGCGGGTTTAGTTGAGAGTTAGTGTCGTTGGACCAGTGGCACCACATATTAAATGGCTTAATAAGAAAACATTGTTTGTGCATGCACTATGAATACGGGATCATCGAGATGCCCAAGAAGGGTAGTGATGCGTCTTAAGGGCTTTTGACGACCTGGTGAGTATAAGGGCATATCGTCGTTTTAGGTGTCCATGTGAAATTTGGAGTAGCACCAATCACATGAGACTAGGGTGGGGACAGGATGTTGCGAACATCCACTCAAACCTAGGGTAGAAATGGACGGGCTTCTATCTTGGTGGCCTGTAAAGACACTACAAGCCACAAGTGGGTGCAGTGGATGGGCTGCCCTCCGAATGTATGTTCCCTTCCTAATAAAGTGTGTGTGTTGACTATTAAACACACCTAATATGGAAAATAAGGAAAAAAAAGGGTTTTGAGAACCAGAATTTGAGGAAAGATCATTTTTAAAGGAAAAATAACAATTTTTGGCACACTTTAATTAAAGTTATTTATGAAAAACTCACTCCCAACACCTATTCACTAAGTTGTAGAAACTCACCCCTCTTTATATCTCTTTTTAGGAGTAGAGACAACATTACTATAGAAAATACCCGGATCTATCATTTGTCAGGTATGCTTAAAAGTTATTTTAAGCTTACATTTTTATTAATTTATGTTATTCCAAGGAATAAGGTTTTAAATTACTTCTGGCTCCTCTTGATTAAAGGAAGGGGGAAAGCACTCTTAAACTTAGAGAGCCGCGGGTTGATCACGGGTATCCGACCAAACCGGGTCAGGGCATGAAAACTTGAGCGGTATCTGAGCTTAGTTCCCTTAAAGCATTGTCAATACTATGACTTGACACCAATGAAAACTTAATTACCATGTAGGAAGGAGAGTTCCTTAGAAATTTTTTGTGCGAACCAAACCCCCACACATGATCGTGAAAAAGACACCTACCTCGAGAGAGGCAGCCGTCCAACGATTCTTGGAGGGCGATAAGAGAGTGCCTAATGACATGGTTGAGGATTATAGGAAACTCGTTGGAGCCCTATTTGAGATAGAATGTATCACCTATCCTCCTCAAAGGCAAGAAGAACCTATCCCTCCTTCATGGAGCATAATACCTCTCCCAACTCCACAAAAACCAAAAAGGACTCCCACTAAGAAGGAGGCCTGGGACAACTATTGGGATGCCCACACCACCTTTATGAAAGTCAACCAAGTACCCCACCAGTTCAATCCAACTTCAGTCCTTTCCAATGGATGAAGTGGACATACGAGTGCGAGGTAGAGGTGTTGAGAAGGTATGGACTCGAGGCCATTCATGAAGTTCATCCTATTAGGGAAATCTAAAGGGAATATGGATGGATTTCAACTTGTTCATTAGAACCTTCAGACCATGAATCCCGCAACCGTTCAGAGGCTAACTCCCGACCTATGACTCCAAGGGACTAGGAAGTAGTGAATTCCTGTAATAAGCTTAGTGCAACAAGAAACTATCTCTTTAAATGAATGAAAGTTCAGTTTTCCTTAATTAAAAATTTAATCTCCTTTATAATGACAAGTACAACTAACAGATTTGAAGTATATCAATCATGAACAGGGTAGTAGATGGGGAAAAGACCACCTAATGAGAAAAACTACAGGCTACCTCTAGGTAACCCTAACCCTAGGATAGCCAAATAAGTTCCCCACAAAAACTAGGAATATGGAGTAACAACACAACAAGACTGTGAAAGAAATTCCAAAGGAGTCTGCCTAAAATCACCAGGAAGGGAATACCCTAACTAAGGATAGGAAAAAAAGGAAGAGTGTGAAGTCTGGTGTAAGGTATGAGGGTTGGATGTTAAGAACATCCACTCAGACCCATGGTAGAAGTGGATAGGCTTCTATCTTGGTGGATAGTAAAGATGCTCCGATCCACAAGTAGGTACAGTGGACTAGCTACACTTGTGAATGTGTGTACCCTTCTTGATGAAGGGCATGTGTTTGTTTGCTAATACGCCTCACGAGGCAAGGGGATGGGCTAAGAAAGCTAAACACACCTAATATAGAACTGGGAAAATGGTTTTGAAAATGTTGGAAAGGATTTGAGAATTCTTGGAAAAAGGAATGGTAAACCTTGGAAAAAGGTTTTTGGAAAAGAAATTAAAATTGAGGAAACACTTTTGAAAGAAAACATCACCCTTGGTAGGGTAAAGGTTTTGAAAACTGAACTTTGAAGAAAAACCTTCTTTTTAAAGAAATGATAACCATAGCATGGCTATTTTTTTAAAACTCACCCCCAATACCCGCTCACTAAGTTGTAGAACTCATCTCTCCCTTTTACCCCTTTTAGGTAACCAAGGAAACACCATTCTTAAAGACCCTCCTAATTTGGAATAGTAAGAATACAATTATGTCTATTTTAAAATACTCAGTTTTGTATAATGCTATTCCAGGAAAGATAGGAAAGAAGAACACCTTACTCCTCGTAGTCTAGAAAAGGGTGAAACCCTTTATGGTCCAATGGGAGTAGCGGGTTTCACACGGGGATCTTACCAAACTTGGTCGGGGTGTGACAACTTGAGTGGTATCAGTGCCTGTTTCCTTAAATACATTATCAAGACTATATAACATAGTAACTAGGAGAAAATTTAAAAATTTTCAAATGTCTCCCAAGAAAGGAACCAAGAAAACTAGGGTTGATGTCACCAACACCACCTAACACTCTGTCCTTGTAGGATGATAACCCTAGAAGTTCTCCAATGTCTAAGGCATAATAGAAGTACCAAAGAACCAAATGGGGAAGTATCCAGTACCACCAAGGGGTATGGTACTAGGATATGTTAGGGTCACAACCCCGAGTATGAAGAGGAGCTAAGCCTGAAGCCAGGAACGCCAAAAAGGGCTTATAACCCTACACAGGGAAAACACTGATAAAGGAACCAGTAGCTGCCAATCTACTGTATGACCACTTTTTTGTAATAGGGATAAGACCCCAACGTATTGTACTCCTTCTCCATTAATGAAAAACTCCAAATTCCTAAAACCATGTCTTTAAAAAATGATCTTGCGCCTCAACTTTAGGAAGATTGCCCAAGAAAAGTAACCAAACAAACTTGTGTTACCCTAGACACCACGAAGACCAAGGACATTCCCATCCCAAATAAAGAAATGAACCAAGGGAACTATTGGGCAAGCACGACAAGGAAACCGTTAAGGTGATTAAAGAGCCTAGGAGAACTCTTGGAGTAACAATGGTACAAGGAAATGACCTATTACAAGGTGTGGACAATAGGAACACTACTTATAAAAGTGCCCAACACTACTAAGGACAGGTATCAAGATAAGCTATTATAGGTGTAAGGAAAATGGGGCATGAAGTGAAGGACTGTCCCACTCCACAAGGATTTATCGCAATACTTTCCAAGAACAACACCTCCACAGCTACAGGAGTCCGAAAGGATACCACCCCAAGAAACACAACTCCTGCTCATAATTTCAACCACACCCAGGAGGAAGCTCGTCCAAATCCTAGCGTAGTGGCAGGTACCTCCCAACCCAATCTCCCTTTAAGAAAAGCTAAGGCACCAAGTTGGTAATCCATGTCAAAAGTAAATTTTGAGTTCCTAAAACTTTTATGTCCTCAATGATGATGTAATGGTGTACCTCAACTACATGGGGAAGGAAAATGGACTAAAGGTAGGACCTCGATAAACTACAAATAGAGCAGAAGGTAAATGAAGAGAATTCTTCCTTTAAGAAGAAATTTTCAGCCATCTAGGAGCAAGGAAGGAAGCGCCTCCACAAGAGAAGACAGGTCGAGCATTATACGACAATGGGATGTCTCGGGATGGAAAGTGCGACCCACTTTTGAAAAAGTAAAGAAGCCAAATAGGAGTTTCAGACCAACATAGCGGAATGAAGCAAGTCGTATCAACGAGATAGTCAAGGAGAATAAACGACGCCCTAAGGAGGAATAGGAAATCGTAAGGACTACACCCTAAAAAGGGCAATAGGATGGACATTAAGGACAAGAAAACCCGAGAGATAATTAGACAAGGAGAAATGTAGGGATGAGGCAGTTAACGAACTGACCCTTGTGAAGGTCATAATTTAAGCTCAACAAAGAAGAGAGAGGTGGAAAGGCCAAACATTTAGAAAAGAAGGATGAAGGAAATCCTTAAAGAGACCAATGGCCAAGATCGGATTAATGACCAAACTCAAGCTAGGAGAGGGTTAGGTAAGCCTCTCACAAGATGATCAAGAGATCTTGAAGAAAAGAGGATTTGAGCTCTCCCTAAAAGAAATAGATGTGTACTAGAGTACAAGTGGGAATGAGGATGGGGTACAAAGGACGTGCCCACAAGATTTCAAGAGTAAATGTAAGCGGGAGAGGATGGCATCAAAGGATGTCATTCAAGGTTAGATACTTTCGAAGACGAATGAAAAAGGAATTCCGAGAGAAAGGGGAAGAATCCAACCAAGGAAGGAAACCCTGGAAAGGCATACATATCCCAACTGAAAGGTAATGGAACCAAGTAAAGAGGAATAAGAAGATAAGCTTGCAAATAGAAAAGCATGTTGAGGTGAAAAGACCAAGGGAAGCGTACTAGGAAGGCCCAAGGAGTAACTTAAACTCAAGGAATGGGTAAGTAGGAAGATAACATCAAAAGATGTCGTACAATTAAGAAAGGGGTGGATTGCCCATAAAAGGGAAGTAGAGGAAAGCACATATGAGAAACCTTGGAGAAGTAAGCCCTCCAGTTAAGAAGTGATTAAAGGAAATGACCACTGACATCAAGACTGGTTGTGGTCCATGCTCACTTGATGGAGCCTAAGGAGTGGACGGCTAGGCATAGAGTAAAGTACACGAAATAAAACCAATAATTGGAAGTTCCTCAATTAAGGAATAAGGGATGAAATTGAATAATAAGATGAGAAAGGATTCATAGTAGGCAAATGCCCAAATATAGAAAGGGGTGTAAGGAAATGAAGAAAGAAACATTCAAGGAATGGTAAGTAAGTTGAGCATGTAGCTCCTACGGTGAAAGTCTCTACTTTGAGGGACATAGTAGAGAAGGAAATCGTAAAAAGGGAACTCCCCAAACAAAGCAATCGACACATAGATCGAAAGGGTTCAACTCAGAATAAAGAATCGTGAAATGGTCATGAGCTAGTAAGAGTGGATTAAGGAAAGGGAAAGTCTTTGAATAAAGGACACCACTAGAAATGAGGAATGACATAAGAAGGGAAGAATCCTAGCATGTCGGTAAGTCATCAGGAAACCCAATGATTGGAACTGGAAAAAAAACCCAATAAGGAAGTTGGGAAAGGATGTGTAGGTAAGGAAAACCGACATGGTTATGTAAGATATGACGTCAAAGGCAAGAAAGATGGTTGGATAATGGTAAAGGTAGTCGAGGAATACTGCTAGACGAAAAGAGGGACGAAGTTATATAATCCCTAAAAGGTGAGAAAGTTGACAACAACCATCAAGGAAGTATTCTAGAAATCTAATTGACAAAGATAGGTTCTAGAACATGTCATGTTGTAAGGAACACGTAAGCCCAATAGACCCATGGAAAAATGTAACTCAAGTAAGGAAGAGTTAGTTAGTTAAGCATGACAAGGTCAAACATGAATTATAGACCGAAGTTGTAATAAACAATGGATGAAGGAAGGGTCAAAATAGGATGAAAAGGTGATAACACCAAAACCCATGAAAATAAGTACGTAATGCTCAAAAGAACACCGAGCTAAGGGTTTCAATGATCAAGAGAATAACTGGACACGGGAACGATTGGGCCTTTTGGAACTCCCAATCCTGAAATCCTAGGTAAGAACCCTCAAGAGGAAGAATCTTACCCTAAATAGAGGAAGAAGTGAATCTAAGGATGTGCCTTTTGAATAGTGGGTAAGACATGTATAGTTATGATAAAGTCCATGGAGTGAGTAAACAATGGGAAGGAAAAAAAATTCCTTAAGTGCGTGATATAAAGGAGCTAAGTGAAGAACAACCGAAGTGTTAGCATGTCAAGCAAACCCCAACCTGACATCAAGGGAAATTATTCCGGATGCAAAGGATGCTAATTAAGTTTAGGGGACAAAACAGGTAAAAGGATGGGAGAGTTGTAAACCTCGTCGTTTATAGATAAGAAATCCGAGAAAAGAAGCGGACGTTTCAAAAGAGAAAACTGAGCCGATTCACAAACCATTACCGATAAGAAAGGGCAAAATGGGCAAATTAACAAATCCCAAGTGACTCAAAGAGTCATAAAAATCATGGAAAAGAACCTTGGGATAATTGGGAAGAGAAAACTAGACTAGTTCAGGGTGAACTAGACCTGAACCGAATTGAATCAGTTTGAACCATACTTCAAACAATTTCTAAAAATAATTTTCTTGGTGGCTTAACATATTAAAATTGGGAAGTTAAAGCCACCATTTAATAGAGAATGAATTTAGATTAACTTAGAAATTTTTAATTTTGAGAAAATCGGTCGAATCGGGCCTGAACCATCCGATTTTCACATTGAACCCGGTTAGACTGATCCGGTCTGGTTTGGAACAGTGTCATCTTCTTCCTCAGGATGACAACACTATTCATTAATGCAGAAAACAAATAATGCCAACGAAGCTAAAACTGCTCCGTTTAGGCCATTTCAGGGCAAGGATAAGCCTTAATAAAATGGAAAGTTGTCAGGCAGAGGGTTCCCGAACTCCAAATATAAAGAGGTCCTCTCCATTCATCCTCCACACACCTCAAATCTTCATTCTCTCTCAACTGCTCTATTTTCCGATGAAGTTCAAACTAGAGCTTAGATATATGCCTTTTTCTCAACCTTAGAAGGCAAGGTTAGGTCTTACAGACTCCGGGGGAAGTCAGCTACTTGATAGAATCGTCCTTTCGACTTGAGGACCATCGGAGAAGCATCGATAGAATCAAACTGTGAAGTAGCTCCGACGGACCAAAGCTGCCCTATTTTGGCCAAGATGAATTCGGCCAAATTCAGCCCTCCTCGAGCCAAACAAGGCCTCCCCAACACCTCCACAACCTTCATACGACCTTAACAAAGTTGAATGGTAAGCCAATTCATCCCTCCTTAGTCATTGCAGATCAGGGTTATAGAGAGAAAGTGTCAAAATTCATTGACCAAATTCATCCTCGATTTGACTTCAATTGTAGAAATTCTTAATTCTAGAAGGAATTTCAGGACAAGATCTACCTTCCCCGATTGAGAGCTCAGATCGCTGGACCTCTAACGGTAAGCTTTCGAAGCTTTCTCTCTCTATGAGTAGTTTTTCAGCGAAGCTCTGTTTGAGCTCAATTTAGACCCAAATGTTGCAGTTCAAAGCTTAATTGAACCATATGAAAGTGTAGTAACTGATCCATACCTTCAATTGGAACAATTAATCCCGGTTGAATGGTCAATTTGAAGAAATCAAATTTAGCAAGTTTGAAGGGGAGAAATTGAGGAAAATTGGGAATTTTGAAAAATTGTGGTATCTCTTTGAAATTTCCCAAAATTGAAGGTTGGTCAATTTTTGGAACAATTGGGGTCAAATTTCCATTTTTGGGGATTAGGGGAAAAATTGTAATTTTATGAAAATTGGAGACCAAATTGGAAATTTGAAAAACTTGAGCTTCTTATACAGTTTTGACTAAATTGAGTATTCAAAGTGAATTTTGGAAGTCTTGGGACTCAATTTGGAGAAAAGTTAGTATTAGGGACCTAAAGTCAAGGAAAATAAACTTTAGGGACCTAAGTGCAATTAACTTACAAATTTTGAGCTTAGTCGCTCATACGTGAGAAAATGATGGATGTTATGCCAAACGTCAAATTAATAAGGATGCCCAAATCATGTAGGAACATGTGTGACTGGAATGCCTATAAGATAAAGCCCGCGTAAACTAGGAAACTTACTAGGGATGAAACGTCACAATTATCGGGTGAGTGGGAATGTTGTACATCATATCAGTTGGGATGATGAGTTTACTTTTATGAAAAGAAAACCTACTTACTGGTCGTAAGTAGAGATGATCATACCTAGTTGGTATGACAAACTTACTTGAGGAAAGGAGAAACCTGCGTACTGATTATAAGCGGAGATACTCTCACACCCGGTTGGTGTGATAAAGTTGAAAACAAGCTTTTTGTAAGAAGTGTTCTCCCTGACTGTGTGCAAATGCTTAAAAGATTTGAGAGACCTTCTTGACGGGAGCTAGAACAGCTTAGATAGGCTAGAGGCCTAGGTTTTTGAACTTATGGGTCTATATGCTCGATTTTGGAAAATCATGTGTAGTGGGCCCAAGGCTAGTGGGCACGAGCAGGAACTCATAAACAAACTTGAGTAAAGGAAGGCCATGAAAATTCTTAATGAAATTATTGTGTGATTTCACCATGGTACCGAGTCAGGATCGACAATACTCGATGGATTGGCAGTAGTGCGTCAGGGTCATTGTACCACTGGCACCAAAGATAATGGCTATATGTGAAAGTTATTGTTTGTGCATGCACTTTTGATACATGAACATCAAGATGCCCAAGAGGGGTAGTGATGGGTTCTAAGGGCTACTGGACAACATGGTGGAGATAAGGCAGTTCGACGTGCTAGTTAGTCAGGAAGCTTGGAGTAGCTTCTTGCGCATGAGATTGAGGTAGGGTCGGGATGAGGTCTCTGTTCTCATACAGACACAGAGTGGCATTCGGGTATGAGGGTCGCTGTAAACCCCGCCTGTTTGAGCTAAGGAAAACCGGGAAGGCAACCGATGAAATCGAGTGAGAAAATCGAACCGGTTCACAAACCAAACCATATGGGAACAAGCAATTTGGAAATTTACAACTTTTGGGTGATCCAAAGGTTTCATTAAACCTTAGAAAAGAGACTTAAGACAAAATAAAAGACAAAAACCAAATTGGTTCAGGTGAACGAGATTCCATAAGAACTTTAAAGTTAAGTGTGTTTACTTGAGAGTAGTGTGAGGATACGTGACCTCTTGGGAAGTATGATTTTTTTTGTAACCCGAAATTTGGGTAAAAAATTTTTATGTGAACGCCTTATCATAAATGGCCATAATATATATTTAATTATTGTAATTAATACCAATAATTTAATACCTAAATTAAATTATTGGAATTAATACAAATAATTTAATACCAAAATTAAATTATTAAAATTAATACCAATAATTTATGTCTGTATTAATACTAGTAATAAATCTCTCCTATTTAATATACGGTTTTACACCTATATAAAGAGGTTATCTCCATTTATTCTCCTCACACCCGAACACTTCTCTCTCTCTCTACTGCTCCATTTCCCGGTGAAACTCGAACTAGAGTTTCGACTTAAACATTTTTCTTAGCCTCGGAATGAGAGGTTGAGCTCTTTAAAACCGGAGAGAAGAAAGCTATCTAATAGCAAACTTCAGCCAATCAGAGAATCGTTGGAGAAGCGTCGACATGATGAAATAGTGAAGAAGCTTCGGCGGACCGAAGCTACCCTATTTCGGCCAAGCTGAAATCAGCCAAACCAAGCCTTTCTAACACTTCCTCCGCCCTCCCACGGCCGAATTAGGACTGAAAGGTAAGCCAATTCGGCTCCACTCTACAATTTCCTGCCGGTGTTAGAGAGAGAACAGGTAGAATTTCAATAATGAAATTCTAACTCAATTCGGCATCAATTGATGTGATTCTTGATTCTAGGATGAACCTCAAGATGAGAGCTATCTGCCTAGATCGAAAGCTCAGACCGTCGTGCCCTCACCGGTGAGAAATCAAAGCTTTCTCTCTCTATAGTCTATTTTCCGGCGAACCTCCGTTTGAGCTCGTTCTGTCGTTAAAATCTGCGATTGAAAGTTTCTTAGAATCGTATGAACATGTAGGAACTCAATTTTAACTCCAATTTTAATAATTAGAAGTGTTTGTTCGGTCAATTTGATGAGATCAAATTCGGTAGTGTTGAAGAGTTGAAATTGGGGATTTTCGAAATTCAAAGGGCCAAATTACAATTTTATGAAATTGAGGGCCAATTGGGCATGAAAATAATGTTGGAGGACCAATTGAGAAATTTTAGAATTTTTGGTGCAAAACTTACCATTTTTGTAAAGGAAGGGCAAAATCGTAATTTTGGAAAAGTTGGAGGACCAAATTGGAAATTTGAGAAATTAATCCCCTTTTTGTGAAATGGAATAAATTGAGGTCCTATGATAAATTTTAGAAGTTTCAAGACTTAATTTGAGGAAAAACTGGCATTTGGTACTTAAAGTTAAAGAGAAATAACTTTAGGGACCTAATTGCAAATAAATGAAAGTTTGACTTTCTCATTCATTTGGAATGAATGAAGGCGATTAGGCCGAAGGATAATGAACCAAGATGTTCATATCATGTAGGAACACGAAGTACCAGGAACGCCAGCAAGGACAAGCTCGCGTGAATACCAAGAACTAGTCTAGTGGAATTTACGGCATTAACAGGTGAGTGGGTTTACTAACATCATACCCGGTTAGGATGATGAGCACAACTTAAAATTAAAAACCACTTACCGGTTGTGAGTGAAAATTTTATATCATACCCGGTTGGGAATGATAAGTACCTCGGTATAAAAATCCACTATTAAGTTGTATTTTAAACATCACTACTTAGAGGAAGTGATGTGAAAATCATGCGAAAAAACTACTTACCAATTGTAAGTAGATCATACACGGTTGGTATGATGAGACTTCCTCGATGGAAGTTGAAAACCCGTTCATCAGTTATGAACAGAGGTGTCCTTATACCCGGGTGGTATAATGGATAGAAAAAACATATGTTTTGTCGGAAGTGCTCTCCCCTGACTGTGTGCCAATGCTTAAACAATTTGGGAGACCTTCTCGACGGGAGCTTGAATAGCTCTGATAGGCCGAGGGCCTCGGTTTTGGAACTTGCGGGCTAAATGCCCAAGGCCCAAGGCCAGTTGGCACGAGCAGGAGCTCGTAAACGAACATGATATATGTGCCATAAAACTTAATAAGTGAATTGTTTGGCCATGGTACCAAGATAGGACCAACATGTTCAGTCAACTAGCGGCAGTGCGACATGACAGGTCGATGGACCAATCAAGACAAACAACTGCGGGTTGAGTTGAGAGTCAGGGCCGCTGGGCCAGTGGCACCACAGATTATATGGCAATATAAGAAAAAATTGTTTGTGCATGCACTGTGAGTACGGGATCATCAAGACGCCCATGAGGGGTAATGATGTGTTCTAAGGGTACGGGATGACCAGGTGGTTATAAGGGTAGTTCGTCGTTCCAGGTGTCTGTGCGAAATCTGGAGTAGCACCAAGCGCATGAGATCGAGGTGGGGATAGGATGAGGTCTCTGTCCTCATATGGACACGAAGAAGTGATTTCGGGATTGTGGGTCGGATGTCACGTACATCCACTCATTACCAAGGTAGAAGTGGTCGTACTTCTATCCGGGTGGCAGGAAAAGTCGCTCTGAAGCCACTAGCGGGTTTAGTAGTGATACTGACTTGCGAATGTGTGTAACCTTCATGATGAAGGATGTGTATTGGGTGATGACACAACGTGGTAAATAATAAATGGTGGAAAAACCCAAATTTTTAAATGAAGGAATTTTTGAAAACAAAGGAGTCTGGCACACTCCATATAAATGTTTTTCTTAAAAGTCAAATGCTTTTAAAACCCATTCACTGAGTAGTCGTACTCACGCCCTCCCTTATATCCCTTTCAGGAAATCCTGGAAAGCCTCCCCTTAAAGACCGTCAACTAAGATGCATGTAAGACAGGTATGTAAAGTTTTAAATTTCATGCAATTTTGATTATGCTATTTCAAGAAAAGGTGCAGGTTAAAGGACGCCTTACTCTTTATGGTTTACAATAAGGGGAAATCCTTTAATAAACCGGGAGAGTGGCGGGTTGATCATGGGGATCCGACCAAACCGGGTCAGGGCGTGACAGTCGCATGTCGAGAACATCCACTCAGACCTATGGTAGAAGTGGATGGTCTTCTATCTTGGTAGACGGTAAAAATGCTCCGATCCACAAGTAGGTGCAGTGGACGGGTTGCACCGGCGAATGTGTGTACCCTTCATCATGAAGGGTGTGTGTTTGTTTGCTAATACGCGTCCCGAGGAAAGGGGATGGGCTAAGAAAGCAAAACACACCTAATATGGAAATGGAAAAAAGGTTTTGAAAACCTTGGAAACAATTTGAGAATCCTTTGAAGAAGGAATGGTAAACCTTGGAAAAAGGTTTTTGGAAAAGAAATTGATATTGAGGAAACCCTTTTGAAAGAAAATGTCACCCTTGGTAGAGTAATGATTTTAAAAACTAAAATTTGAGGAAAAACCTTCTTTTTAAAGAAATGATAAACGTAGGATGGCTATTTTTTTAAAACTCACCCCCAACACGCTCTCATTGAGTTGTAGAACTCACCCCTCACTTTTACCCCTTTCAGGTAACCAAGAAAACACCATTCTTAAAGACCCTCCTAATTTGGAATAGTAAGAAGACAGATATGTCTGTTTTGAAATACTCAGTTTTGTATAATGTTATTCTAGGAAAGATAAGAAAACATGATGCCTTACTCCTCGCAGTCTAGACAAGGGTGAAACCCTTCATGGTCCAAAGGGAGTGATGGGTTGCTCACGGGGATTTGACCAAACTGGGTTGGGGCATGACATCTACCCTGAGTCTAAGTGGACGTTCACACGTTCAACCCTCAAACCCAAAAGTACTTCGTGTCTAATATGTGGATGGAGACCTCATCCTGACCTCGCCCCGGTCTCGGTGCGCAAGAAGCTACTTCGAGCTTCATGACATACTCGCACGACAAACCTACCCTTATTGCATCCAGGTCATCTAATAACCCTTAGAACCCATTACTACCCCTTCTTGGGCATCTTGATGGACCCAAATCAAAGTGCATGCACAAACAATAGTCTTAGCAATATTATGCATTATCTTTGGTGCTAATAGTCCAATGACCATGACACTCGACTTGGGCCTGTAGTTGTTTGTCAGATCGGTCCATCGACTTGGTCTCGACGCAGTGTCACTACTCCATCTAGTCTTGTCAGTGCTTATTTGGTACTGTGTTAAGGCACACACAAAATTTCAAGTTATGAAAGTTTTTATGGCTTTCATCATTATGCTTGTCTACGGGTTCCAACTCGTGCCCATTGGCCTTGGGCCCACTTCACAAGTTTTTTAAAAATTGGGCTTTGGCCATATATGTTCAAAATTGAGGCTTCTGGCCTGTTGGAGTTGTCCCAGCTCTCATCAGAAAAGTTTCCCAAATATTTTAAGCATTTGCACACAGTTAGGGGAGAACATTTCTGGAAAAAAATGTTTGTGAACTTAAGATGTACTCATTAACCCAACCGAGCATGATGATGGAAAATCCCATTATTGAGGGTTTTTTCATTTAAGCAAAAGTGTCTAACACACCAACCGGGTGTGATGTTCAAAATGTCTCACTCATAACTAGTAAGTGGTTTTTCATTTCAAAATGGTGCTCACCACCCCAACCAGATATGATGTATAAATATGCTCACTCACAAGTGGTTTTTCATTTCAAAATGGTGCTCATCACCCCAACCGGGTATGATGTATAAATATGCCCACTCACCCAATGAATGTGACTTGTTCGTCCTAGTCAGACTCCCCGTCCTTGTTGTGTTCCCTTACACATGTTCTTGTCTAATATGTCCCTACAGGGTTTGGGCAGGCGTATGAGGAGAGGTTTGGCATGAAATGCCTTCTATTTTCTTGTATTTGCAATTAGGCCCCAACTTTTGCCTTATTGTCATTAGCTCCATAAAGTTCATAATGTTTGATTTTAGGTCCCTAATGCTCAATTATTTTTAATCAAGTCCCTGGATTTCCAATATCCCTCTTGGGTACTTAATTTTAAAAAATCACTAATTTGGGGCTCGACTTTTTCCAAAATTTTAATTTGGCCCCTTAACTTTCCAAAATTACTGATGGATCCTAATTTTTCCAAAAATGACCAATGGGTACTCCAATTTCATTTACTTTGCCAATTGACCTTCAATTTTTGAAAAACATTCACAAAGTCCCTCAATTTTCAAAATCCCCAATTTCTACCAAAATTTCCCCCAATTAATCTCTTCTATTTGACCCAAATTTGATTACATCCAATAGACCCTTCCATTCATATTAATTGTTCCCTATCATTGTGTTAATTGATTTCCTCACTTCCTTATGATCAGACCAAGATTTGAATTGCGCTTTTTGAGTCTGAAATGAGCTCAAATGAAGCTTCACTAAAAAATTGAATATAGAGAGAGAAAGCTTCAAAAACTCACTATCGAAGGTGCGGTTGTCTGAACTTTCGATTTGGGAAGAAAGCCCTCATCCATAGGGTCCTTCTAAGATCAAGAGCCGCTACAATTTGTCTCATGAGCAGTGGGAATTTGGTTAGTGAAATTTGGGCACTTTCTCTCTTTAGACTCTAACTATTCCAACGAGGGAGGGCCAAATTAACTTACGCTTTTATTTGGAGAGGTCGAGTGCTAGCTGTAAAGGTTAAGGGGAAGCTCAGTTTTGTTGCATGATGTTTGAATTGGCCAAATTCAAACTGAATAGAATAGGGCAGCCTCATGCTCTATGGAGTAGCTTCACTATATGGGCCTGAAGGTGCTTCTCTGGTGATCCTCAGGTCAAATGGAGGGTACCGTTAGGTAGCTAACTTCCTCTGGAGTCTATAGGACTTGAATTCACCTTCTAAGGTTGAAAGAAGTGCCCAAGTCGGAGCTATGCTTCGAGCTTCATTGGAAAATCAAGCATTTCTTCTTCTTCTTTGGAGGTTTGAGGTGTGTGGAGGATGAATGGAGGTGAGCTCTTTATATAGGGAGCTCGGGGACCCTCTGCTCTACCAGTTTCCATATTGGTCAAGCTTATCCTCATCGAAAAATGCCCGAATCGGAGGGAATATTCCCTCACTAGAAATGGAAAGCAAACTTTCCTTGATGAATAGTGTCATTAGTTGAATGAATGTGAAGCTCGCACGTGCAGACCTGCCATGTGGCAACACATGATTGGTTGGTTCAGCTAACATGGCAATCCTACTCAACCGCCACATCAGCAATTAATTGGTTGATTGAACACGTGGCAACCTCCCATTGGTTGCTCGTGTTTGCGTTGCTACTAACCGAGTGTCCGCTGACTGTTGACCGAATTGTTGACCGAACATATTTCCCTTGGTTACCTGAAAAGGGATATAAGGGAGGGGGTTCAATGACTCAGTGAATGGGTTTTTAAAGTTTGACTTTTAGGAAAAGTGTTTGAATTAGAGTGTGTCAGGCTCCTTATTTTCTTTTAAAACAATTCATCCTTAAAATCTCATTTTCATAGCCATTACTCAATCCTCAATTATAACCAATGTGTTTATCATCCAACACACACCCTTCATCATGAAGGGAACACACATTCGCAGGGCAGCACATCCACTACACCCACTTGTGGTGTAAGAGCGACTTTACCGGCCACCTAGATAGAAGCACATCCACTTCTACCCTGAGAACGAGTGGATGTACTCGACATCCGAACCTCATTCACGTAAAGAAAACTTCATGTCCATATGAGGACAGAGACCTCATCCCGACCCCACCCCGATCTCATGCGCATGAAGCTACATCAAGCTTCCTTTACTGCTGGCACGACAAACTGCCCTTATCTCTACTATGTTGTCAAGTAGCCCCTAGAACGCATCACAACCCCTCTTGGGCATCTTGAAGGTCTCGTACCTCAGTGCATTCACAAAATAATAGTTTTTCACATAAGACATTTAATCTGTGGTGCCATTGGTCCAACGGCCCAGACCCTCAACTCGACCTGTAGCTGTTTGTCTCGATTGGTCCGTCAACCTGCCATGTCACACTACTACCAGTCCATCGAGTATGTCGGTCCTATCTTGGTACCTTGGTGAAACAATTCATTCATTTAAAGTTCTCATGGCTTAACTCATGTTTGTTTATGAGCTCCTGTTCATGTCAACTAGCCTTAGGACCACTGTACGAGATTTTCAAAATCAGGCATATTAGCCCCCAAGTTCCAAAACCGAGGCCTCTGACCTATCTGAGCTATTCGAGCTCCCATCGAGAAGGTCTCCCAAAAAGTTTCAGTAGTGGCACACAGTCAGGGGAGAGCACTTCCGACAAAACAATCTTTCAGCCGTCCATGACACCAACTGGGTGTAAGGACATCTCCGCTCATAACTGATGAACGGGTTTTCTACTTCATTCTAGGAAGTTCATCATACCAACTGGGTATGATCTACTTACAACCGATAAATAGTTTTTTCGCGTAATTTTCACATCACTCCATTCATATGTGATGTTTAAAATTCCCACTTAGTAGTGGGTTTTCATTTCCAAAGTTCTTATCATCCCAACCGGGTATGATATAAAATCTCACTCACCCGTAAATGCAATGATTTCCTCTAATTCAGTTCTTTGCCTTCACACAAGCTTGTCCTTGTTAGCGTTCCCGGTACTTCGTGTTCCTACACGATATGAACATCCTCATTCATTATCCCTTGGCCTAATACCCTTCATTCATCATGAATGGGTGAAATACTCAAACTTTAGGACCCTAATGAAGATTTTTCCCCAAATTGAGTCCCAAAACTTCTAAAATTCACCTCGGGACCCCAATTTATTCAAAACCACAAAAAGGGGTTCAAGTTTCCCAAATTTCCAATTTGGTCCCCAACTTTTCCAAAATGACCATTTTGCCCCAACTTCACAAAAATGGTAAATTTCACCCCAAAAATTTCAAAAATTGACCAATTAGTCCTCCAACATCTTTATCATGCACAATTGGCCCTCAATTTTATGAAATTGCACTTTAGTCCCTCAAAATTTTGAAATCCACAAAATTTCCCCCAATTTCAACCTTCTAACTTAGTTGAATTTGATTTTATCAAATTGACTGATCAAATGAGTTTAATTGTTGAAATTGAAGTTAGATTATAGTTCCTACACCTTCATATTATTTAATTGCACTTTGAATCACACGATTTGATGCCAGAATGAGCTCAAATGGAGCTTCGCCAAAAAACTAAATATATAGAGAGAAAGCTTCGAAAGCTTACCGTCGGAGGTGCGACGGTCCGAGTTTTCAATCTAGGTAGATAGCTCTCATCTTGAGGTTCCTCCTAGGATCAAGAATCGCATCAATTTATGCATATTTAAAGGGAGAATTTTAGTTAGTGAAAATCTATCGTTTCTCTCTCTAGCACCAATCGGAGTTTATAGAGGGGAGCCAAATTGGCTTACCTTTTCGCTCTAATTCAGCTGTAGGAGGGTTGTGGAGGTGTTGGGAGGGCTTGGTTTAGCATGAGGAGGGCTCGAATTGACCATTTTCAACTCAGCCAAAACAGGGCAGCTTTGGTCCGCCGAAGTTGCTTCATTATTCTTTAACACCGGCATTACTCTAGCGATCCTTGGAGCAAATGGAGACTACATGTGTGTTGCTTACTTCTCCATGAATCCAAAGAACCTGATCATGCCTTCTTTGGCTTAGAAAAATGCCCAAGTCAGAGCTCTACTTCGAGCTTCATAGGAAAATGGAGCAATAGGGAGAGAGTGGAGTTTTCAGGTATGAGGAGGTTGAAAGAGGAGGAGCTCTTTATATAGGAAGCTCGGGGACCTCTTAGCTGTCCGATTGGCACCTTAATGGTGGTCATTCATTGCCTGAATCTCCCTGGCCGAAGAGTTATCATTTTCTCTGGTGCTGCTCAATTTTCCTGTGAGTGAACAGTGATGTCATCTAAAGGAAGAAGACAATACTGTTCCGAACTGCACCAGACCGGTGTGAATTAGGTTCAAAGCTTAAACCAGCCGATTCATGCCCAATTCGATCGAGTTTTTAAAAATTAAAATTTTCTAAATTCATCTAAATTCATTCTTTATCTAATGGTGGCCTCAATTCTCTAATTTCTAAGCCACCTTGAAAAAGGAATTTAGCCTCTGGTTCAATAGTGGTTCAAACTAGTCCAAATCGGTTCAATCCGATTCGGATCCGGTTCACCTAAACTGCTTTGGTTTTCATCTCCAATTCATCCTAAAGTCTTTTTTCATGACTTTTGTGACCCTTTAGGTCTTGGGATCCATAAATTTCTTGGTTTGCCCTTTCTCTATCGATTCTGGTTCATAAACTGACTCGGTTTTCTCTTTGGAAATGACAAGTTCTTTCATGGGTTTTTCTTATTATTAAAGGATGGGTTTACACAAATTCTCCTCTAACTCAGGCGGTGGCTAATCTATCCATGACTAGGGTCGGGTTGGTACTTCCGGAGTATTGATATATGGAATACGTCATGTATTCTTTGTAAGTCGGGAGGAAGTTTGAGTTTATATGCTACCGGTCCCACCCTCTGAATTATGGTGTAGGGGCCAATGTATCTAGGTTTCAACTTCCCTCATTGTTGAAACCTAATTATTTCTCTCCATTGAGATACCTTGAGAAATACTTGATCTCCCACTTCGAATTCTAAGTCCCTTCTCCGATGGTTAGCATAGCTCTTCTACCTGTCTTGGGCTGCCTTAAGTTGACTCCTTATGACTCGGATTTTCTTAGTGGCATCCTCTATTAGCTCGACCCTTTTGAGCTTTCTTTCTCCCACCTCCTCCCAAAATAAGGGGTTACAACATGGTCGTTCATAAAGAGCCTCGTAAGGTGCCATTTGGATACCAGTATGGTAACTATTATTGTAAGCAAACTCCATCAGGCATAAATAATCCTCCCAACCCTTGTTCATTGTAAGTACGCATGCCTAGGGCATATCCTCCAAAGTTTGGATTTTCCGCTCAGACTGTCCATCAATATGAGAATTGAATGCTATACTCATAAGAAGTTTAAATCCCAAGGTAAATCTCGGGCCCCAATCTGATACTATGCTTACCAGGACACCGTGGGTGTCACGCCCCGACCCGGTTTGGTCGGATCCCTGTGAACAACCTGCCACTCTCACGGTTTATTAAAGTCTACCCTTTTCTAAACCATGAGGAGTAATGCATCATTTTACCTATATCTTTCCTAGAATAGCATTACACAAAACTGAATATATTAAATTTTACATACCCGTCTTAAGGGTATGGCTACATAAAGGTCTTTAAGGTTGATTTCCCTAGGTTAACTGAAAAGGGGTAAAGGGAGGGGGTGAGTTCTACAACTCAGTGAGTGGGTGTTAGGAGTGAGTTTTGAAGAAAATAGTTTTGTTCAAAGTGTGCCAAGATATTCATTTCTTTAAGAAGGATCTTTCCTTAAGTTCCAGTTTTCCAAACCTTTACCCTACCAAGGGTGACATTTTCTTTAGAAAAGGGTTTTCCTCAATTTTGATTTCTTTTCAAAAACATTTTCCCATGGTTTACCATTCATTTTCTCACAGATTCTCATATCTTTTCTAAGGTTTTTCAAAATATTTTTTCCCATTTCCATATTAGGTGTGTTTAGCAAACAATACACATCCTTCATTAGGAAAGGTACACACATTCGCAGGTGCAGCCCTCCACTACACCCACTTATGGCTCGGAGCGTCTTTACCGACCACCATGATAAAAGCCCATCCACTTCTACCCTAGGTCTGAGTGAATGTTCGCGACATCTAACACTTAGACCCGAAAACAACTCTGTGTCTGTATGAGGATAAAGACCTCATCCTGACCCCACCCCAATCTCATGCGCAAGAAGCTATGTCGAGCTTCCCAAGTACTAGCACGACAATCTGTCCTTATCTCCACCATGTCATCAAATAGCCCTTAGGACACATCACTACCCCTCTTGGGTGTCTTGATGGTCCTGAACCTCAAGTGCATACACAAATAATAGTTTTCACATAGACATTTATCTTTGATGCCACTATTCAAACGACCTTGACCCTCAACCCGACCTGTAGCTGTTTGTCTAGGCCGGTCCATCGACTTGGCCCTGACGCACTGCCGCTAATCCATCAAGTATGTCAGTACTATCTTGGTACCATGGCAAAATCATAGATCCATTTCATCAATAGTTTTCATGGCTTTCATATCTCATGTTTGTTTACGAGCTCTTGCTCGTGCCCACTCGCCTTGGCCCCACTGTACGTGATTTTCCAAAACCGAGCATTTAGCTTTAGAAGTTCAAAAATCAAGGGTCCAGCCTATTTGAGCAAATCTAGCTCCCATCATGATCAAAGGAGAACACTTGTAACAAAAATATAATTTTTACTTCATCACACCAACCAGGTGTGATGATACCTCCGCTTACTACTGGCAAGCAGGTTTCTCCTTCCTTCAAGGAAGTCCATCATATGAACCGGGTATAATTTCCTTTACTTACAACCGGTAAGTAGGTTTTAACTTCATTTTCCCATTACCCTAACAGGATATGATGTCAAAGTTCCACTTACAAGTGATTTTTCATTCCTAAAATAGTCATCATCCCAACCGAGTATGATGTGAATAAGCCCACTCACTCGCTAACCGTGACGTGTTCATCATTGGTTAGTTTTCCATGTCGACACAAGCTTTCTCTTACTGGAATTCCGATCACACTTATCCCTATATGATTTAGATAGCCTTCTCACTTTAGGTTTGGCATAAAAGCCTAATCTCTCAAATTATCGATATATTAAATTTAGGTCCCTAAAGTTTATTTTTCTTAAATTTAGGTCTCTAATGCCAAATTTTGCCCAATTTGAGTCCCAAAATTTCCTTTGAGTCCTCATTTTACTCAAAATTGCATAAGGGGCTCAATTTTTTCAAATTTCCAATTTGATCCCCCAACTTTTCCAAAATTACCATTTTGCCCCTACTTTCCAAAAATGGCAATTTGACCCCAATTATACCAAAAATTGACTAATTGGTCCTCCAACATCTTTTCCAAGGCCAATTGGCCTTCAATTTTGGAAAATTGCAAAATGGACCCTCAATTTTATGAAATCCCCAATTTTCCCCAAAATTTTCCTCCAATTTCTCCCCTTCAAACTGACCGAATTTGATTTCTTCAAATCAGCAATTCAATAAGGGTTAATTGCCCCAATTGAAGGTATGGATCAGTTTCTACACTTGGAGCTGCTTCATTGTTTGATTTTGTCGGCGCTTCTCCAATCGGATCGAACGGATGTTGATATTAGATAGGTGACTTCCCCGGAGTATAAAGAACCCGATCTCACCTTTTGCAGTTAAGAAATTTGCCCAAGTCGGAGCTCTGGTTCGAGCTTCACCAGAAAATGGAGCAGTTGAGAGAGAATGGAGATTTCATGTGTGAGGAGGATGAATGGAGAGGAGCTCTTTATATAGGGAGCTCGGGGACTCTTTGCCCAATCGTTTCACATCTTGGTCATACTTATCCTCACCTTGGAACGGCCTGAACGGAGATGATTCCTCTTCAATGGTGTTGACCGTTCATGCATTGAATGAATAGTGTCATCATCTGAAGGAGAAAGACAACATTGTTCCGAACCAGACCAGACTGGTTCGACCAGGTTAAATGCTTAAATCGGTCGGTTAAGGCCTGATTCGACCGATTTTCTCAAAATAAAAATTTTCTAAAGTCATTCTCTATCCAATGGTGGCTTCAATTCCCCAATTTGAATATTTTAAGCCACCTAGAAAAATGAATTTAGCAACTCGTTCAATGATGGTTCAAACCGGTTCAATCTAGTTCACCTGAATCGATCTGGTTTTCTCTTCCAATTTGTCCCAAGGTTCCTTTCCAAGGTTTCTATGACCCTTTGGGTCACTTGGGATTTAAAAATATCTTAATTTACCCTTCCCTTCTCTGTTCAGGTTCGTGAACCGACTCGATTTTCTCTTTTGAAACGACCAGCTCTTTTCCCAGATTTCTTATTTATAAAAGGACGGGGTTTACAACTCTACCCTCATTTTAGGGGTTTTGTCCCTAAAACAGTTTACATATCCAACAACTGAGGGTACCCCTCCCTCATAATGCTTTTGGTTTCCCATGTCTCCTCTTGCACAAGTTCGTTCCGCCAAAGAACCTTGACCATAGGAATCTTCTTATTCCTTAAGTTATTGTCACTCTGGTCAATGATTTGCACTGATTCTACTTGGTAAGTCAGGTTCTCTTCTAATTCTGGTGGAGGTCAGTCCAACACATGGTTGGGATCAGACTGGTACTTCCGAAGTACCGAGATATGGAATACATTATGTATTCTTTGTAAGTCCGGAGGAAGTTCTAATTTATATGCCATCAGCCCTACCCTTTGGATTATTGTGTAAGGACCGATGTACCTTGGTTTCAACTTTCCCCATTTTTGAAACCTAAGTATTCCCCTCCATGGGGATACCTTTAGGAACACTTAGTCTTCCACATCAAATTTTAGATCTCTTCTCTGATGATTCGCATAGCTCTTTTGCCTATCTTGAGTGGCCTTACGTCGACTCCTTATTATCTTAATCTTTTTGGTGGCATCCTCTATTAGTTCGACCCTTTCTAGCTTCCCTTCTCCCACTTCTTCCAAAAATAAAGGGGAACGACATGGTTTTCCATAAAGGGCCTCACAAGGGGCCATTTGAATATTGGCCTGATAACTATTATTGTATGCAAACTCCACCAGGCACAAGTATTACTCCCAATCCTTATTCATGGTGAGTACGCATGCCCTTAGCATGTCTTCCAAGGTTTGGATCATTCGCTTAGATTGTCCATTGGTCTAAGGATGAAATGCCATACTCATGTGGAGCTTGGTTCCGATGGCACTTTGCAAAATAGGCCAGAACCTCAAGGTAAATCTAGGGTCTCTATCCGATACTATGCTCAATAGGACACCACGGAGTCTCACTATCTCTCTCATGTATAAGACGACCAAATATTCCACTAAATCTATCACTCTTATAGAGAGGAAATGGGCGGACTTGGTCAATTTGTCCACAATGACCAAGATTGCATCTCGTCCCTTTCTAGTCACATGTAGTCTCGTGACAAAGTCCATAGTGATGTGTTCCCATTTCCATTCTGGGATTGGCAAGGGTTGTAGCAGTCCTAATGGTTTCTGATGCTCAACTTTAATCTATTGATAGGACAAGAATTGGTCTACATATTCCGCAATATCCCTCTTCATCACTTTCCACCAATAACCTTGTTTGAGGGTGCGGTACATCTTAGTCCTGCTCGGATGCATCACATAAACAGAGTCATGTGTCTCTTCCAGAATTAACCTCTTCAGTTCCTTATCTTGAGCCACATGCACTCTACCCTTGTAGGTTAATACTCCATCGCCTCGAAGGTCATAGTTTGGTTTTGTCCCTCCGTTGACTAGGTCCTAGTAGGGTTGGAGTTCCTTATCCGCTTTTTGCTAGACCTTAATTTGCTCTGTTAGGATGGATCTTACCACTACGTTAGCCAGCAAGCATTTCTCCCTCTTGTCCACCTTAAGGTCCACCTCCATTCCTCCCAACTGCTACAACAAGGGTAAGTAGCTTGTCTTTATCTTCTCCACCTCAATTTGGTACTTGCGACTTAGGGCCTCTGCCACTACATTGGCCTTACCGGGGTGATATTCTATCACAAGGTCATAGTCTTTAACCAATTCCAGCCATCTCCTCTAGCAGAGGTTCAACTCCTTCTAAGTTTGGAAGTATTTAAGACTCTTGTGATCAATATAGGTATTGTGGCTAACTCCAAGTCGTGGGTATGGTAGTTCCTCTCATGTGCCTTAAGTTGTTGCAATGCTTAGATGATAACCCTTTCTTGTTGCATCAATACACATCCGAGTCCTTGTCCGGATGCCTCACTATAGAAGTTGTACTCCCCTGCACTTGGATAAGGTAGAGAGAGTACAAATGCTGTTGTCAAATGGGTCTTTAACTCCAAGAAGGATTTCTCACAGCTTTCATCCCATTTATACTCTACTCCTTTCTTTGTGAGATGAGTCAAAGGAAATTATGTTTCTTAGAGAAATCCTGCACAAACTGCCTGTAGTACCTAGCCAAGCCCAAGAAACTACGTATCTTAGAGGGATTCTTGGGTGCCTTCCAATTGGATATGGCTTCCACCTTTGTCGGGTCTACTTGACTCCATCGTTAGACACTATGTGCCCTAAGAATCCTTCCTCCTACAACCAAAACTCACACTTGGAGAATTTTACATATAAGCAATTTTCTCATAGTATCTCCAAGGTGATAGCCAAATGCTCTTCGTGCTCCTACCTAGTTTGTAAGTATATAAGAATGTCATTTATAAATACTATCACGAACTTGTCCAAGTGTGGCTGGAACACTCGGTTCATTAAATCCATGAAGGTTACATGGGCATTTGTCAAGATAAAAGGCATCACCCTAAACTCATAATGTCCGTATCAGAACCGAAATGCAATCTTAGGAATATCTTCCTCTCGGATTCTGATTTGGTGGTATCCTGACCGAAGGTCGATCTTGGAGAACTAGGCTGCTCCTTTTAATTGGTCGAACAGGTCATCTATCCATGGAAGTGGAAACTTATTCTTTATGGTGACCTGATTCAACTTCCAATAATCAATGCACAACCTCATGCTCCCGTCCTTTTTTCTTTACGAATAGGACCGGTGCACCCCATGGAGACTGGCTAGGGTGTATGAAACCCTTCTCCAATAGCTTGTCTAGTTGCTCCTTTAATTCCTTTAACTCTGTTGGAGCCATGCAATAAGGGGCTTGGGATATAGGATGTGTTCCTAGGAAACCTTCTATGGTGAACTCCAATTGTCGACTTGGGGGTAGTCCAAGTAATTCTTCTAGAAATATGTCTAAGTAGTACTCAACTACCGAAATGCCTCCTGGTCCCTTTTTCTCTGACTTCTCGTGGATGATAATTGCCAGAAAAGCTTTACAACCTTTTCGTATCATCTTCTAGGCTCTTATGTGAGACACCATTTGTACCTCTCCCTTCATCCTATCTCCTTGGAATTGTAGTCCGAGTGTTTCAGGACTGTGGAAAGTTATTATCTTCTTCCCACAGTCCATCTTAGCTTGATGGGTGCTTAGTCAATCCATCCCTAATATTATTTCTACCTCCCTTAGAGGTAATGTGATCAAATCTACCTATAATTTGACTCCACCAATCGTAATCTCACATCCTTTTAACTGCATGTCCCTATTCAGTCATTTTCCTAAGGTTGTGAGAATGTTGAGACTTTGTTCTAGAGTGGTAAGTTCTAGGGAAAGACTTGGGATTAGATCTTCTTTGATGAAGGAACTTTTTGCTCCTAAGTCGAAGAGGGCGTAGACCTTTCTTCCCCACAAGTGTACGTACCCTAATTGAATAAACACATTTTTAGAAGGAAAGTTTCTTTATTAAATGAAATTCAAATTACAGGTTTATCTAAATCTTAGTTTGGAGGGTTTTGGGAAGTACCCACCATGGTACTAGGGTCTTTCCAAGCCTCTTCATGGGTGAGGTTGTATACCCTAGCTGGTACTCTAGTTGTGGCATCCTACCGGGGAGTCCTTGGGTTCCCTTGGTGTGGTCCAAAAGTGTTGTGTTACTTGTTCTCCCTAAGAGTGGGGCACTCCTTTGCAAAGTGCCCCACTTGCCCGCATGTGAAACAGGACAAGCAAGCTCCCTCGTGGTACCTTTGGCACCTAGGACAACGAGGGTTTCCTTATGGTAGGGTGGGGATTACTCTCCGAGGATGTGGTGGAATATCTTTCCTCTTTTGAAATCCCACCTATTTCCTTATCTTGGACCATTTTGCTCCTTTTGTCCTCCTAATATGCTTCCCTTGGTTCTTTCACCTAAGCATGCACTTCTATTACAAGTTCATCTCTTCATCCTTCATCACTTGGTTCCATTAGCTCTTAGTTGGGACATGTATTCCTCCCTAGAGTTTCCTTCCTTGGTTGGATTCTTACTCTTTTCTTCTAGAATTCCTCTTTTTTTTATTTTCCCTTGAGGACACCATACCTTAAATGACATCCTTTGATGCCATCCTCTCCTGCTTATCTTTTCTCTTGAAACCTTGTAGGCACATCTTTTGTACCCCTTCCTCATTCTCACTTGTACCCAAGTACACATCTATTTCCTTTAGTGAGAGCTCACATCCTCCTTGTTTCAAGATTTCTTGATCATCTTGCAAGAGGCTTACTTGACCTTCTCATGGCTTCTGGTTGATAATCCAATCTTGGCCATTAATCTCTTTAAGGATTTCCTTCATCCTTATTTCCCAAATGTTTGGCCTTTCCACCTCTCCCTTCATTGCTGGAGTTTTGACCTTCACGAGTGTCAATTCGTTAACTACCTCATTCCTACTATTCTCCTTGTTTAATTATCTTGAGACAGTTGTCTCTCGAGTATTCTTGTCCTTAATGTCCATCCCACTACCCTATTTAGGTTGTAGTCCTTACTACTTCTTGATCCTTCTTAGGGCGTCGTTTTTTTTATCCTTGACTATCTTGTTGTTACTAGTTGCTTCCTTCCTCTAGGTTCGTCTAAAATCTCTATTTGGATCTTCTACTCTTCCAAAGTAGGTTACACTTGGCCATCCCGACACATCCTTAACCACTTATGCCCTTTAATGAGGTTCCTTATTTTGGGTTAAGCCTCTTATGATCCATTTGTCAGTTCCTTAGCTTGGGAATTTTCCTTTTTGTCCCTTATCCTTCCTTCGAGGAGCTCCTGATTATGGTTTGGTTTCTTGCACTCCATGGTATGTCCATCTGCCCATCAATGGTCCCTTCGAGGGCTATACATCCCTCTAGAGTTCCCTTTCCTAGCACATATTTTTTCCTCTTCACTCCTTTCGTGTCCTACCTTAGAGTTGTCGTGTTTGCCCTTTTCGATGGGGTTCTAGGTGTACTTCCCCTATCCCATACCTCTATTCTTTGTTGTCTTTCTTTCAACTTGTCCCTCCTAGAAGCAAACTTAGTTCCTCTTTGTTTCTTAACTCCTGTACGATGGCTCACTCAATCCCTTGCCGGTCCTTAGGTTTTCCTTCTAATAATAATCCTCTCGCTCCTACTGCATCTCTTGATGTTGCCTTCTACTTTTCCCTTTGTCCAGGTTGATTCTATTTCTTGACCCCATAGAAGTATTACTTCCCTTATACTCAACCCTTTATGAGAATACACTTTCTTTACCTGTTTCAGTTGGGTTCTTTATCTTTTGGATAGGGCATGTTCCTTCTGATGACTCCCCTTCTAGGTAGGCTCTTTGCTCCTTCTTGGGAACTTCCTTCCTAATCTTTTGGCTTGTTGCCTTATTGCTCTACGTGAGGAGTTCCTTAGTTCTTGGGGAAAAAACCATTTACGTTGACTATCTTAGGGTTGTCAGTTAGTATTAACTATTGGTGGCATGTAATCTTCCTTCTCAGGTGGCCCTCTCTCCACATACTTCCTCAGATCACGATTATGGGTTGAACCCTCCTCATATAGTTGGGGTATGAGAAAGCGACTTTGTTTGAAGGACAGAGTTTTAGGAAAAATTAGAATTTTTATTAAAGGGTACAATATGCTTTGGGCTTTAACTTTATTACAAGAAGTAGTTTCAGCTTGTGGAGCTACTATACTAGGTTCTTAGTAAGTGTTCTTCTTGGTTATAAGTCCCCTATAGTGTCCTTGATGTTAGGTTGGCTCTCCTCCTACTCATGGACCTCAACAAGTGTTGGCACCACATTCCTTAGTGGCATTGGGTGTTCCCCATAATGCCTCTTAGACCTTTGTGACTTCTACTACACCTAAGGTTTTGGAGAGCTTTTAGAGTGGTCTTCCTATGTGAAAAGATTGTTGGGTGATGTTGGCGACATCAGTACTAGTTTTCTTGGTTCCTCTCTTGGGAGCCATCTGAAAATTTTGAAACTTTTTCTTAGTTACTATTTTATATAGTCATTATAATGTATTCGAGTAAATAAGTTTCAATACTACTCAAGTTGACACGCCCTAACTTGGTTGGTCGAATCCCCATGAACAACCCACCACTCTCACTATTTATCAAGAGTCTCCCCTTTTCTAAACTGTGAGGAGTAAAGTGTCCTTTTACCTATATCTTTCCTAGAATAGCATTAAACAAAACTGAATATATTAAATTTTACATATATGTTTTAATAGTTCCCATACAATGAGATCTTTAAGTTTTATTTCCTTTTGTTACCTGAAAAGGGGTAAAAGGAGGGTGAGTTCTACAACTAAGCGAATGGGTGTTGGGAGTGAGTTTTCAAGAAAATAGTTTTGTTTAAAGTGTGCCAAGATATTCATTTCTTTAAGAAGGATCTTTCCTTAAGTTCTAATTTTCAAAACCTTTACCTTGCCAAGGGTGACATTTTCTTTAGAAAAGGGTTTTCCTCAATTTCGATTTCTTTTCCAAAACCTTTTTCCACAATTTACAATTCATTTTCCCACGGTTTCTCAAATCCTATCCAAGATTTTTCAAAATCCTTTTTCCCATTTCCATATTAAATGTGTTTAGCAAACAACACTTGCCCTTCATCTCAAAGGGTACACACATTTGCAGGTGTAGTCCGTCCACTACACCCACTTGTGGCTCGAAGCGTCTTTACCAGCCACCAAGATAGAATCCCATCAACTTCTACCCTAGGTCTAAGTGAATGCTCATGACATCCGACCCTCAGACCCAAAAATAACTCCATGTCCGTATGAGGATAGAGACCTCATCCCAACCCCACCCTGGTCTCATGCGTAAGAAGCTACGTTGAGGTTCCTGACTGCTGGCACGACAAATTGCCCTTATCTTCACCATGTCGTCCATTAGCCCTTAGGTCGCATCACTACCACTCTTGGGCATCTTGATGATCCTAAACCTCAAGTGCTTGCACAAACAACAACTTTCATATAGCCATTTATCTTTGGTGCCACTAGTCCAACAACCCCGACCCTCAACCCGACCTGTAGCTATTTATCTAGGTCGGTCCGTTGACCTAGCCCTAACGCACTATCGCTAAGAAACTTCATATTTCTGAAAGATTCCTGGGTGTCTTCCAATTGAATGTGGCTTTCACATTTTCTGGATCCACCTTGACTCCATCCTTGGACACTATATGTCCTAAGAATCCTACCTCCTATAGCCAGAACTCACACTTGGAGAATTTTGCATATAAGTGGTTTTCCCTTAATATCTCCAAGGTGATTGCCAAAGGTTCTTCATGCTCCAACCTATTTTGTGAGTATATGAGAATATCATCTATAAATACTATCACGAACCTGTCCAAATGTGGTTGGAACACACGGTTCATTAAATCCATGAAGGATGCACGGGCATTTGTTAATCCGAATGGCATTATTATGAATTCGTAATGTACGTATCGAGACTAAAATGCTATCTTAGGAATGTCCTCCTCTCAGATCTTGAGTTGGTGATAGCCCGACCGAAGGTCTATCTTGGAGAAGTAGGCTGCTCCTTTTAGTTGGTCGAATAGGTCATCATTTCGAGGAAGTGGGTACCTATTCTTGATGGTGACCTTATTAAACTTCCTATAATCTATGCACGATCTTATGCTTCCATCCTTTTTCTTCACGAATAGAACTGGTGCACCCCATGGAGACTGGCTAGGACGTATAAAATCCTTCTCCAATAGTTCGACAAGTTGTTCCTTCAATTCCTTTAGTTCTAATTGAGTCATTCGATAAGGGGCTTGGGATATGGGGTTTGTTCCTGGGATTATTTCTATGGTGAATTCCACTTGCCGACTTGGAGGTAATCTAGGTAATTCTTCTGGAATTACTTTTGGATAGTGTTTAACCACCAGAATGCCTTCGAGTCTCTTCTCTTTAGACTCTTCATTGATGACCATTGCCAGGAAAGCCGTACAACCTTTCTGTATCATCTTTTTGGCTTTCATATGGGATACCATCTATACTTCACTTTTCCTTTGGTCTCCTTGGAACTTTAGTCCTTTTGTCTCGGAAGTGTGTAAGGTTATTGTCTTCTTTCCATAGTCCATCCTGGCCTGATGGTTACTTAACCAATCCAACCCAAAGATTACTTCTACCTCCTTTAGGGGCTATGGAATTAAATCTGCTTCAAGTTTAATTCCTCCAATCTTTATCTCACATCCTTTTAATTGTTTATTCCTATTTAACACTTCTCCTAAGGGTGTGAGGATGTTGAGACTTTGTCCTAGAGGAGTGAGTTCTAAAGGTAAACTTGGAATTAAATCCTCTTTGAGGATTGATCTCTCAACTCCCGAGTTAAAGAGGGCGTAGATCTGTTGTCCCCATAAATGCACATACCTTGATTGAAGAAACATATAGATTTAGTGGAAAAGTTTTCTTTATTGAATAAAACTTTCAAGTACAAATTTTTCTTGAACTAATTGGGAGGGTTTTGGGATGTAGTCGCTACAGTACTAGGGTCTTTCCTAGCCTCTTCCTAGGTGTCGTTGTATACCCTAGCTGGTATTCTAGCTATAGCGTATGGTCTGGGATTGCAAGGGTTCCCTTGTGGTGGTCCAAGTGTACTCTTCTGCTTGTTCTTCCTGAGAGTGGGGCATTCCTTCGCAAAGTGCCCTACTTGTTCGCATGCAAAGCAAGTCAAGCATGCTCACTTGTGGTGCCTTTGGCACCTAGGATAGTGAGGGTTTCCTTGGGTCAAGGTGGTGATGACTCTTTGGGGAGGTCGTGGCATGTCCTTTCTCCATTGAAATGCCACTTCATTTCCCCATCTTGGACCATTATGCTCTTTCTGTCCTCCCTGACGATTTTGACCCTTATCCTCCTTTCGGGTCATCTACTCCATCCAT